>JAZGTH010000013.1:2955000-5910000 GCA_036877525.1 Chromobotia macracanthus
GATATTTCTCTTGAGAAAAAGACCCATAAATATCACATGTCTACATTAGAGATCTCAACAATGTCACTGAGCTCAAATTTGCCAGGTTTGCAATCAAGTCACTATTATAAGCATTTAATTAAATACATCCAAAAATATCTTAGCTATACAATCTACATAAACTTTATAGCTTTATACACCTAATACATTTCCACAATTATCTAATTTGATCTACGTCTAAGCATTTCTCCTAAGAGAAACATCTAAGACCATGTTGATACCTACATGAAGCACAACTGAGAGCTCCACTAAATCTCCAGAGCTATCAAAATTGTTTCTTCTATTTTAAACCTAGCAGGCATAGGCAGAATGAGACGTTCATGTTCAACATGTAAAGGCAGAAAGACCACGTAAAGACTCCTGAACTATTATAGCACCATACCAAAAAAATATATTTATCACATTACCCTCAATCTATTGGCCTCAATGTTCACAAGAAGATCACTAGGAGATTCCTCTGGCATTTCATTTGTCCTCACAGTGGTGGGCAAAACTGTTAAGAATTTTAAATGTGATTGATGTGGTCCAATCACCATAAAAATAGGGCACAATCATAATGGAATACTGATGGACACAAAGCACATCCACCAAGGTCAGGAACTCCTCTTATGCTACCCCCACGTTTTCAAAGAGCGTCCGCTTTCAAACCGAATGCAATTGCACTACATTAAAGCTGTTCCAATCATCATCATCTGCTGCTGCGTTTAAAATATTTATACAAATGAATTTGTAAAGGATATGATTTGTCAGTCACAGCAAATGGTTGAAAGAGGTCTACTTTGCATTTTAAATGGGATTATAATATTGGGGTGTATGCTCTCTTTGCAAGCCTTTCACATACAGTACCCATGAGGTCTCGCATATATCATAAAAACTTCATTTGCAAACATTATAAATTTTGTTCACAGTAACACATGTAGTAATAGCTTCAGAATTTAATCACATAAAGCAAGCAAAAGAGTGTGATTCATTCATCTTCCTTATATACCGCAGAATAAGTTTAATTAGTTGACTTTCAATATTTATGCTAATATATACTAATATATTTATGGTAATATATCTTATCAAAGGTAATCAGCTATATTATATATAGATTCTATATTTATATATGAATGAATAAAATGAAGCAGAACATTTCATAACATTTTCAGAAAACAGAATTGCTTGAAATTAAGAGCAATACCTAACATTATATATCCCTCTGGGTGGAGAAAGGTACTACTCAGAGCTCTTTTTCATTTTATTCTATTGCTTTCATCAAATTAGCTTGAATTCTAGAAAATTCCACAGAGAAATGACAGATTCAAATGCATCCATTATCTGTCTTCCGGCTGGGAGGTAATTTGTGGACTAAGCATTACAGAAAAGTGCAAAGCACAAGGTTTAATACTTCAAACATTTGCTCTGGTTTTAAAATCTGATTCCGCTTTGAGTTTAATTCAGCTCGAGATTGATATAATGCAGACAGACATGCAGAAACCTCACAATTGTCCACTAACAAGGCATTTCCAGCGATATGTGCAAGTGAAATTTACATTTAGACTAAGCAGCATGGGATAGTACAATATAGTGCTAAAATATCGGAAGAAGTTTAAATTAGCTGTTCACACATACAAACTCCCCTCATCACAGAATTCTTCATTAAAGCCTAAACTCTCCTTCTTTAAACATTGCTATTATAATAAATGAAAAATGAATGATTTCAGAATAGTTTCACCTTGTTCTCTTACTCATAGTAGGTATCTATAAGTGTAAGAGTTTATGTCAGGTATTAATGAGAAGGCTGCAAAATGTGCAGGACTTCTTACAACCCCCACAAGACAGTGTCAAAAGCTGTAAGATAAATGAAACAGATGTGACGCTATCATAAGAACACTTAAGTCACAAGGCACACAACTTCATGTAAAATGCTTTAATATTCCCAGGCCACCAATAAATATGCATATGGGGATGTGACATCTAATCAGCTTGCTGCCGAGGATCTGAATCTAGAATCTGAATCATCTCTCTGAAATGCCCATTGCTGGTGGCTGGCAACTACAACGGTTTTCAGAAGCTAATACTGGAAATATTTTGCTCACATCACACACTGGTTGCTTTTGAATGTCAATCTAAAAGCAATTTAAAGGGTAAATTGTTTTGATTATGGGAGCCAGTGTTCTATTTGAAGCTGAGAATATATTTTTGAGAAAAACTCAATCTAATAGAAGTTAGTGCAGTCATTATCCATGCTTACTACATAGTAAACTGAACACGGGAGTAAAAAAAAAAGATTTTCCCACACTGTTATTGACTGTAATTAATTAATTATGAAATGCTATCAGCGAAAATAAAGACATTGCCACTTCCCATAATGCCAAAACAATTAATAAAACATATTAATCTGTTTTCATTGTCATCTCCTAAACACAAGTCTTTATTTATAGTTTAAAGCATCCAGACGTTTATGAAGTTTATAGGGTTTTTATATTTTTAGCTATGATTTGAGAGCTTAAATCTAATCATGTTGCCTGAAGCCAGCAACAAGAGAAAAGTGTTTAAGTGTTTATAGCCTGAAGGGGCTTTTGCTGACAGTTAATTACGTCTGCGACTAATGAAGGTGAACAACTGAAGTTAACTTTCCCGTGCTGCAGCTGGTCATTCTGAATCATTTTAGACTTCAGAATTAGTTCACTGAAAAAACATTTGTGCTTTCATTTACTCTTTATTCAGCCTCATGCCTTGTGAGATTTGTAAGACTTTCTTTTTCTATAAATATCTGGTTAAGTGAATTCAGCGGCAATACATCAAGACACACTTTAACACTTAATAATGAATCAAAAGACTCTCAGTAAGAAACTATGTGCGGTTTACTCATTGGTTTTCATGTAGGTTTGGTAAAAAAAGAGAAAAACTGATAATTAGACAGTTTCACATTGTGCCAAGCCGTTGTGACACATAATGACATAATTTAAATGGTTTAAACTGTACACAGCTTTACTGTGACTTACTATTAACGTCTGAGCCCGAAAATTAATTACATTCTTCACAATTTTAATTAAACAATTCTAACATAGAAACTCAAGTACTATGTAAAAGTACTATAACAAACAAAGGTGCAGTGGTGATCACCTGACCCTGTTCATATAAAAAGAAAGCTGTTAAATGCCAAAACACTTGACATTGTATTTATAAATACACTCTTATATTCAGAATTCCATAGCCACACACAAACAGATGCAAACACTCATTATTGTTATGAGGGGAACTTAAATGACTAAAAGCACACAACACCTTGTGCAAGGGACAATAAAGTTGTTTTCATAGCAGTCTCCCAGTGGCAATACTTACAGGGTTTTCCCAGGTCCCTGATCACATTTTACACTGCAGTGCCTTAACTAGATTTCAAAATGAGTAAAAGGTTCACTACCCATGAGGCTCCTGAGGACATCTGTTTCAGAATGACATTGATGGGGAATGTGAAAGGAATTTTGTCTGTTACAGACAAATATAAAGATTACAATGTAAATCCTTTTATACTGCATACACATTAAGTTTTATGTTTTAACAATAATTTAATTTGGTTTCCTCATCCTTTCATTGTGTGAAACTCCTAGCATATGACCTTTATTGTTCTTATCAAGTATTAATTTCCAGGAGTAATGTTTCTCATAATACTGTAGATGTGAACGTATCACTTTGATAAATCTACATTCCCATGGCAACTTTCCCTAGAACAAAACTCATAATCAACTGCTGTATTGTTATCTTGCCTTTATTGTTATTTTTCCAAAAGACTGGCCTTTATCTGGTCTCCAAATTACACATGAAATAGCAAGAAATGTCATGAGAATCCGACAATGTTATGAATGCGACTGACCTTACAGGACACATTGAAATTGTGCTGTTACTGGTTCTTCTGGAACCCTCTGAAACAGCTCACATTTAGTTTAGGTGCAGCTGGTGCTGTGGGAATGTTTTAAAATGATGCATTCCAGTCATGCATTAGCCATACTGCAAGCATTCAACTTTAAACAAGTCAGGGGGTTAAATCTTAAGAGCATGCTCTAATGCACAGACATGATATCATTAACTAATAGGTGTTTTACTCTAACTTAACTGGTAGAGCATTGTGTTAGCAGCGCAAAAGTTGTGGGTTTGACTCCCAGGGAACACACATACTGATCAAAGGTATAGCTTGAATGCATTGTAAGTCATTTTGGATAAAAGGGTCTGCCAGCTATATCAGTTGTTTTAGCCTGTAAACTTCCCAAATGTTTACTGTTTTTCAGGGTAAAAGAGAAAAGTACCACAGCAGAGAGCTTAAGAACACTGAAATGTGTTTCACAGGGTCTGAATTTCCATTTCTTTTTTCTCTTTTAAATTTGTCCTACCAGGTGCTTGTTATACAACTTACCAGGGATGCCAGGTCATTCTGGGCTACTCTCATGAAACATCGACTCCCACCTGACTTGAGTGGTTATTTTCTACCTTTGAAAACAAGCCAGAAAATATTAAAGCACCTTATGCATATTTCATGCTGGTAATTTCAGCCTCCCTCTTGGAGACTTTAGACTTCAAGACAGATTACATGTAACTCAAATCAGAATGCAGGAGTCTACTGGCATGTTTCGGTTTTTTAACCAGACTATGTGATTATGTCAGACACAAGGGGATACAGCTAATTTAACACACTAAGTTGGATATGGATGCTTTTACTTATTACAGTCTACGCAGACCAGGGACGAAACAAGGACATCAGTGATTAGCAAACAGACAGAAAAAAATATTAGTTGTCCACTGGGATAGTACCCTCAAAAGGCCCATTCACTGTACTCTTTAACATCTCCCAGAAATGTATCTTTGTGCTATACCCTATAGTGCATTAGTTAACACCTTAAGGTCCAACTTGCCTTTCAGATGTTTTCTGGAAGCGTATCAAAGGAATATCCAAAGAAATGTTTCAGTCCAAATTGTCCATTCAGACACATTTATTTGTCCATTTACCTTAATGTGAGAATCTACCATAAAACACAATTTACACCACAAGAGTGCCCTATAAAACACTACTGTGTTCTCTTTGTTCTTGTACAAGCAGTAGAGATGTCTAGTATACTAGTAATTTCAAAGTCGTGGATGTCGACTGTTGCCAACTCAAAATTAATTTCACACAACAGGAGTGTTCTTTCTATTTCCAACTCAACCATTGGTGCTGTACGAAACAAAGATAGTTTCACCTCCTTCAGTCTTTTTGATATGTGTTTTGGGGACAAACATTTGCAGTTACCTACATTGTCAATCACTATGTGCCTCCACTACAGTCTAACTGTTCACTAACTGACATTAACTGTGTGTGCAAATCTCTATTTATGGAGTAACTACAGGATAATAAAAAATCTACAGAAATTCTTTTCGACATTTTGTATAAAATATTTGCCATTCATCAGTATTCAGTAGGAAAACATACTCACTTTAAATGCTTACTACACATATTTTACAGGGAAAATTAATGTCTATTCTGTATATACAGCAGTTTGTTTCTATTTTCATTACATTCATATAGAATTGCATTTGTACTCACAAATTACTAAGCAGTTACACGGCTAATTAAACACACGCGGCGTGTGCGTATCCAATAAAAACGGTGTACTTGCAATTTACAGTCCAAATCAAACTGGGGGAAATTCCTTATTTGTAAATGATACCGAGCAGAGCAATGTCAACAGAGTCCAGGAGGTGATGGTCCATCAAGGGAGCAGAGGTTCAAATGTCACCAAGAAAATATGTGACTTATAACACTATTGCTCTTTTCAGATAAGTCTCAGGCAGGGAAGCAGGTAATTTAAACCAGCGGTGAAGCATGACAATAACCTTTAGCATTATCATTGACACAAGTATTATTCACAAAGACAGACTGTCTGTGTGATGCACCTCCACCATTATTGAAGTGGAGTGAGTGTCCTCACTTTCATATCACACAGACATTAAACCTGAAGAGCTGGAGACAGTAAAGCTGAGTTGATTCTAAAAGATTTAAAATTCATAAAAAAAGCAGTGCTTTTGTGTTTTAAAAAGTGCGGTTGCAACAGGGATTTTGGGAAGAGTCTCTGGTGGTAGAAAATTTCAATAATAATACTATTTAAATGAAGTTAAACACACTGGTTTAATGACAAAATTAGGGGCATAATATGAATCGCACTACCGACTAAATCATCAATAATTCATCCACCTGCATGAAAGCTTTGCTTAATTCTTGACCCTTCAATTATTTTAAAAAGACATAAAAAAGAATTTATCTGTTCACTAAACACTTAATATTTAGTATGGTTATTGATTTGTACATGCTGTTGTGTCTTGTCCCTTAGCCAATATTGTACACACATACCTTATATACAGCATCTTCATAAAATGTTAGCAGCATGATGTACTTTTTGTACAGTATTTTGAAGATGACTTGGGACACACTTACCATAAACCCTCTGTTGAAATAAATAGATGGAAAAAACAACCAAGAACCTGCAGTTCAGCATGGGCATTGATTGAAATGTTGACTCAAAAACATGCAGCATTATAGAAATATGGATTGGTTATGCCTATATATTGTTAGTTTATATAGGTATATTGGTAATATACAAATGTTTTGAGATGGGGTGTTGCTGGAGCACTTGTCATGAAATTCACTCAGGTTCAGTTGCAATTATATACGGTCATACATGAAGTCGTACATTGCTCATACATGTTCAATCAATTCTGTCAATTCTCCTACTGTGCAAATAACCAATATATATATATACTGAGAGAGAGAGAGGAGAGGGAGAGGGAGAGAGAGAGAGAGAGAGAGAGAGAGAGAGAGAGAGAGAGAGGGAGGGAGGGAGGGAGGGAGGGAGGTGTGGGGAGGTATTCATAATGGTTTGCAATGAAGAATTGTCAGCAGTAGAATAAAAGCCACAATTAATAAATAAATAATAAACCCGATCACATAACAGGGGACACCATTACTTCCAGCAGATAAGCCATTACTTTTAGCAAATAAATAAATCTGCCACAAAGTACACTTGAACAACATGTTTGCACAAATCTATGTACCGTTATAATTAAGTTATTGTCTATATCCAGCAGTCTTTTTTCAGTGGTGCGTACCCTGAATCAATATGTCCTCACTTCAGGAAACACATTCTTCACAACACTTTTATTCCAGAGGTTCCCATGCCTGTCCTTCAGTATGTCACCATGGGGCTAAAGCCAG
This sequence comes from Chromobotia macracanthus, assembly GCA_036877525.1. Taxonomy (NCBI): domain Eukaryota; kingdom Metazoa; phylum Chordata; class Actinopteri; order Cypriniformes; family Botiidae; genus Chromobotia; species Chromobotia macracanthus. The sequence continues at coordinate 2,962,265 of JAZGTH010000013.1, forward strand.
CTCTAATTAGCAGTGAAGCTTTAGCAGGGTAGTTCCGCTCCTTAAGTGAAAGTCTAATATTAATGTCTTATCTTATTCCAAATCTTTCGCCACAATCACCCACTTTAATCTATGCATGCAGCAAGAAGTTTCATGACAACAAACCATATAATTAAACAATCATTGGAAACTTTTAGAAGTGATCATCCATTACAAACATTGTTTATCTGCACTATAATGAAACAACATGAACATTATCATTTCATCATTTCTGTCATTTCTGCATTTTTTCTAGATACTTCACCTCAAAGTGCTATACATCAAGTGGGGATACAACAGCCACAATGCACTAAGATGTTCACTATACACCAGCTACACACCACTGTATAAAGTGAAATGGTAAGTAGTGAACACACACACACACAGAACAGTGTGCAGCTATCACTGCAGTGGTCTGGGAGCAACTGGGGGAAAGGTGCCTTGCTCAAGGGCACCTCAGTTGTTTTTTGCCAACACTGGGAATCAAACCTGCGACCTTTGGGTTACAAGTCTAATTCTAACCGTTAGGCCACAGAGTGGTACAGTCAGTTACATGGAGATTATTCGAAGGCCAGTGGGGGCCAGATTTACACATCTGTTCCAGTCTTTTAGCACTCTAGGAATTTTGATGACATCAGAAAAAATCTAATCTAAACACTTTTAACAGTATAAAGCCTCCATTGAATTTACAGGACCTGTACAATCTGCAGAATGAGCACCCTCTGCTGGAGTCAATAACATCACTTACACAAGCAACGTTTGTTTACCAGAGGAGGTCTTCTAGTCCAGGCTCAGCCCCACTTTTCTTCTGTGGGTAACCAGTTGAGAGCCACAGAATGATAAACTGCTGACATTATGTGCTGTCGCCACACACAATGTAGAATTTCTTAAATGCTTAACTCTAATGTAATAGTAATCACAAAGAATACTACATAATCCTCTTTTTCATTCTTTTCAAACAGAAGATAAAGTATCCACTTACAGTGGATTATATCTTGCTTCTAATTACCATAATATAAAATCTGACACTTGACTCACAAATGAGCTTTTCTCTGCAGATTTGAAATGTGCTCGAAAATGTTCAGATATTTGAAGCAATACTGCCACCTTGAGTCCAACTTTGCTTGCACAAGCATTACTGGCTTTTTCATTCCTCATATAAAATGTAATTAATTATATGTAAGGTTGTTATATCCCTTAAAGTACTAGAGGGCGTAAAATATCAACTACACACAGTTCATTACTTGTACCTAACATAGGCTAACATTACCCAGGACTGGCAAGCATTTCTAACTAATGGTAACCGAATTAATGTTGTAGCTTTTGGCCTATATTATCTTAACACTCAGTGCAGTGCCCAATTACACCTCCTGGTGGCCACATGTAGCCATACAGGCGAAAATAAATATTTCCTAAACTTTTTGTATTATGCACCCCTCACATGCCATCAGTAGGTATTGAAACAAGCCAGTTTAGCAGTTTAGTAGAGTACTGCTCAGTACAGATTCCAATATACTGCTATAGAATAACTTTCATGTGACACAAATTTGATGAAAACACATTGATGTTTTCTTTCCTTACAATAAATCCCCTTTGGATATGAGTACATGATGACAATGTTTTTCTTTTTTTTGGTAAACAAAAAAGCTATCCCTTTAAGCAGACCCTGTAGTGTAAGAAATCACTGGTGTGAGTCACCAGTCGAATTGAAAGTGTCTTTCTACCACCCTCAATGGTTTAAACATACAATGTGACATAAGTAGAAGTTAAAATAAGCTAAACGTTTAACTTATCATAATTTGTTATCCTCTTTTTGACTAGTTCTTTCTTTTGAGTCCATTACTCAACCTTTTTCAAAGTCCAAGCAAATCGATAATTGCAAGAGACTAACATTGTATAGCAAAAAAACATTTACATTTTTCTTTTGCATATCAAATTCAACTCCCACTCAGTTTGTTGCTTTTACCTTTAGCATTTAGCAAATGAAATGTAAGTTCCACTATATGATTAAAGCATCGTGCTGGGAGATGCAGCGTGTACTAAAAGTTTGTCAAGGACACTTCATACAGCGGACTGAAGTATATTATTTATGGATCCTGGTTTTAAAGAGAGTGAGGTCCATCCCTCCTACAGTGCCTCAATTACTGCATGTTTCTGAAATGTCCTGCCTACATGCTGTACAGTACAGCTGTTATCCACAGGTATTATAAAAGGCCCTACTTTAAAAGGTCTAGTAAAATGTTGCATTGCTTTGAACTAAGTGGTCATTAGGATTTCAAGAGCAACACACTTAAAGTACAGTACTTTATAATCAGATAGTGGTACAGTAAGTTTGTGTAATCCATTAATGTACATTATGCAACATGTTCTATGTATTTTTTACTGCAGATCTATCATTTGGTGTTTTAAATGCAGTTTTAGACAAGACTTTAACAGTCCATCATAGAACACATTAAACTAAGTTCTTGACAATGTCGATGTTACATACATAAAACAAAGTGAAATGTGTGTTTGTTACTACAAAGATGTACGTTCACCAATGTGAATATAGTCAGTTCGACCAAATAATACTTTGAATTTGAATAATTCCAGTTTGAGAATCGTTTCACGACTCATTTGGATTCTCAAATGTGATATTCTGAAAGACATGGACAAAAAGAAGACTAGATCAATAGATCTATAACAGATCAGTAAGATCATAATCTATATAATAGATCATAATCTGTGATCAATAAGTCAATAGAACAGAGCCTAGAAAAACATCATTTATAAGCCCCATCTTAAGGTCTTCATTACGTTCAACACCTACTTGTGCAGCTTGTGATGAGTCGAGTCTTCAGGTAAAGATTTTTTAACCAAAAAAAAAGATCAAAACCCTATACAATAGGACTTTAAACCATTCAGGGAGGCGGGAATTCCTCCGAATCTGATATCAGGTTTCTGAATGTCACACCGTCACACTCACAACATACACTGGGTTCCCTCCAGGTACTGGAGTCAGCAGGGTGTACCGGCCACCAGGGTCTCTGTGGCCCAGGTCTGCATCGATTACAACACCACCTGTAAACCCGCAAATAAATTAATCGTATTGAACGAACGGATGCTCTGAACGGAAATTATTCCCGCCATATTGAAGATTACGTCAATACGAGGAGCGCGCAACCAGCGTCGCGTATAAGACGACATACAGGTGTAGCACACGGGATGCGTCGTGACAGAAGATGGGTGAGTTCACAGTCTTTAAAGAAGATAAATCATTTTAAAGTGTAAAAGTCTAGACTTCAGTCTGCTGCTTAAAAGTTGACTGAGCTGTGTTCAGTCAGTGACGTTATGTATGTTCGGTCAATGATGTTACTAAATATTGGCTGTACACAATGTATGTAAGTCAGTGAAACAGTCACAGCAAAATGTTGATTTTGATACATGGTAATATCATGGTATTTTTATATCTTTGTACATAAACTGTGAAACCTCGAACCTTGTCTGGGTTGCAGGAATCTGAAGTGGTGAGATCTGTGGTACCCAAGTAACTTGAACTTGGCTTTGCTATCGTTGAAAACGTTGTGTAATTGATTATTTTAATGCATTCAAATTAAGCACTCTGTTTAGTTTTATGTTTGTTTTCTGGGACAATATTAAAATGTGTAAAAATATAAAAAATAATTTGCAGTATGTGTGGTCAGGTGTGGCTCATAGGCAGACCTAGGAGGAATCTGAACTGCTTTTACATTGTCTGAGCTGGTTTTAGTTCTGTACGGGTTTAAAGGTGGTAAAATGTGGTCTTTGGCTATGTTCATTGTGTTTTCAGCTGTCCATGTTAAACAACAATATTGCACAATCAAACTAAATATTTAATGAAAATATTTAATGAATTCAATTAAGAATTGTTATATGCATTTTACTCCGCTAACTCAAGAGAAACGACTTGTCAGTAGGAGACCAATAGTAAGTCTCTGCTTAATGCTTTGTTTGTCTTGTTTAGATGAATACCTGTTTGTACTGCTCTTATATAAATTGTATTTGTTTCTGTTGTTTAAACCAATAGCTATCACCATTAAGGAGTTATGTGTGTTGCTTGTTATAATCTTTGCATTTATAGCATGAAACTGTCCTGAAGTAAGATCTAAGGTTTAGGATCTGTAATTGGCGAATGGAACTATGATATTGTGCAGGTTTTTTGTTCTAAAATAAACTTACAAATAATCGAAGAAAATTGTGTTCACACTGTGTTCTTCGGTGACTATGGGAGCACAAAACAACAATAGTAACAATGGAAAGTAAACATTTGCAAAAATACTGTGTTTAAGAAAAAGAAGTTTAGACAATGCCGAACTGTTAGTTTTCCACTGGGAAAATAAAATTAATTGTGCTCTGCAGAACTCCAGAACGCCTAAGATTAGATCTGGTTCCAAATCAGTTTGGAGGTGGTTAAGATGGCTTTGGCAGTGAACAATGGGAAATGTGCTACTTTAGAAAAGTCCCAATGGAGAACCAGCATACATGTGGCTTACCTACAGTAGTCTGTGCATATAAAGCTGGGATATGACAAATGATAAACCTTCAGTTTGTGACTTTTGTGAGCATCAGTGAAATAATGAGACCTAATAAAAAGGCACAGAATAAAAAGTTAGCCAAAAGTGCATTCATATTTTTTATTAAAATATATACTTAAAAAATGTGGCTATAAAACACTTTGATTTAACATTCAGTCACACAAGCTCAGTGTGCTGCAGCACTGTAATCTGCATGTTTTGCAAATTAAGCAATCTTCACACAAAGCAAATGAAGTTGAATAGAGCTACCTTTCATCCAGATTTGAAAAAAATCCCTGTTCCTCTATGAAGTTGTCAGTGCTGATTATGTTGCAATAATGTTTCAACGAGAGCACTTTAAAAGATGTGTCGAGAAGCTAAATGTTTATGCAATGAAACATTCCTCCACCCCACTACACTCGCATTCAAAATGAAATCATTCTATAGCCCCGTTTGGACAGCAGTTGTTTTACTGTTCATAGGGATGTATTTTTTAGAATTTGTAGTCATGCTCTTATTGCCATCCGAATCCAAAAATATCCAAGAAAGTCTTAACTTTAACAGTGTGTGGTTTAACAGTGTGTGTAAACCTGTCATATTTTCTCTAATTTACATATTTTGAAAATGATGTCCATGATTTTAAAAGGTAAACACAAGAAAATCATAGCACACACATTTTCCTGTTGTTACTTTTTGTGTTATGTGCAGCTTCACACTCTCTTTTTTTCTCTTTTTCATTCTCTCTCCATTTTCATTTCAAAATGTCTTCTTGTCATGACACCACAGATCCATAAACATAGCAGTGTAACGTACCATATCTGTTTATGTAATACTCATTTGTAATGGTGACTTCTGGGATACATAGGTAGAGGAACAGGGAGTCCTTTATAATCTGTCAAAAGATGAAGGCAGTCCTGTCACCGTTCCTTTTTTTAATCACAAAATCATCCATTCATTTTACTTTCAGTCATGTTTCTTCTGCTAGTGAACAAAAAACAATATCGTCACAAAATCACCTTACCACAACACCGTCCACGAAAAATCCATCATAAAAGTGAAACTCAGCTTGTGTTGGTAGAAAACAAAAAAACCTTCATTTGAAGCTTATCCTATTTTCTTCTGTCTCCTTTCTGTTTCCTCTATGTCTCGCAGCCCAGAATGAGAGTCAAGTTTACATACAGAGAATATGAAGGGTCATTGAATGACAACTTAGTTGGCGACTCCTTTATCCTTCCCAATGTACATGTCAGCAAGCTTTTTAAACTGCGGGCCCCAGTTAGAGAGGTAATCATATTCATGGTCTCCCTCAGTCACAGAGGACTCCAGAGAACTCAGTGACTCAGCGATTGATCCATTGCCCTCATAAGCATAAGTGGCAAGGGAGTCATAGGGAGGTGCAAAAGGATCTGTGTCATTTTCCTGAAGTCTTGAAATAATGAAGTCTCTGACATCTGCGCACTCCTTCAAGGGTGAAGGTCTGTGATATGGAAACAGTATCTCAGGGATGATGTCACGCCTTAGCTTGTTGCTTTCGATTACCTCTGGGTGGCGCAGTGTGCCGATATCGAAGGCCTGCGTGTCTTCCTCACCTCCGCCCTCGTCGTTATAGCTGACAACATTATCCCTTACGTCCTCTTTGGAAATGATTAGTGGTTCCTTCCTCCTCTGCTTCTTCAGAGCTGAGAACAGGACCACGATCACTACAAAAAAAGTTAACAGATTTGCTTCTCCATTGAAAAGTCTAGTTGTGATTATGAAATATGGTAAGTAGTTTTAACTGGTCCAAGTTGGTTGTGCTTTAAATAAAACATCTTGACCACATAGCCGATACAACCAGCTGCAAGTTGGTTTATAGTTCCTAATGACCTACCAGCTTGGACCAGCTTATAACTACTTTAGACCAGCTAGAAACCAGCTATTCTGTTCTAACACTGCCCTGACTCATCTGCCAGTTTAAAGCTGGGCTTACGCTGTATATACTTTGATGTGCTTTGGCTTTTACCTAAGACCTCACTGGGATTATATTGTACAGTCTGACAAGCAACACAATCGTAAAGAACTGTAAAAATCATACAGTGTGCATCCGGCTTAAGATGGAAAATCCAGCAGGGTTGTTTTTGTTTTCTCATTATAAATTGATGTAACACGGGTTATAAAAACAAATCTGGGGCATCACTGAGATAATGGATATGTTGTTTTAGCATATGGTGAACATAAACTCACTAAGCAGAATAAGGATGCAGAGGAGTATTGCCACTAGCGCGCCAGTGCTCAGGCCAGCAGAGAGCAGTAATGCATCAACACTGCAGGAACGCATGTTGCCAGTGGCGTCACAGCTACACACACGAATGGTCAACGTGCTGGTACTGCTCTGGATGGGGTAGTCGCTGTCAGAGATAACAACTGGCAGATAGTAGACACTCATTTCACGCCTGTTAAATCCACCTCTTCTGGTCAGAATTCTGGCTGTGTTATCTATGGGGGGAAGGTGTTAAGAAAACATTCAAACAGCGAGAGCAGGAGATATTATCTTATGCTGACTACAAGAACAAAAAATAAAAATCTATTCTTCCTACTGCCAAAAAATAAAAAGATTAAGTGCATGAATTTTACATAAGCCTCAAGATTTATACGTTAAAGGAAAGATTTATTCACCTTCATTATCAAAGATGGTGAAGTTTGGATTCAGGAAACTCAAACTGAATACAAATTTGTGACCCACAAGAGGTTCATCTGTGTCGATGGCACTGATTGTCTGTATAAGCTAAAGACGGACAGTTTTTTTTAACAAGCAATAAACACCTTCTGTTTAGCATTAGCATTATTTTATAGAAACAATTATACAAAAGAATAATAATAATAAAATAAATGTGTAAATACCTGCCCAGCTTTTACATTCTCACACACAAATGTCTCATATATCATGGCAAACTCTGGAGCATTATCATTTACATCCAAAACCTTTATCAGGACAGGAACGCGGCTTCTTTGATGAGGGTTATCTAGAGGAATAATGCAAAGAATATTACTAAGTAATATAGACAGAAAGCTCATTCTTATATTTCTAAATATGTGATGGACAAAGCTGTATATCTTCATGCATTATTCACTTACTCATCTCACTGGCCAGGACTGACAGGTTGTGCCATCTTGATACTTCCCTGTCAAGAGACTTCAGAATTGTGATGGATCCATTCTTTGGATCGATGTGGTAAAGTCTCTCAGGGTCTGTGTGTTGATCTATTGTGTATCTATGGGCAGGTGTGAGAAAGACATGAAAACTGAGAAAAGTTGTAATAGTTGTAATACAATTAGCAGTTTAATAGGAATGGTAGTATTGCATGGAAGTTATTAGGGTTTTAGTGCAAATGAGATTGTGACATTGTTTTTGCTAGTAGATAGTGGGTTTTTGTGCACTGCTGAAGCCATTGCAAATTTCACTAAACAATTGCACCATTTCTTCATGCAAAAACCTGGGTCTGTTTAATCCAGTTTTTCCAGTGTGTTTTCATTATCTGAAATGGTATAGCATTGTGTCTTGCATATTTAATTTAGTTTTACCAGGCATTTTCTGAACCAGTATGGCATTATGCCATGATTATGCCATGAGTCACTGACTGCCATTCTTTGCAGGCCTAACACACCTCTTACTATGTAATTTACGCTTATTTTAGATGTGATATTCACAAAAGGCACAATAGATGTTGCACTGTTACCGCCTGCGGTAAACGGAATGTACATTTTCCAGCTACTATAATAGCAGTTCAGTAAATGGTGATTAGATGGATGGAGAAAAGTGTTGTGTCTGAATATATTCTGGTTATGTTTAGCAGTCGAGTATGCTTTCCATATTTTAAAGAGCCAGTTCAGGTGCCGAAAACGCAGTGGTGAAGATATACTATACAGTTCTAATAAATTATGTCAGATTGTGGTAATCTACTGCAGCCTTACCAGCCTAGATCCCAGTTACGCCCTGCAAGATTGGGAATTGCACTGTGCAAATTGCATTCAGCACTAATTTCGGAGCGTTTGCAGCATTATCTCATTTGCATGATTACTTTAGTGAATCAGTTCCTTAAACAATACAGGCATCGCATGCAAATAAAACTATCAGCATGACGCAATTCATTTTAAGTGATCGCCCCCACCCTGGACACTGCAACTAGTGAATATTTAAAATCCTCACAGGATTGGGTAATCTGTAGCATCGGGGTCCCATGCTGTAATGGTTCCAATTGCCGAGCCTTTTGGTGTATCCTCATTGACCTCAAAGATGTATTGTGGCCTGCTGAAGACTGGTGGCTCGTCCACATCTTTGGCTGTGACCTTGATGATGGCTGTGTCTGAGAATGGCCCCAGATGAAAGAAGTTGGGGTCCTGATGTGTGTTAGACACCTCCACTTTCACAGTGTACACTCGCTTGCTTTCATAATCCAGTTTCTAGATGAAGATCAAGACAAGAGCTTGTACATATTTTGTGCAGTGTTGTATATGAGCGTCACAAACATCAGTACAATGTTTTACCTTTCTCACAACAATAACTCCCTCTTGTGTTATTTCATCTGTAATTATGTCAAGGTATTCTTTTCCATCTCCATCCACAATTCTGTATTTCATTTCCGCATTCTCTCCCTCATCGCCATCATTGGCTTTGATTCGCCCCACTGTTGATCCAATGTCTGCTGACTCGTATATGGTTAGGTGGTAAGAACCTTTACAAGGAAACAGATTTTGCTGATTTTAAGCATGTGCACCATTAAAGGCATCAACAGAGAGATTCACAAACAAATGAAAGTTCTGTCTTTATTTACTCACTCTTATGCTGTTACAAACCATATGACATATTCTCTGTAGAACAAAATGAAGCATGTTTATGCTGCTCATTTTTCCAAATTATGTGAAAGTAAACGAGACTGTAAGTTTCATATTATTTGTTCCATGTAAAAAATAAAAAACATACTCCCTTGGAACGTAAGGGTGATCAAACAATGACAGAACATTAATTCACTTGCATATTATTGATATCATACTGTAAGCAAAACGTGGTGGGCTGTCATTGACATCTGTAAGAGTGATGTTGACCATGGCGGTTCCAGATAGACCTCCCATCTGTCCTGCCATGTCTTTAGCTTGTATGACCACCTGGTACTCATTTCTCACTTCCCGGTCCATGTTAGACAGGGCTATTCTGACAACTCCTGCACAGGAAAACATTGGTCAAAATCCTTATGATCACAAAAGGAAACTTTAAGGAATAGTTTAACCAAAAATAAGAATTCTGTCGTAACTAACTTATACTCATGTCATTTGAAATATATATTCTGTTGAACATAAAAGGGGATATTATAATAATGTACAGTTGGGTGAGTTACATTTATGCATTTGGCAGACGCTTTTATCCAAAGCGACTTACAATGCATTGAAGTTATACATTTTCTTAGTACATGTACTCCCTGGGAATCGAACCCACAATCTCTTGCACTACTAACGCAATGCTCTACCACTGAGCTACAGGAGAACCAGTATTGAACGTTCAATTGTATTGAACGAGTTCAATACAATGTCAGTTGACTCACTTTTAATGCTAAAAGCACCCATGAGTTGCAGCAAAGTGTATATATATATATATATATATATATATATATATATGACACTTCCAAGAACTGAGGACATGGAAACTTTTTTGTTTTTGACATTTTTGGGTGCTTTGTTGCATTAAAGTGAGTCATAATTCATTCAAGCAGATTCATTAAATTATCTTTTGTGCTCTGCAGAGGAAATTATCATATGAGGTGCAAATGTGAGGGTGAGTAAATGATGACACAATTTTTTAATTTTTGGGTCTACTAACCCTTTAAGGTTAATGCAAATTATATTAAAAGCACTAAGCAATTAATTTTGGACATTAATACCTAAGTACAATTGTTTATACTAAAGTCATGTCATGTTTTACTAAAGTATATCTGCATTTTTTTGTTATGGCCACATTTATCATACTAAACTTGCATTTTACATTTACATTTATTCATTTAGCAAAACGCTTTTATCCAAAGCAACAAGAGAGAGAGAGAGCAATTAACATTTTGCCCTTAAAACCAACGAGCCAAGACTACAAAGCCTTTCCTAGCAAAAAAAATTATATTATTAATATGGGCATGACAAAATTTAAACTTAATGTAAACAAAATGTTTACTAAAAATGTAAAGTAAGTATATCTATTTCTTCTATATCTAGTTTAGACAAAAGCTGTGTGTGGTCTTTGTTTCAAACATTTCTTATTAAAAAATCTGCCTAACTTTTTTAAAAGGCATGATGCAAATATAACAATAGTATGTCAGCAGAGAATGTGTTTTGAACCATATGTTTGGAGGACTCGCCTGTCTCTGGCTCTACTGAGAAGTATGGTTGACCTTGCAGAATACTGTACACAAGTTTAGCACTGTTCCCATATGTGGCATCATCTGCATCAGTGGCATTGACTTCTATCACAAAAGTACCTATAAAATCACAAACAAAATCTTTTAGATGGATATAGTAAGAGACACAGTAAGAGATAAAGATTAGTATATGAAACTATATGCTTAGTAAAATAAAAAACAAATCATATAATCAAAAAACATTTTTTTGCATGTTTGCAAGTTCATGTGTGCTACAGTGCCTTTTCAACAGCAGCAAATTTATATGTTAAGAAAATAATGTTAATGTTAAAACTGTCCTTTTTAGGATTAACAATAAGAAACAAATCTCACTGTCATAAAATGTGCCAGGATACCAAAGTCTGCAATCATAAGTCATTTAATTTTTTTTAGTTTATTTAAATTTTATAGCTCTGTATTTTTATTGTCAACAATTGTCACATTTGGGTCAATATTTAGTTTTTTAAATTACTTTTTGGATAAATATCGGAGAAAAAGTCAATATGTGAAAAATGAATTAAACATAGAACTGCTGTATGAAAGCGAAATAAAAATGTCCTCTGGGTAGAGATGGATCTGTATAAGATGCTTTGTGTCTAGGACAGAGAGGGTTTGATTAAACAGATTTTTCTATATCTGGGATTGTGACAATTACATTTCTGCACCGTGCTCTCAATTAATTTATTATCAAGGGGTACCGTTTTGAAAAGGAAACAAACAGTTGTTTTGTTTTGTTTATAGAACTGCATTATTAGCATTTATTATATGGTTCGAAGGCTAAAGCGCCTCTAACCCAGATTTACCTCTGTTCCTTAAATTAATAAACAGAGATGGAATTGCTTTTGTCCTAGGGTCATGTGTCAGAAAATAACCATAATGATGCCTCATAATATGATGACACTTTCTGCTTGATTGAGGGCAATAATTTTATAAATAAGCTGTACATTCACTTATATTACATTCTGGTTGAACACTGGAGCCTGTATGAGAGAGGGAAGAACATCATTAGATTTCCTTTGGGGAGATGATACCAAACAGACTGCTTCACTGCTTGAGGACTGTCTTGATTGGAAACAGGACAACCAGAGGTTATTATGATATTACTGAGAAGCAGCATGAAGCTCCTGAATATTCATGCACTGTGAATATGTATGGCGGCGTGTCACTGGCAGAACAGAGCCACTGATTGTGTGAGACAGTGGTGATAGATGATGTGGGAATGAGAATTAGATGTAAATAGAAAATGTGATAAGATGAACAAATAGAATCTCCTCCATCAGGTGCTACTTCAGGGCTCAGGGGAGGCTGTGTGTCATGGGCTTTAGTATTTGTGCTTAAACATATTTGCATTTGACTACCATTTGCATTTGTGAACAGTTAAAAAGGTACTGTGTAAATAAAGCTTTACTCACACATTAAAATATGTGGGGCCATTCAAAAAAAGCCCAGTGAATTAGTAATAGGGCTACTTCTATTTTATTTATAAGACAATGACACTAGTTTTGTTGAAACACACACAAGCGATAACTATGAGCAAAGCTCTTTCTCTGTCTCTTTCTCACTCTCTTTTTCTTTCTAAAAAACAAGTCAATACTTATTTTAACGATTAACTAGTTTTCAATGGTTAGGATCTCCCGCCAGCTCCAATTTCTTCTCTCGGCCCGAAAAAGGATTCACTTATGTGGGACTATGATATGCAGTTATTCTTTTTGTACATGGGCTATTCAGGGACATAACTAATGATGATAATAATAATGAAAAAATCTACTTGTAAAATCATGAACAAATGCATATGGCACGGCAGGAGGTGCACACGAGTGACTCTTCATTTCGTACTAACAAAAATGGAATTCATTTTTCAATTACTGCATGAGGGTTAGGAGAAAGAAGGTTTCTAAAAACCAATAGCACAGAGCCATCCTCGACTTTAAAATACTGCACTGTCCTCGCATGACTCGTAAATGCACTTTAAACAGCAATAACGGAAAGAAGTAATTTTCATTCACTCACCGACGTCTGACATTTCAGGTACACTGGCAGTGTAGACAGCCTTGGTAAATTTGGGCTCATTGTCATTGATGTCATGTATCTTGACAATGAATTCAGTGGCAGGCTCCAAAGGGAGGCCGGTGATCCTGTTGAAAGCCTGAGCCTGCAGTGTGTAAGAGGCCTTTTCCTCTCTGTCCAGTCTCTGAGTAGCATGTAAATCCCCAGACTTCTCATCGATACGGAAAACTGTGCCTGCACCTTCCCCGGAGAGAACGTATCTTGCTGTTCCATCACCTCGGTCTTTGTCTGAGCGAAGCTGTTTGGGCAGAAAGCAGACTGCAGCTTAACCTCAGTTTAACCATGTCATAAAGTGCAGATTTGACATTTGGCACAGACAGTAATGTCTGCATATTTTCGCACTCTAATGAAACGCTCATAAAATCCTTCCTATAGCTGTAAAATGTTAATCTGGTGTGCCGCCATGTTTTATTCACTGGTGGACTTTCAGCAAGCGTGCAGTTATATTTTCAATCATGGTTAGCAGCTTAAAAGAAGCAGCTCTTGAGTGAAAGCTCTCTAGGGACAACAGAAACTCATAAAAACCACAGATTCGTAATAGTACAAGTCTTCAAAATGTATCTCATTAAATACTAATGAAGCTTTTAGTCCCTTTAACTACAGACATTTTCTTTATAACATTGCCATTGGCGTTTCTAACTGCACAAAATGTTCAGCCTTTTAAAATACGACCAATTTACAATTTTAAAATTTTCATTTTAAGGATGATGGAATAAAATATTAGTAATAAAACACGTTATTTGTAAACAGAGAAACCATGTAAAGAATTGTCAATGAGAGTACAGGTTGGCCACCAGGCCATGTTTTCAACTAAATTTTAGTATTATATATTGTCACAACTTTGTCTATACATTTCACTGGTTCATTCAGTTTCACTTAAATGAGTTTATTTGGCCAAAAGCTGTCCAACTGTCACTCCCTGATGCCTGACCAATGGGATGGGATGGAAACTCTTCTAATGGGCACAAATGAATTAAATATATATAAAAAAAAATCAACTAAGCAGGTGTTTCAGCAGGAGTTTGTGAGTGCAGATGTCCAACATCAGAGATCCAACATCAGGTCACAAAGTCATTAGAGTCATAGAGCCATGTAATGCGTTTATCCTGAGCTCTAAAAGGCTGTTTTTAGAAAGAGCCAGGGGGCTGAATCCACCAGCTGACCGCTCAAACGTACTCGGCAGGATCTCACAACAAACATCACTTTGTGCCATCCATAGTGACTGACAGGAAGGTCAAATAAAAGGCATTGGAGCGTTGTGATGTCTTCCTACTCGATCAGATTGTTAAATAAACCAGCTTTTAGTATTTTGGCCTAACATAAAGTGTAATGAAGGCTCTTAGCAATGACATCACCAACTTTTGCAAACGTACAAAGATAGAAAGATGGCTCATTTTATTGAAGCATGATTAATATTTTCTATTGCCTTTTCAACATTTAAGCCATTTTCAGAAAGTCTGAAAAGTAAATGATACATTATTTGGTATAAACATAATCATTGTGTTTTACATTTTTCTGTTCTGTAAGTATGGCCTTTAATAACAGAGACTGTGCTGTTAAATGTCAGCATGGACTCTTCTTTCATGTTTAATGTGGCATAAATATAGCATGCCTCTGAACTGCAGCCTGATGAATTGCAGTCCCTTCCTTCACAAAGCCACTTCAGACGGGTGGAAAGTCAATGGGGGAATGAAAAAGAGTGAGTGAAATAGCCCATAATTGTTGATTCCTGTCAGGTCTCGGGTGAGCCTCTTTATCCTGGAAATGAGAGCAGTAAAAACTAAACTCTGCTACAAAGTATTCTGTCTCTACACTATTCTCTTCCTCTCTCGTTCCCTTTCGCTTCGTCTTTACTTCCTCTGTGAATATTCATGCCTCGGTGACTGTGTAATTCATATTTGCGCTACTTTATTTGCTTTGATGATGGCATCAAGTTTTTGGAAGTGCCTGCCACACAGTGCCGCGTTCAAATATGCTGTCAAACCTCATAAAGCTCAGGAAAATGAAAGTAGAATACAAAAATAATGCAATATCCATTTCTTGCGGCTTTACCAAGCACTGTTTGTAAAACAAGGTAGATCATTATGGACCTACAGTGCAAGTTATCATGGTCTCTCACCTTGCCAACATACTGATAGTTACTTCCTGTGTATTCCTCTGACAGGAAGAATTGCCTCCACATCCAATCCCTTTTGGATCTGTGCAGCACTATTTTATCTCCTTCCATCATGTGGTTCCAGTTGCGAAGGAGATTTCCATCACTCTTCTCTAGCAATATGACTGGAGAGCTCAGGTGGGGAAAGATCAGTGGAAGCAGCCAGAGGAAGTGATTCATTATCATTGTAGCCAATCGATCGTCGAGACGACCGCAACTCCTTATGAATAAGCTAAGAAGGGGGGCCGTGCTGAATCAAGAGCGATGTAGACGGCAACATCAGCAACCCTGACATTGTAGAATTGGCTTTGATCCTCCTTTGATTCCCTATAAAAAATAATCAAAGCAAAAAAGTTACAGTGTTGTTGGAGGTCATTGCGGCCCTTGTCAAGATGCAACACCCGTTTCTAAAGCTGTAATGCGTTTGTTGTTCAGTGAACGGATCCCACGAGGCCCTCTTGCTGAATTTTATTCACTTAACATCAAAAATGTAGCCTCGCTTAAAGAGCTGCACATAGCATGCCAATGCAATTAACAGATGCGCCTACGTCAGTAAACATTGGCAATGCTAAGGCAGATCTGGGATATGCTTAAAGCAGAAAGTTATCCTAGGTGAGTTAAGGTCCACGGCGTCATTGATCGAGATAACTTTTCTTCAACACAACACAAAATGATTAAGCACTGAAAACAAAGTCGGCAAGTGAATGAAGTCATAAGACAAGCTTTATTCTCAAATTGATTTCTATTCCAATGTTATCTTCTGTTCCTTGTCGTCTTAATATGTTACATGTACAAATCGATTTCCCGAGAGAGTACTATGATATGGGTGTTACAACTACATCTCAACACAGAAATCAACACACATAGAGGGATCAATAGCAGAACTTGATTATATATCACAGAATGACTATGGTTGGATTCAAATGCTGGTCACACTATGTAAAAGATCTTGCTTGCTGCCTCAAACAGTGATTGCTGCTGGCAGAGTGGCGTGCTGCTGTGTTGATTCCTTAGCTTTCAGGCCGAGTGATTAACCATGACAGCCGATGTGCGATACATTCAATTAACTGGGACTAAGTGAAACATTATTCACCTCCTTTTCGCCTCTTAAAGAGGAATTTTTCCAAGCATTGCCTTAAATGCAACATCTAAATGTCCTTAAATGTTTGAATGGCTTTCTAGAGGGATATTTAACCCCGCCATTAAATTACTGGGTCAAAGCAAGCAAACACATCACTGTTTAATATGGCCAGTGGCCTCTGGTGAGCAAATGCAGCTGTTGGATTTGTGGAAATAGAAGCCACACAGCAATAACCAACTTCACTGGTGACCACTTATTTCAGTGCATTCACTGCATTTTTAATTCCTCTGTGTTTGCTAAGGGCAGATGTACATAAAAGATTAACAGTTTCTTTGTATTTTAGCATAGCAGACATGACTAGTTCCAAATAGATTTTTACTGATCACTGAGTGTAACTAGAGAGTTACTAGAGCATGGCGCCAACAATGCCAAGGTCATGGGTTCCAATCCCAGAGAGCACACAAACTGATAAAATGTACCCTAAATGCAGTGTAAGTCACTTCGGATAAAAGCATCTGACAGATGTGTAATTGCAAATGTTACAGTGCAGAGCAGGAAAGGAATTTGTACAAAAATACCTTTCAGTTTAACAATTTTCTGGGGTATTTGAAATTACATGATGTATTCGTCATTCAGTATGGCACAATGGCTATATGGCTGTGTAAATATCTCTTTGACTGTTTAATATCGTTTAATAAAGTGCTGTGTACGTCCTTGTTAATTCCCTTCTTGCCCCGGGCTTGCGTAAAACCATTTCTATTTTGTAACATGTAATCCACTTTGATTATTATTGTGATTAAATGCTGCAGTTATAATTTAAACTCTTTCCATGTGCCTTATTAGAATATTAATCCTGGATGCGTACTGAATAACAAGCAGCTTTGGACACCTCATGAATTTAAAGTTATAAGTGGCCAGTGATATGGCCAAGGAGAAAGAGATGGGCATTAGATACACTCTCAGGACATTCTGTATATCACCTTTTAATCAGAGAATTACCATTAATGTCCACAGCTCAAATCAAGTACACTCAGTCCTTGTATCTAAGCTATCGTAGTATTGAATAAGGGCTCCCTAATGACAGATAATATCTGCTTTTTCCGTCTTGTTCCATTAAATGCAAATGTAATGCAAATATGCCCATTACTGAGCTTGCCGCATGTATATCACATAAAGGGGTTCTAAAATTGTGTATAGGACTGCAGCCTCATTTAAGCTTGTCTTGCAGTGATGGAACTTAGAAACAAGCCACAAATGCAACAGTTACCACTTGGTGGAGCCCAAGACCTTTTTCTCTGCTCTCTTCCCAGGATAGATCTCTCCATCATTCCATCCCTCATGCTGGACGGCTCTCACAGCTGGTCTCTCTCTTGCAATATTAATGCCCTGTCTTCTTTGTTTTGAAACTTTGCTACAGATCAGATATGCACCATGTTGATTGCCTGCCTGGAGGACTGGCTTTGATTCTACCAGGTTCACAGACTCAAGGCAATCATTTACAGCCCGAGTTATTAGACAGAACACTTTCTCTGATTTTGTGTGGCTGTGAGGATCTAATGAATTCAAAAGTGAATTTCAGTAGGAGCTGATGGGGGTCTTGTCTGATTAAAAAAATGATGTGTGTTGTCAGAGCAGGGCAGTGAGGAGGGGAGGGTTGGTTAATACACAGATGCGTATACTGTTAACAGTGCAGTGGTTTATAACTGGTACAGCATTTTTCAGATCTAGAGTTCAGGCTGATGTCAGAATTCTCTAGTTTGAAATAAACTTCTCGCAAGGAAATTATTATTATTTTACCTGTTCTCTGGCCATTGACCCTTTAAAATGTTTGCTTTTTTGCCAGTTAGTAAATAAATATTATTACCTCCCTCAAAAGAAGTTAGTTGATTGAATCTTTTGCCTCATTATGAGGCAAATTAACTTGCGTAGGACCCACCTCTTTGTGAGGCAGAAAACGGGAGATAAAAGAGCGAAAATGATAGTGACAGAGAGAGTTGCGCAGGAGTGGAAGCATGTGGGGCTTTATCTCATGATTTATCTCTGTGTTGAAAGGCAATTATACATGTGACACTGGCTGAGAGGAAGTGTGCGCTTTAATTTGTGTGAAACAGTCATGCCATTATGTGTTCACGTCAGATGTATAAATCACAGTCAGCATCTAATGGCCTGAGTTGAGCTCTATGGCTCTGAAGCACAAAGCTAAAAATCTGATGGGATAGAACATCATCTAAAGTCTATGAAGCTAATTAGCTAGCAGGGAAGGTGAATGTCTGATGAGGCTGTTATTTTGTTATAGGTAATATTATATAGTTTATATACACACAAAGGAATTCTTATTGGCAATATTGCATTGATTTGTCTACAGACTTAAATTTGAATTCCACATTTGTAAGCTGTCACAATGGTACAAACAGTTGAAAAAAACTGGAAAATGCTCGTAGCTATCTTTTCCTACAAGAACACTTTCAAACATTAGAGAGCTGCTTATGCAGGTTTAGTGTTATGGCTTTGGATAGTGTACTCCAGAATCTGCTATAGGGAATCTGTACTGCTTTAGTTAAACCCTAGGTTAAGAATCCCAAACATTCCTAAGAATTCCTCGACTCTGATGTGTTTTTGTTGAGGATCAAATGCACACAGATCTATCAATACATGTACACACCTTCTTATAAGAAGCTAAGGTGCGATTAAACTGATAAGATAGAAGAAGGATATTAGAAACTTCAGCTGCCTGTCTCATCTCTGCTGTGGTAAACTTTAGCTAGATAGGGACCGATTTGAAGATTGCCAGTAATTACAAACAACATCAATGCTTGAATCATAGGAAACAGCTTGGACCTCTGTTATATATATAAGTGTGTGTGTAGGTAGGTATGAATGTATGTGTGTGTGTATGTATATGTGCTATGTAGTGTTCCTGTATCTCAGCTGGTAGAGTATTGCATTAGCACTGCAAAAGGTTGTGGGTTTGATTCTCATGGAACACACATGCAGACAGAATGTATAACTTAAATGTACGTAAAAGTCATTTTGGATAAAAGCATCTGCCAAATGCGTAAATGTAATATAATTTACGTATATAAACCTTCCATTGTATGTAATGTAATACATGTATAACACACACACAGATCTACGCTTCATTGCAGTGGGTGTTAAGCAGACAAGGCGCTGGAATACATTGTATAGTTATTTCTGTACTGTTTAGTAGTTATTTAGTGGTTCTCTGATAATATATAATTTCTAATATATGTAAATTCATTTTCTGTTTGCATCTGTTTCATATAAGCTTTTATTCAACTTCCAGAGCTTGCATGTAACCCAGGCTTGCTCACTTGCTCCCACATAATGAAAAAGACAAAGCTCTATCACCAGTGCAGAGCGCAAATCAAAGAGCAGATGGCATTTTGTCATATTATGTAGCATGTCTGTGGCATTACGACAAAAGGCTAAAGCCATAAAGACATTAGAAAAGCCATCTATGATGAGGTTATTGAGGTTATTGCATTGAAAACTCATTTCATTCAAAAACAAGCCTTCCAAAGTATTTCAGTTTAGTGTTAGTTTCAACCATTACTAGTTCCACAGCAATTGTGATTCAACAACTGACAACTAGTTTTTAAAAAAAACACTTAAATGTAGCATAATTTATTTAAACTGTAAAATGCATAAAAGCTCTTACCTTAATAAAACAGTCTACTGTGTGCGAGCATGTCATCCTCATGAAAATACGATGCTGGCTTCTGTGCCTGCCTCTTGGCAGTGCTCAGATTCCAAGACTGACTACAGTTGTGTGTGAGTCTCCAGCTGCCCCTCTCTCTCAGTCTCTCTCTCTCCCACTCTATCACTCACTCTCTCACACATAAACCCCTCTCTCTCCAGCTCTATCCTTTCTTTCTTGCTCTGCTGGACAAGGATGCAGTTTGCGGAGGGGAGCATGCACTGATTGGTTGCCATTCATAAGATTGTGATTGGGGATGGAGTTCACTTGCGGCGGGAGGGAGGGAGAAGAGAGAAAGAAACCAATGTTGGCTGCAGACCAGAGCATTGAAATGAGGACAGTGGGTTTAACACAGCAAGCATGATGACTTTCAAGAATTAAATCTTGGACTAAAACATTGTTAAAGGCCAGAAGCCCCAGGAACATCTGACATGCTTAAAACTGATCCTAAATCAGCGTAACATTTTTTTGAAGGGACAGTTGTTTTTATTGCGCACATAAGCACAAATATATATGTCAGTTTTTCTGCAGTGCCTATAAATCAGATCGCTCAGTGGAGCTGGCAGTCTTTTCCAACAAAAGATGGAGTTTTATGTGTCTGAAAGGACAGAGAAAGGGTAATACATTCAGTTAAATTAAAACATACAGAATATTGAGTAATGAGGGAGATTGGGGAGATTAGTTGTCACATTGTGAATGCAGTGAATGTTTCTTAGAGTAGTGATTTTTTTTAAAGTCTTTTTCTATATGAAGTAGGGACATACCTTAAAGTCATTGATACAAAAAAGCTATTGAACTTTTCTCCATCATTACCCTGGAAAAATATGCTTGTTTATCTTAAGTCTGATATTGGGGTATATTGTCATGCTATATGAGGTAATTTGTCATAATCTGTCAACAAATATTGTTTTAATACATTGTATATATGTTTAACATTTACAATGCACTTCTTGCCCTGACCTGTCATTTGTACAAAAAATACCACAGGATATAGTTCAACCACTGTGTGACAACTTGCCCCGGTATCTACAAATCTGAAAGTGAAATCACAAGACTAAAGGTTTAAAGTCAATGGCAATCCATGAAGAACCATTAATTTTATTCTCTTGGTATAACAATAGCTTTAATTCAAAATACAAGGCTTCTATTATATGTACAGTATGCAGTGTCACCGTGGATAAGTGCTGCAGATGAGAAAGTATTGAATAGGTTCTGACTCTCTGAGCTAGAAAGAGCTGAGGTGGAGATGGCAAATACAGCTTTTCATTTCAGTCCCGCTTTGATGTACTGTATGAGGTGGATCAAAGACCACACCAATGTAGCTGTCCTAGGGCACCGATGTTGGGAAAAGTTCCACTCAGTGTACTACAAAAAGGATAAACAAATAAGTGTAATGTACCACATGAGCCAAGATGTATGTTTATTTTGTTTATTTTGTTTTAATGTATTCGAGTTAACCCAGTACAGCGTGTTACTAGGATTAATGGTGTAATATTTTGTAGGCTGGCTGTAAGTGATAAGAGTGAGCTTAATCTGATTACAGTATTTTTACAATAACATACATATATTTGCTTCTTGACTCGGTGCACAATTTACAAGGATCTTTGCAGGCCCTTGAGGGCAGGTAATCTCTAATTGGTGTAACCCAGGTGCTTCAAGGAAGCTAATGTACAACATAATTTAATAGATCTTCAGTTCAGATGGACCATGCTCCATTTTCATTGCTCTGATTTAGAACATTGATTGAATCTTACACAGGTTCCGGGATTCAATAGATCCCTCACTAATAGTGTTTGATACTACCTTATATTAAAGATTGCACATTGACAGCTGTAATCTTAAAGCCATACAAAGACAACTATGCCAAGCAAAGCAGGTAATTAAGTTTTTCTTGCTAGCACAAACATTTATTCAATGTTTGCGAATATACAGAAAAAGAAAAAGAAAAAAAAAATACATCATTTAAATTTTTCCTGTAGGAATTTAGAATAATATACATTAGAGTTTTTCAAATATACACCCCCACCCTCATAATAGACCTGACAACAAACCTGCTACCATTTTAAATGGGCAACAATTATCCATGATATGAGCCATTTAAAATGCTGTAAACTTGCTTATTTCTGTGTTTGATCTTTATTTATTTTAGTCATGTGTATTTAAAAAGTAATAGTACATTTACAGTATAGTGTATTCTCACATGAACTCTGCTCTATTTGCCTGTTCACACTGTCGCCGTAGGAAGTACTTCCTGTTTACATCAGCTTGAGGCCACAGGTGTACTGCTGTCTCCAGTCCATATTTGTTTGGTGTGCAATCTGAAATATTTTATTAGTCGCTAAGACGGCTAAACAAGGCAGGCACTACTACTTCTAAATGTAACTGTAATGTATTACACTTTTTTGTTTAATTTTAGATTCAGTCTAAAATCCAACATCTTGATCCTAATCTTTTAATTTATACCACATTCATTGATATGCCATATCAATTTTTAATAAGTTTGTTGTAACTAGTTCATTGCACTTGGATGTGCTGTCACAGTAGCAACATGGTACCTAGATCTGATGACAGATGGATGGTAAATGAAATGTTAATGGATTCAAACTCCTTACCCCACGTCTGGGCACCATTACAGAGATAGCAAAGTGAAAACATCAACTGCAAAGATTGAATGGCACTGTTAAAAGTCAAAGTAAAGACAAAAAATGTGACAGAGACAACAAACCAGGATAATAACTATATCCCTGCTTATTTTGGTGCTTGGCATCCAGCATCACGGGAGCATGTGTTATTGCGTACAAACGCCTCCTGCTTTTCCCCTGACAGTACCACACCTCCACCTTCTTGTCCTTCTCCCTCCATGTGTTCCCTTGCATTATTCCTGCCAAAAGTAACGACATTGCACATTGACAGTTTTTTTACATTTGTAAACCTGTTAGCATTTGTAGCCAATGCATAAATGTACGTTCATCATATTTACATTGTCATTTTGCAAACAGATTATCTTGATGATGTGTGACTTGATGATGTGATTAGGAATATATTTGATATATGTAAAGATATTTGCATTTCTTTTCATCCCCTGTAATGTTCTGCAATGTCTATTGAATGACATTATTGACTGCAAACTCACTAACAGCTTAAGTGACACTGTTACGGTTACGTCAGTTGGGGCTGCCCAATGCATGCGTGTATTTCAGTGTTGTGCGGTGGACTTCTGAAATGAGAAGGCATTGGGAAGACTACTCTCTGAGTTTGAGTTCATTTTGTCCAATATAAAAAAAAGTTTTAAATTTTTACTTTGTTTGCTCAGTTTACAGATTAAAGGCATATGGAACAAATTTGATGTTCCACATGCCGTAGGTGCCAACAGGGTGCCAATAGGGTGTAATGTTGTGACACTGACTCATTAGGACATGTGAAGTGTATATTTGTATCCACAGAAGTCAGTGACCCTGTGTTTTTTGTCTTTACATGCTGGAAAGTGGGATGTCTCATTTGCACCCAGATCAATTCCATAATCATATTTACACTATATCTGAGAAAACAAGATAGGAAGGTACAGAGTAGTACAGTAATGGATTTTACCTATGTGGAATGTATTGGCTTGATTGAAAGTAAGGCTTTACAGATTAAAGGCATATTGAACAAATTTGACCTTACACTTGAAACTATGAACAATATATATGAGTGAAAAGAGATAAAAATAAAAAAAAGTACAGGGTAGAACTTAACAGACTTCGTCTATCTGAAATTTATTGGCTGGAAATGCATAGATTTAATAACCAGGGAATGCAGGTACTGAAAAAAAATGTAAATATCCTGAATTTGCTGTGGATAAACACATCTGCCAAATGCATATGATACATTAGCGTTACTAAGGCAATGCTCTACCATTGATCTACAGGAACACATATTGGTAACATTGGCATGCTATTTATTATACTGCTATTTAATAAGCCTAGTATTTATTAGAACATGCCGTTTATTTCTTTCATTATTAATAGTCCCCCCTTTTTCAGACCGTTGCTTCACAGATGCTTGGTAAACACTGAAGGTCTAATGAAGGTCACGGGTACAAAAAATGGTTCACTCATGATCATCATTAAATCATTTCAAGGTCATTTCAGTTAAGACATGATCAAAAGTTATGACGATAACTCTGCAATTACTAGATTTATTCACACTGCTTTGACCTATTCAGGCTGATGGGTGGAATGCTTGCTAATATGGAATGTGAGCATGATTAAATTGACATGCTAATCAGTTAGTCACTGTTGTTATGGTGTGGTGTTGTTTTGAACCTGAATTTTTTCCTACATCTATCGTTATAAGTGCGCCATTCTATTTACTGTAAATCAGGCAGATATCAAAATGAATGCTCTCATGCAACGCACGTTTCTCGTCAACAGGTTGCAGCGGCTTAGCATAATAAATTGCAGGGTTTAACAGACACGGCCAATTGATTAGCAAATTAAAAGGCCTTCGGTTATGTGTGCAAAGACAAAGGCGGGTTTGACGGCTGGCAATAGTTGTCGAAGATGTTGACGGATTGTTATTATTAGTGAATTTCAGTCACGCAGCACGATTTATCAGCACAACTGTAGTATCTTGCTGACAGCACCTCTTTCTCTCCAGAACACAGCATTAGCAATGGATCTGCAGCTCTATCTGTCTCACCCTGCGTCTCCCTCCTGCAGGGCTTCACATGCGGCTGTGCTGAGTGAATGTCTGCTGCCAGGATACTTTAGCTCCATTCCTGTATCCATGGCTTTCTGATACTAATTCCGAATTTTGCTGTGCTGCCATGATGTTTGCTATTTGAAAGGATTTTCATTTTTGGTTGAACAGCCAATTATAGATGTAAATTCATAAATAAGACTAATGAGCAATGGGCTGTGTTACGGATAATGCTTAAATCTGACATTTCACGTGGGGGCTTAATTATATAAGAATATGAGGCAATCCTTTCACTATGTAGGAACCCCCACTAAGCACCTAATACCCCATTGATTGAAATGATAATTGTCTGTTTACAGAATAAGCCCAGGTGCAGAGACATTCTGCTGGTTTACCATGAGCATCAGAATTGCCCAATCAAGCCAGAGCTCCAGCTGACAGACCTGGTGAGGAAATTACTAACACTTGAGCAACAGATGGCTTTGGCCTCCAGACAGGCTGAGTGGCCATCATGGATGCTCCAATTGGTAGGGCATTGGAGAAAATCTCACTGTGCTGAGTGCTGGCTTTCTAGTGAGAGTGCTGACTGTGTAACAGTTTTGTCTGGAGATATCGGATACAGCAGTTAGTTGTAATTTGATAGTACTCCTAAAACTAACACATAGTGATTCTTTTTTTAAAATAGGGTGTAATGTTGTGACATGTTAGGACATGTGAAGTGTATATTTGTATCCCACAGGAGTCAGTGACCCTGTGTTCTGTTTTCCTTGTACATGCTGGAAAGTGGGATGTCTCAATCGCACCCAGATCAATTCCATAATCATATTTACACTGTATCTGAGAAAACAGGATAGAAAGGTACAGAGTGGTACAGTAATAGATTTTATCTATCTGGAATGTATTGGCTTGATTGAAAATAAGGCTTTACACACCAGAATGCAGTCAGGTGATTGGAGGATATATGTGCACTGTCACACTCCTGACCTTGCATACGCAAGTTTTAGTATTTGAAAATTGTCGACTCATTATCTGGCACTCACAGTTTTCACGGATTCACCAGGCTCCACCCTCACTCCCACTCAACGAACTGCTTCTTCTGAGTTCTAATCAGCTGCACCTGTCCCTCATTAACATTGCCCATCACATATAACCATATAACACTCAGTCATGGTCACCGTCTGGTCTTGCTATGGATTATTATATAGGCTACGTTATCTATATGCGATAGTACTATATGCGATAGGACTACAGCGATAGTATCCTTGGTGTTATCCAAGGTTCTTCCAAGTCACCCTGCTCCATGATTATCACCTTCCCTGGATGCCACTCGCCCTATTACACCATTGTTTCACTTTCCTGCAGAAACTGAGGTGTATGCTTATCCGTCAACTCACCATCTCCATCCTGTTCTGCAAAGTTAAGAGACTGATTACTTCATCTGATGTTGCGTACTATCTGCTCAGTAAATGTGTTTACGTGCATTCAAGGTATATAATTTATCAGTACACAGAAGAATCAAACCAACAACCTTTGTGCCGTTAACGTAATTTGCTCAGTCCAACCTGTTGTGTTATATTTCACTTATCACTTAAAGCAAGATGATCAATCTGATAGCTGATGATCAATGTTATTTACAAGGACATTTTTAAATACTATTTTTTTTAATCTACAGCATACTACAACAATCCATATTTGGTAAAAATTGCCTGGAAACGGCAATGAGAAACTTGACTCAGACTAACGTGACATCCTGCCAAGATATAACAATATTTTGTCAATGTCTTGCATGGTCAGTAGTCAGATGAATCATTAGATTATATCATCTGATGTTTCTTGTCAGCTGTCTGAATAGGGCGGATGATACACTGTAGTACTGCGCGGGTGTGCTGTTGATAACTGCTAAACACAGATAGATAACATCGTCAGTGGCCTTCATAAACATATACAGTTCAGAAGTGTTTAGGTGTAATCAACTGTGAAGGCAACGGTAAGCTTTATTTAAATTATAAGAAGAAACTTGAGAATTCCAGGACAAAAGAATGAAGGTCTTTGAGTTTTTTTATTGTTGAAGTTTTATACAAACAACAGTTGGTCCAGACTGAGCATCTGATAACACTGTCTGAAATGTATGTACTTTTATATAGTACCAAATTTGTGTGGTATAAAACTTGGTGTGGTTATATGTGGTATTTAGGGAGGTTAATTGCTTGTCATCAGTGTGGCAATTTTCACACCAGTGTAAAATGTTTTTGCAGTCTGACTGTATTCTATGAAGGTGCAAAAAACAGTGTTTAAAGGTGGTGTAGACAGCTTCTTTGCTCTAGCGTTATAGGGTAATGTGAGCAGTGTGTAATGTGAGTGATTAAATCAAGCTTTTCTATTCTTACTGGGCGATCAATCCTTTCTTTCGCTCAGCCTTGAATCTGATGCTATTGGCTATTTTTGTCAGATGATGTCAATAGCTGTTACTTTATAGTCCAGGGCAGATGGTTTGTTCTGTCTATTGATGTGCTCACTCTCAGCAGTCTTGTTTTTGGCAGCTACAGGTACTGTATCAGTACAGTGAATTGAAAGAGTTTATTATAGAGAGTTGTTAGATATTAGTTTATTATCGTTTACAAATGAACCCTTTTTCAAAGACTTCAAAGCATCATTTAATTGCTTTACCTTTCTCATATACACACAAACACACACACGTAAACACTATGTAAACACTTTTTGTCTTATGAAACTCATTTGATTAAGCAAGAAAGCCCAATAAAAGCATAAATGTTGCAGCTAGAATTACACTTAGGAAACGGAGACTCACTCAAAAAAATATTTATTGTTCAATTTTTGTTGTTTCTCAGAGCTGTTTTTAAATGAGAAATTATTGAGCTTGTTTATGAGCAATTTTGGAGAGGCTGATTTCACTTGCTATAACTAAAATTGTAAGGACACAGTGAGTGAACACAGTACACAAATCATGTAATTTTCAATGATGTATTGTTTGTTGTGATCGCCACACAAAGATTTTCTAAAGCAGTGTTACACATTCCTTTGTTTTGAAGATGGCAGGATCTAGAATACAAGCCATGTTGTTTCTAGTGCTGATGTGAGAGCTTATAGAAACCTGGCCATTGCAACACAGTCAGGGATTTACAGTATGTGTACAGCTTAAGGTTAAGGTCGGCCACATATGGAAGTAGAGAAAAGGTTCACATGTAAACCTGTAACATTTGTAAGAATTCCAAGAGCACCAAGGTAGGTAATCCCTCTGTGGTCTCTCCTCACAGAACCATGAAAAATATTTCAATCTATCAGGGAGAAGTTTCATGTTGTCCTGGATTGGGCTTGAATGGTGCAGCCTGGCAATCAGCAGGTTGCCCACTTACACTAGGAGCTCTAGGGAATATTGTGCACATCTGCTGCTCAGCATAGCTTGACTTTGTCTTAAGTGTCTTTTACTGCTTGCTTCAATAGTGACTCACATAAGACAGTGGTTGTCCAAAATGGAAGAGGCAACTTCACCTTGAGCGTTGGAGAAGGTGGAGGTACCTAGTATCTTGCACAATTATGACAAGGGCTACAAGGTCAGGCCCATCTTCAGAGAACCATTGGAGGTACTCATCTAAACAAACACATTGACGACTTTGTAAAAAAGTGTGCAGATTCTGTATCTCTTCCACAAGCTAGACTGTTGCCCACAAGACAAGGTTATTTTGTCAGTCATTGCGTAGGCTGATAAAAAGCCTGGCCTTACTTAAAGTAAACCACAGGCTCTGACAGCAATTCTTGCCCTTATTATTATGAGCGATTCCTCAGAGATAACATAAAATCTTTCCTTATTGACCTTTTCAGTCTCAAAATGTTCTGTAATGTTTGCCGTGTTGTGATGTTTTCACAAGGCACTTCATGCGCGCTCCAGGTAAACCGAGGTATTGTGGGTCAAGACAGAAAGCCAGGTTATCTTCTATAAGACTATTATTTATGGACCTTCATCCTTTGCAACATATAAACCTAATTTGCAGGGAGCTTTAGAAGGTGGGAGCTTCAAGATCGAAGTTAGATGACAGATAATGCCTGCTGATTTCTTGTCCTTGTTATCACCATTTCTGATCGCAGTCAGAAGTGACACAGTTGATGTCTTAATAGGGACAGCAAGACAGTCCTTAAAATGTGGCTAGAGTCTGTAACAATTGCTCTTGTTCCCATTTTAGCTGTCAAATCCAGATCACTTAATGCCTGTGGATGCACCAGTGTTTCACACAATGCATGCTGTTGTAAATTGCCAGATACATAATGACCCTGGCAGTATCCTTACCATTCCAGTCTTGGTGCAGCTGGGAATAAAATTGCATGGCCTTCTACATTACTTATTACTAAAAAATGTGATTTTCTTGCTTTAGAAAGGAACAAGGTCGTATTGTGTGATGAATAGGTTGCTTCCGTAAAATGCTGTATATATCTCAAGGTTAGCATGTTAAACATGTTTTTCTCAAGGAATCATAATGTTACATTTAAACCTTTATGATGAATGCTGTAGTATGTTAAGAGTATATCAATGTAAAATAATATTACTGCATCAACATAATAATATAAGGAGTCAACCATCTAAAAATGTAGCTTGAAGGAAGCCCACACACAGACAGGCATGCTGAGAAGTCTGGCAAGATTGCAATAACAATAGTCCAGATTACAGTATGTCACATATGCTGATATAATGGCATCCTTCATTTACCATTGAAACTGGTTGCTGAGAAAACCATTGGTTTTTATATATAACATAATCGTACGTTTTTATTCGTTTTTGTTTTGTTCTCCCCTAATTTGTCGTTTACATCATGCTGTGTGATCTTTGACAGTCACGATTTTCTGCAGTTTAATTCAGTTTAGTTCTCTTTCATTTTAAGCACACCCTAGAGGTTAGGCATTATCAGACTTCAGAGGTTCAGGGTATGTGAAGATCAATAAAATTAATTGCCTGAATGTGTATTGCATTCTTTGATTGTTTGGATTAACTTATGTTTATTGTGCTTATGGAGCTGCAGGAAGCAATAGAAGAAGTGCATGTTTTTCTTTTCCAGTTGAATAGACAATCCTCAATCAGACGTTCTACGTTCCAGCTCTGAGATGACTTGCCATGGCTTTATTACAAGTCATTAGCAGGCGTTTTTTTTTTTATCTAAAGTGACTTACATTACACTAATTGTGCCAGCAGCATCCTGGGGTTAAGTGCACCACTCCACACCACAATACTCACAGTGGTGATGGAAGATCTCATTATGTCTCCAGGTCATCAGTAGCTTTCTCTCTAAGCCACACACTGCTTGCATTGCACCTGCTAAGACCCAGAGAAAATCTGAACATTAAGCTTGAAGCGTTCTTGAATTTGAAATTTCTTTAAATACGAGCTTTATATTAATGGATTTTTTCAGCTGGAGTCTATCCAATTGTCCATTGATTTTTCAGCATGGAACTGAATTTTTTTTAGGAATTTGTAGGGCTGATTAATTTGCAAGATTGGGACTGTGGACTGAAGCAGTACAAAATAGCGGCACTAAATGGAATTGCAAAACTATTGACATACAAAAGCCCACAGAGGCTATGCATTATTATTGTTGTCTAATTTTCTTATGATTTTGGCAAAACAAGTTATCCTAATTGAGTCATCTTGAGGAAATAAAACAAAAAATAACATTAATGAATAGTCTGATTAAATAACTGTCATTAACTGTCATTAACTGTCAATTTATATGATAAATATAGTAGTGAGTATATACACATATTTAGATTAACTGTGCTAAAATGATAGCCTAAATATTTGTTTATAGGAGAGACTGAAACTTGTCATTTATTTTTTGGAAGTTATCACAAGGGCTTTATCTTGGTAATTATAAGATTCTTCCTTCTTGACCATATCACTTGAAATACTGTAAGAGCTTATAGTCAATGTTAAAACATCTGTTCAAGACATCTTGAGACATTCTATAGCACAGTAGCTTGATTTGACATTGTAAGTTTTGTCTTATAATGACCTTGATGAAATTAAATTATAAAAGCAAGCAATTTAGGGGAAATGGCATGTTAAACAACAGAATAAAAATGTGCAATCATAGGTGCCACGGAGCGGTTGCCCATTCACAGCTTAAAAACTATAAAAGGAAACAAATACTGCTCTAAAACACAGCAATACATTGGAGCTGTTAACAAAATGTGATTTTTTTTTTTTTTTATTTAAACAATTTATATTTAATATGACACATTTAGGCATTACCTCAAAATACTGTGCATTCAAGGATTATGAAAATAACTCCTTTTAACAACATTTGTTGTATTTGTAAAGGGATGGGAGATTTTATTTTTGTAAACATGGTCTGGCCCACAATTTGATGACTAATGTGCAGTTGTAATTGTGGTAGCCAAGCAATGGGCTGAAGTAATTAGAAAGTACAATATCCTCAATTTGATTGGAGGCACTTATTACCTTCTTTCAGCAGTGTGTGGGGAAAGAGGAATGAAGCGAGAGAGAAAGAGTGGCAGAGTGTGTGGCTAAATAGAGTGCTTTCTGAGCAAAGGGGTCTGCTGGAGAGGCTTGGCAGCAGAATTTAATGTCTGTAAAAATGTCTTTTGATATTGCTCGGCAGTACAACATTCTACATTCTTTCCTTCAAAGGATAACATAACTGGGACATCTTGGCATTAAATGGAGAGATTTTAGCTGAGCAAAAGTGCAAAATCACAAGCTTTGTAAAGATATGAGCATGCAAGAACCAAAACGCTGTTAGAATCTCAACGTTTTAAACATCAGAATTTAACAATCGTTCATTTGTCCCAGGAGGTGCCTGTGTGTGTATAAGGATATTATATAGCTCTTAAACACCATAGAAATATTAGATGATAAACCTGTCGACAGCAAAGGAACGCAGGAAGAAATCTTACACAGGCTGGATGATGCAAGGTTTGTCAAAGCCCTCCGGACTGACATCTGACAAGCTTGTCAAAAGCAGCTCTAATTCTAATCCTCAGTCATAGCAGACGCAGTGTGTCAGGTGAAAATTGGAAAGCTCAATTGTTGCTCTGAGATGAAAAACCACGTCCACCACCTGTGTTCCCTACTGGGTCCATGCCTGTGCATCCAGGGTGACAGTAGTAACATTGTTTACAGGACAGTGGAGCAGTGCTGATGCACAGGACATACAGTCTTAGTGTAGATGCATCAGAGCTTTGATCCTGTGTTTATATGAGCTTTGATCTGACAGTGTAGATGTATCTGATCAGCAATACATAATGCAAATGTTAATGTAAATGACCCGTTTGACTTCGTATTCACATCACGTATGTCCAAGACAACATTAATGGCATGTATAAATGCCATGGGCAGTGGATTGTTTCTTTGCACTGGTTGCTAAGTAACCTTGGTGCTGTTAGTGTGTGATTAGGTTCTCCTGAGCATCAAGGAAAAACTCACTGGATGCTCAATGCATTTCATATGCCAATGCAAAACCTTTTTTCTGCTGTTATATTTAATTGACGGCTAGTTTTGAAAATGGAGCAGGTCCAATACAGTCCCTTGAGGCAATTACAGAACGCAACAAAAAACCAAATGTTGCTGACCAACTGACAAAAAAGTTGCTTTTATATTTTCATGTGTCGCTTTAAAATAATAAATGTGTCTAAATGCTAATAATTAATTACATATAAGTGGCTGTATTTATCTGCAGTAAAAAGAATAACTAATGTAGTATAATTACAAGTACCTGTAGTTCATTAGTATTATACTCAGTATTTGCCTATTTCAATATACAGGATCAAAGGCACAGCAGGCAACATGATTTGCCTGACCAATGCATTTTGCTCCCTTACTAGTGTGCTTAGTCTCATGCTAGTCCCTTTCCTGCTTTCTCAAGGCTGTTACAGCATTGTAACAAAAACAACAGATGCAATGGAAGGAACTGTGTTTAAACGCAGCATGACTCTCTAATTATTTGTTAATGAACTTTGTGTCATGTTATCTAAATTTTGCAGCAGCCTGAAAAGAAACAAAGGAGCTGTAGTGGAGGAAGCAGGCATGCTGTTCACAAAATTTTAGGGAATGCAGCACTACAGTAAATAACAAGTTGAAGAATCGTGAGCCAGTTGTCATGTGTAGGGCTTCAGTAGCAGTACAGCAGCAACACAAACACAGGGCCCCTAGGATCTGTTTTGCTCTTTAATGGAAACAGGTCATATCATATCAGCAACATCTGTTACTCTTGAGTTACAATTTTCAAGTGTGGTGAGACACTATATAAAGACTTCTTTCCAAATTGAGCTTACTTCAGTTTACAGAAAGTGGTTATATTGACTCGCTAAGTGCTGTATTGTTTAGGGACTGTGTGCGTGAAGGACACAGCTGCCTGTACGATAGACTGGTCCTAAGTTCAATCCTTGATCTTCTCTATGTGACCTCTAGCTCTGTCTACACATAGACATGGTCTATACTTCTCACCTTTAAATATAAAGAAAGCATTTCAGATCCATCACTCTGGATTGATCAAGCTACTAATTGAGGTTTAAAGGACAAAGTTCTGCTAGGGAATTAGTAAAGGTAATTATTTTATAATTCTATTTTATGCAAAGCTGCTTATTACAGTAAATACGTGGTGAATTGCATGTATTTATTTAATTTAATAATAATAATCTTATTATTTAATAATCTGTTTTTAGTTTTACCAGGTGATGTAAAGGGATGAACTTCTGTTCATATCTGTCTGTTTGTCTGTCTGTCTAAAAAATTTAGAGAAGCACTATTGTCATATCTTCATTGTCGCTGTTTTCTTCTAGGACTTGTATTCCAAGAAGTCGCCTCATGATACGAAATGCATGCTTACCATAGTAATTAATAAAAATCTCTCACAGTGGAAAGTATTTTCTAAATGTGATCACATATTTATTAGTATGCAACAGATTCAGGCTCTCACAGGAATGGATTAGGCAGGTCAGGGTTATAATTTACACTATTTAGTCACTTTAGCAATGACTGCATTATAATTTCTCACTACATGTCAAAAGAAGGACAGAACCCTAACAGAGGCCACAATTCATCACAGACAGATTGATAAGAGATGAGATTGTAAAGACCATATGAATAATGTCCATTAAATCACAGGAGACGGTAAAACTGAGAGACCTGTCCTTTAAAGAAGACAGGAGGTGTGACTTTTTGGTGCTTGTGGGTTCTGTTATTTTTTCTGTTTATAGTGCTTAACATTTTTAGTATCATCTATTCTGGTATGTTAATGTGTTACGGGAGAGCAATTCAACGATAGTGGGTGATTTGAAGATTACTAAGACTTGTCTTAAAACAATGCTGGGTGCCTTAAAACAGTGCTAAACAGATGCATAATATTGCATCTTGAAACCTTTCATTGTGACATTCTCTGTGATGATTTTACCAATTTTACAAGCCATATGGTGCATGACACCTGACATAGTAATTCTGAGACTGATGTTAGAAGAAATAAAACATCTGATCTTAATTCCAGTTTGTTTTAAGAATTGTTTTGAATGCATCAGTGCATTCATTCATTTGTAAATCTCTATGGAGAGCTATCCGCTGCCCATAGCAGCACTGTCCAGGTGTGGAGAACGAGATAGTAATTGGACAAAATTAAATTTAAATTATGTGAAATTGAGGTAAACGGGGGTGTAAACCCGGTGTGAATTTATTCAGCTCTATCTGGTGGATTTCATCGTCAATTTTGTTCACTACAGGGACACAATTATTCTTTCAAGAAGCTGCTGGTTTTAGCTTGGTTTTATTTCTGTTCTGTTCTATTCTTTGTATTGTTACTAAGGCCACAGTTGTATTGTTAGGTCTTAGAACACTGCAGCAACAGTCAACATGATAATTTGCTGGTGCTGTAACATTGTTTTGCAGATGTCAAGATTTAAAGAATTAATTACAGAAGAGCTGAACCAATGAGAGATTCCCGTTGAATTCTTCACATGCAGGTTAATATTATTGGTCTGTTTTTACCATCTGGTTACCTTCAGAGAACAGCTGGATGTCAAGAATAAATGCTAGCAACACTCTCCTCCTGTGAAATATTGGCAAATATTCAGGGTTCTGCTGTACCGGTCCAATTAAGTCTTGTGTATTAGCCACACACAGGTAGCTTGTGTGACAAGTTATTGACTTGTTTACATCTAGCTGTTCCTTTTCCAATTATATTTTGCACCTTCAATTGTTAACAATTGTGAGACTGGTCAATTACAAATATCACAGGGCTGTACATGAGGAGGTGGAGAAGCAGGTCACCATGCACTGTACATTTCGCATGTAATGAGACATGCTCTTCTCACTGTCTGTTCATTCAGCCACTACATTTGCTAAAAAAACAAAAGAGAAGTCTCCTGTCAGTATCCAGCAATGAAACAAAACTCCATTTCAGAGGTTGAGACATGTCAATTCCATCTGTCAGACATATCAGTCAGACACAATAGATTTAATATACTGTAGTCCGAACATTGCATCTGGAAGAAAGATCAGATTGGTTGAGGTGAATGCTATGAAAGTGGTTAAAAATTTCACATTTTTCAAGGGCAACTGAATTCCGGCTAGGAAATTTACTGCCAAAATGTTTCTGTATGATCACAAACATGAGAGGTGTATGCAGTTTATGATAAACATTCACTTTTAAGTTAATACAGTTCACCTGCGAGTCCAAGTTAAGGCATTGAATGATGATAAAACCAAACGTTTGGAAAGATGGATTGTAAAATGTGGTAAATGTTAGATAATCATATGCCTGTTGACAGTGCTAGCACTGTATAGCCTTGTTTATTCACCACAATAGGACACACTAGGACACTTCTTTGCTGGCATTTAAACAACTGTGAAGCTAATGATAGTAATTAGATTTGTTTTTACAGTCTATACAGTATATGCACATTGGACAATGGAATGCCTTTGGCTGGCAGTTACATGACTATCGTACATCAAGCTTTGAAAGGAATACAGCATTAGTCTGTAGAACTAAGACTGGAATAAGAGTCATGTTGTAAGCTGTGATGAATTTGGGTGTTTCACGTCAATTGAATGTCCTCAAAGCTCTCCATTGTTACGACTTGGATTCGGATGAAGCCGGAAAAGTCATATGTCCCCATCTTTATAATTTCCAACACCATCAAGGAGATTTTCAGTTAGACTGGGTTTAGATGTATTATCAAACATTTGGAAGAAAGAAATTCATGCATCAGTCCTAATCTAACAGACCACTGCCAGTTCAGTGTCTGCACCCCTAATCCTACCCTACAGGCTGCAGTCTCCCCAAACTAATTATGCTATGCCTCCATACTGCGGCTGTTTCTGTTTCAAACACCAAGCACTGCACTGATACAGACACACTTCTGTTCACCAGAGCCGTCTGCTTTCCTTCGATCTCTCTTTTCCTTCCTCTCTATTCTCTGAATTATGCATGCTGTTTCTATCATTCATACTCTTCCGAAGACTTTTCTGCTGGCAATTAGTGATATTGAGGAACTGCACAGAGAGAATATGGCTCTTCTGACTGAGAGATTCTGTTTGGATTTGGCAAAACCAGCACAATGTGTTTGTGGGTTATAAAAAGCTTGCTTTGTGTTTGTGATTAAAAGCTGACTTATATGGAGTTAAGTTGATTTGAATAGTTGTTCTTTCTGATACAGTTTGAGTGAGATGTACTGTTTGTAAAACCTTATTTGAAAGCAAAACAGTGGCAGAGAGCAGAGTTTATAGGATCATCATTCATATCTTATTATATTCACCAAGGGACAAATCGCTGTCACACAGACATTGCCTGCAAGAAAACTCACATCTTGTTAAAAATGACACTTTTACAGCAGTCATCATCTGCAAATACTTGTTTGGGTTCAAAAAGTGCAACTCTATCTACAGTATTTACAGTATTTACAGTATTTGAATGCAATCAAATGCATTGTGTTTTGCTTATGAGATCAATCACTGAATGTGACGGGTCACAATCAGTTTGCTCAAAACATGTTTTGCTCACCAATGTAATATTCTGTAATATGTGTTGTTTTGCTAAAACGAGGAGCATATGTTGGCAAATTATGTCTTTGCAGCAGTGTGGGTTGAGAAAACACTAAAACACTTTTTTGCTAAATGCAAAAAATAAAATGCAACTAACCATAATTAGAGCAGCAACATAAACAGGTTCTACAACTTTAAGAAGGGAGGAGAACATGCATGTCATGTTTTGATGATGTCAAACACTACATCCAATGAAAGTGGTGTTTTGGCATATTCATCTGTCACTTGGTAGAAGCTTGTCAGATTAGGCAGATATCAACATGGACAGGTTGCATGACATGCTCCCGTCTTTAATAACCATGAAAAAATCTGTTAGAGGTAAAAGCAGAAACCAGACTACTGCTGTAATATGGGCTCTTTATTAAGCTATTAAACGATTCACCTTGCAGCCTATGTTAATGGTTGGTGGTATGATGTTAATAATAAATGTAATATTAATAAATGTATATATTACATATTAATATATGTAATACATAATCTGAGTCCTGATGCAGAACTTGTTGAGAATTATTAGTGTACAAGACATCAATGAAGACTTTAGGAGAACTGCAGTACATGAAATAATTTGGATCATCTTACCATAGACACAGGCAAATTTGTAGTAATTGAATCCTCCACCTGAGGGCAGTGCTAAATAATTTAAGAATATTAAATTATAGTACCATCAATTAACAAAATTAATCATCATATCAGTTCCTGTATTACTGCATAAAGGAAATGAAGAAAATATGTATCTACAAGCCTTTGTTGTATTTTATTATGATTATTATTTAATATTTTACTTTGTCATTTGTTTTGAAGCACTCTAGGTATTTTATATACAACATACCATTTGCTATTAGAGGGGATATACTGTGTAAAATAGTGGTAGAAGGCATCAAATAAAGTTTTAAAAAATCAATTATTCTGCCTCCATCAGCAGATTTTTGACAGTGTGGCCTTGGGCAAGTTTGTCTTCTGTTGCTTATAGCTTTATTGTTTATAAAAGAAGAGATAACACATATTGTACTCTGCTGGAAATGTGTGTTTAAAAAAGATCAACAGAAGTACAGAAAATGTATATAAAGGCAAGTACATCCCACAGGATTGTGAAATGAATAGAAATTCATTCAAATTGTTGTGATGTGAAGAACAATGAAGAAAATGTCAAATATTGTGCTCTCACTTTTGGGACATGATGCATTATTATACATTTCTCTCTTGGTTAGTCATATTCAGACAGATGGGATTAGAAATAGGTATGTAATACTAGTTGCAAATAATGCAAACTGCTAAAACTAGTCTTGTTGGTCTTGTTGGCAAAATGTTAAATGCTATCTTTGTAAGTCGCTTTGGATGAAAAAACAATCATACCAATAATCATAAAAACAATGATTTCATAATCATATGAATCATATGAATAATCAAAAAAAGCAATCATACCAATAATAATTAACTAACCAGATGAAAAGTCATTATAAAGAATTCAAATAATGAGCAATTTTGATAAGTTGTTTCATTAAGCAATTTTAAAATACTAATTTAATTAAAACAATTACAACAACTGTCTATCTCACTTTGTTAAAAGCTTTACAATTTATGCATTATTAAATTTTGATCTGTCCACTTATTGGTAAATGATTTCCTGCTGTGGATGAAGAGCTAAAGTTAGATAAAGAGATAAAGTTTTGGACAGTAATTATGACCAGGTAAAGAAACTTAAAATACTTCAAAACTGATCTCAAATACAATAACGTAACCAGACGCTCCTACTTAAAGCACTTGTTTCTTGTTCCATCTTCTCACAAAGAAATTTTTAAATCAGCTCTGTCCCTGCTGGATCTCTTGATGCGTCAAATTGTGAATTTCGACAAGCTATTATTTGCAGGGTATCGACACAAGATGTTATTTGTTAGTATAATTTTTCAGTCGCATCAGGATTTTATTAAAGAACATGAAGCACGAAACCCATCGGGAGGTCCCACCATCACACAATGCCACATGGTAAATAAAGATCTGAAGCTGTGATATCAAAGCCTTCCCTCGCTGCAGCTTGCACTACCATGGGACATCTACATAAATCTGTGCCCTGCTCACTGTGAGCGAACAAGAGTGCTTCATTATGCTTTTATTATAAATATATAAATATATATATATATATATATATATATATATATATATATATATATATATATAGTGCTAGTTCTTTCCACTGTAGGTGATCCCATTTGCTGCAGTGATCTCAGGGCTGGCCATAAAGCAAACAGAGATTGTATATCCTCTGTCTGCTGAGTTCTTCTCAAACTATCATTTATGTTACGTTTTCATATGCTCTCATAATGTAACAGCTGGCCCAAAGGTTTTCATTTTTTATTGATGCGCCTTAATAACATATTCCCCACTGCATGCAGTAGCATAATTTGTTCCTTTGGTTTGAAGGCATATATCACTTCTCTTCATCCCATATGTGCAATGCTTTCCCCCTTGAGAACGCTAAACCTGTTACTGTTTACTTTAATTCCAGCACCCCGGGCTCCGTAGTTTACTTTTGAACTCTCAAAATGATCATCTCTAGATATATAGTGTGGAATAGGTGTTTTGTAACTGAAGGAGGAAACAGATTCAGATTAAAGAAAAAAAAGTCAATATTTTAAATGTGTTTTTGTCTGTGAGGTAAAAGCTACTTTCATTTGTGAGTTTAAGAACAGGGCTTTATGCACAGGTGTTAGCTGGTTTAGCTAGTCTTTTCACCTTTCCAGGATGGTCTTGTGTGCTGGTTTTTGAAAGGTTTTGGGCACTTACTGTATAATTTCTTTAGGGTGAGAGACCATATGAGCACCTCCATCCTTTTGCAGTAATTATAGTGCTATTCAATGGTATATAGTTCATGATAACGTGGTACTTTGGCACTACAGCAATTTTGGTGAGGCTGAAACTTTACCAAGTCATTTTTAAACCCCCACCTGGCAACAACAACAAGCATAAGAAAGTGGACACATTGAATGTAGGCTGTACCTGATGAAGCATTCTTATTTAAATCTTAATACTGTAACTGAATCAGAGCGGAACCCATTGTGAAGAGTACATCAGGATTTCTTCCAACTCCTCCCGACTGGAGCATCCATGATGGCCACTCAGCCTATGTGGAGGCCAAAGCCATCTGTTGCTGAAGTGTTAGTAATTTCCTCACCAGGCTTGTCAGCTGGAGCTCTGGCTTGATTGGGCAATTCTGTTGCTCATGGTAAACCAGCAGGATGTTACTGCACCTGGGCTCTTTCTGCAGGCAATTATCATTTTAAGTCAATGATGACACAAAGAGCCCAGCAACTTCCTTTGTGCATCTTCTTCATTTGCTGAGTATGTTCAGTATGTATGAGTAACTTCACTCAGAGTGCCATCTTCAAATGTTAAAAATTGAGTATGTTAAATTGTGTGTTTTGGTTAATTTTTTGCAGAACCTTCAGCAAAGTAGATAACTTTCTGATAAGTAAACGTCACTTTTAAAAATTGTTTGTAGGCTGTTTTTTGTAATTTATACATTTGTAAAAAAAACAAATACATTGAAATTTAAACCTAAATTGTAATGCACACTAAAAAGTAATTGTCCACTAGGGCATTAAGTGAAGAAGGAGTGTCAAAGGTCTGTCCCCTTAAAAAATAGGTGCATGACGCCCCGATTGTTGCATCTCAGTCTTGCTGTTATTGCCAGTCATTACATAAGCAGTGTATAGAGGATGCATGGATAGAGTATGTATATAGCTCAAACAGTATGTGTGAGCAAATACACATCCCCAACTGGAAGTTTATTTATTACTTAATGAATAATATATACTGATACTGTTATACATTTATAGTGAATGATATATTTATGTTTATTGTTTGTTGCTGGTGATGACGTGTACTGTACCAGCATGTTGCCCTGGAACTTCTCACAACATCTGTGCCTTAGGACAGCTACATTGGTGTGGTCTTTGATCCACCTCGTATAGGACATCAAAGCAGGATTGAAATGAAAAACTAACCTCAGCTCTACTCAGCTTTCACAGGGAAAGAAGGATATATTTTCTGCACTCCAATCTGTACAGCATTAGGGTTAGAATGTTAAAGATATGTGCAATACTAAAAAGTACTTCGGAAAATCGCTCACAATGACTTTTGGAGAGGGACAGATATGCTTGATGAATCATTGCAGACAAAGGACCATTTCAGTGTCAAATTTTGTTTTCTTTGGGAAAACAATTCTCCTGTTGTTGATCATGATTTAAAGAGAGAGTACACCCACAGCTGAGAAAATTGTAAGTATTTGCTCAGGAAAGAGGGTCAGCTATGCTGTTATTGTGAGTTATTGTAAGATGATTTAAGGCATACTAAAATGACATAACATGCCCAGACTTTCAGCATGCATGTTGTTCCTTTGTAGTGCTTTTATTCTGAAGTAAATTGCACTGCATGGGTGATGATAAGATATCTTTGTTTGGCAGTGGTTCTTTAGATGATTGCTTTATTAAATTGGAAATGCTGATAAGGTCAGGCAATAAGCAAGCTAACAGCATAACTAAATAAAGGAATGACATTTTAAAGTCTTTCCTTTGATGTAACATTCACCAAAGAGCAGTGGTAAAGCTGAAATGTGTAATTTGGGTTAAAAAACATATTCCCATCCCAAACTAACATGATTGGTTGTGCCAATACTGCTGTATTGGGCAGACTGTAAAAGTGCTACAGTGTTTGTACTTGGTGTTATACAAGTTATTTGAGTTATGAATGGTTTCCTTTCAGTCTCTGCATTTTTAACTAGAATAAAAAGCATTTTTTATATAAAAAATACGCACCTCTATGCTTTATGACACTGGTAATTACCACAGGAAATTTTTCATTGATATTGTTTTAGCTTTTAATGTGTGCTCTGATCTCTTGCAGTCTTGCACCTTCTCATCATTTCAGCCATCAGAGACATCTCCTTCCCCCCGCTCTCACTCTTGTGTCAGCCAATGAAAGACTGCCTTGCAAAGTGTATCCTTATCTAAGCCAAGAGTGGATGGAATGAGGAGGAAGAGAATGTGACACATGGAAGCAGATTCAGACTTTAGAAGATTCTGAGATGTTTAGGAAGAAATGGATTATCATATGGCTTCAAAGGAGTGAAGGAAAACGCGTAATCACAAACTAAGGTAAGCACCACACCCACAAATAGTTAGATGCAGGGACCATTCAGAGAGTATGCTTATTAACAAACACATAGAGGAACAAAATTCTCACCGTTCACCTTTCCTATGTATTGTTCAGTTTAAAATGCTGATATTTTTAATGCTATATTAGTTGCACTGTGGTATCACTGGGAAGTGGAGAAACATTGAATGCTCTTTGTAGAATGTTTTCAAACTGTTCTGAACTGCACAACTTAAGCTAAACAGATGATGCAGAGTTTTATAATAAAAAGTGACATCTATCTGTCTTGTATATTTAGAGCACAGCAATTTGAGCTAACTTATGATCCAGTAGTAATGATTGAGAACGTACC
Source organism: Chromobotia macracanthus (assembly GCA_036877525.1). NCBI lineage: Eukaryota > Metazoa > Chordata > Actinopteri > Cypriniformes > Botiidae > Chromobotia > Chromobotia macracanthus. The sequence continues at coordinate 3,004,487 of JAZGTH010000013.1, forward strand.
TATTGAGAAGGGACTCCCAGCTGTTGAATCCCAGCTGTTCCTTCAAATTTTTCCACCTTGTAAAGTCAATGACAGTATTTTCTTGCATTCTCACTGTATGTCTTATTGCGAGCCTTTAGAGTTTTCCCTTAAAAGTCTAAAGCTTTTGATAGTGGAAATTTATTTTTCCTTATAATATATCAGCCATTGTTTCAGCTTACTTGTCTGTGGTAAACAGCTCAATGTGTGTAGCCCCACCACAGACTCATGCGATTGGCTAATTCTTTTCTTTATTGCTATACTTCTAGGTATCAACTCTTTTTTTTTTTTTAATTTGTCTCTGCAAAGCTAATTTGCAACAATGCTAAATTATGAAAAGTGCTAAATAAATAAAATGAACTTGAACTTAAATTTGAGAGTGACATTTACTTTTTGTGAGAGCTGCTCAGCCAAACACATCTTTTTCCAGTAACACAGTCTTCGTGTTTACACTTTTGTGAGAGGTAAATCCATTATATTCTTACTAAAAGTTTTTCACTGGAAATTGAAGTATTTTGACAAAAATGACATCTCCTTTAAGAGGACATTTTGTTTCTTTTTAATGAGTAACACCAAAGACATTGATGCTGAGAGACTGAAATAATTACAATTGTAGATTCTATATATAAGTCACATCTGTGGCACGTTTAAGGCTCAAAATTTATCTCTGCATTTTTCACAGCAATGTAAACCTTATAAAAACTAACCAAGCAACAGCAAGTTTCGAAATGAGTATTTGAAAGGCATATGAATGATTAAAGTACACGATTAGGGGTAATGGGGTGACTTTTACATTAGACTGTGTGCATTTAACCATAGCAAAAGCTATTTAATGGAACTTTTGACTTTTGGACAGAAACATTCATACAGACTTAGTTAGACTTAATGAGAGCTAATGATGATAATATAGCTATAATTCTTAAGAAATCTTATTCAATCTTACATCTATGAAAATCTGTTGTATATGTGTATGTGTGCCTGAATTCACTGTGACTTTTATTTTCAGTAGTTTTAGTTGATATAGTACAGTTAAATATTTCATTTAACTAACTTTTACAGTTTTTTGACAACTTGGTTACAAAACTTTTATTTAGTTATAACAGAACTTTCTTTTGTTCCTGCTATTAATTAAAGGACAATTAAGGCAAAGTCCTACAGCATTAGAGCTGCTGATTCAGCTATTTAGATTACTTGACATTCAACACACTTGATTAGATTATTCAGATTATTCATCAGGAGATGTGGCTGCCTCGAGGATCGATTAAGAGCAATGATGATGGATCACTTCTTTTGGCTGCTTTCCTCACCTGAGTGCTGTAGTATAAAAATGTTGTTACAGGGGACTTCTATTTATTTATTTAGTTAGTTAAACCAAATTGACCAATCCAATGCACTTAAATGAAAAGGTACCATTTAAGGCAGAGATACAAGTTTTTGGCTATTTACATGAATTACAGGGAGAAATACTATGTTTGCTGGCAAGCTACAACAAGCATAAACTACACAAAACCGCTAACCATAAAGTAGCACTTTACAGGCAACCTGTTGTAAAGAGCTATGTGGCTAAATTTAATCTGTTCTTCCTCCCAAATGGTTTTACAACTAAACCACCACTAGGCTGATTTCAAGCTTGACAGATTTCAATTTATTTCTTTGATGGATTCCTTTCATGCCCACAGCAGGAGCAACACATGTCTATGTCTTAGAAGCTTCACAAAAATCTGTGGGATTTATTTAAAAGGAAGGGGCATGACATACAGAACCCAAATACATGTGAATGTCCACTTTTTAAAAGGAAACAAGCACTGGACAGTACCTTTGTACGCAATACATGGAATGTTTGCAGCCCCTAAATATTAGAAAGGCTGTGAAAAGTACAATAGGACATGAAGCAACAGAAATTAACTTTACATAAATCTGATGGGAAGTGTGAGTCTCGTCTGATTGGTTGTTTAGTTTTAAATAGAATCTCTGTCAATTAAGTCTTTTCATGGTAGTTTGATACAGAAATACGTTGTATTAGATCAATTCAAACAATAAACTTGCTTTTGGACATGTGTATTCTCTTACTGTTTTTATTTAACTGGCATTATGTTTTATTAAAAGCTTAAATTAAAAATGTAGATGATTTTTTTTGTCTTCTCACAGCCTTCTAACAACTGTTATGCAGAATGCAGAGGCTCCAGTGCTGAAATACAATAATGTATTATGATAGACTGATGATATGAGCAATTATTGTTCTAAGTATTTTCAGGTAAGCATGTTAAGATAGTAATATGATAGTGTCATCCGTCTGCTGCAGAGATGTACATATTTGGCTGTGTTTACCTAGTCAGCCAAGAGAAAGCGTACAGTATAAAGACTGTTCATATGTTTAATGAACTTTTTTTCCAGCTGGTAGACTTAATTAAGCTTTTATACATAACAGGAATAGAATCTAACTAGAGACATTGCAGTCTGTCTGTGTGCTATTGATATTATCACAAGGTCAAGCTCCAGTGCCAGTTTGAAAATGGTTAATATCACAGTGCGGCACAACATACCAAACGAGATGGGGAAAAAAATCAGCAGATTGCTTACATGTGGCACCCTCTGAATTAAACAAGGTCAAAGTGAACATCATATCTAGATCCAACCCTGGGCTAAAGTCAGAAATTCACTCTGTGTTTGAATGACCCTCGGGTGAACAGGTAAACTTTATAGGCCTGTGAGAAAGGTCATTTTTATTTATGATTATTATTTTTAGGGGGTGGGGCATCTTGTAGAGGGACTGCTGTGATGTCATTATGCTGATGGATTTACTTTCCTTGGGCAGTTTATGTACATCAGTGAGTGACATTCATTTGGTCTGGCACACTGTTCTTTGTCTCCTGCGTGGCTGTGGCAGCAGGAGTGCATTATTTGATAGATGTGTCGAGAAGCGACTGCACAAACATGAGTTGTGACAACACTTAACTGTCATTCCTCTTAAGTTTTTCCTTCAAGACAGGAAACAAGACAAACTGATTTTCCCATTATAATGTGAATGAATTGCCTATACTGTTATACGAACAAATATGTACCCATATGATGAATACACTTTTTTTCTGTCCTGTATCTACTGGTGGAGCATGATGCTGGCAAAGTGATGGGTTTGATTACCAGGAAATGCATGTAGTGATGAAATGTCAGATAAAAGCGCCTGCCAAATGCTTAAATGCAAATGCTGACAGATGTTAAAGCAGTTTAACATCACTCTTTCTATGGACCTGGTTTGTCAATCCCAGCCCAATCTATCAAATAATTACACACCCACCACACTACTCAAGACAGCAGCAGTGGAGCAGTATACCAAAGCAACAGTCATTATTTTTTTCCTACAGTTGTTTGAACAACAGAGAGATGTTTCCTTTCCTACAGCAGCAGGTCTAGGTGGTTGTAGGGTCAGGAGCTCCCCTCATAAGCAAGAGGCTAAAGGCTGGATGAGATTTAATGAGCTGTCGCATTCATCTGCCCGACATCCTCCAGGCCTGTGCACGCTCTCTCTTTCTCTTTCTCTGTTTCTTCTTTCTCTGACCTTCTACTGTCAGCAGGCCTGGTCTTAGAATCAATTCATCCTACACAGGAAGAGATCGGAGAAGTGGGACAAGACGAAATGGGGGTTGAATCACTGTCAAGCTTCACTCTACCCTGACCCTGCAGCACCCCACATTCTCAAGGGTTTCGAGAGCCAAGATATATTGAAATTTTTTAGAAGCAGAGTTTTCGGATATATTCAGCATGTGAATAGGAAAAAGTACTTGAAATAGTTTTACAGCACAAGGAAATAAATAGAATAAACACGAGAACTTTACTTTGGCTGCAGTTGTTGCTGCTTCACCAGGTTGAACCGGGTTCAAGTCAGTTTGATCGCTGCAAATAAAACTGAGTGACCTAAACCAAATCATGCAATCTGTAACAAAGCACATGCGCCCCTTGTGTAGGCTGTCAGTTTGAGTTTAGCATGCGCCCTTTAGCTCTGTGATGCTGAGTAACATTAGATGAGATATGTCCCTTATGCTGTTACTAGGGTGCCCCAGCTTGCTTTCACAACAAGAATGTTATTCACTTTGAATACTTTGAGTGTGTGTACATTTGTTTGTATGTATATGTGTAAGTGTTCTGTATTGACTCACAGTTCTTTTTTGTATATCTGAATTAGTTTTTGCAGCAAGGAACATATTGCGATGGACCAACTGCATGTTGTGGAATAATCCTCCTGTCATATCATCATATTACCAAACAACGAAATGTGCTTTTTATGAGCTAACGTCAGTTTTATCTCCATGACACAGGTGTAAGGATATCTAAATTTAATTGTTTCAGGTTTAAAATTTGAATAATGTTGCAGTGGCATTTGGAAAATTGCTGTGCCGAGCTCCTAGGGCTAAATTAACCCCAGGAGGATAGACGACAATCCTGCAGGTGCTGATTAAGCCCAATCAAAGAAAGATTAAAAACAGTGGAAAGAAATAAATTAAATGAAATTGGTTATGCCACTCATATACAGCTCCTTTTTGAAGCCCCAATGTTCTTTTTTTGGTAAATAAAAATGCAAATATTGAAGGCATAAAATAAGACATCATACAGTTGTTTTAAAAATGTGGGGATGTCACAGCCTTTAATGAGGTGCACAAGCTCGGAGATCTAGGGCTCTTTGCGTCCCATGGGGGGTGAAGATGGGCGTTTGCTTTGGAAAAGTTTTAATAAGACATAAAAACTCTTTTTTTTATATAATATGTTATTTTTAAATGCGAGAACCAAAATCGCATTGAGCAAAACTGTGGATGGAGACATTTGGTGCTGGGAATCATTTCTGTAAATATCATATTACTATATATTAGATATGCGTATAATGTATGATGGATATGTAAATGTTAGTGTTTCTCAGGTTTAGTTAGTAGGTATGGTTTATATTTTGAAGTCAGCTAAATTTTATTTTGCATATTTACCACGTTGTATGTATTCCTTATGGCACTCCCATAGTGCACTGCAACAAGCCCAGTAAAGTAATTCTCTCCATGATGGCCACAGTAAATATTAATATATTGGAATACTTGAAATAGCTTTGTATAATTAAAAATCTTAAGAGTTTTACTCAATAATTGTGTTGGACTCTTGTGTGAATAGTGTGTCCCATTATAGTGACTGATAACAAAGTTGATGTCTCTGAAGAGCATTTCAAATCTTAAATGACTTATACAAGGTTCTAGTTGGGTTGGCATGCTGTCTGTGTAGACAGAAGCCCATGTGGGCTGCAGAAAATGAGTCAACTCCCTAGGTTTTCAGAGTCTGGATAACCTTCAGGAAAAAGAGACTGAGTCTAGGAAAAAAAAATAGGCTAAGCATTAGGTGATCAGTAGCCCTCAATTTTTAAACGTCTGGGTGACTGGTAGACTGTAGAGATAGAGAGGGCATATAAAATGAAGCATATAAAATGGATTGAGACATATTGTGTAAGAAAACTTGATAAGCTCTCTACCAGGATCTTATGTTTGTCATAGATGAAATTCTGACTTGTATTGTAGGAGAGAAATTACAATGTCATCTGAGTTTCTATATTTGTAACCAAAATTTGAGAGCATTACATATCCATCATGAATTTGGCAATCCCTTTATGCATTAAGTACAAGATGAAATACTGATTAAAAAAAACTAAACTACAAGTATTGGTAGGAAAAGTTTATGTACATGTTAACATTAGAATCTAATGACAGCAATAGTCAAAACTCTTATGTGTGGAGTTTGTCGCATGATAGTGACTAAAAACTAAGTTGATGTCTCTGAAGAGCATCTCAAATCAATGACTTACCCAAGGTTTCAGTTCAGTTGGCATGCTGTCTGTATAGACAGAAGCCCATGTGGGCTGCAGAAAATGAGTCAACTCCCAAGGTTTTCAAAGCCTGTATAACCGTCAACAAAAATAGAAATAAATTGAATGGAGAGGAGCTGATTTAGAGATCTTAGTTGTGCCTAGGCATACGGTGATGAGTAGCTCTCCATTTTGAAATGTCCAGAGGTCCTGGAGGAGATCCTCCTTTATTATAAAATGCTAAGGGAGCGAGATGCATTTTTAGCATAAAAATGAGCAAGAAAATCGACTGACGAACTGATACCAGAACCTGGTGATTGGATGTAGATAGTTTGTGCTATAGAAATGAACTAGTTCCTCATAGTTGATTTGATGTGTTATTCATATTTATTATGAGCCAGAAAGTACAGGTACAGTATGGAGAGAATCAGCAGAGTCAGATATAGCACAATGTTCTGGAAGTTTTTTAAACGGCAAGTAACCAAATAACTGAATGGCCTAATGATGCTGTCCAATTCATTGGGCAGTTAAGTAAGTAATGAGAATCAAAAGTAAAACTTGCTGTATGAGAACATTGTAATTTAGGCAGCGTCACACAATTGTGCTGTTGTACTGCAACAACACAATTGTACTATATATTTATGCTATATATGCTAAATATTTTTTTACTGTGCGTATGTATGTATGTATGTATGTATGTATATATACACATATATGTAAATGCACATATTGTGTGTACAAATGTAAATTGTTACATATGTATATTTGTACATATTTTTAAGTACACTACAACGTCCATGTGCATATAATGTATATTGTAAATTTGCAATTTTGTATATTCTGTCCATTTTGTCATTGTATATACTACATACTGTTATGTGTACATTTTTTTTGCTACTGTTACATGTCTGTTTTACATATTGTATTGCACTGTCTGGAGTCACACTCAAGATTTTCACTCACCTCTACACATGTTGAGGTGACATGACAATACACTTGATTTGATTTGATTTGATTACTGTATATATTTTACAGTTCTATAAACAAGACAACAATGACTACTTGAAAACATACAATTCAGACAGAATTTGTCCAGTTGGATCAGTAGGCTCTTTTCTGTCAAAAAAATCAAATATATTAGCATTCATGTATTTAACATAACATTATACTATTTCCTTTACTGTTTGACAGTCCAACCATATAAAAGTATAGTGGTACTGTAGATGGAATGGAATAATGTTCCTCCAAGTACAATGCAGTACAATTACAGGCAAGACACTGAAGCTGTACAAGCTGTACTATAATTCATGCATGGTACAATACGTGCCTTCTTCATTTGTGAAACTGGATTTCTTTCCTGCAATGTTTAATTGGCTCTGCTTGCCACAACACTGAGGGTATTTAATATTTAAGAAGTATGTTCATTGTCTAATTATAGTACACTGTAAGGTTCTGCATTATTATTAGTATGTGTTCTGGAAACATACCGTGTGCTGGCCATATAATACAAGTGATGTCCTGGTCTTGTTATACAAATGATGGCAGATTGTTTCCACCTGTCACATTAAAGTATGATTCTCCTCATACTCTCAACACCTTTGTCACTTTGAAGGATTTTGAAATGACACATTTCACAGTGATTCTTAGTATAGAACAACATTGCGAACTGCAAGAAGCACAAAAGCTTTTTAAGCCTTTTGTTCTATCATTTAAAACTATGAGTTACTAATCTAGTTACCAATCAAAGTTATTTATTGTAAGTAAAATAATTAAATCACATCCTATTGTTTGTAAACATTTAACTGTAATTAGTTATACCTTCAGTTTTTATCTTTTAATGTTCATGTTAAGTGTTCACTGCTATGTGTTTCTGTAGCTCAACTGGTAAGCAGCATGGTGCATTAGCAGTGCAAAGGTTGTGGGTTTGAGTCACAGGGAACACATACTGATTTAAAAAGGTATACTGTGGCTGCACTGTCACTTTGGATAAACGTGTCTGCCAAAAGTGTAAATATAAATTACTGTAGTCTTTGCCACCAAAGGGTGGTAAACGGTGAGTGAATTGGCAAATGTTTTGACACCTGTTGTCACCTAACAGACTGAAATACAAACTCTTTATGTATTGTGATAAAGTAATCTGTATAGACTTATACTGCATATCACCCAGACTGCGATTATCTTGCTATTTCAAGTAGTGTCTCAATAAAGCCACCTGTATAAACTGCTACACAGTTTAAAATGAAAGGCAGCCAGTTTTCCACCTGGCAACATTAATAATTAGAGATGACATTTATTTGTCTTTACTTTGTTCCTCTGAGTGGAATAAATTTCCCTTCACAGTTCCTTGGTGAAAATACACTTATGAATATATTCATGGAGGTTTCATGTTGCAGAATTTTCAGTTGGTGGATGTGAATACTGAGGCTTTGTCCCAAAATTGTTTTTCATCCAAACGGGTTTTCTTGTTATTTTGGAAATCCACTGAATATTGTTTACTTTGGGCCTTGGTGTTCAGAAACGTGTTTCTGTCATTCTAAAATTAATCTGAAACTGAGGAGAATGAGAAATTAAACATTAACAACTGTGCACATTTGTAGGAACAGGTATAGCTTTTTGTTGTTGTGAAAGTGATGCACATGTATGTGCCATAATTTATGGTTTGTAATGCCTAAAGCCTGATGAAAGAATTTATATAGCCCCAGATATGTACAGAATATAATATGTACATTATATATGGCCCCAGACCTGTACAGTACATCAGTAAGTCATCCATTTATTGACTGGATAAATATTTGTTTATTCAAATATAAAACAACACACAAAATGTAACCCATTTATTTAGCTACATTTGCATAATTGTCTCATTTTAAAACTGGCTTTTTTATTTTCATGTGGATGACTCCACTATAATCATCATAATAAAGTCAAGTACCAGGTCATATTTTATTGCTTTATATAAAAAACAAACAAAAATATCTAAATGAGTTAGAAAAAAAATGTAATGAAATGTGTATAATCTATTATAAAATAGAAGATCTAATACAGTAGATAAACTACAATACTAACAAAGTACTAATATATGTAAATCTAGGTATATTTAAATCTACTATTTAACTGTCTAATTGCAAATGTAGTTCAGTTAATTTCACTGTCATAACTGCACATACATTTTAGAACGGTGCTATATATTTTCCATGGCATCCAGCAGCTAAAATCAGTGATAAAGATTTTGAGCAGTGAAACCAATACAATCTATTAGTAGAGTGGAAAAACTGCCTAATTTTAACTAATTGACCCAGAGGCTCATTGTCATTTTCTTCTGCAGTGATAAAGGAGAGAACAAGCTCAAAAGAACAGAATGCTACAAATAATCTAATTACCATATGCATAATCTTTAATGTGATTTGATTCTAACATCATGTGCTCATACACAAATGGCTGTGAGAACGTATATCAGACAAGTTCTTTGCAAATTCTATTTAGAACTACAGATTTCACATAAGGCACATCATTATTTTTATTATTTATAACATGCAAAAATGTTTGTGTTTCAAATATCATTTGTTTTTGGTCAGCCTTTAATTTAGATGATGTAAGACAGTTGGTAAAGCAGTAATTCCAAACTAACAGTGCTGAGGAACATTATAACTTAAGTCCTGAACATGTTTAGATGTTTACATCAGTGTGCTTACCAATGACACAGCAATTTTTCAGTGACTGGGGTTGTTTGGAAAGGAAACCGAAAGGCTTACAGCGAATTAAAATCAACTATAAAAAAAGAGCGTAAGCACATTAAACTAAGAGAACATAAATATATGATAGATGAAATAAAATGATCACATTATGTCACTGCATGCACTAAAGAATATTTTATTATAGCACAATATCAATAAACAAGTGAGACTTGGGGCCAACTGTTACAGTGTAGCAATTATCAATGTATAAATCTGTCTGGAAAGAACAAAAATATAGCCTATATATAATATATACCCATATTTCAAAACATGTAATAAATACTTCTTGTTTTCTGCAGTACATAAATAGCCAGGCGGGTACATGTAGAGAAGTAAATCATGTATCTAAATCAAGAATAGAGAAGCAGCTCTTAGTGTCCAAAGAAAAGAGTTTTTATGACAAGTGTGAAAAGGACAACCAAAGTCTTTTCAGAAAAGAGTCATAAAAGGGATATGTGAAAGCTGCCAAATACTGGAGGGAAGAAAGATCCACACCACATTGGTTAATGGACCGCGTGTGTATGTGTGTAGTGAGTCATAGGCCTCAGAGAAAAATTTAGCTTTTACCTTAAATTGACATGAAAATACCAATAACTAGGGCTACTTAGTCTCTCATTCTATTCAGTTGGCAGTCCGTGAATAGGTCTTCAGCCAATAAAAAAGGTATTTATCTAACAGTTAATTGGCCATTTGTTTTTGAGGCTTCATGCTGTGTATATATGTCATTGATCCACAGGTTTTGCACAAACCCTTGAATCTGACTATTTATATAAAGCTGTCAACATGGTCAATGTCACAAAGTTGCTTATTTGATTAGTGACTAGGAAGAGTAGTGAGGTATCTGAAATATGCTGTCTTATTTTTATGTAATTTTAATTAATTAATTATTGTAATTATGTAATTTACCCCCTCTGTGAGGTTTGGATTAAACCTGGATTTTTTGTTTTGAATTGGAATTTTGGAATTCCATTTTTCAGACTACTGGAGCCCATTGCATGTATGTATGTATTTCCTTTTTTTTCCATTTTTACTGACTTTTTTTTTTTTACATATACCTCATTTCCCCCTGTATGTTGAGGAAAGTGAGGATACTGTCTTTTAATGGTACAATTTTATTGGTACTACATTTTCTTAAAATACTTGTATTTTATATGGTAAATGTATGGATGATTTAGGTTGCCCTGTATGTTGGTGACATCAGTATGTGTGATAGAATTAGGATGTATTTAGCTGTAATTAAGACTGATATTACTGGAGTCTTGTAACTGTTTAAGACATGAGGCAATCGCATGTAAGTGTTGACAAACAGCCCCTGCATGTATCAGACTACATGATACATCCTGAACCTCAATTAAAGCTTCATTAAAATGTTGCCTCATTTTCAAATCACATCTTTTGCATTGGGGCTATCGTTTTTGTTGTTGATAATTTAGTTGTATAGAGCCCTAGGGGGGAAGATATGACACCTTTATATTTGAAGGTGGGAACAGATACATTGGCTCTGATTGAGATGAATGTGCCAGTTGTATCACAATAGACTATAAATATTTGATAGGTTAATGTGACACTCCATCAGGGGTAATTAATGGCTGTAGTATTAACATTTAGATAGATTAGGCCTGCATCCTTTTCCTGACTGCGTCCTGCTGCACATCAAAATGTCAGCGCTGACACGCAGAGACATTGCAACAAACACAAGCAGATACAATGAGATGCGCAGATATTGTAAACTGTCAGGAGCCAGGTGCAACAAATCACACAGACTGGAGATCCCTGCATGCACAGAACTCATAAAATGACTCCCGATGCTCAGAAGAAACATCTGCACAAGTCAGACAATTTAAGAAGCAGCAGCCCTGTTGAGAGACATCCAAGACGATGAAGATTTTTAAATGCATTAAATAGAGGAAGTGAGACTGATGTGTGAAAGAAAACCTCAAAATGTGAAGATAAAGTTTCAAACAAAGTAGGTCACACATGCATTAGGGGCAATAATTTTCCTGCAGAATAGAAAGGGCTGGATCAGGACCATGGACAGTTCCAAATCTCAGGGTGTATGTCAAAAAAATAATAAAATGGACTCTTAAAAGTCTTACTAGACAAAAAATATGAGGTGAGGTGAAGTTTAATTTATACTTGTAAATATAAAGGTTTATTATGAAATTGAATGTATATTTATGTGATTGTTTTATATATCAATGCATTTAATGTATGTGAGGGCCATTTTAAACATTTGGTTGCCTTCTGTGCCCCTCTTATATACATGATGCCAATATTTACTGTGTTCATTTAGATATTTTTCAAAAGGCATCAACAAAAATCCAGGAACTTAATTTTTCATATTTGAAAAGTGAAGCAGCTTGTAGTTTAACAACCTTGAGTGCAAAGCTTATAAATAGTAAAACTGTAAAATCTGTTATCTTCATTCTTTTACATTTATTAGGACGTAATTAAATCATGTTAAAATGTATTACTTTAGTTTGAAATGGCAATTTCACTTGGAAAAAAAAGTATTGTCTGATACAATGTTTCTTAACTTGAAATAAAACTAGAAAAGGCCCCTGGCCTGTAAAGCTAGCAACTATAGTAAGATTCGAAGGGCTTTGTTGCAGTATCTACTGTCAAGCTCCAATCAGATTTTGTGTCAGCACATGTGTCAGCACATACAGCATTAACATTAAACATCTTTCCTCAAACAACTTTCACAGAATCTTTGTTTTGTGTTAAATAGTGAACAGGCTCTTGAAATGGACCAATGGGAGCTGGCATTCTGATCCATGACCTTGATGCGCTGTTGTATGGCAGTCTTGGGTTTTCCCTGAGCCCTCTGTGTTCCGCCTCACACAAGCGGTGCAGGAGACTTCAAGAATGTTCTCCATCCTTCAGTGAATCCTCTGATCACACGCTGTCATCGATGTATATCTACAGAATTCAGCTAAAATGTTCTCCTTTGCAACAAGTGCAGATCCTTCATCCTTTCATGGTTCCACTGTACCATTAATTGGCAGAAGAAGACGTCTTTAGAGGAGTGTGAGTGATAGAAACAGCATGCATAATTCAGAGGGATGGAAGGAAACGAAAGGGAAAAGCGAATGGCTGCTGAACAGAAGTGTGTTGTCTGTATCAGAGCAGTAGTTGGTGTTTTCAAAGAATTGCAGCTGCAGTGCCGAGACATGGCATAATTAGTTTGGTGAGAAAACTGTCCCTGGGGTGGGATTAAGGGTGCAAGACATGACTGAGCTGGTAGTGTTTTGTTAGATGAGGGCAGAGGTATACACATATCTTTTTTGCAGTGCCATGTTTGATAGTGTGTGTTACCCGGAGTGTTGAAGAGCAGCAATCCAAAAGGGGAAAAAAGATCTGTGTTTGGGGAGGTTTAGATCAAAACAGGATGTTGTGGAAATGGCACCTTGCCTATGTTTGAACCTTGTTTTTTTAAGATATAAAAGGATCAGTGTCTGCTTGTAAAGTAACTGATCAAAAGTTTAATGTCAGTTTTTAAGTAGGATTGAAATTAAACATTGTTTGTGTTTTGCTGTAAGTCTTAGCCACATGTTTAAGGACTAAATACTGACAAAAAAAAAAAAATTGAAATTTCTCCATTTCAATTTTCTTTCTTTAACTAGATATATATTTATTCAAACAATAACTATCCAAATAATACAAAGCTTACCAGTCTTTTCACACCCCAGTTATTGATCAGACTGACAGACTTTTCTGCTCATTGGTGAATCAACCTATGGAAAAGCTTTTCAGATTTAGATCTCTTTCCATTTCTTCAGTGATATGCCTAATTTAGTTCTTGGATTGCCAGTTTTAAATTTACAAGGTCTGTTAGACCTCGGGCATAAAAATATATTTGTTTACATGTTCTAGAGGATGCATAAAACATGCATTCCCACTGGCATCCCCTACACAGTAATGCATATTAAATCTAGTTATTGTAGTACATCAGTACATTTGATTAAATCATCAGTGATGTTCCTGGGGTCGTTGGATGTTTTGGGACTTTCAAAATTGTACACCCTCACTCAGGTGACCCATCTGTAGTTGATCATGCCACAACTTGTTTTTAAAAGGCTCTCTGCTGTTCCACATGGCAGTTTTCTCTTTATCCCAAACCATCTTGAGATCTTTTCAGCTGCCTTTGTAATGTTGCTGTCATCTCTCCACTTCATTGCTCCAGTGAAGGCCAATGCCCAGAGGGCCTTGAAAATAAAATGTCCAACAAAACCTCTGCACCCGACCTCAGTAGGCATGCAACTGGTTTTCTAGACCTTTTTCCAACAATAGTTGACCACATCTTCATACTTGGCCCTCTTACTCTCATGGATTTATTCTGGATGATTTCTCAAGGTTAACTTCAATAGGAGGATGTTCTTGGTTGATTTAGAGCTTAGAAGAATGTCTGGCCCCCAGGTCATCTAAACAATGCATCCACAATCTCTCCGTGCGTTGTTTCGTGCATTGCATTCTTACAAATGTCAGCAGATTTTTAAACACAAGCTGTTTAACGGTTGCCATTGTGGTGAGAAAGTGCTCTTTCATCTAGCCTGCTTGTACATGTATGTGTATATTTATTATTCAATCAGTTCTCAGGTGAAAATCACCCAGTCAGAACCTGGCTGCTCACACCAATCATTAACTCTCAGGCTTCAGCAACCACCTCTGCAGCCTGGAATGTTGTGCCATAAAGCCAATAGCATAACAACATCACCCAATCACATAAATGAATGACTGTGATACCTGCCCTTCCAAAACATTGAACAGCATTGTCAATCCAACAACACTTGGATGTTGCAAATGTAATCAGGACTGTTGTTTCAAACATGATGTATAATTGGGTATTTTGCTTATATTCAATGCTTAAATGCTTTTCAAGTGCAATATGCATGGACCACTATAAGCTATCTATTTGTAGTTTGATTCCACTGAAAACTGTAAACAGTGGCTGTGTGGCGCTGTCATAACATTGGTTTGTTTGGGCGTCCTAATCAGCCTGACACAACAACATACTGTATACTAGCAGGACTATCTGTTTTCCCACCCAATTGCAGCTGGGGGACTGTTTGGGAAACCTGTTTAAAAAGCAGTCATTATTTTTGCATTGGTTGCCGGTTGGTGTTGCCAGTGGCACAGAAATTAAACACTTTATGGCCCTATTAACTTCAGTTTATAAGTCACTATATAATGCTTAAGAGCACAGCAGTTTCGCCCGCTTATGTAACGAGTGTTAAAACTTCAGCAGTCTCTGTCTACTGTAATTCACAGCACAATCATTCATCTTCGGCAAAAAGTCACAAAATCCTTTTGAAAAGAAAAAGCCACGCCAGCAAACACATCAGAAAACATCCAGGATTGTGTCTGCAGACGTAGGGAAAAATCATCTTCAGGTGCTGTGGGTTTGGTAACTGCATTCATATTAGGTGAGAGGTAGGAAATGGTTTACAATAACGGGGCTTTAAAAAGTATAAATTGGTCATTCAGCAGGTCATTCAGTTATGGCTGTGGGGAAATATTATTTCATGCCCCAGTGTTGTTATATAAATATTTATTATCGCCTGTGTTTGATTGGTACGGCCTTTCAGTAAACACAGCTCACTGTGGGGAGTCCAGGGCTTAGAGATGAATTTGAGGTAAGTGCAGTCAAATCTGCAGTCTCTTGAGAGAATAATTGTATCCCTGCCGTGAACAAAATTGACGATGAAATCCACCAGATAGAGCTGAATTAATTCCACAGGAGTTTACTCCCCCTGTTTACCTCAATTTGATATTTCACAGATTCATTTTTGTCCAATTATTATATCATTCGCCACACCTTGGCAAGTTAATACTTGTAGATTTGTACTGATGGAAGTAAATAGCTGACTGTAGCTGCTCCTGCAAATACATTTTATTTAGGTTTCTTCTTTTTTTTTTTTGTAGCTTCACCATCCATCTTAGCCTCAGACACAGTAAAATCATGCCGTAGCTTCCTTAACATCTGTCTGGGGCAGATTAAATTTGCTCACTGGCTTTATTTTTTTATTCAACCTGTAAAATAGAAGTCTCAGTTTTAGCCACTCTGGTGAATTAGTGAACATTAATTCATACATTATTATGATCTTATTTTTATCTCTGCCCCTCTGTGATACAGTGTGGCCTCTGTTCAAGCTTTTGTTCTCTTGTCAAGTACAGAGAAAATGAAACACAGTTATAGGTGGTGTAAATGTTGTGAGACTGCCACAGCATATATTTTTAAAATGACCAAAAAAGAACAAAACACCAGGAAAGAGCATTGTGATCAGAATGCTCAGGTCGTATTAAACATTTGAAACTGAAGCTACTGTTTGTATTCCCACTATATGGCACAGACTCACCTCCTTATATATTAATGCTGATAAAACCACTGCCTTTACTGAAAATACAGTATATTTAAGCAATGTATATATATAATTGGTGAACATTTTAAGGCCAAAAGGGAAATGCTTTACACCCCTTTGGGAAGATCCAAAACACTGCCTAGGACAACTTTAAAACATAATAAAATACTCATAAGTGACATTTGAGCTACATCTGAGCTACAAACAATAGTCACTGTAAACTAGATACTTATTCATCATTATATAAAGATTCTGCACATACAGTATGCAAATCTTTCGTTACTTGCCGTATGGTTCTAATAATCAAACTGTTGCATTAGGTTTATAGATTTAAACTTTATTCTATTCTTTTCTACTCTTCTAATTCAATGAATGTTTTATCAACAAGTCTTGCCCTTCCCTTGAATGTACCACGAATGATCACAACAAATATGAAGCTTACAGATGCCAAGACTATAGCCAAAGGCATGTGTACGCTCTGGACCCCTCAGGGTTTCTCTGCTGGGGAAAGAGATGTTCACCTTTGGCTCCACTGAACTGTAAACACTGTACCTGCTGTCAGTCATAATGATCACAGAGCCAGTGGCCACAGCTGGCAGACAAGTTTTAATCTCCATGTAACAATTGAGTCTCAAAATTTTCACCTGACACTTTACCAGCCTTGATTGAATGATGGGCTGTTGTGACAAGCTTGTTAGATGCTGAACAACACAGTTTTCAGAGACCATGTCATGTCTTAAGTAGATGATGTACTACATCAGGTGTTGCTTTATAAAAATATAGAGTTTCCCTTTTGTGAATATCTCAGAATGTTCAGTTTGTTTTATGTTTGTCAACTGCAAAGAACTGAATGAAGCACACCATGTTTTGATTTTCATTTGAGATTTTTGGAGATTTATTTTTACATATAAATGAAAAATACAAATTTTTCATTGGAAAATGTATTTAACAGAAATGTAAAACTTTTACAGGAATCCTGTGAGGTGTACTGATGTAAGGGAGAAGGCAAAATTGATCCCAGTTCTTTGCTAGCATTTGAACATTGCAAAATTTATGACTCATATCAGGTTTGTACAAATCTTTCATCTAGAATTTCTCAAACTATTTTCTGCCCAGAATATATGTGGAGCCTTTTCACCCTGCCTCTTTTTTCCTTTCAAGAGCAACTAATTTGGATTGCATATTGATTTTTGAGGTCAGAAAGACAGATTGGTTATCGTAAAAAATGGTCTTTGGAGGATGTACACAATCTAAAAAGTAAGCAAACAGGGCCAAAAGGTAAAAGAGGAAATCTCAAACAGATTGTGGGATGCCCACTTGTGGAATCCAATGTATTACCCTGTCTTTCCATTACTTTAAATAGAGATGTTCAGTCTGCAGGCCTAAAACCCAGAGAGGAATTTGCATTTTGGAGCCGTGTTTTCCCTCTGGAACCTCTGGAAAGTTTCGATTTATTAGAAGCTGAAATAAGGTCTGTAGTTTTCATTACTTAAAGATATTTTCTTGTTTTGCTCTACAGTATAAATTACACATAGTCGTACTTTAAAGATGAATTTTAAAACCTTTGTGTGCTTTAAAAAAATAACATTTCTAGCAAGTTAACTTAAGGTCATGGCAGTTACGAACAACAATGGTTGGTCAGTGTGTAAAGTCTCATCCTTACTGTACTTTTAAAAAACATAAAGTACAGTATGTTTTTAGAATTTACATTTGACATGACTGTATAGAACTTATTTTGTAGAAAAAAACAGGAAATTATATTTATGTAATACCTTTTTTATACATAAATGGAAAACATCTTGTCTGTAAAGTCAATTCTGTTTCTGAAGAAACCTTTGGCAAATTCAGCAGGTTGGCCTACAGTTAGCGTCATGACTGAAGCGCTCTATTGGTCTGTGCGAATAGACATACAAATAAGCAACAAAAAATAATCCTCTTTTCTATTGCTGAAATGCATTTTAAATGCAATCTCCACATCTTTGCCTTCACATAAATTCGTACACGTGGTGCAAATACCTAAACACCCTGCTTTGATGTGTTCGGTCCTCTCTGGAAGATTTTTGCTGATATCAAAGTTTTTTCATCTCCTTTTCTCCAAGAAGGAAAATGGCAAACGGGTGAGAGTCAGATACTTTGTGTGATCACTGACCTGTGAATATCAGTGATGGTGCAAATGAATGAGAGGTGGGTCCTTGTGCCATTGCCACAGTGAGACTGAGGCTGAAGCCTATTTTCCAGCTCATTGCAGGCTCTGAGCCCTAACGAGATGAGCGAGAGGAGGCCATTCTTAGCCTGATGCATAGCATTTATTCTACTTTTGCTTTGTGGGAAAGTCTTCTAGGCAGAGTCATTTAAATACCGTACAGCAGCTATACTCCATATTAGAAAGCACTCCGTACAAAGATATATGTTAGGGATTAGTAGGCTTATTTTCGTCAGGCGATTTACTAAAATCAGCAGCACTAAATTGGACATGTAGTCCTTGCCTAGCGTTTATGTTTCTATTGCAAAACCCATTACGTAAACAAAACTTTTGTCTGAATCATCAGTAATATATTACATAGGTCTTTTATTTATTGGTTTGTTTTTTCAAAGTGCAAAACTACTTGACAGAAATACAGTGAAACTGCTTCTCTCATCAAATATTTCCTATCACTTTGATGAATGTGTTTTTAACACCCTCTTGCACCAAATGGAAAAATATAACTTCTGTGACAAAAGTTCAGAAGCTTCATTAAAAGTTTTCTGAAGCAAATGAACAGCCTCTAGCTCTACAGGACACAGTAAGTCCCAGTTGTGTGATCTTATGAACCTCATCAAAGACTGTGACATTCCAATACACTTAAAGCTGCCGCATGTGCTCATATTTTATCATAATAAAGGAATCTTGTGTACAGGAGATGATCCAATATAATCTCTTACGTCTGGATTAATTTTGTAAATCTTTGTTAAATGTTTGTAATCAAAACTTACCTGTGGAAAAATTGATACCCAGGGGTTTAATTTACCTCTTGGCATAATAATTTTCTAAATGTCATTTCAATAACAGAATTTACCTCATGATCTTGAAACAGTTAAATGTGGCTAATTATTTGACTGTGATAACTTATTTAGCTGTTGAATTACATTTCAAATCCAATATTAGTGCATAAATGTTTCTATTCTAATAGAGACAAAGTAATAAAATGTCTAATTTCATAAATGACTCTTATATTTGGATCTATTAAGCAACTACACACAACGAAACGGGAACAAAGTTCTCAAATCATAATAGAAATTACTACCACAAATATTTAAGAACAAAGCTCATTTACCATGGGGCGTTGTCTATATAAGCGGCATGCTTATGTCCTGATTTACTAAGATGTAACATAAAGGGTGCTGATTAGCTTGTGCAATTAAACAAATTGTGTGTGCACTTCATAGGCTATTGTGAGTGATTTAGTAAGAAGAGCTGCATAAATATCTACATGGAAGTAGATTTGACACACCCCTATTTGAAAAATGCTTTGCATGTGGTACTTGTGTGTGTGGTTAGCCATGCAGCTTACTTTCTGGACTAAATATCAATCGTGTTTCAAGTATGAAGAGTTTGATTTGTATTCAGTTGTATAGGCTTATATGTAAATGTATACATTTAATATAGATGTATATATTAAATCTATGTATCTATCTTTCTATCTGTCTGTCTATCTGTCTATCACATACATGTTTTAAGCAGAATGTAAACGGTATGATATTGTCATACCTACAACCTTTGGTAGACTATTTAGTAAGATCCCTCTTTCTGCAATAAGCAGAATACCATGGTATGTCACTCTTGAACCAGCTGCAGAACAAGGTTAGCAATGACAGAACGCACACTTTTTCCTTAAGAGGCTAATTTATTTCCCTAAAGGAAAATCAATGTGCTTTCTGAGGCAACCTTTTGATTAACACCAGTCCAGCCATGCACAGCCAGGTCCATCAGCGTGCACTGGCAGAGAGATGCACACCAGAGAGATGGAAACTGAGGGAGGCAACTGGCAGTTAAAAACAGCACTAAAAGAGCTGAACATAATGAAATAGATGGGCACAGTTTCTTTTTCCTCAGACTTGTAGTATGCTGTATATTTTTGGTTTGAATATGACAAACCACCACTTTGTAAAGTTATGTTTTTCGTTCTGAATAGAATGTTAAACAGTTGCTTACTGAAAGCTATCACGCTGTTGCATGTTGACAATACAGCAGCATTGGGTTTGTCTGTGTATTCTTAGTTCTTAAATTCTCCATTTTCAGTGCAGGGCTAGAGTCAGATGAATACCTGCCTTTCAGTTGTATTCATTTGCAAACACTGTTACCTTGTGCAAAATTACTTTCAGGTTTATCTCACATAGATGATACAAAGTTGAGTTCAGCCTACATTCTCTCTCTCCTGATTATGTCCCTTTACTCTCTACAAATGATTGTAAACTGTACTGTCTATCTGACAAACTATCTGACAAAAAGGGAAACAAAAACATGATAAATATTTGGCATATAATATTACAACATTGTATATTTAGATTAATAAGATTTTCAGTCTGCCATGTTGAACGGAAATTGTTTGCTGAGTTCATTGCAATACATTATGAGACTGTTGTATACTGCTGGCAATATATTGAACATAATTTATAATTCTGCATAATTCCACAACCTACTTTGATAAATGTGAGGTTGTGTTTTATTTGAATGTGGTTCAATGAGGAGCAAGAATGGAGATGTTTATAGACCTGAGCAAACTTTTCACATGAGCTCAAGGTGACCAGAAGTGGACTAGCTGCTGGTCAGGGGTTTATGGCTAAATAAAAGAGACCCATACAAACACATGCAATCTTCTGCACTCAATGCAATTTGATGTGAAGGTCTTGACAAGTGTCCAGTCGCCATTTGGCCTTGTCCCTTTTGCAAATCTTTTGCACTATAAGATGAATTGGCTTTGAGAATAAGCCTGTCGAGAAGAGACGGTCAGAAAGGTTAGAGAAAGAGAGCGATACAGGATCTTGGATGGTTATGTGTGACTGCTCATTAAGTCTTATCCAGCCTTTAGCCTCCTGCTTGTGAAAGATCTTCTACTTCAGCAACTGCCCAGTACCAGAGCATGAGGAAAGACAACATCACCCCATCATTGCAACAACAGTAGGAGAAAAAATAATGAACGTTGCTTCTCTGTATACCTGGAGTGTTGCTGGGCTGGTTAGTTTGGTGGGCATGTAATTGTTTCTGGGGTTCTGAGTTTGACATTTGTGTGTGGATGAAACTGTTCATTACTGCATGTATGAATTCACGTTTATTTGCATGCTGTTTATGAGTAATGTAAATACTGTACTTCAGATGTACCAGACAAAGCCACAGGACAACATGTGTATGAGCTCGGACTGTATTATTATCAACCTTATTGGAAATGCTCAACAACCATGAAACATAAGTGCCGAGTTTTAGAAAGGAGGACGGAGCATCTAGGGGGTTGGGTTAGGAAAGCTATACCTGGTATGTAAGTGGCATATACAGTGTAAAATTAACCATTTGTAAAATTAACCATCTGCATGTTTTTATTTTAAAAAATTATATGGGATTAGTTAGTTGTTTCTAATCTGTATTTTTTGGCATGTATTACATGATTGAAAATAGTTGTTGGTAAAGAAAAGGATGCACACTGATTGTCATGACAACAGCAAACTTGAGAAGCCGAACATGAAGGTAGACTAGACAAGAGATTCAACATTCAATATTGTAACTGCCAAAAAAGTTAATTTTGTTAGTTATATACAGTTCACACACTCAATGATAAAGCAATTTCATCTCTGGCCACTAGGAAAGCTGTGACCATCTATCAGATGATGTGATCTTGCTGCATTACTACCAAGGTGGCAGAAACAGGCATGTCAAACTAAATGCATGTGACTCCATTTTGTCCATAAACTGCCCAAGGAAAAAGAAAAAAACTTCACTTGAGAAAACCATTGAAGCTTCCGTGCCACTGACTTTAGCTTAGCCGTTGACTTTAGCCATTCACTGGAGCAAGACGTTTACCTAGAGTAAGCTTATCAAAGCCTGATGTGTGATGTGAATCAGTTTACTGGCAGCGTGAATATTTAGTGACACAATGTTTACAGTGACCTTGTACTTTTTGAATGAAGGGTAAAAGCTGCAAAGCATCCATATAAACAGCTTAAAGCTGCATCCAAAAATGAGGCATGTAATAGTTCAGTGTGTTGGATCAATGTTTTTTATGTTTAGACTTCATTCCCATTTAGGGTGTAATTATTATAGACGTCCTTGTAATTAGAAAAGCACTGAGTTATTGCATCAAAGCCCATTAGCAATGATGAGTTTATTGCTGTTCTGGTGACTTTTGAGATTCACTGTGGTATTTTTAATGAACTGTAATAATCTAAAAAAGGTTTTCTTTAATAGCAGCGTAATTTGGATCTAAAAAATGTACATTTTATCACTGTTCAAAAGCTTTTGGGGGGTAATTAGTTATGGTTGATATGAGTAATGTAGAAATCACCGGTTTATTGCAGTTTTTTTCCAGCATGCCACAACTGCTATGGTATACTGATACCATAGACCCCATGAAATCACAATTATTTTTGTGTCCTGCAGTTTATGTCTATTAGCTTTGAGGTCATCTATATGCTACTCCTAAACACTGACCACATTCATTAGCAGATACACACATTTTACATTTAGTCTTTCTCCTCAGGGAAAATGAACCAAAAATATTGATGACTCATCCTGCACCATGCTAATTTTTATCCAATCAAATGCTGACTATTATGCAAAGTTCCATCCCCCTAATACCAGTGGCAATTGACTAGCAAGTAGTCAAAAATCGTAGGTTCGCAGCTGTGACAACTGAAACGTATTGGCTATTGTGAAAAAAACTGTTAACACAGGAAGGAAAACTGTGTTTGGCAAACAATCAGGGCATCTATAATCAGGACTGCAGGTTTGCTTAGTTTTATCCCAGTGATAATATATGACTGTAGTTTTATAGCCGTGTGGGTGGGCTATGCCTGTTGCTATTGCTATGTCTCTCAGTAGGACTCTGCTATGCGCACAGGCAGATTGTAATGGCAAGTGCCTCTGTCTCTATCCTCTCCAGTGTAATGAGACCTTAATTAAGTCTGCCAGCTGCAAAAAAAGTCAATTAACATATTGTGTCTGGATGACTTATTAGATTTTTCACCGTCTCTTGGGTGAGCAGGTAGGTTGAATACAGTCACATACATTTGTGAGGCGGCTTGAAGGCTCAATTAAATTAAACTGCCTTTGATAGCACGCAGACTCTCTCACTTACAACAGTAATGAGTAATGAAGTCAATAAGAACCTCTTGATTCACAGCTGTAGCGAGTCTCTCATCCTACTTAGCTGTTGTAGGCAGTTGTGTGTGGGTTTTTGATGTGTGTGTGTGTGGTGGGGGGGGGTTGGTTGTGTAGAGTTGAGTGTAGAACTTTTTGTTTTTTAGGTTTTTGTGTCTTTTGGTAGAGTTTAGTGTTGAATAGAGCTTCTATTTGGTTTAGCAGAAGCAAACATCATGCATAAATGAGAAATTATACAGTGAGGTTCAAACATCCACGTTGACAATCTGGGATTCAAAATCTAGTTTAAAGTTTTAGAATGATGCAAAAGTTATGATGTAAAGTGAATAAGAGTTCTGCTACATTTCTTGGCCACAAATCAATGAAGCAAATGTGTGACATTGACCATGTTGATTCCTTTACACCAACGGTCAGATTTGCCGGCTTCCAGTGAAGCACACAAGATGCTCTTTGGAATGTTCTCATATCTTGCTGGGATAACATGGATCATTAGGTCTGTGCCAGTTTGAGAACATGCTGTCATCAAAGTGAATTGGGCGGCAAACCACAGAAGAAACATTCAAATTTATGTTACTTTTTTACTTCATACTTCATACTTGTTATGCTGATAATGTAATCTTTAGGGGGAAAACACTGTTTTACATCAAGGAAATACAAAATAGAAGCGTTTTTACATGTGCACTCCGCTGTATATGTTGACAAAGTGCACAGTTTTACAGTAAGTTGTCTTTGATTTCCCAGTAGGAAAGTATGTCATTGCTTTTTCTACCACTAGGGGACACTGTTGCGCAGGCGACTTGTTCTTTGTTTCATCAACCCCACCCCCTGTAAAGGTAACGGTTCCTGCCTCTAATGGCAGATCCAGTGCTGGAGCCCCAGCTAGCCAGCAGCCTATAACAGAGCCATATATTTATGGCTGAGCAGAAACATGTCTCATTTGATGAGTACAGTCATGCATAAGCTCTCAGACAGTTGACCAGAACAGGGCAAGTGATTTACAACACCAGTTCAGTTTTAAGAGAAAAGTAAGAGAACATAAAGATTGGAAAAAGTACCATTTCTATTTATTATTTTATGTTTATTTTATTATATTATTTCTTAGTTAAAAGAAAAAAATCTTGCTGTTGTCATTTTGCTATTATTTCCAAAAAAATATGGATAGACAGACAGTCAGATGAATAATAGAATGACTGTAAGAAAATGATTAAAAATTGCAATATAAACCTCATATATTACATCATATACCCCACAAACATAAAGAGCAGTACACATTACACAGCAAATCCAATATGCACAATGTACAGAATAGTACCCAGAAAAGTATATAAAAAGCATCCACTGGACATTCATGTACAGCATTATGTAGCATGTGTAAGGTGTGATGCATAACACTGCATTAAGAACATTTGTAAAGAATGTTAAGATTAAGTAATGTATGAATAATACAAATAAGAGGGGAAGGTTTTCCAAGATGGTGAAATATAGTGATTCATCGTAATATTGATGTGTGTGTGTACACTGCAGTTCATCATTTTGGGATGAAAACAGAATCTTCTCCTTCATATCACCGTTTGCACAGCATAAACTTTACTTCTACGGCGCAGTGCTAAGTGTTGTGGCAGGGCTGGTGACAGACACAGGTGGTGATGTGACTGTGTTAAATGAGTGTGAGCTTGAGTTCCTCTCCTGTGGTGCTGATGGTAGGCTGTTAGCATGATGACCAGCAAGCGGCCCACTGGGGGGCCCTGGATCCTCACTGTGTCACACACACATTGTCATGGAGACAGTGCCTTCCAGAGGGAACTCTGTTCTGTGCATAAGATATGCCGATAATGATAAGATTAGCACGATAATGCACAAATGTTGGCTGTATTGCTTGTGTCGTACCTTTGGTTAAGCATATAAATGTTTTCTTTTTTTTAATATTTAACGCCATCCTGTAGGTCAGGCATTCACAAGCCTTTTTTCGTAATATTCCAACAGTTAATAATTTATGCGTTAACAATGTTAACAACATAGGCAGTGCCCGAGAACCTTTGCAGAGAGAGCTCGACGTGGGTGTGCTTTCTTCTCATAGACAGAGCTGTGCAGAGATCACTGTAAGGGTTTGATAGACATTTCCCAGATGGCAAAAGCTGCTATGACCCCTCACCTCAGACATAAAGCAGCCATTTGTTGGCGCCGTGGTTCGAGGGCATCTCTGAACTTTCCCACCACTTATATCCACATCAAAGGTTCAGCGAAAACACATTGGCTGCATTGTTTATCAATAAACGCTTCTGTACCCACTCAAGTTGGAAGATGCAATGTATATGGCTGTGTGAATACCGATACACAAAACGCTGTTATAACACATCAAAGATTTCACAGTATACTGTGCCTCTTTTTTCCCATTTCCCTCTCTCTTAGTGGCTCACTTATTGTGCTGTCTGGCTGCATTCATTTCCATGGCAATAAGGCAACAGCAAGGTGACAGGAAGCAGGCATGTTCCGCAGAGCCCGTGTGCAGGAAGTGTCACAATCTTAGCCTTGTGAAAGACAGCAGAGGAAGTCCAGGCTGACTATCTGCTGCACCAGGCCAGGTGTGACCCTTATATCTGTCAGTGACTACCTTTAAAAACCTCCACGCCAGATCTCCATGGGCTATGAGACAGCCAACTGTTTCTCTAGGGAGGATTAGACATATGCCATCCTGTTACACAATGAACTGACTCATGGCAACAAATCATTTTTGATAATTTATTTTATTTTTTTAAATGTGACTAACCGGAATTAAGTCTGTTTCATATTATGACAAATTTATGGTGACAAACTTGGTATAGCGGCTCACAGAGCTGGCCATCACTGATTGATTTAAAATAAAAGAGGAAAGGAAATAGACAAATAAAAGGAGAAATTCGACTTAGTCACAGAACAGAAGGCTTTGGCACTGAAAACAACAGAGTGGTATTTAATCATGTAAATTACAATGAAATTGCGCCAGCATGTATCTGTATGTTTTCGGTCCCATGATAATTTATCCCTGGTGATTTTTGTGCCTCCACAAAAATTTTCAGCAGTCTTCACAGTAAAGCACTAAACAGCGAAAGCAAGTTTGTTGTCATTGCGATCAGTGACACTGTAGCAGGGTTCTTCCAGTGGCACATTTTGGATGTCAACCTTATTTGACACACCCTGTTCAGATCATGCAGAGCATTACAAATGGCATAAATGATGCCTTAATAGAGCACTTCAGAGAGAAAACAATCCTGGCAATCTTGTTGTAGGGTCATTTCAAATAGAAGTGCAAAAAAGATTACTTTAAGCACTGCACCCTTCAACCCTTTGAAGTGTTCACTGTGGAGGAAATATGGAAGATCACTTCTAAGTGCAGTGCACTGATTAAATACTGATGAGCTTTTTTTTAAATCTAGTAGATATCCAAAATTTGCCATGCTGGGGAGTGGCCAAGAATGGTTTAAAACCTGCCCTTTAGCATTGATCTTTCTTTAGATCACACAAAATTACTCAATAAATTATAAATTAATTATGTATCATATGAAATGATTGTAAGGGCTATCATATTGAATTCAACCAATTAGCAACAAGCAAATCAATGCAGCTGTCTTAATTAGTTTCTGTTTGCAAAGACCTCCTGAGTTATCATCAAAACATCTGAACTGGCATATTAATTGTCTGGTCTTTCCATAAATTAAGACATGAGAGAGAAACATGTTTTTACATTTTCTGGGCCTATAGATGCATGCTCGCCATTGCAAGTCAGGTCAACAGCAGGGGCCACAAAGCTGTTTAGAAGACTGATTGTCTAGATTACTGTTAGGGGGTCTTATGAGACCCACAAAACCATGTGGTGCCAGAAGAGAGAGAGACTGTTTAAATTGTCCTGATCTCCAGGGTTTCATGTGAACGTGCCTGTTCAGCGTCCTTAGTTTTCACTGTGACAAAACATCAGATAAAAGCTAAAAACATGTAATTTCCTGTTTAGAATCCACTGGCCAGACCTGTGGTCACACTGCAGAAGAAATATTGTAATGATCATACGTTTGTCTATTCCCGCAGAGAACATCTCACCTCTGTGCCTGGACCTTTGTGATTTGCATGAGTAAACACAAGTGGTCATTTTTTGTGAGTGACAGGGCATGAACTGTCAGCTTATATATGTAAATTATAAGCATAATACATATGTAACACATGCCGCAACACATAAGGAACATATAAATTGCCACATAAAGATACCACATAAAGATGGTAAACTATGAATTCTAAAAGAAAATAACAATAAAAACAACAGTAAAAAACAACTGAGCTACAATTAACGTCTAAAATAGTAGATCATCCTTTTCAAGTCCGTAAACGGTTTATGCAAACTGACAGAAACAGCAACTGGCAAAGAAAATTGTCAGCTCTTACTCAGGGATTCAATAAATATATTTTAAATAAATGCAGCGCCAAAACAAAACAGGAAACAAACAGAGGAGTTCTGAAAGCCCTGCAATAAATATTTATTATCGCACTGAGACTTAATGTTTGTATGACTGTTGACCTACAAAAGTGCGTTGTCTACTAAGCGTGCATTCATCCGCCCTTTGCATCTTATTTATTTCACACCCTCACATTATCTGCTACAGTTACACAAGCAACCACAGGGAAATCTCACATTTTTTTAGATTTGACACTGCCGTAGTTTTAAATAATCAACTAAAGCCAATGCAGATGGTGCTGACAGTCAGATGTGACCATGAATTTCTACAGCCTCTTGCTGCATGAAAAGATGTGCAATTTGATTTGAAAGCAATCACGATTGCTCATGTATTGCTTTTTGTATCTGATACAAGTTGTTTTCTTTGCACTGCTGTGAACTATTGTAAAGAGTCTGTAAAAGTATGCACAATGCTTGGGAACTTGAAAGCGATTCCTGTTGGGATTGCGATTATACATTTCTATTTTTATACAACAAAGAGCTCCAGAGTTATACATAAATAAATTTAAAAAACAAAACAGACAATCAAAAAGCAGTTGGGATTAAAGGGGACATTGTAACAGACATGCTTAAAGTTCTGTTTCTCATCACTCTTATCTTTATGGGATGCATTTATGATAACCAAATAAACCACACCAAATAAAGTATGCATGCATTTTCATATTGTATGCTATCTTTAATGCTGCCAAAGGAAGTAAAATATTCAGCTGGCTTTCTGGCTCCCTATACATGGAATTCACTAATTGAACTAGAATAAAGAATAAAAACTGCTCCTCTAATAATTACTTGGCCAATTAAATATTAAACAAATATAACTTTATATAACATTAACAAACTGGGTCAATGCTTTTGATGTTGTATTATACATTCTTGTGTAGCAGACTTTTGCTTTCAAAGGGTACAGTTCTTGACCAATTTTATGTAATGATTCAATTGCCTCTCAGATCTCCTCCAACACCAAAGGAATAGTCAATTAGCCCAGTGAGCAGCATTTTTATCTTAGAGGAACCTCAGGAAAAAGTCTAATAGTGTTTCTATCACATATGCTTGAGGAATGCCGAATGGGATTATAATATGTTATATCTCTATTCTTTGTCTTTTTTGATACAAGTACATTTTACAACATATAACAGATATCCAGCACAATACATTGTATATTGTGAGCTAAGGTGGCTTGATTTTGCACTCTTCAAAACAATTAAAAGTGAAGTGTGTAAGTTATGGATGTTTTAAACAGATTTCCAGAAATCTGTTTAATGGCAGACAATGTTTCCAGAAATTGTCTGCCATTGGACAGACAAAACAGATAGCCCCGCCTTAAGCTCACACCATTGATTTGAGCCAATGAAGTCAGGGTCTTTATGAACAGTGTGCTGTATGAAATATAATATTTTACTGATTTAAACTAGTACCTACTGGTACTATAGTCATCACTTCTCTGAGAGCTCCTGATAATTTCATTTTTATGAAAAGTTAGATTCATGAAAAGTTAATTTCTTCAAAAGCAGACTGTGAGAGCGTTGAATACACATGAGGAGGTGATGTTGCTGCCCTGATCCCAGCCGTAATAAGTTTATGATGGCTACATCAGAGCGAAGCTGTCATAGGAAATCTTCCTCTCTTCTGATCAAAGATGTAGGTGGGAGTTTAGTAAAGCTTACTTCACCCAACACGAACAGCTGGAGTGACCCTTTGAGGAAGGCAACTTAAGGTTCATTATTTAGTTTTAAATCCAGGGTTTTGGAGTAGATTATTTCAGTTTTAAACAAAGAAATAGTTGACATTTAAAACTAAAAAATTGTATTGGTGCAGATGTTTTTATATTATAGCTTCTATATTTATTAGAAATATTACAGTACACATCATTATCCTTTAATTTTTTGTCTGTTTTCTAGTACAAGATATCTAAACATGTACATGTACATAATAATTTTATGTTGGGACAACCTGTTTATTATAATAAACAGTAAAAATGCCTGTGATATATGTAACAATATAAAGACTGTACAATTTAATTTAGTAATAAGAATTCAGTTTGAATTCTACACACTGACCAGTATGAATTTGAAAATTCTTCAAAGGATTGCTAATGTACTGAGACTATATAAAAATCTAATTGTGTCTCAGTGTCCTTTAGTAACCTGCCAAACCATAGCATAGTCACTCTGGCATTCTCTTGAACTCTGACATTATGAAGTAAAGCAAGCAATTAAATTCTCTTTCCTTTTGGTTTTGTCTATCATGGGAATTTAATGGCAAGGAATTTAGTGGGTAAGGAAAGCATTTTAATTAAATCTCTTATGTGTGGATGTAATCTTGGTGCAATCAAGACAACATTTCTCATTTAATACGATACTGATATAAAAAGAGAAAAACATTCAATTACACTGTGCATCACTGCCAGATTTCTGTTGTTTGAAAATCAATAGTAATTTTCAGTTGATGATAAACAATCCCATTGCACAAGACCTTCGTTTGATACCGTTTCAAATTATCAACGTGATTACTGTTGTACACTTCACAACAATAATGTATCTGCTTATTTATTTATTTTTTTGCAGGGAATCGAAATGTGTGAAATGGAAAAAATATGAACAAAGGACCAAAATATTCTGATCCATACATAAAAAAATTTAAACTGTTGCAGTCTTTACCTTAAATAGCCATATTCCTGACCTAACCATTAAAAACTACTTCCATGTACTGTGTACTTGGTTTCAATAGAGGGACACTTTTAATCTAAAAAAATAAGGTGATGATCTGCTACTAGGTTCAGAATGTAAACTGAGGTCTGTTTTCTAACATTGTCATTTTCTTCCAGGTCAGCTCAGGGTAAACACAGACACTGGGACACACCAGTGCATCTGTGCCAAAAACACAGGCTCATCTCATTTTCCACAGGGAAGGTTTGGCAATGCTGACACCTATTTTAATCCTTCTTTTACTACATTCTTCAGAGTTTTAACTTCCCACCTCAGTTCAAGTGCTGTGCAACTGATAACACAGAGCCTGAGGTGACTGTGTGCGTGATTCTGCTCTTACTCCTGTGGTTGTCTCATTTCAAAGGCTTGCCAGAACCAACTGTCTCCATTTTGTCAAGGATTGTGGTGAAACTCTGTCATGCATTTGAGTAAGTGATTAGACACTTGTGGTAGAAGTCGTGCAAAAAAAACACATCCCCAAACTACTCTGTGGTTACCAAGGTAACCAGAATGGATTGGCTTCGATGCAGGTTGACAAATTTTAAATGCTTATTATTCCTCCTCACTGAAACAACTCTGCTTTGGAGCCCTGGGGGACTAGAGGAGATGGTGGAAAGGTTATAAGCAATGGCACACTTCGATTCGCACATCTTAGCTGCGACATCATAGACTCTTATCTGGCCCTGCGCCCTTGTTGAAACGCTTCTGTCATTCCCCTTCTGTGCTACCACACGTAAACTACCTTGGAGCTACCGTATGTGACTCCGCACTCATTGAGTCTGAGCCGAGCGTACACACACCTGTCTTACTGCCGTTCTGCGCCTAAGCATTCACATGCCATTTTATACAGTAGCGCATGACAAGTTTTGACATTTTGTCAGGAGCAAAAGTTCTCTATTCAGGAACAGTCTACCATATGTAGTGCATCTGTTTCTATGCATAGTGCGGAACAAACTTCACAGTGGCATAAACAGAGCTAAAACAGACACTTCAAGTGTCAATGCTAAAAATATGAGCAAATAGCTGAATGCTAGTAGCTGTACAGCTAATATATGCGTTATTGTCAGGAATGTGGTTACAAACAATAGTAGATAATATCAACAAAATGTTGCCTGTCTAATTGCGATTGTGAGTTGTGAAATAACTGGCGGTGGCAGTATGTTTTATTGCCCTGGCTCGGGAGGCTGGTGAGAACATCTGCCTAATTGTTTTGTGTCATCGCAGGGCCCCGTTGCATGCTCATAGTAGAATGAGCAGTGACAGTGTTTGCTCTGAGAGAAAGTGACATGTTGGCTCTCGTTTGGCACACCTCGGCATGCGGGCCCCTGCGATCACCTCGGGTAGCCTGGCACACTGTCTGAATCTCAAGATAGAACACAAAGCGACCCGTTTTATTCAGATATACCTTAGCCAGTGCCGCAAGGGATCTTGTGTCTCATAAACTTCTCATTAAGGGTTTATTTTGCTGGATGTGCTGCTAAAGAGAGTCGGGTCTGTGGGAATGCCCACTAGCGCTCGCCTTGGTGCAAAGGGAATTTCACAAGAGCATATGAGACATAAAAGGCACTCTCTCTTCTCTTAGCTGGGAGCAGGTGTTAGCTGCTCCAGTGGTGTAGGTTCATTGAGCCATAGGTGCATTCTGCTTAATTTATGCAGTGCCATCTGAAGCCACTCTGAATGAAGGCTGGAGTAGCACATTGTTATTGAAAGCCTATGTCTGACTGTACAATGAATGCATATAATACAGTTACCTTTCCAGTATGAAATGACTATATATCATGATTGTAATTGTTGTAGTGTATACACAGTGGAAAAACAGCAAAGATAAGCTATGACACCCGAGATTTATTTTCAAACAGTGCAGTAAAATTGTTGCCTGGCATTCGCTTTCAGACTGCCTTTCACATTATGTTCATTTAGCATTTTATTTCTTTAAATTTAAAAATTTTAATTGAGTTATATTAGTATTGGCAGAAACTGGCTTGGAATGTGACTTCGATGAAGTATACAGTGAACTAATAATGTTACCAGGATAGCCATGAGAACAATTTATAACATAAACTCTATGTTGTTTATGTTGTGCTGGCCAGTATAGCAGTTGTTTTGGACTTACACAGACTCCTATGGATGTATGCAGTTACTAGACTGTTTTCAGTCAGACTGAGATAAAAGAGCTTGTATTAGGCTTGTAGAGTCTAGAGTGGGTTTAGATCAGGTCTTGAAGTTAGATGATGATGTTGAGAGTTGGTTCCACTAATGAAGATCTAGGAATGTGAAACTACAACATCTGGAAAAGCATGAAGCCTTATTGTGGAGAGAAGAGGGGTCTAGGCATGCTAGATATTTATTTTTTTTAAACAGCATTGAAGATCTAGCCCGAGGGGAATATGTTTTGCTAAGAAACATGCTAAAAAAATAAACCTCATGTTTGTTTCAGGTGCTGCTTGTTTTGAAATGTCTGTTAACTCTGACACTCTCAATTCTTGTACAGTAAGTTCTACGCAATCTGTGTTCGTTGTGTGTTATTATTAAACTTCACCTGAAGTGGAAAAGTGGAATGCATTTATAATTACTGTGAAATAACAAAAATATCAACTCTTCTTGTATATACCTAATTAAAATTGACAGAAGCAATTACACATTGACAGACAATAATATGTAGCACTGGCAAAACAAGCCAAACTCAATTAACCTGCAGTAATATGTTGGTCTTCTCCATGCAAAAACAACCATTAGCTTAGTCCTTCCTCTCAGAGACGGCTTAAGCAGAGACGGAGAGGGACATGTTCATATCTCCTTATCTTATCATACGCCTTTCAGCCCAGAAGGCAGGGAATGCATGGCTTAACAGTAAAAGAGGGTCAAAATGTATAAAAGATGAGGATATGGGTCATTTAAAGTGACTATCACTGGCTCAGCACACTATCTTCTTATGAAATCCATTCATGTAGATAAAGTATAAAGGCCTCTGGAGAGTAAGGGACATTTGGCTGTCTGTGCCATCCCCAGTGCTCTCTGCTTCAGTCCCACAATGCACAGCAAATGTGACATCTCTCTGTTTTTTTAAATTAAGGAAAACCTGGCTGAGAACACATTGCTAAGTGGATAAAAAGAGGGCTTTTGTTGAGAAAATTGTGACCAATGAGCACAACGTGGTCTTTGTAATTTTTCATTTGATAAGCACTCGTGCAGATAAGGGCCACACAAACTGGTAGTCATAGATCATTCTTTATAACGAGAGCTTCATTGTGCATTAGCGATTTATCTGTAAGCGGTTATTACACATTGGAGTTCGATATAGGCTTTCTCGTGATAGGATTTAAAATCCATGCTGGCTAATGCACATTCAGTTTGATGGTAGCCCCGCTGCGTGCAAACTTCTCGCTAAGTGACGATTATCATTTGTTTCCCAGTGAGTCTGTGAGAGAGACTGCGCCCTAATGTTCTCCTCCAGAAGGGCTGTGACTTTGAACTTCAGTAATTTACTAATGGCTCCAAATGAACCATTTTTCTCTCGGCAAAGACATTAGACTTGTCTGGTTGGTTTGCTACCGACACCCCTTCCCCCCATGGTGAAGAAGACCCTTATACTCCACCCCGTACTCTGCCGGCTCTCTCAAGGGCTGGTCCTTCCTGTGAAGAGCCCCTGAGCTACACACAAACCTGCTTAATGATCTCTGCAAGCACTACTGGTACCTTAATTGGTCCATGCCACATATTTCCCTTAATAGAGATTTTGTGAATAGACCCTTCACTCCTCAAGGGCAGGTTTGGAGTGTTTAACACTCTAAAAAGTGATTAATCTTTGCATCTGTTTAAGGGGAAAGTGAGGCTCTGTATAGATGTGGAGATTTGAAATCCGTTTTAAAATTATAGTTTGATGGTGTATTTTAACACTCAAAGATATGATGGGTGTGTTAACATACTGAGAGTTTTACAATGTGTCCTTTACAGGATTATACCTACTTGAACCTTTGTCTTATCTGCGTCTGATCTTCTCTGGTGGTTAATATAGCCTCCCCTTTGGCCGCCTTATCATTCTCTGCTTAGGTTCCGATTTGACTATATGCAGAAACTAAAAATGCAACTCAACAAAATCAGCATAAACGTTGGAGCCATGATGTTGTGACATTCTGTGATGCTTATGCTGGCAATATGAGTTCAAATTTGGTTTGCAACATTTTCCATTCTGCTTCCTTTACTCTTTTTATCATTGCAGGTTCTCTTTAAACTTTTTTCTTAAGTGCAGAAAACATTAACAAAACTTTAATTTTTAGGTAATGAAATGTAATAGCCTGTTAAACAGAATAGTTCACCCCAAAAATTCTGTCATCATTTACTCTGCTAAAGTCTGTTAAACTTGACTTTCGTCTGTGGAACACAAAAGGAGGAATTTTTAAGAATTTGCTAGCTCTTATCCATACAATAACAATGAATGGAGATGGAAGCTTTCAAGCTTTAAAAAAGGTTGCAACAGGATAAAAGTGCTATAAAAGGTTCATGGAACTTGTGCACTATATTCCAAATCTTCTAAAGTCGAATGATAGCATTGGGTGAGAACAGGACAGAAATTTAATTAGTTACTCACTGAAAATCTTGACATCCGCTCTAGCTCTTCATTGCATGTTCATGAGAGTTAATGAGAGAAGAAGCAATGTCTGATTTGTGATTTTTTGGCAATCTATTTTCTAAAAATAGATATTTTGAAAATCACAACCATTTTGTGCATCATTTTTGTAAAAGCTCCAAAATTTTCAACCTCATAAAATCTGGAGATGATATAGAAAACAAATGTTTAGGGCAGAAAAATCTTCCACAAATAAGGTTAAAGAAACCTGACTTGCATGAAGAGCTTCTTCCTCACTTCTGACTCATTGAAGAATGGGAATGACAAATGTCAGAAAATATTCATGCTAAGCATCTGCTTTGAACCAACAGTCAGGCTAAAGGCAAAAATTAAGGAGCCAAATATAGATAAATAAGATGTAATGGACAGAGGGCATATGGAAAGTCATTGGGAAGACACTGTTGACTGAGCAGAGGGTTGTGTTGCCAGGGAACGTCACTTGGCAGCCCGGGGTGATGTCAGCTGTCAGTTTAGCCACACTGTGCTGCGCTGCGCACATGTCCACAAGGTTGAGCGTCAAAAAACGTCAAGCAGATGGATGAATGACTTTAATCTGAATGTTTTATCACCAGTAAGTGTGCAGAAACCATGTGCTTTGTTTTAATTATTTATCTGATTATTAAAAAAATATATAAAACATATACAGAAAAAAAAACATAAAGGGAAAAATGAAAACTTCCTCACTTCCCATAATCCCAGAATAACAAATCATTTCTGTTATGATGCACTTCATTGATTTTCCATTAATATTGCATGCATTTTATTTATTTATTTCAGATAGAACACAATGGTTATTGAGACATGCTCATGTTAAACAGCTTATTTGTCTGTAAAGAGGGACTGACCTAAACCATGAATTTTAATCAGACTTCACATTAGGCATGAAAAAGCAATGCTTTCCTCCATAGCTTGAGAAACCTCTATAGAGGTCTATTGTGTGCAAGGGTGTTTTCATGCATTAATCTGAATGGTGGTATGAAATCAATGGGTAAGCAGCGCAGTGTTTTTGTCAGAACACAGTTGTCACTTTCAGAGGCTCTGGGCCACTTATCTTTTACACATCATAAAACCAGCTGCAGTGAATAGAGCCCATTCAGCACTCAGTAGTTCATCCAGCACAATGAGACTTTGTACAAAGCCAGTTGTAAATTGAAAGTTCTGGAGATGCTTTTCAAGCATTAGCACCAACATGCCATCGCAAAACAAGGATTTTAGAAAAGGTATATTTTGCTTATTTCTTTCTTTCTTTATTTTCTTTCTTTTTTCTTTCTTGATTAATTGAATGAATGAATGAACAATTGATTGATTGTTTGATTGACTGTTAAAATACAACAAAGAATGCAACTCACATGTGTGCATCGTCATCTTGTATTATGAAATTAGCATATTTTTTATTAGTACTTGGAAATATTTTATACACGTATGTCCAGATCTATGACCTGTAAAACCAAGTTATTTTATTTTTTCACAGAAGCTGTTAAGAAATAAACAAATGGCTGAGCTTAATAATTTCTACAAATAAAGGGGTTTTTAGTTACATTTTCTCAGTAAATATTGGATGTCTTGCAAGCTACATTAGTGTGTGCAAAGTAATAAAACCCTTTCATTACTGTTTCTTCCTTCTCTTTGTATTATTTCTTATATCCAACACTCCTTCCTACAACTATTCAGGTTTTTGAGAGGAGTTTATATTGTGGTCTCACCCCACAAAATTAGTGTTATTTGTTAGCTTTAAAACCATCTGTATAGTAGTCTGCTGTAGTCCTGACTACGTCCCTTTTAGCAGATATACATATTCAAACTGCAATTCTTTTCCAAATATATTGATGACACACTAAACATTATCCAATCACATGCTATTTCAAGAGAGAATGTCCCTATTATCACCAGCAACCAGTTTACAAGCAGCAATACAAATAAATGTAACTAAAACCTATTAGATAAAAAATAATGTTTAAGACATGTCCCACCCAAACTGTGTCAAGTAATGTTATAAGGTATTTAATAATTTGTAAAAGAGACAGGAGAGAAGACAGAGTTTGAGTGAAAGGATGCACACATGGGGGCAGTTAGGTGGGTGATATCAGGACCCTGGCTTCTTCTTTCACTCAGCAGAATCAATCAGTTAGAGCAGCTTGAGGGGATCAGCTGGCTTTCTGCACTGTCTGCTGGTGAGACCGTCTTAATACACGCTGGGTAGGGACATCACTTATCATAGTTATTTTAACAGTTAAGATAAGGGTGCTCCAGAAACTGTCT
Organism: Chromobotia macracanthus; assembly: GCA_036877525.1. NCBI lineage: Eukaryota > Metazoa > Chordata > Actinopteri > Cypriniformes > Botiidae > Chromobotia > Chromobotia macracanthus. Next base: position 3,041,847 of record JAZGTH010000013.1, read on the forward strand.
TATTGATAAGCCAGCCGACCTAAAAGTAAGTTTAAAAGTAAATTTAATTATACCAAAAATGCATGCAGGAATACATGCTGGGCCTGTAGAATTTGAACCATGCAATAGAATCATCCGGAATTGTGAACCAGAATGGTATCTGGTTTCCTTTTTATTGTGAATTTGACTGTAGAACAAAAACACTGAAAAATACAATACAAGTTTACAATACATACTTGACAGGTATACTAGACAAGTGGCATACAGGAAGTGTACAGTACAGCACTTCTACAGTGTGTAGACCAATCAGAAAACCTTAGCACATGAATATATACTACAGTTATTAGGTTCTCTGATACATCAAACACAATGAGTGCAATTTGACGTTTGGAGTTTGCTATCATTTGCTATCAACTGGTTATTTATCAACATTATTATCTTTTATTTACTGTGTAAATATAAATATTACTTGAATATTATGTATATTTAACAATACTTCAATGTTTCTGGGCAATTAAAAGGCCTTTCAAATCCCAGAAAAACATAGTAACAAATTACTTTCAGCTGGCCTTAGATTAATGCTTTGTGTAAGATGGCCTTAGAATGATGTAAGCTGGCCTTAGATTAATGCTTTGTTCAAGATGTACACAATTTGTCTTTGAAAGCCTTTAGCTTTGTTCGAGCCAGTGATACATAGTATATAAGGACAAACGTCAGAGACTTGCCTGTGTTTTTGGCAGAAATGACGAGGAGCCTGTGATCTTTTGACAGTGTTCCCTACCTGATGATGCTCTCCAGAGGGACGTCCATACTCCCAGACCATCTGTGGATGCAGTAAGTAAAACCACCTAAGGCTCCATATTAGCATTGCTGTGTTTCTCTCTGCTGTCCCTTTCTGAGACAAGTTCTCCACACTTATATTCATCACCATTCACTGGCTTGTCCAGGCTTCATGCCCTGGGCACACAAAAGCCTGCTGTCACCTTCCTTCCAGCTCCACCACCTTTACCTATTCAAATATGAATAAATAAATAGATAAATCAACTGTTTATTCCCTGAGGGGATGAATGCGATGTTTGATGCACTTCAAAAGACTTCCACTGATGTGCATTCAGAGGAGTTAATCAAAACGAATTATCCATGTGATAAACAGCCATGTGCTTTGGAACACAATCAGCCAATAAGAGCGAAGAGGCTTGGAGTGAATTTATCATTTGCCACAGTTCTATTTCTTAAATTCATCATTGATTGGGACTACATATTCTAGACAATGAAAAGTACTGCACTGAATATGTATGACCATGAAATCATAAAATATGTTTTTGAAAAGCAAAATCTAGGAATTTTAGCACATGGGCAATCATTCAGTGGCAGTGGTTTATTTCTGATGCAATCTTTCCTTCTTTTTATCATTTTAAATCAAAATGACTTTCAATACACACGAGGGGAGGGAGAAATATCTAAATAAATAAATCAAAGTGGGTTTGCCCACTCTCCTCCACTCAGTATGTATTGGCAATGACAGGGGGGGTCATACAATATTCTGGCTCTAAATCTGCTGACATAAGAGCAGTATAAATCAAAGACATTATTGCACCTTAGTGCCCAAGCCTCTAAGGCATTTCTCATTCCCAAGGCCAGACAGTGCCAGAAGACCATTTGCACATTCCAATATGATGAGAGTGGACAGAACAAAAGACCAGGCTTTTTAATAAGGAAACCAATAGGATTTTTATCAGCCTAGAGTGTCAGAGCAACACGGTTCGTGGTAACGGTTCGAGCTTGTCTGGCAAAACCGTAGTAGTTTGTGTGACACAGGCCTATAGGAAAGTAATGGATATGCTATAGCAAATCTATTTCTAAGTTCACTGATGTTTTCTGTCTCTGGCATACGGTGAGCAGAAATTTTATCTCTTCCTTAAAATATACTTATTTGAATTCTTGTTTTCTTTTTCTCTGTCTCCAATTGTTTGTCTGAACCAATTGGCAATGATCAAATTGAATACCAGGTATAAATATGAATCAAGTATTTTAATCTTTTAAAGAAGTTGCCACTGATTTAAATCGCCAGAATATAAAACATAGACGACAGTCATTTTTGTGTGTTTTCTAACTATTGATTCAGCATTTTTCAGCATTTATTCTGATACCTCATCATAAAAGCACACACTCATAACAAAAAGTCCTAAAGGAGAGCAAATACACTTGTTTGTGACATAGTACCAAAAACGTTTATGAGCAACAGGAAACAGTGTACAAAAGTCGAGGTCATAAGCAGTGTGTTTCCTTTTCCCAGATAACAATTATTTCATTTTTTGCCTCATCCGCTTCTACATTTCCAAACAAGCCATCATTGCTTACGTTAGGCCAAAAAAATCTCAAAATGGTATGACTTCACTCTTAATATCATCATATCTGCAAGCTGCCCTGTTAATGATAATTCTTGTGTTGTTTGAGCACATTATTTATTAATAGATCTTTATTTGTGGATGTATTTAGGCTGCAAGAAAGTGGATGGCAATTTGAGGGGTCTAAAAAAGGCTTTAATTACCAAACATCAGAATGAATCTTCCCTGTAGCTTTTCGTACAAGAACAACACATCCTATTCTCTCAGTAACACGAACAAAGCATTTGTGTGGGCGCTGAACTGAGTAAACACGGATGAACGCCATTATGCCTCCAACCTATATGTAACCAAATATCAGGTTTGAGTAATTACTCAGTCTTTTTCCTCCCCAACTTTATCCTTAGGAGTGAATTTCATTATCTCCAAAGCACGACTTCATGTGGGGAAACAGCATGTAACCAACTGTGACTGCTGTGTGCCTGGCACCCCCGTACAGGCCCATCAGATAAGTCCAAATACAGTTTCTTTCTTGGCCTGATAAGAGCCCAAGCACACAGCTATGAAATAAATGGCTGGCCGTGGGCCGAGTGGGAACCAGGCAGGGGGGGTTGCAGAGAAGAGGCTGCAGGTCACGATTGACATCGGTAAAGGGCGGGGGGGGAAACTGCTGATGATTTAAGATAATGCCACACTGATGGGAGCAGAAATGGCCGCACTCATCACTCTCTCAGCTGGTGAGGGGTGGGGGAGAACGTAGAGCTGTGGACATGTGGTAGGCACACACGGTTGCAGTGCGACAGGTTGAATGGAGACAGCCAGGTGGGTTTACAGTGTAAACACCAGGCTTGCTCCCTGGCTTTTGTAGGATAATTGAGTTTCACTGATGGCCTTCCAAATCCTGGTTGTGATTAAAGGCGACAGTTTCCGCCACTTTCAAATTAGATCAGGAACATGGCAGAGGAGCGCGCCGCTTATTTTCATAAGGCATTACTTTCAGTCTGTGACTCTAATCATCAAGTGGGTACAGCAAATGGAGTGTAAATATATTCATGGGCATGCATGCGAGCATGTGTATCTTCAGCCATTTATAGATGTTCCATTCATTTATTAAGTCTACGGGGAAAAAAAAACACTGCAACAGAATGTTCTTCACTCATGCTGTATAGCTATATTTATAACCATAAATATGTAGACTATATGCAGAACTACATCAATGTTAATGATCGGGCAAAGGGCATCCATTCAAACTTTGCTCTATCTTTTGCACACCAAAGCCACAAGTGGGATCAGTCCAATCCATCAGGCCTTGCTGGGCACCTTCACATGACAACCTTGAAATGATGGTGCCCCAAAGATCTCAGCACTCGCTTGTGTCTCTCAGCAAAGACGAGGGGGTGAGAAACATGATGGAAAGCCAGAAAATCCCAGGCTCAGCTTTACTTGTATTTCTCAGGGGTGAGTTTTGTGAAAGGCACCACCAAGATCTAGTTTAGGCAGTTTAAGTAGAAGCAGCTTGGTGGACGTGTGTGTCAGCAAGCTAAAAGGTCTGATGTATGACAGGCCATCTGGAATCCATGATGTACACCATGCCTGAAAGGGTGATAAGGATTGGCGCGGGCCTCTGCTCCCTCAGACGGCTCTCCCAGATGCCATATTTCAAAGAAACACCACTGTCTGTGTGATTTATGCCTTATTATGAAGCTGTCACTCATTGCTAGCACAGAACTCATTAGAGACCTTTATTTTTATACAAGTATTTCGGCATTTAAATTCACCACAGTGGACTGTAGAGTAATTCAGCATTCACATGTAAATGAATGTCATAATTTCACTTTTCAATGTGCCCGATCCTATGAAGCTTGCAATAGTTAAAGATGGAGCAAACACTCAAAACTGAATTAAACGTGGAGGTGAGGAACAGCATTGTGGAAAATGTGTGGGAAACCAGAGTCTTCATTAATACCCAGAAGTGGGTGCCAGAACTAGCCATCTAGGATAAATGACTGATTCAATAAACCAATTTAGATTGCATGGCTTACAGTAGATGTTCCGCCTATCAAGTTACAAACATGTATAACTGAATAATCTAGCTTTGTTTTTTATATATTAAAATATGCAGTAATTTAGGGAAGGGAACTTTAATGGACACAGTTGTTCACTTACCTTAACGGTTTTCACAGGGCATTTAAATACAATTTTACTGAGTTTTGATTGTTTGAAGTACTTTCTAGAAAACTCTCACATGTTAGTCCAGCATTTAAATTTAATACCCTTTAACCTTTTTAAGTTTGTCATTTTGCTGTTGTAATGACTATAACAAAGTTAGCATTTAAATAAAAACATACAGTTATAAGTGATGTGATATGTTAACATTTTGTTTGGAACAGGTTTAAGGTTACAAGACCAACATAACTTTTCTTTATCCCTGGACTGCTTTTAAACTTGATTCACAAATTAACAGTATCAGTAGAATCAGATAAGAACCTTTTAAAATTACCACAGTCTGATAGAAAGGTTTTATGCTGTTTTGGCGGCTCTCTTTCCCTATATTGTTTATTTGAGTATGTCATCCGTCTTATCTTTCATCAGTTAACATCAGATGGCCGAGCTGACCAATTAGCAGATATTTTGTTTGACGTGGAAAATTCCCTCCTACTTAAGGTTAAAACAATACCAGCTAATGGAGCTCTATTAAAAACATATGCTGCAGAGAGTTTCTAATCCCTGCCATGTCCAGTGGATTTACTGGTGCTTGCTAGCAATTAACAATTTCAGAGATGCTAAGACAGTACATGTGCCACATTGACTCAATGGGCAGTTTCACACTTTTGGGAGTTTTATTCCGAGTGACAGGCTTGCCAGACAACAGTAAGAAATACTCATTTGGGAGGATTAGCATGTTTTTAGACTTAATCCACTCTCCCATGTGCAATGCGGTTTAATGGCACCAATCGCATATCACAAGGTACAAGTAATTATACTATAGACACTAGGTTATTATTTGTAGAACAGAAGAAAATATCAACAGAGGCTGTGAATGGTGAGAGGGAAACAGCTTAACAGAAAGTCTCGGGTGGGGGGGTCAAAGAGGAATTTAATCCTTCTTGTGGATAAAAACATAATTTTTTAAAAAGGTTTTTAATCAGAAGAAAACTAATACACCACTTTTCTGGGGTCTGAAAGTTCAGCTGGGCTTTATGACTTTGCAGGGTTGAAACGTTTTGTGGTCACAGGAAATGGAAATTTTCTCAAGGTCGAGTTTTTGCACTGTTGTGCGACCTTTTCCTCATGCTGGCTTCGTGTGTAAAGTAGAGCCCTTTTCAAAACATTTGTGAAGTCCAATATAGAAAGGAAAATGAGACGATTTCAAAGCTTGGCTGAATGTAGGTCATATAGCCGCAGTGGTGCTCTCTTTTAAATTGCTACAGGTGGACTCATAAATTCATTTCTTTCTCACAGATTTCTTCCCTACAAATCTCCTTCCTGTTTAACCCTCAGGATTTTCATTGTTCTTGCTAATCCAGGCTCAGAGGTTCTGATAGAGCACACTTGCGCTGTAGTTTCTTAGTTTTGTAAGGTTCTGATTAAGATTGACAATTGATAAATATATATTCAAAATATATTCTGTATATCTTACCATCCAGAGACCAATTACATCTTCAGGGGTTAATCTCCCCTCTCGAGTTTGTAACCTTCAGACCCTAAACTGTGAGCAGTCCTTTCTGTCTACACTCCAGTCAGGCACTTGTATTGATATATGCTTTGAACTGGCTTCTGTCTGTTTAATTAGAAGGTCAGCGTATTGACTCTTTCTGGCAGATTTACCGCTGCGGATAAAAGTTGAGAGTGCATGAGGTCAGTAAAAAGCAGGGAATATGAAGACCCAGAGTTCAATGCATGTTTTTAGCTGTATTGACTTGTTTTTGAAAGTAATTTAAGTGGCTGACTTTTTTCCAAAGACTTTCTGAATGAAGGATTTTGTTTTTATAGAAGCGCTAAAATCGTTAAAATCGCTAGTCATCGTTTATGTAGTTTGCTCTAGGTTTGAGGATAATATTAATGTATTTCTTTTATCTAGCCTGGCAAAACCAGCCAGACTGTCTATACAGTATATGTGTAGCTAAGAACTGCCATCTTAGAAAGGAAGGGGCTGAATAACTGACATGTCCTGCCACAGTTCATTTTCTATGTCATGCTCAGGGCCAGGTAATGCATTTTTAATTGATGTAACACAATAATTTTATTGGATTTAATTGAAAACACAATATTAAAGGAATATGCAACAAATTGACCCATTTAAATAATGACACAGTCTCTGACAAAAGTTGTACTTTGCTAAATTTCTGGCCCCTTGTTGTCTAAAAGTCAACCAATCGAATTGGAACTTGTGATTTTCAAAAGCTTTCCAAAGTCATTGTGTGCAGACGATCCCTGAACAGGCTGAGACTACACCTTACCATTCTGTATACAAATGTAAAGCTTATAAATATGAAAGACAGAGGTAGTAGGCCTAGTTAAGCCTTGCCTGAAATGCATTTGATTTATTGCACTGCCCAAAGCCCATGTCATTTAAATAATGATGTAAACAAGTCCTTGGATTATAATTAGAAAGTAATTCATTTTTAACAAAACATTATCAATATTCACTGAATGTATAATAAGGAATAACAAAGTTAACTTAATGTGATTGCACATTTATGAAGTGTTATTTACATGTCTAGTGTAATCCAAAAACCTAATCTTTAGCAGTTTGTATTAATCCCCTTATCCTGTGATCATGAGCTTTTATTTAGAATGTATTTAAAAAATAATCTTTAAATGTCTTATCGCTGACAAAAACATGTTTATTTTACACAGCCTTCTATACTCTGTCTCTCTTTCATTGACTCTCACATTCTTCTCAGTTCAGTCTCTGAAGATCACTTTCAGAAAGGCCAGATGGGGGTTCATCCAACAGGATCTGAGGTCACCAACACAGTCTGCCACAGGGAAGTAATGATAGCAGAGTATGTTCGAGTGCAGGCACTGGTGTTACTGCTTAACACAGATGGCAAGAGGTGATATTTAGTTTCATGACACAATATTCCCAAAGAGAGGTTTAATCTCACATTGTGTTTATCTTATTGGTTGAGTTCAACCTTAATGCAGCCTTAATGCATGTCTATGTAATATTCCCAGATTTTTTCAGCATTGGAAATGAAAAAAAAAAATGAAACAAATTATGTATTATGGTTATCAATTTAATATGTTAATTTAGTGCAATTAATAATTTTAAAAAATAATGCAATAAAATTAATGGAATTAATCTTGCCCCCTGGCGTGTATGTAAATGCAGTAATTAGGAATTGGTTTAGTATTGTTGAAACAGCGGGCCATGTATACACAGATCGACAATTAAAAATAATGATGAAATACAAGGCTCATATATCAAACTTGATTGCAAAATGGATTGCTGTGGACTTTTTGCAAGTTAAATGATGTACACAACCAGTATATTTGACTTTTATACCACTGTAATGTCTTTAAATAAGCTTTGGTTGGGTGCTTTTATTATTGTGCAATTAATTAAGATATTAAGATATAATTCCAATACATTTTCTGTCATTGGAATTATTATTTTTTTGATTGACAGCCACAGATCTTACACATTAAATAGTGTGTAGTATTTCCTGCGAATCCTCATGTGTTGCTGCTACTCAACACACAAGTTCCAACAATTCCTAAAAACAGCACTGTCTCATTTTCAAGCCATATTACCCATGATGCAATTGCATTCACACATCCGGCATCACCCATATCTCATTATCCAGAGCGTGGTCTTTCCATCAGCCCATCACGATGAGAGGTGTCAGATACAAGTGACCCAAACCCAGAATCTGACCCTAAACCCACTCAATCATAATCACAGCTGCTTTAAGCCACGCGCAGAACCTAAAATTAGACTTCGAAAATGACTGATGGATGAAGAAAAACGCTCCATCCACACGTCGCTTCATCACAGTGAAATTGTGCACCCACGCATCATCTCAAGATAAATGTGCTGAGTCCCGGTTTCTGACCAGTAACGTGAGCTTTGCTCTACCAGTGGCCTACTTCTAAGAATCAGACAGTCTGTAGCACATTTCTGCTCATTGCGTCTTTACAGTGTCACCCATCTTCTGTCACAGAGGACTGAAATACCTTCATCTCTTACTGTCATGGATCAAAATATATGTGTTTCATTTCCCCCAGTTAGTCTGTTACCATTAAAATCTTTGTTCTGTAACAGGAATAAGACCAGGGCAGAGATTTAGAAAGAACTGAAATAGTGCATATTAAAGTGAGGCTATTGACCCCAGAGTTAGATGAGAGAGAGAATACGAGACAGACCTCTGATGGCTTTGATAAATGTCCTCCCATGGATGAGTCACAGGGAACATTATTTAAAATCAATGTAGCTTTCTCTCTCGCCCTGGATTGGCCTGGCGCCTCTGAAAGCTCTTCAGCCTGGTGTGTAACTGGACGGTAATGTTCTTTTGTATGTGCCTGTTTACACAGGGGGTTAATGCAGCTCAATTACATGCACATTTTTTGTCATCTCTATAGCCCTCTGCCCTCTATCTTAATAATCAATTGAATTACTGTAATGCGCCAAAGGAAGGTTAATCCATATGTCAGGTATACAATTACCACACATAGACTAGGTGCAAGAGGACTCAGTCTATTGTATACTCATCACTGGTAGGAACTGGGAATTGAAATATAAAGTTGTTTAATAAAAGGTGTTGTCTAGTTTTGATGTTTAATATTGTCGTTCTAACTGAACAAAGAGAAGTAGCCAATAAGAGCTCGGCACAGATAGGAACTATTTCAATACTGTTTTTAAAAACATACTTTACACTGAAAAAAAAAAAATATATATATATATATATATATATAAATTTTCATTTTCATTTTGACATTAGATGCGTGAGGTGCCGTGTGTCCAGTTTGTGTGAGGACTCTGGGTACAGAAGCAAGCTATTGGGCAGGTTTATCACAATGACTTCCTGGCCTCTTTCTTCTTCCCCTTTGGCCTTGGTAAATGGTTCCTTCCTCACGGGACTAACTGTCCCAACTGTCCCAAACGCCTCTGGCACTTAGTCTCAGCACTCACTCCAAATGGCTATCAGATTTAGGTGATCCATTTTAAAAGTCAACAGCTGGCCACACAAGCTGGATAACGCACACACTCTTTGTCTCTCACTTCTAACTCCATCCTGCTCTTCCTCTCTCAACACATTCAGTAACACAATTAAATCATGGCAAATGGCAAAGATCACTCTGATATTCAATTATATATAGCATCTTATAATCTTCCATTTCAAGGCTGCGTATTTTTATACTGCAAATGGACAGATATAAGATTATGGCTTATGTAAAAGGAAGCGATTCCACACGTGACCTTAAAACAGCCCTTGTTATGATTAAAATTACTTTCACCTAAGACCCTACACAAGGGTTGACAATGTTTACTTCAGGTGGTAAACATGGTTAAATTATAGAAGCATTTACAGCAGCGGTTGGTTAATTATAGGCACAAACATGGCGGTCTGTATGGCTCTCAATCGGTTTGACATGTATTTAGCATTAGGTAAAGACAGAAGGACAGAATGTCTGACAGGAATTGTACACTCACAAATAGACAGGTGACATGTTTATCTGTTAAAAAACAAAACAAGAGCGATTTATTAACAATTGCCCAATTTAGTATGTATCTACTTATAACATAATGTAATGTCTAGATGTATACAGACTACCAACATGAAATTATTAGTATTATTAGAATTTTACATTGTTTTCATTTTTAGGTATTCAGTCTCCCATCTTTCTCTCTCTCTCTCTCTCTCTCTCTGTCCATACTCACAAAGTACAAAAGCTCATTTTAGAACCAAATTTGCCAGATGTTTCTCATGATGTCAGACAGACAAGTTCAATTCACTTTTTTATGCAGTGCCAGTTCATTTTTCCATTCAGTACAGATATGCAATTAGCCTCTGGAGTATATGGTTCACACTAGTACTAATGATGCTCTTCTGTGTGTGAGATTGGAATAGTCCACATATCAGGGCCACAGAATTACTGTGGACTGCAATAAATATACTGCCAAACAAGTAGTGTTACATTGCAAAGCAGGGCTTTTTTTACATTTATAGGTTAAAGTTATCAGTTTATTTGCCTGGATTTGAATTTTAGAGAAAACAACATTGAAATGCTGTTTATTATATTAAAGATATCCTTGTTTCTACCTAAACCTTCCTCAATTATCTCAGTCAAGCAATATACATGGCAAAACCTCATACAAACCTAATTTCCAGCATTGATCTGCTTAATATTGGACACAGCTCAGTCATTTGCAAGTGGGTCATTAGCAATTTGTTACATTCATTATAGTAATATTGAGTTCTTTGACCAAATTTCCATCCTCCACAATCATATGAGGGCTCTTGTCTCGACATGTTCAGAATTATATGTATACTTTTTATTTTTTATAATGAAAAGGGATATGTAAAAATATTTCCATTTCTGTTTCCCACAGGAAATGAAGCTTGAAGGTCAAGGTCTAGTTAGCCAAATTAAGCTTAAATTAATTTTTAAAATAATAATTAGTAAGGTGGAAATATTGATTTTTTTTATTACATACGTGTGTAAGAGCAATGATTTTAATGGATTCAGAGCATATGGTATTTGGTCCGAAGGGAGGGCAGAATTCACTGACTTCTCTCACCATTCAGAGCTGTTAGAGGCTGGAAACAAAATACACACATGAGAACACGCTGGAGGACGCAATCAATTCGCCTTAAGGCGAATTTACATGATGTAAATGTGGCCACATTACACCTATAAAAATGTCTGTTTTAAATATAGGTATGCAAAGAAAAATATAAATTAAATTTAAATTAATCTTTATTTATCTTTTCTTGTCATTTAATGGGAAAATGTACAGTCTTTTCTTTGTCTTTAATGCAAGTGGGTTGACCGGGCACACATGCGCACGCAGGCAGACGTTGTACGGTCCAATTTAATCCATTTAAAGTGTGCAACTTAATGGATAGAACCTCTCCATATAGGTCACCTCTACATCGATTGCCTGAGGAAAAACACGATTTCATTCTGATCCTGTCATAACAGTTTTGAAACCATTTATTTGTCTCTGCCACAGAGGGCAGTTGGAATCCACATCACGTGCTAATATAAAAACATTTGTACCTCTGTATTCTCTCACATCTATATGCAAAATTTGCTCATTCTATTTTTGTCGCACCTTTATGCGCTGGCAGAGGTGTTAATGCCACTGCTAAAGTCTTAGCAACCCTTTAGTTCTTGCTATAGTCTTACTGTTTTGATGCCACATTTTCCTAAGTGTCTCTCTAAGGATATTAAAGCATTGTGTCACTGTTAATGTTTCTCTAGCACTAAACCACTGATGTAAGAATAAGAAATAGCAGGAGTTTCTGGTGACTTTGTCCTTTTCACTATAGTCGAACAAATGAAATTAATGCTTTAAGAAGCTAACAGTCACAGTGCATCAGCCGCATTAATGCTAAAGTGACTTAACTTCATATTTATTTGTGCGAGTGACAGAGGGAAGAATCGATTGTCATTGTGGAAGGTAGAGAGCGCAGCCCTATTTAAAGTGTGCCTGGGATATGCTTGACAGGAACTAGGCTGGATTTGGGTGACTGCGCGAGGTTCTGGAGCGCCACTTCAGTCACACTCTCTGACTTTGGGTCATCCGAAATCCCAGAGCTTGTCAGATTGATTCTGTGCTGCCTTTGTTTAGGTGTAAATCCTTTTCTCACACCGTGTGGATGAAGACGGCATTAGATATAATGAGAAATGCATTCTGTGTATTAGTGTGCTCTGAAGAGTTTTCCTCCTGTGAGATTGTCTTGCTTTACTTTGCAGATCTACGTAGAATTTTATTCGCTGTTGTTTAGAAACTTGTTTGTAGACTAAAACTGCTATAGCACCGAAGGAAATGAAGACATTACTGAAGTGGCGCACTAAGTATGGGGCCTTACTTTAGAAAAGAGCTGTTTTGACAACAAAGCTGACCTGAAGTAATGTTGTTATGGCTGGGAAAGCGGGTTGCAGTCATTCGCATTTTATTCTTATTCTGAACTCATTATAGTAGGGAAATCTCTAGATGGATGAGAAAGAGGAGGGATTAAGTTTTGTCATCTCTCTGTGCGTATGATATGTATGTGCAGTTAGCGACGCTGTTACACTGAGTCTCTCTCCCTGCCTCTCTCTCTTCCCGTTGTGCTTACATGAGCATAGAGTGAGGCTAATTCACTACAGCAATGTGATAATTAACCCTGACAGAAAATGTCACATCAAACAGAGATCACGTGAATCCACCTTGCATGTTTTTCTGTGCGCTATTAGTAAGAGTTCTTTGTTGAGCAAGAAGAGTGTAGACACCATTTGACATGTTATACACAAGTGAAACTCAAGCAGGCACAAATCTGGTGTTTAGAAAACACTTGCTGTGTCAGTTGTTTAGTGCTGTGAAGAACGCTGTACGCTCTGCATCAGTCCTCCTCATATCAGAGATTCTGTAGCGCAAACTTTCAGAAAGAAAAACAACTCATTGAGAAATTCAGTCTTTGTTCATGTTTTTAATAGTGTTAATAATGTGTTCCTAAACTGCGTCATGCCTTCTTAAGCGAAATTTATTGATTTTCATATATCTTGGGATATAATTTAAACCCTTAGAAGTGTAACATGGGTTAAGAGTATAAAAGGTTACATTTGAAATAACAAGGGTACAATTGTGAAAATAGTGAAACTATATGGTGCTTTTAAAAGAATTGATTTTAATGTTGTTTTGCCTACATATATACACGTTTCAGTTAATCATGATTTAATATAGATAATCATGGAGTCACAGAGTTGACATTGCAAGACTGTCATGTAATGACAAGCATATTAAAACTGAATTCTTATTTGAAGTATTCTTATTTTTGTTGTTGCATTTTTATGACTTTGGGACAGAACTGCACGTCTTTTTAATACAAAATGATGTAAACTTAAATCTAGAAAATATATACAGAGACAAAAAATATAATTTTTGCATTTTTGCTAATGTTGCATGAGAAAAGGTGTGGAGATATGGCCAAAAAAATGGATTTTGTTAATGTGTTTAGAAAAAACATTAACACAAACTGTCAACAGCTATTCATTGTTAAAGTAATTTTACACATGTGAGGGACACAAGTGGCACCTGTTTTGTGAGTTGACCTCTCAGATCTGTTCCAGTGGTTCTAAGTTAAAATGATACTAATGCCTTTGGCAGATCCAGAACTGGTCCTAGATGAATTTACTACTAAGTATTCTCTTCATGACAAATTCTATTATTTTGCATTATTACAGCACCTGTGCCGTAGCTGTTTTTAATTTTATCCATTAAATTAGCTAAAATTGGTCTAATAGCATGACAGAGAGAGACCCAAATGAAAACATAAATATCCAAAGCTATTTACCATGCTTGTCTTTCTGTTTTGCTACTAAATATTACTAAATTTACTAAATGTCCTTTAAAAGCACCCAGATACACCAGCTATCATTACAAGTTTGGCTAGTTGATATGAATGCTTTTCAGCAAGTTGGACCTCAAGAGGAAATGAGGTATTCATACATTTAAAAGCAGTAACTTGATCTGAATCAATGCAATTCTCACTCAATCAAGTAGAGGTACATGAGCAATAGCGGCCCATTAATCATTTTCACCAGTGCCATTTTTACACTGTAATCTATAGCTTGTGAACCTGTAGTAATTCATAATTAAACAGATACTATTATTTCCAATGCAAAAATGCAGGCACAGGCTGCCAGGGTCCCAGGTAATGCATTACAGAGTGGCATGGAGGGTGCTTAGTGAAACTTCAGAAGTCATCCAGGCAGTTTAATGGCCTTTTCTAAATGACTCAGCATGTTACTTCCACTGCCATGGTGCTCTCTGACAGTCCGCAGTAACGCTTCCCTCTCTTTTATGGTCTCTGAGACTCCCAGAGTTCTCTTTGCTAGCAGCTTGGCTTTTATATGGAGCTTCAGACAGCTTTGTATGCTGTGGTGTGCAGCAGAGTAGATCTTGCGGTATGTAGCAACGTATATATTAACCAGTGAGGTACAAATTAATATACTATAGATGAAGCTGTTTATTGTTTATTGAATCTGTTCCTAAACAATGGACAGCTACAGTGAGTTCAGAGCTAGTATTTTTTCATACTAGAGTGGAAATGGACACGTTAAAAGCGAACAGTGCACATAAAAGGCAATGGGCTTTGTTGTGTTCAGCTACTCGCCTATACCAGAGACGGTAAAAAGTAAAGAGACAGACTAGTTGCAGAAAAATGGTCAATAGAAGAAATAGTAAAGATATGGCTGCAATATAACACTGTATTTTATTGGTGCATTGTTATCAACCAAGCATGTTCAATTGGTATTTGTTGGGCCATGAGATGTTTAAGCAGTGAGGTGTGATTTTTTCCAATGAAAACTCGGATTTCATCACAAACTGTTGCCATGACAATGATGTAAGCATCCCTTCCAACTTTACAGAAACACGTGTGCGTGGGCACAGCTACCTGGGTGGTGCAGGAGACTTACTGATATCAATTAGGAGTAAGCAGTTTATTTATATACATACAGGATAATGGTGTTTTTAAT
The DNA here is from genome assembly GCA_036877525.1 of Chromobotia macracanthus. NCBI lineage: Eukaryota > Metazoa > Chordata > Actinopteri > Cypriniformes > Botiidae > Chromobotia > Chromobotia macracanthus. Next base: position 3,056,867 of record JAZGTH010000013.1, read on the forward strand.
TAAAGTGTATTTAATCACATGACAAATGTGTCATATATATATATATATATATATATATATATCAACATTTTAACTTCAGATTTAACATTGGCATTTTTTGGGCTAGTGTGAAAAAGCCTGTGCGGTTTGACGTTTAATCTTTTTTAAATTTGTGTTACCGGTTTCCTCAAATCAGATTTCATTGCTGATTTGAATTTATTATTTAATTATTAATTTATTATTACCACAATGCATACAAACCTTTTGAAAATTCATTTTTTTCCTGTTTAAATAGATAAGAGCTTTATTGTATGCCTATTGATTGCACAGAAAATAGCTACCTGTGGGAGCGATGCCAAGATGGATGCTGAGTGAACCGGCTCGCCTTAAGAGGGCTTTGCCTACGCTGTCTGCTGGCCAGTTGTCTTCCTCATTGCCAAGACAAAGAGACAGTGAAAGAGAGAAACAGAACAGTTTGACAGATTCATCCTGATCTTCAGCCCAGTGCTGCCATCTCTGTCTTCTTTTCCTTGAGGATTGGATGGGCAGAGGTCTGCCTTTGGCCTGGCTTGGAGCAGAGGTGCCGGGAACTCTTGAACTAGAGCTTAGCAGGAACCTAAAGAACTCCCAAAGCAGCCATGTATATATTGACCCCTCTGTCCACATGCCATTACAAGCCTGCTGAAGTAAGAGAGAGAGAGAGAACTGGTCAATGATAAACAGCCCAGCAAGATGTGGTTCTAATGGTGAATTCAGACACGGCATATTCAAACGCATCACCCTATGAAAGCACAGTTCTCTAATAATATTTAGCTGTGGCTATGAAAGGGCCTCACTGCAGCACTAACACAAAATAATGGGCTCTCTACTGAGTCTCTGCAGAAATAGGCAGTCATTATTCATGTAGATGATTTAGATGACATAGTGTGGCAGAGTTTCCCAGTCTTTTCAAATCAGCCAATTTATAAATGAATGTCTTATGAAGAATAAGAGTTTTAATCTCACGGTGAAATGACATGCCTTCTCAACTACTGATCACAATAATTACCTTAATCAGAGGTGGCTTTGTGCAACTCGGCAGCAAAACTCAGTTTCTGAACACCTTGAGGTTAGATCTGAGTAAAATTGAGGTCTAAAAGCTGTAACAGGATTCGAGGCAATCACACTCGTTGAGGTAGAGGTACACTGGCATTAGTGTTAGCTTGATTGTAAGTATATTTTTAATACAGGAATTTAAATATATAAATAAAGTGTGCCCAGCTTCTGTGCCCAGCTGCTGTTATTATCAATGGAAAAAGTATGCAAACATTTCTTTAAAGTAAATATACTTTTTCCGCATTTTTCGCATTGTGGCAGGCAGAGTTTTGTGAAAAAGGCACAACCTATAATAAACCTAATTTGCATAAATGGACATAGTTAGTGATGAAAACAGTGACAACAACTTAAATTAAATAACTCAACACTAGTTTAGTGATTTCAGTGTGGTTAAACTGGATTGCATATGGTCGATGAAGTTTTTGCACTGGAAAGTGACATAACTTTTTTTACTAAATGTTTAGTCTGTTATTTTTACAGTCTAAATGGTTTCTGTATGCAGGTTAGTCCATGCTGACCTAAAGAAGGGCTGAAACAGCCCATGTATGACATTATTTGCTTTGAATTTTTATCAGTGGAACTAATGTGACAATTCATTTGTGTTTTTCTCTCCTCTCTGCTCCCATACAGGAAGGCTGTATAGAATGTTGAGAACCTATTTTTTATTTGTCCTGGTCTGTGGGTCTAAGTGTGTAAAGAGAAGTGACAGTTTTGCCCTAAGCATTGCCTTTGTCTTCCTGGGGTTATGAGCACTTTGAAGGCCTTGTCTGGAATAGACCTCTTTCCTGACCAGTACTAACGCTCCACACGGCCAATGACAGATGGGCTTCATAAAGGCCTTTGAAGAGCCCCTGTAGTGCTGATCAGGCACTTAGTGCGGTTTCCTCTGTCGACTGCCTGTAACTCTGAGAGCCTGTCACTCTCCTGCAATGACACTTGCATTTAAATCTTCAATAAGTCATTCTATTTCCCTCTTTTTCCTTAACATATTCAGAATGACAGCTTAGGTTAGTTGCATAAGACCAGGTTCACCAGAAAGACTATGCTGCTTTCCAAACATTGCACGCACACACACACACACACACATATATCTGTGTACTTATATATAGTATATAGGTCTTTTTAGAATTATTAGAGAAGTACTTGTATTGAAGTATTGACCTGTACAGACACAAAACAAACACACACACAAAAACACAGAACACAGACACACATTTAGAAATGCAAGCAGACACGATTGTAGCATGCCATCTTGTGAAATGTCAAGAGACACAAAGGGCAAGAGTTCACAGATCTGACCGGTCAGAAGAAACCCAAAAAATAAATTGGTTGCAGTCATCCACCCATGTAAAACAACTTTAAGGTTTGTCGTTTTTTCATTAAGTGTTGTGTTTCCTCCTTTATTCATGTAATGTTCATGGCACTGATCAATCACACACTGTTTCCCTCCCCTCTTTGCTACACTGAAAGGTGCGTTACCAGGCAACCACAGAGTCCAAAGGGTTAACAAAGGCAGAATCTGTCCAGGCCACATGAGTGGGCAGCCTTTCCATGTGGAACAGGGAAAGGGTTGTGACTGCCGGTTACTGAACCAAGCCAGCCCCTGAGATCAAAGCCACAGCACCACGCGGAAAGACAGGGCTTGGTTTAGGGAGTATGGGAGTGAGGAAGGACAGTTGGGGGGCAGCTGAGAAATGGGTGGGCGGAAAAGGGGAGGGGTCAGATTTGAAGTTACAGAGACAGGTTGCTCTGAAGGGAGGCATGTCTGGCTTTCTTGGGGGGCGGGCGGGGTGTCAAAAGTTTGAGGGTGGCTAACCCCAGAGGGCAGACATCTCCACTGTCTCAGGAGGAAGGCACGCACCGTTGTCTGGCTGGCACCCTGCTGTTCCTTTGTAGAAAACTCAAAGAATGCCCCCTCCTGACACTGGTACTATATTCTAATGCTAATGCACAAGTCTGCACTCAGATATGAAACATCAGGCCTTAAAGTAAGAGTTTTCCCAACTATCAAGAACAAACTGAAATCCAATGTGAACCGCTATTGCATCCATTGCAGGTAGATATTTTGTGTGATATAATCATGCAGTTGCTATTGATTATACTGTGGGCTACTGCGTATACACAAAGCCAATTACATGTTACGGTTTACCGTAAAGCTTTATGCTGTGGGTTATAAAAGGATAATATATTGATGTTTGGTTAGAACTTTGAGCATCCAGTTCACTATGTGCCTTGTGAGAGCAAAGTTTAACAGAGCATACTTCACAGTCAGCAGTAGTAATTGAATACAGTCCAGTCTGAATTTCTTTATTTACTGGAGACTTGTATTAAACCGTCTGATTGAAATATTCTGATAACTGGGATCTATGACAATGACGAAGCACATAAAAACATTAAAAGAGCAATTAGTATGTATAATGTGTTTATTTTTTTATATTTGCTGCCGTGTTGAATTTAACCTGATATTTTTCTTTCTACTAAAATTAGTACCATTGATTATGTTGTAGCTAAGACAGGATCTTAAATAAATATGTGTTCAGCTTCCTCGTGATTCCTGCATTTTAACTGTGAGTGACTGTAGCGCTGTATTTATGTACAGTGTTTGTCATTAATGGTTATAAACTCTAGACAACCAAAGAAGGTGTCCTGAACCATTTTTCCTACTTTATTCTCTCATATATAAAAATGATTAAATCATTTGCTGATAGATTGATAATTATTTCAGTCACTCATTTGGCCTTCAATTTGTAAAGCATGAAAGGGCCTCATTTTTATTGGATTTATTTGATTTGAATTGCTAGACTTTTGAAGTACTACACAAAATATTACTAATTATACATCGGTATTTCTAAATATATAAATTATAATTTTTATATGAGAGATAATTTTTATGCATTTGGCCGGCAATTGTACGCTTAAGGTGGATTCAAGGTGTGCATTTTCTCAGAATGTGTGTTGCCTGGGATGTGAATATAATTAAGCCTAAGTGTGTTAGTGATTAATTTTTCTTAGTGATCAGAATTACGATCTTTCCCTGGGATATGGGGCACATTGTACAGAATTTCGCAATGGCTAACACCACTCATTTTTAGTTATATAATATTTGGAATTGTATAACAGATTTTTTCTATATATGTGTACCCAGCTTTACTTGACTTTATCATTGTCATGTGAGAACATCTGGCCCTCTTTTCTGTTCTGTTCACTCACTAGATGTAAAAAAAAAGCTCTTGTTCCCAGTTGGACAAAGATAAATCTATAGAGAGAATGCAGATGTGTACATATGCATCTGTGCAATCATGCAGTTCAGTGTTACTTCAAAGTCAACCAGCACACCCCGAGCGCTGCCCTGTTGTAGCTCGCTAATGATCAGAACATGAATGTTTCTATTCAAACACAGCCAACCTCAACAGAGAATGAGTTCCTGCTGACGAAAATTACACAGCATTGCAAGCTATTGCACTATAAGCCCTGTTTCAAACGTGCATACTGTAGACAGGAAATGACACGGCGCGGTAATAGCAGGACAGACATGACAGCCTGTTGTCATTATTGTTCATCTCTCTCTTCAGCTCCTGCTGTTCTGCTGTGGATTGGCACGTGCTCCACACACAGAGAGATGGACTCCCACTAAAAGCTAATGTATGTCTTCACTAGTTCCTCTCTTACTTTGTTTCCATAAACATCACTCTCAGGCTAATTTCCAGCCGCCTATTTTACATGTGCTGCAGCCTTCACCCTGTGTACTCTCCAGCTGCTACAATGGCCATTCTGGCTCAAAGGACTTGTCAACAACTGGGAAAACTGAAAGCCCTTTTGTTGTGAGTTTGTCTGCATTATCTAAAGTGTCCACAATCCACTCAGTGGAGAACAGGGGTGGGCAGTCTATTAGCCTCTGTGCTGTATGGAGTATGACTTTTAACATTAGTTTGTATTGTTTGATCCAATTTGCAAGAGATGGGCTGTCAACATCATCCGTTTAATAGAAGGCCGCCACAGAGATTTCTCGCCACTGAAAAAAATTTTTTAAAGGCTATGAAAAGTGTATGACGCTCTACATGTTTTCTGCAAATAAATGTGTGGAGATGCTGGTCTCTAGGGGAGATGTACTACGTTAGGCTATTGGGTATAGGGATTAATGTTCTGTTATTTTATACATTGCAAAAATTTATTTTCTTAATCAGTATTGTTTACCGTTCATGTTTATCAGTAAAAATACCAGAATCTACAGTAATAAGATGAGTTTGCTAGAAAATCAAAATTGTGTTGGGAAAAGATATCAGGACTTGTTTTCACAAAATATGTATTAAAATAAGTTTATTATTGTTTCTTACCCAAGGCATAAACCTCACAAATGTTTATGGTCATATACATAAACACGATTTATTCTTTGAAAATAAGTCTTAATATCTTATTTTGCTTTGCTTGAATAATTTTACCAGAAAACAAGCAAAAACACTGATTACAAAATAGCTTCAGCATTATAAATAATTGCATTTATTTTTTTCTATAGCCTACATCAAAATAAATCGCCAGTGCAAATAATAGTGCTAAAATTTTGCTTTTCAGGTGGAGTGTGTTAAATTTTCAGTCAAACGTTTTCAAAACCTTACGTGAACAGAAAATAAAGTGTGCCTGCACCAAACAAAATTTCTGAAGGATCAAAAATATTCATGTTATGGTGATATGAAGCGCTATGGTGTAATGTGGTGTTATATGCTTAATATCAAAATGTTTTGAAGTCATAAGCTGTCTTTTTGGCAACACAACTGAGTAAAGCACTCTTGAGGGCAACTCCGAGTTGACATTAATAGCTGTGTTCTTCTCAGAAAAAATGTGTCACCAAAGGCCTTTGGGAAGACTGATGTCCTGGTTGATTCCCTGGAGGTCATTATGATCCTCTGGAGTACGAATGAGGGGGAGGCAGAACAGGACAGATAAAGAAAATAAGCACTAGATTAAGACTATACACAGCTATACAGGAAGTGCTGAATGCATTTATAGTAATTATAAGCAGGTCTTGCCTCACCTTGTTTTGCACCAGCAGGCGTTCCAATATTCCATCTATTATACATCAAACTCGCTTGGACCTAAATCAAAACTTTCCTGAAAGAACAGAAGCACAAAGAGAAATCCACAGTAGATCAAGCATTGTAAGCACTTCTCGAGAGCTTATTTTAAGCTTCAAAATAACGGTAATAGTAGAGTTTTCATTAAATTCAGGCAGAGAAAGCCCAGCCCCCCAAGTCTCCAGTACAAATAATGCAAATTTGTAATCTGTACACCTTCACAACTGTATCACAGTTTACAAAGGTATAATTGTTCTGTTGAGATTTAATGAAATGCAAATGCTCTTGGCATTTCAGAATCAATTTAATACTGGAAGGTTTAACTCTCATCCACAAATCCCTGGATAACATTGTTTTAAACCTTGTTAATAGTCTTAGTATCTGGAGTCCACAAAGTGATAGCACAATGAATAAAAATGAGAGACTTTGAGAGCAGTGTAATTTTCGAAATTAATGGAAGCCACTACCATTTGGCAAATTACTTTTTTAATGGGTGAAACAGTATTTACATCTTTACCGAGGCTGTATATGATTATTTGCACATGGGGAAATGATTACAAAGAAAACTGATGCACTGAACAATGTATTGTGTGTGTGCTGCCTTTTGTGTTTTGATAAATGTGTTTTAGTGTTTGTGGGAGTTAGTTGAAGGCCTGTATTCAGTGAGCATATGGAGATATTGTGCTTCGCGCCCCTTGGGCTTGCTGGCTCAGAGCTGTAGGCAGGCCAGTGGTGTCAAATATCCATAATGAGCAACTGAAGCTGTAACCTTTATCTGCAGGTTTCATCATTGTTTTATTATCAAAATGATGACTCATATGAGTTTTAGCCACCAGCGTACAACTACACTTCTGATGTCATCTCATGTTTTGGTGTGAGATGATATTTCAGTGTTTGCCTCTCCTCCACATAAGCCCCAATTATGAATGATGTTATTTCTGTTTATGAAGGTGTAACCATAATAGCTAGCAGAGGATGTATGAACAAAATGTTGCTGAAGGGGAGAGGTTGCGTATTTAGGTAGAACCATACAGTAAATAATGCTGTTGTAGTGAATATCAGCATGGCTGATTCAGCTGCAGGTAATCACAGTGAATATCAGCATGGCTGATTCAGCTGCAGGTAATCACAGCCTTGTTCATATTTCATTACAACAGTGTGTAAGTGTGATATTACAACAGTTCTGTAATAAATAATGTTTTTATCGAGTAACATTGCAGACAAAATGCAGTCATGTGGTTCATACAGTATATTTTTATCCACTAAAAAATGGACGGACTGGAGTATAACGTGAGTGGAATGGAACGAAAGCAATTTCCCATCCTTCAAAACATTCTATAATCATTTTACTCCAAAAGCACTCCATGTTTTTGTTTTCACTGCTGAGACAAACCCTGTTTTGGAGTGCGAAAAACATTGACACTATGAAAAAACCTGCTCCTCGCTCCAGGCAAAATATCTAAGTCTGCTCTCCACTCTGCACTGGAACTAACTTTTGTATAAATTAAGAATGTGAAATGGCTCACCAGCGTGGGCTGATTTAAATAGGGTCCATCTCGTATGCTTTTTGTTGCATGTGCATGAAAGGATTTTCTTAATGTTTTCAAGGTTCTTTCTTTGCTACCTTGGTCTGTTTTAAAAGCATTTACCTGAGGTCCACCAGCTTGCGTGAATGCTGTACAGCTCACAATAGCAACAATAAAAAAATATATTTCACTCTTTTTAAATGACCATTGCATAGGCTCACCTATGGTCATATTAAAGTAATTTTAATAGCCATTTTTTCATATCTAGGGTCTATATTTAAAACTAATTAGACATGCTTTTCCCTTCATTCCCAGAGGAACAGCTTCATGCTTGTGGAAATTACTACCTCAGCGAGGTTCACTGCTGGATGTCATTGTCAAACTCTCTCTGCAGGGACTGTGATCCAATAGGGGGCCTTTCTGCCTCCAGACACTGGCTTTCCGTTGGCTGATTGACGAGAAAAGAAGAGATGACTTGACTCAATGCAGCGTAACCAGGGTAATTTTCCAGGTGATGATCCTATTGGGAGGGATGAGGAACCATATTCTGTTTTTGCATTGATGCCTGCCTACCTTCTATCAGGCTTTATGTATTTTTTGCCTTCTCACTACTCTTTACTGATTGTTAAGCTCTGTATTGGCTGAAGGATAGCCCTATAAGATTTACAGAATCTGATGTGTGAAATCCATTGAGACCTCTGTGATGTTATCTGAGCCCCTTGCAGTGCTTCTTTTGAACTGATGCTTCTGAAAATGTGCAGGAACTGTCCGGCCATGGTAAAAAGCGCACCTGCGGTTTCGATCATGCGCTTGTTTGGTGGTTGTGATCTTTATTTGAATAGGGACTTGGTGCTGTTCGTCTGAAAGCCCAGTTCATGCTTCTTAGGTTTCTTTTGCTGATGATGGACCAAAAAATATTTCTGCACTGCATCTGGTCTGACATGATTAAAGAGACTCCAAACTTTTATGCTCTTTGAAAAGAAGCTTTGAATATGGAGGCTCCCGAGGCCCCTGTGGAGTGGCATTATTCACCGGTTACTGCAATAATTGGCTTTCACATTTATTATTTTTGCATTAATTTATTATTTATAATTAAGATGCAACAACAAACCTTTAGGGGATTTATTTGTATTTACTTCCAAATATGAGCCTGTTTATCTGTTTTACCACCATATGGCAATATCTAAAATTAAGTCCAGACAATAAGCCCAATCTCCTACCCATTTATGGTAGATCTGACACAGCATCAGATGTGTCAAAGCAACCTGTGATGCTCAGCACACAAAGACATGACTGTGAGCTGTCAGCGCACACTTCCTTCCTGTGTTACACGCTTCAATTCCCCTGATATGGTTTATAGTCTTTGACACCATGTTACTCCTGCTTGACATCCTTCCTCTTGTTCTGTGTCTTCATTCACATGATCAGTCCAAAGAGTTCAAAGAGGATGAAAAAAGTTTAACAGGGTTTACGCTCCAAATCAGCTTCAAAGTTTGCCACAGTGTTGCCTAACTATAACATTACGGTGACATATACAAAACAAGACCTACTCATATGCTCAGGTTGATGGTCTATGTTTCTAGAAGCTATATGTCATCTGTAAAAAATATAAAAATCTTAATAAACAAATTCCCAGTGCAGTACCACATTGCCCAAAATTGATAACTAATACCAGCCAAGCAGAGAAATTTGATATGAAATATGAAAAATGTAAAACAGGGATCATTCATTTTTTCATCATTCAATTTAAACATTTTTTAAACATTATTTTCCAAATTTTCAAGTAATTTGTGCTCAAATCAAATGTAATGTTTTCATTTTGTAATGCTTTGGAATTTGTAATGTTGACACTGGTTGGTTTGGTTCAAGGATTAGAACTTTTTATAATTGCCTATGAAAAAAGTCTTCCACTTACCAAGGCCACTTTAAAAGTGGGCAGTCACTGGTGCGGTTTAGTTGATGAATGAGAACAGAACATGCACATTAATACTGATTTTCTTTGGCTAAAAAATGTTACTTAAAAAGGGAGTTAGAGTTAGAGAGAGGGAGATGAACCACAATACAATTAATTATTTTCTGGTAAAATGTTTAAAACAAGATACCGCAGTGCCATAACTATGACTGGGGGAAAGTGCAACGCTTAATGCATCTAGTGAAGGAAGTCCCACCTTTCAGTAAAAAGAGCCAATTGTCAATTGTGAAAAGACTAAGAATTCTCTGGGGGAATAGCTTAAGGCATTTATGGTACAGTTGCTGTCAGATTCAATTGTTATTTGTTAGTCTTTTATTACTATAACAGCTGCCTGAAAGAGTTTAAAAACGGCTGCAGAGTGACGTCAATTTTCTTAAAAGGGCTTTTATTGTAATTTAAACAATAAATAAGAAATATTAATCAAGAATTATTAAGGAACATCTTCTCCACAATCTATGACATCATTCTATCTCACCTGCAATATAAGCTTGCTCAGAAATCTTGCTAAAGTCTCAAATCAAAGATGGCTGTTGTGTACTAAAGCTTTCTTAACTTCTAATTTTGCTTAATTCATTTTGCCATAATTTTATGCAATTATTCTACTTGTGAGAAAGACAGAGGAGAAAACATAAAAAGGTAAAAAGAAAAAAGTCAGAAAGAGGAACAATTGCATATTTCTCATTCCACACTGTTAGATAAAAAAGTGTGTATTGTTATGAAAGCATATTTCTCCAGAATACCCATGAAGCTCTCTTTTCTCAGCATGAATAGGACTGAGAACACTGCTGTGTGTTGTGGATAAGAAGAAAGTACTGATGTTGTGATGCCCTTGTTGAAGAGGAGGTGAAGTTTGCAGTTATCTGTGGTTTCTGTGGAAACCTCTCCCATGCTTTCATTGTCTCCCCTATAGCCTTCACAACTTATCTTAAAGATGAGGAGGTGAACGGTCGGAGCAGAACTGTTGCACCCATTATCAGCCTTTCTGAAAAAACTGAAGAATGAGGTATGTGACTCATCAACTGAAAGATGACCTTGCAAGTGAAATCTACTGTCATTGATTAGTGGTTACCTCAGTAAAGTTTCATTGCACCATGTAGCATCTAAAATCAGTGCTGTCTTATTCTTTAATAGTCTAATAATCTCCATAATAATAATAGGATGCCAGCAGTTGGCTGTTGACAGACCCTTCATCTGAAATTGCATACCGTGTTAGTATGTACTTTGGATTAAGTACCTACTTATTGTCCATTTAAACAGTATGTTCTATATAGTATGTGTGGGTGCAGTATACATACATTCCAGACATACTACATTCGCCATGTTTTCATTGTCATGTGATCAGTATATTCCCTTCCCATACGATGTACTAACAACAGCAGTGAGAAATAAGTTCAATAATAATAAGTTCAATTCAGCCATGAGGAACAGACTTTTTGCTATCTTATATCACTTACATTGGGAAAAGCTGCTCAGCATGAAGTTTTCTGGTATTTTTATTATGTTTTTTGAATGTGGTGACTCAAAAAAAGGGTCCATCCGATGCCCACCTAAAAATATCACTGGAAGCATTAGACCATCCGGGTATTTCTCACCTACTGTTTTTTTTGCATACTGAGGTTTTAGACAAACTATTCTTTACGCACACTGACTGTTGCCTACTATGTAGTATAGAAGTAGGCGATTTCATACACAGCTAATGAGTATCTCAGTTGTTCTTTTTTTTTGTTCCACAAGCACTTGCTAAACACTCGCACCTTGCCAGAACTCTTAGTTCTGTCTGAAATAGCACAGGTCTGTTGGGGAGTGTGTTGACATGCCCGATGTTGTACCACCTTCAAGGTCAGATCTGGAAGTTGGGCAGAGCTAAGAGGTGGGGAGGGTGTTTTGATGGGTTTAACATCTCCCAATTCCCCAGTAATTGTAGGGCAGGAGTTCTCGCCTCGGCTGCTCAAGGTCAGACTCATTTAGCTGTTGGCTTTGAATGTTGACGCAGCAGTGGCCTGTTTGATTTCGTTATTATTCACTTGTTTTGGTGTCAACTGTTAGTGGGGGAGATGCTAATAAACATTTGTGGGCTATTACTAAGAGAAACAGACATATCAGTCATTGTGTGGTACTAATAATAATACAGTGGGCTGCTGATGGGAGTTTGCCAAAAGCATTTGACCATTGCCATCTGTTGAGTTTGTTTAATGACTCTCTTATGTCCATTAAGAGGAAAAAAATGGGAAGAAACTGTGTTTTGGTTCAAATTAAAAATATAAATGAATTAGAAAACAAAACATGGTCATGAAGTCCAAGTCATGAAATTTCGTAAACTTATACGTTTCTGAGTTTACTGTAGGTCAACAGACAAACAGAAAGGCATGATGAAAACATTCAATCTTTAAAAAAAGTGAAGAAAGTATTTGTTTTCGTATTGTTTTATATGCTTTAGCCAGCAAAACAAAACTTGTAGAAATTTTTATAAATTGAGTAAATGTGTAAAGGGTAGGGTAGGCATTTTCGGAGTCGCTGACAATAACAAGCTAGCTTTGAAAGCATAAGATCAGAGCGCTCTTCAAAGCCCTCCAAAACTGCGGGGAGGTATGCAAATACATAGTATGACACACAAGTAGGACATACTATCATTACATTCGGACTGAACACAATGATTGGATGGAACACATTTTATGGTTTTTCACAGATATATATGTAAATAAATATATTTGGACCACATTACTTAGTGACTGCTATCAGTGTGAAAAGACTTTCCACCAGCATAACAAAAAATGTTTCTGGAAAAAATCAACTACAACTACTTTTTGGTTCATTGTTATTTTTCCTGTCTAAATTTTGCCAAAATACAGTGTCTCAACAGTGTGAGAAAACACTGTTTTCTTTCAACCTGGACTTTTCTTATATCTTATATTTGAGTTCCTGGTGTTAATGAGAGCATAATTAACTGTACAAGCTGTGTGTACAAGCACAACCTCAGTGTGCTAGAAAATTCCTGTCTGGCTTGTTCAGTCACTGCTGGATTCATCATTCCACTCACACATTCTGTCTGTGAGAAAAGAGAAAATAACCATTTTCTATCCGATAACCTTCAGTTTTAAATTATCTGAAACAGCAGTCAGAGTATCTTTACATTGTACATTATGGTTAAACACAACATACCTCGCTGTTGTGTTCATAGTTTGTAGAGCGAAACCGAGACCATGTGTGTGCGTGTGTAAAAAAGCGAGTAGAAATAGCGAGTATATCATATTACTCACAGAAAAAATAAACCTGCATCTCACCAGCTTAAAGCAGATGGTGGTGCACCAATGCCTGAACAGATCAACCGAACATCAAAGAGTGTGTGATCCTTCAGCAGATGCTCTGAACAGAGGCCGCAGCCCTGACCTGCTGTGCCAGAGATAGCTCACGCCACGTGTTCCACGTCTGAGGTACAAGAGCTTTGGATCGAGGTTAATCAGCGTAGCCCTAGCAACAGTTTGTAACACTTCAAATACAAATGAGGCTGATGTTCATTATGAAAACCACAAGTCAAACTAAAATGATGGTCATCTGTATTGAGATGAGTAAATCATGGAGGAAAAAAAACTCCCACAGTGGAGTTATGGCTTTTCTGACAAGACATTTATTTCACAAATCTTCTGTTTAGACTGGGAGTGATATGCATGTCAGGGTAGAAGGAAGTGGAGAGTGCCATGGAGAGCTTATTTGTTGAGTTTTAAACTGGGCTCCACCAGTTTTGCCCCGAGCGCTAACCACACAAACAGCTCCCCTGGTTCTTATCAACGAGGGATAGAGAGTGATTTACGGTTCTGGGGGAGCTAGTCTACTGAAGTTCATCTAACAGTGCTGGAGACCCTGACGCGAGGGTGGAGAGAGAACGTTTCTGCAGCTCGTTAAACATTTGTGGAGCAAGTTCTCTCCCCCTACCAGCCCTCCTAAATCTGTCCACCTGCACGACAAAGCCAACGTTATTCACTCAGCACACCCAGTCTGACTTAATTCCCACAGTGGACATGTGTGCGATTGAGTGTTCATTTTGGACGGAAGTGTGCGCAATATACCTCCCTGCTTTTGTTTTTTTAATTCTTTTCTTTATGAAAGAAAAATGTGAGGGTATTGTTATTGATTGAAGTTGAATTCGGTGTGGTCTTGGGTATGAACCTCGAGTAAATTTCAAGGGTCCACTAACATAGTGTTCAGATTGTGTTTTGAGAGTCACTTAAATTGTTTTTCCTGTTTATGGAACAACAAAAGACTACACTATTGTAAGGCAACAAATAGACCGTATTTGGGGTAGGCTGTTTATATTTTTAAGGCCGTATTTAATTCTACACAAATAAAAGAGAGGCTGTGAGGAATACAATCTGTTCAGTGGGTTGTATCGTTGTATACATCTAAAACAGCAGATTTGAAAACTTTTCAGTGGATGAAAAATGCGGGCACACATTGGTCATAAAAAGTGGCCTAGTTTTTCATTCGGGTCAAATTAAATATGGCATTCATGCTGACATATGCCTCGTTAACACTGACTGGGATTTTATTGCTGGAGGTCACTACGGTGCTGTACTGTTACCCGCTAGCAGTCATTCGTGATGTTGGATGCCATAACGTTATTGGTGAGGACTGCACAACTGGCTATAGTTTTTAACATAAGATCTGTTAAGATGTACAGATAAGATGAATTACTGGTAAAATTAGATGTCATTCTGTTTTGACAAGGAATCAGTTTTCTTTCAGCTACAGGTTAACATTCTGCTGGGGAAAACATACATAAATTTCAGCAGTGCATAATGCATCATATCATGAAGTAGAGAAATTACCATCAATGCATGAATCATTTTCTAACAGATTCTGACACAGTTTTCCATGTATTTTTTTCATTATATACACTGTCTGTGGACAGAAACAAACCATATAGAAGAGTGAAATCACTCAAAATCACAAAGTTCCTGTCTCTCTTGCTTACATTTGACTCCAGAGAAGATCACGATTACAAGTCTTTATTATGCTTGAAAGTTGCTGCATTTAGTCACTGCTTATGTGCATAGTTAAACTTTATTCAACTATTGTGTTGCCAACAGTCACTGTTGCTTATGTCACAAGTAATAACACATTCTCATTGAAAATCAATGACTTCCAGTTCTATAGTTATTACAAATCACTGTCAGTGTGAATCACTGTCAACCATAGTTCTTAGGAAAATGAAGATCAGTTTTCAAAACAGGTTTTGTGACTGATAGTTTATCGCATGATGCAATCATTTTTAATTCTGGTTTTGTTTTTAGTTGCTCGTATGTTTTTGTTTTTCTCTTCTAATGTTAAAGTTCTGAGAGAATGACAAATTGTTCTTCGACTCAGAGCAGATAACGCGGGAGGGATCCTTCCCCTTCCTGTCTCCTGTGAGTCAGTAAGCCAACCATATTTTAAGCTGCAAAATTGGATGGAAATTCACAAAGGTATGTGCTGACCATTTGATTAGCTTTTATGATTTATTGACTGTCTGCACAATAACAACAGCACAACCCTGTTAAGGTTAAATATTAATATGAAGCCTTTATATTAGTATTTGCAACATAGAAACTATGAAAGTTAAAAGCTTAGGCTAGTAGCAAAATACAATGTAGTAGCAGAATACAATTCTAGTAGCAGAATACAGTGTCCGCTTGTAAATGTAGCTATGTAGACTTGGCTTGTCGGCTCGCAAGGCAAAATGTTCAATGCTCTCGTCCTTTTGTAAGTCGCTTTGGATAAAAGCGTCTACTAAATGTAATGTAATGTAGGCTATGTACAAAATATTTCCTCTGTAGCTGAAAAGCACCACAGAGTAAGATTTTTTGTAAGATTTATCAAGCAATATTATTTAATCATAATATTAAAAGACAGCATATCTTGAAAGACAGCTTGCCATGTTTTGGACAAAGCTTTTGATTTAAATAGATATGACATTGTATCTTTTATCTTCTACTAATGTTCATCACATTAGGTTTTCATTTTCTTGCGTGTGCTGTGACCAGTGACTGTTTTCTGATGCTGTTATTTTTCCTGTTCTTCCCTCTAATCCCAGCATTGCCGGATTGTTCTTTTTGATTTAAATAATCTGGAAACATATTCTTATCTGGATTATGTTTCAATTCGCTTCAAATCCAGCACTCAAGGTTACTGTGGGTGTATCTGTGCCATCTGGGTGAAAGCGTTCAAAATGCTGAGAGCCGGGCTTCGGCTGCCAAAACAGGCAACAGATGGAGGGCGCAAACAACCAAGAGCCTGTGTGCTTTAGAGGCGGATTAAGAAAAAACTCAGCTCCTGCACTTTGTATATTCTTACCATTTTGAGCAACATTGCCATGTACACATTGCAGATATGGTTGTGCAGACACACACACGCCCAAGCACAGATAAACTAATATGCTGTAGACCCCCCAATTCCTGAGCTCCACCACCCACCAGGACGTTCCACATTCTCCGCCTCTAAATCAGACAGCCATTGACCAATGAGACAAAAGTCTCTTAATCTCTGAATTGGGCCTGGTTCCTTGTGAATGATTCAATTTCCCTCTCATTGTATCCAAACAAGGACTCAACATGTTCCAAGCCCCCGTGTCCTTGTTTCATTGCCATCATCGCTTCCCGGATTCAGCCCTTGTTTGACAGTGAAAAGATCCCTATGGGGTGACAGAATAAGAAACATTCGGAATCACATTATTCCCTGTTCAACAGAAGCCAGGGAAAATATATAAAAACTAGACAAAAAGCACTTTGGGTATATATATTAGTTCCTATATTTGTGTCCTTCTGCTTTTACTGATTCTAGAACATGTTGATGCTGAAAGGCATGATTTATTAGGAAAAGGTCAGAATTCATATACCGTAGCATATGGACAATATCTCATGGTATGCAGTTAATTGAATCCCCTAGTTTTGTCATACAGAGAATACTCATATTATGACCTTTCATCTTCTTCATGGACACTCAGACAGTCTTCACCAGAAGCAATTTCACAGAGCAGAACCACATGGATGCAGGTTCAAAAATAATTGGCCTTGGGCTGACCGTATTGCTAAATTACCTCCCATTACAAGGAATCAGCCTTGATGTATATAAACAGCATATGTCCTACAGATGCTCACTCACAGACCCTAAAGCACTGTCAATGTCAAAAAATAATCTAGTCCACGTTTTCATACAATACTTATAACCGTCAAGGAGATTTACCATGAAACCAAAAGAATATGGGGAAAAATCTATTTGACTAGTATTGACTTCTAGGATTCTCTCTATTGTCATGGTATGTTTTTTTTGCCAAATGCTAAGCAAAACCAAGTTGTATAAAATATGTCCTTGTAATTACTGATAAATAATCCACATGTGAAGGTCGCTGAAGCAGAGTAATCAGTTGTGAATAATTGGCCAGCTGTTTCAGTTTAACTGGGGTAATTTTAGACCTAATTGTTGCCAACACCTATATAACCTTGTGACCCTAAAAAGTCTACTAATTGACCAATTCATGAGAAGAATCAATAGAAGACATGTGCTACCACTCAGGCTAATAGTGCTATCATTTGCTTTATAAGCACAGGACCATCTGGGACTGTGCAATCCTTGACTGTGGAGATTTTGGTTGAACATTTCAGACCTTTGACTTCTCGTAACATGATTCATTGGGTTCAAACAAGTGAACCTTCCTATTAAGTCCACAAAGGCTCTTTTTAATGAGCAGTGGTGCGTTGCTTCAAGTCAACCCACAAGCGTTGACTCATCATGGTTCTTGGTTGAGGCTGGGTAGAACCTCCCTCACATCAGCTTAACTGTGGAACGTAACTGTAATTTATGACTTCCTTTAGTCTTCTCTAAAAAGCAATAAGATGAGATTGTATAGATATGGTGCTCAATGTAATGGATCCCTTTTTAGGAATCATACTTACTGAACCCCTCTGAACTAAGATACAGGTGTCAGTGCACACTTGCATGGGCCCTAATAATATATACCAGTGCTGTGCACACTTTATGAATTTAAAGCAACCTCATTTATTACTATTTAAATGGATTTATTCACAGGTATCTTTTGTTCTGAAGGGATTGTATGACAATAATAAAGCGTATTCTCTTGATTTATCCATATTCTCCACAATGCTGTTCGGCATCTGAGTGAAATGGTATGGCAAGTCCTTTCTGAGCCTTTTGTGTTTTCCGACATTACATTTCCATCCTAATAAACTGATAACACAATGTAAGTCAGATTGTATAACACTGAGAGGTTTTTAGTTCAGACCTCAGATTCACTGCTTTTAAGTGCACCACATGGACTATATTATTACTGCCATAAATCTAACCTTCTTAGCAAAGTATTATATGTGCCTCATAATTCATTATGAAGAATAATGAAACTGTTCAATTTGGTCATACCAAAAATATTTTAATATCAAACATCTGTTGAGGTGTGTCGTCTTTTCATACACTCATCAGTGCTGCATTGAGCTGAAAATCTAAAAGAACATTAAGTTAACACAAGATTTGTAGCAACATCCGTTGTGAAGTGAAGAGAAATGAACAATATGTTGACACGTAGGAAATTATCCATAAAATAACACATCGTTTCCATTTATATGATGAGAACCAGCTGTTGATCCAGCTATAACATTTGGCGTTAAGATGATTCAACAAATTATGACCTAAATTCCACTTAGACCCAATTCTCTGATTGATTTTGTTTGTATCCATCCTAAACTAGTTTGTAAGTTATAGAGATAATGTGTATTAAAGCTGATGCACACTTAAAGGTACAGCTCACCCCAAAATAAAAACTGTCATTATTCACTGCCTCTTGTGTTGTTCCAAATCCATATGACTCCAAAGAAAATCTTTAAAGTAATCCATATCAGGCTTGTGCTATAAGTCTTGTCTGAAGTATGTAACTTTGTACCGTGAGGAACAGACCAAAAGTTCATTATTTACTGATCTCACACTTAATTTTACCCTCTATTGAGCTGTTAACTCGGGAACTGCTATGACTAGATCATTAAGTCAGTAAGTTGTACTCGAGAACCGAATCAGTCTGATTTATGAACGAAACACTCTTTCAGCTGTTTTCAGCTTGTTTTCAAAGAACGGTCTGATTTAGTTAACAAATCAGACAATTGGTCACTCTGAACTGTGATTATATGTTATCTATACAAGAACACTTCACATATCAGGGAATTATTCAAATAAATTAAAATGTATATTTTATATTTCTATTTTTATTTTACATATTTTTTACAAAATGAAAGAACGTCATATAGCAATGGAACAACTAGGGTAAGAAAATAACATAACAATTAAATAACAGAAGCTTTAGTTCATTTTTGGAAGAAAAATTCTGAGATGCCATTTGAATTCCATGCTGTGTTCAGTGGCCTCTACAGACAGGGTACCCTATGGCCTATGATACTTCTGTCCCAGTGCAGAACACGACGCTGGGCTACTGTTGTCAAAGATGGGCTGCTGGGGAGATGGTAATTGTGCCCTGTACTTAGAGGGCCTTAGGAACTCCTGTTTCTAGTTCTTTGTTAGTTCTTCTAAGTTCTTGACCCCTGGTGGGCTTTATGGAACCTTTCTACAGCAGATGCCCTCCATTCTGGGTAAAGGTAGTCTAAAGTAGTCTAAAGCCTCTCTGCTTCCATGAGCTCTGCAACAGCAACTCATATCTCAACATCATCATGAATTGTACACCAATAAATCACATATACATTATTCATAGAAATATCACAACTGAATTATTGCAGCATTAGCATGTTATCTGATGAGATCGGAATGTTCTTTTTAGCTTTTTTAGCTGTTTATTTGCACCCAAGAATCCAAAGGCTGAGTGTCTGTCTAGTAGATGAGATGGGAAATTAGTATTTATGATGAGTTATGGAGAAATCCACAGCATGGATTTAACCCCAGTATTAAATTCTGAGAAGCTATTACCACTAAAAATATAGCAATATCACCCCATTATCACCTCAGATGATGTCTTTCTTTGGTTTAGATTGGTAAAACAATGAAACTATTGTAACATAGCATAAATAGGAATGTATTTAATTTATAAATTAATTTGATTCATTAAAAATATTATAGTTTACAAACTAAATAACTGGACAAAAATGTGTGTAGTATTTTTTTTTGTTCTTTTCCTAGAGAATGGAAGTGTATATCTACTAAAAGTGAACTTTGTAGATAACATTACATCATAAAATCATTACAAGATACAAAACAGAAAAAAGATTCATGTCATGGTGTCTTTAAAGTTCAATTTACCAAACAATACAACATTTACAACTGTCATGTCTTTAGGTCTCTAGAGAGTAATGATAAAAATAAGTATTCATTTGTCGATTAGGCTTTAACTGTGAATGAAAACATTATGTTTTACAACCTCTTATTTATTAGTACAGGACAGTTAACCACATCTATGCCCGGCTGTACAATAATCAACCCACCCATCTGCAGTGAGATTTTCTCCAGAACATGCAAAACCCATGAGAGAAAGATCAACAAGGCCAGAGTGTTGATAAGTTAGCCTGTGGGCAATAGGGTGCTGATAGCAGGCAGTGTAAAAGTGGTAGTGTGTCAGCGGTCCATACCACTGCACTCCTGAATAAGAGCTTATTTCATAGTGAATGAGCTGTTCGATATGGAATTGAATTAAAGTAAATTGGAGTCTCAGAGACAGAGGCACTCACAGAGAGAGGGTAAATGACAGCGAAAGGAGATATAAGGGTAAAAAAAAGAAACATGAAAAGGTATTCTAAGTGAATTTGAGCTATAGAGGAGAGAAATGGATGAGAGAGTGAGGATCATGATTGGCCTTTTAGAGTTCAGGGAGGTGCTGCATTGGTCACCAGCAGTAGCTTTATCACGCGGTGACTGTAATGAGATTTGACCAGCGGTTGCTGAGAGAGTCTGTAATTACAGAGCCCACCAGTTTCCAGTAACAACCTCGATCTCTCGCTTTATCCCGCTCGCTCTCACTTACTTTGTCTTTCAGAGTTGGGTTTATCAGTTAGCGTGATTATTTGTTTTCATTTTGTATGTTTGGCTATGCCGTATACACTGGCTAATTAGAAGCTCATTTGACATTTCTGTCCCCCTGGCTGAAGACCAAACTACTTTGCTTGGTTTTTGGTTTCCATTATTTTCTGTAAAGAGGAAAATTAAATAACTGTCAGCAGTGATTTAGTAAGCTAACACCAGCCTTTAGTCAAGCTAATTACCAGAAATGGTGTATGCCTGGCCATGTTAACAGCATGTGCTACATGCAAATGGGTAAAAAAAAATTACCAGAGAAATAAGTGCAGAGAAGATGAATTAGACGCTGTTGTTTAGAGACTGTTTTAATTCCTTTTTCACATAAAGTGCACAAACAACCTTTAGGCTCTTGAGTGGCTCCAGTCAGTGATTTCAGAAATCACAAACTGTGAAAGACACATGCCTCACACCCATATGCTCAGCAATCTTCTCTATTGCTTTAAAACTTAGTGATTTCATTTCACCAATGGTTTAAAAAGCATTGCTGGTGCCAGAAGTATGAGCTCCTGAGGAGATGATATATAACCTATAAATCAAGCTTAGAAAGTGAAGTCTACTCTCTGTGGACCTAGTTATTCACAAGGCATTTCATTTGGCCTGCATTCCATGGTCATTTGAACAGACTCTCCATTTTCTTCTCTTTCTTTCTGGCAACAGCTTTTGTTGTACACTCTGCACCCCTTCTACTGGAAGCGAAGCTTGGCATCATTTGGAGCCAAAGTGTGCTACCAAGCTAATAAAAAGAATCAAGGTCTTTTAAACAATTGCTTTTCAGAGAATGTGTGTGTTTGTGTGTGTGAGTGTTTGTGTATGTGGGTGGGTTTAACTGTGCATGAGAGAGAAATAACAGGAAAAGATAGAAAAGGAGAGAACGACATATTTAAAACAACCAATGGTAACCGTTCGGAAGATACAAGGTGTATTTTGAACATCCATTTATTTCACTCATTTATTGTGCTTTTTATTCAGGACAATCACTTCCTTGCTTTCCCAACTCAATTTCTGATTTATCTTCAATTACAGAGTAACGTACTTGCGTTTTTTATTTTTCTTCGTTTGTTTCTCTGATTATGGAAATGGTGGTAGTACAGAGTGCAATTTTTGCTTTGTTATTCATTTGTTTTTTTTTGTGTTTCTCATATCTCGCTCCACTGATGGGGTCATCTGTGATGCATTTAATTATTGTTCCCACGATAAATCTAGCATCACGCGCCAGATGTTTCCTGCGGAGAGATGGCATCAAAACCAGGGCAGAGACAAAAAATTATGACGCACAGTTTCCCAACATTTCCCAAACCGGCCTTTAATTTTGCATTGTGCACAAACAACATTGTGTGCACATGTTCAGAAACTCTCGCGGAGATGCACCACAGCATGCACGTATACATGAATGCGCGCAGCAGGATGCGCTGACATGCTCATCCTTATGGTGTTGTAAAACATCTGACTGATGGCTGCCATTCTGATGAGGTCCGGACAGCATTCATGAGTCCCCTCACCTGATCAAAGCTAGGGCTTCTCATTAACCATTAAACCTTTCCTACCCATGTGTTTAGTGCACGCAATCGAGCGTTGTACCTCAAGAGTTTAATTATGAAGGTCTGAGTGTGGCAAGGAAGAGAAAACAGTTTTGTAATTGACATGGTCTGAAACTGTGTATTGCAACCTTGAGGAAATGAATTGACAGATGTGAGAGAGGATCATGTGCTGGCCGTAAGCAGTTTAGGGTAACCGGCTCTCAATGAAGACATCTGCTGGGACAGTGAGGGAAGATTCTAGATGCTGCACTGACCCTTCCTGACACTGCTGGAGTAAATGTTGTAAAGCTGCAGTAAATGCTGTAAATGTGCTGCAAAACATAACATGAATATTATTTGTTATTACTATAGTATATATTATCTTTTCATCTTATTTATCTTATCTATTATCTTTTTGTAATAACATATATACAAATATATTAATATACAAAGTCATATATACTTTGGTAATGTATACAAAGTCTGTCTGTCTGTCTCTTTCTCTGTCAGTCTATTTTACTGTCAGCAATCACTGAAATGGTCTCAAACCTGTCTGAATCATAGGACAGAGTGTTAAATTAGGCAGAGCTGATGTGAAAACAACAACAAAAAAAAACATCTGTCAATAACACAGCCAGACCTCAGAGGTTCCCTGGAGTTTGAGGAAAAGGGTGCAAATGAGTGCCATTCCATAGGGAACCCTCCAATCGGAAGGTTGCAAACTTATTAATTCAAACGTCTTGTCTCACACAGCGTTTTAAATGTCATAGTCAATTTAGAGCAGGAGTGAGAGGTAGAATTCATTTCATCCTTATGCCTTACCGAGACCCCAGAGCCGTGTGCATATCTGTCTCCACTAAACGGGAGGAGACAGCTGACATGCTCGACCAAATGTATCTTCGAACACCACTTGTGTAAAGACAGTAATGGTTTGGGCTGAGACAGGTTGTCTACAATAGTACCTTGTTGGCTCCAGCCTCCCTCCCTCCTTCCTTCGTATAGCCCTGATCAATTCTACTTATTTTTCTCCTTTAAAATTGATACCAGGCCTAACCGGGTTGTGTGAGGAAATTGACTTTTGCCACAATCTCCACGCTGCTGTGTTTTCTTGGGTAGAGGAGGACAGACCACACCTGTGAGCATGCATGGTGCATACTGTGGATAATGCCATAATGTGCGTGACTGGAACAATAAGATCAGGCAGCTGAGAACATGAGAAGAGAGAAGAAAGACTCTCTCTCTTGCTTTTTCTGTCTGTTCGTCTCTTTTCCTGCATGTAGGCTAGTGTCTCTATGTTATGTATTTGGTATGTTCTCTGTAGTGAGTTACAAAACTATAAAGCTAAGTAATTCAGAGCTAAAAATGATGTTAGCCTAAAATCAAATCATTTTAATTGGATACAACAGAGAGGAAAATCACTTCTGAATATTTAAAATAAGACTACTAAGGTTTTCCTTCAACCATAGTTTTTTCACAGTTCTTAAACACAGTTGTTCTCAACTCTGTTCCTTGAGGCCCACAACACTGCATATTTTTATGGCTTCATTATTTAACACACTTGATTCATATCATCAGCCTGTTGTACAGAGATCCATGGACTGAACTCTGCATGTCAGATAAGGGAGACCTACAAAATGTGCAGTGCTGTGGATTCCCAGGACTGAAGCTGACAATCACTGATTTACTGTAACAGATTACTGTTTTTTTCTAAAGCGTAAGAGAGAATGGTGTCCATGCCTGTGGTTACAACATTCAGCAGCCCAGCCAGCTCATACTACATACTGTGACAGCAGCCAGTGTATGCGATTAAGCCGCCTCAGCTAACAATTTAAAAGCTGCCCTAACGTTTTCATTAACTAATAAAAATGTTCAAAAGGTCGTGAATTGAATTAATGTATGTGAATTGTATTAATGTTACTGTTTGGTTATAAGAACGTTACTCAAACTTTTTGAATTCTGTAATGATTGAACTTTTAGAGAACATTAGCCAATATTCTGAGAACATTTCCTGTTAGAGGCAACTATCCCGGCTGCAATCTAAAACAAGACATACTAGATTGAGAGAGAGAGAGAGAATCAACACACCATTTAGCAGTTTCATTTTTCATTGTTTCATCAGCCTTTTACTACATCTGATATGACAGCAGATTTGTGTTGGGGCGCTTTTGTTGCAACTGTAACTCCAAAAATGACAAGGAGATAAGTGGAGGTTGGGAGGACATGTTCTCCACGACCATGTGTCAGAACCTGCATTGTGCTGAGCTTTATCAGCTACAATGTGATCCCTCTGGCAAGAGAAGACACACAATCACAGAGCACTGACAGTTCAATTTCACACTTCATTATTGGGCTGCAGAGTGGTTGGAGTCACTCAAAGAACTAGCATTGTTTTGGTTCAGTTCTGTGATGCTGTTCATTTTTCCTTCTAAATTGATCTGGAACACAAAATTATCCACAAGGCTTTGAAGAATCTATTCCAAAAATAGAGAAGTTGTGCTTTTATTTAGGTTATATGCTACCTCTATGTACTCACTCAGCATTCTGACATAAACCATACCAGGGTTTGTTCTGTACACCTGCTTACATGATATAAACTAATATTTGATGGGTGTCAATAATTCTTGGTAAGGCACTAAAAAGAGAATACACATTCATGAGACTGTAAGATAAAAGTGTCATATATGTATACTGCAGTGAGCTTGACATGTCCTTATTTCCTAGAATGTTTGTACTAAATGAACATGTAATAGTAATGATAATCGTTTGGTTTACTGTTTTTAGATTGAACCCTTTCCATGAAACAAAATATGAGTGTTGTTATTTTTACTGGCAGGCTGATGTAAAATATTGACCATAAAATTAACATCAATAAAGTTTTTCTCCTGACAAACAGTTTCCTAAGAGATGTGCTTGATTAAAGCGCACTCTCATTGAACCTTCTTTTTGAAGCTTCTTGAAAGTGCACACTCCATTTCTGAAGCTGCTGGTGATTGGCCAGCAAACCCAGCTTAGATCTACCAGGACCAGCAAAATCAAACTTGCTCAGTCGAATGCTTTCACCAGGCTAATCAGACACATTATGTAAAAAATCTGCTGCTGGATAGTTACATTTATTAAAGGTTTATTCGGTACAAAAGTGTATGTGCATACTAAGAGCAAAGTACATAAATTACATCTTACCGTAGCTCACATGGCAGAGGTTGCAGTTTTACAGAAATGCTTTTTTTTCAATATTATTCAACTAATAGTTAATACTAATAATTCTACCTAAACACTTTTTATCTTAAATAGTTGGGTATTGTGTGGTCAAATTTTAGGTCCTCTAAAAAAGTTACATTTTTTTACACACCAAACAGCAGTCAAAATGATCTTAGGATACATTTAGATTAGAATAAAGCCCCCACAGCTCCATATATTTCATCTATCTTACCCACTTCTTAACCATTTTAGGGCCCCATTGTTCAGTCATCAAGAGAAGATAAGTGAGACAATGCTAATCATCCGTCAGAGAACAAAAGCACACAGGCATCAGTACTGATAATGGTGGACATCAGACAGAGAGTGTCCACACTCTGCCTGTCTCCTTCCTTTCATACCTACACTGTAGGTGGAGGGAGACAAGAGGATCTTTCTCTGGCTCTTCTTGAACTACATAACAACAGATTAATCAGCCTGTCTCCACCTGGTAAACAGAAAAATAAAAATTATTTTAAGGTAACGTCAAGAAAGAGAGTATCAATAGTCACTAGGCCAAGTCCATTGATTTGAAAGTAGCCTTTATATATGTACAGTATTGCTTGATTAGACTGTTTGTGAAAACTTTTAATCCTATTACTTGTTGGTCTTGAGCAGTAAACGAAAGTGTATAGAGGTTCAGACATGGACAAAATACAAAGAAATCATTCTTTTGCTTATGTAAATCCTCTTAAAAGCACTCGCCTTTCAAGCATAATACTGTAGTGAGATCTTACTTTGCATCACTAACCTCATAAATGAAAAAATATGTCTCTGTTTTAATTTTTATGTATTACTGTGCAATGTTTTATTAAATATAGTGAATATGTAACAGTTACATATACATACAGTGAAACATGGTGTCCATACCCCACAATCCCCTGTCACACTCTTTCTAACCCCTCTTGTAACTGGTATTAGTGCTCACTTGTAAAATGTCTGGCTCAGCACTGCTGATTAAACTCGCACTAATGAGCTACCAGTCAAAGAAGAAATCTTTCAAACAGAATTTTAGACTCTGTAATAAAACTATACCATAAAATGACAATCAGAAAAAAATGCATAATGAGGTAATATATATAGAATCCAATATCTCAACAGATCTCAATAAATGACATTTTACAGCTGTTTTTTATTTCAATACAGAGTTATTAAATTGAGCTGTGTGGTTGATTTGAGGTATCTACTTTGGGCTCTTAATTTGTGATTTAATGATATTTTGAGGATTAAAGGCATAGTTTACCCAAAAATGACAGTTCTGTTGTCATTTACTCACCCATGTTGTTTGAAACCGGTATGTTTTTCTTTCTTCTTTGGCCACAAATGCTGCTCTTTCCCCTATAATGAAAGTGAATGGGGACTGAGGTTGGACGAGCCCAACATTCTCCCTGACATCTCCTTTTATGCTCCACATAATAAAGAAAGTTGTAGAGGTCGGTAATGACATGAGGGTGAGTAAATGATGGCCATCTAATAGAGAACAGAGGGGTCATTTCATCTCATGCAACTATTTAGTGCACATGCCATGACTATAATCATACTATGTGAACAGTATGGACAGCAGCTGTCCAAATCTATATATCCAAGGTGATGATAATGAGAACTAAAGGTTACCTACAGTATGAGGTACTTGGAGAGAACAAAGTAAGAGACTAAATACTAAAACCCTCGGCTTGGCAGGCAGCTCTCTGACAACATCCTCCTTCAAAAAAGCAATCTGTGCCAAATACAGTTGCTTTTAAGTTCCAGGAAAGGAAGTAAATTAATTAAAATTAGTGTGGAGCGTTTTCATTATGTCAATACTACTGTTCCTCTTAAGAGCTTTCATCTAGAGTTTTATTCATGCTCATCTTTGTACATCTGAAATCTGCTTTAAATATGAGAAATGTGCTGCAAATTGTACAACGTTTTTGATTTCTGTAGCATTACTGCTGCTGTGAGAAGCAGTTGTTGAAGTGCTGTGGCAAAAGAACTGTGGGGTTGAGTGCTCTCTCCAACCATAGGTTGCACCAAAGTTAATTACCGTAGACTGAAGTTATTTTGTGTTCCCCATGGGATTTCCTCAGTTGAAAATAAAGCAGTAACTTGCGAATTCATGCTGTTTCCTGTAGCCTTCTGCCACTTTCATTGAAAAAAGGTCCAGTGAAAGTTACTATAGATTTTCAGCTGTTCCTATTCTTTTATGTTGCCCTGTCATTTTATTTTACCTGAAAAGTATTTTCTGACTAATCCTCTCATTATGTTCTGCTCTATCAAGACAAAGTCTCTGTTGGTTGTCACCCCTTGCTCTTTCATACCCTAAGACGTGGTCCTTGGCAGATTCTGGGGCACTTCAAAAAAAGAGGATTACGCTCCATGGCTTCGTAAACCATCAACACCTGAAAGGATCTTTTAACAGGCCGTACTCTGGCTAAAGATTTTCTCATTTTTGCCTTGTTAATTTGAAGATGGATTTAAACATACCTCTTGGATTAATCGACTGAACAGTCTAAAGCTTTAAAAATGCCAAGTGCTTAGGGATAGTCTTCAGACAGCCAGAACCGCACAAGTGTGAAAAGTGATTTTCCTGAGGGACAGGCCAGAAATATCCTTATTTGCATTTAGAAAATGCATCAACTTTATGAAATGTTTAGCCACTGTGAAGCATTGCTTGTGTTGATGTCACAGCACAATTTGGCTTTTAATAGGACCAGAGGCTTAAGCAGGGCATTACATCTTTCCTTCCTCTTGAAATTGTCACTCTGTAATCCCTTGGCAAAGAGTAATGCAGCTAGATTAGTGGCCCAACCACAGATTTCTGAGTGGATCATCAGAGAACCCACAAAGAGATCGCTGGACCTTCCAACACCCAGCATATGCGCTAAGCATACATTGCTCTGTATTTATTTATCTGAGATCCAGAATGTATTTCTGTGTTAGTTGTTGAGGATAGGACTGAAATGTGTTGATTAAAACACAAAACACTTAGGGATTTAATAACAGTGAACAGGCTCTGTCCATCTGGGCCAGCGAGGGGGGGCTGATTAATCCCCAGCTCTGTGCAGTGCGAGGGATATTAGAAATGGACAGTTGAAAACAGACCGGTCAAAACACAATGAAAGCTGCAAAGAACATTTTTATTCTGCATAAAATGGCTTATTTTACAAAATATGACTGATTTGATTGCCTCCCGCCCTTGAAATGGTAATTTCCTCAACCCACATGAGATGTCTAATCAGAGTATAAACAAGATTAGATTAGCTCAACAACTCACCAAAAATCTCATTTAAAATACTAAAATAATTGCCCGTTAATTTACTTTTCAAAAGCCTTTAACACCTGTCAGCACCTTTATCACTGTAAGACAATCATGAGGTAATTACTGGCAATCCTACATACAAATCTGCTACATTATCAATTAAATGATTAACAGACATCACCAGTAATTTTGCTGTTAGTATTACTAAAAGCACTGCATATTGTTCTGTGACTGTTTATGTTTCATTCTGTCATTTATCATGCGTATTGAAAAATGATGTACCCACATATACTTAACGTCCTTCTCAAACTCTTGAGGCCAGTGTTTGTCTCTTTTGCTCTTGCTTACCCGTGACAGTAGCCCTATAAATGCAACATGACAAAGTCTATTGAGCAGCACATCTAATAAATTTTTCCCCCTGCTGTCGTGATGATGCCCTGGGTCCTGGGGATCTGCTCTCTTGCTGAGGGAGGAAATCACATTCCAGTGCAAGAGACGGGTCGACCCCTGCGATTCTCCATGCTCAGCAAGAGCACTCGGGACTGCTCTCTTAGGGCGCAATGACTAAGAATTGCATCCTTAGGGAATAGATACTTAGCGGCTCATCTCTTAACACACCAGCCTTGCAAGACATGCAAATAAGACGCTCTTGAAGTTTTCACATTCATTAAAGAAATTCTGACATTTGCATTCGGAAACACGAAACAGCAAGGACTTGTAGGTGACGGGAAGTCATAACTATAATTATGCATGTTACACAAACTGCTGTTTGTTCCTGGTGCATATTTTACTTTGAAATGGTTAAGGCATTGCATGACATATCTGGGCTGCTTATTATTTTACATTGCGCCCATTGCTCCTTGACTCTGTCTTGGGTGGTATAAGTTATAAGCCTGAGCCAATATGCTGTTACTGATTTAAAGCGGATTATCGTTTGCTGTCCTAAGCCTCAGTGAAATCCTTTAAAATATTCATATTGGCAGACCTGGATTAGAAAAGAAAACAACAGACTGTTTTTTTACGATGTAGATTTTTTCTGTTTTCTTTTCAATCATCAAAACACATCCCTTTGGATGAAACTCACCTTCGCTTTACAATCACCTTGTAGTTTCATGGTATTAAAGCAGGTATTAAAGTTTTCATCATTTATGTATAATGTATTTCTGTATGTCTACACTACAGCATAGATTAGATAGAACTTAATGTAATATAAACATAAACATCTGCTGAGTGATTTGCTGCTAACATAAAGTATGTGTGCTGCTGTCGGCCCCTTTTTCATCACCACAGTTATATTCATCTTTAAATTACTTCAGTATACTCTGCTAGCATGAGAATGTTCAGTATCAAGCCATTCTGCTTATTAAGTTCAAGAGAGACTGTATATAATGTATTCATCTATATATACACAGTATATTCACTATGATACATTTAATGAGGGTCTGGCTAGTCTATCACGTGTCATGACACTTTTTTTATTCACATTTGTCTAGTTTTCTCAGTATGTGATTTGTGATTATATATGCATGGGTACTTTAACTCTCCTTATCTTCCTCCATTTAAAGTTTTATCACAAGTTTTTGCACATACCACCCTAGCATTTGTAGATCCATTCACGCTGACTTGAGCAAGACTTTCTGCTTTGTCAGCAGTCAAGTGGAATGCGCATCAGCCATGTCAAAGAATACATTTAGGTCATGTCAGGATTTCATCATTTACAATTCAGCTAGTGTGTGTAAATGACTGCCAGTGCGAGGTGTCATGCCTCTGCGGGTGCCCGTCACTTTCCTGGTGAAAGGAGCTCTCCTGTAAAGAGATCTCAGTGCCATTTTGATCACACTTTTACAAACATTAGAAAAATCAGCTTTTGGAATTTCTCAGTCTTGTGAGTAAAGCAGTAAGCTTTCACCCTCAAATCATCATTCACAATTGCTCCTAAAGGCTAAGTTATAAATCTCCTTAGACAATAACTTGTTCTGTGCCCCCACTAACTAACCTACTAATGAGGCATCATCGGGCCTAGAGGAATTTCCATTGTTTTGAGCGGGTTATTGGAGTCAACAGGAAGGGGGCTTTGCTTTGTTAAAGTGTTACTAGGTTTCACAGGGTGCCTGTGTGATGAGTGAGCATGGTATGTGGGGTTTGATTTTAGCACTCAACCTTTAGCCATAGCTAACTATATGAGTCAAACCCATATCACCACAAACCCAGTTCATGAGTTCACGTGTTAACCTAATCGTTTAAAGCAGTATGGGAGTATGCCATTTAGAAACATAGGGACGTGAACAATAGATTTATACTTGAACTCTGAATTGCCCACCTGGACTACTAATTCATTAAATATGTAATATAAATGAACAGAAATAAGGATGGAATTAAGGGGTTGTGCAAGAATTATCACAGGAGTGAGCTAAACAGTTGCTTATATATAACCTTGCATTATGATTGACAGAACTAGATGAAAAGGCTCCTCTTAGATTTCCAGTTGGAGCTCAATAAAACACAAAGAGGCAGGAACATAATAATAATCAAAACAATAATAAAACTGAATTAATAAAAATAAGAAACATTTGATGATGTAGGTGGGCTGACTTTTTTTTCCTGATCCATTTTCCTGAAAAAAATGGATATGCTGGAAACTGCACTGGTGCTAGAAAATGCACCAGTAATTTTTACAACCCCTGTTACAGAAGTCCAGCACATTTTCGTGTGAGCAGAACAGAACAGAAACAGAAAAGGTACGAAGGGTAAAATTACATAACCCACAATAGCTATGCACAGTCAAGATTTATGACACCATGACAAGTCTGCCTGGTTTGTCTAAAACTTTCCGGTTTTAAGAATCTGAGTCAGAGTCAGTCAGAGTAGCTGCATTGTCATTTCAGCTCATCATACACACAACACAAGACACAGGCAACAGGACTGGACCGTTTATCATTAAAATGCATTAAACAGACTAAATAAGAACAAGTAAAATAAGAATTAATGCAAAATTAAACAAACAAATTAACATGTAAGTGTGCAAAGGTTGGTTAGTTCAAGTCAATGGTCTTGGGCCCACTAGGTGGATATATACCTTGATTTTTACTTGTTTTAGCTTTTAATTTTCTCTCTATATATATCTCATAGACATTGAGATCCACTTATGTACGTGAGTGTAGCCGTTGTCAGTCCTGCACGAATTGCAGCTAAAAACAGATTTTGGGAAAAGCGAAACAAAGTAGAGAGTTAATAGAAGTGACCCAAATCTCTGAACAGGGGCGACGATATCACACAACGCAGGCTTAATTTGTGATGTACATGATCCCTCTCAGTCACCGCGGCGCAAGTGACAGCCAATCAGCGCCCGTGTCGCTTCTGCTCCACTAGATTCAGAGCGAGCGCTGATGCTGCGCGCAGGGGAGGAGAGAGAGGAAGAGCCGCGGAGAGGAGCTGACCGCAGTACAGTCTCTTCACAGCCTTCAGAGGATACGCATCGTACCCAGGACCACCCTTTACTCATCAGCACTGAGGTAAGTTGAGTGAAAGAAATTGAATTATTTATTTTGGCGTTTAAAACAACAGATTGATATCAAATATGTGCGCGATGTTTGACCCCGTGCAGTCGGGAGGCGCAGACTGACTTTCGAGGATGCGCGTAGATTGATGTTGCCTGAATCGGCCCCGATACTTTTGCAAACTAATAAGCAACATATAAGAGATGTTTGTCATAGCCGCATATAGAAGCGGTGTTGGCCAGAAATGATTTACACGTGTTAAAGTTTTGTTGGCACGTGTATTATTTCAGAAGGGTTTAGTTTGATAAAGCTCGTTACGGTTATAAACCAAACAGGCAGGCCTGCACTTGACATTAATGTTTTAATATTTTTTATATCTTAAGTATCAATTCCTAATGTAACACAATCGTGTAAAATGTTCGTTTAAAGAAAGTTTGTACTACTATAGTTGTCTATAGCTTACACATTGTCTCTCTTTTGAGCGAAGCGGCATAAATGAATGCGCTTATAGTTATTCCTATTTATGGATTATCATCGCCCAAGTCATTGAGCGATGATAATGCCGTGCGTTTTATTAAAGATGCGCACACCCCATGTTTTGTTTTTCATTGTTTTATCTGCGTTTATCAGATCAGAGGGTACATGCGACAGAGACTTGGTTGCTTTGCTGAACCCCGTTCCTGTATTTTGCGAATCTCTTTTCAATGCCAGGCCTTTGAAAATGATGCGATGGTAACTTAGAGATGGTAGCTGCATGAGATGGTAAATGCATATTTGTAAAACTAGCCTACAGACAGCTGTGAACAGGTTGTAGCTCTGTGTGGGGCACTTATTTCTGGCACCTGTAGAATTATAGATTCATTGATTAAAGTTGTGTGTGCAATAACTCAGTCAATTATTCATAAACTGGAGGACATTTTCAGATGAACGCCCACAGCAGCTGCAACCTTTCTGTTCTTAAATATGTTTCAATTTGTATATTTATTATATGTGTAAAATATACTGTATCTGCAATATACAGTTTTTAATCCTGTGCATTTTTGGCACGCTATAATATTTCTCAGTCTGGCAAAAATTGGTTGCAACTGTGATCTTTCATAGATTTGAATGTTCCTGAGGTGTTGGGCTTGTGCATTGGCTGGATTTTAGCCTTAGTATGGTAGTCCTGTATTTTTGTCATTTTGTTATTATGATTAGATGAGAGGAGGAAACTGGTAAATGGATTTATAGGGTTTATAATGTTGTATGGTCGGACCACAGCTTCAGGATGCAGCAATTCAAAGCCAACATTTTACTTTTATTTTTGAAAAATAATCCATGAATTGTTGGGTGCATACAGAACCCAGTTCTCATAAGTCATTACGGTAATTTCTAGAAAAATTGTCACCTAATAATCAAAGGGTTAGAATTCCTTTTTTAGGTTTAGACATAGTTGTGCCAAAGTCTACATAGATAGTTAGGCCATGTGACCTTTGGCTCACTAAAATTCCCTTACAACAAGCCATCCCACATTTGTATTTCATTGTGATATGGCTATTGTTGCTTTTTTCATGAACATTTTTATAACTAAAAAAACTGTCAGACTGTGTTCTTTTATCCTTTTTTACTTATCCTTTTTTTGAAAACTAAAGCATTTTAAATGACAATTGTCATACCAAGTTGTCATACATTTAAAGACCTTTTGGGAAAAGGTTTTTTTTTTTCTTTTTCCCATCATAAGTTTCACACTTTGACGGTTTGTTAGTAGTTTGAGGCTTTTGAGTTGTGATAACGCTTGTATGCAAATGTTTTAGTTGCCTTTGTATGATAATTAGATCAGAGCTATCTGTCACCTGGCAGATGACAATGGGCCACAGTTTGCTGTGTTTGCTCGCAGGAGATGAAGCTGGATAACATTGATTAGCACATGCATGTGATTAATTTCACCCAAGAGTGATTCATGAACCTCAGTTGCGCTTTTCCCCAATTATTGAAAACCATAAAAATATCACAAAAATCAAGCGCTTTTTCAAATAATGACAACAGAACTACAAAAAAACACACTCAAGTATTACGTACCAGAGTTGAAACCTAATTTGTTGTTCTGATGTTTAGAACACTTAAGAAATCAATAGAACAGTGTTTATCTACACCTGCAGTAGTACAATACAATGTGGTGAATTTTCTTTACCCATTCAGTGTTTTCTGTCTGTTTTCGGTTTCCTAGTTAATTCATGTTTTGTCATTGTTTTCCAATTTGTGTTTTGGCTGGGGGGGTATGTCCTAGGTGAATCTTTAAATGAGCTTACAGAGAGACATGTTCTCCTCTGCTTCTGTCTATGATCATAACTTTAAATCCAACAGAGGGTTGTTGTTATTTTCCTTCACATGCATTGTCCCTATTGGAAATAGCCTTGATATATGGAATGTCTTGGCATCCTCCATAGCATACTCCTCACATGAATCAGTGCATAAGATGACAGGGCAGTGAGTGTGACAGTAAGTGTGAGTGAGAGAGAATTTGGAGGCAAAAAATAGAATTGATGATGAAAACAAACTTGAAACGGAATTGGAAATTCACAATGAATATTTCTGCCATTCAGACCTGTGCTTTAGAATAAATAAGGGTGACTTGCTCTTTTTGTGACGAGCACAGTGTGAAACGAGATGTCAATGACATCATGAGGCAGTCCTGCCATGGCTGGGTTTACATAAGATGATTTATTCAGTAGAGCACATGACTGCTTTGCATGTGACCTGTGACTTCCCCTGCTTTAGTGATTAATCACAGTAACCCCGGCAATTTGGGCAAGCTTCAGTTAAACTCTGAAATTCTCCAGCAGCATACAGTTAATCAAAGGGTGGGGCACCATTTAAATCAATCAAAGGTGTGTGGCAGCAGATCCTCTGGTTCGTGTCATCCAGGTTAATGTTAAGGCGAATGCTTTCCCAAAGCACCATTATTATTAGCCTATTGTCTCCAGCCTGAAAACCTTTAATCAAAATCTCTCGAACATCTTCATGCATGTTTAAAGAGACTTTTGATTGTGTTTAAAGTGACTTACGAATGAGTAACTTAGCTCAGCTGTCACGGTTGATGTGATCTGCTCTACATGTTAAAGCTGAGTTCTCCACCCATATACACATGTTGGATCCATTTTTTCATATGTAAGACATCCCTAACTGTCTCCAGATGTCCGATACGTTAAACAAAGAGGAAGCAAGTCCCATTTGCATGAAAATTTGTGTGTGGCTAATTAGCTGGTGGTTGGTATTTGAGAAACATCACACTGAACACCACTGCCCACTGTGTGATGTATCTCCTTCAGAATAGCCTCTTGAAATATAGTCTAGATTTGCATAACTAAAGACCTTTTCCCCTTTAGAGCTCAAAACAGTGTCCACATTATCTGGCTGTACCTAATTACTCACCAGAGCTGAGCTGTCAAAAAATTGGCAATTTGCACAGGCAGCATCCCATCATGTATTCCACTTTCAGGCACAAAAATAGGCTAATATTATTAATGTCTTCCGGTTGTCATGGTTCTTTCAATTGATTGCTTTCTCTTATTACAGGAGCCAGTCCAAATTGACACAAAATCTCTCCAATTTTCAAACTCACCCTAAATGTGTTGACACACATTTTTCAAGAAACTAAAATGTCCATTTTGATGAGTAATTACAGTTATCACAAACCTAGATTGGTCAGGCAATCTAGGAAAAACTAGATATTCTCAGATCCTAGATACAGAAAAACCAAACTGCATTACTGGTTTATTTACCCTTGAAAAGACAAACTATTATACCAGAAACACGGCACAAAAGCAAATAGTTATTACCTGGTAGACCGCAGAGTTGGAATCTGGTCACAGTGAGGGCACAAGCCCCAAGCACAAAAGGGCAAGAAATACAAGCTTCCTGTTCAAATTTACTGTATGGTTCATGTATTTTTTGGTAACTGAGGTACAGCCTATTGTGAAAAGAATATACTAGTAAATCTTTTGTATAAGAAGAGCACTGACTAATAACCTGACAGATCCAGGGCCAACATGCTTCAGTTTTCTATAGGTAGTTCCAGGCAGAGAATAGAAGGGAAAACAGCCTTTAACTTTTGCTCTTCGCTCGCCTTTAACAAATACAGTGGCTATTAATTCCAAGTATTTCTAGTTGCTGCTCACAAGATTTATTTATTTGTGGTCACCAAGCGTTTTCAATTTTATTGCGGTTGTTAATGTCAATAAATGTCAGTATTGATTATTTCAGCTGATATATGTTTTTTACTTTACTTTGTTGCACAGGGCCTAAGCAATAATACCAACTTAGATGCAGAATCAAATGTCAGACTATGTTGTGATTACAATCAAGATGACTTGGTGTGACCTTTTGAAATGGAAGCATTGTTACCTTGATTGTAAAACTCCTGTCTTGGAGGCTTCTACAAAGCCTACAAAGGGTTAGAGGCATAAAAACACAATGAATTACGACTGGGTTAGGAACCGTTCCATTTAGATACCTTCATGTATATCCCGGCCATAAATTGAAACGTGGTCCGGGGTTAAACAACCAACCCGGCTGCCTGTCTGAAACGTGAGTCTCTTATGTTTACCAAGGTGAGGTGCTGCACTTACAAGATGTTGTGAATCTGTGGATGAGTTAATGGTATTGTCAAGCTGTGAAAGAGCCTTCGAGATAGAAGAATGTACGATAAATATCAGCTATGATACGAGAAACAGTCTGTTTGAGTTTGACAGCCCTAGTAAACTCTATTAACACTATGTTTGTGATTTGCGTATTTGTCAGTCGCGGAAGTGACAAGTAAACAAGCGCGCACGTAAAAGCATGCGCACAAAAAGCGAGACGTCGGGACATTTGCATTGCAATGGGGGCTGCATTCCAGAGTTGAATCACAATGTTGGAGGGAGGCTGGTGTTTTGAGGGCTCCCGCCGAGTTCTTTAACACTGGGGTCGTAAAACAGCATTTCCCACGGCTTCTGTCAGCATTCAACGAGGGTGACCCTAAACAAACACCCCACAGTGCTGTTATGGGATTATAGGGGAACCTTTCCAGCACCAATGTAAACGCCAATGCCACCCCGCACAAAGGTTAACAGGTGTTTTGTGCTATCTGTTTGAACAGTCTGCATGAATTGACAAAGGAAAGGCAGCCTGCAGCCCTCCTGAGCAAATGAGTGGCATGTGGCTAAATGGGGATTTGAGGGACATTTGATTTTAGTAGGTTTGGCTAAATGGCTTTAATTCACCACGCAGTATGGTCTGCTCAAGGCAATTTGTGAGGCAAAAACGCACGCTTTCACCATTACTGTGGCCGACCAGGCAAAAAGCAGATTCTAAGTCAGTGGCACAGCATTGCTTCCTGATCACATTATGGGCTCTCTTGTTACGTAATTAAGAGGACCCATCTGGTATGGGCAGCACTCCCTGACACTAATTGTGTTGGTGTGCACATGGCCATCCCATTGAGTAAAAAAGACCTCCAACATTTGAAACCTTTATCACCTACTGTTGAGATTAGGGTGCACATGTTGCTGAGAAGATTATTGTGGAGGGTCTGAGACACTTGTATGGCCGAAGCTTGAGGATTAAGTCTCATATGGTGTGCTGACTCTATGGTTTAAGCACCTCCAGAAATCCAGTCACATGCTTGTTTGTCATGAACATTATGCCGTTGTCATGAACAATTGTGTCCGCACGGTCAAGTAAGTCTTTCTTAGAAGCAATTCCACTGGCTGAAAGACCTTTCTATTATCATTAGGATTTTTTCATTATTATTGTTTATATAGCTATGTTCAGGATGTCACTTTAGAAAAAAGGAAAAGAAACAAGAAAGAAATCGACTTTGTTTGAATTGTGTTAACAGTGCAAATAGAGAGAGCAAAAATAAATAAATAAAATGCAAATAATACACTGGGTACTCTATTCAGTGCCTAATTAAAAAACTATTAAAATGCTTGATAAATGTCATCTTAACTATGTAATATGACCATCAGTGTATTTTAAATTATAAGTTACACATAACAATATATTATAGAAGCTACAGACATAAAATATTTTTTGTTCTTTGTGTTCTTTTTAGTTAGCCATATTTCCAACCTAACTACTGGCTTTATTAGCTTAACATATAATCTACACAAGTTATTCACAGCTATTCATTAATGTTTGGGTCCTGTGGACTCATTTGACCAGGCAGAGTCAGTCCCAACTGTTCATGACACTGTGTCTTAACAGATGAGTACGTATTGTGTGCGGTTACATGATACTGTAATCCTACTGCTTGAATTATAGCCTTTTTGCTGCCAGGTAAATGCGTTGCTGTATGTAAACCCTAAGTGAAGGGTATAAATAGCACTGAAAATGTAGGGTAGGTCAAATCTGGGGAAATCTTATGTCCAGAATGAATAAATCAATCTTCACTTACAGCCAACCTAGAGAGTTGCAGGATAAGTGATACCTTAGCATTCGAAAATCCAGCTGTCTAGACAGCCCTTTCCCCCAAACAGACAAATCAATATATATTGATTACGCGCTATGCCCTGAGGAATGACACGGATGTGTTGCCCGGCTGGCAAGTGCACTGAATGGACCGAAGAAGAACTTGGATCTGTTTAAGTGTATCACCCTGACTGAATCTGTGTTCACCTGATCTCGGCTTCTCATGAACTGTTGCTTGGTGGTAAAAAGGGAAGCGCAATCAAACATGGCATATGCTTCCTACCATTTGCTCGAGCGGTGTTTTTTCTCTTAGTGTTTGCGCTAAGATGTGATGTAGCCCCAAGCAAAAACATACAAATTTGTTAGAAATGCACAAAAATACATTCACGCTGCTCAAAGAAATCAAACACTTATTCTGTCACTATCATGAGACGGTATGTCATGTACAGTCGCTATGCAAACAAGAATGACCTATTTAAGAGCTTTGAAGGCGACTCTTTCTAGTTAATGGGTGGTGGTCCGGTGCCTTATTCATTATAACAGTGAGCCTAGAGACAGTGTGTGGCATTAGCTGGCTATGTGTCTCTCTGCTCTGTTGGGCTGTGTTCCTGCAGCAAAACTTGTTACCTGTCGCCTTCCTTGCTGCCTGTGGCTGATATTCTGCTTCTCTCAGTCCTAATTGCCCCTGTGGGACTTATCAGGGTTGCTGTGGCTGTCTGCAGCGTGGCAGAGCTTTCAGTGAGGGCCACGCTTGGGGCCCCGCCTCTCTCTCTCTGCTGCTCCCCACCACGACTCCTTGTGTCCTCCACAGGTGTCGGCAGTCTTCCTATTCCTCCTTCACCTGTCAGCCCCACCCCCACCCTCCCGCTCATGGTCTTGAAGGCCTCTGAGGAGAGTGTCTTTGAAGCAAAATAAAAACAAAACAAAAAAACTAGAACAACTGATGTCTCAAGGTCAGACTGCACGGTAAATTGCCTGATCTGAAAATAACAGCAGATAACATTCAGTCAGATACATGTCAGATGCCTTTGAGGTTCATTTGTTTTTGTCTGTGTTTTGGATATCAGACAACTACGGCATTGTTAATTATAGGCATCTGATGATTTAATTACTTTAGTAGTGCAGTAATTTAAACATGAAACAAATACATACACATCATTTTCTATTTACAATGGGGTCCATTTAACTATGGGGTCTGGGACTACATTTTGTATTTGTTTAATTATATATGTAATTTCATTAGAAACTGCATTATTAACATAATTTGAATGAACGTTAAATGTTAAATAAAAAAACATGAATTGTAGAATTTTCCGTATTTCTTTGGCAATGTTTTGGATTAAATACAGCATGCACAAAAGTCGTGATTATCCACATTATTTTGGCATGACTTGAAAATACTTGAAAAGAGCATTTTTTTGCGCTTTAATGGAAGCATGAAAATCGGACCTTTTGTACAAAGCAGTTACATGGTCAATGTCAAAAATGTGCCAATTTGTGACCTAGAAATTGTTCAGAATCTTAAATATTTCTTATTAATTTTATATTAAATGTTGTGTTTATTTTCAGGTTTATTTTTTTTAATCCAAAGTTTCAATGTAGTATTAGACTCCTGGAGTTCACTGTATATTACTAAAAGGGTTTTAAAGTGGCCATGGTGTGGCTTAGCATGCATCAGAATGACACAACAGTGGGTCTGTTAAATGGAGTGCTGTGTGAAACCGTAGCGTCCCATTGAGCTCTCTAAGGCATGTGCTTGTATTTAAGGACAGCAGGGGAATTTCCATCCTTCACTATCCATCTCTTTCCCAGCAGGATGGACTTGTAAATGAACGGGCAGACATTTTGTGGTGGAAACTGTGTCTGTTCACTCTGACACACCATGTAACAAAACCGCTTTAGATCCAACTGAGTTCCCCCGGCAGGACTGTGTCAAGGGATTTGCCAGGTCACAGAGCTGAGCAAAATGGCTGCCTGAGTTTGACTAATGTGCTTCAGGACCTGCTCTTTGTCCCGGCGTTTGGGGCTGCTGAAATTCATTAAAGACCAGCATCTGTAAACTACATTTGTTGGACATGAGAGGGTCGGTGTTACCAGCTTGGCTTCCCTGTTTGTACTTAAATACACAGATAGAACCAAACCCACACTCATATTTATACACCCAAAGAGCTCCCATGATCATTTCTAGCTCATTGAGTTTGACAGTAAATCAATATCTCCGGTATCTATTGTTACCTAATTCAATTAGGCCAATTCATAAAGCAGAACATAATGGAGCTAATGGAAAGCACTATTAGGGGAATAGTGGTACCATTTCAGTCATTCGAAATATGAAAGTCAATTCTGCATTACAGTTGTGCATTTCCATCTGAAATGGTGGCCTCAACTGATGCTCCGCCTGGATGAAGGGCGATGTTGACCTGATGCATTTTCATGGCAATGGAGAGGAGCACACATTTGTCACCAGCGATATTGTAAATCAAAAAC
Organism: Chromobotia macracanthus; assembly: GCA_036877525.1. Lineage (NCBI taxonomy): Eukaryota > Metazoa > Chordata > Actinopteri > Cypriniformes > Botiidae > Chromobotia > Chromobotia macracanthus. Next base: position 3,097,962 of record JAZGTH010000013.1, read on the forward strand.
CAGAGGTACGTAAATGCAATTCATAGAGGGGCCTGCATCTCCCCTTCACCACTTTATGCAATCACATTTGCAATCTGCTTGATAAAGTGTGAGAGGGAACAAGGGCGGACGTTCGGTTGCAGACAAAGCTGCAGAGTGAAAACAGGAAACGTGTTGATTGCTGATTATTATGTGGTGGCAGGATGCTTTTGTCTCTCCGGCTGCCATTCCAGCAGGTCAATGGAGAGCCAGCAGGCTGTTGTGACCGGGCATGCTGATAAAACCCGGCACACATCACTGTAGCCCACAAGGCGGTGTTATTTTTTTAGGGCAGCTGAACTCGATAGCGCTACAAGTGTTTAGATCTTTAAAGCGGGGCATTTAGAGAGCATGTGTATTGATTAATTGATAACAGATTTGGGAGCTCGGCCATTGGCATGCTTTGTGGTATTTTAGGAGACTGAGGTTAATGGCTAGGTGCACAAAAAGCTTTTCTGCCTTTCATCATGTTAGTGCTGCTCTGAGCGTGGCGGCTCTTTGAATGGGCTCTCATTTTATACTTCATAAATGTGGAACGCCAATTATATAGATATCAGAGCCTCAGCCGCAAGACTTGCAGGAGTTTTGCAGAATTGTTATTTTATAGAGTGTGTTTCAGAGATATCTTTAATAAGGGTGTGGCTGGCAAATGATACAGAAGCTCAAGCCTTTAATTAGGAAGGAAAAGATTTTCAGCAGGGTTGGAAAAACTGTCTTGAATCTTCACCCAATAAAGGATTGTTTTTCAATTTCCTTTTTGTAACAGGTACCGTGTGGCACGCCGGCTGCAGGACTATGAGGGTGCACTGCAGAACTTTGTAACTTGGGCAGTAGGATCATCAGCACTTGTAAGATACCCTAAGAGCAGGAAAGATGAGGACTTGGATTGTGGTTCTTCTGTGGGTGTGCATGCACCTGAGTGCAGCTGCAATTGCCCTTTCAAGAGGACCGGTACGAAGAAAAACCAAAGAAATTGAAGGAGGAAAACACAAAGACACAGGGATGCTCAAACGCTCTAAAAGAGGCTGGATGTGGAAACAATTTTTTCTGCAGGAGGAATACACTGGAACAGACCACCAATACATCGGCAAGGTAGGGGGATCGTGTTTCTATTTCAGGGTACAAAGGCAGACATAGGTCCAAGCAAAGCTGTAGGAGCAATGTTGTTGGAGTAGATTGCAAAGATAGATTTGGTTTCATCAGTTCTTCTGGTTCTGTTTCAGAACTTAATAAACAGAGAATGATCAAAAGTACAAGTATGGCACATGTAGGAATATCCAGCATAGAGCCTGCTGGATTTAAGATAAGGAACAGAATGAAATCTGACCTCCCTGGTCCATCTCAGAAGAGCTGAAGCTCAGAGCTGTGCAGAGGATCAAAGATTAGAATAGAAGATAACAGCTCACCACTGTTTATTAGAGCAGAGGTTTGCAAACTGTGGGCCCCAGCTGGCATGCTACATGACATGAAAATAAAATTGTATATGTATATATTTGTATATAATATATAATTGTATTGTATATATATTATATTTCTGATTTGTTTACCATTAAAATATAGCTTTTTCTGTCTAAGATACAAATGCAGGGCTATTCAGCACTGGTCCTGGAGGGCTAGAGTCCTGCATAGTTTAGTTCCAGCTCTAATTAAACCCTGCATTTCTCAATGAACCCTAAAGACTTTGAGTAGCTTGTTCAGGTGTGTTTGATGAGGGTAGGAACTAAACTCTCCAGGATTCCAGAACCACACTTTAATAGCCCTGCTCTAATAAGCCTTCATTATTACAGTATGGCTGTAGTGAGGGATGTGGCCACACAAATCAAAGTGTGTGCACCAAAATTTCACCACCACTCACTAAAGAGACGGCAGGATATCAGACACAAGCTAGATATTATTCTGCTAACCCTAAATGTCTGTAACTATTGATAATACTATTAATTAATAGTATTTAATCTAAGTATATTGACTTTAATAATACTAAAGAATATATAGTATCTTGTGGCTTACAGTTCATGTGTTTGTATTCAGAGATGTCAGTTTCTTAAATGCTGCTGAAATTAGAAGGAACATTGTAATGACTAGGAGGTGCTTCTTAGCTCTTCTGAGATATTTGAGAACCTCTGGCTTAAACATTTTTTTAAGATGTCTTGCCTTACAGTGATTTCTTTATGGGTAAATGTAGTAAAAAGACATTCTTGAGCATGGTAAAAACGTAAGCTTATTGCTATTACTGCAATATGATTAAAGACAGTAAATAATATAGTCATTTATTAGCTTAACCGTAGAGCATTTATGGTTGCCAAGCAATGAAACATCTTTAATAGAATAGACGCATTAACATAGTAGAACGTGCGTTCAAAGTCGTGTTTATTGCCATTTAAAACAGCTTTGAATGCGACTCATTCAATCAGAATTTAAAGTCGGAACTACTCGTTTCATAATAAAGCTTTACAAAGGGTCACCATCCAGTGTTTTATTCATGAGGGATGTTGTAAGCTCAGAACTGATAAAGCTCTCGTTGTTATGAACAGTACGTGTCTGGATCATGTATCAATGCAAAGTAGAATCAGCCGTTTCTAAAATGTTCACTGGGAAACTCATAAAGAGCAAAAGAGCCATTGTGTGTGAATGATCTTTTGTGTTTTACCACCCTATTTTACTGTAACAAAGCTGCTCATTCAAGTGGAAAGAAGGATCAAAAAGCACATTCAACCCTCAACCAGATGTCATTGTGAAAGTTAATCAAATCAGGCTTTCACCTCCAAAAGGTGAAGCTCCTATCAATCAATTCCACCATTTATTTTTATAATAGTGATTATAATGAATTCCAAAACTGTTAGGTGTGCTTCAAACGTACACCTTTCAGGTACTAAAGGTAGAAAAGTTTGACAAAAGAATCAGACTGAAGAGCTTGCAAGAGAGAGATACTGTGTGCCAGTGTCTCTGTTGGTAATAGATGCACATTCACCTTGATTGCACATTCAACTTGTTGTACTTTCATCTGATATACCATCAAAATTCTATTCCGCCGGGACTCATTTTCACATATTTACTATGGAGTACCTGTCTATTGGTAGTTTTCCTTCAGTAGTATTGCCCTATTGTTTATTCCTTAGAAATCAACGGATATTGAACACATCCAGAATATCAAATGTAATACATATTCATGAGCCTTATCAACGGGCGATTGAGCGGAGGTGCTGATAAAATGCTTGAATCGTTTCCTCCCAACAGCTTCACTCAGATATGGATAGAGGAGACGGCACGGTGATGTACGTTCTCACAGGTGAAGGTGCGGGAACCATCTTTGTGATAGATGCCAACTCAGGAGATCTGCATGCTACCAGGAGCCTGGATAGAGAAGAGAAACCTTTCTACACTCTCCGAGCTCAGGCTGTCAGCAAGAAGACCGGCATACCCCTGGAGCCGGAGACAGAGTTTATTGTGAAACTACACGACATCAATGACAATGAGCCCAAGTTTGACAAGGAGGTTTATACTGCATCTGTACCTGAGAGGTCACACATCGGTGAGTTCTGTCAGGTTCTGAAACAAGCAATTGTGAGAATACATGAATTGGTAATACAAAGTAATGTTGTAACTCCAAAACCAATATTTGTTATTGCTCACCTTTGAGGATCATTTAAAGAAACAGTTCACCCAACTGTAAACTTTTGGCATGGCTGTAAACCTATACAATTAGAGTGAATGAGGACTGGAGCATTTAAGCCTTTAAAAAGTCACAAACACACCATAAAAGTATCACACAAGCAGCCCATACAAATTGTGTACTGTATTCCAACTCTTACTATAGCTTTGTGTGAAGAACTGAAATTCATCATATATTTAACACATTTCTTATTAATCTCATTTTTTCAGGAACATACGTCACTCAGGTTACCGCCCAGGATGCAGACGATGAAACATTTGGCTACAGTGCAAAGCTAGCCTACAGCATCAGCCAGGGTCACCCATACTTCTCAGTAGAGCCAAATACAGGTCAGTCCACATTGAGCTGTTATATCATAATCTGTCTTTTCAGAGATGGGAAGATGGACAGACAGACAGAGAGAGAGAGAGTGTATCTGTCTATAATTTCATACTAGGCAAGGGTTGCTCTGCAGCTCCACAATTCAAGCAATTTAGCTGAGCAAATTCGCCCAGCAAGTTTAATCATCACTAATGTGTGCCCTGGAACATTTCCCGTGGAGGTCTTTGTTTAAACAAAAAAGAAATAGAAACACAAAAGCTCCCATGGCAGATTAGTATCCAGCTTAACACTGATATGCTTTAGCCCAGATGGGATACGACCGATGATGTGCATGTCACACCAGAGCACATAAAATCCTAAGACCTAAAAAAGGATATTCATTAAAGGCGAGGGTTAATCTAGGAGCATTTGTGCCATTCAAAGAAACAGCAGAGGCTGGATCTTACTGAACATAAATGACGGGAGCCTTTTTTGAACCAAGATATCGGGCATATTCACATTTAGAGTCAATGTGAAGCTTTCAATGAAAATGTAGGGCAAAGCTTGCTTTTATACATTGCAAATTGATTGGTTTGTGAAAAATGGTCATTCCATAACAAAGTAGAGCAAGCCTGAATGTAAGTTTGCTAAAACAGTGCCTAATGACTGTTGCGGAACATCTAATAGGAATACATCTAAGTGACATAAACAGAAAAAGCAATTTCAGAGGAGCAAATATGGACACAATAAAATAAAACATGTATGTGTACCACTGAATCGCTATAGTAAGACTAGGAGCACACAAGACAGTATATTGGGTAAACTGTGTTTTTATTTCAGCTGCAACAAAATGTTAAAATGCTGAGACTGTGCAGGGTGGAAAATAAATGTTTACCAAGCCATGGTAGGATTTAATATTTCTTGCTGTGAAAAACAACTTTATCAGCCAAAAGACTGCGTTTTGCTTTTTCTTAGGGTCGTACACTGTTACTCTGAAAGCGCTCAGGATCAAATTGGTTTAGCTTGTAAAACACTGGTCTTAATAATCCAAGGTTTTATTTTTTAGAATCTGCAGCGATCTCTCAATCAGCAGCTGCTGTCTGTAATAATCTCTGCGGCAAAATGTCGGTCTGAATGCATGTACGCAATTAGTTCTGCACTATTCAAACACAACAAGGACTCAGCTGTTACAGCATTCTGGTGTCGTCCATCTCCCGGCATAAGGAACCAGGCTGGATGTTAATGAAAAATACATGAACAAAAATAAACCATCTTTCCCTCAGGCATAATCCGGACAGCTTTGGGGCCTTCTGACATGGACAGAGAGCAGAGGGAACACTACCAGGTGGTGATCGAAGCCAAGGACATGGCCGGCCAGAGGGGGGGCTTAACAGGCAGCACCACAGTCAACATTAGCTTAACCGATGTCAACGATAACCCCCCTAGTTTCACACAAAGTAAGCATGCATTCACTTGTTGGAAAATCATTTAAATGTGTAAACTTCAGCAAACTAATATTTTCACAAGACATTCCCAGCTAACAGGGAATTCTTTCCGAATGTTGGCTAATTTTCTACTAAAATTCTAAAAAAGTTACCTAAAAAACAGCATCTAAAAAACTGGATATTTGAAAGTTAAAAAACTAATAATAAAACTAATAATAACTTTTTAAACATTTTAATGTTTAATTAATTTAATGTTAAATGATAACATTCTTACAGCCTAAAATTGTTAGCTTCATTGGTTCTATATTTAAGATGATTCTCATTTAATTACACTCTTTCAGCACACACCGCAGTAATTAAAAAGTCAGAGATGTTTCTTCAAACCTTAAAGAGAAACAGAGATGATAAAAGTTTTCTGTGACCATTATGTGAAGGAAAAATAGTTTGGGGCAAAGCTTATGTTCTTGACTTTAGCAAGTGCGTGAGGCCTGTCTGTTAATCCTGATTAAACAGACTGAGTGGGCTGAGCTAAGTTACTGTTTTGTTTCTCCTTAATATAATCTATTCTCTCAGCCTGCATGCAAATAAAAAACATTTGGAATTTCATGTTAATCAGAAGAAAATTGCAACAGGCAGTGGTGTATATGTCATACAATGGCATACATTTGCCATTTATTACAGCAAAGAGATTGACAAAGAACAACAGTGCAACAAAGTAGAAGTTTTAAAAAGCATTTTAATTGGCTAAATTGTGAGATGTGGCGATCAGATACTGTATGTCCATTTCTGAAAGCAAAATGTCATTGCTGTACGTGACTCTGTCCTCTGAATTTTAGTTTATCTTTAATTAAGCAACATGTAAATGATCCTAAGATGCAGTAATGTTAACATTTAGATCAGGTCATGTCTCAAGGATAAAAAGAAGATTTTTAAGGATTAGTTTAAATGTGAGATTGAGTGTAAACACTAATGTTAGACTCGTCTTCCTCAGGTATATATCAGTTCAGCGTTCCAGAGCTCACTGAAGTAGGAAAATCTGTTGGCAGTATCCGGGCCGCGGATGCCGACATTGGCAGAAATGCGGAGGTGGACTACACCATTATTGGTGGAGATGGCCTGGATGTGTTTGATATCATCACCGAAATGAAGACCCAGGAAGGCATACTTACTGTAAAAAAGGTAAATATGATTTTACTTCTGTTTTTCCATTTTGAAAGGAAATGTTATGGTTATTTCAAATAAGTATCACAATGTTTAGTACACTGGCCTCTGTGTTGGTTGTTTATTGCTGTGAATTTGTTTCTATTGCAGCCTCTTGACTATGAGAAAAAAAAATTGTATACGCTTCAGATCCAGGTGCAAAACACTCATCCAGACCCGCGCTTTCTGAATCTGAATGCAAAGGACATGGCCACAGTCAGAGTCACTGTGGAAGATGTGGATGAGCCTCCTCAATTTGAAAAATCCAGTTACATTTTAAAGGTTAAAGAGGACACAGCTGTGGGCACAGTCATAGGCTCCATCAGTGCTGTGGACCCTGACATACAGCGCAGCCCAGTCAAGTAAGAACCCTGATCATCTCATCACATAATCATTACACATTTAATCGCCCTCCAGTTGTGTTTGTATTTACAAGTTTACAGTAAATTGTTTAAATTAAAATTTTCCAGGACATAAGTTTGACAGTAACTTGCAAGCCTCTCGGGCATCTGGCCATATCATCCAATGACCTTCTGATACCCAAGGATCCTTGATTAATCTGTTTAAACCTATGGAGATATGAGCTTATACGGATCAGTTCCTCAGAACATGCTTATTTAATTCACATTTAATTCAAAAGGCCCTTCAATTGCAGACTTTTTATAGGATAATTGTAATAAACTACGGTTATGAGAATAAATGAGGATATTATCACTGTCCGTAGCGCCCTAATGATAAAGATGATGTCGTGAAGCTCAGGAGGGCAATAAATAGCTGTTTTCCCCTCCAGAGACTGCAGTAAATAAGAACACAGAAAGGAAGTGCAATTAAAAAGCCCTCCGCAGCAGAGAACAGGACTTCAGGGCTGGTAATTATCAGGGACATCAGCAGCACAGGCTATACTGTCGCTCGGAACATCAGGAGGGTAATTAGGAAATTGAACAATCCCACTGATTTATTGCATTTGAAAGAGCAATACTGTGAGCTTCTGGTGAAATAAGAACAAATGGGAACTGGGCATGCGTAAGCTCTGGGCTGTGCGATTACAGCTCTGGGGTGCATCAGGACTGGTTCAAGCATCCTCAAGCATCTGCTCTGTTCGAAGGGATCACTTGTGTTCCGGGATCAAATTGTGCCTGTTTAATTGATCCTGTTGCAATAAATTCAAATTGCAATTTTATGCCAGTAAATGTTCAGGTTCTGAATCAGGTTCTGATTTGGTTGCATTTTAGTTAGCAGATTGATTAACTGGCCTCTTAAGCCTTTGTGGAAGCTTCACCTAAGCATGCATTAACTACTCAAATGCATTCGGTGCTGTTTAACACAAAAAAGTGGACAAACAATAACAAATAAAATATCATTTGTAACGCTTCTAAAAATATGCATGTCAACCTTGGGCCTATTAAGACCTTCCGGACAGAAAATCTAATTTGGATTACTGATTAAAAGTTAGATAAACTAAAAACAATCACATTATGTCAGAGCAATAATTAGACGCATTTTTTCTTCGAATCCAATAAAACAATAGATTTGTTCCTTCTAGTCCCCTTGTTTTAACATTTTTATATACTCAAAACTGTTTCACAAAATTACTGACTGGAACATTTGAATTGCAGGTATACCATTGATCGACACACCGATGTGGACTGGATTTTTGGCATCTATGCTGGGAATGGATCAATATTTCTAAAAAAGCCACTAGACAGAGAGGAGTTTCCCTGGCACAACATCTCTGTGATTGCAACCGAGTTCAGTAAGTATCGGACACCACACTGCCAGCCATTACGCATATACAGATAAATTCCGAATAGCACACAGCCGCAGTTCATTTAGAACAAATTTTACAAGGCTAAGCTCATGTCATTCAGCATTAAATATCTCCAGTATCATTTCCACATTTTCATTTACCATGACAGTTTATATTGAGTAAATATATTAGTTCATTTTTTAAAATTAGAAATCCACTTTCCTCCAATATTATGAACTTCTACTGTCCCAAGCAGATTCATATCTTCTGCCACATCGTTTTCATCAACATGGTTTGGTTCTCTCACGTACTGTAGATGACCCTCAGCAGAGCAGCCGGGCGCCCGTGTACATCCGCGTGCTGGACGTCAACGATAACCCCCCCAGGCTTGCGTCCTTCTACGAGACCTTCGTCTGTGAAAATGCCAAAGCTGGTCAGGTAAAGAGTGGTTTTAGTATTTGTTACCAATTTTACTGGTCACATTGACAATTTCTATGTAAGATAAGGGGAAGAGAATAAGCCCCCCTCCTGTTCGGCCAGCAGATGGACGTGTAGATTTAAAGCAGGGGCATCTGTTAAACAGTGTGTGACCTCTACAGAACTCACACCTCCGGAGTGAGATAGAAATCAGTGATGAGTATTTCTCCTTCATGGATTAGACGGCAGAGCCTTTTTCTTTCAGGCTTGATGAGATTATGTGTCATGGTGGATGGCAGGGGCTGTCACATATCACAGGCACTTCATAATAACTGTCCACCTCTTCTCCATTCAGTGACTCCGCTTGTGTGTCTAGTTGTCCGTCATCACCCACCTCGCTGCCCCACCCACCTCAGTGGCTAGCAGAACTGTTAAAACTGGCGTGTGCCAGTGTTATTGGGCACAAAAAAGCTTGAAGAACATGTTTAGGGATTATCTATAAATAAAATAAATATATATAGTTAAATATATAAAATGTATATTAAATAAAAGGGTACCATACAATAAAATGTCCATTGTTTTGTGTCAAAATGTCTAACATTTAATTACAAAAATGTAATATGCAAAAGAGAAAAACTGAAGACTCATGAGGCACTGCTATAACTTGGATGTTCAAATGAAACAAATATTTTTAGAATACCTGTCAGTTTAAATAATTATATGATATACTGATTAATTAATCAAAATAATCACTAACATACAGTGAGATCTAGCGGGGAGTGATTAAATAATTTACTGTAAAACACTTTTTATAAATAATTCAAACTAAGCTAACATGTTACATTTACAGCCATGTTTGTATAAAATTAAAAAGACATCAGTCTGAGATAAGACCGAGATAAATTTTTGTTCTGTTCACCATTTTCTAACAGACTGCTGTAAATCCCAAAGGAAAGGGAAGCCAGCCAGTAACACAAGAAATCTGGCCAGTCTCTAAGCCTGAAGAAACAAGAAGCACACAATGGATGATTACATTTTTTGTCACAGCATGCTGCCAGTGCACTCTTGAGAGATGCATTTAACCTAAAATTGCCCTTGGTGACAACTAGAGATAAACATGAGCCTCAGACACTAAGCTAACATCTTTCCTCACAGTAAACATGCTTAGTGTTTGTATGTAAACACTTGTAAGGTGTTGACTTTGAATGACATCATTCCTGTTATGCAGTAACTCTGTAACTAGAATTATTAAATCTGCAATGTAATCAGATGAAGTCTTTATATAAATGTTTGTAGCAGACTTTTAGATATTACCTGTCATGGCATTCAAGCACTTTAACTTTTTTAATGGAACATAATGGCAAGAAAATTAACATAAAGAGAAAATAAAGAGTTAAAGATGTCACTTCCTGACAGAATATGCAACTGTTAGATTGCATAAAGACATTACAAAGGCACATGGAGATATGGTAAAGTGTCAAACTAAAATAAAAAGAGATATTGTGGAAACCAATTAATATGATTTCCATTGTGAGTTTAATGTTTTATCCAGTGGACTGAGGCATATATAATGGGGACGTGAAAGCGTATTACATAACAGGAATGGCCCAGATGCTAAATGTAAATTTCGCTCTGTTATTTGTCCTCTGACACAGAAAATCCAAACAATAACTGCAGTGGATCCAGATGACCCGGCGGGTGGACATCGGTTCTTTTTCAACATAGCACCAGAGAGCTCAGTGCGAGCAAACTTCTCAGTGAGAGATAATGGAGGTGAGTGCCCTTTCACATCACCTGGCCTTCCAGCTAGTTTTTCTCATGACAACACAGACCAATCAGATGGGAAACATCTTTAGGATACATGGACTCTTTACGTCTAGCTGTTTAAATTCCAACCAGATTGTTCTGCAGTGGTCATAACTTTAGGTCAGACTGAGCTTACCATAATGACAATTAGAGTGTTGTGTACGTTTATTATGTCCATTAGCTTTACAGCAGTGTATATGCTAGTGTATTCCTGACAAAATTACTTGCAGATTCACTACACACATTAAAAATGTCTTTCTCTTCTGGGGAAATTGACTAAAAATGTTAATGACTCCTGTTGCACTACACAGACTTTTATTCTAGAATGAGAATGTCCTCTTAATTCCACCTGCCTCTGACTAGCAAACAGCAAATCATGTTTATGCTGTGATGTACTATCGGCTTTTTAAAAAAAAGAAAGAGCCTATTGATATGTCCTGCATATTTGTCAGATATATGTCAACACAGGCAAGAAAACTGCTCTTGTCAAGCAATTCCATTAGATTTTTAAAGCAATCACTCGACACTCAACAGATAACACAGCTGGGATCTTTACAAAACGGACTGGATTTGGCCGAATGCACAAAAGCACCCATCTAGTAGGTGTGGTGATCTCAGATGGGGAGCTCCCAATACAGAGCAGCACTAGCACACTGACGATTCGGGTGTGCACATGCAATCGAGATGGCAACATGGAGATGTGTAACGCAGAGGCTCTGACCAGCTCTACAGGACTCAGCACGGGGGCGCTAGTGGCCATCCTGCTCTGCATTCTTATACTACTCTGTAAGTTCTACCTTCCCTTCTTCTGGTTTTAACAATCAGATCACTTCTCTGTTTCCATCTATCTGATCACCGCTTCCTCCATCTGTCTGACTGTGAGTCTGACCGCTCATCTTTCAAAGCCTTTGTTAGCGAGAGCTTTCATTTTCCTACCTGTCTTCCTGTCAGTTAGCGCTTTTGTCTGCTCTACCATTTGATTAATTGCAATTCCAGTGGTCTGAAGTGTGTATGCCTGATCTGAATGTAAAATGATTGGCAATTAAGAAAAAAAATGAAAATAAAAAAACTGTTTTTGACATGCTGAGATGGCTGAACGGATAAAGCTCAAATGCTGGTTATTTAATCAGAAAATTGAATTATAAAGGGTTAGATTTCAATTAGACTCAAATTAATCAAGTCTTGATTTAATTAAACAAAAAACAATCAGCACATTTGATCTCTAGGTTAAATTTAGTGAAATGTGTATATTCATACACATTCATATAACAAAACTGCTCATGTAATTGATCACTTTAATCTAAGGTTCTTGCTTTCATTTTTTGTCATGCATTTGAATAGTATTAGAAAAGAGCTTTTTAGTCTGTTCTTAAGCATACTGTTATGTGAGTTTTGGAAACATCAGGTATCTCCCACCTGTGAACTGAATGTAGCAGTAGGTTTCAACACCTACAGTGTATAAGCATGCATCATGTATGGAGCTCTTCCCACCCCGCTGCAGAGAACGATCAATGCTAAAAATTTACTTTAGGAGTAACACATATAGTACATACCAGTCAAAAGTTTATACATACTTTTTCTGACTGAAATGTATCTATGGATCTTAAAAAGGTTTTGATCTAAAGATTTTCTTTACAAAACATTACATTTTGTGTGTGAATTGGACCAGACAGTGAAGGAAAAGCTGTCAAAAACTGCTCAAGCATACATGAGAATTCCTTGTTGCTAGTTGAGAGAATGCTGAGATTGTTGTAATCTAAAACAGGGTGGCTACTGTGAAGAATATAAAATGTAAGATTTCTATACTTTCATCTTTTGGTTGGTAATGTATGCTCTTCTGCTATCAATCATGCTTGCCATTTACACTTTATGTTTTTCTCGTTCTGTAGTGATTGTGGTGCTGTTTGCTGCCCTTAAACGTCAGAAGAAGAAGGAGCCCCTGATCATCTCCAAAGAGGATGTGAGAGACAACGTTGTCAGCTACAACGATGAGGGCGGTGGAGAGGAAGACACGCAGGCTTTCGACATCGGAGCACTTCGCCACCCGGAGGTGATGGAGGATAGCAAACTGCGGCGGGACATCCTGCCGTCCGAGTCACTCTACCCCCCGCCTCCACTCCGCAGAACCATCGTTCCGTCTCGAGACAATGCAGACGTGCGAGAATTCATCAACCAGCGTGTGCAGGAGAACGACGGCAACCCCACCGCTCCCCCATATGACTCGCTGGCCACCTATGCGTACGAAGGAAACGGCTCGATTGCAGAGTCTCTGAGCTCGTTGGGTTCCGTGTCTTCAGATGGGGAACAGGACTATAACTACCTCAGCGAGTGGGGGCCACGCTTCAGGAAGTTAGCAGACATGTACGGTGGGGAGGATAGCGACTGGGACTCCTAACGGATATCTGGCAGAGCGCAAAGTGAAACTCATTTGCCGAGCTGCCTCTAACTCAAAACTGGAATGGCAGAATGAGGCAGCCTAATTTCTTTTACAAAGTGCCCTTTTATCCTTCTCTTCATTTTACAATCAGGCAGTCGGTTCCTCTGTCCTGATTGGCTGTTCTTTTTCTCTGTAAGGCAGATGCAAAAGAGGAGATGAACTTTGCACATAGCGCAGGGGACATTTTCTCGTTCGCACATGTGCTCTCCTGCACTCATCAGAATGAAATGTTCTGCGGTGACATCTTTCGGCATAATCCTAGATTGTTCTGGAGATGTCTGCACTCTGTTTTCACATCTGTAATCATCACTGATATTGTTCTTTCGAAAAGCCTACAATCTGTGCCAGAACTGCTTATCAGTCACTACTGCAAAAGAACAGTTCAGTAGAACACTTGAAATATGAACTTCATCAGGCACATTAGAAACGTAAAGGCAAAGACTTACTTTATGAAAGTAATAAAACCAAGGCCAAACTTCAGCCGTGAATTCATCATCAGACCTCAATGTAAAGTTCAGCAGCCGTGCAGCTCAGAATCAAAGAGAAGTTGTCGTATAACTGGGAGGAAATTTTGAAACCCTTATTATTATACATTTGCATAATTTTACTAATCTACTTGCACTCAAGAAAGGATGGGTTGTCCTGTAGTCAGAACGAAGACAGATTGTTTGAACCCCGTGTAGACCATCTAGAAAATGGGTCAGAAAACGTTTCATGGTTGGCACTGATTTTCATCATCCACATGAAGAAAAATGCCAGAAGCTTGCAATTATCTGCTCTGTCATTGAGCCTAAATGTGTTTTGTTTGATTTCTAGCACAAGTTTGGTTGATCTCACAACGGTTTAGTATTTCTGTCTTCTAATCCGAGACACATATTCACATAGCCCTGTAATGGCATACTGCAGAACTAACATTCCATACAATTGGTTTAAAACATTGCATAAGCATTTTTAGAACAATTTGCAATGTTTTACTCTCTCAATTCACCCTGTACAACACAGACAGATCTGGAGATCAAATGCAACACACTTAAACCAACCAAAAGTGGGATTAAATGTTAATATATACATAGAATTGCTTATTTAGTCCATGAACTGAAGGATGGAAAGCAGAATTATTGTAAATTAATCAACGGTTTCAAGGTCTAATTCTCACCTTTCCTCCGGCAGCCTTCTTTTAATAGAGAGCATCAAAAAACTATGAAAGTAATGAAAGCTTGGTTGATTTATTCCTTGGTTGAATGATAACCACAACAGTGTTGTATTGAGGTGTGAGTCAAACCCTAAAGTTAATAATTTGGCCATGATTGCATCCTCTCTTCAAAACACAGAATGAGCCTGAGATTGCATTCACCTCTTTGGTTAAGAGGGGGTGAGGGCACTCTGTTTTTAAGCGTACACTCTGGTCGAGCTGGTAAATATTTGTGTTTTAGAAGCAAAATTCTGACTTTCATTCTCTGTCATTGATATGCTGTAGAAAATAAAGGTGGTTACTCATGCTGTGTAAACCTGGTTTAATGAACAGTGATTTGTACCAGTGGCTTGAGAGACTAGATTATGTCCATGTACTTACTTTGCTTTATATCTTGTGATATTTTGTACCAAATATTTATATACAACGATGACTAAATATTCTTGAAATATGTACATTCGGTATTAATGTTTTTGTGTGTTTTGAACGTGTAAACTAAATGTGAGCAGGTTGCCGTTCATTTGATGGTTTTGAAAAATTTCATCAAAATAAATGTTCTCTTTTACAGAACACAGTTGAACCTCAGGAATTCTTTCAGTCACATTTAAAAACACTTAAAAATGAATGGTGTTGCATGTTTGAAGTTACAACCAATATGTATTTATTATTATTCCAAATGAATTAATGTTGTGAGCAAAGTTGTAACCTAAAACATGGTAGCTAAAATATTGTATTAACTGATACATTTTGCTAGCGCATACTGAATCTGCAGTATTTGCTCTATTGAGGCCCACTGTACGCTCCATTGACAGGACCTTAACATGATTCTTACATGCCAAATGTCACGATTGTTATCTGAAAATTTCCAGTGCCTGCCCTAGATCGTCAACTCATTAGGCCAATCTATAATGAAGATCGCAGTGCTTACTACTGGATTTGGTGGAGAGTGGAACTGGGATTCATTTTAAATTGATTGGGGATCAGCAGTTGTGAGGCAGATGGTGACATTTCAAACAATGCCCATGTTAGCTCAATCATTCCGACATCCAGCCCTCTCTGCAAATATGTACCGAGACAGCGGTCTCATCTGGTGTCTCTGTGTGTCTGTACAAGGCCATTAAGGGTTTAAATATAAAGCAACACTTCAGGTTTCAGGTGCACTAACCTCACTGAGAAGGTCAATATGCATGTTAGGAAAGACATGGAAAATATTGTACTCCAGCAGAAGTTCTAGATAAAACTGATTTAATCATTCTCAGTCGCTGGTCAAAGATTCAGTGATCATTTTATTTACGGATCAAAATAATAGGTTTTAATGAAGACTTATGTAAACAGAGAAAGACACACTAGATGGGCCTTCAGCACTACTTCAGGAAAGACCAATTTCTTCTTCAATTTAATCTTTTATTTCATAATTTTTATAAATATCATAAGAAATTGTGTATTATTATGGTTTCAATAATCAAACACTATACGTCTTGGAGCTGCTTTGATTGAAACAGTAAATGTGGGCCCACTTTGCACCAAATTATAACTATTACTACAAATCTATTCCTTCCCAATTATGGAAAACAATTTGTTGTTGTACAAGTATTCTAAGTTTTCTCTGTCATCCTAACAGTCCCAACTACATGAAGGCTTTTTAGCCCAAATACTGTCCTTTTATTTAACTGACAGCTGTAAAACTATCCATTTAATCACATTCAACAAAGCTGACATCTTACGGGTTTTGTCTCAGAATAAATGTAAAAGCTCCAGGGATTTTCCTTAGCTATATAAATTTGCAATGGTTAAATGTTAAATCAAATTACCCCAAATAGATCTTTTGTCGTTCCACACAGTCACCTCATGAATCAGCAACATTCTGCTGTGCATAGCAAACAAACTAGGGTGAAAGAAGTGCTTTTGGCTGCTTTGGGAGAGCTCCATTGTACCCAACCACAAAGTAGCCTCAAAACTTAAACATTTTTTACCTGCTATGCATAATACATTAGGTTGTTTTGCTCTGATGTTGTAAACTCCCCTTGCAAGAGTTCATTACAAATGTACATCTGACATCAAATACAGCCACTAATCGTAGCATAAGCCCTAAGACAAGATTACATGAGCTACACAGTAATGAAAGCAGGAAAGGCACAAAGCATAAGAAAACTGTTCACTTAAGTGTGTTTTAATCCCTATACTGTTAATCCGTCTGAAGGTTTGTTGTGCTTCAGGCTCGTGTTGAATGTGCGCTGGGAATCGGCGGCACTCGCGGCTGAATCAGGACCAATCACGATGTCACCAGAGCCGTGCGTCCACTGAGGGTTGTAACCCATCAAGACCGAGGCTTAAAATCCTGTGTCGCTTCCCATTTGCCTCGCCTGTCTCTTTAGCCTTAATCTTTAATGGGCACGTCATGTTTGGAGAAATGCTAAATAGCAATCTACCTCGTCTAAGCCTCTGATTTGCTTCATTTTCTACCCCTTTGCTGTGGCTGTCATCAGTGACAGGCAAAGTTTTTTTATTGTTACTTATAAAAACATCAAATTGTTTGGATTAAACTTTACTCTTGAGAGTAAATCACACTCGCTTCTAAAGCATTGTTACCACGCTCTTTTGTGCCAAAAATGATGTTTATATTCAATCTGTCAAACTGCAAATGCGATGAGGAGCAATGAAGTCTTCTGCGTTATCTAAGAGCTCCTGATGTTGTTTTGAATGCACTGTGTCATGGCCTGTTTTCCAGTCATTCACAGAATGAGTCCTATTCACTTGTACTCTCATTTTGATTACTTGTTGTAGTTCTGAGTCATTTAACAAGCAATAGACTATTTATTTGCCATACAAAAGACATTTAGCTATGCCTCAAAATAATCTCCTGAACAACATGTTTAGTGATACATACTCTGTCATTCTACACTTTAAGTAAAAGTGATGTAGTCTGTGTGGCCTCATTAAAACTTTGCATAGCAATCATTAGACTTGGATACAATGAATGCTTTTGATGGATTGTTCTAATTATTGTGGACGTATTGTGGATATGGTTTTCTTGAGAGTGGTACTGATGAGTCCTACACACCTCCTGTTTTAGAAGCTTCATAACTTTCCAAAGTTTTCAGTCTTTTTGTTATTAAACCGATAAAATCAGTGTGAACAAAAAATCTATTTTGTTCTGTCTGGTACAACGATTAAAAATTAAAAGCTACTGGGGACCATTACAAAAACTGAGCATGATTCTAATCAACCAAGAAAATATTAAACCACCTAGCACATGAATGATGCAACAACCGCGTCATGTAAAGCTTTAGTTCATAAAGAGGGGTCATCACCATCTCAGTGTGTATTACAATATCTGCAGATATTGGTAAATGGTACTTTTGCTTTGGCAGATCCAAATGCAAGTGGTAAGACAAAACAAGACAAAGCTTAATTGTCCTTGTGACTTTCTCTTGCTGGCAAACTTAATAGTACACATGCCATTTGTTACTGCTTTTTCCTGCACCACTTCTAACACCAAGTCTGTCACTGAAGTTTCTTCATTGTCTAACCAAAAACCATACTCACAATTAACACTCTATTTCTCACACAGACACAACTCCTCCAATGGTCTGAAGGTATTTTGCTGCCATTTTTGGTCAATTTTCACATCCAGCTGGACTAGATCTAGCTAGTCATTAGAAACAAACGTCTAATTGGATTGTAGTTTGACCTCTGAACCCTAAGAATGTGACTATTCTTACAGAAGGCACCTCAACAGAAATTATGTTTGGAAATGTGTTTTTTTGTTCGTATGGATTTTTCATGTCCATGTTTTGCCACAGACACAACATGGCTAACAGGGACCATTCTCAAAACATTAGATTTTAAAATATGTTCTTGCAGTAATGTTAGCAGAATGTTTTTTCAAGATGTCAAAAACTTTATTTTTAAGTTGTTAATGGTACATTTTAAAAACCTTACAGGATTAAAAAGTTTGAATAACTTTTTTACATCCAGTAATGTTAATACAACACCAAAAACTGGACATTTTGAATGTTCCTATAACTTTCAAAATACATTTTTTAGCATATTTATTACTTAATGGAAACATTAGGGAAACGTTCTTACATCCTGAAATTGCATTAGTCACATCACAGAAGTTTCAATTGTCTTTTTGCTGTGCTTATAGGTACATGACAGGTATTTGGTAATCACTGTCTGCCTATCAGAACAACACAGCACAGTGAAGAGTGATGTGGTCTGGGAGAAAACCGATGTCAAAAAGGCCAGCAAAAATTCATTTGAGCTTGAAATATTAAACCTGTAAGGCACCAAGTAACAATCTCCCACTGGGTTTCATGTCTAGTTTTTCAATGTCTGTAGCGAGTGTGAAGCCATGCACAGAGGATCCAAATGTGTATGGACACCCCACCCACCCCATCCTTTAAATGTGCAGAAGATGCCGGCCACAGTTACACTGTTTTTTTTAACTTCTGAACCTTTGCAGTCACATTAGGCAATCGCTGTTTCCTGTTAGAGGGGACATGAAGGCTTTCTTCAAAACAACACACATCTGAGGTGCGAACATTTCTTTCCAATGGAGCGGAAAATGTAGCCTCTTACCGCACAACATTGGAAGGCTGGGATATTTATAGGGCACACAATGTCCATCTCCTTGGACCGACCACCATACATTCAGGTGAGCAAAGGCAGCCAATAAATGAAAATCCAAAACTTATCGCTTATTTGCCCTGGTGCAACCCTAAATAGTCTGGCAATTGCATGTCATCAGATGGCAGATTATCATTGGAAATGCGAAGCTGTTGTCAAATTGAGATTTTTTAATATGCCTCTCTTTGCCAAGTATATGACTTTGTTTACTTGGGGGGGATGGGTGGGGTGAGTTTGAAGGGGAAGAAATGAAAGATCAGGGGGTCTGCTGCATCTCATCCGCATCTCTACATTTCATTTCACCCTCGGTATTCATTTTCCTGGCCCTAAAATGATCAGAATAATTCATGTGCTCCAGCGTTGTCTGTAGAATGTGATTTCCACTTCTCTGGCCTCTCAGCTGAACAACCCCACAGAGGCTTTAGACTCTGAGGTCACTCGGTTCCAGCATAGATGATGCCCATATCTATAATTCAATGGACAGGAAAAAAGGATGAGTACAGATCACAGACTACTTAGAAGACATACGGCGGTGTGGAACTTCCCTCGTGTCCACAAGATTGGACCAGCATTCCGATGGGGGCATCTAAAAGCAAAGTCCATTAGCGAGAACCTGGAGAAATGGCCTTTTTATTTAAAATATTCCTGACCTCGGAAATGTTTGTTTTGCCCATCTTAACTGAAGTTTTAGTCTATTTTAGGCTCCTGTACATTTGTAGATTTTTTTCAAATGGAAACACATCTCCGTTTTCAATTTGATCACCCCAAATGTTGAATTCACTTTACACGTGGCAATATGAAAATGGTTCCATTTTTGTCTTAGTTGCACTTAGGTTTACCAAGTTTAAACCTCTGTTCTAAACAGGCTTTTCGCTCAGAAATGGGAGACATAAAAATTGCACTAGTTCAAACAGGATTACAGACCTTTTCATGTGGAGTGCTGGTCCTTTCAAGTTCGATCACAAGTGGCCATTAGGTCTTCTTGCATAGCTTCCCTCTCAAGTGCTTCATTGATTTAGCTCAAGGGCCTCTCTTAACCAGTCCAGTTACCTATTAATAAACTTCACTGTAAATGGAAAGAGATGCTAGTGCTTTTGCTGAGGGCTGAACTCATTGTAAAATAAGTTGTGTGACACGATTTGGAGAAAATATATAACACATTGAAAATCAATTACATGTGGACATTACAGATATCCAGGGCTATGTTCTCTACCCTTGAAATGGAAAAAGAAACTTGAACAGAAACACTACAGTTTACTCAAAAGGTCTATAAACAACAATAGTGTTCTTTAAATCAGCTATGTGCTTTCCTTATGTTTAACTGTTTTAATTTTATTGTGATAATTCATAGGAATGCATTTGGTTCTGTTTTTTGAGTTCTAAACGAAATGCTTTTCAAAGCCTACTGAACGCAGGCAGAAATGTTGCCAGTCACACTGACTATACTGAGATAACACAACAACTTCTCAATTCAGCACTAGGTTTCACACCACACGCACAAGCAAAGCAGCAGCTGTGTTAAGCTTTCACACTAGCAGTGTTTCTACTGTAGCTCTTACAGAAAATAAAGTGGTTTCTGATTTACGACATTAAAGATTTCTTTCTATAATGACTATGAATTATAAAATAGTTATCAGTATTGAGAATTAACAACTTGATCACTGTGAAATCTAATTTACATGAGGAGCGAGACCACATTTATATCCAAATGGTAAAAGATCTACACGAAAAGGAACCCATCCTAGTGTAGCTATAAACGTCTTTAATCGGCTGAATTCAGTTTGATTTACTGAATAAAAAGTGCTGATTATGTGCTTGTCACTGCATACGCAACTTGCATCAATTCCAACAACATCTTTTTTCAAACAATGGATCAGTAGATCCCTGCAATATTTTATGTTGCGTCATAAAAGCCTATATTGCAAAAGAGTTGATAAATGGGTTTAACACATTTTCTGCTGAGTCCAGTGAACTACCCACAGCAAAAAACAGTCTTAGTGCTGTAACTCTACGTGCACCTGCACTGCATCTGCTACTCTGTTGCTACTCTCAGGAAGTGTGAACACGCTAACCTGTTAACTTGGCCACTGAAATAATCATGCACTGCTTTCCATGTACTGTGAATCAGCCCTGAGGCAATTAGGATCCCGTCCTAAATTTCAAGTTACTGCAGCCTTGCATTTAAGTTCAGAAGTGTTTTAAGCATAAGTGATCTAATCACCAGCCTGCTCTTCTCATCTGCCTGTGGTTATTCATGATTATTTCAGATATTGAGGGCCCTCTAAATCATTCACGGTACTTCAGCCACTACTGCTTTGGTCTGGAAGAGAGGTGTTCCTTCTCATCTTCTCCACACCTCTTGTTCTCTAAGCTCTCAGACGTGGGGCCACGGGCCCCGCACGCATCACTCCAGCGAGGCTGTCGTTTTTTGTCTTAAGGGCTTTTAGAAATGAAAGATTTTTTTTGTGCTATGTTCAAAGAGTGGGGACTAAAACGTATTGTGTCATACATCAAAAACAAGTCTCTCATGGGCTGCGATGATCACATGGCTCTATGAATGATTATCAGCTTTTTCCAGAACTGTGTCAGCAGTTCGGTTAACATTTTCCTTTAGCAATTAGAAAAAATTAATAATATATCACCTTTCAAGAAAAGCCGCCACAGTTTGCCAATGATGACATGGCGGGCAATGTAAAAGTAGGTCTGCGTTTCAAATGCATATCACATTCTATTAAGAGAGGCCATAAGTGGAAAATACACTGAAATTGACTCCCATGAAGCATCACTGTCCCACTTTCTCGGGCACATTGTGTTAGTCTCCACATTTGAATTTTCAACTCTCGAAAGGCACACACCTCATTAGGCATGCTGTGATGCCAAGAAAAGGAATGAACGGAATAACTGCTAATACATGAAAACTCCCCTGATAAAACAGCATCATTAGATATCTTACAAAAATACTTTGTATTAGAGGAAGACTTGTATGATTACTTAAGCGAGCAGCCAAATGGTGAAGCGGAAGCATTGATGGATTCTCAATACACTGCAGATTTCTAACTATATTTACTGAACAAAACAAAGAGCTCCACAGTATCCATATATTGATCATTGTGCCCTGCAGAACTTTACATGCACTATACAAACAGGCTAGACAGACTGGCAGCTGTTTCTGTTTGCTGTTAGCCACACCACCAGGAAGAAAAATAGATTTTGCATTCTAGAGTGACCCTATGTCATAAATCCAGAATAAATGAAAAAATGTTTCTGAAGGGTTGATGCAAAGGTAAAATACAGCAAGAGCCCTGAGGGGAAATCAAGCTTAAATCAAGTTAACCTACCTCTAGGTACAGTACATCAACAAGGGCAATCCATGAAGCTGTCAACAACTCCTGCTAAAAAGACCAGGTTAGATTATCATGAAGGGATAGTCACCCAGAAATGAAAATGCATCATTTACTTACACTCATTTCTTTCCAAACCTATATGACCAATATGACTATATGTGGAACACAAAAGAAGATTTTGAGAAATGTCTCAGTGGTTATGTGTTCATACAAGTCAATGGGTGCCACTGTTGTCTGGTTACCAACATACTTCAAAATATCTTCATCAGAAGCAAAAAAAGTCAGACATTAGGGTAAATAAATGAAAATTTTCTTTTTGGGTGAAATATACTATTAATGTTGGACTGGTGCTAATCTATTTGTTGATCACCAATAACAAATGCAGGCCAACTTTTTTTAAAAGACTTCTCAGTAGAGTAAGCACTAATCTGATTTTACACAACCTCTGAAAATAAAGGCAGTTATTTTTTATGTAGTGTGCTATTTTCTGCACAGTCGTGCTAGTCCATTAATGAATTTTTTTAACAATAGTCTATTATTGTGTTATATTACTTATGTCTGATAAACAGCACATGCTTGCTTTACATGTCAGTTAGATGGCTCTTCCTGTGTGACCAGGCAATTCTTAGCCGGTTAAAGCTACAGTATTAAAGCTACATCCTTCCCCATATCATTGAATTCAATTTGTGGTTGGATCCTGGTAACGGATAGCTTAATGAGCATGCTCCTGTCCCAGTACATAGCTGCAATGGTCCCATACAGGCAGGAAAAGAGAATGAGGAAAGAATCCACTCTTTCTATTACCCCGGAGGACCACTTAAAACATCTCCTATAGAAGAGGAAATAAATGAGGGCACCAATCTCTTATCTCCGCAAAAGCTCAATGCACGGCCAGCGCCACAGAGAGCAGCCTGGGGTGGGGGTTGGTGGGGTGCAGCGTGGAGGCGCAAAGACAGTAAAGAAGCACCTATCAATCTACTTTGACAACCTGTCCTGTTTTCTTCCTTTATACCAAACCAGAGAGCATCTCTCATCTCCGTCCACTCCACACTGGCTCCTATACTTTCCCTGCTCTTCTGTGTCGTTCAATTTCTTTCTTTCACCCAGAAGGGATTCTGTCATCTACTATCGGCTCTGTCGTTAACAAGAAGGGAACACATCAAAGGCAGGCTGAGACCTCAGGAGGGGAGAGATCAAAGTTTGCCTCTAATCTCATCAGGAATGAGGCAGATTGATGAAGATTTGAGGAAGGGTGGTGGTCTGTTGAAAGACAGCTGCTATCTCTACCTTTACGAGGAGGCAGAGGGGAGAACAGGGAGGGAACCCGAGATCAGTCTTTCAATCAGAAAAACGAATCAGGCAGATGCCTTATATAGACACCTATTAAAAAGTGTTCAAGAAATGTTTCAGGTTTGAACTGAGACCATTTCCCCCAAGCACCTTTCCTGAAGTTGTCTTTGAATATTTTATTACCATTTCAAAAGAATATATGAATAACTGCAGGTGAATGGAAAAGCGAAAAAGTCAAATTAACCTACATCACCTTTTATATCACAATCTGTATACACCTCTAGAAGCCTCAGTCTAGTTTTCCATCTCCTTCGCAAAACAACTTCCTGACATTTGTATGGGTTGGTACAACTTATGAGCACAATATGCTCCATGGAAAAGTAACTGTGTGTCTTTTTAAAGAGGCAATCGACTGGATGATATCTCTATATGATTGTAGCACACTCTGCTGGTTACTGTGGTAACATGGTGACAAATGCAAACATGAGACACAGCTATATTAGCTATTTTTATGTTAGCAATAAATAAACATCTGAAATCTTAATATAGACATACGGTTGCAGTTTCCAGACTACATGAATGTAAGTGCAGAATCATTTCGAAGTACATACTCTTTGGCATATCTGATTGTGATAACATATGACATTTAGTCATAATTAGTCACAAATAGTGTGTGAGCTCAGTGAAGCTGTGTAAGTCATCACAGGGGCACTGAACTGTAAAGAAGGAGTTAACAGAATGTCAGGGGTAAAAGGTTTGTGCCAACAGGCCAATTGAAAGGCTTCCTATTGTTGTCCTAGCAACAGATACAACACAGTCACAGGAGAACATGACTGACATATTTCCTTTCAGTGTTCTCATAAAAATACAGGACAGAAGCAGCAAACAGCAATATCAAACATATTGTTGAAAACTGTAGATTGGATTTATGTTCACAAACCCCTGTAAGTCATGCCAAACTGGAAAGAAATCCTCATATTGTGTTTAGTAATTATCTGTGACATTGACATCTGTGCACAGGATTTACATTCAATATAAATCAAATCTTTATATGGAGTTTATATAGTTTCATCAACATACTCTGTACCAACTGAATCTAAATTGTTGTCAACCTAAGATGGTTACTAGTCTTTGCTGATTTAACTGGTCTCACCTAGCTGACAAAGTTGGTTGGCCAGCTGGTCTCCTATCCTGACCAGCTAACTAGTGCCTAAAACTGCTTTAAACCACAAGAGCAGACTATTTTTAGGGGAACGGCAATGATAAACAATTACAGCAACAAGATGTGACTGCAGCGCGTTGTTTACAAGTTCTACTCTGTCACCTGATATTAATGATTGATGAACAGGTGTAACACAGACTGATTCAAGATTGCATTTAAACAGACTGTCAGTGAACCAAAAGACGCTGCATCTGACACTCATTTGTCAGCTGCTGATCTGTGTACAGCCCTCAATCAAAGGCTGTTACTTTGGGAATGAGATAAGGAGAGATGAGTATGGGTGGTCACACATAGATGCACAGACGAGCAGCTTGAAAACTAACCACTGCAAACACAATGGCACCCTCTCTTTTGCCTGCAAACAGCACGTGTACATTTCTAACTGAACCCACTGTGGCTCACCTCCTCCCTCCATCACTGTTGTGACGCTGGTCCACCCTCATGTGTCATTTATCAGGACCTTCGCTCTCCAGATTCCCTCACTGTCATGTATAGTTTCTATGGGACTAAACCTGTTCTTGGCATCGTGCTCTCCTGTTTTTTAACATCCTGCTCATCTATCATCCCAACATCTGCAGCCCAGTAGAGTTCAGATGACCTCTGAGGTGTGTAGTTGTTTGGATAAAGCAAGGCTTGGACAAAAGATGAGATGTGTGTTCTTGTAGCTAAACTGGTAGAGTGTTGCACTACACTACGGCAATGTTTTGAGTTCAATACCCAAGACAAACACACATACACACACACATACATAATATAAGGAAATGCATATCCTGAATGCACTGTACTGTAGTTCACTTTGGATTAAAGTGTCTATCAAATACATAAATGTGTGTGCAATGCAGGGCTGTCACTAGGATTTGAATCTTAGGACGGTTCAGTCCCCTACACAAACACAAGTTGAGGATAATTACTTGTCTTAAGTGCAGAAGGTTGTTTGATTGACTGACAACTTCAAAAAATGAATTCAAATTGCATCTGTTTATCAATGAATAAATATCAGTGATTGGTATTTAGTTTCATTTTGTGATTTCACTGGAACAGAGAGCATTCAGATGAGAAAGAGAAACAGACCGTGTGTCCGTGACAGCTGAGTGTAACAAACTTTAAAGCCTTTTTGACATTTCTTATTGGGAGGATTTGGGATGAAATAAGTAACATTTTTGCAGAAAAGAGAAACTACATACAGTAATCATATATATTTGGGGGCCGAGATGAAAGACGGAGACTAAATAGCAAGGCCTATGGTGTAATGTTTTGGGAGACCCACATGCACTGAGTCACCCTTCAGTTTTATTCATGAATCCACTCTGGCTTGGAAAAACAAGATAAATTTTGCCTTCACTGGATAGCCTTGAGTGACAAAACAGCATCTTTCAATAACTGAACTCCCATCAAATAAACAACTTGTAAAGCCACTGAATAATAAAGCAGTGTGTGATATGCCCACTCAGTGGCAAAGCTAACATTCTCTTTCAGAAGGACCCATCATCACGGACACAAAAAGCCAAACTACAGCAGAGTTCATTCCTAAATTGAGAATTGAGTGGGTTTGCAAAGTAAAAAAAATTGCTGTGCCACTGCAGATTGCTAAGCACAAAGGCTAAGCAGCTGTTTGAAAGGCCATGGCCCCATAATCTTCCCAAGGCATTGCAGAACAATATTACAAATATTACCATTGCCATATGGGGCATAATTCGCAAGTTTGGGCTTACAGTACAAAATCCATAAGCACACATCCAAAAGTATCTCCCATTCTTAACCATATCATTTTTCTGCAATCAAACTCTTCTTGTTCTTCTTCTCCAATAACCCCGTTCATACCAGTATGTCATTTATCTAATTTGTTTTAATAGCATTCTGACTTATATAGGTCACTGGCTTGGTGAGAGTCAGTCAAATTTGAACTGCAGAGTTTACGTAATCAGAAATTAGTCTTGCACATTAAAAGGGCAAATGAAGCGAAAGGAATTCATTTACCAAAGGGTGGTATTTGGATGGGAGATGAAAGGTTTAGACGTGGTGCAACTACTTGAAAGCACACACAGTCCTTTAGACTAAGAATCTTGTTCCAACATTTTTCTACATTACCATATTCAAGGGGATTCAAGTTGCCAACCTGAAAATTTTGGGGGTTTTGGCTGTTACAACACTTGAATAGTTAATTGAACTCTGCAGAGAACCCTGCAGCTTTGATTGGTAATGTTGTCTAGAATGTTGAGGAATCATAATTAGGCCTTCTGGTCAATATAATGTACATAAATATTCTAAGGATGACCTCTCATGACCTCTAGTATCATTCTTTCATACTTCTTCCCCAAAATAATATTTTTTATGAATAAATATATAATATTATGGTTAAAATTTTTAATCTAAAGGCTGCAATAACATATGCCTACAGTGTGCATGTCATTTGCAAGGTTAGGTCGACTACTGTAAGGAACGCATGCATAAAATATTGAATAGATTTTTTTCATATTTATTATATGTTTTTATAAACATATAATTATTATCATGGGCTGGAATTCATTCAAGTGTGCAAGTCTATAGTCAAACTAGCCATAATAAAACAACAACAGCAATAATAGTGCAAATTAACAACAAAATACAAAATAATACAAAATACAACAAATTAAATTGAGAGTGCATTAAAAATGATGAAAGAGAGA
Organism: Chromobotia macracanthus; assembly: GCA_036877525.1. Lineage (NCBI taxonomy): Eukaryota > Metazoa > Chordata > Actinopteri > Cypriniformes > Botiidae > Chromobotia > Chromobotia macracanthus. The sequence goes on from JAZGTH010000013.1 coordinate 3,125,348, forward strand.
ACAGTGTTTCAGTGCTGAATTAGTTATGATCTGAAGGTGGATGAACAATATACAAACTATAAATATGCATATAAACATGCAATCAGAACTGTCTGATAAAGCCGAGAAGATACCTGCACCCTCAGTCTGGAACTGGAACAGAAATATAACATGGGGTACTTTAAAGTATGCAGCATGCAGCTGAGCCACAGCAGGTGTTTTTCAATATGAAACAAACAAATTAATATTTAAGTTTTGAACTAATTTTTATACAACTATATTTTTTGCAAACTTAGATCGGCTACCTCACAGTTTGTTTAAAATGAAGGACATTTTTTAGCAACAAATTTATTTCCCCTTTTAATCCAGTCATCCAAAGCTAAGCAAATGGGCTTGGAGGAGATCTCTTCACTTTGAATAATATAAGCATGAAGCAGGTCACTGTGTTCACGCTGAACATAACAAGCCTCAAAGACGTACAAAGAGTACAGAGAAAAACAGACGGAAGAAAACTGTAGTGCTGATTTTCACACAGTTATTAAAGATTTACATTCAGATATAACAAAAATCTAAATTATTGATTTGATCTGTTCATCCGTGTGGTTAATTTATTACTTTAGCCTCTGTCACTGTGCATTAATGGCTGTGGAAATTCCTCACTGAATGAATATGAATTTACAGGAATAATTAAAATTGTGTATAATACCCACAGTCCCACGCCAGAATGTAGCACCTGCTCATTTCTTTCCTATTCTTAAATGTACTTTTTCACTAGTATCATCTTTGATTTGCTGATGGAATTCTCTTGAAGGCCCCCTGTTGGTCATCAGCCCATATATTCTGCATACCTCATATTTGGGCACAAGTGCATACATGATTAATGCTTTAATATTTCCCTTCACCTGCTCTTCAGAATGTTTCCACCTCATTGGTGCTTATCGGCTCTGAGCTGGGTGACAGCAAATTCAAAAGAGTACATTTACAGGAACTACCCACTCAAAACACTCCCTCACTGTTCACTTCTTGTCTTTCAAAGTAATTTCACCTTATTTCCAAAAACTTATTTCCACAACCTAAATGGCACACCTTGCCTCTCAGGATCGTGGGAGCTTGAATAACACAGGCGAATAATACACAGAGGATGAGGTCCTGTCATGGAAAAAAATTATAAAATATCATAACAATTTTCAGTACTGGGGAGGTAATCCTTTCTCTGGTGTTTTTAATAGGAAGAGCTTAGAAGTGCACAAAAAACTCGGCCATCTGCTCTGCAATGGCTGCTGCCTCTGTTAAACTATAATCCACAGATCAGCTGCACACAGAAATTAGGGACATAAAGAACACCAGAATGGACTTCTCACTCGCTGTGTTTGATGGAAATGAAGCTGAGGGCTTATCAGCCAGAGAGACATCTTAAGTACAGATTGTGGTGAATACATCACCAGCTGAACAAAGTTCTTGGAGGAGTTCAGCAGTTCAGTTACAAGGTGTGAGAGAGAATATTTTAATTGGAGATTGGGAGATGGTGACCCCCTACCAAGCAATCCACTGAGCCATGGCAGGATGATGAATATAGTTTCATACATTCACACTAGGCTTTAAAATTTGGATGAATTGTGGGAAGGTACTGATGATGTCATGGTTTCAGTCCTTGTTCTGGTGGGCTTTGAGAAGGTGATTACTCTGCAGAGACTGATGGATCTCTGTGTGCTCAGATTCAGTGGTGAAATTATCTGTTCTCCTGAGTCCTATAATGGTACTGATTTTCCAATCTCTCCACAACAATTTGGATTGTATGGGTGTTGTAATCTTATAATGGTCACAATGGGAAACAAGGCTGAGGGAAAATCAACATAATCACTTTCAAATATTGTGCCGGTGCTTCTATATAAAAAAGAGCTCAAAAACAAACTCTTGAAAATCTGTACTTCCCTGCTACACAGCATGCAGATAGCAGTACTTCAAATGAGTAACTTTCATTCAGTAAAGTATTTGTGATACATAAGGTGAACAAAACTCAGATGACATTTCCACATCTTTTGACATTCTGAGCAACACTGAATATTTTGCTAGGAGGCTAAGGAGACATCAGACTCAAAAAGTAAACACACAGGTCAAAGGGCATTTTAAACAAGGCAGTAGTAGTATATTGTATACTAATATATATATATATTTATATATTTCAGTACATGGGCAACTATAAAATTACAGGAATGGTTGAATGAGCTTTCTTCTAACTCACCACAGTATCAGACATTTTCTCTTTTAAATCAGATGGCTGTCTCTCAGCCCAGCCTAACAGAATTTGCAGAAACACAGTGAGATGCAGAGCTTCTCACACTCTGTTTAAGTGATCCAAGTGAGACATTGATAAAGGATGGTGTCTCTCTGTCGTGGTAATGTGGCTACTGCCTGCCTGTTGAGCGATGGCTGGTCCTGTTGTCAGCACACCCTGTGCCGAGCTGATAGATGCATTCTCGTAGGGCAGGAATAAAGCCTTATCTGCTCAGATAAACCCGGCTTTCTCCGGGGGATCTTAGTTTAAAGGTCGCATAACATCGGCAGCAATAAGACTGTGGTCTTTAGAGTATATGCAGCGTATCCGCTGTATCTGTATATGAGTCACGAGCGTGGCAGGAGGCGGCAAAGGCAGCCTTTGTGGCCAGCCCTGAATAGCATTTCAATATCAACCTGTGCCTGCAGGCTGTGCTTAACCCCTTTGGTGTCAACAGAACATCATATTAGCTTATCAAGCCCTGTTGGGGGTCAGAGATGAAACACAGGTTGACACTATTTGCTACCAAAACCGTACCTTGCAGGCAGGAAGGATGACAAAAGCACCAGGGGCAGGGTTGGGGGGTGGTGGGGGAAGAACGTAGGGTGGGATATATTAGAACAGAATCTCCCCTTCAGTCATGGATGCACAGGCCACCGTGCTATTGGAAAAGGTATTCCAGCTCAGTCCTCCATAGGACTACTTTTCTGCTTATTATTCATAGAGGCTGAAGGTGAAGAGATAAAGTGTGCATTCTAGCAACTGCGTCCTGTTAGCACGGCTAGCCGCAACGAGGAAAGGCCAAGTGTGGAGATGAATATGAAAGAGCAGAATGAAAGAGGATGTGCTCGCTCGTGCTGGGTACGGTCATCACTGCCAAATGCCAACTTGTGATATAAACAATGGTTGATGTGGCTAGCGAAACCTGAAGAGGAGGAAGTTTTTGAAGTGAATGCTAACACCCGCTGGTACGGATGCAATTGATTGAGCTTATCATCTGCTTCTTGAACAGAACTGAAGTGTTGAACAAAAGGTGTGATGGCTTCGTAAATTGATCAGACTGTAGCGTGACAAATAAATAAATAATGCAGTTCTGTAGAAATAATGTTATAGTAGCAGTTGCATGCTTTCCCATGTGCATTGGTTTCCATCTGGTCCATACAGCCAACAGATGAAAGTGCTCTGTAGCTCAGCTTGGGCCTTAGCAAGCAGATGTTTTACCCTCTGTCTAGCTTTAAACACAGTTAGCCAACGCACACATCCATGGTTTCTTCCTGGCCCGCTTAAACTTCTATTAAACTTCTGACTATTCAGAGCCAAAAATAGGCTACAGTAAAGTGTCTAAGGAAGTGTTTCTCAACCAGGGGCCAGGGCCCCCTAAGAAATAAGTTTAATATATAGAGAAAGAAATAATTTTTTTTAACGTTTAGTATATTTTATAAACACCAATAAATGCACATCTTTTTAGATTCTAGTGCCAAGCTCTAAAATATTTTATTGGTTAGAAACTGTGAGTGTGTCTGGGGGGGGCTTCAAAAATTGTTGTGGACAAAGGAAGGGAGGGCTTAAAGTCAAAAAATTGAGATCCACTGGTCTAAGGCTACCGAACTGTGTCAAAGTCGATGATAAGCAGTGCTGGGGCACCTCACATTACCCTTGTAGTTCCATGTCATGTACTGTAATTCTTCTTACAGTAAGGCTAGTTCACACTGCCTCAACAAATGCAAAAAACACCCCATTTTAACAGGCCGGATTAACCTTGTCAGCATGTGTTGGGGCAGTGTAAAAACGACAGTTATGTTATCCATCATTCCAAAGCCAACAGTCAACAACTTTGGAATATCTGAGATGTTGGCATGTTGCTGTTTGTTGGGACAGTGAGAAGCAGCTTTTACACAACAGATTTGCAGCATAATTTAGCGCATGCTATTTGCAGAAGTTTCTGACAGCGCATTCATGGAAGGGTGCATCAACAAAGAAGTCAAAACAGAAAGCTGGTGGAGAACTTTGTCTTGTAGTGCAGCATCATGCAGAGAGCAGCATGCAGCTGATTGGGTACCTTATGTTTTTGTCAGAGAAATAAGAACATGAAAAGTTGCTGTTATATGTGGCTGCAATTAGACAGAGATTGCAAAGCAAACATTTTAGTTAGGGGTTTGTTCAAGTATTAGACTTCTGTAATTAATTCAAACTGCTTTATGTACAATCTATAATCAGTGTAACTTAATGTGTAACTTAATTCCAGTTTTTGTACTATCATTTGTATCTATTGGAAAATATATTTTAATAAATGTAAAATTAATGTTTGAAAATCTCCCATTTACTTTTACTGACACAATGTTTAGCATTTAAAGTATAACTGACAGTAATTATTGATTTCATGGTAATATTTTTATACTGAATTCTATCTGTATTACTGTTTGTCTGTCTTATACCTCTCTGCTTCTTTCTCTGTCGAACCTTGTTTTGGACCAGCAGTATTCCAGGCAGCAATGAGCTTTGAGGCTGTACTAATACAGAGGTGAATTCTGGGACCAAAAGGGAAGATTTGAAGTGAGGTTGGACCACAACATGATCTCTTGTGTGGTTGGGTCCTCTGCTGTTTAAAGCCCTGTTGGAGAGCTCATTAAAACTATGATGGACACTGTCCTCTGCTGGCGAGACAGTGAAAGTCTATTCTTATAGCACTATGTACTAACAGCTAGCAGGTCTATAGGTGCAATGTGTAACAAACCCAAAATATATGTTTTATCTGCGGGAGAATCTATAATCATGATGTACCATCCTCAAAATCCATCAATAGTTGGTATGTAAAGTGTGACAAAGTATTAGTAAACATGTTAGTAATCATGTTACTTTAGAAAAGTATTTTATTTTTTATAAAGACTACAAACTCATTCAATACTAACTAATGTTGCCTCACCTGTTACTGACATTTAAAGAGCCTGATAACCTCCACCACCATCAAAGCTCAATGGATATACACAGTCAAAAACTTCAATAAATATTGAATAGGAGCTAAAGGAGAAAGAAAATTTTGAATTTTAGATATTTGTTAAATAAAAACACACCTGTCTGCCAGTTTTTACCCTTTGCTAGGTCAGATTAGTGTAGTAAACATTGGTTCTCCTCAAATGACTCATCTTAGAAATAATTTAGGATATTTCATTCATAATCATCCTTCTTGAATTTTGTTTACCTGCCTTTGTTTTTGTTTTGCAAAATAAAAGTCTATTTTGTCCCTAAGCTGGGTATTAATTTAAGAGCTTACCATCAATAGACTTGTCAATGATGTTTTGGAACATTATGGATTTAGGCATTAGGTTGATCTGGAAGGTGGTCGGAGGAGTTTTTGGGGAATGAGATATCGGGTTGGCAGGCTCACTCCTCATTTGTTCCATGTGTAATCCATCTGCTCGACAGAGTACCACACACCAATTTTCTGATATCTGTAATCAAGCATATATCAAAATGACATATCAGGCAATTGCATATTTTTCTGCCACATTTTAGTGAGGTGGTATTATCAAGCCGCAGTACTACTGCAGCTAAAGCAATTGTTATTTTTATCATTATTTACTGGACAGTGGAGAAGTGACAGGAACATATAGGAGGTATGGGACTGAGACATGGCCCAGACTGGATTTGAACCCTGATACCTGTGATCATGACAGCTACATCATGTGTATCATTCACTATCCTCTGTGCTACTGCACAGAAAACATGTTGTGTCTGCAAGATACCAAAACGTCATGTCTTTCAGAAGCTGAGTCTGGGATTTCCAAATCTCTCTGTAACAAAACCAAGAAAGATCCTCTTTTGTAGTGGTACGAGATATTCGCTTGATAAAGTTGTACAACTGAATTATTCAGGCTCTCCGGGACGGCTCTGCCCCTATCTAAGCAGAAACTTGAGTAAGTACAAGCTAACATGAAGAAAAGGGAAAAGCACTAATGTTGGAATAAGATTTCAGTTTTATCAGCCCAAAGCACAAAATAGTGCTGCCAAATCAGTTTTTTTCATTGCTTATACAACTACAAAGACATTAATGGGTAAAAATATGTCCCGGAGATCCAACACACACCTAAAGCACCAGCCACTCTTTTACATTATTGTTGGCCTTTCTGCACTATTATTATGTTAGGGACAGTGGAGAAGATATTGTAAATATGTAGTGAAGATGGAACCAAAATAGGATCTGGAGATGTCACAAGACAGATTCGAACTTGCACCACCCACATGATTTCTATGGCTCAACGTGTCATATCTTATACACTAACTACTTTAACATGTCTCTGAGAACACCAGATAATCTTTGCACTGTTTTTTCCATCTTATACTATGGAATATTAGGTATTGCAGTACATCAAAATATACAGACTTACAGTAGCTACTGTTAGCCTACACATACTGCATGCACAGGGTTGCATGTGGGTGATGGGCTGCAGGAAGACAGATTTGACAGGGCTGAGATTATCATAGTGAAACATTCCCAAGAATCATTGTGATTACTGTGGATAGAGGAGAGGAAGAGTGTGGAAGCCCACTTCAAATATTCTCTTGGACTCAGTCATGAAGCCCCAGCATTTGAGCACAGACTCAGCGCTGTCTGTTGCACTCCCTCCAGTCAAACCGCCACCCACTCACCTACACTGGACCCTTTGAAACTTCAGCCAATCAGGATGCCCCAGGAGGCATGTGTCCTCAGTGGTGGCGGATGTGACAGGGGCATTCATGCGATATGGGAAGAGCTGTAAAGCAGAAAATAGACGAGAGAGAGAGAGAGAGAGAGAGACATAGACAGAAACAGGGAGTGGAGAAGCATAATGAAATAGCATAAAGCAAGAGAGAAAGAGAGGGAGAGAGAGAACACAGATGGTTGAAAAGCATAATGAAATACTATAGCATAAAGCAAGAGAGAGCCTGGCTGTAAAAGAAAGAAGGAAAGGAGAAATGGGAAATGGGAGGATGAGAGAAAAACAGAGAAAGAATGGGAACCTTCTTTCTTTAACAGCTCACACCATTTCCAAAAATAGCAGCAACTGCAAAGATTCTGGGACCTTCCTGACATTGATAAATTTTCCCTGCTCTTCAAAAGGGCACAATTTGCCCATGCAGTGGGCCATGATGCCGGCTGCTCTTCAGAATTACACAAAGCCTAAGGCAATGGGCCATTAAAATATATAAAATCTCTTTGTTTCATGTAACAAATGTAATGCACTGTTATTGTAAGTAAGATTGATGAGACTCAGGCACATAATGAGTAGGAGTGAACAGTACAAAATCGTCAGCGCACAACAATGCAACATACATACAGAGCAAATCGAAGCCTTAGCAAAGTGAGAGGAAACAAGATGATGCTGGAAAAATGCCTAAAAGAGCTACTCACATATACCATATACCGAGAGAAAGAGAGAGAATAAGGGAGAGACAGGATGAACGAACAGGAAGAGAACATGAAAATCCATCAGCCTGTCATTATTTATTCAGCAGAGCCCTGACAGAGAGTCAGAGCTAATAATCCCGCTGAAGTGAATTCAGCTCTGTGTGTCCTAAAGAATACTGAGAAACTCTGCACTTCTTCACTCTCTGAATCAGAGTGGCATAGATCACTGTGCTGAGTTGCAGATGAACTGACTGACATGAAGTTTCCACCTTCTGCTTTGTCTGTCTCACCTACTGTGAACTTCCTGGCAAAAAGTTTGAGTGAAGGGGCTGGAAGTCATATAACCTGCAGAATAATTCAACAAAAGGTTTCTCCACAGCAGCTTCCAGTCCAGTGTGAGCTCTACACTAACAAACCTTTGGCCGCCAACATGAACCCAGAGCCATCGGCCCAACAGGCTCCCCCCCTGGACGTGGGGAGCAATGAGCGGCGTGTGAGACGTGAAGCCTTCATCATTAGACTGGGTTAAAGCCAAAGGCTTCTACATTAATCATGGAGGAGATGGAATTCTTAAAACACATACACATCCATATATTCCAATGATGCGAACCCTACAGCACCTCTCAGAGCACCCAATTAGAGTTAGTTTGGTGCTGCACCGCACGAGATATGCGTTTCTGCTTCTATGGTGCGTTACAGTCTTATTCAAGTCTTATTACAGTCTTAGTCAAGCCTTGGCACCAGCGCTAATCAAAATTTAAATGATAATGAAGCTAACACTACGAAACTAAAAGATTACCACTCGAGAGGATAGGAACAACCCTCATTCTACAATATTTGTATGCAAATACAGAAAAATTATATTTTAGTTATTAATTATCAGCATTAAAAAGAAACAAAAATTCAGCAAATGGATAAATTTTAAAATCTAGATTTCTAAATGTTTTTCTCTATGTAAAACTAACAGAAATATGAGTAGAATTATGGGCACTGCTCTGCAGTTGCTAAGGCGTGTAAATCAAAGAGTTCTATAATATCTACGTTTCTAGATATTACTCAGGTCTACCTCAAAAACTGACAGCTTGTCTCTGCTTAATACGCTGTATTATCACAATATTATATCAATTATGTTTAATAATTTAAGATTATGCAAACGCTGTAAATCCTAAAAAGTAAAACCTGACCGGCACACCACGATTTTTACCATGGTATCCCAAGCTTGCTCTGCATGTTAACATCTTTGTCAGTTTTCCAGTTTCCAGTGACTGATGTCTGGTTAATGTTTGTGTTGATGTCAAAACTAAAAAAAAAGAAGAAAAGGAAAATGTACAATCTAAATGTAAATGAGATTCATTTATGTCTATAGCACAAATGCTGTGGGGACAAATAGTCATGATTAGTAATAGAATAGTAATGTATAATTTAATAGTAATGATTATGTTAGCACAATATAAACTTAAATATGGTTATTACAAGCAGGATTACATTTAATCAGTCAGTGCTGATGTGCACAAAAATTAAATGCATTCGCTAGCTGGATATTTATTATTTTTTATATTTAAGTCAAAATGGAACAAACAACATTTACAATGTAAATTATTCATGCAGGTAATGAACATGTTCTCAGCATTAAAGCTTTTAACATCCACCTTATAAAGCATTTGAAAGTAAATCATGTTATCTGACAAACTAACTGCAGGTCCTCACCCCCCCCAACTGCCTAATTAGTGTAAAGTAACTAACTAACTAAAAGTCTTTGCATACTGTAAACAGAACCTGAAAACACAAACGCTCTGCATACAACTGACTGATCCCTAACTTTCCAATGTTTAACCATGTTTAACATCCGAAAACAATCCTGCCTTCATCCTGCCTCAGATCTATTCTTGTTGAATTTTGTTGTTAGGCTTATTGGCTCTTATGGCAAAATGTTAAACACTCTCTCATGTGTAAGTTGCTTTAGATAAAAACGTGCTAAATGAATAAATGTAAATGTACATAGGTAACTACAGCTAGCCACAGGATGCATGCCCTCCTGTATTCACTTGAATATAAATTTATCCAATAATGTGAGAGTGATAAGAGAATAAGAGTGAAATTTCAGAAGCCTAAAATTCATCTAATTTTCCTTCAAGCAAATAAAAGATCATATGGTCAAATTCCTGGGCATTATTATTTTAAGCTCTTAAATGGGATAATAACGGCAAAAATAAAATCCAAAAGAAAAAAGCAGCAATGGTTTTCCGCATTTATCTCTTTAACACTATTGTAAGAAAACCCATTAGCCTTATTAATCACTGTCTTGTTTTAGGCTGTAACCTGCCAATTTCAAGTGGAAGCAGCAGTTTATTTTGCCTGTCACCACACGTACCTTTCAATAATGACCTGCACGGCTCCTGGGCATGCAGTCTAGATCATTTCTGAATCCTTATGCCCTTATCATTATATTTTCCTTCGGGCAAAAAATAAATTGAAGCAGTGTGTGTCTCTCAGAACTTGATGCACTACTGGCCAGACAGAGACTTTTGTTAATCACAACAGGAAGAACAACCTGTGCTGATTTTAATAATATGCCTTAGGTGATGAGAGAAAGCTGGGTAATGCTATTGAATTATCAGTAATGCTGCAGTATTGTCATGTAAAAACATGATCTGACCCTTATGAATTTGGTATTAATAAATAAAAAGCACCTTATTTGAGAAAAATGCATTCAAGTATTCTAGGTATATGTATGTAAGTACTATTTGAATATACTAATCCAACATACAAAATACATTCACATCATTTATATTTCCATTATCTCCTTTTTTAGGCCACAACATCAGGTTTGTCAAGATTGACTTGCATTGGTAAGTATTCACAAAGTACACTTACGTTTATGTTAAATCCACAATGCATAAATGTTAAAATACTGTGACTTGACCCAAAGACTAAGAAGAACTTAATATGAGGTAAAACACAAAGCACTTCAGCTGAGCCATATAACTGTTACCCAGTAACTGTTAAACTTCAGCTCAGACACAGCCAGCTTCCTTTCCTGCAGTAAAATATACCAATGCAATATTGATATATACTTACATAAACCAATGTACGAGTTGCCTGCAGATCCTTATGCTTCTACACTGGAGTTTCTGTGGAGAAATAGTACTAAATATATCTTTTTAACCTATAGCCTATAAAACTATAGTTTTATTTCTTCCATGTGTACACTATATGCCTGACCACAGATAATGACTCTGTTAAACTCAGAAGCTGATATTTTTCATAGACTTAAACATTCTCAAATAGCCTAAAAACATACAAGATTAAAGCTGCAATCCATAACGGTTTTGGTTAAAAATGAACAAAAATCAGTTATTAAGCAAGTACATAACAGATCGGTGTTCACAAAAATCTCCCTACCTTAGCCCAATTCGCAACAGTAAGTTCATAATAAATATTTATGTTTTGAGCGGTTGTGTACGATCTCCCTGGAAATGCCAGTTTTGGTTCATTTGACCTCAACATATGTAATGAAAAATGCACAAAATAATGTACAATTAAAGGCAGCAATACAATGCAAGCAAAGGCGATTTTTTTCCAGAAACATTTTTTGTTATGCTGGTTGCAAGTCTTTTCAGATCCCGAGAGCAATCACTAAGTAAAGAGGTCTAAATATATTTATATAAATATATATCTTCTGTGCAGGGCCATAAAATGTTTGTCCAATCATTGTATTCGGTCCGAATGCAAAAAAAGATGTCCTGCCTGCCTGTCAAACAATATATGCGTTCATGTGTTAGATAGACGTAACCCTTTATACGTAACCCCATCTCTCTATGGGATTTTATTCTTTAAAAGCTAGTTGCTATCTGTAGCCTCTCCGAAATGAATTGGAGAGCGAGTAAAATATTTATTTAAGTATAAGAATTAAGATCACCGCAAAATCCAAACACCTGAAAACATTTGAAATGTTAAAACATTTATACTTGTAAAAACATACCTTTAAATGCATTGCAGTTTCTTCGTTCTTGTTTTGCCAATGACCCACAGCATCAAATTTAATCATTCTTCTTCTTACTGGTGTTGCTTTATTTTTTATTACATTTTCAAGTAAAAACGCCATTTCATCACCTGTTCTGTAGCAGGATTTTAAATCGTTGTTTCCACCCGGTCGAAAAATGAGGATGCACTGTGTCCCACCAATAGCGGTATTTGATCGCAATCTATCAAAAATGTCTTGTAGGCTTTTCTAATTTTAGATTTAAGTCGACGCTCAAATAACTATTATGGAAACGATGAAAACATCCACACAGAAACGCGTTTATTCTGAGCTGCCCGTGTGGATTGTGGAGGATCATCATGAGGTGAGAATACAATAGGACGTGATTTCACATACTGTTACAGAGTTCCAGGTCAAACTATAAATAACTACATAAATGACTGCTACAAAGTCAAAATGTCAGCGGTTTGGGTAATTAGATCAAGGTATTGAACAGCAGATTAATGATCAACTTAAGTGCCTGAATACTTGACGTTGCGCTTTGGATGCATGAGTATTTTCCTCTGCGTTTTAGGTTGTGCAACACGTATACCGTGCCATTGGCTCTAAGCATATGCCAATGAGGGGTATTAAGATGGTCCATTTGGACTCCCACCCTGACCTGCTTATTCCTGTGAATATGCCTGCGGATACTGTGTATGACAAAGACACTCTGCTTAGGTGTGTGTACGTCCTTCTTTATTCTACACCGTGTCTGTGTTTCTTTGTGTTTAAAATAGCATAACTTTTAAAAGGTGCATTTCTTTTAAAAGACTTTTGTTTGCATATATAGTGAGCTGAGCATTGAGAATTGGATCATGCCAATGGTCTATGCTGGACACGTATCCCATGTTGCTTGGCTGCATCCATACTGGGCTCAGCAAATCCAAGAAGGGGAGCACGATATGTGTGTGGGGAGAGATAAATCCACAACCACCATTAGGTCAGGTGCAGTATGTCAGTTTGTAGCCATAAGATGGCAGCAGAAATTCATTTACTATTAACATAAATTGTCAGGAAATGTTACACCGTCAGAATCGTGTCTCTTTTTCTTTGCAGGGTCACTAGCACGGATGACTACTTTCTGAGTGACGCTCTTTATGTTCCACTGGATCAGCTGGAAAACCCCAAAGAATTACACTTGCATGTCATTAGAGTAAATCCTGTCAACGTTTCAAAGCGAAAAGAGGGTGGAAATGGACAAAGTAGTGCTAAAATATGTAAAACTTCTACAGAACCAGTAGACAGGGAGGGTGCTGGGCAATCGGAAATAGAGACCCCCTGCACTTCCTCATGTCAGCAACGTGATGGCAGCACTTCACCAGAAAACAGTAGTTGCAATGTCATGAAGGCTGATGAAGGGTCAACAAGCTACATTACGAGCAGGCTTTTATCTGTTGTAGAGCACACCGACCCTTTCATACTTGACATTGACTTGGATTTTTTTTCCTGTAAGAACCCTTTCAAGGAAATGTATACTCAGGTGGAGTGTGTCATGCTTTTTTAAAGCTCTCTGTTTTTATAGGCGATTGCCATTCTTTTGGATGTTAGCTCAATAATACCTTAATAAAATGAAAGATATTGATTGCACTGACGTTTCACACTGTACATTTCTAAACCTTGGGTTAAAACCTTTGTTTGTGGTATAAAACAGTCGTGATTGGATCAATACAGTTTCCAAGCAGTGTTTCGTAAGCAGGTGTCATATCGAAATGTGACCATCCATGAAATAATGACTCCCCTGTTTCTCTCTCCTGTGATTAGGATTATTATTAGGTGTGGGGGCAGGCTTTACAGATAGCGACCAATCAGATAGCAGTCTCCCCAGTGTACGAACCAATTAGAAGTAGGTACTTAGAAGCAGAAATTTTGGTACACCAGGTAAAAAGTGGTGCTAACCCCACTTCTAAGTAACATAAAATATTCCCATACCTAGGGTTTAGAATGAAGATAACCCATGGTTAAGTGCAGTGTGAAACCTTATGTGTAATAAAATTTTATGTGATAAAATATTAACACTATAAACAAAAGATGAGCTGATAAAAGGACTCATGTTTTACCTTTCAGGAAGAATATGCTTTCCTGCAAGAGTTGTACAGCTTCAGCAGGCCACAGCAGGAGCCAGATGAGGTAATGGAGATTATTCAAAAGGTATCAAACGTACCAAAGCAAATCAAACGCTATTGGTTACTCGTAGCCAAAGAGACAAGCAGTTGCTAGACCTTCAGGGTGCATGCATACCTAAACCTAAAGGGAAATTAAGCAATAAGCCATGAGAAGCTGTGGATTACAGTGATTTTACTGTAGCTCAACCTGTTACCAAGGTTCTAGTGGCAAGGTCATGTTGAAATCCTAGGGATCATTCTGATGAATGTGTACTTTGAATGCACTTGAACGTTCCTTAAGTAAATGTCAAATGCATGGATGTATGTAATATACTATTTCTTAATAAGCATGACACAATGCATAAATATAATCCTCATAGAATCATTTATTATTTGTGCTTGACTTCTATTGAAAGATTTATTCTGACCATGTACCACATGACAGTTTTTTAATGTGGTTGAAATCTGAGGCTGCTTATGAAAATGCTTCTGTTTTTTCTGTTTTGATATTGGTATTTGGTTTGTCCCTGTTTTGTTCTGATAACAGCATGTAGTCCAGGTGGGATGGACTTTTTTGTAAAACCTAATGATTCGTTTTACCCAGCATGATCCAAAGAGCATCCTTTGTGCTTCAGTAGAAGCAAAGAAATCTGACCTTTTATACAAATGATCAATGACATACATTTGCCTAGATTTGTTTAGTGACTTAGCAGTAGTTCAGATTTTTTCTTATAGATAATTTCTTATTTCTTTTGTGTCAAAATGTTTTTGACTTTTGAATACTCCATAAGATTTCTATTTGTCTCTGGGTTTTGATTTAACCAAGGTTTAAATTTTTTAAAAACTAGATTTCCAATGTGGTCTTAGACATGTAGACCCCGCTGAGTACAGGGCACTTGTGGATCTCAATGTTTGTAAATTGCATCATAAAAATAGAAAAAAATTAATCAAAAATATCTTGATATTAAGTATTTTAATGCTTGGTTTGTCTTGTTGTAAATCGTTTCGGCCATCTAGAGGTCGCTTAGAAGTTTACTGAGGTCTCCAAATGGGCCTCCTTGAAACACTGTATTAAAGGAAGCACATTAACCAAGGGTGCTAAATTATAGTCCTTGCTTTGGTTTTCAGGAGAAGCTCTCAGATTGTGTCGAGAAACGTACTCATCAGCTTGAAGACCTGGAGGCTGCATTTGCAGACCTGCTAGAGGATGACAGCCAGGAAACCATAGATCGTTTAACAGCAAGCCCAGGGTAAGCATTACTGCTGTCATAGTGACTATATAGTCTGAATACAGGCTCTGTGCTTTTTGATTAAAGCTTCACATCAGTGCATCATTGGAGAAGATGACACGGCCACATGAATTGATTTTTCTTTTCCTCTCCTTTTTTGCAGAATGGAATCTCTAGCCAGACTTGTACACAGTCTTAAGAATCGAACTGAATCTCCAGACTATGAAATGGTAAATATGTGTGTGCCCATGTGTCCTTTGGGGTGTTTTAATCTTCTACATATCTAACATTGTTTAATCTGCAGGTTCTGTTTTGTTGACTTTTTAGGGCCCCATATTGTATATGTATAAATAATAGTTTCATTACTCCTATATTTCATACAAAATGCATTTTGTGTTTTATATTTGAAGCTTCTGAGAAATTTTGTTTGTAATCAATTTCTAACCATATAAAAGTTAAAACATGGTGAATCAACCTAATGCTTAAAGGCTTTTTAAATTCCCTTGTGAGATTCCATACCCCAAGCAAAGCAGGAGGTTTAACAAAATAGTTTGTTGTGGTGAGGCATGTCTTGCGGTTTCAGAGACTGATGTATTTCTGCCTGTGGTGTTGAGGGTAGGTGCATCAGGCAGGCTTGACCTGTGATTACTCAGAGCTCCCTCACCATATCAGCACTGAGGAGGAGATACAGCAAATGATCACGGCCGTGCAGCTTTTCCTAGAAGCCCTGCCTAGACCCACCATAGTCACTATATCCAGGTATACCCGGCACATTGAGGTCTGTTCTGTCTCCTCATGAAAAGTACATTGGGTCCTTTAATCTTTTATTTATGATTCATAACATTATGTAAGGTTAACGATATTTCGTGCCTTTTTACCCTAGAGAAGCATCTGGAAGCCAAATTTCTTGTGTTCTTCTCTGGTCTGCATTAATTATCATCAGTAATCAGTATTTATGCTTTAATGAAAGATTGTAGGCTGATGGTCGCTCTGAAAGCAGATGCTTGTGTCTGTGCTGTTGAGACAGATGGTGTTGTGTGGGACATGTGTCTCTGTGATTTGTTTGCACAGTATTTAATAAATAATGCACAACATTGCACTATTACACTCATCAGTCATACTCTTATCTCATAGAAGCAGAGGGAGTCTGGCTCCTTGGGGTCCATGAGAAAACTCCTCATTATGTCTTAACACTCAGATCTCTGACTGAAGTGCATCACCATCAGCGGATACAATTTACATCCTGTAATATGTTGTGGGAATAAAGTCTTTCTTTTATTTGCATTCTTTTTGTTAGATCCAGCTTGGATGAGTACTGCCCATTGGAACAGGTGGATTCTATTCAGAATGGTGTATTGAACATTCTACGGTCTGTCTTCGGCTCCTTAGATATTCACAGAGAGTATGAATCGATACCAGCAGAGAACACATCACAGACCACATGAGGAGGAAGGTTAAAATTCAGCAGTGGCTGTGGCATGCTCTCCATCAGCGTCCGCCTTCAGACGGTCACTATTGCGAGGCTTTTAAACCATGCTGAGATGTGCTGCGCTCTCTATGATTGTCAACACTGGAGCGTGTACAACAATGAGGTTTTGATATCTGGATGTGCAGAGGAGGAGAAATGAGTTTCTGGCTGCTTCTTAATTTATTTACTCTCCCTCATACTGTTCCAAACCCATGCTGTTATTTTTTTTTGTGGAACAGAAAAGTAAATAAGTTTTGAAGTTTTGCGGGTCTTGCCATGCAATGATAGGTTGTAGTTTCCAGCTGTTGAGCTTACAAAAGGACAAAACACGAAATGTTGTCATAAACATTAATATAACCTGTGTTGTGCATTAATTTGACAGTTTTGAATAAAAATCAAGCCCTTCACCGAAGCATGTGTTTAGCCCAGTTTGCATTCAGTATTCGAAAATTGTGCATCACTTTTGATGACTAGACTTACAGAACCATGAACCATGGCACTTTGACGTCAGGGACATTGATGTCCTTTAAAGTATCAGGGTGCGAGCTAGACATGAGTTTCAGGGATGGGCAACATTATCAGATGTGACAGTGGTTAAAAATGGCATTTTGTGACAGAAAGGTTGCAGTTCAATAACCTGGTCACTATGAACCATTGTTCATTCAAAATCTTTGAATCAATTCTTATAAAAATGTATGCTTCTGTGCTCCAAAGAAAAGTACCTTTTTTATTTTTGGAGTGAACCATTTGTTTTTTTTTATCTTACATTTGTTATGAGGTGGGTGCATTCATTCAAGATATCAGATGCTACTGCTGTAGACTTTAAGGAGTAAACACATGATGTTTTTAAAACATATATAAGGTTTTTAAACATTGAGGTTTTTAAGTATTGTTTACAAACCAATGTTTTACCAAAAAAAATAAACAACCTCAGACATCCATATAAATTGTGTGCTGTAGTCATTCATACCTTGGGTTTCCTACGTCAGTTTGACGTATTTGGTGTGATTATGAGATAACAGATTCACTATGTGAGCACATTTTCTCTTTTTCTGTGTGGCCCTTTTTCTTGGCTGTCTTTGTCAGAAGCCTGAGGCATTTACCAACTCCTGTGAACTTTTGTACTCGCCACCTTATTTCTTTTATGGCTACACACCTGCAGACTTCCAGTGTGCCCTGAATATGCCTGACCTGACTTTAAATTTTACAGAACGGCAAATAACTTGATCTCTGGAATCTTGATTTTTGTTTCAGTGGCCAGAAGGACTTTAATGTGGTGGATTTGATTTTGTTTTTTGCTGTGGCAGGGAAGTACTAATAGATTTTTCGATTGACATTTCTTTTGGCAGATACTTTAAAGCAAAGCTTCTCAAGGATACATTTTATCAGAACGTGTGTTTATTATTGTTAAATGCATGGCCTTGTTGTTGTAATCAGCATAGTCTGCCAGTTTTGTTTTTAAAATAAAAATAAATGTATTTTAAACTCTTTATTAACTCTTTATGTTATGTAATTCAATAATTGATTGTTGCACCAGGACTTATGCTTTGTCCCTGCTTTGTCCTGAGTAGTAAAGAAAATCCTCACATTCTTTGGTTTCCAGCATCTTCAGCATATTTTAGCTCTTTCCAACAGTGACTATTTAGTTTTGAGATCCAGTATTTACAGTTTGAACAACTGAGGAACCGATAACAATAATCACTCTAACAAAAGATATAAACATTGATGCTCAAAAGGCAACACACTACAGAGAACCAATGGATGTAACATTTTCAACAGAATATTCAGTGTAAATTGTCGATATAAACATCTTCTCGGAATTCTGAAGGACGGTACAAAATACAAAAACAGAACCTTTATCTGTTTTATCTCTGTATAAATTCTGCAAGGGATGCTGAAACACAAGAGGCAAAAAAGGAATGTAAATGTGAGCGCACTTTAATGAGCCTTTTCAAAAAACGACTAAAAGCAAAGTTTTGACAAAACAGAAAAAAGTGATGTCTGAGGTTCATCAGAGTTTCTGAGCATCATATTTAAGGCATCATGCCAGGCTGGCTAGTGTTATAGAAGCAGTGAATTCTGCAGTGAATATGAGTGTGATGAGATGCAATACACATCATTCCCACAGCGTGTACACTCCCTAATGGACACATTTTATTCAGATCTCATTCTCTGTTTTCCTGCAAAGTAATCACGTAACGTAAAAATAGGCTTGCCTCTGCGGCTTACCATGATTGTGAATATCATCTTATGCCATTAGCTTTGTTATCTTAAAGGTGTAATTGAAACTGTTTTTTCACTTTCATGCTTAATTTGCTTTTGAAAAATTGTCAAGCAAATTTTCATCATTTTGCTTTTGTTCCCGTCCTAAAAACATGTCCTGAAAATTAAAGATGCTCATTTTAATGGAGTTTCTGTGAGTCTTGCATTGTAACCTCATGGGTAATTTTTTGGCACTGCTTCAGTCATATCCCATTAAGCTAATATTGTACAGAGCGATGACTTTGGCTTATTTCTTTATTTAGTTCATATAAATTAAGCACTACATTAATACCCAGAAGACTAACAAGCACATAGTACACATGTTAATAAAAAAAGACTTTCAGCTTCTCACTGATGACAATATGGGTTTCCTATTTTCTCAACAGAGACAAATATAACCTATTTAGTTTAAAAGAAAACCACCACAGAATGAACATTCTATCATAATTTGCTCACCCTCATGCCATCCCATGACTTACTTTCTTCGGCCGAACAGTCAAATTGAACAATATCCTGGCTCTTCCCAGCTTTATCCCACCCACACACACTTTATAAACATCAACTGGAATAGCTTTCCTGATAACCAACTCTTAATTTGTAATTTTTCTTTTGATTTAATGATATAACTAACACCTGTAGTATTTATGCCACTGGAAGTGACTGAGGTCAGTCTATACTTGTTAAAGTGCAATTATATATTTACAGTTATATACAATATTGCTTTACTGGAGTAAACAAATGTATGGCTCTAAAATAAAAGGGAAAACATACTGTTTAACCCTGTGTAATGTATCTTGTGGCTATAATTTTGAAACAGTGTGTATTTTAACATTTAGGGATTGGCCCCATTCAACTCCATTGGAAGTGCTTTAATGTAACCAGTACACATCAGTTACATTAAAGATAAATGTAAATTAATGTAAATAAAAAGGGACAAGTCTAAATAATTATATGGCGTTCAACCTTAGGCTATGCTGTAGATTGATCTTAACCTGAAATATTCCTTTAATGCAGTGGTTCATGTAACGCAGTGCTGTTATCACCATATCAAGTGACCATGCCAGTTGGCTCTGTGTTTGAATATGTTAACATGTCTGAGTGAGCCCAGATGGATGATGACGGTATCCCACAGGTCCAGTGTATTATTCCACATCAAAACCATTCATCAAATGTATGTACAATCATTTAGGGAAATGTACGATATGCGCTCTACCCAGTGGAATTTAAATGGAGCTGTTTGTCAGGTATTCAGATGGCTCATAGTAATTCAGTTTGCCAAGTTGGTTTGATCATAAAAGCAGATGCTTTTTATTTGATGATGGGATTTTTTGAGTTTGCATTTTTCATTTGCTTCACTGGAATCTGAAGTTTCATAACCCAGTTTGGTGATAGCACATATACTGTATTTTATACTCTTTTATATTGTATTTTTAAGTCTCACAAAGAAAAGCTGTTTCAGATGTTGTTCTGAGGATTATCTGTGAAAAAAAACAAATGGAAGCAAAAAACAAAGAAGGAATACAAAAGACACATTTACAAGTATGAATTTCAAAGATGTACATTGTCATACATCAATAAGTCAATGAAAAGATAAACAACTTAGCATTTATCTGAGAATAAAGCTAAAATTACTATAATGGTAGCCATTTCAGGCTATTAGGAGGAAGCCTTATTTACAGAAACATAGCCATGGGCTTTGGAGCTAATATGTCAATGTCCAAGCTCAATTAAAGGCAATCAATTAAAGTCACCACACAGCAGAATTACAGGGAAAAAATCCTACAACATCTCCTTGCACTTACATTAAGATGAAATTGCATCCATTTTAGGCATTTGCATTTCCATTTTGTTGGTGCTCAGAATGGTCTTTTTATGTAGACCTAGGAATCATTTCAAGCTGTTAAAATCTGTGGCGCACGTGGCAGAAGCACTAACCATGTAACGTGAGCATAGAAAAGGCAGACAGTGAACTGGGACCACAGAGCTGATTGTCAGTCCACTTATGAAGTTGGGGTTTGAGACCATCTTGATATTTATTTTTCATTTCAACAAAACTTACACTTGACTTGATTGTTGAAGATATCAATTCAAACTGTATCAGGAGACCTTTCATACTAAAAAGAGAGCTTTGTGTCACACGTAAGCCAATCAATAAATTACACAGAGCTGACCTTTTCCTGTCCTGATGATTTTTCTAGAAGCAGTCATTATTAAACACCTGTATACTGCTTTTTATTCTCCTAATAACATTTATGACATGTATAATTTAATGTAAAAAACAACTGATAATTAGTGCTGTTTTAAAATCTCATTTTGTTTATTGAAAAAACAAACTAAATTGTGATTGATCACAAATGCTGATGTAGGCTGTAGGCTATATGTTGTATTACTTTGTGTTAGATTAGTTCAGTTGTAAACAGTTATGTGCAATTGCTGCAAGAGAGAGCTGACATTTTTAATCCACCGACGACCACAAATTAACTTACATTGTTACAATAGCGTAGGTTTCCATCAGGCTGACTGACTGTGTCATAGATTTTGCGAATTATTTTTCTGAAAGGGATTGTTAGGTCAAGGGGGTCCCTGGGGCTTACAAATGGAAAATGGCTCTTAATTAGACAGCTGTCCAAGCATGTAAAAAGGGCAGAAGGGCAATTCATGGAATAAGGGGGAATAGGGCATAATTAAATAAGCTTTAACCTTAATGAAACCTGACAGGAAAAGTATGCCTCTTTGCAATATTTGTGTGTGACAAAATCAAGAACCAACAGTATGGTAAGTAACAGTATGATTTATGTAATTCTGAGTTATGTAAACTCAGTCAAGGTTTGATGTCACTTCACCATTATGTAGCAGAAGCATTTTTATATTTTATTTTTATATGTGAAATAATTCATATACATTTCTATGTCTTCTGCTATTGACATCACAGTTAAGAGCTTGGGACTGTGTGCCTTCTTGTAGTGACATCAGCCAATCAGGACAGTATTTTGCATTAACAGCTCAGGTGACTCAGAAAACCTGTACCCTGGATTGAGGGCCAATGAGCAAAATGATATAACCATGTTCTTCCAGGTGGGTCACACACCTGCCAAGCAGCTGTCATTGAGATGTATGGGAATGCTAACAGATAACTTTTTCCAGGTAACAGACCTAGTCACTGAAAAACAAATCTATACATAAAAATCATGAGAGCTAAGTGAATGGTCAAACTAACAGAGATCCTTCTTTTTCTAGTTGCACTAGATACCAGCCTATTTAGAATAATGGTAACCTTCAAAACAGATTTGCTATTGAGAGCTTGTAAAACAATTTTCTGCTAGATTATTGAACATGCTTAAGATAGATTTACCTTCTGGGCTAAAAAAATGAAAGAAAACCAAGGTAGAAGCTAAAATAGTTTAAAATAAAGTTTTAAAGCCAGAATATCATCATTTAACATTTTAATTCCACATGAAAAACATTGATGCATAATTGCTCATTTTGATAGTGTTTTATTGTCACAATGAAACTGGCATTACAAAAATTAAGTAAAATAACCTTAACTTATAAAATATATAAAAATAAGCATGGATGTTCTGAACACGTAATACATTCATCGTCATCAACATCGAACTGAAGAGAAGGACCAGCTAGCTACCACAACATAATCATGGCTGTCAAAAGCAATGCAAGTTGTTGAATCACTGAATCACAACCACACACAGCACATGAAGCTTAATATTGAAATACTTTTCAATACTGGTACCTTGAAGTCACATTTTAAATGTTTTTTATTCAGCAGATAAAATGAATGGTAATATAAAACACCGAAACTGAACAAAACACCAAAATGCATGTATGAACCACAAATATTTGACCTGAAACAGACTAGGTACTTGATTTATTAACATGAGCTCATTGCAGAGTCTGCACATGTTTATCTTTTTTCTAGGAGCTTCTTTGTGTGGTCAGCACAATCACATTATCACATTTCTCTGCTGCTTGCTGTGGGAATCATCACACCCCACATACGGTAATCAGATCTCATACTATCTCAGCATCACTTATCGACTGCTGCTAAATACTGTTTTGCAAAGAATTAAGCCTTGAGTGCATTAAATACCACTTATACAATTAAACAAAAATGAAATACAGTCACTACACCAATACTAAAACATATACATTTTTATTAATTAAATAATACTTTTCAAATACTTTTCAATTATTTTATAAATAGGAGCATAGTTGAGCCAAGTCCACCTGTCAGTGACAGATTATCATCTAAAAGATCTGATTTATGTCATAAACCACACATTGTGACAGTGCAGTTACACCATTGTGCTTTTGGCAGTACAGACTGTATAAGCTCATACACACAGAGACGTTAGTCCATACCAGCAGCAGCAGATCTCCTTGAAGGTCTTTCTCATTTCTTGACTCCTGAAGGCATAGATGAGAGGGTCAATGACCGAATTGCACATAATAAGGATGAGATACATGTTGAAGTGGGACATGAAGCAGACACAGTAGGGGTTGCGGGGGCAGGAGATCATGAGGATGAGGTGCAAGAAGAAAGGAGCCCAGCAAACCACAAACACCCCGAGAAGGATAGTGATGGTGATGGCCCCCTTCATATTTGCTGCCTGCAAGATAGGGCCATTGCCAGGGAGGGCTGCAATGCGCTTCATGTGTAGCCGGGCCAAGAGAAACATGTGGACATAGAGTGAGGCCATGAGAGCCAGCATGGTAAAGAACATGCTAATAAGGCAAATAAGAACAGTGGTGCTCTCTGAGTACACAATGAAGAGCACACCAGAGACCGTGCAGAAGGTCCAGATGCAGGTTATGATGGTGCCGGCCCGCCGCTGGGTCATGATGTTGTGGTAGCGCAATGCATAGAAGATTGTGATGTAACGGTCCACAGCGATGGCCAACAAACTCCAGATGGATGCTAACAACGAGCTGCAGATCATAGAATCAAAAATGTTGTCCATGTTCTTAATTATGCTTTCGCGATTGGTCAGATTTCCCCCCGTGATAAGTGCCATGACCACTGTTTCTGAAGCATTGGAGACACTGACCAACAAGTCCGCCACAGCCAGACTGCAGATAAAGAAATACATGGGGGAATGAAGGTTCTTGTTCTTGACAATAGCAGCAATCACCAGAATGTTCTCCAGGAGGCTGATGAGCCCAAGTGTGAGGAAGACTTCAGTTGAGATAAGCAGCTGCTCGTAGCATCCAGAGGCAGATCCCCTCTCACCCTGAGCAGACTTACCCACTGGTAAAGCTCCCTGACTGTGGTTTCTGAATGAATGGTGCAGTCCATGATGATGTGAGGTGTTCATTTCCATAAATACCTAAATACCTAATATCTAATTCAGTCGTAAATCTACCGGAGGATTCATTAGTCAGGCAGGTTTACGTTAAACACCTTCTAGCAGGTAGATTAAACAAAGTGCATTTGCAGATCCAAGCATCCAGTTTTCCTTCAGCTCAGAGACAACTTCAAGCAATGAGCCCCCCTGCACAAAAACACAACAAGAAAAACAGGCAGACAGAAAATAAAACTGCACAGAAGACAGCGAGATCTAACTGCACATGGAAGCTCTGACTTTAAATGAAAAAGCAACATGCAGCATTCAGAGTGAGGCACACAATCTCCAGAGTGTTTCCAATACTTGGCAGGCAGGCGAGTGATATCCTCTAGCCCACACAGCCACTGTCTGGCATGCTGAATACTGGCTCCTCCTCCAGCTTTCTCCACCAATCAGAAACTATTATGATGAGTGAATGTAGACTAATATCAGAGGGGGTCATTATGAACTAGGTTGCCTCCCTCTTTACCATTTGCATGTAATTATGTAGAAGATAGCTCTACTTGTATTGTGTCCCCCTTGAATGAATTGAAGGGAGAACACAATACAAGTAAACTATCAAACTATCAAACCAAATTTCTGCTAATGCAGAATTGCAGTGCAATAAAGTTACTACTTGTTTGTTTTTTATTTAAATAGTAAGTCTATTTACTGCAATAAGGCTGATCAGCTAGTCAAATGCTCACAAAAAGGTGTTTTCAACCACTTTTAGGACATTACCAAAGTGTGAAGGTTTCTGAAAGTCACTTTGTACCATGTCATGATGGAACCACAAGGTATCATTTAGTCACTAAAGATGGAAAAGAATGGAAATATGAAGGAGAATTTAGGCCAGAGGTGCAGACCCAGAGGTGATTGTGTATGCCAACATTAAAGCCTTCAGGATGTGAGCGTCTACAGGCAGCCAATGGATAGAAACTAAGAAGGTGTGAAGTGGCTCTTTGGTTGATTAAAAAACAAACAGGCTAATGCATTCTGGCTCATCTTTAAAGGCCTGATAGTGCTGGCTGGAGAGTTGGCAAGTAAGGCTTTACTAAACAATCATCTTAACTGCCCAGTCATGCATATGCTCACTTAATGGGAAAATCTCACTTTACAGAGAACATATACCAACCCAACATATGCCATGCAGCTCCTGGTCCTGGCTCTTGTCTCTCTTCTCAAAACCAGACTACATAAACAGATATATATTTTAATACATCAAGTTATTTAACTAGTATCTAAAAGCAAAATCCAAAGCCTTGTATGCTTTTAAATTATACATTTTTGGTGAACAGTTCAAAGAAATGACATAAGCTTTGTGAATCAAGTAATAAATATTAAATATTCTTTTGAATACATTTTTATGAATAATTTATTTTATACATTATTGACAGCAGTTGTTTATTCTCTGGTTCAGATCAGCATTCTTTAAATCTCCTTTGTATTTTAGAATTTCTTAATGGGATAACTCCTCTGTCTCTTTAGCTCATTGATTATTCAGTTCTACATCCACACTCTGTAAATCACTTACAGCCTGAACAGCTCGACCTTACTGTGATGACCACATGGGAAAAGAGCCTTTGAATACTTTAAAAACAAGAGATAATCCAGTTTAGTGCAAATGTGATGCAAACAGGTTTTCATTGGGCCAAAAAAGAATCTGGACAAGAGTTCACCGAATTAAAATATACAGAACATTCTGTGATAAGTGTTTTTGGAGATCATAGTTTTGTTACCATCAGTGGTCAGAAAAGCAAAGAACCAATAAAATGGTGTTGCCTAATAATGTTAAAATAGATCATCATGCTATTTTTGTCCGTTTGAAGCTCATTTACTTAATAATATTTGATAGAGTGTCAACAGCATTCCTCCATATAAAAAATTTAAAAAAAAAACATCAGTTGAATAGGTTTGGAGTTTGAGAGTGAACAAACTTTGACAGAACTTGCATTTCTGAGGTGAACTCTCTCTCTCTAAGAACCATTTCCTTCTGACAAATAGCCCAGATATCCGATCTTGGAAAAAAAAATTTAATTGATCGTTACATAATGCAAAAAAAAAAAAAAACACTGTAAAACAACTGTCTCTTTGGGGGAGTAAAATTACCAACAATTGCTCAAGGTCACAACATTTCACTGTTATATAAGTGTACAAGCCTTCCCAGAACAGAAGAAGGTTAAAACTTGTAATATCAGGGTAGCTCTCTTACATGCTGTAAAGTTTCATTAGCTTGCATAATGCTACATTACTGAAACCTTGTACCTTCCTGAAACTGCAGATTTATACAGACAGTTGTTTTAACCTTTGTAAATGGCTTGCCACTAGGAACATCACAAGTCAAAAGGTTGAAAGTTCAAAATATTAATCTCACACAAGCCATTTTACAATCCCTCATGATCCTGGAGAATTTTTACTCCTCACTTACTGCAGTATAATAGGGCATATCTACAGCACAGTTGCTCTGACCTTTATAACCATTCCAGTAGGCAAGAAAACTAAAACTTCAGTAACTTGTCTTTAGTGCAGCCTTCTGACACTCTGACTAAAACGCTGACCACATCAAAATCATTTGGAATGATTTATTATACAATTCACATACGTTTTTATGTTGACTATAAAGATTTTGACAGTCATTTCAATAAAAAGCGTAACTTAAATAATTGTTACGCACTGAGCACCTAATTTGGAACAACTGCTAACCATGTGATTGTCTAATCAGCCAATCGTGTGGCAACAATCATGCAGCTAAAGGTCAGATGCTTCCGTTAACTTTCTCATCATTCATCGGAATATTTCAGTAATTTTATCCATGCTGTGATTTTTGTTTCTGAACAGGCTGATCTGAATATTTCTGTGACTGCTAAACTCTGGATTTTTTTACATGACAAGCTTTAGTGTTTACTCAGAATGGCAATAAAACCAAAAAACATCTAGTAAATGGTAGTTTTGCAGACACCTTGGTGATGAGAGAGCTCAGCTGAGATTAGCCAAACTGTTCTGAGCAGATAGAAAGGCTATTGTAATTCAGATAACCACTCTGAGTAATTGTGGTGAGAATATTATCTCAAAATGCACAACGCGTCGAACCTCAAGACTGATGGCAGAAGACCATGTTGGGTTCCACTTCATCACTTCCATGTGTGCCCCTTCATGGCCACAATTTCTTGTGGCCATGAAGGGGCACACATCTTCTAATAGCTACCTCCAGCATAACAGCGCACCATCTTCTAATAGCTACCTCCAGCATAACAGTGCACCATCTCACAAAGCAAACCTGGCTTCATAAACTGGCTTCACTGTTTTTCTGTGGCCCTCCCACTTACCACATCTTAATCCAACAGAAAACCTTTGGGATGTGCTGTATAAGTGTTTCTGTGGCTCATCTGGTAGCGCATTGCATTACCAGCACAAAGGGTGTGGATTCAATTCCCAGGGCACACAGGTACTGATATAATATATAGCTTGAATGCACTGCAAGTTGCCTAATAATGTGTTTAGTGAATGGAATTTCTCATGTGTAATGCATTACAAACCCTTTGTTGGGGGCACACTAGGCCAAAGCTTCATATATTATTAAATGTAAAGTCCAAGAGAAAACAACAGATAAAATCCAAAAGTATGGTTCAAAGTGGTTCTGTAGCCACTGCTTTATGCACTTCAGGCAACACTCCAAGGTAATGTTTTTATAAGCCACCTCCACTGAAGTTATTCTATCAGCAGGAAGTTTTTCCTGCTGATATAGATATATTTTCCATAAAAAAACTGTACTCTACAGGAGTGCAGATCTGACCCGAAACAAATTTTCCACATTGACTTTTCATCCTTCCTCCACCCTCTTATACTTCCCCCTCTAATTTGTTTGGATCTAAGCCAATAACTAAACCTGTGGCTATTTTTATACAGTGTGAAGATTTGACTGCTGTTTTAACAATTTTGCATACTAGGTTATTATATTCACAAGGTTAGAATTGTGTGTTAAGGTGTGTTAATTTGTTAGGTAAAGGGTATCATCATTGAATTATTTTTCATTATAGAGGTCTCAGAGATAATACACATTACAACATAACTTTAAATATAGGTTATTTAAAAATGTCAGATGAGGTTAACAGATGTCACAGTTGATCAAGTTAGAATATATGCAAAGTTTATGTATACTATATAAAATAATCAAATACTATATGTCCACCCAGTTCAGGTCTTGGAGAACAAAATGAGACATGGATTGCTTCATGGAAGAGCAGGACTGACGAAACACTGCTACTGTACAGATGTTTGCTCATCACCTTCCACAAATGGAGATGTGAGATACATTTCTTTGAGATCATTTTCAGGCACAGAACAAATCCTAATGAAAAGTGTGTGTAAAATCTGACTATAATCTGAAAGCAATATGTGTACTCAAATTATTTAATGAGGCATGGAAGTACTCATCCAAATTAAGCATCATAAATTACACAGTAAGTCAATCAGAAACTCTTGTACAAAATACAACAGTTACTGATTGCAAGCATATAAAATATTTATTTATTTACCATTGTGTGAAACAGCTCTAACATCACATGCACCATCTCATTTTAAGTGAGGTGATATGAGGCGTGATCCATGAACAATTTTAATTGCCGGCCCGTGTGATACAGATGAATGGAAGGAGTTCACCACAAATGAAATCATTCCATAATGCATCGTCTATGAAAGGAAAATATGCAACACTTTTACTTACAGCGACATGTGGCATGTAGTTTTAACATGGAAAATAGTAGGAAAAATAGCAGAACTCACATTTGAAATATGTACCAACGCAGCTCTCTGTCCCTCTGCTACCCCAGCTGGTGTTATCTGGTTGGCCAGCAGCCCACTTAGTGTAGGTAACACTTGAGCCATCTGTCCAAAACCATGTGCCCTCCTGCAACAAATAATGTTATAAACGGTTGTATTAACCTTTAAACTATAACTATAAACTATAACCCATATGTACATCATTTGAGTTGTGATTGGTCTGAATAACTGATTGTTATGACTGGTGACAACAGGCCACAAATATCTTAAATAACAGGCTAAACTATATGTGCTTAACAAGAATTTCAAAGTCAGTTTTCACACACAGCATTTGGTTGGTTTGTCAAGTGTACTTTTATACCTTGTATTGGTCAGACAAGCCAATCCAGGTGTTTGACCCTGTGGCACCAAAGACCGTGATTAGCTCCTTAACGTATCGGAACTGCCTCTCACTGTGTATGGCCACTAGGTTAGCACCAACAGACACGCAATACGACTGAACGTTGAACAGATTAGAAGAGAAAAAGAGAGAGAGATTAAAAGAAATACTTAATATACAACAAACTTTGAGAAAAATCTGAGAATTACAGTTGGTGTAATCATGTGTAAACATACCTCAGCATCTGCCCAGGTCATAGTTGTAGCAATATACTTATAGCATCGACCATCAAATTCATTCCAACCAAAAGGACAGGTATCCACCTTCTGACTAATGGCTGTCCCAAATTAACACAAAGATTTAGTTACATCATCATAAACTGTAGGCATGGTATAAAACTCATTAGTAAATTGACAAATTTATTTACAGTAGTGTAGTAATTGACATAGATAACAATGACTTCATATAATAGTTGTCAAAATTATTCTTTAAAGAACTGCACATTTAATTTCCAGGAATGGGGCAGGGATTTAACTAGATGAATAATGGTTATGATAAAACTAACTAAAGCAGAACCTGATTCTGAGCATTAGCAAAATTGTGTAATTTTATAATGTAACCTACAGATATTTCAAATACATCAGATAAAATACATTTTTGAGGCAATTTAATGATATGCTATAGATTTTACAGTTTTTATGATAACTATATGCATATCTGCATAAGATCCTAGTTCATAAAGAACTTTGTAGATCATGAGAGTCTACATTATAAAATGAAAAAAGCACCTTACCTATAGTCAGCAAACTGATGATACACAGCACAGTGAAAGATTTTGACATGTTTCAAAGTTTTTTCTAGCAATTGGGTATCTGCCACAACAGGGGTCTATAGAAATTAAAATAACATTTTTAAATCAATGTCTAATGTAACATATATTACCATATAAAGTTATAAAATAAGCAATAATCACATTGTGACCATCTACTGCTAAATAACAAATACAAATAACACAAAAATGTTTCTTACCTTAAAAAAAATAGCACTGGACACAGTAGTGCATCTGTATATGTGTCTGCTTTTTAATAGGCAACATATAGTGGTCATGTTTCATGGGTGTCAGATTAAACTAGCCAATCTAAATACACTACACAATCATGTTGACTGATCAGACCTCATTTTAGAATATATTTTCAGTTCTGAGTTCTGGGAATCTTAACATCTGCTGCACTATACAATATCTGATCAAGCATTCTATGTCCTGTCCTTGGACTGGCAAATACAAAATATGTATAATATGTTCCATATTATGAAATAATCTTCTATATTTGTGAATTTAATATTTTTGAATGCAAGAAAAATTTGACAATTTGCAATGTTAAATTGAGCATGATTTATACATATACAAACATACAATACTAATTATTTATTTTTGTTAATGACAACTTAGTCCTGGCTGGCAGCCACAATTCCTGTGGTTTCAATCATTATCTACACATGTCTAATATGCAAATAAGTCAACAGACCATTTTAACAGCCCTGACCCACTTGACATGCAGGTCACAGTGTGAGAAAGTAAAAAAATAATTCTGCATTATGCACAAAGAATGTTTATAAAACATTCAGGAGCAACTAGATTTTTAGTATCCACAAAAGTTTGATTAACAGAAGTCGTGTTTGCCTGTGGAGGTAACCATAGCAAACCAACACCAAGAAACACATACAAAGTACATTTGACATTGAATATTATGCTTTTCTCATAGTTCTTCCCAAAATGAACAGAGGTTTGGCCATAACACGTTATTGGATTCTTACAGACTCTTACAGATGATGCAAGCAAATCTCACCATCTCTGTCTGGGACCATAAGACTCTAGTATTAGCTATTTTTTAATACTGTACTCCACAGTTAGTTTTGTGAGGGAACATTTTTTGCAGGTGTTGAAGACAAAGTTACGCAAAGAGTGTTAATTATTTTCACTTAGCTCTTAAAATCTTCTTCATAATCATCGGGTCAGAAGGTTACATACTGTCTAGCTGCACAGGAAAAATGAAAATGCATCTAAAGTTTAGATTGACTACACTAAAAATGAATTGACAGTTAAATGACAATAAATGACTTCTGTTCTGTTGTCTGGTGTCATTGAAAGCAATGATGTCTGTTTCACATGCTAGTTTAAGCAGAGTGTATTACAGAGTGTAGAGTGTTTATTTCAGCTCCTATATCCAAAGTATTTCCACTGGGAGTGTGTATCCACCCCTCCCCAAAGTATCCTATTTTTCAAAATGAATACGACCCATGATGTACGGTGAAACAGCTGTTAAACTACAGACAATAAGCCAAATAAAATGATTTCCACTGGAGAGTTGCATGTGGGCTGCAAAGAGTTTACTTTAAACCAAAGTCTGCTTTGAGCCAATCAGAACATTCCACACTGTTTACAGAAATCAAAGCAGAGATGTTTGTCTAAAATGATGTTGTTGGGTCAAAAGCAACTGCATAAATGTAAATGTTTGCAACAAAAACACAGAAAACATGCATTTGGAAACAAAAGTCAAACCCCATGCGATTAATGATATGACAGAGTTTACCGGTATTTTGGTATTAATGTGTGAATGGTACATTACTAGTAAAAAGACTGTGTGAATGTATTTACCTATAAAGTAATTCTGGTAATTTGCTGGTAAATTACCAGGATTACTGTGTTAGAGGGGCTTATGATGATACTTAACCAAGAAAAATGAAGGTGAATTGCCAGATGATTGCTTAACCACTTCTAGTGATGCGCATTCCAATAACTGATCTTTATTGGAATGTTAAGTCTTATGGGTAATCAAAGTTGCCCAACACATCTCTGGCACATCACTACAGGCCAAAAAAAATCGGCACTGCAAGACCACTGCATTTTATCAGAGGGGGCCCAGCCAAAATCTGTTCTCCCTGCTGCCATCAACAAACTAGTACAGCTACATGCACATACACGACCAGGCTGAGAAACAAGCTTATTTCCCAGGGACTATGGGAACTCTACACCCTCTGAACACAGCAACTTTGTGAACTCTCATGTCCACAACAAATGCTAGTCTTGGACTTTTACACATTGTAACACCTCAAACATTTCCTGGGCTTTACTATTTATATTTTGCAAAACATTTAGTTTTCTGTGAGCTTCATATCCAGACACAACTTGTGAGTTGATTACGCTCTGTGGTGCTATTAAAATATTGCTGTTTATGCATCCTAATCAGCCAGACAATATTGGTTAAACCAACAGTGTGATTCGAAGTCCATTTAGTGTTGCTAGTGGCACAGCAATTACACAATTCAAATTTAATTCTTTTAACCATGATTATTCTCTCCACAACTTTTACAGGCTCTGAATCAGCTAAATGTGCACAAGAGAACATTGGCATATTACCAGTGTTTCTGTTTGTGTTGGTTTAAAGCCACCTGTAAGCACACACTATAAGACACTCAAATAAGATAAAAAGTAAATAGAAAAAACTCAATCCAACAAAAAAAAAATCAATAAAACGTCTTGATCCTTAATTAGATTGATGAATGAAATTAATTAATGAAATTAATTAAATTAATGATTAATGAAATTTGGGATATTAAAATATAATACATTTTGTGCTAAATATTAAAATGAAAATACATTTGCATTTTTCTTACACTTTCTGAGCTGTGACCTTGTCTGGGTGGTGACTACATTTGTCTACATGGTGACCACACTTTTATGCATCTAGGCAGCATTTGATTTAGTTATTTCTAGTTTTGCAGTGAACAAAAGTTCCTATACACTGTGTTCATACATACCTACAGAAAACATCAGTTTTGGTCTGCGCATATGTCCAGAACAAAGGCAAACTTGTTATTAATTCCATTAAGATTTTTATTGGATGGAAACAAATTCTTAATTAACCTCTCTGTTAACCTCTCAGTTTGGGGTTTCTAGCAGTCTGAAGCCCTGGGGAACTGGCTTCATTGGCCCGATCCATAATCCATTTTTGAGTGTCACTCTTTTCTACCCTCTGTTACCTGTTCAGCCACCTGTTAACAAGCATTTAATGTTATATACGTCACATTTTGCCACACTTGGCCCAGGCTGATCTTCACAAAATGAATACAGAGATTCATTCACTTTAGTTCTCTGTATTTCTTGCACTTAAGCACCACATACAGCAAATACATACCAATATTTATATCATTTGAAACATTTTAGGACAGCAGAATGTCATTTTAACATTTAACATCATTATTTAATATCTGGCATATTAAATTACCCTTAATTGGAGCTTCTGTAAAGCAAGCAATGCTTGAGCATAAATGTAGAATGCACATACATCCTAATGTTTAATGCTGTCTGCAAATGTTTTAATTGTTCCAAAAAATACTTGTGTTTTGGCTTATTTTTTTAAAAATCACTATTTTTAAATGTGATGTTTTAACCAGTGGGCAGAAAGTAGAAAACCCAGAGTGGAGCTGGAGCTGCGTGATTACAGAAAAATGAGCAGAGCAGGAATTGCAGTTATCTGTTATCACTGTGTCAACTGTCAATCACTGTCAATGCCACTGAAAACCAGATGGTTCCTCCAATATAAAGTTTAACATTTTTGACACTGTGTAGTATCTTTACAGTAGGCAGAAGTCAGTAGCTTGTCTGGTTTGCTGATGATTCTCATTGGCCATTGTAGGTATCATATGATCAAAGAGTACTCAATACAGTCTCAGTACAAACCCCTAAACAGAGCTCTGAGTTCTGGTTGCCTGTGTGGACCTTGGGGGACATATTAAACCAAACAAGGTAAAATAATAAAAAGAAAAACATGTCATAACCACCTTAAAGTTGCAGTCCATAACTTTTGCCTCTCAATCCTCATCTCTGTTTGAAACATAAAATTTATGTTATTTGCAGAGTGTTTTCTTTATGTAGGTTGTACTTCAGCTTTGCACTTCTGCTCAGATGAATCTAATGGTTAACTACTTATTAAACCACTTAAATGTCTTACCTGTTCAGCAGAGCAAAAGCCATCTCTGCTTCAGTTTTCAATCCCTTTAGATCCCTTTAGATCACCACCTCTCAAAAGCTGTGTGATATTTACTCTTGTAATAGCATCAGCTCTGTCATTTTATCTTTATAGCTTTTCTACGCAGTTCACTGTTTTTAAAGTGAAAGTGACATATTTGTCAGATATGGTAACCCATACCCAAAATATGACCTCTGCATTTAACCCATCACTGGTGAGGAGTGAACACACACTGCAAGTCATAAACACACATACACAGATCAGTGGGCAGCACTGCTGCATCCAGGGAGCACTCAGGGTTTAGGTGCCTTGCTCAAGGGCACTTCAGCTGTTTTCTGCAGGCATTGGAATTGAACCAGCAACCTTCTGATTTCACACCCCACCTGATTAACCAGTAGCCCACAACATGTGATTCCCCAGAGAGCTGCGATAATCGTCATTTAGAATGTTCCCTCCGGATGACAAGTTTAAATTCTAAACAATTGTTGCAGGAGCATGCTACAAATGTAATGTAGTAGCCAGCTCTTTCTGTTTACAGGTTACACAAAGACGAATGAAGTCAAACTCATATTTCCTGTGAATTTTTCTTTGTATTGGTTTAATTATCTTCTTTCTTACTGGTCTTGTATTCTGACTGAACAGGGTTAAGCAGTACAACTGAATATGAAGTGTGTCTTGGGATTTCTCCAAGCAGAAGTATTTAATTTTGTCAATGTTAAAATCCTTTCTCCTCTCTCATGCCATTATATAGAGACAACCAGAATTAATTTGCATGTTGATTGTTTAAAGACTGTGGGTCTGTGGCGCTTTCAAAACATTGCTGTTCTTTTGAGCATCCTGTTTGAGCATGTGACAAGCATGACATAGCAACATTGGTTTAACCCATGGTCTGAGTTTTGGGCGGGACTGCCTGTGTGCTCAACAAATGGCAGATGGGCGTATTTGGGAAACTTGTTTGAGGACACAGGCCTATCATTTGTTTATAATTCGGTATATAATTGGCTAAACTATTGGCACAGAAATTACTGAAATATGTTCCACAGCTTTAACAGGCTATGTTTTACATACCTAAGTACATTTTAACATACATACATAAGTGTTTTAATAACTTTGAATACTTCATTTCTATCATTTTAAAGTACATGGCATTATTCATGGAACTGAAATGTACTGAAACTGAATACTTAACATTAATTGAAAGTGACATCCAAAGAAAAATGGAACATTTTACTCCTTGCAATTTTATGTAGACTTTTAAAGTATAAAGGATTTTGCAGGTCATAATGACTTAGAAGTATATTCTGGTTCAAAAAGGACTTCTGCATTTAAAAATCTGCTGTAAATTACCAGAGAATAAAATTTTGACACATCACTAAGAGCAGCACATGGGTTAACAAAGACAGATTTACAGTGGAAGTCGATCACGTAAGATAATCATTAGTTTTACATCATTTTATACTTCTTTTTTTGTTGTTTGCATCTTAGTAATTTTAGTTATAATGTTGTTTTTTAAAGGTGGGGTTACCTTTCTAGGTAGAGGAATTCCAAGTATGTTA
The DNA here is from genome assembly GCA_036877525.1 of Chromobotia macracanthus. Taxonomy (NCBI): domain Eukaryota; kingdom Metazoa; phylum Chordata; class Actinopteri; order Cypriniformes; family Botiidae; genus Chromobotia; species Chromobotia macracanthus. The sequence goes on from JAZGTH010000013.1 coordinate 3,161,156, forward strand.
TTTCTGCATGGGTTTTCAACCCTGTTTTTCCTGTTAAACTTCTAACAATTATTTAGTGTTCTCATGCAGATCTTTAGGATAACCACACAGAGGTTTGTCCCAATATGTTTGTCTTACACTTATATGTAAATTCTCTAAATGTCACAACAAATTCAAACAGTACTTTTCATGCTGGACATTCCAACTTTCTGTTTAGTCTTGTTGTCTGTTATTTTTCACAGCATACCATTAAGCCTAAAACAGAACATCTGAAAAATAACACAAACTTAATTTTATGATTTGCCTCATTTTCCAACCCAGCAATTTAAATATATTTAAATATACCAGAAAATTATAATAGGTAATACAGTTGCTTTCTTTGTGCCTTCAGTATGTAAATGGTTTTATTATGTAGGTCTTTTTATTAAATCCTTGGGTTGAGTGGTTTCAGTAACACTTTAAAAAAAAGTGTATTCACTTTTTCTTGGGTGGACTAGAATAAAAACAGTAGGCACAAACAGTACACAAACGCTGGTAAGCAGGTACTTAATAGCACAGGAAATCTAATTTGGTTTTTAGGAACATGGTGTTTGCTTTAAAGTAAGATGCACATACACATATACACATATTCTAAGTTAGTATCGTAACTAAATTAAGGAATATTTTAAGTAAAATGAGGTATAGTCTTTCAATAAAAACTACTATAAAGGCCTGAACAAGATAATGAGTTTTTGAGTTAACCTCTCTCTTTCTCTCTCTTTTCTTTTCCAGTCTGAGCTACAGTAACTGAACATCTGTCAGTTACTGGGCATTGGTGACTGCAGAGGTCATATTGTATACTGTAAATTTATTGTGATCCCACCGGCAGGCATATGCAAAGAAAACCCAAGACCTCTACTTGACAGATGTTTATAGAGTTTTGTAAAGTTGCTGAACCGTGTTGGATTTCTGTGTTGTCAGCTCAAAACCTACCCTGTGACTGAGTTTTTTTTCACCTCATGAGACAGGGCTCTGGTTTAATGCATCATGCAAACCTATACTATTGATTATATTAATATAAAACTTTGGGTTTTATATATTTTCATGACCAGTAAAAATGTTTAAATAAACATTTCTGCAATTAAGATTAGTGCAGATGCTGTTTTCACTGAATGTGGAGAGAGGTCACATCGATTTTTAGATGATTTTAGATGATTTTAGATGATAGGTACGTCAGGAACTGAATGAAAAGTATTGAAAACAAATTACAACAAAAGTACACTTTGTTTATTCTCTAAATATTTTATGCAAAAATAATACAAAACAAATGTTTATAAATGTTTATAAAAATAATACCAACCTTTTTTTATACACATTAATAAATTCTTGTACACCTTTACAAAACAATTGCAAAATTTGTACATTTAGCTTGTCACTGGGGCAGTACCATTAACATAAGTCATATATGTTCTTTTGGACAACCTCCCCCTAAAGGTAGTATATCCATATACGTTAAGTTTCCAAAAGGCAACAGCAGGTAAACCTTTGAGGCTACCACCCCAGTGACAAGCTACAGGTTTATATATTGCATATTTTATAAGAATGTACCACATATGGTCTATGATCTGTAACGGGTGGTTTGTAAACCTACTTTTCTCAGATGATTTCACATGGAATGAGCTAGTCAAACAAATTCATGCAAATTGCATTTAAATTGCAAAACACTCAAACCCAAATACAGCTTGTGCTTATGCAATCATTGTTCATGTCATGTGGTACAGTAAATGACCATTAGACTGTCCAAACAAATTGCCACAAAATCAACAGATATTAGATTTAAATTTAATTTAAATATTACTTATATTCACTTGCTTAAGCTTGGTAAATATGAGAGTGTAACCTTTTTCAGATTCACTCATTTGTGCTGTAAATGCAAAATTTTGAATGTGTATATAAACCACTTTGCTCTCAAGCATACCGTACTACTAGGACTGCTAGGATGTGATTACTGGATGCATGTTTGCGAAAACAAACTGCTCCTTAGCTTGAAGTCTGTGCTGGAGAAATGATTTTCATTTAACAGACCCTGTGCAACACTCAAACCCAAAGGAAGAAAAGGAAATGTTATTGCTGTCTGTATGGTCACTTCATATATAATTATTCTGACGTTTGTTACATCATAAAATAGCTCCTAAGTTTTTCTAAGTTCCTGAATCTAATGCAGTAGATCTAGCACAAGGTGATTCTCTGAACAACTCTCTCCATAAACATAGAATACAATATAATGTGTTACTGTATGTTTGTTTGTGTGTTTTGTTTTGATTTGAAACAAGCAGCATATAGCAACGTCAGTAACCTAATATTAGGACATAATAAGTGATCAAGATAAAGCAATTAGAAAAATAATACTTTGTATTCTCTTTTATAAAAAAAAAACATTAGTGTTTTAACCAAGACGTGGACCCTTCATTTACAGATTAATGCACAAAAGAGACTTCATTCAGCAAAGTTACCATGGCTGCACATTTTCCAGGCAGGATAATGTTCAAGGACTACCCATAGAAATCATTTTCCAACCAGCCTGATGGACACAGCATGCTCAGTCTGATTAAAAACCACCCAAATAAATAATGAAAACAACCCTTCATTTCTCACTTGCTGCTCCCTCCTCTCTATTCACTTTACACAAGCTATTTGCACACCATTTGAAAAACCAAGCTGCTTTGTACTCTTACAAATAGACCCTCTACCAACCCGGTTTCACTGAAAAGCCAAGTTGCCATCTTTTGTATTTTTAAAAGAAGCCATATGGTAAAAAATTGAAATCTGATATGAGGCAGAAACAACCATAAAATAGAAACAAACCCATTTGTACAATGATTCAGGGGATCTTACGCTGCATTTGTTCCCTTAATAGTGTAATTTGTTTTTAAACATTTCCTAAGTTTCTTATTAAACACTTAGGAAATGTTCAGCAGCAGATCAATCCTAGTAGAAATGAACCAGCATGTGTGCTTTATTTAGTTATTTGTCTGTAAACACTAAGAGCTAGACAACTTACATTTAAAAAAAATGAGAATGAAAATGACAACATCAGATTTTAAATGATTTTCTGGTAAAGGAAATAGGGCATGCCTAAAGCAAACAAACATGATTCATATGAGACATTTAGCCATGAAGAAGAGAGCTGCAGAATGCTTAATAATTTAATCTATGTTTTGCTCTTGTTTACCTGTTTTTTTCATGCTCAGGTTTGTCTTTGTGGAGGTTATTCTATAGATTCTATATTAGTTATCAAAAGAACAGAAAGAAATTGAAAGGGGGATGAGACAGTGGGTGGTTATATCTTTATTTAATGGATTTCATTGGGATGAAAAGCTATGTGTTATGACCACACCCTGTATGACTGGAGGCTGGTGACTTTCAGCTCTGGGGTGGAGGCTGACACTTTTTAAACTCTCAGCCATTTGATACACAGTCTAGTTATTAACAGACAACAGTTGATGGCTCTTTGAAAAGGTAAACTGATTTGTGTTTTATTATACCACTAAAGAATGCTATTCGGTGCCTTCATTTTAGCCATGTTAAACATCTAAATGTGTATTATTTTGTATAAATCTCAATTTGTCTATACAATTTATCTATGTTGGTGCTCTTATTCCAATAGTTGTTTTTCAGTTCAAGTGGACAAATGTAGTTGCTAAAGTTTGTATGTTTGTGCTTGTATGATATATCCAGGAAATGTAATGGAGTTCACACAAGCTAATGAGCAGCATTTAAGCAAGAACAAACAGATCAGAGGTTCCATGGGAAACACAGATGACGGGCTGAAATATGATAGTGGGCGCGTAGCCTATGACTTCAGCTGCATCCACAGCAAAGGTACAGCAAATACACAGATTAATGGGTGGTGAAAACTCTGATCTTTTCCATGTACTTCTACAATGGCAAACAATTTCTGTCTGGCGATGTAGCACAGCATTGTGGGACATTTGTTTAATTTGATACCAACAGTAAAGTACTGTTCTGATTGATTGAGCGTAAATTGCAAATTGTGTTTTGACATTTTGCACCCAAATGCATGAATAGTTCTACTATTCAGAAATGGAAACTTACGTTCTGCCTAGTTTCATATTCAATTATCTATTCAAATTTCTTTTTAAATTTATATTCAGTTTATTAGAGATTCATTTTAATTATGCTACAATTATTCATATCATTTTGTTTTCAAGGTAATGTGCTTTCAAATCATTTCTTTTAGATTTTCTGTAATTTAAAGCAGTATCCAGTGTTCTTTGGAATGCTTTCAATTGTGAATGCAGAATTGCTTTTCCGTGTCTGTATAGAAGCTGCTTGAGAAATAAATACAGTAAATAAGACTTACTGATAGACACTAAATTATAACCTTGATTCAACACAACGATTGACAGCAGAACCTGTTAATTTGCTGCAGAAAGACAAAAACTTGGAATGTATGTTTTCAACTTCATAGCGACACATAAAGCTCATGTCAAGTCATGATAACACAAATCATCAAAACGCCATTCAAGATGCAATTTGTGTTTGCTCAGATCTGCTCCCTGCTAAAGATGGAGAGGAGGCAACTAAGCATTTCTTGCAGGAGCTGGTCAAAATCTTGCTGGACTATATCAGTAAATCTATGAAACGCAGTTCCAAAATTGTGGATTTCCACCATCCTCATCAGCTCAAGGATGGTCTAGAAGGCTTCAACCTGGAGCTCCCTGACCAGCCAGATAATCTGGAGCAACTACTGGTGGATTGCAGAGACACACTGAAATATGGAGTTAAAACAGGTGAAAAGATTTACACAGGTCATGGCTGTGTTTAGTGTAGGCCAAGGGTTTCCACACTAGACAAAGTTGGGTAATAAATCAATATCTCTGTATAAGGCTATTTATACTGTATGAGCAACTCTAGAATGTAATTTCTAGCATTTTCTGAAATAAGCAGCAAACATTCTATTTGCTATATAGGCTGTAGATAATTTAACAGTTATTCTGTGTTCTCCTGTAGCTTGGTGGTAGCGCATTGCATTAGCAGTGCAAGAGGTTGCGGGTTTGATTCCCAGGGAGCACATATACTTATATTATACACACATTATATTACATATAAGCAAATGTATTACTTGAATGTACTATAAGTTGCTTTGGATAAAAGCGTCTGCCAAAAGCATAAAATGTAAACAGTTCATAGCCACATTAAACATGAGAAATATAAAAAAGAAAGTCTAAACAAATTGTTAGCATTCTAACACTGTGTACACATGAACACCTTTGTGTGACATTCATTTTAAGAGTAGCATAACATAAAAAGCAGGAAAACAATGCGAAACCATTTGTCAATCTGCAATGTTCAAGCATTACCTCCGTGCTAGGCAACATTCAAATGACATCAAAGATCGTTCAGAAATGTACAAAAACACCCTTAGGAAAACAGACCTAAAAAAAATTGATGGTTAATTCTGCTGTATTACTGATGTTACATTTAGGTGCTACATTTGAAATCGGTCTGAATACATAAGCTACTAAATCTAATAAATAAACAAGGCTCAACACATACATGCATGCTAACACAATAACCCAAGAGCCTTGGCAACCTTTTTCCTTTACAGTTTCAGAAGAGAGAAAGCAAATTTACAAAAGTAAATGTCTTTGTCTGGTTAAGGCTTTTGTTAACACTGCCCTGCCTACATCACCAGGTCATCCACGATTTTTCAACCAGCTGTCAACAGGTCTTGACATCATTGGTCTGGCAGGAGAATGGTTGACGTCCACAGCAAACACAAACATGTCAGATACCATCTGTATTTCTTCAACGTTTATTATTCTAATTATGGATAAACAGAAGTGTCAATTGCTTATATGTACAGTTCATCAAAACTCATTTAATGAGAACATTTCCTGTTACAGGTTTACTTATGAAATATCCCCTGTCTTTATACTTATGGAGGAGGTCGTTCTGAGAAAAATGCGTAAGATTATTGGCTGGCCTGAGAAGGATGGAGATGGCATCTTCTGTCCTGGTAAAAAACATTAATATTTCTGTTTAAAATATGACAGAAGCTTTGTGGAACATTGCAACTTTATTAGGGTTTCATTACACAACTAATGACTTTATCTGCAGGGGGTTCCATGTCCAATCTGTACAGTGTGCTGGTAGCGAGGTATCATCGCTTTCCGGCAGTGAAGACACAAGGGATGTGCGCGATACCTCGCCTGGCAATGTTCACCTCCATGCACGTACGTGATCTCATTATTGTTTTCTTCTCTCTCAGCGGGTGTGCTGTGACAGTTCCACTTACTTGATCAGACACATAGCACGACACATATCAGTTATTACCTCCTGACCCACCGATTAAGGGGTCGGACATTATTTTTATAAAGTCATAAACTGTGATAAAGTGATAAACTGCAGTTAATTCAAATATTTTGTGTCTTACTATGGCAAAGTATCATGTTAGCTATTCACTGGATGATTAAACAGGTGCATGTTTAACATTCGCTTTCTGTATTAGAGTCATTATTCGGTGAAGAAGTCTGCAGCGGTCCTCGGTATTGGTTCTGAAAATGTGATTGTCGTCAAATGTGATGAAAGGTAAAGCTGGTTGAATCGTAAGTTCAGAATCTGCATGATGTCTGGTGTAAGAAAACTAATAATGATGTCTCTCTGTAAGGGGGAAAATGATCCCATCAGAACTGAACTCTAGCATTGATGCAGCAAAGTCTAAGGTTGGTCAAATTAACTTATATAGAGCCATTACTGACAATATACAACAGTTAAATGTGCTGTCATTTATTTTGTTTATGGAATAGCAAGAAAACTTTTTACCTGATATATAACACGGAAATTCTTTTGCTGTAGTTTAAATGATAGAGCATGGCTTAAAATGCTAATGTTATGTTATGGGTTTGGTTTCCAAGGAATGCATGTAGTCGACCGATAATGTAAAGCTTGAATGCACTGGAAGAGCGTCCACCCAATGTATAAATGCAAATGCAAACAATGACCTAGATGTCATGAAAATAGATTTCATGAAGTACCACTCTTATCATTGTGCAAACAAAATATGACTAGTGAAAATTATATGATGGTCAAATGCTTTGTTTAGCCAAGAACCCTTAAAAGCATTTGTTATTCATTTTACAGAGAGTTGGTTGCTTGTGAGAAATTGGTATATAGCCACCAATGCTTTTACTTTAGAAGTAAAATAGATTTTTTTTATTTTAGAGTAAAATAGATTTTACTCTAACTTTACAAATTCAGGTTTGATTTTTCTTACTGTTAACAAAGAGATGATGCACCATTGAACTCCTGCACCACCTCTGATATCAGTCTTTTCAGGTTTATGTGTGCCTGCACATCTTTGTAGGGGGAGTTTTGAAAAGGATGGGCATGTCTAATTTAGTTGCAGAAATTCCAGAACAGGCGACAAGGACTCATGTAACTACCTTTTTTATTACATATGATTTCTATAGGGTCTGGTCCCATTCTACATTAATGCAACTGCAGGAACCACCGTCTATGGGGCCTTTGACCCTCTGAATGAAATAGCAGACATATGTGAACAGCATGGCCTATGGATGCATGTGGATGTAATACATCTTTATCTTATTCCATACATTATATTTAATTGTTATATAGTTATATTTAGTTATAATAATAGTTATAAATAGTTATATTTAATTATGGAATGCCTTAATGCTCTCATCTCATTTATAGGCTGCCTGGGGTGGTGGCTTGCTCTTGTCTAATAAACATCGTGTAAAAATGCAAGGAATCGAAAGGTAACCATAATCTAACTTTTGATTGGGCAAGAGAGCAATATTGTATGCTGGTAGAAGTGCAGCCATCAATAATTTGGTTTCGATCGAATGTGAATATATTGTGCGGAGTGTACCAGATTTAAGCTTGTATATAATGATTTGCATAACGTAAGTAATGCAATTCGCTGTTGCATTGCAGGCTGCAGGGCATTTGCAAATGTCAAGACTGCCTTCATTATGAGTAGTACATGATCAATATGAAAACAGACTTGCAAACAGGTGTTGTTTGCCTAAACAAACATGAAGTCCTCAACAAAGTTATCAGTTGTAAGATCTCACTACTCAGACAAAGGTTACTTCAGATGAAAGCCTCTGCTCCAAAACAATAATGAAGAATTATTTGTTCTTCACTAGCTTAGCAAGAAGACGGCTTGCTTCATCTACTTTAAATGTCAGCAGTCCATTCTTCTGATGCTTTTCTGACATCTCTCCCTCTTATTTTCGTTTAATCAACACAAAGTGCAGTCTTCATTGCCATTAAGCTTGCTGCTCTGCAGGATAATTCAAGCAATTTCTCAAGTAATTTTTATCTGTAGGAGTGCAGAGCAAGCACATGTATTGCAGTGACATTTACTCTGTGGGAGAGTATTAAAACATAACTCACTCAACCCATTTCAACCTCCAAAACTTCTTTTATTTGTTGTGTTCTGTAGTTTGTTAGAACCTGTAATTACCATCTCGCGCCCAGAATTCATCAAAATTATCAATCTAATGGACTCCACCTCTGGTTTCACCTGTGTTTCAGAAGTCTGTTTTTATGTTAAAAGTGTACTTTGAATTGGTAAAATTATTTTGACATCTAACAGCGTCCTGCTTTTTCTATGCTTTCAACCAGGGCTGATTCTGTGACCTGGAATCCACATAAAATGATGGGCGCACCACTGCAGTGCTCAGCTATTCTAGTCAAAAAGAAGGTGAGCTAAGCTGTAACTAAGATGTTTTCAGTGGTAATTTATTCACAGCACATCCTAGCAGCTTACCATGTGTTGTTTTCAGGGTCTCCTGCAGGAATGCAATCAGTTGTGTGCTGAGTATCTCTTTCAGCCTGACAAGCAATATGATGTGTCCTATGACACCGGGGACAAAAGTATTCAGTGTGGAAGACATGTGGATGTCTTTAAACTGTGGCTCATGTGGAAGGCGAAGGTAATGTCTATGATGGCTTTGAAATGAATTCAAGTGAAATGCTTGTCAAAGCATCATCAGATAAATAGGAAAACTGACAAATACAATTTCCTTTTAGAGTGGAGAACATTGTTTGAAAGGGTTGAATTAAAAAGTAGATACTTTCCGCAACCAAAATATTGTAAAGTATTTATTACACACACATTGTATATAAATGTATGTATATATATAATATACAATCAGATTTATCCACGTTTTAAAAATATTTAGTTTATTTTGGAATTTATGTGCTTCACTAAATACTGGAATAGGTTTTAAAACAACTTTCATTCCACAAAGGTATATCACAGAATCAAAATCAAACACATATTATGTCTCTTTAACTATAAACACAGACATAGAGAATAAATTAATGGATTCTTTTTAGGGCTCAGAAGGTTTTGAAGCACAGATCAACCACTGCTTAGAAAACGCAGATTATCTTTACTACAAGCTAAAGAACAGAACCGATTTTCAGCTTGTCTTTACAGGAAAAGTAAGTGCTGGCCAACTTTCATCACCTTTAAAATGTGAAAGTTACAAGTACTAAATAGTTTATAGTACTACATCTGTTATATCTTCTTACCTGTCAGTTGTCATGGAAACTGTTTGCATAGCTGATACATAAATTCCAATGCCTAATTTCACATTTACCGTATTTTAGCCTGAACACAGCAATGTCTGCTTTTGGTATCTTCCGAGACGAGTGCAGCACATGCCTCTTGGTCCAGAGCGAGATAGGGAACTTCATATGGTAAGTCAAGAAATGGAGTCTTAAAATAGTAATGTTAACCAATAGGAAACAAGTAGACTTGAAATTTATTTCTGTCAAGTGGTTTGTGATCTGCCTGTAGCTTTTCAAGCTAATGTTATTAATTTCTACAGGTGGCTCCAAAAATCAAAGCAAAAATGATAGAAGAAGGATTCACAATGATTGGCTATCAGCCTTTTGGAGACAAAGTAAATTTCTTCCGGTGTGTGTTTTCCAACCCGGCAACACAGAGGGAGGATGTAGACTTCCTATTAGGAGAAATAGCTCAACTAGGCTGTGAACTCTAAAACTGACAAAAGAAGCCTGTCTTTTAAAATACGGGGTGATTATTTCTAATGTTCTTATTAATGCCCCTAATGTCAGTTAGCATTATAGTTACTGTGTGATGAAGAATTTCCCAGCTATTAGGGAACGTTCTCAGAATGTTCACTAGTGTTCTCTAAAAGTTGTAAAATGTAAAGGAGATGTTTTTATAGCCTAAAATTGTTAGCTGGGTTGTTGTTAATGTTCTCTAAAAGTTGTAAAATGTAAGGGAGATGTTTTTATAGCCTAAAATTGTTACCTTTCTTTTTAGTACACTTAAATTTTTTATCTCAGGAATTACTAATAATTTATTCTTTGTCTGCGTAAACATGGTATGGTATATAAGCTAGCACAAATATGATTTACAGCTGGTGCTGTAGGTTGTACAAATCCAATGTTTTTTGAAGTGAAAGCTGCAATTTTAAGTCTTGCACATATGCTGTCAGACAGCTAGATTGTTTGTCTACTAGTGCCTTCTGCTGGCCAGTTCTGTTCATGTCTGGACCTACTGAATTGTTCATTGATTTCCCTCATTTATGAGGCTGTACTGTAGAAGTGCAATTTTTTAGGGTAATGTTATTTTAAATGTTATATTCTTATATGAATAGCGTATATATAATATTTAATAAATTCTGCTATATCAAAAATCAGTTTTGATTTAATTTCAATTGCAGTGTTAAATCAAGCGGCACATTTATATGCCTGAATTTATTCACAGCTTGTTGGTCCTTCATGGTTGCTGGTTTGTCCTATAAGACAGGAATTTCATGAAAGCAAGACTTTTTATTTGTATACCACCTGCTGTTCTCTGTTGGTGTAGAAATAAATTTATATAGCATAACTGTCCTTTAAAACTTTGGTTGGTTACCGCAGTACAATCAGTTATGAATGATTAATTTGCACACAGATGACAGCATACCAGACAGTCCATTTCAGAACAGGAGTTCAATGCCACCGTTTTCATCCTGTGTTTTTTTACTTTAACATTGTTATAATAGATTTTCACCACATTTAAATTTAAAAGTAGATAAAATATTCCTGTGCAGAGTATGATTTGTGACAGAGAGTGACGCTGAAGATGGATCATGTCAGTGCTGCGTGTTAATGGCCTGTTAAAGCCCCCATTGGATAGGTGATTTACTAAAGTTAGAGGAGAAAACAACACATGTTCCAGTATTTGGACAACACAATCGATCATGTACAATGCGGCTTGGTACTGCTGCATGATTTCAGCAAATGTCTGCAGTTCTGTGTAGCATGCAGACGGATCCAGGCCGAGTTAAATGAGGTGTGTTCCTTTGGTCATGGCCAGCACTAAATATGCATACTAACATGGGTGAGTATTGGAGTGCTTTATGGTTTTTGCATGATATTGTGTACCTTTTACAGGATTCCTGTGGAAATGTGTATATAAAGTGGATATATTAAAACAGACTCTGTCCTCAATTAATATCAGTTTGTGTTTAATAACACTGACAGCTAATAATAATAAACTGACAGCTAACAGTGCAGAGGGTGACAAGACTGAATGTTGTATAGTTTTTTTTAAAAAGTGCAATAAAATGATCTAATTTGATAAAAATATTAACTTATCAAACTAAAACCACATTTTAAATTTGCATTAAGGCATTGATGAAATGTGAAGTAAATTATGCCTTTAGAAGCACAAAGCAATCTGTTCTTGACCAGAATCAACAACAATAACATCTTTAATAATGTTTATGGCATGGGGATGTGATAACATTTCATTAAGTGTTTGCCAATGATATGTCCTAGCTGTGGGTCCTCTTCTTAAATGTTCTCTAAACGAGGTAAAGTTTCCAGAAAACGATGGTTCAACTCATTTTAACCAAATGTTTTTTTTATGCTGACTGCTTTTACTTTACTTCAAGACAGACCTTGAACAAAAACCTTGAACAGGAATATTAGTCCAGAATAAATAAACTGAGCAGAGTATTGAGGGTTCCAGCAGAACCAGTATTTAAATATTGAAGCCATCACTTCAAGGTCAGAGCACCAGGTTACCCACCACACACTTTGGACACACTTACAGGAACAAATTAATAATAGTTCAAGCTATTTTGATAGATTTGTGTAGCTTTTACCAATGGCAGCATGAGTAAATAGGCTAGCATGTATTTAACAAATTCAAAGGGACAAACAAGATCTATCATGTCAAATAAACCAAATCTTACTAATATGTGTTTCCAGTTTAATGAAAGAATTAAATTTAATCAACACAGAAACAAATGCAAAATCCACAAGTATAAAACTATTGTTGCTACAGAAAGAAACTCCTCAGTTAAAACAACTACTGTACTTTATAAACTTTTAAACAAAAGATCCATTTAGATACATACAGCAATTAGCATAATTCAAGGCAGTGAAACTATACCTTAATATACATGTACTTCACTGTTCGGGCACAAACTGGACAACCATAGTATATATTGTCAATAATACACATTTACAGTTTGGAGACCTTGGGAAATGGGACTTGCCAAACATATTTTCCCTCAGATACTTACTAGACATGCAAATACATTTAGTCAATACTGCTAGATTTATTAATGACATTTCTGCACATTAACTGAACAAATTCCGCAAGTAAATAGTTAATAATAAATCAGAGCATTCACTGGCATTTAAAATACCATTAGCTCTGCTAATAGATTGTGCGTTTGACTTTTGCTTACACTTTTTTACATTCACCTGTTCCCTCATGTATACAGTTATCATATCCCTCCATATAGGCTATATGATGTACATAATCACTACTGTAAACGAAATCATACAAGAGATCTCAAGCCACGAGGGCAATGCTGCGTGCAGTGGTCTGTTCCAAACAGTGTTCGGTCTCATCCACAGGAAATAATGGTGAACCGTTTGGAAACACATGACATGTTGTGCAACACAATACCCAACAGAAAAATTAAAATGACTGCCACAAGCAGCACAGTGCAAACCCCCGTCCATGCAGTAGTCTTAACAGTCACCTCCTCTCCAATTACCTCCTCTCCCTGGTCCTCCCCCAACACCAGGCTTCGCCCATCAGAAACATTTACCACACCAACACTTTTAGGGGCAAAGCGGCATGCTGGCTCTCCAGGCATCAGTGTCTCATCTGTGTCCAGTGGAACAGGAAGCAGGTAGCAGCTGTTGTTGGGTAAGTGTATAAAGATGGGCGTGTGCTCAGAAGAGTGTGTTAGACTGATGATGGAAAGCACTTCCGGGTCATCTGGGAGATGGGAGATAGACAGGCCTCTGGGGAGTTGTGTCACACACCGGCACCAAGGGCAGCGGATCTCTCTCTGACTGAACCTCATCTGGCTGAGGCAGACGGAGCAGCATGTATGCTGGCAGTGCAGCAGTTTGGGACGGTGCCGCTGGCTAAAGTAGTTGAAACAGATTTGGCACTCCAGTTTGGAGCTCTGGGACAAGGTCTCCATAGTCCTCAAAATTTGGGTGTTACACATCAAATCTAGTTCTCTTACTGGATTCACACTTCGGTTGCTTTAACGTCAGTATCCTTATGAATCTGTATCATCACTTTATTTTCCTTTGACCACTGTGTTTTGATTGGTTGTCAGGTCTTTAATCCATGTCTGGCTTTGCCTGTGGAACCAAGACAAGGATGTTGCATCAAAACAGTCTGTCAAGCATTTAATCCAGGATAAAACTTCTGGCACATACACAAGCAGGCAGATGGGGTTAATTTATTATGCGCTAGCTGTGGGCTGCATCTAAACTGTTGTCAGGTTTGACTTAGATGCAGGCATTTGGGATAAGTAAACAAATCAGCAGGGATTAAGACTGTCCACAGTCACCCTGAGACTAGACTGAGAGAATGCTGAGGCTAGCTAACTAAACAAGGAACCATAAACACCACACTCAAACAGTACCCTTATTTTTGTTGCATTGATTTGTTATTCATGATTTATTCTCTGGGCATTTGATATTACTTGAGTGTTTCACTGAGTGAATCTTACCAGAATCTAAAACAGATTTAGGCAGATGTTTAGGTCATTTGATGAGAACAGTTGGACATAAATGCAGTCCTACTTCATTTTGATGATGAAATATATCTGTAAAACAAAGAAATTGCATGAATGAACAAAGGATGAGCCATTTAGCTGTGTCCTAAAAATGTCATTTCTGTCTTTAAATCTCATCTTAAAACTCACCTATTCCTGCAATACTTCTCCTCCCCTGACTGCTGATCTCTGTCTTTTCTGCGCTTTTGTTTTGCTCTTTTCTCTGTTTTGACATTGTTCTTTCAGTTATGCTTTGTTTTTACTTACTCATGTCATTTTGATATTTGTTATAATATCTTGGAACTTAAAGTGTCCTTGAGTTTTGTAAAGGCAATATGCAAGTAAAATGCATTATTATTTTTATTATTATTCATATAGTAGATCCATTCTGTTATCAACTTTACCCTTTGCAAACAGTGTTGTTTCATTGCCATAACATGCTGTTCTTCTCAATGAGCAACATAATCCACTTTCAGCGTTTTTTATGTACACGCACACACAATGTGGGTGAAAAATTTTCATTGGATGAACAGATTCCTCTTACAAGCAACAGCAAAATGTGACCTAGTTTAGTTAAGCCCTTAGGCCAAAACTCAGAAACCTGCATGACACATGACTATTATCATGCATGAAGCTGACCAGTCAATAATGATGTCCAAAACCCTTCCAGCACTCACGCTTCCCTCTGACCTTAACAAATTCAGAGTTTAAAAAAATTTCCCATCCTCATCAAACTGATTCGAGGGCATTGGTTTCCTTCAGGTACTGGATGGCTAATATGCATTTTAATTGGCTGTTTTAATGCTTGGCACTATGGGAGCAATATTTAAAGCCAAAAGAATTGTGCAAAAACCACAAATGTCAATCACCTCAAGCTAAGATTTAACAGTTGTCAAGTGACTATTTCACAAGTTATAGTTAAATGACTTGTGTCCACCTTCTCTGAGACTTCTTGCTATGCATACTAAATATTGTACTAATTTGCTCTTGTAACTATAACATACAAAATAAAAACCGCTGCATATTTAAAGAAACAGTTTATCCAAATAAAGTCTGTCATCCTTTACTCATCACCATGGGCTTCATATAAAGCCCAATTGCCTTTTGTGTTTCACAGTGATATGAAATGGCACACAAGTTACATGGAATACTTTTATTAAGCTTTAATAGTGCTTTTTTGTCCTTTTTGGAGCTTGACAGCCTCTGGTCCTCATCCACTTTTATTGTAAAAAATAGACCAGCTCAAACAATCTGCTAAACTTTGATGTTCCAAGGAAGAAAGAGAATAACATGGGTTTGGAATGACATGATGGTGAGTAAAGGCTGGCAGAATTTTCATTATTAGGTGAATCATTCCTTTAATGTATTGGTCTCTCTCTTTCAGGTTTATGGGTTATACCATGAGAGTAATTGGCCTTCTATCCCCTGAGAGGAAAAATAATTAATAATGCAATTAAGCCTGCTATTGTGACATGAATGGACGGACACCCCTGAGGGTTTTTTCATTATTATGTGCACATTATCTTGTAAAGGAGAATAGGAAACATTTCTCTTTGGTCCTCCAATCAAAACACATAGCATTAAGGCCATTCAGATATATAGATATCAATACATTCATATAATAATAAATTAAATGGGCATTACAGAAATTTAGTTATTTCATAATCATCAAACTGGTAAAATTACAAATCTGCAAAATGACTTCTAAAATGAAAAAAAAAATAGATTTAAGTACTGCAGATTATAAATTTAATTGGCTGTAATAGAGAATGTGAGTGCTTCATGTAATTCTGTTGTCATGAAAGGCACTCTCTACTGTAGCTCAGTTTCAGTGTATAATTTCCTTCAGCAATTCTGGTACAGCACACAGGGGAGAAAATGTGCCAATCTATTTAAGGTCCTGTGGGCAAATTTACTAAATCATATGAAATCTTTGTGTAGGTGTAACCTTGACAATATGTCCTTGGATTTCACATTTTTTTTTATGTTCATCAATCTCTCCTTTTATGCTGAGCAAGCTGGCTCTCACCTGACGTTTTTTTACTACACTGGACCTAAACTATATATTAAATACATTTATAATGGGACTGGTACCCAAGATGCATCTCATATAAAATTATTGAATGTAAAAACGGTTGTTTCAATTTCGGCTTTAAAGAAATGAAAACATCTCTGGGTCACTTCTCAGTCTGATGTCTGGAGAACTAAGACAATGAAACAGGCAGATACTGTAACAAACTGTCAGCTGCATGCTACAGCGGACCATCAACCTGATGGATGCAGCTGAATCAGGGGATTTGTCAGAAAGAAGGTAAAGAAAAGGGGGAAATGAAAAATGTCATTTAAAAACTGAGGCTGTATGCCATTGTCAAGGGCAATGATCCCACTTCAGCAGGTGGGGAGGGTGTATTTCTGGGAGTTATTCATGCATGCCCTTGGCCTTTACTTTTTGATATTTTTAATGTAACATAGGATGCCTGTGGGATGCTTGTATTTCAGCTTTACACTTCCAGTGTTAACCTGTGTAAACAATGCAGAAATCTGCAACGTCCCAAGGCGACACATAATTTATGCAGCAAACTGCAAACAGAGAATCAAAATAAGACAGATCTTCAGTGGTGGTTATCTTTTTAGACAAACATAGCAAACACACCTTAACTCAGTCCAACAGCTGTATGAATCAGATAAGCATGTAACTTTGTACCAAATCACTGTCAGAACGGGTGTCCAATTAACAAAATCCTTACACTGATTAAAGTACAATGGCTTCAGCTTCCATTCTGAATATTACCGGACTTATGTTAATAAAGAGACCAGACAGAAAAAGGCACAGAATGCTGAGTGGATCAACAAGCATCTGATAGCAATGCACTAAGATGAGATAATGTAAGATAATATCAATGGATTGTACTAATCAAGGCCCAAGGACACATTAAAGTCAGAGAGCTTTGAAAACCGCCCCAGATATCAACATAAATGGATGCTATAAACAGACTTTGTAAGACTAAGGGTGTTTTTGAAGATAACCCAAATATTTTGCACAGTGTGGCATGTATAGGCATTATCAGGGCAAGGCTGTTTCTCAAGGCATATTTAGACTAGTTGTCATTGGCTGCGTCCTCAATCAGAGTGTGCTTCCTACTAGGCATTTTGTGCATCATAGGTGCGACTATCAAAGCACCCATGTTACCCAAAATATCCCGTCTCGTTAGGCAGTACGTCTTGTTTTGAAACGCGGCCATTGTAGTTTTACTTTGCAATCAAAACAAGACTTCAAAACAACCGGAAAAAGAAAGGTCGCTGCTCAAGACGAGCGAAAGTTATACCGTATACTGTTGCAATAAAGCAATAAAACAAGTCTGGTGCTTGTTTTATTGTTCGTGTATGCGCACCAGACGCTGTCGCTTATAATACATTACAAAATAACTTTTTGTAGTCAGATTACGAAACTGATGAGAAACCTCATTAAACGAGTGAAGGTGCTAAACCTGTCGTTTGCACAACTGTATTGTACTCATACCTGGCAGAGCTGAGATAACGTCAGGCGCAGTTTACAATACAGCTAGCAGAAGTGACAGCATCAATCGTTGATCGGGGGAAAACGTGTTCGTTTGTTATTAACTCGTTTGTTTTCTTATGCGCGAAAATCGTATAATAGTCATTAAAAACTTTGTGCGAATGCACAGTAAGCACAGAAAGAAAATGAGCTTAAGACCCTTCACATAAAGCAGGAGATAAACAACTCACCTTCTCGCAGTACGTTTTCTTTCATCTATGTGAACGCCGTATGCAAAGCAGCCTCATCTCGCGTACTTCACTCTCGCTCCCTTCAAAGGCTGTACTGTAGACTCTCATTGCTACTCCCACAGCGCATCCAATAGCCAGCGACTTCTGCGAATGAGACAGCCAATAGAAAAGCCGCGGAACACGATTGCCACGCCCCTTATAAAGGGCGCTCTTAAAAACAAGTACGAGCGTGACAATCCTTAAGGCGGAGTATTTCGTAAAACAAATACACTGTTATCTTGTACGATATCTTGTAAGATAAAGTGCTCAGAACTCATGTACTTTACATAGTGGCAATAACAACAGAGCAGCGTGAATCTAGGGAAATATTAACTACAAAAGACTAGTTTGGTTTATTATCCTGCTTTCATCTGCACAAGTGACGCATTTAAACAATCTTGAGAGGGAGTTGTGATGTAAACACTTTTCTGAGTATTGCCCCCATTAATACAAATCAATTCGTTGATCCGTTTCTACATCCCGTTCTTTTAAAGATTACATTTAGAGGAACCCATCAGATGGACTCTTTAAATGTCAAAGCTGTCATTCAGTGTGATTACAGCGACTCTGAATTGCAGGCCTAAACAAATGAATCCATTGACAACTTCAGGAGCATTTATGACATTCAGATGATGTGATACCTTTATTCCTCCCTATAGATAGAACAGTGACAGTAAGCATCAACCTTAATTTCCTAAAGTAAATGGGCTTATGATTGGTATAAGGAACCAGCCACATTAAGTGGAGAATTACTCAGTTAAGGCATGGATATGAGGATGTCTGTATGCATGTAGTACATGCACACACACCTTAATATCAAACGATCAGATACAAGCTAAAAGATGCACAAGACCCACTTGTAAAAAATAAAAACAGCCCCAGTGTAGTGTATTGGGCTTCACTGTGTGTAACTTCAGACAAATCTATTTTAAGTTCACCACCAACTGAGACTCTGGAACAGTGACAAGTCCCCCACTAATTGTCTGGCCCTCTCAAATTAAAAACAAGTGGATAATGCCATCAAACACTGCACAACCTAGAAAGAAGGCAAAAGAAATCCTTAAAAAAAAGTTTCCAGATCCCCAACACATAAGTGCAATGCAAATACTTTAATGACAATAACACTGTACAGTCAAGTGCAGTTTCCCCACATCAATATTACACTGCAATGTATAAAAATTGCATAATAAAAACAAGGACACATCTGGACTAAGAGTGGCTAAACTGACTAATTGTCCACTTTATTTTTTTTTTTTTTTTTTTTTTAGTACCAGCTGCATCTCCAGTGCCCAATAACTGAAACCGATCTCAATGGACCAATCCTTGACTACGTCATCTACGACATTTAGGGCTCTTAATATCAGGCAAGATCTACACCTCTTAGATCAAGCCACAGTAGATACCCCATGTGGGTATGGGTCAAAGCATAGTCCAATGGGAGCAGTCCAAATGTAGATTAAGATGAATGAATTGCATTCAAAATAGAAAACTGACCTGAGCATTGGAAATGCAGCAAGGTGTACGTCACTCATACATCTTCAGTTACATACAGTAAAGAACAGTCCATGTGTACATTTCATGGTGAAGTGCATTTTACACAAATTTCAAGTAATACATTTAAGCATTACAGCAGTGCATAAAGGATTAGTATCTTGTGCCTCTTTTCTTCATGGCACCTGAGGAGACAAGCATATTGCAAGCTAGCATGAATGTGTAATAAATTGTGTAACACAAAGGACAACCTACCCCTGCCTCGCTGGCAGTAGGTAAATTCTGTTTCGCAGTCATCATATTCACTTCTTGGCCTCTGCTGGAGGACAGTCTTAGGTGGTTTTCTCAGTGTCTTTCTCCCTTCAAAATTTGCAAAGACCAGAAATTGTGAAAAAGCATACTTGACTTTCAGATAGCCAAATAAGATCAGCAACAACAGTACATATCCTACCTTGATCGTGAGGGCCACTGACTTGTCTCCAGGACCTTGGCTTAGCACCACAGCTTGCCCAGTTTTCTTGGTCAGACACAACACCCTCTCTCCATTGTCGTTCTGAAGAAAATAAATTACTCAAGCGGAGCATCTTAATGGCATTATAAAAGAGAGGTGAAAAAAAAAAAAAACCTTACCAACACAAAGCCTGCAAAAGACACCCTTTTGAGTTCTCTTACCCAATTTTGCCAGTGCACCACACACTTCACAGCACTCCCCTTTAGGATGTATCCGAGCATGCTCACGTAATTCACAACTCTCCTGGCCTTCACATACCAGCTTCCTGTGCCAGTGCTTGGCACAGTGATGACCACATGGGGGCAGCGCATGCCTGCTGCAGCACTTCCTCTTGAACACCCTTGGAGACTCGCAATTGCTCCGAAGCTCTCCTTCAATATCAAACTCACAATCTTGATCAGACACCTCATTAGTGAGGTCCGTCTCAGGATGGCTGCAGAGTTCTGGCATTTTATACATTCCACTTTCATCCTGTAGGCTTGAGCCACAGCAGGCACAGGTTTTCTGGCAGACAAAGCAAGATTTTTCTGCACTCAAGAGCTCTTTTCGAGAACGAACAGGCACATCACTGGTTTCAGCCAGTCTGCCACCACCCACATACACATGTCCAGGAACGAGATCAAGATCCTCAACATCAGTGGAAAACATTTCATCCCTGGAGGAGAGCTCATCTATGGATGGGCTCAGAACACTCTGGCGCTCCTGGGTCACCTGAGGGTAGTAGCTATAGGAATATGCACCACCAATGGAGGGCAAGTAGTTTTGGGGAGGCAACAAAGTAGGAGAATCGAGGTACACAAGTGGGTCAATCTCTCGTTCAAGACTGAGGCCAGTTGTTGCCTTATTGCAAGGCAGGCGAAGAATTTGATATGACAGGTCAAAATCCTCAGAGAACTTTATCAGAGATTCTGCAGCCACAGCAACATCAGCAGGAGATACATTTTGTACATGCTCAAAACCAGAGGCCACATCACCATGCAAGTCATGTATCTCCAAGTCATAGCTCTCTGTTGGACCTGTAGTGCATTTCACGTCACTACAAAACACGTTGCCAGTGGCATTGGTTGTAGAATTTTCATTTTGGCAGGACATTCCATCAGAAACACACTGTTGGTGACTGTCTCCCTCCATATCCACTTCCTCGTGGACAGAGGAACTGTCAAGAGGCAGCACATCTGATAACACACAGTCATCCAATTTTCCCTGACTAGACTCGGCATCATATGCAGAGTCACTGTATGTTGTGGGCCTGACTTGATTAACCTGCTCTTCCTTGCCTCCTTTAGAGGCAAGTTCCAAACTGGACTCTTCATTTATAGACTCCAGCTTCTCTCCCTGAACCACATCAGGGGTAGAGACCACAATAAGCCCCTTGTCAGCTGCTTTTTGTTCACAGCTCCTGAGACCCTCAATTTTGTCTATCAGTTTGTTGACTGAATCACTAGGATCTGTTTGAACTTCAGAACAGGCAGTTTCCCGCTGCATGCCCGCATGCTGGAAGTTATGGCGGACACGCAGGTCATAGGATGCAACTGACGGGCTGATTCTTCTGTAATCAATTGGCTGCATGGGTGCATGTGGAATCACATACCCAGGATACTGCATAAACTGATAAGGGGCCATGTAAGGACGGCTAAAGTGCAAAGCTGCAGAGGAAGATAAAGCTGTAACTTTCACACATTTAAAAAACACTTATCTAAAGCAACTAACAGATATGCAGTTAAGGTATACATTTGTTCAGTATGCATGCTTCCTGGAACATAACCTACAACCTTTGCACTGCCAACATAATGCTACAGGACCTACAATCATTATACAACCATAAGCAATGCCTCAGACTGTGACCTTACCTGGCCCTGGAAACCCATAGTGTGTATAGGGATTCATGGGCCATTGATACATGAAATAAGGCTGAGATGGTGGCTGAACATAGAAAAATGGTCTGGTGTGGTTTACTGGGTGGTGAGGTTGCCCAACTCCAATTGATTGTGAAGTGTTGTTGTTTATTCCTAAAACACAAAATATATTGTATTACTGTGCACAAATGAACATAAGGCAGATCACCAACTAAAATATAAGAGATATATGCCTGAGAATATATAGTCAAGAACATGTATGATTACCTTCCATTTCTTGTGAGGAGGTAAAGACAGCACCAAATACAAAACACTGCAATACTGTAAAAGATGAGACTGAACTGTGAAAGATGTAATCAAGCAAACGACATCCGGCCAATATCAATCAACAACAATATCACGACCATTTAAACAATAAGCATGGCAGCCTTACTACCGGGCCACATATTATGCAACACGCTGCTATTTTACCACTCAGAAAATTACTAACCTTAGATGTGAAAGTGACAAAGTGGACTTAACTGTGCATAGAACGAGAGCAAGCAACTCTGCCGTCAAAGCTTTGCACTTTAGATTTATAAGTTTCAAACCCGTTTCATGAAAGCCACATTAATGCAATCAATGGATTTCAGCAGGTGTGCCCAATCTAAATACCTGCTGTTCACGTCAGCTTTCATTCATACGCTTGAAAACTGGACGCTTTTTGAATACTTTGTCATATTCAATGTATGAAAAGACGCTTTTTGATTCCTTTGTTTGGTATTAAAATTAAAGTAATAACCGCTCAGTTGGGACTGTTCTTTACTGTTTATGGCTCTTTAGTCTTTAAATGTTTTTGAGTCTTTGTTATTTATTTGTCTGTTATTTATCCACCATTCATTCATGTCATTCATTCATTCATTCATAACGTTTAGATGCAGTTTGTGTGTACTGACAGCGCCTCTGCGCGTTGATAACAGTCACGCGTTTCAGTTTTACGTGTGAGTGAATGAGAGCTGCGCTGCTCTGACTGTAAATACGCGGTAAGTAGCGAAATATTTATCGACAGCTGCAAAACAATGATCCACACTATTAAGCTTACTGAACCGTATAAACAGAGGCATGTCTAGCCGTTTCTGTGTACTAACATTGACGAGTTCGGGCGATATTTTCTTAGTATTTCCTCAGCATTAGCCTGTTAGCTCACGAGTTGTCAATAGTAGATACGTTAAACCAACAGTAAATGTTGTTTTCACGTCGTACACGTCTGTCAACCTGTGCAGTTTAGACAAAATGACGATAAAGACCGTAAAACATCCGTTTATTTCGAAATGGACCTTTATCTCAGTTCTGCTCACTAGTTTCGCTTGCGTTGTTATGGTTTCACTTTTCCATCTCGTAGAAATAGAAGGCTAGCTCATTAGCTTGTGTGCTTTTCAATGACATCCATCAGTCTAATTATATGTCTGTGTGTGTTTGTGTGTTAACATGAATGTTTCATATGTAACCCGTAAAATGACTATGTTTAACAAATTAATGAACAAACAGTTTTTGTGTCAGTTTATGCTTTGAACATAAGTAGATCAGTAAACCACCTTGTGTAATACCGTTAAAATAACTATAGGCCAAATTAGACTGTAGTTACACAGTGTCGATGTTGTTTACTGCTGTTTTGGCTTGAGCTCAGATAATGCAGGCCCCTTTTTCTTTAAATTCTCTTAAATCACTTTCACTTTCAGCTATGGCCTCTATCACTGATCAGCTAGAGGAGGTGAGGCTGAATGCTGAACACAATTTATGTACTCCAGGGTCTGCTCAGGAGGTGAGGGCAGGGGTGGCTGCCATGGCCAACATTCCCTTCCCTCCCTCCAACAAATATCGCTACGTAGCTGCTGAAAGCATGTTGACAGAAAACTGTAATGGAAACCACCGGAAGGAGGTGAGATCTGGTTTAATGAGTTATTTTTCAATAACCCACACAGTGTGTACACTACAGGAAAAATTGGTTGTGTTTGACTTGTGGTTCATGCCACTTATTTCTTCCTGTTTGTTAATGTGGCAGTGATGAGATCATTTACACATAGTGACCATATAGAGGGAATTTATGGCCATGTGAAGGACTTGCATAACACTCATTAGAATGCACAGCGTTGGATAATCTGTCACAACTTCCTGAAGTGTTTCACAAAAATTTATGAAATGTCTCCTCTCTTGAGTTTGTCATCTATTTCCACTATTAATTATGCCTATAAAATTCCTCCCTAGTTATTTTTTACCCACTGTGTTGTTGTTGGTTTGGGATGTTAAATGCAAAATTTGTGCTTGTTCGGACTGTTACACATTAATATCTCTTGCTTAATGTGACTGCTCACATTAATAACTTTTTAGACACTCGGATGCCTACAGAAACTTTCCACAGCTCTGAACATCTTGGAGAAGTATGGCTCCAATCTGACCAACTCCAATAGGCCAAAGTACTGGCGTACAGTGAAGTACAACAACCCTGTCTTCAGAACCACAGTAGATTCTATTCAGGTATGTGGTGCATGAGTGTCAGGCCATAAACTACACAAAACATCCAAAACCAACCTTTTAAACATTTAAATCATCCTCTTTCAGGGTGGCAGGGCAGTTCTTAACCTTTATGGGTACACCAATCAGCAGCACGACGGTTTGAGCTTCCCTGATGATGTTCTTGAGCCAGATGTTGGGAAGGTGGCATCAGTGACTCTTGAGGTCATGTGTCTCCGTATGGAACTGGACATGCTAACCAAGGTTTGAGCCAGTAAAGTATAAGCACTCAGTAGGTTCATCTCAAATGAAGGGTCAGCTTATATAGCGTCTGTTCATTTCCTGCAGGGTGCCCATCCTCATCCAGAATTCTTTGAAAGAATTATTCCTTCCCTCACTCTGCAGGTACTGTTACTTATTGAAATGAGTTATTTTTGATTTTAGTTTTAACCCAATGTACTGTTTTACCAAGGTTGAACTGAAGGTTGAATACTGAAGAAAAACATGATTTGCTAAAATACAGTGCTATATTTGGTATGCAATGGGATAATGCTTTACATTTGTAAAATCAATTAAAATTATATTAATACATATTTTAAAACTGAAAGTTATATAACCAATATAACTGTTTCATGTTCTTACTGGGTAACTTTGAAGTCAGAACTCAGAAATAACTTTGCTTACTGCATCAACTTAAAATGACTATACATACATTTTACAAATATTAAAATCATTTAGTTATTGCAAATAGTTATCGTAAACCATTGCGATATGGGCATTTGCAATATTTCGATATATTGTGCAGCCCTAAATTTCACCTTTAATTACATTTGGTCTCATGTGGTTATGATTTCCTTCATCAAAATTATGTAGCTAAAGGTTACAAGTAGGTTTGTTTTGAACTTTAGGATGTACTATTTCTTTAACAATTATCTTTATCATTAAATGATTTATGATGATTGATGAAGATTTTAATCACCTTTGAGCTTGTTGTTTACATCTTTATATACAAATTGACACAAATTTGACACAAAGTACAATATTCTTGTAATCTCTAAATTAATATGAGGTCATAAAAACTGCTCGTATAAAATATTTTAAAGAATTGGAAAACATTTGTTAGATGAAGTATTTTGTATTACACTGTTTGACATGTGATCCCAGCTATCATAAAATATCTGTACAGGATGAAGGTGGAGTCAGCACAGATGCAGTTGCCTTCTCTCCTTCTGAGAGACCATGGGAGAAGCAAACTACCTCACCTGCATCTACACCTCAGTCCAAATCTCCACTCAGTCCTGCCCTCCCTCTCTCTTCTTCACTGTCCTCTAAACAAATAGGTGACGACATTAAACTTCACAGCCTCCGCTGTTGATAGTTCGCTCATATGTGAAAATTCTACAAACATTTGCTCATCTCATGTTTTATGTTGTTTTATTCCTTCTAACTGTTATAAAAACTGTTATACTTTTAAAAATAAGTGTAATTGTGGTGTAATAAATAAGTGTAATCCTTAATTGTCAACATCTCTACAGAAAACTGCACCATATGTGGCATATTTCCGGTCTTGGCTCACTGTACAACCTGTACTCAGCGGCTGTGCACAGAGTGTGACAAGCTGTATCATTCCCATTCAGGAAGATCTACACACATCAGGATTCCAGTGGGTTCCTCCAAACCCACAAAACGGCTCAGGTTAGCACTGTGAACCTCAGTATTTAAGGGAAAATATTTCTAGTTTAATTCAGCAAGTGTGTCTCTGATATGCTTTTTCCTTTAGCTCATCGTTGTCTACTTGGCAGTGTTCGTACTGCACAACAGTAAATACAATGCAGCAAGTTTTGTGTGAAACCTGTGATCGACCACGCCTGTCCTCCGCTGCCCCTTTTGTGCAGGAGGAGCCACCACAGCCCTCTACAATATCTGGTCAGTCTGGGCATTGCCACTTTAGAATTTATTTATTTTAAAATAAATTCACACTTGTCGCTGTTTTTGCGTTAAGTATGCTGGATCTCACTTCGTTTAACAGGCATATATCACTTTTATATTGTTCCTGCTTGAACATTTGAAGTATTTATTAGTGTTTAGATTCTGTGTTACCAACTTGATGTGAATGTGAATATCATCGTTTTCATAGTTTTTACATTGTGGTGTTTTTGTGCCTTTGTCAATTAGAGTGGCAGTGTAAAAGCTGCACAGTAGTTAATGCAGGCAGCAGCATTCTGTGTGAGGTGTGTGAGCGCCCCCGTCTGGCTACCCGGCCTCCTGCTACACCCTCCCGGCCGACTCCCTCTGCTACAGGACTATTGGACAGTCAGGTGCCACTATGTTTCATATGCTAGTCACTTGCCCAAAATGTCTTTAAAGTGTTGGAGTTATTTGTTTAATTGATTAACAGGTTAGAATTGTTTTAGTACATTTTTACTATGCTACAATGTCACTATACAGCTCTGGATTTTAAAGGGGAAGGGCATAATTTTTGCATCACTAGCGGCAAAAGCTAGTTAATGCTTTTCATGCACAAATGAAATAGTTTGTGATAATCTCTCTTTTGTTTAAGGTTTGTAATTGTTTCTGTTTATATTAATCCTTTTCTTTATTCTTTTTTAGTGGGTTTGCCACTTCTGCACATACGTCAACCACACTCCATCACCAGTCTGTGAAATGTGTTACCTTTCAAAATCAGACCCTGGCCCATCACCCTCTAAACCCCTCCCACTCTCACCAGTAAAGAACATCACACCTGTTTTATCCACACCGAAAGCCACACCCACTGAGGACCCTGATTTGAAAAGACAAAGATTAATGAGAGAGGAGGGGATTAAACTTATTCAAATGATTCGTGTAAGTCTCATATCTTAAACAGCCTGGGAAGGGCACCATCCTTAGAAGCTGACAAGCATTTTTATTGTGTCTGTTTTCTTCAGGAGGGAGAGAAGAAAGGGGTGAGCCCAGAAGAGGTTTACACAAGCATGTGTGTATCTGGGAACAGTAATGTAACACCATTTGATTGGCTGAAAGCAGAATTGCCTCATGTGCTTGATGAAATCTGTGTGATGGCTGCATCCTGCCATAAGGAACCCAATGCGCAATCTACACACTGTTCAAGAGAGAATGATGGCCAGGATGGACCCAAGAGCAACGGTGTGCCTCTGTCCAGAGCAGAAGCCAAACAGGCCTGGCTTGCAGCAGGGGGCGATAATGAGAAGGCTGTCAGGCAAGCTCTCAGAGACCGCAGAGTTAAAGTGAGTTCATGATAGAAAAACATGTTAATTTGATACAGAAAATTAAATTCTATTAACATTTATTATATTATATAAGCATTCTGTTAATGCACTAATAACCAAGAGAGTGATTGTGTCTGGGGCTGGGGACTAAAAAATTGAAGTACAAAATGGGTTTGGGTTATATTTTAACCACAATATGCTTCAGTAATCTTTATTGAGTTTGTTGGGATGTTATGTTATTTTCCACAAGAATCTCGCCACATGCAAAGAGGTGCTCATGTCGCATTATCTGTAACCTCTTGTCTTTCAGGTTATGACCCATCATCATTTGTATTACAGTAGATCTAATCAAACCTGAACCATTTCACGTGCACACTGCATTTTTCCATGTCAAATATTCTGTATATTTAATTGGACATGCACTTACTATTTGTTAAGAATTATGAAATGTTGTTTGTTGCATTTTTTTGTTAAATCTTCAGACCAAGCTTTTGGATAATCCTGTCCTTGAACTATTTAAGCATGAATGCATGTCTGTTTGTGTACATGTTTGTTAGGTAAAAGAGCTTGGCTCTCTTGGCTTTAATGATGTTGCCCGATGTGAAGAAGCCTTGAGGCAAAGCGGAGGGGAGGTGAGGGGGGCTCTCGTCCTGCTGCAGCGTCCTTTACTGGAGCCCTTCCATCAGCGCATGTGGAGCGACGAGCCAGAGCCCCCCATCGACATCAACCATCCTGATAAACAGGTGACTGGCCTTGTATTTTAATGCAGCTTCATAGAAGCTTATTAGAAGAAGACAGTATTGCTATTAAAGGTGGTCAACAGTACATTTGCTGTTTCTAAACATTGCTGTTTATCCATAACACAAGCAGAATGAATTTCTGTGCAAGTCTTAGGTTAAACATTCTTACTTAAATGTCACATTCAATTCAATGGAGAAATTTAGAATAGATTTATGACCAGTTAACACAAATTCATTATTTTTTTTTGCCATGAATAAGACCTAAATTGATTATTCCTCTGCCTGTGTTTAGCATGTTTGCCGTAGGTTGCTAGCAGTTTATGACTTGCCCAGTTGGGGGCGCTGTGAGCTGGCTTTGTCTTTACTGCGGGACCCTGCAGCCCCATACACACTAGAGGATGTGGTTCAAGCTGTGCGTGAGTCACATGATCGAGAGTTCATACGCCGTGTGCTGAACAAAGAGTGTCCAATCTGCCTCTCTGTCTTTCCACATAGCAAGGTACCGAACACCGCACAATGCCAAATAGCATTTAGTTCAAAAATGTTCAGTGGCCAAAATTACGTTGCAGCCCTATTGCTTAGTAATAGTACATTTCTATTGGTCTGTATTTTAGATGCAGTCTTTAACATCATGCCAGTGCTCGGTGTGCTGTGAATGTTTCAAGCAGCATTTTACCATAGCAGTGAGAGACAAACACATCAGAGACATGGTGTGTCCTGTCTGCACAGAGCCTGACATCAATGATCCTGAGCACCTCAACAGCTACTTCTCTACTCTGGATATACAGGTACTGAAAGATGGAAAGCAAACACTAACACAGATAGTAAAAAATGGACACTCAGTACTGAGATATGACTGGCTCAAAGAGTTAGAATGCAGCAGCATGTAGCTTTGCTTCAGGCTACTGTCTGTAGGGTCTGAAATGATCTTCATGTTTGTTTGTGATTTAAATGCACAGCTTAGGGATTGTCTCGAACCAGACGTGTATGATCTCTTCCACAAGAAGCTGACTGAGCTGGCTCTCATCAAGGACCCGAAGTTCTTGTGGTGCAGCCATGTGAGTGACACTTCCTCACTGAACTTCAGTAGATTTTACTAAACCCTCACTGTTTGTTCAGCTCTCATACTTAACTTTCAAGAACATTCATTCAAGAGCATTTAACAGTGATGAGCTGCATGAATTCGGTCCAGTGGGGTAAGATGTGCCACTTTGGCCTAAATTGTCCTTTTGGCATTTAAGATATTAACACATTAAGACATTTTCCTCAAAGATGAGCTTGAGAAATGTTTAACTTTTCTCAGATGGTTCTTTTAGTCACAGGCAGCAAGGGTATGATGGGACATTTCTAAATATATGGTGACATGATAAAAGTTGTGCAAAGTTTGGTAAATGGAGGTGATTCCGTTTTCCCCCTGACCTGTTAGACCCGGTCTTCACCTACTTGACACAAACAATTGAGGTTCATTTATGTTTGCCTTTCCCCTTTCTCTCTTTCACGTTCCCACAGTGCTCATACGGTTTCATCTATGATGGCAATCAACTCAAGGTCACCTGTCTGCAGTGCAGGAAAAGCTTCTGTGCTCAGTGCAAAAAGCCGGTAAATGTTCTAGATAAGTGAACTATGATTCCTTCGTAGTCTAGAGGTTCAACTGTTATTAGAGATTAATTTAGGAGATATATTTTAAAATTAAAAACATGAACAAAAATGCAGTGTTAAATGGTGCTTAACAAAATAAACAACAGTTACCTTTTGTAATTGGCTATGTTTTTATTAAAATAAACAAAAAACAGATACACATCCAAACTGAACTAAAATCATTGTGATATACGTCGCCCTCTATTGTGCTTGTCTTACCATGTCTCTCTGCAGTGGGAGCCCCAGCATCAGATCGTCTCGTGTGAGCAGTTCCAGCAGTGGAAGCGAGAAAATGACCCAGAGTACCAGAGGCAGGGCTTGGCTGGGTACCTGCGTGACAATGGGATCAGTGAGTTCCTTTTTGATCTGCTCCAGAATCCTCTCGGACCTGTGCTAATGCTCTCCTAATCTACTGGCAGCTAACAGTACTACCAGCACCTCACATAAGCCAAATATCAAATATGGCTTCCCCCCACCCCGCTCTGACTACCAGAATGGATTTAAACTAAATTAATCTTAGCAAACATGTTGCTTGCTCATACAGTTTGTTTATTTGGTTTAGTTGTTTTGTTGTGTTTGGGTTTGGTCCAGTGGTGCAGGAAAACAAAATTAAATAATAATGTTGGGCATTTCTCACTTGCAGACATTTTCATTCTGTATTCACACCTCATGAGAAATTTTCTGTTTAAACAAGTTTTTAGTGGTGCATTTGCCATAAGGCTGTTTTCTGTTATTCTGAATCTGTCCATCCATCCATACAGATGTTATTGTTTTTTTTGGTTAGTCATTCTGTCTGTCTCTCATTCTGTATCACTTATTGGTAATGTAACTGTTAGGTTTATTGTAAGAAGTTTCAATTTAGGTTTAAATAAGAAGGACTAAGAAATGATGCGGATCAGTGAATGTAATGGGAACAGCTGTTTAAAATATTTTAAATTCTCCATATCTGTTTGTTTTGTTTCCAGTTCTGCCATTCTATCAGTCCTTTGGTCTTATGTGTCATATTATGTTTTTTTGTATTTCTATCTTAGCTTGTCCTAACTGCAGGTTCCAATACGCTCTGGCCAGGGGCGGCTGTATGCACTTCAGCTGTTCCCAATGCAGGTATCAGTTCTGCAGTGGATGTAACAACCCCTTTCACACAGTGAGTCCCTCTCATCTCAATAATTCTGCTGTTAGGGCTGTTTGTGTCTATATGTAGGTCTGTGTGAATGTTATATGGAGTTATACATGATTGTGATATTCAGTTTGAAGCAGCTCATGAACACAGTTTTGTACTCTTCTCCCTATTCATCCCCATTCCTTTCCCCTCATACGCTTGCTCTTCCTTCCTCTCTGGCAGACGTGTGCAGTGAACCAGTGTACTGTGACAGGTCTGCATGCCCATCACCCTAGAGACTGCCTCTTCTACCTCAGAGACTGGGAGCCTGCCAGGCTTCAGGCCTTACTGCAGGTACACACACAGACACTTTGGTATTCCTATCATTACCCAGACTTTTCATTGACTTCTGTTGTTTTTATAGTTAGAGAATGATATTTTCTGTCCAACCTACCCAGCCCATACCCCTAAACCTAACTTCTGTTCATTTAGACATTTTGAATTGCTGGAACATTTGGGATGTTTACAGTGTGTAGCAAATATCACGTTTTTTTTCACGACTTTTTCGTCTCATAGCTAAAACTACAACACACACACAAAGTCAAACACGATGTGACATTTTAACACAGGCACACAAACGACACAAGGTTGTTTTTTGTCGCTTCTTATCTCAGCTGTTTCATTTTGGATACTTATTTAAACACCACATTTTATTTCCTCACAGAATAAGGGGGTGATTTACAACACTGACACCGCAGCTGGGGCACAGACTGGTACGTTTTTATTTACAAGAGTATAAAATCTAGAAAAGCTTTATTTGTTTAGTATACTCTTACTGTCTTTCTTTCTGTCTGCTTTACCCAAGTGCTTTTGTAATCTGTTTTTCTGCGTGTCTCTTTATCTAATTTGTCTGTCTCTGTCTTAAAGTCTAGTTTACTTCCAATTTCACTCTTTATCTCAACTGCCCAGTGGAACCAAATTGCTTTCACTGTTACGAAAGTATAAAAGCTGGACATCATAAAGCAAAGCACTGTTTTCCGAAAACCTCCATCCAATTACAGCTTTTCAGACTGTGGCTATATTTGTACCGTGAAATCGCCTTCAAACACACATATACACCTACTCCTTACAGATTTATTTCACACTCTGTCCCTCTTCTCCTTCTTGAAAATATCCTAGAAAACTCAGCTTTCCTCCTAAACACTTCCTTGCTGTGTTTTTTGCATGCATGTGTCAGGCGTGTGCAACGTGATCGAGCAGAAGGATGAAGGGCCTCGTCCTACTGACTTGGCATGTGGAGCTCAGACTCAGCCGGGCCAAGCGGGACTCTGCGAGTGAGTGACATTATCGTTGCCCTGTTGACTGCTCTCTGTACTCTCTAAACTTCAGGAGCACATTTCAGTATTCTCAGTTATTTGTTTCGTCCTGCGAAAAGATGAGTACAAGTACTCAGAAATGACAGCAACAGTTCAAAAATAGTACTAATGAAAGCTGAGAGTACTATTAGAGTACTATTTTCTGGCAGAAAGTATTGAACAGACAAATGTCAACCCCATTTGCTCTTATTAAATATGCACTGATTGTAGATTTTCCCTCTTTGTGTTTCAGGAAACATTATCGAGAGTACCTGGTTAGTCTTATTAATGGGCATTCTATTGACCCCGCCCCCCTCTTCAGTAATGATGAGCTGCTCGTGGCCTGCAGGAGATACCATGTGGACATCACACGGGGAGAGGGAGAAGATGATAGAACGTACTTCGGAAGACTGCTTAAGGTGAGTAAATCCTCACTCCATAAACCCTCACCCTGTTTATTTGTATAGCTATCCAACTCTTTCTTTACCTCTCACATCTGCAGAAACTAATGGATGACGTGCCTCTAGGAGACAAGGTCCCTCGCAAGAAGTGAAGACGTCATTTTCTTTTTGTAGCTTGTGCTATTTTAACTGTGTATGTGCATCTGTAGCTTCATTATCTGATCAAAAAGGATGACGAAATGTTATACGCAGTTACATACAACTCCTTCTAAATGTAGTTGCACATATTTGCACAATGCACACACTGTTGTATTATTTAATCATAATTGTAGTGAGGTTGTTTTCAAATTCAAAATTGTATGTCACATTTTAGGTAAACTAATTTTATACTATACCTTGATTTGAAATATAAAGAAAACATGGACAGCTGCAGTGAAACCACCTGCAGTCTCTGTAAATGCATGTAAAAAAAGCACACAAAAAAATCATAAAACAGCAACATTTTAAATGGCTTTTAAGAGTAAACTATGAGTGATTTTTGCCTCTGGCATTAGCGCTCATTATCCAAATACATCACCAACTAAACTAAGTTAGATAAAATTTGAAACTACATTTGAAACTTATTGATTTGGTGTCAAATCAAAGGTGCAATGAAAGTGTAACAATGGCATGTTCTGTTATATGTACATGTATATGGGATGATTAAAAGAAAGTTATGCTGCATCTACTGTAAGGAGTCATTATAATTCAAAACGTGAGAGTGAAATGGTTTAGTTTAGTGTCTTTAGAAAAACAATGCAGAAAAATCATTAGCCATATTGACGTCACTCAATCACAATCTAAAAGACACATCGTATTACTATTCCATTCCAATGTGTCAAGGTTGTCTGTGATATGATGGCCCTTAAACACATTTTTGCTCATCTTTGTGTGTCTTAAAGCCATTTTACGGTGGGGCTGTAGTCAGGGAAACCACTGATCAGCTGCTATTTTTGGTCTGAGGACATTTGAGCAGCCAGATATTTCTGAATTTATGAATTTCATTTTTGACACATGAATCTGGAAGAGCAGGGGCCTTTTTAACAGATATTATGGATGCATATAATGAGAAAGTCAGTGATATTTTTAAGAAGCCATTATTCTTGGTCTTTGGATATACATGCAGTAATGTTCAGTGCAGCTGATTGGTGCAATTCAAACATTTAATTAATAGATTCATTAGAATTGGACTGTTGTTGTAATCATTTTAAAATGGTAATGTTGCCCTAAAACTGACAGATCATTTTGCTTTATCTTCAGAAATATAGTATACTATACTATAATATGTTGCTGAGGTTTACTGATGTACAGTAGTAGTGTTTTTCAGAAGCACACTTTGAGGTCAGCTTTGAAACATTTCCTGTCAGTATATATGATATAATATCTTAGCGGCTTATCTCACGCTAATATGGGCAAAGCACAAACCTCTCACAGTTTACTGCATGATAAGGTAAGATAAACAAAGAAAAACAGCAGAATGTTCATATTACTAGTTGTGGAAAGTGGATGGCATTACTTCTGAGTTCTTGTTGTTCTCTATTGATGATCAGTGGGAAACACATTAATAGCTACTATGCGAACCAGCAAATTACTCCTCATCACTGTTTCAGAATTGTTCTGTACTGTTGTATTGGTAGTATAATAGCAGATTTATTGGCGCTATGCAGAAGGCACTGCTCTGTTGAATATAATGACACAGAGGCACAGTGATGGTAGAAATGCATGCTGGGAAATTGTGACAAAGAAAACCCCACAAAAAGCAGAGGACAGAGTAACATATGTCATGCTCTTAAGGTAATTATCTACAACCCCAAATCAGAAAAATTTGGGACAGTATGTAAAACACAAATAAAAAAAGAAAGTAGTGATTTCTAAATTTACTTTGACTTGTATTTCATTGCAGACAATACAACAGCACATTAATTAATGTGTTCCTCATGATTTTTATTTATTTTTCTTCAAAAAAACAAAATTCCTATTTTGGTTCTTGCAACACATTTCAAAAAAAGTTGGAACAGGAGCAATTTAGGGCTAGTAATCAGGTAAATTGGTTAAATAATGATGTGATTTGAAACAGGTGATGTCAACAGGTGATTGTAATTATGATTTGGTACAAAAGCAGCATCCAAGAAAGGTCTAGTCCTTTAGGAGCAAAGATGGGCCGAGGATCGCCAGTTTGCCAACAAATACGTGAGAAAATTATTGAAATGTTTAAAAACAATGTCCCTCAAAGAAAGATAGGAAGATATTTGCTTATTTCACCTTCAACAGTGCATAACATAATTAAAAGATTCAAGGAATGTGGAGGAATTTCAGTGCGTAAAGGACAAGGGCACAAGCCTAAGCTGAACAACCGTGCTCTCCGATCCCTCAGGCGGCACTGCATCAAGAATCATCATTCATCTATAAGCAATATCACCACATGGGCTCAGGACTACTTTGGCAAACCTTTGTCAAGTACCACAATACGTAGTTACATCCACAAATGCCAGTTAAAACTGTACTGTGCCAAAAGGAAGCCCTATGTTAAGTGTCCAGAAGCGCCGTTGACTTCTCTGGGCTCGGAGGCATCTGGGATGGACCGTCACACAGTGGAAACGTGTACTGTGGTCAGATGAATCAGTATTTCGGGTATCTTTTTAGGAGAAATGGACGCCGTGTGCTCTAGACCAAAGAAGAAAAGGATCATCCAGACTGTTACCAGCAACAAGTCCAAAAGCCAGGGTCTGTCATGGTATGGGGTTGTGCCAGTGCCCTTGGTAAAGGTAACTTGCACTTCTGTGATGGCACCACTAATGCTGAAAAGTACATAGAGATTTTGGAGCACAATATGCTGCCTTCAAGAAGGCATCTTTTCCAGGGACGTCCATGCATATTTCAACAAGATAATGCAAAACCACATTCTGCACACATTACAAAGTCCTGGCTGCGGAGGAAGAGGATACAGGTACTTGACTGGCCTGCCTGCAGTCCCGACCTGTCTCCAACAGAGAATGTGTGGCGCATTTTGAAGCGCAAAATGTGACAACGAAGACCCCGTACTGTTGCCCACCTTAAGACTTGTTTGCAGCAAGAATGGGACAAAATTACACCTGAAACACTTTCTCACTTGGTGTCTTCAGTCCCTAAACGTCTTAAGTGTTGTGAAAAGGAATGGCAGCATTACAAAGTGGTAAATGCTTTACTGTTCCAAATTTTTTTTTAAATGTGTTGCAAGAACCAAAATAGGAATTTTGTTTTTTTTGAAGAAAAAAACAAAAATCATGAACACTTTTTTTTTTTTTTTGTGTTTTCCATACTGTCCCAGCTTTTTCTGATTTGGGGTTTTAAATGAGACCGCAACAAACAAGCAAGGTGAATAGTGATAATCCATTTATTTGTTTTGAGACATGATTGTTTTGTTAGCTTCAGAGTCATGACAAGGTCACATATGCTGAAAATGCAACATTAACAATTATAAAAATATTTGATTACAATACCAATTTTTTAAAATGGTGTAATTGTATGAGGCCATAGAGAACAGACCTGAATAAGCACAATTGCAGTGGCTTTTT
Source organism: Chromobotia macracanthus (assembly GCA_036877525.1). NCBI lineage: Eukaryota > Metazoa > Chordata > Actinopteri > Cypriniformes > Botiidae > Chromobotia > Chromobotia macracanthus. The sequence goes on from JAZGTH010000013.1 coordinate 3,197,418, forward strand.
AATGCTGTTACAACAGTTGTGGCAAGCTGTGATGTGACGTCTGACTTGTTTTGACAGATGGTGCAGACCTGTGTCTCTGGGGTATTTGGGATAGGTAGGTTCTGGACTATAGTAGAGGAGGGCAAACAGAAAATGAGCTGGAAAACCACCCAAGTCCAGCTGGGTCTCTTTTTAGGGAACTGTTTTCACATCTCTGATACCCAGAGCTGCAGCTCCAGTAGTGAGATGGAACAAGCATTGTGTGCAGGGATCTTTTATATGATGATTTATTTTTATTAATGTGAGTACTGCTTATTTTCACATTCTAACTGATTAACTTGAAAGTAAACATGTAAATCAAAATGTCTCTAAAATGACATTCTTGAATGAATTCTTTTGTCATTTTAGAGGCAGAAAACATTCAAGGTATGTAGGCTTATATACACTGAATGCACTGTAAGTTGCTTAGGATAAAAGTGCCAGATGCATAAATGTAAATGAATATCCTGTTTTGCTTGGAAATAGAGTGGATTACATTAGCATAATGGGTTGTGAATAGCATTTCATGTTGGGTTTAAAAATTCTTCTTGATACACTCAAAAAAGTGCTGGGCTGGTTTTTAACCATGGCTGAGTAAAATATGGACAGAACACACAGGGTTATAAATAACTCTATGCGGCTGTTGTTACCCAACTAGGGGTTGAAACAACCCAGCACTGTTTTAGAGTGTATGCTTTTACTATGCTCATATTGGATTAGATATGTGACATGCACAGATGGGACAAGGAAATGGGCCCTAGGAAATAGGTTATACATCACTGGGATCATTCTGATATGTGTTCAGGCCTTCTTTCTTTTTTTAGTTTTCTAATCTGGATAGAGCCACAAATATGGCCAGAAGAAACATAGATACTATGATGTAAACTTGGCATAAAGCACAGGCATAAATTAGGCAGTTTGTTCAAATCCAACATTCAAGCCTGTGTGACATGAAATACTGCAGCCTATGAAGCATTCATTACAACCCTGTAACAAAAATAAAAAAAACGTTTCTCTAACCAAGCAGTATGTTTTCTAACCAAAAACTAAGTGGTAACAATAATGCTGTGCATAATTTTATACCCCGTTCTCTAAAGACATGACTGCAAACTTGAACTTGCCAGACAGTGGCACAGGCAGAAATAATTTCTGATTGGCTAATGCTTTTTACTTTTTAAAACAATTACATACTCCCCTCACTCTTTAATGTACTGTTAATAGAGCCTACCATTGTCATGTGTGCTTTCCCAGGACTATTTTGGTGAAATCTGTGAAAAAACAGCTTATAGCACCTTTATGTAGCATCTTTATGCTTATTATTCTTCCTTAACAACTATTAGGATAGCATTAGTCTCTCAGCTGTCCCTATTTGCTGAAACATTCATGTCATTTATATGTTACCACAGGTTGACAGGTGCACAACACGAAGAGCTGGTGTCTAAGTTGTTTAAGGTAAGTTTTTGTCCATTTTTTTTGTTTATTAACTTGGTCTAATTGCAAGATGTGGTTGGCCACAGGAATGTTGCTGTATTATGTCACATTGTGTATTGTCATATATTTTTACTGTTTCTTTGATTACTTCAATACCAGAACATGTAAAAACTTAAAAGCCTAACAAGCAAAGTTCCATTTTACACCTCGTCACAATAATGGCGTTCTTTGTAGTATCTCTTTATATGTAGGGAGACTTTGGATACTACACTCAGCCTCTCTCACTTCAGGGGGGTATAAGTGGCACCTGAACCTCCTGAATAGAGCAGGAGAGCATTTTAACATGCTCGACACCTCTTCTTTTGACCTTCATTATCTTGCATAACCAGATAGCAGTGCAAAGCAAATGTTGTGGTAGAATGCTGATCAACCAGCTGTATCAAAATAAATTGGCACCAGCAGTCAAATTAAAATGAGAACATTCAATGCTTCAAAGAACTGAAAGCACCACACACCACATGTTAAGGAAACTCCAAACCACAAACTTGGTGGGTGATGGGTAAGGAGTTTAGAATATTATCAAATTGTATTAAGTATTAATAAAAGATTTAAATATTGTAATCACTTTATTGTATTCTATTATTGATAAGCATCCTATTTATTCCTACCCAAAGAAGGATCTTATTTTGACTGAATCCATTAAACCCAAATGAGCAACTAGGCTTCATGCTTACCGGTTTTTTGACTGACGTTATCTACAACTTTAAATTCCTAGGCTGCAGCTAATATTTAAAGTCTCATGTCAGTCTTGGAGCGCTGCAGTTTTCAAAAATTGCCAATATTCCACAGGACAGTCCAGTGCTAGAGAGAGGCAAAGCATAGAGAGGTGAAAATGAGTTGTAGGGGTGAAGATGCTGTGGGGATTGAAAGCTGTCACTGATGAAAAGGACGGCTATGCTGTCACACTAGACTTTTTTCACACTAACAGTTTTTTCTACAAGCACTATGATACTAGCCCATATAACTATATTTGTGTGTTATTTTAAGTCATTTATGTCTTATTCAGTCTTATAAGGGTTTTATTCAATATTTATCACATCAATATCTTTTAGGCAATCTTTCATAAGTGTGACGCACATGCTTTGATTTTCTCAAACAGCAGGAGTACAACCAGTCGAGTTTGAACTGATGCATAATTGTCTTCAGTAATCAGGAGCTACAGGAAGTGCATCAAGGCCAGGCTGCCTCCCCATGTTGGTCCATATGAACTCTGAACAATGGCTCCCTGGAGCTATGATCATCCAACTTTGTCTGTCCCCTTTTTCCTCACTCTTTTAACTGTCACTACAGGGGAGCTTGGCATGGGTTGCCATTTCTCCAGATATACACGCATTAAAACCACTCCAAGTTCCCATTTTCACTACTGGAGGTCTTAGCGTTACGTTGCCTCATTCTTTCCTGTGAGCATGTGGCCACTAGGACCATGCAGCTGAATAATTGTACAGTCAGATGTGATCGGGTATTGACTCTACTTCTGGCCTTCAGCATTTTCTGTGCTCTGAAAACAGACATGTGGAATATGGATTTTAAAGCTTACTATGAGAAGTTTTGTGATTATCATAGGTGTCTGATGTTATGCGGCACAATGACAAATTGTTTTCCAGCAAATTAAGCCCCTGAGTTTTCAGTCAAATTACCATTCCCATTACAGTAGCTGTTCACCCATGACAAGGTTTAAATATAGTGTCTTAAATAGCTCTCTAACAAATGTCATTTGCACACATGCTGTACAAGAAAATTATGTTTCAATCATGTGGCTGCTTCTCCTCGCTTGCTGTATTTAGCTGCAGATGACGATGTTTCATTTTGAAATGCCATGGCAATTAAGGCTGAGTTAATGAATTGTGCAGTCCCCCGTGCCCAGTTGTGTGTTGACATATTTCCCCTGGTGCACTGGCCGTGGGTCACCGCACCACCATCCACACTGCTGGGAGTACGTACTTGAGAATGACAGGGTCTCCATGTGCATACGAAAACTGCAAGATTCTGCATTATTTCTAAATTACATTGGCTGATTTTAACTTTTTACTAAAATTGTTGCCGATATATGAAATGTGATGTATGAAATATTTAATATATGAAATATAAATATGATTTGTAAGGGGGAAAATGTATTCATTCAAAAATGGAAGCATTTTTACTAATGCCTTCAAACATTTTGGCCCCCATTCTATTTAGGAATCTACATGTGTATGCATATACTTTATATATAAACACACATACACTACAGGGGCCAGCAACCAGCAAAGAGTGTCTCCATTACAACTTAAGACAAGCAGAAAATGTGACAGATTGGCGGAAAGAGAAACGACAATTAAATTTAAAACAAATGCATTGATACATGGCAAGAGACGCTTATAGAGTTCTTCATCATCTTTGCTTTGCTTTCTCTCACACTTTCATATATTGTTGTCATATGGATGCACCATATGTTGGTATTACGTGTTAAAATATAGAATGATTATTTTAAGAAATGTAACTGTAAGTGTGATTATATATTTATGTTTACATTTACGCTCTTGGCAGATGCCTTCTTTCCAAAGCCTTTTGCGTCTTAGTGCATATTTATGTTCACTTGCATGTGCAGTTACCTAAGTAGCTGAAGATACAAGTGCTAAAACTAATACTGTGCCATTAAAAAATAAAACGGCAATACAACTGCAAACAAATTCCCATTAGTGACAGTAACATTGGTGGATATTGGATAATTCCAATATTGAAGTCGGACCACAAAGTGCCATTAAGAATGGTCACAGGCTGTAGGGTTTGATAATAGCTTGTCGGTATAAAAGCTTGGCTAAATTGTAAGCTAGTAACAGTATCCTGAATTTGGCCTGGCAGCTATGGGAACCCAGTGCACTGAGCTGACTAGAGTCATAATGTGTAAGAATTTTTGTATTTTGAATATGATTATATTATTCATTTTGGAAGCATGGAGAAGCCATGTGAAGACAGAACCAAGTACAAGTATGGTAAACTGCATGAAACAGTATTATAAAATATTTATAAAATATATAAAGATAAAGATAGAATATTATAAGATATAAAATATTTGTAGTACTTAGTATAAGGAGAGGGCCATCTGTAGAGCCCTAACAACTATGAAACTGGTGTATGGCTCCGTGGACTGCTCATTCGATTTGGATTTGTTTCTATACGCAGTGTGGCTTTTGTTCAGCTGTGTAAAGTTACTTCTCATGGTAGGGCATATTTGGATGACTGAACAATCCCTAATATGTCATCCTGTGCTTTACAGTGACTGGGGGTCTTTTAACTGTCTGTGAAGCATGGAGAGGCCACTGGCCCAGTTTCTGCTTGACAACTCACTGTATAAGAATCACTTCCAGGGGCTGTCACAATGGCTTGCTGTCTCACTAGAAGCTTGTGCACAAAACCTGAGAAATTATGGTCTGTTGCTGAGCAACTACAGGCTGTCATTCATGTCACAGTTGATGCTTTTACAGAATGTTGCCACATTTGATGGAAATGCATAATGTTTTATGCAACATTTAAATCTGTCCGAGATATCATCAGGAATTTTAATAGACAATCAGAATCTATGGGCTGCTGACAGTAATGCTGCAGATCAAATCTCAAAATAAACCCAGAAATCAGCCCAAAGTCTTGCCTTTAACCCATTTAAAATCTTTACATTTCTGTGAATAGCAAAAATATCCTGTTGATGATTCAGTAGAGAATCACATGACTAACAGGATCAAATGCAACAACTAGGTCTATATCATATTTTTTTTTTGCCTTTCATGTTTCACACAAGGCTGGTTACAGTGATTTCATTTTTTATGTCACGACTGAAAAGATGTTACAGTTCATGAATCAGAGTTCTGTATGTGCCATACTGGTTTCATGTGTCTGTCAGATCTTTGAAGGAGAGAAAGTGGATCGATGAAATCTTTTTGATAATGCTGGTGTATTTAACCAGCAGTGACACTATATATTCAGATGCAGATGACTGCACTTCTGTTGCATGATTTTCTAGTGCTGTATAATGACCGACGATGATATGATTTTCCAGCGCTGTATAATGTTTGCTTGGAATGCAAAGAGATGGTCATGCCTCAAACTATCAAAGAGGAAAAAAAGCTAAATGCAGAAAAACCTCATTAATAAAATATTCCTCTCTTGGGGGATAACTGAGAACTTCCCTCTTTTTTTTACAGTTGATGCTGACTAGACTGTAAATGCACAGACATTTAATTTATGGGCTGGAACAATGGGCTCAAGATGAGAATGCTTGGGACTGCATGATGGTTTGACTGTCTGATTGCTGATGTCATTAAGATTGAATCTTTAAATGGCTGATGTGAGTATTTGAAGGGCTGGAAAGCTGGGTACAGTCTGACAAAGAGCCTGTGCAAATCAATAAAAGAAGACAGCTGTAATTATATTGAGGTAGCAGAGGCAGGACAGTCTCCACCAAACAGCAGACATTTCTTAATAACGAACACAGGCAGGCTCTGATTGTCTTTCATTTAATGATTCATTCGTTCGCTCATGAAAGAAGACAAGAGAGTATTTCAGAAGTGTTTCAAAAGTATTGTATTAGTGATTAAAACCTTCTCAAACAAATCATCCCAACGGAATCGCTTTCCCATCTTAAAACATCTTACAATGGTCTCCTAGTCTGGTCAGGCTGGTCTGGATTGCTAGTTTTAAAAGGATTTAGGGTATTTTATAGCTGGTCAGTCCGGGAGACCAGCTGACTAAACCAGCTGAATGCAAGCTTGGTCAAGTTCTGAGACCAGCTAGACCAATGCCAGCTAAGTCTAGGGAATCATCTTAACTTGGTTTAAGCAGGGATGGATATTTAGTAAATTCATCACCACAGGATGGCAGGACATGAAGGTTTAAGGAGGAAGTGAATTAAACTAATAATATGTTTAACTACAGAAGTAATTATGGAGCGCTCTTCGTGTCACTGTAATTATTTGCAATTGGCCTATAAATGCATAGAGCTTATCCTGATAGTTCTGATAGTATTCCAAAGAACGTTATAAATAATAAGTGATTATAAATAATTTTCCAGATATTTGTAGAGGGCTGCTGCCAATCATAACTAATTTGTGGAACCAAATACATTTTGTGGAAACAAACAGCTGTTTTAATACCAAAATAACATGCTGCTTTTTACTTGTAAATATGAAGTAGGAAAAGTTTAAGCTTAAGCCAGTTTTACCCACACCTGATGTTTAGGTGATAATTGTCGGTTCGTCAATGGCGCCTAAAATGGACTTGCTAAGGCACTCACGACAGTGCTAACCCCTGCTATGCCTGATGATGACAGATAGCATCATTTTTGAAACTTGACCAGATGATATATACAGGCAGACCTCAAGGAGCTGAACCGTGGATGAGCCATAATGGCCGTATTTACACTGTACCCTGAGCCGGAGACTATAGCATATGTCTGTTCATATGCAGTATTTATCTTACTTTCCTATTACATCTTTGTTGCTTTCATACCCTTAAATAAATATATATATACAAATATACATACATATATACATATACATATATACTTACTTTCCCATTACATCTTTGTTGCTTTCATACCCTTAAATAAATATATATATACAAATATACATACATATATACATATACATATATACTTACTTTCCCATTACATCTTTGTTGCTTTCATACCCTTAAATAAATATATATATACAAATATACATACATATATACATATACATATATACTTACTTTCCCATTACATCTTTGTTGCTTTCATACCCTTAAATAAATATATATATATACAAATATACATACATATATACATATATACTTACTTTCCCATTACATCTTTGTTGCTTTCATACCCTTAAATAAATATATATATACATACACACACACACACACATATATATATATATATATATGCCTAAATACATTTCATCTCTGTTGTAGCTCTTAATGCTGACAGTCTGACGCCATCTGTTTCAATGGCCAATCCCGGACAGCCGGACAGACCGTGAAGTTTAAACTCCGACGCGTGCTAAGCTCAAAGCTATGGAAGTGTTTGGGCTGCGCACGTCAGAGGCTTGCTAATTACTCTTTCAGACGTATTTTTGTGGGCGTTGTGCCTGTTAATGTGATCCCTACCTGGCAGCATCTGGTGCTGTAATAGTCTAATTTTCCCCGCGATAGACTTGAATCAATACAATGTCTTAACACTGCTCAGTATAGCGATTCATTTTTCAGACACTCGCGTAACGTGTAGCTGGGGAACAGAGGGCGTGTCGACAATACAGCGTCGTGCTCAAGGGTGCCAATAAATTCAATAATGACGCAAGTTAGCCCACCCAGCACAATACGCCGGATGACACCGGAGCGTCCTTAGTGATATATGGACCACCGACTCGGCTTGTTGTTTATGGCGGACCTTCTGCATATAAGTGTACAACGAGTCCTAATAATGCACAAACTGAGAGGAGCTTTCCGTGGTCCTGAACCTTTGCTGTTACAGCTTTGAACGCACGAAGCGTGAACGCTTTTGCAATAGGAGCTTTTATAAAAGGTTCATTTATATTCGGGTCATTTTATTAAGTCGATCAAATGTTTCATTCTTTCATGTGAGCGCAGAAAAATCACCATTGTAATTGTTTAGCCTATATATAGACTTAATGTGGAAAATTCGTTTGTGCTTATGTGAAGCATCGCATATTACAAACGTTTCGAAAGTGCACGTTTATAAATGCTCTTGCAACCGAGCGGTCACAGCTTGAATATTGACCACCGCCAGATATTGTCGTTACGCAGCCTGTCGCCGTTCATGAATATGGAGTTACCAAAAGGCTGCGCTGCAATATCTGGATATTGAACACCATGATGTGCGACAGAAGAAGAGTTGCAAAGCAATGATGTCATAGTTTTAAGTAGGAGCCATGGGAGAGCATATGGTTCGTACCCGCTACCGAAAGGAAGTGTTGCTTTGTTATGAACAGGCGGCGCTGTAGCTGGCGGAAGAGGAGGTCGCCCAGCCCAGTGTCTCGTCGCCTGGAATAGAGAAGCCGAGGAGGAGACGCGAAAAAGGAGGCGAAAACGGTGTCGGCGCCGAGAAGACAAAGCTGCTATAATGGCCGCTAAATCAGACGGGGTGCTAAAGATGAAGAAGAGCGATGTAGCATTTACGCCTTTGCAGAATTCGGATCACTCGGGTTCGGTTCAAGGGCTCGCTCCAGGATCGCAGCCGGATTCTGGAACTGGAGAGACGGACTTCGTCAACGGGGAGTCGCGATGCTGTGGCTCGAATTCGACGTGTCTCCGCCTGGGCAGAGAACAGCAGAAATACACGATTTGGGACTGTCTGTGGATCCTCGCCGCAGTGGCGGTGTATTTCGCCGATGTGGGCACAGATATTTGGCTTTCTGTCGACTATTACCTCCGCCGTGACTACTGGTGGTTCGGGCTTACGTTATTTTTTGTGGTGCTCGGCTCGTTCTCCGTCCAGGTCTTCAGTTTCAGATGGTTCGTCCACGATTTCAGCACCGAGGAGAGCTCTGGCGGCGGGGCGAACTGCTCCCACATGGATGGGAAGCTGCTCAGCAGCTCCGCTTCACATGGAGACGTTGGAGCCCACCCGTCTACACCTCAAAGGCAGGCATCCACGACGAGCAAAAGCAACACCACAACCAACAGCAGCAACAGCGCTACTGCAGCCCGGACTAGTAAGACACGCTCAGCCTCCTATTCCCTCTGTATCTGGCTGTTGCAGTCCATCATTCACATCTTACAACTCGGACAGATCTGGAGGTAAGATTCAGCAGCTCACGAAGTGTACGATGCTGAATGATAGTTGTGATGGAATGAGACACATATTTAGTGCTGGTGGGGTTTGCAGAACGCATTTCAGGTTAAAGTGTCGTGGTTTAAAGACAGACAAACATGTTCCTGAGTGTCGAGAGTTAGGCAAGTTAAGGCCTAGAAATAGTGCAAGTTAGAACTTAGTCTAATCTTAGTGTAACGATCATGATCATAAAGTGAGTGCATGTAAATGGGTGGAATTAATGTATTTATTTATCCGGCATATTGTTTATCATCTTTTGCAAAAGGAAAATCAGTTGCTTGTAATTTAAGAATGTAATGTATTGTTTTATGACACCTCATTCATTCTGCCAATCAGTTGGTCCAGAAGTTAAAATGTTCCAAGATTTTCACGTTCAACTTCTTGATTGAATTAAGGGTGAATGACAGAATAGTTTATGAGAGTGTTAGACATCCATTTCAATCCATTATTAATGTAATTGAGAATATACCTCATAGAGAACTGGATGATAAATGCTATTAGACAGTGATCGATCGCTTTATGTGAAACATAGTTGCAAATATTTCCCTGGTGGCATCTTATGGTGCATGAGGCAATTGGCTCCCATGGAGGTGTATTCTGTTTGCAGGTCAATACATTCATTTGCACACAGTTATACTGAACACCTACATCAGTGACAGAGATAATGAACCAGATTACTGAAACAAATTCATTTTCACAGCGTCAGCCTTCAGAAGCTGGAATGAGTTCTGATCAGCATGTTCAGTACAGTGATATTCTATTTACTCTGAGTCTTTGGCCCTGAGGATTGTGTTTGAATGCTGTCCAAACAGTAAAGGATGTGGTCTAATGTAATAGTTCAAACTCTGATTACCTACATAAAGTACATTGTGACCTGTCTTAAAGAGCCCTTTATAAAATCAGCTGGTACTGTCAGTACTTATGACTGTGGCATTACCAGAGTACAACAGATGCAGTCAGCTTTAGTTTCAATTCCCATATCTATAAAGTGTCCAGTCAGCTGTGAATAGTATACATTCTATTTGAAGAATGGTGTTTGGTGAGAGTTGTTAATTGAATAACAGCCAGCATTGGAAAAGTTAAATGGGATGACTTAATAGTCCACTTTACAAAACTAGGCCACAAGCACACCAGTGCAGCCCAAATTCCCCTCAATACTCCGCAGAGATTTGAACTCTGTGAGTGTTCTGAACGCTGGAGCGCTTTGCCATTCACTTCAGTGTTTTAATAACATCTCTATTGTTTTGTTTCTTGTAAAAAGGCTGATTTGGTGGATCACTCTCTTCCAGTTTTGCTTTTTTCCCATCTCTCGTTTGTGATGTCATCCATGTGGTGTCACATGGTGTAGGGTGATGGAAGTGAAGCTGACACAGTTGTGTGGTTGTGTGCTCTCAGAGGCATCGTTGTTGAGACATGCGCTGCACGTGGCACCGTGCAAAAGTTTCACCAGTCTGGGGATTTTTAAAAATAGCTTCTTCGCCTGTAAACTTCATTTTCAACAAAGGAAATGTGTCAGGCTAAGTGTTGGAGCTGGAGTTTACATTCTTGATTGTGCAAGGGGAAGGTATAGATTTAGTTGTCATATAATAATGTGGAGAAACCTTACAGGTTGTGTTACAGTCGATCCCTAACAAGCACTTCTTGTAAAGGATCTTTAATTCTCTCAAACACAACCCCAGTTCATATACATCTGCGTGCACATAATTTTTATGTTTTTATTTAGCTAATAATGCTCGGTTTAACTCAGCTTGACTTATAGAATGTTGGACTGTATGTGATGTTTTGTAGTTATTTGTGAAGTGCTGAGTAATATTACGAAATTAACAAACTATTACAAAAGTAATATTATAAAGTAAATTAGTTTACATTGCATTTATACGTTTGGCAGACACTTTTATCCAAAGTGAGTTATGTTGCATTCAAGCTATACATTAAGTTCTTGGGAACATTAGTGCCATTCACTTGAGCTACAGGAAAACCATATATTTGTTTATAAATTATGACATTAACAACTGTACATGCAAAATAGATGTTAAATAACATTGTAAAATAGTTCTTTAAGGTTCATTTTAAATAAATTCTACAGAATGCCTTGAACCCTTATCTCACATTTAAAATGCTAAGAACCTACATAAGTTTGGCCAGCAATTGTATTTTACAACATCAAAAATAGTTTGGTTGACAACACTGCATGTTACAGTCAATTCTATAGCACAGTGTATAGTGCCCCAATAGTTGTGCTTATCAATACGTTTAAATGTGGCCTGAGTCACGTTTCTCGTCTCATTTCCCATCACACTCCCTGCATGCTCCTGTCTTCCACTGCTTTTCATTAAAAGAAAAATGGAAAACTAAATGGATATAAAAAATTTAATTTACCTGTTTTATATGGACAGTGACATTTACAGTAGATAAATTAGTAACATAAAAACTCAGTACAGTGTTTTACTCAGTCAACTCTGAGTATTTCAGTTTCTTGTTGTCATTTTGTAAGCAAGGCAGCTATTATTTGCTGTTGTCTGACTTAGTAGAAATAAGATTTTGGATCAATGTAGGTTCACATAAATATAGAGTTTGTAGCTAGAATACTGATATAGGCTTCTTTCATACAGTATGTCTAGCATGTTTTTAATTGTAGGTAATGAATTCTAATTCAATTCAATTAGTGAATTGAATTAGAATCAATTCACTAACAATTTTGAAAGTCAGTGTTTGTGTTTCTGCATGTGGAGTCTTGGGTGATTGAGACCTACATGCTTTCACTGTAAATGAGCTGCCTATGTATATATGTATGTATGTATAAATATATATAAATATATGCATATGAATCTGAATAAAGTATGAAGTATTTATAGTTGTACAGCAGGGGTTTACTTGAGTTTAAATAATCCTCACCTCTATTCAATGCTGTGTGCTTTTCTGGTCCATGATGGCCATATCTGGTCAAGAATGTTATTGCAGAAGATTTTGCAATTGCTCATCTTACTGTGTCACATGCATATTGATTTAATACAGAAACAGAAACTAAGTTAGTATGTATTGGCCTTTATTTGATTATGATCTAGCTAAATAAAAGATGAAATTGACCAAAGGATGGATAATAACTGCTTGTATTAGCTGTTAAACAGGGTCCTTAACTCTTCCCTAAAGAGGCAATAATCTTCTTTCCAAGCAACAGCTCTCCAATGACCTCAGCCTGAATTATCATAATAAGTTAAATATGGAGATTTATGCCAATGAGCATTATTTTATGTATAATAATGCAAACAAATAGTACAGCTGAGCCAGGCCATTACAGTTTAACTCCATGTCATCCAAGCCGCCACCCACACTGTCTGCCATAGCTCACTGAGAGCAGAATGCGATGTTTATAATTGAGCAGCAAGGTGGCAGGTAACAAAGCCTGTGCATTCAAACAAACCAGGATTTACACCCTAGGGTCATATTGTAGTGAGCTGTCATGCTTATGCATGCAGAAAACTGCACTTGACTTCATAAGCAGTCAATTCATTCTGCTGCTCTTATTTTTAGCGGTGATCCTCTCTGAAGTGTGTTCTTTGAAATATGTCAACACAAATCTGGCGGGTATTAATAATCTGCTGTTTTAATTGTGCTGCACTTGTCATGAATTGCACTTAAAGCAACAGTAAATCAAAACAAAAGCCATACAACTGTCTAGATACTCAATGAAATAAAAGGGGTTATCAAAACATAATACAATGATAAACAAATGAAAGCATAAAATAAAAAAGACATTTGTAGTAGCAGCAGGAACCAACATTGCAAAAATATCATCTGCAAGTTTTAAATACAATATAGTACTTAAAAAAAGGTAGAGGAGATAAAAGCGTTTTACCCCTCTTTAAGTATTGCAAAATAAAAAGGAAATGACTTTAACTGCTTAGCATGACTGTATCAAAGTTAAAGCATCTTTAAGATCAAAAATGACTTCAGGGTGTCTTAAGGCAGCTTTCACACAAGTAACAGAGATTAGATCTGTGTGTCCTTCTTTGCAGCCACAATCTAATTCTCATTGAATTGTAACGCATATTGGGCCATTTAAAATCTTGATTTTGGTGCCATTAAAATAAAATCCACAGAGGAACTAGTATGTGCAAGGGTGATTTCATTCCATCAATATCAGAGATGGGGTACAGATGTTTTCAGAGTTTTGCAGTTGGTGGTCAGATTTGAAGGTGTCAGGGGAGTCTGTGGATGTTATCCAGCACACCAGCTGGAAGATATGGACATGCATGGCCAGGGGCTTCATGCACTTATTTTTCAAGGGGGCACCAGTCACAGTTCTGATTCACTTCCCCAAGGCAAGATAAAACATGACCAAAGGAAGAAAAGTAGTAGTTCATGCTTTGACCTTAAGAAGTGCTAGATTTGTTTAGCATGCGATGAGCTCGAGCTTTGAATAGCAATCTTATGGAGAAAATAAAGGCATGGAAAAGAGCAATTTTGACATTTTGACAGTAGCTTTTCTTCCACAGCAAGAAAGTGAAACATTTTGAGTGATATGAGAGTGGGTTGATGATGGCAGAATTTAACTAATTTGCAGAAGGTGCAACTGCCTAAATTTAGATATGTGAATAAGTGATTTTTGTGATCAACTTTATTATCAAATATTACACACACAATTTAATTTTTGTTTTGCATTGGAATTGCATTAAAAACCCACTTTGCTCAGAAATCTCAAGGGGCTTCTGCTGTTCTAAATAGGCATGACATTTTTTTGCGTAGACCTTGTCTAGTATGTCTCCAATCACTTCATATAAATATTATGCAATGTCACAAATGCTCAGAGGTTTAAAAGTACTGTATTTGTCCCTTTTGATTTGTTTTTGTTTGTAGAATAGCAAAGAATTCATGTAATCTCTCCAAACAGATTCTTGCTTTTAATAATCTCCAAAATAAGAGGTACCACATCTCTGGCTGATGCAAGTATGGCACAGCATCTCTAACAGTAGATACAACAACTGGTTTCTGATTTCTGGATCATAAATCTGGACAGAATCTGCTTAGGGTGTTAAGCATGATAGGTCCCACCTGCAGTCATTGTTGGAGTGTATAGTGTGTTAAAGCTGGTAACCTGTTTTCTCTTTAAGGCCTGTTGCTTTGGAGACAGGAGGCATCTCAACAGATGCAGCCCTGCAGTCCACCCTTAATTGGTGTGTCCTCTCTGCTCAGCTTTCTCGCTCTCTCTCACACTCACACAAACACACGTTTACTTATCTGTCTAAATGGGGACATTAAATAGACTTTTTTATAACCTATAACCATAACTCACATCCTAACCCTAACTGAAAACTTTCTGCATGTTTACAATAAAAAAAATATATTTGCTATATTTTTAAAGCATTTTTACAAATCAGGATGTCCCCAAAAGAGACGTTTTCTCAGATTTGTCAGGTTTTTTTTGACCTTTGGGTACAGATTTGTCCCCAGTATATGGTTAAGTGAACACACTCACACACAACTACATCCGCTTACAAGCATTTATAATTAATGTTGGAAAATACAATTATGAATGACAGCATGGCTCATTTAACAAACAAACAAGTTCACAACGATCCCATCTGTAATATATTTATGCAGTACACAACTTAAGTGGAAGCATTAATGGACTAATGCACTAAAGAAGGTTTCTTGAAAAGTTCATGACTTTCTTGACCTGGCTGTTAGGTGCTGAAGTCATTAGATATTTGCTTCATTAGCTCACCTGAATTTATTCTTGATCTTTAGACATGATGTCATGCAGTGAGGCATCAAGACAGCTGCCTCAAGTGTTGGACAGCCAAAAACTCTGACTTAGTTTTGTGAACTGTGATTGAGGATGTTATATGTTTAGAAACCCATTAGGTTACTCCTGCTGCCCAGAATAACTTTCTGGGTTAATTCCGAGTTAATTCTCTTTTGGTCATGAAGTCAGTTTATCACCCTTTTTAACAGGGTATGGTTGTTTTGAATGGATACAGGTCTGTGATTATTTAAACCTTTGCCAATATCACCTTTTTCCCCTTTAGTGTGTTGTGTGATCCAGATTAAATGATTATTGGTCCTTATTATGCGTCAAAGCTATTTAAACTGCCTCTACATGCATATTTGGCTTTTATAACCTCTATTGTGCCTTAATGCTTAATGTTGTGTTGCATGATGTGATTTGCCCTGATTACTTATGTGGGTGGTAAAGAATTATTGCTGATTGTTACACAGTTTAACAAAAAGCTATTTCTAAGCCATACAGTTCCTACAGATAAAGGTAGAATATGGTATGTTTTTTTAAGGAATAGTTCACCCAAAATTTCTGTCATTATTTATTCATCCTCATGTCATTTGAAACTATTATGAGTTTCCTCAATGCAACAAAATATGGGGGATTATATTTAAGAATACTGTGTGTGTATATATATATATATATATATATATATATATATATATATATAGATGGAAAGGGCGACAAAGTAGCGCTTTTAAACTCAAAATAAATAAATAAAAATCTAAAACGATTCTATGATTCGATGATCTAGACAATTTGTGCGATAATCCATTTTTTAAATCATGTGCTAGCTTTGTATTATTCATTTGATAAACAGACAATAGTGACAGAATTATTATTTTTGGTTGAACTATTCCTTTAAGTGGAGGGTTTTTTATAAGTTCATAGGATTGCCCTTTAGAACGGCACCCAGGAATTGAACTGTACTTTTATGTAGGAGGTAGATCTCCTCCATCGAAAAAAAAAGCTGTTTTGGGCTTAGCACCAGGATTTTAACAGCCTTTGCTTTGCTCTAAGCTGAAAATGAGGATGGAAATAGAGCACCCTCAGCAGCCAAAGTCAATAAAATAACCGTGCCATGTCCTCCCTTATCCAGCTCCTCTAGGATCCAGATTCAGGATGGGTTTCTGTAAGAAATAACATCTTCCTATAGTCTCCAGACACTGATCAGATAAAGATCAGTTCTACTTGGCCCCTTTAGTTCTACCTGCATCATTATACAAAAATATTTCAAGCAGAGAAAAACGTGCTTTTGATCACTAACAAAATCTAAACAAATTTAAAATGACAGTGAAAACAAATGGAGCTTGTGCTCTCCCAGCCTCTGTCAATGTTTGCATTGAAGTGCAGTGTTTGTTTTCCTGAGAGCGTGTGGCATGGCAGAGATCCTTCTGATGCCATCACTACAAGCAAGGTCTGGCGTGGGATGCCCACCTTGGATGAATATTTAACATTGCGTGCAGTGAGAGGGCCTGGCTGCCACCTCCTGCATTATTTACAACAGTTTGCCTACATTACCCTCAGTCTGTTCATGGAGCTGTCTCCACACTATTAAAAAGCAGTTGACAAACACCAACACCAGACCGCATGGATGAGTCTAAACATTTACAGAACTTAAATTCACCACTTTCCTGTTTAACCACATTTCCAGACTGGCACTGGCATCTCAGTTGTTTTCCAAGATACCAAAAGCTACAATTAAATGTAAGAGATATGAATATGATCTCAAGCATTAATCATTAAATTCTTCCAAGACCAAATTATTGAACGTAGCTATCTACAACTATGCTATTGCTTTCTATTTTTACTGTATCAATTACTTTTCTCAATGCAATTTATTTCTTTTCTAGGAGAATGAGCTGCAATACAAGATAACTGAGAACTCTGATGAGCTATGAAGGATTTTACTTTGAGCATGTAATCAGCTGTATTTGAGCATGTATTTGTGCATTTGAGTAAATTACCATAAAATACTAGGTGACCATTTATACAGTGCTTAAATGAGCTGCTGATCTCAAGTGTGATTGTGGAGATAGAGCTGGCTAAAGTTTGGCTGATGTACCTCATCATTGTACCAGTTCATTGGGCATCAGAATGTTGCTCTCTGCCCAGCCCTCCATGGACTATCACTCCTCATTTGATCAGTTGCTTGAATCCAAGTGAACAATATCAGGACACTCACTCCATTAAACCCTGTGCACATCACTTGTGTGAGTGAGTGAGTAAGAGAGAGAGAGATTCAGGTGAGTGCTTCCACCTTCATTTGGTCTTGGCTCACATTGCTGAAACAGGCTCATCTGTTCTCAGTGCTATCTTTAATATTGGGGAAAGCAGGAAGTATTTCTCTCCAGGCCCAGCACCAGTCTGGAAAAGCACAATGGGCCAAAGGTGACAGGCCCTGCCCTGTGCCGAAGCCCCATTTAAACAAACATCAGTCAATAGCAAAAACAAACAAACTGAACTCTTGCCCCCAAACCATGCAGTTACATTTACTAACATTTACCAAGAGGTCAAGGTTTGGCTGGTTAGCATGACCCAGTTAACCGCTTCTGTCTGTTGTCGTAACTATATCATCTGTCTGCAAAAAGCATCTTTCTCTGTTGATAGCCAAGACTAACTAAATATTTTGATAGAATCTCTTTTGTATTTTTAAAGGTTAGGGATATTGTTTTAATATCATGTCATATGTTGTTGTGGTGCCATCATCCAATCAGTGAGCATTTTTATGATGATGATTTGTTGCATGACATTTACAGCTCAGGTCATTGTCTCAAAAAAAAATCAAGCAAAGAGGCCAATTTAGTTCCAGCAGTTCCTGGGGAAATTGAGTGACTTCAATAGAGATAAATTGACTTTGTCATGATATTATAGACCTTTATGACACTTAGGTTGAATTAGAGTACAGTTGCACATTGTTTGTCATTCATCTTAATGACAGAAGTGTCCCACTTTAGCCTAACTAACAGTCCACATCTATTTGTTTGATTGGGCAGAAATGCTGTACAGACATGTTATCAAATGAAT
The DNA here is from genome assembly GCA_036877525.1 of Chromobotia macracanthus. NCBI lineage: Eukaryota > Metazoa > Chordata > Actinopteri > Cypriniformes > Botiidae > Chromobotia > Chromobotia macracanthus. Next base: position 3,215,537 of record JAZGTH010000013.1, read on the forward strand.
GAGTAGTTATAAAACTTGCCAAAGACAGGCAGTACATACTTATTTTATTTTCCTAATTTAAAATGATTCAACATGCTCTAGACTGAAGTAGTATAAATTTAGATTTAAGTATCAAAGTGCAGTTATCAAGGCAGACATAGAGCCATGTGAAACAACGAATAAATGAAGAAATAATCTGAAAATGCAGAGAAATAGACTTTGTGGAAGTCAGGCAATAAATCTGTTTCCATAGTGATAGACATTGACTTTATCACATTGTGGCTTGTTCTGTATCACCTGCATTCATATGTTTTGCATTTGAGTCTCGTTCATTTACCTTGTTGAGAAAATATGTTTGTTGTCTGTCAAATATGTTGATAAACACAGTGGATATAAATTATTCAGATTTGTGAAGATTTTTCTATCAAGCCTCTGTATGTGTCAGTCTCTGATTTGTGCTGTGAGTTGTGATGATATTTGGGTGCATTCTAGAAGACCAGATACTACAGATGCAGCTGCTAGAGGCAACGTCAGTGTGATATGTCAGTGACACAGGCTCCTCGCTATAGAATCATTGCCGTGCCTGTCCCTGAGCAAGACTATGACATAGTAAAATAGGATGCAGAAAACAAGATGGACGTTTCTTATATTACAGTTCTAAATAGCAGAGCATTCAATACCACAGTTCTACTATTCGCCAATTAAACATTGTAAGTTATAATCACATTGTAAGTTATGCTCATGTTGGGAATCATATTACAGTATTAGAAATCATATCAGAATAGTAATATTTAGGTGGGGTGTTATGCATTTATTTTTAATAAATTGAGCCTTGGTGTGTGGTTCCTGCCTGTTCACTTCCTGAACCTGTGAAGATGTCATTGTGCATGCAAAGCGAGAAGAAACTGTCTCCTGAGGAAAGATGAGAAGTGAGTCTTGAGAATTGTCTTGACTAGAATGATATTGGCTTGAGACTTGACTTGGCTCTGATTTAGAGACTTGTGAACAACATTAGTCTACTGGCCTACAGGGAAAACTGTTTTCTCTGAATTTCACAACACTGTTTTTTTAAAAATAGAAAATCTGTCAGGCACTCTGCCTCTCTGGAAAAAATACAAACTCATTTGCTTGTGTACTCTACAGCAAAGCTTTTCTAGAAAATCCCTAGAAATACTACCTTTAAAATATCATGTATATATTTATATAAAACTAACTGTCCTGCAACAGAATTAGTAAAACTAACCTACAGCATACAGAAGACGATTATCAAAAAGGATTACAAAAAGGATACATTTGTCCACTGTGTCTATCATCACTTAGCAAACCACAGACGTTCTACAGAACTGTTCTGGTTTCCAGTTTATTCAATTTATGTATCCAGAAAGATAGCAGCACTTACTTAAAACACCAGAGGACCAGTCCATTAATGTACAAAGAGAACATTTTCATTTCATCCTGTTTCTGTGAAATAAAGAGCTCTTTATATGTTTCCCACGCCTCTTCAAACTGCTTAGCTTAAAGGATGCCTGCTGCTCTTGTCTTGCTGCCACAGAGTTGGTCTAAGCTGAGTTTTTCCCTCAAGCGCTTCATCATTGCTGATTACACAGGTCACAGCTCTGATTATTATGAATTTCACTTCCAATCTGCAGAAAATCACTTTGACCCATCTGCATGTCTTTAATTGCTCTCTGGGTCTTGATTATACAGTTTCTGTCTAATACGGGTCATTTGAAATGTGGTGTCATTGTGGTTCGGTATTCAAAGAGATGCAAAAATGCAAGTACGATTGCAAGAAGTGACTCATTTGCAATGCGTGCCGCTTTGCGTGGGTTAACTCAAAATGAGTTCAAGAAAACATCCACGGATGCTTTTATTCATTGAGTGTTGTTTCCCACGCATCTGTTCATATCAACTCACTCTTGAGGAGCGAGGAAAGACGTTTCATGTAGATATCAGACCGAAATTGTTCAGAATGCAGCGTGAGACTAAAACTGTGATCATGTGTCTGTGGTCACAAAGGTGGGCTGCTGTCCTTCTGCAGAGAGTTCAGTTATCTTAAAGTGTCATACTCATGGGCGGAAACTGTTGTCGGTAAACAATGCAAAGCCTTAATCGAGGATTTTCCCTCAAAGCTTTTGAAGGCTTAGAGAGGATGCATCGTTTATTGGTGGCTGGGTAGGCAGGCAGCTACAAACTTGAGCGAGATGAATGCTCACAGAGTTGGGGATTAAGAAGTGTATGAGAGGAATGACAAATCCCAGATTTCTCTTTAAATGCAGAAAGAACCTGTTAGCACTGCTCTTGACAAAGTGTAAATGCAGAACGCGTTTGACGTTTCAAATCAAAGGCAGCCAGACCCCCATCAGGTGGCATCGGTATGCATAAGATGTTTGGTGCAGATGTAAATACTCAGAGATGTATGCTTGGTTGTTCTTGTAATTTCTCTCTTTGGCTCTGCACTGCTTCATTCCAAAACTCTCGATGTTCAGCTTCACACAGGTTGCATATAGTAACCTGTATAAACAGGAATTAGGTTGAGTAGGTTAAGTCTTGCAGAAAATGTTATTAATACGTAATACGTACGTATTATGGCTGTTGGCATGGCCAGAGAAACCAGGTCAGTCTTAACTTAACAAGATAGTCTTAAAGACATGTTAGCCTGCGCAAGGGAACTGTGTAAAGACTCGAGAGTTACTAGAATAGAAAAATAAAATGAAAAACATACATGGGAGAAGTCATTGAACGGCTGCACCACTTTAGCAGTATTTAAGCACAATATTTAAAATTCATTGAATAAGTTGTTACACCTTTTCAAATTAGACTTAATGTGCTCTTCCACACAGAGAGCAGACATTAAGTGAAAGTATATATTAAAGGGATGCTTATATACGTTTTGTATATTTGTGATCATGGTAGTAATAGTCAAATGGCATTTATCAAATTATGATCCCATTAAGAAAAAAAAATTTATGGGGTTGTTTATAGACATGCTGTGCAGTTGAACTCATTTTCAGCTTTTCAAAGAGGCGATCAGGTGTCTGAGCTGCAGTGGTGGAACAGTGATGTTTAGTTCAAGGAAAAGTATGCCGTGGTCTTCTGCATCATCCATCACCCAGCCCACAGATCTCTGAGATCTATAGCACACTTTGATCTATAGCACATATTTAATGGAGAGTGGAGGACATCATTTAATTTCACCTTGTCTCTCCTGCACATACTATATACAAACATTGTGCTTTTAAAGCCCCACCCCACCCACCTGTTCTGTTCGGTTTAATTTTTAATTGTGAGTGGCATTGCAATGCATTTAAATGTGAGGATGCATGTATAGGTCTGTGTGAAGCAAACTGATGACGTCACTCTTGCCGCTATGGCACCCTCGAACACCCCGTGTGTGCAGCTGCAACACAGCTGGGAAGCACCGACAGCACACTGCGTGTGTTTGCAAAGCTGTGAGCGTGCTGAGAAGCCCGGGGCCCGCCATCACGATAGCACATTTTATAAATGCGCGAGTCAAGGGTGCTAAGGGTTTCACTCTGCAGAATAAATTCAGGAAAGCAAAGAAAAGTGTTTCAGTGGATAAATGTACGCATGCAGAAGATCAGTTCGTCCATCTAAAGGCCATCATGGTGATGTTCTCTCGCAGATTTAATTTTCAAATACTCCACTCACAATGGAACTTAATTTCATGCCCCATTAAGTTTATTTGTAATGAAAAAGAAAAAGGGAAGTTCTGATGGTAGCCAGAATGGAAAACTCAGGTGCTTTTGGAAGAGGATCACTAAGCCACATTTATTTCTCTGGGGAGACTGACCAGAGACAGAGAGCCACACCTATCTCATTACCACAGACCAAAGAATCAATCTCTCCTGATCCGGCCTCCTCTTATTACAAAGTATGTGGCACTTTGTATGAATGGAGTACAAAATAAGCCATAAAACGCTTGTTTATTATCTATTTCTAATGTTTTCTGTTGAGCAAATGGTCAGGTAAAGAAAGAGCTTAACCTTTAAAAATGTTGATTTTCAACTTTAGCAGATTAAATATTACAGTGCAGTGTATGAGGTAATATTTCAACCATTTCACAAAAAATGCTTTATTATAACCCCTCATTATTCTCTGTATGTGTTTATAATAAAATATATCTATACATTTTTAAATATTTTATCTTTTTTACAAAAACTGAAAGTGGGACATAAATATTATTTTTTGTATTTATTTTAGTTAAAATTACAATTTGTTTTAACTACAGTGAATTTTAATGTGAGCCTTATTTGTTTAAAGTATTACAGGTATTTTTGTAAGGCCCTTAACATAAAAGCATCTGCTAAATGAATAAATGTAAATGTATTTAAGAAAAGGATGAGATTCTAACAATTATTCATCAAGTGCTATTTTACTATAAAGTATGAAGTCTATAAAGATTCTATTTTATGGACACATCATCAGGCATGTTGACCTACAGCTGCCAGTCAGTTGGCTGTTCAGTCCAGTAAGGCAACACTGGAGCACTATAGAGAAGTCTGCTGATGGTGCGCCAGTTCTGGGCAGGACATCATCCATTCTGATCAATATTTTCAGACAGTATGTCTGATGTATTTCAACACACTGAACTGTGAACAGACAGAGAGGGACGTGGGGATTCTTTGAGGTGAAAGGGAGGAAATTATTAGAAAGGAAGTCTGCAGTTTTTAGATCAACTATAACAAAATAAAACCACTTATGTTTACAAATTGAAGGCTGCGTATTGGATCAATAAAGGGAAGCATCATATTGTGTGACCTGCACATTATTTTACATTGAGTTTTCAATGCACTTGCTAAGTCTGCCTTGAAAACAAATGGTGGAACCAAATTAAGTGCCTAAACTATTAGGCGTTAAGCCCATAGTGTGAACATCCTGATTTTACTACAAATGACTGGTGCAGCCCTTGCTCAAACCTGAGCTCACATTATACAGTAGTTGCAGGAATTCAAGCCATTAACTTACACCCTCCCCTAAACACACAGCAATGTATTTAGACCTCTGTGTTTATTGTGAAAAAAACAAGTAGCCAATAATTGGCCAATTATGATGTCATTTAGAAGCCTGCTGCTAACGACCCTAAATGACCTCGGGTGTTGCACTAATCAGCTGTGTTTAGCACCCCACTAAGAATAGACATAAGGGTTCAGATAGGGGTTGATGGATAACAGTAGAAAGATAAATGAATTCAGATTTGTGTTTTAGGGTGACCTTCTTTCATGTGCACCTTTCTTATCTGCACAAATACAGATATGAGGATTAAATGGAGGCAAAAGACTGATTTGTTATTCAGAAGCCTCACTGCTAAGAGACGAACAAAACAGCATGATTCATTCGTTCTTGCGAGCAGAGTATTCCTGAGAGTCCTCTTTGGTTTACTTAGAAAAACTATTGTGCGCTTTCAAATGAAGGTTAATGAATGTACATTTCTTTTTCATAGCCCATCTTTGTGTTTTACAGCGGGCTGTTATAGTGTGCATTAGATACGATTCTCTGATTGTACCGGCTGCATAGCACCATAGGTCTGAAAAGAGTGTGCAACAGCAGTCAATAGAAAGATATAGAGCAGGTACAGTATTGTGGTCTAGTGCACGCATTCTGTACATAAACTATCAGTTGAAATTGACACACCAGTGTCAATAATTTCATTAATCACCAGCTGATGCATTATAGAGATTTTGAATGCGTTAGTCATGGAGCTGTGCAGTATCTCACATTTTCCTGCGGGACTGTTACTGTTAGAGTGTGTGGTGAAGGTGAATCAGGCAGGATGAGTAAGTTGAGGAGTGCTGTTGTGTGTCCACTGGAATGTGCCTAGATGTTACTACAGGCTGAATGTAATTTTCTAAATCACTCATGTGTGCACACACACTTTCTCTCTTCTTCTCTCTGGGGTGGCTGTGCTAAGCTCTCACTGTGTTTTTCTCACATGGCCATTTCTATTAATCAGAACACGGAATAGATGCCGGTTCAGAGAAATTCTTGATTGAGTGTGATGATCAAACTTCTTTTAATTAAGCATCAAAAGAATGGAACTGATTTCAATTGTGAGCCAAATGCATCAATTTTTCTATATGCTTTAATAGAATAGAAAGTCCAACTATTTACAGTGCCTGCGAGACAGCAATGTGTTGATTTTGTTTTAGGTTTTTAAACCTTAACCCTATGAGTGCAGTATAAATTGTATGCTATTAATTCATACAGTTTAACATACAGATTCCATTCAAACCTTTGTTTTGTAGTTCATTTTAGTCTTAAATGTGCTTTCTCCTGGCTTTTGTAAACTATATGCTTTAAAAGAAAGTTTTAAAATAGTAGAATAGAATTGATTGTAACGTAATGCAATGTACATATTTGCAAATAATATTGTTATTTTAATAGGCTAAGCACAACCTATAAATACACTTGAGTCAAAGCCACATGGTTTACCATGTTTTAGTGAAGGTCTGAGGATGATTTAATGAATCATTTTCTTAAACAAGTGAAGTTACAACTTATTACACTATCTTATTACACTAATAATTCTGAATTATTTACACAAATCGTAGTCATATATTTTCAATATAGAAATGCATCACTCGATATTACTGCTGGTTGTTTAACACTTGTATTGTGTAATTGTTGTCAGATATAAAATGTTTAGCCGCTCACATCGTGCGTTGCTCTCTTTCACCATTTCACCCCATTTACTGTGCTAAAATTTGCCCTCAGCTTCTGTGAACAGTAACTCCGCCTTCTTTCATTTGATTGACCATGCCACTCTTTTTGATATTGACGAGCTCTGAGGCTAAGGACCACTGAGGAAAAAAAATATTTTTTTGACACCAAAATACAGTTTTTTGGCAACTATTTCATGACTTTTATTATACACCACAGAAAAAATACCAGACCTCAGATACCTGCGTGAGAACATAGATTAGCAGCCCTGGTACAATAGAGAGGTTACTATAAACAGGAACTACGGGAAGGAAGTTCTTACACACCTATCTCAACAGTTTAGCCTAAAGGTACCTGCTCTCTGTGCGTCTAATGAGGGTTACATTAACCAGGAAGGCAGCATACCCATTAGCCCCTGCGCCGAGGTGCATTTGGTCACTGCAGGCGTGGGGCAAAGTGCTTGTCAGTCTCATCTTTCTCTCTCCCTGTTCCATTCTTCTCACTTTAATTTTTTCCTTCTCACTTTCTCTCTCCTTCACTTGAGAGTGGCACCATGGTAACAATGCACTGTCGTGACATCATACTTTTCATGTGACACTCTAATAACACAGCTTCATCTTCCCTGTGGCACGAGGGAATGACACAGTTCTATGAATCCATGACTGATTACGGATGCATTGCTGACCGATCTATTTAAATAAACTGTGCATCTGACAACCAGAGACCCCATTTTATTCCCCACCCTCTCATTTAGCTTTTTAATTCTTAAAGCCTCTATTAAGCAGCATGACTAACTGCTATCATTTCTAATCTCTTAATTATAGGATATTATAGAGTCATTTTTAAATACAAGCTTTTGAAAGCTGAAATCACATTTGATCGAATTAGGTCTGAGGTGTGGGTGTGTGAATAAATTCAAATTAATTGAATGTTTATTATGAATCTATTATAGAGTATAATAATGGAATTCCCATGTTATTGCATTGACCTGTAGTGCATCCAACCGTATGGTTGTTGCTCATTTCCTGATCTGGAGGAATGTTGCTGTCACTCATGTAAATTTTTCTACCATAAAATTCTTGGTAGCTGCAGTTCTGCTTATAAGCTTCTAAATTGTTGTGGCAGTGACTGGCAAATGCACAAAAGATGGGCAGTGACAAGAATTTAGTACAAAGCAATATTCAGCACCATCTGTATTTATGATGCTGTGTGCTAGTGACCTTTTATCCGTCGCCATGCAGCAAAAAAGCTTGGCATAATTGTTGAATAACAAGGTTCAATTGATTTGGAATGAGTTGGTCCCTCTTGGCAGCTAGACAGCAGATATTTATCATTTTATAGGCTTAGAGCCGCTGTGGAAGTACATTGAATTTTGGCTTCCTGTCTGCTGTCAGCCCCATGGGCCGTGTGGAAGTTTGGATTTTCAATCTAAACTTATGTCCTCTGCCATACTAGAGTTTTATCTATGGGTTCTGTGGATACAGTCAGGCTCTGTTCCAAAATATAGTGAGCTGCCTACAGAGACAGTATCCTGACACAAAGGCTGTTCAAAAGGTAGGCAACTTAATTATGTTGCGTTATAAGATTCGTTCTTTGAGCTAAACTGCAGTGCTGCATTGTATGTATCCTTTATAGAGACAACAATCCCAGCATGCATTGCGACATGGCCAGTGAAATCTAAGTAGTAAATCTAAGATGACTTTTTACTTTACAGTGTATGTAGTATATGTAGCATATGCAATGTGTTAGATTCTGTGCTTAACTAAATTAGCAACACTTCCTTCATCAACCATCTTCACCAGAAAGATTATGGTGATCCATCAGCTTGATATGTTTATTAATATCCTATTATGTATTACTTTTTTAGGTTATATAAAAATTTACTGGTGACTCTAAAAGCTTCTGTCACCCGCACAAGTTTTTTCTGTTTGTGAGCACACTTGAATAAAGCTCATTGTGATTCTGAAAGGCCGGTATGGAAGGCACACATTACTCATCTCACATTACGCAGCCACAGAAGCAGCAAGGTCAAGAGGCTTTATGCTTCAGACATAAAAATACAACCTTGTTTCTTAATCCACGGCCATTAAAGGTCAGAGTTGCATGAATCTGGTGAATCTGGTGACTGGTGAATGAAGGCTGGTGGTTTGAGTGGCACACAATGTCCTCCTCCTGTTCTGCTGATATGCAACTGTCTCAGTATATGCCATCAGAGAATGCCATCAGTCTATCCGGCATTGTGTGACAGTGCGCTGCCTCCACAGTGATACTGATATTACTTTACAGTGAGTAGAGCAGGCATCATTCCATGCAACGCCAGCATATTGCTGTAAGTGTAATCTTTCACTTGTATGAGGAATGATGGCTGTTAAATCACCATCACAGTCGTTTCTCTGTTTTATTTAGTTTTTTTGTTTTCTTTTTTGTTTTTTGTCTTATGAGTTCCAGCAGATTGCTTTTAAACACTGGCATACAACATTGGCCCAGCAATAAATCAATAAGTTGAGTTCCTTTTCTCTCAAAGTTATACTTTCTTTCTAGAGTTTTTCTTATGCATTGAGACTGACATCACATAAGCCACTCTAGAAACACAGCTCTGTATGGAGGCATGTGGACCCTTGGCGCCTAGCAACCAGTTCAAAGGAGCAGACGTGTTTCCTTGCATGGCTCGTAGATTGCCTGCGACTGTCACTCAAGCAGTCCCGGGCGCCTTGCACAGTAAAAGCAAAGTCCTGTTCTTAACTGACTGTTCCTACTGTTGCTATTAACAGGTCATGTTCTTTCAGGCGTGAAGAGTCTGCCTGAAAACACATATCATATATACCTGCATATCATAATAACCTCAGCATATAAACCAAATCCAGCAGTATGTATAACTTTGGCAGATGGAAGGCTGTAGGATTTCATAGCATGACAAACAGGTGCAGCCTATTGATTGAACTTCTCTGAATATCAATGAATGACCACCTGTGAGTCAGTGCTGTATGGTGACGGTACAGTTGTGTCATAATTTACATGCTGACAGATACACTGTAAACTAGGCCAAAAACAATGGCCTAGTTTTTATTGTTCAAAAACATGAACAATAAAACTTCACTTCCTCAGAAGCAAAAAGCAATTAATTAAATACATGTTTGTATATATGCATATGCATTTACAGACTGTAAACTGTATATATTTATATAAATATTTATATATACCACAGACAGACAGACAGACAGACAGACATATCCTACAGACATTATATTATCCTGAATATAAACGTGGTCTCTTGCACATGTGTACAGTGTACACAAGGACAGAGTCCCTGGCACCTCAATCGAACCGTTATGAATAAACAATGACTCAATCCCCATTCATAATGTAAGTGTACTATAGAGGGTTCATTCCCCGGTCAGGAGACTATACATTCTGCTTGAAATAAGCATCTCCAGCCCACAGATGCAGTTATTGTGTTTTCTTTGGTATCCTGTCCTGTGTTTTAAGAAGATGGGACATTGAGTGACTGTCCCATGAGTCTTAAATCCTACAAACACATAGTGCTCATACTGCTAAGAAATTAGGCTTGGGATAGGAAGCTTTACATTTAGGCATATGGCAGATGCTTTTATCTAAAGTGACTTACAGTAAATTCAAGGTATACTTGAATCAGTACATGTGTTCCCACACATTCATGCAGAATTAGAATCCCCAATAATTATAAACCTCTGCACCTCTTGTACAAAAAATGTAGAAATTCCATCTGGGCTTCGCATAAGCTATTCATTCTTATGCAAATTACATGGTTCTGCTCATATTGTTCTTTAGGTTAGGTTTGGTTAGGTTAGGTTAGATTGTTCTATCTTCCTAGATTATAACTCTCCTTTATGAGTGAAAGATCTTTCAGTGTAACAGCACCTAACCTCAAGAGTTCACTTTCAGTGAAACTCCTCCATATCTCTTCTGTCTTCATATGTAAATCTCAACTACACTGTTCACAGCATTATCTGGTTGACCTTTTTGTTTTGTTTGCTTTGGTCATTTATTGATTGGAATTGTTTAAATTATTATACATTATATATCTCTTTGTAAGAGACCTTAAAAAGCATTAACTGAGGTGTTACAAAAATAAAATTTAATAAATTTGAATTATCATAATTATCATGCAAATGTAAACGACCCCTGGCCCTATTGCTAATGTGGAATCTGAAAATAGGAGTTATAAATATAATTTTTTTTTATGTATTTAAGGATGCAGTTATAGTGAAGATTAGGAATTTCCTGTACTTTATGTATAATAGCAATTGTATTAGTTGTCTGGTTCTGTTTAACACAGACTTCTCCATTATTTTTGTTTACTGGAGATCAGGAATAGAACTAAAGTTGTAGGTTGTTTTATGTTATTTGTGCGTTTATCTCTGGAAACATGATGACAACAACAGTACAAATGATGCTAAGCACTCTCACAGGGATGTTTTCCACCACCTGATTGGCAGGTTAGGGAAACACTGAGCTCTCTGCTGTGGCAAAGTGTGTGTGTGTGTGAAAGAGAGAGTGATGGCCAGTAGCAGCGATGGTTGAAGAGTTTAAATGAGACAGTGATGAAGAGGAGACTGCTAGCCTGAAGTGAAGAAGAGAAATGTCAGGAGGAGGAAAATACATCTTGTCTGAGAATGGCAATGTACAGACACAGGCCTCATATCAGTCTAATCAAACCAACAGCTTTAAACGTGAACACTTAAACTATTTTATTGTACTTGAACAAGTAACAGTTATAGACGAATCAGAATGAGGAATGCCAGCGAGCAATGTAATATGAAAGGAACACACGTGTTGTTCTTTGACTCTGTTGTCTAAATATATGCCTGAATCATTATGACTTCCCCCTCCCCTAAGCAATTATGCAGTTTATATATGACCCCACCCCTCTGATTGGCATAGACTGTTGCAAAAGTAATTCAATTATAGCAAGAGAATGCTCATCAACATCTGTCTAATCACATTCTGAATGGGGATTAGCTAGATAGCCTGCTTTTGGCACCATGCAATAATGTGATGCCAGCTAGAGGCCAGCCAGACCTCTTGGACCAATGGTTTCAGGTAGACAGTGAATGAAAGGGATACATATTGCAGAGACAGAAATAGAGACGGCTTGTGGCTTATCTGTAATCCAAACATCAGCTATATGAGAGGCCTTTCTCAGCATGGCCTTTAGGGGAAGTGGTAGAAATGTCAGGAGACAGTGAGTCTTCAAGCACAGGCCTCTTCTGAAGCCCACTTATCTGATAAAGGAGCTGGACAGACGCCCACTCTTAAGGTCAGCCAGAAGATCACACCACGACCCTGCTGCTTTGCACAAGAGGACTGCAGTACTTTTGTCATTGCGTTTTTTCCTCTAAATCAGTCAATACTGGTATAGAGCCAGAAAACATTTTCAATTATCTGTAGTGTTATCTGTTGACATACTTAGTCCTTTTTGGAAATAGTAAGGGTAATGAATAGTGTGTTAACGTGCCTTTGGGTAAATTGTGCTTTCAGGTTTTATATGAGAGCTCCATCAACCCCTTGATGTTTATAGCTGAGCATTGCCTGTTATCTACGGAGGATCTGTATAAATGACTAAAATAGGCCTATGCTATGTCAAGGCAAGATTGTATCATGAAATAGGCCAGGGTTTTGATAGTCTGAACATCTAGCATGACACATTTAGAACACTTTTCTAATTCTCAGTAGGCAAGCTGAAATAACAGGATTGAGGAAAGTTAAGTGAGAACTGCTCTTACAAACTGGACTTAATTCTATATGTTTATGTTCTCTATGTGTACTGAATACAGGAGTCACACCTGTAATTGATGATTCTGTACCACAATGTCAATTTAAGTTAAATTCACTGCCTGAATTTTTCAGAATTGACTTTAGTTGTAGTATGTGGTTGTCACTCTCATAATCATGCTCTGTGTCTACAGAACAGGATTAAGCACTTAGAGAAGGAGTGACAACCATATTTATTGTGTATTTCTATTTACTGTGTATTTCAATTCAAAAAGCATGTGTGCAACAAACATGGATACCTCAAGTCGTGCTGTTTTATCATGATATGAATACAATGTTCTGCTTTTGCCCCTGCCACTGACTTTCCTCTGTCCACAAGTCAGTGTATCCCCTTTCCTTTACTTGTAAATGAATTGCCAGTGAATTAATTGAACTTGGCAAGTACTGTACTATAAAACCATGCTTAGCATACAAACGATCAAAGCGCATACTGTAGCTAAGAGAATCTGGCAGACAGTGTAGGCGGCAGCCACTCTCAAAGAAATCAATGAGAAAACATCATGCAAATTAGACTATATCCCCATAAGCATTTCTACACATATATTTTTTATTTGATCCTCAAAAGTATTTAATTGCCAATGGTTTTGTGAATTTTAGGAAATCCTCTTGTTATAATAAGAATAACAAAGGTGCAGTGCACCTCGTTAAAGAATTAGTGTGTGTAAATGAAAGCGTGTCTGTTCTTGGATGGATGCCTGTTGGGGTTAGGGGGTAAACTTTGTAATGGGAGCAATGCAGGGACAGGTCACTTAGTTGGCAAGGCACAGCGCTGCAAGCAGATGATTTTAGCATTACAGCACACAGTGCTTTTCAGGAACATCACAACACACTAACCCCAGACTCACATACCACGATAACACACTCCCAGAAAAACCTTAACAAAGGATCGATGTGGTACATTCTCCGCTAATCCATTAGGATTAACAGATGACACAGTTTTTAAAAAAAAGATTTTTGTGTAGCAGTTTTTTGTTCTATTGAAAATGTCTTTGGCCGTGACAGGCTGTCTTGATCAGCCTTTTCCTTCACTGTAAAAGCTTTGTTTAGCTGTTCTCATGGCTTTTGATGATGAAAAATAGTTTAGAAAATCGAAATCTAATGACTTTAGATACTAATTAGTATTAAGTATTTAATTTAGTATTTTTATTAAGTATTAAGAGAAACTGGTGGTGTTTACTGTGTTGCATCAAACTCAAATAGGTTTTGACTAGGACTGTTGCCCGGGTAACAGACCTCGTCAGGTAATTATGTTGTTTGACATAAATATTCTTTCTGTTGCTATTATATCTACTGTATACAATAGCAGCATAAAGCATTCTACATAGTATGTAATATAATTGTATATGAGGTATTTTTTAAAAGGTACAAATATTTATATACTTTAAAGACATAAGAACTATAAAAAGAACTATAGAATTTAAGCAATATCACACAATCGAGAGTGCTTTTATACTGAATATAGGTACAGCTGTGATTCGACAGGAATTTTCTCAAATTACTCTATCATCACTCCACTCCAGGTCCACTTCGGGTTTTTTGGCTTCAGAAGCATATTCTGCAATGGCTGATTCTTTCCTGTTACAGAGAGTTCAACAAAAGTTCAGAGAGAAAGCATTGCTTAAAAAGACATTTGTTTGTGTCTTCTGCAGGTACTTCCACACCATCTACCTGGGCATCAGGAGCAGGCAGAGTGGAGAAAATGACCGCTGGAGGTTCTACTGGAGAATGGTGTATGAGTATGCAGACGTCAGCATGCTCCACCTGCTGGCTACATTCCTAGAGAGTGCCCCTCAGCTTGTGCTCCAACTCTGCATTATCATACAGACTCACAAGCTTCAGGCTGTACAAGGTAACATAAGAGCACAAACATAGCCTTTGGTAGAAAACACATGCACACACTCTGTTAATAAAGACGTGCAATAATTTACTATATTATGGAAGTACTTCCTGTATTTCAGTTGGTAGAGCATTGGTCATGGGTTTGATTCTCAGGGAATAAATATAAAGACAAAATGCATAAATTAAAAGTACTGTAAGTCACTTTGGATAAAAGCATCTGCCAAATGCCTAACTTTAATCATGTAAATGCCATGGTGCATGACTATGGTATGCAAGATCATGGTATACCATATGGCCATCTGATACTGAAACCATCATAGTACATTTTTGTAAGGGTAGGGCAGGTACCACTGTGCTGCTGAGAAAGAACTCCCAGGTTTGCTGTCATACTTCATTTTACACATCTCATCCTGTCTATATAACAGAGATGAAGAAAGCCCAACTTCCACTGAATATAAAGGACTGCTGTGAAGGAGCGAGGGAGAGTGCTTTCTCAACAGGTTTGCCAAATGTAGGCATTTATTAGGTAAAAAGAAGCCTTCAAACAAAGGCTTTTTTTATGTTGGGGCACTTTTTTAAGTTCACCTAGTTTTTGTGTGCCATGAAAATGAACAGTACAGCTACAGTAACTTGATTAAAGCAACAATCTATGGATAACAAATTTTGAATCAGCACTGATAAACTTCAGCTATACTAAAGCACAGATTTCCTTCACATTATGTTTATAAGGTCATTTTTGGATAATACATCATTTGTAATCTAAGTATAAGATGACATGCCCAAATACAACCTTCAGGCCAATCACTGACCATCAGATTCATACTGCAAACAACAATGACATTTAGTGTTTCTTTACCATTTACAGAGAATACTGTGCTGATATTTAAATGCTTTTTTCATACTAATCTATTATTGTGGTATCAGACAATATCAAATATATAAACATCATCTGTTCTCCATTTTTTCATTGTTATGAAGAACACTTGAGTAGATTTATGGAGCACTTTAAAACCTTCAGCCTGACAATGTCATGACCTTTTAGTCAGCCCCCATTAACCAATACTCATAAAAAATGCTACCATGGCTGCTTAATATATACTCTTTTCTGCTTTTCTATTTACTGTTTGGCAAGTCATGATTTTAGAGCTGTCCATAAATGGCTGTTCTGTTGATTTGTGATTTTGTGGATTGCAGATCCCTGCCTAGCAGTTAAACCTTCAGTGCCTTTATGTGCTGTCCTCTGTTCTTCATAATCTTCCATAAACAAAAGTGCCCAAGGACTGTCAAAATTCTCTCCGATCAAGGCTGAGAAATGATTTTTGAAAACTAGGGGTCCTGAGCTCCTAATGCAACAGAGCCGGGAACACACTCTTTTTTAGACAAAGGATCTGAGTGTTTGTTCTATGAGACTTTGGGAGTGGGGTCTGGAGGCAGTTTTGCTCGTGGTGTTTAGTAGAGCAGAGCAGAGAATCCTCTGATACTTAGACTTTTTCATCTGAGACTTTCCTTTTGAGATTTGTCGGTCTTGCGCCTACAAGTCAAAAACAACATTGAGCAAAGTGTAAAATTCTAACGCAGCAGTACAGTCATTATTTAGAAGCTCAGTGTCTCCTATTTGGAATGAACAACTTGGTTACCGTTTGAAAACAGTCGGCAGTAGCACAGAGGTTGGAAATGTAGGACACATTTGATTTGTATTTCTCTGCTCTGACTGTCCCTGCTTGTTTTACACACACACACATTCTCCTCGAATTTACAAGTAACTGTCGCTTTAGAAAAAGCTGTCAGTCAGTAAGACCTGATCTTTCCTCAGCATTTCCCTCACATAGTCTTGCTTTGGAGTCATTCCTAAAGTAAAATCTTTCACAGGAACACCCAACCAGCTCGCATAAATAGGCCACTTTTCAGCCTGACCATTTCCTTTAACATTTCAACACAGGAGAAAGCCTTGCTCATAAAGTTTACCTAATGGACTGATCTAGTCAAAAAGGGAGTGAGAGAGAGAGAGAGAGAGAGAGAGAGATAATGAAAATAAGTAATCTTTCAAAACATAGTCAAAGCTAATATTTTGGCTGATGTCAATTTAAAACACTATTACTGTTCAAAGGTCACAGAGGTCTCGTTTTTCCGTGAAAATCTTTATTCTTGATGGTGTTTGAGATTTATTTAAAGTGCTAAATGAAGTCCACTATAATGTTTTGAACTGCTTTGTTTTGAAAGGATGTCTATTTCAAAATGGTTGATTTAAAATGATTCTTGTTAAATCTTTATACTATTACACTTTTAAAAAATTCTTCTATCTACTAGGACTAGTTCACCTAGACCTGAACGTTCTTTTACTATTTACTCACACCCATATTGTTCCACAACTGTATGCTGTACAAATTGAGAATTTTCAAAGAATTTTCACACAGCTCTTTTCTCTCCCATCCCATGACAGTTCATATTGACCACAGTCATAAAAGTACCATAAAAGTAGACCATATAGGTAGTGCTCTATTTTTTGTCTTCTGAATAATCTTTTAAAATGGTCCATTTTTGTTCCATGGGTAAACTAAGAGCATATGGGTCTGGGCAGGTATATCGTTAATTTCCTCTTTAACATTTACTAATTTGACACCTCTCAAATAAAGCTTCTGCTATAGGTTTCATGAGAAAATGAGCTACATATATAATCAGATGAAGATGATACTGCAGTGATGCTGTGGTTTGCATAACCCTGCTGCTACAACGCTTCCTACAAACACACACAACACACACACACTCACACACTGCCTGTGCCCTCCTCCCCTCTCTAAATTACTGCAGCCTTCGAGAGCAGGAGCAGAGAGGAGCATTACATCACCACTCTCGCTGCCGTGCTGGACCACGGCTGGTTCCCGTGGCGACCGTCTCTTCAGGATGCGCTGCACGTGCACAGGATATGAGGGAGGGAGGAATACATGCACCCTCACTTTTGCAGAGAGCAGCGGAGCCAAGCCGCAAGCCCAGTAGCCCACAGAATAAGAATTACAGCCTCTGTCAGTTAATTACTTCTCTTTGCAAAGTAGTCATTACACCCCCTCAGCTCACTTCAGCTACTAATGGGCCAGATTTAATCTAAGTGGGTTAAGCATGCAAATAAACCATTGAAAATACAATACAAACAGTATAAACAAACAGATAGACAGACAGATAGATAGATAAAAAGAGAGATAGAATACCTTAAACTGAAAAACATTAGAACATGAGAACACGAGAATAGAAAGCAGCAGATACGGAGCTAAACAGTTTTCCTACAGTTGTGATCAGAATTTGTATCAATTCATAATGAAAGAAATAATAAATGCAGAACAAATATTTCAAAATATGTAGCATATTGCAGTTTGAAACAATTTCTCTGTTTTGTGACATTTAAACACAATATTCTAAGATTTTTGAGGATGTACAGAATCTTCCAAACTGAAGTTCCAGCTGTTGCCACTAGAGCACTTTGGAAATTTGGCAAGGAGAGACTGATTTTAGAAGACGATAAAAATGTTGGTCTACAATTTTAGCCCGTTCTTGGTGTTTTTGTGTCCAATATGCATCATACAGTTTGTGGGCGCTCTGTAGGCAGAACAGTTGAGACTCACACTTGCTAATTAGTGACCTCTGTTGTAAAAGCTGTTGACTATCCCTACACCCTTGTAGTCCTCCAGTTGTAATTCTTCACATTTGGATAATGTTACATAAAACAGCTCCTCAGAGGACGTGACCACTGCACAGCACACGCTCAGGGATTGTCGACCTCACACAGTCCTTTCCACAAATAAGAAGGGCTCAGATTTAGTATCTGTTTGTATTTGGGCCATACAATAATAAAACAGGTGCCCAGTGTGTTTATTCACTGTCATGAATGTGCTATTTTGTCAATGAAGATCTTTACCATAGATTTTCTGCTTTGTTTGGTCTATAACGCGGAGTTCATCTGAATGCAGATGGCACGTAATTGGCAAATTTATTTGTGACAGCCTGTGAGAAACTGGTTAAAATACTCCATTCCAAAACCTACTGTGCTGCTGACAGAGACAGCATTTAAAGGCATTTTAGACACGCCCCATAACGCAAAGTCTGCACCATACGGTAGCCAACTTCATTATGCAGCCAAAATAAGATTATGATGGTTATAATCAACCTCAAAAGATAGCTGCCTATGTAGGTAGCAGCAAGCAGCTCACAATAAAGACCTGCTGTGTACTGTATTTATAAGCATTTGTGTTTAACTGCCTTAGGTTTGTGAATGCCTGTAATAATTCAAGCCCTTTACAAACAGAGCCTGCAGTCACTCAGAAATGAAAATAATACTCACCTTTATCTGGACACAAATGAACACATCTTTGCACAATCATCATTTCACATGAGAACTAGTTCAATTATTCATGTAAAATTTGCATGGTGTTATCTTAGGAACGTGAGATGAGACATTTTTACAGTGCTGATGTCTATGTGGGTATAGAACGGAAGGGGCAGGAAATAATTGGCAGGAATGTGTCCAGTTATCTCAACTCTGCTTGCGCTACAATTTACTGAAGGACGATAAAAAGGACATTGGCTGAAATTCGTACATTGTATTCATATAATCTGGGTATGAAGACTATAAAAAGAAGTATAAAGAATATTTGCACATGGTCAGTGAGTTATAATATATTCAGAGTCTGTCATGATATCTCTTAGGAACCATTTATGCAGTGAGAGTTCATATTTATGTTTTTTTTCTGACAGGAGAATAAGACATTTTATGAGAATGTAAGAGCCATATGCTGTCTGGTTAGAACTCCAGATGAAAGGCAATACTGCATGAATGATAAACATTTGACCTGCAACTAATCATAGAAATTCTGGAATTAACTGCACTTTTTCTTTCAAATTTATGTTGAGATACTCTGTGCCTCTTACATAAATGCTTCACAAAATAGAATTCTCATAATAATACTTTGGAAAATGTAGTTTGAAGATTTCATCAATTTTGTTTTGAGAGGTTCTTGAACGTCAAAACTATTTTGGGCCATTTATGAAAAACACATAGATGTTTCATTTGTTTTGATATAGTGCAATAAAATATTATAATATATTATATTGAATACATATTTGTGTCCCAAAGGGTTCATATACTTTCGGGGTCACAGTTCAGGACATCTAGACAATGTTACTGCTGTATATTAGTCTTTCTTAGTACAAGTCTTAAGTTTTAACCTATTTCACTGTACAGAAAATCTTTTAACGAGGACAGACTGGACAGGATTTTTTTCAGGATTTTCTCTCACTCCTACAAGAAACTGATCACTCCATCAGTTCAACCACATAGTAACCATGGCAGCCAACTCCAAGAGAACAGAGTGTCACAACAGTAAAGAGAGACCTGTACTATAGTCACTGCTGGAACTTGTACTCCATCCATTAGTGAAGCCCCCTTCTGTCAAACATAACCATTGACATATCACTCAGTGTGCCAGTGAAGCATCATAAAGTGAAAAAGGTGTTAGGTTCCAACAAGGCCAGTGTCATATATTTTTCCTATATAAACAATTTATTGCACATATGTTTTAAATCATTATACAATAAATATAAACATTTATAAGTATTTATCTTTAATAATTTAATCTTATTTTTCTTTTAAAAGAGACCCCACTTATACTTTTAGTATAAATTATTTGGGAAATATAAAGTGTCATTGTTTAGTTTTGTGTTCAGGTTAAGCAGAATTCCTTGAAGAATTCCAGTAAGCACAATGGCTTGCTTTCTTTAAGGAGACAATAAAACAAGTCTCATCAAAGTGAAGGACATCTTTTGACTCACTGTTTATTAGCTTCGATTTGGATTATTAGCTTTTAAATCTTAGTGTAGTGTGAGATAGCAGAGGATCTAGATGTGAATTCACCAGACTTATTACAGAATGGTTGTATGTGATACAGGCTGGAACACAAACCACTGAGGGACAATTCCATGCACAAACTACTCCATTAGCCCACTTTTGACTGAATCCTCCAGAGTCATGATTCATATACAAATAGACATAGTAATAATGTAAATGCATTTGCATGCTTGGTGAGCTCTTCCTCTTCTGCTTTTTAAACCAGTGTTGTATTGTGTCAGGTTACATTTATAACTTTATTATTATACATTTACAACATAATGGACTGTACCCCTTGAGGGGATAAACACAACATTGTAACACTAAATATTACTATATTCTTCTTTGCACATGGCATATACTGTATCTAGTTCTCTGTGTGTTTAAATTTCCACATTATATTAGCAGGGTTAGCAAGCGTACACACAGGACACATTCTTGTGTTAAAAACAGCTAAACAGAATTGAACAGAAGACATATTTATAGGCGTTTTAACTCCTATACACCATTGCTAATACATAATATACTAATGTATACCCACTCAGTAGACTCAAAATGGTAATCCCACTACCAGTGTTATCTGATTGGTTCAAACACAGACAAACAATGAAAAATTTTACTGATGGAACACAAGGATTTTGTGTGAATGGCCACTTTGGTTGCCATGCTGAGCAATAATAAACACCTTTCTTCTTTATTTCAGGTATGACAGCGGCTGCCTCCCTGGTGTCACTGGCTTGGGCTCTGGCCTCCTACCAGAAGGCCTTACGTGACTCCCGTGATGACAAGAAGCCCATCAGTTATCTTGCGGTCATCATTCAGTTCTGCTGGCACTTCTTTACCATCGCCGCACGGGTGGTGACCTTTGCCCTCTTTGCTTCTGTGTTCCAGCTCTATTTCGGCATCTTCATCGTGCTGCACTGGTGCATCATGACCTTCTGGATCGTGCACTGCGAGACGGAATTCTGCATCACCAAGTGGGAAGAGATTGTCTTCGACATGGTGGTGGGCATCATCTACATCTTCAGCTGGTTCAATGTGAAGGAGGGTCGCACTCGTTGCCGGCTCTTTATCTACTACTTCATGATCCTGCTGGAGAACACAGCCCTGAGCACGCTGTGGTACCTGTACCGCTCGCCCCCTAGCACAGACGCCTTTGCTGTGCCCGCCCTCTGCGTCATCTTCTCCAGCTTCTTCACCGGCATTGTCTTCATGCTGATGTACTACGCTTTCTTCCACCCCAATGGGCCACGCTTTGGCCGCTCGGCCAGTCTGGTCCAGCTTGAGGACCCCACCACAACCTTCACACTGCCCCCCGAGGGTGCCACCAACTCCCTACGCTCCAACCGTGGAGGCACGTTGGCTAGGGACGCTGATCGTGAGACCAAGTACAGCGAGCGAGACGGTTGCGTACCTGTCTTTCAGGTACGACCCACCGCCCCCTCCACACCCTCCTCCCGTGCCCCGCGACTGGAGGAGACAGTTATTAAAATAGACTTGTGCAGGAATCGCTACCCTGCCTGGGAGAGGCATGTGCTGGACAGGAGTATACGTAAAGCTATCCTGGCCATTGACTCCTCCCCTACCCCACCCCGCCTCCAGTATAAAGATGACACACTTGTTCAAGAGCGTCTGGAATATGAAACCACCTTGTAGCCTGCGCTGTGGAGACACAAAAACACACTTAACCACACATGAACATTAAACATGTCACCATCCACTTTAATAAACAGCAGGACTGTGGCAATAAAGTTCATAGTGCTCCATGTGTAGTAAACAGCATCAAGCCATGATGTTGATTGTCATGGGCAAAAGACCATAGGCACAATGTATTTGTGGAGGGAAAAATAATCAGCCTTTTTTAAGATGTTTTCTTTTTCAGTTAACTTAACATTTTCCTTTTTGTATTACTTCCGTCTTGTCAGGGAATATCTGGGTTTCTAAGAGGTCATTTGAACTGGCTGATATTGACCACTCAATACTCCTCAATGTTGTGTAGAACTTGATGTTTCAGGCTTGGGTTAAAACCTCTCCAAACTGCACCATAAAGGAGACAACAGTTGCAAACATATAGTTTGTTTCTTGCTTAGTTCACAATAGTGTAATTGCAATCAAACAAAGCCTCTCCCTAAAACCGGCTATCTCCTGCATTTTATTATTCTACCTATGGCACTGGAGAAACAGTGGTCCAGATGTTGATGGGACACATCTAAGAAATTGCTGATTTGTCTTGAGATCCTTTTGCCAGGGTGCTGAATCCTTTTAGTCCTGTTTCATCAGCAATTCTCTATCAGTGCCAAACCTTCTGCTCATACTGACTCCTAAACTGAACTGTGGGTCTATACCACAAACTGTAAATATATAAACAGGGCAGCACTTCAATCATCTACTTGAATCCTGTACAAAGAGAAAAAAGAACAGTAAAGAGCCGTATGTGATCATTACATGTTGAATTCAAGCCACTTGGGACAACAAAACATGAGAACACAAGCTTGCTTTCTTTTGTTGGGAAGGCAAAAGGCCAAGAAAAGACTTCCTGGCAGCTCCCGTTGGCAATCCAACCTCATTCACCTCACTGCTGTGTGCTGATAAGGATCTGTCTGGTTCACAACAAACACACATGCACTGAGAAAGTGGGGACACAGCAATCCACAGCAGCTGCCAAACTGAACTCAACAGAACCTGGATGCACTTCACCTTCTGGGTTAAAGATACAGTGTTCTTATGGGCTGAGTCAGGTTTAGGGCCTGCGTTACGTGTGTGTCTGCGTTTGTGAGCCATGGAATCTCCTGTAAAATGGAAAAGCGAGTGTGAGAGCAGACGTAGACAATAAACAGTGTTGCTTTTCATCATCTCAAACCTGTCAGGAAATCTGTGGAAGCGTACTGTTCAAAGCCCTGCAAACTTTTACCACAGTGTGTTTTTTTGTTCACAGTTGTCTTCAATTCCCACCTCACAGTCTACAAAACTAGCCCTCTACAAATCAAAGGTGTCAGGGATAAGTAGAGAGCACAGAGCTCAGACTAGCTAATGCATCCTGAATGACGCTCCTGGCCCTGCTGTTCCACAAATCAAATCTGACTAAAAGAACACTGTATCTTTAAATCTGCCAAAAGCATCCTTTATATACTTAAAGTGTTGGAGTTTTCAACTTTGTTCAGTTGCACTTGCTTCTTTGTGTCTTTGTGTAGAATATCTGACAGCATTTATGGAGGTGATGGGGGGAAGTAAAACAAGCACAAAACGTGTTACAGAAAGGAATTTCAGCACAATGAAGGAATTTTTTGGTTATTGTTTCACTATGTTAAGAGACAAGGTTAAAACGATGGAATATTTCACTGCGACAAAAGCTAGACGTGCCTGTTTGTGGATTGTTTTTTGGAAGTGTGAAAAAATGTGTGTGTGATATGCCTGACATTTTAAATGACCTTCTTTTGATTCATGGTGTTTTTTTTGAGTTTGATGGATTTAAATGTGTCTTACAAAATAGTTCATTTTGCTTAATCCCATTAACTGTTGAGTTGACTGATGTAGGATGTTTAGATTTGTTTTACTCTGTATAACACAGTTGGTCACATTTGAACTGTATTTTGGGTTTATTGTGGCTTCTGAGATGTTTATAATCAATGTCCAGCCATCAATGGCAAATTAACTGAAAGCTTACAGTTGTAGTTGGTATATGCAATCTGCAGACAAACGCGCAGACAAACAACCTAATTGTGTTGCAAATATAAAAGATAAAAAACACAAACTAAAAATAAGTACAATTTAGATGAGATCCTACGAGTCTATAACAATTACCACAGTGAAACGTAGACCTGTATATTTTAGATATTTTTGTCAGTTTTTGTTTCCCAATGTGTCTCACACTTTATTATTTTCTCTGTGTGATGGATGATGATACTTTGTCTATTGGCACAAAATTTTCCAAACAGCCTCTCTAAGAGTCCTCTGTAGTCAGAGCACAAAAACTTGTCTTAGCACACTAATTAGGCAATTTCCAGATTCAAATAGCTGCAAAACCTTCACAAGACCAGTTATGAGGGAAGACAAGTGACTTATAAGACCTCTGTAATATTCTATAATTTTCCCAAATCTCTTCTCTCTTTTGGGGTTTCAAACAGCACATGGATATGTTTATCTTAGTGATATCCCAGAGGCACTGCATACTGTGTTTTGGTTTATGCGATTAAGGAGAACATCCTATGGCAGCATTACATGTGTTATCTTTATAAGTCCTGCTTTGTTTATGTCATTGGGTTGTGATGACATTCTCTATCAGTGTAAGCTTTCTGGTAACATCTGGTATTTATCTTTATAGTACACTCAGCCATTTACCCGGTGCAAGGCCTCCATAATCTTTTAATGCTGAAATATGTCATGAATTTAAGATCAGATGCAACGACGTGCTCAGCACATGGACAATAAATCAAGGTCTTGAAGATTCAGATCTCATTACCCAAAAGGCTGGGCAGGGCTTGACCGTCTAAGCTGACGTTATGAGACACGTGAACACAGTCTAGACAGAACCCCGAGAGAATATATCATTCCAATATGCATCTTCGTTTTTTGGAAAGGTAATTGTGCAATTTATGAATTTAAAGGGATGCAGACATACACATGACAGTTTAACATGCCACCCCTGAATATCACTTTAAGCTAATCATAACATTAAAACAAAATATGTATCTTTGTTTTGCAATTCCAACTAAAAATGTTATGTTTAATTTTGAAAAAAAATATAATCATTAAGCATTTCTTCGCTCTGGAAAAGACTTTAATTCATACCTATAACCTACCTCAAAATGGTATTTTAAACAGACCACTCTTCAGCTCCAGTTAATGTGGTGATATAGTATAAGGGAATTTATTGCAATGGAAGTCCACATGCTTCAGTGAATGAGGTGATAAATGCTAGAAGAGTTGAAGGCTGTTCTGTTTATTACCAGAACATAAGTAGAGATCTAAACCAGGACTTCTTGCACAACTATACACAACAGCCAGGGGAGAACATTCAATTCATGTTGCATTCATGCAAACTGATTCTGTTTAATTTGCCTTAAAAATGTTTGACTTTATGTGAATTAATTATTCATGAGGAACATGTTCTGTTTTTTCCTTTTTTTGTCTGTATCTTACCCATGATGCCCTGGTAACTGTCATGGAAGTATGATGCTGAATTATCGATTTGTGGTTTGGTAACAGTGCTGCATTGTTACTGTGCTTATACTGCAAGTGGTTTTCAAACGCAAATAAGGAAAGCAGGCTAAAAAGAAATTGCAAATGCAAATCTCACAACACAATGAAAAATGACAACCCAAACTGGGCTGTACTGTTACAAGACTGTGACCATCTTGAACATTGTAAAATGAACGGTGGCACTTGTTGATGCCATTGTGCATCAGAATTTTTTATTGATGTTTCTTTGTGTTGATCAAACAAATCGGAGGTCCTCTCTCACCTGTAGACATAGATTCTTAGATACAATAGAATGCCATAGATGTGGGGGAGGGGGGAAATAGAACATTTAGATATTCGGTGGTTATTAATAAAGCACGATATTAGTACAAGCACAGTAATTTAATAAACTTGGCATTAAAGATGGCGTTCGGTTCAACTTTCAGATACAATGTACAGACATTACTGGTATTTCAGTTACAACAGAAGTTCCATAGTGAATTGCAAAAGGCTATTTAACTGTAAATAAATGTATGCAAATGTACATGTGTAAAAGAACATTCCTCTCTGAGTCCTGATTGTGAAGGGTGTCTATTGACTAGAGACTGGTGCCACAAGATGGCAGTTACATATGACATAATACTGATAAACCTAGTGTGGTGTATGTGATGTATTAAATGACATAAGCAAAAAAAAACTGTTTATTATTGGTCTCTTAAGTAAGTTGTATCGTGTGATGAAAGTCTGAAGTGCGTAAAATGCATCAAATCTGTTATCTAATTTTATTGTAAATTGAAGAGTAAAGCAAAAGAACGTTACATTTTTGTACATATTGGATTTTTGTAAATTTTTATTTGATTCTAATGCAACACGAAGTACCAAATTCATTTAATAAAGTACACTGTGGTCATTTTATTAGAGTCCCCTGCAAACTTCTTTCAGATTTTGAGTAAATGTGTGAATAAGTTCAGTTTGAAGTTTTGGACTGGCTTTGACTGTTTCAAGGTTGGAGGAAAGCGGCAATGATGAGCAAAGATGCTGCTTTTTCAAAGACAGTAACAAATGTAACAAATGCAAGACTCTGTGATTAATTTGTCTGAATATGTATTCTCACACCTCTTATAATTTACAGTTTTAGTCTCTAATTAGAAATAACTCCTGGAGAGGCTGGAGGGAAATTAGGGCCACATGTATAATGCAACAAGAAATCATGAATAAATAACATTTTCTTCCAAAAAATAATTTTTATTCCCCCCCCAAATAAATTTTTTTGTTAGGGGGGATTGAATTTTCAGTGGGTGCACAGATGTTGTTAGTCAACACCAAACAGATTTATACATACAGTAGTAACACTGGTGCATTTGAATACCTCACACCAAACCATACACACTGGATGTACACACATATTACAGGACATTAGGTGGCAAAGACTGCTCATGCTGATGTTTGATCTTTATGTCACATACAGGATAAACAGGATACCTTTTGCAAAGGATCATGGGAAAGCATGACAGGTCTACTGAGAGTGAATTTAAACTTGTACACCAAAACCATAGGAATATGTTTTATTTTTAATAATAAAATCTCTGTTATAAAATCATAAATTTACAACCATTCATTTCCAAACAAATTAGATCACACTTGACAACATTAGATTCAAGAGCCTTAACGCTGGTCGAAACAGTATGTAATGAATTAATTTAACCCCTAAATCTCAGAACTGTTACAAAATCTTATATAGATTCTGAAAGACCTGTATGCTTCATTGCCTGTAAAAAAACATTAATAGTTGCATAATATATGCTGTCTTATTATCAGAATGCTATGACTTTGCACATTTGAAACACTCTTTAATAGCTGGACAAACAGGCCATCAATACCAAGTGATAGTATATAGACAGCAGTTTGTTTCTGACAGTTAATATTAGAATATAAAGTACAAATATTCAACATCAAACAACTGTTTCATGGTTGCGGTAACTGTATGCATATCTAATCATTATTGTTACGTGTGCTTACAAACCTCCACAAAAGTCACAGTATGTGATTAATCTTATAAAACAAACACAATTTTTAATGGTAGATTAAAAGTGATTTCATGTAGGAAATTCTGGTATACTATAACACAAAATTCCATTCCAGAATATTATTTTTTTAAAAGGACATAAAAGGTAATCAAAGGCTTTGTGGACAACAAACTATTTTGGCGGTAGTCCTTCAAAATCAAGGTGTGCAAATAAATTATGGATTTAAACAAAGTCACACAAAAACCCAAAGACCACACATTCTCCGACATGCACACAAGACTACATGTACCTAGACGTTATAAAGACACGCACTATTATTTTGATATGCAACATTGTTAAAATGCTGATACTTTTATGTTTTCATGAGCCAGATACATCCACTGGAGTTTCAGTAACATAACTGTTAATGTTTTGAGGTAACAATATCATGAATAATCTTTAGGATTCAGAAAGGTTTATTTGTTCAGTCTGAGAGAAGGCAAGTATGCTAATCTTTGTGTTCCCTTTGGAATCGCTCCAAAAGAGCTCTGAGGATGTTTCCAGGTATCTTCTGGTGTTTGTCGATAAGTGCTTGAACTGCTTGTTGCACCTGGAAACATGGATTGAATTGAAAAAAACCTCTTTATGAGCTCAGTGTTTTCTTTAAACCAAATCCTGACTCAAAGGCATGAACCAAACTAGCCTAGACATCTTCACAGTGTACTCACACAGTACCCCACCTCTGCTGGTCTTAACTGCTTGACATTAGGCTTTGCACAAACTCATATACTAGCCTTTTTTACTCAACATTTGACTCAAAATGAACATTTTGTCATCTCAACCCCAGTGAGCAGATGATCACAGATTGCCAATTTGGGTGAAAGAATGTAATATTGTCATTACAACTGGCTATCTATCTGTCTGTCTGCTTTTAATTACTACATATCTGTAAATGTATCATAATACATTCAGTCCAACAAGGGCTGTATCGTTGGGAGCTTAATTCTCAAAAAAACAAAAATGTCTTCTTGTTTAAGCACAAGGTTTGTTAATTAGAAAAGCTTAAAGCCCCACTGAAGTTATTCTACATCTATTCTGAAAGCAAGAAGCCCATCAGACTCTGAGTGTTGTTACTGCCAAACCACTTAATGGTAGCATGTGTCAAAAGAATGGGAAAGATCTGACCACTTTCTTTAATGTCTCCTTTACTGATGTTGTGAATGGAATTTCACAGAAAAGCAGCCTTTGGAGGAGCTGAACATCCTACAAAGATGTGATAAATGAATAAAGTCCGCACACCTGCATCTTTGATAAATGGTGATAACCACTCTTTGGTGGAACATGCCCTTAAGGGACAGTGTAAACAAATAACACTGCATGTTTGTTAGCATAGTGAACAAAAGGTCAGTGCTTGGTAGGACAGTGTAGAGGTTAAAGCCTCCTGTTGCCGTTTCTGACGTTTGAAAAAAAACACCAGCTCAGCACCCACAAAAAAAGTCAGAACTTTACCTTTACAAAACCAGAGTTACAAAAACAGAACTGGTGATCTAAATAAGTCCTACCTTTTCAGCTAATTCAGCTGCATTATGTCTGGGGTCATATGGAATGGGGTCACCCAAGTAGGTGTGAAATTTGACTGGAAAGCCTCCATACACAGGTGCTATCGGCAGACGAAACCTCTCATACACCCATCTGAAAAACTCTAAAGAAATCTTAAGATTAATTTATTGATTTAAGAATAACTGCCAATTTTTCACAATGGTATGTCATCAATTTACAATAACACAGTAAATACAGTTCTTATAGACTTACTTAATGTTCCGAGAGAGCGGAATCCTTCCCTGACGTTTTGAGTAAACATGGGTATTATTGGCTGTACAGAAAAAATAGACCTTCAGTACATCAAAACAGGTACGTTTTAAATGTGTACAGAAAGAGGACAAGCCACTTACCACTTCAGAATCAATGGCCACTTGTGCAAATCCTTTGCGTTTGCCCCACAGCAGAGGGTAAGTCTCATCACTGAACAGGGCTTCCCGGACCCCTCCAGGAGAGATGCCCAGCAGGTGGCCATTCCGCAGGGCCTTCACACACTCCTCCTGCGGTCCATGGATCACACTAAACACTTCTAAAAGAAGCTTAAACCCTGCCGAGAGGGACTCGTTTTAATGTTATACTGCAGTGTATATAGTCAGTGTGCTTCAATAATCTAAAGAAATAAGGTTATTTTTGTGTAACAAATTAAAGTGAGAAGGTTGTTTTACCTGGAACCTTGAAAAGAAAATGATCAGCCACTGAATGACAAGTTCTTCCCTTCCGAAGAATAACATTTGCCAGGAAATAATAGTAGTCTATAGGAATCGCCCCATGATAGTAAACTATGAGGGCAGGTCCTTCATCAGGAACCTTTTCTAAACCATGGATTTCATAACCTGTTACAAAAGATTAATCAGGTGGAAAACAATGTTTTTTGAAACAATGTATTTTTGTATTTTGAATACAATGCACAATGTATTTTTGTGAGGTATGACATATAATTTGTCATTTATCTCAAGAGAATGTACATCATTATGAACATGTTTTTAAAAAGGATTATTCATTTCTTTCTAGGCAAAACTTTATAATAAGGGAAAAATACTGAGAGAATGTCATGTCATTGCACTGTGGAATGAATCACAATAGATTAAACTGGTGCAATGAATCAGACAGAACAGTTATTTAGATGCTTCACTTGATAAAGACTGAGCAAGACTTTATGAAAGACTGAGAAAGGCTTTATGCATCTGCATTTTAGAATTATAATTTAACGCCTGAAATATCAGACTATCATCAATTTAGCTGTCAAAAGATAAGACGGTTTAGGTCTAGCAATAACCTGATAATACATGAAGAAAATCCTAGATCTTACAGCACATCTTTAGATATGACTTTTTAATTACTTTACTAATTACACTATTCTTGTCTATCATTCCAAGATCTAAATAACAGCAAAGTGGATGTACTGTACACTGTGTGACTACAATAAAAAGAATAAAACCAATGTAGTTTCATTTAAGATAACAAGATCCTAATCTTAATAAATGCTGATTAAAAGCCACATCCCTGGATGCATTTATTACGAACCATGCCATATAGCTCCGTGTCCATCCCATAGGGTTGCCAAAGTTTTTCTTGCACCATCCCACAGGTTGTTGGAATAAGCTTCCCTCAGCTGGTTCTTGTGTTTGTAAACGTGGAGGAAGAGGATGGACAGATACAAGAGGATCACTATGAGGAAAGGTAGGATGAAGACCACGACCAGAGGTGTGAAAACCCAGAGCAAATACTCCAAGAAACTGAGGTAGTCCTCCAGCTGCCCAAGCCCTGCCCATTCTTCCCACAGATGAACTAAGCAGGAGAAGAAGGTGACTGATCCATTCTCAAACAGACAAGACTCATTTCTGCTGGACATGCTGTTTCACTGTTAGCCTCTCCCTGCAGAAGATGCACTGAACAAGGCAACGAGCTGCCTAGAAATGAAGAAAACGACTGTCACTAATGGAGATTAAGATCCTTTTACACAGATCTACTGTACTCAGATTTTTGTTACAAAGACAGCTGCATTTGACAACACTAAGTGAAATGACACGAAATCAGACAGACAGAAATGACAGACGAACCTTATCCTGCGGAAGTGTGTTATTCGCCCAAACATACCAACCTCACAGCGGTGCCCTACAAGATAAATTTATATTGAACGTATTGACATCTTCTGTTCATTCATCATTGACAGCTCTGTTCATTGTCCTGTTACAGGTTAAACTACGGTGTAAACATCAACGTGGATAAACATGGTCGGATTCATGAAAGATGTAAAGGGAAGGCGTAGCTCGATTAGCCCCGACTGTCTTATATTACACCTGCTAAGGTAGACGGTAAACGATCATCAAACCTTACAGCAGTTATCATCAGCACAAGTCTTCATCTAAACTCGATCGAGACACGGGTGCTTTATGGGAGCGTTTGAAACAAGCTTTTCTCATGTCTACTTACATGATATTACTTCGATGAAACCGATACTGTTGCCCTCAGCAAATGTTTATCTTCCTCATTGAACCGGCGGCTCCCTTTACATGTGACACGCTCACGTCAACTTCCTCGAACAAAAACTTCATAATAAAAGTTCTTGAGCGTCTTTAAAGTTATCTTTGTATGGTAAATGTAGTGAGTCTTTTAATCTGACGGGATACTTTCAAAACACGAGAGGGGAAATTCTCATCAGTCCTTCTGCTAATGTTTGTTTTCATCGTTTTTATTTCTGTCATGGTGAACTAGATTTCTGGGAGGCTGAATGATTGACGGGTGTCATTCATGCTTCGCTCCAGCTGATATCAAGATTCAGAGAAATAAATGACAACACACTGCCTGTGTTCCCGAGTTTGCGTCAGGTATGTATTTATGTGGATCAGGATTACGTTTTGAGTCATATTCAAAAGTCATGATGCCTTAGAAATGTGTTGGAGTTTTGCAGTTTTGTTATGGACTGATGCATCGAAAGGTTTCTGCTGCGATCGCTTGCTGTGCATCTGAAGTAGTTCTGATATCCCAGCAGTAGTGACTTAAAGTCCTGTTTAAAAATGCGTAGTTTAACAATGATGTACATGAATGTACACACATTGTCTTGTTTTTATTTGCAGTGATCGAGAATTGCATCGGAATTGTATCGCAGACCAGATTTTAAAGAGATACAGAGTCCGACCGACAGTGAATTGCAGTTTTAGTAGTTACAGTATGAAGAGAAGAATGACGTTGTTGTTGCTTGGCTTACAATCAAGTTGGCTAAGATCTTATCTTTCTGTTTCTCAGTAGATGATGATGATGAAGAAGAGCTTTTGGAGGATTGTAACTTCTCTGATGAAGAAGAGGAGGAGGATGATGGGGTATGCTCATGGCCAGTATAGGACTTTGGAAGTTTGCCAGCTCATCAAAACAGAAGAAAGCTTCTAGGTCTTTTAAAATGATTTACTATTTACATATAGACCATGACTCTGTTCCCTATCTAGTCTTTTATCATGGTTTTTTGGAGTCTTTCTAATTATTTTACTTATTAAAGAAAGTCACTGTAAAGCATTAGCCCATTTACTTTAGGAATTAATTTGGTCATGCTTACATCTACAGTATACACCTTATAAACAGTTTGAGCCTGTTGGCTGATTGTGGCCAGCAGTCTTTGGGCCTGTGACTGTTCTGATGAGCCCAGCGATGGTGGAAACCGCAAAAGAAGGTTGTGTCGTGCAGCCTGCACTGACACCGCTGGTTAGTGTTTTGATATTTTAATATCTCTTTGGCTATTGGGGTTTTTTATATCTCTTAGTGGTACTGTGGTGTCCCAGCAGTGATATTGAACCTAGATATGTCAACAATTTCCTGCTGCACCACCACCTTCTTTCTGTGAACTGAATGTAGTGCAGTTATAAGCCTGGATACATACTGTCCTTTTAAGTGTGAAACTGTAGTGAGCTTATTATTCTGACTTTCATTTAAAATTAATTACAAATAAAAAAATAATGCTGCACATTTAAATTATGAACAAATTAAAGGCAAAGTGTGGCAATCATTTGCAAAAATAATAATACAAAAATATTACCAAACACTCCGCAGTCTCACTTCTCAGTATTTCCCATCTTCCATTGTTTGGTCAAACAGGTAGTCCCATTCCACACACGCATCATTGGTTGAGCTAATCTTATGTCAGTAATATGTATATAACAAGTATATATAAATATATAACAAGTTCAGTGAAATGTTGATACTGTTTTATTCCAGATGAAAGTCAATCTTGACTAGGACCTGTCTAAAATAAAAATAAAAATCACCATAAAAGTTGTATATAACTTTTATAAGACTTGGAATGTACCACATGAACCCAATGGACTACAACTGTGGTACTTCTGTGGTGCTTGTTTTGACATTTTGGTGTGAACAAAAATAGCAACATAAAGTGTGAACATCTTTTGTGGTCGGCAGAGGAAGGAAAATCATACAGAACAATATAAAGGATAGTAATACAGATGACTGTGGATGACAGGCTTTTTAATCAGGGAAAACAACTCTCTTCTCTTTACATAAATTCTTTAATTAACTCTGGGTGGAGATAAATGCGTGCATTCTTTTTTATTACACACTTTGAGTACATTGTGCTGATGACACTTAAAAAAAGAGCATTTATCATGGTTTCATGCTGTAACAATAAAATATGAAAAAGTCTCTATAAAGGCTCCAAGTGAGAAGTCAGCACATCAGCACAGATGCTTTTTAAACCTTCATTCATTTTGCAGTTTGCCTGCTCAGTGTTAGATAACTCCATCTCAGTGGTTTGATTACTGTCTGCAGTCTGTCATGGCCACCTGTGTTCAGGATATCATTACCCCACTGTTGGCATCACAGCAACATTAAGCCAGAATTCTGTTCGCTAATATGGCACCACCCCGTGTGTCACGCTGTCTTTTAAAAGCAGATCTTGTTCCCAGAAGAGTTTTTCTGCAGCCTAAGCTTGGCTCTGCTTGAATGTTTAATGCATCATATTAAAAGATGTCAGCCGTTGAATGAAAGGAGCATGTGACTCTGGCCTATGCATTTTTAATGCCAGCACATGTAAAAGAGAAAGAGAGCGAGCACACGCTTTTGGGTGCATGAATTGATCACAGCTCGCTCTCCCTTGCTCTAAAAATGGCACTTGTCATACTGATTGTTGGGCCATGACTGATGGTATCTGCACTGCACCCTTGTTTATACCATTCTTACCATATACAGGCAATATAAGACCCAGCTGCATTATATCAGTAATACTGTAGCAGTTATTCAGTGTTTGTTGTCAGATGGCAGCATGCAACTGTCTTCTGCTCAGCTGAGTAATTGGAGTGGACAGCCCATAAAGAGCAGATCTATCTCTGAAAATCAGAGCGATGATGATGAACCTCCAGACAGCAGGCGGGCTAAAGTAAAGAGAGGATAAGCTGCCTTTTTGTTATGGAATACATTGAATCAAGTCATTATTAAATCATATAAATGAATTAATGTAAATGGCTGCTCTGTTCACAGTCATAACTGGATGCAGAGGAGCACGGAGGTTCTGATTCAGAATATGTGGGATGCTCTCAGCCTGAGACGTGGCCCACAGCCTAAGTAAGACCCCAGACAAGCTAGACACATCTTGTCAGCTTTGAGAAAGATCAGGGCCTCCATTAATGTCCAAATGCCTTTTGCTGTGGCAGGTTTGACAGCATTGTGAAGCTGAAACCAGGCCAGGGTCCATACAGAAAACAAGCAGCCTGCAAGATCAACAAGCCCATCTTTTATACTGATAATGATGGAACACAAAACCAAAAAACAGCAGACCCTTCAGAAAGTAAGTCATTTTTCATAGTAAGTCGTATTTTACCATACAACTGGTGACAAGGAGTGGTCAAGTTCCAAAAAGGACAAAAAGCTTCAGAAAACTAGTATATATGACCCATGTGCTATACATGTTAAAGTGCTCTACGTGTGATATATATGTGCCTGTGAGCAAATGTTTTAAAGCCACATGATAGCTTTTAGAGGAATAAACTGAAAATGGAGTCATCATTATGTAAAATAGATTTCCACGTAGCATTAACTACACAACGGACTTTCCAAATTCTCACTTTGATGATGCACTGTGCTATTTGACACCTAACTGTGTCAAACTCTTTAACTAAAATACTTAATACTTAAAAATCTAAATGATTAAATATATTTGCTTACAGTCTTTCTTTATTAACACAGTGATTTTCAGGATTACATGTATGGTGTTCCATTCTGGTTGCTTTACTCAGTGTAGCATAGGGTAAACTATAAAGGGATTCAGGGTATGTGTGTATAAAGTGGAAGAGAGTGGGCAGAGAGCCAGGAGAAGCATTGAGCCTGACACTTCGGCTCTTTATGCAGTCTGCACAGGGCTTCTTCCTCTAACCCCCCTCATTGCAGTGTTCCCACACAACACCTGCTTACTGCACGCTGTCAGCTCCCATCAAACAGACAGAGGCGCTTTAACCTCTAGTCTCACCCCTGACATGAACACACACATTCCCAGCTGTCAAACACACACACATGACAAGTTCAAAGGTTTGGTCTTTGCTGGCAGTTCGAATATTTGAAAAGAATAGCGGGGCTCGACATTAAGGCGTTTTTATGCTGCCCAGTGGCCCCAGAAAATGCATTTTATTAATATTTACTTAATTTTTAACCTGATCTACTTTAATCTGTTTATATGTGCAATAAAATAGTTTTATAATAGTTTCAATAATTCATAATATTAGAACTAAAATAGGCTGCATTCATGTAACAAGACAACAATTAATAAGCATATTTTGCTAGAATATTATGGCACATAAACATTTCTGATTTGTGTATGTTTCAGCCCATTGTAACTTACCATTTGCATGAGTTTAAAACATTACCCTGGTTATATTTAAATATTTTAAATTTAAAAGTTTTTAAATTAAATAGTTAAAATAGTTTAATTAGGAGAATCTAAAATAACATTCTGTACATCACAGAGAACCAAATGTTTGTTTTTTAAGGCATTAAAACAAGATCAGAAAATGTAAGATGTAGTGGCATCATTTTATTTTATCCCAGTGCATCTAGTGCTGTTATGGATGGACTTTTTCAAGGTGGATTTTTGAGTTTAATGGCAAAGAAGCAGCCAGATAAGGATTCATGTAAGTCTGGATTGTAGCTAGTGAAGAGACTAGACCAATTTACTGCAGTGCTTTGGAATTGATCTCTCTCACACAAATTGATCTGTGAAGGACAAAAACTTTACTGCAACAGACATTATCTTTTCAGGTTGTTGTGAATTGCTTTTTATCACAATCTCTTCTGCAGTTTTGCTGCTATTAGTTCTTCTGTCTAGGCAAACATCACTATTGCTACTGCTTATGCTTAAAAAAACAAGCCTAGTGGCAGTGACGTTTGCACAGACACCATACAGATTTTCTTTAGAAAATGTTATAATCTGGTACTGTTGCCATTAAATGTATACTCTCTTAATATACACTCTCAATGAATATATCGAACCTGCATTGCAAGTTTGGGCTGTAAGGCATCCCTTAGCTCTTACTGTAAAGACGAAGTTCCTTTTACTTCAGTGGGCAACATTTGGGTCTGTTTCTTCTCATAACCCAAAGCTCTGTCTTGACTCATATCCTTTTAGGTCCAAAGTTTCCTTTTTCATGTTCAGACCCATGTTAACTCCACCCTCTTTGCCTGAAGCTTTGACTGAGCTTTGTGAAAGAACAGAGGATGGTAGCCTATCCACACAAAATAATGAGATTGATAAGGAAGAGAGTGAGAAGACTCCTCAGATCAGTAGAAGATGCGGAGGTGGTGAAGAACACCAGCATAGCGCACAGCCAGAATTAACACCAGAACTAGAAGAAAGGCAAGAGATGGGCCGGGATCCCAGAGGGGAGCTGCAGCCTTTGGGCGTACCTGAATATCTGTTTCCTGATGCTCCTGAAGACGCAGAAGGAGGTCAGAGTTTAGCTTTCTTCTTTTAAAAATGAGATAATGACTGTGCATCTGTAACATCTACTGCATGGCAGTCTCCAAACCACAGATTAACACAGTTAGGCTTTTCATTTAGTGTTAATTGGTAATTTTACATCATGCAGTTTCAAATCATGTCGTTCCCCTTCTCAGCAGAGAGCGTAAAGGCCTTAAAAAAAGGCCTGTTTTCCAGGTTCAATGAAGGAATCAAACTTGGCAATGGTGAGTCAACACAATGCCACCATCTTTATTTTTAAAAAGTGCATAATTGTTGTCATTACATCTCAGGGACAGAAGGTTTTAAATTGTGGAAAATAACAAAGACAGACAACCTGTTGATAAAGATTTAAACAGTTCTTAACAGGACTGAGCAATACAGCTAAAAACATACCAACTCCATTACCATCTCCGTCTTAATGGTCTTGCGCTTTTAATTTGTGATACAAACACATAATGGCCAAATATAAAGTATGCTAAAATTACCACAATATTCACGTTGTTGTCCAGCCCTAATTCAGACAAAGGTAGGCAATTTTTTCCAGAAATATGTTTTAGGGGTGCTGTTTTCTTCAAGTCTTTCCACATCCTGATAGCAATCACTAAGTAAAGTGGTCCAGATATATTTATATATATTTATGTCTTTTATTCATATTCGTCCATCCATATTCATCCAATCATTGCATTCGGTCTGAAAGCAATGATAGGCTGTTCACTTGATTGTATAATTTGACAGTCATGTATTGGAGGGGGCGTGGCATTGAAAAGCACTCTAAAGTAGGAGTGGGATAGCTAGCTAGCTATTGCTAGCCTCTCCAGAATTGCCATAATTTAAAGTGACAGTTCATCCAAGAATACCAATTCTGTAATTTGCTCAGCCTTGTGTTGTTCCAAACCTATATGATTGTCTTTTCTTCATGGAACACAAAAAGTGTAGATTAGCTAGAATGTTAGTGACCGCAGCCTTTTTTCACCATTTATTTTCATTGTATAAAAAGAAGAGAAGCATAAACTATTTATAAAGCTTCTTTTGTGTTCCATGCAAGAATTAAAAGTTTATGTGGGTTTGGAACACGAGTTACTCACACATGAGTGTGGGTAGGTGATGACAGAATTTTTTTCAAACAACACTAAAGTAAGACAATGAAAACTAAAGGGATGTGTCTTCAGTAGAGCATGATGTCAGTGTTAAACTGGATGAAGAGTGCATCTCTGAGATGCATTTGCGAGGTGGTAGCAGCTGGAGGTGTGTGGAGTCGGTCGGTGTGGGCTGACTGATGAGCTGGCTCGGTCTGCAGTGTGTGTGCTGACGCTAAACACAGGGCCCCTCACACCTCCTGCGTCAGACCAGAGGAGGAGGGAGGGAAAGCAAGTAGCTTTTACAGTGCTCAAGAGAGCACTGTTTTCATTCCCTACGCTACACAAATAGCACAAAAAGAGTGCTCGGCTTCAGAGAAGAGCAACCTTTAGCTCTGGTGCTTTACCTGTGTTCTTTTCTCCACTGCCGGCTACAAAGTGGACCACCCTGTTAATGGACACAGTATATTAAACTCAGCATAAACCTGCTTGTTAAGTCTCCTTTCTATCGTCCAATTTTATTTTATCTGAGCAAGTTCAGCTATTTCTCACTTTCCTGACCTGGCAAAGAGACATTTATTAGCCAGTTTGCCATTTTTATTTATAGTATAATGGGCAAAAGACAGGAAACAATGTGGAAACTAGATTGGAATTGTCAGATTTAAACTTCTGTTAACAACTTGAGCACTGTGACTCTGTGACAGTGTGCCAGAGCATGTGCATTATTCACAAGGCCACGAATTTTACAAATAACTGTTACACATATTGTTGCTGAAACTAGTATGGAAACCTTTTACAGATTTTTGCCTAAAATTGATTATAACGTTTGATCTCATTTTTAACAGTCACATACTGTAATACACAAACAAAGTCTGTAATGACATACAAACAATATGTCATTGTTGAACACGCCGTGTAAACATTCACAGTGCAGTGTGGGAAATTATTTAAATCTTTAGCTAAGAGCTTCTTCAAAAACTAAATGTTAATAATCAGCTGACCTTGAGTCCAATTAAAGATCAACACCTCCAATCAGAGCTGTCCTGACCTTCAAAAACACTCACAGTTTTTGAGTTTGCTATTCAAAATAAGTATTGCCTGATGTGACCCATGCATCCAGCAATAGACAATATCTCAAAACACCCAAGGCTAAGAATTGTTGGAAAAGGTGGAAAAGGTTACAAAAGTATCTCTAGAAACATTGATATTTATCTGGTCACGGTCAGGCAAATTGTATACAGAAGTTCACCACTGTGAACTTGCTGCTGTGCCTAGTGGGCGTCCTGCAAAGATGGTTTCAGGAGCACAGCGCAAAAAGCTCAGTGATGTT
Source organism: Chromobotia macracanthus (assembly GCA_036877525.1). Classification (NCBI taxonomy): domain Eukaryota; kingdom Metazoa; phylum Chordata; class Actinopteri; order Cypriniformes; family Botiidae; genus Chromobotia; species Chromobotia macracanthus. Next base: position 3,254,859 of record JAZGTH010000013.1, read on the forward strand.
AAGAGGACTTCTAGAGTCATCCCAAGACAGAAATCTCTGGAATATGCTAACATCTCTGTTGACATGTCTGCCATGCATAAAACATTATACAAGAGCACATTGTGTATTAGAGAACACCACGAAGAAAGCCACATGTTCTCAAAAACCATTGCTACACATCTCAGGCTTGCAGAAGATCAGCTGAACGTTCCACCGTGCTAATGGCAACAAATTCTGTGGACAGATGAAACCCATGTTGAGTTTAGGGGAACAACAAATGCTAGGTGAGACATCTACACCTCATCAGAATTCTCTTGTTTGTCAGGGCATTTTGAAGGAGAATGTGTCTGTCTGCTGCTTCCAGCCCAATAAAAGTTGGGTGATGCAACAGCCCAAAGCACAGGAGGAATAAATCAATAACAGAATGACTTCAACAGAAGAAAGTACAGTACACCTTCTGGTGTGCTCCAGAGTCCAATTGCAACCTGACTGAGGTACTTTGGCATGACTTTAAGAGAGAGATTCACATCATAAATACCAAGAATTTAATTAATTACTCTAAGCAGGTTGTGTTTGTTCATTATTGTGGCAATTATTATGACCAATCTTCGATCAAAATCAGGGTAAGTGTAGCATCTTCTTTCCATGCAGCTGTATATATGCAGAACAGTGTCACCAAATATATGCACTTCTTGTGCTTACGTTTAAGTAGAAACATGAACATAAACTGCATAGCAAGGCACTAAAAGCATTTAAACCACTTTGGCAACCATATAGGAATGACCTGGCAACCACCCACAACATCATAGCACACTGGCAGTGATTTTTACATAGTCTAGCACCACTAACTTACACTTAAAAGTGGAACCTCTTAAGCATTCTTGTTAGACTTGTTCTTCCTGTGATCCCAAACTTTGATCCACAAACTTGAATTTTATTTCACAATCACTGTACTATTGGTTTTGGATAACGTTTCTCAGTATCATATTGGGAATGGCTTGGGAATCTGATTACCTCTGATACTTTATAACATTGACTTCAAAAAGTAATTAGTTTTTTCCTTCTGGTGCCATGAAAGGTCCCTGTGCTAGGGATTGGATAAACTGTCCTCATGGGTGGCAGATTTCTATTTGACTCCTCCAAAGTGCCATGACTAATGTTTTTATATGCCTCTCTCACTTTTGAATCATAACTCTTTCACTAAGCATCTCAAATTCTGTTTGAAAGTGAGATCAGAGCCTCGCACCTATTCACTTATTCAGGTCAACAGAGGCAGTAGCCCATGGCCACAGTGAGCCTCTTTTCCTTTAGCGCTGCCTGATTAGACAGAAGAGAGAGAGGGATAGATAAAGACAGTGTGGGAGAGTGTGGGCTCAATCATCTGTCCTTTACACCCCAACCCTTGAGATCAGAGCTGGGGGGTTGAGCGCTTCATAGGAAAGAGTTTACCTCAGGTTACAGAGATGTTAAAACCAGCTCTTTTTACTATTACCCGCTGAGAGAAGCCAAACAAACAAGCACAAGGATGACGTTAACATTACATGAGTCACAAAGCAGACTTGTAAATGGAATTAGTCACTCTGTAGTGATTTTATTCAAATGTGACCATGCCAAAGGGCACTGACACGTATTAACACTTGATAAGAAGTCAACGTATAGCAATTTGCATACGTTTTCTTCTGTAATGTGAGGTGTTTCAGGGTAGTGAAACAGGGCATTTATAACCAGTTATGTTTATTATGAAAGTAAAAGGGATCAATTTTGACTTCATGTAGACTTTTTACTGGTCTGTTGTTGGTGGGATTATAGAATTTTGTTTTTTATCTTACAGGAACAGAGTAGCCCCAGTTGTTTGTGTATCTGCTTGTTAAGTCATTTCTTGTAAACCTACACTACCAGTCAATAGTTTGGGATCACTTGCCCGAAATGTTCCTTATGATCTTAAAAGTCTTTCAATCTGAAGTTGAATCTGCATTTCTTAAATGTTTGAAATTAGTTTTGTACACATTTTTATAATGATGTCAAGTTAAATTAATTTCTGTCATTAGCAAACTTCAATTTTATTTTTAAAAAATGTTTTTGATGGATGACTTGGACTGAATAATGACAAAAAGCAGCTAATAAGAGCCCATCATAGATATACTTGATATCTAAATGCTCAAAAAATGACATTTGCCAAAATATTTATTAAACAAACATGCAAGAGGCCAGGCATGCGTGGGACTAATGTGAAACAGTGTTGAAAATTTTATTAGGTGATTTTGTTAGATGTTCCTCGGAACATTGAGTTTTAAGCTCATTATGCATGTTTAAGGTGCAACTTTTCTGTTTTGTGAAACGTGAGTTTTCATTACTGACAGGCTTTTTGGTGCTGTCTACTGTCCACAAGTCACTGAGTAAACAGGAAACACTGAAAGTTGTGCTCCAGACCAGTGATTGTTACTTAAGCAGGTGTTCTATTCTCAACGGGGAGAAAAAGACGAGAGGCGTAAAAACAGAGATGGTTTTGTTGAAAGCAGATGGTGTTGGTCTCCACAGAATCAGAGGACATGGTCTGTTAAACTGCACTTTCACAGAGCTTGCTGTTTTCTTCTGCCTGAGCTGTCTCTCTCCAACATACACAGACCTATCACAAATAATACACATTAGAACCCTATCAGAATCCTATATCACATACATAAATCTTTTAAGAGATAGTGATTCTGCTTTAAGATCTTCTTATTACCTGTATACGTTTAATAAATTGCATGGTTTTATCTTGATCCACTTTGAAATATATGGTTAAATGGCACAACATTATAGGTATAGTGGTGACCTCTGAGCGTTTACATTTCATGGATGGACGAAGTCCATCATTTATTGGTCGAGAGGCCACTCCTAATATAGAGAAAGCTATATTTTAGTGAGGGAGAGATGGTGTTTGATGTAAGAGGTGCTTTAACAAGTTAATCATATAAAAATACTGCTCCGGACTCCCTCTGGTGGTGAAATCTTAAAATGGCTGCAGATTTTACAGTGAAAATGCACTTCAGTAACCATAATTTAAATTAAGTCATATAATTTCATGTTCATTTAAACATGTTGTCCATTGTTTGATAAAGGCTTGTAATAATAATACTGTCCTGCATGTCATTTGCATTCTTCACAGAGGGCTGGTTCTCAGTGACCCCTGAGAAGATCCTCAAGCTCATAGCTCTGAAGGTGGAGGACAGCTTCAGCGCTGAGCTCATTATTAATGCCTTCTGTGGTGTAGGTGAAAATGCCATTCAGTTTGCACTTCAGTAAATCACTGGCAAAAGAGGTGAGCTTGCATTTTGTGCTACCTTAATGCAATTCTGCATTGTTACAATCCTTGTATTCTTGTATAGCTTTCAGTTTCTTGATATTGGAGAACCTGGACTTGTCTGTCCTCTGAACATTTTTTCCAGAGGCTATGTTGAATAAGCGTCTAAAAACTCATATACCATACCAAACTCTTATACCATGGTTATTCTGTGATAAATTGTAATACTTTATATAAAGTATTAAATGTTTTTTACCATGCATATGTAGTATTGTGGTCACTTGTGTTTCCCTTATGATGTGCTATAGATGTGTGTGAAGTTGTAATTCAGTGATGGAAATGTGTATTTCATGCACCTCTCCATATATGCATCTCATTCACTGACTGCCATCGACACCGATCCAGTACGCCTGGCTCTGGTATAGCACAATGCAGAGGTCTATGGTGTGGAAAACCAAATAGAGTTCCAGCAGGGAGACTTCCAGCAGCTGGCTCCCCACCCTCAGGGAGACATGGTTTTCCCTCAGCCACCCCTGGGGAGGGCCGGACTGTCTCAGTTCTGATGTCTTCAACATCCAGACTATGATGAATCCTAATAGATATCCTTTTATAGTTGATCATATAGAGTTTTTATCCTATGTGGCACCATTTGGTAAATCTGTTGTTTATTGGAATGGGAGGTTCCTATAACGATGTGGTTCTTTTTATATGTCTTCCTTTTGTGGTATTAATACTATATCTTCTGTTTTATGTGGTCAGGGTGCTATATACTGCCTTTGCCAACTTCCTTAACAGTCTGAGCATTTAATATTTTCTGTTTGTCAAAGTAGATTTCGGTCAAGATAATGATTTTTCTTCCTGTGTTGACATTTGAAACAAAAAGCTGTGGCAGGACATATCAGAGGGCTTGTCCCTTATCAGTATCAATACGTTTATTTTGCAATCATGATCCATGAAGGAGAATCCATGCCTTTTAATAGTTTTATATGAGATGTATGCGAGAAAGTGTGTTTTAACTGTTTTGTATGGTATGTATGTAGATGTGTATTTACATCTAGTACATCTATTTACTGAAAATATATATAGTGTGAATACACTGTAAGATGCTTTGGATAAAAGTATCTGCCTAATGCATAAATGTGTATTTCATTTTTAATACTGTTTATCTCTAGTTCATGGTATTGTTTTAGAATAAACCCTTTTGACACTATGTCCTATGGTGTATGGTTTCTATCAGGTGCAGCTCTTTCATGGTCTTGTTTCTCTGAAAGGCTTCTCTGATGTCGTGGTCGGCCCTTTTAAAACCACACTGATTTCCGGAGCTTTGTCTGTTTGACTGCAATAAATTTCATCTTGACTGATTTCTAAAATAAATGCTTGTCATTCTTCCCCATGTTGTACTATTTGTGATGTTGAATAATGTGTGTGAGATGTTTAGACTTGTCCTTCCATTCAACATTCATTTACTAAACTAAACTAAACTGTTAGAAGGTCTGTACATATTGTTAATATGTAGATGCTAGGTTGATATTAGAGACCAGTGACCACATTGCCTATGATTGTATCTCATACCTGCTCAGTGTCTTTATTTGTCCTCTTCCTCTTTTTATCCCCCCCTCTCTCTTTATCTCTCTCTCTTCCCCTCTTTCTCTTTCTGTACTCTGTGTAGAAGGTGAAACAAAAATTTCTAAACAACCTAAAACAAATTACTGCAATTCGGCAATTTAATTAAACAAAAACTTAATTTTCTTTTAGTGTTCTTTATATCTATGTTATTTGTATTTTGTTTATTATTTCATATTACTGGTGATGATGAACTTTACAGAGTAAAGTATACATAATGTTGCTAGATATTTTTCCTGTATTGATATTTTTCTATTAAAGTATAGCTAAGGTAATTGTGTGTGTGGGTGGGGTGGTGGGGGGGAAGGGTGTGGTGTGGGGTTACCATATATTGGAGACAGATTTGTAGCAAGTCAGCAAAACATGACAAATCTCAGCAAAACCTCCTTTTAGGGCCACCCTCATTTGTAGAAACGCTATAAAAATATAGTAAATAAAGTTTTTTTAATGCAAAAATGTGTGGGTTAGGGTTATGTTATAGTGTTTGTAATTGGCTGTGTATAAAAAAACAACAGAAGTCTACGGAATGTCCCCATATAGACAGATGCGTGACATTTTAAAATGACACAACCTAAACAAAAACTTTTTTCCATTAACTGTGCGATTAAGCAGTATTATGGAAGTTTGTACTAACAACAAACAAAACAACCAAACAATTTTTACGCAAGAATAAACCTAGATTTCAATCATAGACATTCGCCCTGCCTTGTAACAGTTTCATCTGTGAATATGAATGAAAAATATACGTGCATAGACCCAGTTCGCACCCACACACTGTTAAGTCAATGTTGAATTTTTTAAAGTGTAATACTTCATAGGGTCTGCACTTGTTCATAATAATGGCATTGCGGTTTATGCAAATGAAAATATCTGATAAACATGGTGATTATTGTACCAGGAAGTTGCACTAGCAGTAAAAACAGCAGGCGTCCAGTCTCGGGTTCCTCGTCGAGTGTGTGCTCGCTTCAATGAGGGTCGCATGGCTCGTTTCTCTCCGATGTTATTTTCATTAAATGCAAGTGCACATCTTTAACTGACAACAGGTAGGTCGACTTCTTTACATACGTCCTCATCTACCTTGCTATAGCATAAACTTTGTTAAAATTTGACGTAGTGGTGAATTAAATTTATAATGTATGAACAAGTCTTAACATATTTTTGTTTCTTTTGGTTTTGGGTGCTTTTACGCCATATAACGGATTCGGTGCTGTGTTAATATGTCCCATGAAACCATGTTTATGCTTCAGAAATGTGGGAAGGGCCGGTTAATTATTTCCCCAGAGTATAAAACATTCGTGAGCTCAGTAACTGTGGCTAACATCTGCATTCCAGAAAAAAGCAAAACTCTTTTATTTATTTGTCATGGCCTAGAAAAAAAATAATAAAAAATGGAAAAAAAAACGTGTTAAAAAAGAGAAACACTAATAACATTCACAACTTTTTTAGTATCACATTTATTAACTATAAATACATAAATTTAATTCAGCAGACCTGAATAAATAGATTGTTTATTCTCATGATTAAAATTGTTGATCACAGAGCATCGAATATTATTTATTATAGTTTGAAACTCAGAAGTAGGTGAGGGGTATGTTGTGGCTCTTCTGGCTTATTCTCAAACTCACTGTCTTTCCTGTCTTGCCTGAACACTGAAGAGACGCTGGTCAAAGGAGGAAGTGTGCAGCTCCACTGGCCTGCGTGCTCTGACATTAATCTGTCATTATAGCTTTGCTACTAGTTTCCTGCGGACATCTAGAAATATAGTCCTACAAATAGGGACATGTTTTATTTTGTCCTAGTGTTAATTAGCCATGTGCCCTATCGTAAGCAATGGAGGGCTCATTTTGTTCCCTATTTTCTTCCATTGTTAATCACTTATGTAAAATCTTATGGTAGGATATTTAAGTACAGAACCGTTCTAATGATTGTATTAGAAGCCTCTTGTGGATTCGGTTTGGTTATAAAGGGACTCTTACTGAACGAAAAGTTGTGTTGGCTACTTCAGACACTGCCTTGGTCAAGAGGCAACAGTGTTAAACATTTCCTGAAATACCAAAGGGTTGCGGAAACAATTGCCTAACAAAAATGTGTCCCAGAGGGAGGGCAGCACTTGGTCAAGAGATGATGGCACTATCAAATATTGTCCAGCAGGTGTTCATTGTTCTTTTAAAAGGGAGCATTCTTGGAAATGTTTTTTATATATAGTCAAACAGTCACCTGTTCTTCAAGAATAATAAATATAATTTAATCAATAATTCATACTGTGACTGTAAGTGTTTTTTTGTGAATTCAAGAGATAGTGATGTGAGATTGTTGGTAAATACAAAAGGAAATTATGTAATTCAGTCATTGACTTAACATGCATTGCCTAAGAGACTTACAATACACACGTTCCTTCTGATAATCCTTCTATCTTTGTTGCTTTGCTAAAGCTGTCAGCCAACAGTTAATACAGAGAACCTGATTTTAAGAGAACTGCAGTACATAGCTGTATTTTTAGCCTTGATTAATTCAGCAACATCTTTGTTGATCAAATGAATCATTGCTTGGAGCAATAATATTTACTGTAATGTGTAATGATCTTCATTGGAGTTCTGGAAGCTGCAGTTGTTTCTTAAATAAATGTTTAAAGAGTGTGCATAGCCAACTTTTTATTACGTATTTGATGGTTGTTGTTATTGGGAAATGGCAGCCTTATTTACTGAGTGATTATCTTCTCATCTAACTGAATGCGTATATGCATGTTACTTTTTAACATGCATATACATTAATGAATAAACACATAGTCAATGAGTCAAAGGCACATGATTTTTTTGTTGTGATTTGTTGGCTTTTACTATTACTTTGTTGGCTCATTTGTTTAAAGGCCGAAACCGTCTCATTCCTTTAATGATCAAACAAGCAGCTGCTCCTGTAATGATTGACATGAAAGTTTACACAAACCACATTCCACTCCTCAAGTGTATTAAGTGTATTTAGATATGAATGAGTTGTATTTAGTGATGAATAGGGTGTTCAGGGAAAGGTCCAGAACCTGGAATTTGCATGATGATTGGTTGCTCAATTCCAAGCACAGAAACTCATTCCGTCTTATATGAAGTTTTTCTATTATCATTTCCAAGTTATTGATGTGAAAGGTACTGTTATATAGATATCATTATGTAATGTACTGTGGTGGTATTGTTACACAGTCATGTAACACAATATTTAATGATATCTGATTTACTTCCAGTTTCTGTGTCTTTCATGTATATGTCTACTATGTTTATATATCAGCAGATGACAGTAGTTAATCTCTTCATTACAGGAAACATGGGTTGTAAAAAATCTAAGTTGGATGATGACCAAAATGGAGGTGTGCTTGAGGTGACCAAACAGCAGCCAGTACGTACTGCCCAAACTGTATATGTGAGAGATCCAACCTCCCATAAGCCTCATATAGTAAGTAGTGAGTTAAAAGGGGAGATAAAACTTCTGTTAATATTCATGTTGTTGTATTTATTTTAATAGTCTCGGCAGTGGAGGGATTTAAGACACATTAAGAACATTTTTATGATTAACTCAAAAGTTAATTTCAGTGTTTTATTTCACAGAATAATTCAACCCCGGGTCTCTTACCTGGTCAGGTGTTCCAAGAAATGGAAGGTTAGGATACAATCCTGCAAACTTTAAAGTATTACACAGTATATATAGTTTTCATAATATAGTTCACACACACATATATATCTTATAAAATAGCTTTTTTTTTGCTATTTTTATTTGTTCATTTTGTACAGAAGTACAACTATATTGTGTCTACCAAGACAATGCAGGACAAGCATATATTTTCATAATGGCATTATACTTTTTAACATCTATAATGAAGATGCATGATGGTGTTTTATACAACCATGTTGTTGATATCTGCTGCCTAAGTTTAAAGGCGTGATCTCATAATTGTTTTGCTGGTAACTGAGTCACCAGTCTCTCAATATACTGATTCACATAAAAGGGAACTAGGGAGGGGAATGACTTCTGTCCACTGTCTGATTCTGATCTCTTTGAAGCTTTAAATTGTTAAACTACCTTTTAAACTACCCGTTAAACTACATTTGTTCCTCATACAGAAACAGGCAAAATAGTCATTGCCTTATATCCCTATGAAGCCATTCATGCTGATGATCTGGGCTTTAAGAAAGGAGAGAAGTTAAGGGTTCTAGAAGAGTGAGTAATTGTCATTTTTGAATTCTCTGGTTTAGTTGTTATTTTGCTAGTTTTAATAAAGAGGTGATATTTTTCAGGCATGGAGAGTGGTGGAAGGCAAAGTCCTTGAGCTCAAGGAAAGAAGGATACATTCCCTCAAACTATGTTGCAGAAGCAGACACTATGGAGACAGAACAGTGAGTTGTATCCAGTATCCTGACTTACAAATGTAATGGTCGATAGCTTCAATGCATGTTGGAATATTTGATCTTGGAATGTTTTCATTTAACATGCACACTTTTTAGATGGTTCTTCAAAGACATCACAAGGAAGGACGCAGAGAGACAGTTATTAGCACCTGCTAACAAACCGGGATCTTACCTCATACGGGAGAGTGAAACCTCAAAAGGTGTTTATTGTCTTCATTAATTCTTACCTTAGTGTTCATTTAAGGTTATTGAAAATGAATAACATGTTAGGAATTGTTGTCATCAGGAAGTTACTCGCTATCAATAAGAGATGTGGATGCACAGAGGTCAGATGTTGTTAAACATTACAAGATCAGATCTCTGGATAATGGCGGCTATTACATCTCTCCAAAAATCACATTCAGTGACATCAACACCATGATAAAACATTACCACAGTAAGTGTTATATATATACTCTATATACATATAACTAAGTTGGCTTTTATTATATTTATTATTTAGCATAGAAATAATATAAAATTATGTAAAGAAAAGTGAGAAAAGTGGATAAGTTGGACTGGTAAATGAAGTACATATAGAGAAGCATATAGTGATTCATACATCTTATTATCTTTATTTGATTTGTTGAAATGTATTTCCTTATGTTACAGAGCAAGCAGACGGATTATGTCGAAAACTAGAGAAACCATGTGAGAAACCCAAAGCACAGAAACCTTGGGACAAAGATGCCTGGGAAATCTCTAAAGAAGCTATAAAGATGGTGAAGAAACTTGGAGCAGGACAGTTTGGAGAGGTGTGGATGGGTGAGTTAAGAAAACAAAAGTCTCTGTCCTGACAACAATCTGTGGAATCACTATCATAAACACACATGCCCTTTAGTCTTGCTAAACTACTGCAGAAGTACTCATCTACTTGTCAAGATCTTGTTCTGTAAATTCCTTCACTTTCTACAATTCTGTATATTTTGAATCACAGCATGAGCTTAAAAAAGACATATTTCTTTTATACGTTTGTGTTGATTAAGTATCTTTCTCATGCTAAAGCACACATGTGGGTTTAATGTTCCAACTTAATTCTTTGAGCTTTGAAGCTGTGACAACAAACATTCAAATCATGCATCTTCCTGCTGGGTATTCTAAATGGGAATGAATGGCCCCCTTATAGTGTGGATTGACAGTACACACACATGCCCTGCTCTTATCAGTGAGATCAGAGGAGGAAACTGCTATGCAATTGACACAGAATTTGCATTCAGATTTCGTTATTATTCATGCGCCTCTTTCCCGTTTAGCTGACGTGATGAATTGCAGGAAGTAGTCTTTGCAAATATACAAATGGATCTCAGGCTGCCCCTTGGCCAAGATGTTTCCTTTAGAATTCTATGACCTTGTTGGCACAGCAGCTTCAGACCTTGCGCACAATGAGCCTGTATGTTGACTGAAGCCATCAATGGAACAGCTCTCTTCTATTTGTTTTTTGCTTTGTTACGTCTCAACAAAATATTTAGGCAGGCTGCTAAAGTTGGTTTAGGTCTGAAGTACAAAGATGATTGTTTGTGTATTCTTTGTATTTAATAACTTCATTATCAATTTAATCATTAAACTTATAGTTTAACCAATGTCCCCATTGTTTTACATTTACGCATTTGGCAGACGCTTTTATCCAAAGCGACTTACAGTGCATTGAAGTTATACATTTTCTTAGTACATGTACTCCCTGGGAATCAAACCCACAACCTCTTGCGCTGCTAACGCAATGCTCTACCACTGAGCTACAGGAGGCATTGCCTTTGGAAGGCAATGGTTATTTAACCATTGCCTTCCAAATAATCATTTCAGTTTAATCTATTAATATATTACTTGTAGTTTTCATTGCTGCCGCAGTCACCCTTGGCTTGTCCATTAGGGGCTTGAAGACAAAAACATTAAGGCATTATTGGAGCTGCACTATACAGCTCAACATTGACTAACACCATTAGGAAATTAATTTTCTGTTAAGTTGCTTTCAAATACTAAAATAAAAAAATGACTTGATGTGTCCAGGAGAGTGCACAGACAGTAGTATTGGTGTGTATACCATATCAAAGGTATGGAATTTGCCTGTATTAAACAAAGAATGATGTTTAAAGAGAACAAAGGGTAAATCTGCATTAACATAAGGCATGTTCACTGTTACGAAATGTATTTATTGCCATTTCACTTCTCTATGGTTAGTAACGGTCTTTCACTGGTGCCGTGTCATCAATTCTGGGAAATGTGAGGTCTATGGACAGCTGTAAATTACAAATAACTCCACATGAGAAAGTGTGAGGATTCAGAGTCACTTCCCATAAAAGGTTTTTCCAGTTCCTACAGCTATGCTAAAGAACTCTCCCACAAAGTTGTGATTCTTGCTGAGTTTCTAGTTCGAATCAGCCTTTTGTCTGTAATGTGGCTGGACTGTTTTATTTCACATGCAACAACAAACGTCATGGGAACAGGAAGGTTTATCATTATAACCACTGAGAAATATCTGTTTTTGTTTCACTTTGTTTGCAGCCTACTACAATAACAGCACAAAAGTGGCAGTAAAAACGCTGAAGCCCGGCACAATGTCAGTGGAGGCTTTCCTGGAGGAGGCAAACCTTATGAAAACTTTACAGCATGATAGATTGGTGCGCCTCTATGCAGTGGTCACCAAAACTGAGCCCATCTACATCATCACTGAATTTATGGCAAATGGTACAAAAATATAACATGCCAGTATACTTAGATATTTCAGATTTTTTGACACAATCATTTATTTATTTTTAATCACCATTTATTTAGTGTCCTTATCTCCATGAAGCTGATAATTATTTCTTTCTTTGTAGGAAGCTTATTGGATTTTTTGAAAAGTGAGACAGGCTCCAAAATACAGTTACCAAAGCTAATAGACTTTTCAGCCCAGGTAAAAAACATTTGTTTAGTTGTCTTTAAACTTACTGTTGAACCTTATTGATCTTGCATATCTAAACTGACATAATTTTTTCCATTAGTTGAAAAAAAGAGGAACTGATACTATTAGTAGCTTCACAAAGAATAATCATGTAATTTTGTTCTAGAATTAAATCATCACATTACATCACATCTGCAAAATTGTAACTCCTATTTTAATTTATAAGCAAGTATACTGTGGTAAGCTTTATTGATGAGTGGAAGAATAAAAATATATTGCTAAAACCATACAGTCAACACAGACTTTTTTAAATGGTTTTATTTAAAGACAGGTTTCTTGAGAAAAGTGTACCCAAATACTGTAAAAAGTTAATGGTTGGTTTGTTAATTTATGTCTTTTGGCTTCTGGTAAAACAGCATCAAATGGTAAATACATCATGTTACTGAGAGTGAAAGAGGATGCCAATGGGGAAGTGATACACCATAATTTTCCCTGTGTTAAAGCACATTCTGCAGTTGCTTTTGTAGCTAAAATTAACTGAGACATACAACTACACCCAATCCTGAAGTGGATAAACCACAAACTGTTAATTCCCTCTAAAGATGTTGCATTATTTGTTATAGCCATACATATTCACATTCATTGCAATGGACAAATTTATGATGTGTCTATTTTTGGTCAGTTACAACTGCCTGGTTCCTGTAGCTTGGGTGGTAAAGCTAGCAATGCCAGAATCATAGGTTTAATGCCCACACAAAATATAAAATGCTAAAAGCACAGTACTGTACATTTAACAGTACATTGAATGTACTGTGCAAGTACATTGAAAGTCACTTTGGCTAAAGAAAAATATACCAAATGTATATTGTAAAGTAAAATGTAAATTGTTTTGGGTGTGTCTCTGCAGATAGCGGAAGGTATGGCCTACATTGAGAAGAAGAATTATATTCACAGAGACTTGAGAGCAGCTAATGTGTTGGTTTCAGAGAGCCTGCTATGCAAAATAGCTGATTTTGGCCTGGCCAGAGTAATTGAGGATGACCAATATACAGCCAGAGAGGGTAAGTGTGCCATGTTCTGTGATGTGTCAGTCTGAAACGTATAGAGATTTAGCATCGTAGTGTATAGACTTTTCTACAGTACTGATATGTTAGACAACTGCTCCAGAGTGTGCATACTGCGGTTGACTTATTTCTTCCATTAGTAGTTTAATCAGAGGAATCCAACAAGTTCATTTATGTGAGTGAATTTAGAAATGCATTCTGTATTTTAGGAGCAAAATTTCCTATCAAATGGACGGCACCTGAGGCCATCAACTATGGCTCTTTCACCATCAAATCGGATATGTGGTCCTTTGGAGTTCTCCTTTATGAGATTATAACATATGGAAAAATTCCTTATCCAGGTAATTTAATTGTGTTCTTAATGAAATCTGAGGTAAATTAAAGGCGTATTACATCATAAGTATACCTTGAGCTATCAGATAAAAAGGCAGTGGGGCAATGATATCAAAACAAAATCTTTTTTCGCATTTGTCTCCATCTACTGGTTAGATTGTATTAAATATGTTCAGCATGTCCACAAAGCACTTTTTCTTTGCTCCAGGCATGAGTAACGGTGAGGTCATGAGCTCTATCCAGAGAGGCTACCGGATGCCCCGTCCTGAAAATTGCCCCACAGAACTTTATGACATCATGAACTCCTGTTGGAAGAATAAACCGGAGGACCGGCCCACTTTTGACTATATTCAGAGTGTACTAGATGACTTCTACACAGCCACTGAGGGCCAGTACCAGCAGCAGCCATGAGGCTACACAATAATTCATCATCTTTGGCTTTGTGCTGTTTCAGGATAATCAATGATTTATCTATGAATTCATGTATTAATATGTAACTAATAAGTAAATCAATCTGCTTACTTAACAGTAAGCAAGGTTAAGATTTCTACCTCTGCTTCAAATTGAAGTTTTAACTGCTTGTTTGCTGCATTTACTCTTTCTCTTAAACATTTCAATGCCTGTTTTTGTAAACACAATTTTATACATCATAGAAAAGCATCTTAATAAATCCAACGATTTAATTAATGAATTATTTGCAATATTTTTTATACACAATGCAAAAACTATTGTAATTATCCATTCATTCATCTCTCCATCCTTGTACTGCTTATCCCCTATTGGGATCGGAGGAGTGCTGGAGCCTATGACATCATCAGTATACTATCTTGGGCCAAGGCTGGGAAAAGCAGGAGGCCAGTCTATAACAGAATATTATTTGTATTAGTAGTAGTAGTTTTAATATTGTTGTCGTTTACACACGTACATATACATGTATTTCTTTGTTTTATATTTACATACAGTTTGTATGATACAAGCTGTAATAAACAGGGGCAATATTTTATCACAAATGTGTAAGTCAATGAATTGCACCGCCTCAGAATGACATATTCTGTACATTTTCTAAATCAAAAGAAAATGTTGACTAATACAGAAAAAGAAAAAAACTAAGCAGCTCTAGACTGAATTGTGTACATATAATTCTGGATCATTACATTACATTTACAAATTTGACAGACACCCTTTTGTAAAGTGACTTATAATGCATTCAAGATATCATTTTTTATCAGTTTGTTCCTTGAGAATTAAACCTGATTGTGCTGTAGCAAGCGACTTGCTCTTTCAACTGAGTTGTTTAATCTGACGATGCTTTTAAAAGTTTGTATTACCGATACGAACTTTTGGTCGCGCCCACTTAGTATCATGTGACCAGAACAAGATGGCCGCGCCCTTGAGTTTGGGGGCGTAACGCTGTTCATAGTGTTGCGGCACATTGTTATACGTTGTGAAACACTTGGTCCGGTCTGAATTTCTTTCAAGGTTTGCTTCCCGGTCACCAATAATGGATAAGGACAGTATAATCCTGTGAGTTAACACTGTAAATGCTGATGTGTGTGGTTAGCTGTCAAATGTTTTCTTTAGAGATAAAAATCTTTGTGGCATAATATGACATCGGTAGACCGCGATTAAAGTATAGAGTAAGAGTAAAGATTACTAAAGACTACTGTTATTCAGGTAGATGGTCATTTATAGGTTATATCATTTGAGACATCTTTGCTGTCTGATTTTTTCCAAATATATTTTTAAGGTGTATATTTTAGTATATACATTTATTTCGTGTACATTTCACAGTGACATAATTGTGCAGATTGTGGTTCGAGAGTTAACCGCTAACCGCTAGTGGTTCCAGTACGGCATTGGTAGATTTCTTGTTTTTAATGAAAGTAGTGTTAAATATAAAATCCATTTTGCTTTATGTTTTAAAAATCATTACAACAACATTGATAACAGAACAGAACAAAGCACAACAGCATAGGCCATGTTTTATCATTATCATTATAATTTGTATTTAATTCTTTTTAGATTCATACTCAGTGAATATGTGATTAATCATATCATAATTATCAGTATTATAGCCTAACACTATAACATAGGCTAAAGGGTGTATTGTGTGGCACTTTTGTGAAGTCACCTTATCAGACTGAAGAAACCGTTAGTTCCTGCTCTTAAAAGTGCTTATCTATGCTGCTCACTTGTTGCCTAAAACGTCTGGCAAAGATGATCATCATATCTCAAGCGAGGGGCTGCTGAATTAATGATAGACACGGAAGCAAATCCAGGCTGTTAATAATGTAAAGAATTTGTATAATTCATCCATTTCCCCTATTGTAATATATGACTGCCAAAGTCCTCATTCCAGTGTGTTGTCTTCATCCCAGCCCCAAAGACTTCCCAGAGCTGAAAAACGACACATTCCTGAGGGCCGCACTAGGAGAAGAGGTAGAACACATTCCTGTGTGGTGTATGAGACAGGCTGGTCGCTATCTTCCAGGTTTGTACCAGTCATTTGATGTGCTGATATGTATAACTGTGCTATATGTGGTCATTCATAAAGATATTCTTTTTACCACTATATCCGGTGTGCTGTAATATTGAGTGTTTCTACATGGAAATTTAATTTTCATTCAGAATTCAGGGAATCCAGGGCCGGGAAAGATTTCTTTCAGACATGTCGATCTCCTGAAGCTTGCTGTGAACTTACTCTACAGGTCAGCACAGCTGAACTTCCTCATCTAGCCAGAGATCTAGTAGGTTGACTTTTAACACTATCTCGAATCACTTTTGCAGCCACTCAGACGGTTCCCATTTGATGCAGCCATCATCTTCTCTGACATTTTGGTAGTGCCTCAGGTGAGTTACGCACTGCTTAACCTTACACTGATATTTGTAATATAACAAGATTATTTACTTACACTCCAGATTCCTGTGTCAGTAAGTTAAACTCAAGTAGGAGGTAAATCTAATTTGTGAACTCCTCATTCAGATTGGTTTTGTGAAATGGATGAACCATTTTATTGAGAATTCTAGAACTGAACATTGTTACGTTTTTTGATGAATGCTCATGAATGCACAAATAGGATTAGGAACTAATCCCTATAGGAACTTGGACTTGGTGAACATTGTTCAGTTTAACAAAGATGTAGGTCATGTGACCATGTATACATAGTATGCAGTGCATGATAATGCATATAATGTGTATGACTAGGCCATGGGAATGGATGTAGAAATGTCTCCAGGCAGAGGCCCCACATTCCCAGAACCACTGAAGGAGCCTGAAGATCTGCAGAGACTTAAGACTAAAGTGGATGTGACATCAGAACTAAATTATGTTTTCCAAGCCATCACACTAACACGACACAAAATAGAGGGAAAGGTTCCTCTCATTGGCTTCACAGGAGCCCCAGTGAGTAGACCAACCAACTATCCTCACACACATAAAGCTACTGCTCTGTGAAGATGCACATTGTGTCACATGACATTAAGGAATAATGAAAGTTATTTGCCTTTTGTGATTGACAGTGGACGCTAATGTCCTACATGATTGAAGGAGGAGGCTCAGCCACACACTCAAAGGCTAAACGTTGGCTCTACAGGTACCCAGAAGCCAGCCACAAACTTCTGGGACAGCTTACAGATGTAATAGTGGAGTATCTTGTAGGCCAGGTCGAAGCGGGAGCTCAAGTAAGTGAGACAGAGTTTGGGATGTGGATTATTGAAGAATCTCTCGGATATTTTACTGTCAGGATTATGTACAGTACATCTTGTGATGTCAGGGCATATATTTCAGCATCACAGAAAACTGTACATTAAAGTTAATTAACTGTATGTGTTGTCTTTTAGGCACTGCAGGTTTTTGAGTCTCATACTGGTTGTTTAGGCCCAGTGGAGTTTAAAGAGTTTTCTCTGCCATACCTGAGAGATATTGCTCGCCGTGTTAAGGACAGAATCAAAGAGTCTTGCTTGGACAGTGTGCCTATGGTGAGCAAAACCATATGTTTCTTGCTAATAAATGTTATTGAAATGTCATGATTTGATTGAACTTTAATGCAGTAATATAAATATGCACTGATAATCTGTTAAGCATTACACAATGTTTTATAATGACCCATTTATAAATGTTGCTATTTGATATTTAGCAGGAGCAAACAATATATACAATATATAATATATTAATGTTTCATATATACAACTGATTTTGTACCTTTTAATAATTTTGTAATATTATATTTTGACACTAGATGTCAGTATCAGGTCAGGTCTTCTTGTAACTGCAGCATGAGTCACTTCAGGATCTCTTATTATAAACTCGTGTAACTCTTTTTCTTGTGCAGATTGTTTTTGCTAAAGATGGTCATTATGGACTTGAGGACCTCTCTGACTCCGGTTATGAAGTAGTGGGACTAGACTGGACCATTGATCCTCATTCAGCACGGTTAGTCATGATGTGTTACTGGTACCAAGTTTTGAAGTACTGCAGCTTTGATGAGAAAGTTTCTGGTTTAACTTACACATGCCAACACATATTACATTCAATGCCTTGCAAATATATTTCAACTCTTATTTGTAAGAACTGAAAGCCAGCTTTGCTGAGGTGTGAGTTTTGGTAATTTCTTCTGGGCTGATTTGCTCCCGAATGTTTAAGTTAATTGGAGGACACGTGTATCACAATTTTTGAGTTGTACCACTACTGGGGTGAGATTAGGGTTTTGTCTGGTCTGCAATAGGACATGTTTCCTTTTTGCTCTTTAGCTCTGTCCTTGTCTGCTGATACATAAACTTCCACGAGCTATCCAAAACTTTGTTTTGAAAGTCTGAGATGTTTTCTTGCTGTTTTTTAATGTTTATGAACATATGAGTAATTTCTTTTTTTTTAACAAGATACCAAGTCCTGTTGATAAAAATCCAGTAGTTTAGTAAAATGACAGGCTTGGTTTAGAGTCTGAAAACATTTGCAAGGCAATTTGTAAATGTTCATACAGTAAGTCAAACATTTTTACTCACCTACACCTATATTTTAGTGAAGTGAAATAGCGCGGCACACTCATACTGGGAATTTTTTTAGCCAACTTCATTAAGCAGCTGTCCTTGGGACACTTAGATGGTATTGAAGAACTATTTTAACGGTTTAATGAATGTTGGGCACTTATTGGAAGGGATTCGTTTCTATTTGGGGAAAAAAACTTATTGGTCACTGTTCCTCTGTTTCTTCATCTTGTTGCTTGTGTTTTTTAGTGTGAGAACTGGAGGGAACGTCAGTCTGCAAGGCAACATGGATCCCTGCGCTCTCTACGCCACAAAGGTGAGCACAGGCACTCCAAAACAACACACAATGGAAAATAATGATTGAATCTTTTAATCTTGATTTAGTCTTTTCCATCATTCTGAGTTTATCTAAGATGCAAATGTTTGTCTAAGCTACAATCTAAGCTACAATGGTTTTGTCCTTAAAAAGCAGTACTGAAATTATGGTTAGTAAGCTTGAAAATAAAGAGGCCCTTTTGTTTTTATAAATTTGGGCCCTGCTAGTAATATGACCCCTAAGAACAGCTGTTTTCCACACAGAGCTGCCCCTGGCTTTCATTGCTCATGCATGAGAAGCATGGCTTTCACAGCATTGTTTTGCTACCTCCAAAATACATTTTCCCATAATAATTTTAGACATCAGGGTGTGACTGTCCAGCCTGTTTTGGATAATTTTGATGAACAGACCAGAGAACAAAAGAGGAGTTTGTATACAATAAACAAACCAAACGACTTTTTGTTTGTGTGGTTAGGAGCGTATATCAGAGATTGTGAAGAAGATGCTGGAGGGCTTTGGCATGAAGGGCTACATTGCTAATCTGGGTCATGGACTGTACCCTGACATGGACCCAGAAAACGTGGGCGCATTTGTGGAGGCGGTTCACACCCATTCTCGCCAGCTGCTAAAGCACAAATAAGACATTACTCTGTATTTATCCATTAGAAGATCCAAAGCAGATGGGAAACAACAAATGTTGTAGTGCAGTGCTATAGCACAGAAGACTGTCTGATTTATAACCTAAATCAGTTGTACTTTTTTATAATGCTCCATAATAATAATCTGATTTTTAATTAAATTTCTGCTCAAAACATGCCTTTGCTGGATTGATGTGTTTTCATTAGCGATACACATTAGAGATGCACTGAAGAATGTAAAATAAGTGATGATGGAGGAAATGTGATTAAGTATGAAGCGCTGTATGTATTTGTTTTTGATACAGCACCATAGTAACATCTGAGCTGAGATGCACTGGAATTAACTGATGTAAATGAATACTTCAGAGTGTGTACATAATGATGGATGTTTTATATGAAGGAAAATAAATTGTTATCCTTTTAAGACAAAGAGAATTTCATTAGGCTGAATGTAACATAAATCGTGCAACCATTTGTGTATTTCCCTTTAAGTGGTAGAGGTTTTATTCTTTTGATCTATGGTTTACTGTTTCTGCTGTTGCATTTAGTAATAGAAATGTTAATCCCAGTGGATGTAATACCAACCGACAAATAAGCACCCTGGGTAAGCAAATCTTTAAATCCAGTTGTTTTTGTTTTGGAGAGGGTGGAAGAGGAATTCCCCAGCAACACATCATGTGATGTGTGATGTTTTTGAAGAACCCTGATCCGCAAAACAAGGATTTATTGGAATAGATATTTAGACATGTTAGGGCTTTTAAAGCCCCCATTACAGTAAACTTTATGACCTGAGATTTTAATCTAAATGTTTGTATAATAATAATGTAACCAAATTTCCATCATTCCATTTTTTTTTTCATTTTCAGCTAATATTGTTTACTTGCTGTGTATCTGACCAGCGAACACTGATTGTAAATAAAAACATGATAGTTTTCCACTCAAATACATACAGTAATTTAGTAGGAAATGGGGGCAGCCCTCCATTCCACTTCCAGTCCACCTCATGTGCAGTGTCACATACAGGGTAAGTCTGGCTTTGATTGATTGTGTATTAGGTGCAGTAAGCCCTGTTAATTTGAAAAAAAAAAATGTATACACATACACCGACATAATGTGTTAACTGAAAGGCCTCCAGGCATTATTTTTAATTGCAACAATGAATCCACTAAAAAAAGCTGAATTCCCCAAGGCCTCCTTTAAGAAGCCACAAGGGGGATATAGGAGTGGGGGATTGTGGGGGGGTTCAGGCTCAATCTCTCAGCAAATCAGCAGGCCTGAAAATCCAATATGTTCCTCAAGACAGCAGGCTGTACATCATTTGTCAGGCCCCTCCACTATCAGTGCTTTATCAGATGGGAGGGTTTTGGGGGTCTGGGCCCACGATTGAGTTAAAATGATAGGGAATGGACAGCAGAAGACTTTTAGTTTGGTGGGATCCACATAGTCTTGGTGTAGAAGGATGTTGTTTTGGGGAAAATTATCACAGATTTTTCAGCAATTTTACCAAGTCAATCATTTGACCTGAGGTCATACTGTTTTGTCTGAACTCCATTTTTGCTTTACTATTAGAGAGCTTAACACAACCCAAATGTTTCTATCTGGACTTCTCATTACAACCTGATTTTCTGTTGTGGTTATCACCAAATATTCTTTCCTCCATAATCCACTACAGTATTCCCTGCCTCCCACCTATAAAGTCCCAGGCTGCCCCACCTCTCTTCACACAGTCTTCCAATACCCCAATTACAGAGGGATTCTCAGAAAATCAGAGCGTCAGAACAAAGCTTGGCAAATCAGAACACAACGTGTGATTAAGCTGACAGCTGAACCTGCCATGCAGAGTACAGGGGACAAAGCTTTCTCTTACTGCACAAACCTGCCCAGAATCCCAACAGTATTCAGAGTTGCCTGCCAAGCTTGTGTGCTCCATCGCTCTCCTTCTGATGAAGTGTTGGATTCTAATTAAAGACACTAGTGAAACATTGTTACGCTTACAAACAATGCCTGTTTTCCCCAGCCATGGACTAAGCATTGAGCCCAACACCTACTCAATGCTCCAATCTGACAGCCTCAGCCTGCACTGAAAGCTCACAACAAGGTGGGAGAGCCAATTATTCGTCTCTCCTTCCTGCCGTGTCACTTTTGCTAAATCACTGAGCTAAGGAAATGTCGTCTCTGCAGCGTGGCTAACAGAACCAAGCCCATCCATATTTCAGCCAGCAGCGCTGCCATGCCTGACAAACACTTACTCAGTGGTCCTCACAGGAGCAGAGTGCTGCACCAGGTCCGAGACACAATGAAGAGCAGCAGCTGTGAGGGACTCTGATTGATGGGTTAGTTTGTATATGCAGGCCCGAAGAGCATTCTTTCTGTCGACTGCATCTTTAACAGTCTATCACTCTGACAAAAGGGTTTCATGGTGTTTATTGTGATTTCAGGAACTATGTTTCTAAAGCAGAGATAGGTGGAGAGATACAGTCTGGATAAGGCATGTTGGGGGTTTCGCGAAGCTGACCACTAAATCTCAAACATGTCTCACTCACGGTTTTTCTTGCATTGGTGTGCATTAAGGATTTGTTGGTTTTAGTCCATGTCTCTTAGCCTGAAACCATGTACATGATAGTATACTTCAAGAAGTTGACATTAGTGGAGGTGAGAATTTAAAATGGTCTTCCTCAAGATAAACGAACCAAAAATATTGATGACTGCCATAGTTTTGTCTTATAAGGCAAAAACAAGGTGGGAGAGCCAATTACTCGACATGTAGACCAGGCTGTGACAAACGTTATTGGCCATTTTTGGCCAAGGAAGCCCTTCAATATGTCCTAATTTCCTGTTTCAATAGGTTATACATCACCAGAAAGAAAACTATGCTCATCTAGTATGTTTCTAGATTACAGAAGCTATTTAACAGATATTGTTAATACGTAAAGCGAGGCAAATGACGTGTTTCACACTTTATTCATAGAAAAGCACTGAAATTCAACACAAATTATATAAAATGGTAGTAGCATTACATAAATAGTAATAAATTTTTGTTTATAGACATTAGCTCAAGAGGTTGCACAAACAAAAAGTGTTGATGAACTATACTTTTGTGGCAACAAATACTGGATACCTTTTTATAATTCAGTAGCACAAAGAGGCGACAAACACTTTCCCTTAAATTAAAAAGAAACGAAATCAAACAGTAGATGAACTAGTGAACAATCTCTACCAGCGATTATTTTTTTCCTTCTAAACTCTAGGGACAGATCAAAACACTGGTACAGTTAACACATACATACACTTAAGAGTATGGAAGAGAGAAATCAAAAGCCAGGAGGTTATTCTCTTTTTGCAATGCCATTGGACCAACTAGTTAGCTACAGAAAATGTTGATTTTTTTCTTTTTGTTTTTTTTAAAGTTTAAATTTTTTTTTTAACAGAACAGGCAGCGCTATGATCATTCTGCAGATGTAAAAAAAAACTCTCTGGAGGTCTGTCTGTCTATTGAGAGAAACAAAAGCTGCATAATGTGACTAACACCTTGCGGTTCGAGTCTGCCACAGATGAAGCAATAAGAATGAACTGAAACAAACTCTTTAAATGAAGCTAACCAAAAATGGAAACCAGCAAACTATTTAAATAAAAGTAACCAACCTTAACTGCCAGAAATCTTAAGATTAAACCATTAATGAAGCATCTCTCAGGGTCTTAATTAGACAATGGCATGTCACCAATTCAAAACAGACAGACCTTATTGCCCTCAATTAGCCCCGATACAAGATATTACCCTAATATAACCCTAAAGTGTGTTGACCATGTTGTCATAAAGGAGAATAGTAGCAGATGCCCTTCATCCTTGTTTGGGCTAGTTAAAGGTGTAGGTCCATTTTCTGTGCTGTACTCCATTGACATTGGCAACAAAACGTCCCGAAACACATGCAGTGCTTTCAGAGAACACTATAAGGCTTCAAAGTAAAAAGTTGTATGTAGATCAAAGGCAAAGTCCATCCAAACTTACAGCTCGTGCAGATTACTTACAGATACAAATTCTGGGAGCGTGCCCCCCCAGCCAAACAAGGAACGTCCCCAAAAAGAAAAGAGGGAGGAAGATCGGGAGGGTGAGGGCAAATGGTGAAGTGGTTCTGCATAGTCTGTTTATAAATGTTTGTCCCCTCCTTTCTTCATTCTTCAAATGCTTCCTCTTGCAAAATAAAAAGTATTCCAAAAATAAAACAACGAGGATACAAATAAAAACAGGAAATCAGAAATGTACACAGAAGCACCTGAGAAATGTTTCTGAAGTCTTTCCTCTTACTGTTGTCACATTCCCAGCCCAACAAATTCAAGTATCCGAAAAGAACAACATACAGTTATCATAAATAATTATAACTTTACAATTTTTTGAATTGACACTTCCATATTTACAATATTTTAAATGCTTATGCTACTACTTTTTCTGTTTTGTTTCTTTAAGTGATTCCCTGAGAACGGAGTTGAGCATCTCTTTTCTCGTTTTTCTTTACTCTTTTTCCTTCAGATGGAAGCCGCAGAGTGCATTCTAAGTGTTCGGATCCACTGGGGCACTTGTGGAGGGCGGAGGTCATGGAATGTGGAAGATATTATGGTACAGTTTAATGCCAAGTAATTCACTGTTCTACTGTTTGCCATTTCTGTCAAAGCATTGTCATATGGGTCTATAGAATTTATCTAATTTGTACACAGTAAATAAACGCTGATCCGAATGTGTCGTGAAGAGGATGGAATTCAATGAAGTGCTAGTACATATATATTATTACTGTTATACTCATTCTCACGCAAGTCTTTTTGTTTGTTTTGTTTTTTCACTGAGAGGTAACAGAGAAACATATGGCTGATAATGTTAGATATTGATGGGTAAATATCTTTTATGTTCAAATTCAGCAAGATCAAGAACCAGCATCAGGTGTGATATCTTTTTTGCTGTTGACATATTTGTCATCCTCAAGAACTCGCACTGAATTTTGGAACAGAGATAAAAGATAGTAACAAATACATTTTGAAAAGGGAGGAACTCAGGTCTTGTGGCTTGCTTGAGTCATGGTCTAAAGCTCCAGCAGACTTACATTTTGTCTGAGGTGATGTGTCTAAAGTCTCTGCTGTTTCACTCCTCTATGGTTCACTCTAAAAATCAGACCTTTTCCAGAGATTTAAAGCTGATCTATACAATACGATCGAGGTATGACAGTAACACTGTGTGCAAGTGTTTCAGGAATGACCATTTGAGTGTTCAAGCCCCTTCCAAAACCAACCGTCACCCATGAGGGAAAAAACCTCATGCTCAAAATTTACCACATAAACATTTGGTTTCTCTTTATGTGCCATGTTTACATTTTATCACAATATTTTGATTAAACAAAACTAAGAACAAGCCAAAACAAAACAAAAATGTATTAATCACCTGTTCTCCCCTCCACAAGGTCGATCTGGTAGAATAACAACAGGAATTGTTTACCATAAAAACGAGACAGATCAAAAAACAAACAAATAAAATGTAGAAATTCACGAAAGAAGAAGAATAAAATAATGCCTTAAATAAATGAAGAATGAAAGAAGATTAAGTCCCGTGTTGTCTGGTGATGTTTAACCAAAACGTTCCCGTACCAACATCATGAGTTTCTTCTTGCCTTTATAGATCTGTTTGAGGTTGTCTATAAACTGGGCAAACTGAATGTGGCCATCTTGGGCCAATAGGAAGGTCTCACGTGCCTTACTAAGAAACTCAATGAACTCTCCGTAGTGGCGTGGGCTGATGTGCGTGAGGCGGGAGTGGGTGGTGTTGATGTAGGCGCTGATGGTGGCATCCAGTAGCTGTCTTAACGGCGCTTTGTCAGTGCTCATAAGCTTGCCCGAGTTCCGCCTGCCAGGGATGCCAGCCAGTCCAGGGGCCGTCATGGTACAGCGCCGAAGAATGTCTGAAAGCACTGTTGCACAGTGAACGCTCTTGACCACCAGAGGGATGATGGCGGCCAGCTCGTTCTTACCCAGTGAGTGGCTGAGAGCACAAGCCCACAGCACGTCATTGATGGCTGGATGCGTGTCTTGGTTGTAGGCCAGGTTCAAGTGGGTCATGGCGAGAGATGCCAATTTGAAGGCTCGAAGGGGGTACCCGCGGTGCTCCATGTAACGGGCAATGGTGAAGAGCTGAGAGTAGGTCATGCCCGTGGAGGCAGCGTCGATGACGATCTGATAGGCTGTCTCGAAGGCGATGTGGTCCTTTTCGCAAAGAGTGAGAGCGGACAAGGCGCAGTTCTGGGGGTCCTTCATGGCACACTGCAGGGCCAGAGTGCGCGCACAGCTGGCGAGCTCCTCCCGTTGTGGGTAGTCGAGGCTCAGACGTAGGATGGTGTTGTGGGACATTACAGTTGCTGCCACTATGCTGGTGGCCTCAGTGGGGGTAAACAGAGTATACCAACTCTGTAATATGCTGACCAATGCTCTTAGACCTACAATGGGACAGAGAATAAATCAGATAAGATGCTGAATGCATTTAGGAAGAACATCCAAGGCTAGCCAATTCAACCTTGCAAGGATAAACTTATCAAAACCTGAGCCACAGAGTTTGTTCAGTACATACCGACTTCAGTAGCACATGTGACTAACCAACGAACCATCTCTCTCCGCCTCCAGTTAAGTGTAGAAAGAGTCATTCTCATTACCTGCACAGAAACACCATATTGCATTAAACACACAAAAGATGCAGAGCAGTATATCGGAGCATATGCAAACACTGCTAAACAAAATCAAACAGGATATCATTGAATAAGTTTGGGTTTACCTGAAGGCCAAGCTCCAGTGCTACATTGAGCAGCGTGATATCAGGAGGGTTATCTGCTGGGGTTGCGATCTTGAAGGCATCCTGGGCCAGTTTGAAGATGAGGGATGAGGAGTGGATGTGCTTCTGAATAGCCTCCAAAACGGTCCGCAATCTCAACATGTCACCTAAGACACAACACAGACTTGGTGTCTCACAACAGTCTTAGCTAAACTTTGGCACAACTCATAAACTGAAGGTCACAGGACCTGTTTAAATGAAGGTCATGCAATGCGTAGACTGACTGTGTGTAGTGCTCACCTTTAGCAGCAGTAAGCATGGTGGAAGCCAGTTCACATTGCTGAGATTCCAAATGGCCCAGGGTGAACCAGCGTGGGTATCTGCTGGGCACTATGGAGATGCCATGGTGAGGGTGCCCTACATCACCTGAGGGAGCTGTGGACTCCAGCACTGGAAGCCTGGAGTAAATATGATCATATTGGATTAGTCACATACTCACACAAGACTCTGGCTTTTCAGAGTAGAATTTAACATAATACTCTTACCATTTATGGCAGTATATAATACATATATTGTGCACAGTATGCAAATTTATTGCGAAAAAAATACCAAGATGATATACTAAATTTGTCTACATACAGAGCACACTGCATGGAATACATGTATCCCATAATATGCACTTCATCATATAGTACAACTTTCAGTAAGTAATAAGCTAGTATTCTGTTTTACCACTAATGCCTACATATGACATCAGACATCATTAGCAGAATACAGTGCACTACATCCGCACATATGCTCTTCAAGCACTCTGGTTTCTGCTAGCTCTGTCTGATGGACAAAAGTCTCTAATAGCTGAAATAGCACTCTGCGCTCTGCTACTCCTACCGAAGTGAACATATTGGACCACACTGCCTTAGACTCAGGATGCGATGTGGGAGCACTGCTATTGATTGTATATTAGTGAGAACTCTGATGAGCTAGTCTCAGATAATGATGCCCCAGTACAGATATACAGTATTAAGGTCCCAAAGAGGCTTTATACAGCTAAAGGCAGAGAATGCAGAGCCCTGGAAACACAATACTCATCTACAGTAGTGCATCAAAGCATAGACTATGTGGTGACTCACATGACTCATTTTGCAACAAGAACCTCCTCACTGCTTTACTTGCAGACATACAATTGTATTCTATTTAACACTCCCAGTACAAGATTATTTATTCCATTCGCAGGTCAATGTTATTTACACCATTCAGACAATGTTATTTATATCATTCTCTGGTCACTGCACATACAAACCCTGACTGTAAGTTCCTGGATTTATTGTCTATGTATATATTGTTTATTGCACAGCATAGTCATTACTGTACTTCTATTCATATTATCATTCATTGTCATATGTGCCTTTGTTCAAGAGAGCCATGTTTGTCTTAAACTATATGTTTGTGACACCGTTTTATTTTCCCCCCACAGGGACAGATATGACAATAAAAACTTGAACATGTACATTTTGCAAGTACACAGCCAAAACACTAAACAGCGGTGAAAACATTTCACACATTTCAAATGTGACATTGCATAAGTAGGTCTTGGTGAACAAACTTTTAGATAAGATCTGTGGTTTGTGTATAAAATGTAAGAGTCTCACCTCATTGCACGAAGGCCTAGTTTGTACGCCAGGTCTGTGTCGTGTGGCAGCAAGGCAGTGAACAGGTACTTTGCAAATGTATGCATGGGAACACTCTCCCTGTGGATGACCTCACCAAGACCACTGAAGGGACCACCTGTGCATAGCAAATCAGAAAGAAACCCACATCAGAACTGAGCATGTCCTCATATCTGAATGCATATCTGAGGTGAGTCAGGCTTGATTTTAATGAATACATGTGACTTTCAATCACTACAATTAAGTTACATTAGCCTGTTATATATACACATCACCACTCCACCCCTGAATTATCGGCATCAGCCATTAAAGAACCCATATGGGTCGACCTCTGCTGATGAGACAGTAAGGACATGCACAGAAAGTGAGAAAGCAATATGAGAGGAGTGGATCGGTTAGTGCTTGGACGTTTGGGGAGGACGATGAGAAGGCAAACAGTCAGATGAGGTCTCATGGGCTTTGATAGAGTCTGTCCTCCCTAGTAGGAGCGCAGATGTCTGCTCTAAGGTTACACCGCATGTCGACGGGAGGCTCAGATGCAGGGTGGCCTGTTTCAGGGCAGGGAGTTGGGGACACTGCAGAGGCCAGCCTGCAGATCTTTTTACATTCCAGACTCTCTCGCACACACACAAACAGCCCAGCCAGGGAGGAGGAAGAACAGATAGTAGAAGACAGATATTCACATGGGGGAAAGGTTATGGGAATAGCAGAAGGACAGTGAAGGCGGGAAAAGATCCTAATAGGTGATGATGAAAGCAAAATGTAGAAAAGCAGGAAAAGGGTAAAAAGAAAGAGGTGATACTGGGAACAGAGAGATCTCGTACCTTCTAAAAGGAGGACAGCTTGCTTGCGGAGTGTCTGCACTAATACGTTGTCCAGCTCCATCTCCTGAAGCTTGGCCACAATCTGCTCCTCATTGCGGCACACCTTGTCCTGTGCGTACAGGCCCTCGGGCATCAGTCGTTGCTGCCCCATGCCCATAAGTGCAACCTCTAGCGCCAGCGCCAGGTACGACTCCCCTCCGTCCTGACATCCCCACACTGGCACATGTTGGTACACTGGAGGCTTGGGCTCACCTGAATCTACCAGGACATAAAGTGTTGTTTGTTAATTTTATTGCAATGTTAACATCTGATCAAGGTGGCATTGATCCTTTAGCCTTAAGTCCTGAATAAAATCGAGTCTTGCAGGGACTTTAAAACTTTTCTAAGAGATATATTAGGTGACATTGAGAATTAAAGATGCAGATTGGATATTCTGCCTATCAGCTATTCCTTTAATGACAGCCTGGAGTTGTAACCAGTATTTTAACCCAGCAGTGCATTCACCTAGTACGTTCTCCTGCATCTATGAGTGTCTGTGGGTGTTTTCAGAGAAAAACACTGCTGGGTTGGTAAGAACTTGGACCCTCAACACTATGCTCACTTAAACCTCCTTGGCAAATAATCTTGTTTGCCAATCTTGTGTGTACTGTGGGCAGTGATCAGGGATCAAGGGTTTCACCAACACATTACTCTCTCAAGTGACTCCACTGCTCATATTCATGACCAATAGCTGGTGGCATACACATAAAAGTCAGAACAAGATGGTAATAGATTTCATCTCAGGATCACAAAGAGAAATTGGAGTGATCCTGCTTCAAAGACACTGACCATTAGTCAATAACATTTGTTTCCAAATTTAGGATTTTCCTGGAGAACAGTGTTAAACAATAAAAATTCCAGAAATTGTCTTTGGTGAGGCTTGGTTTGAAGATGATCTGAGCCAATTTTGATGAAGATTGGAAAAATCTTTGTAGTAGGAATATCTGTAGACATTTAGCATGAAGATAAGGCCAGTTTTTTCAAGGTTCTAACAACATTTGGTTCATTTTCTCAACACTTTGGCTATAACATGTCACATTCAGTGACAGGGTTAAGAGTAAATTGCATACATTGTTCCTTAGTCAAGTAAAGCAGATGAGTTAGAGAAAGCATTGTTTTGGCTTTCTGCACTATTACAGCTGCTGTTGCTGGTCTTGCTAAGTGAAGATCCTGACCCCCAGACAATCTGATTGGATAACGCCAGGAGCCCACCCCCCATCCTAGCACATGCCAGATGTTTCCAACTGTGTCAAACAGAGTCAAACAAAGAGTTGTGCTCTCTAGCACACATACAAACATATACTGTCATACACAACAAGAACATACATCATGACCACTATTGCAGCGTGGCCAAAAGGGGGACACTACAAATGCTCACAAATATGCACAAACTCTTCCAAGTCACAGTACCATTTGCCAGTATTATCCAAGCACACAATGCCTCTCTGTGGGTTCCTCACTACAGGAATACAATGGCTAACACTTTCCATTGGTTTGAGCTTGAAGGGATGTATGGAATGCAAATTCTGATTGATTTTATACGTTTTACACCACAGTGTGGTTAGAATGACCTTTCTGTTACAATAGCTCCCCTTAACACTGCTCAAAAAGAAAGGCGATTATAAAGACTGGAGAGATGGGGCTCTGGCAGAATGAATGAAGCTCTGAAAGACACAGGCCAGTTGCTGAGTGAGGAGCTGAATAATGCCCAAGGCGTCTTGAGGCGTCATAAAAAGAAAGAAGATTGCAGGCATTCTGACAGCCTATAATTGTGTACCTCCGGTATCCATGGTATTGTCATCGTCCACTCGACATGTCTCCGTGAGGGTGGTGAAAAGGCAGCCAATGGGGTCAAGGGGATGGCCCACCCAGCCCTCCAGATTGGTGGTATTGGTCATTCCTCTCTGCAGCAGCTCTGATGGAAGAAAGAGAGTGAGATATTCAGGACATGTTTTTGTTGTGAGACCTGTTACATGATATGTTTGATAAACTGTATATTGCTAGAAAATAGAGTTTAAAATACCTTTTTAGGGTTTAAAGGGGTTTATAACTAAATGTTTAGGGTTTAAACCTGTTACAAGGACCCAAATCCTTGTAACAGGTTGCCAAACAGATAATATATAATTGTGTGTGTTATGGTAAGTCTGTGGAACCTTTCTTCTGATGCTTGTAAATGTCTAACTGTCGTTGTTGTTGGAGTCGCAGGGTGTTGATTATGGCAACAGCCAGACGCAAGGCTTCCCGGGGGTAACCATGGGAACGCAGGGCATCCACCCTGGCGCATGCAGTTGGCACATGATCTGAAAGACAAATGACATGACAGTATAAACATGGTGGAGCTCCTCTCATTGGGGCAATTGTAATTACATTTTCTCTTGCTTCAGACTAGGGTTTAGGTTGCACGATCAGGCCAAATTTACACAGAAGCTTCCTATTTTAGCTTCCAGACCAAGCAGAAGTGAAATCAGACAGATCACAACACTGACCAGAAATGGACTTGCTGAGAGAAATGTTTCCATACTTAAAGCTAAGACTTATCAAGAGTTAACCAAAAATCTGCTTTAGGAAAACAGCCCCACTATTGAAGATCTCAGTATAAACTGTTCAGTCATCACCTGTGCTAAACTGCTTGTCAGAATAGAATAAAAAGGGCTGCCTATAGCTGGAAATGGCTAGAAAATAAAACTACATATTTCTGTTAAGAATTTCACAATTCCTATCACAAGCATGTTGAGGTGCTGTTATTTTATGAGGAAAGTCACAATTCAAAACATCATAATGTTTATATAAACAGGCTTCATTATTCTTTTTTCTTTTGATTTCTGAGTGAATGGTGATCTTGACATGTTTCTGTGAGATCCACCCTCTCATGTCTCCCATGTTCCCAACATCAAAGCTCTGATGTTGGCGCCACACTCACCCAGCCACAGTGGCAGGCCCTGGGGGTTAAAGAGCAGGCTCTCCCCCTCTCTCTGGTATGCTGGGGACATATAGAAGTCACTGCTGATGATTCTCTGTAAATGACTATCTTGCCAGTGCAGGTCACAGGCCTCCATTGCCCTCGTGAACACTGTTCTTCTAGGCCGGGCCAGTGAGTCTACATTGAGTAAAGAAAGAAACAGTTATGAAACATATCCGCATCAGACATTGAGAGAAGGAATAAGAACACTTCACATTCATATCAACAGAGCGGACACTAACCCTGAGCCAGATTGCTCTGCGGCAGGGCGTTAGTGATGTTGGGCAGCTCGCTGCCGTAATTGCCATCCTCCAGAGGGCAGATGTCCATGTCTCCCCACTTCTTCAGCTGTCTCAGCCAGGCGCTCTTCTCTTCACTCTTACAGTGTGGGTTGAGCACAATACACACCCACAGTGCACCTGCAAATCCACAGTACAGAGGTCTTTAGAACTGAAGTGTGCATTTCGAAAGGAGGTGGATCAGTAGTTAAAAAAAAGAGTGAGAATCGTTGTGAGGGAGAAAGTGAAGAATTAAATGGGTATTTAAGAGATTAAATGAGAAAACAGGATGAGACATAGAATTTTGGATGACCTCCTTTTCAAAGTATTGTGTATTTCTTAAGTCATTAAGTATTGGAAGCTTTTGGTTAATTCCTAAAAGTGAAATGGAAAAAAAAAGTGTTTAATGGAAGACGTTGAGCAGTGCGTGAAATTTGGCAGGTGTAGGGTTGTCTGGTGGGCTTGTGTAACTGGCAGGGTTGTGCATTGCCTTTTTTGTATCTAGGTAACAGATGGCTGCGTCTTTTTCCATCGCTGTCATGTACACAGTGCTGATTGGCTGAACTGCTGTTTTCGAGGCAAGCAGTGTGACTGTAAACTTAAATGCTAAACTGTCCACACATTTGTTTAGATGCACTGGTCAAGGTGATGTGCCCAGAGGCCTCCTCTGAAGAAATCAGATAGCTTGATCATGCCAATACGAGTGCCTTGTTTACAGCTACAATCGTTTTGGAGGAACAGGAAGAGAAGAGTGAGGAAGCAAGAGAAGTAACAAAGT
Source organism: Chromobotia macracanthus (assembly GCA_036877525.1). NCBI lineage: Eukaryota > Metazoa > Chordata > Actinopteri > Cypriniformes > Botiidae > Chromobotia > Chromobotia macracanthus. The sequence goes on from JAZGTH010000013.1 coordinate 3,287,730, forward strand.
CCTCGTCTCAAATGAGCCTCCTCAGGATGTGCCCCCATCAACCTCTTTAAATGGTCCAATCAATAGGAGGCAGCTTTAAAGCTCATTGATCCTGGCCCTATCATGCAATCCAGATAGGATGGTATGAATGCACCTCCCTACTGTGATCCACTAGCACTGCCTGAACTGCTGCAGGTCAAGACGCTGCACGCACAAATGTGCTTAAGGCTGGTGATATTGAACCAAGGAGCAGAAGAGTAAGTACCAATCATTAGGGTTTAGTTCGTGTACGTCAGAATTCAAATGAAATGGGACAAGTGGAACTTTGGGGTAATTGTATACTGAGCTATGCTAACACAAAAGGGGATGGGGGATGTAAGCTCCTCAGGGTTTCGTAAAGAAATATGTACAAACTGATGCAGCCGGGATCAACTGTGTCAATGTAGCTGGGATCAACACCCTATGTTGGCTCTAAAACAACCCCTCAAAATGAGAGGAAAATGATTTGTTTTAGGAATCTTGTTTGTACAGCAACCCTATGCCTAAAATCTGACTGGTTGTTAGTCATTTTAGGACCAGTAAGGATGTTGATTGGAAAACATGTTCCACTTGGGTAAATGACATTAAGCAGAACTCACCCAGCTCGTCCCAGAGTTGTCTGCATTTATCGGTCATGCCTGTGCCCTGTTGTCGCCATAACGACAGCCGTGGGTCAGCCATGAACTGCTCTGTTATAAGCGTGAGCATTCGTGCCCCATTAGAATCCCTCATCCTCAGCATCTCCCTCACCTGTACACACACACAAATCTCTGTTTAACCTGAAGGAACATGCCCAGAATTTACGCACATCTGTATCTTATACAAATCTGCATTATTTTTTGTATAACATAAAAAATGCTCTGTCAGCTTGTTTATGGAAAGATATTTTGATAAATAATTCTTTTAATGAGAAAAGTCAACATATTTAGTATGTGAAGCACTTTAAAAAAAAGAGAAGCATCTGAAGTGTTTAGCTGAAAGTACTACTAGATTGAAATGCTTGCGTCTGAGCACTGCATTCAACAATATTAAAGGTTGTAGGAGAGTCCTTCATATTTACAGACATGAACTACACTGGCTATTGAAAATAAGAGGCAGGCTGACATTTAATTAAAATATATTGACTTAAATTATCCTCCTAGGATTTCATGTACCCATAATTCACCATAATAGCACCTTTGCACAGAGCGTCACACACACAGATTGGAAGAGCCTCTCACCTTGGCAAACATGGAGTTTAGCTGCTTGCCTGAGCCATAGTATCCTCCCTGAGAGAGGAACTGTTTGACCTGTTCCCTCACTTGCTCCTCATCCAGGTGCCAGCAGTTCTCATCATCAATACTGGCTCCTGCTGTGGGGTCTGGGGCCCCTGGGAAAGAAAAACATACAGTTACTTTGGATACTTGCAACAATAACCTCTATAATCTAACAGTTGAAAAATCAACAGGCTAACAAGTTTTTTTTTACAATTCAAAAACAAAATAACAGGGGTAAAGATGTTTGTGCACACTTAACACACTGTAAAACAAACATTGCCAAAGCCAGTTTACTCTAAAACCACAACCTGAATCAATAATATCACTTTCTTTTGTGTAATGCTCTTTTTTTGACCAATATAAACTGATAATAACAACACTGAATGGAGGCGAGTCAAATCACAACTATTGAGGCCTGATTCATAGAGGCTATTAAGGCTTTCCATCACCCAGCTACGGTGAGGATAATTGTGCTTTTTTCATTGAGAAGTGCACAATGATTTGAAAAAGGAAATAAAGGGGCGAAAAGCAGAATGCATTAGAGGCAATCACTTTATCTGATGAAGGTCTTACTGTATTTCCAATATGTCAATGCACATCAGGTTTACAGCTCTCCCCATTTCAGGACAAAACACATCAGCACATTTTGCTCTATTGAATTCCACTTAAAGGCACCATGAACCTGCTTTATATACAGATTGCACAGAGCTGATATGCCTATTGGTCCCCTCTGGGTGCGCCTGTGGGCATTCAACATATATAAATGCTATATATGGCAGCAGAACATTGAATCCTGCATTGCTGGCACATTTCCCTGTCTCTGGCTTGTGTTATATGTTAAGATCCATCTTGATGGATTAGCTCTTAAAAGGCTTGTATGGGTGCAATAATAACTTACTGTAGATTATCAGAAGAATATGACAGATTTTGGCATTATATACTTTTGAGTGTATCTCAATATGTAAGATCTATGGAAGCAGCTGTGGTGCATACAAAAGCAAGGCAACATTTTGCTCAATGTAAAATGCATGTTGAATTAATCACATTGAAATTAGAGGGCCTGGTGTAACTCTTAGGCGGATACTCCACATCAGATTGAGGAGGACTGAAACCCTGTGTAGCATTTTAAAAGGCATAATGGTAAACTACCAGCGTACATAATGGCTTTATACAGCTTCTGTGTGTCTAGTGAGGTGAAAACTACTCTAAACAGAAGCTGCTGTGTGTCATTATATAAGCAGGACTCTAGCGTAGGTGTCTGGTTGCACTTTTGGTCGGCCTATGTCCTACATCTTGGCAGGTTGACACATTCTGCACATTCCAGAATCAAAACGTAGCCACTGATTAAACATTGATAAGGGGCTTCTGCTTGACCCCTTCATTCTTGTTCAAAACCAGGTCAGAGTGCAGGAGGACGGACTTCCTTGTTTTGGAAGCTCCTTGGTTAAACATTCATGAAGTGATGTGTGGAATTATTACTGCAGGAAGGAGAAAAAAAATTGAAAGATCTAAACTACCTACCTTCTTTAAACTCAGTTTAAACCAACAACTAAAATTCTGTCATCATTTACTCAAATCAGAACAACTTGCATTGTGCTTAGCCTGATATACACACAGAGCGCATGTAGCTATCTCATTTGTGCTGTTCTTACCATGTACTTGGTTTATCTCAGAGTTGGAGGACAGGATTTCATCAGCCAGTTTTTGGGCAGTGGGCAGCACTTCTGTGTGGTGGGCCGTGATCAGGTACTGCACCAGCTTCTGCAGCTGGTCTCTGTTCATCTGGAAGAGTGTCTCTGAGATGGGCAGCCGCAGTTTGACCTGCTCGGGTTTGCGGATGCGGTATAAGGACAGCGCCACCACGTGTGCGCAATAGAAGATGTCACGGTTGCCACAGCCACATGTCACTGAAGTGATCTTGCAACGGTCGAAGCTGATGGCCACCCTGTGCGTCGTCTCCGGCTCGGATTGGGTGGGCGGCTCTGTGACTGTCCCACTGAGGTGAAAACCTGGATAGGAAAAGAGAAAAGTTTCACTTAACAGTGACCTTTGACCTCATCACATTTCATTGGTTTCCAACGTAATTCTCATGCTTACTGTGTAAACATGGACATGGAGGTAGTCATGATTGGTAACCAGAACCTGGTAACCTGCTTAAAGTAAAACTAGGTTGCTACTAAAGCCTTATCTGATTGTTTGAGTATGCAACAGAATAGTTTGGTAACTAGTGGTTACCAAACCACAAGACAGGTGATAGGTTTAGCATATATACTGCAGCCATAGGAAAATGTTATCCAGTTGCAAAGCACAATCTATCTCAAAGTACCTAAAGCTTTAACAGAACCCTAGAGGAGGCTGACTACAACTGACCCTTCAAAGTTCCTGAAAAAATAGCTAAAATTTTCCCCCAAACCCCAGATTTAGTAAAAATACTGCTCTGAATCATTGTTTGTGGGTTGTCTGGAGACGCAAAATGATTACTGTAGATTTCATACAACAGCTGCTGTAATTCAAGCCTAATTCTGGGCAACGCTTCAGTTCATATCTCTGCATCCTCCCAGTAAACATGGTGATCAATGCCTCATAAAACAAAGCTTCATTCAAGACTTGAAGACATAAAAGCTGAAAGGATAAAGAAATACTGTATGCAGATCTTGCTGACCAATAGGAGGGTTTTGACTGCTAAATTATTAATCACAGAAGCCAAAGGAAGGGGGTTTGGGAGACTAGAATTACTGTATCACTCTTATCCATTGCAATAAAGACTTCCATTACAACATACAGGAACAAGATTACACAAGCACACATACATGAGAAAATTTGAATCTCAAATCACAAGCAACAGAAACAGAATTCCAAGTATTCTTGCAGTCAGCAGCAGACATGAATCAAGAAACAGGCTGTCTGTAGAAGCGGGCAGGATGAGTTTTACTTCGGTTACCAGCCCATATGCCCAAGAAATGTGTCCAGCTCATGACCAAAGCCATGTATTTGATCCTTCATGACCAGAACAAACTGTACCAGAGATGGAACGTGTCTCTACAATGTACCCCAACACACATGCAAACATACAGACAACCACACACATCACAATGAATTTGGTTCGGCTGGTGCGACAGGGGTGCCTAATAAGCATGAGCAAAGCCGGCTGTTCCCTTGCCAAATCCCACAAAAGGCTTTTCCAGACGAGTTCTTCTTAGAAGTCGGCCCCCTCCTCAGCCAGAGATTGTGCAGAAAAGAAATCCGACGTCCAATTTACTGCCAAACCCTTTCAGGCATAGCCAACACAACAGAGCCATCTGATTAAGGGGAGTTTATGGTGATGTCTGTTTTCATTTTGATAAAAGACAGAAAAAGGAGAGGGAGTGCCCCTATGTGCTGCAAATTACTTCTGGCACAATGCGGGGTTCAAAGCAAATTTGGTTAGAGAGACAAAGATTCACGGCAGTGTGTAAGAATGAAGAGAAGTGCATTTATGGGGCTCGTTTTCTTTAAAGAGCCATGGCGAGATCAAGCAAGCTGTGTTGTCACTGTGCTGTTGAATCTCTGTGCAGAGACAGCGCACCTCTGAGGGCATTGACTGTATATTATAGAAACAATTGGGTTTGTAAACAGTGAGCTATGAGGGTGTGTTACAAGCATTTTTTACATCTATCACATTCGTTTGGGCCAATGCATGTTTGCAAGGCAAACAATGCATAATCTTGCCTACCACAATGTATGCAAAGACTGAATTGTTTTACATTTCAAAAATGCCTCAGGTGGCGATGGTGCCTTTATGGCGAAACTTCCCATTATCTGATTCTGCATTATCTTGGACTGAAAAACAACATTTGAGACAAAACAGGCCTGAATTCGAACAGAACACCACACAGTGCTGCATAACACCATCAGTTGTGCCTGACCTTGCTGACGACTGGGCCACATTAGTCACGTGAAGGACATGCATCCCACCCAGCCGACCGCTGCTGAGTGAGCTTCCCTACAATGATAATGTTAGCCGTAATGGCGGCTGATATAAGTAGATTTTAGTTTTTACACAGTGATCACTTAGGAGAAAAGAAATCAGAAAAAGAGAGAAACAGGCAAATAAGAAAAAGAATGAGCGAAGAATAACAGACAAAGAATAAGAGAAAAAGTGTTTCTTATATCAAAGCAGTGGTGTCGCTTTGTGCATGTGCTTCTACAAATTAGCTAATATATCACTTGCAGTGTTTCCTGTTTACATTCACCCTCTTGTTTTTTTCATCTCTACACATCAGTAAATGACTTATACCTGGGGTTAAGGATTTGCTCAAACCCCTAACCTGAAGTATAAACAACTGTGGATTTCAGAGTTACGTAGAAGTAGGATCGACCATCACAATGACTATGACATGATCTGTTGGTGAGGTTACAGATGAGCAGATGAGCAGAGGAGCCCATAGGCTCATGTGACAGGGGTTGCACTGGAGAGAGCACGCATCTGCTACTGATGGACATGAAGAGCCCTTGTTGTCTTTTTATTCTCACTCTCAACGCTGGCTCTCCCCCACCCTCTCCACCAGGCCTTTTGTTGCTCAGATGCAGCTCCACCATCCTCTCTGTGACTGCTCTTTTCAGGCTAACCTCCATCTATGCTTACACTATGATCGAACCCTAACCACCCCTCCCCCCTTCTGATCATTTACTACCTGACTGAGAGCAGTTAAAGCAGAGGGGATAAAGAGTGAGAGAGAGAGTGAGAGAGAGAGAGCAAGAGAGAGAGATGAACTGTGCTGGGAAATGGAGTGAGGATGGATGTCATAAACAGATGGAGTGTTGGTGTCAGCCCTGCAATGTCATCTAGAAGAAAGCAGTATTTAATATCAGCCACTCTCACTACACACAAACACAAAGAACCTCTTGATTGTGTCTTGGTGGCTGCTGAGTCCACACTTGGAGTAAATAGGTGCACACATGTAACAGATGATTGCATGGTTCTCGGGAGGCCTGTTAAACTGGATTGCTGGATGTACACAGAGAAAAGATAACAGTAATATTTATTGTGTACTGTACAAAAGCAGTAAAGGAAACTAGTTGTGTCTTCGTGGCACAAACACAGAAACTAGAATACCAAACCAAACTCCAACGGCAGCAAAGCAGCGAAACAGATGTGCCTCATTTTCCTACACATTAGATGCAAACTACAACACCCTACACAAAATATAGCCTATAGGTAAATGAATGGTTGTTTACATACTCAGTACACTGCTCAGTACAGTGAATGTCAAGTAGAATCAAAACTTATAGTCTAGGCTTCACTAAATTAAAAACCAAAGCTTATTTTTAATAATTTGCCTCCAGGGAAATTATGGGAGTTTACATGTCACCATCCATATGATACACAAGGTTTTTCTCTCAGGACACAGACCCTGCACTCTTAGGCTAACTCTTAACTTGCCACCAAGCTCAATAACTAGCTTAGCAGCATCGCGACACAGCCCTCCTTCGTCCACATTGCAATCCTCTGTGTATGTGTAACAGTCGTAATGAATCCGCTAGCAATGCCCGCTAATGTGCACTCATCCAGCCTGGGCTTTCAGAGTCATTTTAGCCACTGAGTTCCAGTGGCCATCTGTTGGGGAGGGGGGCGCAAGGAGAGCTCGTACCACTGCAAGCAGCAATGGCCACTGATCGGGAAACTGGAGAGGAGGGGAATGGGGAAGAGGAGTTCCCTTTTCATTCATTTCCTTGTAGTCTCACTCTATTTGCACCATCTGCCATCTCCTTGGACACGCCCATTCAAGAGCCTCTCAGCCAATCACTGTGTGAGTCCCCGCACACCCTTAAACCATTAACCTCTAATCAGCCGTGGAGGCCAAACAGGTCCTTTATGGCAGGCACTGGGCCAGTGCTGCATGCACGAGAGCTTCCCACCCCTCCCCATCTTTCTATATTCCATCTGTCCCAGCAGCAATATGGTTAACACAGCATCAGCATCCCAGCCCCACCCCCACCCATATATCTCCACACAACAGACATGCATATGCACAGGCACACACATTGAGCCATGCACAGGGGGGCTTCTATCTACTCTGATAAAGGCTTGATTGATTCATTTGTGATGGCCCTCAAACACCATTCCCGGACCCTGCGCTTGAGTCATTTGTCATGATCACATAATTGATTTCTGACCCACAGAATGGTGAACCTCAAGAAAGAAGCCTTGCAGGGCTCAATCAGCTTTGCTTTCAGCAGGCCTGACTTCCATGGAAATCTCAGATAACGGCTAAGCGCACACAGCCTCCATTTACTTGAACTGTGTGCATTGTGCATAAAGTGAAGGGGGGAAATTAAAGCTGGGCTAATCATACAGCGCGGGGAGTTCAAAACCAACAATTTAGCCCAAACTAGCCCTGGTAGAAGAGCATTTATTGTCGGATAATACACCCAGGAAAGGCTAAAAACAAGCTAGAGAGGCGGATGAATTTGAAGGCGTATGAGCAAAAAGGAGGAGATGAATCGCACTTTCGGACGGGCCGTAAGCACAACCAGATGTCCTGCTTGAGATAAAAGCAGATGCACTTGAAGTAAGGCCGTGCAGTGTGGAAAGAGAGGCGGGGGGATATCCTTTCATTGTTATTTCTGTTCAAGGTTTTCTTCTACTCCATCTAAAAAGCTAGCTGAATATGCATATGTTTCTACTGCTCAATAGGGAAAGCATGCTTTTCTAATGACGTGTGATGTACATACAGCTTACTAGATTTTTAATTCTTGACCTGTCTTTTTCCTGCAGATGCGGTAAAAGAAAGCAAATTTGTTTTGCTATTTACATCTCTGCAAACACCACATACAGAAGAACGTCTCTCAAACACAATGCGGTATGTTTTCATTTGCCTGCTGCACCGAAAAAGAAAACAAAATCACATCTAACAATGCATGTCTTGTGCAAGAAAATCATATTAATCCAGGTTTTTACCTTCGTTTGAAAATCTTTACCTGGCGAGATTTCTTATCTTTTATGTTTCTACTTTAGAAGGGGAAAGTAAATAATGAGTTGATTTTTTTCTTTCTGTGTTTTACTTTCTATGTTGTAATGTTTCTTATTGCTGCAATTATCGTAGGACAGCACTTGTTGTATCAGTGGTACAGGCTAGTTGTATTTATAAAAAAAGATGAATATGAAACCACATGGAGAATTTTTTTGTTTTCATTGTTTTGTGGCCACAGCTAGACGTGGCCAGTCTGCTTGTATAAGACAGTCTGACAGCTGAGAAAGGCCTGCACATTCCCTGATCACTGATGGATTGTTTGTGAACGGCCAACCACCACCAGCCACTGCGCATCAGCATGTGCCCTACAAGCAGCCATCCAGCATGGAGGTTCTGCAGCACTTTGGCCTTAACTGCTTATTTCCCTAAATGCAGACTTGATTCTGTTTAATATGCCAACATGTACAAACCATCTGCTGGCCTGCATTTGACAAGCAGCAGACTGCAGGACACAATAGCACTTTTGAGCACTGCTCACACTTAAAGCATAGCCTGGACTGATAGATAATGTTAAGCAGCTTAAATTTTATAAGTCATCCAAAACAAAAAAAATCCTAATCAATAAGAAACAAGAAACACTGACTGAGGAAAAGGCTTTGTGCATAACTCGTGTAGTTACCTTGTTGTTCTGCTCTCCCACAGCATTCCATCTTTAACCGTTTCCTACAAGGAGGCATGACTTCGGTTTGCCCCGCAGCTGTAAAACCAGTATCAGATAAAAGACGGAAAAAAGCTCTCGAGGACCAATAGGCTTACATCTGTTGTGTGCTTTGTGTTTACATCTACAAGGTTGGAAAATGTCAATATGTACTCTGGGCTTGTCCCAGCAGTGTTACCTCGCCTGCATTTCCTTCCCGCTGCTCTATAAACTATTCACCCTCATTCTCTCTTACATTTAAAAAGGCCTTAACAGTGCTGAGAATGACATAATGGATCATCATTGCTGTGCACAGTATAGAAACGGTTCCCCGTAATTAAAAATATCAGAAATTCCAATTTGGGTTAAAACATTTTTTTAAAAGTGCCATAATACCACATCCAATCAGACCCTCCTCACATTTCCCTTCGGAAAATACTCATCAAACCAAGGTGAGCATATGGGCAAGAGCAAAAAACAAAGGGGAGCACAAACACAAAAGAGTGATTCCCAACAAACCCTTGCAGCTTAGCTTCTGCATGCATTACGGTGATGAGACCCTGAAGGTGTGCACAGCTAAGAAATCAGCTGAGGCAGCAATGGCAGCATCTCTAATTACAAACGCTCCTCCTCCAACTATCCCCCTCCCTCCCTTAACTCCTCATTGTCTGTGGCCTCCCTCCCTCTGTCTCTCTCAGGACTGCCTTTTGAGCTGGCAAGCACCCGTTGGCCCTGCGCTGTGTTCGCCCCAACACTCTTAATCTGGCCCTGACCTGCTTTATTCCCACTGCACCGGCTGCCCAGAGGGCCTCTGATTCACAGGCCTCTTTTGTTGTAGATGGGGTAGTCTAGGCCTCAGGCTGGGGCCTGGCCTGCTATTGTTGCCCACAAAGAGCCATCAGCAGTTAGCAGGCGTCAGCTTGGAAGCAGGGACCTGCCCGACTGCCACTGCTGGGGGATCAGTGGCCCAGACAGACAGGAGAAGAGAAAAACAGGAATGGACAGATAGGAGACAGAGGAATGTTGAGTAAGGACACTGGTGCCAACACCAAGTCAAGCACACTGAGACCCAAAACAGGGGGCCTGGAGAGAGAGAGATCGCACCCTATGAAACAAGACAATACCCTATTGTAAACACAGAATGGTTGCCTTTCGTGCATTGTTATGATATGTTTTGCAGTTTGGTGACAAATGATCAAACAATAGGGTAAAAGTGAGGCAAATCTCTGTTATAAGGATAGATTTATGCCCTAATACCACAAATGATATGCCTGTCTTATTTCACAAAATTAACTAATCAAGCAACAGCTGTTTAACAGATGATGTCTTAAATGATGATTTGATACTGCTAAAATTAATTCAATAGACTGATTAATCACAGAGAGTAACCAGATCAGATAATTCAGAAAAAAAGGCTGTTGGTCGATCGTTTTTGGATCTTTGGACCACCTCCTTAAATATTTTTTTCCATTGTGAAAACCAAAAACTCTCTGAGCAAAATAAGTTAAACTGATTATTTCAGGCCGAGCTGTTTAAAAGTTTTCATTGACATTCGCGTGTGCACGCATACAGAATAAATGGAAATGCTCTGTAAACAATACAACACAATGTACTTTAGCTGGGCTCTGTATACAAAGAAGGGCCTATTGCCAGACATCCATTCATTACAACAACCCTGAAGCTCTCAAAAGAGCAGCTCACCAATGGCAGTCTCTCTACAGCAAGCCAGAAGGGACACAAACGGTCAAAAACAGGATTCGTGGAAAACGCTCAAGCTGAGTGCAGTACTATCAATGCAGGCAAATCAAACATCTACGTTCAACAATGACAGCTTGGAAAAAGAGCCTTGTGTGCAGAATTCAAAGATAAATCTAAAGCTCTGCAGTGAAAGAAAAATGGATCTTTGTAATTGATTTAGATGCAGTTTCTCACACTAATGCGCACAAGCACGCACCCCACTAAACTCAATAACCTTTTATGTTCTCCAAAGCTTTGACAATGTACAATTGCACCTCATTCAGGCTTTATGAAGCTGGAAGCACTTTAAGGGTCTGGACACAGACACAAGTGATTTAAAAACAGCCTTTGGCTGTCTCTAGCCAGAACATGCAAGTAGCTTTTGGACTGTCAGGATCTGTCCTACAATGGCAGCTTGATTACTAAGTATGGCTGCTTTTCTTGAGTGTCAAAAAGAAAAAAGGCCATCTGAAAGGCACTTAAACACAAATTATGTAGATTTAAGCACAGCTTTTAGTAACCAAGGACAGCTGCATGAATATTCATAAATCGCCCCCTGTCCCTGTTGGAGAGGGCAACCAAGGAAGGTCTCTGTGAGAAAGTACTTGTGCTCTCTCAAGAACTTGGCCAAACTTTGCAGACGTGTCCTGCTGTTTAATGTAGAATGGCAAATGTCAGACAACATAAACAGAAATTCAACATTGCAGAAAAAAAAATAAACATCAAACATAAATCTAAAGCTGCAGTATCTACATGCACAGGCAACAATTATGCTCGCACATTACAGTGTTTCTCACCTCGCTCTTTTGCCAAGGTCGCTGCCATCGCATAGCGACTCAGGCCAGTGACAAAACATTCTGCGACTGGAGCTGAATACAGAGCACAGTAAAACAAAGGGCCTTAGCTGTGCCAGCTGGATCCTTCGAAACTTGGCACTGTCACTCCTGGCTCATACTGCCCCAGGCAAGCTGGAAAACCCACCTCACCAGGTAGAAGCAGAACCTCTGGAAGCCCTACATATCCATCAACTCCAGAGCAGAGAACCACAAGTGCGGTTTAGAGGACAAAAAAGCCCTCTCTCTTATTCAGATGTGAAAGTGAAGGATAAACAGGATGGAGACATATGGCACCTTGCTCTGGCCTGCTTTTGCAAAACTCCAGTGGAAAGTAGAGTTTTTTTTCTCCCCCTGAGATTAGAGGGCCCAGCGGAGTCTGGCAGGCCTTAAGACAAACCATGGGCACTAGCAACAACTAACACAAAACACTCCTAACCAAATCATACCGGCCCTTTCTCTTGACTGCCATGAGGGGCGATGGAATTGTGTACACCCCACTCAAAAATGCCTTCAGGGCCAGTATTTGGGGTTTCCTGTTACATTACTCATCCTATCAACTTGCATCAGCAGGAAAGTGCTGAAAGAAACCGATAGGGCCATGAGGTCTGTATGTATGTGTAAGATTTAATCTTTTTAAACGTCAGTGTGAAAATCAGACCTGAAATGTCCTGCCATTTGTGAAGTGGAAAAAGACTCAAAGGTAAGCTGAGGAGGTCCTGCCAACCAGAGAATTTGTTCAGACGGATCTCCAATAGAGGCCGCGTAAAAGCTTTATGAAATGGAAGCCCGGAAAGACACCCTACTGCTAGATTAAATGTCTGCCTTTTCTCAAAATAACCTCTTTGCGGATGTGACTATGTGCAGTCTAAGCTGAATGAAGGGGGATAGAAAATCAACAGCACAATAACATAAAAGAGAAGCGGGGGAGGAGGTGATAATTTTATCGACTTCTCTCATATTGTTTGGGGTTTAGGGTGATGGGCTGGAATGGAGGCAGTAGCGTTTCTCATGCATCCAGCAGTGTGGCCTATAGAAACAAGGGTCCTGAGTCAGCAGGAGGCATCTGCCAAAGCCCGATGGAATCAGGCAGGGGGTGAGGGGTGGCAGGACTCCCCATCCAGGGCCACGTGCCAAACATAATGACCCACACACAACTGGCACAGCACTGGGCAGCAACAGGAGGGTTTTAGTATGTGTGTGTGAGGCAGAGGAGGGGCGTACAGTGGAATGCGTTACTTGAATTCCATGGGCATGCTGCCTCCTTTACCACAGCCACAAAAACGGAGTGTGTGGACTTCACAGAGATGGAAAGACAGCGGGGAGGAGGGAGGTAGGAAGACATCAATGGAGAAAACCAGGCACTGAGCCAAACTCCAGTATTACAATACAGAAGGGAGAGAGGGAGGAATAGTGCAAGATGAAGTGCAGGGGGCTAAGAGAGGAGATGTAGGAACTGTGCCTCAAACTGTTCCAAAGGTGAAGGCAATTCTATTATCAGAGAGCGGTTAGAGGTCCAATGAGATTCTCTGGAGGACAGACTACAGTACCTCATACATCAAATAATATCTACAGGAGGCAAAAGAAAAACCTGAATATTGAGAAGAGATCGAAAGGAGATAAAGGAAGGATAAAGTAATAGATGACATTACTAGCTTCTAATAATGTCAATAACATGAGTGTATTTTCTCTATTAAGACTGGCAGTGTATGATCAGAGGAATGCATGTGCAGACCTTGAGCTGTACTTAATAAGAAAACATCAACGACTGCAGATATTTGACTATCTGGTGCCTGAATACTCAAGAATGACACCATCAGCATCAACAATTAAAACACCTTACCAAACCAGTACAACAAGCAGCGATAAAGATATCCTCTAATCCAGGTGTACAAAAATGAGCCCATCCAAGCACTTCCCAGCCTGGCTGCAGAATAAGACAAAAATAGAGTGTTAAAGATGATCCTGCCAAGCTGGTTGCAGCAGACATGGCTTGAAGCAGATGCTGGGGACCTAGCATGAGGTTCCTCTTTTCCCCTCTGACTGGACAGGTTTTATTTGCATGACCTCAGCGGTAAGTGGATCGGACGGCTACATGACCTCACAAATCAGGACAGCACCCAAAGTCTTCCCGACTGCTGCAATGCTGAGGTAGCTAATTGCTCAAACTCTGCATAACAAAATATGTACAGCTACATAGCCCCAAAGACTGAAAACAAAACACTGCAAAATCCCTTGTAATAATCCAAACAACCTCAATACTCTGCCCCACACGCTCCACTCCATTGTATTTGACATGTACAAGCAAAGCCCCATCTGTGCTGTTGCTAGCTTGCCCAGCACAGCTCATTACTCTCCATATCTCCCATATTACACAGACAGCACATGAGTTATGACCATGACACCGGACTCTGGACCTATGGGGGTCATGGGCATGAATCTTCATTGGGACACTGTTTTCATGCCCTTGAGACGGCTACACTAGGTGTCAATGTTTATAGAGGATCTGGGGGATCTATAAGCTTTCACCAGTACATGCCTGCCTGTTAAAAGGATAGTTCACCTAAAATTTGATTTTTTGCCATAATTTACTCACCCTCATATCATTCCAAACCTATGTGACACTTTTTCTATGAAACACAGGAGGAGATATTTTGAGAAATAGCTCAGTGGTTTTCTGTCCATACAATGGAAGTCAGTGGGTGCCACTGTTGTTTGGTTAACAACGTATTTTATATCTTAATGTAAATATCTTCTTTTGTGTTATTCAGAAGCAAAAACATCATGCAGGTTGGAATGATATGAGGGTGAGTAAATGGAAGAATTTTTATTTTTGTGCGAACGATCCCTAATCAGATACATCTACTTGTTTAAACAGGCATAACTCCTCCAACTGTTTCTTTATTTTGAGTTTAACACAAATTCTTTCAGCAGTATTCCTCATGAATTCTGTTAGGACTAATCCTGTTAAATATGCCCAATAATAAAGAGAATGCATGACAAGCCAGATTTGCACTATGAAGGAAGCTTATAGTGATATGAGGACAGTACAGGGTGGGGCAGGGCATAGAAAGGGATACAGGCAATGAAACTTTTACTGTAACATGGTTCGATGTGGTGTGTCTTGGTAGTATAAGTGGGGTACTCATTTGAGCATCTATTCCTTTAAAGTTGCCCTGGAGAAAGAGGAAGGCTTTAATCAGCGCATGAAGGCAGATCCATCAGATATGCTAATCAGTGATCTTACCTGAACAAATACCCTCAAGAGCAGTCTCATCCATCTTAATTGGGGGAGGTCTCTTTAATAATGCAAGGAAGGAGGCTTGGAAAAGAAATATTATGAAGGGATGAGAACAGAGGGGGCTTTTCTATCTAATCTAATCAGCACAAGATTGAGTTACATTCAAGCAATATTTCTCAGTGAAGAGACAAGTCTTTTACCAATCTGAGGGCAGCAGTCAAGAAGGTTAAATACAGACCATTTTTCATGTTCACCAGTATTGTCTTTAAATGTGCTTACAAGCTACAAAAAGATAGGAATACATCAAGGTATTAAACGAACAGGGTCAACTTAAAATCTATTAAATTTATTGAAATCCTAAGACAAAACTGAAGCATTAGACCTTTCTACATTCTCATTGGCCAATGGATGCCTATATTAGAGTGTGTTGCAGCAAAAGCAGGTTGAGATTTATTGCTTGGAAGGGACTGACATATGGCACACTCTTTAGTTCCAGTTCCATAATGATAAATCACACTGTAATGTCAGACATCAATATGCAATTGGACTGACATATCTGTTAGCATCTATATTACTTTTATCTGGACATCACATTGAAATACATAATTCCATGACAGAGGCAAACCACATGCTTTGAAGTTCAACCAAAAGGCAGTGCTGCACAAAGAGGCTTCTAGGTTTACAGCTGGAAGAATTGAGAGGCAGCCGTCCATTGTGGTGATCTATTGACTTCAAAGCCAGGGTGTGTTTATGACATGCATACACTATTTGAGTTGGGCTGAACTCTGACAGGCTGTGGCACCCGGAGGAAAGCAGGGAAACCTCTCTAAACCCCTCTCAGCCACAGTGAACAGTTTGTGATATAAAGCAGAAATTACATGAAAGAGGAAATAAAATGATGAAATGATGCATTACTCTCTTCATTGCTGAAGTTGCTTTAAATTTAACACAGTCCTGGCATGAGTGAGTGATGTAACAAATATAAATTAGTATTAAGCAAGCATGGCTGCCTGAAACATCTTTATTCTGAGGGCAATGCAAGTAGCATTCAGCACCAATTCTGCAGTTTTTTTTTATTCGTTAGAACACAGCCTCTAGAGGTGAAGGAGGAGATTGGACAATTGAAGGGCCTGCTGACATGGTCCAAAGATTGTTTAGCCTTGGGGAGTTCCCAGCACTGGGCTTTTGTAATCAAGTGTAGCACTAACCTCCTCAGTTTACCAAAGACAGCTCTGCCATCTGAAAGGACAATGCGGGCTAGTGTTCAAGACAGGTTAGCCATTGCAAAGGGTGAATACAGACATGCCAGGTGCAAAGCAGGGTTAATTCACTTCATCTTAATCATCTCAATACACTGCTCATCACTGAAAGAGTGTAGCGGAACATTATCTTAACACCTCAGACTGTTTCCTTAAACAGCAACTGTATGTTACGTATGTGGAGCAAAAACAGGCCACATTATATGAAACTATGACACGGGTGAAGATCATGTGGCGTCAAGCCACAAGAAGGCCACAAAGGAAATAGTTACTGGTACATGAACAAGCTTTATGTGCCTGACTTCCTGTGCAGGTAGCTTATTGAAACTTGGCACCTCTACAATGTTATAGAATCAAACACCAACCCTTGTAATTCTATGACTCACTGTAATAGTGTATTGTCTAGGCTAAAACATAGGTTCTCTCTCTATGCATCTGAACAGCTGTGCTTGTGCAGGAGATACTTTTGGACTCAAGAAACTATGAGTCAACCAGTAACTGTGTAAATAAACCTCTTATAGCATCTAATAAATAATGTCCAGTGCTCTACTGTAAGCACTGGAAAAAAACTCCAGTGCAAGTTTACAATTGGGGGAAAGTCATTCTAAGCTAAAGTGGACTCTGGGTTGGGCACAACAGAATAGCAATGCAATGCAAAGCAAGGCATTGTGATCCTCAGAAAGGGATGAGCATGCTGGAGTGGGGTCTGGGGGGCGTCTCCCTGTTGAAAATGGAATAGTAATGAGAGACGAGACTCCAATCAAACTGAATTATCTGAGACAGGCCTCTTCAATCACTGGCTGATTTATCCCACTGACGTGTTCTCTCTTTCTCCCTTACTTTTCCTTTACCCAGCAAATGAAGGATGGCTGTCATGAATATTCCTTTAAAATCCCTCTGTAAATGAAAGCCCAGCCCCAAGAGGACACCTGTTTTCATCCACGAGCACAGTGAGTGGTGATGAGACCAGGGCCGCAGCTATTGCCTTTCATTAGCTGGTCTTTGTGCTTTCTCATCACGGCCACAATGATCCACCATTTACTGATGATGAAAACAAATTGTGCACCGGGTGCTTCAATGCAGCCCCAGATTGGCCAGCTCAAAATACAGCAAGACAAATCCATTACTCTGTAATATCTTTAGAATGGTAATAGTTTTATAAAAAAAAAAGGTAATGTTGTGCCACCAGCTCAAAGTCAATAAGTGAAGTCAATACGAGGGAAGGTGAGACCGGGTGAACATTTGTCAAATAGAGTTGGAACTATTATATAATGTAGAGTTATATTACAGAATGGTGTTAATAATATAAGTGATGCAGGACAACACACTTAAGATTAAGTAAAGAGCATCTACGAGTTGTTTTTGACATTTTCCAGGTCGTTCCGCAACTACAAAGTTGCTGTTTGATTACTACCATCCAATTATATTGTTGGTTCTGCATATTTCAACCAAAAGTGAAGGGCGTTCATTATACAGAAAGAAAAAAAATAAGAGATAATGCTGAACTGAATCAGATCAGATAGTGTTTAATTGCAGCTTTCATAAGTTGTGCTTTAATGCTATTGTTGCGGGCTGGTTTTATCCAGTAGATAAGGCAGCACGATTTCAACACTGATTTACACTTTCTGACGCTGCCTGCCTTATTCTGCTGCCACAGCAGAAAGAAAAAGTGCTTAGTGTTCCTTCCTTCTGGAGAAATTATACCAGGCAAAATCATTTAAATTTAAAATCAAAAAAGACGCCAGAAGTTGGAATGCTCTCAAGATACTCATGCAGTGACTGTGGTGGGCTGACAAATGTATGTTTATCCAAAAAACTATCACGTCTGCCCTTGCAGCAACCAAGTTGTTGACTCTAGGTTACAAACATTTTAAAAAGTTTGAAAACTAGAATACATTATCAGAATTGAATTCTTGACTAATTCATTGTACTTTGTCTTTGAAGAGCAGGGGTTTATTTGTCTTCCCCAGTGACCTCTAACAATGGAAAGACAAATGAAATGTCCTCTGTATTTGTCTCTGGTATAGGGCTCAGAGGACATCACCCCCATGAGAGGAGCTCAGCCTGGGTTGGTGGCCCCCCTACAGCCTAACAATGGCTGCCCTCTGCGCTCTAGGGTGGAGGGCGCACTGATCCTGTTACACCATGACAAGTACCGCAATCCCCCATTCAAGAGCTATATATTCTCCCCCCTCAGCCTATACAAGAGCCAAGCCCATTCATCACAGTTTTTTCCAGCACGTGACTTCTATGTTGGGCCATGCCAAAGTCAGGTGTTTGAAAATGACCTGGAAACCGCAGGTTGCCCACACACTACGTGCATTATGGGTAATAATGCAAACAAAAGGAGCTCTTCGGACCCTTCCATCTCCCTGTTTAATATCGAGACATAAACCCCTGAGTGAATCCATCGAACCTTGCATTAGTTTTCTTGCAGTACCGTTGTGGGTTAAAAAGACTAAAACCAATTATCTGAACTGTAGTTGTTTCTGCTGAACAGCGCAAAAGTCCCACAGCACTGGTTGTGGAGGACATGGTGTATTACATGTCCAGACTACAACTGCAAGTCTGTGTGGGTGGGGACAGCAAACAGGGAACTAGGGTATGAGCTGGGTAGGATATTGAAGGATGGAACACTGAACAGTGCATAGTGTGTGTTGGGGGGCTGAGTGGGGATCCAGACATATAGGCCTACGGCTGTCGGCCACATTAATCATGTTTGGAGTATGAACGGATGGGAGGGACCGGGGGTAGCCCCCTCTCTGCATGCATGCAAGTCTGCTGCTGCACTGACGTGTTCACTGTCAGTCCTAGAGTCAGGGAGGGCTGGAAGACTAATGAGGAGCTTCTTTTTTTCTCTCTCTCTTTCACTTGTCTCTCTTGCCCTTCAGAGGAGGGCGGCTGGATGGAAGTGGTGTGGGGGAAGCAGATGACAGGTTGGTTATTTACTTTGCCTTTCATATTTGCCTTTTAGTTCTGTCATTTCCCCCTCCCTCTTCTCCAACCACTTTCCTGCAGTCATCTGTTCACTCAGCTGCCTGCAAGAAACTGGTGCCTAATGGGCCATATCAGCACAGCCACTGCAGGGAAACAGAGGCCTGTCATTAGGCTATATTGAAAAAGAAGCCAGTAGGCAGAAAGAGGGGGAAACCAAGAGTCATTGATATTTATATTTTGTGCACCTACTAGGGCACAGGCTTAAAGATTGGCTTGCGACACCTTCCTACAAACCCTGCTTTGAACAAAAACAAAGGCGCTATCAATATTTCATCATAAATATCTTTTTAATGTTGAAAAAGGAGGCGGTTCTGTCCATACGCCACAAGATGGGTGTACAAATGTCCCTGACTAATGAATAGTCCTTTCATTATTCAGTAGCCAAATCATTTCTATGCCTCTCATATGCAAGTAACGACTGACAGAAACAATGGGGATGGAAATACATAATGCTAATCTACCATAATAGAGAGCATCTGTAGCAGCAGTTCATGAACATGCCTGTTTCTTCTGCCCTAATCACATGAAAATATAATGACTGTTGAGCTTGTGCTAAACATCAGGAATAATTCTAAGGTGGAAGACACTGATCTTTCTTGTGAAATCTAGACTTCTCATAGGCTTCCATCTATAATGTGTTTGCTCTGTCACAGTTAACAAGTTTCTCACGTATTGGGCGTGCAGCGACTGCACTTTGGTCACTTGAAGGGGCGACGGACTGTGGGGAATGCTAGAACAACAGCGCTGTTTTCCACAAGACATGCAAAGTCATGGTAATTTGTAAGTCAAACGGAGGTTAAAAATCATGAGTCATAAAACAATGTAAAGTCCACAGAGATTAGGCCAAAAGATACAATCTCCCAGAGTTTACCGCACTGCAAGGTCAGTAAATGATACAAGAGTAATCCTGAAAAATGTTCAATATACGATGTTCCATAAAAATTCAGAATAAACAAGCTTTCCTGTGCCTCAAATAGCATGACACCATGGGTTCAGTTCCCAAGCAATGTATGTACTGAAAAAACTCGACTCAACCATAATTTGCTTTGGAAAACACATCCACCAAATGCATAAATGTAAACAAATAGGCAATGTTAAACAGTCTGGATATTGTTTGCTATTACCATTTACATTTACGCATTTGTCAGACGCTTTAATCGCAAACAATTTACAGTGCATTTAAGCTATATGTTTTTCAGTATGTGTGCTCCCTGGGAATCAAACCTATGACTTGTGTGCTGCCAAGGCAATGTTCTACCAGTTGTGCTACAGGAATCCCTCAGCAAAAGCAGTAGCGTCTGTTGACTGACTAAAATATGCACCTTTACAAAACCACTGCACTCTGTACAGTGTACTCACCTTGCTAATGGGTATTTAAGTTTGGAGGCAATTATTGTTTATTCAGGGGAGCAGAGACTGGCAGCCACAAATTAGCATAACTGGACAGTTCCAATCAATGAAGAAAAGGAAAAGTGTAAGTGCTCGTACTCTTTAGAAAGTGCAGAAAGAGAACTAGAACAAAAGGTGCCTCTGTTAGTGGTGTGAAGCCGTTTGAAGTAGAGAATTCACATATTTGGAGCTTTGTGCCCCAAAGACCCATCAGCCTTTCAAAGAGACCTGCCAGACCTTCTAAGGCCCACTTAAGACAAATAATTCAATGTAAAAGTAATGGCTGTAGGCTGGGCTGAACTGTTCAATTCTGGGCAAAGGCAGCTTCAGGTCCACTCAACCTGTTCATTTCCTTTAAAGAATCTCACTCTGAATATGTTTTAAGTATAAAACTAAAAACAAAAACGTACGTTCTAATATCAATTAATGGTGCAGTTTAATCTGATCAAATCTGACCTTTGAACCAGTTATCCCCACTACTAAATGAGCCAGACAACTAGATCTGGCTAACAGCTGCATAAATATTCATGGTCAGGTAGACTTATGCCATCTGGGTGCAAATCTAATTTTAAAGGCAGTGAAATGGCCGCAAGTAGGTTCCAATAAACACTGTTGCTTATTGAAAGTGTAAGTGGTCCACTTATTAACTTCAGGCATAATGCTTTATCCAATCAAAATCACACTGTTTTTCCCCAATACTGATAAGAGTACATTATAAACAAAATTACAAGAAACTTACCATGACTGCAGAATGAGAAACAAAATAAAGGTAGCTGAAATAGTCTCAAAAGAGAGCAGGTACAAATCAACAGCACAGGATGATGTTCTATATGCAGAATTAAATAATCAAGAACAAATGGCCATAGAATCAGTACAATCAAGCAGAGACCTTTAAAGCACACAGTGCTAATGGTGAGGCCTTTCAGCTGAGCCATGTGATTGGTGGCTGGCAACAAGTCAAGTTAAAAACAGGAACTGCATGGCTAGGGCTTGTATAGCTAGAATAAACACACATGATGTCTTTAAAAAGTCCATAATCTCCTATGTGACATTTGCATAGAAGTTTGCACTGCTAACTGCCACTGACTGGGGCCTCTCTCTTTCACCCTCTGGCAGGATATTTGACCTCATCTTCACATTATCCTTCCTCTCTCGTCCAGACTGAGAAAATTAAGTTTCCATGCGAACTGCCCACAAAAACTCCCTGCACACAAATCTCAGCTGGATGAAAAGCCTTCAGTGGGGGAGGGGATCTGCCTGAGTGCTGCTTGAGTTTCTGCACTCTGAGTTTAGGGTTACAGCCCCAGATGTGAGGATTTTCCTCCATGTCTTTACAAACTGAAGGTAGGGGCGTTCCTCTATTTTCTGCCTGCCTAAACATACTTTGTCATAGTATATGATTCCATTTCCTCCATTTAATCTCACCTCCGAACCAATTTTTCCCCTCCTACTGTTCTCGCTTGGCTGATTTGCCTTCTCCATTCTCCCTTTTTGTTTCCTCTGGAATTCTCTTACATTTGTTAGGCAATTACAGCCAAATGAGGCCCCATTAGGCATGTCTGGAGGCCCCTTCTTTAAAGAGGTGCAACTCTCAGCAGCTTCTATCTCTGACAATGACACCCAAACTGAGAACTAGGCAGGAGGGAGACAAAAAGAGAAAAGGGCAAGTCCCTCCCAGCAATAAAGTAAAAAAGGTTTACAGCAGATCCCAGGGTTTTGAAACATGTGTATCTTGTGTAAATCTAAGCTTTAAACGTTCAACAGTTATATATTGTGCTCCTCCCAGTGCATAAAGCACAAATGTTCCATTAAAGTGGCAACTTCATGACGAAATATCGACAAAATAATCAACAGCCTGCGTGCAGAGATCAAAGAGGTAAAGCTTCTATCATACAGGACCTTTACAGCCAGCGCTTTTAAACTGGGATTGTGAGGGGCAATAATGCGTATTAAGTGCATGTGCGTGCGCATCCATCTCAGTGAGTTCCAATAAACTGCAGATAAGCAGCAGCAGGAAGAGGGGCTCACATGAGTGTGCGAACCTAGATGCATGTGGAGTGGATGCATGTTGCTCCTGGCTCAAAATTAGAGCTCCATTTTGCAAGCGGCAAACAGGAGCAGAAGCAGAGACACTCAAACAAACCAATTGCCCATATCCAATCTGTGCAGCAGTTGAAGCAGTATACATCTAAGACTCCTGCAGTAAGGAGCACATCACTGATAACCTAAATCATAGGGAATCTGGAATTCTGCAGCAAAAATGCAAAAGGGGGCAAGGTCACAACTGATTCTCAAAGCTTGGGTTGAGTGCTAAATCTGCAGAGGGGGAAAAAGTGGGAACGAAAACACTCACAAGCATTACACAATGTGAAAACCTATACTGCATACTTTATATATAAGCTGTTTACGTGCATGTATTCAAAAATAAAGCTGTAAGGTTGAAATGTACTTTCTACAATGCTTTTACAAGCCTGAGCACATAGCGTTCTGAAACAAGGCCCTGATCAAAGACTCTGACAGGTCTTTTGTCCTGGAATGTGACGAGTTGTTTTCCACCTTGCTCCAGTCGCTGCTGATTAGCTGACAAGCCGGCTAACCACCTTCTTCCCTATTTCCAAAATTAATTTCCCTCCTTTGATAAAGACAAAGGGGGGGAAAAGTGTTTAATGACCATGTCCTTCAAAACTAAGAGTGCTAATAAGTGTGAAAAGGAGATTTGTTTAAGTGATTTTCTTTGAGACTTGCAGGCATGGAATTAATTACCTTGATTAAATATTGTCTGTATGGCTGATGAAAGATAGAGCAGAATTAGCGGTCCCTTGTTGAACTTGTATGGTGCTGAATGAGATGTGTCCCGATTACAAAGCCCAAAATGATGGCAACACTCAAAGGAGACAAAGAGCTAAAAACAGGCCTACTGACATCACAGTGCAGCCATGGGCCTAATGCTTAATGGCTGCTATACTGCAAACACAGTCACCACCTGGCTTCAAACTATCTTGCACAATAACTTATTTCAATGCGGCCTATCCATGACTAAAGCACATTACCAGACATTGTTGTTTGTCCATATAAACAAGAACTATGTTATGCGGTCGTAAAAGCATACTCATTCGTTTTACTATTATACATGTGATATAAACCTATATTAAAATCTTAAAATGGAAAAAGACATAATTCTCAAACTGAATACTATTGTTCCCAATGGCCAAAAGAGAATTTTCAAACAACCTGAAACCTTTTGAGTCACTTGGCAGAAGTGTAACATAACTCAAAATAATGCCGGCCTAGGTTTTACAGAGGCACTAAGGGGACTTCGTAACCTCTCTTTCTTCTCCATCTATAATCTCAAAGAACTTCTGCCTCCTAGCCACAGCAGAAAGATTTAAAAAGGCTCCTCATCACAGCTTTGTGCTATACTCTCCCACCTCACAAACACACACACAACGACAACCCCCATCCCTCTGTGAATGGGGGAGTTTTCTACAGCTGGGTAACAAAGCATGACCCAATAATCCTCCAGCCTGACTCAAAGCTAGAACCTCCTCTCTAAGGACTTTATAAGACAGAGACTGAGGGGTGGGGTGGCTGAATTACACAAACACAAATAAGAATTAATTATTCTTATCAAATCCACTTCCTCTAGCAAGCCACCCAGCCCTTAATATTTGGGGCATAAAATCTGTCCAGTTAACATTCAGAGGCTAACTATAAATTTAGCATCTGCTGCATTCCCAGGTTTGGGTGTAGCAAAACAACTATGATTTCTGGAATGATTACAAACAATGTTGAGAACTTTTCATCCAACCTTAAAGTAAACCTGGGTTACTGTGAATAAGCCTTAGTGTATGAATCTCTGTGAGTTTGCATTTCAATGAACATACTGAATAGTCAATAAAGGCCATTTGTTGTGGTGGCTTTGACAGTTACAAACAGGTTTGAAGGAAATTGAAACATTTGAGGAGTTAATCATAAACAAAAAGAGAAATAAAGACAGTTTATTCAAGCATGCACGGGTAGATCTTGTAATAGTATTGAACAGGAAATACACCCATGCGCACTAATTTTAAGATCTCTGTGTTTGTTCATGGTTCGTAATGGACCAGCCAATCAGATGCACATGCAGATGCAAACAACATGCAATGCAAACTTGAAAACATTTTAGCTTCTGTATACATCAATCTATACACAGAGCAAAACAGAATGCAATTAAACCTGCTTTAATCAAAAGGTGATGTCACTGTACTGTCAGATGCCTGTCAACTATGAAAGATCAATTCAGTCA
Organism: Chromobotia macracanthus; assembly: GCA_036877525.1. Lineage (NCBI taxonomy): Eukaryota > Metazoa > Chordata > Actinopteri > Cypriniformes > Botiidae > Chromobotia > Chromobotia macracanthus. The sequence continues at coordinate 3,312,395 of JAZGTH010000013.1, forward strand.
CCTACAATCATAAAGATTATGCCTGCTCACATTAAAGGACTAATGCTTAAAAAAAACTCAGTATCAAGCAGTCACAAAGGGTCAAAAGGCTGAGCGTTTGTAGGATTACAATGATGGAAAACAGACTAGAACTACTTTAAATAACACACACAAACTTTTTTTTATTCACTGACGAAGTTTCAATGTATAACATTTTCCTTAAAAACACAAAATAACTTTAAATGGTTTTGTTTAATGTGTAAAAGGAGATACATTCCCTCATGAAGGGAGCTTTTCAAGGTTGCTAAATAAGTGCCCATGTTATTTCATTACAGCTAGGTTATCACGTTTCCACTAACACTGGTCTTTTAACGGGACACAGTGGATCTTTGTGAGAATAAATGAATCATGGCTTCTTTATTGAATTAGATATATGTATACCACTGCTCTCATAACACCTACAATTATTGGAGATTTGGGGGCTTTTCCTGTAACTGCTATTTCAAGAAAAAGAAAGCCTACATTATAGGAGAACTGTGGACGGTTTTCATAATGACTGATTTCCTTTTTTACCCTGTTAGTATGTGCTATAGGATAAATATGTAATAGTGCAGATGGGTTTGTTGATGTTAACTAAACCCTCAAGCTTCAAACATTACAAATGCCAGACTGGGCCTTGCAAGTGATGGTTTACCAATGGTGCGACTTTACAACTTCAAGCTAGCACTTCATCTATCATTTTGTATTTAGGAACCTTGCACTCCCATATTTATTTTTAAAAAAAATCACCTTTCCCTTTCTTTCACGGCAGATTTGTGTCAGTATGTTTACTAAAGTAAAGAGAGTGGGGGAGGAAAACGTATAGACATTTAGATTTAGCCATTGAAACTGCCTTCGTTGCTTCTAAATGCCGAAGCTTTTGGGTTTTACATTTCTATGATTAAGTCTTTTTAAATTTTACCTGGAAACGTAGGTAATAGGTTTTATGTTTTAGAAAAAAAATATGTATACACTTACTGCTATTCGACGTCGATTCATATAGGGGAACTAGCCCGATAATGTGAGGGGGTTATGAGCTATTGTGCTGTAGCCTCTACAAGGGCTACGCATTTTAATACTACAAATTTTACTCATTTTAACGCTTACGCCAGAAACGATCTTTGAAATAAAGCAAGAAACGTATAGATAAGGTCTAGGCACTTGTTTTTCCATTTGTTTAACTATGGTAAATACGCGTCCTTTGTCTTGACCAGACAGAAATAAAACAAAAGATATGGGATTTGGATCCGAGCGGATTATCCCAGACTTAATTACATCAAGAGACCCAACAACTGTCAAACAACCACACATACCATGTGCAAAACTAGTAATTTCTCCAAAACAACTTTACAGCGATAGAATAAACAAAAAAATACCAACGCTGTGCGCTACAACAGTGATTCATTGTGACCACCACGTTTGCCTTTCTTCCCCCCGACCTGGGAAAGAATGTTCCGTTTCGACAGACCACAGTGTGATCGCTCTCATGTTGAGTATTTGTTATCGAATATTAATTTATCTTTTCTTATCTCGAACTTGCAAAGGTATGTCAGCGTTTTACCAACAATTATCTACACATTTCAGCTATTAGAAAACGCCGATTCAAACGAATTCCGCACTGTAGCCATTGCAACATACCCAACGCGAAGCCCTTTAATTTTTTAAACGTGCGCTCCGTTTCTTTCGCGATACGGCAGGCGTTTAAACGCTCTCTTACTAAATCGCTGGAAATACCAAATGCCTATTTTATCGACGGTGAAACGATACCGCTGGGTGACTATTTCCAAACAAGAACGCTTGAATTTTTACCTCAGAAAACTTCATTTAGTTTAGAAGTAAAACAAACCAGAGACTTCATCTGGGTGAAAATATTTCTGACAGAACTTTCTGCGATACATGAAAGAACAACTTGCTTTGAGCTGTTAAAGTGACACTCACCGACTTGTAACACATTGTCCACGCAACCGGTTTCCAAAAGCCGGATTCCCCGGCGGAAAGGCAGTCCATCGCCTGTACCCCCGGTCACCGCGTTGCCAGTTGTGTTCGTAACCCCTCCAGGGACTGAACCCGATCCAGCGGATGAGCTCGATCCCACTACGGGACCCTCTTCGCCTGCCACTCGGCATTGAAACGACGAATACATACATATTTCCCTTTCGTTCCTCGGGAAGGACCAATACACGATACGACGTTGAACTGGTTCAGGAATCCGCTCGAAGCGCTCCTCCACCCTCTCGAAGGCCCATTTCTCCGCTACGGCCTTAGCAGCGCAGTCCAGTAAAGATTCCGGGCAACGAAAACGAGAGTTTGGAAATCCCGGTCCAGGCCCGGGCCCCGGTCCTCGAGGAGCGGGACGCAAACACGGACGCTTGCTGGCCGGGGGTAGGGAGAGGTGAAGCGGCGGCTGAGGCAATAGCTCTCCACGTCCCTCCGCCATGACAACCAAACAAACACTGAAGCGAGGACCGCGGCTCTCGAAGCGCACTGACTGAGGCACAGCACAACGGGAGGGTCGTGGGTGAGAGCGGCGTTTCATACGTCACTACCAATAACAAACGTGCGCGAGCCAATGGCGAGGAAGTGCCGCACCGACGGCGTTCGGCCGAGGTGATGCGCATGTGTGTGCTGAAATGACAGCCACAGCGTTGGACAAATTGACGCACAAGAAAATGTTACAAACTTATTTGTTATTTACTAGCCACGACAACAGAGCAATAATTGTTTGCTGCAGTGTTTTTAACACAAATATAGGTTAACGTTAAGAGTAAGTTATCTCTATATAGGCAGCAAAATAGCATGCAGAACTGAAAGGTGGCAGTATGCTGGGATCTCGCCGCATTGTTACAGTCGATATTCAAAACTTTATTTAATAAAACATGTAGTTAATACAAATACCCTTCAAATGTCTTCATAACGTGGATGACTCTTTTAGAGTGGTGACAAACTTTTTGATGACAATGTGCCTCTCTACACAGATGTCTACTGCCCACCCTGGTGGCCAAGTATATAATGTCAGTTGATTGATCCTGTTCATTTAACTTGATTTATGTATACATATAAAAAGAAGACATATTTGCATGCAAAATTAAGAAGAAATTTTCAATATTATAAACTCGTCAGAACAGTTTCTATTATTCTATCCTGGAAGGTTACATTTTTTACACTTACATTTTATTTACTTTCAATTGCATTATGCATATTTCTGTCCATTTATTCTGTCAGATTTACAAAGGCAGTGCACAATAAGACTTCGTAAATGTGCCAGTGTGACTATTACAACTACTAGTGGCTGTGCAGATATTATGTAAAGCACCTATTTTAAAACATTAGAAACAAGAAAACAGAAATGTGACAACTTGAAATAAGACAGCTGGTACATCTCCATCAGCTCCTTGGGTGGTGAATTAGTGTATTGTGTACACCAGTAATGGGTCATAGTGAGCTCCCTAATTTTTAAGTGAGCAAATGTTTTATTGCACTGTAAAGATTTTGCAAAAGAGACAGCCTATAAAGTGGCAGGCTGATCCTGATCAGTGACTACTAATCTTAAAATGTGGTAGACATAATCTTTGTGGCATTACACAACATCTGACACACGTCTTTTTGAAAGTCAGCTTTTCACCCTGTTAGTTTCCCATATTTCTTTTATTTCTTCTATTTCTTTCTAAGCACACAGAACCATTTCTGTGAAAACACTAAAGGAACTTCACCTCCTGTCCTGTGAAGGCAGTGAGAATCTTCTGCAGTCTCTCTGACAGGTTCCAACCTCTCACAGGCTCTAGGCTAGGTAACCTTTTTACTGTCTTATGAAATAATTTCTCTTCATTGTTTCTTAAAAAGTCATGTGAGTTGTTTACAGATCTTCAATACTGTCAAAGTGTAGCTGTGCTTGTAATTCTCATACGTTGCTGACCTGATGGCCACAACAACTTGGAATTGCTTGATGTGTAACAACTCATTGAATGTCAAAATTAAAATAATATTTTTGATCAAAATTGAAAACAGACACCTTTTCTATTCATTTAAGTGAATACTCTTCCTTCATTGACAAATAAAAACATTTTGCTGTAAACACTGGGTATGTTTGTGAGTTTGTTTGTTTATATGTTTATTTGTTTGCCGCCTCTTAAGGGAACCAAAACAGCAGGTGCGGGGAGAAGTAATGACAGGACTCCATTTTACTGGCTGTCATATCCCAGCATGCTCGCTGCTGTCCAGTCAAGTGCACTGACTAAAAGATGACAAGCTGACAGCTCACCACACAGGATACCAGGCATCTAATGACATTCTGTGAGTCCTCTGTATGAGTGTGTAAGTCACTATGTGTATGTGTATATGTATATGCATGACAGTCTGGAAATGGGGGTCTTGTCACTTCTAGTGCTTTTCAAAACACCACAGGCCCTCGGTGTGCAGAAATGTGCTTGAGGGCAGAGACAAGGCACCCCACATGCCATCCACAGCAGTTATTATAAAGGTGCATGCACATAGAGGTGAATCGAAGACAATATTTTTCTGCTATGAAAACTTGTCGTTGTAATCCAGTGAGATTTTGATACAGTACTGATTGCATTGATTCAAGTGTTTCCCAACCTGATCTCTCAGCTATATTTTTGAAGATGGTTCATCATGGGGAATGTTGCCACATCAACACAAATTGAACAATGGGCCAAAATATAATGGTTGTGGACGCTACCAGTTTCCAAGACAACAATTGTGACAGATTTGGGGGAGACAAGACAAGGTAATTGGAAAAAGATTGATGGGGTACAAGAGAGTGAAAAAACCCTATCAGAGGAGGTCTCTATGGGAATAGCAACAATACAATACAGGGCCTTACATCCTTTCAAGCTTTTGGCAGACTCCTGTCCATGTATTTCAGATAAAGGCACAATTCAGTGGTTTCAACGCATCAGTCTGTTTTCCATCATACTGGGGTAAGAAAACCATTCAATAAGTAACCACTGGCTTTTTAGGCTTTTTTAAAGGCTTTTTAAGGCTTTTTATTTGCTTCATAATAACCCATTTTTACATGATTGCGAAATTCTCTGTGTCTACAGAATTCCATCACCGTATTTAACACTGAGGCAGTCATGGCACTTCTTCCTCCAGGCTGTGTTTGGACTTGGCAAACTCAACTCAGCTGGGGTGTTGCTCAGCCTGACACAGTGTCTAAGAATGTAAAGAAGCCTTTTGGCTGAATGGTTAGGACTGCAACACCGGCAGCATGTGTCAGTCATTTTCAGCATAACCAAATCTCCTGGGCTTGCAAGTGAAAAAACAAGTGAGATCAGCAATGGGACAGACTGAGGAAATGTCGAAATCTTTCGAATGTGAGCGAATGTGCGGACTGAAGGGTTTTGATGGTATATCCTTCCTCCCTCCCTTCCTCCATATGTGATGATGATGTCGGCAGGAATGGGGCAGGTTGTGGCTTTTTGCTGCATGGCAGTTGAAGAAGAAAACAATGGCGGTGTTGATAGAGAACCTAGCTCCACCTGTAGGGCCTGATTTTTATCTCCATGGCGCCCCCCTCCCCCTGGGCACTTCTTGTCATCGGCCTTTGCAGGACTCATTAAATTGAGTTAGACTTTATCAGAAGAGGAGAACCCAACTCACCCATGTGAGAAGAAAAAGAGAATTACCTAAGCCTTTTGTTTCACAGAGTGTGGCTCAGCTAATGTCTTAAAGGCATGCTGATTTCTTCACAAAGACTGCTCCCCACACAATAGAGAAGACAGCATGTAGTTTGGCATGCAAAGTGTATAAAGCCTTTCCTCTTTGTTGCCTGTGGTGAGAGCTTTTCTGTCTCATTTGGTCTGTTTGATTGGGCAGATAAGATGTCTCTCAGGGTCAGGTCAGACTGAGCATTTGTTGTGCTGACAGTGTGATGATTGAGACTTTGGTGTCAATTAGGTGTTTGTGTATTGGGCCCTGTCATAAGTTCTATTGCAGCACAGGAGAGTGTTACTTTAGCATTGTGAGCTTCCTCCCACAAGTGTGCCCGTGTCACCTCCTTTATTCTCTTTTGTCTGTGCATTCACACACTGACATGTCTTTCCGACCACACCTCCAGCCTCCCAGGAGTGAATTTATGACAGGGTCCGTCCTCCTCATCCACACAACCCCCTCAGTGCTGTCCAATTTTGCTGTGTTCACACCAGAGGTGACAAAATCTCTTAGCCTCTCTTCACACATCCACACATCTTCTTTTCTTCTTGATGCTGTGCCCTCTTTTTATTTTCTTTCTCTCATTTACCTTCCTCCACCAGTTCTTGCTCTTTGTTGTGGCCTAGAGCTATTTAAGGGTGCAGGATGGAGCTGGTCTCATGAGAGGGTCCAGGACAAATAGTAGGAGTGTTTACTGTGGGCGGCACTGATATGTCTGTTGGGGCTCAACATGCAGCTGCAGGGAAAAAACACTGGTAAAGAAGGCCTGTGTTGACCCCTTTACCTGCCCTCAAGAATATGTTAATGTTTAGCTACTACAGAGGGAAATGAATCCAAATGGTGTCATTGAGGCTAGTTGGCTCGCCAGTAAATATTGCTAAGGATAGGTTCAGGCACATTCCTTAAAGTCTTTTTAAAGTCTCATTCCTTACAAGTCTACAATTAAACTAGTATACATTGTTCATTGATATCATTAATATGTAACAATTATTGTTTCATCCAGACAAAATGCTTTTTCTAATATTTAAATACATATGACAACCTGGGCCATTAAAATACTTGCCACAAAATTTGTATGAAAAATACTTTCACTTCAACCTAGTTGACTTTTAAACAGTTGATCCTTGTCTAAATGTAGCCTATGCTATGTGGTTTTATTGTCTTCACTTTACCCAACAGTATTTATTAAGCTGTGATGATACTGGAAGTTTGTTTTCGAGGACAGAATTCATAAAAATTGTTTAAAGTTAAGAAGATTTGAAATAGTTGTTTGAAAACAACACACAGACCCTCTGCTGGAGAAAACAGTTATATAATTGGATTTTTGACCCAGAACTGTTTATTTAATGAGATCTAGTCTTTGTGAAAACTTCCACGTGACAACTAGCCCCAATCTCCCCATTTATATTTATATTTTTTTTCTATAATACAAAGGTTTTCCTGTAACAATCACCTTATTGTAAAATGTAGTCTATTATGTTTCTCCCTCTCTTAAAGTCATGCTTCTGTGAGACAGGAAATAGTCAGGGGAAATGGCCAGTCTCCTAAATGAGCCTCTCCACAAAATAAGTCTGAATGGCTTCAAAATGACACAGAGAGAAAGCACTGTTGTCTGTCTCACACTCATGTAGTGTGATTGCTTGGATGTTTCTAATGGTGTTGGGGGTGATTTTACACACAGCAGGCCTCTAGGCCTCCATGCAGTCCAAGAGGCTTATGTGACTACTGTGATAGGCTATAGGGAGGTGGGTGATCATCCTGATAACCGTGATGTGTGTGTTTGAGCAAGGCAGATACCCGCTGTCTATGCTATACAGTTTATACTCATTTGCATGTTCAAATAAGTTGAAATCCACAACGGAATAAATAGCACCAAAAGGGCAAAGCTTTAGATGAATGACAATGAGGTCAGGTGACTGAAGATTAGATATTACCTTGGAATGCCACCTTGATCCATAAAGCTTGTCTCTATGGATACCAGTTAAATAAAGATATACAATAAAGATATGTAACCATGAAAGTGAACTTACACCGACAGTGACATAGACTGGATACTGACATTGCTGTTTATTTATTTTCTTGTGAACTTAATTCTCCTGCTCGTTGGACTGAGCTAAATAAGGTTTCTATTTCCTGTTTAAATCTCTGCTGGCTTTTCCCACACCTCGCAAATCTGCATGTTTAATTAACTTTACAGTGGCAGTCACAAGCCGTCTAATCCCTGAAAAGTAAACAGGAATAACCCAATAAACACTCAACGTTGCAACTCACCCACCTATTGTTTGTGTGCTTTGAACAAGCACTAGGCAACGGAACAGCCAATTGTCCAAATGCCATTTTTAAAAGGTTTCTACTTTGTTCCTTTATCGTTTTAGGTTTGTCTGTTTAGGTATGTAGTTTAAAATAAACAACCAGTGTCTTGAGAAAGAAAGTAATTTACTGCTTGACATTATTCTAAACATGTAACACACTGTTAGTGCAAATCTTGATAAAGCTGAAACACAGAGTGTTAAAGCTTAGTTTGATTAAAGGCAGTGTTCATACCTTCAGCCCCCTGATGCCTTTTTAGTGAGATTTCACCCTGCTGAGAGTCTCCTGCTCCTCACTACTGCATGACTGAAAGTGTGTTTGACAGAAGAGAATGCAGCTGCTTTGGAGGCAGTAAATCTGGATGTAGTCAGACTAGAGATGAACAGCTTAAACAGCTTGAAGTTAGTGGTCTCCTAGCCTGCCCAGGTTGACCTGGTTTTGGAGGGTTATGGCACTTGCTCAGGTTTGCAGTTTAGCTAAATCAGCTGAATAGCGGCCTGGCCAGAGAACAGCTAGATTATCTTAAACCAGACCAGCTTAGACTGGTTTAAACTGATTTAAGGTTTTTATTATTGAATAATTGTATTATTTTTATTATTATTATTGAAAAGAAGATAAAATATTATTTGGTTTGCCAAATAATAAGATAAATAAATAAGGCAGCAAGTATGTGTAATAGTCTGTCTGTTTTTCAGCCCTCGGTTTGCAATCATTTAGTGTCAAAATTCTGACACTTTTATCAATTATTGTCACTAAAGAGGCAGGAAGCATGAAAATATGCCATTTAGCCTTTATATTCTCTCATAGAAAAATCTCCAGAAGTCCAACAGCATGACAAGATTATGGAGTTCTTTGTAAACACAATTAGGTAATGCTGTGAAATCATTACTTTCCTGCTGTCTCTGTTTCTTTAAGGATTCACTATCAGACAACAATTTAAAAAACAGGCACCTGCCGGATGCTTATTTCTCACACCTGGTCTTGTAGAAATGTCAGCAGAAAAGCAATAGATACTATAAAAATGATTTTTAGATTAAATTTCAGAAACACAAGCAATGCATCTTAATGAAAAATTTCTGTTCTGATATACTCTGCTATACTAGTAGGCATACAGGCAGTTGAGATAAACATTGGATTCAGTCCAGTTTTTCAGTCCAGTTTTTCCCTAATCCCAGCATGCACTGGGGCATAAATAATTATGGACCATTTAGCAGATTTATTTACACGGTTGTTGGTTTTGTTGTCACATTAATAACCTATAACCACTCAATTATAACAATCACTTTTATAATGATTATAATGATAATGATTATAATGATTTAAGGATGATTTTAATTCATGGCAACATGACATTTTAAGTTTAGTCAAGACACTGAACTTAAAAAGCCATGCAAACTGTTGCCTTCATTTTATTAAGTTCTACAAATACCTCTTGTCTCCAACTCTGGTCTCCTCATGTTCAGTAGATTCTACTACCTGCAATTCCACCAGTCCACTTAACATCATGCACTTGAAAGCGCAGTAAATTAAAGATCATAAATTATCCACTATTCAAGAGTCTCCATCCAGCCCTATTCACCGTTTGCTACCCTCCTCCCCCATTAATGTCCTGTTCTGTCCTTTTGACTGAACATAGTGTTCTGGACCACTGCATTAAAAGCTGATACCCTGTGCAAAGCCAAACGCTGTCCATCAGCCCCCATCTCATGAGACCATTGTCTGCTAGAAGAACCACCAGATGGTCTGCACCATATCGGCCAAGATATCAGTTTTACACCAGGGGAAGCACCAGGGATATGCTTCCATTATTATTGGAGTATAATTGAGAGATGCATTATATAGTGGTGTGGTTTTCTTGTTTTCTCTGCTGCATCTGGAACTGATGTGTGAGCTTACTGTGGTTACTCTGAAGAAGTGGTTCAGGCTATCTCGAGCTTGAGAGCACTGGAGAGGTAGAACGATGAAATCGGTAGAATGGTGGAAAGGTAATTCAACATTACATAGGTCATGGCCCACATAATCTGGTGCACTCTCACTAATGACAGATAACATGAGGCAGGCAAGGTGTGTCAACCCTCATCATTCTTTCTAATTAGAGGATCTTTCATAAGCCCTCCCTCCTCAACACCATTAAACATGCACACATATATGCACTTATGCATGCATGGCCCATCAGTCCTGCATCAGTGAATGACCCAAAATGAAAAGCCTTGACTTTGGAATGCACCCTGGGTGCGACTGATCCATTTGTCATTCTTTATATGATCTCTTTCCTTCACTGTGGTATTGTTAGTCCTCTTGCGAGATGGGTTCCAGAATGACTGATGTCCAACTCAGGACCCTGGCATGAAGAAGGACCACTCAAGCCATTGTAGATACATGCTTACAGTCTTGTGGTGGAAGGGTGAGGGGTGGAAAGTGGATTTATCTTGTTAATTGGGGTAGGGAAAAATAGGTAATTCATCTGCGGTATTCAGCTCTCTCTTATTAAAGCCACTCCCCAATGGAGGCAACAAGGGAGGTATAAAGTGCACTGTGAGGTTTTATAGCTGCTGAGAGTGTATACAAAAAGAGGAGCATATTCGATTGGCCCAATTGATTCTGTTAGGTAGCTGGTGCATTGCCTGATATAAAAGTCAGAATATTATGATATTCAACAGATAACAAGAGTTTGGCTCATAGAGATGAGGGTTTGAATTTGGCCTGTCATGTCACTGCAATTAAATGTTTTTGATATTATAAATATCATACCCAGAACTATTTAAATTTACTTGAAATAAAAAGGTTTTTAAGAGGTTTTCAGAGATTTGATCTTAAATTAAGTTTATTGTGTTTTCTCTGTGCATTTGCAAATTTGGTAATAGGTTAAGAAATGTAAGTTTAAATCAGCTTATATTTCCCTTATGTCTTAATATCTTTAAAATGTTAATTAAAATATTAACATTTATAAATATAAACATAAAAAACGTTTGTTTAGATATTTTTTCTGAAATATTTGTTTTACTTTCCTGTTACACTACAGTTTTCTGTACATTACATAGGCAAAATTATGTACAGTAAATAAACATGTCATGCTTTTGAATAGTCTGTGAACATTGTCTTGCATGCACAATGCACAAGCTAATTATGTATAATTATATATAATTAATCAACAAACAAAAGTCTTTTGGTGGTCCTTTAATCTTTCCAATACATTCTTTGTATGGGACACACTGTCCATTTCCACATAGACAGTCTCTTTCTGTATGATCAAGGCTATATAGGCAGCCTTGAGACTGATTAGGATACTAGCTTAGCAAGGCACAGCTGTTTTATCGCACACTGTTGATGACCTATTCTCTGCCTTCCCCCCCAGGCCCATTCTAGTGTGAGGGTAAACCAAGTGCCAGACTGACAAATGGAGATCCACTCCAGCAATAAACAGAAGGATGTGTGGACAAAAAAAGCAAAGCCTCCAACCAGAAGACAGCGAGCACAGGCTCATTTAGAGGTGGTGCAGTCATTTCATGCTTTTCAAAAGATTTGAACAGATCTGTTTACAAAGCAGGAGAAATGATTGGGCTGACTGAGTTTCCAATCACGGACAATTAAAAAGCCTCTCGGTTAGAAAGTCACAATAAAAGAAATCTAAATACCTCTGAAAAGAGAATACGCTTCATCCTGCAAATTTCTTTCTGGACTCTAATGCATTTCACAGTTTGTTTATTAGCATGCCAGCCATGTGGAATGCAGAGTAATGGTACCACTGAGGGAACACATTGCAGGGACCATTAGCTAACTGGAGCAGCTCAAACATTGGGTTTGGAGAAAGCTGTCCACATGTGTGTGCACATGCCAGCACTTACTTGCAGCCTTCAATAAGAAGTCAAGAAGGCGAATCAGATGTTCAGATATTGTTTCCTAAAATCTTTATCCTACAGCTCATAAAACTTGTCCAACACAGCCTGGAGGCAAAGAGCAAAAGAGTGTTTTCGAAAACATCCTGAAAAACGTATTGACTGAGATCCTGCAAGCAGATAATCATTTCCGTGTTCCTCAATAGAGCAATAGTTCAGTATAAATCGACCTCTTTCTTTGCAGCGTAGTGACTCACAGCCCAGTTCAAGCCCCTGAGCTTAGAGCACATGCACACACATTCTCTGCTCTAGTTTTGTGTTGTTCTAATGATGATGAGAGGGGACGAGCCCTGAATTCAGAACAGGGTCAGATTGATAGTGCTGGATTCCAGAAGTGACACTTCCTGAGCTTTTGATTTCAAAGAGCTCACCCCTCTGCTCGGCACTAATTCTGAGATGAAGATGAAAGCAATGATGTCACCTATCAATGGCAACAATCATTTGGCACCGAGCATCACAACAGGTGCCATGACAACCAGCTGTGATGATAGAGGAGGAGAAATAGAACTGTTGCCAAACAGACAAGAGCTCTATGAATTTATATTCCAGTCAATGACACCAGCCAGCTTTCAAATCAGAGAGACAGAACTGCAGCATGTGATAGAGCCCTTTGTTTTTGGAGTATGTTCAAGTACTCCTTTCTAACAAGCATGTCACTTTGGCATTTCCCCAACATACTTTATGCCCACCTCCAAACTGCCGTACATAAAGGAAGATGGGCACTTACGTTCTCCAAATGGCTTTAGAAAGGCTCACTTTCACGTTAAACAAAATGATGGAGAGGAGAAGTGAATTTCATGTCGTTTACTCTGAACAATGCTCATGGACTAAGAGCTCGGAAGGCTCTAGAGGCTATTTCGACATGCATGCACTAAATGCAAAGATGATTCACATGCACCGTGATAAGAGGCTAGAAAACACAAGGACAGTTTTGAGTTTCAAGTAGTTCCACACTTATTTCTGAAGTATTTTCAGTCAAGTGGTAAATATCAACGTATTAATATACCAGAACATTTCTAAATGTGAACACAAGTTCCATTGCGTGGATTCACTTTGAAACAAGATGTTGGAAAAGTCCTATGAGGAGAAATAGAATATCAGTCATGTTTGAACATCTCACATTGTGCATGCTCTGGATACTTTCAAGTTTTTTACCGCAGTTTCATTCTGTTCCTCTATAAAGTCACGCTTTGAATGTGTATAGCTCTGGAGGCAAAGGCCTCTCATACAGCTTTCTGCTGCTGTCAAATCTCCTGTCAGTCCTCCTGTGGTTACACCTCAGACTGGAAAGGTGAGCATGACTTTTGATGCCCGTGACAGATATTTTGTCACTTCCCTTTTTCCGATATTACATGATGACATTGTTGAGGCTTTAGAGACAGACAGAATCTTCCCCCTCAGCTATGAAGCTCTTTTCAGTTTAGTTGAAAATGTCCTTTATTTACAAGTAATAATACAAGTGAATTACTACAAATAGACATAAACACATATCTTTGACATACATATTCCCTCAAATATTCATAAACAGTATGAGTATAAACACACATTTATTAAGCAATGTTGATGATTTATGAAATTCTAACATGCAAAAATGATGGCAATAATGTTATAGGGTGTTTGTTTTGCTGTTTGCTGACTGTATTTATGCTGTTGTGGTAGATTGTGTACTTTCTGTATGTTGTGATGAGCTCATGTGTTTTTACTTATAGATGTTAGTTGATTGTCAGGGTTGACAGGATTGAGGTTTGTGTTGTTGTATTTATAGAGCTATTGAACACAATACATTTAATCTTTTTACAGTGTGTCACATGCTCCTTCTCAAGCTCTTGTGCATGTTCCTACTGGCCTTGACACCCTGGCAACACTAAGTCCTCCCTCCTTTATTTCCATAGCCTATCTTGTCTTCTCAGTTCTGTACACTCTATCATTCTTCCTCTCCTTTAACAGCCCACTTCCCCACCAGCTCCTCTCCTCTGCCTTCGATCCATTGCTCCATGCCTCTACCCCACACTCTCCTGCTGTTGCTCCAGATATTAAAACAAATCAGCCATGAAATAAGCTCCTTCCTCTGTCCTTAGCGGCGCTGTCGGAGCTCATTCCTGTCTACATCAGACACTTTCACCCGCCCACTGTCTCTCTGCAAAGCTGCCTCCTCCACCCTTAACTGTCCCAACAGACTGTCCAACGCTGCTGGGGCTTCACCCCTTCAGCTTAATCTGATCTCTTCCCCTCCTTTCAGAAGAGCAAGGCTGCATTGAATTTATGGTGCACATAATACATTGTTCTGTTCCAAACCACTAGCGAGGTAGTATTTGATCTTAGGTTGTTTAAACATGCAACCATCCTTATTATGCTGCCTGGCCAAAATGTAAAGCAGGATTGCATGTGTCCTTCACACATAAGGCAATCCCAGAATGCACTGTGACAACTTCAGTGAAAAATGAATCCAAGATGGCAGATGTGGTGAGCGAAATGTTGGATACAAACACATTTTTATTGAAAATGAAAAGAGATCAATAGAAGTAGTTCACTGTTGGCAATATGCAGCAAGGCAGCTCACTAGATTTAGTAAAATATCTATTATGTACATTTTATGCATTATGGTATGATTAAAATATAAAATATTTTTTTGATAAAAAACAACACAATGTCACCAGTAATGCAGCTTTAAATTTCTCAAAGACTGAACGTCAATGCCTCAAGCATTTTGTTAAACCAGTAACAACACACATCGCTCTCACATTAATGGGCGATACAAAATGGAGGCAAGTGCAAGGAAGCAGGTGTGCAGGCTGTTTTAGTGGAGGTAGGGGTGTGTGTGTGTATACATGGGTACATCATGGTGTTAGTGATTAGTGATGCCAGGGGTGGGTAAAATGTCATATTTCTGCACACGTACTTGCGATTTGTTACAGCTCAGTGTCCCTCTGGGGGATGTTGCCTACACTAGATTTCCATTAAATAAATCCTCTACAGGGAGCTTACAGCACAGCCAGTCCTGAGATGTCTGCTCCAATTCTTTTGGATGGAGGTAACAACAGCGGCCTGGGGGCGACTCCCCACTCTCCTCTCAGTGAAACCGAATCAACAGCACAAGCAAACAAAAACAATATTCATCAAATCAGTGTGGCCAAATTGTGTGGTCAAAACCTGTTAGGTTTTTTAGTTAATCATAGCTGTCTTTTTGGAGCTAATTATAGATAACTTCCTTTGTTCTTTGTAACTGTGCATAAATAAACAATGTATTATTGTGCAACTTAGGGATTTTAGTATCTCTGGCTTTGCAATAAATTTCAACGTTTGTAAATCTAACAATTTTCTCCAGGTAACCCAGAAGTTTAGGCATAATTCTTCGTCACATTCACTGAAGCCATAAATGTCTTAATGCAATATTTGCTGCTCTTGCTGCCAGGCGTATATTAATCCCCACCCAAACACCCAGACAGCACCTTACAGCATCCCACTCTGCTCTCATTGTCTCAGGCTGTTCTTATTTAATTATAGGGATCCTGGAACCAAGAGTTCATTTGTGTTAAATGGGTGTGCCTAGGGTTGGTTTTAGCTGAGAAAAGGCTCCTGTCCCCGCCTTATGAACTTTGCCTTCCACATAGGCCTGACTAGATGGGGAATGCAAGGCACGAGATGGAAACAAAGCTGTCCACTGTCCCCCATAGAGAGGTCGGGCACTGCAGGCCCTCAAATTTGCCCCTGGCCTCCAGCTCCTCCACAAACTCCAATATTAGCTATCATACTATGGATGGCCATGGATGTAACATGCGCTGTGTAAGCAGCTTGTCAACAATTGGTGCATGGATGCACCAAGTGCACAACAGTGAAGCAGGAATGAGCAGTATCTGGGGGATCTTGTTCTCTGCACTTCTGACACCATTACTCCAACACACTGCCATTTCATGCCGCATTCCCTGCATCTACCTTGCGCTGGCGCACACTGAGTGTTCCCACTCACCGACATGCCTTGAATTCTCCCTCGCCTGTTCAAAACAAATAGAATGCCGCTTGTATAATATCTGTATTAATCACTAGATTCCAGTGCCTCGCTGCGTTATGTGATTCAAACCTGTTGTTGTGTGGCAGAGCGAGAACATGCTGTACAGAGGAGTCAGCTTTACACAATCTCATATGTAGGACACACTGAGAGAAAGGCCTGATGCAAAATTCACAAAATTCACCAAAACCACTTAATTTGCTTAGGCTGTCTTCCCATTTGGGGTGAAGATTTAAAATGATCCATAAAAAGATTTTAATCAATAGAAATACATCTCGTTTAATGTATTTTTTATTGACACAGGAAGTTTGGGTGGGGCATGTCGAAGGGCTTACCTATTTTTATAGAAATAGCCAATAGGATATAGTTAAATCAAAGCCATGAACTATGTCATGCTACTTGCTAGTCAGTTGCAGATGGTGAAAGGAGGGGATATTGTCATTTTAAAACATTGTGCAGTGCAATATGAGCCATCATTATTGTTAGTGTATTTTCCCAGAAAATAGTGTAAAATATTGAATGCAAAGCCAATTTCTTGTTGCCAAGTACCAAGTACTAATTAATTGAATTTTTTTGGGGGAAATGTATGAGGCTAAAATGGGCAATAATAGCCATTAAACATTACATGTGAAAGCAACAATTTTCACTTTCAATTAGCACAAAATTCTTAAACTTTTTTATTTGTTAAGAACAATTAAAAAACATAATTAATCATTTTACTTTAATTAAAATAAATGTAAAACAAACATCACAGAAACCCATTATAATGAATTTATCCTTGTCATTATTTCATAACTCCAGATGATGTCTCTCTGTTTCTGTCATTATCTTGTCTCTCTCTCTCTCTCTCTCTCTCTCTCTCTCTCTCTCTCTCTCTCTCTCTCTCTCTCTCTCTCTGTTTGAATGACTCTGTGCTGTGATTTGTGACTGAGTGGCTTGTTTTTTAGCATTTGTGCTTATGTTTAGTAATAGAAATAAATTATTCCTGTCCTACTCAACTATTAAATTAAATTAAAAATGTAATTGTTTTTTCACTTTGAAGCTGCACTTAGAGATGCATTCATGGTTATGCTTAATAATTGATAAAGACACTCAGGATCAGTATTTTTATGCTTAAAATGTTTATGCTTTAAACGTGAATTTTATGCACTTCTTAGGACTAGATCTTTGCGTCATCACAGTCCTTATCTGTGATCTTTGTTGGATTTTACTTCTTTTTCAGGGAGAGGAAAACATTTCACAAACCTAAAGGCTAATTGCCCTCATTCTGACCAAAAGAAGGGACCCCTGAGAGATGGAGGCAGAACGGTCTTTTGTGACATAAATAAATGCACACAATGCATACAATTAATGGAGGTTTAACTGTGAGCAAGGACTAATTTTTGTCTTTTTCTTCTAACCACATCTCAGAGACAAGAGAACTTTCTAGCAATTACTCCGTTACCATGGTTATTATGAATATTTCCAGGTTATTTATGCTCAGAGTGCCAGTCAGACACAAGACTCACCCGTTAATTATCTTAGCCAGGTTATTTTCCCCCGAATGCAATGTGATTTAACTTGCATGATTGTAATCACAGTTTCTGTGCTTGTAGATCACTGTATCATCAAACAGACAGAGCCACAATAGACTGTCCTTTGACAACGTCATTGCCACCGTTACAAAAAGTGTGTGTGTTTGTGGAGGGTGGGTTAAAACTGTTTATAATTTTTAGCATTCAGCCGCTTTGGAAAAGCTAATTTTGGCTGATTGGAAGTGTAATCTCAAAGCGACAGATATTTTTCCCATTATTTAAAAGGTAAACCTGTCGGTTATATTACAGCGACACTGCCTCTTTCAGCACCTTTTCTCAGAGGAGTGTTTCATATGACATCTTTTCCTAGCCTTTCAAGATTTTGATTGTGTGAGACATACTAGTGATTGTGTTGCTCAGGCTGCTGTCTGCAGAGCCCGCCCTCCATTTATTACACAGCAATCTTCAGCTCTGTGGGCTGCGAGCCCATCCGTTGTTTTGTCTGCAGTGAAGCATTTTCGAACAGATTTCACTAGGACTCCCCAGCGCAATAGGAGCTGGCAAATTGATTCTTAAGACATTTACCTTTCCCCAATCTTAATAATTAACCTGTAAATTAGCCATTGTCTGACTTTAAGTCCCTCAGAGGTGTTCTGGAAATGAGCTGGTTAATTACCTCATCATACCTCTGGCTATGAGCCACAAACCGGGAGAAAGCTTTACATCATATAAAGGCATCTTAATAACATCTCCTACTTTCTAGTGAACTAAATAGTGACTCTGTGGGTGATACGCGTAAAAAATGTTTTTTTTTTTAAAGTGAAGTGTAATTTTAATATAAATAATTTCTTCTATATCAGCTTATTCTGTAGAGACGTGTAAGAAAGTCATTTGTAGGTTGATTCTGTGTTCATTCATTTGTATGAGACACTAGGGCATTTTGACCATTCCTGCTCAACACAATAACATTGGGTCAATCAATGGTCCACTTCAGGGGGTGGGATGTTTATCCATCCAATAGAAGACAGGGGGATTGTTCAGAATCCTGTTTGATTTGCCACCACTTATGACACATAATGCCAGCTAACAATTTTAGGCTGCCTTTCCATTAAACATTTCCATTAAGTAACAAAAATGATAAAATGTTATTACGTTTTTAGAATGTTAAAAATGTCCAGTTTTTTTAAATATATGAATTAATGTTATTGCTTGGTTATGTTATATGGAATGTTATTCAAACTTTAATTGTGACATTTTTTAAATGTTTCACTAAGAATTTAGAAATAACGTTATTTATATATTTAATAAATAACATATTAACATAATATTCTTCTAATATTACTGCAAGAATGTTTGTTGATAACTTTGAGAATGATAACATTCCCTCTTAGCTGGTCTATGACTGCGAGTGCCTGCACAAATTTGCTGACATTGCTACTGCAGAAATTTCACAATTCACCTTTAAGAAATGCACAAATATTACATTACATTTACATAAGAAAAAATGAGTCCTAAAAAGGATGACATAGCTTAGCTAACAGCTGTAGCTGTTCAAAAAAACTAAAAGTCTATTCTTACATTGATAATAACAATAGAAGTGACAACAGATAAAGTGTTGAGAATCCCCCATAACAACACAAACTGGATCTTTTGTCCTGATTATTCCACAAATCTGGCCATCAAGAGCTCCTCTCTGCAGCAAAGCCGCTAACAACATGACCATTAAACGTTCTCTTCACTGTGCCTGAAAACCAAAACAAATCAAGGGGCATTCAGATGGAGGCACACTTAAAAAATGATCCATTGATCGGTGGAGTGTTTTTTCTAGCAGGAGAGGGATAAATCACTGTGCGCTAAATGAAGGTACGCACAACAATAGTTAGTTGTTAGATCTGAGCTCAGCCTGCAGGTGGAGAAGATACAGCATCTCTTCTTTGCTAGTCTCTCTACATGCTTGTAAGTTTCTTTCTTGAACATTTTTGCATTTCTCACAAGCTTTGTCTTAGGCATGACTCTCCCCTTGCCACTGAGCCATACGAACATACCACCATGTTGTTCCATCTCTTCTGCACATCCCTGAGACACTACAGAGCTCAAATGTCACACCCTGTTTGACTCAGTAGCTTAATAGACACAGGCAAGCCTGCCTGCCTGCCTTCTTGCCTGCATTCAGCCAAGTGTAGGGGCCTGCAGGTGGGGGATCAGATGGAGAGGAGCCCTAGGCATCTTGTGCCCTGGCTAACTCCACTGGCCCGGAAAAGTCACACATGCCTCATTCACATCAACAGGATGCTGGTATCCAATCTGAAACTGTTTTGTGCTGTTTCACCACAGGAAAGGCAGAGTCAAACATTGCTCATTAAAACCCACAAACCATGATCTGATAACTTCATAGCTACAGCTGTCAGCAAGACAATCAGCAAAAAAATGTTTTCTTTATAATCAACAAATGTTGTGATGTAGCAAAATGACACACAGTTGCTAGGCATCCTGTTCATGTGTCACTTGTTTCCTGTCTGTCTTTAAATTACACATTTTATTTATGTAGAACTTACAGACAATGTAGGCGATATTTTCCAAAAACATTTTTTGTCATGTTCAGTCCGAATACAATGACATTGCTTCTTGCCTGTCAAACTATGTATGTTCATGTGCTGGAAGAGACGTGGCTTTGGAGAGCACTCTGATTATTACAGTCTGATTATGCTTTCAAACCTAGCTTGGTAGGCTATTGCTAGCCTTCCCAAAATTGCCTACACTACCTTTAAAGTACATGAAATGTGCATTATAAATTTCTGCTATTATTTGTGATTTGATTGTAGTGCATTTTATACGTTATATATTTAAATTTAACTTTAAAAGGTTGCATCAAAAGCAGCCTGTCATTACATTAGATGCTCAATCGAATTACATTGGATGCTAACATATGTGACACGTTCCATCATTTTGACTATTTTGCATTTTATGGTATTTATGGTGAAACCAAATCTCTGCCTTTAAATAACATCAATATTGTCTTGTAATTCTGACAAATTAGGTTCTAAATGTACATTTATCATCCAATCAGTGTTATAACCACTAGTTATCAATATAGCCCAAACGTCTTTAACAGCACTTTATGTTTCGTTCCTTGTTACCTTTAGTTTGCTTACTGGGTGATATTTTTGCATATGTTTGCATTTTCCTTTTTGTATTTTCTAAAACTATTTTTGCATTTTTTCCTGTACATTAAAATGTTCTGTAAAGCTGCTTTGAAAATGCATAATGGAGAAAGTGTTACAAAAAAAATGAACTGTGGAGTAAAATACTATGCTACACCATCGTTTGACTTATGACTGACTTAAGTCAGAGAAAATGCTGGTCCTGATCTTCAGAGTACAGTTTAGCAACAGTCAAGCACCAGCTGAACACTGACTCTGGCACAACAACCAACACCATTTTGATAGTAAAGGTGTAACAGACTGGCCAATGCTGGTCTAACCTGCACACTTGAGCACACAGCTGCACAAAAATAAAAGAGCCAGTCAGCAGTGCTGTGAGAAGTACAGCTAGATAACATTAAAGGGAATAATGAAGAAGGGAACCTCTAAGTATGTCTGTAAGGTCTTTGAAATCTGCTGAAGGTCCATGATGAAATGAAGGCGCTCTTCCTTGCAATTTGAAGTGTTAGGAAAGCAGAAATGAAGGGCGTTGTCTCTTCTCAAATAACACAGTGTGTGGAATGCAAAACCTGCTGTGATCATCCTCAAAAAAAGCATGGAATCACTCCAAAGAGCAGCCCCCATGTTTATACCCTGACACTTTCATCTCACTTTGCATGCATCATATCACAGTGAGGAGGAGGGCTGAGACTGGGAGCACTGATATGGCCGCTCCCCCTTCACAATCTCTCTCAATCTCTCTTGCAAGTGCATCATAAAAATAGGGGTTTTGCTGGAGTAAATTAACAAGAGCCCTTGATATGCAGATCAGTGCCTATTAATCAAAGAAATGAGATTAGGATTTCAAATGGGGATGAAGAAAGCCTCCATTATCTTGCTGGAGTGTCATGTTTAATAACGTGGAACGGCAGTGTAATTCACAGACACGGCAGGCCCAGGAGGAGACACCAACCCTCGGCAGGCCCCTGCTCTGCGTCAGGTGACCCAGGAAGCATGCGCTGGGGTGAGGGGAGCCACTCGATGTAGAAAGAGAGTGTAGAGAAAGAGAGAGAATCAAAAGAGCGTGCTCCTATGGGGAAAGTGGAGGCCCCTGCTCATTCGACTTTGATGTTAAAGTGTCTTCCGTGCTTGGTGGGGCCGGGTCTGTGCACAACATAAATAATGGCTGGCTAAATGTAGATTCTGCTCACTCATGCATCTGTCGAACAGACAGCGGTGGTGTGCATACGCTTCTGCTTACTGAGGCAGGGCCTGAGGTGGAAACTCACGTCTGTACATCCGTACACAAAGAACTGCAATGTAATCGCTCATGCATATGCAGATATTTGTGCAAATGTATACAAAACAACCTTTGCTTGCAGATTTCACTGTAAAGCCTTCATAAAAGAGAGGAAGAAGATGGAAGGGATTAGACTGAATATGTCAATGTGGGATGCAGGAAGTGCTTGCCAAATTAGTACAGCAAGACACAGAGTTGTCTCCCTGCCCTGCACACAATTGGTTTTGACAATCTTTCCGCCATTGGGAAAAACACATAATTCACTGATGACTGCAGGCCTGCACTGCTCAGCTCCTTGGGAGCCACAGACATTATGCCAGCATTAATGTTTAATATTGCCAGAGACTCAGGAGATGCACATGTGTGCAGAGTCCTTTGTCTTTGTGTCAGGCAAAATGTGCCTCAATACAAAGCAAAAATCATTTTAAACAGAGCACACATAGGGAGAGAGGGAGAGAGAGTGCTTTTCCTTGGTCACTTCATGGCGATCTAGACCTGCACAAACAGGCCAGGCCTCAGTAACGCTGGGCCCACTGAGAGCTGACCTACACTATTTTCTTATATCTGCTCAATGTATTAAAAACCAACACTTTGCAGTCTTACAGCTGCAATTCTGAGAGTTGTGTTGTACTTAGCGAATGTGTTCATAAGAGGTCAGATCAATGTGTGTCCGCATGTAGCAGGTATTTAGGTCATTAAGATCAGCAAAGCTGCAGTTGCACAGATAGCTGAAAATACCTCATAAACTGAGTACTGCAAAGCAGCATTTTACCAAGAATCATGACTCTGATTATTATTATTAACAATAATGGTGTTCTGATAAGGTTAAGCATACATTTTCATGGCATGGCAGTTAAGATCAACTTTAAATAACTTCCTTATTGCCTGATGACTATGATGACCTCAAGCTCCAATTGGATTAGAGGAGTGAATAATTAGTTGCATATGATTTCAGTAGCCTGATAAAGCATGACAAACCTGGTGACTCTAAAAACAGTCAGAAAAGAAATCTGCGTTTAAAAATATAAATTTAAATAAAAAGTTAAGTCCATGTGTATTAGCTTTAAGGACATGTATATGCTAGTGGACTTCTAAATGCGTACAACATTCACAGACCAAAACCAAATACATTGATGACACACCCTGCACTACACAGAGTTTTGTGCATAACTGTAAATTGAGAATGCCCTTGCCTTTAATAAAAATGTGCAATCGGCCTGCAACTGAATACAAATAGCAAATCATAGTTCATGGCAGTGATATAACTAAAGCTTATTGGTTATTAATGTAGATGTAAACATTTAAAAGAGAGGAGAGGACATAAGCCCTCTGATATATCCCACCCAAAATCCTGTTCAAATAAATAATAACTCAGTTATTAATAATAAAATAGTGAAAAAATATATTTAAGATGGCAGACAAGGAATAAGAAATGTTGATTAATGTAAATAAACTTATATTAGTATTAATAAACACGAATAGTTCATTGTAATTAACTTTTACCAAGTATTTATGTGTGCTGTATATTTTAGCCAAGCAACATGCTCTGAACTATACTGAAATCGACTGATGCCAAAACCCTTGTAAATACAATATGTGTGGCATACAGAGTTGCTGCCTATGCAGTGCCTTCCAAATCAGTCACTTATTAAATTCAATGATAGTTAGGATGCTGCTTTATGAGGCAACTATGTATGTAGGCAGCAATGCAGCTTACTGGTTTTAGAACAGCACTATTGTGTGTGTTGTGTGTGTGTGTGTGTGTGTGTGTGTGTGTGTGTGTGTGTGTGTGTGTGTGTGTGTGTCAGTGTGCTTGTGTCCTGATCTGCATCATAGTACTGCAGATTGAAGTCAATCTCCCAGTGAAAAGCAGGAACACTGATTGGACCTGTTCCACCAGCACCTAAAGTCTGATTCCAGCAGGCACCCTGATTACTGTCTGACTACAGTAAAAAAAACAGAAACCTTTAACAATAATTGAATGACACACAGTTCAGAATGTCAATTACTTGTATAACCATAAAAACACATAAAGTAACATTTACACTAGTGGTCTTGTACTGTATATTGTGTAAAATGTTAATGAATGAATGATATATTCCATTGTCAACTGTGGTTAACATGGGGAACTAAGTAATTATTGATAACCAAAGATCAATCCACAATAAAGACCAAAGACTTGCTGGGACAGTTGGAGGTCTTAATTAGGTTGATGCATGGATTGGGAGAGCACTACACAGGTGGGGGCTCTATCTTTGTTAATAAAGCACCAATTCTGAACACCAGTAAGGGAACCTCCCTTTTGACAAATATGAGCAAATGAGACTGTGCCAGGTGTTCTCACAAACTGATTTGTTAATATACATTATACAACAGTTGGTCCTCAAATCTGATTGGATGAAAGACACTCCAAGAATGCTGATACCACACCAAACAGCACTGGGACATTTGTTTTGTATCACTCTACCACAATAACTGTTGAAATGATTTCCTCAGCAGGTATGTGCAGTCCTTTTCGGTATTATAACAATGTTTTTAGACACGCACCACAAAAATATTTTAGTGATATTAATATTTTATCACTACCATGTCATCTCAAAGTACCATGATGCCATGAACATAACTTTAACACAAAAATTAATAGTAGGTCTATTTTTGTCCCAATAGTCTGTAATATTACATCAGTTCAAAGACCCTTTTATCTCATTACTAAAATAATGTAGTTTAATGGGATTTTACTCAAAGCTCTGCTCTAAAGAGCTCACTTAATCAACCACACTCTTAAACTGTGGTTATGTGTACAATTCAAAATGTGTCCTCACTGTTTTCATAAAGCCCTCACTCCATTCTTCAGCAGATCTTCCTGCTGTCCAAAATGAAACATAATAACAGCAGATGACCTCATGTTACTCATCAACCCCTCTGACACCACAACCCGCCAGATCACTCTGATCATGTGAGTGGCAGTGGGAGAGTTTCTCAGAGGGGCTCAGAGTGGAAGCTAAGAGTGGCAATGGCTGAGGTTTGCTAACCTTTTTGTTAACCCTCTTTGTGTAAAAACCATGGCTCACCTAAAGCATCATCATCAGCAGTTCATTTGCTGGCACTCAGGGCATGTGTGATTACAGGCAGTGGTAAGAAGGTCTCAGCCCCTCTCTGAGTGATTACTAATTACAGTTCAGACTGAGAGCGTGGCAGCTTGTGGAGGAAACCGACCCCAGCCAGAGCTTGTGACACAGTAAAGTTCACTGCAAAGGGAAAACACTCCACACTGCACAAAAAATATATTTTTTTATTACTTGTTTCCTAGTAAAAAAATGTAAAGGTCCTTAAGACAAGATAAACTTACTTGAGAACTAAAGAGCATTACACATTAGGACTTGTTTTCAGAGAAAGGATCTTGAAAACATTGGCAATTGTTCCTGTTATGTCAAACAAAAATATAAACAAACATTGGTGAGAGTTATGCTTTAAAGAAGAAAAAAGGATTTGCCAGTAGGGAAGTATAATATTTAATTCTACACATTTCTAATATGTTACACAATTATACTTTTTAGATAAAATTGTGACCATGAAGACCATGTCACATGAGGGAGCTTCTGCTGCTTTGCTAAGAAATCTAAAAAAGTATGACCATGAAATATCAGACAAAAGAGTGAGGGGGTGGATTACTCATTTAATTTTTTTACAAGCATTGCAATTCCTGTCAGCCCAGCATGAGTGATGTTTACATTTTGCTGTTTATACACCTTAACAAAGAGAAGCAGAGAAAAGAATGGCTGCAACTTAAAGTAACAGCAACATTGAACGTTAGCCTTCATCTGGCATCTCACAGGGAAAGTGACATTTAGAGAGGCCCCAAAACCGTCTGTTTATTGTAATAGACATATGGAATGCAGAGTGCCTATTTTCTATAATGTCAATAGCGTTGTGAAAAGCGTCCAATGTCACCTGGGTGCATTCTGTCAAATGAATGACATTGTTGGAGAGGATTTTGTGTTGCCTTCATTAGAATAAAACACAGCAGAGAGCATTCAGGTATTCATATGGTGGTAATCAATTGCTCATACTGCATAAAAACTGAGACTCAACACTTGGAGGTGAGGCACTAATCTACAGCTTGTTCTGTGTATTTGTGAAATATATTTTCAAAAGAGAAGCAATTTCTGAGAGGCTATCAATAGTATAAATATTAAAACAGCATTACATTTAAGAAGTAATTTAAAAGAGCATTTCAAATGTAAGTGCCTTCTAATTTTTTCTAATTTTATACAGTGGTGTAGAATACTCCAGTGCAAAATTGTCTGCAATTTCATGCCATTACCTTTCCTGCAATGAAAGCACATTTGCACTGGTTTGACACGTCACTCAGGTGACAGAGTGCTCGTGCAGTATTTTGGGGTACATTTGCTAGTCAGTTTAGTACAAAACGGGTTGGAATAATTTTCTGAACCTTTTAGCTGCGCTGCCAATGTTTTGTGTTATATGATCAATACTTTGTAATAATTTCACAATAGTATTCATAAGCCTATTCATATTTTATCTTGATAAATTCATAGAAGAAAAATTTGTGTTTGTTAGAGCTAACATATAATATAAAGAGGACAGCTGTACAAGAGGCAGAGCCCTAAATAAGACCCTCCCCCCAGCTATGCTGTGATTGGTTGACCTGATCCAATGAGTGGTTAAACAAATGAAGTGTCACAGTGGGAGATTAGATAAATAAGTGAGTGGGGAGCAGAAGGTGGACTCGGGTTTATTTCAATTTGGCCAGATCACCAGAGCATTGCAGGGTCTCAATCCCTAATGACCACTGGGGGAGGGGAGCACATGAGCGTATAGAGATTGTTTGAACAATCGTCTGTTTGGAGGAGTAGAGAATATACAGACAAATGGTTCTGGCTATCACATTGTTTTGGTCTTCTTGGTGAGGTAGCTCTGATAATAAAAGTTACAAAACAAAACAATGAGGCTGAAAGAGTAGGCCAGCACCACAACATTCATTGAGTCAGGGAAGTCACAGTCAGCAATGAGGTTGAGCGCAGTGTGAATAGTCACAATAAAAAACTGCAGCTGAGGGTGCAAACAGAAACACAAATACAGCAAGTTACATATCAGGTGAAGCCAACGCTGAACGAATGAACAATATGAGTTTTTTGTGTAAGCAAAATTATCTGCCATTTTTATGATCCTATGGCATACACAGTTTATTTAAAGTCATTTACACGAGGGGTCTTCAAACGGGAGATCTGGGTCCCTTAGACAATTTAATCAAAATAAAAAATGTAATTGTAACAAATGTTAATTAAAAATACAATGTTAATTTCAAATGTTAATTCCTAAATGCTTCATGATATTATGCACATATTGTAGGAAAGGCTCCATGTGCAATACTCACTAATAATTAGACTTACCAGCTGAAGAGCAGTGAGGTAGCGTTTCCACCTCAAGTATTTCTGCATTTGAGGTCCTAGTGCAGCCAGACCATAGTACATATACATCACCACATGAACAAATGAGTTTATGAGGCCAATAAGGAATGCTGAGGGAGAGAGAACATACTTCATTCTCACTGGCATTACCCTGATTCAGATCTTGATGGAGCTCCATGAGATGCTGGCCATTTCATTTGCCTAACATCAGACAATGTATGACGTATTTCTGAAGTAGTGCATCACCTAGTGCTGTCAGAATGTCACTGCAACCACATTAACCCAGATTAGACGCACAAGCCAATACTTAAGACTTAAATAATGTCTTATAATGTAATACAAAGACAAACCTAATCTCTCTGAATAATCATGCATATGAAATGTGTTTGTTCTGATTTGCCTAAATACCACAACTGTTTTGCTTGTATTTGAATAAACCATGGTGTCGAACAGTCTGAGACTTCTAGAAAGTGCGGTATTATCATATTATATATTTAAAATAACATTAATGATTCAGAGTGAAAAGCTAAATTGAAAACGTAATGTGTATTGTTTCATAGTATTGCAAAGTGATACATTGTGCAAAGTGGATGTTGCTACTTACACTGCCACCAAAATAAATTCCTGGTAAATCTACATATTACACTGATCTACTTAAATTACAAAGAAGACTTACACTGTCCTCCTGCAACATACTTGACCCCTGCCCACCAGTTGAAAATCATTGTGCCATGATGGTACACATGCAAAAATGTCAGCTGATTGTTCTTCTTCCTCAGAATGAAGAACATCTGATGACAATGACATTTACTTATTAATGTTCATAAAACATCTTATGACATCTATTAAATGCTTGATTTGTCTTTAGAGCACTAGATAATTTACTTACCGTATCACTAAGCTCAATTACTTTGGAGAAATAAAACCACCAGCAAACTCTGGCCATCTATATAGCATCAAAACAAATGTAGTGTCTGAGTTGTGTTCAACTGAGTAATGTTACTTTGTAAATATAATTGAACCTACTTTAAAAGATGTTTTAACTGTTATCATAATGCAGATAAATAATACAATTTTGATTACCCGCATTGCCAGGGGGCTTTCAGAGTAGTCAACAGGTTGACAAAACAAACTGTAATTCGCCAACCAAGACGATGCTGCAAACTTAA
The DNA here is from genome assembly GCA_036877525.1 of Chromobotia macracanthus. Taxonomy (NCBI): domain Eukaryota; kingdom Metazoa; phylum Chordata; class Actinopteri; order Cypriniformes; family Botiidae; genus Chromobotia; species Chromobotia macracanthus. The sequence continues at coordinate 3,340,850 of JAZGTH010000013.1, forward strand.
ATAAATATATACTTTAGTCAAACCTTTCATAATATCATTTTTAAAATCAAAGGAGAAACTTTTTGTATTTCTTATGTTAGTTCTCTTTGTCCATACCTCATAGAACATATAGGCAGAGAGGCACACCATGGCGAAATTGTAAATAACAAGGAGAGCCTTAATGTTGACCGGCCGCCTGTGCGCCATGAGCTTGGGGCCAAGCCAAATAATAAAAAGGTAACACAGGAAGATGAAACTGACAGGCATCGGGGAATAAACCAATAACCATCCATCTGTCCTTCTGTCTGTGGGGATACATGAAGTCATTCATCTGCGGTTTAAAAGCACTTAATGTAGTGGTTAAAGAAGTACCAGTTAGTCAAATGCGAAACTTTTTTCTCGATTTTATATACTGATATACTTTTATATGCTGGAGGTAAACCAACATGAAACCGTGAAAAATACCTCCGTTTTCTAAGACCCATTGATACAACAGCTGCAGCCATTGCCATGCCGATGGCGATGCGGACACCTGATACAGAGCCATTTACAATGGAGATGACACAGGTGTTCATTCATTCATTTATTCATTCATTAAACACGAATAAACATACATACAAATAAACAAACACACATGCATACAAACCAAACAACGAAAACCATTCATAAAATCTCTTTATTCCGTGTAGAAATAAACGACTCACCATTGCGCTCGGTCTGCTCATTCAGCAATGTTCAAATGGTGCCATCTGTCGGGGATACAGTGCGACGAGACTCAACAATGTCACAAACGAAACAATGTCACAAATGTCAATTATGATCGCTATTTTCTAAGTTTAGAGAGAGAGAGAGAGAGAGAGAGAGAGAGAGAGAGAGTACAATGCAGAGAGCTCGGTAAGCATACGTCACTATAGGTCACTGAAGAGTTAAGCAGTTTACGCATCCTTTCTCCGAGACGGATTACCCAAATCCTCAACTATTTTCAGATGTGTGTCTATGCCATATTAACAATTTCGTAATTGTGTTTTTAATAAGCTGGTGTCGAATAAGGACAAAGTCACTAATAATGGCATATGACTAAATTAACGATTTTGTATGTTCCACAGAACGATGCAACAATAATCAGAAGATGCTACACATACACAGATGCTGTATGCAATGTCCAGGTGACACTTTATTTGGTAGACCGTATTGGGTTGTGGACAAATATCACAATCCCTCAACAAAACATTCCAGATATTAACAAATGAATGGCACGAGTTGATGATATGAAAGCTCTTTGTTTCAGCAATTTAAGATATTCACGTATTTAGAAAAGGAAAAACTGATGTATAGTGTAGAAAACCCCTCTGCTCAGCATCTGTATGCAAACCCCTGACTCAGGTTTACAGTGCACACTTCATTAAGAACAGTGAGGAAAAACACTTGATATTCCAAACACAGAATCATCAGAATTCCCACTTTAAGGTCATCGTAAAAGTCTGATAAAAGAGCAGCTCCGTAATGGTTTTTAAACAAGTTTTATATTTGTAAAAATCCAAAGATAAACAATTATGTAAAAATGTCCATTCCATCTGCACATTCACACAGTGTACACACGGTGCATGAGTGTAGTCTCTAACTGTCTTTACTGTAAAGACTGTGTTGTTGATGAGAATGCTGGCTTGCTGGTCTGGTCTGTACGGTTGCTGGTCACCTCAGTGCCATCTGCACGAGTGATATTGTTTGGATGATGATCATGATGATGATGCGGTGGAGGACTATATGCCATTGGTTTATCATCAGCAGGCTCTGCATTCTCAGCCTGCTGACTAATGTCTGCTATGGCCACAGTATCATTGTTTTTGATACCCTCTGATAAAGTCGAGTTGGCACTCAGCTAAAACAGAATTTGAATTAAAAACACTTGAGTTGATGTAACTTATAAGAAATAGTTGGAAAATTGCTTAACCTATTTTTACATTTATACCAGTCAGTATTTAAAATATTAAGTTGAAATTACTTGTATAAGGCAGCAAACTGACACTGTATATTGTTGCATATTTTCACTCACTGAGCAGTTACATATATCGGTGTGGTATGTGGCCCTGATGGCAGCTTCTACAAAAGGGAACCGAAGAAAGCTGAATGGCAGGCCAATTTGGAAGGTCAGATATCCACATCTGTAAGGAGAAATACAAGGCACAGAATATAAGATTGAAAGCAGTGAACAACGCTTAAAAATAAAATCTCAGATCCGCATTCTTCTGCACAACCTTCATATGAATACAAATTAGTCATATAACTCCAGCTTGCCAAACTGGTCATATTAGTGTACAGAGGTTAGAAGTGCCTTTTGATTATACCTATCATACACCAAGATATCATCTTTTTCTCCCTCCAGAATCTCCCAGACATCATTTTCTAGTGGGCTCTGCTGATACACAGGGATACCTGAGGCCACCCTCCTCTTGAGCTTATAGTACATGTCTCTGGACTGCGCGTCCTGCTCATTGACAATCAGGAACGTAAGGTTGGTCAGATTGCCATGGGCCAACTTGTCACGCAGGCCTCCCAAGCTTCCAGATGAAAGAGAACACAAATAGGTTGATTGACCTGTTTTCAAATATAGCTTCTAAAGTGGAATAAGCACTACACTGATACAGAAATATTTGATGGCTACTGCAAGCACAAATAGACAGAACCTGCTCTGACCTGCCAGCCTGCATGAGACAGAAGTTTCAGCTTGCTTTAAGAAGAGCCACGACGACTACATTTCCCAGAAGCTCCTTCATTGGAGCCCTGTTAGAGATCTCCCAATGAGGGACAGGCTTACAGAGACTTGAGCCTGTACTTTCTTTCTCCACAAACAGTGGTGAAGCCCCCAGTAGAGATACAGAAGCAGACAACCACAGAGGCCAGAGAGCCTGCATTATACCTGCTCAACTCACTTGCTGAAACAACTAAAAACAAAAATCAGCTTCTCATTGGGTAAGCCACAAATTAAAATGCTTCAGAATGAGTTCCTTTGATGTGTCTTTGACTATTACATTATTGGTTACTTTCAGCAAATTAATTTTATTCCAGACTTGTAATGTACAATGTACATAAAACAGAAAAACAGACACAAACCTCAACCTCTGTTTCTTGGCCTCCTCTGTCTTAAAAATATAAAGGGTAAGTGTTTTGGTCGATACTTTTTAAAGTCTTCTTCTAGATGAGCCCCTCCCCCTAAAACAAAACAAACCAGTAAAAGATTGGACAGACTACAAGGATGTCAGAGAAAAAAATTACTGTTTCCTAACAGGACATTTTTTGCATTTAATTTGTTGAATGCATAACAATACCATGGATAAAGAATATTACACAAATTGATTAAAAATACAAATTAATTACATAAATACCATATATACTTTGGCCATGTTCTATATAGTGTGCACACTGTTTTTGTCTGTAGGTGTTTTAGCAGAGAAGTTTAATGTGTTTGGTTTCCCCTTTGAATAAAAATACTTTTAAAAACAATAAAACAAGTACCCCTTGGATCAGTGGTTTTGTTCTTTTGTTCTTGAGTATTTTGTCTGGCATCCTGGATATTATATTTTTGTTGACATATGGGGAAAGATTTAAAAATTTTAATGTGAAGACAAAAAATTTGTTTTTGCCAATTTGTATGTGGACTGCCATATGGGGACCTGTCTGGGAGTTTGTTAACCATGTGCTTCTGTTTGCTTGAGCTAAATATTTGGTGATCACATCATGCACAAAACAAGTATGTCTCCATTACTTTCCTGATCTGTTCAAATATTACAACATAAGCTTTAAAAATTCTCTCAAACGGAAAACAAGAATAAAGTCAATTAAAACACTGTCATTTCTTACAAATCCATATTAATAGGACTTGGAGTTTTAGGAATGTGCTACAAACTTTGTAAAGTATAGAACTTAAGTATTTATAAAGTATAGAAATAAAATGCCAGGCTATTTGTGTCTTTTAACTGGCCTTCTTCTGGATCCACAAAAGTGAATGTAATTCCTTTATTTACACTAAACAAAACATTCCTTAAAGGTCTAACACAATCACATGTAAAGAGCCATTGATTTTTAGTTGATTTTTAAAATGATTGGGTCAAAGTACAGACTCTGATCCGCGGAGCAACAACCTTTAGCAAAGTCCAAGTCTCCACACCAGCATGAGCCAACAATAAAAAGTGACTTGTTAACAACATTTTAAACGCATTTATTTGTTCCTTCATTAATGTGTTCTTTGTAAACAAATCAAGGTGTCTTGACTGCCAAACTCTTTAACTACATATAGGTCAAACTATATGCCAGATAAAGCATTACACCTTAAAATAGTGACTTTACAGTAATTATGTCATGCCAACTTTAACATTTACCAGCTCACTCTAATAGAGGCAAGCCTGTATTTCTCTAATAAGACCTCAGTGCCAACTGCAAAGTCAACAGCTGGAATGACAGCTTTTGGTTTCCTGGATAAAGGATTTTGACAACACCTAAAATGATTTTTAAATTTTCCTAAACATTTCTATTAGGAAAGATTCACTATGACACTTAAATGTAGCAAGACCAAAAGAAAACAACTCAGAAAACAGTGATCCAACTTCTGCAGGATTTATGCAAATGTTTTTAAAATTTAGCAAACAAAAATAAGTTAACCCAGTGAACAGAAATGTACTGTGAGTCCTGCTATACAGCATGGTCTTTGGCTGGTTTAACAGTCAATACAAGCATAAGTACAGTTTTTACACAGAACATCTTATGTCATAATTCCAATAAGTCCTTCATCACTCGTTGCGTTTCCATCTGGACTGTCACAAGCGGTTATTATGCCTAGGCCAAGCTCTGCTAGTTCATCCTGCATGCTTGTGGTCACCATCATTTTGGGCTCCAGGCGATTACACAGCGTCCTGTAAGAAGGCAGGGGGTAGCCCAGTTCCCTTAGGTACTCATATCCTTTAACTCCCACTGCACAGCGGATCTTTCGGGCTGTCAGTAAAGTGTCATGGGACCACACCGCCCTCCGAGAACGTTTGGCTAACGTCAGGGCACGTATCTGATCGTCATACAGGAACACCTGCAGTCCTTTCTCGATTTTACTGAGTTTGTACAGACGTTTCTTCATCTCCTCTGCCTGTGTAACAAAGAAATTATAAGAAAAGATCACAGTACAAACTGCTGTACTTTCATTCTATTCGTAGTTAGGATACATGATTCATAACGTGAAAACATATACCTCTCGCTGTAGTCTGACTGTGTGCTGCTGTTGCTGTTCTAGTTTGGTTTTGTAATGCTGACAGAGAGAGCAGGGCCTCTCCTCCTCTGACCTCTGAACTCCATCTTCCACTGAATCCATGAGGGGCTGGCGACGGGCATATCCATGATCCCCCATATTCAAGTCCTTCTCTACTAAATTAATAATATGACATTCATATGCAGCATGCAAACTGATCATAAAGTATTCACCCCAAAATGTGGCATTACATATTCACCCTCACTTTGTTCCATATATAAAGGCTAAATAATTTAAAATTAAGGTTACATTATTCTTTTAAACGCTTGAACTGACACTTGAATTGCTTGTATACGTTTTCTTGCCAAAGAAACCTTCCAAAAAAAAAAATACATTTCTTAAGCCTTAACATTTGTGTGCAGCAAAATGCTCCAAGGACTTTACCTGGCTCATTTTTAACAGGTAACACCATATGAGGGGTAACAGGAGAGGGAGGGTCTGGTACATTGAACAGTGTTGGTATAGCATTGGGTTTGAGTTTCCTTCCCCCTGCTGGTGATCTAGCAATTTCTTCAAACTGGCTTTCCTCAAAGTGATCCTGCGAGTCATTGAAATAATGCTCCATCACAATATACACAAATATATCAAGAGGATACAAAGAAAGATGACTTGACTGTCTTTTCTTTTCAGAGATTAGTTTAAAATGAGTGTTCATTTTATGCTTTCTACTTGCCTGGCACAGCCTGGAGCAGGGGGTTGGTACAAAATCACGCCGACAGTTTACAAGCCACTTTCTCATGCGCACAGGGTCTTTCGGAAAGCGAAAAAGCTGCTTTCCAATAGATGTAGAGTTCGAGCAATTTGGAGCGGAGCATCCACCCATTTTTATTACCAGTCGCCAAATGTGTAACTTATCATCGGGGCAAAACAACGATGACACGTAGAGATCTGGTTGCAGAGGACTTAGCAGGTGTATTAATAAAAAAAATCCACTTCAACCAAAAACAGACTGTATTTGCTTCGGCGGTCGTAAGCATAGACGTTACATATCGCCTCTTTAATTAACTGAATAAAGCGATTAGTTAATATCAATATGTTTAACAAAAACCAAATGCTGAGTTTGTTTGAGCCAAAATGGCGCCGTTGAGTTCTACGGGCGATTTTGATGACGTAAAATATGTGCGTTGACTTTAGACTTGCCTGTATACAATTCGTTAACATTTGGCAAATATAAATTATTTTAATATGTATGCAGCCCGAACTTACGTGTTATTGCGTCAAAGAACAATTTAATACGTTTAAAGCAAATGTAGGAATTTTCTTCTGTTTTTTTTTTTATTAAAACCAATCGTCCAAAATGTTTTTTGCCATTGCCAGTGACGTAAACGTCGACCGGAAAGAAAACAGACAAGCTCACATGGTACAGAGCAGGGTGTTCTTAAAAAGTGCGTGAAATTAAAGAATACATTTAAAATAATAATACATTTGAGGTTTAATCGGTAGTAAACAATAGAAGAGTCGGGAAAATTTCAAAGCAAAACACTTGGACTTGGACCATTAACAGAATGCGTTTAATGAACATGCGTATAAGATGATATGTTTGCTCGATTAATCGAAATTACTGTTTCTGCACATATACATTATTAGCAAATACAGCAAAGAACTACTGACATACTGTGTGCAGAACCATTATATAGTCTAGTAACAATTTAGTCAAGACCAAACACGAAAGTTCCTGTATTCGCAGATGGTTTAGGTTATTTTTATCCGTCGGGTTTAAATAATGACGTCCGCAATGATAGTCCCAGTAATAGATGTGCAGGGCAACAATTTTAAGGAGTTGTGGGGTGCGATGGTGTTAGCCATTAAAACATCTTCGTTTATTGCCATTGATACGGTGAGCATGACCATATTTTTGTTTATGAATGGAATACATTGAATTAAAGCGTTTAATATACTAATGAAACAAGATTGTTATTGTATTCTCGCTGGTCTCTTTTAGGAGCTGAGCGGTCTTGGCTCAAGGAAAGCACTCCTAGCAGAGTAAGTTAATAATGAGTGTGACTCGTACTTTGCTATTTGAGGAGATTCTCACCCGAGTTTTCTTGTTCTCTTTAAAGATCTATTGAAGACAGATACAAAGCCATATGCCATGCAGCTCGCACACGATCAGTACTGTCTTTGGGAATTGCGTGTTATAAGGAACTTGACAACAAAGTACGATTGTGGATTCAACGTAGACTTCACCTGTAAACATGGGATCAGACTTGTCATTTCATTGATTGTTTTAAATGTCCTGTTTCTAGGCAGATAGCACATACCTGGTCCAAGTGTACAATCTAACCTTACTTTGCACAGAGGAATACACCATTGAACCTCAGTCTGTGCAGTTCCTTGTACAGCATGGATTTGACTTTAACAAACAATATGCTCAAGGCATTCCCTATTATAAGGGTAATGACAAAGTGAGTATCTTTGATCCAATAAGGAAAATGTGTATATAATACAATATATTTTAATAATTTAAAGCTTTTAGATGTAGAGACTGAAATAGCTGTGTTTTATCTGTCGCTGCTTGTTTGTTCTTTAGGGAGGTGATGCCCATGGGGTAAACATGCGGTCCTTCTTCGTAGAGCTCCTTAGGGCAAACAAACCTTTAGTGGTCCATAATGGTCTGATAGACATGGTCTTCATGTACCAGTGCTTCTATGCCCATTTACCTGATCGACTGGGCACCTTTACAGCAGATCTGTCACAGATGTTTCCCTCAGGCATCTATGACACAAAGTATGCAACCGAGTACGAGCTGCGGTTTACAGCTTCATACCTGGAATATGCCTACAAGAAGTGGTAAGTGTAATGTCACAATATGTAGGTGCTATAGAGAAATTATAGCACGTGTTCCTGGCTCCATAGCAGTTTGATTGCAGAATTGAGAAAGCAATGTACGTATCTGTACATTTACACAAATTGTAAGGCGTTATCTTTGTCCTTCACAGTAAGCTGGAAAATTCCAGAGCCATTGAAAGTGGTGAGAATAGGACTCATGTGTTCCTGGAGTTTTGTAAATATACAGGGAACATGCAGAGCTATGTAGACTACAGGCCTTGCTTGGACAACCAGGGTCAAGATGGTGCCCACAGCATCTGTGTTCAGTTCTCTGTAAGTTCCTCCAGTTTATGTTGATTTTCACAAATTGACAATTTTTTCTTAAATGTAAAAGTGCCACTGTTACAATAGCAAACCAAAAATTTAACAAGATTTGCACATACTTCCTCCTAAGTTTTCTAAGTAAAAAGGGACCCATGTGATAATTAGTAATTGTTTTCTGCTTTTCTGTGTTAGGCATATGGATGGTGTCCTAATGGCTCCCAGTGCCCCATGTCACATGACACAGATCTTATAATCCAGAATGATGAGAAGATCAGACAAGACAAGAGAAAGAAAAGAAAGCGCAAGAATAAAAAGAAAGATTTTCATGAGCAACCAGATGGACCTCCTGATACATGTGAGTCCCCACAGGGCAAGATGACACACACAGAAAACATGCAGCTGGAGGCAGAGGTGGACATGCAGGGCCTGGCAATGCCCACATGTGAGCCCACAGTCTCGGAACATCAGAAAGAGGAACCAGCAGATGATATGCATATATCTGAGCCTGTAAAAACAGACAGCAAGAATGGAAATGGACAAAAGGAGAAGAAAGTTGGAGGAGGAACTCACAGAGCGGGATTTGATGCTTTCATGACAGGCTATATTTTTGCTTTTGCCAGAACTCTGGCATCAAACACAGAAGAAACAACCACTGCAAGCTTTGTACCTGGATGTCTCAACAAGTTGTATCTCAGTGGAAAGTCTGTTCCTCTACATGTAGCCAAAAGCACCTTCTCCAAATCTTCAAAGGCTCACATGCATAAGATGGACTTTATCTGGGGAACAAGCTCAGTCAAAACTCAAGAAAGTGCATAGAAACACATTTTCTAATGTCTTATTGCACATTTTTGACTAATAAAATGTCACAAAGTTTTTAAAGCAGTTGTCCGTGTCTCTTTTATCTGCTCTTTTCCTTTTTTAACCTGACAATATTTTCCTCTAATTTATTTAAAAGATAACAAATGGTGAAATAAGCCTTTTCTTTAATTGAAATAAGAATTGAGAAACATCAGATTTAAAAGGTAAGTAGCAGCATGAGAGCATACACCAATGATCGTAACATGATTAATAGATAACATAGTACATGCCTCATTAGGTAACATAAGCCACAATAAAATTAAGACATTCTGAATTTATTTTAAACAAATAGGAATATACACATGCGTTTAAACAAAGCCATATAAATGGGGAAAATATGTCTTGGTCTGTCTTTGGTAGAAATATACATCTCTGATTTTATTACAAATCTAAAAAAGCTGAGAAAACAGGACCAAAAGCAGAAAATCAAGTAATACTAAAACTACCAAAGAATTGTCAACATTTACATCTCTATTTATCAAATTTCATTAACAGTTTAAACAGTTCACAGACATTTAGTAAGACAGTAAAATTATTTTTTCTTGATATAAATATCAAAATAAATCCTCTATAAAACTATCATGCCTTGGTTAAATTTATTGCATAGAAATGTAGTGACATAACAGATTAAAAAGTTCAAACCATTAACTTAATCAAGTGCAATTACGATTTTAAGTAGATACAGTCATGGACTTGTGAAGACCTCAGAGGTGATAGTAATTTCAGAACAAGTTGGATAATTTTCACCCTATGGCACACTATTAGCAGAGATTCAAAACTCACAAGAGCTTTAGTGAAAATAAAATGTACTGACAATAAAAACATGGAATGTTGTTTTTTTGCTAGGCTCATGCAGTGCAAAAACTACTCAAAATACACAATTAGTTAAACGTGCTGGATATGATTTACAGTTTGTGGACAAATTCTAAGCATGTCTGGAAGGACAAACAAAACAGCATTTGTGGTACGTGCAATCAATAGCATACTGAATTTTAAAGGGAAGGAAAAGTCACAGAATGTGTCTTATGTAGCCCTGTGTAAAGTAACATCCCACATCTCTCTCTGTATGAGTTCTTCATAGTGTGACGGGTAACTACTAGTACATTGATCATATCAGTATCTCACAATCATTTCTTGTTCTCACTTCAGACACTGTTATTTAGTCCAAGCCACACTGTTAGCTTAAGTTACATGGGTTTCTTTTCTCCTCAAGGAACAATATTTACATCTTTAAGTATATTAAATATTTAGCAAGAAAATAATCTCTGTTCACGTGGCATCTCAGTTCAAACTTAAGGGAGTGGCCCTCCGCAAAGACATAAAATTCTGCACAGTCACTCCACTATCTAGATATCACATCTTGATATCCTTTGTGATGCAGTGGAGGCTTTGCAGGCTGTTAGAACTATTGGACAGAGGTCCTGGGGATCCACAGACATGCTTAGAGTGAGGGAGTTCTTATTTGAAATCACCAAGTCTGTCTGGTCTTCAGCCTCCATGTCCTCGCAAAAGCCGCCAACACTGCCGTTTTGCATCTTGCTGAAGATCTGGCTGTCTCTCTCATCCGCAGGGCTGCCTCTACTGCTGGAGCAGTCCATGGCCTCTGCATCTCCACCTTCAGAGGGGACCAGAGATGACCAGCTCTCCACTAGCCCCACTTCTTCTCTTTCACCTCGTGGTCTGTATGGAGGGATCTCTATTACTGCATACTTTTTAGCCCAGCCACTCATCGCCCTCTGCCTGTTTTCACCACCAGGCTGTCCTGCCTCATTCCTGGATGTTGTGTGAGATGAGAAAATGGCCTCCGTGTGAGGCAGCTGGGGAGAGATGGGCAGAGACCGGCATTGCCGACCCGGCAGCTGCCAAGGCTCTGGCCAGGAGGTGGAGCAGTTGATGCCTGTGGCTGCTGTGCTGATGTTGGGCTGAGGCTGGTATGAACTCTGACTGCCGTAAGGTGAGTGCAAATCAAACATGAGTGAGAAGACTGACTTGCTGGGCATGTCGTAAAATTTGATCTTGCCACCCTTTAGGTCCTCTCTAGCGCTGAAAGGGTTGACTTTCGGTACACCATATATTAATCCCCTGGGTGCTGGGTTGTAGTAAGGGTCCTGGACATTTACTCTGCGGGCAGGGTTACGAGAGAAAATGTCAGACTGGCTGCGGGAGAGCCAGATGCTGCGACGAGGACGGGGCGACTTAGGTGGGATCTTATCGTCCTGTAAACCATGAGGATTTAACCTCTTTATACCCTTATCACCTGGACCTAGAATAAGAGAAAGAGAGCTTGAGACCACATTAGTACGTGTTTGTTTACATTAAAAGCTGAAGTACGAAACCAGCTTTATACGCAGAGATAACTACAGGTGAGCAATTGTAGCATGGTTAGTTTAGTTTTAGATTTTCCCAAGAATAACAGCATTGTGCTGAAAAGTGCATTTTTGATACAGCAACATTGGCTTAACAAATGTCGTGAGTGTGGGCGTTATTACAGCCAATGGCCGACGGGAATATGCAAAAAACCTATTTAGAAACAATGGGTATTTTCATAATTCTATTTAAAGATGCTTGTGGCAAAATTTTTCACTTCTTTTATTATTGCATCCCTAGGATGAATTGCTTCATTGCTTTCCTCACTTCTGTAAATTCCTTTGGATAAAAGCGCATGCTAAATGCTTAAATATATATTACATACTATAAGCTTTAAGGGAGCAATTCTGAACACTAGGGGGTGCCAAAGTAATATCAGTGAGAATTAACATGCAAAGAGCATGACTCTAAATGTTTACTAAATTCCATAAATATAGTGTGCTACATAATTTTCCAAAAAGTTCTATTTAACTATTTAATAAAGCAATATAGAAAACAAGCATCACAACCTTAAACGAGATAATGCAAGTCTGCACAACATAAAACAACACATTATAAAAAATTCTGAGCTGCTAAGAGTCAACTTTCCTGACCTCAGCTTTCCTGTAGGCTCTAATCTCGTCCAGCCACACATCATTTTGTCACTGACTCCTTGTTTGTTCAGGACATAAATTAGTGCTACATGGAAACTGGGGCTTTAAGATTACCGAGCAGACGGGGAGTCAGTAAAGCTTTGCAATTATATATATATAGATATAGATACAGATACATACATATATATATATATATATATATATATATATGTATGTATCTGTATCTATATGTAACATCCCATCAATGCTCCTGGATATGAGACAGTGCTACTGCCTCTGGTGCTGCTTGTTTTCCAGCTTCCTTCTTCTGAGAAATCATTAGCCTTGAGGTATTACATGGAGGGTGTTGTTGACCTTAGGGATGACTGATGTATAAAGCTCTCCATCAATGTAACACCAGGATTTACTGCTTGTAAAATCATGCAGTTCAATATGATTTGAACTTTTGGCTCAGTGCCACAAATGATAAATGAATCATGTTCATACAAAATTTGCAAAGCATGCATAACAGTTAATCAAATCAGCATTTAGAGTTAAGTACATAGATAAGCGTTTGTGTAAATAAACATACCTTTATGGATGGTTTTTTTGTCCACCTCCCCTGCAGTTAACATCATCCTCTCCCTCTCAGAATCATCAGCTTTCAGCTTTTTCTGGACCTCTTCCAACCGCTTTACTATATCTGGGAATGAGGGCCGGAGCTTTGGATCCATCTGGGATATATGTGGGGGCAACAAGAACATCAAAATACATCAGCATCTAAATCTGGATTCAAGCAAAGTATATCATTCTCAGAATGTGATACTGCTATACTGTACAGAATCTGAAGTGGGAGAATGTTGAATATTGTATAAATATTTAAACAATATTATTTTTGAGTCTGAACCAGACATGTTAAGTTCCTTATGATTATGACAGAGAAGTTCTCACATTGCAGCAGTTGAAGGCGAGTTGTAGGAAGTCAGATGGACAATCTCCAACCATGTGCTGAAAGCCGTGATAATCCAGACCAAAGTTCTGTAATGAGGAGAACATGAGAAGAAAAACCCTTATCTTCATTCTTAGTTGTGAGAAATCATGAAAGCAGTGCAGTTGTAAAGCTTCATATTACAAATTCTAATTTATGTAATTTTTAAAAATAGGATTTATATATAAAGGTTCATATTGGTCAATTTATTATGGCACTGAGAAATCATTTTGGTATTGTTGTGGACTCACTTCAGTGCGTGGTAAATAGTCTGGATCAGCCTGTATCCTCGCAATGATCTCACATAAAATAATTCCATAGGAAAAGACATCAGCCTAGACGTGAAGGCAGAAATGACAGAAATGTCTTCTGATACTTGAAGCAAGTAAAGAACAGTGCTGAGTGCAGTCGAGCTGAGAATCTAACCTTCTCGTTATATGGCTCATCTCTTAACACTTCTGGAGCCATCCAAAATGGAGATCCCACCACAGACAGCTTCTCCGCCTCAGAACTGAACACACGCACATATAGAATAATAATGGTGCTTAAAACACCAATGCCAAATGAGTGTCATATGTCAAAATGCTTGCTTATATTATATTAATACAGCCAGGGATGAATCACAATGGTCAACTCCTATGAAACATGTCCGATCAGGGCCAGGTAAATCTGAAACCAGCTTAATTATATATGGCTTCCTCAAGACCAATTAGTTGACTGATCATTCAGGCAACCCACCAACTGGTTGATTTTGAAAATAATGTAGTTAATCACCCAATTAAACTAACCAATTGTCACCTGACAGTTCAGTTAGTCCAGCAGTACATTTAACAAAAAGTCTTTGATCAAGCTTGTTATGAGGAGCTCATGACAGAGAAAGGATTTTCCTTGAGCTACTCTGTTATTATTAGCTCTCTGAAAAGTTGACATTGGACTGCACGTTTTATCCAAATTAGATGTCCCCACCAACCCCTCCAGCCTGTATCGTTTACGTCTCACCATTGCTTTTACTTTGCATGAGCAAAACAGTGACGCCTACTCTACTGTTTTACATCACAAATCATTGTAACTTTGCTACTATAATTGTTGCTATAATAAACATGGAGCACTAGCATCATCTCAATGTTTTCTCATACTCATGGCTGGGGATTTTCTCAGCAAGGCCGAAGTCTCCGACGACTGCAGTATAGCCATTCTCATCTGATTTGATCAGGCAGTTCTGCAACAACATTAAAAGAAAACAATAACTAAGAGAACATATTGCTCCTCCCATGGGACACCTAACACTTGAGATTTATGCTGAAGTCAATTAGAATCACTTAAACAAAAAATAATGATGTAGTGTGGAAGTCAAGGGGTGATTCCCAGAGCTTATAATTATGTTAAGTCCCAAAAGTGCTGAAAGAGAGAGAACGCAACAGCTGGCAGTAGAAGCAGCATGTCAGTACATGCCACCAATGGAAGACTCAGTAGATTAATACAAAGCATCTGTTACAATGTTGATAAACTCCTCTTGTTTATCAATTACGCCTTCTTAGTCCCTGACTTACATTAAGTTTATATTCATCAAACAATGTACTGATTGCCTGTTTAAAGAATTTGTATTAATGACACTGTGATTGTAAGCAAGAAGAAAGATGGCAGGGTCCTGTACCTTAGATGTAAGATCTCTGTGGAAAATGCCTCTGGAGTGAAGGTAACTAAGGCCCATGGCAATCTCTAAGGCCAGTTTGACCCGCGTAGCCCAGCTCAGGTACTTATTACTGTCCAGCAGCTGTTCCAAGTTGCCACCATTAATGTACTGAAAGACAGACACCGTATCATATGATGAAAACCAAAGGACAATATGCCAATTAAATTTACATGAACAATAAGGGAGTCTTTAGAGACTCAAACCTTTGCATCAACCAATCAATTTCAATTTGGCACACTCTCCAGTGGACTGGTTTAAAAAGTCGTAACAGCATGCAAAATAACAGGGCCCAGTAGGAGGCTTTTAAGTGTCTAAAACCACCCTTCTGTTTGCAAGAAATCACCATCCAATAATCAACTAATTATTCTGCAAGAGATATTGGAGTACTAAATGGTTTATGTGTGATTATCTTTGAAATGTGTCTTTGAGAGATTAGTTAATGTTGCACACATGCTGCTAACTAGCAGCCTGACACTTCCACCACAGGACACAGTCTTATCCATGTCCTAATTTTGGGGTGTCTGAAATGATCTGTGATGACATACAGTATGCAGGGCTCTGAATTCAACTAACACAATTAGACATGGCAGACTAAACTAAGGAGAACTTAGTATGCGGTCACCGGAGTGGCAAATCAACAGAAAGACAAGATGACGGAGTTAAAATGTCAGCACCTCTGCCATAACCAAGCTCAGGTTGTCAAAAGACCTGCGTCTGTTCCAATGCCTCCTACCATATAATGATTACCATCACTGCAAGACTGACAAGTAAAAACTTAATGTAAAACTAGACTTCAACCCATCCTGTCCAGTTTAGTATAAAAGTTGATACTAGGATGGAAGGTGTTGTATGTTGTGCTTCAAACAACTTACAGACATACAATCTTAAATACCCAGTGCTAAATATAAAGGGCCCACACTCTTAACCTTCAATCAGCAGACAGGTGACCGAAAGAAAGCCAATCAGTACATTATCAGGTCCAAACAAGTGCAGGAAGAACATGGCCCCTGTACTACATACAAGGATAGTACTGTAAATAAAGTTACTAACATTACAGTAGTAACCTCTAATTTTTTTTTTGTCTTAAGAGAACCTGGCCCTTGATGGTTTTTGTAAAGACCTGCCCATGTGCATTGTAAACATTTAGCTAAGCCATGTGGCTGTCTGACCACTCTAATCCCATTTCTTTTTCTATCATCCTACAGACCTGATCTCATGCCAAACATTTATCCCCATCCCAGCTCAAGAACTCCTTCCTTGAGCTACCAGACTTATGCTGTCCGTGTGCTTCTCTCAAGAGTTAAACCTCTAATTCTGCCACCTTCATCGCACCATTTGATCAGCGATGGCTATTCCAAGTTCTGCCTGACTGATCAAACTAAACAGAAAAGGATGGCCTAGGTTTGGACACTGATGTGTGTCCACCTACTTCATAGGGCCATATTGAGCTAATCCTCTTGATGAAACAGTAACCTTGAATTACTGTTTGAGAGTTGCCGGGTGCTAATGCAGGCTAAAGCAGAGGATGGTGACAACCATCATTTGGGCTGATTTCCTAGCTGGCGAGTGACAAAAGAGTTCATTTAATACACTGTCAATTCGCTCAACAGCCTTTAAATGAGTCTTCACAGGTATAATAGCTATTGAAGAGAAAGATAATTCTTAATGACGAGCAATGTAAGGCCATACTGGCTTTCAATAATAGTATAATCCTTCAGCAGGCAAGTGCTTACCCACGATATTGTACTAATGCCTCTTCCCATCAACATGCATCAGGAGAGCAAAGGTCACAGGGTCAGTGGCACGATTAAGGATTCTACAATGGTTTCAACCCTACTGATTATACAAACAGGGGCTTTGCAAGCTATAAATAAACCTCACGTCACTCGTATTCAAAAAAGGTGTCAGGTATTTACCATTTTACCAAGCAGCCTTTGTAAGCTTGTAGTAAACAATATCACTGGATATTTCTGAAGCTGCATAGATTTCCTCATCTTCATTATTATTACATTTCTTTAGGTATGCAAATCTTCGGGTTGGCAGCATATATAAATTAGATTCACAATTTATTGGTTTCCAAAAACCAATTCTATAACTTTTTGCAAAGCTATTACAGGATTCTGAAATACTTCCTCTAATGTACAATGTGAAAAAAAACGCAAAATTTGTCCAAACATCTTATCATTGGGGTAGTACCTTCTAAAGAGTACTTCCTCGGTACTCTTTAACACCGAACGGTGTCTTAATGTTCCCGTGGAGACCAATATCATCTCATATTTTAAGACTCATACAGTTGCACTGGCAACTTCATTGATAAGCAAGATATTTTTATTTCTCAGTGTAAGAAATAAAACTTCTCTTTCCTGTGTAATAAATGCTTCTCTCTAGCATAAGACTATCCATTTGTACAATAACATTCATACAGCCACAACAAACCCACACAGTCTGAGATTTTAAAAATACATCATGCCTTAGGGGACTACTGGTGGGCCCTCTAATAGAACACTTCCCCTCTAGCCATTCTGAACAAAGACTGAACCGTTCAATGTCATTGTAAGGCATTTGAATCACAGGGGAAAATGCCATTGATTTAAGAATTAAAAAGGACTTTGCGAGCGCACTTTGATTTTTTTTTTCTAGCAGTGCAAGGAAAACTAAACCTGATTTTTCTGCAAAAGCATAACACAGTCATAACGAGGTTGTTTTTTTGCTTCTTTTAACTCATAATCATCAACTCTTTACTGCCAAACAGGACCAATTATTGCATTTATGTTTAGGCGGTAAAACCTATAAACCTGTGAACCATGCAACAGACCATGTAATATAGCAGAAATTCTGTTGCTGAAATGCTGAACTTCATGCGTTTTAGCTAACTCATAGATCCTGCTTTATTTTGTGTAAAAGAAGATATCCATGTTTAAGGTGCTGTTCATAGTAAAACATCAATGATCAAATGTCTATTTTTGATAAAGAAATCATATCTGAACCCATGTCACTTACCTCTGTGAGAGCATGAAGCTGACCTTCGTGCACACATACACCCATGAATCTACAAGATCACAAAGAAACAAACAGAGCAACCAAAATGTTAGTTTAAAGCTTTACCATGCACAAGTAGTACTTAAAAACATCAGCAGCTATAGTACCAGTGAACCATTTTATGGTACATCAGAAAAACAAGAAGTGTGTGAGCACAGTGGTAGATTGTCTTCAGCATTATCAACTAGATTGTTCTGTTGGTTACACCAGCCCTGACATTCTCAGAGGCCATTGTCTGATAGGTTTCTTTTATGCTCTATGTTAGTTTCATCTGTCAAAAACAGATTTTACAAATGACACCATAAACCCAGGCAGGTTTATGGTGCTGTACATCAGCACAGGCTATAAAATGTGAGTGTCTCCAGTCTACAAAAGGGCACAACTCTTATGTCGCATGGTAAAGCAAGATTTCTTTTATTAAAAACAAGGGTTGTAACAAAATCAAACGGAAATACACCACCCACTTATAACACATTTGTCACATTTATGCATATATTCATAATTTCTACATGTTGTCTGTCTTTAATATACTGTATATAGGAAGAAGATAAATGACTGTTTTAGAAACAAGATTCTCTCTATCAAGACTTAATCTGTTGATATCTTTAATGCATTTTCACAACTTTAAAATGCTCATATTTAACAACCATGAGGAGCACTGATGTGGTCTTTTACAAAGTAAGTTTAACTAACTGCAAAAGTGATATGAATGAGATATTTCTGCAAATATATTCCAAAAACAACTACATAAACCACCATAAACGTAAACCAACATGTAAAACAAGTGTGTATATTATAATAATGTATAGTATGACACAGGCCTATAGCTGGTTTACTGCAGAGTTTGTAAGAAACTGTTCTGTTAAAACTGAGTTAATACGTACTGCAAAAAAAACAGTATTTTGAAACATTGAATTGAGTGAAGTAGCTCCTACTAAAAATGCAGGGATAGTTTTAATGTCTTTCTATGACTCCTACAAGCCCTGCACCCAAAATTCATCAATCTCCATATGAGCTTCTGATGGGTTAAAGTTACCGTCTATAAGTATTATTATTATTATTGTTATTATTATGAAGATATGAATGCCATGAACCCTGCCCCCACAGCAAACAGAACCAAACCAAACCATGGCTCCAAAACTGTAATGTGAACTAAACCGTGGCATTGTTATATCGTTACACCCCTAATAAAAACAAATAGTTAACTACAACACTACTCCCTTTTGTACAAAGGGTGCAAACAGATGTAATTTCTATAGGGTTTTACAGAAGGCAAAATAATCCAAGTTGGACATCCAGTAGTCCAATGGCTGTTAACGTTTCACTGATGTTGTTTTCGGATGCACCTCATGAGTTCAGTAATGTGGTGACATGTCATGCTCAGTTTTCCATTCTCCATTTCCACAATGACAGCTGCTCTCTTA
The DNA here is from genome assembly GCA_036877525.1 of Chromobotia macracanthus. NCBI lineage: Eukaryota > Metazoa > Chordata > Actinopteri > Cypriniformes > Botiidae > Chromobotia > Chromobotia macracanthus. The sequence continues at coordinate 3,360,153 of JAZGTH010000013.1, forward strand.
CATCTCTGGACATCATACTGACACCCAAGACATTACTATGGTAACCGATGCGCATATACCAAATAATGTCTAAACTGTCTGCACAAACAGATCCGATTTCATCACTGAAGAAGAGTGAGTCCTAAAGATCAGATTTATGATTAGTCTAAACATCAAACAGTGTTAAAGATGTGATGCAGACATGCAGTAGCCTTTCATTAATTCATTCTCAGTCGTAACACAATGCATCAATGTCTCTAGAGGACCACCTCACACAAGTTATTAAACAGGATACAAATTTGTCTGCGTTTCTTACAGCCTTATAAACCCTATAAAGGGCCTTTATTACAGCTCCATGTTAGGGTTTCTTTAACAAAGACCACCTCAACTCTCTCTGGTCTGCCATACAGTCCCTCCACCCCCATTCAGCACCATGCAACAAATTATGAAATCGTAAAACCTATAAAGACTCTCGCTCTCTTTCTCACGTCCACCCACAAACTCAGATTCTGCTGTACAAAAACCCTAAGCCAAGCGGCACAAAAACAGAAGGAATATCAGATGTATTTAAAAAGACATTAAAATGTGTACAACAACTTTGTAAAGACAACATCCTTCCAGGGGGCTTACTGGCAGCCAAATACACTTATTTCAGTTTTGAAATAACTTTGTGCCATTAAGCAACCCACAAAGGTAAAAAACTTTGCCCTAATTTGCTCCAAAGGAAATGTACATGCAAAATGTAGTTTAAGTCACTCTGGATAAAACAGTTTAATTAGTGTTTCAGAAGCTTTTTTTAGGAACAACGTTTTTGGGGACAATAAAGTCTTGAGAAAAACCTACCAGCAAATATATTTGCAAATACATTCCAATTAAATCAATTATACACACTCTAGTTGGAAATCACTGTAATAAATGACTGTTTGTTTGCTCGTATATTATCCTGTCCATACTGGTTACAGTGAAATATAATTTTTTTTAAAAATAATAATAAAAGATCTGTAGATACATGTCTTACATTCTGCTAAAAATTCTCAGATGCTCCAGGTAATCTCACCTGACAAATCTCACTAACTTAGCTGATGTGAGGAACCAAGAGGACATTGATCTCTGGATGTAGTTTCTGTCCATCCATTGTTAATGGATTTCTGACCTGACTTTTGTAGAACGGAGGAGGAAGCGGTCATCCCTGCATTTCCATTACATAGTGGAGAAATAGATTCAAATTGAAAGCAACACTCTAAAGCCTCACTCTTTAAAAGACCAACAATTTGAGCCGCTGGCAGTACATATAATGATACACACTCCTTGTTCAAAGAGTAGGAAACTTAATATTGACATTAGGCTACATCAGACATTGCTTTACATGAATGTTTGAGCCGTGTTTTTCTTTGAAATACAAGCCATTTTCATTTTCCTGTGTAGTTACAAGCTTGTTAAATGTCCCTTTATTGGCATCAGCTCCTTAGTTTCTTGTTAGCGTATACTGGTATACCACAACTGGTATACGCAATAAATGCTCAAACTTCACAACAGAGCCACATGACAGCAGAGAAACATAAAGGGAGACCTTAGTGGCATAAGAATAAATCCTCTCTGCACATCAAAGCCACCACGGCCTTAAACCTGACCTCAGTTTGACTGACATATATTGACTGTATGAGTGTGGCTCGATCAGTACAGCACAGGACATCAGCCTAACCTGTTCCACATCTCATTCACATTATAAACCTTTTCAGATTAGCCCCCAATATTACTTTAATTTTTCGCAATATTACCTAAAAAGACAGGTAAAAGGGGGCTAGCCAAAGATTCAACTAATAATTTCAGAGGTTTTGCTTTAAAGTGTTTGTTTTAAGTTTTATTTTGTGGTTATTCTTTCTTTACAGAAAAGCTAAATCTCTTAAAATACAATGATTATTTCTGTGGAGCAGAAATAAGTGGAGCAGAATAACTCTAAAAAGTTTGAGGGTATTTTAACGATACAGTAGAGCAGAAAAAGCAGAAGAAAAGCAGAAGAACTTGCTTCAAGAGATTTATAGTGGACCAGTACATCAAGAGGAAAAATAACATGTCATGTATGAATATTATAACGGTATTAATGAAATGAGAAGGAGAATTGCATTAATGAGAGGGGGCAAACCTGAGAATGTTGGGGTGGGAGAGTCTGTTCATGAGCTGAACCTCTCGCAGCATGTTGGCTCGATTGCTGCTCAGCTTGTTCATCTTCAGAGCCATGACCTGGTCTGAAGCCCTGTGACGCACCTGAAACAAACATATCATGAGCCATTGATGATCATTCTGTGTCACATCATTCCAAACCTGTGTGACTTTCTTCTTCTGTGGAACACAAAAGATGATATTTTGAGAAATGTCTCTGTGGTATTGGGTCCATACAATGGGAGTCAACTGGTGCCACTGTTGTTTTGTTACCAACATACTTCAAATGACCTTTTTTTGTGTTCCACAGGGGAGCAAAAAAGTCATACAGGTGGAATAACATGAGGGTGAGTAAATGATGGAATTTTCATTTTTGGTTGAACTACCCCTTAAGAAATACAAACATTAATTACATCAATGCACCTAGGCCTGTTGCTTTTAAAAAAGCATGGTAGCATGTGAGGATTGTCCCTAAATTGCATGAGTGAAAGTCAAACCCATAACATTAAGCCAACAGAGGGGAAGCATATTACCATATGAAGTCTGAAAAAAATTGTTAAAGATAGTTCTTAAGCAACCAATATTCTAGCATGAACTGAAGAATGCAACAACACAAACAACAACCACTGCAAATGACAAAAACATCAGTTAGGGGTTTCACAACACTTCTGAAATGTGTTTCTGCAGAATATGTTTCCTAGTTTCCTCTTTCAACTAGCTGACCAATAAAAAGCCATTCAGGAAAGAAATATCAACCACAGGATGTCCTCATGAGTGAAAAACTACTCGTCTTCTATATCTGTAAAATGCTGACTTCTCCAGCTTATTGCAGAGAAGAAAAATAAGCACAACACAGCTGAAGAATTAAGAAGCATTTGTAGTAATCAGATTCAGTGCTTGGAAGTCAAAACACTGAAACATGTTGTGAATAACTTGACTGCTGTGTCTGTAGATATACAGCCACATTAAACTGCAACATTACATAACTGAAGGTGACATGAAATGCAACAATTCATCAAGTCCTTTATTGCAGCCATCCCCATAGCCTCACTCCAGGGCTTAACAGCCTAGGAGAATCCTGCTCTGTTATGCCCACCTGCAGTGAGAGCCGCCTGTCAGACATATATCCCCAACCCACAATCTGTTCTGTTATTATCAGGTCGCAGCTTGCTGCCCAATAAGCTTGTCTCTATGCGACAAATCCAGTGTTGCAGAAAAATGTTTTAGTTCTTCAAATGAAGATGAATTACAATATTGAGCAATATGATTATTTAGGGATTCTATGTCTTGCAGTGGGGGTGTTGAAGAGGTTTGTTCTGGTGCCTGATGTGGGCACAGAATTACAGTCATCTGTTCCAATCAAACATGTTCTTGCAGAGGCACCCAACACAGCTGGCATTCGACTCATCGCATTACCCCTACCTGTGCCACATGCAGACACCCCCTGCCTGCCACCCTTAAGCCATCCACTCAGTTCTAAATCTTAGCCACCTGTACAGGGATGGGAGAGAACCGGTGTAATAGATAGTCCTAATACATATGCTATATATAACAAACCACTAATGAGTAATGTCCATCAATTCCAAGACAACTGGGTTCAAGGTTACAAACAGAAGAAACGTCTTGCTCACTAGTTTCGACAGGACTCGACAGTAAATTATTTACACAGCAAAAACAGTCATTTGCATCTTCAACTGAAAATGTACCAAAGGATTCTACATTTGCATATCTCAGACACTTGCCTCATTAAATAGAAACTATGGCTAACTCTATTTCTTGAGAAGACCCTCATGAGCTGGAGGATGCAAAGTGAAGAGAGACTGATTCCTATCAGACCAGCAAAAATGAAAGCATGTGAACTAAAGAAAGAAATGTTTTCTTTTGATGCAGTAATCCTGAACAGCCTAAAGTAGTTTTTTTTTTACAATATATTTAAAAAAAAAAATCAAATTGTTAATTGAATTGTATATCAAATGTAAAACAGCTATAAAGTTTTTAAATCAATTAGAAAACCAGTGAATCATGAACCGATTCTATAAAAAAAGTTTTTGCTGTAAAACATGAAGATTAACACCATGTATGCAGAAGCTGTGCAGAGACAAAGACCAACCCATGCTCATCATGAAACACCGATGTAGGGAGGTGTGAAAGAGCTGACTCCGAATAGAGGAACTGATAACTGGCAGCGTTTTGAGACACTGTTTTCTTAGGGCCTTTCTAACCGCCACAATTTATTGGGTTATTCAGTGAATATAAACCCCTGAGGTTACTGTACTATTGATGCTTAGTATCACAAGCAGTTTTCAGTTCAATGCAATGTAAGAGGTCATCAGGGTTTAATGTGCATGGAACACCTAACCACATTACATGACATACACAGACACAGTAAGCAACTGGCTCCTTATATATACCATCCTTTTGATATTACAGCACAGAAACCATAACATCGATAACATTAGTGTTTTGTTTCAAAGCATAGACACTACATGAAATCAATAACACTCTGGGAGAACTGTAAAGATAGCAGTTGCTTTTGAAAGCCACCACCAGTCCGCTACAGCCAGTATAAGAACTCAGTGAGAAACAACCCTGGGATAACGTAATAGAACTAGCTGTTACAAACCCAAAAGCTACTTTAAGCAAAAATAAAGTGTTGTAAAGAGACTAATGACAACTATCCTATAAACAGGCAATATTGTCTAAACAGTCATTTTAAGCTCTTAAAGGAAACTATTGGAGTGAGATGGGTGGGAATGGGATCAGGATATGAGCCAGGCTGGATTTGAACCTGTGTCCCTGTGAGCCAATTGCACTCATGCACTTCTCTACCACAGATCAAGACAGGTGACACAAATAAAACGTAAACTCTCTGCATAATTGTGCTGTTGCTATCTTTACTGTGGATATGTGCACCTGCTTTTAAGTCATTTAGCTAAGACAGTGTCAAAGGGGTTCAGAACTTAACACACATTGTCAAACTTAAGTCTTTAAACGTAAGACACATTGTCATCTAGCAACCATCTTTTTATTCTTATTTAACCAAAAAATTTGTAGACCTTACCTTGTAGACTTCTGAAAAAAAGCCAGAGCCAATCAGTTCGCAGATAAAGTCATCAAGTCGGGTCAAGCAGGAAAAGGCACTGATAAGGGCCCGGTAGGAAGATGGACACACTCTGTCCGACTGTGCCATACCTGTTTCTGCCCCTCCTCCATCTAGGTCTTCCAGCCGATCTGGCCGTGTGGGGAACCCAGCAATGGAGTTGCGTTTGCTCCGCTCCATTGATGCTGGTGCACAACTAATCTGGTAGGGTACCACTTGGTTGCCTGTTCACATTTTTAGCTGTCCTTACAGGCCTGAAGAGGAACGAAAAGATGACCACATCTTTATATCATGTTCACTGTGGGATTGTGATAACTGGATATTTGACTACTTGTGCATGACTCAAAAAAGTCAATGATATAGTCAAGAAATAGTTCAAAATGCAGTAATTTATTTTCTTTCAGTTAACCTATATTTCTCTAAAAATGTAAAATCAAAATCTATTTAAATATGACATAAAAAAAAACAAAAAAAAAAAAACTAGATGGGGTAACCAATAACTGCATTCATAATGACTACTTGCCTAATTATTAAGACTACCACTGAGTAAAGGGGGAAGTAGGGCCTAAACACACCTGGTGAACAATAAAGTAGGAATTTATCACTTTCTTCCTAAGGGGAGCATACAAGTATCACAAACAGAGCCAAAGTGCAGAGCAGCACAACACATGCTTAAAATGTTTCTAAAGTCTGTGAATATAATAACAATGACAATTTCCATGATAAAAAAAAGCCTAGACTATATTCTGTGCTACATTTCTCTGTAAAAGCACACAGAATCAAGCCACACACATTTTACCTCATTCATCTAAAAAAACAGGACAGATATGGAATAAATTGTCCCTTCAACATTCCGCTTTTAAACTCAAGCATAAATGGAATGTTGTGCGTAGATAACACAAAACTTTGCCAGTATCTAAACACTTCCTTTCCACTGTTTCAGTTGAAGCGCTCACTGCACCCCAAGCCACTTTAAAATGACCAAACATTTATGCAGGCCCTGGATCGCCCAACAGCTTCCTCTATTCACTAATGTGTAATAAATCAACAGTCAACTCTTTTTTTAATTTTCTGCTGCAATGAAAGACCCAATCGAATGACTAACTTCCCCTTCGATTATAACGTAAACTTTGAGGACTGCCTTAAGGGCAGGAAAAATACAATGATCAAAGTTAGAATACAAATGATCAGCATATAGTATGATTTAACCTGCAAGTTAATTTTCCCCAAATAACACTAAACACTAAATAACCCTAAATAAGAATGCCACACAGTGAGGCAACGCTGATTCAGTACTATAAACGAGTTCCACCAAAACACAAGACTGCTGAATATACTCTAACATTTGCCTCATGGTATCTTACAGTCAAGACAGCAAATAAATAAGAAAAGAGTAATAGGAATTCCATGAGAGGTTGCAATGCCTTAATTTTACAGAAGGCAGTAAGTATTCTAAATCTTGTGATCAGACAGCGCAACTTTTACATGCAAAGGATGCGAACAACAGCATGTCTGACATTCCAGAGATTTTAATAAGTAATGAGAAGGACCTGACTGCCTTGGGGAGCCATGCATTTTTCTGCTCATACCTAAGATTTCTGCATGCACTTGACATGCATTACAGTAGATAAACAGTAAGGCAGTGCATTAATGGCATACCTGCTCAGGTGTGTAATGTGCAACATAACAATATAATTTGACACCAAACAGTACTGTGATCACAATCATGACTAAATACTTGTAGTGGTGGGGCAAAGTGTTTTGATGTTGACGACTAGCCCTTAACTCTTACCAACGTAACGTTTCCTATTAATCTAGATTAAAGTGTAATCAAGTTTATACACTAGTCAGGAAAGACTTTTTACACGCTTCAGTTACCGTTACCAAGGAAGCCAACAGTATGTTGACGCGAAAAACAAGTCGGAGGTGTAAGTGTTGCAATCCGAGATCGCATAATTGATGCAGCTACAGAGTTTACTCTCGGTCGGCATCCTCGTTGCCCGAGCTGCAAAACAATAAGCGGCAGAATACCGCTGAGAATAGCGATCAGGTGCAACAACATGCTGTCATGAAACTGATACACATATGCGAGTACCAGACCGCTTTTTAATGGTTTACTGACACGAGGAACTGAACGCCTGGTTCAAGTTGTACATACACTTTGAAAACGAGACGAAGACAACCCTCGATCCCTCAAAGTTGATCTTACCTGATCATCAGGCTCGAAACTGAAGCAAAGATATGCTGATGGTCGAAAAGCCTCACTTATTCCCATTGCATTTTGTCAAAACAGACGAGGCCCGTACACTGTAATCCGTATATTTACATGCAGATATAATTGTTTGCTGCGAGCGAGCGTCAACTGCGCTGTATGTAAACTCCTGCACGAATTAAACACAAATATCGCACGAGCTTCTTAAAACAAAACTTAAGGTGAGGATCACAAACTTTCCGATGCGAAATCGATGAAAAGGCGATTTTGAGTGTTCACTATGCATGACCAGACCATAACTGCGTATGTTTTGTCGCGATGTCCATAAACGTGAAGTGGTCAGAAGACAAATAACGCGCGAGCACTTTCCAGAAAGCTCTTCATCTGATTTCTATATCTCTGGCTAACTGACCAACCATTGCATTTACAAATGCGTTGTTCCCACTTAAGAGTGAATAAAAATACACTGAAGTAAATGCAAGAGACAGCCACTTCCATAACAGTTGCCTCTCCCCACGGACCAAACTTACGTTTTCATTTGATGGAGATAGACGTCCGCGTCGACCATACAGATACGAGAGACGTCTTAAATGACACAATGTTGAACAAATCAGCAAGAAGGCGGATATGAGCATGGGCGTGTATTTTTATTGATTGATATGTCTTTGCACCAATCAAAATATTATCTGCACGACGCGTTGTCCAATGGTGTATTTGATGGCATATTACAACACGAAATATACATAAATAACACAATGTAATGATCGTTTAAACAACCTTTTACATTATGTCTTCTTATAATATGGAGGGATTATTAACAATGAAAACAACTGAAGGCAAACTAATACATTCCCAACATTTATGTATTTTCCAGGCACACACCACTATAAGAAAACTGTTACCAGATACATTTATGCATTTGTATTTGTGAGAAGAATTTAAGCTATACATTTTATCAGTACGTGTGTTCCCTGGGATAAAAACCCACGACCTTTGTATTGCTAACACAACGCTATTCCAGCTGAGCTACAGTAACTCTGTGATTAATACAATGAAATATGATTCTTGAAGAAAAGTTGTACCTAAGAATGACAAACGAAGGCGAATTGCAATTGGATCATAATGGCGCCATCTATTGGAAGAGAAAGCATTTTTCACGGTATAACGCCAAAGTGCTGGGGTAACTAGTTGCAAGTCAGTTTTGCCCATGCACTGTTTTTTCTTAAATTAGACTACTTTTGTGATGTTTAAATTGGCTCAAGTCAAATGAAAACATTTTACAGTCGCCTATAAGTGATGACAAAAATACTACAGAACATTGTGGTCTTGGCAGGCCCAGACTGTTTGCTTGTGTTGGTTGTACATGGGACAATATAAGGTCAGTATCAGCCTTACTCTTAAAATTCGCTTTGTAAACCATATTTAACTTGGTACAGTTATAAAGCAGTGTATTAAATGGAGACTTATAGCTGAAACAGGTCTGAAACAAATACGTCTATAAATAAATAAAGTTGAGGGAGAAAATAAAATATCTCACCCAGAATCTGTGTCCTAATTCTGCAGATTCCTACCCAGGAGACAATGGGGTTAATCTGATACATGGTCAGTCGGTGAAGAGCTTACTACGAGTCTTCATTATGTCACTAACCTCTCTTGCTTTGTGTAACATTTAAACATATCGGACAAGAAGAATGAGAAACGTGATACTTTTAGGTATTGTATTGACATTTCTGATCTCTAACATAAATCGCAAAATAGCCTGTTCTTTTAAACGCAATTGATTGATACTTTGTGTCACTGCTAATATGTCGATATTTGATAGCGCTTCTATGTGCCATCGCTGTTGCATCAGGATACGTGGAGGAACTCGATGAAAAGTAAGTGATTTAACTTGACATATTGCGATTTCAGCAGTGTTGTGTCAGTATATATATATTTGCGTTATTGGTCAGCGTATCATACTGTGTATGTAGCCTCTGCATAGACCTACAGATAGGTATAAATGTTTCATTGACTGCATTAAACAATCAACTTACAGGTTTAAAGAATACCGACAGAATGAACTGTGGCTGGTGGAGGTGAGGGAGCATGCAATGCAATTGAATTTATATCAAGTGGCGTTCTGTGATAAGTTTGTAACTTTGTGTCATGCCAGCTGTCTGAAATAATGATGTTTTATTTTGCAGTTTTATGCTCCATGGTGCGCATACTGTCACATTTTTGAGCCAATATGGTATGAAATCGGTGCAGAGCTGAAGAGTATGGGCTCTCCTGTTAACGTTGGCAAGATTGATACCACAGTGCATACAAGTGAGTAAATGTATCTATGCATGTTTGGAAGGTTTAATTACATTGAATGCATTTCCAAAATTTCATTTAGGATCAGCAACAAGTGAATTTGTGCCAGTGCCCGCTTGTGACATTAAAATGAAAGTTACATCTCTTGCTATAGCTTGGTTTGAGACAACAATATGGTAAGGCCACAGGAGGCCATTGCTTAGCAACCAATTAGTATGCTACTTAAATGGAAGGATAGGCTTACCCGCTGTTTAATGGGATTAGTTAGCAAGCCTCATGCGCTCATAAGAGTCAGTTCGTTGACTATACCCTTATTCTGTATTGAGCAGTGTCTTGTTAACTACATGGCATATGGCACAAGTTGTATTTTCATCAATTAAAAATTCTTTTAGTCATTGATGTTTCTTGAAATTAGGTTTTTCAGTGTCTGTCTTTTTCACCCATTGTTTTCTCAGTTCAATTGATATTCCTGAGGCTATTATTAAGTTCAGGCATAAGCCTTCTGGGTAAATAAAATGTAGCCCACAGCTTATGTTTAACCCTCCCCCCACCCACCGTGTCTGCACTTTATTTTTAAGTGGATATACTTGATAAATAGATTAGTGTTTAACGAACATCAAATCACATTAATGAGAATTTATTGTAAATGACCATTTATAATTGACTGAATAAACTAAATTCATACAGTAAATATTAGTAACATTAATGAGTACAAAAATTATAAGATTACTATTATAAGCATATATGGTGAAATGTTTTTTCTAGCGATACAAATATTAACAAAAATCCTTGTTTCTTTTGTAGGTATTGCTTCAGAGTTTAATATTCGTGGATATCCAACAATAAAACTGTGAGTAATTATACCCAAGAATTGTGTATGGTGTATTGTTGTTGACTCATTGAACTTTCTATATCTATATTTTAATAAGCTTTAAAGGAGAGCTGACTTTTGACTACAGAGGTCCACGAACAAAGGATGCCATAATTGATTTCACCCACAGAGTTGCAGGGTACTGCCTGAATTAATTTCATAATGAACTGCCTTTTTGCATAGACTTTAGTGTCATATCAATGCTAGTTCTAATTCTCTTTGTCCTTTTGTTGAATTTAGACCTGTGGTAAGATCTCTTTCTAGTGCACAGTTATTTCAGCACGTTATGAGTCGTCATGATCTTTTCTTTATTTACATTGGAGGGAAGTCAGTCCTTAAGGTAAGAATAATGGTGAATGAATATGGAGCATGTGATTTTATGGCAAGGAAATTTTACATATACAGTATTAATAAATGTATTTATTTCCAGGTCACACAAGGTTATACAAGAATAGTTTACATAGTGTACCTAGTGAGATCATGTAATGTTAACATTAAAAAATCTCTCAAGAAGTTATTATTGTTATGTGGTTTTGAATTTATACTATATTGTTTTTAGGCAGAATACCATAAAGCAGCAGCTGAGTACATTAGCCACACATATTTTTTCTCTGCTTCTACCGAAATCCTTCCAAAAGTAAGGCACTCACTTCTACAAGCAAATGTACTGATACTTCTCAGAACATTATCAGATCAATTACTTCTTAACATAAACAGAGTAATCTCAGTATTTATTGTCATCACAGGCAGTGACTCTGCAAGAAGTTCCCGCCATTGCTGTGTTTAAAGATGGGACATACTATGTGTACAATGGTAAGATTTTCTGCACTTCGACTGGTTGTGTGAACATCAAAATCTAATTGACTGTCAGCGTCTGAGCTCCAAGCTGTTTCCCCTCATTGCCTCCTGAAGGGTGCCATTCCAGTGGGGCAAAGAGGGCAGGTGGTAGTGGAATGCCAGGGCATCAAGGCAGAGTGTTACTAGGAAAGGGCACCAGTAATGGGAATTAGGAAGGCGTGAAGAACGATTCAGCACCCTCAGTACAAACACTAACCCACAATGGCTGTGTACCCTCAGGGTGTTGGTCTGCTGTACTTCCCCATTGTTGAAGAAAGCCTTATGGAGCCAGTAGTTTAGCAGGAAAAGATCAGCACACTGAACTTGTACGTGGAACACTGCACTGTCATTTGAGTCCTCCACGATATGAATAGTTAGCACATCCATGAAGCCAGGTTAAAAGAATGTAGAATTTACATACAGCATCTTTTAAATGATCTAAAAACACAGAGTATACCAGAATTTTAAAATGAAAAGCATAGTTAGTGTTATATTATAACCCAGTATTCTGGTTTTAACATTCCATGCAGCAGTGTAATTTTTAGTTGTCTAATTTGAAAGAACCAGTTTGCTGTGTTCAGACGTAATTATATTACTGTATATAATACTGTAAACACTCACGCAGAAAGCATATATTATATTGTGATCATCTAGTAATGTGTTTAGCTTTCACTACGAGTCCATCCAGATAGTCAAAAGAAAAACTGTTTTCCACTGTTTATAAGATGTTTATGGATTGTTTCCTGACATTATATTGATAGAGAGCAACTGACAATCTGTCTACCTGACAAAATTAAAATAGTTAATTTTGTGAAAGTTATAATAATACTATGAAACCTTTACAGAACACATATCAAAAAGCACATTTACATTTTCCCAGCATACTTTTGGCAATCAGGCAATTTTAGGTACAGGAATAAAAGGTACCGTAAAATAAGAAGTACTTACCCAAAGTTTTGCACAGGTTAAGACATGCGTGAAAGAAACTATGAAGTTTTTGTATAATGTGAAGGTATTATCATTACAGTAATGCATTTCTTACCATTCTAATTCAAATGACAGAGAGAGATAATAAAGCATTCCAGCTCTGATGTGTCATGTGGCCTTTCTGAATGTTTTATTTAGGCTATCAACCAAACCCACCCTTTGAGTCAACAGTTTGACTATGTGCATACTGTGTAACATTTTGCATAATTTAATGCTTAGTCAATAAACCGAAACAGGCTCCGTTAATAAAATGTGAGATTATTTGTTTCTTATCAAAATATGTGAAACATTTCTAAGTACTTTAACTTTGCAAATGAGAGAGCTTATTTATGACACATTTATATCAAGTTTAAATACATTTAAAGTCTAATTTTCAATTGTCTTATCACTTGTGTAGAATTTCTTGATGGAAATCTATCATCCTGGGTAAATCGAGAACGTTTTCCCTCTTACTTCCAAATTGATAACTTCAGTCTCTACCAGATGGGAGAGCTAAGTATGTCTGTTTTTCATCATCTCTCAACATAAGAATATTTGGTAACACTTTATTTTACACATTCCTTTTACACATATTACATATACTTACAATAACAGTTAATAACAGTTAATTATGCATATGCATTACATGCAAATAACCCTAAACCAACAGTACACATTGTTAAATAATATTGGTCATTATTAAATTATTACTATTACACTGTAACAAGGATGCCTTTTACATTTTTTACTTTTCTATAGCTTTATTGTCTTACATCCTATTGTAATTAACACATTTCATTTCCATTAATTAACACCATGTTCATGATTGTTAACTTTAAACCGTAATACTGATAAGGTCCGACTTTTATCCAAGACATGCATGTGTGAAACTGATGCTTTGACAGATTGTGTGAACAATGTGTGAACATTCTCATGCATGCATAATCTGTTTAACACCAATGCAATGCAAACAGCAATGCATAATATCTGTTAAACATTTCTAACTTCATTCACAGGTAAACTTGTAGCATTGGCAGTAGTTGATGAGAAGATGCCATCTGAAGAAAGCATTCGGTAAAAGACTGTGACACAAAAAGACGCAAATGACGAAAGCCATTGTTTTTCTGTTTTCACTCCTAAATTTAAAATTCTTCTCCTTAAAGTTACAAAACTCTGATGGAAAGGGTGTCTGCAGAATACAGAGATCATTATAAAAAGTAAGCAACAAATCCATATAAATTTGCGACGAGTGAAAGCATCAGTCATTTCATTTATAATATAATTCATTTGTTAGCTCTTTCTTTAACAGAGACAAAATCAATCAATGTTATAATTGTGTTTTTATCTTACAGTATTTACCAATTTGGTTATATGGATGGTAATGATTACATCAATGGATTAATTATGGGGTGAGTTGAATTGACCACTTCAGTAGGTACAAAGAGCAAAGTTTAAATCGAACAACATGCAATGAATGAACACCAGATGACAGATGTACTACAGATAAGTTCTATATATCATTGTTTCTCCTTTTAAGAGAAGTCATGATGCCCTCCATCATAGTGCTAAATATGTCCATTGATGGATACTTCCTACCAGAAAGGAAAACTGAGACCATTGAGGATTTACTTAATTTTCTCAACAGTATACTGGAAGGCAGATCAAAGGTATCAAGAGTTAGAAAAATGTCTGTCTCATCATTTTCTACTTAATGAAATTGTGAAATACAATGAGAGTGACAAAATTAATTCTCTTTACATCAATCAGTTACTGGGAGGAAATGGATTATTGCAGCACCTTAGGAGACTGTTCTATAAAGCAAAGTCTACTCTGGTGGTAAGATTCACTCACATTCTTTATTATTATGACACATTCTTTACATTTACATTTGGCAGGTGCTTTTATCCAAAGCGACTGTATATTCAAGGTACACATTTTTATCAGTATGTGTGTCCTGGAAATCTAACTCACAACCTTTGCACTGCTAACACAATGCTCTACCAGCTGAGCTACAGGAACACATACATTCACTTTTAGTTTATTTGGTCTATATGTTAACTTAAATATTTACATTTAATGTAAAACATACACCAACACTAAAACACACAGCTGATCACATCCTTAACAAATATTTACCCGAGGATAATATTTAGGTCACTGCTGTCCTACTCTAGTAACTAATATAAACCTCTCCATTCTCAGATGATGTTCCAGACAGCTCCGGTGTTCTCCTGTTTTGTCTGTGGACTGCCAGTGGGTATAGTTGCAATGGTTATCTGGGGTACATGTACAGCTGTACCAGCAGATGATGAGACACCTGTGGAAGGAGCCACAGGCAGGACTGCTTCTGATAGACGTGGGAAGAAGGCAATACAAGCACAACCTGGCAGCAGAGAAAAGACCTCAGAAGCAAAGAAAGAGGATTAATGTGTACTGTTATTATAGAGTTGTTTGATCTTTACAATATCATATACATATTACTGTTATTTTCATTATTTACATTTTTTCCAACACCCCTACTGCCCTCAGCATTGTGGTTGATCTTTAAGATATCCTGGATAAAAAAATAGCTTTGTGTGACTTCAGTGATATAAACAATCCTATACTTTTAAATCAGTTAAATATGAAACAATAAAGATATTGCCATATATGTACATTTTCATCATTGCGTTGCAGTATTTTTTGTTTTAGGTTTCAAATAGCAATATTGCTGTAGGCTACATATTCAGCTTATCTTCTTCATATTCAAATTGCGCAACTATATTCTGACTTGTGCATAAAACATATCACAATTATACAACTTTATATAAAACTGTACTTTAAATTAGTATACCAATATAACTTTATTATTCTGTGTAAACCTGTCAAGTCACCGTTATTTATTCAATTCCGTAACAATAATGTGTAACCAAATAACCAGAAGGCTTGCGATAATGAAACCATTCGATGTGATATTAATGCGCCATCTATCGGCAATAATAGACACCACCAAACACTAAAAATGTTAGTTCTGCTAGATAACTTGAAAGATGGATAAAATGACATTCTTTAACTATGAGACACTTTTGTGACGGAGGCAAAGCGGAAAGAAACTATTGAGCCCTATTTATATTTATAAGTTTTACAGTTTTTAACAGGAACAGTAAAATAATAGTAAAACAAATAGTGGATTATTTCGTCTCTTGTGTCACAAAATTAGTAAAAAGTTAACAGTGACTTTGCAGTGTTACAAATAGCAACAGGAAAGCACTGCGGTCCAGCACTGGAACTTCTTCTGGATCCATTCTTTCACATAACCTGCAGTGATCAGAAGGTCTGCTTCTGTTTCAGTATAGAAGAGGGAAGTTTCTTTGACGTGACTGTATTGCTGACAGTTTTTTCTTTTGTTTTAAATATTAGACAGAAAATAAACCTGTTGCTATTAGTGCAAGAGCGTATGAATAAGTGCACTCTGGCAAAAGGAATCCACATTGCAGGGTTGTTAAAATGCATTTCTTTTTGTGTGGATAATGAGTTTTGCTTTTAATTGTGTCCCCAAACACACAATGGCTAACCAGCATGCATGTGGCCTTAGACACTCGAGAAGTGTTTAGAATGGAAAAATGCTGCCCTGCCTGTGAGTAAATGTTTGACTCCCAACTAATTTTTGGTTTCTGCTAAGGAGGAGCTTTCCAAGAGCAAAAATGCATCTGTTTCTTGGATCAGAGCTATGGAGTGCACACAGAGGTCTGTGGTTCTGCTCTGTCTTTTGGCCATGGGACAGGCTTTCTTTGGAATCTCGTCTGCCTCGGTTAGATACGCTGCTTTGAATGAGGATGTTGAACAGCAAACCAATATCACTATGTTTGCACATCTTCACCCCAAGCTATATTTTGTTGAGACAGAGGTGCGTTTGATGAAAGAGGGTCGCCACTACACACAGATACATACTCCAAAATGTATCTATCCAAAATGCTGTTTCTGCTGTGTTGTCCAATGCAGGATTTTGAACAATAAGGATTTTGGTGGAAAGCGAGTGGAATGAGATTTATCCCCTTCTTTTAGCAAGAAGGGGCAAAACATTTACCCCTTCTTGCTCTGTACTGTCTGCTTCAGTCTGACAATGCCACTGCCTCTCAGTATTTGACTGAGTACATGGATCAAATGGTAGAGTATCCAGACTGGATGGTCTCCAGAGCCCCATATGATGAAGTACTGATGGCCCACTTGCTGTCTGGATTTGCCACACTGCATGATTTTATTTATACCTTTCTTGACATGCAGGGAAGATTTTAATACCTCAAGAAAATTGGTTACAGAGGAGCTTTTCGAGCTGTCCAGGCACAGAGGGTGGGGGAAGAAGTTTCACTAATATACTGGCCATTCTGATTTGAGCTCTTGTGGCAGGGAAACATAATGACCCTGTGACCATGATAGAAAAGCAAGTAACTGTAAACTATATAGAAAAGACATTGTTTTTCCTCAGCCACATTGTTGCCAGCTCTTTTGATGAGGGGGTTGCATATGGTAGCTACACAGCAAAATCCATTCCTCAGTGTCATTTTCAAATAGACAACATGCAAAACAACTGTCTGAGGACACCCTTTTTTTATTATGCTACTCTGCTTCCTGGGTTTCAGAAAACCATTGGCATTGCAGACTATAACTGGTTTTATGGGCCAGAGAGTGAGCTTGTATTTTTGGATTCATATGTCCTCCAAAATGGCTTGGGGAGCTGGCTGGCACAGCAGATTAGGAAGCATCGTCCTAAGGATGGACCCATGATGCAGTTGGCAGCCCAGCACTGGGCTACTTTACATACTGAGTACATGTGGTATGATCCTGAGTTAACTCCTAAGCCACCGCCTGACTTTAACAAAGCAAACATGCACATTTTCTCTAACCGGGGTGAATGCTGTCCATGCCCAACCTTATCCATGGGTGGAGGGCTGGACAAACTTCAACCCAGGTAATGAGCACCCTCAACAGATCTCATTCACCTTTGCACCAAATGGACAGGTGTTTGTCTCTGAAGCTGTGTACTCAGTGTAATCAGCCGTGGGAGGGGCAGTTAGGGGAGTGTTCAAGGTGGCTGCGATGAGGAGAAAAGGAAGTTGGAGGTCATCGCCACCTCGTCCCACCAGGACATGTTATTTGTGGACAGTCTGTGTCAGCCTATTCATCTGCCATGAAGCTAACGGGTAAGTAGTGGCATTGGACATTCAGGTTTTCAGGTACGTATCTCAAAGATCTTTTGTAAAGTACAATGGTGCTTTGATTGCTGTGTGGGACACCCATTACAAAATGTTTTGATTTAACACACAAGGATCCAGCCTTGTTGCCAGGATACAAGAGGCACAGCAGGCTGCAGAGTTCAAGAAGAGATTGATGCAGTATATGAACGTGACCTTTACCATGGATGGCCCTGTCACCAGAGTGACTTATCTGATGCATGGCCCATATGTTTAGGGTTTAGACTGCAAATTCACAGACATCAGTAAAAATGGAGTAAGGCTTTCAGTAATTATTAATGACACAGAGATTGTGTCAGTTGTAACAAACTACAAAGATCTAGAGGCTAGACAAAGCTATTTGGGCTTTGCTAAACAGAGGACAAGCGTAGAATACTTCAGTTCACCCAGGGAACTCAAAGTTTTCACAGTCAAATATTTGACTTTGGATTGGTGGTAAACATCATTGCTATGTTTTGCCTTAGGTTTTGTCATGAGGAGAAGAAAGTTTCATACGTCTTTTAATATGCTCATTCTCTTATTGCACTCTCATCTGTGTGCTGTTTTTGTGACTGACTGAACTTCTGTGGTCATCCTCACATCCATGCCAGGCTCAGCTCTAACTTTGTATTCCTTAGAATTCCCTCCACTTACCTTTGATTCCCTACATTTTCATTGGTCTCTCTGTTGGATTGTTGTGAGTGGTCCAGAGCAGAGGCACAGAACAGGTGATTCGGAATCATTCAAGGATGGTTCCACTCCATAGTCCATAATGTTATGGACCAAACTTCACCTGCACAAAAAAAATGAGACAGGGCCCAAAGTCAAAAGAAGAAGGATGCTACTTTTAGAACAAACAAGAACTAGAGTTGTTCACGTGGAAGTAGCTTACATACAGGAGCTGAGGCAGCACCTTGGTGATATATCCAACTGCCCGGCCAGTCCTGAACATGGTGGATGGTTCTTAAAGTTACCGTGTCATTGGTTGATCACTTCATTCAATTTATGTGGTCAGAGATCACAGAGAAGCCTCCAGTCACACACGTATCTCATAGTCAAATTTGAGGATATTGTATATTTCTAGAAGAAACCGCTGGGAGCATACATAACTTTATTGGAATATCTTTGGCACTGCCGGTATTAAATTAGCTGACATTTTCCACATCCACAAATCTGTATAATCTAATGTATAAAGTAGATATATCACTTGTCAGAATCAACATTTGGAGAGAAAATATGGAATCTAATGAGATTCAGCTCATCAAGGATATATGCTGTTGGAGAGGCTAGGTTATACAAGGCATACTGTCAGTCACTTTTTTGTAAACAACTGCATAAATGTTTTTTCATATGTGCTGACAGATTATATTTTTGGAATATATGCATTAAATTGTAAGATACCTTCAAAGTCATTTTGTAAGTCTTTTCAACTCACCATGTAAAATATCACTTGTTTGTGCTCTAATTCCATTATATTAAAACAATGTTTACATGCTCCTTCAAATGTTAGAGACAAAACAATGAGTCAGGAATCTCTAGTAAGTGTGCCAAAGAACCAGGAGTGGTCACTGCCCACTGACGATGAAAAACAGCTGCAACAATGAAAATATTTCCCACCAGATGGGCTGCTATCAGGATTTTTCAAATCTGTTAAAAGATACTTGCTATCTTTTACTGAGTATTGCACAAACCAAGTGAAACTGTAAGCTGAAAAACTGAACAACTTTCGAAAATAATTCAGAGGTTGGATGGTCAGTTAAATCTTTCAATTCTGTTCATTTTTAAGTCACCAGCACTACTAAGCAAATTACTATAAGAGATGCCACATCAATATTTACAAATGTTGTTCTCTCTGGGATCACACAATCACACTTTGGTGGCTGAAAAGGGAAAAAAACTGGCTTGGCATAATGTATGTTTTGATCTATAAATGGCCTTTTTCTCATTTCTTTTCCATACAAACAAATGTATTGCTATATAAACTCTATAGCAATCACTGATAGCAAACCTGTGTCACTTTTATTAACTTGTACCTCACAGTATGCGCTTGTAATCATAAATGGTACATTTCACAACCCCAATAGATAAAATCACTAAACACATTTCTCATTTTAATGGGAAACCATTTTAATGTGGTTTGAAGAGACTACTAATGTGAAATGTTTTAAAAGCCACAATGCAAATGGATTTTTCATTGGCTCCGCGTGCATATGGAGTGTGATTATCACTGTGGGATAACTGAAATGGTGGAAAATAAAGAGAATTTATACGATATTTTCATATGCTGCATTAGTGTGTGTGGTCAGAGTCATTTCTTTGTTCTCAGCATGCTTTTTGAACTAAACTCAGCAAGCAATTCTTCAAAGAATAGAATCTGTATAGAGAATATTAAGTTACAGGCATGCAGAGCCAGCTCATCCATTTGGCTCTATAGCTGAGGGCCCTAGTGTGGCAAAGCCCCCTGTTTGGTGTGTTTCTTTTCTTTGTGTTTGGCATACAGCACTGATTCTCATGTTTCAAAGCACTAAAAAGCTGATGACTAAAAGGTAAACAAACAAATATGTTTTGTATACAAACAGGTAAATACATTTTTTAAATGTACATTTTTACAAAGTTGCACAAATATAATGACAAAACCAGCAGCCATACTTTCATGAGTTACAATGACTTGTCTTTGTACTTTGACTTTATCCAAATTTTAATGGGTCCATACTTTGCATACTATTTTTATGTGCTATTCTATGAACAATAACATTCTATTCATCTATTCAAGACAAGACACTCTTTACTCCATTAAATTTAGTTTGGGATTACATTTTTATCCCACATGACTGTACTTTAGATTGCGTTTAGATTTAAAACAATACAATACTGAATCACGCCATTGGTGGTTTTGGGGGATAAAAATTAGTTAAAAGTCAGTATCAAATTTCTGGTGTGCACAACAGAAGGTAATAAAAGATTTTATGGTATGTCATTAAAATGGCACCAGCAGAGGGCAGCAGATTAATAAAGATCCCTCCTGTGCATGTTCAGAATTTATAATTTGCTCCTAACAGTGTAAACTCAGTAGGTGCTGCTTAACTACTATAAGCAAATTCCTTAACAGTTCCTTGAATATAAGCTTGCATACTGGCGATCTGTATTGTAAGATTCCACTTTTTACACTAAAATATTCACTAAACATTTGAGCTGACGTAGTGTGACGTATTTCAGTGTGGGTTCCTAGGTGCCAATGTAACACTTTGCCTATGTATTTAATTCGCTATGGTCTCTTTGGGAGAGCCAAACAGTGAGTGTGTGTTAAAGACAGATACAGAAAGAGCCCATGCATTCAAATGAACAAATCTTGCCTTGCTGCTGAATCTCTTGCTCCATGCTGCCAGAAAAAATGTATTTGCTTTCAAATGATGGTATTGAAACCCTAGACCAGTGGCCCTCTAATGCGTCTCATGAAAGGGATTGATAGTTCTCCTGATTAGCAGACAGTTCTCGTGCCTTCTAATGCGCCGATGCCTTTAGTGAGAGTCAAGAGCGCAGCCGGTATTTGATCATTCACACGGGGCATGTACCCGTTGCGGTGACTTTGATGAATTAGGGTGGTGTTGTGAAACCAGTGCTATTTATTCTTCTTAATGTCAAGCCTTTGGAAGGAGCATACTGATAGAAATATGTTTTAGCATTATCTATTGCATTGAGGAATCCGTGTTGGCTCAGAAAAGAGAAGATGAATGAAGTTTATTCTGTTTATGGTCATGTGGTTTGAGCGGATGTTAAATTTATACTAATAAATGTATTGTATGATCAAATTAGTCTCTGAGATCAGACATAGCTGTTTAAGCTTTTCCCAAAAGAGGAATCTCTCATGATGGTTTATAAATGCACTGTTAATGCTATGAAGTAAAAATATATGATTAGTGAATAATGGTAAGCCATAGAGAGCTTTAGATAACCAGCTATAAAAAACACTGTGGCCGGAGAATACAATCCTAGAAGAAAACACAAAATGGGTTTCGTGTAAACGCATGCATTTACTGTCAGTTTTTAAAATCTACTTGTAAATGTGCTGCTTTCAAACCATCTGTAGCCTCTCTCCCCTTGAATCAAACTAGATACAATCTAAATGCTAATCAATTTCAGCAACAAGCCCTTTTGGAACTGACAGATTTTCTTCTGTGATCTCTGGCGTCCGGGAACCACGAGGCATTGTTGGCATACCGGAGATCAGCAGACCTTTAACACATTTCTATCGGGAATTAAAAGGTTTATCACATGTGCTGCCAACATCTCCTGCATATTATTATGAGAATATAAAGCATTTCAATATCATTTTATAATGATTTTAAATAGCACATCTGTAAATTAAACAAGCTGTAATCATGTTTACAATACATCTTCACCCAAAAGCTGGTGTACAGCACATATTTTATTATATTAGTCATCATAGCTTTAAACATCTAGTGTCAGTGAAGGGACAGGCAGCGCACATGAGGTGAGGTAGAGCTGTGTAAGACGGTGGATAAAGTGAGATCCAGACTCCATTTTGGAGGATCAATGCTCAGGAGACCGTGAGGAGAGAGGGATTAAGTTAATAACACTAATAACCAGGCCAGGCCTTTAACTATGCCAATCTCTGAAACCCAGCTCACCAAAAGCCCCTAGCAGTTTGACTGTACCTTTTATTTTAACTGTATAAATAATGTTATTGTTGAATTTTGTTTACATTGTGAGTTTGCAACTTTGCCGATTGCAACTTTACGCCATTGATTAGCATTCCTTGTTTACTAAATATGCTATTTAATGGTGATTGAGTCTATTATTATTACCTAATGACTCAAAATGTGTGAACCCACCACTAACACCAGGCACAACACATCAAGTATTAATTAAATCAGGAGCAGTGTCCTCCAAGCACCTCAGTCCAGTTCTCTCTGTGGCAGAAGAAGGGCAAATTGAACATAACCTCAATCTAGGATTTTTCCCAAATGAAACAGTGAAACCAGTGCACACAGTAATTAAGGAGACAGTGCCCCTTGAGTGCCCTTGTTCTGGCCCCGCATCAGCTCACAGCCCTTTAATATTTCATCACAATCTCTCCAGGACTCACCTCTGCTCATAGAGAAGCTACAACAAAGCTGTCTTCTGTCACTCTCTCAAAACCATTGACTCTACCCCACAGACTCAAACTGACTCTCCCTGAACTTACAACAATTACCTGATACACATATCTACAGTCACCTTTTTAGCCTGGAAGACTCTATTCTAAAAAAAAAATACATTCATAAACTTACACAGACATTCAGAGAACCTCCCGAGTTAATGTAAAATGAAATTAATCTTTTGACTACATTGCTGTCTATGTGATTTAATGCGCATTACGTCACAGCTATGAAAGGAAAAAAAAAAAGTCTGCTTTGAAAAGTTGAATAAATTTGCAATTAGTGCACGCATCATTATTCTGGTGGAAAACAATTTAAATAAAGGTGAGTGTTTGGAAGTGTTTCATGTCTGTGCCATTAAAGGCATCCAATGGAACTGCAAAAATAATGATTGGATTTAAACAGGTTTTCTGTACAGTCCCTTAGCCTTTTGTCTTCCACTCAAACAAATAAAATGTCCGACCCCAAACTGAGCCAATGTTGCTGTGTCAGGCCGTTCAAATAATGATGAAAGCACCACAGACCCACAGTATTTGCATTTTCCAAGCAAATCAGCCTGCGAATGGCTTTCCTACAGTACATTAAGTTAGGATAGAAGACTTAAAAATATATTTACAGTAAATACAGTTTTTAAACTACAGCGACATAACATTCCATTTTTGATGAAATGCAAAATGTCATGACAATGAGGTACTAGTCGGTAATATTTATACAGCAACCGTGCAGCAATTTCGGGATCATGATCGTTTGATCTCTAAACTGAGCTCTCAAAAAGCTTTCAGTCTAAAGAGAGCATCGGGTCTCAGCAGTGAGCTGAGAGCTGGTGGCAGCGGCAGTGATAGTAAATCATAAGAGTAAACAGAGATGCTGTGTATGGCAGTCGCTTGAGTGAGAGCCGCACTCCTCTGGCCAGAACTACTCCTGCGCACCTATCAATCAGAGCCTATGATGAGCGCTGAAAACATCCACTCACTCAGTGGAACCTCTGCACATCAAAGTTATGGGTCACTCGTACGGAGCACCCTTTCTCCTGGATATTGCACTTTGGAGGCATAATGCTGCTTTTATCACCTGTGTTAGAAGCGCCTGCCTAAATGAGACAGTTTGTAGGAGATCTGTGTGAATGGTGATCTGAACTCTGAGTTCTTTTGGAGACATGCTGGTGACACGTGAGAAAACATAAATAAGACAAAACACTATTTTACTAGTATTATTTTATATCAATAATATTTTTTTCAATAATATTTTTAAAATAATTTCTTTTTTACATTTTTCTTTTATAGTAAATGATATTTTTTGGATTATGATGTTGGTATTTACAGAGTGACAACTCATCACTTAAATACGTAAAGGAGAACCAAGTCAGAGCAAACAGAAACAATACATATTTGTCTTTAATCATCCCCTTTAAACAGATATTACTTCTCCCTGAGGTCTCTATGAAAAGAAAAGCCAGGTATTGGCTTTAATAGCAACATAATTATCTAAGAACCCCTTGACATATACATTTAAAACAATCTCAGTGTGTTCATTTTCAAAATAGGGACAGCATGTCCTATACTGTCTCTGTGGGTAGCATAACCTCAACCTCATATGCTAGATGTTACACATTTAATGTAAAATTTAAATATGTAACTTTATATGTAGTTTGTTGTCCCCGAGAGGTCAAGGTTTGGCTGGCTAGCATGGCCTTGTTAGCCCCTGCTGGTAGATGCTGTAACTACACTACAAAAACATAATTCTCTATTGTCATTCAAAGTTAGCTGTGCATTTTGACATTAATGTCATTATTTTATAGTAGATGTTTTACCAGTGTTTTTGGACAGATATTTTACCAGTGAGCAAGACTGGTAAATCTCAATTCCTGTATAGGAATGCTTAGCCAAGCAACTGCCATTAAGATTTTGAGAATGCTAATGGATAGCTTTCCCTAGGTATTATAGCAAGAAATATTACTGCCTATTTCAAATGGTTTAATTTCTTTAAAAAGTCAGTGTTTACATATTGAAAACCCAATGAACACAAATAATGTATAACTGCCTTTATTATTCAAAATTATTATTCACTGCTATTATTGTTGACTGCATGTGATTGCTTGTGTTTGAATTTTCTTATCATTTCTAAGACATTTTAAAAAGTGTCTACTAAATAAATAAATGCAAATACATCCTAACTTTTCTGTTAGGACTGTGTATACTACTCAAGTCAAAGGTCAAAGGTATTTTTATTGCCATTGTTCATATTACAGAGCGCTGTAGAAAACAAAATGTGCTTTCCCTAAAATAAGTGCAGCTCTTTAACAAAATTTAAAGATTTATGGTAAGCTGGCCTTCCACAACCTTACTGCTTCAAGAGCACACTGCACTATGTGCTTTGCCTTTACATAGCTCTGAATCTCTATTGTTCCTCTGAGCTTCTTGTGTTAATTCAAGACATTTTTATCAGCGATGCATTCAATGATATGTACCATTGAACGTTATTTACCATTAAACAATACCTCCATGTTTCAATTTATCCTTTCATGATCAAAGGTAGGGAGATTATTACACTAGATTTTAATAATTTCATAAATTGTTATTATTGCTTGGATGAAGAAAACCTATTCTTCATTGCTCATTATGATTCATACAAAACTATCATGGGATGTAGGAATATTATGGATAAACGGAGTCTACCACAGAACATAGCAGTTCACCTGGTGAGGGGTTTCATACGGTCCTTTAAACCCATCTGTAACCGTTGGGACTTTATCCTTCTCTGAGGTATTCCGGGCCCTCTGGATGATGACTCACCCAACTTGTGAAAATGAAATCGTTTCGCAGACTCTCCTTTTGTCAGGGAGCTGGCACAGGTACTTTACTTATTTGAAACATTTGCAGTATCAAGTTTATACATGCTGGCAGGGCATTGTGTCTCAGTGGGAATTTAATTTTGTCTAAGAAAATATATATATATATTTAGATTTTTTTTCATTTCAAAATATGCATTATTCAATAAAATTACATATTTATTTAAAAATAAGTTGTCTTTTCAATAGCATGCAGTTTAAAGTGCTGTCTGGGTGTGGGTTGCAATTGTTTTTTCCGTCTTTACAGCAAACATGCAATTACAAAAGCTAATTGATGATAGGGTGACTAACAGAAACATTGCTCTTTATCTGAGTCTTTGCGCAAGGTTAATTCTAGATTAGCATATAAGGAGTGCATTGGAAAAACTAATCCCATCCAAATATAGGCAAAACAAATATCTTTCTCGAACTATGAATATATATATTCATGCATAATGTCTGTTAAATCATGGGATGAGGTTCTGTTGTCATATGGCTCAAAAAATTGACATTTAAGGTTCAAATCCTTCACAGCATGAATAAAAGCAATAGTCATGCAGTGATACAGAGAAGATTAAAGGAGACACCTAATGCGTCTTCACATCTGTGTGTCATGAATTTCCTATTATTTCTCTTTTCTCTGGAACTGAGAGTGTTGCATTCTCTTATGAGTTTCTTCTATCAGTAATATAGCATTTTTATGGCTTGGTAATATTAGAATTCTAATTCTACACCAATGGTTTTCCCAGAGCGTCAGCCTTTCTTCAGATGAGTTTTGTGTTTTTTAATGTTATCTCCAATTTGTCCTCTATTTTGTATTGTTATCCATCTTTTACAGAGCTCTGTTAAGGCGAGGCACCTCCATATGTCTGGATTATAAGATTATAGTAATTTATAAGATTATAGTAATTTACTATGATATTATATAATATATTCACTTTATATCAACTTTTTCCCATCTGAAAAATATAACATCCATCCTGCAGAATTGTTTGTTCACAGTGAGATTTTTGCATAGAGTTAGAAACAAAATCTTCATTTCACACAAGTGAATCACAGAGCACACAGAGTAAATCAAGTGAGCGTCATCACGTAGAAACATGCTGCATAAACCCCGGAGGATAAGATGATATTTCAATAAATGTTTTCATAACTTCTCAGCAACTCCAAGCGACAAGTCTAATAGATTCCCTCAATCAATTTGCAGAGGCAGAAGATATTATCCTGAAGAACGTAATCTCATGAACTGTGATATGATAATAATGGCTTTTCTGTCTTATTGATCATCTGTTGTGCTCTCTGATATGTTCAGGCTTATGGTGTAAATACACAGAACAGTTGGTTTCCATCTGTTAGCACAAACACATTGGTTTACTCAATCATACAGCACAGCATATTACAGAAAATCCGGGTTTAGAATTGAGTTTCTTTTACAACAAAAGGTTATTTATGAAATCAATTATGTTTTAAGGCATCATACGCTCTGTTAGTCTTTGTGTGGGCAGAATTCTGATGCAAGCTAATGAATAACATTTGAGACATGTCAGTGGTGAGATTTTACAAATATAACACTTATTATACTGATATGACACCAGCAAAGAAGCTGTTTGTCTGTCTGACCCTTAGCTGAGATGATTTTCATGCCGGTTACATTTTTAATTAGAGATATTATACTGTAATTGAACTGCTACAGGGCCATCACATCCCCCCTCTGCAGAGCATGCAGTTGCAGTGTGTCTCAGTTCAGGCAATGTTGCCCCTGGAGACCACAGGCCAAATGCTCCAAATCCCCTCAACAAAATATTCATGCAGGAGACGGAACATAAAAAATGGGGAAACAGAGAAATGGCCTTTGGAAAAACCAGAAAGGCGAGGCACATGTAATTCCATGTGAATTCTTGTACTTATTTCTATCAGGTGGCTTGTAAACTAACAGCTCCAGGGGGCAAAGAAGATGACAAATATTGTTCATAATGGTTGAAAACTAATGAAGCGTGAGATGCCAGCAAGAGCTAGGAGGGGGCCAGAGGCGATCTCACTATGTTGTCTCCCATTTCCTTTATATCCCCCACCTTCTCTGTTTTTCTCCAGAACCGTCTCCCTCTCCCTCTCTGTTGTCTGTTCTTCCACCTTCGCATTCCTTGTTTCTTTCTCTTTCAGCTCAGGCAGCTTAGAGCATGGCACACAACAAGTAAATGTAACATGCTGTTCAGACAGCAGGGAGTAGCTTGCTACCAAACACCAGACAATTATCATTAGGTTCTAACTGTTATATTTTTCAAATCATTGCATATGTCATTATGTGGCAGATCATTGTTTCATTAAAATAATAGTTCACCTAAAAATGAAAATTTTGCCATGATTTACTGGTTTTTATGTTTCATAACCATCTAACTCACTCTGGAACACAAAAGTGATCTAAATGTCCAAGCTGCTGTTTTTTATACAATGTAAGTGAATGGGGACCAGGTAAAGCTGAGGTCCCCATTCACTTCCACTGCATACAGAAAAAGTACTTGGTGTTCTGCTGGATATCATTTTTGGATCTCAGTGGAAGAGCATTTCTTGTTTAACAGTTACAGTACTGAGGTCGTCATAAAAACATGGTTCCTTTAAGGATCAAAAGGCTCCCGGTCTGGCACCTCAGACGCAATAGCTTGCTTTCCTGTCTCTCATTTGAAAGGTTGCAAAGCTGAATCTTGATAAGTGAAAACAGGATCAATCACAGCAGTACTGAGACCTCAAATGATGTGCAGGGAAAAAGCTAGTTTGTCAGTTGCAGTGTACAAGCTGTCATGGTAGACAGACTCTCCTATGAGAATTAAGCATCATTCTAGTTAGAGAGCTGAGCTTTGGTTATTGTTCAGTGCATTGATTTAAAGGGTTCAGGTGCTAATGCTGTACAAAGCCAAGCAAAGCTCAAGTTGTTCTTTTAAAAACTATTATTCAGTGATATTAGCTTTGAATACCTGCTATGATTGACATCTCCATTTGCAGTGGATATTGCACTCAGTTGAGCAGTGTCGTCATTTTTCTAACCATACTTTAAGCGTAGACACTTTGTCTTTATTTAAGAAATTATTTTGCCAAGGAATACTTCTTGCAAACATGAAAAGTCATTATTTACTCACCCTCATGTCACTCCAAATCTGTAAGCTGTTATTTTTTCTGTGGAACACAAAAGTAGAATGTTTTGAAGAATTGTTATGTAGCTCTTGTCATACAATGGCAGTTAACAGTGACCAGAGGCTGACAAGTTCCAAACGGTACAAAAGAAAAACACCAAAAAGCACCATAAGTAGTTCATGTAACTCCTGCGGTATCCTCCAAGTTTTCTGAAGCCATACAACAGCTTTGTGTGTAGAACAAACCCAAAATTGGAGTCATTATTAACTGATAATCGTCCTCTCACAGCAGGATCATGTCCAGCCCGTGTTCACATCCAGAATTCAGAATTCATGTGTCAGGTTTGGTTACTACACACAACAGATCTGTGGTTTTTCATGCATATCCATTTTGGAATCTGGACACTGACACAGGCTTTTTGTCAATTACATTTTGTCATTTATCAGATGATTTATCCAAAGTGATTCATAAATGAAGAACACTGCTAGCAGTTTTTAGTTGTTTAAGCTGTTTTAAGTAACTCTAGGCTAGATTTGGTTTTCAGTGCAGGTGCTCCTCTTACAAGCTAACTTACGCCAGGAAACTTGCAGATAGCACACAAGTGGTATAGAGTACTTTTTATAGTAATTTTTTTGGTGCTTGAGATCCCCTGGTGAATATAAACTGTTGACAAGAGCCACTTTTGTTGAATGATATGAGTGAATAATGACAAAAATGACGTCCCTTTAATCACCTGTTCAGTCATAGTCGCTCTGGTTTACATTTGCTTAGTGTCACCAAGATTAGTTCACACCTACATCTCCTCTACATGTCCCACAAACTCTGCTCCTACGACTTTTGCTGCTGTAGAAAATCAATTCAAAAACCGTCTCAAGATGCTAAAAATGCTGACTTTCACAATCTATTCATCTCTGTAGGCTTCAGAAAGAGGAGCATCAAGAGCGTCCTGCACATCAATGGCTACAGGAAGTGCATAAGCTGACTGATTAATTCTATAATGTTTCAGATTTTTCTCAGAGCAGACAGCAATAGCCTTGCTTTGGATAGCATATCACACAGCATTACGACTTTATGACAGGTTTTGCATTCTGTGTGCTTTATAAAAACCTAATTGCATTATTTTGGTCTCTTCAAAACGTAATTGAATTATCCATCGGTACCTCTGAGACAAAGAGAAACAGAAAAACTGTAATGCATTATTCATATTTTGCTCTGCAAGCTTATTAAGTAAAACAGACCACACCATGTTTATGATTTTTTTATTTGTAATTATGTATGAGCTTTGTTTCTAACCATTGCAAAGTGCTAGTTGCTTCTCCAGTTTTTTGTTCCCCTTTAGCTCAAACTCCTAAATTACTCTAATAGCACAAATTGCTGTTTGTTCAAATTATAAAAATGTGTATGAACTAGACACAAAACAGACAATATGCTTACAAGACAAGTCAGTGTCTTTAGTTTAGCAGTGTTTAAGGGGCAAATAAACCACTTTAAACCCTCCAGAACCTCCACATCTGAAAGAACCTGAGCACCTTATGAATATAAATGAATAAGTTGAAACCACAAGGTTGATTACACTAATTGATCTGCTGTTCATAAACAATTCTATCGCATGCTTCTGACAAATTGTTTTATGAAGTGGAGAAAGAAAAGTCCCTAAAAGTGAAAAGCAAGCCAGCTATGCAGCAGTGTTGGAGCAGACAACAAAGGCTACAAGGTGACACAAAAGGTTATATGTGCATGTATGCGTGCACTGCCATGTGTGAGACACATTCTTCACGTCTGACCAAGATGACAGTTTGTGAAGGTTAAGACTGAATCAGAGAGCTTGTGAAGGTAACATTGTGCACTGTCCTTTCATGTTTATCAGGCATTGTTCATGAAGAAATCCATGTTGAACTTAATAAACATGAAGTTGTCATGTGACCTGCTGTTTTACCACCTGTAATATTACAGTTGCTATCAGTATATTTTAAGGCATGGAACAGATTTGATTAGTTCATATGGGTTGGTATGTATACATTACATCAGTTACTATATAGTATAATCTATATAGTTATACTATAGATATAGTATATCTATATAGTTAATAGAATATGCAAATTGCATAATGCAGTTTATGAAGTAGCTATAAAATATACATGCAACAAATTGCCATCCCATAATAATGTTGCCACGGTATTTTTAACAATGAATTTCTGGCAACCACAGCTTTTTTTTTTTACCATAAATTGAACAGGATTTCTTTACAGCTGAGAGAAGACCCATTAGCTAATGAGTTTTAAAAATGTTTTAAACACAAATACATCAAATAGCTAAATACATCAACCACACAACACAGAGAATAATATATGGTAATAGACACACTAAAACAACTATTGTGCAGGCCTAAACAAATGTATCCTACCATCACAAACAGAAATATTAAAGTTTTAAACCTAATAATAATCTACAATAAATTTATTATTGAGGCTCTGCTTCCTCGACTCGGGTAATAGAATTCCTCCTGATGGAACCTGGCAGAATGATGCATGAATATGGATTGGAAGGATTACGGAACAGTGTCACGCATGCAACCCAGGACACAGATAGCCGTAGATTTGATTTTGCAACCTCATCCTGCCAGGAGTAATTTAAATTCAGAGTATAAATGCAGAGATGTATTTGCTATTCATAGTTCTTGTGGGCACCTTTGCCATCGATATCAGCTTGACACCTTTTTGGCACTGTTACAGCCGAGAAGTCAGAAATGTCTCATAATTCTATTCTGCCCCTCTCACTGACTTTATTAAGCACTACCATATCAGTTCTATTTTTCATGATGTTGAGAGGGAAACGCAAGGCCTCAACTGCGTTCCCATATGTTGTAACGACAATTTTTCTGCGGAGTTGTGTTTGTTTGGATTTGAATTCTTGACAGATCTTAATCTGTCAAGACAGATTAAGCTCACTCAGTTCAGTTTGCGAACTTCTGGTTGTCGGAGAACAGGAAGGAACGTCTCTTACTTTGGTTGTGTGACACTGCTGCAAAGAACATTGTAATAATAAGACTCGGTTTGACCAAAGGCAGCTTTTGTCTCTCCGCATTACCTTGCCTGAAGAAAGCTCTGTCCAGCACTATTTGATGTGAAGTCTCTTTTGCCCATTAGAAATCACAGTACCTGTGTAAACACGTTTAAAAACTGCATTTATCTGTAGGATATAGTCCTAATGTCAAAAAGCCTTTGATGTTTCTCCATCCACATATATTTGTGTAGTTAAAAAAAGTGCAGAGGGTTTTTCTTCTGAAATCTTACGGTTGACTTTCTGTGCTACTAAGATATGGCTTTTCTCAACTGTCCTTTAATTGAAATGATTAGGAAACTGTCTCTTCATTTTCTCTTATCCATTGAAGACTGAGGAACAATTTGTCCAGGCTTTAGCACATGCAATTCTTCCACCAGTGCTGATATTACTGGGCAGCTGAGTGTAATGAACATCCTGGTAAGTAGAAGCATACTGGTATTTAAACATGGCCTGATTGTGAATTGTTGTCTGCATTTTTGAGACCTTGAAAATAACCTGGCTGGATGCCACATATTGTATTGTCTGATAGCAGATGTTTACAAGAACAGTAAAACATCTTGACATGTCACAGCTATTTCATCATTTTTCTATGCAGCTAAATCCATCCCAGCGTTACCTCCTGTGTCAGGAGAACAGCCTGACAATAGAACCAATACATAGTCTTCCAATGAGAATGACAAACAGGGAATTTAAAATTTGGTGTACTGGCTAAACAAAGGAAACAAGGTCTGCAATGAGGTCCAATGTGACTAGATTAGAAGATTGGACAGGAAACTCACATGTTCTGAACACATTTAATACTCAGAGAGCTTAAATTTGAGCATGATGTGCTACAGATTTGCCAAGCAAATACCATTAGGTGTTGAGAATTAATTGTATCTTTTCAGGAGGGAGGATTTTCAAATGCAAATGTCAGCTCATTTTAGCAGGTAATACAAAACTGCCAGAAGGCACTCGGAACGCTGTCTCTCATCATTAAACCAAGCTGCTGAATTTATTCACACTCGCCTTGGATCTGCACTTTCCCAACAGCAGCTTCCGTGATCTCCCTTGTCATTTTTTTCCTTTTCCCAAACCTGCTGCTCTTATTAAATTGATTTTGCACGCTTGCGACTCTTTGTGCTTCGTCATTTAGAGCGATAAGTTTAATTTGTACGTTATCGCATTAGAATGTTATTATCACAGCTTTTGGCAATTAGTTCACATACTCAACGTGAAAAGACTAAATGGGACACAGTATTGCTTCAGCATGCATTTCATGAAAAATGACACCAGTTCACTTAACAATTGAATCATGAACAGGTTCGAACAATGAGCAATGTACACTGATGATTGTATTTGATTAAGAGATACACCACACCTGTTTAGACATCACACTCACATGAATGGCGAGCTCTCTGAAAGATCAAGCAGTGACTACTGGGGCTGAGAGAGCGTGCATTTTATCTGCTCTGGCTCACAGCCAGCTACACACTACAGATACATTTAGGAGTAATGGCTTAGCCAAAGCAAGCATGCATGCTGGAGTCTGGGGGGGAGGAGTTTCGGTGACTGGAGAGGAGAGCTATCAGTTTAATCTCCCTTTTCATCAGGAATCGATTAACTGGTCCAATAAAATTAATTACGTCCAGACTTCAGCATAATTACCTACATGATGGCTGTCTCCCAAATCTGGATTAAATTTCCAAGGTACAAAGAGAAACTGAAGTTAGAGGGGAAATGGAAATGAACATATATGTAATATACTGATGCCAAAGATATGGGGCGCGGTCCCTCCCACTACCCCCACCTCGAATCCACACAAGGACGCTTACAGAATTGCAAGTTTTCCTTCTGAGAAAGTGAGACACTCGTTATCATATCAAAGCCATCTTTTTACCTGTAATCTATGCAAATGTTTATGTAATGTGACACACTTCTAGATGTTTGCACAATGTGTGATCGCACCAGCTGCTACAATTTCTGATGTGGTATTGGATGCAGTTTACAGAAAAAAGTGGATGATGTCTTGATGAGCTGATTTGATTTGAAAATTACTTCCAGGAGTTGAATCAATACATTTAAACTCTGCTATATATGTGGCCATAAATGGTTTGAGCACAAGAATCTGAAAGGAGTGATTAAATCTTTTCTGTTTTTTTGAAATAAAGAAGTTTGTTGAACTATGCAAACTTTCAGAAGTCACAAAAACTAGCTTCACTAGTTAAAAAACACACATTTATTAAGAGTATGTAAAACTAAAACAATATGAATACATTAACATAGAACTGCCCACATTTACAAACCAACAATGTCTTTGAGTGTTAGGCTCTTGCCCTGCCTATATGGTGAAAAAAAGAGAACCCCATAAGGAGATAATACTCATTTCAACTGGAATTTAATTAACATTAAGTGTAGCATGAGGGAAGTTTGCCAAATGTTGTGATATTCGGCCGTTGGGTAGCGACTGCAGCTGTACATAATTGTACAAACAAACAAGAGGCTAAAGTTTAATTTTATCAAGCGTTCCGATCATGTCAGGCCAGTCTTAACAGGTTTTTGTTTTGCAGAATAAATCTGTGTTTTGCTGAAACTGTTACAATATAATGATTTTAACAGAAGGCAAAGCAGCCAAAAATGTTTAATTTTAAGGGTCAGATAGAGGGTAGGAATGACCATAGAAAAACTAAATTATAACAGTTTTGGGTGCAAGAAACCTTGGCTAACATTATGAAATGATATTAAAAATGCAATTTTATATGAACCTTACCCAATTACTTAGCTCTCAGAATAAACAAAAGATTTTTGTTTAAAATATGTGGACACAGAACACAGAAGCACTAAGGAGTGTTGGTATTTTAAGGCTCTTCTTACAGCCTGCCAGTAACAGCAATTAAGAAACCAGCGGTTGTGCCAGTCATCACATAAACAGATAATAAGTACATTTCTCAACAAAGCCTGTCCTGTTTATTTATTCACATTCGATTTTAAACTGAAACAAGCACTTTAATTCAAGACCACAAGTCATGTTTCCGTGAGTATATTTTTACTATATCCGTGTGGAAGTTTAACCACAGGGCTGATGTTTATGATCATAATTCACAACCACAAGCTGTCATGTAGGAGGTTGCTCATTATATAAATGTGTGAGTTAGACTGTAAGTGAGATGGTTGCAGACACCAGCAACAAAACCCTGTTAATTATATTTCTCCTGACGGGAGTGTGGGCTGCACCACAAAATTCAATTAAAAGGTTTTCAAGTTAGCTGGGAAAACAGAGCAGGTCAGGATCTCTCGAACATGGTCAGCATACACCTACACCTAAAGAAGCCTCGACTATATTTGCTCTGCCCACAGGAGTTGTCACCCTAAGCACTGATATACAAAAAGACCTTGATTTCATGGTTGGCCCAACCAAATAAAATTCATTTATATATACTGATTCAGTTTTATCTGACATGGCAAAAACTAAAAACAATATAAAGTAAAAATACATGTCTGCACAACATATTTTACTTGAAGTAGCATGTTCCCATTACAAGTAGCATTGTTTGGTGTGCTAATGTGTATCTCAGAGGAAGAGAGCCAGCACAACACAAACAGCTACATGTTTTATAAAAAGGCATTTCTCAAGCAGCTCCCTTTCCACTTTTGTTGGTTTTTCATCTAACATGTTTACTATGGCAACAAAAGAGTGAATATACCGCAAATCTAAACAGCTGTGGACACTGCGCCCCAAACACTGATGGAAATCAAAAAGCCTTATGGTGCTTACCCCTGCATGTTTATGACATGTCTTGTATTCTTGCCATGATGAGAAAAGAACCTGTGCCTCAAAGCGGGTAATAAAATGTTATGTGCATAATATTTTGCGCTGAATATCTAGTCAACCGGAGGATGCTGAGGGATGCAAGTAATACAGCATGTCTACTACCATCTTATCCCTAGAGGTTGCACTTGTCTTTTTTGATGCTGGGGTTGAGTTGCAAAGGCCCTAGTCAATTTCAGCACCGTCATTTCATGATCACAATGTCAAGAGACAGCAATTTCACCATTTGAAAGTTTTACCGCCTTTCCTCGGGCATCAAATAGATGGATAGACACAGAGTTTGGACTGACAAGCTTTAGCATATTCCAAACAGTAAGTTATAACATGATAGATGGCATAAAAGTATTACTCAATGGGCATGTGTGTCGTATTAAATTCCACTTCCTATCATGGTTTCAAGAAATTGGTTTTTCACACTCTGCGATCTGTGCTCCGAGCCTGTTGACCTTGATTATTTTATGTCATTTAAATATACAGCACTGGTCTCATGAGCGATGCATTAACCAGCTGCCCAGGCATGCAAAGGACTTAGCAGTTCCTGTTTACTTCCCTCTGCTAAGTTGTGTTTATAAGAACTCATTATCAATATAATGCATGCATGACACAGATTAGTCAGTTCATGGAGACAACAACTGAAGACAATTAATCCAGAGAAGATGATGGGCTGTGCCAGAGGGATGACAGTGACCTAACGAGAGATTCAGCAAAACATCTGTCTGCTGTTGTCTGGGCCAGAGCAGGAAGAGCAGAGCTCCTCAAGTTAGTCACCTAGTTTTCACTCCATTTATTTGGAGGCTTTAGGTTGCCTGTTAACAAGGTTAGACCCTTTCATCCTTACGAGTCTGTCATCACCTCTTACCTCTCGTCTCCTCCTCACTGCTCTCCTGTGAGCTATCCTAATTTAAACAGAACCGCCATGCACATGGTTGCGCTTACACATGCACACTTGCATAGACAGACAAATGCCTTGCACTAGTTGTCAAATGGAGCATCATGTCTACTTTGACCTTCATATGAGAGAAAAAAATGAACATCTAGGGAATACAGATCTAATGTAGCTTGTCCTTTATTAATGACTATTGCAGAATATGTGGATGTTCTTTACTCGAGGTCTAGGAGAATCTGTGATGTGTTGGGAGACAAGCATGTATTCAAAATATTTTGACATGTTCAGCATAATTTGTTTGTGAAGTTGAAAGGACACTGAAAGGACACAAAACAAAACAATATCAATAAATAATTAAATAAAAAAATTATACTTCTTAATGTTCGGCCCTTCTTAAAATGAGAAATGATGATCATTAGTTTGGAGATTTATGAATAGACATTCGTCTGCACTTACGAAATGAGCTAGCTAATCAAAGCATGATTTCATGAATAATACTTCAGTTATAGGCAAAAGACATATTTCTTCCATCATTCCTGGACGGAGGTATGAGATGCTATATTTCAGCAGCTAAATTTAGGTGGATCTTATTGATGGATGAGTCTATGCATCTGGCCTCAGAAGGCATGCCTGGGTTCGACACTGAATCAGTCGGTTAGCGCTGACCCACTTTTATTTCTTATTCCAATAAAACGTTGTTATTATTATTACTTGCATCAGTATTATCCATATAAATCATCTGCTGGGGACCCTGTGGCTATCAGAGACACACACCCCATCGAGTGATGTAGTGCTCCCCACAAACAAAACCTACAATGACCCACTTAGAAATTCAACACCATCCCACACTGCCTGAGTGTGAAATAGCAATTAACTCCAATTCAGAAGACCAATTCAGTGGACAGAAACCTTCAGAGATTAAACAGATGCTGCCATGGCTGTGAGGTGTGAATGTTGTCATTCCAATAATGATTTTGCAGAAACCACAGCAGAATTTGAAAGGCTTCAAAAGCCTTTCTTATATGACAATTAAAAGCCTTTTCTGACTGAATGATGAGCCCTGTGAGGTACATTTGCACTGAATATTAAAATATTCCCAAAAAGCTGAAAATTAATTAAAGCTATATTTTAGACATGGCAGTATCTAATTTAAGGACTAAAACCACCTTCCTAAAAAAAATCTGTGTAATTTGTCACATTAAGGACACGAGCATTACCAGTAAAGTAAAAAAGTCAAGTAAAAACACCTTACTGGTTTCTTACAGTTTTTTTTACTTTACCAGGCTTTCATTAGGGAAGGAATTGCCACGCATTAATTAGTGACATTAACGCAGAAAAGAAAAAACATTAATTAAAACCAAAAATTGAGCCAAACCTCAAAGAGAATTTTGTAACCTTACTAATGTTGTAGAATGTCTCGATCCTTTTTTTTCTTCAGATGCCACCAGTTTTGTAATTTGCTGAAAATAGCAAGTCTCTTTTCCTCCTTCATTCAGTCATGATTAGTCATTTACGACAGCGAGTTGGATGAGCCACATGCTATAATGAATGATGAATAAACTGTGCAGATACATGATTGGTGCTGTTGCTGATTAAGTGCCTCCACTACAGCATTGCTGATTCTGTCAACAATAAAAGAATTACTTTTGTAGATATTGACAACACACACATAGGGCACCATTGATAAAATTTTCATTATATTATTTATATTATACTATGATCTGAGGTAAATGCTTCTGATTATGTTTATTTTGCATGGAACAGCTCTTGACAACATTTTTTCTACTTAATAGTCTGTCCGAGATATACAGGCTCAAAAGAAATGTTCTCACCATAACTTATTCAGTTTATCATATATAAAATAGCTAAAAAGATAAAAATACATTCGCAGAACGCTCAGTCCCTCATAAAGCTGTTGATGTGATGTGTTCATGTTTGATGAGAGTAATGGGGAAGAGCTGGCTTACTGCACAAACATGTTTTGTGGTATATAATTAACTTCCTGTAGGGCGATGTCCAGCTGTAGTGGTTAAAGGTGAAGCGTGTTTCTGCAGCAAAACAATTGTGTTTCCAAACACTCTTGCTAACTGCCACTCGAATAAACTGCCACTTGTCCTGCTTTGGACTCACACCTTTAGTTGAGTCATGCTATTTTGTGCACTCAAACAGACTGAGCAATGATGAAAGCAGAATACAGCCACAGTGTTTGTGGAAGTCACCATACAAATGGCTTACTTGTCCCTATACTTTATACTCTGATATATGAGAAAGCATTTTACCAATACACACTACATATTCAGATAATTTAGAAAAAAATCTCTTCCTTAACTCTGTATAGAAAGTATGAAGATGTTTGCCAAATGCAGGCCTCTGAGAGAGGCAACAGTGCTTGTTTAAGGCTAAAAATAGTCAAAGGACTCCAGTGGGCATCTTTGCTTTGCTTACTGGATCTCGAGCTTGACACCTGAGTATTTAAAAAGAGTTGATTTGTAGATCCAGGTGCAACACTAATCAATGATCATGCTCAGGTGCATTATAACACAGGTGCAATCCTTTTGTATAAACACAGTCTTGGATGAAGGCAGGGCTGAAGGCAGGGCTTTCCTTAGAAGAACCCAAATGAACTCCAGCTGGTCAGAAAGCAGCATGGCATATATGCCAGGTGCTCTAACAAGGGTGTTATACAACCTTGAGTGGCGTATAAGAACAGCAGAGGTTTAAACTGGTCTCTAAAAACAGTGAGAATTAAGACACATGGGGCCTATCTCACAAAGCCAGTTTAAGTGGCTACCCAGGTACGTTTCAGTTTAGTTCCTTCTTGCTGTAAGGCATCAGTGCTACCAACTGAACCACTGTGCTGCTTCTATTAGGTGGCTATTAAGGGGCAGTTGTTGCCTACTCATTAGTGAGTCGGGCTTGTAATCAGAAGGTTGCTGGTTTGATTTCAGTGGCCGCACGTAACAACTGAAGTGCCCTTGAGCAAGGCACCTAACCCCTGATTGCTCCCCAGGTGCAGCAGTGCTGCCCACTGCTCCGGGTGTGTGTGCATTCATGACACCATGGTATCTTATACTACATAGCTAACCTGCTCCTAACCACCAAAAAGTGTGCTTAATTTAAAGTAAGCTGTTAATATAAATGACTATAAAAGTTTGCAACTGATTTTTGTATGGTGGCATATTTATAAATAAAATGGAATATTAAATAAAAAACAGAAGTCATGGCTTGTTTTTTCACTGGGAATTGACTGGATCTAAAAAAGCAGGCGTTTCATTCAGAAGTGGAGCTGGCAGCACACTACCAGTTGGAGGGGAGTGGCTAAAGGATCTTCTGCCCAAGCTGTTGAACTGACGTCATCAGTGAAGGACCTCCATTCCAGAGGGAAAGTACATTTTTAGATTTTGATTACAGATTATGAGGACAAAAAAACAAAAACAATTGTGAATTGACTTCAGATGAATTGTTTACAACAAAACTAAGTAATCAGGGTCAATTTAATGTGGCATATGCGTTCTTACTGAGGATGTAAATTAAGCCGTTATATTTCACCTATTTTCAGCAGCTAAGTAAATTGTTTTGACTCTACCCATGTTTTACATGATTTGCTGAAAACAGCAGTTTAATGTACACACACTTTAGGGATGAAAGGGAGAAAACAGAGAGACACAGCAAACGACAATATATCAAGGCTGAATTTGTGTTCGACTTAGGTGCAGACACTGGTAATTAGCACGCTCATCTAAATCATTAGTCAGGTCAATTAATCTTAATAGTTGACCTCATAAACCCACTGCATGAGCCCCATTATGACTTTTCACAGTTGAAAGCACCATATTCACATACACCCTTTCTCAACTATTTCGACAGCAAAGCCATGAAATAAAGTAATGAAACTGGTTGATTTTTATGTCTACCTTAGAGGGAACTATCAAGCCATGTACTCGGTGAGCATGCAGGCGCATCTCCCGAGGAGCTTGATTTACAAAACGGCATAAGATCAGAGAACTTGAGATGAAGTTCAAATTCATCAATTAGATATGAACTACAGAGCTTTCATTGAATATTCAGCATCTCTCAGAAAAATTGTTAGAATTATTTAGGAACATATTCATGGTTATACTCACTGATATTATATGTACTACTCTCATAAACAGGAATTAGAGATAGTTGTCACAAAATGCACTAATGTCCGACGCAGACACTTTACTGTCATTTTGTTTGGACTGAGAGTGAAACTCCATTTATGCAATCGTCACATCTCTTGAAATGTTATTTCTAAGCCTGTTCATGTCACTCTGCTTAATGGTCCACACTTTCAGTCATGTGAACAAACTAGATGCTCTGCCAACCAACCACAAAAATGTCAAGAGTATTATTAGACTGTTTTTGATATAGTAAGACAATCTGTAGCTTCCTGCCTGTGTCCAGATGAGAATGTGAGAGACAGGGTCATTGAGAAGAGAAGAATTAGCAACTTCACGGAGCTTACATAATAGGAATAAAAGTAAATTTGACAGCAATTTTTACATGAAATGTGAACTACTACTAATATCCTCCCTAAATTTTATTGGTCAGGTAAACAATTAGTGCAACAGTAAGCAGTCTGATCTTACAAAAAGAAAAAAATCTGTGGAACACTGAACTTTGCAGAATACAATGTGCTTATACGTATATATATATGAGTGTACACATTCAAAAGCTTTGAAACACTTATTCATTTTTTATATTTTTTCCACATTTTAGAATAATA
Source organism: Chromobotia macracanthus (assembly GCA_036877525.1). NCBI lineage: Eukaryota > Metazoa > Chordata > Actinopteri > Cypriniformes > Botiidae > Chromobotia > Chromobotia macracanthus. Next base: position 3,401,405 of record JAZGTH010000013.1, read on the forward strand.
CTAAACTGTAGCAATTGTAAGTTGAACTATTGGATGGTTTGTAACCAATGTTTGAGGATGTGTTAAAAATGCAGTACTAATAGCATAAATTAAAGTTTGAATTAAAGACTATTTGACTTTGGAAGTTGATATCAGCTACCCTGTACTCCCACCTGGTAGATCATTTTATATAATGCATATATCAAATCAAATCAAGTTTATATTTTAAATACACAAGAATATAGAAAGTTAAAAATGTAGTTATATGAGAAATGCTGTGTATATAAAATGTACATACAGTGACACAGTAGGATGTGGTCCAAAGAATCAAATACATTCATACACTGTATTTCCAATACAACTTTTCATATGTACTGTACTGTAGCCACAGCACAAATATAATAACTGCTGCTGGGTACTTGTGTTCAGTAAGAATAGCCTGTAACATTTGAAGTCAAACCCATTTACTCCACTGGTTCCAGACAGCGCTTTAGAAAACCAACCATGACTTTATGCTGTCTCTTCTGTGCTCTCTCTCCTACTCTCCCTCTCACCTCTCCTCTTTCCTGGTTGTTCATGTGATATGATGTGTTATTGAGACACTAAGGTGCAGGGAAGTAAAACCTGCTGTGTGATAATGATCATACGCCCCACCCGATACAGCAGAGGGTGGCATGACAGGCATTGAGACTGTGAAGTCAGAATGAAACCAAGTGCTTCCTTCGCAGTAGTACGCTTCAATAAACAGATCAATATTGTTGTTATTGCATCATAAATATGACACCAAGCCAAAAAGAATTGTTGACTTTTTTCTTTGTTTACACGATTAGAAGATGATGCATCCGACATACGGCAGACGACCTTTGAAAGCTTGCCACACTAAAATATTACTGATTCCGACGCTGGCTCGCGTTCCTCTTAAAATCTGGCACAACAAGGGAGGCCAACAAAGTTCAGCATAGTGACAGTTATATATGAGTGAATCATACGCACTTTAAGGCTTAATTTTCTCCACTTCGGCATTTGCCGAGATTCCATTCCGCTGTCTTAATTGCCAACTGGCACCACTTACATTAAGTGCAGCAAAGCCCTTGTCACAGTGACACTGAGGCCCAGTCACCCTGCATGCACGCAGGAACAGTTTGATTGCCATTGTTATTTCTGACTCTCTTTACCGGCCCTGTGCTCTGCCCACCACTTTGGTTGCGGTATAATCAGAGTTTCTCAGACGTGCTTGGTAGATGGTGTCATGCTGTGTGTTTTTGGATCTCTCTCTCTTTCTAAGGTAAGTTTTTGGTTTGGCGAGGTTATCAGTAGATTGTGTTTACCCCCTCCCCCGCCGAACTGCCTCAACATGACCAACCCTGCTCGCTGAAGACTATTACAGAGTCTAAGCTCCAATTTTTCTCAGTAAACACCTGAGACCGCAATGTGTTTATATTCCTGGGAGGATTGTCTAGTTGCCTTGTTGTTGTCCTAAATGCTCCTCACGTTTCAGATAACAAAAGCTGTCAACTCATCACATTTTCGTAAAAACATCCTCTTTAACACCACTACCAAACAACTTTATGCATGACACATCTTTCCATCAACTGGTTTTGGTAAATCAATTTGTTATTTGGTAAATACAAACACAATTGTTGTCGAGTCAGACACACTGTCAACAGCACCATTTATCTTGAGGCTGCCAGGGACTAAATAGTGAATAGTTAGCTGACACTATGTTCTGTGTTGCTGAAATAGGAGGAACTTTCCTTGAATTGGGTACAAATTAAAGTAAAAAACTCCTAAATTAAGTGATTTTTCTTTCTTTTTCGACACATGGTTTGTGAATGGAGGCACATCTTAAGAAAATGTTGATTGTCAATCTCAGGAGATCAAGCTAAATATTACAATAATTGTTATACGAGCAAGAACCCTGATTTGTGTTATTTTAATTATAGCAATTAGAAATGAATGACAATATTAATAGCTATAAACAAAATTAATCAGTTTTTTAAAAGGAATAACATTATATTTAAAAACTGCACCAGAATGGGTAAAAGTTGCTACAGAGCTGCATATTTAGTTGATCAAATGTTGTTTGGTAAATATTAATAAATTCATATTCCAATTAAATTCCACGTTTAACCCCCATTTAAAAAAAAACAAGGTTGAATGGTTGCATTTGAATAATGCAGTTAAATTGAATGAAATCATTTACTACTGCAATACTGTTGAAAGGGATCGAATGATATAAATTATTGGATGTCACACTTTTAAGAGGTCAAACCAGACTTCATGTATACACATGTACACGTTAAAACTAGTTATTTTTCGTGCTAGGTTAATTTTATGATGATAGATCTCCAATATTACCAAAAAACCAAATTACCAAAAAAATAGTCTCTATAGCATTTTCAAAAGTCATGGGACACCAGAGTGTATGGTATGTATGGAAAGTGCCAGGTGTACTTGAGCCTCACTATGTAAGACATAAGGAAGAAGAAAAGCTCAAGGCTACAAAAAAATAAAGTTAGAATATGAAGAATGAAAGACCTTGGAATAGCAAGGGCACCTAAAATCTGGAATTCAATTTTTGGGACAGATCTCCTTTTTCTTGACTTTAATCCAATTTCATTCATTCCACCACAGCCAATGTGTCTATCACTTTCATTCCAACTCTTCTTTTGTCATACACACATTAGCATGGTGGCATATGGAAGGCAGGGATTATGGAGGTAATGATTTTTCAGGGCCTGATTTTCTCCTGCTGGAGTCCAAGAAGGAATTAACTCCTGGTTTGGCGTGGTGGGGAGGAGATATACCTGCTTGCAATGACAAGTGTGGGGAGAGGTGACCGCGCTGGATTTTCGGGACGTGATTGAATTGCGGCGTGTGAAAAACCTAATGGTGCACATTTTCTGTGTGAATGATCCCATAAATCCTGGGAAAAGATCTGAGGTGGAAAAACACGGCTGGCACGGACGAGCGCGGGATTGGATATTAATGCTGTAGTAATAAAGTGTGTCTTTCCTTCCAAAACCACTGTCCTCTCGTGGTGTGCAATCTGCTCATGATAATGTCAATAAATCTAAAGGGAAGAGGAAGACTGATAAACAAGCTGTTAAAGTGTTGATGTTGTTGTTGACTTTTACTGCAGTCATATAAGGGTGATCTTGAGCAAACAACAGCAATGAGACTGATACTGTACATGCCTGTAAGTAAGGGGGCTAACTAATGTTAGTTAAACAAATATACATAAACACAACACACACTCTGTCTTTCCGGTCTTTCATATTCATTCCTTTATAGTGCCATGTTTTGCTAAGGACGTTTTTTTCTGACAGTTTCCTGTAGCACCTTCTGTGAGTCGTAGGTGGTAGTGCACTTAAATCTCTCTCCTGAAGTCACTACGCAGTCTTCTCTAGTTCTGTGGATTTAGAGAGAAGACTTGGAACAAACATTGACCAAGAGTAATGCAAATGCGAGTTTGCATAAAACGTGGCAATAACTTCACCAACTGTATGCAGAGACTCATCTGTATTGCTGCAAATGCCACACAAACAGCATGATGCTATCAGATTTCCACAGCAGGCACACTGTTCTGTGTGAAGAATTAGGTCAGTGTGACCATAAGAGTTCATGTCTTTTTGCTACGGTGACTTTCCCCAGAGAATATCGCAAGCCATGCACTTTACAGCATTAGTTAAACCCTGGACGAGGCCAAACTTCACGCAGGAGGTGTCACAACTGTGCTGACAACATAGTCTTTGCCATCAATTCTCTGTAAGAGCGAATAGAACATTCTCACACTTAAAGTTACCTTGTTTCAAATGAGCATGAGATATTAAAAGCATTTTACAGCCCAATTAATTGCCTTCGCATTGTAATAAGTAGAAAATATATCCCCCTGGATTTAGGAGGACCTAGTTAGCTGTTAAAACTAAAATTAAGCCTTGCTGTTGGAAACGCTTCCAAAATTATCCTCAAACCACACACAGAGTGAACTAAGCCTAATTCTGATGTTTTTTTGATGAGTTCGTATGGCTTTGGGAACAATAAAGCCGAGTTTAAATCTAACAATCTTAAAATCTTTCTTCAAGAGATGATACTTAGCAGGCCTAATACACCATCAACATTTTTTTCTCTCCAGGGCTGCTTCACAAAGTGCCTTCACCCACTGAACACATATAATAAGGTATCTTCAATACCAAATAAACTCAACACATTTACAAGTCTTTTTAAAGACTACTGAGGATGCTGTGGTGACAAACTCTCTCTTGATTTCCCCACTCCTCCCAACCAAACAAACTTCTAACAGGTCTAAAGTTTAAAAACAAAAACACAGTGCAAGTATTGTGATAATGAGAGGCCTGTCACTAGACTGATTTGTGGATGTTCACGTGTTTCTGTTGTCAGTGCATTGCTTGTGGATGTTGCTGTCTGAAGCTTGACAGAGGATGTGGTCAAGAAATGTGGGAGCTGTTTCAGAGTTTCCTAAATGGGAAGTTCAAGTGCTGAAGCTTAACAGCTGTTCAGCTGTGGAAAGCAGAGCAGGACTCATTATCCGACTGTCTGCTGAGAGTGTTGTTGGGGAATTATTGGCATTGGCATATCATTAACAAGGATGCTCTAGTGCAGTGCGCTGCTGAAAGACACATTCAAAAGTGCCTTCAGTCTTGGAACAGAACTCATCCTGCCTTTGCATATATGATTTGAATGTTGATTTCACCATGTCTGATGTCTTTATATATTTAGTACATGCAGAGTGTTATCCAAGATTCTTTGTACCAGTTATTTAAGTTTCTATGCTGTTATCAAGCTACATATATTAATATCAACAACTATTTATTGTTGATGTTAATGTGTATATATATGTATATATGTTTTACAACATTTATTAAGATATTGACAGCATCTAAAACATAAACCCTAACACAGAATTAAAGAAACATGACTTACAATCCTCTGGCTACTGGTTGGAACTCAAATTGACAATGTTGGAGATGTTCATTACTTTGACACAATCCCATAGTGGGACTCTCATTTATCAGTAAATGGAGAAAGTTTGTAAGCTTTTTGAGGCCAAACGTATGTATAAATGAAATCCTGGGACTAACAGAAGTCACTTGCACTCTTTGTAAGGCTGAATAAAATCATTACTTACATTACTTACAAGTATGAAACATAAGTGAAACACAGAGACAGAAAATTAATAGGCTAAGTTAATACATTTCACTCATTTATTAATTATTGTGTGTGTCACACTGTGTGTTACACTGTGTGTTGTCACAGTGATTGTGATGTCACTTTAGAAATCACAGAAAACAGAATGTAACCATTATAATAACAAGTTTGGTATTATAAATGCATCAATCATATTTATTACATAATCAAATTTATTATTGTAAGAGGATGCTGATATTGAAATTAAACTTGTATTTATGCTAGAAACACTTTTCATATGAATACAAACAAATATTAATGAGAACATATTGGCAGTATTAAATCCAATTCATGAATTTAGTATAAAAACAGTTTATTGGTAATATATGTGCTTTGATTTTTGAAACTGTCACATTTTTGTTTCTTTTTTATTTGGAGCAATGACTTTGTTTCTCTGTTTCATTGCTGCACAAGCTGAAATATATTTATAAATGCTTGTTTACTGGTACCTGAAAGTTATTGCAGTTAAGTCAGAATAGAAAGTATCTTTGAAACCGAGGACTGGTGCTGGGGAGCGATGTACTAGCAAAAGAACACAAGGTAATTTCAATTCCCTTTCATTCTGAATGTGTGCACTGTTTAATCTTTGGGTATTACTCTAATACCTTTGTGTATAGGCATACCTTGAATTGTTTCCACTGACCAGGTAATTACTATACCTCCGTAGGTGAATCAAAATATAACGCTTGGCTACAGAGATTTGTCCAAGGGATTCTATAACTATATTATGCTTAAACATTTGCTAGTTAAAGCAAAAATTCTCTTTTGGATTAAAAATGAACAAAATTCAGTTACTTTAAGTAAGTACTATACGGATATAGTTTATTGGATGTTGTAACTTGTCATGTTTTCATGTTCATGGTTTAAGATTCATGTTAATTGTTTTGCATTGTCATTTTAGATTATTTAAACTCCACAGCTGCACACAGCTCCATGTTTGGGCTAAACGTTACACATAGCACCTTCTGCTTTTAATGTCACATTAATGACAGATGACTTATTGGTGCTTCCTTTTTTGTATTTCACAGATGTTCTCACATAGGACCAGATAGCTATCACAGTTGCAAGATTTGTGTATATGTGTGTGTATTGAGTGTGGTATCTTGTTCCAGCTGTTGAAAACAACAAGCTCTGTCAGTATCAATGCAAATAGAATCTTGCTTGCCTATCTAACCCAGCAGGGAATAAAGCCTGTGAGAGATTCAGTCAGACAGTACGTATTCTACTGGGAGAGCCCACAATAAAAGCTCAGTCCCAATGGACCTTCCAGTTGGTGGTATTAAGTCTGTGACCACATGGTGTACAATACTACCAAGCTTCATATCTTCACAAACATTAAATCAAAAGTTAAAAGTCTGGCTGCAGATCGTTATATACTTATAACAATTACAGGTATTTTTCATTTTAAACTAAGAACACCTCTACTTCACATTCAAAAGTAAAAATATCTGAATAAATACACACAGAAGAGCCAACCCCTCCCAAATAATTGAACGTTGAAATGAAAATATTACAATAGAACTTAGTTACCTCCTAACAAGAACTATATTTAATGTTTTGTCTTAGTGACACACTAGTGTTTTCATTCGTTGTATATTATTGTGAGAGTTGTTTTAAGATCTTTATCAGTTTCCTCAACACTCACAATAATAAGCTGACATTTTCTTTCAGAGCGAGACAGGAAATCATTAACCCTCCATATCATTAGACAAGAGAAAGGCCACTCTATTCAAGACTGAAAGAAAAGAAGAAAAGATTTCTTTCATCCAAACCTAATAACAGACCTGGTGAGCAACAAGTTACTAGTGATGTGACTTGTTGCACAAGACATTTTAATAACAACCAATACCTATTTACCTCAAGTTCTTTACAATGTGTGAAGATATTCTCTTCTATTCTATTCTATTAATAACTAACATTTTAATCAATAATAGGTGTTTATGAATTATATACTATGTGTAAATAAACACAACATGTGCTTCATAAATGTTGAATGTATAAAGCGTTTTTTAGTTAAACAGTACCGCAATAAATATTTGGATGGTACCAGTAGCTGGGTGAGAGAAAAAACAATGACAGCAGTTAAAATGATTTCCAATATGTAAACACCAGGCTTAGTCAGCTAAGTTCATGTAGGCTTTTCTTATTGTGTCTGCTAGTCCCAGTTAAATGTCAGGTAGTTTTCATTATGCCAGGATTGCTGATTTTATTGCTTTGTAAGCCTAATAATAGCAAATAACAACAGATTGCTCTTTTTACGCATGTAGTTTCATTGCTTCATTTCCCCTCACATCTGTTTATTCCAGATCTGCAAACAAAAATCATTCTACATTTGATTGTGGCTATATATTACCAGGCTAGGTATGTATTATATATGATATTTATTATGGGAACACAAGAAGCCACATTCTTTGCAAAATTCCACAATGGTATTGCAGCTTATCAAAGTTTATTGACTTGAACATAATAATGAGGTAAGACACTGATTTTTGAAGCCATGCCACCCACTCATTATAGTAAAGTACAGGTACATGTTTCTGCTATTTTATCTCTGTATATGCTGTATATGTAGACATTTAAGCCATATTTCAAGAAAATGATAGATGTCTTAGCAAAATATCAAACCAAGTAACATTTGTTTTTAAGGAAAAATGGGCACACACGTTTCAGGCAAATCATTTCACAAAAGAGGTTGATAGGCTTAAAATAATTAAACAATGTGTACTGTTGAAAATGAATACATAAATTATTGTGACACTTTTGTTTGTCACTTTTGTTTGTCAAGCATTAGTTGAAAGTGCTTGTTAATATTACTAGGTTAACTACTGTCACCAGGGCACCTCAGTGAGGTGCTTGATATACATCTCTCCAAAAACAAAATCACCTTGATAGTAGTTCCTGGGAAGTCATTACAAAACTGGCTCAGATATGTTCTGAGAAAAGCTTTATAGCATCAATTGTTTTATCATTTGTTTTACAGAAGCCACTTTTTTAATATTTATGCTAATGAAATGACATTCAGGCATTATTATATTTTTGTTCTGTCAATATTGACTACTCCTCATGTTGTTCCTCAGCTCTATGCTGTTATGTTCTCTGTGGAACACATTCTGAGTAATCACACAGCTTTTCTCCCCATATTAAAACAGTTCACAGTGACCAGTATGTCAGTCTCCGAAAAGGACAAACAAGCATCCTAAAAGCACAATGAATGTAGCCATACAACAACTTGAGTGAACCATGAGTCATGTGTCAAAGTGAAGCATGAGTCATTATTCACAATCAAATCATTCATGCAATACCGTATTGAACTCTCAAATCAAATATGGCAAACGTGACATAGTTTGGATGTCAACAACACCAGAAGTAATTGGTTCTTGTTTATCCCACATGACCAAACATGTACACTCTTAAAAATAAAGGTGTTAAAGAGGGTTCTTCACAGCAGTGCCATAGGAGAACCATTTTTGGACCTCAGAAAAAAAACTTTGTTAAAGGTACTTATAAAAAAGGTACTAATAAAAAACATTTCTTTCTCACCTTTTTATACAAAGAATGTTTTGTGTAACAGTGAGGTTCCATGGATGTTAAAGGTTCATTATAGAACCATGCAGCCCACCAAAGAACCTTTTAGGAACCTTTATTTTTAAGAGTGTACTGTATAAGTACCATGTTTAATTTGAGAGACTGAAAGGTTTGGCATTTGACAGACTGGTCAGACAGTTTGTACTGCAATAGTACAGAAAACAATAAGTCATAAATTATTTAAGAAATTCTGTTTGGTTTCACAGAACAAAATAACAGGTCTGAAACACCATAGGGGAACTATGTAACAGAATTGGTATTTTTGGGTGAACTGTCCCTTTAAGTGTCCAAAAAATGTTTTTATTTTAAAGACCCTTGTAGTTCCTGATATTTCATCATTTCTGATCACATACACAAGGTCACACTGAAATCTCTTTTTTCTCACCATCTACAGTGCCAAGGTCATTCTCAAATGTCCTGTAGTCAGGGTGAACTCTATAAGGTCTACCGCAGTGCTGCTGGCTGTTTCAGAAGGAGGGGTCTCATCTGCAGCCAAAGAACAGGGGTCAATGCGTAAAGGCAGAGTGGAAAACAGTAAGAGATGGACAGGGCCCTGCATGCTTGTTTGCAGTGTAATCGTTAAGTGAGGAACTGAGTGTAATGTTATGTGTGATGCTGAGTAGGCAGCCTCTTTAATTACACACTCTCCTGAGCATGTCATTCCTATTCCCTAAGCATAGACCAGACTGCCCTTTATAGAGAACACCTCCCTTAACTCTCCCTGTCCTCACCTCAACCTCTGAGACACATTTAAATACAAACAACACACACACACACACACACACACACACACACACACACACACACACACAGAAAGATGGGGATACACACAAACTCACCTCAACCTCTGAGATAAATTTAAAAACAAATGTGCACACACACATAGCAGGGTATATATACACAAACAGACAGATAGACAGGGATAAACACACACACACTGATAGACAGGGATACATGCATGCATGCACACACTGACAAACGGGGGATATACACACACATACACAGTGACAGACAGGGTGGTATATATATATGCGCACACACATTTAAATATGCACACTGGCCTTTAAAAGGACAGACTAAATTAACTCCTTGGCTGCTCCAATTGAGTCTCGGTCTGAAAGCTGACACTTCCAGAGGAAGGTTTTTATTAAAGGATGTGTCTATGGAATCAAACCTGTCCCAGGATTAATCTATTAAACATAACACAGCTGGATATAAGGTCTCTGTGAGGATAGAGGAATATGGGAGCTGCTATAGGCACAGAGGCAGAGGAACAATACGACAAATTAAACCACTCAGTTACTTGGATTCCATAAATCACTGGCTTACAGATGTTTTGCCTCCTCTCCAGCGGTAATTTTTCATAGTCACCGAACGTAACTGCACTGTTCTTTCGACACACTGTTATGTGCTACAGGGGATGCTCAGTGTTCGTTTGTTAAAAGATTTCTGTGAAAGATTCAGGAGGTAACTTCAGATCTTATTGTGGAAGCCTATTACGTACTGTACTAAACAGTGTCACAGGCTTAACCATCAACTAATTAGCCCTTCGTTATAAAATCCATTATTTGACCTCAACCGTAATTAGCAGTGTTGCAAAGCATGTGATCAATTACATGTAACTGAAGCTCAGATTCGGTAACCTCGGGTTATTGTGCTATACACAAACAGATTGTGAATCAGCCTTCTCCCTGTAAGATATTTCTCACAGTTAAGACACTTTTTAGCACAATGCTTGGCAGCTAATCCATTGTGACAACACAGAAAAGCAAATATCACAATCAAGGACATTTCAAGATCATCTGTCTATTCATTAGACTGATTGCCCTGAAACATATCTTATGAAAATATCCCATTTCCTCACTCGAAAAGCACTTGAAATTTATAGTAATAATAAGAATAGAATTCTCTGCTGGCAGCGCAGTGCAGTCTAGAATAGGTAGCTGGACAGCTTGTCTTCCTACTGTGATTGACATTTCCATTATAGTTAATTAGAGGTCTGCCACACAGACAGGTCTGAACAGATAGCATTACCTTCCTAATGATGAGACACTAAAACCACACCCTCCAACCCACCAATCCTGGAGAGATAAACAAAGACGCTGAAGCAAAAGAAAGACTGGGGAGTCTAAGAACGAGTGGGGAGGAATCCAACCAATTTACAGCAATCCTTGAGTTGTCACTCAAGCAGCAGAATTGGTTTTCAACACATTCTTGTACACTTAGAAAAATGTTTGTTTCTTGTACAAATAAGCATATATTTACTGCAAAAAACTCCCAGATACCTGCTAAACACGTACATGGTACTAAAATTCTAAATTAATTGTAAACTGTTACTTGCCTGAACTATTTTTATGGCCTAGTTGATACTAGATAACAAATCAACGGCATGGCTGCATATATAGGCACACTCCACTCCAAAGCCAAAAATATTGAAAAAGAAATAAAAGAGAAATTCTGACAATAAATTGTTGTCAAAAAAAACAGTCAAGTACTTTGTTTAACATTCTGTATATGCACTATATTGAACTATGTTCTATAACCTATTATTTTCAGAGATCGATATGTGTGATACTGCTTTAAAACCTGATCAAAACATGGTAGCTTAGAAGGAAGTATTACAGCAGCCTTCATCTCAGGACCATGCTTATGATGTTTTAAAATTCTCACTAGGTATTGGATCAGAGGCTTGGACTCCACTACACTAGGATATTCTAGGATCCATATCTACTGCACTAGGATAGGACTTGATATTTGCCTGCTTTTTATTCCCACATTTCTGTTAAAACTTTGATAAATCGGAAACGTATTTAGGTCAATTTAGCAACCATAATCTATGTTTTTGCTTGTTCCTTGAACCTTAAATTTAGTATTTCCTTTCATGCATTTGGTGCAACTACAAAGTGCTTTACTTTTGAACAAACTCTGGGTAAACTCTTACTCAGTGCTTCGCAAGTCCTAATCTTAAATCAGCGAGTTTCTGAATTCTAAAGCTGTTGGGCAACCGGTCCCAGTGAATTTCAACATTTAAAATGTATGACGGAGACATCGTACTGAATGGCGTGTGCATGCAGATTGGCTGCGTTAACAGCAAAAAACATGTGCCGGCAAAAAGTTCAAGAGAATGCTATACTGAAATGCCAGTCGTGCCATTAAAGTCACTAAAAAAGTCTGGATTTCACTCTATAGGCATAAGGGGGAAGCTAAAACGCCTTCCCAGAGTTTAATTCCAGTCTCAGAAAAGTTTCAGTCTCAGAACCTTTAGCCCCACACACTCTGTACAACTAAATCCCATCCAAGCTATAAGGACAGATTTAATAAGGCAGGGATCAGAGGCACTGACTGACCGTCGCACGTGCCTCACGCGCTGCGGGAGAGCCGAAACATGAGCATTGTGAAAGTGGGATTATATTGGTCTGATGTTAAATAATGCATGTCATTATCTGACGACGGGGAGTGATTAAGAGTCAGTGTCTGGCCAAAACAGAATGTACCTCTCCCTACTGTCACCTCTGCCCCTACCCCATCATAAATCACTTCCCAAATCTGATCATCCCTTTGGTCCCTTCATTATTTAAAATGTTTTTCATCGGTCATGCAAGGTGAAATTAGGTGATTGTATTGGAAAAGGCTGACTGCGATAGAGAACTTTCCTTTAGCGAATGAAACAGGCAACTTGGTTTATCAACACAATATATACTGTAGACCTGCATTACAAGAGACATGGATTTCAGCCACACGAATACACAGGCTGCAACAAGCTGCCTAAGGCTTTTTATGTTTGAAGCTGTTGAAAATTGACAGGACTACTAATCAGAAGTGTGGTCAAGCTGTAGGAACAGCAGTCCAGTTGACAGCTAACAGAACTGTAATGCCATGCTACGTGATGCTGTAGCTGGAGAAGAGAAGCAGAAAGCAGTTTTGTGAATCCACTCTGCAGTCTTTCCTTAGCTCCTCTACTTCCCCAGCTTCCCCGAACCGCCCCAACTGACTCAATAATGGAGATTTAGCATCTGACCTCAGGTTAGTCAGTGTCTTCAGAGGAAAAATAACCACTGAACCTCCCTGGCTGTCTTTGTGTTGCCTCTAGTGACTGAATTTCTTTCTAATTGGTACAAGGTGGGAGGAAAATTTGCACGTTGTACTAACAACCGTTGCAAAATAATAGGATCAATATTATTTTGAAAAACAAAAACACCACCTCACAGTTAAAGGGTTGGTTCACCCAAAAATTGTATTTGCCATTATTTATTTGCCCTCATTTCATTCTAAACCCACACACTGCTTTTTTCTATGAAAGACAAGGGCTTTTTTGGAGATTATTTTCATTTTTTCCCTATAACAACAATTCATAGTGATAAGGGCCTGTTAAACTTTATATAGCATTTAAGTTTTAAATATTGTTTACCAAAAAATTAGGTTTCATTAAACTGTCACAGATGGTTGCAGTATAAAGTTTACAAAGATGAGGAAATAACAGAAATTTCTTTAGTCTTTAATTCATTAAACTCAAGAGGAAACAGGGAAACACACCTTAACATTGATGTGAGACAGGACAAAGGAACACAGGGCTATATATACCAAACCAAACAAAGGCCTAATGGGTTAATGAACAACAGGTGAACTTGAACTAACCAGGGAAAACTAGAGCAACAGCAACAGAACCAAAAAACAATAAAACAAGACAGAACATACAAGTGACAGGAACAAAATGAGGGGGAGTAAAATAAAGACAGATGTTTCATACAGTGCATCACAATTTCATATTTGTACGTAACTAACAATGTCTAAATATGTTTAATGATTTTATATACACTGTGAACTTATACTGTAGCAATGCAGTCTTGGAACAGTGAGTAGCAAACTATCAGCTGAATTTGGTTAGTCTAGTCTAAATAGACCATAACGTTTCATTTCTCGCTGGAAGGACATGCGTCACAAGCAAATAATCACCCATATCAGGCCATCAACTCAATAAAAACCACTAAGCATACTAATTTGAAGTCAAAGCCCCATTTCAGACCAATTTTGGCACTGAATTAATACCTGCCTCATTACACCTTTTATTTGTTATGCACTGCAGGTCAAGCCACTCTTATTATTGTAGTGGACTGAAGAACTAGAGACTTGTCATCAAACAGATTTTGGTTCTGACTTTGTTCTAACACAGCTGGTGATTTAGTTTAGGTTTAGGCAGGGGGTCAGGGGTTGGCTGATTAGAGTCTCTGCTGGTAAATTCTGTAACTACCATTGTATGGCGAAAAGGTCTGAATTGAAAAATTCAAAAGTACCTGTGCATTCTAACTAAAGAAACGTTTTGGCATCAAACATATGAATTGCAGACATTTCAGTACATTATGGTGGGTGTTCCACCAGTGCCTGATTTATTTTAATTTTTATTACTTTATTTATTTATTGGAGGGCTCTTAATAGCTTTAACAAAATGTAGGGTTTTTCCTTTCCGCTACAAAGAGTTGTAATTAGTGACATGGCAATTACAACTCAGGTCATCCAAAAATAAAAACAGTAACAAACACAGAACTTAGAGCCTATGAAACAAAGATGGCAACATCCTTAAAAGCAATATTTCCGCATTCTGTTCTTATTTTGCTTTCTTGTATATCAGCCAGCTTTTAGCAGGGTTTTGTGTGCATGTAAAAGGTTGTGTGTGTATTTTCTGCAGACAATTCAACAATGATATTCAATATACACCATGTTTAAAGTGTGTAATCGTTGTACCAAATTAGAATTTCTAACATTCCCACAGACATCTATATAAGCATGTTTCAGATTGAAACAACAACCCCGGGAAGGCCAGCAGAAGGTTCTTCTCCAGCTTTGGCTTGCTTTCTCAAAGACTTAGAGTGCAAACAGAGAGAAGATTACTTCGTCCTTAGAGTTTCATTACAATGGAAGATCGGTTTAGCACTCAGGAGGATTTCTGTGGCCCCAGCCAAATGTGGCAGCCAGATAACATTTTAATACACTGTTCTATTTGTTTGTTTTGCTTCCTGCACCCTACCCACAATCCACTAGCACTGAAAACATCTAAATCCAAGGCAGGGGGCACATAGGAAATAAAGGATGGGGCCTGGAAGGATTTTTCCAAGGATGGCACAATGTTAGTTTCAGAGATAAAGCATTTATTCTTTTCCTGAAGGCTGGTGAGGAATTCCTAGCCAAGCCAGACTCTCATCCCACATAAAGCTCCACTCTTCCACCCTCATCCTAACCACACCCACCTCAGGCAAGCTTTATACTGTGACAGGAGTCATAAAAAGATATCTGTGTCTATTATGCATTTATATACAGAATATACTATGAGAAAAAAGTGATGTGCCCAGTTTAAAAATATAACATTGTTCTTTAAACAGCATAATTGAGTTTTATTTGTCATTGTACTAAAGCAAAAAAAATATCTTAAGGCTATTAAGGTATCAAGGCTATATTTCATACCAAATATTAAAGCAATGTTAGACATATAAACCTGAAGAGAAACGTTGTCAATTCAATTGATTTGTACTGTACAGTGCTTACAAAGAAACTTTCCAGAGAGTTGTGCCTTACAACCCCCACTAAGCAAAGTAACACCTGAAAGGAGAACTTTTTCTCCTGAAGATGGTAGATGAAGGCTAATATGAAAATACATCTATTATGTATATAAAATATAAATCTATTAATTTTTACCTAAATTCTCTCAATTTCTAATTTCTTACTTTACATGCAAAGGTTTTCAAACTGGGGTCAGTGGAACTGAAAAGATTTATAAGAACTCAACACCAAATATATATATATATATATATATATATATATATATATATATATAGGAAGTGAATTAGAGCTGGCATGCATATACTGTATATAGCATAAACAATAAAAGAGATAAGCAACAATAAAAGAAACTGATTACATTTTTTCTTGACAATCTCATAGCACCTGTTATGAATTCCACATCACAGTGTTGGCATGTTCCTCTGTGTGGACAAAAATTCGACACCTCTAAGAAAACTTGTCAGCCTTTCAAAGGCCTTTCATCCGGTACGTTTTTTCAAGCTCTGTTGTTATTGTCCCGCTATGCAATTTCAGGAAACCCTTCCTGCTTACTAAACGGCATTAGGCTCTAAGACAAAGCTAAATAAAATGCTGATGTTAAGGAAAAATGGGGCATGCTAGAGTATGGAGTGGTGTGTAGAGTAGCGTTTATTTTAAAAAATATTGCTAGAGAGCAACAAAAGATCCTAATTTTCCTTCTGGCAGTACCGAGAGTTTTCTTTTGTTTTTGATGGATTGGCATCTCAGAGCAGTAGGACAGCACTTGAATTATTAATAGTGAAAAACACATCAAATAATTGCTGTAATGTGTCATATTAAGCTCGGAGTGTTCCCAAAAACAAGTTTGCCCTTCTTATTTCAATGAGACTGTCTGGCCATTCACAGCCTCAGTATTCTCCAATGAGCCACTAACGCGATAGATTTAGAAATTTCAATTTGTATGCACCAACATTGTCATGCAGAGAATGCAGATGTATCTAAGGGATCTGTGCACACCCAAGAGTTTTTGCTGGATAGATGCGCAAGTATTCAAACTGTCATGATTGATTTGATTTTGGCTCCATTGTTAAAATGAAAAGAGTGTGAACAATCAGAATTCCGATTGTTCTGGAACAGCTATGCAATAAGGGGCTGAAAGAGAAGACAGTTGACACCCAGTGTTCACATCATTTCTATGGCACATAAAGCTCAATATATAACAGGGAAATGACCGACGTCGTCTTTAAAAAATAAAACCATGATTACAAAATAAAACTGATGATTACAAACTTCCCCATGAAATCGGTTCATTAACCTCTTAATAAGACGCTGATATATTTAAATGAGAAAGTTGGACTGTGAAATACCAAAAAACGATCTAATGGGAGGGAAAAAATGACAGCTAAACCCTCTTGACCTTTCACTCAGCCCATTAAAACGGACTGCCAGCACCTGCCCGGTAATTAATGTGCAAATGTGACTGTGTCCGTCGCCTGCACCCCTCCCTACATCCACTCACTCACCGACCGCACCAAACCTCTATTTTCCTCCCTCACTTTCTCTCAATTAGGCTGAAGCTTCTAATGGAGATTCTCATTACTGAAAGCAAATTGGTTTTAAATTCCAAGTCCATCAAAGACTAAGTTATCTCAGCTCTATACAGGAATACAAACTTGCTGCTGTGTCTTCCTCAAACTTTGTCATTGTTGTGTATTTTGAAGGTTTTCAGCTCTTACAGAAAGCTTGTATGAACTATTCTGTCCTCAAACAATGAGTCTTTCTACAGTATGAACCAATAAAATCTGTTCTTTTTTTAACAGAGCCTCATGTAACGTGCTCTGTCAACCGGCAGTCACGAGAAGCAGAAGCAATCTTCACAAGCTTCACAAGAGAAGGAAAATGGATCACTGTGTCCTCACTAAACCTACCACTCTGTCTACCTCACTACTGTCATCTAGGAGCGAAAAATAAAGAAACACTGCATTTTCCCCCGTTCCGCTGCTTACTGACAGCTCATATGTTTGGGCGGATGCATGAAGACGGGGCATAGCTAGAGGAAGAGGCTGATTGAGAGGGATTTAGCACTGCTGAAGTTCCATCACTTGGCCACAAACTTCCTGAACCAAATACCACCCGCAAAAGACACTAAGTTAATCCACTCCAAACAAGGATGAGTGTGCTTGCCAGTAAACGAAGAGAGAAAAAGTGCTCTGAGGATATTTCATGTCTTGCTCCATCCATTGTTTCTTTTGGCACAGGAGGAAAAGCAGAAAAGCCTTTTGAAGAAAAGGATGCGTGCTACTGCTCTTCATCGAAGATGAAATATACAGCATACTAAGCAGCATCTTTTGTTCCTAGATGTCTTGGTGGTTCTTGAAGTCTTGTGAGGCTTTTTAAGAAAGTACAGCTTAGCACCAGTTGAACCTGGTTCCACAGGAAGAGCACATTCTTTATATTCCTTCTTAATATCCTAAACATATCTGTTTCAGAGCCTGCCAAGTAATTTGTATAAATTCTGTCAGTCTAATAGTGGAAATCCCCAGTCAAATTTACCCTGGAATCCATAAATCTAAAATTCTTGTTATAAAATATTCCCTCTCTTCTCACATGCCTGTTTCAGTCACAACAGCTTGAGTGAAAAATAATACATATGCATCATTACTGTGGCATGGTAATATTGTCTATTGACTGCAAGCAGTACAGCATAACAACCACTCTTAATTGACACAGTTGTGATAATGGTCATACCTAATTGTATTGTTCTAATTTAAACCACATACAGATGTATGGTGATTTCATAGAGAAAGAATGTGAGCTGGACTGAGTCCACGCTCTAAATAGGAAGATAGGGAGATGTTTGCTCACGAGCAGCTCTCTCTAATACTGCTGAGATCTGATGTTGTGGCTCTCAGATTAGTGAATATTTGTTGCAGATTCAGACTTGATGCTCATCTCTGTTTACCTTGCAAGTCAAACTGTCACAAGCCACTCAGCTTTCAAACTGTTCCGCTCTCCAGCCTTTTCAACTTCCGGCATTCCTTTAATGGGTGAAATAATAGAATATATTCACTCACAAAAAGAAACTAAATGATTGAATGCCATCACATATTTTTTTCTCAAAGGTTGAAAGGTAACATTTAACATTTAAAAGTATAACTTACAGCCGCAGACTAATTTCAGCAATACTGGGTCTTTTGAATGAGGTTGAGGGAGGGAAAGGTATAATAGAGCCCATTCAACCCCTCAACTTTCTTTTGCAAAAGAACCAAAGGGATAAGTCTAATTAATTAAATCATTTACATATCAAAACATTAATTTCTCCATAATAATGGAAGAAAACGTGAGTCATCTGAAAGGAGAAGGAGTACCTGGCATCCCATAAAGGGTGGACTGATGATACTTTTTGTGTGAATGAGAAAGGGAGAAGAAGGATCAGACCTCTTCTCCTTATCTGATGAAGCAGGTCTTAAGCATAGCTATATAATGAGTATCACTACAAGGGCAAAACGTTACTGTCTATAGGGGAGCTATCAGGAGACCAGGCACACTAAAGCCAGCCAAACGAGAACAATGAGATAAACACAGCAGTAGGGCATGCACAGCTGGCAGTAATTGGACATGTTTGGCCTCTCTGCTTACCTCATAGAATTACAGCTGCATTTAAAGGGGAAATAAAGAAGGGTGTGACCTGTGCAATTTGATCATGGACCGTATGGCAGGTTTTTGTAATAGGGTTATATTGCAGATAACCTTGGTAGCGGTCTGTTTAGTTTCCGTATAAAGCAGATGTTTGGTCATTTGCTGTGCCGCTTCTCAGTAAGCAGACTAATGTTTTGCTAATGAGCACCTGAAACTAGTTAGTTAATATACTAGTTAGTTAATTGACAAATGCTACACTGGGAATTCAATCTTATTGATCTTACACTCTGTCATATAACTCGTCTTCAATAGTAACCAAATTCTTCAAACAGTTGAAATTGTTAACATCACACTTAATGCACTTGTGTCGCTCTCGTCCTAGGTCTTCATCCATCATTCAACACAGTTCTGCAATGAAAATAATCAAACACATTGAATCAAGAGGACTTGATTCTGTGAAGCGAATGTATGTGATATTAAGGAGCATTCACATGAATGTGTCTGAAGATTTCATGCAGAAAATGCTATAGGTGGGAAATGGACAACTTTGTTGTGCAAATCAAAGCGATCGCTGATGGTGCTGTATGGAGAAAGATGGAAAGGTCTCTGACTTAAAACCCAAGCCTGCTGATATCAAAGCAAGGAAAAATTCTAATTCATGCCCTCGGAAGAAATTTCTATCAGGGATGTTTTCCTGAAGCTCAGCTTGCACTGTGCGAGCTGGAATGTTGCTCAAATGTTGCTTTAATCTAACACAGCTTGAGAAACATGTCAATATAAACCCACAGGTGCTCTTTCATCACCAAGAACTTGTAGCATGAAGCAAATGCTTCTTAAAGTTACATACTAGTGAAGTTTGAAGATTTCCTTTGATAAAAGAGACAGAGTAAAATGTTAAACAAGACACATTCTTATGTAAACATTTGTTAATACAATCTTTAGGCTCCTGCATAAGGCTCAAAATACTTACCACAGTGGGAGTTCAAACGAGTGAGCAAAATTCATTTTTGTTTGTTTTTTTTTTCCACAGAGTTCCTCTTTATTGCTCTGTGAGTACTTCAACCTCTTGTCCTTGAAGAAGAAACTCATCTGCCTCACAGGAATGAAGCAGTTATTGTGAATTCTCCCTTCACGCTAGCTGTTTAAGACCACGCATTTTCTCTCTGTGCAACATGTTTCTCTTCTACTTTCTGTCTTCACCTTGAAGGTCTTGTCTTTGTGATCAAGCAACAGCATCAACATGTCAGTCATCTCCCAGCATCCATGCGCTGCTGTACCGCTTAAGGGTAACGTGAATATCAAGTCTGATTTCTGGCTTAGGTGGAAACAGAAGTTTGTCTTTGAACCAACAGACATTGTTTGGCTTTTACAAATGCTTAAAGGGACAGTTCACCCAAAAAAAGAACATTTTGTCACCATTTACTCACACTCATGTCATTCCAAACCAATTTGACTTTCTTCTGTGGAACTCAAAAGGAAACATTCTGAAGGCTGTTCTGGATCTCTCTTACATGCTGTTACACAATGAATAGGGATTTCATCATTTCAAAAGTAGTATAATAAAAGTGCACAGAACCATTGTGACTACAGATCATGGATCAGCACAGTCTTCAGAATTTCTCCTGGAAGTGTGAATAAATGATGACAATTTTCATTTTTGGGTGAACTATCCCTTTAAGATGATGCAGAAGTGTTAATGATATTGCTTAATGTTAATGATTAAGAAATATGTAAAGATAACATTTAAGTTTTTATTTGAAAATAACAGTAGACATATATAAATAACAAGCCATCCTGTTCTGATTGAACATTCACATAATGAAATACTTTAATTCTGTGCTTTACTTAAGCATCTCTAAAGCATGCCAGAACTCCAAAAAAGGAAAATAAATTGTGGCGGAATTCCAAGAAAGCATTCAAAAATGATCAAAGTTATGAAGAGGACATCTGATAGATACAACTCAGCTAAAGCAAACACTGCTCTATATCAGTCAGGAAAAGCATATGCTGATCATATGCAGTCAGAGGTGCCTGTCAGTCACTTTTCATTCAGAGCTCAAACATCCTTCAGATGTCATGGGCTGAGGTCTTAGAACAAAATCATGCAAATACAATATGTATAATTTAATGGTAGAGACTTAAATCAGTATAAGCCAGTGTCTTGATGTTTGGGATGGGTCTAAGAACTAATGTGCTCCCAGTAAACCAGTGATGGTGTTCAAGAGAAATACCAAAGCATTTGATCTTTTTTTGTAGATATTTGTGTGTGTGTGTGTGTGTGTGTGTGTTCATGTGTGCGTGTGTGTAAACAACACTATAGACTTTGATTTCACTTCAAAGATGCTGTAAACACACAATCTTTGCCCACACAGATAGGCAAAGACCATAGCGGTTCTCCTCTTCGACTCCCATGATGCTCTCTGAGTGGCATATTGACAGTTCAGTCTGACGCCTCTCTGCTATAGTTAGTGCTGACACTAATGACAAAACACTTCTGCTGTTTATCTTTCATACGCTACTTTAAATAGATACTGAATAACAGTAAACAATTGTTACACATACATATACAGCATTTTTATTTGTCCTATATCTAAACACCATACTGTCATGCTACTTGTAGAAAGCAGTGTGTTTACAGAAAGCAATCGTAAACAATGTCAGTTTTCAGACTGAAATAACCAACTGCATTTGTCAGAATGGCATAATACTGTATTAAACTGTACACTTGATCCTATATCTTTACTGTGAACTATTTTCAGTGTTTGATGCAGACTATCTGAAAGTTAAGTAATTCCTACCCAACACTGGATTTAAAGTACATTTTTTCCCAATTCGCTACATTAAATATGTAATGTAGTGAGATTGTAAAAATAATGTAGCATAATACTGTAAACAGATATACCACTGTATTATTCACACAGTTTAAAAGTTTCATATACAGTAAAATAAATTAGCCAGCATTATACAGCCAAAGCTACATGCAGTATGCAGTTACAGTATGCAGTTAGCATTCCATTTTAAACACAACCTCTGTGATTTATGTCACAGATGGCAAATGTGGTCAATGTCTGAGTAGTGCAATATCAAAGTCACTCATTGGAAAGGTTTCCCTCTACTGTGCCATGCAGCAAAACCAGCCTTTCTTTTACACCATCTAAGTCTCTTTTAAGCATACACAGTCCAGCCCACTTAGAGGAAACTGTGTGGTCTGCCCCAGGATCCTGAGATCCCACCCCAGGCACCCCATTCCCCTCACCGCCTGCCACAGGGCTACACATACCTGCATGAACGCTTCCAAGGGTAGAGCGACTGGCATGGTCCACTGCAACCCCAGCCTGTCAATCTCAATTGGGACAGGATACTCTGCGCAGATCATCTGCATGTTCGCTGGCTCCCAGCGGCAAGCCTGGAACACCACAGGATGTGACTCAACTGCCAGGAGGCAGAGAAGAGTAGGTAAACAAGTCAGACACAGAGGGAAGCAGCTAATGAGAGTTGATGTACTGTATTCACTTTCACTGTAGCTGCTATACATGTGACAGAAAGATTGCACTGAATAATGTGAAGCTTTGGAGTCTGATAAACTGTTAAGAGCCAGTGTTATAAAAAAGTGTTATAGCACTACAACAGAGGTGGGGAAATCTTGCTGCTGTTAAAATATGCAAGACTACCAAATTAATTACAAAACAAAATACCTTAACTTTTTAAAAAAACTTGCAATAAATATCTTTACGTTTTGATGAAATACCTGATGCAATAAAAATAAAAATCAGAGATTGCTCCTGCTTAAAATGCACAGTAAGTGGCTTTAGATAAAAGCGTCTGCCAAGCGTTTGAATGTAAATGTAATATGTAAATGCTCTTTTACACTGCAGCTCTGGAGACTCCTTGAGTTTTAATTTGTAATGTTTCATTCACATATCAACAAGCATTACAGTTTCTATCACCTGACCCCTATACCTGTTCAGACAGGACCACAACCTCCCCGTTTATTAGAGATGGGAGCGTCTGTTTTCTACAAATGGGCGTAATACAAGTGCAATGTTGCGTATGGTCACATAACGGAAAAAAAGAAAGAGTCTTTTAAACTTTATCTTTTAATAATAAATATATTAACTTATTGATGTCATTTTAACTGATAAAAATATTTATTTTAAATACCTTCGATTTAGAGTTACTATTGCAGCTCGCAATAAACCTACTGAAATAAACAAGACTCGATCGTATAGATTCGCTCGATTTATAATTATAACATTACATAATGTTATAATGCGGAAAAATGAAAGTATTTTACCTGACACCGATATTAAAGGGGATAGTTTTAGCCGTTTGCGTGATTTGTCCCGGTAGAAATTAGCGCGTTAGTAAGAGCTTCTACGGTAGTTCACACAGGCCAAAAAAAAAAACAGGATAAAGGCGTTGTGGAAATATAATATCGACATTCATTTTCAGACGGGATAAATTGACCACGTTTGTAGATGTGAGTAAATTCAAAAAAGACTTGGGCCTTAAAATGATAAAATCAAACTCTCCTGCCTTAAAAGTAGGCCCGTCCTAACAGGGGTCAGGTTAATTTTCTTAAATTATTTAATGGGGAAAAAATTCAATCCTTATTGTAAGTGAATAAGAGTATAGGGATATAAAATGATAGTGGATAGATTATTTGGTTTTGTGATGAGATATTCCACAAATCTCAGAGTTTATTGCAGACTTGTCCGAGCTCAGGGGAGACGTGAGATTACTGGAATATGTTTCTTAGGGGGGAAATGAGGAGCAGGAGATTTCAGCAATTTTCAGATCGGAAAGAAATTTGCTCTTCATCCATTCTCATTGATATATAGGACAAACTATTGAGTAATGAGATCCCATTTGTAATTTTTTGTGATTCTTTCCTGTGGGTTAATACAGTGTCCTGACAAGGCTTCATTCCTCAGGTACAGTGGGTGTTTTTGGTAAGGGGCAACGTAATTTCAGCTTCCCACAATAATTAGACTGGTCTAAATACAGCACCCTACTGACGTCAAAAAAATGCTAAGAAAAATGTCTAATAATGCCTGAGTGTGTCTGAGTCACCGCTGGCAAAATTCAAATAACTTCTGGCTGTTAAATATAACCTCATATCGAAACTCTAGCATGGCCTTGTGACACAGGAGAATATAATATAACACTATATATTGACTGCCTACTGTATAAATATTAATCCAGTTGTTCTTCACAAGTCCAGCAGGGCCAGAACAAGATCAGAATGGTTCCATTCGCACTTGCACAAGGTGAGGGTGATGGGATTAGCTTGTGAGAGCCGGTTAGGTGTGATATATATGAAGCCACAGGTACAAAGCAGGATGGCACTGAAATTGCAATAGATTTTTCTCCAGAGAGCTTTCTGACTGAACATCAGTCCACATTGGATGGTCACTAAAGAGATTAAAATGCCAAGAGTCCAAGCTGCAATATTTACTGACGTGCAAAATGACCAATATCATGACTTAACTCGCTGTGTCAGGTGTGACTACACAGGTTAAAACACAATAATTCCCCTGTCCACACCTTTAAAGCATGAATCACGCGGACCACTGGTTTAACCAACCGATCTGTCTCTCAAATTCCTTCTGACAGCTTTCTTCGGATTCATTTGATGAGAGGAAGGAAACAACCTCAGTGTGCTTTTGGACTCTGCCCAAAGTAATGTCTCCAGAGGATGGTAGAATAGAATTCACTTTTTTGTGAAATTCACTTTTTATGTTAAAGTGCTCAGACTTTTAGCTGATGTTCTGCTCTCGCAAGCCTACAAGAGCTGTGAAGGTACATTCACATTTATTATATAACCGCTCTGTGTCTTCAGAGGGATTTTAGCAGAAACTGTAAGCTCATCCTGTTCAAACCAGGCAACGACATAGACATAAGAGCAATTTTATTTATTGATCTAAACATCTTACTTACTTAAACTGGGTTTTACAGTATAATCACAGAAAGTAAGAGAAAGCTTTAAAGCTATATTAGTGACAGCCTTCTATAGAGGCAATGTTTTTATACAACAATAAGGACTAATTAATATTTTATATATAATAAATAATTTGTGATAATGACCAGCTGACTGTACAAATACACAAACAGCGCAGAGGAAAAGATATACACATACAACAATGAAATGCTCGGTCTCATAACCTTTACTGAAGTTACAGTTTTGATGTTCATACCACCAAAACTAATGTGAAATCTGGCATGTCAACAACCTTTCTTTGTCCTACATCTAATGCCAGCAATGTTCTGTATAAATGTTGATTGCGGTGATGAGGGCCCATCCTGTGCACTGATGTGATGCAATGCACCATATAGAGGACAGCTAATGTGGCAGAATGTATGTGGATTGTGTCTGAACACAGATGTCCCCAGATGTATTTCACCCAGCACCAGCACAGCCACAGTCCTTAAGAATGATGTAGACAGGGAAACAAGACTGCCCCCCCTCCCCCCCCACATCCTCAGATTAACCTGATTATGGCTATTCTATGTCCGTGATAATCCTGTATGGTGGGTTATGAGGAGATAACCACTCTGGGATGATAAACAGAGCAGCAGTCGCCTTGGAGCCGTAGCCCATTCCCAGACAATAGTGTGGTGATTGGTGCTGCTCAGAATTAGCAGTGAGAAAGCCCTTGAGTATGACAGGCACTAAGATGAACGGAAAAATCGGACAGCGAATATTACAGTCAATATTCATTCTCACCGAGAGCTAATGAAGGACTGCGTTTCCAATCAAAGTGACTTTGCAGAGGGTATCTTTCTCTTACAATGTTATTTAGCACTGAGGATACAAGGTACGATTTAGAAGTAATAAACACCATCAGAGTTGAAAGGTTTCTCTCCATTCATTTCCATCAATTATAGAACAAATCTAAGAAATAGTGGCATCGTGTTGCCATGTGTTCAGGCTGCTAAGAGGAAATTTCTGTTGCTTCCGATGTTGGTCTTTCGTTTGCTTGGTTCTCATTTATGTTTCTTTACATATCATTTGATCTGAAATACTTCTAAAATGCTTCAAGAAAAATAATACACAAATGAAACGTTTTTGACAGTAACAGTTTCATTAACAGCTCATACTGAAATTTCAGATTTTTCAGACTGTAAAATCCTGTGAAATTTAGGCAGACTTTGAAACATTAAGGTCTAAAGGAAACATGTATGTAATTACAGTACTGTGATCTTTTTAACTAACTAAATAAACTAAATGAATCTGAGAGGAAGGAGATTTAAACAAAATTCTCCATCTTCATTTAATCTCATTTACGTCTAGGACAAACAATGAGATATTAACAAGATTTAATTTGTAACTTTTAGCCCCTGTGGGTCCAGTCTGCTGTTGTGTACCCATTCGTAAATATTGTCATCCACCAGCTTTAAGGGTGATTAAACTGTAAGGGTTTTGAATTCCTGTAGGAGGCTTCCGTCTGGCTGGCTAATCCATCAGACCAGCCTAGATGAGGATCCTGTGGATCTGTGCCCTAATCAGAATGAATGATGCTGCAGTGATCAAGGATGCAGGTCAATCTCTTTCCAAACTTCATTTACATGAAATGTTCCAGCCTCCAGAAAGCCATTCAAACCCCTGGCTACAAGCACAGTTTACCAAATATCTTGTGCCCTTGAGATGTTGTCCCTGTGGACAAAGCTGCAAAAGTCAGCAGAACACCCCCTGGATGACAAAAACGTTGGCATCTGATTATGGTAGAACTCTTTCCAGCAACTGTGGGTCAGTTTTAAACAATGCAAACAGGGTGTTGGCAGGCCATTTTTTAGTTCCAGGAAAAGATAATAGTTCAATAGCTCAGCCAATTATAGCTCAGCTTCAACATGCAACATGAAGTGGTATGTGACAATGTTTGCATTTTCTACTGGCTTGCTAAGAGTATTCTCTACAAATGAATAGTCCAGTTTGTGATAAGACACTTCAGCATTTTAACATCTCTCTGCATCTGAAGATGCAAGCAGAAATACTGTATAATGACATGCTTTTGATATGAAGTGCCAGCATTTAACCAAAGGAAACTGAATAGATCCAAGTAAAATACGATGACAGAGTATCAAAGCAGATAGAGCACTTATGTCTTAGCTTTAACTGAGAGCCTCTCACCGCTCCTATCAGATGAGCCATGATCTGGATAGGACATTCTTAAATGCATGTTTTGCTTCATCTTGGCCCTCCTTAAAGTTTTTCTTAGCAAGTCAACACCAAACTCTTCAACTGTGACTTACACGGCTCTCTGACCTATCTCCAAAGATAATTGAAAGAGTTTACGAGATTTGAAAACTAGACTGGCTCTAAAGGTTTAGCAAACTCATTTTCTGAGTGCCAATTTACAGTTGATTTGCTGACACTTAAGAAAGGCGTGGAGGGTCTGTCTTATCCTGAAAGTTGTGGAGCCTTAGGCCTGCCTGTCCTAATCTGCAGATTGAGGTTCTGATAGCTCTATGTGTGTCTGATTGCTCTCCATTTCCCTGAGGGGGTTGCCTTCCCCCAAGCTGTGCCCTCCTGCTCTTGATTGGCTAAAGGGTTTTTTTCTTCTATTCCTGCTCAAGCATCCTATTTTGATCATAACAATTGACTGTGAGAGAAATATCAGAAGGCAAGTGCAGGGCAAAAAAATCGGTAGTTGTTCATTTTTCTTGAGTAAACCTGGGAAATTAAAGGGCATGTTAATAATCTGCTTTTTCAAAGCATATGAAAGAATTAACTGTGCTGTTGTGCTGGACTTTAGAGATGTGATATTTTGTTGTTTTATTGGAATCTGCTGAGAGCAGCTCCGAGATTTTTCCAGGTCTGATTTACAGTATCAAATATATCTAATGTAAAAATAAATATATAAAAGGGTTAATAACTTAAAAACATTTGAAGAGATGATATCTGATTTTTTCATCTGTCTATAGTAGAATCTATATATGTATGCAAAAAGACTGCCAGCTGCCCATTGGGAAACAGATAATACTTTATACATTTGCCAATAACTAAATATTCCATCAGCTTTAGAGTAAGATGAAAAAACAAATTATAGTTTATATTGAAAAAAACATTGTGAGAGAGGCCAGTAATGAAGGATTTAAATTTAGTAGCTCAGAATGGGTTAGTCAGGGTGCGCAAGTCATATAGTCAGTTCTGCATAACATTTGTCTGTATGGTAGCATGGCACAAAAGAGACCATTACTCAAAGAGAACTGTGTGAAAGTATCTCTGGACTTTATCAGAAAGCATAATAATGACCCACTTGCTCAGTTGCTGTAAAAAGATTTCATGCTCACATCACAACAAGATAAAGCTTTCTAGCCAAAATTCTGAGCAATACGTGTGGTGCTAATCTAACACTGCCCACACCTCCACAAACAGCACACATACAGTGAAGTGGTGGTATCATGTAGTGAATGATTTTATCAGCAGGACTGGGCATCTTGTTTAAATAATGAGAACAATAGATATGGCTAAATACAATTTCAGACCATTACAAAATTAGCATCTGAATAAAATGCATTTCAGCAGGACAAAAATGAGTCATACTAGCTAAAGAACAAATAAGTCAATGTTCAGATGGCCCAGTCAAAGGCCTGATTTCACTCCAATTGTGAATCTGTGATGTGTGTAAGCATTGTATAACAAATTTAAACAAGCAAATCTGCTCGTAAGAAAATGGCCTAAAATGTGTGCGAAGCTGGTATTACTGCAAAATATTCTTCCAAATAGTTTATTTACCTTCACTGTTTACTCTTGTTTTCTGAATACTTTTGCGAGAGAAAGAGACAGGGAGAGAGAGAGAGATGAAAAAGAGAGAGGGAGAGAGAGCTTTTTATGCATTTGTGTATGTGTATTGTGACAGAATCAACACTTCAAAGAAAAGTATCACAGTCATCCAAGGTCAGTTCAAAGCAAATAAAAAGCACACTCAGCAATGTCAAGATGTGTGCATGGCACTACAGCATACTACATTAAACATACACAAGACACAATAAGCCACAGATCCAACACTCAAACCAGAGCTTCAGCCCACAGGACAAAGCCCCAGGAATGTCAATATATGACCGGAGAACAAGTCTCCACCAGACAACCAAGATGCGTTCTTTAAAATGATTGATTAGAGCAACCTTGCAACCTTTAAAAGTTTTCTCCATATCCCTCTGTTATTTATTTGTTATTATAATCTCTCTTATTAATAATATTTGGCTCCCAAACACACAGGACGATCAAGTAAAGATCCCCAGTGTTTTCATAACATTTCAAAACCATTCGCTCGCCTTTCCTTTGGCTTAAAACAGCCATTGCTTGCATAATTATCCCAGCTCTTTTAATGAGTTTTCCACTGGCTTGAAGCGGTAATTGGATTTTTCTGGAAGCAATCTTGTTAAATGCATAAAATCGTATATTTAATTTAGAGAGGAAATCGATGGCACCGTGCGCGTCGTTGGCAGCGCTCGCGCCGCTGTGGTCATGCAACGAGCAGGACTGAGGAGGGAAGCAATATATTAACACGCACACTAACATCTCGTTACTGTAATGAAAGCTGTAAATCCGAAGCATGCCTTTTATAAGTGTTTCATGGGAACCGTATAAGCGAGAATCGGGTTTTTTGTTGCGTTAGGGAGTCTTTATTAATGTTGTTAATTTTCTAAATGGACCGCGATTTGCGCAGAAAGCTCAGAGACGTCATATTTCAGTCAAACAAGAATCGTCAAACAAACCATTTAAATTTCCCATCAATATTCCCGAGGTCTGCGTCTGACATTTGTGCCTGACAAACTGATTTAAAATCTGCGAGGGCGACGAGTTGTATAACCGAGGCGGCATTGACTAAGAGCGCAGACACCTAGTAAGCGCTGCGCCTTCGGGTCCAAGTTTAACTGAGGCCAGGAGTCTTGAGTGTCATTAGAGAACTGCTTGTTAAATGATCATAATCAAGTGAGTAACATGCATGAAGTACTTCTGTGCTGTTAAAATCATTTTTATAAGTAATATTAATTAGAAGCAATCAGCCACTGGTCTAAAGTTGTCATTATCACACTTTTAAATCAGCCAGAAGCTGCACAGTGGAAATGGCATTGCTCTGTAGTCACATTCAAACCTTGTGTAACGCTGTACATAGAAATGGAAGTCAACATTGTTTTAAATCTGCATGTCTGTACACGTTCATCAGATGTGCACTAAGATATTCGCACATCTCAGCCTGTCACTGTTTACATTACAGCAAATGAAAATGAATGTTTAGCTATTTAACAAGACATAAAAACAGTGGACAGGATGGGAAGGATTTCTGTCCAAAGCTGTTCCTTTATTTCTTGCCATAGCAGCATAAATGACAAATATACGGTTTATTTGTAGTTAGAATCTTGAGAAATTGCGCATAATTTTGCCATACCAAAATTTATGCAGTATGTTTTATTAAACTCCATTGCTTTTCATGATCAAATAACCAGCCAGATATAATGAGCCCAGCATTCATATCATGAGCTGCGTCTTATGAGATCATTTGCTAGAAGGCCTTATTAACTCTCTTAATCTCAAACCATACAACAACCAGTTCAAGAATGTAAACTGAATCAAACTCATGTCAATTCTTAAAAGAATTAGCTACATTGATTTTTAGCCCCTTTGATATGTTATAGTGTCTCATGTCTGGGAAGAGAATGATGACAGGGTAACCCCAACCTTCCTTGTTTGCATTATCTGCTCGCTGCAGTGACTTGCTTAATTAAAACTGTATTTATTATTACTTAGTGCCAAGTCAAACGAGATTTCAATTGCCCTTTTACTTTTCATTTAGCAAACCAGTTAACAAATAATTACATTTGCTTTCTGATAGCAGCTTCCCTCTAATAGTTACAGACAGTATTCTCAGTCTCCATTACCTTTAGTCAGACAAACAACGATAAGTTTTCACTATAAGGTTACAAACCTAATCTGTTATCAACAGGGTAAAATGGAGAAAACCTTTCTTTATTTTATATGCGGAATAAAATCCCATTTAATTCAAATCACACTGCTTTTTAAATGCATGCAATATTTTAGATGTATATTTTTAACTATATAAATCCAATCACATATTAATACCAAACATTTTATGCCGATCAAAGTGACAAAATGAGCATTCAAAAAATAGAAATAGTGTTAGTCCATTGTTTGAACACAAATGCAATCTTTAGATTCTGTGACCAAACATTTATGCAGTCTGAAAAACAGTTTACAGTGTATATCCAAATAGCAACATTTGTTGCGAACGAAACTGAAACAGAACATGTTTGAGAACAGATCGCAGATATCTCACACTCTGATAGTGTGGGCCAGGCTAAATAGAAATTCGTGGAAAGACTGCCATCCTAACACATCAAGCTGTGTATGAGAGAGACTAGGATGGGTTTGAGCATGCTCATTGCAGGGTTCTATCTAGCCCCGGCATGACAATTTATAGGCTAAGCTTCACATCCAACCATGGTGTTGCACACCCCGTCTGCACGTGTTTAGAAGTGTGATCGTATTTCTGGATGCATGTTTGCGTTCTCCAACGGAATCATCAATCTCCTCTCTCAAAGGCTAATTTAGCCAGGGCCTTTTAAATGCTCTGACAAGCCCTGTGTCATTCATCAAACTCAAGGCTGCGTTGGCTCTCTATGCTAGCCTTGATTACACATCATGTCTGTGCAAACCACCCTGTTTCACAAACAAATGCAGCCAATTTACCAGTAAGATCTCCACATTTAGCACGGATCAAAATATGCTCCGCCTGGCTGTCTAAATGAATGAAGGCAGTCATAAGGAATTTGCTGCACCAAGCTGTGCGCTGTAATTTGCTTTATTACAAAAAATCTGTACAAAATTTTTCCCAGCATTAGAATTTAGCATGTGTATAATACCATAGACTGTTACTGTAATTTTATATTGTTACAATTTTAAATCATAATAACCTGTCAGACAACAGCTAAACATTAAATATACTGTATTACTTTACGTTCTGTGTTATCCTTATCTTATATGCTGGGTCACAAATCACCAGTTATTGTTTAGGATAACTTTTTTACATTCTTTTTTCCTCACCCCAATATGGACAATAGGCCTGCTTTAAAAATAAAATGAACAAAACAGCCCTCACAATAATCAGCAAGAACCACTGAAAAACTGTACACAAGACAGCATAGAGAACTACAAAAACAATTCGCTGCTTTGAGGTGTTTCAGGAAAGAAATAGGCTTAATATAAAAGACTTCCTTTCAAACTCTCACTGTCATAAGGGTTCTCTCTACAAACTTACAAAATAACATCTCAGAATAACTCAGGTTGACAGCCTCAACTGAAAGGCAAGTACTATACATTTGCAATGATTAAATCCACTCGGCTCTGTCCTGCTCAATACCTCATAGCCTATTCACTACGAGTTTGACTTTGTATTTTGGTCAGCGTAACTGCAGGATATTTCAGAGGTTGTGATAGCAATGCGCTTCAGCCGGAATTTTCTTATGGAACTAAGGCCTGATAACAAATGTGAAGCTATGCATAAAGGATATTTTACAAAGCAACAGTTGCAGTTTCTTGCTAGGCAATATGCTTGGAAATGATATTGGTGTTCCTAGTTGTTGAATTCATATTGATTTTTTTTTCAAAGAATCTGTGAGTCACAGAAACATCTGATAGAACAGAAACATTGATCATTCAAGCATCGTTGCTGTACGGCCAGCTGGATGGCACGGTTTTCATTTATAACCACAAGGACAGCACTTCAGATGTCCCTTCTGCACAATTGGTATTCCTGGACCAGCTCATATGGCCCTGCAGTCCACAGTCCATTATTCTCCTGGGCATGAAGACCTCTCTTTAAGCTTTTGTGACCACATACCAAGTCTAAACTTGGCTTCTAAATGCAATTTTAAATAGAAGTGCTTCAAAGTTGAATCTCCCTGTCTATTCTTTGACAAAACCACTGTTCTTTGCAGATATATCCCCCCCGCGCATTGACTGTTTCCTTTTTTCCTGCTCTCTTCTTTCAAGCATCAATGAGTCAGTGGTACCCTCTTGATCATTGTTCATTACTATTATGCCCTTGATTGAGCAGACCTTGGCAAGAATTTTAATCCCAGCTAGGAGGAGAATATATTGCTGCTGTCGCCGTGGCCATACAGGTCAGCCAGCTTCCTGAAGCGAGGCCCCCAGTCGCTCAGATAGTCATAGTTCTGCTCTGAGTCTGTGCTCAGGGAGTCCAGAGAGCTAAGGGACTCAGCCACCGAGCCACTACCCTCAAAAGCGTATGTCTGCAGGGAATCATAGGGAGGGGCGGAGGGATCAACGTCGGCATCCTTCAGGCGGTCCCATATAAACTCTCGAAAGATTCCGTTGTCAGGGGTGATTTTGTAAGGGGGAGGCCGGGAGCAGTACAGGGTGGGCACCTCAGGCGTGACATCTCTTCGAGCTTTGCTGTCCCTCACGATGTTGAGATTTCGCAAAGCCACCATGTCGAAGGCCTCAGTGTCTTCCTCGCCTCCGCCTTCATCATCGTAGCGCACAATGTTCTCTCGCACGTCCCGGTCTTCATCCAGGATCAGAGGTTCCTTCTTCCTCCTCCTCATTGTCACGATCAGCAGCACCAGCACTGTAAACCCAGCACAGAAGAAATGTTTGGTGTTAGATGGTACATGCAAACCTGAGCCTTCATAAATCCAACCAGACACATTAGCATCACAATTAGACAATATAACACAGGAACAGGAAAATGCAAATAATTATTTAATCTAAAAATGCAGGCTCTTGTCACAATAAACAGCAAAGCCATGAGATATCAAGCAATATGTCAATTTTTCAAATGTTACAATACAACTCCTGTACCTAAGCAGGCAATTCATAGGATGATTCTCCTAAAAACATAAACGCTAACGTGCTATTAATACATAACTATTTGAGAAACCCAACCAGCCTGAGCTGGGGGCATGGTTACCTTACTTACTGACCAAAGCCTGGCAAGTGTCTAGTAAACCAGTTTAAAACTAGTTCAGAAACTACACACATCAGCTTTAAAATACCCTAAATGTGCATATCTCAGACAGTGTATTTATCTTCATTCTTTGCAAGATAAGGAAAGATACAAGATATTCAGATTAAGTGTAACAATATCTCTACAGTATTTATGACACTGAACAAAAATATGCCTCATTGTTTTACAGCCAATAGAACATATCTGTTACCCTCAGGGCCTGACACATCTGCGCACAACATGAAAGATAACCTGAATTATCTCTGCAGTTCAATTAGGGCAGATCTGGTACATTAGTTTTATCAATAAGTTCATCAGATTGGGCTGTAGTGGTTTTAATAACACTGCTGACAAATTCTGAACAGGAGGTGTTTCATCATGGGAGGTGCTCCTGGGAGCAGGAGGTGTTAAAGGAGTTACAGTCTGATTTAATCTCATCCTACGTGTTTGTTTACAATGGTTATTAACTGTACGGCCTCTTATCTGCACACACAAACACATGTGCTCACATTACGCATATGGCAGTTTTCTGTCCTCTTACTTTTAGCTCTTTAATGTGTGAATACAAGCAAACAGACTGAGATAAATACATATATGCACGAACATAAAATTTAGGGTAGATATGTGCTGTAAATATGAGGGTTTAAAGGCAACTTGCACCCCTTCCCAACCCCCTCCGCTCTAAAACAAGCAGCTTATTCTGAAAAGATCAGCACTAAATCCTTTTAATGAGTACAGCATATGCCTACTGTATGTGTAAAGTAAGACTGGATTATGTGTCAGTCATAAAATATCACCCTGCCCTAACAGCACAGACCCCATATACACAACATCAAAACAATCAAGACGAGCCAAGGTGGCGCCTGGCGTACAAAGACAGGCAATTCGAACCATGGATCAAACACGTAATGCGGCAAAAAATTACATGAAAGAAAAGGACAAATTCTGTTAGTAGAATAAGAGAAAAGGGGGAGCACATGGTGAGAAATAAAGAACACAGCGAGACACATGCACAAAAAAAGTGAAATAAATCCATTTTTTGCAGTGTGTGAAATGCAAAACCAATTCTCTGCGTTGCCGCTCCCAGACCCATAAATGCGCAGGATCTTACAGTACAGCCACAACACAGTCCTCCCACGGGAGTCTATCTTTCTCTCTGTGTAGATACCGCATGTGTGTATTTGGCTGCCAAACCAAGCTTGAGGGGAGCTGATGAAGTGAAGGAGAGAGAAAGAAAGAGGAGGTGTAAGTGGGAGCAGGCTGAAGTGAGAGAGAGAGAAAGACAGAGTGAGGGGAAAGGGAGGCAAACGTCTAATGATCCATCCTTCAGGCCTGCCACAGCGAGTGTGAAATATGGTGCCAAAACCCCATACTTCATCCTCGGGCCTGGTGTCGTTTCACAGGGGCAGACAAGCTGAGCGAGTGGGTCGACGAGGCAGCGGCTGCACGTGTGCAGTCACAATTACAGTATACACACACATACCAAGAATGATATAAGCAAAACCAAAGCCAACATCAACCTTACATCCAAGCGCAACATTCTTACACCAGAATTTGTAGTGCCAAGGAGTAAATAAAACATTTCTGAACTCTTAAGGAATAGTTCATCTAAATATGAAAATTCCATCTCTAAACTTGTTTGACTTTCTCTGCTGGAACACAAAAGGAGTTATTTACAGCAAAATGTACAAGCGGTTCTTTTGTATACAGTAAAGCGAATGCTGACTAAGGCTGCCAAGCAAGATTTTTAAGGCACTTAAATTAGTCATTTTCTCACATAAAACAATCATATGACATCAGAAGATTTGGAATTTAGCGCACAAGTCATATGGACTAATTTATATGGAATTTTATGATTTTTTGCAACATGATAACCTTTAGTTTCCATTCACTAATGAAAGTGTTTCCATACAATGAAAATAGCAGCACACGTTTCTGCAAAACAACAACTTTTGTGTTTTGCCGATGAGCATGCAATGGTTTTAGAATTACATGATGCAAGTAATAACAGAATTTTAATTTTTGCTTAACTATTTCTTATATATATGTATACCCCTTTTCACCAAGCTGGGCATCACTGAATATTTTCTAAAACAAAGATGTAGTGTTTTGCAATATGACTTTGCTTACAAGCATGTCGAAAGCTCTAAATTTTTCTTTAAAAATCAAAGCTGAAGTTTAAAGCCCACACGTCTCTTTTGCTGAAAACTAATTCAAAGCAAAGCACTGTTTTATTGGAGAAGACGCAAGCATGCCTGCTACTCGACAATCAAAACAACTCTTTAAAGACATAAGGTTTGATTTTCTAAGGCACTGTTATACGATTACGGAGTTATATAGATTTAATGCAGTCTTAAGTCTTAACTGTTACAGACTGCACCCACTTTAGGGCTTGATTTAGGCTCAGTGCAGTTTTGACACAAGATGGATGTTCAACGAGAGCAGCAGATCAATTTAACATTATCCTCAATTTGCAGTAATTGGATTGAGAAAACAATCCGTCATCCAGAATCAATTAAACAACAAGTGAGATATTTTGTGGGGGCCTCATTCCCATCGACCTCTTAAAAATGAGGCAGTGACTACTAGATTATGCACTGCCCTTCTTTTTCTCATTCGCTCCCACTTTCTCGCTCTCTTTCTCTCTCTTTCTCTCTTATCTCAACCACTGCCAATAGCCCCAGGCAATGAAGACTAATCAAGATATACTGGCGATACTCAGATTTATCTGGCTGTTGACATTTATGCCACTGCCCAACACAAGATATTTGGACTTTATGACACCTGTCTGTCCCTACATTTTCACAGTGGCGACATTATCTTATAAATAAATTTTGATTTATTCCAGGTGCTGCAATAGTGCACTACATCGCCTTAAGGGGCCTCATAAGTATTACAGACTGCCGTCCAGTCACACTGTCGGAGGCCATAGGGGAAGTGCACCTGTAAGAGAAAATGCCTGATTGGCTGAGCAGAGCAGAAAAGATGATGTCAGTCTTGCGTATGTGACCTGTGGGTACGAATGTATCAGAGCGCCCCAGGCTTTCCTGACCTCTCTATATTCCTCTGCCTAAGACTGTGGAGTAATAAGTAGAAGGTTTCCATCAGAAGTCAGCAATGAGTGCTGCTCAGCAGCTGTCATCATGTGATATCCGCTCCTGAAATTCTTTCGACTACTTTACACATAACGCTGTTTAAACCTAATTTGTTTACTATAAAAGCCTGGCTGGACGCCTCCTATTGAACTCAATTAATTTTTTCTGTATCAAATTTTTACGAGCCATTATCAAGCTTTTGGGTGTATGACTCAGATGTTGTAATAATGACACTAAGCAAACGCGCAACAGATTTAATGGGGAAACTATTTTGTAGGTCATTAGGTGATTTTGTACGTCATTAGGTGAAATGGAAATACACAAAAAACATTCAAAACAGACGTGCTTATGTATCATTAGGTCTCTGGCAGGTTTGGATGAGCGTTGCTTTGATAACTAAAGCGATGGCAGGCAGGAAGCTTGTTGATTCATTACTCCAGAAAAAGATAAAAGGAGCAAAAGAAAGATCTCTTTCCCTGCACAGCTCTCCTCTTCTGAAGCCATTCTCATCGTTCTCCTCCTCCTCGCAACCATGAGTGAGCAGTCTTGAGCCCTTGGGGCCGGGCTCTCTTTGCCAAAAATAAATGCATTGCTCAGATCAGGCAGAGCAGTGGTCTAATCCAAATCTGGTAGTTTAGAAGGAGAGGGGTGGGGTGGCTTTACTGGAGAATCCTGCATTCACATGACAGGCAAACCACAGGAATAACTATTTCACATCAGCTGGAGCTGTTAACAAGTTAGCTGAGCTCACATTCAGATGATAAATCCTGAAAAGTCAGTGATCAATCAACACACAAGGAGGGAGTCTGCTACTGCAGGCGCCAAACGGTGCTGTTTTCTGAGGATAATATTTCTCACAAGGCCTGTCGATCTTAATTAGGGACAGAACCTGAGCTATCAGTGCATCAGACAGATGCTCTTTCCTTCCCTTCACTCTGATGGAAAACAACGTAGTTACATAACAATCTGTTGACTGAAGCTCTGTTTCAAACTCTAGTGAGCTGCCTACATAGGAAACCTGTTTCTAAGCATTCTGGCCATCATGGAATTGAATAAACGTGAGTGATTTGACTTTTAGTTGATGTTAGCAGGTTTCTAAGCTTCCAAGCATACACAACAGTGTAACATTCATAATATGATTTGTTAGGTATATTATTTCTTAATAAGCATAAAATATTGTGAAAATAGTTTAATTTCAATCATATTGATCTATTTTTATTGATACACCTTGGTTATAAAGGATATACAAAATAAGTTTTTTGGAAACAATTTCTCTCACCTCGTCCACCATCTTGCATGCACTTTGCAATACATTCTGGGATTCTCGTCTTCTTTTTGAATGATACACACAATGCTGCCTTAGTATCTTTGGCATCTTAGGAGGCAGCATAATTAAGTTGCATATATTTTGGAACGGCTTTCGTGTCTGTATCAAGCCTATGATCTCCTAAAATGTCATCTCCATAGGCTGCTTACTAGATTTTGATATAGATCATGAGAATGTAAATGTTGGAGACTTTTTAATGTATGGTGCTCCAAGTCATGCATAAAAACAGCAGAGAGAAGGCTACGTTTCTTGGGGAACGTGAAATTAAAACAATGCATTCAGTTTCACTGGGAGGATGTATTATTCCAGATCTACAGTTTAGCTGTAATGTCTCTATGGAGATAGAAATGAACTAGTTCATGCTTCATTGTAATAGCTCCAAAGAGGTGTAAAGAAAAGCTTTTTGTCGCTTATTTGTCATCCGTGCACAGCAAAAGTAGAGTCAAAAAGAGTAGTCAAACAATGAAAGTGTCTGGATCTCAGTTCCACATGTGTACACATACAAATTCCATTGTCTCAATAATAGAATACTCTTAAGACACAGGCAACGTCTGTCAGAAACCAGAGATATTGCAGTGTCTTTGGACAGATCTCCACTGCGCCAGCTGAACCGGAGAGACAACCTATCAATGACATAATCAAGAAATCAATCACCCCATCAGGACTGCATTCACTCCCTCTGCACAGTCATCAGGTCAACAAATCAACACAAAGACACGCCAGTCAAACAATCAGACCAAGTGAATGGTACATATTGGTTGGAGGTCAGTCATCAAACAATCAGCTAATAAGGCTCCAAATGTAGTAATCAGACACACCAGCAGCCTCCCAGGAGAGGGTAAACAAGTCAATTGTGACCAAGTAAACCTCTCTGTGCACACCGTGTACGTGCTGTTTGAGCTGCCTGCTCCTGTACTACTAAGTTAACGATGACCAAGCTGGATGAAAAATGTCAGGACATGCAATAAAGCTCTTTATAAAAGGTTTAAAAAGCAACAACATGCTGTAGATTGAACAATAATGCTTAGTTGCATTCAGAAACCTTCAAATTACCATTCAACAATCAAACTATAAAATTTCAAGGTTGATGCTGACACAGTTTATTCATGTTGGCTTGCTTTTTAAAGCAACATCAAATTCTATACTATTTCCTTTCCTAATAAATGCCCTTGACTGTTTGTGCAATTTATTCATATGAAAAATAAGTGGCTTTTAAAAAAATGTTTCTCTGCTTCTTATACAACATTTCTATAGATTTGACCAAGGCCAGGTGGCCAAGGAAAAGTAATAATAATCTGTGACAATAAAGCTAATGATTGAATTCAGATTAATTCATTCATGCCTCATCCTGCATTATTTCCTATTAAATGTTTTTTTTTTACTCTGATATACGTCACATTACAAATGCATTACGGATATTTACATAGCCAAAAAACTCAGAAGAAAACTAGCACTTCTAGCTTCATAAACCTGCATATCAACCATTGCTCTGTGTGCTGAAGAGGGTTAAATTGATGTCCTACCAAGCAGGGTGATGAAGCAGGCCAGGATGGCGACTAGGGCTCCGGTGCTGAGACCCGCTGACAGCATGAAGGCTTCAGTGCCACACGATTGGGGGGTCCCATCAGAGTCACAGTCACACACTCTTATAGACAGTGTGTTAGTGCTGCTTAGAGCAGGTGTGCCACTATCCACTATCAACACAGGCAGTCGATACATAGCCTGATCCCTCCTCTGAAAACCACTCCGCTTAGTTAGAATAGAAGCTGTATTGTCTAGAGAGAAGGAGATACATATATATAACTTTACATGGAAGGTAATATGAGGTGAAATGAGTGAGAATATGTAAAACGACTCCTATGAATAGATAAAATGACAGCAATGCTTAATCTTATTAGGAGTAATAGCTGAGTTTCAAGGCTTCGCTATAAACTCTTACTGTCTTAATGAAATCACGTACCTTTATTGTCTCGGAGAGTGAAGTTCATGTTCCCAGCTGTCTCTGAGGTGAGGGAGAAGAAGAAACGGTGGCCGCTGGGCGGTTCATCTTTATCCACTGCACTTATGGTTTCAATGACCTGAGACGGTGTCACAGAAGAGATAAAGAACAGGGGCATGAATACAGGAAGATTACAACATGGGTTGGTAGTTTCACAAAGCAGGAACAAGCTACAGTCATGTTGTCATCAGTATATAACCATTTACTGTTACATTACAATTATTCATTTAGAATACACTTTCATCCAAAGCAAATTACAGTGTATTCAATGTTTATAATTTATCAGTTTGTGTTTGCTGGGACTTGATCCCTTAACCTAAGTGTTGCAAGCACAATGCATCTGTTTAGCTGTCAATTTTAAAGACATTTTTTTATTTTAATTAACTAAACTTGTTTATAGCATAATACATAACAAGGGCTGTGAGAGGACACCTTTTGAAAACAGACGTTAAGTAAAAACACACTGCTTTGTTTCTGTTTTCTTCGTTTGTTTCATTATACCCAGACGTTAAGAATTTAAGACAGACGGAGGGATTTCAACAGACATTAACTACAAGTCTGCAGTTGAACTAAGGCCTGTTGCCTTGGCTGTGTCATTTTGGCAGATAACACAAAGCTTTAAGAGACAGAGAAAGACTCAGCCTAAAATAGAAGGCGAAACTTGTTGAAAAACTCAGAAAAATTTCTAGGAGGACAGCATGTTTACATGTCAAACATCAACACAAATGACAGCAACACAAAAAGCGTTACAGCCATCCTGGTCTCCTCTACGGCAGCACCTCACTCAAGTCAGAAACATCCACAGATCTCTCACTCACAGCAGTGTCAGTTCAGCGATGAATATTTCATAGTATAGGTAAACCTGAATATTTCATGCTAAACTACAGAACAATTTTAAGGGATCAACTGAATTCAAGGACGTCAACTTGGAGAACACATACATTTCACAATGTCAAATAGCACATTAAGTTCTGAAATCGTGCCGAAAACAACATCCAGAGGATAGAATAAGTTGCTAAGCTATCTGTGATGGGCGACGCTTATACGGTATCCAGGGATTTAGCAAAGTATAGGGCCATCCCAGCCTAAAGCTGGACCGAAACCCCCAAAGCACGGTAAAGTGCTGCGTTTTAGAGATGAATATCAGGGTGACCCATCAGGTGGTGCACTAAGAAGATTCTCCTGACACACTGTTGTGGCCTAATCTGTGGGCTTTGGCTGGGTTAAATACTGTGTGCACAGCTTTTCCCTAGTGTCAGGCTACAGTCAGCACAAACTCAATCTGCTTGAAAATCTCCTAAAACCCCACACACCGGCCAAGCAGGAACAAATGCAGCGGAGAGCCACGACTAACAGACTCGTCTCCTTGTCTGCTGGAGGAATATGACCTTGTGCTAAGCGGAAGCTTTTCAGTGCTATAATTCTCCACTCGGTTATTTTATTTAATGCCACCTCCCCCACTTACGCTAAGTGATTATTTGGCAATGGGAACTATGAAGGATTTATCATTTATCTGTAAATATTTTTAAAATCATAAAATGCTACACTATTAAAAACTCTCCTGTCTGAACGACACACGTGGAGCGGGATGTTCCCGTGGTGCTGAGCGCTGATTACAGTAAACTGTGACAAAATTAATTACAGACAGTCCATTAAGATGAATGCAAAGCGTATTGATAAAATCGACGATGCAACGGGTTCATTTAAAATGAATAAGGACGCCAAGCTACAGTATCTAAGGTTTTAAACAAAACCTGATTATACGTTTACCGAAGCCATTATTAACAAACAGCAAATGACTGAAGTACAGCCAAAAAGTACATCACATAGCAAAAAAAAATGGGTGATTTTATTTCTTTTTTGCAAGTAAAAATTGGCTGGAGGGCAAAGAATGTCTCCTGAGCCATCCGAGCTCATAGAGTGTAAAAGGGAAATGTTACCGTAGTGAGCTGGCTCTCTACAGCAGTGGTCTGTCAGCCAGCTGCAGCTGACCATGTCTCTGAGGCATAAAGAGAAAAGACAGAATATAGACGACCTTAAAAGAGATAAAAAACCCCTGGGAAAACACTGACTCCTCATAATCTAATCTGCTAAATCACCTGTAACAAATCATCTGGCTCATTTAGAGACTGCAGCTTCCATTCGTATTAAGCTTCTTTTAAATTTTAAAAGTCATATTAGGAACAAAAGAGAAACCAAGGGCACTTAGGAAAACGCACTGCGCTGGAAGCGGAAGGTGAAGACATGCGTTTGGTGTGACCCCATTACAAGCACTTGTTGGATGGGGATCTGGGGACCTCTTTCAACAAGCCATCTGTTTTATACTTGGATGCAATGATGCAGAAATTTCCCCCTGACTCATATCACCCCTGTCTATAAGGGATAGGTCACGATGATCGACTAGTCATTTAGTGAGGTCAACTAGTTTTAATATTTTTACCACATATGCATACCTATACATATGTAGCACATATATGTGTATATTTGTATATATTGTACTCACACACACACGCACACACACAAACCTGGTTCGGAACAGGTTTACCGGGCCACTATTCTATACCGAGCAACTATATGCAAAAATGTTTACACCTGGCAATTCGTCACAGTTCATTCAAATTCAAGTGCTCTATACGCTCTCTTTCAGAAAAGCTGACATGTTCAGGAGCAGGTGTGAAGCTTTAAATATACAAATGTGCAGATGAGGCATACGAAAACAACATCGTGGAGATACACTGGTAGACAATGTAACAACAGGCACAGGTCTGCTGGAAAACAACCTATTTTCCCTCAGACACAAATAGGCAAACAGCAGTCGCAACTATTTGGTGAGGTACTGAAGTGACAGAGAATGCAAAAGTGTCATTACTGTTGGTTGATGATATTGTCTTGATTCCTCATCTAACAGCTCTAGGAACACCTCATTCGAAAGCTTTGACTTACAGATTCAGTCCCCGAAAGCACTTGAGGATGTCTGAGAGCCTCTTTGCTGTAGGTACAGAGGTTTAAAGACAATGATAAGGACAGATGTGTGGCACCAAGACTCGCAGAAGGCTATGCTCACCGCATCGCTCAAGTGGACCCATGTTTAAAGATACAGAGGCAAGCGTGAATCACAGGGGAAGCTAAATGATTATGAAAACATACAGAAGCTTTCATCTCTATTCAGAGAAGGAGACACCAATCCACTGTTCCTCAGAGAGGCAAGAAAGTAATTTAGCCTCTAATATAAGAGAGCTTTGAAAGTTAGTGATGGAAGTCTGGGGTGTCCAAAACACAGAGTCTTGGGGGACTTTT
Organism: Chromobotia macracanthus; assembly: GCA_036877525.1. Classification (NCBI taxonomy): domain Eukaryota; kingdom Metazoa; phylum Chordata; class Actinopteri; order Cypriniformes; family Botiidae; genus Chromobotia; species Chromobotia macracanthus. The sequence continues at coordinate 3,445,058 of JAZGTH010000013.1, forward strand.
ATAATGTGTTTCAAGGCTGAGATAACATTGGTGAATGGAGACCACCAGCACCTTTTCACTTAGGCAAAACAAACATGATTCACAGTGACTTTGGGACACAGGCAGGCCAGGACTAATTGTTATGGCACAGACAATGATGCCACAACAGGGGATTGTATCTCACGCTCAGTAGACCCTGCAGCCGTGTTTTGTTTTCTTTTTGTTTCAAGGGTTCTTGTGGGAGACATTATTTTTTCTAAGAAAAAAGCAAAACATCTTTTATTATCCCTTCACTGCTCCCAAAATAACAGATTAGATTAAGTCAATTTCTGATACGCTAATAATAATGTTGTAACATAATGAGCAGGAATTTCAAATTAATAACTATTAATTCTCAACTAAACATACATGCCGTCTGTCAAAGATGTAAATGAACTGATAACAGTTAATAACTAGACTTTGAGCAACTGCATACCATATTTAATTAGATTTTGGAGAAAACACGAATATCCATAAAAAAAGAACATTCTAGATGAATTTTGCATCATGTAATACAATTTGTCAGCGAGCTTTAACATTCTCATTAGAACAAAATGTTTCCACTATGCTTTCATAGAATGTTTAGTAGCTGACATTTTTCTTAGCAATAACATTCATTCTGGCTAACTTTTGAATATGAATATGACAGAGAATGTGTCCGAATCTGACTCTAAAATGAGTACAAACTGTTTGTTTGTTTGTGTGTATGCATTCTGCAATTGGCTGCTGCAGGAACCTCACATTTGGCTACTTGACACAACACCATGCTCCCCAACAAACCAATTTCATGCCACAGTCACCTCTGTCTCATTTGCATTGGTGGAAGGCTTTTTCCACATGAGCGCACAGCGTTTTGATCCCCTGATTAGGGTGATCTGCAGCAGAAAGCCACAAGAATCCTGTTGTTATCGTTTGTCCATCTGTGTCCCTCTGAGCTCTTTAATAGCTGTGAATCTGCACAAATGTCCAGATTTATTCCTGTTGAATTTGCTAATGGAGGATATCAAAGATCTAGGAATCCTCAAAGCAACAATAATATTATTCAAATAAAATCCACAGCAGTATAACCTTGGTTCAGACCACATAGCTGCAGACTGCAGTTCATAATAGTTATTCTCATTCAGTAGTGACTCTCAACAGATATGTATTGTCATTTTGGTCTATAGCACATTTTTCATTTGATATAAAAGCCTTTGTGTTACAGGATAAAGAGTTTACTACAATACCTGTCCTGGTCCAGCACTTTCACACAGGTATGTTTCATACTCTATGGCAAAGACTGGCGCATTGTCATTGATGTCCATCACTGTTATTAGAGCCACGCCTTTCCCCACCTGTGATGGATCCACTGAAATCACAGGGATAGACACATATGCATAAGAAAAACATAAGCACATAACATCAACCAAAACATTCATCTGAATGTTTAAATTATTTTAACATGCCATGACAAAAGAGGATGGGCTCCACCTGCTGAGTCTTGGTTTCTTCTCTTATCTACCTAAGCATCTGTTATTCTATTATTTACTCCATCTAATGTCATTCCTAACCCATATGCTGTTATTGTTTTTCCGTGAAACTCAAAAAAGCTTCATAGTGCTCACATTGTAATGGCGTTTGGATCGGACATACTCAAGAATGACGTGCAATGTTTTTGACGTCCATCACCATATGTGATTTTAGAGCTGTAGCAGATAGTGTGTTACCAGTGATTAGTGACTTAAACAGTAGTCTGTTAATCACTTCAGAAATCTTGAAATACCGTATGAATGTATGGAGTACTTCTATGTGCTTCTATAATGCTTTTAGGGGCCTGACAGCGTGACACTTTGAACAGTCATTGTACAGAAGCAATGTGAATATTTTTCACATTTAAGTCTTTTGGTTTAACAGCACATGCATATAGTAGAGCATAAGCAGAATGAAAGAGAATCTTCAGCAGAACTACATAAACAGATTTTCTATGGGTTTTCATACTGTTAGCTTCTTACTGCATAACACTTGCAGCTTTATACCAAATAAAGCTCTGTATAAGTCATTATATACAGCCACTGAATAACAATATATTACTTTGTTCAAATACCAACCAAAAATTTTTAATTGTTGAACACTTCCTCAGATGAAGGACACACTTCCAAAGTTAACGTACCATCTGCCAAGATACTACAGCCTACGCTTTGTCCTTTTTTTAATGAATCCTTATTAAAAGTATTTTATGGGTCATAACGCATTTTGTGTTTCTCCACCTCCACACACAGTTCTGTAGAATCAATTGCTGTAGCTAAGAATGAACTAAATTCTTCATTTACCAGGGCTATCACCTGCATTTGTTTATAACTGTACACTCCCTTGTAACTGGCTGTTGCTGTTTAACATGTAGACCTGATATATGTAGTATATAATAGTATATTACAGTTTTGTAATAATGCAGTTTTAGATGTAAATAGAATCTATGCATGCTATAATTAAAACAATTTTCATTTGTTTGTACAATTTTACACTTGTGACAATATTTTTGTCATTTACTTGTTTTCACCAATTTCTAACCTGACACACTAGATTAGGATTATATGCTTTTTTTGGTGCATCTGCAACTTTTTCATGTCAATTCATATTCATGCCCATAAACAGTGTACTGTCACTTTAAATGAATGTGATCGGTGCAGCCCAAAAAGGCTCAACATCTGCACTGCTGCTGTTGCGCTCTGCTGTGTGAATACTCTAACCTGTTAATATGGGCGACAGGACAAATATGATCTGCTTTTAGTTTTGTTTGTTCATCTTGGTCTAATAATTCTTGAATGAGACTTGAAGCAATGAAGACTTGACCTGCTGTACAATAATGATCTCAAGCACTCAAGACTTAAACTCTAAATGCCTGAACTGATTTCTCTGCATTAAATGAACCCAGAGAACAAAGCACTGCATTTTACATCTGAAGATTGTTCAGATGTTGGAGTTACGTTAATTGTGTGACTCTTTCATACATAAAGACACAAAGCCTCAGAAAAGAGTACATTTATTAAAATGAAAGGCCTTATAATTGACACAATACAGACTACAGACAGTCAATGTTTGACTTCTTTCTGTATAAAGGAATAAAATAAAGGGACTACAGGAAATTTACTGCCGCACTACAAGCAATAGAATTTTATGTGACTTTCAATCAAATTTGAGCTGTCAAAATATATAAGCCAATTTCAACATCATCCCATTTATCAGCAATCCAATTTAAAACAGCAGACACAAATATGCATATCCCAAGCAAAAAAAAAAATGTAATAACCCAGGCATTTCTGGTACATACGTGAGAGTTTAGTATATAAAGCCCAGTGTATATTTTATTTATTTTATTACTCTTTTTAGCAAAAAAGGTGAAATTTTCAACCACTGGGCATGCCACACTTGGCAATTGACAAATTAACAGACTGCGAGAAAGCGTGGGGTTATTTTTGTTGTGTAACTATGCAATGCAGATATCTCAGATGGTATTTCTTTTTAAGCACAAGCCAACACCAAACACCTGTTGAGGGCACACTGGCTCTAGTCAACCAGAACATACACAGCTGCTAGCTTCCTTTGAGTGGGCTGACTGCTGTTTTCTAGTACATTGTAGTACATTGTATAATTCATTGTCTACTACAAGAGCAATACACCAACGACATTTAAGACCATTTTGGTTGTGTGCTTATCTACATGGTTTAACAAAATTCTTCATGCGTTTAAGCAAGCTGTCTTGTCATTTGGATCTCCTTAATTTTGGCATCGTTGATAGTGAGGGCATTGAGGACGACGAAATATGGTCTTCAGCCAAATGAGTTGATGGAGAGCATAAATAAATCAATCCTGCAGGTGTGACCACACGCTGCGCAGTGAGCTGAAAATATGCTGGCTTGATCCGAGTTGATTTTCATTGAAAACGTGGTGATTTATTGTATTTTATGCAATAGCTTGCTGCTTTACACGGCTAGCAGAATCCAGCCTAAATGTCTACCAAAAACTTTTCAGGATTAAGCAAAACACATAGCCCAACAAAACCGCGCCAGTGAATATATGTCTCTTGCCTCCCTGTATCTTTATCCAAAGATATATAGAGTCCATCTGCTTCTGTACCTTACACACCTGCAGGAAACATGCTGAGTTGCAGCCAAAGAAAGAGAAACAGTGCTCGGTTTGAGGTAATTCATCCATTAATATGACTTTTTAGGGTACGAGAAAAATCCAGGCAGCTTGCCAGCACTGGATTCGTATCATAACTGGCTTTACAATGTTCTAAACAATAAAACGGGTGATAAGTTACCTCAGAGGTGATGTGGCATGGATAGTGGCCGTTAAGCACCTCGTCATCACAATGACTGTAATGTCACAACCAACACCTCTGGGCACAGACTCATAATTCGGCATGTTAAGTGCTGTCACAAATGTAATAGGTTGTAAATTATTGACCAGAAGAGGAGATCCTGGCACACACAGCAGCCCTATTCTGATGCCCCTTTCAAATATCTTTGCCCTCTGAATCCAAAAAATCCATTTTCAAAAATTGAGATTTCCTCCCTTATGATTTTCACAACCATTAGCTTCTTACCTAACATCGCCTGAAGACAAATGACTTTGAAGCTACCTTTTGGGTTCTCAGTCTCATTCTTACAAGCAAATAGAAGAGGACATTTCAATCTTCTCTGCCAAAACCTATTTCAGAACCTAGACTGATGGCCTGTGGGAATAAACCTGCAGTCTATGGTTAGGAGTGTCCATATTTGCAGGATACAGGTTAAGTATGTATCCACTGATGGATATTATTCCTCTTCATCACTAAGTCAATCTGGTTACATCTGTCTGCGCAAAGACTACCGGGTTTCCGTGAGAAAACAACAAAGGCCACTGTGAAAATCGGCATCAAAAGATGTTGTAAGAGGAGGATGCTGCAACTTTGGCCATCGGCTACGATCAGGATGAGACTTGATCAAACTACATGAATTCTAGAGGTGCCAGCAGACAGCGGTCACCTCTGTGACTCTGCATCTATTCAAAGCCTGGCGGAGGCACTCATAGAGATTGAACACAGAAGCTATCAGCCGTAGAGAACTCGCAGCTGTACGTGAACGAGACAGACACAACACATGCTCACAGCACATGCTTTGAAAAATTGATCACTTCAGAATAATGCTAAATGTTAGCCCAAGCAGAGTCTGCTAGCCCTGGGATAATTAACATTCATTGGGAAATGAATTTTATCTCCTATTAAAGTTTGAAGAATTTCATCTTAATAGAATTTTGGATTGCAAAAAGTGAAACACAGCTGCTTGGAGCACCATAATACGAAATGAAATTAAAATTGAATAGACTATTTTTCGATACGAAAGTCTGTCTAAACGGCTCATGAAGGGAAACTCACACAGTTGCTATATTGAACAGACCTTCGATATCATAATGCAGCATTGTAGCACATCTGCTACAATCAAATCTGTTTTTATATTATACTTGTGTTTCATTCTATGGGTAAAGAAACATATTTATTGTAGGTACAACCTTCACAACTTTTAAAAGAGACCTTCAGACCCTATCTGGAAAAGTAATAGCTTCATCACTATAGAAATTTTTTATTAGGAGTTCACTCACAGCTTTCAATAGCGAGGATGGTGATATTGTGCACAGCGTTGACTTCTCTGTCTAATGGTTTAGCTGTGCTGATGACCCCCGTTGTCGCCTCAATGTTGAAAAATCGCTCCAGGTCTGTGTTTCTATCTATTGAATACCTGGAAAAAAACAAAGTCAAAACCACATAGAATTTCAAGCATTAATGAGTCTTATGGATAGAAAAAACCCCTGAGCCCACAATTAATTTACAGTCAACGTTTAAATCCACTCTATAAGGAAACGAAATAATTAAATGCAATAGTAATAGCACAAAAGACTTGCACGTGTTTTATGTCGTGTAAAGCACTACTATCAAGCTAATTCATAAAGTAACGCAATAAAACAGAAGTGAAAATTGTCTATGAGGCAATTAAGGTTTTATGCTGTAATGCTTTAAGACTGTAATTTAATCTCGCCTTCATAAAAACTGCATGGCTATGTTGTAAAACACTACATAGACCCTTTCCACCAGGCTGTACCGTACCTAATGGGGCTGTTGGTAGAATCCGGGTCCAGGGCGGAGACGGTTCCTATGATGGTTCCCACTTTAGCAGCTTCAGAGACAACCATTTTACTGAGCGGTGAGGAAAAAATAGGAGGCTCATCTACATTCTCCACAGACAGCCTCACCATTGCCGTATCGCTGAACGGTCCTTGAGACAAGAAGCGTGGATCTATGTTCCTGTTGGAAGCCTCAATTTTCAGAGTGTAGCTTGACTTTGTCTCGAAGTCGAGATTCTGAGCATAAAAGAAAGAAGGGCAAAAAAAGTGTTAAGAGTTTTGAATTAGTAAACAAGGACACAGTGTATATGAGTATCCAGGCAAGTGGAAAAACAAAGTTCACACTTAAAACGTGGCCCTGCGACGTGTGCACACATTATGCGCCCAACAACCCTTGATGCTCTTCTTTTAACTCTCATATTTCATTTAACTATTGCTATCGATTGACAGGACACAGAAAGAACAGTGTCAAAGCAGTACATCGATTTTAAGACAGAGATACATGATGTTGAAAATGTCTTGTGGAATACTTTCTCATGTGTCATTTATCACTCCTGTCTGCTGTAATATGCAGTGCATTGAAAACTACCTTCTGTGCCTGCTTCATATCACTGACAATACACAACTTCCCTGAGGGTGAAACCAAATCCAGCACTTGTGCACGTTTAACTGACGCTGTAAAATGAGAAGTCAAAGTCAGTTAATTGTCAATTTGATTCTATATGGTAGAAGAGGAAATAAAATGCAGTTTCCCTGGAAACCACAAATATTTAACGTTGTAGTGAAGTCACTGAGGTTGTCATACAAGGGAGGTTGTCGTTGAGGGCTGCATGTCAGTAAATATAAGGTTTTAGTCAAAAGTTTAATTACACAAAATTGTGTTTTCTAGCAGTGGGATTTGTATGTTGATTTCCAACACCTTGTACCAAACTCTCCTTGATTAGAATGATTGCTGTAAATTCTATCCTTTAAACTGTAATTCCAATACCCTCATATTACTGCAATAGCTGTTGTGTAAACAAGAAATCTACAAGAAATTTACTCTTATCGAAGCATGTTGTCACATAAGATCAATGTGGGTTAAATGACCTGTACCCTTTTTCTTAGGCAATGATACTGGAAATGTTAAATTGCTTTTTTATATATAAGCCTTTAAGGTATGTGCTTGTAATGTATGAGACACCTAGCCCTGGTTACTCCAACCCAAGACAATTCAAGAGCTTTCGTAAATTACAATAAATACTTTTTGCATAACAATAATTTCTGTTATAATTTCTGTTAATTATATATACCAATATAGACAATACAGTATAATAAAAAAAGAAACAAACCATCTTAGGAGTGTATAACCCTGAATATTGTACCAAAATGGAAAAGATTTGCACCTGAAAGACTCACTGGGAAAGGGTAGATGAGTAGTCTAATAGCCTGTGGGAAAAAAAATCATCAGAAGTGTATGTTCCTCAGACCTCTCCCAGAAGGAAAAGGGGCAAAAAAGCTAAAGGCCAAAATATTGTCCTTCATGCTGTTACGGACTTGCTTTATACACTGCTTCTAGGAACATGCTGAGCAGTTTTCACAACAGGGGCTTCCAGGCAGAGGAATAGCAGTTTCCAAACACTGATGATTTCCTGAAGTCAACAATTATCTCTTTTGTCTTGTTGACATTAAGAGATAGTTGTTGACTACACACCATATTTCTGGGTGTCTCATCTCCTCTCTGCATGATATCTCATCATTGTTGTTGATGAGCTGTAGCACTGTGGTGTCATCTTTAAACTTGATGATATGGATGCTGGGGTGCCTGGCAATCAAGTTGAGAGTCAGCAGCATGAACAACAGAGGACTGATGACATGTCCAAGAGGGGCACCTGTAGTCAGTGTGAGGTCCTGCTTGTGAGGCCCAGTGAAGGATACTGAATAAATACGTTTTTTTTGTCATGAAGTCCAGGTTTTTGTTGTAACGTGTGATATCTAATTTTACAGCACAACAATGTTCACTATTTGATATAAGAAAATGTTGAATACTGAGATTAAGTCAATGAAGAATGAATTTCAACACAAATTTTATTCATAATACATATTTTGGCCTGTAAGTGAAAAGTCAGGGGTCTGGCGTAGGTGGGATATAAGGCTTGACACGGGTCATGACCAGCTGTTTCAAGCACATCATTATTACTGGGGGTATGAGAGCAACAGGAAGCTAACCAATAAGGAATGCTAAAGTTGACCTCCTCAGTACTTTCATTCTACAGAAGGCAGCCAAGCAGAGAGTAAATGACTTTGTCATAGATCAAAAGGGTCTTGACTTGAGTTTACCATCTTCTGTACTCGTGGCCTTGAGGCTGACCTCTTACAGTATCTGCAAATGCATGCTGTTTAAACTTTTGCATATTGTCTTATTGTGCTGCCTTGACTGGCACAAAACACATCCAGCTACTCTAATGACACAATCATTATTGCAAAAAGCTACATTTGAGGGCATTACTTCCACTACTGTGGGGTCCTAAAGTCTGAGACACCAAATGAAAATGCTTCTCTTGTGCTTCATTTAATAGCATTTTTAATCACAGACTATATAATTGCACAAATAAATGTGATCTTTTAGATGTGAAGTTTTTTTTCCTAGGCCCAAACCCAAGACTTACAATGTTTTTTTAAACATTTGGAACTTAAATTTTTTATGGCTGATGTTTAGATTGTAGGATTTGTTTGGACCAGGCTGCACCAAGTACTTGCACACCATTCACCCTCATTTATATGCTGTCACAGCAAAGGCCAAAAGTACATATAAGGCTTGGGTTGTCTCTAGCCTACCTTCTGCAGAGTTATGACTCCTTCCTGGGTATCTTTGTCTGGTGCGACCCTGAACACCCCAAGGCCGTCGCCCTCTATAATTCTGTAGTCCATCTCTGCATTTGGTCCGATGTCAGAATCCAAGGCTTTTATCTTGGCCACCACAGATGCCACAGGCAGGGATTCAGGCACAGCAAACTGATAGGATTCTGCAAAAGAGGCCCACCAAACAAACCCCCCCACACACAGAGGTTATTGATGATGCTATTTCTCTTTTTTCCTTTCTTATCACCCAGCTGTTAGGAGCTAATAATGTTTCTCTCTGCTCTGTGGCAGGTAAAGCCACTCTACAGATACAGCCTGCACGAGGACGGTCTGTGCTCCGCATGCTTATTCTACAAACTCCCAGATACATGCTGGTGGTGATGTTATCACGCTGCTAAAAATAGGGAAGAAAATGACTACGACCATAATCTAAAAAAATATTTTAGTATTAAAGAAGACTATACTTCTATTCTCCCACATTTCAGATGATCTACCTAATAATTACAAAGCGGCTACAGTGAGCGCTTGATCTCTGTAATACAAGATCAGCCCAAGTCATTAAGCTTCTCAGATTACTCGTATGCTAATGAAGCGAGATGACAGCATGCATTAATGATGGATCAGGTTTCAGTTTGTTTTATAGCTGGTAGTATAATCATACTCCGTGAGAAGCGGGGTGGGTTGTCGTTAACATCTGACAGTGTGACCGTCACTGACGTGGTGCCTGAGAGCCCTCCCATTTGGCCAACCATGTCTTTGGCTTGAATCACCAGCAGATATTGGTCCCGTGCTTCTCGATCCATGTTGGGCAGAGCTGTCCTCACGATACCTGTACAGAAAACCGTTGTGTGTTTTACAGAATGTCCTATTGTCCAATGTTGATGCATGTGATGTATTGCATGGTGTAATGATAATGCCCTTGCCAGTAGCTGTAAAACTACAGCCAGATTACAGAATGAACCACTGTCCCTTCCGCATTTTAAGCAGATGGAGTGTGCATCAATTAAAATAGGATTAACATTTTGTAATCACCCTATAGCAAGGACCTTTTCCAGATTTGTTAGACCATATCATAATGGATCTCTCATCGATGAGTCAACTTTACTGGAGCCGGTGCAGAACTTTAAAATCAATTTCCTCCCCAAACCATTGTTAGTTTTGGAATTATCATTGTTTTGCACACCCTAGATTGATTAAATAGTACATCATTCCTTTAACGCGCAAACAGCTTCGATAAATCCTAATCAATATGGGCTGCTATTTGCTATGTGCATCGTTTTCTCCTAAGTGTTGCAGTAGAATCTCTAAATTTTGTCCTTCTTTGAAAGAAAAAGAAGAAAGTTTAATCAGGGTTTGCAATTTACCCCGTTGATTGAGTCCATATGTGAAAATGACCTCAGTTACAGCAAGAGTGCTGATTACATTAAGGATTTCATTCCCTGTAATCAAGTGGTAATATGTGCCAGTAACTTCGTCACAAGTCCCATCAACTTTTTCCATGTTAAGATCAAAATAAATCAAAACACTAGTCTCTTGATATTTCCATTAAAGGCATTTTTAAAGGCATCCATTAAAGGTGGTTACCATGTCAGCCACATCAGTCAGCACAAAACAGGAGGCATGCAATTCCATTTATGACTGAACCAAACACTAATTAATTTAAATCAAATATCTAAATTAATGTCAAACAGAAACTGTATTGTATCCAAAGACAAAAACATATTCCTAACTTGTGTATACTGTACCTGTCCTAGGTTCCACTGAGAAATATGGTTGCCCCTCAAGGATGCTGTAGACGACTCTGGCACTGTTTCCATAGGTGGGGTCGTCTGCGTCAGTCGCCTTAACCTCAACCACAGATGTGCCTGGAAGAAATCAACCATCCAATCTGGTCAAAATAGTACCAGATATAAACTTCAAAAAGCAGTAAACCTCAATCAATGACAGCCCTGGAATTAGAAGCAGCTTATCAGTTAAATATAGACAAGCTCAAGAAAGAAACTGAAATTACAATAATCAAACAACTGCCCTGTTCCAGCAAAAAGACCCTTAACAACCCTGCACACTCTGTTCACTTCTGCAGTATTTGTATTTTTGTTTGTCTTTGTTACTTACAAACTTGTACGTCTCCTCAGTGCTCATTAAGGCATACACTTTGCAAAATGCCCAGAAGGATAAAACAAACATATCTAAAGCCAAATACTTGTGTAAATGTCTAGCTCTCTTTCTAAAATCAGGGTATCTTGCTCAATGAGAGAAATTGCACATATGCAGCAATATTTCTCACACATAGATTCTGTTCTTCATTTATTTTGTAGAGCTGGAACACAGCAGCACAAAGAGAAGTTTAATGCTGCTTTACTGGCTCGCTGATATTTCCCAGATTTTATTCAAACTGTAAAATGGCTAATGGAAAGTGCCAGGCCTTAATTCAAACAGAATTTACAGGCTGATTCAGACTGTGGTGTTCCTCAGAAATCGCAGATTACCCCTAAATGCGTTTGCTCGTAAAAATCTCAAAAAGACATTTGGGGACAGGCCCAGATTTTGTCATATTCCTAACCTAAACATCTGGAGACATGTTGCAAACTCCCAACCACAGGGACCCAAGCCAAATGAGTGTTACTGTTTATCAGACTGTTACTGTGATTTTCGTATGTAACCTTGTACCTCCGCAAAATCACTTTCAGTTTTCACAGATTCAACAGTCTGGTAAATTTACAGGGAGTTAGGGACACAGGCATGTAGTCAGTTCAGTTGTTAATTGCTTAAACATACATTACAATAAAATCCACTGTATGTTAAAGCGACTGGATGAGAGTATGAAGGCACATGTTAAGAATTTGCACTCTGGTCTGGTGTGAGGGAGATGTGTCTAGGTTAGGTTGCGGTCCCCACAGTTGCAAACAATCTCCTGTTTCTTAATTACCAAATTAAATTAATCATTTTCCTGTTAATCAAATCCATTCATCATCGGTTGACTGCTAATGAATTTAAATGGATCTATAAAGCAGACACTGAGGACAGGGGTCGCTTGCATTCACAGAGGCTAATGGCTTTGTTCACGGCGTTGGATAGACACTTGCAGCCAGCATGTTAATTGCTTTTTTAAAACAGCATGTCAATGCTTGTGTGATTGTCAGCTACTACGATGTGCATGGAAAAACTGACAAACAACTGTCCTGTATGGGGGACATTCGATGTTAATATCACTGTCCTTAGGTAATTAAGTTTTCTTAGTTAACTCTCAATACAAACGTAACACCTTTGCTCAGTTTCAAAACCTGAAGGTTGTTCAAAAGTGAAGGTTGTTTCAAAAAACAAGGTATCTAAATTTTGTTGCCTCTTACGACCTTGTATTTGTGGAGAACTATTTGTGTGCACTGTTGCCTATGCAGAGAATTCCAAACTGATCACTTAAAATGCTCTATCATGGTTCCATGAGTTTAGAAGGCAGCCCCTATGTAGGCAGCTTACAAGGATTTGGAACAGAGCCTAGTAATTATAACTAATGATCATCATGAAACATGATATATCAAAACATCTGTCATTGGTGATTAGCATTGTATGACCAAATCCAAGGCACTTACCAACAGGAGACATTTCTGGTACTTGAGCATGATAGGGGCCATCCAAAAACTTGGGCTCATTGTCATTGATATCCTGTACTTTAATAACAAATTCTGACTCCGGTTCAACAGGCAGGTTGGTGGCACGGTCCCGGGCCTGAGCTCGAAGAGTGTAGTAAGCCTGCTCTTCTCTGTCCAGGCGCTTAGTTGCATGTATGTCCCCTGTGTTCTCATCAATGGTGAAAATGGAGGATGCACCCTCACCATTGAGTACATATTTGATTTTCCCCTCACCTTTATCTACGTCAGAGTGAAGCTATAAGAGGAACAGAGAGAAGAAAAATCTGTAACTCACACATATAGTCATTGCGACTGTATTTTATGTCCAGTTAGCATATTAATACATAAAGCCAGTAGGTCTGTTTACTCATGAGAATACACTTCCGCAGTGGTTTAAATAATAAATGGGAATAAACCTTGTACAGCAGATTTGTGCAGAGAAATGCCCATGTCAACAAAATGGGAACTGACTGAATAAATATGTCAAAACTCTCAACTTATTCTTTCTAACACTAGCTCAGAATACATAGACAGATAAAAATATCTATTTCTGGTTTGTGTCATTATACAGAATATGTATTTAGATGCTATTACAGAAAGAGTTACTTTTTTTGACAAAAAAACTTTAGTACAACAGTGGCAATGAAGTGATTGCTGTTTTCAACAGTGATCCAGATTTTTGACTGGGGTGGACCGTGTGGTATATAAATGCATTCAAAGGTGGATAGAAGCATAAACCTTCTTTCAACCAACTTCCTTGATGTTCATAATACAAATAATTATGCCAACACCTTTTATTAACATCTTTTTTGCCCTCATGTTTGTATGAAAATAATATATGAAACTGCCCTTGACAGACTCGACTGTAGATGTCACAAATTTAACTGCATTATATTTAAAGTCTGGGGATGATAGCTCTAAAACTTTCATTACACACCCAAAGCATATTTCATGACTCGATGTAATCTATAGGATAATCTACAAAATCAAATCAACAAAGTCACGTTTCAATTCAATGTAATAGCTATATAAAATAATGTGTAAAGAGAACACAAACACTTGCTTGTATTGTTTGACAAAACGCGTGCATACCTTTACACCGGCCAGTGAAATTTTTCAGGTGATAAATACGTCCATCAATAAAACTGAGCGCTTGTTGTGATGCTATACTTTAACATGTTATTACATGTATGCAGTGAACGTAACTGTTATCTTTAGAGAAACCCTCCTGCGCCTCTTCTTTAGCTTTTCATACTTGCAGGCCTACCTAAGTATCGGTGTATAGGTAGAAGCTTCCCCGTTGTGTAAACCAATCAGAGGCAGGGAGTCAAAATATTACAGGAAGTCAAATTTCGGTTCAACGCCTCTTCGCTTACATCGATGCATTTCATTTTGGAAAGTAAGGAAAATACATTATGCATTTAATTGTTATATTACGAAAACATCGTATTTACAAAAAGTGGGCTCTTTGCAAACCAAAGTTTTGAAAACGTGTAATGTTTTAAAAACACTGTTTAATGTAAACTTATTTATTTTATTCTGTCAACAAATATATCTAAAATATAATACCTCTCTTGTGGCATTGAATTAAAATCAATGTGTTATTAATTCAGTGTAGAACCAAAAAGATTGTATGTGGTTTTAATGAAGGTGTACCTCTGATTTGGGAAATGGCCAATCACAGTATAGACATTGTAAATGTATACACACCCCAGTAATAAAATGTTTTGTCCAGTTTCTGAAGGATTAGACCAACGTGTCACTGCTTTGCGAGAAGTCTTGTTGTGGAAGCTCTTTTTATGTTTATTTTTGTACTGTTGAGTTTAAATAATGCCAACAATGCACATCAGTAATAAAACATAAAAACATTCATATTGCACCAAATTACCCTAGACACAATGCCCATTTTTATTCACTGTCTACAAATCCTCATTATGAGCCTTTTTCTCATGCTGTTGCTATTTCATGATAACTGACTTGATATTTCTGTCACCAACGTTGAACAGTTTTATTTACTTGTTTATTTCTTGTTTTGTAGCCTAGAGACTTTTCTCTGCTCTCTGGAGTATCATAAGCCACAAACCATTTTCTTTCCTTCATCTTTAAATCATTTTAAAACTTTTGGTCCCCAAATCCATATTTCTTAAGAGACTATCTTTCATTGTGGAACAATACTTTCATAAGCAGTATCTTGGCAGAATAAAATGACAACTTCTTGCTTCATTTAAGAAGTCCTGCCATGTCACAAGTCAGTCGTGATGCTGTTTTTCACAGGCACATCCAGAATTACTGCCACATTGACTGCTTAAACAGCTAAGCAGTATTGCTGTCATGGAACAAAATGTACCATGTTTCCACAACTTAATTTGGATAGTTGACATGACACGTTATGCGGGGTGACATCCAAAGCTATTTTACACAACATTTTCCCAGTCTTTAATGATTATTGTGCAAGCAGGTTTTATGACCTCATGAACAGATATAGGGACCATAAGAAATATTTATACTTTTAGTAACTCATCACACAAGTTAAGTTTAAAAAGTCATGTTGTTTAAAGTTTAAAGTACAAATGGAAAACTAAAAATAAACTGCTATTGGTCACAGTATCTAGCATATACTTTCCTTTCCTGTGATATATTGCCCAAAAAAAAAATTCACACCTACAGTGTTTTATTTGTCAAGCACTCATTCACTTGTAATGCTATTGAAGCAGCCATCTAGTCACATCTTGTTTAGTTTGCAGTTTACCCAACAATAAAACAGCACTGCTCCATATATGTCGTCAGTTAATTAAAAATTGCAATGGTTTTTGTACAGGAACTGAGCATGCTAATGACTTTGGTACATAATTAATCAAAGTAAACATGTGTTTGGATGTAAGTACTGGCAGCTGTCCAAGGCCAGCTTTAATCTTATGATTGTTGTGTGGCTGGGCATGGATCTGCATACACTGCCTCAGCCTCATACACTCCCTAAAAATTTCTTATGTCAAATGTTTATTCTGACCATAATTTACTGGGATGATGACTGCAGATCATTAGTTTCTGTTTTCTCAGCTCTAGTGATCTAGCCTGCATACTCATCTAAAATGATTAAAATTGCTGTATACATCTGTCTTTTCGCTTAAATTATTAAAGCTGTCAAAATTATTACCATCGTATGGAAAGTTCAAATCACAGCCAACATTATTCTAACAACCTGACATCCTTTTGCAGAAGAAAGTGTTTACTGCATTTCAAGTTGAATTTTGTTCTTCCAAAATTAATCTTTTAAACTTTGATATTCAAACGTGTTGAATATCAGAACAGAATCTGCTCATTTTGCAATAGAAAAGGTAGGCAAAAAGTTTTTTAACACTTTTGTTGTGTTGAAATCTGTGAAGTTTTTAGTCGATAATACAGTCATTTTTCAGTTTTGATCATACCCAAGCCCGGATGGAATCTGCTGCTTTTTCTCTGCACTGATTTTGGTGAAAACATTTCAAATAGATTGAAACACTTTCAAATGTGTAAACAGTGCTAGGTATTACACTCTCATTGGTAGCTAAAAGCGAAGCAAACCAATTTAATGAGCACACAAGGGGTGGGAGGTGTGTAGAAATTTGTAAATGATGGGCCAGTTTTGGCACCAGTTGCAAGTAGGCCTGATCATATCTACGCTAACAGCATGTTCTTGGGCAGCTCTTTTAAAGCAGTCCTTTGTATGTGTGTGTGATGTAGCATGTGAATACTGCAGAATGTCTGAATTACTATACAGGAATGCAATGCTGGGGTCGCCTCTTGACTTAGTCCTCTATCTATTGGCCTTTAACTCTTTTTCAGCTCGGAGAAAGAGATAAAAAAGCAACTAAGATGTGGAGAAAAGGGGAGACGAAAAGGTGCAAGTTAATAGGCTGTTGAGAACAAGAACAAGAGACTAAAAACAGGAGCGAGAGAAAGGAGGAACAGAAGCAGGAGTGTGGGAGGAAAGAAGAAAGCCGAACTATAGGAGGAAGCCATTTAGATCAGTGAAGTCTAGGGATGAGTGCTCACCTTTATTCTGTGAGCCTTTAGTGAGAGCTGCCAGCAAGCTCACATCCCCTAATGATCCATTCAGCTGAGTCATGCTAGTGAATTGTCTGACTCTGTATCGACAAATGTGGGTTGTTACAAATGTAACATTTCCTTGCTCTGGACCAGGACTAGTCTCGCTCTGCCAATGCGTTCCACCACAATAAAGGAGACAAATGAAGACTGTTGTTACACTCGTGTCATCTGTCTCTGGCAAACCAGTGAGCCCAATTATGTTGCGAGATTACAAACACTGCCGGTTTTACACACAGCTAATTTATGTTCATCTGTCTCCTTCTTATATCCTGCAGGGATGCCCTTAATATGACGATCCCTCAGTCCCTCCAAATACGGCATGATTATGAATGTGGCAAATGTGGAACTGTCTCGCCTGCCAGTGCACATCAATTCTTTTCCTTACAATTGCGCCTAATGAGTGACTTTCAAGCTAAAACTTGGTAATAAATAACACAATTGATATGGGTGTCTTTTCTGGAGTGATCAGCATTGGTGAGGCGTTTACTCTCATTTACTGTAATTTCCTAATAGCGATTCAGAAACTGTGACTAGAATTGCACAGCTAGCTACATTACAGATGGTGCCACTTTTAATTAACTATATCTACTCAATCAAACTGTGGAACGTGCCTCTTGTCTATAAATTAAGCACTGCAAAATGAGCCACATTATATAAAAACAAATCTGTAGAAATGCCTCTATAACTGTGTTCCTGTTACTGTGGTACTATTACTGTGGTTACACTCTTGCTGCTTTAAAAAATATGGTGTGTTTTAACAGCTATCTTTAGGTATTGGAAATGGGTGTCCTGCAGAATTTAAATCTTCTTACGTTTCCTATAACTGTTAATGGAGTGGTAGATTTTAAACAATTTATGCTATTATGCATTTAAAAGGTTTATCTTTGAGGTTAAGGATTTATGAAAGTGTTCCATACCAACAAGTTAGTCTGGCAGATTGTTTTTATGTAATCTGATGTCACAATTAAAGCCTGTGCTTTACGACCTTTAGAAATGTCTGTGTTTTCAGATGTGTTGTGTAATGATTGACATTAATGTCTACACATAAAATATAATTATTCACATTATACAGTTTTCTCATACTGTTACATTTGTCATATAAAAGCATTGAAATTATACATCAATGTTGTTATAAATGTAACTTGGGCCTTTGTTTACTTCCAGTTTAATTGAAGTTGACTCAATTAAGTAATACATTTCATTGACATGGCTAATGACTGCTAATATGAATTCTTGTAGCTCAGCTAGTAGAACTTATCACTCGCAGCTCCAGGGTCCTGAATAGTTTTTTTGGATTTATAAATGTATACCCCAAATGCACTTTGTTACTTCTTGTAAATATGACAAAAGAACATTGAAGCAAAACTTTTGCTTAAAAAGGTTTAGGAGTATTTCCTGAATAAGTGCTGCATTTATCCCTGTTTTTCCCTATCAGAGTTAGACAATGCTACTATACTAAAACATTTTTAAAAAATGCACCATAGTTGTTTTTAACTCTAAATGTTAGTGGAAATCACATGATTTAAATTCATGATTGTAGAAGTATTTGCATCAAGCAGTGGTTCAAAGAATTTTCTAATTCCTGCAGTTTCCTTAAGGAGAAGGCAACCCATTTTAGCATCACTAACATCATTAGCATTGCTCTTTGAGGGTAACTATTCTGTTTCAAGTTGAATCACTGTAAGGCACGACACAACTTCTCACACTGTGACTCAGCAGTGACTTAGCCTGGAAGTCCTGGAATCATGTAGAATTTTCTATGTGTTCTCAACTGGTTAGCAGTATATTCTAGCTCACATTTTGTAATTTTTTTAAGACGTTTATATAACATTTCCCTAACATTTCCATTTAGTAACAAAACATAAAAAAAATTATTTTAAGTTCTAAAACCGTTCAAGACATCCAGTTTTTTAGACATTTTATTAACGTTATTGCTTGGTTATAAAAATGTTATTCAAATACTTTTAATGCTGCAACGTTTTTAAAACATTCCACCAACTACTTGAGAATAACATTTTTGGTAAATATAAAAATGTTTATTATACAGAAAGAATGTTTTTGAGAACTTTTAGAGAACGTTTGCCAACATTCTGGGAATGTTCTCTGTTAGTTAGGGACTGTGTTTGTATTTAGTTAGCGCCAACATTAGCTAAGGAATTTAAGCCTAATTGTTAAGATGCTTAAAATGCTTGTTTTTTTAAGAAATATTTTATTTTTTTATTATTATCTACTGTGTGAATGAGAAACCAAAACTATTGAGAATATCTTAAAACCTCTAAATGTACTTTTTAGCATAAAGGAGTTACCTTATGCATGTTCCTGATTTGTCAGCTATCATTATTTGCTGCATAAGCACGAAAGCATAGACCTGCAAAGTCTCATTAAAGTGACAGTTCCCTTAGAGATACTCTTGACTCACCGTTTAAAGGTGAAAGAAACCTAGCTTGGCATTCTGTGGCTGTTAATATGTCAGTGTTTTTTGTTTGTGACTCAGTGGGCTAGCGACAGAACTGGGGCGAGTATTGTCTCCTATTCCAAGCTCAGGTGATGTAGCTCTTAAGAATGTCATTTCCATTTGCTTTTTAAAACCATCTTCCACCCAAAGTAATCAAGAGGCAGAGTAAAACCAAGCCTATAATAAAGGCAAACGGCTGAATTTTTGAGAAAAGACAGCCATTTGTACCTGATGCTTTTTACATATTGGACCTATTTGCCAGGGCCATTTCAATACTCTCTTATGGTGTGGGATTCTTCCCTCTGTTGTAATATTTCTCTTGAATCAACACCTGCAGAGTGCTATATAAATGCAAATGGTATTTTATTGTGTTGTGGAGCTGCTCAAGACGAGTGAGCTTCATCTTGCCCTTATTGTAGAGGATTCTTTATTCCCTGTCATTAGATTCAGTGGTGTCTGCTCATATCACTCTTCTTATAAGAAAGACTGCCATATTCTATTAAAAAGCACCTCTGTGACTAGACACCCTCAATGCCCTTAGCCTTAATTATCTGAAAAGACACGATTCACTTTTTACACACGCTTTTCACTTTTTACATGCTGTGATTTGCGCATGTGGATTGGCAGGCAAGTTCAGGCCGTGACTGCCAACCCAGTGACTTTCATCTGCATCAATGACAAATGGCCATGGCATGGACCAGCGCAGGCTGGAAGCAGATGAAAAAGCATCTCCTCGCATTGCATTTAATTACCCAGCATATGTTGGAAATCACTCCAAAGAGGATATGGGGAACGCTTGTTGATCCACAACATAAAAAGAGCTCTTTCTCTTTCTGTTTCATTTTGTTTAATTCGGTTTGTGCAAATCATTGATGTGGTGGGAGGGCGGGCGCAGTGGAGAGCGCATTTAATCTGCTTGCCCTGGCTGACGAAAAGCTTCCCAGAGGCCAGAGGGGAGAGAAGTGTGGATCTCTTATCCCCGCCGAAGGGGGTTTCGGGTGGCACCCTGGTCTGCCTCTCATTAAGGTGACGTTTAGAAGGTGAGGTATAAGTTGTTTTCAGCAATGTAGGGAAAAAGAAATGCAAATGGACTGTGATGGAAGTTGGCCTGGGAACGCTCTCCCCCCTTCATGCTATTACACAGCCTTCACCATCAAAGGATCCCCCCCAATTAGGGCAGGATTCAAAGCTGGTTTCCCTGGTGCACTCTGCAAATACGTGTGGAATATGATCGGACACTCAACACCCAGCTGAGGGATTCCATCTGACAGGCCCAGCATATCTTATGAAGCTCAAAGAGCAGAATAGTTGGACAAGAAGCAGCTGAGATGGCCCGATACAGTAGCATATCATCAGAAATGCATTCCTGTGCTTCTGAACCACAGGCAAAATCTTTAATTACGTGCCAGGATGAAAGTCCAGGTAACTTAGTGCAGCAGAACTATTAACGACACCGGACACTTGTTTATGCTTATCCTGACGTGAACGAGCCTGGAAGTGCTGTAATGAATGTGTACTTTCAGTGGAGACACCGGGGTCATTTCTAATAATTGTTGATATTACTGAACCCACCCCAGAGACACGGATATGCATTATTCATGGCACACTCTGTGACATCCATCCATTGGAGCATTTTATTCAAGCTGGACCTATCATATCCATATTCATCAGGCTGCTGGGAGGTCACCATGGCCAATAATCCCAGTCGCTGATGGTACGATATCACGATGACAAAGACATATTCATTAAATTCATTCTGGTATAATTTCACAGATAAGAATGGTGGAGTAGATTGGAGTGCTGTATTTCCACTGAATGTTTGGTTAAGAATAGGCTTCTCTTTGTGCCCTTTTCCTGCTCGCAGTAATAACAAAGAGAGACGATCAATACAGCGTAAAACCAATAGTGGAAAATGTTATTTCAAGTGTTAATTAGAAATGGAAATTAAAGGTTCCTTTTGTTCCTTGCCAAAAATGTCTTGAAATGGCCTTAAAACACAAATTTAAACAGCAATGTTGTGCATAATGGAGAATGTTGCTGACAGAATCTGGAAAACTGCTCAATTGAAGCATCAGAGTCATCCTTCCATAACTCTAAAGTCTCAGCTTTCCAGTTCAGGCATTTTGTGTACTTCTTATTTGCTATCATTAAATTATAATTATATTAGGGCTGTCAACAATTTCAGTTGAATTAATTACATATGCTAATTAATTAATCAACAGTATTTGCTGAGAAAAGCTCCCAAATGTTCAAAATTGCAGCAGATGAAGCACTGAGCAGACATTACAAAAATGGCTTTAGAAGCCAATATTTAGTCTTTTTCTCCAGCATGTACAGTACAGTTGGTTTTATCTGTATGAATATAACAGCTATCTCTAGGCTATTGGCAATGAGTGTCCAACACATGCAGAATACAACTCTGCATACATTTCCCATTACTTCTAATGGAGTATAAGATTTTAAACTACAGTTGCAATTTATTTATGTTCTAATCCATTGGATACACGCAGAAGGACATTGTGCCAAATTAAAAGTAGTTCAGATTTATTTGTTTTGATCAAATAATGCATTGTTGTTTTACAATTATTCCCACTAAATTAACATGTTAAATTGTAAATAATATTTACCGGCAATATATATGCTATCACACATCCTGTTCTCAAAATATATTGTAATCAGCATCAGCCATTTAAAAACCCATTTAAAAGTCATCCACTACGCATAAATTTATTGTTTATCCTGTAATACCTGGATTAATAAAGCAGGCGTCACGACGTGAAAGAGAATATGAAGATATTATATGAGATCTCCCGGTCATAAAGTTGTTGGTTAAGACCCTGTCATTTATGTCTGTATTATTCTATCCTCATAGACATTCTGGTAAATAAGACCATATTTCATACTCCAGAACTCTTTAAAAAAAGCTTTAGTAATCATCCATGACTGAAATAAGACAGTTAAAGCAAACTAATGACAATTATACATAACACGTGTGAGATTGTCCAATCCCTTCACACCAAAGTGTACATGATTCAGTGCAGGGGAAACATTTGTGGTTCAGTCATTTCTATTTTGCCTGGATCCCTCAGAGTAGAGTGAATTGGAGATGAGCCAAAATCTAATAAGGTTCAACCTGGCTGTCACGGTTTGAGTGTGTGATGATGGTGAGGTCTGTATAGCGTAGCGGCTGAGAGATAATGTATTGTAAAAGCCAGGGATAGTATAACAGGTTGCATGTTGGAGTATCTGGCTCATTATCTACATGTTTGCATGTAGCATTGAGCTAACTACTAACAAGTCTGAGGGTATAAAGCAATCACATCGCTAGTGAACTACAGCCAATACATAAAAGAATAGTAGCTTTTTGTCCTTTGTGTGAGATGACTTTATCTTTGTGCAAGAAATTTGTTTAAGCTCATTTAGTTTAGAGCATCACTATAAAATCATATCAAAGAGGTTTGATCAAACACTACCTGCAATATTCATTAAACGCATGATAATCTTCATGCTAAAAAGTTTTGATCAAACAATTCATCAGCTATGCATAAACCACACCTGCATCTATATGTCAAAGCATTGATATAAAAAACTAACTACTAAAACACTTAAAAGCCTAAGCCAGGCTTTGATTAGAATGCATGTCAGCCTATATTCTCTAAAGCATTCACTTAAATGAATATCTCAAAGAGCTTTTAAAATAGCCTAAGAATAATGTTTTACTGCTGATTAGGACTGCAAATGTTAACATGACTTAAGTATGCAGATGAGAGAGCATGTGTTCTATATATACGGCTCATTAAGGGGCCTGAGTGACACATCATTACAAAGTATTGATAATCCTGCCGTATGGAAACATTAGGAGCATAAGGCAAGAGCAAGGGAGGTTTTCTCTACTTCATTGTGTAATAATGAGGAGGTAGGAGGGAGAGCTACAGGCAGATATGTCTCCATTATTTCAAATCATCAGTTCAGCACCTGTGATAATTCCATAGAGCTCTTTCTATATTCAAGTATCATATGTATTCTATATGTAAGACCTGTATCAATAATCTTAAGTATCTTAAGTGTATGTGCCATAGTTTTTCTCTCTCTGAACCCTCTCTGAACCTGTTTTGCAGTCCCTCTCTGAACCTGAACTGACTCTTTTTTGGCGGTTATATCTAGTTTTAAATAAATGTAAAATATTTTGTGGTGTGTATGCTTTAAACATAAAACATTGGCTATGGCTGTTGGCTAAGGTAGATAAAAAATAAGATAAAAAGATAAAATAACAATTCTTTTATATATTTTCCAAAAGCAAGCCTTAATATCCTACTCAATTTTACAGTGAAATAAGACAAGGCTGCTTATTAGTTCATTATTTCTTTATGCAGTGACAGTACTAAGTTTACTTGCATCTGATGTTTTGGAATATTATCATCTATTTGGGTTTCTCTGTTATCTTACCGTGACTGGTTGGGCCAAGTTTATGTCATCAGGTATCATTAATAGGTCACTGATGTATAATCACAGTAATGAACAGTCACCTGTTTCTTGCACTCAGCAACCCATTTTTCCACTTTAGCCTCAATAAATGATCTTCTTGGAATAGGGAGGAAATTTTATGTTCTGAAAGTTACAATGTTTTTATACTGCATCAAATTCCTTTATCTGAAAAGACCAAAGAAATTTTGATTTGTTGTTAAATGACCCATTTAAAAATGTTCAAATCAGACTGCCCTTTTTTGTTTTATAAAACTACTTTTACCATGTTGTTTTTTTGTCTCAGCGGGAGTCTGGCTTGAGAGAGTCTGTATGCCTTGTCCATCCACAATAGGTAGTCATGTTTAATAAGTGTCACATGTTTAGCAGAAACTGTGATCACGTGCAGCTGGTGGACTCTGAGGCAGAAGTCTGTGCCAGACAACTCCAACGAAATAAGTCTGCACTGCCGGACAGCTCTACTGGCTTCTGGGCACCCACAACTACATTATCTAAATAAACACGTCACCTCAGTTAACAGGCAGTAACAGGATGAATTTTAACACAACAGCATAGCACAAAGCAGAAGACAGGTACACCAAGTTGTAGCGGCCTGCAGTGCTTTTATGCACACGCTGAGATCCTCGTAAAGGCAAGACTGTAGGTGCAGCATTTGTAGATATCATGATAAATGACCCTGATGACCTCCACCACCACACTTAGGATTGTGCATATTTTTTACACCAAGCATAGTTAAAGTCTACAGCCATGCACATGCACTAAGACTGAACATGCATTGTCTTGCACATATTTAAAGAACAATATTTTTTCCTTCTGCAGTTTCTGCAGACTATGTGCATCAAATACAAGATCACTCTCGGTCACGGCAGATATGATCCTGAAACTGGTCCTCACACAAACAAAGGCAAATGGCAACATGAGAGTTTATGCTTGACAACATATCTGCAAACAACATGTAGGAGGAATGTGTGGTTGTTTTTGCACTTATTTGCACAGAATGGGATAAAAGGTCAACTAGTTTCAGTCTTGTAGTGTGAGCTTGGCTTACGATTTCAGAGTCTATTGGTGGAAATATCAAGCTTTACCTTGCCAACGTAGAGCGGGTCATCTCCTGTGTACTCCTCCAGGACAAAGAACTGGTTCCACACCCAGTTTCTTTTTTCTCTGTGAAGGGATGCAGCCTCATCAGCCCCAATGGGTCTTTGAGGAACCGGGCGGAGAGGAACCCAGTTCAGTGTCATTCCCCAGCAGCCCTTGTCCCAATGGGCCAACAACAGAATAGTCATTAAAATCAGTCCACTCGACACTGCAGAGGCTCTCTGCATCATTTGGACGAAAGTACAAAAGTAAAAAAAGGAAACAAAAAATACACTCCGTAGTGAACGGACACCAGAGATCTTGAGGCTTAGAAGAAGCTCATGGAAAGCTGTGCACCACCCTCAGCACTGGCCCAGGTAGCAGAGTAGAGCAGACCATCAGAACAGTGATGGATGGGCCAGACCACAGGAATGAGCGGTGATTGTAGCTGAAGCTCTCCAACCTGAGGCGAGAACAGACATCAGGGGGTGAGGTTGAATACAGAGAGAAAAAGAACGAGAGAGCATGATAAAGACAAGAGTGAGAAATTAGAAAAAGAAGGAGTCAAAGAAATGTAGAATAAAGTGTCAGTCAGAACAGATGCAGGTTTGATTTACTGTCATTTTTTTTTATAATACCCATTTCACACTTGAACCTCAGATTAAGACAACATGACTTTTGACATTTCGGAGGCAGCCATATAAGATGGCTGGGCAGGTGCTGGAGACGGCTACAGGTGAACAAAACGGACATGCAGTTCTTTCCTCTGGATGAGTATTTGACAGGGCTGCTGAAAGTGGAGCACATTAATCTTCGAGGCTGAGAGAAGGCTGAAGGAAGCCGGTGAGGGAGAGAGAGGGATAGAGGCAGAGCCAATGCAAAGACTGAGGCATAAAGCAAATATATACCGAGTCACATAGGGGCTTTCTTTAGGTAGCTCAACTTCACATATCTGACTTGAGTGTATTGAGTGCACAATATAACATAGAGTATGTCATCATTATATATGACAGGTTTATATTATATTACTAATTTTATTACATTTTTCTTATTCACCAGATGCTTTTTTTGTATAATGCATGCTGTGTTTTGTTCTCTATCTCAGGGCATGCTGGGAGATAAGTCACTTGTCTAAGAGCAAACGTGGTGGATAGCTCATGAATAGCTCCATTTGGGGTTTGTACCTACAACCCCTCTTCAGAGCTCAGATCTAAGTACTAAGCCATACCATACCGTGAAATTGTGCTGCACGAATGACACTGAATTTTTATAGCATTGTACAAAAAACCTCATGCTCTAAATTGCAATGGAGAACTATAATTTAAAAGTATGCACTCTAAGTTGAAGTGACAAAATTCCAGGCACAGATTCTTCCTAAGGGGTCCCTGGAGCTTCTCGGTCCAGGAGAGCCTTTTAGGTGTTTCTAACATCCTTTTAAAGTCAAACACTTACAAGTCTGGAAAAAAATAGTTCAAAAGGGATTTGGGTAGAGCACATATATGCTCTCTAGAGAAATCTGTCCTTCTAGCAGTTCAAAACCTACGGCAGCACGATTCACGCCCCAACAGCTTATTTTGATGTTAAAGAGGATGTCGAAATCTCTACCAAAATCCCTCGTTGTCCGAGAAAAATGAGATCTGACCCGAGCGTTACAGATAGTAGAACATTTTTGGGTGTAGAGTTTATGGCAATTCAAAACTGTGTGATGATTGCAGCATTTGTGCAAGGTTAATTATGATTATTCCGGGATGGTTCAGATGGCCTTCTCTGTGCTGCAGCTACAGTATTTTAAAGCAGTGTCATTAAAAACCATTGATAATAACAAAGGGGTTAAATACAAGTTGTTCTTCACATTTGTAACAATGAAGATGTATGGCAGATGCTGTATATGCTAGACATTGCTAAATAATTGCATATTTGAAAGCAGATCTCTGAAGGTGAACAGAGGAGTATATCAAAAGAATCCCGCAGGGAAGTTATTCCTTCCTTGTATTCCCTCTATAAGCTCAAAGGCACCAGCTCTGCTGGAAGAGAACAGAGTGTCTTCAGCTTTGCTTCAGAAGACCACAGTGCCAGGACCCATCAGTAGGAAAAAGCTAAAGCCTGTAATCTTTATCATAAGCTTCACTTTATAGGGGAATTACAAGTGCTTAGCAACTGATTAGATCTCTACACGTTTGACTGAGTGAATTCAACAAAGTTTAGATAAACAGCTAACACATACAAAGAGAAACAGTTACGGCAGAAAAATCCTTCGTGCATCTCAATTATTTCCGGCCTCCAATAGTTTCAATAGAAGTGCTGCATGACACCATTACAAAAGAAAAGAGCTTTGAGTCTTGAATGCTTATAGCGTAACGCAGGCTAATAAAGAGAGCCAGAAGGTGATATGGATCGTTTATCAGGCTTGCATTAAAACAGCAAACACAAGGACACAAGAAACAAACCCTGAGATGGTTTTAATGCAGTGCGTCCAAAACAATATCTTAGAACAAGTTTTTATGACAGGGCATTTCTCAAGTGGGCCAAAATCATTTAGAACCAAAACTAAAAGTGAGACTTTAATAAAAAAGAAGAAATTATAGAAATTATATACTTAAAGAAATAAAATCTGATGTTTTAAGGAAACCAAATTAAAAAATTAATGTTGGGGCTGCAAGTCGCAGTCTCCGTGATGTTTTGTAAAACAAAATAAATTGAGAGCATTTTGCATTAGGATCCTCAAATGCTTCATGTTTGTTATGTTCTTAATTTTGACACTAGAATATAAATGAAAAGCTACAGAACACAAAAACAGCACCTGGATTGATGGTCCGAATTAGACGGATCTTGAATAACACTAATTATGAGCTGCTTGAATTATAATGCGACCATACCATGCCATGAATGTACTATATTTGTTTCTGTTCTTTTTCCAGCCCCCCGCTAACAGTTTTTCTCTGCCCGAATCTGCTCACTGTCAGGCTTGGCTGAGGCCCCGGACTTTGTGTTCAGCACAGATCGCCCAAATGGTCTGGGACAGGATGATGAAGTCTAATTAGCCCCCCATACCATCTGACGACAAACACAGAGACTCCAACACAGACCGCCCCATGAGAGAGCGCCCACAACCACCGGCAGGTATTGCTCCAAAAGTGATGTTAGCACACTCTCTAGTCATAGCCCCCCTGCAGTGAGAGAGCGATTGTGGCACACACCAGGGAGAGTATGCTGAGACACAGAACAGGCATGGCTCCTGGCATCTGGACATCAAACACCGCACAGTGAGGACTGGTAGCATATGGCCTTCTTATTATGTTCGCCCTTCCTTATAAAGTCTCTCGAGGGTAACTATGACTAGATTACACAAAGATCCGAGCTGCATATAATTGATTATAAGGCAAAAAGTAAGGCAAACTGTTGCTCAGGGAGATGAATGTTTGTAACGAAGAATTAATGTAGACATTAATTGACAGCTTCTATTCTGTTTTGAATTAAAAGGTCATCACTTAAATTCACAGGACCTGCCCTGCGCTCAAGGAATAGGCCATACTTTAGAGAGCACCAGAGGGTCCCAATTATTGCCTACAACTAAATGTGAAGTTGGATGTAAGTTACATTATATTATGTTTCACAAGAAAACAAAATAATGACAACTGAGCAACATCTTTTGTAAAGAATATTGAGAATTCAACCGTTGTTGGTACACAGTTAACATTGTCTAAAAGCAATAGCATGCTGGCTGCACAGTTCACTCGACGCGCCACCTCGCGGCCGTCCGGTTCGCACGCAATAAAAAGTTGTGGATTCCGCTACGAGCTTCACTATTGTTGGCATTGCAGTGCCGTCCTGACACGGAGGTATTTGAGATTGGTACCGAGGTCTGAGGAAAAAGCATATTTTTATCTGTAAATAACTGTTTTATATATACGAATGCGCAGTGTGAAAAGAACATTTACATTCTGTAAATGTAAACACCTTGCATTTAAGTATTTTCTAGGATCTTATACGTCTTCGCATTAAAACAAAGTCTTTCACCGCGCAGACGACATTATTTGCATCACAAATGGGACTTTTTGGCAAGGCCCCAACTATTGCTCTCAGGGCTGAGAAATTGCACTTGGTAAAGACACGATTAATATGCTGACTGTCAGAGCTCAACTTCTGAATATCGCATCTCATGCTCCTGGGGGAAAAGCGCTGAATATTAAAACATCACAGGCTGTGAGAGAAACTTTAAAGAAGTGTGCCACTTAAAATCGCCATTACTTTTCATGCCGACCACATTTATCGAAAACGCCGGAACACATTATAACGCATGACTAGATCAGTGCGTTAGTAACGGGAAAAATGCAGAGAAAAACATTTTTAAGAGGAAAAATATCTCTGTTGCAGCGTTTTTCATCATTATACTGTCGTTCCTCTTTTACAGATCTGCCTGCCCTTTACTTAATAAATAAAATAGCTAAAAACAATGCCACAGCCGTTATCCCGATTAACTTTTAGACGGCTAAAACATGATTTTGTTTAGTTCTCTGATGCCTCTAAATGTTCGTCGCAAACGCACTCTGGCTAATAACATGAATCGCAACTGTCCGTACGGTATTGCACCTCAGCAAACGCGGCATCAATTAGACTCGTACCTTTTCCTCCCGGTCCTTTGCGCTGCTTATGAATCGCAAATGTTCTGTATAAAAACGAAGAAGGATCCCGTCACGTTGTAGCCCCTTTCTTCAGGAATAAGTCGAGGAAACATACAAAAGCATCCCTGAACTACAGACGTCTTTCCCTCCGCTCGGCTCAACGTGATCGCAATCGCTGCGCCGCTCGCTCAGACTCCGCGCGTCTACAGCGCGGCAGCCACAATAAGACCTATTGAGGAGCCCCAGCTGCAGCGAAGCTCAGCCAGGGGAGAGCACTGAGGAGACGCTCACAAAAGAATCACAACACCGCCGGCCATCCGTGAAGCATGCCTCGGGAGCCACTGTCACCCCAACTCTGGGAATACAGTGGTTAAGCGTAACTTCTGTTGTCTGGTGAAAGTGTGCACTCTAGCCTGACCAAATGAACAAGTCTCTGTTGTTCAGCTACTCGTGCTCATCGATCATCAGGGACGCGATGCGTCGAGGGGAGGTGCCGGTGTCAGTCAAGCTCCTCACGATCTAACAGTTTAAAACTTGTTTTTTAATCATTTCAGTGACGTGTCGGATGTGACGACCAAGACGCTACTTTCTATTTAATGTTGAGCGCAAGTTCGAATCTATATTAACATGATTGCTTAATTATAAGCTGCGTTGTATCATCCCTTCCTCAAATTCTCTTATTTGCTTTAGTTACTACAAAGATACATCTGGTATAATATTTGTTGCAGTCATTCCTTCAGATTTAATAGTCGGCTGAGGTTTCTGACAAAAATAATGAAGTATATTTAAAGCGTGACTCAGTCGCCCGGAATGATAATGTGTTAAACCAATGAGAAAATGTGCTTGTGACTGTCATTCACTACACTGATTTAAACGCAATAGCTGCAGGGCTCCTCAGGGAGGCAAAACCCTCAATCCCTCTATGGTCTAAAACAAACAAGAAAAACTTTTTTTTAAAAGAGAGTCCTGTAATCCAGCCGCAAGCATTACTTTAGGAAAAAGTTAATTAACTGTTACTGGATTATGTCACCGTCAATAGACCTTTGCTTTCAGCAGCAGTGCTGAGAGAGTCAGACTGCACAAATGCAGCAACTCCTTGATTACAGTGGGACATTTTAAAATGTCACACAGTCCAGGATTAACTAACATGGGCGACAGCTTGAGCCTTGAGCTTCAGATACTCTGAGACCAATGTCTTGTATTTAATCCCACAGATGAGAAGAACAGAGGCAGGGAAAGAGTAGTTCTTTGAAGTAGTGAATAGTAGACCGGACTCGTGTGCGAGGGTGCAGGCGAGCTACATTTAACCAAAGGGGGGTTATATTTTAGACAGTGTGGTGCTGTCACATTTCACTTTTGTTGCTGTAGAGTTAATTGTGTGGCATTCATAGATAGACCCAAAGTTTGCCCTTGACACTAACAGACATTGTCTCTGCGTGGGAGAGTTTGCGATCCAAAAAGGTGCTGACCTTATGATATTTTATTTGCTTTAAGTGCACAATTTAACATGCACATCCAGACAGCACACTGATTACTGTACAATTGCATAAAAACTAGGAAGAAATTTGAAGGTGAAGTGGTGTTGCGGAGAGCGCATGTATCCCAATGCACTTGTTTGCTTTTCTGTTTTTTTACGCCTGAAAAAGGTTACATTAAAATAAACTGACACCTTTTTTTTACAAGGTCGATTTATCAGGGCAATTCTTCACACCAAAAGCAAAATGAAAACTCAAAGGAAACGGTCATTCATATGCTTTAATTTCATATGACAATACAAATTTCATTCACTTTAATGAAAAATACAACCCATCTGATAATATAACAATCACATGCTGTAACTGGATTTGATAGTCAATATATATAGTAGTATAATGACAATAACAGTAGTGCACAGTAAGAAATAATTGCACTATTGAACTATTATAATAAAATGGTGCAATGCTTTTTATACCACTTTGCTTTATGTATTTGTTGCTGTTATGGCTTTTATATGTTTTTGTATGTATTCTAAAACCAACAAAATTGACAGATATCATATTAACATTTAATGCCATTTTTTTTCCACTCATAACAAACAACATTCATCTCTAATGTTGTATTTATGAAGAACTTATTTTTAAATTCTAGCCTGATATATCAACAACTAAATCTGTGGTTTGCTCCTTGTGGAGTAGTATATGACATATCCAAGATTAAAATGGTATATTTCAATGGCATCATTTTCCCCTACGCAACAGAGCATCTCAAATCACAACATTGAGTCTTTCATTTAACTTTTTATGCTGATGTCTGTTTAATTCCACTTATGTTTGGCTTGTACCCCCACCAGTGACATACAGAGGAAGCATACAGAACTATGGAAACCCGTTGTCTCCGATGGTAAGTAACACAGTGAAAATAATGCCTCTTTTGTATCAATGTGCTTATCGCAGTTCCCTTGCAGAGCTACTTTGGAATTCCTGATGTGAGGATGGTATTAGTCCATGGAGGGAGTTGCACTGGGACAATGGGAGCCCACTGAGAGCCAGCCCAGTATTTTAGAACAGGTAATGGATGTAACAATGTTGCCTTGTCAATCAATTATCTCTTTTCTTCATATCCTTCTCAAAGACAGCATAAATTACCCTGACTGATAATAGGAAGTCCGTGCTTTCTGGTATATATATATATATATATATATATATATATATATATATATATATATATATATATTCCTGGAAGAACACTTCAACCATACATGCTCTCTTTGTATTCAGCTTTGATGCTCGCTGCGCAACCTGGATCATGATTGTTTGCTGGTTTCTGAAAATGATATAGTTCACATTGGCAAGAGCCATTAACCCTGACACAGATGTTTGATTCCATTTACTGTGTTATATGTTCTCGCATACAGTCTTTCAGTCCATTTGGTTATTACAGAATTACAGTCATGCAACAGACTGACAAAATAAGCACCACAAAATGATAAGTTTATTAAAATACTCGAACCCTGATGCGTAATTTTTTAAGACACAGGGAGCCAAAAACAGCTTTTCTCTAGCATTATTCTACTACAGCACTGAGACACCAAAGGTGACACAAAATAATAAGTGTGAAAATATTTAAAAGATGTGTTTATTTGTCTGTGATGCTGTCAAGCAGAATGATTATCTGCCCAAAGGAAATAAAAATAAGTGTTCCCTTTAGGTGGAGTTTAGTAGTCTTCATAATTAAATTATGATGTGCTTCTCTCCACTTTTTCTGTCACTGGAGGAGGGGAACATTCACATGACTCTCATCAGTGCTTGAAATGTGCATACCAACAGACAGACTGCAAACCCAACTCAACTGGCTTTTAAAACCCAGAAAATTGCATCAACTCCTCCCATGGTTTAAAAGAGATGGACAACATTGTTTCTGCTCCTTTCATTGATCTCAGTGGTTTTTCTTGCACTTTTCAATTGCTCTTTCCTTCTTGTGGAGAGCAGCCGTGTCTTCAATCAATCAGGGACTAAGTGAAGGGTAGCAGATGTCACAAATACTGGGGCACAACTCGGTGACCCACCCCCCTCGAACCACACACATCTCACTTCTCTATTGATCAGGAGAGGCACAGAGGGAGAGGGTGGATTTTAAGATGGGAGCCTTTGTGTGTCTTTGGTTTCATCTCCTGAGGGGCGTGTGTTTGGGCACATGCTTCAGCGGCCGTGCTGAAAGACAGGGGGCCCTGTCTTGCTCTCATTCACACGGTTGAGCCTGCCATCATGCTTGCACAGATTCAAACAAATGCTTCTCTTTAACCACTTATTCTTTTTCTGCACCCTCTTCTTGCAAACAGATGTGCTGTGACCAATCAGAGCACCACTGAGGGTGTGAACAAATTTAGCTTCTATTTCAAAGGGGACGGAGCTATTCAAGCTGCTTTTACATACACTTCAACAAAGTACCATAGGATTGGATTTGATACAGTCAATATGGAACCATGTTACACATTCTGGCTATGGGATAGTTTGAACTAGGGCTGTCAGGAACACAATGAAGTGAGCATCTCTACATGACATGGAAATGACGATGGAGGAGGCTATGGAGATTACTCAGATACACCTAATTAGAGCATGAAAATCCAATTTTAAGGGGAGAGCCACAAGAAAGTCAAGATGAAAAGAAACAAGGGTAGATTAGTGTAAGACCAGAAACGGCTGATGTATGAGAAAACCCTCAGGAATCCCATTGACCGTTTATGGATCTATCTAATTGTATCGGTTTTAGATCACTCCCACCCACAAATCCCCAACAGAGGAAAGAAATAAAGATAAAATGGGTGTTTATATATGTCAGGCAACATGACATGTCTGCTTTGCTGCTAAAGTGTCTTTCCAGAAGCCTGTCTGCCTACATCAGTAACAAGATTGTTTTGAGTAAACACTCAACACATCTGAAATCACATCTCAGAAGCATTCCCAGATGTTGCTGCTGCTGTCATTGCCTTCGGGTACTTCTGAACAGGCAAGCCATTGTATATCAGGTGTGGTGCTTTTAGCGCATGTGAGTTAAACGCTGGGGGTTAATACCTCATGAAAACTATGATTCTTTTTCTGTGAAGAGTGAAGGTCAAGAGATGTAGCAAAGGAAGATAAATTTGGTGGTGAATATAAATGAATCAAAGGTCTAAACAGGGAAATAGCGGCGATTTAAAGTATGGGTATGTAAGTTTTCAAGTAATAATCATTATTTCTCTTAGTTTTGTATTTTAGTCATTAGGTCTTAGTTTTATTTGTATAAACACAGTTGTTTACATTTTACGTACTTATAGAAACTACGTTTAAAAAACTAAATTTGTTGTACTATATTTGATGATGTTAGATATTTTTTAGATTACAAAACAAATACAGGACAAGAATGTGATTCTGTCCAAAGGTTTACCTATGCTTATGTGCTGTTGTGCGTGAGAGGTCTGGCTGAGCAGTGAAGCTGGCCACTGTTCAGCTGTTGTGGCTCAAGGATGTTGAAACAGCTCTGCCACTCACGACAACCAAGAGACTTACACACAGATAACAAAAGGCTGTAAGCAGTCATTGAAAGTTGAATAATGACTGTAAGAAGTCATAAAAAGGGCAATACACGCTATGTAGAACCAAGGGTCTGCAGCTGTTGAACAGATTATTTTTGTCATTTCAGTTATTATTTTTTAAGATCTACTGTATAATGTGAGGGGGGAGAGAGGGAGAGAAAGAGAAAAAGGGGCCATGGTCACAAATTCCCCTTTTGTTGTCACAGACAAATGG
The DNA here is from genome assembly GCA_036877525.1 of Chromobotia macracanthus. Taxonomy (NCBI): domain Eukaryota; kingdom Metazoa; phylum Chordata; class Actinopteri; order Cypriniformes; family Botiidae; genus Chromobotia; species Chromobotia macracanthus. The sequence continues at coordinate 3,479,670 of JAZGTH010000013.1, forward strand.
CATGAGGCAGCAATCTTCGGCTTTTATGAGGGAAACTGCGTACCTATGAATGTTTCTGCCAAACACATGACCATGCTAGAAAATAATGAGGCATGCATTGTTCATGGGACAGAAAAGCTGTTGAAGGGCCTGGCTGTCCACCTCCTAATGTTATACATAAAGCCTCATTTGTCCTTGTGGCTTACTACTTTTCATCACCTGCCACACATTAGTGTTGCTGTGTGCTTGCGTCCTGCTCAAAACAAACCTACAGAGAGAGAGAGAGAGGTACTACAACATCTGATATGAAAAAGATTTACAGTCTTTCACAGGTCGAAAAAGATTTACAGTCTTTCACAGGTCTAAAAATATCAGCGTTTGTAAAGTGAACATGTATTCTCTAGTGAGAAGAGAAATGCAGATTACACCACTTATCATGCATAAGCCCTGTTTTCTAATGAATGTTTATAGTAAGTCAGCAGTAATGTGGATACTAACTAAATATTATTTATTCCCTACTTTTTTACCAACCAATATAGTTTCTTAACTGAGTTCAACACTGTCTTAACAATAAACAATTAACGTGAAAACAAATTTAAATTTATCGTAAGATGTTCCTCACTTTATTTTAACTTTATAAAAAGCCTTAAAAATAACATCAAAATCTATTAATTAATTTTATCATTTGGTTTCATTTTGAAGGCTTTGGGGTACATTGTTTTGGTAATTTAATTATTTCTCCACCATGGTCAATAAAATAAAGTTATTTTATAAAATATTAATATATATAATAAATAAAGCATAAACACTTAATTAATACTTCTATAAACTAATATGTATAAAATCATATATATCATATATACTTTATGAATACAACAGCATTATATATTAATTTAATTTGTTATTTAATTTGTGTTCATTCTGTTTCCTTAAATTTGAATTGCACATCCTCTCTATTCATCCTCTCTATTCAAATTCAGAAATTTAAAGGTCATTCCTCAATTAATTTCACATCATGGTTCACAACCATGATGTGACAGAAGCTATGACATTATATACATAGCTGCAATTGTGTAATTCTTTAATTTTCTATGGACAAACTCAACCACCACTGATGTTTACATTCTGTTACATAAGCTTACCTTGATGTGCTAATGAAAGCTGCTAGAAGCTCATGTATCTGATGAAGTACCAAACAAAGCCTACTCTTCAGCTTCTGATCTTATTGAACAAGCCTGGGCCAGCAAGGCATTAGTCTCTAAAGAGCTGTGGGAAGTGTATTAATGCCACTGAAGGGATCACTGAGTGAAGTGACTTGTTACATAATGGAGTTTGGTTTTCATGAGACTAATCATAACTTGAAGAGGCACAATAATATGCAAGGCTTTTCTGGTTGACACTTCTTCGTTCTTGAGAGGGATCGGAGGGATTGAGTCAAGTTGCATCTGTCAAAAGCTGCTGAAACGCACGTAAACGGCCTTAAACAGGTTGTTCTCATCAGTCAACAGCTGAGATGCTTCGCCGTGATTCATTTTCTCCACTGTGAAGATTTGTCCCCTCATAATTCAATTATTTCTTATTCAATCACGCTCCATTAGATCACACTCACTCCTGGCTCTCCTCGTTACCGTAGGAAACATAGTCAGAGGGATTCAGTGGTGATTGTCTTAAAGCATCACTTACAAATGACTGCTTGTGTGTTTGCATACATTTCATTATGTGACATGGCAGATTATAATGTTCTGTCTGCTGCTGGGTGCACTGACAAAGACTTTATTCACAGAGCAGAAAAAGCATTGAGGACACTAATGAGAATTTGATGTCTGGTATACGTGGCAATATACAACAGTTAGTTTAGGTCCTCTAACATGATTGGCCGAGCATTGTTGCTGAGTTCTGATATTTTATGTAACAGCACTGGGACATTGCACAGTATGTAGCCCTTTTCTTATTAGTGTTCACAGGGTAACAGTTCATCACAGGTGATGTAATCTTTAATGAAATTCAGAGTACCCCTGGTCATGTGATATAGCTTACCCATAACAATTTATATTGCAGTTGTGGTACATTTTAAATTAGTGATAAAAGCTTTTTTTTCAGCTGTCTTTCTGAAAAGATGGATGGATATGTACATACACAAATACATACATACACACTTTATTAATTCCCTTTAGGTAAATGAGTAGAAAAGTAAAAGAAGTGTTACAACCAGTAAGTTGACCAGCATTATGGAGGGCAGGCCAGGTCATGAGCGACTGAGGTTAATCATTCCTCTGCTCCCCTTAAACCTGATGCCTGATAATACAGGTACAAATAATGACATGTCGGACCTCACTTTAAGTTTGAAGCACGTTTTCTATAATTGCCTCAACTCTTATAATCCCTGTGTTGTGTTTAATCCCTACTTTTTCTAGACATAATAATAATTATCATTTAGCAGCAGATAATTACAGCAGCCTTCAGAGCTTAAGAAAAACTAACGATTCTATAGACGTTTCAGAAGCATACAGAACTTCACTGAGACTGTCTTTCTAGAGAGACACAGACATGTCTGGTAAAGAGTGGACAATGTGTAATAAGATTTGATTATACTTCCAATTACAACGCTAATTCTTCTATTGTAGAAACCTGTCATATACGTGTTGAGAGGATAAAAGAAACGGGTTAAAATAATGGTGGAAAGCTGGAGGTCACTGCTTGAATGGCAGCTTCCATGGAAAAAAATTGTGAACAAATGCAAAGCGTTTACAAGGGTGGGTTGAGGGTCTGTTTAAATGTCGGTACAACAGCCTAAGAAGTTCAGTCATTTGGAGTCATGTAGGCTTGTCATGAACAGTTATTGCTCCTGGCCTTTACTTTTGTTGTCAGAGCTCCAATTTAAGGCTACAGCGGTGTTTCTCTGCTTCATGCTGTCTTGCCTAAGTAGTTTCACAGTATAGTTTCTGGCTTTCTCTTTAAATGCAATACGCAACCTAATGCTAAAGATAGGTTCTTGATAACGTACTGTTTATAGGAGATCTGATGGTGTTATGATATGTTGATATGTTGTCTCCTTATTGTCTCAACTCTGCTTATGTTTACTATTTTTAAGAATTGTCTCCCTGTTGAAACTTAAAATGAATTGGCCATTCCCCAAAGCATGTTGAATTGGAATTTTAATAAAATATGAAGATAGAAAGAGAAATTCACTTTATTGCAATTAAGAGAAATTCAAAACAATCACAGAACAGACAAATTTTAGTAGTCGTTAAGGTTTGTGACAAAACAAAATAATAACATTCATAATTTTGATTAATTACAATGTATTCCCTGATATGAATATATACCTGTAGTATTTGAAATGATTGGACAAATTCTTCTAAACTAAGTTTTAATGTAGATGCTGTCACAACAATTAACAGACCCATCAAACTTCCCCACACTCTGCTCATGATTTTTAATTTTTTTATGCAGGTCACAAAGTGCAGCTTTCAAAACTTACTTGTTTTCCATCTTAAACATGCTATTTCAAAGCGTTTTTCCTGATAAATATAGTAATTTGTCACATCATGTAAACAGGCACACTATATAATTTTACGACATGGCTTTTCATGCAGTTCAAATCTCGTCTCCCTCCTCACAAGCACCAACTTTCAACTGACAATTACAGGTCCAAATATACCTCACCATACAACACTGCAGAACCTCAACAGAATCTGCAGTTCAGACCCCATCATAGCCTACTTCAGGGGTTTCTTTGACTCATCATTGAGATGATAAACATGGTTCAAAGGGACAGCAACAAAGCCTCTATCTTGAGGACATCTCAGTGAATGCCCAGGTAACAAGACCCTCCAGGAGAGAAAAGCTATTGATATTGCGCGCCCAGGATGGGAAGTAGCACTATCATGCAAATGGAACACAGTGGCTAGAGGTTAGCAAGGCTGGAGACAGGCAGCTCAGAAGCAAATAAAACTCTATTTAATGAGGACTTTAACAGTGACCTTCCACATCAAAGGATCTCCAAGTTACTCCCATCAACTGCCGGGCATGCAGAGCCTATTGCACCAGCAACTGAAGAATTACTACCCCCTCAGTCTGAGTCAATGGACCTCTGACTCTGCACGAGGGAACGAGTTTATCACCTAAATCTGCTCACCCATAGACACTCCCAGCTGCTTGTTTTAGATATTGACATCTGGACGAGTGAAATCCTCTTAACCTTTTATGTCGTGGAGGTCAGCGTTGAGTTACAGTCAATAGTTAATGCTACATACCAGTTTACTCTGGGTTATTTGTTTATTACATGCACAGATGCAAAAGTTGCATGGGTCACCAAGGGTTGCAGTAGTCCTACATAACATGAAACTGAGCAGCAATACATTAGCAACAATGCATTGATGCATTTGATTCTTTGGGCTTGTTGTGGGTTAAATAATGTAATGGTAAAGCATGGTGACTGGGAGCTAGGGTCCCATAAGAGTGATGTTTAATGGGGACACTGAAATGAATTGGATGTACAGCTCAGAGCTCAAGGTCACATAAAACAACACCCAAGACGTCTATACCCCCACACAAGGTCATAAAAGTTCATAACAGCCATGGTGCTTTTGACATCATAGCACTGCTTGAAATATCAGGCCCCTTGCTTCAATGAAAGTCTTTATTAAATCACATTAGGTCCCAATAGCTGTACACAGGGCGCAGTGGTGCTGTTCTTGAGTGGCTGACCTATTGCCTCTTGTTCCCAGATCTAATTTATAACTGTGTCTGCAAAGTCTGAGAATGCAGATGACATACTGAACAACGCTAAAATGTAGGCCTGACTAAAACCTAGAAATATTCATGCTGAGCACTCCATGGAATACAGTGTAAGACAGTCATTGCACTGCATAGTGTCTAGAGTGACTGTTGAAGCCCATCTGTTTATGGCCATTATAAAGGGCTGCACTACTGTGACACTACACTCTTGTTATATAAAAATAATCAAGGATTTTCTGGGTAATACAAATAATATTTAATAATATTATGTATAACCATAAAAATGGTAATTTTCTATTATATTCTATTTCCTTTGTGTGGGTTCAGTGTATTTGTAGACTCTGTACCCGTTTTACTTCTGCAGCTAACTTTAATGAAATATAAATAAAAACAACCACTAAATGTGAAAAAGAACAACTACAAACTCTCAAACAGCAAATACTTTTAAATGTATAATTTGTATAATTTAGCATATGGACTGGGCAATTATTTAAAATATATTCTAGCAGAGTTTATTGTGTAACAATAGCTTCTTCATTATAAACAGTTCCTTGTATTTAGTGTTGAATTGATTTTATAATTGATCCATTATTATACAAACCATAATTGTCCAGATTCAGAACTGACTTCAATTAATTGATTTATTTTTGTTTTTGACATAAATAAACAGCATGCTGTGTGTTTTTATGATATAAAACCAAACATGCCCTTGTATAAATGCCCCTAAAAATCATTTCCGGGGGAAAATAGTGGCTCCTAATATAGAAATTAATTTCCGACACTGGTTTTATCCTCGCAAAGCTCTGGTATAACACTATCAGACCATAATGCATGTGACATGGGTCGGAGCACTTATGTGTGATAGCAGCCTGGCATATAAAGACAGCCCCCCATCACAACACACAAGGTGAATCCCCTCTCTCTGCTGATGCTCTTGCTTGTTCTTTCCGCAGGAAATGTCTTGGCGCACGTAAAGGTCAATGATATCATGGCTAATAAGAGCCACACATCAGCAGCTCAAAACACTGTCAGGTATTACCTAAATCTCCTCCTGGCTTTTAAAATAGCCCTTTGATGAAAGTTTCTACACTGCTATTGCTTTAAATGTGGCATTTAGGACACAGAAGTGACATTCTTGTAGACTGCGATGTGTGTGAGCATATCATTTTTCTGTAATTTGCTCTTTGATGCACAAATGTGTTTAAGTAATAGGCCTCCTACAATAGCATGCGAGGTGCCCTGCAGGTGAAATCTCATGTAAAGTAGATGAGAAGATAAGCAGACATGTCCTATATTTAATAGGTAGGTCTCAACTTCTTTGTAGCTGAGCTCCAAATGGCTGTTAAACTAGGGGAAGATAAACCAAACTGGCTACAGTGACCTTAATGTTCCTCGAAACTTTTCTAACACTTTATTTTCTATTTCTTGCTACAGTAAACGACCCAAATGATTTAAATATACAGAGGAAGAAAAGGGGACAACTTGAGGTACTCAGACAAAAATCAATTCCCAGCAGAGGCTTGGTCAATCTGATGGGAATGCCATCCTTTTCTTTTAGAGCTCTTGGACATCGGAAGCCTCATTGTGGGAGTGTCACTAAAAATGAGTCCCTGGGGGTGGGAGTATAGGAGAGGCAGGCCAGGGACAGCATCACTGAGACATACTCTGTCATTGTGTTCCAACAGAGCTTGAGCCAAAACTCAGAGCAATCTTAGTGCTGAGCTCTCATTGTGATTTGCCGTAAAAAGCAATCGATCAATCCAAGCTCACTAAAATGTGTCAATCACACAGAGGAGTGGCCTACAAGGACGGCTTTCACCTCAGCCAGTGGGAACAGATGTGACACTAATGAGTTAGAGCACTTCATCTCACCCTACATAGGGTAGTAGCGAGAGGGAGAGAAGACACAGACAAAGAAAAACAAAAGACTTGCTACAATATATGTCCTCTGCTGGAGACATTTAATCATCTTACATATGAGAAAAACATTGACCTTTTTTAGACGCTTTCTTTTCTTTTATATTACCTCTTATTGTACCAATATTTTCTTTTTTCCCATAACAGTAGCTGGGAAGGATCTTGCTTTTTATATTTCGCTGTATTTACAGAACAATAAGTTCATGCAGCCATACACCGCTTCTTCAACAGACTAGCAGAATGTCGCTGTGGCCTTCTTGCTTTCTTTTATTGATTAGACTGTGCAGTACAAAAAATATTGCTTGACCCTAATCTGCACTCTGTTCACGGAGAAACATTTTCCTGATGGCTGTATTTGCGTTATTGCTCTGTGTTTTATCTTTTCTCTCCCTTGTTGTGAAGAATTCGGCGAGTCCATCTGTAGACAACATATCAATATCAGACAAAGCATTACCTTGCTTACGTTGCACTATTTTGATTATTTTTCACACTGTATTGCATTTGCTTTGGTTCGTGTGCATCTTTCTCCCTGCCCTGGTGCTACCAGACCTTGGCTTCTTATCTTACAGGGCTGTGCATCATTTTAATTTCTTAATTCTTTCTCTTCTTTCTGTTCAGCTCTCCTGGGAGTGCGGAAGCAGGCCCGGAGCGTGGTTCGAGGGTAGTCCCAGAAGACCCAGCCATAATGTGTGCCTGGACTGCATGAGGAACATGACATATGTAACAAATTAATTCTCCACACACACTCACCACTGCTCTGAATACCAATGAGCATCAGCAGGCTGGTATCAGGCTGTTTGAATGCAGCAAGCTTGTGGCTACAGTGGGCTGAGCTGCCTCTGCTCTGCTTGCCATGACCCCCAGGTGGATTAATTGAGAGTTCAGTGAAAGGTTAATAATCAACAATAGGACTATGAAAGGATTCTTCCATTCAGACTTTCCTTTTGTTAAATGAGAAAAAAATAAATTAACTGAGAAGCAGGTGAAGTTTGTTTAGAGGTTAGTAAAAGAATTTGGTGGAATACTCTCTGACAGATGCACAGTCACTGGTTGGCTGCATTCCAGACGGGTTAAGTAGGTTAAGGATTTGGGGGTTTGTCGATTTATATCAACAATTTGTTAAGGGATTTTGTAAAATTGGCGCTCATGTCACATACCTCTACTGATGAGAGAGAACCAAAAGGCCTTTTAAGACCAAGTGTAATGAAACGAGGCAAAACTGCAGACAAAAAGCGTTTTCAGATTAGAATTGTGTACAACAAATTCAATTCAAATTCAACTTTTCATCAGTCACGTTTGTGCTTAAGCATTAAACAATGTATGCTCAACAATTGTTTTCCATTTTCTTTGGGCCAAAATGTAGTTTTACATGATCATTTTTCAGACTGTCTGCAATGCTACATAAGATAAATGGCATAGTAAATTGATGAATTTTCCACCCCTTAGAATTAAATGAGCTGTTTTGGCTGTTGTCTTTAAGAGCTGTTTGTAAACATCCTCGTGTATGTGAAATGAGCAGCAGCACCTTGTTGCACAAAGTGTGTTTTTTTTGTTGGGTCTCATCTTTCAAATGATGGGTCTCTTTGTAATCCCTGACTTACATTAAAAATAAGCATCAACCAGTTTCCTAATGTGTGGGGCCTTTGGAAAGATACATTATGCAAAGCACCAGGTGCTACACAAAGTTTTCCATATATTTTTACATCTGCAGACATTCTGAGCCAAAAAAGCAACGTACAGGACATTTAAGATATACAGATATGTTTTATGGGAATCAAAGCGATGTACAGTGCATGACATGTATAGGCTATAGGACCTTCTTATTAGGTCTTCTGGGGTTTAGGAATAATGATATGTATCTAAATACTTATTTTCAAACACATATAGACATGCACATGTAAATGTGGGGGTCATATGTTAATGTATTCATCTGTCTGACATCAGTGTATGGTGGATGTTTGGAATGAGCAGTTTTAAAATCTTGTTGTAATAGGTACAATTTATAGATCTATCTGTATCTGAGATCTGTGGTATAAAGATATATAGATATAAATAAGATATATAAACTATATAGTCTAAACTATATCATCACAAGCATGCTACATACTTTTAGTGCACACTTTAGACCTTCTTAATATAAACTGCACACCAGTTTAACTAGCCAATCGGCATCATCACATATCCCAAGCTCTAATTATTATTTACATGTTTCACAGTTTGTTGAATCTTTTAAATTTGTAGATCACATATTTAAAAGAATATATATGGATGACACAGCAAAACATTGAAAGGGTATACAGTATGAAGTAAACATACAATTATACATAATCTCAGAACGGATATTTCTAGAATTTCTGAGTATCTTGGATTTTGCATAATTCTTGGAAATGGATCCTATTTTTTTATGTAATAGACAGATATAATCAAGCATGAAGTCCTCAGCTATGATCTGTCTCTGATTGAGAATATCATAACCTTATTCAGTTTGATTCATTCCTTCTCAAGCTGCCAGTTCCGTTAAGAAAATAAATGAAGCAAAGATCCAGGGCACATATACAGCTCTATGAGAAACGCTGATACTCCATTAAAGCTGTGTTCACCATATTGGTTTGTTCTGTGAAATCTGACATTCACAACAATATCAGTGCAGAAAGGTAAAATAAAATGCTAATAAGGTCTTTGAAGCATATTATCTATGTCAGTCCAATCCACAATGAGTGCAGTTTTCCTACAGCACAGTATACGAGATACATTCAAATGAATCACTATGGTTTTGTACAGTATAGTGCTTGAGTCGGATTGCTGTTGCTTCAGTATTTATAGATTAATTGGCTTATAAACAAAAGTCCAAAACAAAGCTCTGGGCATACATTTTATGATTCTGAGATATTACTGGATTATGCTTTATATTTCATAATATGCAAAGCTATAGTGTTGATTATAGTATGCATGAGTGTGTTTAGGGAAGTAATTGTTTGGGAAATTGAACAGGTGATGCATGTGCACTAGCTGGTCCTCTTACAGCCTTGTGGCTGTGCAGTGCAATTATTATTGCATAACATTCTGAGGGGTTTCAATGGGTAGTAATAAATCTAATGGTGTACGAAATGGTATAATGATATACCTTTTAAGTACTTCTTGCTAGAAACTTGGCTGAAATTATCATATATTTCAAAGTCTTTAATTCTAATTTTAGTCTGTTTACGTTTCATCGCACCTATTTGACTGAAGTAGCTTACAGGCTAAAATTCAAATAAGGCTAATTATCTTTTAATGAGTGGAGGTTATGGCACTGAACATGCTGGTATTGGTGTATGTGTGTGTGTGTGGCTGCTGAGTTTGAGGGCAGGAAGCCTCAGAGAACAACATATGAGATCCTAGTCTGGATGTGAGATCCAGACTAGAATCTCACATAGAGAGAGAACTCTGGAAGTGACACCTTGCCATCACACTAGGCTTCTTCCCTTTAAGTACTGAGGGAAGTAATTAAGACCTGTTTCTCAAAGGACAGCTGAGGTGATGGAAAAAGATGACAGAGTACACAATGTACAACACCAAAGAACTGCAGACTAAAACTTTTTTCCATTACCTCGCTATGCTGTTTCACAGTATGATACGATGATGGTACACAAATATAAAAAAAGACAGTATAAAGCTATATATGTATATAGCTATAGTAAAACACTAAACCTTGTGACTAAAGAGCTAAAGAGCTGTTCGAAGACCTCCATGACCTTGTGATGACTTGCGCACCACGAGAATTCAATACAAGATAATTACTGATCTTTGGAGAAACAGGACTTGAATTAACAGTGACGGAGAACATGGAATGAATCAGTCTTGATTCGAAAGTTTCTCCCATAGGCCCAGCACTGTTGATTTTTCTCTGCCTTCCTGGCTTTAATGGGTGGGGGGGTACATCGATATCAAGTCGATTGTCCGGCCTATTGCACGTGTGTGAGGCACACCATGTTGGTCCAGATTCCAGAATTGTTTCCAGCCTGGACAAGGACATCCCCAAGAGCTCCTGTTCGTCTCTGAGCATCAGCATTAACAAGTGAATCAATTACAGAGAGCAACGGCATCTCCCAAGACACCAGAGAGAAGACATACAGCTAGCAACCAAAGAAAAGTGCAATTGTATAACCACAAGCAGACTTAATTAAAGTAAACTTTAATCATTCTAGTGATTAAACAGCAATTAGCTTTGCAAGTCAGTATAAATTTTGTGAATGTGGACATTTCATCTTTGGAGACAGATGCCAGTTTTTGTTGTTTTGCTTGTTATGCTGTAGTAAAATTTTAAGACTGAACTGGAAATGCCAAGTCATTCTTTTCATTTGTATTTTTGGCATTTATTTACCTATTCGTTGTTTAACTAGACAAGAAATGAATGGAGGCCTCTTTCAGGAACTCCTGTTCAGATTCATTTTCCCCATTGGCTAAACACAGCCAGCGGGACTGCATGGTGAAGTATTCATTCATTTTAATATCTGGCAGCACATAACACTTGCTGTCAAAAGCATTTGACACTCAGGTACTTTTCTGTGAGATTCAAATGCCTGAGAGATGAAATCCATATTTATGCTGGAAATTCATATTGTGTTTTTTGCAGGAAACAAGCATAATGTACCAGTCATTTCAATATTTACTAGCAGCTCTGTTGTGTGACACAACATATTCTCATTGATATTTCCGATTAGTATGACTTCAAATAATATTTGGGCCACTTATGAAATATGTATTTCATCCCTCAGATTCTCTGACAGGGCACACAAGACATGTACTGTCAATGGATTAAATTATGCTATGATTACCATAATATGTAGGTCAGTTGTAAGCATTCACTTCTATTTTTAAGTACGCTCAAAAAGACACTTTACTCTTGAAATTGTTAACTCAGGGTCATTCTTAAACCAGAATTTTTTTTCACCCAGGGTTATCCTGTTTCAGTCTTTCTCCTGGGTTAATAATTAATCCTGGATATTCATGCTTTTATACTTTGTAAACCCTGGGCTAACATTCTTATTTGCATATGCATGATGTGATGTCAATAACATTGATTGGGCAAATAACATTCGTATTTGCATATCGATGAGGTCAATGACATTGGCAAGTACAGCTAAGGAAAGACACATGACCTGTTTTGATAACTGCTTGCCTGTCTGTAGAACTCATGTCACGTAAGTCCACATTGGCTGTTTTAAGTGACCTTAATGTAAACCTCTGTGCAAAATAATTTGTTCTCTACAGACAGCAGGTAACAGGCCTTCAACCTGAATTAAATAAAAAATATGTTTTAAACACACAATAAATGAAGCTTGAGCACTCTAAGATGGCCTTCATCTGTACAAAAATACATGTAAAGGTTGATCTTCAGCAACAAGGTTGTGACCAGAACTTGACCTGAGAGTGCCATTGACGAGACTTTCATCTACCAAGGTCCGCAATGTGGCAATTTTTAGTATTGTAATGCAATGACCAACTGTGTTTATTCTCATGGTCAAATGAGGTATACTTTGAAAGTTTAGAGTGTACAAATTTTAAATTGTTTTGAAATAAAAGAGCTTGATGTACTATGAAAACTACTATAACGTTTAGAAATCAAAATTTCTCTTATTGGTAAACTAAACTTCTACAGTATAAACAACTCATTTAGAATCCTTGCAACCTTCTGATATCATACATAAACTCAAATATGAGGTTTGTTTTTAACAGTATCCCTGGCCATTTCAGTCTGACCTTCACAACTACATTTCAGCATGGATTGTTTTATGAATCTGTCACAATGTAATTCAGGCTTTGTAAAGAGGCTGTTTTTGAAGGATGGGGCAGTTAAGAACTATTGGACATAAGAGCAAACTCCCAATTTCTTAGTAAGTGCAACAAAGCATCATTTCTCATTTCATGTGCAAAGTGAGTGTTTACATGGTAGGTATTTACAGGGTCGTAAAGGCACAACAGAAGAAAACAAGACTGTTAGTTCTGAGGGTCAGTGAGTATGAAACATTTTTGATACTATTCCATTCCAAGGGAATTCTTCTCTAAACAGGTAGATTTAGGTACCAAGCCTCAATATTTTAAAAGCTTAAAAACATAGCCTAAAATGACCATCATCATAAAAATCATCCAAATGTATTGCATAACATATGGATTATGAAATCGGTTTTATAAAACAAAACATTAAAAATGTGCTTTTCGTTTGAGATATTTCAATTTACTCTCTGCACCTGCACCAAAACTCACTGCTTAAAGATATGCAGAGCTACTTAGCTGGAAACACTGCATTACTCTTAGAAATGTCAAAATGTTTAACTAGCTTTGGAAAGATCTTTCCGCAGGCAAACACTTATAATATATGCATTCTTCTACCAGACCTGAAAGTGAATTTTGAAAGTTTATAAATAGTATGAATATGAAACTAACATTTAATGGGTGGGGGGTACATCGAAATCAAGTCGATTGTCCGGCCTATTGCACATGTGTGAGGCACACCATGTTGGTCCAGAGTCCAGAATTGTTTCCAGCCTGGGCAAGGACATCCCCAAGAGCGTTATTATACTAACATTTGTTAGTATAATAGGTTACTCAAAATGTATATATATATATATTTAAATTAAGGTACAGTAACACTTTTTATCTTGTTCCTAACTTTAAGAAGTGAACAGAAAAGTAAGTTTTTAAGAATTACAATATTCCTTTGGCTTGAGTCAGATTTATTGTATCCCAACACCTCAAACTCTGTCCCACAAAATTTACAGTTGCTTGTTTTCATATATAAAAGAAAAGCATGCAAAACTTATAGTTTTGTAACTTAAAAAATTGTTGTTTAACAAATACTTTATTGTAAGAAGAATGCATAACCTTGAAATTTGTTTGAATTCATATCAAATTGGTTTTACCCTAGATAGAGAATTAGAAATACATGACTTATGGCAAGACCGTGTGCAAGTTCTCTGCCTCATTAGCAAACTAAATCAGTGGATTTGAACTCATGTTTATTTTACATCTTAGCTCACAGGACTACCACCAATACCCTGAGCCCTGAGAAAGACAAATGGGGCTGAATTTCTGATTGGCAGAGCAGCTAGAGCAGATATGCAGGCATGTCAATGTGCTGTTCAAGTCTACTGCAGGGCTTCTTTCATTCCTTAAATGTCAGACAGATAAGTGGATAATACAGAGTCTATGAACATCTACAACACTACCTCCATCACAGGAGAGATGTGTGTGCATTCAGAAATTAACAGGGGCAAAAGCCACTTTTTATTTGAAATGGTTGGGTGCCACTCAGTGTACAAAACATGGATGATAAAATCCTGTACTGTGCAGAGTCAGCCTCAGTCTGTGTGTAAATGCAAATGCAAAACATTTTCATCAGGTTTCATAGGTAGCAAAAATGTATACATGTATGCCTGTGAGCCTACAATTAGCAATCAGCTAACTGTATGGTCATTTATAGCTCAATCAGACCTGATGATCATTTTGTACACCTTACAATTTTATAATTAGTAAATATGCGGTGTAATACTCATGAAAAAACACATCTTTCTTTTAAACAAAGAGAACAGGAAACATCATAAAGCTGTATTAGTTTCTGAACCTCATAGCAAAGGTCTATAAGTCATGATTTCAAAGCAGAACAATAGTTTGAAATGGTTGCAGGGCAGAAAATGGATCGGTCCAAAGCAATTTGTGGAGAGAAATAATTGCCCATACAGTGTACAGAAATGGTATTTTTTTCAAACATTTTCAAAAGGCAGTCATTTAAAGACATGGGAAAAATAAGCATAGCTTTTATTCCAGTGATTGCACGTGCATTCCTCAGAATTGTCCATGTCAACGTAATGTGTATGTGAGTATAAGTGCATAAGTCTATTGTAGCAAGTGTTTTAAAACCAAATTCAGTACTGGAAACAGAGGGAATGGAGCCTTTTGATTCTTTCTTCCAAAAAAGAGACTAGGCCCGTTTGACATGTCAAATGCCTTGCAAGCAGACAAGAGCAGGTTGCAGTGAAAAGCTGTTAAATAAAATAATCTGCTGTGGACCGGAAAACTATGTAGGCAAAGACAGATACTGTATAATGGTATTTTTGTCACTAAAGAATAGAACGCAATTGAATTACAGCAACTTTAACGTGAAGATTAATTTGATTCATGCAAATTATTTTTTTTCTAAATGTTTAGTGTTATTCGAAGATTTCACTTTTATAGTACAAGGATTGTTTCCCTTTGATAGTACAAGGATTGTTTCCCTTTCAGTTTGCGTAGTTGGTGGCCCTGAAAACTGCAGCTGCCTTGCCGTCTTGAGAGAATCTGGTGTACGTCAGCGTGATGTCAGACACCTGGCGATGATCACTGGTAATTGGTTCTGTGCAGAACTTGCTCATTTCAAATGATTTTCCTAAAAACTTCTATGTGAACTTGACACAGACGGTAATATTAGTATTCATCTGGCAATGTAAATGTGTTCCCTCAGGTGTTTGTGAAGATGAATAATGAGCATCAAGCTAAATAATATTCATGGGAGTCTTAGGCTATTATTACACACTAAAGGTAAGCAAACAAACCTCTCCAACGTGAGGACAATGACTGCTGAAGGATCGCGGAAGCCGTGTCAGGGCCCCGCAGAAGCTATAGAAGCGTCTCTTGTGGTCTGCTTCAGATCTCAAATCTGTTTCCCATCATACATTAGAAGTATTAAAGGTCTTCTAAACCTGTATTTCATACCCTGACTTGCAGAATGCATCTTGAGGTAAGAGGTGTTTTCACGCTTGGATTTCATCTGCTTTGCATACAGTCTCATGTGCACAAGTAACGTCCTTCAACTACAAGTGTTCTTGCTATGAAAGAAAGATTAAAGGCATATTGTTTGATTTCTCAAACAGAGATGCGCTTAATTGCATAAATTGCAAAAATACATTTCCTGGTTTGTTTTGGGATTTAATTTAATTTAATTATGCTTTACTGTAACATCAAATAAACATTCTTTGAGTCTGTATACCATATGTCTTCCCATTAATTATCATTAATTTCCAATGAAGGCAAATCTTAATGCTGCAACATACAATGATATTTGAGAGATTTGTGATCTGAACTTTGTAGCAACAGCTTAGTGAAGGCCATTTTCTGTTTCAGGAAAACAGTAGCCCTCTGCACAAAGGGAGGTCTGTAATGGGTTATTGAGTCTTTTGTCGAAGTATTTGACTGGCCTACACAAAGCCCAACCCTAAACCCCGTTGAACACCATTGGGATGAATTGGAACAGTGATTGTGAGCCAGACTTCATCACCCAATATCACTGCGTGGTTGCACCGATACTCTTGTATTTGAATGGACGCTAATCACTGCAGCTCCATTATTTAGTGGAAAGCTTTCCCAGGAGAACTGAGGCGGATAGAGCAGCAACAAACTTCCTGCGCCTGTGGTTTTAAAATAAAATGCTCTACAGACTCAAATGGGTGTGGTAGTTGGGAGTCCACATACTTTTGGCAATATGTATGTGCAACTAAAACAGGAGCGCTTGTTTTTGTGTGCGTAGGTGTGGTCATAGGTTTTGCTTACATTATGCATACCAGCCAATGTTCCCTACATGGAAAACAGTTACATAAACATACAGTTCTAAATAATATCTTCATTAAAAAAGGTGTCTGCTAGAGCTAGGCTTAGGGTTAAGGCATAGAAACATAATTAACTATATGTACTGTAAATACAATAGAAAACAATGGAAAGTCCCCACCATAGAAAAAACAAGTGTGAGTCTGCTGTGTGCATGTCTGCTGTGTGCTGTCTTTCTGTATAGCATTCTTGTCAAACTGATGTGCTGGTTTGATAGATATGTAGGTAATAGCGGTCAGCAGGTGTGAATGTATCTATCCAGCAGTGGAGGACTCCCATGATGCATGTAAAGGAAAGTGATATGCTTGACTGCCCAGATGAAACAATATCAGCCCCCCAAGAGCACGTACACAGCAGCTAGTGTCACATCGCTCCTCAGCTCATCCTTGTGTTGTATTTGTCCAGACACAGGGAGAGATAATGCTGTACACTTGTTGAGGTCACTGAGTGATGAGCAACATCCAGACTATGAAATTCAATCAAAAATGATGTCAGCCTGCCGGGATTGTATTCCGTGAGAGTTGTTTACAACAGAAGTTTATTTCAGAATGTCAGCGATGCATCACCGACCCTTAAAGGCGCAGTCCATGTTTCTTTAAAGTATAAAGTAAAGTTTCTTTAAAGTATTCTTTAATGTATAAAAAATGAAGCGTTATTTTAACAAAAAATAAACTGTAGGTTATAGGTTAGGATTAACTGTAGGTAAGTAGTTTAAAAATGAGTCACAACTTAAAATATATAATAGGGGTACAGAACATCTAAAACACTTAAAGGTAAAGTAAGAAATTTCGGAGAGGCTAGCAGTAGCAAGCCAGCTTTGAAAGCATAAGATTCCACCCTCCAAAGCCATGCCTCCCTTTGACTGACAAGTAGGACATCCTGATTGCACAAACATTTTAGGGATCAGGATGTGAAGAGACTTTTAACCAGCTAACAAAAATGTTTCTGGACAAAATTCCCTACCCTGCCTTTAAAGGGGCATTATAGGTAGATTTGCCCAGCTTTAATTATGCACTAAGGCATTTATTTAATTACCGAACACCAACTAACAAGTCAATAATCTAAGGAATAAGATCTTAGTAAATCTGATCAATGTGATCTCAATTAATAAACTCACCATTGTTCTTACTAATGAATTTTATTAAGGTTCTTAAAAGGTTTCTCAGGGAGCTGGGGAAAATATATCCATGTCAAGTGTGTAATATAGAGTGTTCTATAGAAGTTCTATCAGATCATGCTATTGCGGGGTAGCTGATCTCCTCCCCAAAATTACAGGCAACCTGTGGGGTGAGAAACCACAGCCAAGCTGACAAATATCATCCCCCTCTGTTTCCTCTACAGAAGCCTTTCCACAAGTCTGAGGCCCGCTGATGCTAAATGCTGGCCTGCTCTGACATTCACCAGCCCCTTGCTGGGATCAGGATGCTGCTCCACAGTCCTGACTGTGCTCCATTACCTCACATATCTCTCTCCAGTGGAGAGGAACAGACTGCAATGACTCCTGATACTCCTCATAGGAGAGAAAGAAACACAAATGAGATCACTTTACTATCTCAGCTGTTTCTCCTAGAAACCAAAGAGATTTTTGTGCTCAAGATATGATTTTTCTCCTGGGAATAAGATCCCAATAATCTATGTCTCCTCTATGATTTTTAGTCTCACGGGCCCCTTTAGCAGCAAATTATCAGAATGACTTCACTGGTGAATACACAATTGTGCCATTCACACAAGCAATGGTATACTGTATTTTTACTGGTAACGTACCATTCAAACATCAATATCAAAACACTGGAAAATTCTGTGATGTCATTAACCACAGGCACCAAACGGTGACTTTGTTTTCGAATGCATGTGGTCTGTATTTTTGATACAAACCTTTACATTCGTGTGGTTGCTTTTAATCTAACTACATCATATTAGACAAACATCTTTGCTTTGACTTCCATAAACGAGTAAACATGTCTTCCGTGTCAGAATGTTCTGATTGGCTCAAAGTAGACTTTTACGTTAGCATGTTCCGTTAATCCTGTTCTGCGTTCACACATAGCACCTTACCAGTAAATTACTGATAATGTTACAAATTCTCTTACTGGTAAATTGCCAGGACCGATTTACTGTAATTTTTTTAAAAGGTCCTGTTCACACATGATCTCTTAAAGGTAATTTGCCAGTAATTTATCAGTAAAGGCAGCATGTGTGAAAGGGGCTTTAGTGTGCTGAGGTTTGGCAAAATGTCTGCAATCAAAGGGAAAAGAGCAAACATTTCTCAATTCAAATGATCAAATTATCTGAACTGTGCTATCAGTGCAATATAAGGTGATCTTCTAGAACTTTTAGAAGCCAATAAATTAGGCGAAAAAGGGCTACATGCACACAGAATAACCTTATCTTCTGGATCTGTGTGGGTTAAAGCTATGTATGCACCGATCCTCATTTCTGCCTTCTCTCTTATCCCTCTTTTGTCTACAGTTAGTTAAGCTCTAAAAAGCTACTGTATATTTGGCTTTGGCAGAATTTTTTGATCAAGTGTTAACCCCATTGCTGATTTTGTGATAAATTTTTAAGAACTCTAGAATGTTGTTTTGCTATGATATTCCACCAAAGATGTTAGTACTATATAATATATGACTATATTTCTGTGATCTTATGTATATCTAGTTATTCGGTTTTTGTCTTTTGCTTATACATTTTTCACTAGAGTCAGACTTTGATGTACTGTGCATCAGTTTTGCCTTAGGATCACATAGCAGGACAAGAATCAATCTCTGACTTTTGCTTGCCCTCTTATTCCTGCTGTTTGAACATGAACAGTCTAGATGAAAATTCTCCCAGAAATCAAAGTTGACTAGTTTACAGAGAGAGCTGAAATTTGGCCAAAACTTTTACTGACCGTTACTTGGCAATTTGTTGTATGTCCATTTGATCTGCTTCACTGCCACAAAGTCAAGATATAATGATCACTTTTGATTTTGTCTGTGTTTATAATTAATATGGCAAGTTCTAATTAAAAAGACGTTGACACGTGTCAGTGGCGGAATATATAATGCTTTGTCTGTTAGCTGGTAATTAATTTGGTATTTGCCCATGTGTAATTAAAAATGACCTTTGGGACAATTATTTGAACAAGAAATGTTGACGGATGGTATGTTAACATAATGTGACGGCTGATGTTTGTGTAAACAGCTCCTGTAAAGAAATCAGAGCACCTGCCAAGTTTTAAAGAAACAGTTTCATATTTTTAAATGTCAAAATATAACTCGTAATGAGTTCCGGTAACTGAACCGGTACAGTGTAGTGCTGGCAACTGATAAAATGTGTACCCTAAAATGCACTGTAATTTGTTTAGGATAAAAGCATCTGCCAAATGCATAAATGGTAAAAGAAATGTTATTACACGGCAATCTAGAATACTTCATTCTGATTAGTCAGATACAGGCATATATAAGGAAAGGTTGACTGTACATGAACCAAGCATAATAATTTTCAAATAACTAAAATCATTGATTGCAATGTGTCAGTCAAAAAAAAGTTTCACTTTTGCTTTGACATAACCTTATATGTTATTTGCACTTAGTGTAAATAGACACTTTGTACATATAATGCATATAATTACATGTGCAGACTAATTTAGAAAGCCTGCAAATTGATGTGATTTAACAGAAAGGGATTTTAAATTGAGTAACATTCATCAAACTCCCTGTTGGCAAGACCCAAGTCAATCTCCGACATACATGAACATGAACACAAGAGACTTATTCTAACATAAACTCTGAACCTTTTCTGATTAATCCCAGCACAGCACAGCACGACTTCTGCCACCCCACAACCTCTCAAACACTCCAATTCACCAGCCCAGAATAAACGCATGCAGACTCTCTCTCCATCAGTCCTGGGTTCCCTCTTGAGCCTTGGCAAATATCTACAAGACATTAAAAGATGCCAGCAGTCAGCCGCTCCTGTCAGCTGATGAGAATGTGACACAGAAAACATTGAACTGATGACAGATGATGCTGTGCTCCATGTGACATAGCTGTTTACTGAGTGGAAGGGCTGTCACCTTTAATTGAGCTAATGAGATTGCGCAAAGAGGAATATGTTTAAAAATATCTTACTATTCTGTTTTTAAGACTTTTTTGTTCACACATGCCAGGTTATGAGAAGATTGTTTATAGCTGCTTTGACAGACTTTAGAGAAGTTTATAACTTTAACAATTAGCTAGTGTAGCCGATTACCAGAGTGACAAGTCTAAATTGCTTGCAGTCACTCATGTCTGACTAATCCATCAGCTCCCATTTACCACTTTTTAACGTGCGCTGGAATTTTTAGGTAAATTTATTGAATTAAATGTGACATTTGAGCATGAGGTATTAATCCCTTTGAAAAATAAGAATAAAATTTTAGGGGAAAAAACAAACATGACAATTCCACTGTCATTTAATTCAAACCTATATGGCTTCTTCCTTTCATTGTTGTTATATACTAAAAAGCTTCCCTTCTTTCTGTAGCTCTCTAATATGGTGCCAGTGATGTTGACAACATTTGGCCACAGGACACATGTGAACCAAACGCTACTGACCTGTCATTTTTATATTCTATACAACATTTTAGAGCTTATGTGGAGAGGAAAGTTATCCATTCCTCATGCAATACTATCAAATAGCTTCAGAATACATAGTAATATAGTACACAAATCATATGGTACATTTTTATGGTGCTTTTATGGTGCTCAGTCCCCTTATACTTTATATGGAAAAGTGCATTCAGCCATTACCCAAAACATTCTTTAACTTTTTTGTGCACCACAAAAGAAAGTCACACAGGTTTGAGGGTGAGTCTGTTATGACAGAATTTTCAGAATTTTGGTGAACTGCCCCGTTTGTAAATATGCAGGGAAGAATTGCAAAGCAACAAACCAAGATCAGTCTTTCCACCCCCAACTCGCCCAGCACTGGCCCTTGACTTTCACGATCTGCATATGCTGCTCACCAGCTTGGTAAATTAATGCATAATTAATTTTGAATACAAGAAAATGTGTCTGCAAAGCAATCCAGTGTCGGTCACAGAGCAAGTCTCTTGTGAGAGGAGCTGAAATTGACCCGCTGAGCTGAGCTGGGACTGATCTGGGGTCAGCCTGGAATGACGAAGGCAGTAAGAGAGGGGGCTGAGCATTCTCATTACTCATCACACTGAATTTACGAGCGTGGCAGTGTGCTGGGTTGATGCTGTGTATTTTATCCTGCGCAGCACTGCCTTGGCAGAAGAGGAGGAAATGTGATTTATGACTGTATACTTGGGACAGTGTACTGTATATAAAAGTGTGTGTGTGTGTGTATGTGTGAACGTGAGTCTGTAGGCCAACATATCAATTGCACATCACTCTATATTCAGATGCTATTAAATTCTTAACCTTTTTTATTATGATTCACATCTGTTAAAGGAAGTAAACTTAACTGCAGAACATTTAGTTTCTGCCTTTAGGCATTCATGTGTTCATTTTTACTGATATTAATAAACAATTTAAAGAATTAATTTAAAATCAGGAAATATGTTTATATGCATAACCTTTGGTTTGTGCCTGTGGCAGAGCCACAGTAATTGTTGAACTTTTCAGCTCAATCTAGACTCTGAACTTCAGCTAAATTGGATAGTAATTATGTACCAACTTTACCTGGATTCAGTGTTTTCCATCACATTTTATTATTGACAAAAGCTTGCTCTTCATGCTTAATCCTAAAGGCTTGCGAAAAAGTTACCTTCAGACCGCAATCAATTGAGGTTTATCTTACAGAACCCATATTGACTTTTGACACCTCTAGCAAAGTTAGTTAATTGTTTAAAAGATTGTTTAATCTTAACGACAAATTGTTTAATCTTAAAGACATTTTAAACAAAAAGGACACCTGATATTAGTGATATATCTATGATGTGAATATCTGTTGAAGTTAATACATTTTGTCAACATTTTGTACAATACTGATGCAAACAAAATGTACTCAAACTGTTGCTATGGTTACCTATTTAGGTGAACACATTCTGTTAACACTCATTCTGGCTAATTGTAATGTAACTTTCATGGTTAAATCAAAGTGGCTAACAATGCTGTTGAAATATATATATATAATATATATATAGATAGATAGCCTACTTCAGTAGTAGTATATACTACTCAGTATATAATCTCCTCAACACCCCAACCACCCATAATTCCCACCCTGACAGTGACAAGTCACCAACCCTGTTTCACTTTGGCTCATCTGTCAGTTGCTCTTCATCTACGCTCTTCCACAAAAACAGATGAAGGAGAGATTGCTACTCTAGGTAGAGAGATGAAGTTGGAGGGAGTTAATGTCTTGGGTGTCCTCTGGTCTCCCAGCCCCATCTTGACCTGCTGCAGAACAATCACATTCCACCCTGGGTCATTACCATGGGTCAATGTTTCAATAACATTATTTCAACTGTATTATGCTGGTGGCCATACTTCAATTGATAAACATTACCGAGGTTAATAGGATATGGTGTCGAGGGCAAAAAGAAGCTGGGCCAAGGTGCATTATTCCCCCATAAATCTGCACAGAGAGCTGCTACGGCCCTGGATCTTCTGTCCTTACTGGGGCTAATAAGGCCCCATAAAAAGCTGGTCTGTCGGTCCAATCAATCTAAACTATTATCCTCTGCCAGATCGTTAATGCGAGACTCTTTTTACGACTTTATTTCCTAATAGATGAATCACTTGAGGAGATCAATGCATCTGATGTTTTACTCAGACATAATTAAAGGGGCATAAGCTTCCGGTCGGACATTCCATTCCAATGACCAGATTATGTGTGTGATAATGTACAAACTGATGCCCTCCGCTGATATCTCTGTTTATGAGGGTCATCATTTATAGGGTGTGATGAATCCGACGTGTGGCAAGAAAACAAACCGATTGGCCTAAAAATGCTAACACTTTGCAACTGTGAAACTGTATGGTTGTTACTGTAATTCTCCTGCTTTTGCTGAATAAATGTTGAACGGAGATGCTGCCGTTAGATTAGGCTATGAAAGGAAATGTATAAAAGTATGTTAAAAGGATGTCATGGCAAGTGCTAGCTGGATAAACAGATGTGTCAGATCATAACTGAACTGTATTGCAAATGAAAAAAATACTAAATGTAGATTTGGGATGTAAATGTGTTTGTAAATGTGACTTTGTATTCATGTGCATGTGAGCAGGAAAGAAGGAGTGTGTGACTTGTGTGTGTGTTTGTGCTTCTCCAGCCTGTTTTTACACTGGGGATTTGGGATCTGTCTGCTCTGATGAAGACTGATAAATGTGACATCATTCTGTCTAAAGATCATTAAATGTCAAGTCCTGCAGTGGCAGCAAAATGTGCTGGCAGAAAGTCAATGGTGTGAAGTGGTGCATGTCTGTGTGTGTGGGTCTGTAGTGTGTGTGCATCTGTTTGTGTATTTGTATGTCTGTGCATGCTTGTGTGTGTGTCTGTAGTGTGTGGGGGGATATCTAGTGTATATGTGCCGGTCTGGAGGGTATATGCATCTGTGTGTGTGTGTGTGTGTGTATGTGTATGGGAGTGAAGTTGTATGTTATTCTGTCCGTTCAGTGTTTCATTTGCATTATGTAAAATTAAATTGTGATATCAGCAGCGCACTCTCAGTGTGCCCTCGTTAAAAACGAAGGTCTGAGACAAAAGAGCTCTTGTATAGAAACCTCTGAGCTAGCTTCAGGCAGGAGATAACAGGATGACATTACTAACAAATATATAACCCAAAAATGTTTGCGTGACTCACCACGAATTTGAAAAATGTGCCTAATGCGAAATGACAATGTAATATGTAAAATTTGTCGGTTTTCTCTTTAATTCCAATGGCTTTGCTGAGTATGAGACTCCCCCCTTTGAGGAATCTATCTTTGAATTAATCGAGCATTGAAATCTTACAATATGAACTCTTGGATACGGACAATCCCAGTGCTATACAGCTAATAAGATTCCAGAGACACCACATTTATTTAATACTTCCATATTACCATCTAGCTCTGAAGAAATATTCTTTTCTGGTGAATATCTGCTAGAATAGCTAAGCAAAACCTGATTAAACTAGCTCTACACTTGCTTTTATTGCATGCATAATGCAGTTTTAATATTCTAATAATGAATAGCTTGAGAGTTTCTTTAACGTCTTGTACGGGCTGGAAAATTGAAAGAAGGTAACTGTTTATAGCATTAGAAAGCGCCAAGGTCGAGTTAGGTAAATTAGATCTTAATTGTGGTGTTTAGTGAAGCATTCAGCACCAGCCCTTTGTCATGAATATCTTACAGGGCCTTCCTGAGTGGTGAGGGGTGTAAGGTACAAGACAAACTGGGATGCAACAGTGTTTTTGACCTTCATCTGAAGACCACATAATGACAGTGTCTGTTTTGCACTTCTTAAATCACTTCGTCAAGGTGTTGTATCTCCCTGTTCCTCAGGGACAGGTTGGCTTGTCAATCAAATGGAGACAGGGATCACATTAACAGGAGATTTGATGTTGCCTCCAGCACAAGAGAAAGAGAACACACACACACACATATGTCAAGATAAAGTAGAAGTAGCCAGCTCCTTGCGAACAGAGAGACAATTGCTTTCAAGTTCAGTACAACAAAATTTGAGGCATACGGTGATGACGAACACATTGAAGGAGCCAAGTCGTAACAGATGTCTGAATAACAAAACACAGTGAAAGACAATTATTTCCTTAGTGATTATAATCTGTGCAGTTATCTCATAATCAGTCTTAGCACGCTTCAGATAAACAAGGGGAAGCAATTATTCAGGCCTCTTATTACCCAGGGGACAAATGAATAAGAATATTAAATTTCTCATTTATTGATATGTCAACAACCAACAGATCATAAGTAATATCAGGAGATCTGAATTAAACATTTTTGAGACCAGTTTTAATTAGAAAATCAGCTTCCTGTACCGATCAGCCATTCACACCAGCTTCCTCCTCAGATATAGATGAAGCAGCAGGAGGTTCGGTTGCCACGGCAGCAGTGCCACGTAAAGCAAAGATGGTGGTGCGGTGAGTGGGCATTAATCGAGAGAACATTCATACAGACCACAAAGTCAAGGCTGAACACATAATATAAGATTCTTACTGGCCAAGAGTGGAGTAGTTCAT
Organism: Chromobotia macracanthus; assembly: GCA_036877525.1. Lineage (NCBI taxonomy): Eukaryota > Metazoa > Chordata > Actinopteri > Cypriniformes > Botiidae > Chromobotia > Chromobotia macracanthus. The sequence goes on from JAZGTH010000013.1 coordinate 3,505,091, forward strand.
TCTAAATCACAGCAGATAGTGATGAAAATTACTATGGTGCCTTTGTTACATCCAATAAGTGAGGTACAAGGTATTTATAGTCCAAGATTCAGTGTCATTGTGTAAGATTAAGGTCAAAGTTAATCTGTAAATTGGACTCCAGAACAGCAGCATGATAATAGCCCCTTTCACACAGTAATCCTGGTAATTTACTAGCAAATTGCCAGAATTATTTTGCTGGTAAATACGCAAATGTGTGTTTAGAAATGTTAACACAAACAACTGCGTTTTGTCTTTTTACTGGTAACGTACCATTCACACAAACTCTGTGATGTCATTAACTGCAAGTGAACACCAAACTGTGTTTTTTTTTAAAAAAAATGACAGGGTTTGACTTTGTTTCTGAACACATGCAGTCTGTATTTTTGTGGCAAACATTTACATTGTTGCAGTTGCTTTTGACCCATCAGCATTAGATAAACATCTCTGCTTTTCTTTTCTTCTGACAGTTTAGATGCCCTTTTTAGTTTTTCATAAGCTAATGTCATGTCAGCTTTGAGGCAAGAACACTGGTCCACATATTCAGTATATATATGATATATATATGTATATATGATAATAAAATATGATGTGTGGGTAACACTGAGATAGGGGTGTAAATCTGAATATTGGTCAAAAATTATTTCATTAGATCATACTGCTAATTTCAAATGGCCATCAACAGAGAAAAATGTTTTTTGGAAGCAGATGGTATAATCATAATTATATTAACCTGCAGGACCAATGGTACAAATTCAGATCCAGACAGCACTGGCAGTGGGAGGACAATCAAACAGTGGGGACTCAAGCAAACATACCAAATGTGAAAATGACATAAGTCTCCTAAAAGAAGGTCTGCTAGTGAAGTAAAAGAGGGGCTTTTAGCGATAAATCTTTGAGGACACTACTTTACTGAGCAAGCCAATAAGACCTCAATCTTTTTGTCTCTCTTGAGATGGACTCAGTATTGACAGCTAAGCTAGAACTGCCCTTCAGCCTAAGGCGGTCCAAAGCGTGGATAAAGACAGCACTTACACTTTACCATGAGATTCCTAGATGCCAGTACAGCAGCGTGAGAAAACCCGGCACAGCAACTACACTTTCTCTGGCTAAAAGCTAACCCATGCTGCTAGCTAACTTAGCTGACTCTGTTTTTATTCTTAATGCATCCTTTTGTGTAAGCCGTACACAAAGGGTTGAGTTTTGTGGACTCTTAGGCACCAACCTGAGAATGACCCACAGTGTTTTTGTGCATGACCCTTGGCTAATAAATCAACCTTCATGAGCAGAGAGTTTAGAACTGTGAATTAAAATTTTATAACTTTGAGTACTACTCTGAAAAATCACACCCCCCCATTATGAGAAGCCCTTCGAGCATTTCCCGAAACAATCTTTTTATTCCATACCAGGTCAAACATTCAAGGCATTTTTCTACATGTACTCAAAAAAGGGCATTAATATTTAATAGAGTGATGAATAAATATTTTGTGGACACAATACAGAATTCAGCACTTTCTTTCTGTTATCATAATTAAGAGGAAAAGAAAACAAAAAAGTAATTTCTCCCCCTCAGGCAGCATGTGTACATATTCACTGCAGTTGAACATACATAATATGATTTTAATAACTTAATATGTCACAGAGAAACCAGTGATTTGAAAATGAATAATTAACAGCCTTCTGGGCTCCTGTTTTACCTCATGGGCCAAATTTTGTACATGCAGAGGAGCAGAGAGCAGCTCTGCAGTGGCTGTCTGAGTGAGTGACTGTAACACAATAATGGAGGTAGCAAGACAACCTCTCTGGAGAACTTATTTTGGCTTCAGCTGTATGAAGATCAACATGAAAATAAAACAAAAGTGATCTTTTACAAAACAAGCGTTTTATGAGCATTACGGGTGTATTTGTCTAAAATACATGCCAGAAAAGCCTCATCTTGGTTACTGGTCTACGATATTGTGCCAGCTCCTGCAAAATGAGACATCTTCGACATTATTTCAGGGGAAATAACATGTCATCCCCTTTTACCCTGAGGAGGAAATGTCAACGTTTATGACATTAAACTGGGGTGGCAGGTCCAGTGACATGTTGCAAGTTGTTTTGCTGATGTCTACAAACATCTCTCAAACCCCACTGGAGAGATACATTATTTCCTGTGTCCCTCAGCCAGGGACCAGCTCAGCTCCTCATCACCGCTATTGCATATGTGGAGGTAATTCATTTTTAGAACTGGCTCAACAAGATTCAATAACAGGGAAATGAGAACAGACGGCGGGTCTGTGACAGTGTCGTAATTCAGCATGACAGGATGCCTCATGTGTCCACGAACTGTTGTTTCAATTGAAACTTGTTTTTCACACCTTTAAAAAGGGACAGTTCAAAAATTGAAAAACCTGTCATTTAGTTACTCATTATTAATTTATTTCTTCTGTGTAACACAAAATCTTAAAAAATGTTCACATCATTCCTCACACTGACAGCACTATAAAAGTATCACCAAATTAGTCCATTTCTTGTGCACTGTTTTCCAAGGCTTCTAAAGCCATATTGATTTGTATGACAAACAAACTTAAATGTAAGTCATTATTCATATGGTTATTATATGACTTCTTTAGTTCTTTGATACTGTAGATTCTTACACAGTTTTTTTTAGTCAACCAATCATTTTCAGTTTCTGCTGTTCAGAGCTGGTCTGCTGGAAATGATGACAATGGTTTTTAGGAACGTCAGAAGTAAATCTTATTTAAACTTGGTGTGGTCATAGGATGACCTGATAATGAACCTGTCACTGCTACTGTATCACAGTCAGTCAACCAAACACACTGCACATCTGTTCACACATAATGCTCTTTCCCGACGTCAGCAAGACATGGATGCAGAAATTATACTGTCATGCAGAAAGTGAAGTGACAGAACTTTGAATGTGAACAGAACAGGAGCACTGACTCACTTCAAGGAGTCTACTGTGCAATTACGCACACTAGCACTGAGGGAAGTGCACTAAAAGCCTGGCAAAGTGTTCACTTTGAGGGAATGTGTCAGAGTGATAAGGTACCACAACAATGCACCAATACATAATCCAGACCTCCACAGACTGATTTCTGCTCTTGCTTTTTGATCCATGCGAAATACAGAAGTGTTCCATCTTTGTGCTTGTCCCCCAATGTCAAAATAAATCTTTTCGAATGAATGTTTAACCTCTCGTCTCTCTGCGTTTTGCAGGCTGAAATCCCCTCTGACCTGAAGATGTTCTTATGTATGTTCTGGATGCATTTTGTTTTCCCTTTTGCCTTTCCTGAACTCTTTTATGTTGAGATGATTATATTTTTTCTTTTTTTCTTCTTAGTAACTCTCTCTCGCTCTCTCTCTTTCTCTACCTCTACAGAAACTCTGGATGAGCTTCACTAACTCTGTCATAGTCTGTGTACACAATTTTCGTTACTTCCCCAGTAATTGCTATCACATGTTCCGTATAGTTTCTATTTAATTATTTATTTATTTGCTTGTTTAATGTGTTTATGTACTAATTAATTGATACAAAAATAATTCTAAATAAAAAAAGATAACTTTTTTAGGGAAAGTGTCCCTTTATGATCTTTATAGCTTATGGATCACCTAAAACAAAGATTTAATTGCGAGCAATATTACACATGAGTAACAAATGTGTCATTTTTAAAGCAGTCCGTTGTATTTTCTGTAATATTTCAGCCACCTGTACCGGATACATTCATGCATCTTAACTGCTGCCCATCTCGTGAAAGTTACAATGCAGTTCTTGAATGAGAAAGAGCCTCCAAACAAGCAAGTGACTCAACAGTGGAATTAAAGACCATCTGCTTCAGCTGATTTATCACACAGGAGCCGAGAGAGACAAGAGCAGAATTAGCAATGCAAATACAGGCCAAGGATCAGCTAAAGTACACGAGAAAGGACATGCTGTGTGATAGTAATAATAAATTTGACTCAGGTTCTGCGCCACATGGGGACTATGGCCACTTATGCTGCAGCTCCAATGACATACAAGAATATTATTTTTGCCTCTAATTTCAACAGTAATAATAGTTTACCTGCATAAGCGCTGTTTAAAATTAATAATATAGGAGTTCACAGTGTGAGCTTTGTTTCAGCGTGTCTACTTTCTTTTTTCTCCAACACGGACACAATCTCATTTACTTAGCTATCTAAATGGGGACATTTTAATATTGTTGTTATTTTACAGTGTAAATACAGAATTCTCACTATTGATGACTAAATTATGTATGAACATAAGTTCCATGCTTAACGCAGCTCTTACCTTGAGTCATTGATTTACCACAGGGGAAAAAGAAGAAACATATTTAATTAGAATAGCCCCCTGCAGTCCATTAAAACAGAATCAAAAAGAAGAAATTATACAAGTAGATGTTAAAAATATGGCTATTCTTTGTATGTCTTCTTAGGGAGATCTGGGGTCTCAATGGACTCCTAGCTGCTACTGTAAATTAAACAATAGGGAAACAGGAGCCAGCCCTCACCATGGTAATTAATGAAAAAATAATTCACACAGCCCTCACAGTAGGCATCTTCTTTGATATCTCTCTGCTGATCTTTATTTCCTTCCTGCACAGCTTTATTAGAAAGAATCAGTTCAATGGCTGCAGTCTGGAATAGCGGGGGGGTGCTTTCAGATTTATTTCGTGTTAATTGCAGCTTAGCAGTAAAAAGGAAACACACATGTATTGTTGTACCCACAATAAGATAAAAAACAGTGAAAGTAAGACAAGTGAAACTGAATGCTAATTAGGAACGACAGTTGAGGGTACAACTAAAAATTATGCATTACACATGACCTCTCCTACAGACACTAGTGCTGTTAAAATGCACATGGTGATCGCATATTTTCATTTTTTTGTCATCTAGCCTATGAAGAATACCTGGAAAATACTTTGGTACAAATTATAGCTCTTTGTGTTTCTATTTTAAAGAAGTGGCCCTGCTAGTCTGTTGCTATGCTACACCAAATTACAGTGCTTGATTCCATCAAGCATTCAGCTGAGGTCCTGTGATCTGTTTAAATAAAACAGAATTGCGGTATCAGATTGTGAATCATGTTAATGATGTTTCATGCAGCTTTTATATGATATCCTGGAAGCTCAAACCCAGAAGTTAACTATTGTTATTTTTTCCTTTTATTTGTTGTTTAATTCTAGTGTTTCAGTTTTTCATTTTCAGCAACATTAATGATTTAGGATATTAATTTTGGGGGGAGGGAAAGAATCTGATTTTTAGATTTGAGATGAACTGTTCTTCCATGCTTAAGTCTGATTGACAGAATCATGATGTTTCCTGGCATTAAAGTGACTAGAAAACAAAAGCGTCTGTAGTTGTTTAATACAAAGCCCCTGCCACAAAGCTGTCAGCTATCAGAAGTGTGATTATAGTCATTTACAACTTATCCTGGTGACGTGTCTCACCTTTTCAAAGACTTTTTTGCTATTTTTTTGTCAATTTTAATATACGTCTTTCTTGACAAAGATGTGTCAGAACAAATAATCTGGCTATGGCGAGTGTAAATAAACAAAGCATGTCACAGTTGCTTCTAATCATGTCTTATGTTGATGTGCCAAGAACTGCTTTTCAACTTTTCAAATAATCCACATTGCATTAATGCCACTTGGCTTCAAAAACGAACACATTATTTTCCACGGTTTCACTTTTCGAAGCATAACATCTACTGACAGCTAGCAGAAGCAATTGTGAGTGAAACCAGTTGTGAGGGAGCATATAATAATTAGGGGAATGATGGGGGAGTTGATGACTTGTGGGCCTGTCTTTGATAAGATTCCACAGAGCAGGTCAGCAAATCTGTGGACCGGCTCTGGACTGGGCGGTGCTGTGCCTTCATCATAACCTGGCCTCATTATGGCTCAGTAGCTGCTTAACCACTGTTCTGTGCTGTGCAATCAACATGCTAATGAGACCTCCCTAGCAGTTTTCTCAGCCGTGGGGGACAGGACACAGGGCTAACACATGCGGGCCTACTCTGGTTTCACACAAGGCTGATTACAACTGCTGTACTTGGAATGGGCAGTGCACTGCCAAACCGAAATAAGGTATGAAGATTCCTTATATTCATGGTAATTCAGGCTTGGTTCTTGCTAGTCAAATATAAATATTTAAAAAGTGGTTTATAATTAAAATAAGTTTAAAAAAGTTAGACATTTTAGGGTATTGATATGAAATTAACTTTCTTTACTTACTATGATTTGCATTAGGTTTGTGTTTTGTGTGTTATTTTTATCTCATCCGTGCTTACAATATTATTATCAAGACAAAAGATACAAAATTTTAGACACAACATATTGTCATACAGTATGTAAAGCCAACGGATGTCTTCACTCATTATGTCTAACATCATCATGAGAGATGACAAACGACTGACATTTAATCACAGTGGAATTCACCCACATCATTATGTTCTGTCCAGTACATTATTCTTGGGTGTAATTAACAGCAGTGCAGAAACAGCAAAACGGTTGTGCTAATTGTTGGTAAGTTTTCATTTGTATATTTCTATATTCCCTGGGTAATTAACCCTTTGACATCATAAAAATCTAAGCTGCTCTAAATTCTGAACAAACATACCGACATATAAATAATTACAAACATCCTGAGAGGGTTTAACACAATATTTTGTACAAAGGAGATTTATCTGTAATTTCTAAATGATAAATTATCCTTTCTAAAGAACAGAAACACATGTAATATTCCACAATAATTGGGATGGTATGTATGAGGAAATTTAAATTCACATCCAAATCTAAACTCCTGCACCCTGGTAATTCCTGGAGGAATCTTTGTAAATGTCAATGATGCCCTTTTGGAAACTCCCATAGCATGTTTATGAAAGATTAATGATGTCATTTGCAAGTAATAGGTGATGTTTAGGCAGCATTAGAATAATGAAGTTCTCATCCATGTGTAATGGCGATTAATTAATCATCATTGAGTCTAATTCAGTTACATGACCACAAAGTCCAAACTGACCTGTAAATTCTCAGAGACAATAAAATAAATTAGACGGTATACTTTGCATTCTTATAGGGATCGAGGTGCCTTGTCATTTATTATGGATAGTTTTCAATCATGCAGTATGCATAGTTAGAACTGTGCTTTTGATGAACACTTATAATTTCTCTCTATGGGAGTTTCTTTGTCCGTGGTATTTAATTTAAGCAATATCACACTAACAAAAGTGCTTTTGTATGAAATAATAGCACAGCTGGCCAAGCATTTGTGCAGAACAGTTCTGTGAACAAGCCACCTTTCAGACAAAAAATGGCCAGTAAGTTTAAGTTTTTCTTTGCACTGCTAGCAAAAATAGTTCCGCACAAAGTCAGAACAGAATCAGTCATTGTTTATCACAGAACAATCATAAACAGTCTGTGTTAAAGTACAACAAACACAATCAAGCAGAAGGATACAAACAGTGAAGCCACCCAGTACTGTTACTGACACTAAACATCATCACTCTTGGAATGCTGCTTGTCCAATCAGATTAAAGGATTTAAACTAACTGCTGTGTAAATAAGATTTTTTAACTGCACTGGATTAATCTAGATTCTAGAATCATGGGCACAGACAAACGACATAGAGTGTGGATTTTCACGAATTGGCTCTCCTTTGAAATCTTTCAATAATGCACTTTTGTTTGAAAAAGAGTTTCTAGCTCCTATTGGCTCACACATGACAAATACAGAGAAAGAGAGATGCTTAAAATCACTGAACTGTTACTTTACGGATTCTGTGAGAAATGAACGACTGACTCTGGGGTTAATGGACCAAGACACATTTGACCTGCAGTAATGTTGCTCCAAATCAACCAAAAATTAACAAGTCAGTTAAGACTGAGCATGCTTCTGGACTGAAGTGAGAGCAAGTAACTTAGATTAATGCAAACAGAATGACAAAGTTGAAACACACCGTAGACTTTGTCCTTAATCATTGACACCTACAGCTTTCTCCTGTTCAATGCATAAAAAAGAATACATAAATAAAACATTGGTAGACAGTGAAAGCCAATGTCGACTTTACAAGTAGGACTCATTGATTTTGATTGTCAGTCAGCTTCAAACGTGTGGTTGATGGAACAGGAATTAAATCAGTGTTGACTGGCGGAGACTGGTGAAGGTTAGATGATTCTGTGTTTTTCAGCCCACACCTTGCTAAAACGGTTGTTTCCTATCATGAATTATGGCCCTAAAATACAACATTGCTGATTGCTGTAGTTTGGTGAAAAATATATTCCAGCCTTTCACTAGAATTGAATGCAGTCAAAACAACAAGGCATTTGTTTTAGAGCCCTCAGAAACCTTCCAATATTATTCTGGGTTATTTAAAAAAGTGTGAGTTCAGGTCAATGCATTTATCATTTTTAAATGTGGCATTTAAAATCCTGTTGGTTTCTCACAGCCGAGGTCAGAAAAGAGCTGACCTATTTAAAAAGAATCTGCAGACTTCAAATGCTTGTTTACATTGTACACCTAAAAATGTAATATAATCAGCAGAAAAAACACATCATTTGGCTTTATAAGGAAAGAAGCTGAAGATAGCACTCATGCTAGTTTAGGCAGAGCTCAGCTGTCCCGGCTTTTCTATTACTGGTTCTGTTTGTGTGCAGTCTGTTTATTTTAATTACCAGTGGTGAAGTGTGTAAAGGCTTGATTGCTTTCACACTGAAAACACCACTGATTAAAGGAAGCCAGTGTGCTTTTGATAGATCTACCCTATCGGATTTTGATTCATGCCATCGGCTGTGGCTTTAAGTGGTGTCTTTTATGTGCTCAGAGCAAATAGTTTGTTTACTAATGAATGGCAATTTTGGCAAGACACTCTATCCAATCAAACACCGCCTGCAGTCAAATAAAACCACTGCAGCAGACAGACATGGAGATTGTTCTAATGAGAGGAAATTAAACATCAATGCAGTACAGTGGGTTTAAATCATTTGCTCAGGAGACTTCAGCCACAAAACTCAAGAGTCTGGAGTTTCTTGTTACTTTGACATAACTGGACCAGACAAAAATGTCCCGTACAGCCATTTGTACTGTTAGTGAAGCACAACATGTATTTCAATCCTAATAAAAATCCTATTAAATTCTAAGGTAAACTTAAATGCAGGTTAGATGATTACTTTAGTATTACAGAAAAAACTATTGTAGTCTACTTTTGTATTTATTTACTTTATCCAAAAAAATGCCTAGTGAGAAATCTAGCAACTTTCTGGACAAACCTTAGCTTCTTTTAAGAAGTGCATGTAGTTTGTTACCCAGGTGAAGGTGATGTGCTGTGTGAGCGAAAAAATAAGGTAGACATTCTGTCGCTTCTCACTTTCCCTCTGAGTGATCATGTAAATAAAGCCGAAATCTCAACAAAGTCACTGTCTTATGTGTATGGTGATTCTGTCACATGGCATCACAGTTATAAATCAGGATTTTAGCAATGCAGTGCACGTTACTGCCGGTTAAGTTGACTTACAACAGGAATAGACAAATTTAAAAACTGAGAACATCTTACTGTAAACTTGTTTGGACAGTATATGAGCACAGAAAGTAGGAGAGACGCAAAACAGATACAAAAATCACGTTAGACAGAACACAAATAATGTGATGGTTTATGAATATGTTAATTAGCATACGATAGGTAGCAACATTTAGCGACTTATCAACCAGGCTTTAGCTGCTTTACACTGGAAATAGTTTACAACAGTGCCTTAATTTAACATGACCGCCAGAGAGTCTCTATGCTATTTGCATACCAAATTAATTTGTACAGTACAGTTAATCCATCCCGTTCCTAACAACCAAACACAAGTGACATGTAGCGACTTGTTTTCAAATGCTATCTATCGTGCCTTGCCTTCAGAACGTGCGTGTCAGAGAAATGACAAAGGACATTTGTCAGAATAATAAGGGTGATGTTTATTTGTCAGGCCGCAGGCAAGGTGAGCTGCAGACTGATCATGGACACCCAGCATGCAAGCTCTCAAAATTTTCCCTCAGCTCACACAAAGATCTGTCTCCTGGCCAAGGAAAAAGTGCCCTGATGCTGGCCTCCACACTTCCAATGAGTCCAAGTACTTGTGATTCATTGGAACAATTACAGTGGAGTGTGTTATGTGGGTTTAATTTATCCGTAAAATAGGGAGAAAATGAATAAACTGTAAATTATTTGTAGTATTAACAGTACTGTATGTATGTTTTACAGAAAACTGCCTTTTCAGCTCTATCCCCAATAAGATTTACATCATTAGTGCAGCACAGCCTGTAAAAAAATCAAAAATTACCAAACCCTTAGTTTGTAACTAATTGACTAAGATCTGAGTTTGTTATTTGTATTTTGTAGTTTTGTTTATTATCTGTCCTCAGCTTTCTCATTAGGGCCAATCGACTCTGACTCTGCCACTGTGTTATTGTGTCTCCGTCACCAGGGCTGCTATAAATTAGCAATATTTTCTCTCCGGGTCTGACCGCCTGCAACACCCAGCACAGCATCTGCCAACTTTGAATTAGTTTGGAAAAACTACCTTTTAACAAGACAAGAAAATGATTAACATAACTCAATATGGCAATTAAGATAGAAGAAAGGGCAAGGAGGCTGCTGACGTCCCCATGTGTCCTGAGGGAAAGTGAGCTCCAGCATGTTGATGTGTCTCTCCAGGATGAGCCAGTTCAGCTCATCTCCAATTAGCTGTGAATGTCCCTCTGATTAAAACCAGCCCAACAGTCCCCAACCCCTCATTATCCCGACCCCACAATTCTACACATTGCTCGCAATGCACTTATCTCTCCCCAGATATACGGCTGACTTTTAATTACCTCGCTCACGACGGTGCCGCCCGTTGATAAGTTTGAAGGACAACCGACTCTCGGGTATACAGTAAAAGAGCAGGGAGAGCAAGAGAAAACAGAAAAGGCAAGAGGTACGGTTTGAAATGCAAGAGAAAAGAGAGATGTGTCGCTCTCAGACAGAAACATCACGGTTTCAAGGCAGACATTTCACTGCACTCGCTGTCTGTGATGTTTTAGTTCAAGCCTTTTGTCTACAGTTCCTTCCCTCTGTGTGGTCTCCGAGGTTACGGTGACAGAGTTTGTCAGAGTGTGTATTAAAGTTATCAGTGCTGCATGCAAACTTGTCAAGGTCCAGCGTCTCATCATTTGACGTGACTGAAGGACATTCTCCTCCCAGAGGCATTGGGGAGATACATGACTGGGTGTTCTTTAACACTGTGATGCTGTCACTGTCTACTGTGATTGTAATATGTGATTTTTTAAATCATTACTTCTGGTGGCTTGGTAAGTTGTTTGGCTTCCCCACTAGTGGCAATGTTATTCAGAGCAAACACACATTTTATCTAATGAATGTATTAAAGCTTTAATTTGCATTTAGAATTTATTGTTTTATAATGAGACTATTGTGTTTCTGTTGGTTGTGGTAATACATGATTGTGTGATTATTCATGTGATTGTTTAAATGTTTCAATGATTGTTTAAATGATTGTGTAAATGTTACCATCATTACATTTTACACAGCTTTCTAATCTGATTAGAGAACCGGCATATCACTTGTTTGCACTGTTCCAGACATGCTGTTGCTCAGCGACACACAACAATTCATGCTGCTTTGGCTTCATTTGGAACTCTTTCAGTATTGTTTATGGAACTTTTATATGAAAACAATGTCACACAAGCAGAAATACTATTGTACTGAATTCCCTGTGGCCAAATTACAGTACAACAGTGGTCTTGCTTATTTAATATTGCTTAAATACAGAAATAACATATTGTGTCTTATATTTGTTACATACAGTATATGAGAACAGCCAACAGAGTTTATAAATAAATGTTGCAAAATATGTACAAGTATGTGACATTTTTATATCTGTCCATACACTGAGATATACATGGACACATGTATTTCCATATGTTAGGTTTCTGTAAAGGCTTTGCTGCCCTATACACCTTTTTGCTATCTGTAATTTCTAAGGTCAATCTTTTAGTCACCCCGTTGACCACATATGAATGCAAATCATCAGACGACAAAGAAAATGTAAACCAGATTGCACATGCGATTGGACAGTATCAGTGACAATGCTGTCTGCCTAATCACCAAGACAAAATGTTTAAATTAAGCAATGATAACATAAGGGAATTGAACTTGGATTAGCTGTGTGGATTGTGCAATATACAAGCATAAGTGTCCCTGTATGTGAAATGTCATCAAGATCATTGAGCCGTGGAATCAGTAGTGTGACATTTGAACCTTTGTGATTCCAGATGAATATGCTGTGAGGTGGATTCATGAATGATTCCCTTTAAGCAGCATAGAAGAGTCACAAAGCTATAGCATCTCCCACCCTTATCTCCGCACCGCCTTCACAGATGTTCTTGCAGCAAAATTTTACTTTGCAGCTGTGGACCTGTGTGTGTGTGTGAGCATTCAGTTTAATCACGTGTAAGCGTGTTTTTGTAAAGAGTCACACTTTGCTGCCGTAATATAATGTGTGACTGCCTCAAATTCTCCAGGGTAACTCTCTCAGTAGTTCATGCTTGGTGGTGAGTCTTATACCTTGAGAGGCTGCCAAGTGTTATACTGTCAGTTAATCTATCCTGGACCTAGTGCTTTTTAGTATTTAAGTGTTGACAGCTGTCAATGTGAGATATCTTTCACTATTTCTGGAAACAAGCCTTGTAATTGTTTTCATTTATTTAAAGGGCAGGCATTCTATCATTTTCAGCCTACAGTAAGTCCTGCTTTATCAAGAACCACATATATTGGTTTGATGACATCAGTCTTTGTAACACTCATATTACACGGCCCACCGTCTGATTTGCAGTGTTCCTCAGCACGTGTGCTTAGGTGCCTATTAATCCATGTTAAACACAGCAGAGGCCACAGGCTGTCAAGCCCCTGTCATGTCCATGCGTGACTTATGACACACAGGAAACTGCAGCAAGCACATTCTCTTAATTAAACTGGAGAGAAGTATATGGGAAAAGATACAGTCAGCCAGTTATTACTGCACCTCCTATTAATTGGAATGACACATAAATTGATCTGCGGGTAATCATTTATCTCTAAACCATCAATGGTAACAAAATGTCCCCATGTTAATTAAGATCAGCTCCTCAGCATATTTCTTAAAATAGGGACATTTTTTGCTTCACTAACAAGGTACTCACATTAACCGGGATGTTATGAGGGCTCATCATTGTCAGTACCATGAATCATACTATGAATCAGTATCCAAGAGCATTAGGGCCTCACAGCTCTGGGTTCAGAACTATTCTCCAGATTAATGAAGGGCTATTGGAGGTTTTGTGTCGTTCCAACAATATTAATGCATGAGATTTATAGACACTGTTTTACATACAAATGCCAAAAAGCAGCTGAGGCAGAAGAACCTTCAGTTCTGCTTCCTGGAGTGATGATGGTAAAATCTGAATTGATTTGTACTGAACATAAACCATCACACTGAAGTCTCGTCTCTGTAGTGCACAGTGAGCAGTATTTACTATTTATTTTATACATATACATTTAAAATATGCATTTAATTGACAGCAATGAAATCCAAGGCAGAAATTACTTTTTAAAAGAGTCACAATTAGGGGTTGTGTGCCATTTTTAAAATGACAGCATGGCAGAAGGCCAGTGATATAAGTGCCAACAGCTCAATGCTGAGTGTTATACTGCTAAACCGTATTTAAATAAAAAACTGTGTGAAATTGTGCAGCGTGTCACTTATTCTGACGGTAGCTTAGAACATAGAATGTGTTACTGAGGCACTAAACAGTCTTCAGTATTGATGTTCTTTACAACAAGATCTTTTTATTCATCATCTTTTTAACTGTTTTGCACGAGTTTCTGTGAATTGTTAAAAGTGCTTGTAGTTTATAAATATTACAACAATTAAAGAAAGTATTTAAACAGCTTAAACTAAAGCAATATTACCTGATAATAGTAAGGCTGATTTAACAACGTAATTGTGAGTGTAATATCACTTGAATGCAATAGTTTTATAAATAGGAATTAAATAGCAATTAACACAGCAATTAAGGTTTTAAAACAGTACAGTCATAAATTGTTTCCAAAGAAACAAAAGAAGGATTAACAAATTACAAACACATTCCAGAAATTTTCCTGTGCTGATATAAGACATTTGAGTAGGATGCCACTGTCCACTCCAGATTAGCAAATGGAAATAACTGTTGTATAATCAAAGGTATGGTTTCATTGTATTTTTCTGGAACATTGCATTGAATTGTGGGAACAGAAGAAAGAAAGAAAGAAAGAAAGAAAGAGAAAGAAAGAAAGAAAGAAAGAAAGAGAAAGAAAGAAAGAAAGAAAGATTCTGACAAAAGGCTTTGAAGCTGGACCTTGTTCAGCTTCATAAATAATAGTAAATCTGCATACATCATCTGTGAGAGAGAAGCAGTAGGTGGGAGCAGATGAGTGAAAGATAGTCAACCCAACAGAGGACCTCCCAGGAGCTTAACCAGAGACAAATGTCAAGAAGGAAAGTTATGACACGTCTGTTGAGTGTCAGGGAAAGACACACACATGCCAATAATTCCACTTTTTTACATCTCACCACTGGGTGAAATAAAGAAATTCCATCTGATTGCCTTCTGTCACACATCATGATGCTCAATGCAACAGGTGTTTTAAAGTGCCTTAACAAATAACATTATTATGATGAACTAAAAGCACATCTGTTCTTTTGATTCTGGAGTACTGGGACAAAACAGACTATAGAAATGAAAAAATAAAGATTAAGTATCAAGTAATATTTTCTATTTAACGTTTTAGAGGTATTCACCTATATTTGTCTGTTTACACTTTTTTATGTAGACTGTTAATTTTCAGTTTTCATTTGTTCCTGTTTCCCCTTTCGGATTGTTCTCATCTGTGTCTATAGCCTCATTAATTCTTATTTGTGCATTCTAACTCTTGTGGTTTCTGTGTTCATTGTTAGTTGTTGTCCCTATTGTATCCTACATTGTGCTGAGTCGATGAGCCCTGGGTCTCTGTGTTGATGCTTTGTTTCTTGTTTGTTTCCTGTTTTTAACTCTTAAACTGCATTTGGATCCTAATCCTTGCTATCAGAGACTCAAACAATCAGGGACTGTTCCTGTATTGTTTGTTCCTGTGTGATTTCCTGTACGTAGTACGCATGTAACATACATCATATACAAAAATGTCAAATATTTATTATAAATATTGACAAATCTGGCATTTACTTTCCAAAATGAACGAACAGGTACTGCAACATCTAGATTGAGTTGTGGTCTAAAACACTGAGTTGTGGTCTAAAAACAGATTTTGGGGTTAGTGAGTGATAATGTCAGTCAATTTTGATTAAGGTTGCAATCTGTAACTTTTTTGTTAAAAAATGAACAAAAATCAGTTACTGAGCAACTACATAACATCAGTGTTCAACTCCATACCTTATCCTGATTCGCAATGGCAAGTTTAGAATGATGATTTATAATTTGAGTGGTCGGGTGATTTCACAGGAAATATCTATCTGTAAACAGAAAGACGATCTAGCTATTATATTGCATGTCCCAGTACATAGGATAATGCAGTGTTAGGTTAGTGCAGTTTGTTTCTTCAGTGGTTGTTAAGAATTTAAACCTGTTATCCACATTAAGAAAATTATTTAGCAATTACCTTGCAATTTTATATTTCAAACTGAGATGGTGGCAGAAAGTTACAGATCTTTAAATGAAGAGAAAATAAAATGGTACATTTGTGTTAAAAATATTCTAGCGAACAGCACAGATTAATTTAAAATGTTGCTCTTTTACTGTGGGGTATTTTTTTGTCCCATATGTTTAGAATCAGTGCTGTAACTCTAAACATCCCCTGAAATTTTAATGTAAATGAGTTTCTTAAATCTTACACAAAACAACAGAAATGGCCTCCTCTGGGGAAAACCAAACACATAGAGTCTTTGTTCACTTGATCCATTTCTTGCGCTACAGGCATATACACAATACATATGTAAGGAATAATGTTAAGTCAGCTGGTTGTTATTGTAAAATAAATCTCAACAGGGTGCTCTGGACCCCGACAGAGAACAGAAAAGTTTTGTATAACCCTGAAGGGGTTTATTTCACAATAAAGCACAGCTGACTGCACACTATCCAGCTTATTAGACAGCTACCTGCTACATAGGTAAATCATTGGTCAACTATTGATTTGATGTTAAATATTTCATTAGTTATTGTATTAGCTGAAATACATAAGTTGCACCAGTAAAGTACATTGCATAAGTTGTCTGATATCACTTAATTCCCGGATTTGTAATGGGTTTTGGGAAATATCACACTCCTGGATAGTGTGATTGACCAATTAGAGTTGAGTATCCAAATGATCCATGTAATAAACCTAAAATGACAAGACGTTTTGTTTGTGTAGGCTTCTAGAATATATACATTTGAGCTAACCCATTAAAAATGCTTTTGTTGGTGTAACCAGTCATTCTAAATAAGATTTTGACCTGAATAAAACCATTTACTTTAAACATTACCACATGCAGTAAAGCACACTTCAGGTTACCTGACAAAGCAGTTTACAGTGCTGTTTAATGCTGTGCACACAAACTGGTGTTGCACAAGTTTGGTGGAGCATACTTGTGGAGTTTACTTTAATGGATGGTTTCGACATTACAAGTCAGCCTCGGAGCAGGATATCATGATTGGCTCTAATTGTGGGCAGTGTATACCCAAAGAGGTCCATCTGATTACACCTCTGCAAAAACCTGACTTAATTAATTAGTGCTCACTCCTCTGTGCCTTCACTGTAATACACACTTACATCTGTACACACACAGACAGGGTTGATCTGTTCCCAGCTTAATTAATCGCAGTAACTCCCTCACGCTGCACCTGCAAGCTCGACTGAGTTGCATCAGAAGCTATCTGGGATGAGAGTTTAAGGTATTTAGGACATGAAAGCAACCATATATGTCTATACAGAGTGAGGGTTTAAAATGCTGGAGACTATCATGACTGCTTCCCATTTTTAGTGTGACTACAAAAATCTAACATTTGCACACCTTTTGGCTTGTAAAGTCATAGTTTATCATGAATAATGGACATTCTTGCAAAGAATCCTGCAATAATGTATTGCACGTAATGTGTAATTACTGTAGTGTGAATTTCTGTTTTTCCTACATTTATGCTATTCAAAAGAAATGCACACTGTAAGATATTTTCTTTTTTTCCTTCTTTCTTTCTTTTTAAATTTAATGTCAAATCACAGTTTTTGAACACTTTTGAGAAAGCTATAAGCTGCCAATGGCTGTAAGCCAAAATACCATCCAGCTACGCATGGAAAGGAAAAACAAAAGTGTCAAAAGCAGGGTTTAACTAAACATTTATTTAACCACAAATGAAATCAGTTTATTGAACAATTCATGAATCGCACTTCCCACAGCTATTTCAGAGTGAGAAGATTCTACTGCCTTTTATATTCTTGCTCATCTCTTCCTCTGCTTGCTGACATATAGACTTTCTAATGTGGCAATGCAGCATTTTGTCACACTATTCGACAACTAAATCGCCACTGAAGCAATTTTAAACGCAGATGAGCTGTTATCATGCTACTGAAAATGTTTTTATATGTTGCTAATGTTAACTGGTAGATTTCCAACACTGTTGAACGTTGTAGTGTTTAACATGTTTTTTGTTTGGTATTAAAAGTATAATGTAACTGTATAAAATCAGTTACATTATAAAATATATAATATATACTAATCAGGTAAATGATTTGAAAATGGAACATTACATCACATTCTAAAGAATCGTTGTTTGGCAACTACATTGCTAGCACTTTCTTTTTGACGTTGACCATGATTAATTTGTTCTCCTGACTTCAGCAACACTTCTCCTGAGCTGACTGAAGAGTCCACTAAAGTCTACAGTGGTGTTGTGCAGTGCCTGAGCTGCAAGAAGAGTCTTAATTACCTCGGCACTTCATCCACTGAAACTCCTTGCTGTAGGGGAGGGCTGCTCATTGATGGCTTGCTCTTAAATCTACCCTTCTTTGTTAAAAGTGGGTAACAGGGGGAGTTTGATTAAAAAAGCGAGCAAGGTGGACAGCAACACGTTTAATGAGGCGCCTGAAGGAAAATAGCGATTTTAGTGAGGCTTTAATTTTTCAAATGGGAATGCAAGAAAGCTCTTTCCTCTTCATATCATTATACAGAGATTGTTTAACTCGGCTGCCTCCCTTCGTTTATTAATGCCCTCATTAAGAAATGTAGTTGACGAATTCTTACTAACTTCTTGCCTCTTGCCCTTTGTGTTAGATCTCACTGTTCAGCAAATATATTTTTGCCGATTACCCCATATAACCTCTGAAAGAATTAGTTAACAAATTGGCCCTCATAAATTAGACTGTAATACAATATATACAGAAGAACAACTTACTTAGGCCCCATTATCCTCTCAAAATCAATATTATTTACATTTCAAATGATTATGCCTATCCCTCGCTGGTTAAATGATCTTCCAAACTCTGTTCGGTCTGCTGCATCACTCACAATATTCAAGAAACAGCTAAAAAGCTGCCTCTTCCTTGAATACCTGACACAAGTATAGCAAAAAATAAACTACTAACCTTTAGTTAGTAGTAACCTTTAGTTAAAGAACATTGCAAGCAATTAAAACAATGATTTCACATTTAAGATGGCAGCATGCACACACACACATCAGCGTCTCTGCTTGTTGTTTGTTTTTGCACAAACTTTTTCTTTTGTTTATATATAAAATCTGTATTTGTTGTCCACCATATCTATTTATGACCCATAACACTGTGCTACTGTGCTGTGGTAAATACTTTATTTCTACATGTTGCAGATTTGCACCAAGGTTTCCCAGGAAACTACATATTCATTTTTCTCTCTGCCCTGACAAGAAAAAAATTACAATGAAACTGACTTGACTTTGAAGTAAATAAGGGAAAACAAGACAGTCTCAATGCATAAGTAACACTTCATATTTTAAACCAGAAACATAAGGCCTTTATAATCTGTGATTTAATATAACATGAACTCTTTTATTTTGAGATTTGCAAACCCCAGTGGTCTTTCATAGCATCCCTCACCTGAAATCTGGGCTGTTGTTTTCCAGATGCACCTTTTCACTTGCTGTGTTCCTTTGTTTTCACTTTTCCCTTTTCAATAAAAAATGTTTTCTTCATCAGCCACTCTGATTGAATCATGTTCAGCTCCAATAACCAAGCAGAAAACGTGATGGTGGAATGACTAGAGGGAAGGGGGTGTTGGGGGGGTGAATGCTGGTGGGGGTTATAGAGTGACAAGAGAAATGGAGAATGGAGAATGGTTTAACGGAGACTGAAGCGATCCACACGAAACTGTTAAGAACATTTGCTTTTAGTCTGTGCAATCCACCCAAGACAGGCCCTGTTCATAGCTGGTATTATGATCTGTTTTAGGATCTGACAAGTGGTTAGTACAATAAACATTTTTGGGGTCCATAACATTTTGCATGACATTTTGCAAACACATTGCTTTACCAAAACACTTTTAGAGGTGAGTAAACCACATTTTAGTGTAAACACTAATTGGATCTGATGCTTTTCGGACTAAACTGTGAAGGGTTGATTGCATAACTGTCAATCAACCAGTAAAACAAGGGTGTACATCTTTGCTAGTTAAGTGTGGCTTAACTGTGTGATCTAACATAAACAATAACTAAATAGATACCAAGTGTAAACAGGGCCATAAATCTGGATTACTTGTCTAAATATCAGGTTATTTAAATCAGATTAATTTAATAACAGGCGGCCAACCTCAGTTTGGACTTTGAGAAAAAGATTGAGTTGTACATTACTTGACATAAAAGGTTAAGGAAATGCTTAAATGTAATTCTAAAGTGAACAGATGCAAGTGTTCGACTCTTGCCTAAACACAACAGTAAAGATCTGGCAGACAGCTATTCTAGCTTGTGTCCACTAAACCATTAAATTGCATGGCCTATGAAATGGCAGCTAGGCCTCCCACACAATGACCCAACATTTCTAAGAGTACATAGGCACACTTTTTGTCCCCTAGCAGATGCCTTACACTGATCAAGTGAAGCATAAAACATTTGCTCCCCCAGTTGTATCAGATGTCTAAATTATAATAAGGCCCATTCATCAAACAAACTGCAACCATCAGAAATAGAAAGAATATGGGCCACTCCCACAGACACTGTTATTACTGACCTTCATTACCTTGGCTATCACTTCCACTAATAATAGCTATAGAGTTAGTTGCACTAAATTTGCCTAATGAAAACATTGTTACTAGTTTCTGCTCTTTCTGCCAAAGTGTTCAATAAACTAAATGTAATAACAGACATGATTTTTTGTTTTTGTATATAAAAGTACATGTAAATAAGTCTACGTTCGTTTAGCAGTTTACGTTCATATTAATATCTGTAGACTGCGTTTATGGCATGTCGTTGATTATCACAGAAAAGCATTTTGGTTTGCTCTTCCGTATGTTAAAACAAACAGGAAATGCATTTACAGTAATGCACTTGCGATAAAAAGCCTAACAAGCAAGTGGGCCAGAGGGATAGGAATATGATAGGAACTGTGCCAGAAATATGAAACGTATATTTTTGCACAAGCACTTACATGATTTGTTCAAGTAAATATGAAATCAAAATTGACCCCTCGGAAGCATTTGAGACACAAAATGGGGTTAGCTTAAATTAAAATGCTTTAATGAAAAATACAGTATAAGTAAATGTTCACATGTTTTAACATACAAAGGGAAGAATAGTAGAATAGCAGAAAAATTCTATATATTCTATAGGTTAGAGATGGTGGAAATTCTATATATGCAGGATATATAACACATGCAGATTTTTAATGAAATACACAGTTTAAATTATAAATAATTAAATGATGAACATGTATAATATGTATAATATATGCCAGAAACCATAAGGGTAGGCACAAGTCTTCGGATGCAGCGACAGGTATTTTTGATGCAAGTCTTTAAAACACATTTCTTCAAATGGTTCAGATGTGTTATCACAATCCTAATATCACTAATTAGTATTAGTATTATACATATTATAAGAACAATAAAATTCGCAATAATACCATGTATTACATATGTGTTATATTTCATAATTTTCCTGTTTTCTGTTTTTCTTTTCATTATATGTAAAGCTGCTTTGAAACAATGCAACACTGTAAATGCGCTATATAAATCTATTTAAATTGAACTGAATTTTAATATTACCCCTTGCAGTACATTACCCCAAACACATGTGGCTTACAGACACAGAGAAGGATCATGGTTTTTTCTGTCCAAACACAGAGCACAAGGATATAATGTTTCATTCTCCTTGCAGCTTCTCCTCCTCTGCTCTGACCAAAAAGTTTGGTTCAGATCAAATAGGGGTTGGTCCCTTGTGTCTACCCCCATATGCTCCTCTTCACAGAGGAAGGGAGGATCACCTGTCATCCTGGTGTGTGCACCTGCTCCCCAGTCTACCTCTTCTTCATCAGATCTTCTGCTTCCCCTTCATCATCTCCTTGTCTGCTTCATTTTTTTCATGTTTTCATTCTGTCAAGCTTCCATTTGTCTCCCTGCTCTGCTGTGTGATCTAAAAATGTTCTAAAGATACATTCCTTGTTCCTGAAAATTTGATCGACAATTGTTAAGTACAGCATCTCTGAGCTTTGAGCATTTACCTTTGGCCAAAAAGAGGCTAACTTGTCTGGTCATGAAAATATATATTTATCTGTTGCTTCTTATGATCATCCAGAAACTGTTGGATCATTTCTTTAACACAGTACTTTTTTAATTCAGTAACTTGGACATACTAGAAACATGCTCTGGTCAAGCATGTGCACTTCAGCTTAATTTTTTAAGCATAACCAATAAAACATGTTTGGTTTACAGGTGAATGTTTACTGAAATTAGGAAGGAAATACACCAAAGAACACCAAGAATATTTCTTAATAAAATGCCAGTTGTTCCATTTTAGAATGAGGACATAGTGAGAGAGGCAACATTCACAACAACAACACCTTAAACAAAGTAAAATTAAAGCTGTAGCTTAGCTGATCATAGTGCTTAGTGTGCTTAGCATACTGCTTGCAATGTCAGTGTCAAAGGGTCAAATCCCTAAGAAAGCATGTGCTCATAAATGCTCATAGGCTATGTAGTTTCAGAAAGGCTAGTGATAGCAGCCTAGGAAAAAGCACAAGATCCCACCCTAATTTCAGAGCACTCCAAAGCTACACCTCCTCCAAAACACATGAAAACGCTGATGATTGTCTACACAAGCAGGGTGCGCAGAGGTATGCAAATACATAGTTTGACAGGTAAGAAGAACATCCTATCATTGCATTTCGACCAAGTGTAATAATTGCACAAATATTTTACGGTCCTGTACCTTTAACAAAAGATACATACAAAAGATACAGACTTTATTTAGTGTTTGCTATGAAGAAGGATGTGAAGAAAATTTCAACCAACAATTAATGCTTCAGGAAAATAATCGCCAACCTTGCCTTTAAGTGCACTGTAAGCTAAAACGAATAAAAGCAGCTGTTAAAATTAACCCCTATATTAATCTGATAACACTTTCTAATGTGATTAACATTGTTAATCATTTATATTAGCGTTGATATGTTTGTTGTATCCATCTAAATATATAAAGTGATAAACAAACACAAAAAAAAATTCTACCTGCTGATTTCATAATATCCACCAGGTATATGTTTCACTCTCAGCTGAAACGGCAGTTAACTGCTCTTATTTTTATACATCTCCTTTTTTAAAAGTTTACAATATATAGCAGGGAGTGACAGGAAGAGGTGTGAAGAAAGACAAGAGAGAGAAGCTATGCTTTGATGTTGTTTTGCACATGGCTGCACCACCCCATTATTTGAATATCACACGGCGCACAGTTTGAGTCTGGCCACTTTCTTTCTCTCTCCTGATGCTTTTGTGTGTGAGCAATTAAAAGAATGTGCCACAAAGGCTTGTGTTTCTTAATGACATCTAGCATTTACCGAGCTGTCAGTTCATTGTCACCACTGAGAATTAGTTTCTTGTGTTGCATCTTTATATAAACTTGCAAATGATCTGAAGGGGAGGAGCTGTTTATGCTTAGTTTGGGTTATTCTGAGCTAATCACCTCCAAATTTGGGAATACAGTGAGAGGACAAGCAGGTCTGTGTATAAAAACCGGTGTTTGGGTTATTCATGCTTGTCAGGGATGTTTCTAATAGAATGATTTCTTTTCACAACCCCTCAAGTGTCTGAAATGTCTTGGCTGCATCAAATTACAGGTTATTTGGTTCAGGGTACGATAAAAAATGTCATTCTTTCCATTGGCCACCAATTAACCACAATCAAGCTATTTATAGCTGTTCTAGACATTCACTTCTAATTAGAGGCTGTACAATCAGTCCCAAGTGGTGAAGGTTGTAACTTCTGATAATTAGCCCTCAACCCTTTCTGTGCTGAATTGTAAGCACCCAGTCACATACTAAATGGCTGAGGGAAGAACTGTACTCAAGTAATCTGAAAAGCCTTTTTAGATTTTTTTCCTGTCCATAGTATTTTTCTTAATGTTTAGGGTTAAACTTTCAGTGACTTTTGATTATATTCTTTAATTTTTTTTATTGCTTAAGTTTCATTTTGTTCATAGAATAAAACTGATCAGAGATTTGTACCAATATACATATGAATACAACGTACATTAAAACATACAATCTCCAAACCTCCACAGGTAAAAGGCGGCACATAAAAGCATACTGGGTCCCTTGCTGAAGGTCTAAAGTCAGGCAACAGAGCTGAAGTGCATCTTATCTTGGCATCTACTTGTCGCTCATGTGACTCACCCAAACAGCTAATTAGAGGCAGCCAAGCTTGCTCTGTTACCAGGCAACAGCGCCAGGGGGCATTGGTGAGATTAGCAAGTTGGCGAACACTGTGCTCTGGATCAGGCTGTAAAGGTCCTCAGCAGGACTGTTTCTCTGAGTCACACCTGCATGGTTCTGCAGCTGAGCACTCCTGGGGTGAGCCAGGAAAAAACTCCCTTGACATACAAACACCTTTTGATAGTGTTAGGGGCAGAGGAAAAGACACCTCTGAGTTTTTGTTACACACATAAAATACAGAAGGAGAGATATATTTATCCCATGTAAAAACAAAAAGGTAATCATATGTACAGTAATTAGGCATTGTCTGATTGAATTGGCTACAGTGTAAGATTTCATTCGCCTTACTTAAACATAATGTCATTACCACAATGTAAATATTATTATTCTTTCTTATTAAAATAAGTTTTAATAAAAGTAATTAATGAATGATTACTGAACAGACCCAAAGTACTATATGGCCATACCCCACAGACATTGGCAAACCACCAAAGTCTATAATCAATACTGACAGAGATAAAAAAGTTTTTTAAACGGCTAATTTTAATGGCATCATCCATTTACCATTCAATTTGAAAAGTAATTGTAAATTCTTGTAGTATTACTCAGTTCTGGTTTATCTTGTAAAAAATCATTATAATTGAAGAAAAAATAATAACCCTTGACATTTCTGGTTAAATACATGTTTTGTGAGAACCTTACTTGCATAAGGTTAAAGGTTAAATGTTACAGGGTTGAAGGTCAGGACAAATTGTCTATTAACAGCCTTTGTTAGCATGTATTATAGCACCACACCACATTATGTACCATCAATATTCCTTTGCTTTGTGCCAAGAACAACATTTCTTGTAACAAAAAAAAACAAATAACAATAAAAATTGATCACAGAGTTCAAACAGAGCTTGATCTATTGAGCATGAAGAGGCAATATAGGTTTGAACATAATGACCTACTGATGATCTCACTGATTGTAGGAGAAATGTACCTCTGTTTGAACTATGTGGAGAAAAGTTGTTGCTGCATAAAGAAAAACTACCTAGACTGTCATAGCTTAAATCAAAATAAATGTAGATGATTGCAACTCATTAAAATGAAATGTTTAAAATAATTACAATTTCACACTAAATGGAGTTGAATCATGTCATTAGTAAGTCATGTGGCGCCACATAGCACAGTATCCCAACAACAACTCTTATCTATTTCTATACTTTAACAGCCATTACAGCTTTTACATTTATCACATGTAATGCATTACATGTTCATTTCTGCAGCTTTTGGACATATGAATCAGCAGAACCCTCTTTTAACAAGAACTTTCATCTGACCTTCTGCACTCAATTATATATCATTATACAAACATGAAAAATAGACATTTGTACATACTGTATAGATGTTGCCTTATAGTTAGAGAAAATATGAAATAAAAACACAAAAAAAGTGATTTGAAGAAACTGCTGAAGTGTATGGCTTTGTATAACTTACTAATAATCACTTATATAAACTGCTGACATGATGTCTGGTGTGAATGATCTTCTTTAATGTGTAGTAACCAGCTAGCACCTTGCAGATGATCCTGCTTTGAAATTGTATTGTACTGTGTCTTTATACCACTGAAGTAACCACTGAAGTAAACTTGTTTTTCTGCAGAAATATTATAGGTGAAATTAACAGAGCATACGGAACATTGAACTATTATGAAGTAATTTACGACGCAGGGAACTGAATATTTCAACAATTATGGATGATTTAAGGAACTTGGAGGCTTATAAGCATCAAAATCATTTCCATGGATTCACAACAGTGTGCAGTGCTAAAAACAATTTTAATTTCTCATATTTACATCTATTATTTTGTAATGCCTGGTTTGATTTGTTGTTTTCATAAGGAAGCTTAAACAGAGGTTATTGTTTTTAAAGCAAACAATAAATTTGCTTCACTTTGTGCTCCCTATTTCCACAGTCAGACTATAATTTTATGCATTAGGCAAAAGTCTAAGAAAGATTTGCTTTGGTCATAAGAACTGTTTTAAATGATGAATACACAAGTACAGTTTGTGCTGGAAACATTCTTTTATAATGTTCTTTTTAAATGTTTTTCTGCATGCTTTTTAATCTGCATTCTATTATTGTTAATAATATTTACAAAAATTGTTCCTTTGAAATGTTTCCTTTAAAGCATACAGAATTGTCATGCACTAGCGAAAACAAACAACTGCACTTGCAATATTGTACAAAGTGAGACACAAGATCAAATAATAGTAAATGAAACACTTCACAAGACACATTCTGTGATATGTTTATGATTTGTTCCTACTGAATGAATTTCACCCCATTTTATCAAAGCTCACTGAATTTCCTACATGTCAAAAATTGAGGTGCTTTATGTTATTTTGTATTTTTATTATAAATTTGTCGAGAAGTTCTCAACAAAGGATTCCAATTACATGTGATGTAGACCAGATTAAAGCTCTGAACCTGAGCTAGACCTAGAGGGCTGAGCTGAACCTGAGGGAAGGGGCACTTCCCAGTTGCCCCCTGTTTTCTTTGCCCTCTTTTGCTTTTGAGGCTAATTACAATGAAAAGCAGATTTATGGGTGGGCTTCCTCTTGTCACCTTATGTTGGCAGCCCCCCTTGTGACTTTACCTTAAGGGATCCGTGCCTGTTAGTCACAAGTCCTCCAAGCATTCAAATCCTGGCCATTCGACAAATCACTGCAACCTACTGCAGTGCTGTCAAGTCCTTCAAGCTAAAAAACTTACTCTCCACAAGATCTCCTCTCAATCCAGCCACCCCACCAGCCTTCCCCCAGTCTGAACTCAACACAGCCCTGCCCTTTACCCCTGCCTGATAAAACTCAAACCCTCAACAACAAGAAGCACCAAAAGAATGCAAAGATCTGGCTGCAAACTAGAAAATAATGTACAACTATTTGAAATCTTTACTCACTCAGTTCCAAAGGTAGATTTTAGAGCCAATCAGATGAGCTATAAATTCAGCATTCAATTTGGATTTCACAGTACCAAGCCCTTCAGTGGTAACCTACAGAACACCAGTAACATCTGCTATAAACAGTGCTCCACCTCATACAATAAAATAATAGTAGAATCTTTATATTATATGTAAATTGTGTGTGTGTGTGTGTGTGTGTGTGTGTGTGTATTTACAGTACTTAGATTAAGCATACAGACTCAAAAAAAAAAATCTATTTTGAATCCCCTAAGACAGTTGACCAACCATCAATATCCCTGGAGAAGCCATGTGAGAAGTCTGGATGGATGAGACAGTTCAGAGGCCTGACACTATGACTGACAGCCATATGGAACAGCTGGGAACACACTGCTCTGTCAGTGTGGCAAGAAAATGCATGTGTGTGTGAAATCTGTAGATGTTTGCATTTGTGCATCTATCTGTGTGTGTGTGTGTGTGTGTGTACTGCAATGTGACAAGCTGGTCTCTTGAAATCTGGTGATAATGTGTGTGTGTGTGTGTGTGTGTAGGCATATTTATGCAGTATTCTTTGAAACCGTCCCTCCCCTAAGATTCTCTTTTTACACTTTGCTGCACAGCACATCTGCATCCAATGACCCGACTTAATGTACTACTCAGGCAAATAAGATTGCACAAGCAAAGAACAAAAGAGCCATCACTCACAAAAAGGGAAGCTTTTGGCTCAGAGTCATTTGACAGTGTGTAACAGGATCCTCAGAGAGATTCTAAAGGTAATTGATTTTTTTTCCCCATGTTTTGTCCCCTATTTTTCCCATTCTCTTTTGTCTGCTGATGGAATTAAAGCAGGCCCAACAGGAGAAGGGTTCTGTATAGGAGTTGTCAAGGTGCAGTGATCAGCATGCATTAGCAGACCCTGAGAGACTTCTATGAACATGTCTTATCAACTGTTCCTTTTTCAAAGGGTTATCAGAAAGACAGCAATAAGCACACAGATAAACACAAAGCATGGTTACAGTTAGATGCCAAAACTGTAAATATCATATAGTATTTGGAGAACACAGAAGTCTTTGTATGCTTCAACTGTGGCTGCACTTCTTCTAATGGTGTTTGTGTAGTTTTATTATTAGTTATTGTTTTGTCATGTTGTTTCCTGCTTGTTTTACAAATCCCTTATTTTCTATTGCAGCTAATGGCCTAAAACATGTTGATAAATTGATGCATTTGTAATGGTAACTCATAAATGATGGACCCTCCTTATAAAATCATTTCAGTAGATGAAATAAACACTTATAAAACAAGTACTGTGGTGCTACTGTGGTATCAGATAGCAATACCATGGTACTGAAAAATTACCATAGTCCTATGCCATAGTATTAACTACAGACCACAGTATTGTGTGAAGCTGCATTTAAATGGTAAACAAAAGATTGTAAAGAAGGCAAATTTGAGGTTAATTATTTGGAGGTTAATCAGAATGTCCTACTATAATGATTTTTGTTGCAGTATGATACAGATTTAGCCCAAAAGTAAGCATTAATTTAATTATTAATTAGGAAAAATGCTTTTTGCTTTTTTGATGTTTATCTTTTCAGAAAGATATGTGACAGTCTCAGACTCATGTCTGCGTTCATCCTCCTCATTAAGGGTCAAAGCACTAAGACAGCTGCAAAGTTTTATACTTTTTTATCACTGTCATCACATTCTGTAATTAAACCTGCAATGAAAGAAACAAAAAAAAACTGTTAAGCAAGAAAACATCACTTAATCACTTTTGGGACAGGGAAACAAAAATATTAACTAACTGATATAAATTGCAGCTGTGAAATGTAGATTCATTTCAGTAAGATTCTGTAATCTAATTTTAACCAATCATAATTCAGTCCACTCTCATTCGCCTGTTATTCCTTTGCCTGGTTCATTTTTCTTCTGCAGCTATTTTTCCATGTCTCCACCTCATTCTTCCAACAGCTTGTCAGAATTTGTACTATATCTGCCATGTTTTTCCAATATATCTTGACATGCTGTACATTACCATTCATACAAAATACACAGAAATACATTTTTAAGGTTAAATATACCCAATTCCATTGGGTCATTGGGCCATTCCATTACCATTGGCTATGATGCCTCACAGCTGTTTAAAGACCCTTTGCATCCAAACGTGAATGATATTCTCTGTTGTTGGTGGGCAGACAGTGACAGAGTTCACAGAGTAATGTGTGCAAAATCAGGACTGTGGCTGAGGTAAAAAAAAATAAGAATTCTTTTTTCTGATGCAGATAAAATAACTCAATAAAATCTCCTTGAATCTCTCCCCTCTCCAACAGAATCACATTGCTGACAGATGTGCCACCTCTCACTATTTATTTATCTTTTATTTAACTTCATTCACCACCCTTACAGGCACAGCTCTACGTGGCATGCGCGATTAATATATGCATTTTAAAGACTTCGTCTTCATTTGAAGAACGCAACGGTTACCCACACCGAGATTTGAGAGAAGCGTTTGAAGTGAGTGCTCTCCTGCCCGCCTTTGTGTTCTGGGCTTGTAATATGAATGAATAATGTATCAGGGATTAGAAATTCATAATGCTCTTGTTTTCACCTTCCATGAAGCCTTTCCACTCACACATATCCCTGTGCTGGTCGGCAAGTGAAATCTCATTATGGCACATTCCCCGAGGGGTGGGGGGGGGGCAGGCCTCAGGAAACAGGCCGGACAGCCCTGGCAGACTGTATGGTTGATGGGGAGAAAAAAATGTTTTAATTACCTTTCAACCAAAACCACTCCACCGGGCAAGACAGGTTGTGTTATGTGCTTGAAATTAAAAGCACATAAAAATCAAACATGCGGTGTGTGTGTGTGTTCCTATTCTTCTGGTGTCTGTGGTGATTAATGCTTCTTTAGATAAAAATTTGTTTTAGAGACTGTATGTGAAGCAAAATTAGACAACAGCCCTACTGGGATGGAACAAGTTGTGAAAATGACGTTTGAGTTACGATTCCTATCACTCGACGTCTGTAATTTTATTTACCCATTCAGACTAGACTAAGATCTTCATGTTTATTCAGAGGTGAGTGTGTCTATTTTTAACAAATGGGCATTGCAGAAGATCACATGCAAATTAAATTTAATTTAACTTTATCTTGTAAGTGTAAATTACCTGTGTGATTTTTGATGTATTAAAATTATTATTATTATTAGAAAAACCTTACTAAACTTCACATGATTTTACACAGCCGTTGAAAAAACTTCTATATGATTAGTTAATGACAACATGAAGCTGAGTACTTTACCTGACACTGATATATTATAGTGGCCGGTTGTAGTAGTTGATGTGCTTTCTCTATTGACTTTATTCCTTTGCTGGATGGTGTCTGTGTCCATACAGCAAGGTACTCTGCAGTTAAAAAATGAGCACATTAGTAAGAGTTTCCACAGTAGTGCACACGGGCCAAAACACACGAGAGACATTGTTATAAAAATATAATATTCGTATACACATTTGGGCAGGATTAGATTTCTCAAAGGACCACAAAGTTACTAAAAGAGTAAGTAATTTATTTTGGAATATTGTTTTTAATCAGATATTGATTCAGACGTAGACAGATTTGGACGAAATTAAAACCACAAAGTTCCGTCCAAACAGAGCTACTGTCTGTGATGTGCATCACCATGAGGCATGAGGAACTGTGGAAGTGTTTATTTAAATGAACTGTATAAGATACCAAAGAACCAGTGACAAGATCTTAGCTCAACTAACAGCTTTTGGAAGATGTAAGTGACTGGTTTACACCACAAATTACTAGCCAAAAAAATCCAATGGGCAAGGCTTACAAAGAATTTCCACCGGTATACATGTTATACCTGAGAAGAACATGCCTCACACATACCTACAAAGCAGTTTTGCCTAGTAATAAAGAATGCCCACAGGGGTCTTTCTTTTTACACTCGCCACAGAATATGCTGAAATTGTGTAGGTGCATTGCTTTGAAATCAGATGATTTAGATAATATTTCTGACATCATATCATGGCTTGAAACCATGAACAAAGTCTAGAGATTTTACTTTAACAATTGAAGAACCTTGATCACTTTTACTGTCCAGGTGATAAATGCAAAAACTTGCTGCAGATGTTCTAGAAAACATTGTTCTCCTTTTCCATGGATAAATGTTGAAAATGTTCCTTTAGAGTCTTCTTAATATTTTTGTTTTCTGCATTCACACTAATTCACAATGGCTTTGTCAGCAACACTAACACAAAAAGGTTATTATTACTATAAAATTATATTTTTCAAAAGGGTATCTTTCACAGCAAGCTTTCCTCACTACTCTTTAAAACTTTTGGACACAAGTCATCTTTTGCATCACATCAAGGGTTTTGGATTATGCTTGTTTGAAAAAAGGGAAATATTCCTACTCTGGAATGTCTCCCTTGCTTGTTCTTCTATGTGAAGCAGTTGGTAAAGCTAATGTTTTTATGTAAGCAAGAAATCCAGCAAGGAGTGATAAGATCCTATTGGGAGGAGTTGAAGAGGGGTAACAGACCTGCAGAAACTGAGATAGCTTTTTGAAATTGTGTTGGCACTTGTTCAAAGTCTTAATTCTTGTAAACAGTGGGTTACAGATGTTTAGCGCAACAGAAGACTCACCAGTAGACAAAAAGAGAGAAATACTGTAGAGCGAGAGCAAGAAACAGATTTATTAAATTAATAAACCTAATACTCTGCGGGTTACACAGTAGGAGGGAAGGTGTGATATATTTATTTCATTCTTACATATTTATTATTTTCCTAAAAGACTGCCAATATCAAGGGATTACGGAACAGAACAGAGCCTTAGTTCAGGTTGGGGTAATTCCTTTACTTTGCAGAAGTTGCTGCTGACGCCTAGTTTTTGTCACAGAGGTCTGCAGAAGGAAGGGTGGTAGGTCACCATGGAAACCCAGGATATATCATGTCTGTAAGCCACCTAGGGATCAATGAGATATTAAACCCAAAGACCATTCAGCAAACTAAAGGTATTAATACTGCTCCAACTTCTAGCTAGTGTGTACTATAGCTCCAATAATTTGTAACTACTTCAAAAGATAGAGAAGAGGGAAGGAAACTTTACTGATCTCTGAAGGAAAGTTTTATAACTTAATATAACTTATTTATAACTTATAACTTATGCTAATCAACCTACAAGATGTGAGTGTTATGTTAGGACAGTCATTTCCTCTTGAACATGAAATATATAAGTTATTTCTGAAATAATATACCCATAACGCTTTTTTTATTCTAGCAACATAATAAATTGGCTGTTTCGCCATGGGGTAACACACTTTCCAATTTAAATAGTCTTTTTTTAAGCCAGCTGACCATGTACAAAAAACAGAGCATCACAAATTAGAACAAATTTCAAGCAGGCAATCCATTCTTCTTATGTTGTCCAAAGAGAATAGATTGGTTAGAAAGGATTTATCTAAAGAAGGAATTCCTACTGTTTGGGAGAAGATATTAGCACATGTGGGGTCTGAGAGCATATTGAAAGTCTTCTTTTGTTTTTACTTAAATATAATATAATAGAAAGATTTTGCAGTATTTCTGGGTCACTAATCAAATATAAGCAAATTTATGATGACCACGTTAATTCCTCTGAACAAAAGGTCAGTTTTCAGTTTTATGCATATAAAGGTCAGATATTCATTGAAGCACACAAGATGCTCTTTGTAGCATTCCTTTATCATGCAGGGAGAACATGGATCATCAGGTTTTACTGTCATTAAAACAACATAGAAATTCATGCATATAAATTCATTTTTCAAACTTTTCAATTCAACTTTTCACAAAATTTTGCTAATACTTTAAAAGAAATTTGCATAGATCAGAAAAGAATAGTTGTCTGAGACTTTTGAACCCCAATACAAAGTACTGAAGCACTGAATGTGGATTTCTTGTGGTTTCTTGAACAGAAGAGGTAAAAGGTAAATGCGACTACGAGGTTTGAAAAAGGACATTATTAATACTTATACAGCACTAATACAGCTTTATACAGCTGTCCTGTTATTATAACCCTCTGAGCTGAATAACAGTTCAGCTTTACCTAAGTTCACTTTTGTTAAATATATTAATTGCATTTTTAAATGATTTCTTCATTTTCCTCTGAACCACTATAATTTATAATATAATTTATTTAAAATTTTATAATTTACCTTGAACAGGATGACATTTGATTCCACCTTGAATATCAATGCCTCTCTAAACAGCTTCATTCAAACTTCCTCAGATGAGAGGAAATTACAATGGCTGGAATTTTGATGATTAAAATGCATTTTGAATTAAACCTGGACAGTTTCAGAGTCTTTGAGTGCTGGAGCATACAGTATAATACATTAGCAAAAGAAAAAGACATACTGTAATAAATAGTGATTTATCATTTAAATTAAGGGCATGAATAACTACTTGATCGTGTCTTGAGAATATACAAGTTTGAACATATAAATGATAACATTAATATCAACAGTGCCTTGTCAAGCATTTTTCATATTTCTCATAGACAGCAGAAATGCAGTCCTGCTCTAACTGCAGGAATAATGGACTGTGTGGCCTGTGAAATTACTAATGACTTTTAAATTCTATATGTTCATCGTGGTACAAACTTAATGTACTTTGAAAACATTCAAAATATGTTAAAAATGAACATAGTTAATGCAATTACTTAACATTTTACCGGCTGCTTATATGCTTACATTTACTAGTGTTTACTCTTGCTATCCTGCATGTTTTACTGTGTTTACTAAAACATCTGATCAGCTTTAACACCCTTTTCACAGTTTTCAATGAGCAGAATATGCTGAAATGAAAGCTGTCGCATACAGTTTCAGATGTGAGGCATTGTGTTTTAGGATTAAAGGAATTGTCCAAGAAATTAATGGGTAAAATGACCAGTACATTGTTTTTACAGTGTAGTTTAGTTGATATGTTTTTGTATCTTTAAATCTAGTAATGTTGTTTTTCATTAGTCAGAAATATCATGAGAAAAAGCCATCAGCTAGCCCGGGTAGGATTGATTTTGTTATACAACCTTGAAACATTTTCTTTTAATTTTATCAGTGTGGCTTACAAATACAATCAATACAAAAGATTGCATTCATA
Organism: Chromobotia macracanthus; assembly: GCA_036877525.1. Classification (NCBI taxonomy): domain Eukaryota; kingdom Metazoa; phylum Chordata; class Actinopteri; order Cypriniformes; family Botiidae; genus Chromobotia; species Chromobotia macracanthus. The sequence continues at coordinate 3,539,165 of JAZGTH010000013.1, forward strand.
CTTTAGTAAGAGCAACCATGAAAAACATTAAATCCCGACCACAATTCAGACCACAGAAATAACTTTAAATTTCACCAGTGTATAATTAGCCTCAAATATGACTTATGGCTCTGACAAATGCATTTGTATTGTGAAGTTCAAATTATAATTAGCAGGCTTTTGTCAAATGACAGCAGTGATACTCGGCTTAAGTTTCAAGCTTTTTTGGGGTCGGTTTCACGGTAAGACAGCTTCAAGTAACGTGATGCAATACCATCTGTAGCCTAGTTTGAACTATGTCAAATATCTTTTATTCATTCAACTCTCAGATGACAGTGGAAAGCAAACTTAGAACCTGCATGACTCCTCACACAGATACAGACATACCTACTGCACTGATACATAATGTCAGAGATCCAATAGCCCACTGTCATGTTGATAGCTTGATTGCAAAGTTTAGGTTTGATGGTCAGTACAGCACTTTACATTTTCACAGGGGTATTTGTATTAGGGATTCAATTGGCCAAAAATGTAGCTGTTGTCTGAACCTAATCCTAAGTACATTTTAGAACCTGACCCTGGTCCTTCCAACCCAGGCATCAGTGTAGTGTTACTCAATAGGTTTTTGATATATTTCTGTGTTTATGTACTGCCAGTTCTATCACTTTTGTGTTGTAAATACTTTATCAGACAACATCTTTAAAATGGGTCATTTTTGTTTAACTCTGCAGCTATGCAGTGTTTTGAAGCAGCTTCATTAACAGCCAATGTAACTTGATACCATTCAGTTTCTGTATTCAGTATAACTTTCGCAGTAACAAACAACATTTTCTTAACACTTCTTTTGCTTCACCAAATGATTGTATTGAAAAACATAGTCATTTTTACTTCAAAAGAGAGCTGGGATGGTACAACAAGCTTGTAAAAGGAAAAATAATCTTAAGCAATTTAAGGTTTCTGAATCAAACAGTGCACACAACATATGTACATTGCATATGCCATTTTTGTTTCTTTGAAATTCTACAATTTAAATGTGCCCCAATAACAGAGATATTTTAGAAATGCAGACTTTTTAACAGGTTAGTATAAATTCATGACTACCCTTTCATAATAAGTACAGCCTACTGTTAAACATTTTGTATGTGGAATATTATTTCTCATTTTCATGTTTTTAGTCAGTAATATAACTCCTGCAAGGTTTTAGGGCTAAAATGTCATGTTTCTTTGACCAAAAATGTAAAATAATGTAATGTAAAATATGCTCTTGCGGATGGTTAAAGGGTTAATTCAGGCATGGACAGCTTTACAGAGGTGCTGATGTTAAATGTGCTGTGGCAGGCTGAGGGGTTAACGGCCGACTGCTCTTTTCCGGTGGGGGATTTCTCTCTTGCCATTTCTCTGTAGTAAAGCAAACCAAGCACTGGTCAAGGATGCCCACTGGCTCTCATTAAGAGATGCCAAATCATTATGGATCTCTTCCCTTTCTGCAAAGCTCTCCTAAACCTCTGGTGGCTCACGGCTGTGAGCTATCATTAGCAGATGACAAACCCCATTAGAGAGACCCCTCTTTGGGCTGGAGTGGATCTGACAAGCCCTCCTTAGCCTTCAACTAGTTCAAATGTATAAAAAATACATTAAATACCTTGTGGTAAACGCACACATAGAGAAAGAACATGCACACATTTTCACACTCTCACATATACACATAACCTTGCATACACAGAAAAGCACTCAGGTCTGCATCATTTTTGTTGGTTTTTCTTCAGACATTTCTGTTATTCCCTTACTGGCACTGGCCATTTAAACTCCATTTTCAAAAATGTTGGCAAATTGAATAGTCCAATTATTAGAGTGGGTTTTGAATTGTGAAAATGTCTTTGCACAAAAAGTCTTAAATCCATACAAGCAATATCTGTCTCTCTATCTATCCTGTAGATTTTTAAATGCCTTATACAAAGAAGTTTGGGGTCTTTTCCACATCTGGATTCCTTTGACTTGCCAGCCCCACCCTGAGAGTCAAAAGCCCTCCACCCTGCATCAGGTTTTAATTAGAGCTATTTGGTTGGGACCAATAGCTTTACTTCCCTGTCCCCACAAAGTCTTGCACATCTACTAATTTAAAAGGACCCCAAAGCCTGCGGGACTTTTATATCTTTCCAGGCAGGAGTGTGTGATGCACGCCCACTTTCATGTGGGAAACACTGCATGTGTCAAAGAGACTTTGCTGCTAGTAATGTCGCCATTATTGAACCTCAGAGAGGTTTTTAAATGGGCCCTCTGACAGCATTGGTCTGTTTGAGCCTGGCTTCAAGTGAGCGCAGCAGCTGTGTACAGCCTAACTCAGAACCAATCGAGACTGTGAAGCCATGTGTGTGCACTTTGTGGTTGTGTGTGTGTGCAAGTGATGAGAGACAGGGACTAGCAAGGCTTAATGCACAGCTGGGGTAAATTCACTCCAGGGGCAATAGCAAAGAAGGCCTGCTGTTGCTTTTGCCTCAGCAAAGTGAAATGCATGGAGAGTCTGTGCAGCCAAGTGTACTTTCATTGTCTGGAAGTAGGGCAGTGGTACAATGAAGTCTGGACCTGGGAGACCACCTCACCTTGTCTGGAGAAAGCTTTTATGTTTCAGCTAGGTGATTCACATAAAGAAAACGATTGCCTTTATAATGTCAAGGAGTTCCTTGCATAAAGTCATCTTGTTAGTAACCACACTGACATTTTACATGTGCTGGAAAATGGAGCTGTAGAACATCTACAGATGTTGAGATACAGACTAAATAAACATACAATGACTGTACATGATTATGACAGACAGCCAGGACATCTTGTGGAATTACTACAAGAACAAGACATTTAAAGTAATCCTAAACTGAATAGCAAAAGATGAAATAAGATAAATCTATCACTAAGATAAGATAAATCTATTTCCCTGATGCAGTGGCCCACTTTCAGGAAGAGGACTGTGTTCACATTCTCTTGGGGGTCACCTTCACACTACGGCATAATAACACATGGCAGGTAGATATTGTCATGAGCAGAACCAGGGTCATGCCTTCACAATTGACTGACACCCACATTCGTTTCACTGCTCTTATCACCACCTCGCTATCATAAATCATTTTACTTTCTGAGCCCTGCTCAACCACCCACTCACTGCTGTGTCTTGGTCATCTCATAGGTTTCATAAAATAAACTTGGGGGGGGATAGTCAGAAAATGAGGCTGTTATCTTGGTAGTGTAGCACAAGATTGTTTTGCCCAACTTAATGGAACTTAGAAGATTCTAGAAGATATCAGTAGTTATGTGACTAACATAAGAAGCATTTTGTCTGTTAATACCTGAATAGAGGAAGATATTTAAGAAGTATACAGCCCAAATAGTGCAGACCAAACATTCAAAAGCATCTTTTTTGTCCCAGATTATATTATCAGCAGAACAATTTGAGTGAAAGGTTTACATGGAAAATTGAATTTTAGAATTTCTTAGAATTTGTAATGTTCCTTTTTCCTGCTATGGTCAGCATGCACTCAAACTGATGATCCTTGTTATCTCCACATGTTTTGAGAAATGTGTAAGTATCAGACCTTTTGTTCAAAGGGGTTACATTGTCTATATCCCAGATTTACCTGCATTGTTTACTGACCTTAAAAGATGCAGAAACTTAAATGTCTTATTGCATGTCAAAATGTTTCCAGATTTAAATTATGAATTCTGGATTTTAAACTTTTGGACTCCACTGTATTTGCTAAATATGCTACAAAATACTGTAATATGTATGTAACCTTTAATGTGTGGTAGACAAGTAACTGGACTTTCAGTTTCTTTTTCTATTACTAAAATTATCTTAAATATTTCACTGTATCATTGTAAAAAAAAAGAGTCTGTTAATGAAAAACATCCTTGTAAGTCCTGTTGCTTACAAGTAAACTACACAAGACAATATACAATGACCTAGATAAATCATAAATCTTCACAGTAGTCTTTCTTTCTTGTATATTCGTTTGAATCGTCAGCGATTGAGAGGGGCAGATTTTATGTATTATACTGCCATCTAGTGTTGATTAAGAGGCAGGCAGGTCATTTAAGATAATGCCTTAACTTGATTCGCAACAATCCCTTTTTAATCTAAACCTGACCCTTGCGTCTACATCAGAACACAGATTTGTCTGAACCACAATCAAAATGAACACATAAATAACACAAGGCAAAGAAAATAAAGAGAAAGCGCTACTTGCCGCACTCAAAATGGCAGATCCGTACAGCCAGATTCAACTTTCGCTATCAGAGGAACGTAGTGACGTTCATGGGTACGGAAAACAAAAACTGCTTGATTACATGTAAACATAAGCGGTGGGGATAACAACAAATGATTTTTATAACTGGTGTTACTGCAGTTAAAGGGTGAACATGTCGCATGTTACAGCTGATCGGAAATACAAAACACTTGTCGAGGTACGTTTACTGTCAACAGTAGCTACGGTTTACTAGATTGTGCTGGTTAATGAACTAACAAGCTGACTAACAATGACCACTGACTAACAGTGGTCATTGTAAGAGAAGACCAGTCTTTTAAGACTTAAACCACTGTATTTGAAAGTTTATTTTTATGTATTTCCCTCGTGTTCACTGATCATTTTCTAACTTCTTCTCAATAGTGTAATTACTCTTACCCCAATGAGGTGCTTAAAGACATCGGAGGTGTGTCAGAGAAGTACCCAGACCTGCAGCTGTATGTGGACTATTATTGTAAGTTTTGCCCCTAAAAAAACTTGAGCTGTGATTATTTACGGAAGTCTGTGATTATTTACTGCATTACTGCATTTTAGTTTCAGCAGTAAATGAATTAATGTGGTTGTTTTTCACATGATGGAAATAAAAGTATAATTAAAAGCAAACGTCTAAAACATTGAACAGTTAGCTTATTGTGCACAATTTCTTGCACATGTATTTCCTGATTTAAGGTTTCTTGTCTTTTTGCAGTGTACCCCAACAATGGTAAAAAGAAGTTGGTTTATTTGGATGGCACTGTCCCTGTAACATATGAAGGTAATGGGTTTCAGCTTTACTGTATAAATAGTCCTTTTCTAATCAATGTTTCTAATGACATCTTACAAACTTGCTCATAAAATCTGTATCATGTTGTTTTTTTAAAGGCAACGAGTACAACATTCCAGTTTCCATCTGGATCCATGAGACCCATCCCAAAAACCCACCCAAATGTTTTGTCTGCCCCTCACCTTCTATGACAATCAATTCCAAAAGCAGCCTTGTGGATGCGTCTGGCAGCATTCTTCTCCAATGTCTCAGCAACTGGAAAATTGTGAGTCATTTTTAGTCATTACAAATTCTCATTTTGTGAAAGCTGCAATCATTTGAGTGTTTTACTCTGGATTTGAATGGTGTTTGATTCCCAGGGGTGGTCGAACTTGTCAATAGTTCTGGAGGAAATGATTTCTGCCTTTCAGCACGAAACTCCCCTTTATGGCAATCCAATCAGAGCCCCCTTACTACCTCCCCAAGCTGAGCTGGTTGTTCACCCGAGACCTGTTACGCCATATGGCAGGTTAGTGATTGCTTAAAAACAGTTTCAGTAAAATAAATTTAGTTATTTTAAATCAAATTTAGTCAAATTATAGTAAAAGAACATTTGACTAGCCTTCTTTGTTTCTTGTTTGTGCTACAGCTGGCTGCATGCAGGCAGCAGTTCCATGCAGAATTCCTCAACATACGAACACGGAATATCCATCTCATCACTGACTCAGCACACCAGCAATAGTAAATATCAAATTTTTTTTATTTTTCAAAAGTGTATTTTTTAACACTCACATTACCATTTGTCATTTACATTTATGCATTTGACAAACACTTTTATTAAAAGCGACTTGCAGTACATTCAAGTTATACATTTTATCAGTATGTGTGTTCCCTGGGAATTGAAACTCATTACAATCTACAGATTGTTTAAAGTAAGCGGTGGTGTCTGAGGTTGCAGTCTGCTTCAGTTGCATTGTAGCTATACTAAACAAAAACTAAAAGAGCATCAAAACAAAACCGGTATCTCAAGACACGTGATCCATTTCTCAAAAATCTAGTACTCATGCCACAAGACGCTGAAAATACAGTGAGACGTCACAACAGTCAAAGACATCTGCCTAGTGCATTTTCTGTTGAAAATAAATACATTGAATACTTATTGACATGGGATGTTCAGCTGCTTTATTGCAACATTGCACGGAGTGGACAGTACGCTTGTGCTTTGAAATTGCATGTTATATTTAATGTCCTTCAAGATTGCTTTAATAATGGGGTTCGTAAATATAGAGATGCTTTTTGCATTACTGATTTACTAATTTCAGTATTCTGTCTCATCAGTATCTTCGTTCACTTCATCTTTTGTACCCTCACCATAAGAAATAAGGGCAAAGGAACATCTGTAATATTTAGTGCATTGCTAGACCATCTGAAATCCTGTACAGGTTTAATGGTCTTTGAAACACAACAAAGGCAGCAGTCTCATCTGTTACATGCTTACAGTGTAACCTTTGCTAGTTTAGTATAATCAGTTAATGTTGGTGGCTTTCATTTTCATTTCATTGCTAACCGTTATATTTCTCCCACAAGCCCTGCCCAGCAGCACAAAGTCCAATGCTAGTCTGTCAGAGACAAGTGTAAAAAACATGAGTGGGGTAAGAAGATCACACACACAAGAGTTGCTGGATTTCGGGATCACATTTGGGGCACAAACTTTAGAGGCTAATCACCAAACAAATCCATTCATCTTTCCTGCCTTAGGTAATTTTTTTTGAGTGTTACAATGAATAATTCTTCCTAAATAATTAGAATTAATCTATGATCGTCTCTGTTTTAGCTCCAAATAGCAGTTCTTCTGATGTGAATGACGTGAATGACCTGTTCAAAAGCCTTCAGTTAAAAAAAGCAGTTAACATGTACCATTTGGACAACAGAGACAAAGGTGTGTAACAACACATTGCTTAATTGCATTATCATGAATATTCTAATGGTTCAAGGTCAGGTTCATTTTATTTATATAGTGCTTCTCACATTGCTGCACCTTTAAATAATGCTGATGTTCTACTGAATTAAACACTTTAGATGCTAGGGTACACAGCCAGGATTGTGCTGATGACCCTGCAGTTCACCCAGGTTTGGTGGATAACTGTCACACATTGGTGGTGAGCAGGCTTCCTGTGGGGGTCTCTCCCAGCAAGATGAGAAACAAGCTAACCATCTACTTCCAGAGGAAGCACAATGGAGGAGGAGAGGTTCTAAATGTCAAATATCCTGCTGCATGTCCAGACCAGGCCTGGGTCATCTTCCGACACCGCAAAGGTATGGGACACAAGTAATAACTTTCATTAAATAAAAAAAAACATACTTTTTGTCTGAGTTATATTGCTCACATTCACCATATGTTATGATTAATAATGGCAAGAGAATCCATGTGGATTTTATTTGTGCATGTGGAGTGGCCTAAAACCTCACATGGTTGATCAGAGGTAAAACTAACTTAATTGTCTAGAAAATAATGTCACAATGCAAAAACTAAAACGGGTTTAATTTTCTTTCTGTAGAATATAGTTTCTATTATATTTCTTTTGTGACGCACAAGGTATCTCATTGTGCGTGACAAAAAAAAATTTAAATCAATTTTAAAATTTCAAAGTTTTCTTTCAAAAAAATGTCAAAATCATTATTATATCAATACTGAGCTCATGAACTGCAGCCATTTTAGTTTCAGCAGGTCATTTTCAGGCCTGTGCTCAAGAAGGAGGTTAATTTAAAATAAAATGTTTAATCTTTCTCTTTCATTTCTTTACAGATGCAGAGCAGGTTCTAAAACAGCCTGACAGAGTGATTGTAATTAATGAGCAGCGATTTCTTTTTTATCTCAAGAGGTTTGAAGATGTGGAGGTAAGAAAAGGCCATATCTTCTTCACCTGCTTCTCACTCGCTCATTTGCACAGGATTGCACTTTAAACACAACCTACTGTCAGATTCCAGGTGGTGTCCAGGGTGAGAAAGCTGAAATGTTTAAGAGCATCCTGAGTCTGGATGACTGCAGCTTCAGCCCCACAGATGTGCTGGAAGCGGTGCAGTCATGCAGAGACCTCCCCTCTGCTCTGAAGTATCTCTCTCATGACTGCCCCATCTGCCAGGAGCAAGTATCCGTCAACAGGGTGCGAATAAATTAATTGGCTGCTAGTCCTAAACACACTGAGCCACTGTGAATTTTTTTATTTATCTCAAATGATACCATATGCACATGGATGAATCTTAAGAAAATGTCCCAGGTCATATTATATTTCAACATCATTAGAAAAGAAAAATGTTCTTCTCATATTCTCATGTTACAGAAATTAAATACAGTATTTAAACATCACAATGTGCTTATTTTAATTACAACTTATGGTATGATGTGTGCAGTAAATACTGTCATTTGATAATTAAAAATCCTAATTGAAAAAAATGAGAACAATACAAGTGAAGCATTTACAGTTTTATGGGGAGACTTGCTTAATTGTCGTGGCAATGTCACAATGCAAAAAAACAATTTAAAAAACAGGAGTAATTTTCTTTTGCGGAATATAATTTCTTTATGTTTTAAGATGGGGCAGTTGTGCCCTACTGGTTAGTCAGTTGGGCTTGTAATCAAAAGGTTGCTGGTTCGATTCCAGTACTGGCAGGTAGCAACTGAAGTGCCCTTGAAGAAGGCGCCTAACCCAGATTGCTCACCAAGCGCAGCAGTGCTGCGCACTGTTCTGGGTGTGTGTGTGTTTGTTTGTTCACTCCTCACCAGCGATGGGTTAAATGCAGAGGTATGCATTTCAGGTATGGGTTACCATATCTGACTAATATGTTACTTTCACTTCCTTTAAAAGATATTGAGGGGACAATGACCTGAGCATTTTCTTTGCAGAATCTGTAAGATTCATCCATATTATTAATGCAGAAATTTCTTTAGCCATATTAATTTACATACTTCCTTGTAATGTGTATCTCTCTCTTTTATCCTCTTCAGATGATCACCATGACACACTGTTCCTGCGCGTTCTGTGAGAGCTGTTTTAAGAAATACTTCTCCTCTGTCATTAAAGAAAACAGTATAGTGTACGCAGTGTGTCCCCTCTGTAATCTTCCTGATGTGCGAGGAGGCGGAAGGGAGGAGACAATGGAGTACTTCAGTCTACTCGACACACAGGTGTGAAGCTCCAGCCAGCTTTAACAGTCTTTGACATGAAGTGATGGAATAAGAGGAGGGACATTAGTTTGAGAAGTGTTGCAAACTAAATTCACACTTGTACCTTGTGCCTGGTCAGTCCTAACTTGCAATTGATTAGGTAGAATATGCAATAATATATTGTGAATCTTTTCTTTTTTAGATCAGGCATTATTTGGACCCACAGATCCATGAGCTCTTTCAGAGCAAGCTCAGAGACAAGGCGCTGCAGGAAATGCCGAACTTTCGCTGGTGTGCACACGTAAGTTCCATCATTCGCAAATATTTGATGTATTCACAGGCCTGAGTATAGTAGCATTTTTAACTTCTGCATTTTTTAAAAGGTGTCTCTGTTTATCTTCTAGTGCTGCTTTGGGCTCCTTCATGACGCAGACAGGCTGAGGATGGACTGCCCCAGCTGTGGGAAAAGCACATGCTTTCAGTGCAAAATGCCTGTAGGTGATCTATTCAGAAACAGATCGTTTTTTTGTGCAATATCCTGAAACGCTCAACATTTACCAGTTGCTTTGAAAGCACTCCTGATTTCTTATTGATGAAGGTTCTTGATCGTGATGCTTGTTTTCCAGTGGGCTCCACAGCATGAAGGAATCTCCTGCGAGAAGTTCAAAGAGTGGGAACGACTCAACAGCCCCGAGTATCAGAACTCAAAGCTGGAGCAGCTGCTTAGCGGGAACAAAATAGGTAAAACATGAATAAGACAAACATCAACTTCTGAAAGTCCACTTGATCCTGAAAGCATCACGGTTTATCCTTCCTAACATATTGCATGTGCCTTCCAGACTGTCCAAAATGCAAATTCTGCTTCTTCCTGGCTAGAGGAGGTTGTTTGCATTTCAAATGCACCCAGTGCCAGCATGAATTCTGTGGCGGCTGTAGTCAGCCATTCCAACAAGGCTCTGTAAGTTTCTTTTATTTCTTCTGTTGAAGTTACCAAATAGCTCTGAATCAATTGTGAATAATGAGAATGTGTTGTTATTAATGCTGTCTCTGCAGGCCTGTAATTTTTCTGCTGACTGTGGAGCTAAAGGGCTACATGCTCACCACCCTAGAGACTGTCTGTATCATTTAAGAGACTGGAGTGTTCAAAGACTACAGAAACTGCTGCAGGTAAGAACCATCCCTACCATGTGCTTTTTAATATGCTTATTGTTTTATTTAATATATGCTTATTTGTGTACTTTATACCTTTTAGCACTATAGAGTGTCACATCCTCTAATGTTCAGCCCTAAAGGTACAATAGGGAACCACTTTAAAGGTACTTTATTGATGTCTATATTTCTGCATGTGAATGTTTTTGTATGATATTTCGGCTGAATATACATATGTGTCATATTTTGGTACATTTAAAAATGTGTCTGTTACAGGTATTTGTGGTGTAATGGAGTTACAGGAAACAGGTGCTGTGAAAGAAGAGCCATGTGGACGACCTGCTTACCATAAATACAGTGGTTACTGTGTGTAAGCAACAGTTAGTGAAAGACAATAGTTCATTATCTTGTGTCATTCAATAAAATGTGTTCTTACATAAAAATGTGCAATGTTTTGTAGGCTACATTACAAAGAGTCTCTGGTGGAGCTAATAAACCAGAATGCACTAGACCCTCTGGTACTGTTTGATGGAGCAGAGTTGAGGGCAGAACTGGGCCGATGGAGAGTGCCAATCCCAAAGAAACAACCTTCAGAGACAGATCAGCAGTATGAACACAGACTTCGACAGGTCAGTGCTTGTTGGATAACAGCAAATTGTTGGATTACAGAGAGAGAGAAAGAGAGAGAGTCATTTGATTAATGATTGTCTGATTAATATTATGTATTAATTGTATTAACATTTATAATTGATTGACAGACCCAATAATAAAGTGTGTATTATTATCTTTTGAGATTTTAAAAGAGAGGGCGAGTTTGACCAGCACTGCAGACTCTGGACTGAAGAAAACCTCTCCTCTCACACCTTCCCCCTCTATTCTACAGGCGCTCCATGGTACTCAGTGTTGAGTCGTGCTGTTCCTGAGGACTCTGAGGAACTGCTGCTGCTCACTGATTAAAGAACTTACCAGAGCTCAGCCCTGGACTTCTGCTTTCTCTATTCACTAACAGATTCAGAGTCAGATGCTCTGTGACCAGCCAAACTGTTTTTGTATTTTGTAATACATTGCTTATAAAAGAGCCAATCAACCAGCAATAATGCAGAAACGATCTGTTTTTATTATGAACACTAAGTATTAAAACCTCTGTATTGTACTTAACGCTCAATTCATAATCTGTTTAAGACCGTGTCTTTCAAATCCACTCAAATATTCAAACTGTTGTCATACTTGTAATAAAAACTTGTTTTTATTAATTTTCTACTAGGCTACACTGCACTTTCATAAATATGCACTTTCTCAAGCACAAGTTTGCAGATTTGGCAGATGTAAATTTGATTTTTGTTTGATCTGTAAGGGGTGTGAAAAGACGCAAATTATTATTTTGTGTGAGTAACTGTGAATTTAAAATATATCCTAACAGTCTCTTTTCTTTTAAAGGAAATAAACAAAATAATGTGGCGACCTAGTTAAGCAAGTTCTCAGCTGCCTCTATTTGCCAGAAATATGTTTTGTGCTTTGCATGCTTTCATTATAAAATACTTCAAACATATAAAGGTAAATGTAATATTACTAGTAAATAGCTTTAGTTTACATTTTAATGGAAACATAAAAAATAACACATTCAGTAGGTAAATCGAGAACAAAATGTATACAGTTTAATTTAAAACAGTTGCATTATAATTGAATGTATTTCTCCAACATTTTAAAACTGTGCTAATTTACATACAATGTAAAAGATCCCAGAGAATGTATACTGAATATAATGACAGAATTAAGACACATATATTGGTGCATCATCCCTAACAAGAGAAAATGCCTCAATCTCTCTGATGATTCTTTCTGCAATTATTTCATTATTAGCTGCAACAACTCTTCTAGCCATCAGATCCATTGGGCCACCTAAGTACGTTAAAAACAAGCTCCATCAAATCGTTACAATACACAACAATTACAGTCACACTCCATGAGTTAACATAAATGCTTTGAAATCCAAACATTAAGAAATAAGATACAGTTGGTATAAACATTCTAAATTATATAACAACAAACTTAGAAGAGCTCTCCTTACCTTCAACATCCTTCAGAACTCCTCCTGCTTCAGACACTATGACGGCTGCAGCTGCCATGTCCCAGCAGTGAATCCCAAACTCATAATAAGCCTCCGCGCAACCAGACGCCACCAGACACATGTTGATGGCAGCAGATCCTGCACCACGAATTCTTATCAAGAAAGAAATATATTTTTAAAATATATGTATTTATTTAAACAATTTACCTTATAACAGTGAAGCCATATTTGAAGCATATTTACCGTACACTCATAAGTGTGTATATATATATATATATATATATATAGTCACATTAATAATATTAATACTATATATTACATAAAATAAGTAAATGCATTATGTGTATGGAGGAAAAACAGCACATACCCATGGACTGGCAAACATAAGATCTTCCTCATGTTAGAAAATATCTTGTCAACAGCATCAGGATCTCTGCTAGAGCCAAACTCTGTAGCAATGATTGACTGGTTGATCTCTATCATACAATGGAAATCATTGGATAGAAATCATTTGATCGTCAACATATAGACACAGAACACAATCAGATCAACTGAGTCTCGCTTACCTTTCTGGTCTGACACCTGTAGCGGTTGTCCATTACAAAACGCACCCTTTCCTTTTCGAGCAGTGTACATCTTGTCTTCTACACAGCTATACACCACACCAAACTCTAACTGCAAGAGAAGAACGGTTTGTTTGACAGCTGCTCTTTCCACTGGATTAATGTCCAGTCCTTCGGAAACATGATAACTGAGGCTTTCAGAAACGTATATTGATGAAAGGAAACAAAGCGGAAACAAAGCATCAGTTTCCGATTTTGCGTCCCGTCACACAGTTGCAAACATCCATTACCAGTGCTGTCACCTTGTTATTCTAAAATGAAAGAGAGAGCTAATGAAAGCAAATGATGCTTACCGTTTTGTTGACAGCGAAGCCAATGCATATAGCAACAAATGGATATCTGAACAAAGGGAAGCGTATTTATTTTGTGTACCTTCATGCTACAAAGGAATCAGTTTTAAGGTATGGAAATCAAACATTGATAGGTTATTTGCTATATAATGTCTGAGTTTCTAATTTCATTTTTCTGATTTTCATACCATAAAAAGCCATATCAGTGAATAAAATTTGAATACATTACCCATGCACAAAGTTTGTGGTTCCATCCACAGGGTCAATAATCCATGTTGGATTGTCACTCAAAACACAAGGCTCTCCTGCAGCCACTGATTCTTCACCAATGAAGCTGAAACAGAATCAGAGCTTGTGGATCTTAGAACCCATACAATAGGCATTTGAAGGTTTAGACGTCTTTTGACCCTGTGTTAGCATTGAGGGCTCTATACCTATGTGTAGGAAATTTCTCTTTTACTGATGTAATAATGAGCTGCTCCACATTCTGGTCTGTTTTAGTGACCAGATCCACAGAGGAGCTTTTACACATGATTTTCATGTCATTCTGCAAAGCATCCCTCACAATCTGAGGGCAACAAAGACACAAAGGTTTTTCGGTTACAATGACCCATAAGTTCTTTATGTTTTAAACATTTTTCAGGCTTAAAGAAATGCATTCTCACCTCTCCTGCTTTCCTGGCTAAGGTCACTGCATGGTCCATGGCATCCTGCCAAAGATCAGGCATGTTTCCTTTATGTAGGAACTTCCTTTCAGATCAGACATAAAACCAAGTATTCATTCTCATTAGTTTTAGACTGCAATCACAATGATGCTGTAATATTTTTGTGTTGCTATAAGACAATTCATGAGCCCACTGTTTGATCTGGGCTGTCTTAAACCCTAAAAATTCCATCTAGGTAGGCAACTAAGTTTTGAGACTCCAACGTCAGTAGCATAACAAATTTATTTGAGGTGGCAGTTCATGTTTCTAATGAACTCTTTACTGGTTTAGTGGTCTCTTAATCCCTTGAGAAAAATCCTTATATAGTGTTCTTCTTATAAATAGATTTGCAGCCGAGTCTCTGACTTTCCTCAAAGAATTTCTACACTAACAAAAAACTATTTAAAAAAACATCTGTGAACCTATATTTGTCTTACATATTTTATGGTTATGCATATGGTTTTTCAGGATGTTGTGCAGCTTTAAATAGCTCCTGTACATCCACTACTTACATTTGGCCCCAAATTTTTTCGTTTTCTAGGATTTACACACGGGGCTCTGTATCTACTTTTTAGTGAAGACAATTTACAGATCTGCTCTTTACTCTCATTCATCAGTGAACCGGTTAGAATAACGCTTTTCAGTCATACAAATCACTGTAAACAATGAAACACACTTCAGGCATATTGAATGCATGTATATGCATATGTATTTTTAAACAATTTATAAAAAAAGTTAAAATTACAAACACACACAATTCTTACCAATGACTAACGAAATAAATACGAACTGTCAGTATCAGCTTCTGTCCCTTCGCGTTGTTTCCGGGTTCTTCAAATGGAAAGGAATTAAAGTCCCAAAACAATTAAAGCAAATAGAGAAAAACTCTCTAAAGCATTAAGTTATTTACAGATGAATATCAAGGCATCTGTTACATCCAACTAGCTCTTCTATACGGTTGATAAAATAACATGCGTGCCGATTTTATGTTTAGCGCAGTTCTTCAAACACACCTCTTTCCTGAAGTTACCAATACGCATGCGCAGTGCATCCTGCTGATTACACTGACGGCTACTTATGGACTGAGACGATTTACTATGTATTTATTTCTTTATGTTGACGTACTAATTCTTTATTAAAACTGAGCAAACATCTTGTCTGCGCTTTGCTACTATTCTGGTTCATATGAACAACTCCTAGTTGACGGCACGGAAGAACACGTCAAAATAAAAGTTCCCTGCTAAATAAATTCTTATTTAGAACATAGCCAATAAATCAACAGAATAAATATATAGTTCTAATGATGTAACTATTCAAAGTTAAGAAATATTTTACAACCATTTCAGATTTTAAAAATTAACAGAACAAAATGAGGAAGATCTAGGTGGCTTTATCATTGTCCCAACTTTTATTGCAGCACTCAAAACATTTACAGATTTGTAAAAAGTTACCCAAACTCCCTAACATTGCAATTACTTCAATAACTTAAAACAAGTTAGCCTATACAGCAGGATTTCATGTAAACCTCTGGCTATAGAAAGTCTTGAGTAAACTTCTGTTTAAATGTTAAAAAAAGCCTTCTTTACAAATTGTCTTATTGCTGGTTGTGAGGTGTCTGTCCATTGAAGTATGGCCCATATCAAGGCTGCTAAATCCAACCTTTACATACGGCTTTACAAAAGTTAACACTTTTGTGAAATTAAATGACTCTGAAGTGTCAAATCCTGAAAAAGAAATCAGTAAAACAAATCTAAAAAAAAAGGTTTGTATTACGTAAAATTAATACCACTTAGAAAAATTCACATTGACTTCAAAAGTGTTAAGGGTCAAAAACACCCTCTAGTGTTGTAAAAAAAAAACACAAACCCTAGAAACTATATTGCAGCCATAGTAAAAGTTTGAAGAGATTTGCAGCATTCCCTAAAGCCTATCACATAAACAGAATTTATTCTGGCAAGCCCTGCAAAACCACAGTGTACACATAACAATACAATGAATAAAAAAAATTCTGAGTGAATAATTCAGGAGCCAAAAATGAGTTTCCTTCAAAAGAATTTCTTACCCATTTACTCTATATTGAAGGTTAGAGCATAGTAACAAGCATGGAAAAAATGATGACAGTAATAGTAACAAACTAAATTTGTCTTGCTGAAAATATTATATTGACAAGATAACCTTAGACATGTCTCATCATATGAATGCAGACAACAAACCTGTATTTTCCATCTATGCCTGCAGCATAGATGCACTAAAACGCACAGGGAGTGCATGACAGTTGACAAATGAATCAGTATGTACTGACTGATATCCCACTAGAAAAACAGTTTACCCTGCTATAAAAATAATATACTTTGTAGAATAGTTTGCTCCATACTTGAAGCACAATTTATGTGGGTGTTCTTCACCAGTCATTACATATGATGACACTACTGTTAAATTATACACTTTGATTAGCGTCAGGTTTACAACCACACAGGCTATTACACGAATACTGCACAGCAGCTGGAGTGTCTGCCTGAAACAAAGAGCCTGTAGCTTTCCAAATATGAGCCTACAAAGTAGTGACGTGTGACAAAGACAACCCAATACAGGGACTGTGCAGTGTCCTGGCTTGTGAATATGCTTGTGAAATTTTTGATTCTGCAAAGTATGAAGAGATGTTCTACTCTTTTTAAGCTCTTGGCAAAACAGTTACTGAGAGGTACTCAAATCAAGACAGTAAGACTAATGAGGAAAAATGGCTCAAATGACTGTTGCACATAGAGTTACACATGAACTTTCAAACAAATATACAAACACGCACATGCACACCCTTTCACTCCATAAACAATTCACATAACAATTATCTTGTTAACCTGCCAGCATAAATTTGTCCTTGATATGCAACATTGGAAATGTAGACTCAATACATATCGGTAGTACAATGCTCAAAGATGAAATCATAGTTTGAGATCAGTGCAGCTTTGCATAGTACCTTCACATTAAAGCAAAAAGACAGACTTAACACGAGACACACTGATAAATTAATGCTGAATAAAATGTGAAGATCTTTCTAACTACAAGCAACATGGGGGTGTCTGGACACAAAGGACAGAAAACTACAGCCCAACTATTATCCATGATCAAAAATGGCTACTTCACATCTACGCTAAAAAAGACAGACACAAAACTGTGATTATAGAAGAGGGATCTACAGGGGAAAGATAGAAAAATCAAATAAACAAACAGAAAATGACAAAACATTAAAAAAGAAAAAGTGTATTTGTACACAAGAGACCACATTATCAATTAACAAATAGGCTTGGGTGTCAAAAAATGCAGGAAAATTTTAAACAAACAAGCTGTTTTTTTTAAACTGCACAGTGAGAATTGGCAGCTGCACAGTTCCAGTGGAATGCAGATCCACTCTGCATCTCCGCAGTTTTATGTTTCTGTAATATAAAATAACTGATGTTAAATATATATTATCTGAGCACAGCGCAAGTTTTAGCTTTCTATTAACATTTAATCAAAAGGATATAAATGGCTAAGCTGATTACCTGTAGGCTCTTCAGGATGTCCTTCCGTCTCAGTAATTTCCTCTGTAAATAAATCAGCAAATAAACAAGAAAAATACATACAGATCATCAGTATGAGAAAGTGATGTCCATTGTGTATCTTTTATACAAACTATAAAAAACTGTATGACCAACCTGCAGTGTCTTCCTCAAGCTGTTCTTTCTCAGCAGCTGTTTCCTCTGTAACAAAACAAATGCAAATTTTACAACAAAGTAATATCACTTTAATTTATATACACACAAAACAGCAAATTTATGACATATCTTGATCTGAATGTGTTTAATAGTAAATCTAATTGTGAAACAAGCTACATTACTATTGCAATTACACCACATTAGATTTCTAATGATGATTGCACTAAAAAAGAAAAGTATATTTTACATGCAGCCTTTACTTTAAATATACCTTATTACTAGATGGCTTATTATTAGTAGATGGAGACTTTCTCAGTTCCAGCACCCTAATGACATTTTTAACTGGACAGAAACAACAAAAGGTCAAAGTGCATGAGAGTTTGTATTACTCTGTGGTCCTCACCTAGTGAGGCCTTTTGTTGTCTCTTAGGTAACTGATATTAACCATATTATTGCTATTGCACTTAATGCATAACAGCAAACATTTGAGAAATTCTTTCTTGCTGCTGCATTTTTGTCTATATTTCTTATTTGTATGATCACCATTTGAATTAAATTGTGAAAACAAGAAAACGTACCCTCTTCTTCCTCATTCTCTGTCTCAAGCTCTGCTTCCTCTACTGTGGAGTCTTCTACTTCCTCATCCTCATGAAATGTCTCCTCTGTTAATTCTTCTTCTGTTGCTGCTTCTTCCACTTCTACTACTTCCTCTACTGGTTCTTCCAGTGGTTCCGCTTCCTCTGCTGGTTCTTCCAGTGGTTCCGCTTCCTCTGCTGGTTCTTCCAGTGGTTCCGCTTCCTCTGCTGGTTCTTCCAGTGGTTCCGCTTCCTCTGCTGGTTCTTCCAGTGGTTCCGCTTCCTCTGCTGGTTCTTCCAGTGGTTCCGCTTCCTCTAATGTTTCTTCCACTGTTGCAGCCTCCTCTAATGTTTCTTCCACTGGTGCAGCCTCTTCTACTGCTTCTTCCTTTGGTTCAGATTCCTCCACGGCCTCTTCCACTGGTGCAGCCTCTTCTACTGCTTCTTCCTTTGGTTCAGATTCCTCCACGGCCTCTTCCACTGGTGCAGCCTCCTCCACTGGTGCAGCCTCCTCCACTGGTGCAGCCTCCTCCACGGCTTCTTCCACTGGTGCAGCCTCCTCCACTGGTGCAGCCTCCTCCACTGGTGCAGCCTCCTCCACTGGTGCAGCCTCCTCCACAGGTGCGGCCTCCTCCACTGGTGCAGCCTCCTCCACGGCCTCTTCCACTGGTGCAGCCTCCTCCACGGCCTCTTCCACTGGTGCAGCCTCCTCCACTGGTGCAGCCTCCTCCACTGGTGCAGCCTCCTCCACTGGTGCAGCCTCCTCCACTGGTGCAGCCTCCTCCACTGGTGCAGCCTCCTCCACGGCCTCTTCCACTGGTGCAGCCTCCTCCACTGGTGCAGCCTCCTCCACTGGTGCAGCCTCCTCCACTGGTGCAGCCTCCTCCACGGCTTCTTCCACTGGTGCAGCCTCCTCCACGGCTTCTTCCACTGGTGCCGCCTCCTCCACGGCTTCTTCCACTGGTGCCGCCTCCTCCACGGCTTCTTCCACTGGTGCCGCCTCCTCCACGGCTTCTTCCACTGGTGCCGCCTCCTCCACGGCCTCTTCCACTGGTGCCGCCTCCTCCACGGCCTCTTCCACTGGTGCCGCCTCCTCCACTGCCTCTTCCACTGGTGCCGCCTCCTCCACTGCCTCTTCCACTGGTGCCGCCTCCTCCACTGCCTCTTCCACTGGTGCCGCCTCCTCCACTGCCTCTTCCACTGGTGCCGCCTCCTCCACTGCCTCTTCCACTGGTGCCGCCTCCTCCACTGCCTCCTCCACTGGTGCCGCCTCCTCCACTGCCTCCTCCACTGGTGCCGCCTCCTCCACTGCCTCCTCCACTGGTGCCGCCTCCTCCACTGGTGCCGCCTCCTCCACTGGTGCCGCCTCCTCCACTGGTGCCGCCTCCTCCACTGGTGCCGCCTCCTCAGCTATCACTTCCTCTACCACTTCCTCAAGTGGTACAAATTCCTCAGATGGCTCAAGCTTTTCTGCTGCTTCCTCAAGAGCCTCTGCAGTGGCATGTTCGTTAACTGGAACTGTCTCCACAACCTCTGGTTCTTCCTCCACAACCTCTGGTTCTTCCTCCACAACCTCTGGTTCTTCCTCCACAACCTCTGGTTCTTCCTCCACAACCTCTGGTTCTTCCTCCACAACCTCTGGTTCTTCCTCAGGAAGTTCTTGCTCCTCTTCAGCTTGTGGTTCCTCCTCTATTTCCACTGGTGCCGCCTCCTCCACTGCCTCCTCCACTGGTGCCGCCTCCTCCACTGCCTCCTCCACTGGTGCCGCCTCCTCCACTGGTGCCGCCTCCTCCACTGGTGCCGCCTCCTCCACTGGTGCCGCCTCCTCAGCTATCACTTCCTCTACCACTGCCTCAAGTGGTACAAATTCCTCAGATGGCTCAAGCTTTTCTGCTGCTTCCTCAAGAGCCTCTGCAGTGGCATGTTCGTTAACTGGAACTGTCTCCACAACCTCTGGTTCTTCCTCCACAACCTCTGGTTCTTCCTCCACAACCTCTGGTTCTTCCTCCACAACCTCTGGTTCTTCCTCCACAACCTCTGGTTCTTCCTCCACAACCTCTGGTTCTTCCTCCACAACCTCTGGTTCTTCCTCAGGAAGTTCTTGCTCCTCTTCAGCTTGTGGTTCCTCCTCTATTTCTTCATATTCTGCAGCAACAGATTCCTTTTCCACAGCAACAGGCCCCTCCTCCACCGCTACAGGCTCCTCCTCCACCACAGTCTCTGGTTCTGCACAGAGGAAAAAATTAAATCGAGAGTACTGCACTCTTCCATTTTTAGTTTTATGCATTTGGCAGAAGCTTTTATCCAAAGCAACTTACAGAACATTCAAGCTATACATTTGATCAGTATGTGTGTTCCCTGGAAGTCGAACCCACAATCTTTGTGCTTCAAACACAATGCTCCACCAATTGAGCTACAGAAAGTAGGTGCCAATATATTTAAATAAAAAAATCATGTCAGGGCTAGGGTAAGGTTTGTGTTTATAAAAACAACATAGTAAGTAGTCTATGGTGGAACCGCATGATTTGTTATGCTATTATTACTTAAACAATTTTAAAGGCCTTCATTAAAGCTTTACCTGATGATGACTGAACAGATTCCTCAGCTTTAATGGCTTGAATCACTTTCTCCACAATAGACTCTGGAGATGATCAAAACACATAAGGAGTTGAAAGAACCAAAATTATTCCTTGATCCTTTAAACACATAGCCCCAATTAATATAACATTTAATCTATGACCAAGAAAAATTAAAAAACATATTTCTTGACAGACAGTGCTTAACTATTAAACTAATCTTCACTTGGCAAACAACACTGTTCTATAACCTTTGTTTAACTGGTGAAATATTATTATAAAGTAAGATTATACAAAGATTAAAATAGACAAGATAAGTCATGTCCGTTATCATATTAGGTCAACCTCGTTACTTTTCTGTCAGGATTAAACAAAAACTTTGGTGGTATGTGGCAAGTCCAACTTATAACTGGTTTAATACAGGTACGAAAGTGCTAATGTTCCCTCCTTTCATAAATGTCTATCAGGGTTAATTCTGCACAGAACATACACAGACACGTGCACGACACTGTCTGTATTGACAGAAATAATGCTTAATGGTCTCTCAGATTAATCCATCTTTATCTTTTCCTTAGCAAAACAAATGTAATCATGCTTGTTTTACTGTCTATTGCAGATGTACATCCACACGTTTGTACAGTACATAAGCTCATATTTATTATAGTGTATTGCTTAGGTTTGTTGATAAACCAGAAAAAAAAAAACAAGTATAAAACTCAGTTCTGAACACTGAGATTTAAAAGCAAATGGGTTTCATCAATTTTCATTCTGCAGTAATTTTACATCTTATTATTGTATGAATTAGAAAAAAATTTTTTTTTTTGCATAAACACCATGTGAAGGAAACACAGATCCTGAATATTTCACTTTACCTTCTTCCACAGGTTCAGCAGGGGCATCCTCAGCTGTTTCACGGGTCACAATGGTGGCCTTATCTGTCAGTCCTAAGGGTTTTACATGTGGACGTGCATACATGAGGCACGTGCAGTATACAATGACAGGAAACAAGCACAAGGCTTTTTGAAGTGCTTCCACACTTCCACAACAGAATTTCCAAAATAAATGACCTGATGACTTTTGGTTTACTTTTGCTTCACACTGGAGACTTTAGGTTTACACTAGAGGCCTTTTCTCCACTTTGTCTTACAGAAAAGAAAGTATGCGTTTGAAATTTTAAACCAATAAGGAAAAGAAGGAGAGAAAAAGTGGTTATTTATAGGACAGTTTACAGATTTAGAGGAAAGAGCATAAGCATACTGTGGAAGTAGTATCGTTTTCAAACCTGATATTACAAATATTTTCATGCTGTTCTTAGAACCAAGTTAAAAACAAACAGACTGAAGGCACTGAAAACCAAATTGGAGATTCATATACTTTATTGACAACACAAGAAACTTCTTCCTCACAGTAAAGCAACACTACTGTTTCAATGTATTAACAATAACAAAAAATATCAATGATGAAATCTTCACACTACAGCTAACATTTAAGAGTAAACCAAGATTCTAGCTTCTAACTAAAAAAAATATAAGAAATTGAAGAATTTCCTTGGGATTGGTGAATAGCACCTTGTAAAAGGCTCCATTAATGTTTCAATGCATGCCACTTAAGAACATTTGGCAGCTAACTGTGATTATACAGTCTTGCCTACTAATAAAGGTCTAAGGGTGGTCCCTGAAGACCACTCATGATAGATTGAGGTCAAGTTCATCCAGATGTTAACACATAGTACACAAATGGAAAAGGTCTGGTGTTTTAAATGGTACAAAAACATTTACTGGCTTGTGTCTTACAATTTCTTTTTAACAACAACCTTCTTGGATTCTTTAACTTTTCCATCCTTCTCCACCTTTTTATTTTCTTCATCAACAGGCTTCTCCTGAGATTTTTTCTCCATGTCTGGCTTCTCCTTCACCTCATCCTTCTCCACCCTTTTTGCCTTTTTTGCTTCTTCTCTTTCTGCAATTTTCTCCCTTTCTTCTTTCTCTTTTCTAGTCCTCTCCATGGCCTTTTCCAGGTCTTCCTTCTCTATTCTCTCCCCTTCCTCTATCAGCCGCGCCTCAGCCCTTTCCCAGGCCTTGGCTTCTGATTCCTTCCTTATTCGGCTCAAGGTCCTCTCTTCTTCCTCTTTGGTTAGGATGCTCCTAACCTCTGCCAGTGCCATTTTAGCTATCTTCCTAGCCTCCACTCTCTCATGAATGATGGTGAGCTGTTGTTTCAGAGCTTCTCTTAGTTTTAACCCAACATCTTTGGCATTGGAAAGCTCTAGGGGGTGAGAACTTTGTTTGATGGTACCATCATTTAAACTAAAGTTGTAACATGAAGCACACATCAAGCCCAAATGCAATTAGCTTGAACGGTTTGCGATTGGTGAGTAACAGAATGTAAAATTCAAAAGCACCCTCATTAGTATTTCGAGGGTTCCATAATATTATTTGCAAATAGCTACATGAGCTTGTAGGTTCTTGTTTGAAAAACAAATCTTAACACATGCAGGTTTACAAGAAGCAACTGCAGGTTTATAACTTATCATTAAACACGCCTTGGTTAAACAGAAAACAACGATTTCTCTAAAATATTTCTTGAAATATCCAATGCCAGCTCCATCATGCAATTAGAAGTGGATCCATTAAACTTAGAAAACCCTTTTAAACCCCAAACACACAAGTCTAGTCTGCTCTATGCACTTCAATCAAGTGTGCAAGATACCTTTTCTCCTCGAAACATCTTTCTTTTCATCTAGTGTGGATGAGAGAGAATATATTAAAGTAAGTCAATGTTTGCTTTCCAAAACAAGTCACATCTTGTAAGCCCTGCCAACATTGGTGTCAGGGAATGTATGACGAAGATAAAAACAGTCAATACATCCATGTCCAACTTCATCCTATTGCTTGATTAATTAAAAACATGGTTATGGTAAATGTATTCGAAAATTTTGAAGATAATTGGGTTTCTTTCTCAGTAGAATGTGAATACAGCATTGCAAAGCAAATATTATAATGTTTACAAACCAATTTGTTTAACATTTAAAAAACAGCTATAAGGCCAAATTACAACTAGCAACAATAGCAAAAATAATTATTCTGTATGATATTTGAAATAAATAAATGTTGAAATTAAAGAGGGCAATCAATTAACCCTTGAAAAAGATATAAAGCCCAACAACCGATTTCCCTAAGCACAGCATTACTTTGAAAATGATGATCTATTCCTTTTTGGGCAAATTCTCATTTTAACTCTCCAACCCTTTCAAGAAACAGCTTCATAACAGGATTCTGAATTATTCTAATAATTTATGCATCTCTTTAAGCAAATGAATTAATTGTATGTGATAACAGTTGTTAGACAAAAGCACCTATCATTATCTTATCAAACTTTGTTAAACACAGTCACAGTCTTTCCTGAGGAATATAAAGCGCCTATGAAACACTTACATTGAGATTTCTAGTCTTCTGAAGTACCGCCTGCTAATACAGAATCTATATATGAACTTTATATTTGGTAGGCACACAATTTGAAGGCAGGAACTAATTGTTGACGGTTACAGAACTCTGGGGTTCAGGAGATTTCTAGACAGGCCATTGAACTAATTCTTGCATAGAGAAACTATGTTTTCTTACTTGGGCATCCATGTGTCATATTATGGTTAAATCCGCCTTTAAAACTAGCTTTGAATTCTAGCTTTATGTGACTTTTGTTAACTGTAGCAATACTGCAAAAATACGGAGATAAATTCATAATGTTTATCATTTTCTACATCTAGTAATTTTCTACATCTTTGAGGAAAAACAGCGAAGGCAACTTACACGTGAACAAAGAATCACAAAACCTAAACTAACAATGTTGAACTGCCTATACTCTATTTAGCATTACCAAAAATGATTCATTCATTACAAAAGATCTCCACCAAATTCCTGAACAAAATTACCCCAAAACACAAATATTAATTTTTAAAAAATGTCTTAAAATAAATAATTATCAGCCTAAATACACAAAGTAAAAAGATAGAAAGACTCTAAACAAGGAGTAAGGTGTTACATATACAGGGCTAAACTGTAAGCAAAACATGAGAAATACATTTTTACTATATTGGTGATGATTAGGGCTGTCACAGTATCAGATTTTCACTACATGGTTATCATGATCAAAAGAATATACGGTCACGATATTACCGCTATCTCTATTGAAACAAAAAAGAATAATGCTAGAATTTCATCCAATGAATCAAATTTAAAATACGAGTTTAGGGAGGCAGAGAGAGAGAGTCTACAACCATTGTGGCTCTTAAGGCAAATGTTAAACAGGTGCAATAGCACCACCTACTGTGTTGGAGTGTCAACCAGATACTTGCACTGAATTATTCACAACATTATCATTTGTGTAATATTAATAACCATGGTTATTGATGCTGTGTTAATATCACAATTATTGTCAATACCGGTATATTGTGACACCCCTAGTCATGATGTAGTCAAGAGAACTGAGGCATGCAGCAAAGATGCTATGTTAAACTGTCAGAATTTACAGCACTAAGGTCATATAAGAAAGGTAAATAGTATATAGTTGTTGCAAAAGAGCTGCAATAAAGCATGATGTACATAAAGTTTAATATTTAGAAAGGTGTATATGTTCATAATGACATCTTTAAAGAGTTCACAGGTCCCCAAAGTGACTGTTGGTGATCTTCCCAACAAAGTATTTCTTCAAGTGTTTTGAACAAAAATCAAGTCATCTAGAGAGCAAGTCCTCCTCTAATAAAGTGCTTCATCATGATCGCAGTAGAAAACATGCCTATTGATTTTGAAGGCCTAAAATAACGCATGTCTTTTGGCCCTGAACCCCTTCAGCCTGTGACGCGCCAGCAACATCCTCCACGGCTGCCTCGGTTTCCTCATCCTCTAATGTTTCAAAAGGACTCATAACATCATAAAGGAAGGTGAAGAAACCTTGAAACCAATCAGTGCCTTCTTCTGCTAACATATCGAGGACTTCCTCAAGAGAGTCTGAGTTTTCTTTGCTGCCATCTTTGGTCAGGCCTACCCAAACGGGAAAATAAGGAAAGAGAGCAAGACAGGGAAATAGAAAACAGTGGGAGAACAGGAGAAAATAAAGAAAGGGTGAAGGTAGTTTGCAAGTTTAGTAGATAAGGATCCAGAGCTGTAAAAAGGGTTAAGATGCTATGAAAGAATAAGCAGAAGCCAAGGAACAAGCATGGAAAGCATCAATGACTACGTTTATATGGACAACAACATTCCGATATTAACTGGTTTAAAACAAAACTCTTTAAAACTTGTTTAAAAAAAATCATGTTAACAGCAATTTCTGATTAACTTAATCTGATTCTGTCATACTCGAAGCACAAATACAATACAGACGTGGAGTGTTACTATTTTAGTTGCACTATCAAAGTGAATTATAGATATGTACAAAGCTTAAACGCACTATTAACATTGTGTGGGAGTTTTCACTGCATTTTGTGACGGACACATCACAGTGGTCAACCGTTTGACAGCAAACAAGAATGAATGTTGCCGAATAAAAGTACAGTGGAGGCCTGTTGCTGGAGAATTTGTATCCACAGCTATTTGCACATATAGCGTGACAAATAATTAACTGCACAATTAGCTTTTGTAATTTAAAATGAAATTAAATTCTGGAGGAAACGTCAGACGGCATGATATGGGGAGGTACTGATGTGTGCCAATATTTAGTCTATGTTCTATAACATGTAAAATGGGAACCTGAAAGGAATAGTCTAAAAGCAATTTACGTAAACACCTTAATCAGAATATTGTCTTATTCAGAATAATGTCAACAATTAGAATCATGTTGTCCATGTAGATGTAGTCAATGTATACGTTTTGGATGAATAAAGGGCTCCATTATTTGTCAACGCAGTTAAACCACCTGTGAGAAAATAAATCTCTTTATTGTCTTGCCTTGTAACATGCTGCTTTTTCCTTTAAATATTGTCAAAGTGCTCTAACTCACAAACTCATGCAAGATCTTAGATCATTTCTCCAAAATGGTGTGTGGTATGAACAGAACAATGATTACAATAGCATGATAAAGTATCATGCACATGCAATGATCCGAATTAATTTGACATTAATTTATCCAAAAGTGAACCAAAGTCAGTCATGCAAAACAAATCTGGTAACAATTTCATTGGAATCAGAGCACTTGCCTAGTAGAACTTTGGCGTCTTCCACATCAAAGTCTCCATCACCATCAGCATCATAAGATACAAGTTTACCTAGTAAAGTAATTTGAATCTTGTCACTTCAACATGTTGGTGAATAATTTATTATGCCTAGAAGTAAGGCTTTGTTCATACAGTTTTCAAAATGGATCTTTAAGATCGACTGTCTACCTTGTCTTTTTGCAAGTTATAAAATCTGATGATTGTTCAGACTGTGTAGTCAATATCCAGTTTATCAATATCGGTGTATTAATGATTTATTATGCGTTAGCATGATAACAGGAGATTTAACAAGTGAGAGTAGCAATCAATGTGGTAAAACAGGACAAAAAACTGGAAATTTTGCCTCTGCTCATCTCTTGAATTATGTGAATTCCCCACAGGGCTGAACTCGCAAGGCACGTAAGAGCACATAAGCGAGTTTTAACTGGATGTCAAACCACATAGGCAAACAGATATGTTATGGATCAGGTTTGTAACGTTTAAAATTTTTGCTGTCTGTCTGAACAAAGCCAAACAGTTGTACAAACACCTTGAGTGCATTTATTTTTCAAATAAAATAGGTCTGTTGGAGACACCTTAGGGGCCATTCACATGTCGGGTCTTTTGCACGTTCAAGTTCGTTATTTTAAATCTAGATGTGTGGCATGCGTTGAGACAAGCTCCACCACAAGAAAAACATTTTTTATCTTTTCAGAACGCCACAAGAGCACTGCACGTCATGTGACAAGAACCAACCTTCAACCTTTCTGTCAGCTTCACCCTTTCTGTAACAACACTGAAAGCTCAGCGAAGATGAAGGAATAGCTGATCATAGCATAAATAAATCTAATAGCAGAGCTACTGCAAAAGATTTTCAGTGCTGAAGTCCATTTATCCTGCTTCATGCTTAGCAACAGCAGATGCCACAGAAGCACAACTACCCATGCGCTTTGAAAACAAGGCGACAGTAGCGCTACCTGCATTTTTCAGTTTTTCAGGTGTGACATGTGAACAGTCCCTTAAGCTTTAGGGCAACTAGCTCGTTCTCAAAACACAAAATAAAGAGTTAATAAAAGCTATTGTAGTTTTATCAATTGTGTTTATGACTATAACAAACAGAATTTAAGATTGTATCCCTCATTAGTTTTATTTTTACATTTATTTAGCATGCAAATGGATACCAAGAAAAGAACAACAAATGATATGGCACATTCACATCATTATTTTGTCATTTGATGAGTTTTGTCCATGAAATGAGATATGACATTGATCCTAATTAATTCAGATTTCATACCTTGTAATACCTCTGAAAGATTATAGCGCAAGTCCTTTGCTTTGGCTGCATGCAAAATTAAGGCCAGTTGTTAAAAGAAATTACATAAGTTTATAATCAAAGAGCACACTTAAGATAAACATAGTCTGCTGAAGAGAACTCAGATCTAGAGCTGACAGGCTTACCGAGTACACCTTGATAGTCAACAATGTCAAAATACACCACAGCTACAGAGGTCCAGACGCCCAGGAGAGCCAGCACCATGAACCAGGTGAAAAAGGAGGTTCCTCCTGCAGCCTCTGCCTTCTTGCCATTCTTATTCACCTGCTGCAGCTTGGCCTCTGTATGATGATAAAGAAAATTACACACAAAGGAATCAGCATTAAAACAAACACCCATTCATTCACTGATTCATTTAACACAATCAGTTCAGTGCATCACAACAAAACCCTTTATTGAACCACATCCACCACAGCTGATAAAAAAGAAAAAACTGATTAAATGTTGTTAATATGTGCAGTCCCACCGCTGAAAATCCAGACTAAACCAATTGTTTCCCATTTTATAAAGCATTAGAAAAGACCAAGTGACATCCACTTCAGTTAGCTGAAAGATTCTCTGAAATATTTTTAAATGCTTAAATCACATCTGTAGTAATCACAGGGTGACAAAACAGCAAGGCTAAAAGAGTACAGTTATTCTGAGACTGTTGACGCTCCCCTTGCGAGCATGGTATAAATACATCTGCATTTAGAGCTGTAGTGGGAAGAATGAACAGGTGTTTTGTCCGCTACGTTCTTCTAGGTCAAACCACACAAACGAGCTCATGCACATACACAAACACTTCAAAACCAATGTAAAACATTACAGTTACAGATGTACAAATGATAATTACAAACCTCCTTAAGCACCAAGACAAAGAAATTTTTTTTTACAAACTGTTTTTCACAAACTGATTTCATAAGAAAACTTGAACTAATCATATAATACTACATTAATAATAGCACTTAAGTAATCTATAAAACAACAACAATTTTGGGCTGCTCTTACACACAAAATACAAATTTAACCTAAAACAATAGATTACGTAACTAAGCAAAAATAAGTTGTATCATTTAAATGTTAAGGCTTTCTCTCACACCACACACTTAATTAAATGTCATCTCCTGTCATAAGGGTTATTTCAAAGTATACAAATACCCTACCCATTTCTTCATTCACCACCTTGACCTCTTCTTTTGGCTCCCCAATCCCATCAGATGAAGTGGGAAATAAGAGAGCGTCTTTAACCCCAATCCTATCCCAAACCCCTCTACAACTGCAGGTCTCCTGCTTTTTGTTCCTGGTGAATTCAGCCGGAACATATGGAACCCAACCAGCAAATGAATTATTTTTAGAACTGTTGGCTTGAAAGCCAGAAAATCTCAAGCACTCATATGACAGGGTAGAGGTAAATTTCACTCCATCCTGCTGTTCTAAGCCACATATAAAAACTGGAAAGGCTGAATGGTTGCCAGATTAATAATTCTTAACAAAAGAACAGTACACAGGAAAACACAACGCTGAATTGCATTTATGGTTCGATTACATACAAACTCCAAGCAAAACACCATGCAAATCTTGGCAAACTTTTTAGTGACTCTCCCTGACACAGAGCTATTTATTTCCCATACAAGGACAGGGCTCCCTTGGTTTCCTGTTGAAACAATAAACATCGTACCAGTGGCTTAAGCTTGGATTTGTCAAAAGCAACTTTATTACTGTAGCACAACCAGGAATGCAATTTTGAAAAACCTTTGATTACATTAAACAAACATCATCAGTAAGTAGAAAACACCCCATAATCAAAATAAATCCCCCATGCACACGCAGTTTAAACTACATTTATACAATGTTAACAGAATGCATCAACAGGACACACCTCTTTTCACACATGCTTGACTCCTCTGTAAATCTACAGGTAGTCACATGGCTGCCATTGTGCCCCAATTAACATCTTCCCTTACACCGTTTATTTCATATATCTGCTCTGAAAAACTGCATAAAATACCTATTGTAGCTCATGGACTGCCTTGACGCTTTGACTATGCCTTTGTAAGTACACAACATTTTATTTTAGGGGGTATTCTCTTGAATACACTCTGCAACACCCTTCATCAAAGATACTGACACACACCCACTGAAACACATTCTAAGCAAACAGTTTCTGCGTGGTCAAAGGGACAGACCCTAACACTTAACCCCTTATGCGATCTTATCAGGAAACGCCCCAGTCTGGAATGCTAATGAACAACAATCCTTTACCCTGTTGGAATACATCACACCATTATAACAATGTGAAACAGTGGTTTAAATGGTAAGTTCATAGTGCGTTATCTGAAATGGCCAAAGGACATCAACATATTACAAATTATTAAATTACAGCAATTTAAGGATTTAGCAGTAATCCTGTTCCCCAGCAGACTGTGACTTATAAAGTCTGACTTTAAATGATTACAGACAACATACAGTGCTCTGTAAAAATGTGTTGGGCATCCATAGAAATATCTGGGCTGCATATAATGTTGCTTGCTGAACAGTATGTAAATGCATTATTCACAATTGTCACATAAAAACATTATGAGTGTTTGCTTGAGGTACTAATCTGTTTAATGTGCATTTAAAAACAGTACATAAAACACTTATACAAACACAGCGTGTAGTAGCACAGCATATTTAAATGCCCTTGAAAACCATGCAAGGTTATTTAATGCACACCATGACAAATGATCATTTCTTTACCCTTTCTTTGGTGTTTTTCCAGCTATTCTGTGCACCTGAAAACAATCCCTGAAAGAATTTCAGCATTTAATAGGGTATTACACCACTCTGTTAAACAGCTGAGTTCACTAGGACGAGTGCTCAAAGCAATGCATTACGAATGCTCAGTGAACAAACAATGTAATGTTTTAAACACATGCAGAATCTTAAGACATTTAAATAAAACAAATGCAGAAAGATGTTTGAAGGAGGGGCTCATCCCTGTACACAGTGAGTGTGATTAACTTAACGCAGCAAACAAGAATACGGATCACATTTTATACCAAAGTCACAGCATATGGTAAAACCATTGTTACATTAGCTAATTTTACGGACTTTTTATAGCTACAATATTTAAAGTATGACAGTAAATATAAAGTACACGTCTTATTGGTACATAAATACATTTAGGAAAATTAGTAACAGCCGAGTTAGCTCCTACAAGACGATAATAACCGAAGTTAGGGTCCTGCAGAAAATAAGGGAGTATTTTCTGTATTCGCCCCCACCCCCCACGCTCTAGCAATATTGACACGTGAGCATTTAAGAGATCTCACGGTTCGAGTCTGACTCTAGCAAATAGCAAACATTCGTCTGGAAATATAGGTCAGGAATTAGTTGCTGTCTGAATTAACAAAAACTGTTATAAACTGTATACACTAGGCCTTGTGAGGGTCATGCAAGAGAGTAAAGGAATGCCGTTATAATGTGATGTAAAGAGACGTGATTTTGCTGATTTCATACAATCCTAGTGATTAAAAATAAGTTCGTATTTGTTTAGAATAGCGACGATAAAAGTACCATTACCAGTTACAATTTAATGCAACAAAGACAGCTTATTTAGTACGTTTTAGTCTACATGGCGCATTGGGAGTAAAGTTGAATTCCTCCACAAGCCTTTGCTCTGATAGTAGTGTCTCATTGTGGCTGATATTTCCAACCCAATTGCAATTTGGTTTATATAAACAACAACAATCCTGCCGCTCTATTAACTTTAGGGCCTTTTGCAGAAGGCTAGTACTGAAGACTGTACATATTGTTGACCAAAACAAATACGAACCTTTCTTGGTGTGTTTTGTGTTTGCATTTTTCTTCGGAGCCATAGCAATGGTTTGTTCTTCGACTTTTCCTGTGCTGCAGAAAATGAATGGACTGCAATTCCAGCCTCAATTTTGATACTGATGCTTGCCTGCAAAATCAAATCTCTATGCCTTCATACGCTGAAGCCCACAGCAACCCAGCCCCCTTTTGAGCGACTAAGCGTTCGGCCAGTGGTATTCATACAAAGCCATTGTGGGCGGACAAAGTTAAAATGTCACCCAATCGTCAAACGGATACCAGTGACTTATTCAATCGTGTGGATACCTGCGAGGCAGGACCGCCCCGTTGTTCTCTGTTTTCAGCCAGCACTGGAACGTGGCAAGATGGAAGTTTGCACGTATCGCGAGATCAATCCATGTTTGTTTCCATTTTCTGCAGATGCAGCACAGCGCATAAGCATTGTAAAATGTAACTGGGTTTTGAATGGTTGAATGATTTTGTGTGATGCATGAACTATGTAATGGATGTACATTTTTGATCTGCAAAATTTCTGCCTTTTCTTAGTTTTAAATCTACGGCTTAAATGTACTTATTATAGAGGCTTGTGTTTTAAAGTACACAATCATTTTTTTTATCAATTTACTTGGCTAATTTAACATGATTAATATTAATAGAAATATTTTGAGGAGGTGAAATAAAGTTTTAAAAAACAGATAAAGACTTTGTGTTCTTACATAAAGACTTTATGTTCTTACAAAAGGTACAGAATGTTCCACTGACTCAGATCCATATGTTGCGCCCCACCCCCTTTCCGCTTTTGTCCACCTCATCTTAAAGCTCTGGACGCTGAAACTTGAATGTGTAATTGTTCTTATAACACTTTGTGTGTATTGATTCATGCGTTAAAATACGTTTTACTGAAAGATTGGAATAAGATTATTAATTCTTAATTAATACTTTAAGAAAAGAATTTGAAAGATACATTGAAGAATGTACTTTAACGTAAGAATACCAGCCCATGCTTGTTTGGGTGGATCTAAGTTATTGTAAACACTGACAATGTTGCGGTACCAGTAATTAAACGACATCAGGACTTTGTCTGAACTTTTCTGTTTTTTTTGTTCAAATAACCATCACAACTAAACTTGTCTTAGCTTGGGATGTTCTTAGATTTATGTAAAGGTGAAAGAGTTGGGGGCCATATGGTTTTTTTTTTCCCACACCACAGGGCATCTGTTTTTAGAACTGGCACATGTTAGAGAGTCCCAGTAGTTTTCACAGCTTACGTATATGTAAGTGAGTTTAAATTTAACCCACACAATATTGCACAGTAGCGCCAGTAGTACATAATTTTGTATAATGCTGTGCTCCATATAATGCTGTGCTTTGAGTGTGTGTGTGTGTGCGTGTGTGTGTGTGTGTGTGTGTGTGACGCCAGCAGAGGGCGTACATTAACTTCATAGAAAAATCTGCAACGTTTTAACAATGAACAAGTTAAAATGCCACACAGAAGCTTCTGAAAATTGGACATGGGAAACATTCTTCATTACACTATGTTCTTGAACATCCTTCAAGAACACTATATGATTTATAACATATATATATATATATGATTTTATTTAATTTGTTGTAATAAATTGGAACAATTTATTATATTTGATTGCAGTCAAAAAACTTTACATATGTTGGTAAAAAATTTCACATGACTTCTGCAATTGTCCGGTTAATAAGTGTGTTTATTAATCAGTTTAGTTATTCTTTTACCATTACAATGTACAGTTTTTTACCATTAAACACAAATGCGATAAAAAGTAAACTGTAAAAACATGCTGTTTTTCAGAAATTCACAATCAAGCAAATCTGTAAACAAAACAATATCAAGTAAGGTCACTAGCCTCTGATTATATTTACTCAAGTGCTCAGTCTGAGCAAAAGGTAACAGACCAAAGTGTAGTTTTACTCCTCCATTTCTTAGGGTTGACTAAATAAGCACATGTCTTCTGTTGTTTATTTGAAATGCAGCTAGATACAAAAGGCTCCACTTTACATTTTCATTTCAGACTATGAATTTAGGCAACTGCAATAGTGTAGCAGCTTTGCATGATATCAGACTTCATAAAGCATAGAGACTGTCCATTGTTATGAACTAAAAGTAACAGAGAAGCCTTAATATTTTAGTCAGTTATAGTTTGTTATTCACAGAAGTTTTGTGAAAACATACATTTCATGTGTTTTTATCTTCAGAGGTATTTAAAATGTTTGCTAACTGTAAGATATAAAAGTCATTACAATGACATCCAAAAGTATGATCAAAATTGTGGAAAGTCACTTGAAAGTGGCCTTTCCAATCAAATACGAAACAATTTTAAAAAGCTGCACCATTCAGTACAGTGCAATATAACGAGATTCCTAATGAGTATAAGTTTCACCTGTATTGAGTACACAGAAAATGTTACACAAAACAATGTTACACAAAAACAAAAAGCACATGATAAGAAGTACCTTCATTGTAATAAATTATAGGCAGTAGACTGAGCAGGGTTTATCACACCTAAGTCTACAGAGAGCTTATGAAGATAGTCTTCAGACTGCATCATGTACTCAGTCCATTTTTGGCACACTTCATCCATGCTGGGTCCTGTGCCCCCATACTCAGGAGGGAGGATAGCTTTTGGAAAACAATCACAGAGACTTTGGGCATATGAACTACCATGCACATGAATCTATAAAGAGAAACACAGTAGTGTTGTTAGCATCATCAGCATTTTTAAGTTTTGAAAATCGAATGTGAATTCTCTTGATTGTCTTTACATCCTGTATACATGTACTTAAATGCGACTGACCCGTTGTTTGAGTTTGTCTGAAAGGAATGGACGAATCATGGCAAAGACAGGGCGGAAAAAAATGGGCGTGTTTATTAAATGGATGGCACGGACTTTCAAAGGAAAGGAGTCCTGTAAAGCAGATTTGATGTTTGTTTTGTTAAATTGAGCTGAGCTCAAATGATGCTTCTAATAAATGCATTTGTCTTTGTTTTACCTATGTGAGTCTCATGAAAAGTACTTTGAAGAGATACCTACTGTAAGTACAGATGATATCTTTTTTGCCAAAGAGGGGCTGATCTGCAGAGCATGAGCAAAACACCACCCTTGGAGATCAAAAATAGCTTTAAGTCCATTTTTTTGAGTCTCGCATTCCTGAACAATCAACTCCGATGTAATGAGGCTCACTCGAAAAACCTCATAAGCTGTGAATTCTTTGGTGTTCCACTGACCTGGAAACAGTGTTTAAAATGTGTGACATTTGCTATTATAACAGCAAGAACAACTTTTCAAATATTGTCTGTATGCACTTGCCAATCCGATAGAATAAAACTCGACTTCCAGCGTCATCTAGTGATTTCAAAACTCCATGGTAATTGTTTAGGAGAAGTCCTATGACTGATGATGGGCGGAGATCAGCAGTGATTTCAGGACATTCTTGTCTCCATTTGTGATAGTTAATCAACAGCTATAGAAAGAACAGAAGGCACAAGATTTATTCTAACCATGAACAGAATAAAATATATTCTATCCAGAACAGAATAGTATTCTCAAACTTAGTTAATCATTGTTCACATCAAAATGTAATGAGATAGGCATGTTTCTACCAGTTGCTCCCCAGGCACTGCAGTGATAGCTACCCACCGCTCCGGTTGGGTGTGTGTTCACTACACATTTCAAGTATGGGTTACCATACCTTGACAAATGTCACTTTCACTTTTATTTCACTACATCACCATACATGATATAAAACAAAGAGATAACCATTTTAATTAATAAGCTACTGCTGCAATAACAAATTCTTTGTTTTGATATATATGTGACCTATCTTATATAATGTACATTTAGGTTTTAAGGATGTAACTAAGAAGACTATTCTTAACTTCAGTAATCATAAACAAGACACCACGCTATAAAATAATATACACACAAAAATTGTGACCACAGCTTGGCATTGTAAAATAATGTTTACTTACGGTGACTGCTTAGCATTGGGAGGACTTTCTTGTTGAATACATCTTAGTACATGCATTAACACTATTATTATATCGTACTTCCTTCATGTATGTGGTGTGAATGTGTCGATGTACCTGTCGCTCTGATTATAATATAGAAATCACGTTATCACCAAGGCGTTACTACAGTATCACTACAAAAAGCAAGTCTGTGTACATGGGTTTGCACGCTCATAAGAGTTGAATCGTGATGAAAGCAAAGAAATGCTACAAACCTTGAGCGCCCGGTCAACGTCAAAGCCTCTCGCCTTTAAAAAACGTATCAAAAAAGTTTTTGACAAATCCAGATGTCGAATCGTTACTTCTGCCTCTGCCTTTTCTTTCAGCTTTAACAAATATGGTTCGATCCGATTAGAATCAATGGATAAATTGTATAGTTCATCAATGGTTTCAACTTGATCAGACTTCATACTGGCGGGAACCGAACGAGTTGCATCAGGGACGCTTCTCTTACAAGCAGGTTCACAATGGGAGGAAAGAGCCGCACAAATCCCAATGTCATAACCACTAACCTAGCCTAATTTTGTTAGAACCTTTGTACATGTTGTTTTGTCAAACATTAACCAATACAGAATTATTTCTCTCTCTTTTTTGGGTCTAGATTTCTCTGTGAATTAGCACAGAGTCGTCACTCCTGATGTTAGATAAAGGAAACTAGAGTATGAACCATTGATTAGTCATATTGTTGATCTTGATTTATGTTGTCGACTAGGGCAAAGTAAGGAAAGCAATTCACAATTATTTACCAATTTACAAATAATTATTATTATTATTATTGTTATTCATAATAGCTCTCCATTTCACAATGTGTGGTTGCTTTGTCTATCATCATCAGATCTGATATTTTGAAACTTGAAATGAGCCATGCTATTTTTTGTCTCACGAGCTATTTTGTGACATGCCGATATTGTCAGTATTATCAGTCAATAAAGATGAGCTAAACAGGACGCTAGGGCTGAACAGCTGTCTGCATGGTGACGTCACGCGCTTCCCTCGTACTGTAGAGCTCAGCGCAGTTTCCATATTTATTTCTCTGCCTCGTCATTTATTTGAAAGTCAGCTTTAATATCAGCGGCAATATAAACAAGTTTGCATGGCTTCTCAGAGGTATGTATGTGAACGCTTTATTTTTAAAATAAATGTAGATAATAAATGAGTTTCATCCACCTATATGGGACGATGCAGTTACGGTGATGATACAGGATATTATGATGCTGCCGAGTTTACCGACAACAGACATACTAATAGCAATATGATTGTTTTCCGTATTCGGTTACCATGTAATTATAATCGGAAATTGGAATTAATAGTTTTTCATGCTAAATATTATATAGATTTGGGGTTTAGATGTTCGGCTGCTATCAGTTAGTGTTGCTTGGTGTGTTGACGTTAACTGTATATGTCGAATAGGCCTTGTTTGCATCATGGTTTAACTGTTATTTTGATGGTGTTTTTATAGGTTGCAGAGATGGCTGACTTTGATGTCTTGGATGTGCAGGCATTCTTTGAAGTGGAAGTACTGCCACTGATCCCAATTCAGATGTGTGTTTTGTTCGTCAGACTCAAAGTCCGAACACCGGACTTCAATATCATACGGACATGACCAAGCTACATTGTACAGGCTGAAATTAAAATCTCAGCAGATAATAAGTGTCCTTTCAAATAAACTCACATGTTGGCATTTGCATATTGCATGTGATGCATAGGCTATCAAGCCATAAAGTAGGGCCTATAACCTACTGTACAGTATAATACAATGGTTCATCTGCTCATCAGGTCGAGTATAATATCTGCACTTCCAGGCTCTCGCTGTTAGTGTTCACGGTGGACCTTGATTTAATGTATTTCTATTAAGGCACGCGGTGAATGCCAAGAGCGGAGTCACATCGCCAACAAATTTAAAATAGCCTGTTTATAAACATTTATGTTTAAGATCATTTTTGTAATTTATTTAAACATTTTAGTATAAGAGCCTAAATGTGGGTCTAAGTTTATTCACGTTATATTCCTAGACTATTTTTTTCGGTTCACTCTTATTCACAGTGCACAAATGTTACTATAAAGCAGCAATCACAGGCAGCTGAGAAACGATGACCATAGCAAAATACATATAACGTGTCCACGAATAGACTACTATACATATGTAGATTGGTTTTAAATGAGATTATATAGAATTTTACACTTTGTAAGCATTTAGGAACAAGATACAAAATCTGATCTGATTATTTGTCTTGCAGACTATCCATGTAGGCTATTTAAACTACATATAAGAACAGTAAATAACTTTAACAATTATAACAATTTGTTATAAGTAGCAGACATATCACCTCTAAAACATATGTCTACACATGAGAGCTATATACTGTATGGAGTGATTTCATGTCAAGCAAGCCCTTATACAGAGTACACATCTGCACCTATTAATATAATTATTGTTGATGTATGCAATTGTAGTGTTGTTGTATTACTAATAAAGTGTTTCTCTTGTAAAAATGTTTACTATTTTCCTCTGTGTCTGAGAAATAACACTAATCTTTATGCGTTTTACTATAGACAGGCTTGCTCAAACAAGCTCTTAGAACAACAGCAGTTTAGCTGCCAGCTGTCATCTTAATAATAAAAACAAATATAAAGCTCAGCTTAATTAAAATTGTTGGTTGCGTAATTAATGTAAATGACCAACAAGTTTACAAAATATAAATTCATAATTTTGATCATAAATTTAAGAACCAAAATGCTAGACCCCATTAAGAGTGTGGATAGGTCTTTGAATGTTAGTAAACTATAAATGTATTTGCAATAGCACAGATTTAATGGGCTGATCTCTATGGCTTGTTGCAAACCAGGTATGACTTCAAGTAACGGTTTCGTACAGCAGATGGCAGCCATGTCAAGCTTATTAGCATACAAGGAGCGCGTTACGATTCAGACACCTTGATTCATCAATGCGTCTATTATGAGCTGCATGCGTTGAATAAAATTACTATATGCATTCATTTTCAATGTTTTAGTTTGTTAGAAGTGGGTCCAAACTGTTACTATGCCTCCAAAACCAAAAGTTTAGCATGGCTTTATACTTCTGTCTTCAGTAATAGACGTCAAGTGCAGCGACTCGTGCAGTGTGAACGCGCTTCACGCGCTTCACGCGCTTGCACAGTGTTGGGCAAAATGGCGGACAAAACGCCAGGTGGGGCGCAGAGAGGCAACCCAAAGGTATTTTATAGCATTTTGCTTCATATCGTTGTTTAAGTAAATCTCTTACTTAATATAAACATGCAACAACATCGTGTTTAGTTAAGTTGCGTGTTACTCTGCGACATAAGACATTATTGAGCTGCTCGGTTGTGATGCTAACTCATTAGCAGTGTATTTAGATATCCGGCTGCTGCAGTTATTTACTTTCAAAGACTAAAACCGACAAAAATCTACCTGCAGTATGTGATGCTTTTGATCATATTTATAATGTCGGTGCTATATATGTTGACGCCTCCACGAAGCATGAAACACGTTGCACTGCGGTGTTGTGTATTTATTATTTGCTGACACAGCTAACGCAAAACCCGAACAAAAATGTACGTAGATATCTGGACATAATAGTAATGTAGAATGATTTCCCAGAGGTGTACCTCGTTTTGTAACATTAAGTAATTAAGCTGAGAATTGCTTTGTTCATGGCTGAGCTAGCATGCTCGTTTTGCTTTGATGAGCTAATGTGGTAGTGCTAGTATTGATCAACAATATATATACGGTATTGCTAGCCATGTGAACGTTGTCAACTGAAATAACACAACTGATTTAATACTGTATAGATATATTGCATGTTTAAGTACAGTCACCGCAACTCTGTTATCTGACAGTACACTGTGATAGGCTTCTGATGGATCCTGTGGATCCCCGTTAAGTATTTACTTAGCAAAGTCAAACCAGCCCATACCAATGATAGATACATTATTCTTCCTTTAGGTGGTTGGTTTCTTTTTTATGTTTGTCCCCGTAGAATTCGTGTATTTGAAAAACTCAAAAACAAGTCTCAATTTTCTCAGTCAAGAATCGAGTGGTGTGTTTCTTCGCAACATTTACATTAAAAATGACTTGGAATAATGAGTTACTTTCATATTTTCATGCAGGCTTTATTGGAAAGTAAATTAAAGGCCTTTAGCATCGGCAAAATGGCGGTTGCAAAAAGAACACTAAGTAAGAAAGAGCAGGATGAACTAAAGAAGAAGGTATGTGAGGCCAGTTACTGCTGGCTTAAAACATTCACTAAGCAACATACAGTATTGATCGACTTTTCAGTATTTCAGTGATCCCCTATACTTCAGAGCACATTGAACTATTTGTTAAATTGATGCAATGGCATTTACTCTTAGTGTCTTATGCATCTGTATATCAATACCATTAGCTTGTTGTTTGTAGTTTTGTTTCCAGTACAAAAACATAGTTATGGTTTTAGTAGCAAATTTGCAGTACATATCAGACAGATAAAATCATTATTAATAATGCACAGAAAACAAATGTTAGTAAATATTATATACTTTTAGGTTTTTTTAATACTAGTTGAACATCATTTTAAATTACTAAGGAGATTGGTGGTTTTTACAGGAGGATGAAAAGGCAGCTGCAGAGATTTATGAGGAGTTTCTCGCTGCCTTTGAGGGCGGTGAGGGAAAAGTAAAGACTTTTGTCCGTGGTGGCGTTGCCAACGCCACTAAAGGTATGTTTATCATTTGAATATTGCTACAGTGAGCATGTGGTTCATTTATTGTGGTTATCTGGAGTTGAAGTGTTGATTCATTATTTAATTACAAGCATAGAAATACAAATTCCATTAATATAGGAGCAAAGTTACTAACTTTTGACAAAATTTATACAATTTTAAAATGTCTTTTAACGTCTGTGCTACTTTATCCATTACAGAGGAAGCAGCAGCTGATGACAAGAAAGGAAAGCTTTACAAACCCAAGTCAAGGATTTTGGAGGCAAAAAGTTTTCTGCCTTTGGAAACTCCACCACAGTTTTTAGCATTAGACAAGCGCAATGTGAGTTTTTCTTCATTTCTGTCTGTTAAGCCTGTTTTGAGAAACATTTGTATTTTTATAACCCTTTAATGTTCTCTATCTAGGCATTGAGGAAGGCAGAGAAAGAAAAGAAAAAAAGCAACCTTGAACTCTTCAAAGAAGAACTAAAACAGTTGGTGTTATTTTACAAACAACAGCTTTAATGTGATAAATTAAAATGTAAGATAATTCTGAATTGTTTTTGCAGAATACAGGAGGAGCGTGATGAACGTCACAAGTTGAAAGGTCGAGTTAGTCGTTTTGAGCCTCTTCCCACAATAGAAGGACGACGATCTTGTAAGTTAATTCTCCATGTATGTGTATTAAAAAATGGCTTTCCTTTCTTGGAGTCAGACCTAGTCAAGTTTCTGCCCCTCCCACATATCATGGCCACCATCACAAATCAGCAGCGTACGCTTTTTGTAATCAAGGAAACAAAATTCACACTGCTTTTCTGCTTCTTTTAGCGGATGGTTCTTCACGAAGAAACCGTCCGTCCAGTGGTAATTTTGTTTTATATACTGTGTAATGCAATTATGTGACCAATTTAGTGCTTGTGTAACTCATGGGGTAGGAAGGTGATAAGAATTGAACTGTTATTTAGAGCAGTTGTATTTCTTTTCAGTTTTAGACGATTCAGCTCCTGGCTCACATGATGTTGGTGATCCAACCACTACAAATCTTTATTTGGGGAACATAAATCCTCAGGTAACCTTTAACTGATAATTGTATTTTAATAACCTGAACCCAGTCGTCATG
The DNA here is from genome assembly GCA_036877525.1 of Chromobotia macracanthus. NCBI lineage: Eukaryota > Metazoa > Chordata > Actinopteri > Cypriniformes > Botiidae > Chromobotia > Chromobotia macracanthus. Next base: position 3,581,190 of record JAZGTH010000013.1, read on the forward strand.
TCCCATTGTGAGATCTGCTCTTTCTGTTCCAGATGAATGAGGAGATGCTCTGTCAGGAATTTGGTCGCTATGGTCCATTAGCCAGTGTGAAAATTATGTGGCCCAGGACTGATGAGGAGAGGGCCAGAGAAAGAAACTGTGGTTTTGTCGCCTTCATGACCAGGAAAGATGCTGAACGTGCACTTAAGCATTTAAATGGTAAATTAAATTGTCTGCCCATCTGTCCAGCGTCCATCTCTTTATTGGAATTTTCTTTGCCTTTAATGTTTCAGTTTAAAATCAATGATCAGTCAGGAAATGCCCTCTGTTTTAGGAAAAATGGTCATGAATTTTGAAATGAAACTTGGATGGGGCAAAGGTGTACCAATTCCTCCTCACCCAATATACATTCCACCTTCAATGATGGAGCACACCCTCCCGCCTCCACCCTCTGGACTTCCGTTCAATGCCCAGCCCAGAGAAAGGCTGAAGAACCCCAGTGCTCCTATGCCTCCCCCTCCCAAGTGCAAAGAGGAGTTTGAGAAGGTAACTTGGCGCACGTGGGACAAAAAGATTTGTTATCATGGTCAAAATGTATTTTGAGTTTCCTTTTTATGTTCTTGTTTTACTCCATTTCTGCAAATGGTTTGTGCCTTTAGAATTGTGTAGGTTTACAAAATTGAGTAAAGTTTGTAATAGATTATATATTTTGTATATGTACCACGCTGATTGTACCGGTAAGTGTTTTTGGAATGTAGATTACTCGTTGGAAAACATTTCATAGGCCTTGGTGCTTTTCTAAAATAGTATTCCTTTTCATACTGTTTGTTTGAAGAATGTTTGGTCTTTTTTTAATAGGATTATTTAGAGAGAATTGTGAACACAGTGTCTTGAAAATATATTATTGATGCAAATCAGGTAGCTTTTCAGTGCATTTTCTCTAAGGGATATTAAGTCAAGTTTTAAAACTGACACAGTAGAATACGTTTGTTGTTGTAGGAGCATATGTTGCATTTAGTGTTATGCTTGTTTCTTTTTAACAATACTCACATATATTCTATGTTTATTATTTGATGTGACTTCATATCCAGACTCTGTCGCAAGCCATAGTCAAAGTGGTTATCCCAACAGAAAGGTACATGTTTTTCTTTTTTCCAAATTCTAATGAAATGTAGAGAACTTATCCCATCTCTGTAGTTTAAATGATTGGACATACGTATGCTGCCAGAGGCTGGTTTGGGTGAGCAATAGTTGAGGCTTTGCATGAAAACCTTACAATAACCATACAAATCAAATACATATAGAATTTTACAATTGTTTTGTGTTATACTGCGTAGGTAGTAATGTTAATGTGTTGTTAGTGTACAAATTCACCGTGCATAAGAATTTTGACTTTAGGAGGTCTGTCTGTCTGTATAAACGATAAATCAATCTTGTTTGACATTTTCAGATTCTAGATGGTACGGCATTTTTGACAGTTCGTTCTGCTTGAGATTGTTTAAAGAGCATCGCTAAGGTTTAATCAGATTACTTTGGCTGTGATCCATTACAATACTGCTAATTTAACTAAAACACTACACATTACACCCATCACCTAGTCTTAGTTACAGATAGACCCCACCTCTGGCTATTGCTCACTTCAACTGCCACAGTAGCATGGTTCAAAAGCGACACCCAATCCCCATAGTCTCAGTGACCTTTGACATTGGCCTTGGTGAGCAGCACAAGTTGAACTGTCTGCAGCTGCGAGGGACCAGAAAAGCGTCACAGGATGGATTGGGGAAAGTATACAGAATGATTGCCTGACATTGGTATGATCGGCTCCAATAATTGTGATTTGTGTTTCAGTGCATTAGAGAAACATCATCTGTTGATTAATTGGCCACTTCACAAGCCAGGGACCCCCATTATTGACCCAATCCCTTAACTGACCCTAGAAGTGCTTACGTGGTTATTTGTCCCTCTTCATCCACACTTGTCTGTTGTGAAAAAGAAAAAGTCACGTGGCATCACATGTAGTGTCTTAATAGAAGGTCCAGTTATAAGATACAAGGGAAGATTCCATGGCTGAGACTCTGTACATGTAGAGAGGATTGACATGTTTTGAATGTTACAAGCTGTCACACTGCCAGTCAGTTTTAAATCTTAAGCGTCTTTTGATTCATGGATAGCAAAAATGTTGCATTTCATCAGATGTGATATTGTAGGAGTAAGAGCTGTTTAGGTGATGGCGCTGAATCTGTTTCGCTTTAACTGTGTTTTTCTTGTAGGAATTTGCTCTCTCTCATCCATCGAATGATCGAGTTTGTGGTGCGTGAGGGACCCATGTTTGAAGCCATGATCATGAACCGAGAAATTAACAATCCACTCTACAGGTGAGTTATTGAGTGTTTTTTTTATTTAGCTTATTTAGACATTTTAATGATTCATTAACTGTCTTTTCCAACACCAAGCCTTTAAGACACTCACTTGCTCTCTTAGATTTTCATGCTCTGTTCTTGTTTTGAGTGAGCATATATTCTGCAATTGGTCTCTAATCAAAGATTGTTTTATGGGTTCAACAGATTTTTATTCGAAAATCAAAGTCCAGCCCATGTCTATTACCGGTGGAAATTATACACAATATTACAGGTTTGTGTTATTTCTTTTCTACTCTGTCGAAAATGTGATGAACTGTTTACAAACATAAGGTTACAAAATCATTCTCTCATAGGGCGAGTCTCCAACAAAATGGAAAACTGAGGACTTCAGAATGTTTAAGAATGGATCTATCTGGCGACCACCTCCTCTCAACCCATATTTACACAGTACTCCTGGCGACGAAGACTGTGAAGATGACGAAGATGAAGAAACCAGCAAGAAGGGCACATTGAAAGACAAGTATGTTTGAGCATCAAAATATCGCATGCTTTCCTTGTCTTGGTTCATTTCATGGAGATATGAACTATTACTCAAGTAACCAGGCTTACCAGCCTTTTTGGTTTGTGTACTTAATATTCCTCTCTGTTGCAGCGAAAGGGATAAACTGGAGGAAATTCTTCGAGGTCTCACGCCGAGGAAGAGTGACATAGCTGAAGCCATGCTCTTCTGCCTCACACGTGCTGATGCGTCTGAGGAGATTGTGGAATGCATTGCTGAGTCTCTATCCATACTTAAAACCCCTCTGCCTAAGAAGGTCAGGCGTGGCAAGAGAATTAGAAAAACATTTTGTATGTTTTTCTTTATTTTTGTTCTAATTATGCTTTTGTCTTCCTTTAGATTGCAAGGTTATATTTGGTGTCAGATGTGCTTTATAACTCATCTGCAAAAGTAGCTAATGCCTCTTACTACAGGAAATTGTAAGTGTGATACAGTTTTATTAATTACTTCTCGTTTTTAAGTGCACACTAAAGATATCAGATCTTGTTTCTCTTTTTGTTTAATGTGATTATCTGCCATTCTTTTACAGCTTTGAAACCAAACTCTGTCAGATATTTTCTGACCTCAATGCCACTTATAAGACAATACAAGGACACTTACAGTCTGAGCATTTCAAGGTGCGCCTTCCTGTTTTTACACTATTTAAAGGTAGGGTAGGCAGTTTTAGAGAGGCTAGCAATAACAACCTAGCATCCTCTGTTCAGAGCAATCTTCAAAGCCACGGCTCTTCCAATAGTGTGCAGAACTATGCAAGTACATAGTTTGACAGGCAAGTAAGACATCCTATTATTGCATTCGGGCCGAACACAATGAGTGGATGAATGTTTTATGGTCCTGCGCCGTCCACAGAAGATATATAAATATGTATATAGGCCACTTAGTGATTGCTATCAAGGTGTGATGAGACTTTCAACCAGCATAACAAAAATTGTTTTTGGAAAAGATTGTCTCCCCAGCCTTAAACAGACCATTATTGTGCATGATTATTGTGCTGTCTGGAATTGATGTGTATTTTTTTGGTCTCTCCAGCAAAGAGTAATGTCATGTTTCCGGGCATGGGAGGACTGGGCAGTGTATCCTGATCCTTTCCTGATTAAACTTCAGAATATTTTTCTGGGGCTTGTCAGTCTTGATCCAGAAAAGGAGCCTGTAGAGCTGGTTCCAGAGGTTGGTTTAATAGACAGGGGCTGTTCAGTTCTGATTCATATAGTGCAATGGTAACATTAAGGTTTTAATTTTTATTTTTAGTCAGAATTGGTTTAATCAGTTCTGAATAAATGGCAGTTTTCTGCTTTTTCACTCAGCAGCCTGAAACCAGTGTCAACATTGATGGTGCTCCAATCGTGGAGGAGGAGCTGGATGGTGCTCCTCTGGATGATGTTGATGGCACACCCATTGATGGAGCACAAATTGATGGTGCACCACTTGATGACCTGGATGGAGTGCCTATTAAGGGAGTCGATGATGATCTGGATGGTGTTCCTTGTAAGATTACTTAGTTTTCCATTTTTACACCATCACCAGGGTTCCCTCAATAATAGAAAACCTGGCATTTTACAGGAGATTAGAATTGTGATTTCTAAGCATGTGGGAAAAAGGAAATTAGTTGGTGTGTGAACCCGGGTTTGGATGTTTTTATTTCAGTGGATCAAAAACCAGGTTTTAAGGTAGCCCCATCTAAATGGGAGGCAGTGGATGGAGCTGCTTTGGAAGCTCAAGGTAAGCCGTTATGTTCATCACCTTATTTAAACTTTTCCTTCTTCAGAAAAAATGTCTTTATATATCTGCTTCTGTTTCAAGAAAATTGATTTATCTCTATTTTTAGCTGTAACCACATCAAAATGGGAAATCTTTGATATGCCAGAAGAATCTGAGAAAAGTAAAGCAAGGTTAGTTCTATTAACTGTATAAATGGCAGTTTCGTCTGACTGGTTTACATTTTTTGGTTGGAAAAGTTTGACTATGCATGATTAAAATGTATCTGTCAAATACTTTGACAAATCTTACTTAGACTTGTTTGTGTCTTAGAACAACACCTGACACTGACAGCAAAGACACCCTGAAGGTTTCCAGCTCTGAGCAGCAGTCCTACACTAATCCTGTTAAAGAAGAATATGATTTAAAGTCTGCAAAGTTTTCTGAGATGAGCGAAGAGAAACGTGCCAAACTGCGGGAAATTGAGGTACTTAAATGCTAAGTGTACTAAATGCTAAATGTAAAGCTGAACATTCTTAAAAATGGTTTACCTAATTTTGCTTTCCTGTTGCAGCTTAAAGTCATGAAGTTTCAAGATGAGCTTGAATCTGGAAAACGACCCAAAAAATCTGGACAGAGTATTCAAGAACAAGTAGAGCTCTATAGGGACAAGTTACTACAGAGGGTTAGTATCAGATATGTTGGTTTAGAATTACATTACTATCACTTTTCTGTATTGTTTATAACCACAATTTTTATGTCTTTGTTCATGAGAAGGAGAAAGAAATGGAAAAGGACAAAGAGAAAGAAAAAGAGAGAAAAGACAAATCTGACATCCCTCATAAAGAAAAGGACAAAGATGACTCCACGCCAGGCAGAAAAGACAAGTAAGAGATCATAGAATAATCTATGCATTTGCCAAACAAGTTTTGTTGTTGTGTTATTGTCTACGTGAGATTTTGTTTAGGAAAATATCACTATATATGACCTGGACTATATTTGATTAACAGAGCGTTGTTTACTTTCCCACCCTCTAGAAAACGGAGGCACAGTCCCTCCCCAAGTCCCACCCGAAGTAGCAGCAGTAGACGCGGCAGGTCGCCATCACCACGATCTGAGCGCTCTGATAGATCCTATACAAAAGATAGCTCTCGATCTTCTTACAAAGACTCTCCTAGAGACAGCAGCCGGAAGTCATCCAAAAGGTAAGCACATTTATTTGTTCCTAGTCCCATCAAAAACCCTGTTTTTAAAATTGTTGCCAGGTGGAGGTATTTATTCATTTAATTTCTCGTTTCAGGTCTCCTTCCCCGCCAAGAACGCCTAAAAGGTCTCGAAGGTCCAGATCAAGAACACCCAAAAAATCCTTGAAGAAATCCAGATCTCGCTCACGATCACCACACCGTTCTCACAAGAAATCCAAGAAAAGCAAACACTAAGACTGCTGGTTTTATAAAAGAAATGCCTGGGTTGACTTTTGTGCCTCAGATTTGTCCTGTAAATCAATGTGGAAGACCTTCCCTCTTTTATGCCCTCTCCTTTTGAAACTCACATTGGCACAAGAACAGTGTTTTCAAGGGTAATCTATAGAGTGTTTTATAATGTCATTTAGAAATTTCCTGTGATGTCTAAACTGTCAGAAATGAAAATAACTGCAGTGATGCAGGGGCAGTCTGTTGTCAAAATGAAAACTATTGTCTTATTTTTTTGTCATGGTTTTTAAATTCCTTCAAACTGACTTAAATTAAAAGTGTAAGTTTAAGTTGTAAAGATGCTTTTCATTAAAGACGGTTTATGTGACTTATCTTTGAAATGCCTTTTTGCCCATGTAAACAAAAGGATTTAAATATACTGCTGTTTCATCCTGATAACAGTATTAAATCACTTCATTTTAATGGTTTTGTAATTTATTACACTAGTCATTAAAAATTTCACAGCGCATGTGCAGAGATTTCAACGGTAATATACGTACCCTGTTCTCGCGATATCTTAACGAAGCCAAAAATAAGGAAGAGTCGTGTGGATGTTTGGTATTTCACAACAATGAGTGCTATAAAGTCCTGTGGGATTTTTATTTGCATTTTCTACATCATTGTTACCACATCGGGATCTTCTGATGTGTTTGATGCTGTTTTGGGAAACACCGCGTCTTGTCATAAAACATGTCAGATGACCTACAGTTTGCACACTTATCCACGGGTAAGAAAAAGCAACCAAAGAAAACTGAAAAAGCAACCAAAGAAAACATTCAACCAGCTGCAACTTGTTTGCTATAAATAACTATTTATATAAGTCATAAGTCAGTTTGTATTTGTAAATCTGTAACTAAAAGAATATACGAAATGTATATTAAAAAAACGCAATTAGATGTCTGTTTTGGTTTGGGCCTGTCTTTTTGTAGGAAGAGGCTCTGTACGCTTGTCAAAGAGGATGTCGTCTGTTCTCCATTTGTGAGTTTGTGAGTGACAACAAGGATCTCAATGAAACAAAATCTGAATGCGAGTCGGGTAATATTACAGTATTGTTTATATCTAGTACAACGCTCGTTCTCCTCTCAAAGTCTCTGGCAATACCACAGAAATTGTTATGCAACCAGTTCTGTTTGTTTTACTTCCTGCAGCCTGTCGTGAGGCCTACACTCAATCAGATGAGCAGTATGCATGCAATCTAGGATGTCAGAGTCAGCTACCATTTGCAGAGCAAAGGATGGAACAGGTAATATGAGGAACATATTTGAGTAATTGCTTCTTTCCATGTCCGTATTCTTGGTCTTAGGTTTATAATATATCTGTTGTTAGGGTTGATGTTTAAAGTAACTTTACATTTTTGTTGGGATGGGAAGTTGTTGACTATGATGCCAAGAATCCATCTCCTGTACCCACTGACTTTGGTAAGGGGTTTTTGGGAAGACATGATGAGCCAAGCCCACAGCTTTATCACCTCATCCTGGACATTTTACCTCCAGGCAGATGATGGCAAAGTAGTCATTTTCCAGGTAATGTGGTGATAATGTTGTCTACAACCTTTTATTTAGTATTGAACTGCCTTATTTGTGTTTATTACTGTGTTTATTATGTCTCTGTGGTATACTTAAATTTTATTGTTCAGTCACAACATTTTGTGGACTGTTATCCCTTAGTATCAATCACTTAAACCGATAACACACAGTCAGCTGGTTACATCTTGCGATATATGTAATATGTGATACAAAGCAGTACTTTGCAATAACAACCGAATGGTTATAATGTTTTTTTTTTTAATGAAGATACTGCATGCTAATTGTGAAGGAAAATAAACTTTATAAAATAAAATTTGTAAGTGGCACTGATCAGGATGTGATATGTCTCATATCTAGTCTGAACCGCAAGTTCAGTTTATCCCTCAGTTGGAATTGCAGAGAGAAGAGTCTGAGGAGCAACACATCACTTGTAAGCATCTAAAATTGTTTCTGCTTCTCACTGGTTCTGTATCACCCTTGTCCTCTATAATAAATAAGCATACTGTTTTGGCTGCGTTATACTGGTTGCAGCCAAAATCTATGCTTTTTTTTTTACACATTTTCAAACTTAAATAATCATAAAATCAGGTGCAGTCTATTTCTGCAGAATTAGTAGAACCAAAATAGAAATCACAATGTGCTTGTTTCAGCCCAGTTAAGAAATAATATAGAAAAATGTGTGAATTTGGGACAGGACCTATTTAGTGCCCAGTGGAAGAATGGGATTGTTTGGGAAACCTGTTTGATAACAGCTGTTTTTTTTCTATCAGTATTGTTTGGTGCCAGTAGTAGTGAAAAAAATATGCTCTTAACAGCATCAACGTATCAATTGCATTGTAAAACACTGAGAGCCCTTGTGTTTTAAACAGTTGTAGAGGGAATGAACCACCCTGTTTATAAAGACTATCCAAGGAGCTTCATTCAGGAGAGAGACAGAGATATGTTCATTGACAGAAGCAAATCTGAGGATGATTACAACATTTTCAGCTGTTTCTCAAGGTTGGTTACATCTTGGTCTGTTCAGGAAATCATATTGCTTTGTTATTTGTTGCAGTTACTGTTTTTGTTCAACATGATCATAATCATTTTGATTACTTTAGGAACCCGTGGCTGCCTGGCTGGATCCTGACCACCACTTTGGTTTTGTCCGTTATGGTTCTAATCTGGATCTGTTGTGCTACAGTGTCCACTGCTGTTGAGCAATATGTTCCTGCTGAGGTAAAACACTCACACTTATGTTAGAAGTTATTATCAGCATTATATAGTATTTGTTTAAAAGAACAAAAGTTCATCACTGACAAATGACATGCCTAAGATCCTGATCTTAAAATACTTAAATATGTGTTCGTTCTTTCAACAGAAACTAAGCATATATGGTGATATGGAGTACATGAAGGACCAGAAACTGACCCCTTATCTGCAGTCTTCTCTGGTCATCATCAGATCTCCTGGAGAGGGAGAGCAGGAAGCAGGACCCCTTCCATCAAAAGTCAACCTGGATCAGTCTAACATTTAAGGGCCACCTAACCACAGAGTAGTAACCTCCAAAGAAAACGGGGGTCATATGGGATAGACATTTGGTCTTCTCAGTCAAAAATGTCATTATTGCTTCCATCTCATTTACTATGGATTATTTTTCTCCTTTTTCTTAATTTAGAAGGTGTAAAATATTTTGTTTGTTTTGGCACTTTAAAAGGCATTACCTATTAAAAAAAACCCTGTAGGATCTCAGTTTTTCCTGAAAGTTTACTAATTTGTAGAGGTTTCTTTTTCTGAGTTCTTGATGTGATCATCATGAACATCTTGTGATTTGAAATGAACCATTTGTGTTGCACAGTGAACGTTTTTGATTTGTTTAGGATAATTCGGGTATAGTGGATGAAAAATTTTGGAACTTTCATAGAATCAGTCTAGCAAAGTTGATTTCAGGCAATATAAATGCACTATTTTACAATTTTAGATTTGTCATTGTTAATAAACAAACATACCAAAATGAGTTCAGTTCCTTTTTTAGCCGTTTCATCCATACAGATCTGTAATTGCAGTGTTTTGTCATTTTGTTTGGAATATACAAAACTGTCATATTTGTGTGGGCATGCCAACACCTGAAGGGATCATCTGAATCAGATTTTGGTATCTGTGCTGATTGTTCCTTTTTAACTTTTAAAGTGAGAACCCAACATAATAGAAACTACAATTTTTTATGTATTTTTGCCAGTAAATTGTGATTGTTGGACACCATAAAATGGTTCAGGATTTTTGTGTGGTGACAGTAATCTGCATCCCACCTTCTGGCCTGTCCCAGTGGAGCAGATGAGGACTAGCACGCTTCGTAGTACGCTTAATTCTGGTTTAGATATAAATAATGTTGTCAATGCAGGCAGATCACGAGGTTTAAGACACTGAAATCGCTTCTTTGTACGATCAACGGAAGGTAAAATTTTAATGCTCAGTTTAAATGAGAAATCTCGGTTAAGAAGTCTGGGATCACAGCGAAATTGCCTTTCTTGACTTGTCTATTTTAATCAAACATCGCAAAACGTAGAGGGATATCTTAAACGTGCCCGTCTATTGCATACCAAAATAAAAATGTACAGTCTCTTTTCCTTTTTGCTGACCCTCTGTTTAAAACCATAGAGGACTCTACGCAAGTAAAGACTTTTATTTTGCCACGTTATAAGTGCATTTGTTTATTTCCGCGTTTGAAAACGCGCACCTTCAAAACAAAGTTTCAAATCTGGCTAAATTTATCAACAGGACGATTTAGCTGTTGATCAGTGAGTCCTTCGCTGTATTTACCGGTATGTAAAGTCAGCTGAGACATTATAAGCTTCTGAAAACAATTAGCAGCGTATTAACTGCAGTTTTTGGTCTTGGAAGACTGATAATATCCGCATACGTCCGGCTGTCAACAGGTGTGCAACTTTGTCATTTCTGCAGTACATATAATCAGGGCACTTTTACATGCATTGATAAATCCTTCACGGTGTGTCAATACAGATGCTTACCATCTTAAAAGATCCCTTAAAAGATCTTACTTCACTAGTTAACTGGAGTCTTGTATGTGTGTTCATTGACAGAGCGCATACATTTGTGATGGCGAGTGGTGATTTTCATCTCCAATTTCGAGGCGAGTAAAGGCGTTTAACACCTGAGAAAAAAGCAGTCACTTGTGACATTTGTTCAAAAAATCTGTGTTTTTATACTTTTAGATTTTGAAGATAATCAAAGTTTCAGTGGTGGTAACCAAGACACCACATTGACGATTGATGAGCCCATTAAACCTCGAAGACAACGAAGAGCTGCTGAAACTGGCCTTCAAGAGGACGAAACTGATCCTTTAAACAGCGATGACAAAACTGAGGTCATGGAAACACGTTTAAGAAAACCTAATATCTTCGTTTTAAATTAAATGGACCATTAAATCATTTCTTTCGTTGTAAAACAGCTTCTGGCTGGTCAGAGAAAAAGTGCACCTTTTTGGACATTTGAGTACTACCAAACATTATTTGATGTGGACAGCCATGAAGTAAGTCCCTTCAATCTTTTCTGTTGCATTATGCAATCACACATCACATCATGTTTGTGAACATTTTAGAGCATGTATAAAAACAATGTGTATGTCAGAAATGTGCTCAAAACAAAAAAAAATTGCTGCTGTTTTATTTGGTTATGCGGTCCACAGCAATACTCATGTATAAGAAGTCATTGTCATGCGAAATGATTGAAAAGTTTGTTAAAACCCTAGAAGCAAAACATGATGTCAGGTCAGGACATAGCTGAAATCTAAAAAAATTTTATTTGCTTATTTATAGGTAAAGAACAGAATAGTTGGATCAATTCTACCTTGGCCTGGGAAAAATTTTGTTGAGGTCTATTTACGGAGTAACCCGGACCTGTATGGTAAATTAAATTCTACTACAATTAAGAAAACGGAAAATTAAGACACAAAGTTAAATATGTTGATCTTTTTTGTTGTAGGACCTTTCTGGATTTGTGCAACTCTTGTATTTGCCATCGCTATTAGTGGAAACATTTCCAGTTTTCTCGTACACCATGGTCAGCCAAAGTACAAATATGTGCCAGACTTCAGGAAAGGTTAGAAATATGTTTTTAAATATATAACCAATGAAAGTAAGCAATATTTTGCTGTGTTAAGCTCCACACAGGTTTTAAATAAAAAAGCTATTTATTGTTTTATATTTTAAACAAAGATGCAACAGGAAATGGCATCAATGTTTAATATTTTAAGAATATGCAGTAAATGAACGCTACCTTTTAATAAAAATTACCTAAACAAAACTTTCATTCTCACCATAAAAATTACAGTTGCTATCTTTGTTTTATTTTTTAAGTAACCATGGCAGCTGCGGCAATCTACAGCTATGCATGGTTGGTTCCATTAGCTCTGTGGTGTTTTCTCACATGGCGAAACAGAAAGACTACAAGCCTGGTGTCCTACTCTTTCCTGCAGATAGTCTGTGTCTATGGTTACTCCCTCTCCATTTATATTCCTGCTGTGGTGAGTAATTTGAACTAATATGCATTATTCTGTGCATAATTAGCACATCTGTATATAATCAACACATGCACAAATGTTACGAATTTGATTCAGGGTTCTTATTACAGTGTACTAACCTGTGTACTTGTGTGCACTGATGATAAACAGATACTGTGGATAATACCAAGTGAAGGTTTAAGGTGGTGCTCCATTGTGGTAGCTTTGTGCCTCTCAGGATCTGTGCTTGTAATGACATTCTGGCCAGCCACCAGGGACGATAAACCAAGAATTACTTTAGCCATTATGAGCACCATTGTGATTCTTCACATCCTACTTGCAGTTGGTTGCAAGGTACATTTTTAAGAATCTTTACACGTTATTACCAGTTGTGATGTTTATAAGATATAATTATTATTATAATTGTACAAACTGCTTACACATATTACTACGTACTCCTTAAACAAAGTAAGCAAAACATATTTAAACGTATTTAAAAGCTGTACAAGTTTAAATCAAAATAACAACAGATTTTTGAGCAGAATTAACAACAGAATTTAGTAATTGATTAGACTGCAGCAACCAGACTGGCTGGTGTCATATGCATTTTCCTGGTGGAGGATTATGTTCTTGGAAATACTGGCAATAGTCATTGACTGTCTTGGAAACATGCCACTTTGTTAGGAGAATCCTTATGGCTATCATGTGCCATCAGTTACATTCATTTAATTAGTGAATGCCATGTTTAAGGGACAAAAGTGCTGTCAAAGTATAAAAGATTTGTGTTCCCTTTTCTTTCTCAGGTATGTTTTTTTAGTACGTACGAGATAGATTCATCGGCGGATCGTAATGACTTACTGAAAGTGATCAACACCATGTCACCCACAAAAGCAAACTGAATAAGAGAACAGGGTAAACACCAGACCCTGACCCAGGCTCTGACTTTTACTGTTTATGTGTAATTTAATAATGAGGAAATGACACAAACGTGGACAACTACCATTTGGTTATTGCTGCTGATGTGAAAATAAGAAATTACAACTGTGAAGGTGTATCTGCTCATTAACACGAGACAAGACTTCCTGTACATAATCTGTTCCTATAATTGTTATTCTTTTGTAATTGCAGGTTCTCCTCTTGCCTTATTAGACAGAATCAGGTATCTTGATAATGAGTGTGTGGGTTGTCTGGGTTTCACTAGATTTCCTAATCTGTTTTTTTTAGACTGTGAAGATAAAGCCCTCATTTGAACATTGTTTGCTTGTGAATGAGTAGGGTAACATCTAGATAGTCATCTGCAATATTTTTTGATGTTTGCTGGTCAGGTTAAGACACGTTACTGTACTGTTACCAAGTAGGAGAGTGGTCTTTTAAATATTTATGTGATAATTGAGCTTAAGGTTGTTTTCAAGAGGGTCACTCTCCTGTTTCTACCACTTTGAAAATTGTACGATGCACTTTTTACAATGTTTTAACGAGACAAAAAAACTACAGTGCCATAAGGATAAAGTAATGGAAAAATAGTCTAAATTTAAATGAATTTAATTAAGAAAACACACATTGATTGATTGCCTACTTCAATTTTAATGACAATGACTGCCAAATTTGGATCATTGAAAATTGTTTAAATATTTGAGAAACTTTGTAAAGTACAAGCATTATGAGGTGGCCATTGTTGTTTTTTGTTTTATTTTACTTTTTGTTACACTGTATATGTACAATATAGGCAAACCATGTAGATATAAATACACAGGAAAAACTGTTTTACAAGATTTTTTACAAGTACTTTGAATTTGTAATAAATTTTTAACAGTTCTTTGGTGTAACATTTTACACACAAAATTACGAACAAATTGTGAACGTTTAGCGTATGAGGTTTTATCTCCAGCTCATATTGTCTCAGTGATTAATAGTGACATTGATAGCCACATGGTTATGATGCTGAGATCTTATGTCAGCAGTACACTTTTAACCTTTAATAATCACATTCATTACATTATTAGATATTTTTTTTTAGCTGCCACTGGTGTTATGAAATGGCTGAGCTGCATTTTCCAAATTAACACATTTTGGGTCACTTGAAACTTTGCCAGTGTGTGGTGTGTCCTAATTAATGGTCATTCTAGCCTTAGCTTAAAGTTACACTGATGTTGACTCTCAAACCTATAACCTCTGTGGCAACATGTCAGGTAGCCAAGTCAGTGTGGGCAGTTTACCTTTAAACACTGGATTAAAAAAGAAAGGAGGCTTTATTTTTTTAATCACTAAATGGATAGGAAGGTATCTGTTAACCTATTATAATTACCTGGCTTGACCAGACATTCAGAACATATTTAAAGGAGCTTTACCCCGACGATCTTTATCATAGATCATGCATGTTCAGTATAGCAGTTACTAGTGCAAATTAATAATGGCTGGGAAAGTGGAAAAGGCGTCTAAGTACGAAACCCTGAAACATTTAGAGAAGTGCCGAAAGGAAAGAGACGATGCGTTGCACCGTAACGTGATGAGGGAGAAACTGAGACAATATGAATCTAGAATGAGATCAACCGAGGCGCTCAAACAGAAACTGAAGCAATTGACTTTGGATAACAAGGAGCTTCGGAAACAGGTGAAGATCCTGCGGGCTGAAATCGGTCTGGAATCGAGTCCGAAATATTCTGGAAAAACTACCAAGGATATAATCAACGACCTGCACGAGAAGGAACGCGAATGCACTTCACTTGTTGAAAAGGCTGGGAAATTAAGTTTAACCATCGATGAATTGACTTCTGAACTGGCCAACACAGTGACCTCAAAGACTCTGCTGGAGGACCAAGTTCAGTCCCTGCAACAAAATCTGAAGGATATGACAAACAATCAGCGACGTCTTTTAAAATTGTGGGAGGATAAGAAGGCTCAACGTGAGCAGCTGTCACTGCCTGCGATACCCCAGAGACCTGGGCAAAAACCGGTGGTGCACAGAGGCACACAGACTGAGATGTCTATCAGTTCAGCTCAGATTTTACCGACAAATGCATTTGAGACCAAGACACGTCGGGAGATTGATAAGAGCAGGACCAATCTGGAGAGACGCAGCATCACTTTAGCAAATGGCACACATCGAGAGAAAAATGCTTTAATTCAGAATGAAGCGAAGGGAATACACAACTGACAATTATTGTTTCGTTAAACATTTTTCATTAAACAGTTTGTCTCCATGACAAAAGACTATCTACACATAATTTAGGCTGATTAAGTCTAAAACGGCATTTTGTTATTACTTATTATTTTATTATATTAACATTTTTTTAAATGTATGTACAAATAAAACAATAAATAAGACACCAAACTAAAACCATGACTTTATTTGGGGGCTAGTTTACTTTAATTACAACGTTTACTTTGAGTAGTCTTATTATTACTGTATTATTAGTACATGTTTGATTATGTCTACATAAACTGTGTATAACGTATTACAGATGTTTAATATTAAATAAAATGTAATAATTTTACTTAAGCGATTATCTCTCCCCTTTAAGTACCATGACTTTGATTTTAGGTTATGCATTTATTTAAATTACATTTAGTTTCATTTATTACGTCAAATAATGTTTTAATAATTTTAAAAGTACTTATTTGAAATTTTACTAATTTATTAAGTCAGATAATATTTTAGTGATTATTTAGACTTTATATTACTTATAAGAAGTAGAAAGAAAGCGGGTCTCGGGCTTCGTCTTAGGGTTCAACATATTTAATGTGATTTTACTCAGGCAATAAGGTAGACATACCCGCAGTGGTCCTTACGAGGTCCTTCGAATGTGTGGCGCGGGTCCTGTGCTTGCTTTTGACATGTTGATGTGGATGTTACAAAAGTGATGGACTGAATCAAGCATGACAAAATGTTTTCTCTCAAGCAGAATTGTTGGTTTATAAGAAAAGTAAGGACTGATCAAATAATTTGAACTCGACGATAATCAATTACGAAGTTACGGTTATCCAGAGAATATTTCTTATATTGTAAAATAATGAATGTTACTGGAAAGGCGAAAATGCAATCCTGTTGGTATATTCATACTTAAACTAACTCTTCGTCATATTTTTCTACAGGTCGTGATATGGAGGGCAGTGGCGAGCATCGCATGGGCAGTTATCCTTTTACCGGTGACAACTGCACTCTTTGTGTTTGTTAGTAGATTTTGTCTGTTTCACCCCATCCAGTGGATTCTAGGTGAGATAAAGGAACAAGAGATAATTACAATGAGTTGCTTAGAAGTCAGTGTTAATGTGACACCCAAAATGAATTGCTGTTTAGTCAACATTTCAAACATTGCTTTCAGAATGCACAAGCCAGCTTACTGCCTCAAGCACCATCTTTTCCCTGGTTGTGCTGTGTGGAGTGGTTCTGACAACTGGATTTTTTAACCTGGAGTTCTACACTTGTAAGTAAACTAAAGAAGCAACTACCTAAATTCACCATTTATGTACAAACATGTTAAATAAAGCTAATGTTTTCAAATACATTTATTGTATTCTGATTACATAACTCTTGTGTATATTTTAGTGGTTCCTTCCATTCCATGTTCTCGTGTGGCTCTGCTGGGAACAGTGCTGCACCTATGGCAATGTGTCCATTCATTAGTGTACTGCACCATGGGCATGTTGGTGATGTGGTGTGCCTCTGTAATCATTGGTGGACGTTATAGCACTTTAGGAAGTCCTTGCCGACAAAGCGGGAGGTGTGTTATGTACAATGATCTATGGCATGATCTGATTTTGTTTGTTCCACATGCAATGACTGTTCAGCAAGCTTAAATGATTCAGTAATTGTGTTCTAGGCATTCCTGTTTTTTGCTTGTCGGCAAAGGAAACGACACAGACAGTTATCTTAAGCCCTTTTAATTAACATTTTCAGTAATCTTATCCCAAAATTACCTATGGCCCAGTCTTGTTCTATTGTAGGCCAAATGCATATAGTGACTATATTTTATAATCAAGAATCTGTGCCTGGCATATGGTGTTTAATGACAGATTTGATGTGCTCTGTATAGTTTCTAACAATATATGAATAATACCGGTCCTTCATTTTGTGTTGGCTTTTTTTAGTGGTGAACTCATGACCTGTCTGAATGAGTATCATCTGTTTCTTCTTTTGGCTGGGGCTTTCATGGGATACACTCATAGTTTTTTGGGAGTGGTTCAAAATACGTACTATGTATCCTTTCAACCTATACAAGTAAGTTTTTAGTTATTTATTTCAGTTGCCAAACATGTCATACTCTCATGTATCTGTTAAGAATTAGGCTGTGATTAGGATTAAATGAAAATGAATTGAATCGTTGATGTGTACATTAATAAATCAGTAATGCAAAATCTCCTGTGTTCCTCCCACATTGACTTTGAAGCAATACAAGTACCTCCGGTTTAAGGGCTCCCTGCCCATGGTGGTGAAGTGCAGTGTTATTCAATCCTTGTATTCAGCCAGAAATTTCACTGCGCTCTATTACTTTTTTGGTAAGTTACACTGAAAATCAAATATACATCCACTTTTAAGCGATTTTGCCTGGAAAAGTCAATAATTGTGAATGTTGTCCACATTGTAGGGTATGTTCCTAAGACCTGGATCTCTAGTACCCTTAATCTACAGATTGACAGGTCAGATTTTACAATGTAGTCTGCCTGAACTGAAATATTCTGTATGCTAACCAATTAAAGCAACTCGTATTGATATGCATTTTATTTTTTCATACCTTATAGTTCTCTTCAACCATTGGATTCATTGACTGGACTTCTAGATTTCTCTCTCTTCTACCACCTGTCAATCAGTGGCACCTTTCTGTTCCTAACCTGGCGCATCACTGTCTTTCTCTTCGGGATCTATGCAACAGAGGTACTTAAACATAATGCTTTAATTCTGAGTTATAGCAAGGCACTGAGCATTACTCTAGAACTTACATTGTAAGTTACCCTGATTGTTGGCTATGCCTTCCCAGGCCTACAGTTTTCCAGTACAGTCCACATTCACTGACGATGCAGAGCAGTGTCTGCCCAATGTTCTGTCTGAGAAGAACACTTCAGTTATGAAGGTCGGTTAGTTTACTGCACTATTTAAATCTTTGTTTGCAGTTATTATGATTAGATCCTATGTAACTGGCTGTGATTGTGTTTTTGCAGTTTTTGGCTCTGCAAGACTTGGCTCTGTTATCACAACATTCTCCTTCACGAAGGCAGGAGGTCTTCAGTCTGAGTCAGCCTGGTACAAACAGCTTGTTTCTGTGTAGCCTTAAGTCAGCTCAGAACAACTTAATCTTGGTAGGGTATGTCAGCAGGGTTGTTAACGCCCACCTGCTGAGAGTTTGATTCTCAGATGACTATAACTGAACATTGGCTATTATAGCTAGTGGAATGTCAGCCCTGTCTTATAACATGTTATGTCTCCACTCCAGCTTTCAATAAATTCTAAGCTACACTCCTTTCATTTTCATCATCTGTACAATAATGTACTTTGTATATGTAGGCGGTCACCCTCATAACTGGAATGCGATCAGTAAAGAATGTTTGTCTCTGCTAAATGAGCTCACACACAGACTGGTGGCTCATCAGGATGCTGTTGCCTCCAATGGCAGAATCAAGTCTCAGTCTGCCAGCAGTGACACCAAATCTGGCTCTTCAGTCAGCTCAGGTAAAGCCGCTTGTGTAACACCCAACAAGGACAACTCTGACCCTGGGCATAAGTCTGGCAATAACCTTTTTAACCACTAATCTGCTGCTTTAATCTTGTTCCAAAAGGTTGTTTTTCCTTTTCTCTGTAGTAACGTTAGGGACAGAGGACATACCTGAGACCCCTCGGCCCAATATCACACTCAGGACTCCTGGATCTGTCTTTCTTAAGTCATCAGTGGGGGGTGTGCACAGTGCTCTGACTGCTCCATTCACCCCAGATATGGACAGCCCTTTCTCCTCTCCTGCTATTCGCTGCCTGGCTGGCCAACAGGAACCCCAGTCGCCCTGGTCTGGCACTGTTCAAAGCCCCCACGTCATGAGAAGAGGCCCCAAACTGTGGAGTGCCTCGACAGGTGAGGCAGATAGATTAACATGATCACATTGAACCAATCAATGTACAAATCTGATACGTTGATACATTTGCTAATAACTGTCTGTGTTTACATAACAACCTAACAAAGACATGGTTATGAAATACCAATACTTTTGATATTTGTTTAATGTGAGTTTCTAATCTAGCCTATTTCCCATTGGTTAGAGTCACAGTCCAATGGAAGTCCCCCTGCCTCCCCTGCAACTGTTCCTAGTCCCCTTCCAGCCAGTCAGAAACCCAGCTTCCTGGCCCAGTGGCTGCAGAACAGGAGAGAGCAGGTACCATCTAATCTACTTGAACTGTAAATGAATGTTTAATTTCTGTGCACTTGCTTGGTTTCCAAGCATGTGTGTCTATAGGAGCAAAAACTGACAAGTTTGGAGTGTCCTGTTAGGTTGTAGGGGAAAAGCCAGTTCACATTACAGTGTGATACATGGCCTGGAGACATCAATTAACCCATGTCCCTGTCATATTCTCGATTATTCTGCTCAGGTTAAAAGCTTTTTGGCAAAGCGGGTGCTGATAGTGTATTTATTTAACAAGGTAAGATTAGGCATGCATTACTTGAATGGATTGTCTATCTACTGCTGCATGTTGCATACTGTCACACATTATCCGTAACAGAAATCATTAATGCATGTGTCTAGATTTTGCCCATGTTTAAATTTACACTGATCCTGTTAATCTTTTCTGTCCTTCTGTGTTTATTCCCTCCTCTGTAAGTGTAAGATTGTGTGTTTAGTTTGATTAGGTAGATTATAGTTTTGTGACTGAGTTTACATACAGTTTTAAATGAAAATGAAATCATGGTGTTTTATAGCAATCATGTATTTTTACTGTTTTCTGTAATTTTTACTTTATACAGTGTGGTTCAACCTTCCACCGCCCACTCATTTACTTACAATACATATTTACTGATGTGATAAAGTTATTAGAGAAACTGTATATAAACTGGTTTCATATTTTCAGGTGTTTTTTTCCAAACCTTTATAATCTTTATAATTTAGTTTAATTTTCTGATCTGATTTTTGACCTGGAGCCCAGGCTCTAAAGCGTATATTTTCTATAGTGAACAGTCCTCTCCTCTTTTCAACAGCTTCCAGAAGCCTCTAGCCAAGCTCTGTTTGCTGACAGCCAAGCTCACATCTGGGCTCTGCAAGGTTAGAAGATTATGATTAATGTTTAAAACATGTCATCTAACTTGTGTGTGTAAGCATGTGTAATTTAAATGTTTGTTTTAAGGGCTTTCTCAGCTGGTGGCAGCCTCTTTCTCTGAGGACCAGTTTGGAGTGGTGCAGACTACATTACCCAGCATTCTTAGCTGTTTGGTAGTTCTGCTGGAGGTAAAGCAATAAGTGGGATTCCTACTAGAAAGCCTGGATATATCATTGAAGAAAATCAATTCATAGGCCTGAAAAATATTTCTATACTGAATATAAACTTTCTAATTATTTTCTTAATTTTCTAAATGTAAATCTACATTTCATTCACTTAACAATTGATCCTCTGCACGCACAAAAATCCTGGATAGTCATTGAAATGTTGGTCAATTGGAAATGAATTGGTCAATTATTGTAAAATTGTCAAAAAAAGTATATTTTACTATACTAAAAAATAAAATAACAAATCTCCTAATTGTAGGCAGTTGATAGACACTTCAGACTGCCCCATGCTTCCAGCAAACCTGTGAGGGCTGCCTGCAGTATGGGTGACTGTACATACAAAACTCTAAGGTTTGCTCTGCGAGCTGCACTTAAAACCGCTATCTACAGGATAACTACCACATTTGGAGAGCACTTGAAGTAAGTCTTATTCTTAACAGCAATGTATCTGAGAACAATAAACATGATGCATTTGTTGGAAATGGGAAATAAATATAATAAATTATTAGCCTCCTTCATACATAATCTTTTAACATTGATTTACTTTTTTTACAGTGCTGTAAATATATCAACAGAACATCGAAAAAGGCTTCAGCAGTTCTTGGAATTTAAGGAATAGTGCACATGCCGCACCTCACGATTATTTCGGATTTGTGTGTGCTGGTCAGTAAAAAGAGTGACATCAAAGGACAATATGCATCTTTTAAGGATCTAACATATATGGGGGGCTTAGCACTGTAATTCACTCAAGGCCTTATAAAATGTATTGCTTTATAGTTTGGTAATACACTATTCCTAAAATCCCAGTCACATTCTAATTAATCTTTACACCCTTCATGCACATTATTCTTCCATAATTTGGGAATATTTCTTGTTTTTATGCCCCATTGTGTTAGAATATGATGAGGATTTAAGACTGGTGGACTTCAAAATCATGGTGGGGATTAAAGGAAATTGTTGAAGATATTCTTACTCTTCATCAGAGTATACTTAAAGTATTATGCCCCTTAAAAAAAGAAGGGGTCAAAACATACCTTGTTTTTGTTATCCTTTCCTCCATTGTTAATCGTTTATATTTGTAATGCTTTTAATAGCACTCTAGTTGGATGGCACAATATCATGGTTACATGAATCATTGTTTGTAGGCCCATCGATTTGTTAATCTGTTTGCCACGAACATATATTAGTTGTTTCAAATATTAGGTTTATGAAGCCTTCTTTTAAGTAATAAATTTTTCTAAAATATGTAAATGGCTGCAGTGTTAAGTGTGCAGTTCTTTTGATGTACAGTAGATGTCGCTGTTTGTATTTTAACTAATGTACTTGAAATGACTTCACGTTGCGCAACAGGTTGAAAGGCAACAGTGCGATTACGTTGATGTGGGAATAATATAAATTAAATCCATCGATAATTTAATTTTAACACTGAATATTATGTTACTGCGTAAAATCCGATCGGAACATTAATACAAGTTAAATTATGCACTGATAAACATTTCTGTGGTGTTTTTTTTAAAATACCAGCTAGTTTGGTAATTCCTCAGGGCTTTTTACGTAAATTTGAGTTGGCTGCAGTTTATACCTCATTAAATCTCGATGTAGTCTGCATGTTTTTATGGCTCATAATGCCGATATTCTTCGGGTGATGAGGACATTATTCACTATTGGGTTACTACTACTTTTTTCCAGTTTTATGTTTTTTGTTCGCATTTTGTAAAGGGTGAGAAGGCGGAACTTTTTTTTACTTGATTTAATGGGTTTGGTCTTTCCACTGGGGGAAGGATGGACACTTTCAGTGTAGTGTTGCGGAGGAAGAGAGGCTGACAGAGTGGTTCAACCTCCGGTGAGTATACTGCACGCTTGTCTCCTAAAAACAAACAGCGTATACAAATATATTGTAGCCTAACTCTAAATCTAGATAAAAAAAAACCATCAAAACGTGTTCTGAGGTCAGTTCGCAAAATTAATTAATAAATTGTGTGTTACACTTTATTTAGACTATAAACAACAGATAATAAAAATGAATGCGGTGGTATAGAAAAATACTAATGATATTTAACCCAGAAATTAACGCACGTCCAACTTTGTGATTATAAAAAAATGGTTTGGTTAATATGTGCTCACAGGTAATGCAGATTTTGCTTTTGGTCATCTTCCAGCCGCTTTAAGAAATGCATCATATTGCAGAAAACATAAATCAGTTAGGTGATTGTTTTGAAAGACTTAAAGTTTAAATTTTATATATATATAATTAAAATACAAACACTGCTGACATGTAGATTTGAGATGGAAAGATGGCTTTTTTTTTTTTGGAATAGTCCGTCGGGAAAACTGACACAGAAGAAAAGGTTATTGTGAACATTTTTATTATCCACTTGTTCTCCATTACTATTTTGAGTTTAAAGAGCTATTAAAAACATGCGTGTAATAAAAGATGTAGGTCCGGTTGAGATGTTCAGTCAATATAAAATAGTTCAGTTTGTAGAAGCTTTGCTTCCTCTGCTGTCACTTGCAAAAAATGGCATTTTCGCCTATTTCCTTGTGTAATACTAATTCCTTGTGTTGTTTTCTTTTTATGAAAGCATTCTATAAGCCTTTTTTAGATTAGTTTTTTTTAACACACAAATTCAATTAGTACAATGAGCACCACAATGAGTCATCATTATGAGATTATATTTGTTCAGCTGTTTACAACTTAAATGTCTGATCATTTTAACATATGTGAAATCAGTTGTTAGGGTAAACAGAAAATCTAAAATTAAATGTGTCCTATAGGGTGACAGACTTTATTCCCAGAGCGACAGGTTAACTGTATGTTTAATGGTATCAGAATTGGCCAGCAAGTGTCTGTATGTTATAAAATCAGTCAGTTTAAAGTGAAATTTATAGCCTTGCATTGTAACCAAGTTGTTATTTTAAGCTTAGAGTATTTTGGGTACTGAGAATGGTGCAGTCAACATATTGGGCATATGGAGGGCCAAAAGTGGAAAAAATCTAAAGTCTTTCACATTAGCGATGTAT
Source organism: Chromobotia macracanthus (assembly GCA_036877525.1). Classification (NCBI taxonomy): domain Eukaryota; kingdom Metazoa; phylum Chordata; class Actinopteri; order Cypriniformes; family Botiidae; genus Chromobotia; species Chromobotia macracanthus. The sequence continues at coordinate 3,604,760 of JAZGTH010000013.1, forward strand.
TAATGGCTGACAGTTGCTTTTAAAAGTTTCTAATCTGATTGAACGTGTTACAGTGTCTATATTTGTTGTATACATATTTAAACTCTACATAAAATGGAGATTGGTATGATATTTTTCTCCCCTTCTGATTTCTTTAGATCAGAAAAGATGAATGTTTGCTTTTTTGTTTTATTTTTTAAGAATTATCATGTAGCGTTTTGTTCATTTTAATGTCCTGCTTAATTGCGTACCAGACTGGTGGTGATAGTAATCAAAGCCTCAGTATAACAGACAGTTTAGCTGGCAGTACAGTTTAAAATATCTGTCGTCTTGCTGTTACAAGATGAGAGATCAAGTGTCAGGTCAGAAGATCCTTTGATTAAAACCCATAGCATTCCTAATAGTATTCTGCCTTTTTCTGCCATGTTGAATTTTAAATCTGTAATGCAGAGCTTAATATTAAAAAAAAAAACATGCAGGTGTCTCTCAGTTCCCTGTTATGATTTTCGGGTGATACAGTGTGTCCCAGTATACATTGCTGAGTTAAAGCCAGCATTGTTTAAGTGCTGTAAATCACTGCAGTGACTTTTTATTGGCAATTTAATATTCCAAAAATGTTCCTTTGAACAAATGCTTCAGTGACTGTCAAATCCATTTTCAAATGTAAAATGTCTTAATGCGTTATATTTCTAATGTTATTTGTATTGCTGTGGTTTGGATTCGCTCTTAAATTGAATTGAATGTGATAATGATCCTGTTGACAGGGACTGTAAAATAAGACTTTTTAAGTTTCTATTGACTGTGGGTTGGATGTCACTGTGGTTCTTACCTCGCATATGCTTAAAAGCCAAGATTCCATAAACTTTCATGGAATGCTTGGAAATATGATCCGAGACCAACAATAAGACTGTGGGGGATCATCAAATATTTTTCCTGCAACAGGCCCAAAAACACCATAGTACAATCCCAAAAACGCTTTACTTTTAAGACTCAATTATTATGGTTTTATTTATGTGGTGTATTTTATAGGTAAAACTAAAAATTGTCTTTATGTGCCTCTCTACATACGTGAGGAAGCGCATTTAAATCCTAAAGCTTTATTTACATTCAGAAAGGGTGAAGGAGGTTTGGAAGCCAGATTGGAAACACAGGAGTTGTTTTATAGCTGAGGGGGCTTTAATGTAGATGCTGAGCTACTGTTAGTACAGGACCCAGTGTAGCTAAAGATGTTACTATACACGCTAAGCAAACAAATTGTGACTTGAATTAAATCAGTCTGTTGTTTATTCCCCATGACATCTCAGGTTGCTCCAAATTTAAACATTTCATTTTGTAACTCTGTAATCATAGTCTTCCATTTTACCAGGACCAGAATATTTTTATTGAAATATAAAAATTCAAGTCACAACCAATTAACCGGGTGTATTTTATAGACATCTCGTCTGCTTAAATGCCAAGCCATTGGCAGATGGGAAGAGTGTGTAAGTACCAGCTCCACATACTATCTACCCACCACATTTTGTAGAGAAGCTCTATCCATGTCTGGTGGTTTGGATTCAGCCACTGTCATTTCAGTGGAATTTCCTGGTTTTGGAGTTCAGCTGAGTTTTCTCACAGATTTGCTTGTAAATGCCTGAACCTGACAGTGTGGTTGACTGTAGTCGTCCACTGAGGCGTCCTTTTATGTTAAATGTGAAGAAATCCAAACTTGAATGTGCACACACATTGGAGTAGTGAGTTGTTGCAATATACACACACATTCTATTTTCTGTTTTTCTATTTAGACTTTAACTACCTTGAGTTTGGATACTTGTGTCAGTTTGTTTACACTATTGTCTGTTATCTCTGCAATCTGAGCCTTTTCATAAGCATTTCAATGTAGTGAACTATGTATTAGCAGTGCAAATGACAAATAAGCAGCTTAACTTGATCGGTAATTCCAATTATGAGTGTCTATTGCTGAATATTGCCAATTTCTACTTTCCCTGCAGGCACCAATTTCGTACATCCAGTATTTTGGCTGCAGTGTTTGACTTGAGTAATGCTTTTTAAGAGTATCATGTCTGATTTCAGGGGTTTGGATGACAGAGTGTTTTCATTTTATGCTGAATAATCCTGTAGTGACTTGGCGGGAAATGTGTCTGGATTTTACTGCAGCATATTCTGTTTATGCACATTTTGTTATTGACTTTTCATATATTGAATGCTTGCATGCTGCTTTGATGTAATATGTGTTCTCAATTTCATTAGCGCCTTTTGTAGATATAACATGAATGGAGAACTTAAAATGTCCTTATTTTTGAGCCCTATACATACTGAATATGAGGAAGATGCTCACTTGCCTAAAATGTTTCTTATGATCTTACATCTTTCAACCTGAAGGCGTCTTCTTAAATGTTTAAATTAGTTAGTTAGTTAGTTAGTTAGTTAGTTAGTTAGTTAGTTATTAGTTTTGTAGACATTAATATCATTTTGTCAACTTCATTAGACAGAATTTTATTTAAAAAATGTTTTGGAAATAGATGACTTGGACTAATTACTGACAAAAAGCAGCCAGTAAGAGTGAGTATAGATGGGAACTCCTTCATTACTGTTTAAAAAATCATTGCAGTATGATGCCTCAAGAAACTAGATGGTAAAACGCCAAAAGAATATTTTTTCAAACTGTAGCCAATGTGTGATGTGTGATTTATGTGGAATTGTTTTAAGTCACAAAATAATTCCCATAACTACCTTTGTGTAATATGAGTTTTAATAAGTTTTAGACTATTATTTAAAAATGTGAAAAAAGTATCAATAGTGAATAAGTGATCCTAAACTTTTGACCGGTAGTGTGTTATAGTTCTTCACTGCATGTAAATGATTAATAATTCTTAAGTATTATAGAGATTACTGATTCCTTAGTACCAGAGCTATGTTACTGCTGCAGTGTAAGTTGGATTTATCTGACGATACAGTACATTTGGTGCAGTCGTATTTGGTAAATGTTTATTCTTACTTTCAAGACCACATGTGTCTTTTATCAATCATGTTTGGTGCCCAGTAAAGTTCCTGTAGCTCAGCCCGTAGAGCATAACAATAACAATGCCAAAGTTCATGGGTCTGATTCCCAAAGAACATGTACTGATGAAATGTATAGCCTGAATGCACTGCTAGTCGCTTTGGATAAAACTGTCTGCCAAGTGCATAAATATAATCCTGCTAGTTTTGCTTGAATCACATTTTTAAGTGCACTTCAGAGATTTCTGGCTTGTTGAAAGTAGCAGTGTTGAAAATGACACAAAACCTTTCAGTCTTAAAAAAAAAAAAAAACCCAGTTAATTCTGTTTTTTTGTTCTTCTGAGTAGTGCTCAGCTAACAGCTGCCAGACACCTGCTATTGCCAACTAATAAATCTGTGTAATTACAAAGCAGGTTCATTTATGTCCTTGATTCATTTCCATTCTGGAGACAATAAACATGCTAGTCACAATTTTGGCTCATGGCAGGCTATGCAGTGTAACACAAAAAGAAAAGCATCAAAGCGTATAATTTTCATTTGTTTAATGAATCTACATTGTGTCGTGGCATGGCACACTTTAATATATGACCTTATTGTGTATTTGTTCTTGAAAAGAAGTGCTTTGAGACTTTCAAATAAATTTCAAATGAAGAAAGAAGTTTTTATTGCTAAATAAGTACTCATTTCCCAGCCTTTAATTATGCAGCTGTGTTTAGCAAATTGCGGTGGTATTAAATGGGAAAAAACTTCTTTAAATAGAAGCATATGGTTTTCTTGATCTTATTAATTTGTTTTATTTGGAGACTATTGGCATGTTATTTCACTCTGCAAAATATTAGTAAACAAAGATATTCATAAGAAATTAAATTACACATTTTCATACTAATGTTTGCAGAAAATCAAGGTGTTTAATATAATCCTTCATTAAAACTTAAGTGCAAGGAATTTTAAAGACCTTTGGGTAAAATCTGAGCTGAATTTAATGACTTTAAGAGAGCCACATTTTTCTCCATTGTGTTCTTTATGAGAGTGTAATGAGTAATACACTAATGGAAAGTTTCTATGTTGAATTTTGAGAAAAGTCAGAGAGAACATTCATTTAGTGCAAAAGGTGAAGATGCTGTGTGTTGAAGGAATTTTGTTTGGGCAATTGCACTGAATAAACCCATTAGTCATGCCATAGTGTAACTTATGTGCTGTCATGAGTAACTAGAGAGTTCTCATTTTATTATGCTTATTTTTTCATAAATATGATGATGCATGTAGTCAGTACAGTAGTTAACTTTGCCACCCAATCCTGACAGCCCATCACTAGATCACATGGGCAAATGTGTGCAGTGTTAAACCATGCATTGACTCAGCACAGTAGTGTGACTGTTGGACAGGAGAGGCCTTTTGAAGACCCCTTCCCCACTGTTCCAAGCCTGGTTCTCATTATCTGAGGGATGTGGTAGTAGTAGGATGTAGTACCAGATCTCTGCATCTACCACTGCCAAGTTCCATCCAATCTACCAGGGCACAAATGTCTCTCTGTTCATCTTTATTGCACTGCTTTGTCTGAAACAGTGGAAGAAAAAACATAAGTCACATTCATAAGAGACTTGAATGAGTTTGTATACAGCTGATGGTTACAAATGCACTCAGTCATGTGCAGTGATTCTGACCTCAGCAGTCTTCACACTTTCAACAGCTGTGGATGTCACCCATCAGATGTGCATTGAGGTAGATGTGATCTGTTGAGAAGAGGAACTGCTGTAACAGAGGCGTTTCTACGCATTAAAGACTAGGCTGAATTCAACTATTGATAGACATAAGTATAATATTAGCATGGCTCAAAAGTTGTGAAAAATTTGGAGATTATATGGAAATGGAACTCTTGTAGAAATGAAACTTCTAGCTGATCATTTTTCTCTGTCTTGTAGTTGGTGAAAGCAGGAGGCCTCAACATTACAGCGACTGGTGAAACAGCCTAGCACTGAGTACTGCATTATGGGAACATAACTCTGGCTTCTTAATCACTCAAACATGCATCACTCAAACACGCGTCAGTACTTTTAAGGTCTTCCATGTTCACTCCTAACCTATATCTTTCAAAAGCTATGTTGACGCTTGGTATTAATATCCATCTTGGGTGATCCAAAGAGCTTGAGGAACATTATGAGGCCTACAAGACTTAGCCCAGCAGTTGCACAGCTGGAACAGTATGGCCTTGTTAACAGCAATGATGAAGAATACCTGTCCTGTGTGAACCAACATTTAAATCAAGCAAATCAAATGGAAGGTCTGAAGATGTGCAGTCTTTATGAGTCGCCTGTGTTAGTAACAACAGATGATCTTGATCTTATATGTTCCACAGATAGAGCCATTGTGTCGTATATCAGTGGAGTAAAGAGTGAGACATCCTATGCTCTTACAGTTGGAAATAACCTACAACATAATGCTGACACAATGACCTCCTCCTTATTCTGCTCTTCTCTCTCCACAACATCTTTTAGCAACTTCTCTCCATCATTTTCTTCTCCCTCTTCCAGCCACTCATCTGGCTCTGTGTCTGAGTTGTGCATGAGATCTCCATCTCTTTCAACTCTATGTGGTCCATCCGAGGGCCAGGACCTTCTCTTCAGTTGTACGCAACAGGAGAAACCTCCAGAAGGCTGTCTGTTTCCTAAGTCCCCCAAGAAAGAACCTATTGCTGAATTTCATGTTTGTAAGAATATGAGTAAGAAGCTTCCACACTTTGAAAACAAAGAACTTTTTCAGTTTCTCAGCACCGACTCCAACGCAGCCATACAACACACCCAGCACCTTAATGTTCACAATAGTCATAGCAAAGAACTTCCTGCATTACAGCAATGCAAGAATAGCTTCGAATTGAGCAGGTTGAGTGGAGATGATGGAATAAATGGCTACCTAAGTGATGGACAGCCATGTCAGTGGATGGATTGTAGGGCAACATATGGGCGGAAAGAAGAACTGGTGAGGCACATAGAGAAGGTTCACATAGACCAGAGGAAAGGAGAGGACTTCACCTGCTTCTGGGCAGGATGTGTCCGTCGACACAAGCCCTTTAATGCTCGATACAAGCTGCTCATTCACATGAGAGTTCATTCTGGTGAGAAGCCCAACAAATGTATGGTGAGTTGAACTTTTCATTTTCAAATTGTGTCAATACAAGGCTGTACTTATTACATTAAAAGTATATTTATGGTGATTCAGCTTACCCCACAAATGTTACCCCCCTTTTTTAATAAATTAGATAAAATAACATTAAAATACTATGAAAGGTATTTCATTGAAACACTGATGTTTCAGACAAATACAATTTTCAGTCACAATTTTGTTAAAAAAAAATTCAACATATGTTGACTGCATTAGTCAGGTTGACCCATTCAATCATATTGCTACCAATGTTATTGTAAGAAAATTAATCAAATTTTTTTTTCTTTTTGTTTCCACAGTTGGTCGATAGTTTTTGTTTATTATTAGAAAGAGATTTATAATTTTTTAGACATATTGAAAACTGAGGTAACAAGATTCCCACAATCAAAATAGTATGCATTAAACAGTATGTTTAATGAATACATATTGCTCCAATCAATCAACATGGATTAACAACTGAGAAGAGACTTTTAGTTTAAGCTTTGCCAATTCTATGATGTAAGAGTTTGTAATGGATAGAAACTGACATGTGGATTCAATTCCTCTTAAACTCCAGAGATGGATGCATTGCAGATTTCAGAGATTAAAAAATTTGGGTTGTTTATAGTTGCAAATTGCATTTGTGAGAGTAGCTTTCATGGAGACTGGTAATGTGCAATGATAATTTTTTCATGGAGTTGAATTTAATGTTTCCATGACAACTTCGAAAAAGGTTTCTTACACTTCAAAACTTTTTAGGCCATGCTCTGTTATGCTTAGTTATATGCCCAATGCTTAGTTATAATGACCATAAATCCTACTGTTCCTTCCCTTTTGATATATATTTTAGATTTGCAGAAAATGTAATATAATACACTTAATACAATTATTTTCATGTCAACAGTTATATGCCTTACATGCTCAAAGATATTATGGTAGGCATGGATATCAGTGTTCTAAAACTGTATTAAGTGAATACTTTGATGAAGCTGTTTCTCATTTTCTTCACAACAAGCAACATAAGAAATGTGTTTCTTTTTAGTGATGTCAGATAGCCATAGGATATAATTTCATCTATTTGGTGTGTAGTGTTTTTATTTTTGTTTTAGTTTTCTCTTTAAACTAGGCTGGCCAGGGGACGATTATTTGAGAAGATATCAAATACATGTGTGGACCTCTGTTGGCATCTTCTTGATAAACATCTTCACTACTTGAACAATAAATACTAAAAATGTGTTACTAAGTACTGTCACGCTGGTCCTAACAGATAAATATATTCTGAGCTTCAATCAAATCTAAATGATTATTATTTGTAATTTTGTGATGAGTTTTTAATATAAACAGCACAGCATGACTATCAGACTATCAGTGGTTTTAAAAGGATGTGCATGCAGATAAATTGTTAAATTTTTGAAAGTATATTAAAAGTAAAAGTAGAGGAGACATTGAGGTCTATTTGACATAAATTTACACGGTAGTTGTTTTCTGTGCAAACTGAATTTGTAGCACAAATATTTGGGCATAAAACTTTAAGACAAACAGTGAACTTAAAAATCACTTGAGTTACTGACGTTTAAATGTTACAATTCCCTGCATTATATGCATCAGTATTCTGATTTTAATTTAGATGATGATGTTTTGGAAACATTTTACAATAAGATTCCATTTGTTAACATTAGTTAATGCATTTGCTAACGCATTAGCTAACATGAACTAACAATGCCACTCACAATGTAAATCCAGTTATTTACTGTTGAAGTGTAATGTTCAAATTAATATTAGCTAAAGTTAATAAATGCTGTATAATATTGATCATTGTTACTTTGCTTTAACTAAAGTCGTTAACTAACGTTAAAGCAAAAACGGAACCTTATTGTGAAGTCTTACCAATGTTTTTCCTATTAATACACATGCACATCCGTGTACATCATGTTGGGTAAAACCATCTACTATATCAATAAATGTTAACGTAAATGTGTACTCAATTCAAATTGTATAGTTATAAATGCAGAGACATTAAAATGCTCAATAAAACCCTGTTCATTTTACGTATAACCTCATCATGACATCACACCTGTGACAGCCAAAATGTGTTTTATAATTTTACAGAATTGCTCCAACCAAAAGTCTGCATGACTGCAGCTGCCACCTTCAATCAGCTGGTCTTCTAACTGACTCCCTCGTTGGCCTCTCTCCAACTCAAACATCTTAGCAGAACTGTTCTAACAGGAAGCAGCTTTGAACATGCTCTTTTAAATAAATTCTGTCCAGTGGCATGTGTATCTGTGCCTGTGTGCTGATCTTCAGAAGAGGCCTTAATAGTGTGCATGAACTGGCAACGTGAATAGCACGTATTGCAATTTATATATATGAATGGTAACAGTTTTGTGTGGCTTGATATCTATAACATCACAGCACGTTATCAGCTTAAAAAAAATTGTTTACTCAAAAAAAAATAAGTTTTGTCATTATTTACTCACCCTTGTGTCTTCTGGAAGCCACTGTGACTTTCTTCTATGGAACACAGTAGGTGTTTTTTATCCACTTTCCCTCTATGGAAGAGAACAGAGTAAACTAATGCACGTCTCCTTTTCTGTTCCATAGAAAAAAGTAATATGGATTTTAAAATAAATGACGGAGAGTAAATGATGTCAGAATTTAAATGTATTTTGGGTTAACTATCTTTATACTGTCATATTACAATTTTTTCTTTTTGTTTCTTTGTCCAAAAGACCAAACGGTTTGTTTAGAGAAATTACATAAATGTAGTTGTAGCAGAAACATTCTCAGTTCTAAATGTGGTATCATTTTTGAAAAATTTGAAAGTTTTCATGGCCCCCCCAATCCCCCTTACCTTCTATTAAACACAGCTTGCTATTTTCTGTATTTATGGCGCCTCCGTGTAACACGTCTTTCAGGAGTTAATTACAGAAATTACAGAAAGTAAAGGTTGCCGCAAACCATTTAGGCTTCTTTACAGTGTTCTCCTATTTCTCATTATAAGCAATTTCTGTCTGTTAACCCCTGCTTATAGCACAAAGCATGCTGTGCTCTTTGCCACTCATTTATATATGTATCATAATCTGCATGCTATGTAAATGCTACTGCATTCAGGAATGTAAAGATATTAAGGTTTTGTGCTGTTACTAGGATGTTTTGATCATATGATCAGATGCGTTTGGTTGTTCTCTTATAGTTTGAAGGCTGCAATAAGGCGTTTTCCCGGCTGGAGAACTTAAAGATCCACCTACGCAGCCACACTGGAGAGAAGCCCTACATATGCCAGCATCCGGGCTGTCTCAAAGCCTTCAGCAATTCCAGCGATCGAGCCAAACACCAGCGCACACACCTGGACACTGTATGTATGGCCATTCCCACTGCCATTCAGCTTAAAACACTTAAACCATTGATATGTGCAAAAACAGTGTAGAATCAAAATAATTTCTTTTACATCATAGTGTATCTTTATTTTAAAACATAATATCAAAACATGCTTTTTATTTCTAGGTTACTTTACACCTGCCAACAAGATTATACACAGTATTCATTATAGCACTGTCTGTCTTAGTTCTGTCTAAGTTCAAATGAAACTATTTCTTACCCTTTTTCTCTCCGTCTCATGACTTTGCCTCTTTTTTCCCCACTCTAAGCCATTATGGTACATATCAACCAAAGCACCACTAATGAAAACAAATAAGCAGGGAAAGCTCACTTGTCACTTTTTCCAGACAAAATAGTCCCCTAAAATAACAGGGTTTTATTTACACTAATGTCAGAGTAAGAAATTATAGTCTAGCATTGCAAAGGGATCTCTTTTCATTTTAATGACTTCATTTCAGCAGCTACCAGCCTGGCTGCACATTTCTGCCACTGTAGGTGTCATGCCAGCCTGCAACAGCATGTATCAAGCAGCCTGCCAGTGATATCTGTTTCCTCAGTATGTTTAAGTCAGCAGAGCTGTTTTATTTAAGCAGGGATTATAACAGTAGATGTATTTGGAACGCACATGTCAGAAATGCGTGGAACACATCTGTGTAAGGGATTGTACAGGGATGTTATCATTATGTCACTTTGGGTTATTTATATAAACAATGTTTAAACCCCATCGTGTGGACCTTGGGAAAGTTCTCCAATAAAGCTTTCATTTTACTGAGCATCATACTTTCTGAATGCACAGCTGAATTGTATGATGTCAGAGGTATGTTGCTGAAGGCCCATTGTCATTAATTATTGTTTTCAGAATTTGTGTAGCTCAGGATGACATGTGCGTTTAATATTTGGACTGGACAGATGCAGCAATTTCCTAATATTTACAGAATCTTTTTGTGTGTATCACTCTGCATCTGTGTCACATCCTGTGGAGGATATGTTTGATGTAGCTATGTGAAACATCTGAAAACCTCAGCTTTTGGCTGGAAAGTCACTGTTGTATGTGTACGCTTTGGGTTTAGACAGTTCACTAATTCTTAGTTTTCAAAACATCATAAATCAGTGATTCCCATCAGGAATACTTAATGAAAAAAGAAATTATGAAAACAACTATTAGGGCTGTCAGAAGTTTTAAACAAAGAATCTATTTTTAGGTTTTGTATTTGACGTTTTTAAGAAAATACTGTATACTGTATACACCAATGCATTTATTCTTTACACTGAATCAACAATACAACACTCTTTACTTTTCCTATTTCCATCCTATCAAATGCATCAGCTAACCAGATATTTTTTTCTGTTTGTGTGTGGGGGGAATACATCTTTATCAAAACCTAAAACACTGCATTGACACATTTTTTTGATCATTTCATTGCTTTCAAGTAAAAAATAACGTTTGACTTATTAATCTCTTCTCCTGCTTTGTCCATTTTTATGGTATTTCTGGTAGAAACCGTATGCATGTCAGCTCCCCGGATGCACCAAACGTTACACGGATCCCAGTTCCCTGCGCAAACACATCAAGGCCCACTCCAGCAAAGCCCTGCAGACACAGGACAAGGTAACAACTTTAAGTGTATGTTAGTTTTATAGAAGAAACTCATTATAACAAGCACAGGTCCACTCAATAACCTACCTAATAATCTAAAATACAACACACACAATGTGCAACTAATTAGATAAGCTTAATGATCTGATAAATGAAGTCACAGTGTTTAATACATTAACCTCATCTTCATCCTCGGGATCCTTGATGAAAAGGCCTGTTGTTTTATGGGCTATTATTGCTCTATGAACAAAAGAGAATGAAGGAGATCTTTGTGTATTCCCATGGCTTTGGCATTCTAAGCAAGAACACATGTGTTCCCGTAATACAGTTAATAAGCAGTGCAGTTTTATTCCTCAAGAGGCCAGATGTGACATGCAAATAGCAAACATGCTCAACAGCTCCAGTGAATTCCGAAATTAACAACAGAACGTTGGTGCAGCCTCGATAAGATTCTGGTGTGCTTGCAGTCAAGCCGTACCTGCTTGACAAAAGCATTATTAGCAGCAATCTTACCTTCATACATTTGGCAGATGCTTTTATTCAGTGCTACTCACTGTATATTTGAGCTATGCATTTGAGTATGCATCGCCGGGGAATGAAACCCATGACCTTAGTGTTGCCAACGCCATGCTCTATCCATTGAGCAACAGGAAAGTTGTGTTGTCTTTCTCATTAGAGCAGGAGAGTAGTATAGATATTTTGTTTGTGTTTTCTGTGGTTTCACAGGCCCAGCTACGCAATAAGGTGGAACAGGAAGTTGTGGATGTGTGCCTTGGCGTGCAGCATCTCCGTGGCTCTGTTTCTTCAGTACACAGCCCAGACCACAGGTGTTCTGGCTCCCTCACAAAGATTCACCAGGAAAGTTTTACTGGTAAGCGTGTTCTTGATGGTCTTTGGTACTTGCCAAAATGAGTTTCTGACTATGGTAGAAGGCCTGTGAATCCTTTTACCTTAGTCTGAGGGTAGAAATGTCAAATAAAGACCTATAATAAAGGCCACATGTTATGTTTGTAATTGTTTTACTTTTAAAACTAACCACAATCAAAACCAGTTTATCAGTCATGGTTAATTTGAGAAGAATAATATTGTAGGCCTAGATTTAGCAGAGGGCAATGTTTTGGCATCTTTATGATGTGTTTTTTATCATTATTTTAAACAATTTCATATGAGATGCCATTAGAAGAAGCTTTGAGCATTGAAAAATGTTTACATGTACATGTCATTTAGCATTATAGATGTCTGCAGGGCGGAATGTTCTCAGACCAGCAAGTCTCGTCCACTCCCTTCCTCATTTCCCTATACCCATCATTTACACCACATACTATTTCTGACATCAGCTGCTCCGGCGAGCTCAAAAGGCCAGTGTTTGCTCAGTCACTGGGCACCTACCACGGGCAAGCAGTCATTCCACCCTCCCCTCACACTCTTCAGAATCTTTCCATTCCAGACACTGTTACTTCAAATGCTTGTGACTGAGTCAAGAAGCTGTCAGACAGGGCAAAGCAACTAACCGACACCTGAATTGAAAATCCAGGAGTGCTGTCCGCATTAATTGCCTTAGGTTGCTCTCTAACTCTCTGAGAGATGTGGCAGGCAGACAGAAGCCATGGATATTTTAGCCATCTGATTCTGCTGAATGAGAAACAAACAGCTCAGTGTTTCAGTTTGAAGAATGGCTGTGGGAGATGAAGCTCTTTATGGAAACACTATCTATATCATTCATTGTTGACCTGGATGAATATTTAGAAGGAATATGAGAATTTAAAATGCTATGTTGTGATGTTTACTTCCTGTGCAGTTCATACTATGGTGTCTCACGTTAGAACTAAATGTAATTCTCTCAACGCACCTGATTATTATAGATGTCTTGATCATGTTTCCTGTGAAACTGGAAACATCTGCCACTGTATTAGCGAAAAAACAACACATTATGTGATCATTCAGTAATATTGCATTCAGTATTATAAAGGCTGTTGTATTCTTTCCCAGAGCAAATTTTGTTATGTTCCCCTTTCAGGAATCCTAATAGAGTTCTCAGCTGTGAGTCAACTTAGTTTCTCTGGAAATTTCTCAAAAGACAATTAAAATAGAAAGATCATTCTAGAGAGCATTTTAATGGACATTAATATTTTTGATTTATTTTCCCAGGAAATGTTTGTATATGGAAGTTATTTCTGTCAGCCCTTAGCAGTACACAAGCATATAGGTGGCCCCAGAGGCGGATTAACTAAAAGCCAGAACTTTAATTTAGATTTCATGTTTGTTTTGAGATCTCATTTGTAATTTTTCTGGGTTTACAGCATACTCAGAGGAGAATGAATCCTGCAGCAGAACCTTAGCAGGAGCCACCAATATGAGTCTGAACCAGTCCAACAGGCACTGTGCTATGGAGCATGACAGCATCTCCCATCATAACCATCTGCCCAATGACAAGCTCAGTCAGCCGAGGTGAGTCTCAGCACGTTTGTCAGTATGAGCACAATAAGCGTGACAGTCATGATAAGTGTTGCAATCCAAAACTCTGGCAGAACATCTAAGTTTGATAGTTGTTGACTAAATGCGTTAAAGGTTCAGAATGTTGCGAAACATACATTTTTTGCAACTCAACTTGCATGGAAAAGTCCACTTTCCCTGTTTGATGCATATGGGAGCAATTTTGCTTGTGGCTAATTGGCCATTTGTCACTGGCTGGAAAAGTCCATCTGCAATGCATATATGTGCCTCAGTTGAGCTTGTAACATGTGCCTGTGATATGCCTATTAAACGGACAAGGCCATTGTGATTGAAGCTAATCTTCACTGCCATAAAAACAACAATATTATGAAGCAACACATGTTTCTTCATTTGAAAAATATTATCATTTTAGACTTGCGTGAGTCTTTTTACAGCACACAGTGATCCCAAGTCCTTAGTGCTTACTATTACTGTTTCACTGTCATGCAAATATTTGCAGATTCAGAAGGTATTTCCTCTAATCTTTAAGATGTTTTCTTGTAAACATAATCTTATGCTATAAAAAGAAGTATATTGTTAATTCAGTATAATTTTCATATTTTTTCAGTAGCCTATAATATAGGATTCAAATTAGAATTTGGATTAAAATTAGGATGTTTCTTTTTTGCAGTTATGGCCCATTTAAGACTTGCTCAAATTACATTGCATTTTATTACAAATTGTATTTTCAGCATACCAATTTTTATGAAATGTTCAACTAAAAAAGTCTTAGTATTTGGTACTTCTCCAATGTTAATTCTCAGTATTTGGTATTTGACCAAAGACAATAACAACATATCAACAAAACCAAGGTTTTATTATAGTAAAAGTGTACATACCATGTTTTTTTGGTGCATTGATTCCAATTTATATAACCACAATTGTATCAATGTACTGCTGTAGCAAAGCCATGGTTAATTTGAGCCTACCATGGATTAACCATAGTAACCATATTTTTTTTGGTTTAAATTGTAGTTAAACTACTTTAAAGGGCTTAACACCCCAACAGACTGCCAGTTATCAGCTGTCTTAAGATACTATATGACAGAAACATTGAAATGATTTGTGGTGCCAAAGCAAGGTCAACACGCGCAGAAAGCTCGTTTCTCCCTAATGGATTTTGAAAGCTATTATACACTTTCTAACTAAATTATCTTTCCTAACCCCTGCCGTCAGAATCTGACCTCATTGCGAAATGTGTTTCTTTTGGCCATTATTAACCATTTAAGATGCTTTGATTACTGAATTTTGTTGTTATTTCAAAACCTTATTATGACATTTAAGAGTTTGAATGACTTTCTGAATTATAGTTCATTTTGTGTGTGAGTGAGTGTGAGTCTATGTGTGTGTGTGTCTGTGTGAGAGTGTATATGCTGGTGGGTTTACTTTGAAATAATATTTTGTAATTATGATAGATAGCCTTGGGTTATTTTTGTGGCAAAAGGTATCATCTAGAGTTCCTGCAAATACTATCAGGGCCTTTATTAATCTTTGTCATTCAGTGTTGTTGGCAAAAATAACTCATTTTAATAGTTTCTATTACATATAGTACAGTATAAGAGTAGATGTGTTCTGCAATGTGCACACTTAAACTAAGAGAAATTTAGACGGTGTCTTCGCAAATTGTTTTATAAGTGCAATTTTATGACCCCATATTAATTAATGAGAGAAAAGAATTATTTTGGATTTTGAATTAATAAATGAATTTGTCAGACTATTTCAAATTAGCTAGTGTGATTAAACCAGTAACCTAAAAATTAATATAAAATAAATTTTACCCAAACTCGTGATTTTGCTTTATAAATGCTCATAGATGTGTTATTTGTCTACTACTCAAGCCAAATTGAATTAAACTATCACGTGTTAAAGAGGAAAGATTACCTGACACATTGAAGTTCTTTTAAAACTGTCTTGAAAATGTTGCATGCTGGGACGGTATGAATTTAAGTCTAGATGAGGTATTTGATAATCAAATGCACATCTGTCAAACCTCTTAATCTTTGTGGCATTAGTGTCATTTGTGTTACATTAGACTTTAATTGTGCCTGTGTAAAGCTCATTCTCGAGATAAACAACCACTTATAAATAGCTTTGATGCAGGACCTTGGGCTATTGCTTGGTCATAATATGAATCATTATCGCCCGGTTTTGGTTCCGTCCGCAAAGCTCTCTGTTTTTGCCAAAGTCCCATTTTCTCTTTTTCTATGCTTTTCATTGCACGCTTTTAAACAATTTGTTAGATTTGGGTTTTTTTATCACATTATGTTGACCAAAGATTATGTATTTTTTCTAAGATTATGTAGTAAGCGCTAACTTTCCTTCCACCTGTGTACTTAAATAGTGGGCTCATAAAATATTTTCCAGAATGAAAGTTCCTGCCCTTTAAATTTAAGTTATTCCGTTCAGTCATTTAATGGGCTTCCCGAACATGACAGGATACCAATCTAGTCTTCCACTAAAAAAAAAAACACTGTCAACCGGACAGACAATCAGTGTGATGGGATTTTTAAACACTGCATGAAAGATTCCTCTCATTCCTGCCTGAGGGCACATGCTGGCAGCTGGCTGTGATTAGTGTATAGAGAGGCTAGCTGTAAAAATATGAAAAGTGGAACTGTTTTCTGAGTTTTGCGCTGACAGACACTTTAGTGGGATGTGGCCCTCAGTTCAACACACATGGCAGGACTACAGGGCTCCCCCACACAACACTTATCTGCTTCTCATACAGCGCAGACCAGTCGCAGGATGACTGGGTATCTTAAATACTTATAATCACAAGTCTTGGAGCTGATTTGAAATCAGGATTTTTTTTTTTGAAAATACTAAATATTAAAATGCATTTTTTTACAAAGATGTAAAACAAAACCACCAATATACTATTATATAATAAAAAATGTTCACATATATGATCAAATATTATGCTCAATACAAAACTGTAGCTATTACATTTTTTTACTCTTATTAATTAAAATGTTCATTTTTCTCTTTTTCCTCCGATATTTCAGAATTGTTTTTATAAATACTATTATCTATTATTACTATTATTAACTCACTTTTTAAGAATAGTACAACCACATTCCTGTGCTGGGATGCTTTGGGAAAGATCCGGAGGAATACATTTGAAATAGAATTATTCTTTCATTGCTTACAGATTTCTACATAGCTGGAGTAATCTAGAAATCCCTATTTAGGTCTGCATGTGAACTGTGTTATTATTCTGTGTGGGATTGTTTGGGACAGTCTTTTTTAAAAGGGTACATTTACATTAATGAATTTATCCACAGTGACTTAAAGTGCATTCAAGGTATATGTTGTATGATCAGTTGTCTCTGGGAATGTGTTGAGCTACAGAAACAGCTAAACAATTATTTAGCTCACTCCTGTGACTATCCTCCCTCCGCCACCTCATCTCCATCTTTGTTTCTTTTCAGTTTTATCATGTTTGAGCTTGGATGTGAATAATAACTGAAATTCTAAAATGGTTTGAATGTGAAATCCTTAATTTGTACATATGGAAATGTTGATTAAAGTCATGTAATCATGTCACTTAGTCCCTTAAGTGTCCACTTTGATATCTGTCATGGTTTTATTAGTTAAAGACATTAACACAGAATTAATAGGAAAAGTCCCTGTAATCTTTGATTTAAGTTCTATTAGTTGTCACTTCCCGTAATTCCTTAATGACTGATGTTGTATTACAATAAAGAAAATGACTTAAGATTATATAGATGCATTTATTAGAATTTTGCTTTCAATTGCTTTGTTCTTCAGACTTTCTCAATTGGTTTGTGGAATCAACCTGGTCAGCGGTACAAATGAACTAAAGTCTGTCCCTGACAAACACAGCTCCTTCATAAACCCACATCAGAAACTCAGTCAGGTGTTTAATAAAGTACCAGTAACTCAGCAAGGTAAGTAACGTTATCCTTTATTATATTCATTAGTCTCTGAAACAAATGTGTGATGGCATTTATATATATTTATATATTTCCGCAAAATGACGAGTTGGCACTGATGTTGGAATATGCATTAACTTTATAAAGCGAGGCCGAGTTAGTCAGCAAAGTAGGTGAACTGAAGTGTGGGACAAATACCTCGTTCAACCACTTTTACAGTCTGTTTCAGGAAGTGTTTCTCTTACGGGAACACAGAGAATGTTTCATGAAGGGAGCCATTGTTGCTTTTAAAGGTTTATGGTTGTGTTTGCTCATTTCCCATTGTCTACGTGGTTAAATTATAATAACAAGTGGTAATGATTTAAATCTGGCTCCTTTAAATCAGTGTTCAACGACAGCTCGAAAACCACTAAATTAGATTATTTAATCAGATCCATGTGCCTGTTAACCAGGACTAGGCTGAAAAAAAGATGTTTAGATCCCTCTGTAAACACAATGTGAATTTTAGGATGGTCCAGAAATCCTTTAATTAAATATTGATGTGATTTAATACAAAAAGGATGTTTGTTCGCTTTTATTGGGAAAATAAGAATGTATAAATTTTGGTTTTGCAGCTACAAATGAATAATATCAACTAATATCAAGCATAGCTCAAATAAATCCGAAAACATAATTCAATTGTGTTTAGCTAACTCTGTCCTACTTAATTCTTTGTTAATTCTGTCTTACTTTTTACTAGTTTTTCAGGCCTCTTTCCATCGACTCGAGCACATTTCCAGTAACAACAGAGACAATCTACACAGTTTTGACCAAAATGGATTTCCTTTCCCTTGTGTGAACTCATCTGGTAAGTGTCCATCATCTCCTATCAGCTCCTCACCTCCATTGCTGGTTGAATTCTGCAACTTTTCTCTCTGTTGGCAGGCTACAATCTAACCCAGGACGCCCCGGCAGTGTGTGGAAATCTCCCCCCTCCATGCCCTGTTCCGGTTGGCATCTATGACCGCTGTCTCAGTCAGACCTGCTCTCTGTAGCCTCAGAAGTGAGCTACACCTTTGATCCTCTGCACCTGGAAGCAGCGGCGTAGGAGTGATTTGTAAAGTGTGGGGGGACATGAAAGCGAGGGTCCTTGGAAAAAGTGGATCTCTGTATGGAGATTCTCTAAACAGAACTGTGTGCACATCCTCAAGCAGTGAGTCAGAGATAAGACTGTCTCTTTAAATGACAGCGGTGCTGAAATTCCCCTGCTTTGGTACTGATGATGATGTTGTAGCCTGTTTTTGATTCTAAATACACACTGTAATGTTCTGTGTTTAAAGTGCCTGGAGAGTGTTGAGGAAAGGTGCTGTTTACATTGAGTTGGTCACATGACACAATTCTTTATGTAATAATTTTGGTTGTATTTTTAAACATTACAGTCTATCTCATATATGTGATGCCAATATCACATCATGTTTTTCAAATAAATAAGAAACATCTGAGCATGCCCTTGTTGAATTTACATTTATGTAATTATGTAATGATTAATAAGTCAGTAAATGTTTGTACCTCATCAATTTCTGTCACTACAGATGTCGTTTGATTCATCATAAGTTTAAGTTGAAGCTTGTTTGAGTTCAGGCATGAGTATTTGTGGCCCTATAGTAAAGTGGTACCATTTTATGTATTGGCACAAAACCTCTAAAAGTAGACTGGATAGAGCCTATAAAAGTGGTTAGTTACTGGTTGTCCACTGGTTTGACCTTAAGAACTGTGCAGGCTTTGCGAAAGCATTAACTATTATTAATAAAATACCGACATCTAGTGGTTACACTTAACTCATGAAAAGCAACCACCAGAGTGCGCACAGTGCGCTGCGTAATGAAGCAAATGATGGAAGACCACGGTGCCAGGTAAGTTTCCTTCTCTGTGTTCCGTCCCAGTCCCACAGCTTCTTTCTGCATCCTCCAGCACACAAAACACACAGGAAGCAGATTTGCCACATTTCACTGTGTTTTATTGAGCAGGACACGCCCATCGTACACAAAGTAGAGCTGCAGCTGTAAGTGAATTGAGTGACGGCTCTTTCACAGCGTACAGGGCAGAGCAGCCGGTCGCGTAATGGCACCTGAAGGTAAGTGTCACATTCACATACCGTTTGCACTAGGTCTAGTTAGTAGGCTACTTGCAGGTGTGTACTAGCTTGCTCAAAAATGATATGCGCTTATGTTGTCCGGATGTTTTTTTTGTTGTCAAGTTTAAATAGCTTTCAATTAGATGTTTTGGCCATCATAATAAACGCATGCCCGAATTAGAAACCTATTGTGCGTTGCAGTTATAGTTGTGTATAATTTTGGGTTTTTTTCCCATTGATTTATCGTTGTTTTATCAGCGTCGAGCAGACACATTGTACAGTGTAAGCTTGAGTTAAATAAAAGACCGTTATTTGAGAGGAAATTGGTGGAGTGGGTGTAACAGCTCGCATTGTTTCTGGATGAGATCATGTAGGATAAGTCTGAATATACCCGTCGCCTTAATACATTTATGCAGACATGAGAAGATCCGATTTATTTATCGTGCATATAAGATGCCTCTTTCATCACCGTTCAGTTCATATAAACCTTGCGCCCCGAACGCACTCAGTTTTACCTTTACCCTCACAGAATTGATCCCCATTGCACAATAAATGGATAACTCAATCATTCCGAATGAATGTAATGATTTTCACTGTTAACATGTTTCTTTCCAGCACATAATCAATTTGTCTACACTGTAAAAGAGACTTTGCTGCCTTAAATTTTTAAGTTTAATCAGTCTGGTTTGAGTTTTGGTTTTCATTTAAACTTTTTGTAATCTCGACTGGTGTGGAGTTGAGGCAAACTTCAATAGGTGGTTTGAGTGTTATATTAATCTTAGCATCTATTCATTTATTTTCCAAGTGAATAAGTTAGCTTTATATTTTGAATTTGAAGGTTCACTTATAATTCCACTCAAATATGGATAAATCCCACACGATAAATCAGCACTTTCCTAAAAAGCTAAAACAATTGTGCTCTTGTTTTGTTAGGGCTTGCTTGCTTGAGTCAATGCCAAAAGGTAACTTATACTAACTTATGCTGGTATTGTCATTAGTACAATTGGTATTACACACATACAATGAAGCATTTAGAGTATATTATGAGGGCTGTAATTTGGGTTTGGGTGTTATTAAAATAAAGCTATATTAAATTGCTCTATTACCTGTTATTAACTATGTGTTGACTTTGTGTATTAACTACTCATATCTAGATTTATGACATGTTCTTCACATGTACTGGTGAAATAGCCTGATGGATTCAGTTGCTGAGGGAAAAACTCAGATCAGTGTTGGGTAAACAAACACCTGTTGATGATATCTTTACTAAAATGAGGGTTTTAGCAGTATTGCATGCAGGGTTGTGGGATGGGCCAGCTGGCTCGATTCCTCATGCCTCGTTCCTGGTGTGGAACCACTGTTGTCAGGGGTTTGCACATTCCACTCCCATTATTTATATCAGGAAAGTCTGTTGGTTTACTGGTGAGAGAAAAACATGTACAGTCTTCTGCACAGCAGGGAAAAAGGTAATGGAGCAAAGTTCTTTTAAAGACAACAGAAGGATCATTTTTTTAATCTAACAGATGGTTATAATAAACATAAAAATGAATTACTAACATGAGCATTTTATAAATTAACTTATTACATTATGAAACTGTATTTAACTAAATAGGCTGATTTTATATTGTTTTAGATTGATATATTGTTGTACAGATAGTGATTACAAATTCACTGTTTTAATATCTTTAGTAATGATACAGTTTTGTTTACTACATGAGAAGGAAAGCATTTCCTGAGACTCATTGTTTTGCACCCCAGCCACGGATATGCGTGTTGCATATTTGTTCAGTTCCCAACCAACCATGAGCAGCATGTTTGCCAGATAAGATGTTTCTCCATGAACCGTGGACTCCTGATCCCAGACTCGCCTCATCACCATGCCAACTCTTACACAAATGACAACAGTGCAGAAGCCCAAGCAGTGTTGCTATGCACACAGGATCTTTACCTCTGCTCAACCCAAGCTAAAAGATCCCTAGAGGTCAAGCTAGAACATAACAAAAAGAGAGAGGATACAATAGGCTTGCATGGGGCATTTATACAATATATATCTATTATCTGTAGTAAATGCCCAAAATATTTTTCTTTGTCAATTCAGTCATTTATCCACCCATATGACTTACTTTCTTCTTTGGAGCACAGGAGAATAGATTTTAGAGAATGTTGGGGTTGCTTCTCTGTATTGCATGCAAAAATGAAGGTGGTCACTAACATCTCCTTTTGTAAACAATGCCTTTCTAATTCTTGTATTTTTTTGTTGTAGGTCTTGTCTTGGTATGTGTCTTGGGCATTTTCCAAATGCTGCACATGACTGAGGGAAGCATTGGAGAATGTGAGTGTCCAGCAGCCACCATTTTGCCTCACTTTTCATCACTTGTAGTCAATGACATTTGCTGCTTGAACTATTCAGGATCCACATTCAACCAGGTGTCATGGGCTACTTTTATGTCACAAAAACAGCTGCAGGTTTTGGACCTGACTAACTGTAATATCAGTTACATTGATTACAGTGACGTTAAAGGTGCTTTCACTTCATTGAGAGAGCTATATCTTGGTCAGAACAGATTGACATCTCTTCCAGTTGACTTCCTTGATAACGCCTATAGCTTGGAAGTGCTGGACCTGGGAATGAATTCTTTGAAGGATCTGCCACAGAAATTTCTGCAGAACTCTAAACAATTGCAGGTGCTGATTCTTGGTTGGAACCAGCTGAGCTTTCTCCCAGGCTCAGTCCTTAAGCCTTTACTGCATCATCTGGAGCTCTTTCAGAACCCCTGGGCTTGCACATGTTCGTTGTTAGAGAAGCTCAAGGGTGGTCTACATGACAATTCAAGCAGCATTCAGGGCCTTGTGGGTAACCTGACCTGTGCTTCTCCTCACAATCTTGCAGGACGGACAGTGTGGTCTTTGCAGACCAGTGAGGTATGCCACTTGGCCAACCTGACTGCTCTCTTCATTCTGCTTCCTCTTCTCCTCCTGCTCAGTCTAGTGCTCTGTTGGTGTTGTGGCAGGAAGAAGAAGAGGAAGGAGACCTCATCATTCAGCCCAGCTCGCAAAAGGTCAAACATCTCACAGTGCAATGGACGATGGCCACATGCCAAACTGCCTACTGGGGAGTCAGCTGTGTCTGCAGACAGCAGAAAGGAAGTCATACTGAAGAACCAGCCCTCATCCAACCTGCTAGGCAGCACTCGGGACATCTATGAGGAGGTGGAGATCAAACTGGGCTCGGTGGACTCACTGGCGCCCCCGCCATCCACTTGCTCTACGGAAGGAACTGCAGTCAAGCAGGACCTGGATGCAGTCAGCGTGACAGAGGTGCTAAAGGACTCAGCAGACCGGGAGAAAGCTTACCTGACCCAGTCAACTGAATACTACAGTTTGGTACCTGGGATTGAAATCGAAGACTCAGATCATGGAGAGTATGAGAATGTGGACCTCTCATGATATCAGAGGAACATCTGAAAAAAATGCCTTCACCATGTACTTGGTTGGCATACTTCACAAACATGCTGTCAGGTACATTGGAGTTTGTGTCTATTCTGTTGAATTGGATCACTGGTCAGGATGTGTTGCAGAGCACAATGAATGTCTGTTTAAAAGGAAGTTACTGAACCAATGCAAAACCATTACATTTCCATACAACATGAATGAATTACTGTTCTGATATAATAATGTGTCAAAAGGAGCTTTTCCAGACTCAGTCAGTCTGTTGCCAAGATAAGCTATTATATAGCTATTGCCTGAACATTTACATTATATCAGGTTTGTATATCTTTGTTCCCTACTGAATATTTTTTTTAGGTGTTTTAGATCAGACGTTTAATTATTGTAATATTACTCTGTATTTCTGAATCAGTTACAATGCATTATAAATTTGGTGTCACATACACCTTATAACATACATCACATTATAAAGAAAAACATTAATTAGCTTTATTTTCAAAGAAATATTCTAGAGCAAGAGAGCATTAAACAGAACCTCTGGTCTTTATCACAAGTAATTAAATCTGTCATGGTAACCATAAGAAACCAAGTTCTTTGCTCAGATTCACTTACAATATATGATGGCCTAACATTTCTCTCTCAAAGCAAAGAGTGTAGGATTGCATTTTTGCAACAATATTCAGTTGATGGGATCTGGCTAGTTCTGCATAGTGATTGGCCACATCCTTTACTGCTGATTTTTTTTTTGTTTGGTTTTGTTTGGTCCACAATGTGTAAATTTACACTTGGTCTGTTAAAAAATAATATACTCAAATTGTGCCTTATAGACCAGGGTGACTCAGTGAGCAAAATGTAGCAGAACTTTAAAAGAATAGAGAGGCTGAAAAAGTAGCTCTGTACAAATTTATATTTACACATGCATAATATGTAATACCCTTTTCTGTCTATGAATATGTATTTTTTGGTTATACGTCATTATATAAACAAAATAGAAGAAACCTAGTGCTATATTTCAGTCAGCAAAAAATATGAATTTTTAGAACTGATGGCCAAACTACATAGATTTGCAATCTGTTACAAAATATACAGTTCTGAATTATGCATAGTGTTACATTGGATATGACTGTCTGTATGAATGTAATATAAGGTCTTGTATAACTACCAGGTCAACAATGCTAAAAATGAAAATTCAAAAAGATATTTCATTCTGCAAATAAATGCTTTGACCTTATAATCTAATCTTAAGTTATCTTAATTAACTTATAATATAATCTTAATTAATTGAAGTAATCGTTGCTTGTTTAACTAAAGCCTTGTGTGAAGAATATCTAAATTTGTTAATTGTTCTTGGTCACTTCTGACCTAAGGCACAAAATATGAACTCAATATGGAGCTTTCAGAATCTCACACTGGCCTTTACAGTACACCATTTATCTGCTTTTGTGTCCCAGTAATGACCCAGCCTATTCATTAGTGTCTGAAATCGCTCAGCAGTATTAAAACCTACTCTGATTTCCTTGTGTAGGAGATTGTAATTATAGCATTGGGTTACTGAGTCACAGTAAAACTGGGAGGACTGGGTAATGGGCTCACATGTATCTCTACCTGCCTGGCTGAAGGAGAAAGTGCTATATTGTGGGGTCTGTGTGTGCCTGAGAGTTGTGAATCTTTGTTTTACAGCCCTAACACACACATATTACACTTGAGTACACACATTTTATAATTTACTGGTCTTTCATTTAAAAGCTGTTACTGCAATTATGATTGTTCCAAAATACAATTCATTAGCATATGTGCATAATCTCTATGACCATACTTTTGCATGCCCAAAAAGACCTTTTATTTTTAGTGTTTATTGTCAAACGTTCCCTTTCAGTGCATATGCACACCTTCAAAGTATTGCTTCTACTAAGTTACTAATACAGTTTAAGATACTGTATATATTTCATATATATGTAATATATCGTAAATGCAGATGCCTTAAGGCTGCACCACGTTTCTTATCACCTTTTTAACTGAGCTGGAAAACAGTAAACAATGCCCCAAAGGAAAGAAATGTTCTGCCTGTAGCATATTAACATAAGCAGTTCTGTGATGGGTCTCCTATAACCTCCAATGATCTAATTCAGCATGTAAGTCAGCGTGTTGTCTCCCTTAGTGACTAGCGCCCCCTAGTGGTAAGTTCTCAAAATAAGCATTCTGGCAAAGTGTTGATTGAAATATTTTGAAAAAAGCGCTGATATTACTATTTTGGGGAGAATTTAACCTCATATTTGACTTGTACAGACATGGAGCCTGTGGTTTTAAAGGCTTAAATAACAGTCATCTTATTTAAAAGTCAAATCTTTTATCTGTCATTATTCTGCGCTCCATCAGTACGCATGTTAAGCGTTTTCCAACTCTGGAGGACATTGTGGAAGCAGGTAAGATCTCATTTCAACATCTGACACTTAATGGGAGAAATTCTATAAATGGCAAAACTAATCCAACTAGGTAAAAAGCCATTGGTATTTGCCATTTTCATTTACTTGCTTCTAACATGCGAATATGTGGATCATACTGTCATCTCTTTGTAGTTGTTAAAGATCAGTATGTATTACTTGGATATTTTGTTTTGAATACCGGATTCATAACCATGGGGAGCTCAAGAAACTAAAACATCTGTATTCTGACTTCAATACTGGATGATACTTAACAAGGTTAGTAAACATGACATCACAAGAACAGGACGTGTAAACAATGATATAGCCTTAAGACCTGCTTAAGTGCTTTTAAACATGTCAAGATGGTATGTGCAATAAAAGTTTTCCAGGAACTAAATAACCACAGGTTAAAATGTTGCATACTCTTCCACGATGACTGGATCAGCAGCCTTCTAGTACACGCACACAGGTTAAGTGTCACTAATAAAATACTAACAGGTTTATCATGGGTGAACACATAGGGCCAACTTAAACTATGGGAACAGCAAACCGACACCTAGATGTGGCATTATCTACCAACGATACCCATTAATATATTGTCACACTTGTCTTGTTAGGATAGACATGTTTACTGGATTTTTAAAAATCATTTTATACCATTTAAAGCTGAACCTAACTGAAAAAAACCTTTACATTTAGCCAATTTATAATATTCTCTTAAGGTTTTTAACGAACTTGTGAACACTATATATTAGCCATTTCTCTACTAAATGATTTTCAATGTATGCAAGTATTGCAACGACACTGGAAAGAAAACAGCGCCCTACAACACTTGTAATTACTCTAGGAGGTTATAAACCAGTTAAAGCAGTAGATGAATATCCTGCTTAACCTTCTCAATCCTCCAAGTATTATCTAACAAAAAAACACAATGGTCAATACACTTCAGAAGATCAATAGACAGACAGAAAACTTTGACTCAACATATGAAATGAAGACAGACATAACATGCTGAATTGGGGTATTTTGTTTAATGGTTGTATCAAAGAAAGCTGTACATTTATTTGCCTTTCTTGGCCTTAATTTTCCTCAGGTAGAACTCAAGTTCTTTGCCTTCAAGGATGTAGCCATCAGCCCTACCACACTGTCCTGGTCTGGAAGCAAGGCAAGCTGAGGAGAAACAAAACACTAAACATTAAACACTTAAAACTTTATGCAAATGTTGCTGCAGGCAGCATTTGGGAATGTATCGTATCAGAAATTGTTAAATTCAGCACTGTTGTATCAGTAGCAGAACTGGTTAAACGTTTCATCATTTCATATGAATAACACTAAGACCTTACAATGAGACTTACCAAGCAGTTTTCCCTGCTGGAACTGGTCTTCCAATAGAGGACTGATCTTACTGTTCTTTCTGCGCTCATCAAACTTCTTCTGAACCTTTTTGGACCTCTTCTTGTTCAGAATATCCTCCTCCTCAGGGGTCTGGATTGAATTAATTAGCAATCACAAACTAATCAATCAATTAGCAATCACAAACTTCATAAGCACACACTTTGCATAAAATCAAATAATTATGTAAGTTTTGTATTTCAAAACAAGTCTTCCTCAGAGTCTTAAACTGCATCACTTTCATTCAGTAGCAGAACTGGACAATGTTATCATCAAGGAAAGACCAAAGTTAGAAGCATCATAAATCATTAACAGGTTAAATTTGGGCTTAACTTACCAGCTTGGCACCCTTCTTTCTTCCGAGCGGGATGGCATAGTGAGACTCGTACCACTGTCTGTAAGGAGCACTGTCCACAAGGACCACACAGTTCTTCACCAGTGTCTTGGTTCTCACCAGCTCGTTGTTAGAGGCATTGTAGACCACATCAATGATCCTGGTTTTGCGAGTACAGCCTGTAAACATTCACAACATATTTATAATGGCAGCCTGAAATGAAACGGCACAAGCTCAGCTGATCAAGTCAAACATGTGTTTTCTCAGAGTTGGAACATAGTGATATCCATCAGACTTTCAGTAGCAGAACTGGACAGATTATCTTCATTGAAAGATTGACATGCGATTTACATAAACATCATACTTTTAAAAACGCTTACATTCTGAGCCCCATGAGAAGTTGCCCACATCAAGTCTCAGGGCTCTATATTTTTTGTTTCCACCACGGACCCTTACTGTGTGGATGCGACGAGGTCCAATCTACAGAGCCACAAAACATTATATCATCACAAACACATACAACAAACCCATTGACACAAATTGACAACGTGCCATGTGTCAGTGTAACTATGACTAATCCTAACATTGGAAGGTCAAAGACTTTGACCAAAACGGTCAAAAATGACCAACCTAAGGAAATGTTTACATCACTCACATCGCCAAGAAGCGATATACATTGAAATAGCTACACGTGGCTATACAGGTACCTTGGTGTTTGCAGGAGGACGCCCGAGTTCATATTTCCTTTTCTTGTGGACGGGCTTACGTTTGCCACCGGTCTTACGGCGTTTGTGCCAGTTGTCCCTCGAAATACCTGTAGTACAAGGAGATGGAGATGCGTGTGAACACTGGATCTAAGCGAACAGTGGATGCACTTTCACTGCACACTTGAGTGCTCAGTTCTCCAAGGTGTTATCCGCATAACAAGATCGGATTCCGCAATTGGATTCATCATGTACACTCAAGTTTAAGTTTGTGCAGTTTCTATCAAAGGGTTATGCGCTTTCGCAAAAAGCTAACTTTAGCTTATGCACGTATTAGGACGCCTCCGCTGAAATTATTCACACCCAAATATTTGCAAGCTCGGTAATAAACAGGAAACTTTAACGAAATGGTTGGTAAAGACTGACGAATTAAGCAAATATAAGGCAATGTTACCTAGCTCTCAGCCTTCCAGTGGTTGACACATGCGTATGTTTAGCCGTCACGCTAACGCATCTCTACTGTAAACTACCTAGTCAAACATTATTATTAAACTCCCCAGCTCTCTTCTTCTATTCCGTCGCATTATCTACACTCTAAACCTCGCCTGAAAGCACCGTGTCCCATGAGCGCAGCCATCTTGAGACATGTCTCCAATTATTTTGCCAAGTCTTCTCCAAAAAGTGATTTTAAAAGACATTAAACGTTGCGATTTAGATCTATACCACTTGTAAACTACCTTTGCGTTATACCACAGGACAAGTTTAATCAAAGCCATCACCAGATATTGAAGATGATGACAGATTGTTCCAGCGATCAGATTCTGAAAACACATACCCATTCTCAGGCGCCGGGCTAGAAAGAGGAATCGCAAAGGATCATGGGCGGGTTTCAAGCAACAACATATCGCGAGAAATTGCGAGAGTAGTGCTTTACTAAAATTCATTTGTTACTGATGAACGGGAAAACATTAGCTTACCACCCCGTGTTATAGTTTCTTTCATTAATCATTCCCAGTCTAGTATTCTTGGGACACAGCTAACACTACACTACTATTTTAGCTTTCTCACTAGTTTGACACACCCAAGGTCATAGACCACACTAGAAATGAACAGTATTGAGAAGGCCAAAAGTGCAGGACTGAGAAACAAATAACCATGCCTGTTACTACATTAAGGGGAACAATTGTAAGCACAGTATTGATCAACATTGGTTTACTAAACTCACTAATTGAACTTTAGGTCCACCCCGCCCCTTCTAACAAGAGCAAACTTTCCTGCAAAGAATAAATCAACAGAAAATGGCCTACAATTGTTTATAATTTGTTTGTTTACATAAAGCTACTATATTTTCCAAATATCACTGTATATTCCAAAGCTGTCTGCTGTATGTGCACAGCTCCCATTAAAGTTCTGCTACATGTTGAATATTGATTACATTCTTGCTGTAACAAACTACTCAGCAACATTTTAATGAAATAAAAAGTGTGTGCTGTTGTCATCTTTATATGCTGCACCATGCGTGTTTTTAGTGGTTGGTACTCTGGCCTGCTCTCAGTCTTTTTAGAGCCCATGTATTTAATTACCATCCTAAATAAATTTCTACAAAATTTCAAAAGAAAAGAGAACCAAGGTCCATTTATAACATTTTTAATTTATACTGTACAGATGTAATTGGCAATAGTGTAGACATGTTAACGTGTACGGTGCTGAAGGCTACAGTTAATTTCTGCAAAAAAATCCTGGTGTAAAATTCGTAAACGTGGCAAAATCAGGTCACTCCTCCCAAGGGCTCATGTCTGTGTCGATGGCCACACAGTTATATGCAGCATAGCGAAGCTTCTCTTCACAAACTTTAGCACTGTGGAATGAGATTACACAGAAACAATAGAGCCAACCACGTATTGACATTTAATTCAGTGCTCATAAAAATATGAACAAACCATCCGCATATTATTTTGTATAAACTAACCTTGGGTATTTGGGTAGATAAAGGGTACTGGAACATGTGGAAGACTGAGGAAGCGCATCTGTGATTTCAGACCTAGACGAAAATGTAAATGCACTTGTTAACTATTTATTTAGGCCGCAATCCAAAAGACTATTGTTTTTTTTTATATATGATTTGTTATTCGCATGGCACTTCTTTAACTTACCCTTGTTTGTCTGGAAATATGTAGATTGGAGCAGGAAGACGACTTCTGCCAGTCACAAATCTCAAAAACCTGCTTCGATCCTCTGAGAACAGTGAAATATATATCAACATGAGCAGGAGAATCATCAATTTTAAACATTACTAGAAAGTCTTTTCATGCACGAGGAACACAACTCACCATTGGTAAAGTTCATCAGGGCTTCCCATAAATATTGGACTCTGACATCTGTTTGTTCCAAATCCTCAAAGCGTGCTGATAGATAGCAAATAAAAACATTAAAACACTTAACATAATTATGGATATTACTTCATGTATTACGTTAACAATCATTTAGGTATAAATTAAGCATGCATCCTCTACAGAACAAGATATAGAAATACTTCACATATCTTTTCCCAATCAAACTCAATGTTTAAACTTAAGGACATTTTTGATATTTTTGTAAAAAACAATTCTGCTATTGTTTCAGGTCACCACATGATGTCCAGGGGAAAACCTTCATATAAATCAAAAACTCTGAGAGAGTCACTGAATTACAGAACAGTACTGCTAACCAGTATTCGGTTCAGTGTCTACAAGAATACATGTTGAGGTAAGAGATCAATTACAAATGCTTGTGTCAGCTGGTGTGACTCACTGAGGCGTTTAAGGGCCTCCACTGTGATCTCTGGGTCTCCACACACTTTCTTCTCCACTTCCTGCCATGTCAGGAGATCAAGCACCGCCTGTGGCACCACCTTTAATAGTCCAGCTTGTATGGCTGCTATCTGTAGTGCAGAAATGCAGGCGTGGTTAAATATGGGATGAACAGAAAATACCCACTCGGTGTGTGCTGAAAAAGAAAGTTCATCACAAAGTGTTGCTATTAACGTGCTACTTTACTGCTAATTCCCAAAATAAGTTATTTTTATGACAAAACAGACCTTTTAAGACTGCAGGTAGCAATACCTGTTCTCTGCTCTCTTGAAGTCTTGCTTTCTGTACCAGGCGTATAAACTCCATGCGATCTTCATATTGAACCACCATTCCACTGCCTCCTGGAATCAGCTCCACCAGCCGCCCATCACTCAGGGGTGTGGTGTAGACGAGTTCCTGATCAAACTTAAAGTCAAACGTCTCCTTGTCCATATGCTCCATAGCCTCCAACAGCTTCACCTAATGAATTACATCAAACATGTCCCATCACACACTGCAAGAGTTCCACTGATTCCATGTTGGACAAGAAAGCAGTCAGCACCAACATGGAACAAAGATGCTAATAATAAAATGCCTGGGAAGATCTATGAGCTTCTTACTAGAACTGAGTCTACAGCAGGAAAGTCTTTGCTCCAGCTGACATCTTCTCCAATTAGCTGCTTCCACACCAGCCCTGGCAAAGCCAGAACCTGAAGAATAAATATTATGAGACTCCACCTCATGTAATACTAACATTAAATGAATCCAATTGCACTGCAATTACACAGCAAAAAATACTGACCAGAAAGTCTTTCCCACGAAGAGCTGCTCCCATAAGTTGGCCAATCCATTCAAACTTGTGGAATTCCCGGCACGAAGGATTCGGCACGTAAAAGTCTCTAGCTTCTCCTGCTCCCTACACATCAACCACATACACATCAAAAACATCTCACCAATCCTTTTACAATATCATTATACAAAAAAGGTTCATAGCTTCTTTGCTAGTCAGGTTGAACAACACTGGAGTGAGTCTTAGACCAACTACAAAGAAAGCCAACAGAACAGATCAGGGTGTATAACAAAAAAGTATTACCTGGTTCGAGGTTCGAGTGAAGAATGGAAGAGGCAAGGGGCATTCTGATGAGCTGGGACAAAGCTCTTCGGACATGTCTGCCAGGCTGTCTCGAAATCCACCCCCTACAGAGAAACACAATAGGTGAGAACTGGATACTGTGTTTTTTCATACAGACCTGTGAACTTCTGGTATGTAGGGAAGCTTATCACTATTTGACCTTGATCAATGATGCCTTCTGCAATAAATTTACACTCCCACCACTGGTCATATCGTGCTGGCCACCTGGATCAAAGCAAAGATTCATTTTATGAATGTCTGTATTAAGTACAAAACAAGAAATAAACACTACAAAATAAAATCTTTTTTTTTTTTTACCTGTAATCCAGAGTCTTTTCATACTTGTCAGATGGCTTTAGACCCTCATACACCTACAGTAAAAATAACAAATCTTATTTTATCCATTTTATCCTCTGAAATTAAATATAACGTAAAATTTAATTTTTTAATTGTATTGTCACTTGTTGTTTGGAGTACCTGAGTGAAGACCGCGTTTTTGCATGTGGGGTCCAGAGTGGGGTTGTCACGGTGCTCCATAGCAAGGCGTCGGTTTATGTAAAGGCGGGGCATAAAGTTAGGCTTACTGGTCTCAGAGTCCTTCAGGCACTGGGTGATGAGGGCAGAGCGGCGCTTTGACAACAACAGGAACTGCTTTATGCTCTAATGGGCAGCACAGGGTTCAAGAAAACCGAAACATTTAGAGAATTTGCAGATGTATGTACATTTAGATGTATATGTGGACTGGCACAAGACAAACTTAACCTAACCAAGAATACTAACTTTGATCTGGTTGAATGTTCCAAGACTGTAGTCCCATGCGGGAACCATATGAGGCAGTAGGCTGTCCAGAAGTGTAATGAACCTACAGAAACAAAGACAACACTGAGAGGTGCCAAGACTGTACTGGAAGCAGTCTGGAGGCCTTACACTAGACAAACATACAAATGGTTTCTCCCTAAACCATTGATGATAGTTTAATATGCTCACAAACACAGTGAGAGCACTACCTCTGAATGACCAGTGCACGCCGATAGAGAACATCAGGGGGTGTGCCCTCCAGTCTTGGGTAGCGCACTAGGTTGGGAGACTGAAACACTTCTGCGTTCAGGCCCAGGTCACGCTCGCAGGATGATTTGATCTTTAGACCTCTAATCCGTACATCAATTCCCTCATCTACAGCCAGGCACAATTGTAATTAAAATTAATAATTACAATCAATAATTGAGCTTATGAATTTCTTTTTTTTGAGTGAAGCATGTTGTTTAAATAAACTTTACCTCTACATTCCTCAATCCTGATCTCGATAACAGGCAAGTGTGATGTCATATCCTCCAGAACGCAGACCTCCCCTATCAAATTGCTGTGAGAGAAATTGTTGCAAAACTGGTTAGTTCTGACAAAAGATGTGATCAAAATGTTTTTTCTAATGCAATATAATTCATACATTTAAGTTTTAGATTGTAGATTGTATAAATCGTAGTAAAGTGTCCAAATACTTTTCAGAAACACTGTGTATCTGTAGTGTAGAACTTACTCATCTATTGTTACATCACTGTATTTCTTAAGGTTATCCCCTTCTCCACCATACACAGTCACTCTCTTAGGCATGTAGTTATCGTCTGTTGAGTCCACTGTTAATATCAGTTTACTAAATGAGGAAAAAATAAACCAATACTGAAAGAAGAATGTGGACACTCAGCATTCAGCAAGAAAATAATTGCAATAGTCACTAGCAGATTATTGGAGTTGTGCTTACTTGACCACAGTGCCTCTTTTCATGTGCAGACGGATCCAGTGCTGTCCCTGCATGCCATCACTCTCCCAGTATGTCTCAGTGTCTCCATCTGTCAGGTAGCTCGCTCCACCACTAGGGTCCTCCTTTAAACATCAAAAAAAAAAAAAAAAAGAGTGAACAAAAACAAAAATTTCTCCACTCTTTATTACTGTAAATGAAACATTCTCCACACAGGCACATGCACACAGATGCTTCTTGCTTTGCATGCTTAAGTATGCATTGTTGAATTTAGAGAGGTGTCAGACCACAGTTAAAAACACAGTGCAAGTATGCATTGCTGGAAATTGCAGTGGACAGTTCCTCTACAGTCAGTCTCTTTTTGGAGCAACAGTTCAGTAAGCCGATATTTATTGCATATATACATATTTACTTATATACATATTATTGCAACAACAATGCACATGCATTTGAAGGTTACTCTATTGCCCTCTTTAGGTTTGTTTTCACCTCGACACAAGATTGCACCATAAGTATGTTTAACATGACCGCGTACTTGCAATGCATTGGCCAAGCTTTCACATCTGTGTTTGTGTACTTGCATTAAGTATGTTTTTGGGCAGAAATAACATGATTGTGAGCATTCGTGTACCGAACTAGAGGACACATCAATGCTGGTCACGCATTGTTTCACACTGCCAAGATTTTCATCTTCCTTTCCAATGTGGTCATAGAAGTAGTGAACAAGGTCCTCATCACATTCAAATGTCCATGTAGGAGGTATATGCCTGGAGAGACAGAGTGTTTTCTTTAAATGCATACAATTTATAACAAGGTTATCTACTAACCATAGCAGGACTGCTCTAAACCTATGAAGGACATGTTTCATAATCTGGCTAATGTGAATTATAATGTGGATATTATCAAAGCTCTCACCTTAGTTTCCGAACAGCAGCCTCATCTGGTTCTGCCACCTTGGGTTTGGCACCCAAATGTAAAGAGTGTTCCACATCCACCACCTGCTCCCATCTACCCAAGCCAAAAAAAAAGGGTAATTTTATCAGCAAATGATGGTACTTCATATCCAGCAAAACATCCAAATACACAGCCATCTGTCTTAGTGTTTCTTAGAGAATAATTTAAATACCGAACTGTTACTAAACTTATTATGACTATTCCTAGACATCTAATAACAGCGTATTTTCTCCTTCATCTAGATATATTTGATGAATTTCCCTTTAATGCCAGAAAAATACTGCACAGCTTATGTGTAAAAACAACACATTAGCATACACATTTACTCCTTTTTGGAAATTAATGAAGCGAGTTTGCATGGTTCACAGATTCAGGGAGGAAATCACAAAGGTAGAAACCTGCTACAAGGCTTGTGGTCATAGCCAAACAGCTGCTGTTGTCGACTAATGGTGTCAGGAGATTCCACTGGCACAAGTCTGTCTCCACCCTCTGTGTGTTTACACACCAGAATCCAGCCTTCCTCTATGTCCAGCCCAGCGCGATACTCCTCCAGCTGCTCCTGTGAATGACAGGACAGTCAAACACAACGCCTGAGTTTTGTTTGACAAACAAAACAGACTAAATCTCATTTGAATGGCCATCTCATTACAACCATAGAGCTGCAGAGTGGAAAATTCTGAGAGCTCCACATGTCGTGACGTCATTGACCAGGAAGTCATGTTAAAGACACGTAAATGGAGATCAGTAACAAATATGAAAATACAGATCAATCAGATTCGTTTCTGACACCATTTCCCGAGAGGACCTCATGCAAACCGATTATTACCTTGCTTATTTTGACCCACAGGCCATGGCTGTTGCAGTATTCTTCCCCTGTTGTCCGTATGCACGTCCCTTTTTTTGGCTCAATGTTACACTTGCATGTTTTCTTGTTTGGCGCCTGATGTGGGCTCTCCCACACTGACACCAGACTCTTTCCACATGTGTTACCAGCTGTTGACGACGACGCGGAAGTGGAGCCTGATGACGAATCTTTACAGATTTTGTAGCAAACCTCTTTCGGCACATAACATAAAGACTCCGGTAGAGGTTCACTCTTTCGGAAACATTCAATGCACCTATTTAAAAACCGGATCCTCCCCAGTAGGGTGTGAGGGTTGTCGGCCGGAGACATCTCAAAGTTTCAGTGTGCTAGCCTGACAGCTAGCTGTAGATGTGTCAACAACACTGAGCAGTTTGGTTGTCAGCGATCATTACACTTACATATGCTTTCCCTTTATTTACCTATTTGCCGGTGTTAACTGAGATCCCGTGTAGTAAACAAACAATACGACAAAAGTCTACACGCAGCTAAGCATTTTACTGATCTTTCTCACCGATGTTGGCATCAGAGCTAATCGACAGGCATATGTCAAGACAGCTATAAGTCTCTCTCTGCCTATCTGAAGGGTTCTCCGCCCATGTGTGTTTACGTCACACCACCGTTAGACAATCCGCCTGGTACACACACACATTTCAAATGAATTTGTTAAAATTTATATGCAATTTAAAATTCTGTTTTTGTTCATTTTTATGTACATTGTGCCATTTTTATGTTTTTGTGCATTTTATATATATTTAGATAATTTAGTTGATCTTTTTCTTATGTCATTCTTGAAGGTGTGTAATATCGTCAGCACGATATTACACACAAACGTAAAATAAACGAAAAGTAAGTAAATAATAAGTAAATAAGTAAAACAAGTAAAATATATACCATCACAATAATAATAATAATAATAATAATAATTAGTTATTATTATTATAATAGTACTATCATTATGTTATAGAATTATTATTATATACTTGTATTTGCCAGATGTATTTATTCTTCATTATTCGTCGCACAAAACACAGGAAAGGTTAATAAAGTAGGTCTTTGTCAATATTATTTGTATTATTATCATCACATTTACAGTTACGTAAGAAAGTAGGCTAAAAGTTACAGAGCTGCGGTACTTGAGCACGTGATGAAGCAAAGGCTGGTGATTGGTTGTACTCCGTTCTTTCTGTGGGGTGAAAGTTTTAGCAGGACATTCAAGACAAGAAACTAAACAGTCGGTAAATAAATAGAAATGCTTTTTAATAAGGTAAATACACCTTTCTATTGTTTTAAATGCAAGCAATTGCTGATTTTGTTCCCGACATATTCTCGCCAGTTAATGCATGTCAAATATAATTTTTGGGGGTCGTGAGATAACGTAGTCAACCACAGTAGCTGCATTCTCAAACAAACCGATATAGGTTAGTGAAAACAACAAAAACAACTTTCAAAAACAACAAAACTCACCCTATATTAGCTATAAATACTAACTGCAGAAATATTACACATAGAAAATATGTTAGTGACTATTTCTAACGACGTTTTGGGTCATTTCCTCGTGGCTGACTGCCAGGATTTATTATGTGCAGTAGGATGTCTTTACAATCATCAGTACAGAGTATGTAACGTGTATTTAATAACTGCCTGGCAGGTTTTGAGGGCAGGTGTTCAGGCTGGTCTTAGGTTTCAGAGCACTGGTGCTCAAGCTAGTGTCAGAGTTGCTGCTTCCTCCAAAACAGCTCATGGAGGGTTCAGCTTTGGTATGTAGAATTGTTTTCTTTGTATAATTTAATACTTCAGCTTACTGTGTTTCAAAAAGGCCCAATTAAATAAACCAGTTTTTACATTTCAACAGAATTAACTGACCAGCAAAAAGAGTTTCAGGAGCTGGCTAGAAAGTTTGCACGGGAGGAGATTATTCCTGCTGCCCCAGAATATGATAAAAGCGGTGAAGTAAGTTGTTTATATCATAAGTGCAACTTTAACATATAGCATTGTATGGCATATTTCATGTATTAAAGCATATGATCTATTTAAGAAATGGCCATTTCTGATGTTTTCTTGGCAGTATCCATTTCCTCTGATTAAAAGAGCATGGGAGCTGGGTCTAATGAACGGGCATATTCCAGAGGATTGTGGTAGGTACTTTATCATCTAAATTGAGCATCCTAAGCCCGGGTGACTTCATTCTTATTGAGCTGGATGTTGTCAATACCTTCACAGGTGGAATGGGTCTGGGCATATTTGATGCATGCCTCATCACAGAAGAGCTGGCCTACGGCTGCACTGGAGTACAGACAGCTATTGAGGCAAACTCTCTTGGAGTACGTCTAAGCTTTCTGATCTTATTTTGGAATTTTATTTAATGTTTTTTTTAAAGTTTAGACATGTGAGTTTACTTTTTCTTTATTAAGACCATGTTTTTTTTACTGTAAACTTTCTTTAATTCCCTTGTAATTACTGTTGCAAAATGGCAAATGCTTTTTTCCATAAATTGCATTTTATTTTTATTTTTCAATGCAGCAAATGCCAGTCATTATTGCTGGTAATGATGCCCAGAGGAAGAAATATTTGGGCAGAATGACAGAGGAACCACTAATGTGTGTAAGTGTCTAATTTTTCAAGACTGTTTTTAAAGTGTGCAAGTGAGCCTTTCCAAGGTAGTAATCAACATACACATTGATATTAACCAAGCATGTTTATTTTTGTTGACAGGCATACTGCGTGACTGAGCCAGGGGCTGGCTCTGATGTGGCTGGAATAAAGACCCGGGCTGTTAAGAAAGGAGATGATTATGTGATCAATGGTCAGAAAATGTGGATTACCAATGGGGGTAAAGCAAACTGGTAAGTAATGCACTTCAGACTCCACTGAATAATTCGTAACTCATTGGTGTTATGGGCTAATTATAATCCCTTTTTTATATAAACCCATATATAGGTATTTCCTGTTGGCTCGCACAGACCCTGACCCTAAATGCCCGGCTAGCAAAGCTTTCACAGGCTTTATTGTTGAAGCTGATACCCTAGGAGTCCAAAAGGGCAGAAAGGTAAGAGCTGATAACAACATTAGTTGAAAAATTACACACACTTACATGATAACAATATTGTACTACTAATGCAATATACTGTGAGCTTCAAACCACTCTCAGTTTGCTTGTTGCTTGAGTTTGCTTGCACTTATTCCATGTTTCTTATCTTGGCTACAGGAAATGAACATGGGTCAGAGATGCTCTGACACCAGGGGCATCACGTTTGAGGATGTAGTCGTTCCAAAAGAGAATGTTTTGATTGGAGAGGGAGCTGGCTTTAAAATTGCCATGGGTGCATTTGACAAGACTAGGCCACCAGTAAGTATTTATTGTATTTGAATTAGCAATAATAATTATAACTGTCATTCTTCAAATGGCTGATTTGGTCTAATCACAATCATATCGGCTATGTCTTGATGTTTCATACACTTCAAATAAGGGCCATGCAATAACAGATGAATAAACACTATCCCCTATATCAAATCAAATTTTTAGTATTTCTGATTTTCAGGTAGCTGCAGGTGCCACAGGACTTGCACAGAGAGCGCTGGATGAGGCCACTAAGTATGCTTTGGAGAGGAAGACTTTTGGCAGGCTAATTGCAGAGGTAAATATACTTCAGACATGATTGACAATCTAAACTAAGTTTTTGATAGACTTTCATGTGTAATTTATCAAATAAATCTACGGTGTACATAATACATGAGATGTTTTTGTCCTCTAACCCCCAGCACCAAGCAGTGTCATTCCTGCTTGCTGAAATGGCCATGAAGGTGGAGCTTGCTAGGATGGCCTATCAGAGATCAGCCTGGGAAGTGGATATGGGCCGCAGGAACACTTACTATGCTTCGATTGCCAAGGCCTTTGCTGGAGACATTGCAAACCAGTGTGCCACTGATGCTGTCCAGATCTTCGGTGGAAACGGTTTCAATAGTGAATATCCTGTGGAGAAGCTGATGAGAGACGCTAAGATTTATCAGGTCAGAATTGTAGGCGCAATCTTCATACCTTTTTTTATTGGTAAAGATGCCAATTTGACTACCTTATGTTCTGCTTTCCACAGATTTATGAAGGAACTGCTCAGATCCAAAGGCTTATTATCTCAAGAGAGCACCTTGGGAAATACAAACAGTGAACATACATGTCCAGGAATGAAGCTAATCTTTTGGTTTAGAGACTTTTGTACATGATAATGTTTTGATGGATGGATCTCAGGATTATTGCAGATTCTCAGTTGCCTACACAGAGCTTCAGTTGCCTTGTCATATCAGTGTCATACTTGTCATATAATGATCATCAATGCTACAAATGACAATATGTGTTTGTAGCATTGAACAATAAATGTTAATGAAATGTTCACATTAAATGGGAAATCTGAACAATGTAACATTAGTAACACAACTTTTCCATGTTTGTTTTCTAACAGATTATGTGCTCAAAATAAAATAACCTGTTTTGAAAATGAGGTTAGATGAGTGGTTTAGTTGTTCTGTAATGTACAGGTACGAGAGCTTTTTCTTCACGTATAACAAACCATCGGGCAATCTCCGCTTTATGACATGCTTTAGCTAAGATACCAAAGTGAATATAACAATGTCAACAATACAAGTAAACATCTACAATGCAGCTTGCTCTCTTGCGATATTTTTTGTCCTTTGTGTGCACCCATGATAACAAGTATCATGGGTGCCGCTGGACTATATGCCGCTGAGAAGCGGCATATAGTCCACAGTATCTTTTGATTACCAGGATGGCAACGTAAAATCTGCTGTTTGTGTGTGTTTTTTTTTATTTTTTGTGCTAATGCATTTGCCTTGAACATTAAAATAAACGATTGATTTAGATTTTAAACAAGACAATAGCCCACATTAAAAGCTGATAACGAGAAAAACATAAACATGCTTGTCGTTCTCAAATATTTCAGCAACACTTGCAGTCTGGGGTTTAAATTAAGTCGAAACAATGAACTGAAAATCAGATCAGTCTTATTTTATTTAAGCTACTACATAAACTGCATACTCATAATAGATAGATTATGAGTATGCAAAATGGATTGCAGTATTTATGTTAATTGACAGGTCATACTTCGCCTTGTAGGGGATCTAGGTCAAAGACGTGATTATTAAACCTGATGCTCCAAGCACTATCTTTTTAGACAACTATGCAGACTATATCGTGGCTTATGGCTCCAAGAAGGATGATTATGTAAGTTAAAAGCCTTAATAATACAAAGATGTTTTTTTTTTCATTTTTGAAGGTTTTCCTTCATCATATCAATTTAGCTGGAGGCATGTTTCTAATTCTGTTGATTCTTATTAACATACTGTAAATATTTTGTATTCGTTCCTGTAGGAGTATACTTGAGAGTGAGTGGCATCTACTGGGGCCTGACAGTGATGGATCTGATGGGTCAGCTCTCTCGAATGAACTGTGAGGAAATCATAGAGTTCATCAAGTTCTGCCAGCTTGACTGTGGAGGCATCAGTGCCAGCATTGGCCACGACCCTCATCTTCTCTACATCCTCAGTGCTGTGCAGGTCAGAGGAAATCTAATCTAGAATGCAATTATAATAGTTCCTAGAAAATTGTTGCAAAATGTTTACAAAGAAGTGGGAGAAAAAATCTTTTTGACCTCCTTTTAAGATCCTGTGCTTGTATGATAGCATCAGTGTCATTGATGTGGGCAAGTGGTAGATTATGTTAAAGGACTGCAACAAGAGGACGGCTCATTCGCAGTGGACAAATGGGGTACATTTATACACTTTATAATCATAGTAACCTATTACTTCAGTCTGAAACAAACCACCTTTAGATTTTATATACTTATATAAATTCTTGTTATTTATTCAACAGGGGAAATAAATACACTGTTTTCCTTTTGTGCAGCTACAACATTGGCACTACTGGTCTGGGTTATTTTGTATTTTGTAATATTATACATAAATGTCTATTCATGGTTATTCTTGCAAGTTTTAAGTGCATATAACATATTTCTCTTCAGGGAAAGTTGGATGCGATCAACATAGACAAGGCAATGGAGTTTGTGCTGTCCTGCATGAGCTTTGATGGAGGATTTGGTTGTAGGCCTGGTTCAGAGTCACATGCTGGACAGGTAAAGTTTTGTCTACACTGCCAGTCAAAAGTTAGGAAACACATTTCTTTGTTCATGATTTTTAAATTTATGAATAATAGTAAACTTATCAAAATTATGAAATAACACAAATGTAACTTTAGGAATTATGTTGTGGCCAAAGAAAATAAAAAATAAGGTAAAATAGGATATATTCTAGCATATTGAATATAGTCACCCTTCGTCTAGAATTTACAAAAATTTTCTTGACATTTTCCATCACCCAGTTTCTTGAGGAATCATCCTGAGAAGATCTTTAAAGGGTTTTGAAGGAGTTCCCCTCTATCCTGCGCTCTTATTGGCTGCTTTCTTCTTCATTATTTGGTCCAAAACAGCTATTTCAAAAACTATTTCAGAAAGCTATTTTGTCCATTACTGAACAGCTGCATCAGGTAAATGCAGATCTGTTGGGCTGGTGGCTCTGTGAAAGACAGCTGCCATCAGGAGGCCTGAATGGGAGACCAGAGAAGGTGAGCTGTCCTGCAGATCAAGGTTGTTTTTGTTAACTAAACAGTATCACAGCCTACTTTAAGCCTACTTAACAAAATACAAACAAATAGAAACATAAAAACTACAAACAAAACGTAAATTATTCATTCACTATAAAACAATCTAAAACTAAACCAAAGTTTAAAGAAGTAAGACAAGAGTAATAATCAAACTAAATTAAAATAGAAATTAGGGAGATTTTTGAAAACCATAATAACAAACACCACTGTGACCACGGCAGGTTTCAGATTTTTACTTTACTGGTTTTAGCTGCCTGATGTCTGCTATTCCTGGTGGGTTCTTGCTTCTTTTGAAAATCATTGGCAAAATCCACTGGATTGACAAAATAAAACTGCGCAATTTTATTCCTGCCTGCCA
Organism: Chromobotia macracanthus; assembly: GCA_036877525.1. NCBI lineage: Eukaryota > Metazoa > Chordata > Actinopteri > Cypriniformes > Botiidae > Chromobotia > Chromobotia macracanthus. The sequence goes on from JAZGTH010000013.1 coordinate 3,647,214, forward strand.
GGATGAAGAGACTGGAGGGTTTGCAGATAGGCGTGGAGACATGGTAAGCTTAGATCGGAAGTTGCACAAGCAGAACGGAAAAGTTGTTTTATGTAGGACTCAATATTCATCAAAGAGATTTTATCAGTCTCAGCAGTTCATTGCCAGGTACATTTATTTCTCTCTTCTTTTCATCCCCCATCCAGGTGGATCCGTTCCACACTCTGTTTGGTGTGGCTGGGCTGTCTTTGCTGGGAGATGAGCAGATCAAACCAGTGAACCCTGTGTTTTGTATGCCTGAAGATGTGCTTCTGAGGATTGGCCTTCAACCAGACTTGCTGAGCTAAGTTGAAATACTCAATGTGGCTGTTTCGCTCCCCTCCTTCCTGTGCGCAGCCAGCCCTGTTCTGAAACAGGCAAACCGTGGAGAACACCGCATGTTGCTGTCATTTTCAACTAATATTAGGAGCAACCTTCAGAGGGACCAAGGACTTTAGGAAACTCGGCTGTAAAGAGACTTTACATTGTGTCCTTTTGTTTTAAGTATAATTCGCTTGTCATTAGGTATGCACAGTATGCAAGATGACCTTTATGTCTCTTTCTGCTCTTTGTTTCTTAAAGATGCTAAGTTACATCAGGGATTTGTAGCCTTCATGGAGCATGTTCAAATAGAAGTTTATTTATATTAATAATTCAGGAGGTCATTTTTCATGTTTGATGCTATGAGTGTTTAATAAATGAGGAGAGAGTTATGTTTAATAGTGTTCTTTAAATTAGTATGCAGGACAGAGTACAATATATGCTTAAAAGAGGGCATCTAAAGCATTCACACATTACATCACATTTTATCTAGCAGTATGGATTTCATGCAAAAGATTAATTTTATGTGCAGATTCTTTAACTGTGGTTTGGAGATTGCCAGTTGTGTGGGTAGAGTAAATGCTAAAACCCAAGTGATTTCACATTATTTTTAACGTCTTGACACACATTTCAGTTTGTTTTGAACATCATTGTTCCACACAGTTCCTGGTAGTTTCTTCAGATTGTGCTTATAAGTACATAATTTATACAAAATATGAATATTTATATAAGGAACTAATTATAGCTGGTTTCTTCAGGTGAATCATTGTCAGGTGTAGCTCAATATGTGTTCCCTGCAAGGAGTCAAGTACTAATTACCCCTCGAACCTCTGACAGATTGTGATGAGACCTTGATGGCCTGCTGTTATAGTGTTTCTCAGAAGTACTTGCAGATTTGAACAGTGGAAGTTAGAGATGTTGATATCATATAATCAATAAAACAATTAACAATAATTGTCAATGTCTGAGGCTTTCATAGATTTAAGTGGCGTTACACACAAATCTATGAAATTCAGCTTAAAATGATTTTTACATGTGGTACGAAAATATTACATTTGGTTTTAAATTGTATTTCTACTAGCTTTTAAGTTTTAAATGTTAAAAAAGTGTGTGTAGTTCATTAGGAAAGCAGTAATCGACAGACCCCTGGCAGATTTGCAGGAATAAACACAAGGGTTGTTAAGCTACAGTGAAACCCCACTGGCTTTCATTAGAGGCTGTTCTGAGTGTGAGATATGTGACACATGCATGTCACCACAGTCTCCTGGCACTTGTTATTTTGTTGTTAGGTCCCCCCACACACGCACATGCAAAACCATTTACAACCTAGGCTTTTATGAAGACACATGATTAAGACCACAATATCACAACCACCATAATTCTTGATTTAAACATTTATTTTGGGCAAAAATGCCTGGTTATTTGTTGTTACTTTTGTGTATTTCAACTTTTATAAGGAGTTTAATAAATAAAACTACATTTTTTCAGTGATAATCTACAGCCTGGTGGAGACACCAGCATTTTATGATGGCAACCAGAAATGCTGATCTTTTCAGCAGGGGAGCCAGGCCACCAATTCTTGACCTAATAAATGAAAGATGCAAAAGTTTAGAGCTTATATCAGCACAACAGCCTGAATGTCAGCAACAAAATGCTGATCCATCACCCTACCAGAGAATTTATTCTAGGTATTTTACAAAAGTTTACTATTACACAAAATTAGGTAAATGATTATTATAAATGGAAAGTATGACTCTGACATCTTCCACAGTAATGTTAAAAAAAGAGTGACAAAAGACTTACCTAACTAAGTCACACTCTTCAAGTGGTATTTTCTCCAAGTGGCTACATAGCCAGCTTTTGCGTTTAGTATTTCCTAATTAGGCTACTTACCAAAGCTCCTACAGTATTGAGTGTATTGATCCTTTAAATATTTTAGGGTAAAGTGGTTGCTAAGAACTTTGCTGCTGTGTGAATTTGAACAAGAGGAATACTTAAGCATCCTGGGGGATATACTAAGTGATGGTCCTAGAGTACTTCAGGGGGAACTCAATGGCAATAAAGTGAAAAAAATTCAACAAACAACAACAAAAACTAGTTGTAATGGTGAGACCTCATAACGCTTTCCATAAACGTCCTAATGATGTCTTTGCTTTTTCTGTATGCCAGGAAAGACTGCAAAATGATATTTACGAACTAAATGTAGGACATTATTCATCCGTGCCTGGACTGTATTTGCCAACTGAATGAAATCTAATAGAAAGGTAATTAAATCCCTCAGGGGATGATGAGTTTCAAATAACAATGTGGAAATTTTACTAATAAATTGCTTATAAATTTCAAAAATCTATAGCCCATGTAACAAGGTATGTAATATTACAATAATTGGGTATATTTTCATTAAGATAACAATCATTGTGAGATGGGATCTGTAGTTTGATGAGGTGTAACTGATAACAACTTTAAATTTTATTTACCTGGCATGCTGGTTCTGAAATTCCCCCAAATAAACCAGTTTTAGAGATAACGTTAACCTTATTTACAATACAAACAGGAGCACCAAACTCTTGAATGTCAAACCTTGCATGTGTGCTCTGAAAGCTCTAATACAAATTCAGACACCTTGTCCTGCAAAACACTCTGTTTCCCATTGTTTAAAAGGTCTGCATTTTGGGGATAATTATATTGTTTGATGAGTAGATCTAGTCCACGCTTAATGGCCTTCTTTGATATGTGGCCTCTGGCATTATTCTTGTTGTCTTGGAAGTATTGTGACAACATCTTGCTGCTTTGGTTTGGCCACAGATCATCCTGCTCACTCAAGGGCTTCATAATCACTGCTGTGGGAGGTTTACAAAGATCACATTTTTGATGGGCTGGTGTTGCTCTTCTGTGAAGGGTGAATTGTGTACGAGAATACGTACAAGAATTGGTCTTCAAATCTGCCTTGCTGTTATATGAAGAATTCTTAGGTGATGCTTGGGAAGTCCTCTGAGGATCTGCAAGTTGATCTTTTTCATTGCATTCACTTGAGGATAATTCCTTATTGTTTTGCCCCAAGCTGGTTTTAAAATCCCTATATGGTGAAATGCAGTTTTTAGACCTCTCCAACTGTGTGCCACTGGAACTCTGTTTCTTACATGCTTCTGTCTCTAGAGTTAGTGTATGTTGGTCAGTACGTGACGAATCGATTTCAACAGTGGCTTCATCAGACAAACAATGTTTCAAGCTGTCATGCCTCTGGCCAAACATGAGTTCTGACATCAATGAGTCTTCGCTTTCAACATTCAAGTCAATACTACCAAGCTTTCTTGCTTTTTTGGATTCTTTAAAAGTTGAAAATGCAATACTTACTGATCTCAGATGAGCAGAATAGGCTTGATGACAATATCCACTTATTATGTTTATGTCCGTCAATGTCTTTTGAACCTCTTGTATTTCTTTGTTGATCAAAAACATAGCTCTCCTGTGATCTTTGGCAAGACTTTTCTGCTCATCCACAAATCTTTTCATTTCATAAAGGTTTTTGAAGTGAGCTCTTTGTAGATGTTTTTCTCTTGATATGTTCCTTTCTCTTCCTTTAAAACAGTTCATGTCTCAGACAGACAACATGCACTGAATGCTCAGGAGCTCTGAGACATGTTTGTGCTTTACCTCGGGATTACCTCAGGGAGGAAACCGTGGGAGTCCAATATTTACAACAGAAACACAGATGTAGGTTAGACAGAAGCTGAATATAGTATTTACAATATAAATAAGAAAATGTTATGAATGCTATTGGCTTTACACGTTTAAAAAAATACCCTTGCCACAATACCTGTAAAGAAAAGCAAGTGTGACCGACAAGATTAACTAAAAACCACCCTTCACAAGGGGGCAGCAAAGTTCCACTTATTAATTCAGGAACCCGGCTCAGTTGCACACGCTGTATTGTCAAATGATCGATATATAATTAAATAAATACATCTCTTGTTGTTTATAATGATAAATTACAAGATAACATACAAGATTATGATGGCGTGACAAAGACTCATGATGAAAGACAGAAATGTTTCTGTCATTATACAATATACATTTTTTTATATGATGAAATTTCTCAAATGGCTCGTGGAGTATTGCTTTTCTATAACTTTTAAAGCCGCTATGTGTTTGCTTTACAACTCCGTCTTCAAGCCTGCAGATCCTGCACTCCTGCTTTTCTAGCCCATGTATTTTTTATCATAGTCTACATTGCATAAAATATTCAGATAGGACGTTCAGTTTTCTGAGCCCAACCAGGCCACCGATCCCTCACCTAAGAGCTGAAAGAGCATCCAGGCCAAAAGCTGATATCAGTAGAGCCCTGCCTAAATGTCAAGCCATGTATGATGGCCATTATTCGTTTCAGCCATCTTGCATCTGTGCATGTCAAAGGCTATCATGGTTAAAATTCTAGTGTACAAATAAGCTAAATAGATGCTTTGCCTGTTCAGTAGTAATCCTTTTTGGATATTCTTTTTAAATTCAGAAGCCTGGACAGAATAATGCAAATTGTGTATGAAGGTACAATCTAGCTTTAATCTTGTTTCTGATCCCAATGGGTAGAGCAATAAAACAAACAATTTCTTTTTAGTGAATATTTATACAGCAACATAGTAAAATAAATGTATTACAAATCAAATCAACTATAGGGATATAGCATAGATGCTGTATATGGTAACCATAACCATAGTTACCATATGCAAAACCTTTGATGTATCAAGACATTTGGATACATTATTGAAATTATGCTTCTGATCAATACAATCTTCTGTTTATTTAATCACTTTTGCCATTTCATAACTGTGTTGTAGTATTTTACAACTCTTGTAATGAAAAATAATTTGGGCATTCTGCATCCTCTCTGCCAAGTTAACACTGTTTTTCATTTTCAGCTTTGGTCTTTAGCCCTTTAAACTTTTTACTTTATTAGGACTTTTTAATCCTGAAATGATTTCACTTATTCAACACATTGATAAACTGTTGATTTAATCACTTTGAATATAACGTTTCAAAATGCAAAAATGTCAGGGATTCTCATGACCTACATAATTCCACAACATTTAAATATGTTCTATGTTAGATCAGCTCAGCTCAAATTGCCTCCAGACTTTGCACATGATGTCCTCACGGATAAGGAAAGTTTTATAAGGCAGAGTGACAAGCAGTGTTTGGGCAAGTGTTGTGGTGTTTTTTTTTGCCATTTTGTGAAAAAAATCAAAAGGTCTTTTACCCCGGGGTGCCTTCAGCTTCATTGTATCCTATATGTCAGCAGAGACCATCTCATTATACAATGTTTATTATAGGTTCATATGAGACACATTCACATCTGCTATTGTTAAAACACACACAGACCACGTTCCATAAAATTCTAAATGCCAAAATGTCATTTGTCAACTTTAGGCAATAAATCCCCGTTTCCCATCTTTTCTCACAGCAACACTGCTATCTTAGCATCTTTTAGACAAAAATGCTTTATTTTTCGTTTTTAATTTCAGCATGTTTGTTCAGTTTGACAAAACATGTTGTCTGTACAAAACGTCACATGAAAAAGAGGACACAATCAAATCAGATGGAAATAAATGCTTTCTGTCTCTTTAAATACTGAATACAGTTTGACAAGATCACAATAACAACAGTAAGAGTGAACGAGTGGGCCCATCTGGATGCGTCCGACTGCTGACTCACACGCTGGATCGTCACTCAAGACGCTAAAACCATTCCTCATATCACATGAATAATTAATGTTGCTTTTAAATGCTACAAAAATAACATGAAATAGAATACAAAAAATCCATTTCCTTTTTGTCCAAGCCTGCAGTGCTGTCATCTTACACTGGTGATTTAATCCCTGATCTTCAGAGATCATTTTTGAAACAATTGTTTTTGTTTCATTGCTTGTTCATTCCACAGAGCTGAAAAGAAAAACAATGCAGTCTTGTTAAGCGGCATTTGGGTTCTGCACCAAAGCAAGTATATTCTAATCTAGGAGATTCCGAGTCCTTGTTCTTCTAGAAGATTCCACTACACAGATACACAGTTTTGAGGTGAGGGCCAGCAGTGTGCACTGACATCTGACTGTCTGATCCACACAGCATCAGCTGAGCCTTTACGCCAGAGAAGTGTCTAGAAGGTCTGGGAGTCTATTTTTATTTTGTTGCTAATAAAAATATATCTTCGCTATTGTAAGAAGATCAGTTTCACAGTGTTTCACATGCATGTGAATTTCTACTAGTTCCCTAACTGCTGGCTACCACAAAACACGGGTTTCTCTTCCTTCAAATGCAAAAAAAAAACAAACTCTGAAGAGAGTCCTTTGGTGTCATTTGTTGTTAGAGAAAAACTCTGAGTAGATAGGGACTTGATTATGATGTAGATTTAAAGATGATGTGGGGGAGATTATAGCTAATCAGTGTTTAAAATCATTTGTAAACCATTGATTGAAACTGCGATGCCCGACACTGTGAAAAAATGGCATGTTAAGCCTTGATTATATGACAGCATATATAAAAGGTCACATTCCACAACAGACTCCAGGTGTTCAAGTCTCATTACTGCTTTACATCGGCTGCTAATTTGTCCCATAAGCATGAAGCCCCAGAGTAGGCCAAATGTCTCTGTTCTGAGATCAGCCGTGAAGAACTCCAGGCTCAATCAGTAAAGAGGATGCATGACTCAGATTGCGCATTAGCCCATGGGCTGGGGGGCTGGATAAGTGGGCTTCCCTGAGGGAGTGTGGACAGAGGGAGAGCGGTAGGCAATCTGGGCCACTGTGGAGCTTTTAAACGCGGGCCAGCAGTAGGGCCAGCAGCAAAAGCAGTAGCGCGGCTAGACACGGGCCGTCTGCCCTGCAGCGATAGCTCCGATCAGTCAAGAAAGGCTCTGGAGATTCATAGCCCGAACCATCTGAAACACACAAACACAGAGAGACAGCACACAGGGAGGAAGTGCTAGGAAACACATACCTTTACTCAAAGCAGCAGGAGCCCACAGCACTGACCTAATTAGAGTTTAATTACTGAGACGAAGGATCTAGCTCACTTTTTTATGCTGCTTGCAACAATTTTTATAGATCACATGAACTTGACATATTTGTGCCAACGATTAAAAAAACACCCACAAGATTTTAATTTAGAGGAAGATTATTTTTTGATTATTTTTCAAGAGTGCTGCTTTGTCAAGTGCATTCACACACAATAATTTACAATGACAAAGAAATCAGAAGGCGTGAATTTTCAATGAGAGCTGGCAATTTGAGGCGATATGAGTGTTGACACTGTGACAGATAAGTTTGCTGGTGTTGGAGTACCATATAAATCAACTGAAGACCAGCAAACAATCTTAGGCTGATTAATGTGTTGTTGTTTTTTATAAGGGTTTTAATGCTAATATCTAAACCTATTTAAAACAGGACTCACATTAGCCAACTGTTAATGTTTAATTTTCTATGATAAGTGGTGAATTCCTGTGGACAAATAATTCACAACAATTGTAATCACTCCCATTAGACCTCAGCTGCTATTGTGATGGATGCAGATCTCATTTGGACACATTTTTGCAGCTTGATAATAAATATGACATCTCATTAACAAAATGTTCCTGGAAGATGTGACTAACACTGCTTATTTGCATGCTTGTTATGTCCAACAGCCGGATGGCGTGGGATATTACTGTACTTTTTATGGTGAGAAAGGGCAAGATACATAGAAATGTACTTACTTGCAGGTTTAACATACACCTTTAACTTTAAACAAGGTTTGCCAGCGTGGTTGGGATGAGGAGAAGCTGTTGACAAGGAAGAGGGGAAATTGGAGAGAAATAATGAGTTCCACACAATGCAGGAAGTTGACATCAATCAACCAAATGTGCTTATGGCAAACAGAAACATTCAAACACTGAATAAATATGTGGCTCATCAATGTGTTTAAGATTCTGCTGCTGTTCTGAGATGACACTGAAAGTCTCTCTAGCCTGAGAGTTGGTTTGACCCCTCGACAACCAAATCAAGAACAAAGTCTCATATTTTCTCCATTCAGAGGAGATTGCTCTGACCTTCTCCAGCTTGGTGTCGTCACTTACAATAGCCTGTCACACACAGTGTCCCCATAGCAAATTATCCCACCGAACAGTCTGTGACCTGGGAGCACAGAGTCACTATTAAGTCAGCCAGCTCCCAAACATCAGCCTTCATATCAGCTACCACCAGTACATCTCCAGCACAGTTCATCTTCGCTCTCCAGACATAACTGTTCTGACAGATGACTTCTTTCATCTCTGCTCTCCAGGCCCAACACACCTCTTGATTATTTCCTTATAAGGTTCTGAGGACAATGAAAGGGAAAGTGAAATATGATTTGAACTCCAAACGTTCATAAAGGAAAGTCAAAGGAATGTGTTTGATCGGCCTGCACTTTAACTTATTTTTAATGTCCTGGTCAAGCTGTTGCAATACGCACTGCAGCCTGAGTTGTCTATAGTTTGTCATCTTCAGGCCCATCTGCCCTTCCTCCGCCGCCCCGCCTTGTTCATTGTGTATTCCTGTGGCATGTCCACTACACCGGATCTTAGGTTCATTGGAGAGCACCCAACCTCAACTGCCAGCAGCTGTGTAGAAGATGCCTGTCAAGATGTCATCACAGCGATCAATACAGGCGGAGAGATGGAAGTCTGGGGTTAAGTCTGACTAGACCTGATGGATGTGTTCTTTTACCAGCAGACAATCACGATCAGCCCCCACTTCCCCCTGATAACCTCCCAGATCTATCTCTCATCAGCGACCCTCCCGACCCTGCCTCAAAGCATCAATCCCCAAGGGCCTGTGACGGCCACAGAGCTGCTGGTATACAAACAATCCTCTCTGGGAGTGGCTCTGAAGTTGCCTTGGGAGGAGGTGAGGCTGTTCGAAGGTCTTTTCCAGCCCTGCCCCTCTGTCTGAAACAAAAGCCTTCACAATGCAGGGTCTGGCAAGGAGTTGGAAGGCGGGTGCATTAAAAATCAGTTTGGGTGGGGATAGGACATAAATAGCAGAGTTAAAGGGTATGTCTGAACACTCAGACATACCCTTCCTGCCCTTTGTGGCAAGTCTCTCTCCCTGTCGTGAGAAAAAATGACACTGTAGCATGTATGATAAGCAGTGCTACGCCCTGCTGATTTATAGGGGGTTGGTGTTGAAGGGATGTTGACTCAGAACACCCCCCCAATGCAAGCTTCTCTCTCTTTTAGTCTGAGCTGTCAATCAGGGATAATCAACAGTCAAAAAAGCATGTAGGATCTCCATGGGAGAGAAAAGGCTCGTCTGGCTGTTGTGCCTCCTGATGGACAGTGACACAATGCCTGTGGAAGCGCAAAGTCACCAGGCTTCACACTGTACACAGAGCACACATGTGGCTCCCAGCATTTCCACATCTGCCCACACTAAGCATCCCATGTCACGAACTGCAATCAGTATATAAATTATTGATTTGCCTGCTCCCTGTTTTACCCCACATTTTCCTTATGCAAGTTTTTTGTGTTATCTTATTAAAACAGCTAGGCTGGAAACTAAAATAAATTGTCTATTATAATGCTGGTCTAGCCACACCAGATTGTCTTCAGCAGAGGACAGTTAAACAAATAATTAAAGGACAAGTTTCCTGTTTGAACCAAACTGTTTAAATCTTTCTGGGGTTAATGGGAATGAGCTGTTGGATGTTTCTCATTTATAAAACTCTTAAGCTATTAAGATTAAAGCTTCTCTATTTCTCCATTTCAATTTCTCTCTTAATCTATCTGTGTTTTATCCATATGTCCTGTACTCAGGAACGCTCTGTCCAAGGAGGCAATGAAGCCAGAGCCTCTTTGAAAACATCTGAATGAAAAAATAACTAACAGTTTAGAAAGAAACAAATATGAAAAATGAGATCAAACAATGTGCAAGCCACAGTGCAGAGACAATTTAAGAGAAAGGCATTGTCTCCTTTGCTTTCCAAAAGATAACTGTACTGTTTGAGCTTCTAAAGTGTAGTATAAGTGTAACGGGGGTAATTGAAAAAATAATAATAAAAGGGGATAGTAGTGAAGTCTCAGGAGAGGAGGCAGTGCCTTTATGTCACTGTGAGTAATGTAAGTAGCTGATTATCCTGTCAATAGGATAATGCCTGTCTATCATGTTCACAACGGGTCAACTCATGAATGGCTCAAACTGGTCAAAACAGACGAGCTAATAAAAAAAGTGAAGAAAACATTCGATATGACATCAACATTTTCAGACACATCCGAATCGAAATGAAGAAATGACATGACCTGAAATATTGATTGTTGCTTAAGCCAGTTTCAGCAACCCTTTGGCTCAATTAAATTACACATGCAGCTCTGTGACTGAAAGCCTCATTACACCTGCAGTGTTTACCAAGGTTATGATGACAAATGATCCAAAAAGGAGGTGAATACAAATAATAAACAAACAACAGCCAGTAGTAGCAGCAACAAATAAACACAAAATATGCCTGTTACTCTGCTACCATAATTAATTTTTTAAACCAATGTGAAAAATGCATAAACTTGCATAGACTTTGCTATGACTTGGTTTTAATAAACACTATATATGTTAATATTATAGCATTGGCTATATGTTTATAGTGCCACTGTGATGACAGTATTGGAAACGCACACACTTACATATGTAGTAGTATTCGTGTCCAGGTCGAAACTCAAAACCAAGGGAGAAGGGTGTAAAGAGTTGGAACTTCTCCGAAAATCGCAGTGGTCCATCGGGGCTCTGGGGCCGGTTGCACTCCCACCGCTTGAAGCCCCTCATGCGGTGCTCGCAAGTGAGGTAACCATCATGGTTCACCATGAAAAGGATGTAGCGCTCCATGCGGCTGTGAGGCTGGGGGCTCTCGTAGTACGGACAGTACACATCCAGGTAGTCGTTGATGCTTACAGCCACTGTGTATTCGCCCTGCCAGAACCTGAAACCAAAAGCCAGAGAATTAGCTCAGTGAAGCCCTACCCTGTCTGAGCAGACAGAATGAATGACACTACCAGTCCTTACGTTCATTTCTTAATTTTGGCTTCATTCAGACCATACAGCATTACAAAAATATGTTTAACACACAAAGGGTAAATCTGTTAGGCAGAAAATCACAGACATTGCAACAGAATAAGCTGTAATGAAAAGCCACAATGCACATTTTCTATCTAGGTCACCATTATGCAGAGAGAGAGAGAGAGAGAGAGAGAGAGAGAGCAAACGGCAAAACAGAACATAAGGAAAATTCTAACACACAAACACTACCAAACTGTCTCTGTAATACTATAATGAGGATGTTTGGTGGGAAAAAACTGTCTAGTGCCTAAAATGGACCCCTTTAAAACAACTTTGTGTCTTACTGAAGGTCAGAAATGACAAGTATAAATGATGTTGATTATGTTCACATAAACCACTGGCAAATTTAGTCATTGGGTTGATTCCAGTGAGCTTGTCATGTACATCATAAACTTTATAAAAAATTGCACCCTTAATCCAAGCTTTGAACTACACTGGCCCTGTAGAAGAATTTTCATGCTTCACATTCGATTTTCTCTCTGTATATCGCGTGTTTTTGGAGAATGCAGCTTTGGAATGACAGAAAAGGAAAGAGAGAGAGAGTGGTGGAGAGGCAAAAGATAGCATTAGTAAATCAGTTTGAAAGTCAGCGTGACCTACAGAGGCTGCAAAATGTGTGTGACTGTGCTTATGCATGTGATGTCACAGCCCTGTGTGTATATGCTTCTCACCGCAAAAAATGGCTGTTGGTGGAAATAAAATAATACTGAGGTTTATGTTTACAAATGTGACAATGTAAAAAGACAAAATACATTTTTAAACCTTATTCTCTCATATACAACATTATTCAAATAACATGTTTGGGTCAGTGTTTCACAAAGCAAAAAAATGTTTTTCATTTTCTTGTTTACTTATGGGAATTAATTTAAATTTCTTATTTTTTCTTATGATTTTGATGTAACATATGGGTCATATGGGTTTGTATAACCCACACTTTGTTTAAAATAAAGATGCTTAGAGACAAAAGAAAAATCATTTTGCACAGTGTTTATAAAATATTTTAACCAAACTAAAACCCAATCCCAAACTGCACAGAATAGCCAAGAGCACAACACTTTCCAAAATAGTCAAGTCATTGTGCTCGATCTGAACCCTATAAACCTGTCTTTTTTATAGACCAACATGTATCTAAGCGAGAACAGCAGAAAGCACTCACATATGTGTAAGGAAGAACTGTCAGGTATTGGTCCATTTCCCTTGATTGCTCAGTATGAGGTCTTGTCCTCTTATCTAGAGGAGCTGCCCTCTCCAGGACTGACTATCTGTTCTTTAACTAGACAAACCACAGACAGGGTGATTTCCTCACAGAGCAGCACTTATAGTCCACATCAAGTGCCTTCTCAAAGCTGCTTGTTGTGCCGTCACGTAATAACTCTTTCAGATGTTAGCACACACACAAATACTTAAAGACCTACACCAATGATTCCCCCCTGTTCAAACTCCCCATAATTGATCCTAATTAGACCCATAGGCCAAATCACTGATGAGACTTTTTTTAATATTGTTATTGTTTCTCCTAGACAGCATTAAGATTAAATGGAGGGCATGTAAATCTTTGTTAGGTCTCCTGTGTCTCAGATATTTGTCCTCAGTAAAGGACCCAAAGTTCTCACACTTGTCTCCACTAGAGTTTTAGGAGAGACCTCAACAATATCACAAACTGAAGTCTGCAACTAAAAGACAATACTTTTGGTTTTAATATAAACTTAAAACATTTCTCAACATATTTATCCAAAACAGATATTATCAATTTTATGGCTCCATATTCTGAAACATCTGACACAAAGTTGAAAATGAAACACACCTAGTACTCCATCAAATGTCCTCAGCAACCTCTTACATTTTCGAGCATATCACAAAAAACAATCTCCTTTGGGAATATCTTTAATGTTTGAATCTATTAACTTACAGATGAAAAATGTACACTATATAGTCAAATATTGTTTTTGGTCTTTTTATCACCAGATTAAATTCAAATTGCAAGCTCACATTTTATATCACAATTATAAAAAATTATTTTGTTGTGGTACAGTATACGCAGCAGCTACTGCATGCTGCCACAGACTAGCGTTGCAGGAAACACTGAGCTATACCATAAAACCTGTGGTAAATTACTTTCTTGCAGCAGAACATCTCTGGATATGTTACTGTAAATCAGCTCTCATAGTCCTAATCAAGTGCACCTGTTGAAGATTACCACATTTCTAAACTGTTACCTCAATAACATCTCTCCACAGTGGAGTTTACATTAAACTGACAAATGCATTTTAGGCCCTTTCAAACAAGCCCAAGTGACTTGTTTGTCTAATCACTTGTTTATATTATCAGAAGAAATAAATCTCCTAAAAGTTTGGAGCTCCTGACCTTCAATGTAAACGACAGAGAGATATTTTTTGCAGTCATGCATGAACACATTACAGAAGGGACATATATCAGTGTGAGCAGAACATCCCTGCATATGTTGAGGGATCCTATCCGTCTGTGAAACACATTCTTCACTATCTTTCCGAGAACACATTGACCTTCTCAAACTCTCCCCAAGGAACTTGTTTATGGTTCATGGTGAAATATTGATCTGTGAATTTACAGTGGCTTCCATAACCTTATTATCTATAACCACTGATTGGTTCCATCACCAAATGCAATAAATGGCTTTTCGTAAACAACCTCAGATCAGGTTGTGGGTTAAATGGGTGGGGGTGTTGTTAACAGACATGATGCAGAGACAGTTGAATCATAAACAGTAAGGCTTGTGCTCAGAAATATCAAAACGATCTCTCTCTCATATATGCTCATGCACGCATACCTTTCTGCTTTCTTAGATAGGCGGAGCATCATGCAGCATCATGCGTAAACAAACACACTTCAGCTTCTCACAGCATGAGGCTCCTCATTCACCTGCTGTCAGCTCGTATTTTATCTTTCTTTTGTCTTGTAAAACTTTGATATTCAGGAGATCTTCACACTCAAGCATCTGAAGCCTCTTTTGAGCAGAGCACTCACAGGATGAGAACACACTCCTGTACATCTAAACCATCATAACTGTGGTAAATATGCAGTATGACAGAGGCGAACATAACATTCACACCCTGGTGTAATATTTACATTCATACATACATTCATGTTATAGGTATAGTTTACCCAAGATTCATTCTGTTACTCATCCTCATGCTGTTCCACATCTGTCTTACTTTCTTCCGTGGAACATAAAATGAGTTTTAGAAAAACTTCACATTGTCCTTCATTTAAAATTAAAGTAATTTGTAATTACAGTGTATGGGGACCAGCAGCTGTCACAATCCAAAATAGAACATAAAAGCATGCTAGAATTTGACTATATGACTTCTGCACTGTATTTCAAGTCTTCTAAAGGAATATCATAAGATTTGTGTGAGGAACCGACTGAATTTTAAGATAATATTTGATGGAAGTTTTGCCTTGACAACCTTGCTTGACAGCTGTGGTCACCATTCACTTGATAAATAACTCCTTTTGTTTCAAAGACAAAAGAAAGTCATATGGGTTTTGAACGGTATGAGGGTGAGAAAAGAGTTTTCATTTTTGAGTGGAATACACAACCTGCTCACACATTAAAGCTTTGTGAACAACGTCAAATGTGCTCCTAGAAAAACTTTACAGTTCTGTTTTTACAAGTCTTTTTGTAATCCACTTTTGATAATTCAAAGAGAATCTCCATTTTGTTTGGTGGAAAGAAAAGAATACACTTAAATAATAAATATTTTATACCCCCACACACAAGGGCAGCTTGTTGTAGCTACATTTTCCTGTGTCAGAGTTCAGTGAATTTGCAGATTTAGCTATTAATAGTAGCTACGGCACATATAAGCATTACTTTAAGCCTTACAGGAAGTCTTGCTCTCGTACCCACTCTTTGTATCAAAGGATCACTTGAGGCACAACACACACATACACACACACACACAGCAGTGCTGGAAAAGCTACTTTAAAAGTGTAGCAATCCACTTTAAGCTGCCCTTTTAATAAACAAGTTAGTTACACTACAAGCTAATAACAAAAGGTAGCCAATTACATCGAAACTATTTAATTGGGTAATCTTTTTTAAATGTATAATTATCTGTTGATATAATTCAATTTAATCAGATGCGTATCTGTATGTACGTTTTGGCACAAACCAATGAGGATTTAAAAAAATGGGTAATCAGGGAAACAACATCAAGTGTTGAAATAACTAACTAAAAAATAGAATACACCCTAACTGATATACTTTAGTGGATTGAGTTTAAAACATAGTAATTAAAGGCAGCACTTAACCAAGTATTTCTCTAATGAAAATCTATGATGCCATGCAGGGACTTTTTTAAAATACACACACAAACACAGTTTGTTTGTTTCACTATATTAGTTAGGTTATTCTATAGACTTCCATTGATCAGACTAATGGTGTTCTATTTTCCATGTAATTTAAATGGGGACATACTATGGACTGTATTTATATACAGCTACAAGTCATTATTGTCATCCCCAAAAGGATATTTTGTCTAATTTATTTTACTTCTGAGGACAATTTTTTTCACAAAGTATATAACACACACACACACACTGCTGTGATTCTAAGGTAGCAGAACTGAAACTCTAGCATTACAAACACTTGCGTTACACATTATGGCAAACTGCATCTACGGCGATGTGATTCTGGAGGCTTTCCAGCTCTTCTCATTGTGTTCTTGCCACAAGCAGGCCTTTTGCCATCATGCCAGCCCTTCTAGACACTAGAAGCTTTTAATGATATGGAAAAGAAAAGGCTGCCACAATGTTTTGAATGCAAAGCTCTAAGGCAAAGCTCTTCCATGCAAGATAAAAGAGAGGAGAAAAGCCACTTATCGCAGGGGCTATCTGCTGCCCACATCTGATGTAGGGGCTTGGGAACCGGACCTTGTTATGTCAAGAGGAGCGAGGATGTACTGATGCTGCCAAAAGAGAGAGGGTGCCAGAAAGAGAAAGAGTGCTGCCATTCGAAACAAGTGTTCCCAAATGACAGGCATGCTGGATAGGACAGCCGAATGTAGTCTTGATGATGTCACTAGTGCTGTTGTTTCCAGGGCATTTCATAAGGCTGACACACAAGATTTAATGGAATCATCAAATCTGCAGAATCGAAATTCAACCGTGCGTGTAATTATTAAAATTTTCTAGCAGGTTGCTTAATGAGTGTGTTTATATGTACATCGAACAAAATGCTGATTACTATCAAAAATGAGCTCATTATAAAAACCCGACAATGCAAAAAAACATTGGTTTGGTGACATTAAACTGTCATTTATCTAGTTTTAACAAATCAGACACATATTGAATAATCCACCATAATGCTGGTTATGGTGTTTTTTTAACATGCAGAACAAAATATATGTGTGCTGTTCATGTTTTACTTATACTGGTTAATGGTGTTACTTATATTGGTTAATGGTCTTAACCTGTTTAACACACTAGTGGTTTTAACCCTAGGATTATGACCCTACATATTGTTGGGTTAGCATAATTAGTGTAAGCATGCACATATTACAGCTTTACAATGCACATGAAACTGGGTTGCCTGAATTCAGGCATTTGGCAATCTAATCTATTATGTGGCATTGATGTAGGGTGAAAGAAATAAATAAAGCCCTAATATCCAGCTTCAGTCGCTCCTCCTATAGTAATGCTTGGCTGAGGTGATTAATCAGAGCCATTGACTGCATTAGCAGGCTGGTGTATGATAGATGACGTCTGGATCGTAACTCTGCCTCTGGTTGCAATGGCTAAGAGCTGCAGCCAGGCTCCTGGGCGCTTGTGAAAGCAACCGATCCTGTTGATGAAGGCTGTCCAAAGCCTCCTCACAGCATAAAGCCAGCTTCATTATTTCCCCTCTGCCCAGACAGAAAAACAGCAGGGATACCGCAGCATCTCCATGGGAAGAAATAATACTTTTGGATACAATTACCGGATTGGGAGTGTGGCATCCTACCACAGGCAGCACCGACCCTAATATCTGACTCATTGTCAGGCAGCTCAGTTTCCTCAGCTAGCTATACCAATGAAAAGGGAACGCCACGCTTGCGGGGAGCTTCTGTGGCCTCGCAGGGGCCGTAATCTTTTTAAACGTGAAATTATGAGCTTTCACGTATGGAAGTCACCGTGAGGAGATTTCTCTGCTCTTTTGCATGATACTGCAGGCAGGACTGGAGGCTTTGGCTCCTGTGTGACTTATTACAAAGGGCACCCTGAGCAGGACTCGAAAAACGCAACACTTTCTCATTCGCTTCACATAAGATACATTTATGAGCTTGGTGTCAAATAGTAGCATTTGGAAAGTATCTTATTGTTAGACTACAATATGAATATGAATATAAAGGCAAGAAGGGTGACAGTTAAAGTCTTTTTGCCCTGTAAATTGGCAAGAGTCTTGTGATTTGTTGTTGATTCCTTTATAGCTATAAATAGATAAATCCATAAACGGAAAAAAAAAACCCAAATTAAATTACGGCTGTTAGTGCAAATCTAATAATGCAATAAACCATGAGATGATTGTGCATTACAATGATTTTACCATTGGCATAAGGAGTGTAGGCAAAACAAGTTATCTCAATAACCTTGAGATTATATAAGCTCTTATGTGTGGTATAAATTACTGTAATGCACTGTTTCAACTGGCTTATTGATGTTCTAAACTGAGGCAACAGTTCTATGTTAAATGACACTACTGTTCAATACAATTTTATATTTATTGTTAATAATTATGGGACTAAACTATTCCTACATCAAATAATATAGTTAATTATCCTAATGGTAGCATTTTGAGGTTGCCAAGCAACAAAGGAACTTGGTATTAATATGGAATGTTCATATAGAGTGATTTTGAACAAAACTCCAATCAATCCAATCAGAATGTAAAATGGTCCAACAAAGCCATTTTTACTGTTATTCTAATGCCACAACTTAAAAAAGCACTACCCAGAAGAGAATTTTATTGCTCAAAGTTTTCTCTTTCATAACAAGGAAACAACGTAATTCTCAGATGCTTGTCTCTTATTCCTGTCCTACAATTCTATAGAAAACACAAAAATAGAAACAAATGAAACAATTACTGACATTAGAGTGTAGAACCATAAACTTCATGTAAAGGGCAGAGCTCATACAACTTATATGGCCTCGAACATTGGATGAGAACCATCTAGAGGAGACACATTGGGGTCTTTCTCCCAGGAGAAAACTCTGAGAAGCAGGAGACCTATATTCTATAAGTCCATATTTAATCTCATTCCTGACTAAGAGAAATAAATGTGATTTACAAATTCTCCTTCTTCTGGGTAGTAAAACATCTAAAGAAAAATCAAGCCTGTTTTTGCTAAAAAGAACGGAGAGGTTTAGAGTCTCATTTCGCTTCACCTGCAGAGGTGAGACATGGTCCTGTCGCTGCATGTCTCACGGATGTAGGAAGCCTAATGATGCTGGACAGCTGTCCACAGAGGAGACACTCAACTTCTGCGTGATGGTCCTACAGATGAAGCCACCCAAGAAACAGAGCTGCCATGGAGTAGATTTTACCATGGAGTAGAAGAGTCTTTAATTCTCACAGTGTCTGAAAACTGAGTGAAAGAGGCTCTTCTCTCTACTGACAGAGCTGCAATGAGGCCGTGCCCCCAACATGCAGCTTACCCGACAGCCATCATCACCCACTTTAC
This sequence comes from Chromobotia macracanthus, assembly GCA_036877525.1. Lineage (NCBI taxonomy): Eukaryota > Metazoa > Chordata > Actinopteri > Cypriniformes > Botiidae > Chromobotia > Chromobotia macracanthus. The sequence continues at coordinate 3,666,357 of JAZGTH010000013.1, forward strand.
AAGACATGATTGTGACTTTGGGCAAAAAGAGAAAATGAGAATGGAGAGAGAGACTATCCTAACTGTCACTGAACTCAGAAGACTAATAGAAAAGGTGACTGCTGAGTGGAGGTCTGCTCACTTAAAGCACAAACCCTGCCAATAAACAAAACCCTGTGACCACACCCAAAATTTGAAGGCTGAACCCAAAATCACTGGAATTTTCTCTTCAAGCAGGTAAGAACAAATGAGAAATAAATTGTACAGTTTGTGTGTGAACAGCAAACAGAAAAATGATATATACAGTATATGCTGACTGTAATGACAACAGCAGTAGCGCTTATATCATGGAACTACACATAACACACATCATTTTGTGTCAGTATTGAAAAAATTCCTACAAAAAACAAAAAAAAGGTTCTTCTCACAGACATACTTATCTTGTTAAAATCAATATGGCCAAAGCAAGTTACAATTAAAACAAAAATATTTATTTTTGAAATAATTACAAATACCTGAACTAATATATGACTAGAATTTGGCCCAAAGGCTCGGGTTGGGCAGCAAACCTTTTTTTATGTGTCAGTTTAAGTGCCAGCTGAAACCATTATTGTATAAAACTGAAACATCTACTGTATGATTTAGTAACTGCTTGCACCTTAACTGGAAAACACAGAAAATTTATATGGACAGAAAACCATTTTATAGGCGAGATAATGTAAAAAGACATAAACTGAACTGTGGCTACTCTACAAAAGACCTTCATCACTCTCATGAGGTTAACAAAAGCATTTCAATAAATAACTTGTGATACACAGCCCATATGCCACAGATGATATATAAATTAGGAGCAGTCGAAGTGAAGGTCAGAGTAAGTTGATTGATTGTATAATTGTAATGACAGCTGAAAAATATTACCATCTGTTGCCTTTTTCAAAGAATTAGTCAACAAATACAGTATGTGTTCAGCTGCACTGCCAGTTAGACACAATTCACCGGTTCTTCCCATTTCTCTTTTGTGTCTCATAAAAATAGGTGAAAAATCGGTTTCAGGCCGCAGCTTTTGGCAGATCGTTCTCTTGGATTTCTGGCAGACTGACCTGGCCAGCCCGCCCTCCTCCACCTCCTGTTACAAACGAAAGCCTGCCGAATGTGCGACGCCTGCGCAACAAAAAAAACGACCACATGGCACGCTCTGAATGGCCTCCGAATATTCTATATGACTGTGTGTAGGCTGTAAATAGCACCATGCCCTGTTTTCACCCTCCTTTGACTTTGACTGGCTCTAATCAGGGGGGCTCCTGTGGTAAGCTGTCCTCACTGCTGAAATGCATGAGTGCTCTGAGACAGAACGGTCAATTTAACACACCGGCACATGGCTACAAACTTAAGTGCTGGTATAGAAAGTGATCAGAATACTGAGTGCTTTAGAAACCTAAACTGCTAAACTAAACCTATAGACAAATGGACTTATTCAACAGCGGCTGGGACAATAATGAGAAACAATAAAAAAGTGACATTCAAAACTGTTGGGAAGTTGACAAATGACATGGGCTTTTGTTTACAATAAAGATTTTAGATTAGAAGGTAAATGTTATATAAGGGAAAATATATACTTTAAGGGTGTTTTCATTTGGAGCCTTTGTTTCAGAGCTTGGTTCATTTAGGCATATATGAACAATGCAGTGCTCTGTTCAAAACATGGTGCTTGGATCCAAGCGTGATGAAAATGAACTCTGGAGTGGATCGCTTGTGGTAAGAAAGCAACTTGGCCCAATGGACCAGCGAACCAGGCTGTATCACAATGTATGATGATTTGTTTCACTAATGCCTTCCAAACTGAATTGTGTGGGTGTGCACGTCATCAGCATTGAAAATTAAAGAGCACCTTTTCATTTGAAAGGGCCGCCTTGAACATGGTATGAATGTTGTCCCAACAAAACTTGATTCCTGCTCAAAATTATGAAGTAATTTAACAACAGAAGCCAAAATAAACTTGTGACACTGTTGTCTATCCATTCTATTAGATGACCTCTTTGAGCAGAATCCCAGAAAACAAACAGGTGCGCTCTGACCAGTAAGAGGACAGTTTACTCACACGTGTATTTGGTCTGTTTAGAAGTGTTGTGAAAGTGAACTGAACCAGGAAGAAATAACTAAAATTGCAACACTGTAACAATTTTAGTCCCTGTTTCAGAAAAAAGCAAAGAGTCGACGTCTGAAAATGCCCTTAGATGCTGTAACAGATCTTTGTGTCTTTTAGGTTTTTAATTGTTTTAATGACCTTTTTGTAGTTCACTAAAAGCTGAAGTGTGTATTTTCTGCACAATTAACAGCGGCAAACAAAACTGCAGTTTGTTTGAGTGTGATGGTTATTATTGGCCCAGCCAATGGCATGGGTTTAGAGCCGGGGATACCTATTTGTGGAGTGTTAGAAACTTCTTATATACCTTTTTTTTTGCAACTCTGCTTGGTGCACAATTACACTCTTCACCTGTGAACAGTCTTGTGGTGTAACAAATCTTCAGAAGTACAAATATTCCATGTAGCCTCTTATTTGATATAAGGTCATGAAAACTGTATAATTATACACTAATTGTAAAAGAGTTACAAAATTACAGTGTAAAATAGTTTTAGATGAAGGATAGCATGTCTCACTGCAGGAAGCTGCTCGAACGAAACGTCAATGGCCCTATTAAAATGTGAATAATTGTGCTAGTTAACTCTGTTTATTGTAGATGGGAACAGACCACACTTACTCTGTTTCTGGAGTGTTAGAGCTACAATGACAACAGTTTGTGGGAGGTTTGGCTAATCTCTCAATTGAGTAAACGATGTTCGAGTGGCAGTTGCTCTTGTTTAAACGAGGACGCTGTTTTTCTCCTCCACTGACCAAACCTTGACCCTTGTCAAGCTCTTGAAATAGGAACACACAAGGGAAAAACAGGCTCCTACTGCAGCCTAATTTTAAAGCAAACGAATAAATCGCTGCCTAGAGACTCGATTTCTAGATGGTAGTTTTTCCTTTTCTATGTTTTATAAATCACAGGAAGACTTTACAAAGGCAGAATACAAAAACTAAATGGGTGAAATGCTCATCCTCACTCTTAAGACTGATAGTGAAGTGAATTAAAATAATTCATGCAGACTATATTTAATTCTTCATCCAAGAGGCACTTTCCCTCCTAGACATGACTATTTTATATGCAGATAATTTTTCTGGTGATGAATGGTCCTTTGGCATACATTCAGTTGGCACAATCTCAGAAGGGTTCAATTGGCATAATCTCACATCATCGTTTACAATCTGTTTCCTTAACAAAATCACTTCTCATCCATTTTCACTGGCTCTAGCCAACAGATGTTAGATGTGTGTTGGGTGATCCAATCACAAGTGTACTGTGATAAACACTGGTGTCAATAGGGTCCAAAACGCTCTTTTTGTGGTTGGATCTCACAACCCACCACATTTGGAAGTAGTCAAAAATAAGCATATGTGGTGTAACATTGCATTTGTAGTGTAAACACTGACATAATACAGACAACAGTAAAGACTGCATACTTGCATGTCAGTCATCCATTGTATTAAAACAAGGATCTTAAATTTAGCAAATAATTTGCATCTTTAAAAAAATCACTTTCAAAGTGCAGTAAATATAGGAGTTTGACTACAATAGCAAGCATTTTGCTCTAAACTTCAGGGTAACTGAGTATTGATCACCACATCAGGTTACAAAATCAGATTGCCCAAGGCTGATTTTAATAGCAGGTGTAAACAGCTTTAGTTTTATTTTGTAACCACCTCAGTCACCCTAACAGGGGTTCTACTAGTAGCCTCTTGACTAAGATTAAAGGGTCATTGCTGTTGTTCTCTTTGTCTATGAATAAAAGACCTGCTTACTAAATTCCAAATGTGTAGAACGAAAGACGGGCTCATAATTGAACTATGTCTTGGGGCATCAACTCAAAATAAAAGAGCCCTTTTACAAACATACATTTTTGATGTTTCCCACGCAAGCACATGGGAATAGCTGTCAAAGGGGTGACTCAACAACAAAAGACCCTGCTGACTTTCATATTTAGTTCTATCAAGGTCAATAAAAGACAGAGTCATTCAAGTAAAAGCCTGACAAACATTTATGATTTCATATTAGTTAGCACATAGTAGGTGACTTTCATACATTTGATGGTGTGAATTTAAATATCTTACACAACAGTTTGGCCAATGGTCAAAGAGTGTTTCATGATGATAGGCTGAGAGCACCTTCTATTATTGAATAGCTACTGAGCCCCTAAGGCCAAAGCTGATGCAAACAACAATGCAGACATAAGGCCTTGCGGTGTATATTGTCTCCTTTTTTCCCCCAAAATATAAACTTGGGCACCAGGGTAAGCACTTCTGCTAAATTATTCACGTAATTCAAACTGGTGCTCCTGGTCTTATTCACGTTTTAATATTTCCTTTTGAAGTTCAGTAATTATCTCTGCTAGCATTGCTGCTCACTTCTTATTTTCCTTCCTTTGCGCCTCGCTCCCTTGTCCTGTGCCATTAGCTAATTAGACCTAAAAATGGGGGCGATCCCTCCCCTTCTAGTTAACAGCCTGTAAACAGCAATGCAGAACGACTGGATGTTTGGCATGTGCTTACCATAGCATTGCAACCGATATGTGCTGTCCATATTACCGTGAAAGCGCACAAATCCCCTGCTAGCGGCTGTAATGTACAGTTTTGATTAATCGTTTATAACATATGTAACATTTAGTGCCTTACATGCAAGACTTAATGTAAATTCTCAGTGTCTTTGTTGTTCTTTAATCTCAGTTTGGCAAACGAGCTATTGTGTTGTGTAAGTGACATTGCATATGTAATGGATGTTCAATAAACATACCAGGAGCGGAATTCTTTTCAGGCAGCAAATATTTGACTGCAGGGACAAGCTGTGATGAGAGTGACAGAAATTATCTCATTCAACGAAGCATTCAGTCAGTTCAAAGTAACTCATGCCTGACAAACACTCATGCTGCAGGTCTGTGTATGAACCGATCTTCATTAGAGGCCATCCAGTTCCTTCTCATAGCAACATGATCATACTGAAAGGAGCAGAGATGGAAACTGAAATCTGATTCCACTTAATGGTTCTTCTGGCATTTCTGAGGAAGCATGCCCCCCCCACAAACCTACTGATGCTAATTATATACTGCAAAACAAAAATACTACATAAAATCAATACTATTCTGATGATGATCTGATGTTATTATTAGGGTTTAAGGCCCTATTGTATCCATTAGATACAAGACGCTCAAGTCCATGGCAGCCAACAGCACAATATGGTAAAAAGTTATGAAATTTGGCACACAGATAAAGGTCTGAAATATCATATTTGGAGTCTTTACCTCAAACCCACTAGCACCACCAACAGTTCATGTGTATTATTATAACTTTTTACGTTGTTTTCTCTGTCGTTATTTTGCTTTGTTGTGAATGTTGTGATGATGTACCGGGTTACATTACATTTTGTTGGTTTACTGTGGTAGGAGAGCGTGGTTTTGCCAACCCCGCCGTGCTTTATTGTGGCAATAACTCTCACATCTGCTCTGCGTGCTTGTTGCATTTCGTACAGTAAACAAAATTTTACTCTAGATGTGGGGGAGGGGGTTGATGTAGAGGGCCAAGGTCCAAGGGCCACGGTTCACTACTGACCGACAGGACATTTCAACAATCACTATTCAAAAACATAATACATAATACTTGCAAAATACTTTGACCAATTTTGCAAGTTATATTATAATAAAAAGCTATATTAAAGAATGCAGAAGTTAAAGAACATCTGAATAATTCTTGGTTTTCCAAACCTAGAGTGGACAGTCAGGCGACTGGGGTGCAAGTAAAGACAGACATGGTTTTTCACTTACCATGGGAAAAGATCTCAGGTATGGGAACTCTTTGATTGGCACTTAATGAGTTTGTGGTGTCAGAGGAGGGGATGGACCACCAGGGTCTCGCCTATAAATACTCCTGATAAAAGCAGGACTGTCATGTTGCATTGATCACAGCAAGATAACTGTGAGGAGGAAACGCCTGAATTAAGACACGTCCTGCAATCATCACACACACACACGCACACCTGTGAAGAAGAACCGTTAGTGTGTGCTACTTGGAAGCAGCACAATGACAGATCAGGCATTTAGAAGCTCAGCAGAGGAGGAGGTGTGATACTGTAATACTAATATATGAATACAACTTCTTTAGGGCTTCCACAGAATAACTGAATAGCATTAAAGAATGTTGATTTAATGATGGCAGATTGTCATTGCCTCCAGAGCTTGTTTCCTTCTGCCTCATTCTTCATTTCTGCTGTCACTCGTAGGGTTGATGGCTGTGAGCCACATTGTTTGGCACATTATTTTGAGAGCAATAACAAAAAGAATAGATCTTGAAAGTATTCATCTCTGTATTAGTAAACTGAAAATGAGAGACAACAGAAAGTTATGTAGTGGTAAGGAGCACAGAATGGCAGCCTGTATGCAAAAAAATGCTCTGGCAGCACAGTGGAACAGCACTGGGATCAGGTGGTGATATATATATACCACATGGCCAAAGGTATGTGGACATCTTCTCATTAACAGCCTCTTAATTTTAATGCTTCATACAATGAAATTTTAGAGAACTGTGTGCTTCTGACTTTGTGGCAACAATTTGAGAAGGCCCCTGTTTTCAGCATGGCAATGCCACTGTGCACAATTACAGAGTAGGTGGAAGATCTTGACTGGCCTGTACAAAGTCTAGACCTTAGCCTCATTAAACACCATTGGAATGAATTGGAATGCAGACTGTGAGCCAGATCCAATCACCCAACATCGGGGCCTGACCTCACTGATGCTTGTGTCTGCATGAGAGCAAATCAAGCAGCCATATTCCAACATCACATAGAAACCCCTTTTGAGTAGAAGCTGTCAGGAAGTAACTTTTAAAAGGTTTTGAAATTAAATGTTTAAAAAGCACATATGAGCATGGTGTCCATATATATACTTATGTATATGGCATGGTGTTGTGTCAAAAACATAACTACACAACTACACAGCATGTTACTATACGTTTTTGTTAGAGGCTGCATTCTGGCAACATTCGCACACTGTGTCTCTAAATAATGCTAATGCTTAGCGTAATCCGCAAATAATGCTAATGATATCTTCCCTAGGGGTCTGTTGAGATCAATGCCCCCTTGGCAGGTGGTTTCAAACAGGGGGAAGATCCTCCTAAACAGATGGCGAGCAGTTTGTCACATCGATTGATTCCTGGGTCCTTGGCGCTGTGCTAGCACTGAGGTTTGGTCTGTGTCCAGCAAATGATTGAGGTCTGGGATCGGTATTGCACTCCGACTTATTTTCATCTCACTACGGCGCTTTCTAATAACACTCTCCTTACTCCTGGGTTTTTTCATGTGATTTAGGAGGCAAAAGATGAGAACCCCGCCCAGTTGGAGAAATTTATACTTGATATGTATTTTATTCATTAAAAAAACGTGTATGGCAAGAGAGAGAGAGAGAGAGAGAGAGAGAGAGAGAGAGAGAGAGAGAAAGAGTGTTTCAGTCGATTCTTATTTTTTCCAAAAATCTATAAAAATTATTTGTTTACAGAAATAAATCTTCTGCTTGCAAAATATGCTCCACTCAATAACTTCCTGAAGGTTTTCATCAAAAATGTATGACAACCAATAAATACCAAACCAGTAAATATAGCAATTACTAAATTTAAAGAAAACATTACTGATCCCTGGCATGGCATGCAGGTTTTTCCACCAGACTTAAAAAAACAGACTAGCTTAACTAGCAAGAGTAACCTAATTAACTAGGTTATCCAGCCAAAGGTTGCTTTTGAACAGCACGTGTAGCATAAAACCAGCAACAACCAGTACAAACCAACCTGGACCAGCATGAAAATGAATTCTGGTCAAAACCGGTCCTTTCAGCAGTGTAATCACGAGGCAGCGGCTGATTGCGCAAATATCCGCCCGCACCAGTAATCAAACCGTGTGTGAAATATTTAAATCAAATTAATTAGATGCAGTGCTAAACTTCAATCAGCTGTGTAAAATGAGAATCCTCCAGAACTTTCCAAATCAGCATGCACAACACGCCACATGCTTTAGTATTCACGTCAGGCAAAAGAAACAAAGAGAATATTTACTGGGGTTACGTAATGCTACTTAAGTAAGTTTGACCTTGAGCGGATGGCAACACTCCTGTTAGGGTAAATAAATAAAGCAAACCCAACTGCAGAATGAGGACACGAGTACAGTACATTAGTGATCACTTGGCTGAAGCAATTCATAGAGTGGAGAAGAGAAAAAGAGAAAGAGTGAGTGTGTGTGGTCGAATCCATCTAAGTGGTCTGTGGGAATCTTCCTTCTTCAGCCCACCCCACATCACACCCCCCCACACATACTTATCGCTCTCTTTCTCTTCCACCTTTCTCACTATCTCCCCCTCTTTAAAATTCCCTGAGTGGATAATGTATTCCTGGGTTCTCCCACTGCCTCTCAGTGCCCATGGCTAAGCGGAGATCAGACAGCGAGATCTATCGGGCCTCTCCTGGCAGCACTGGCACGCTGCCTCTCACGGGCTCCCAGTGCTCTGCGTTATGTAAACATACTCTGTGATGGGGAAGGAGAAAAAAGGCCTCAGCTCATTTGCACATCAAAGCAGCCAGAGATGCTAGTCATCATAAGGAAAGTGGCATGTTAATTGTTGTGTAGGTTAAACTTGCTGATAAAAGAGACTGAAAGGTTGGTCTTCCTCAGCTCTTTTTTTTTAATTGTTAGGCTAACAGAGGTTGATGTTGAACCAGGCTTTGATGTTATTCCCCTTGTGAGACTTGTCAGTTGATCTTAGTCAACCTTCAGGAAGTTCCTCCAGCATGACGATATCGTACATTTCCTGCTCTCACAACCTTTAACAGCTTTACGCTCCACCTCTGGCACATGAATGCTTTTTGCAATGAAAATAAAAAAATCAATTCTGCTGAATATCTCCTCAAAATCAATGCTCAAGTGAAAAGCTCATTTTAACTCTGTTAACGTGCACACAGGGTATTCATAACCCAGCACTGTGTTGAACTACAGTAAGCCCAGCAATATTCTTAAACCAATAAGCAATGCAAACAACACTGGCTGTATAGTCCACCACTTAACCATCACAGCCAAATGACACAGTCATTAAGGAAACAGTACATCCAAAAATGAAAACTGTTTTCACTCACACGTACTCACATGTATGTATGACTGAATGTGAGGAAAGGGATCACAGATGTTGAGTTTCAAAACAACATTAAACTTTTATGAAAGTTGTCCATATGACATGTTATTTTCCAAATCTTATGCTATATGATAGGTTCATGTGGAAAACAAACTGAAATTTAAGTTGTGATTCACATTTCATCTTCCCCTTCACATCCGTCATGTGACATAAGATGTGAAGTGGATGTTGAATCTAACGGGGTCACATTTGAATAGATATGGACAATGAAAAGAAAGACCTTAAGAAAGTTACTTACATTTTGGTCTGTTCTTTAAACAAAATTATTCTATGACTTTAGAAAACTTGAAATATAGTGCACAAGCCCTATGGACTACTTTGGAAACGTTCCCTATGGAAACATTTTTAGTTTAGTTATGGTGCTCAACAGCCTGGATCCCCATACACTTTAATTATATGAAAACATGGCCAGTTCATTCTTCAACATTTCTACTGTTATGTTACCTGAAGAAAAGAAAGACATTCAAGTTTAGAACAACACATGTGCGAGTAAGTGTGAGAATTCTCTTGTTAGGTGAACTATTAATTTAACTCAGCATATGTGTGAATTTGTAATCAGGGATCGATCCCTCTCTCTCAGTCACTCCGATTGGCAAACGGCTCTTTCACGAGGGCCTCTTCATCTCCCACGCTCCTCCACTGCTGACACAGCTATTCACCTGGGGCCAATTAGAGTTACCCAGGGTATCTGCAGTGTCCCTCGCCCTCTCACACCTGATTGGCCTGTCAACAATATAAAAGCACAACTGCAAAATTTTTCTATCCCAAACTCACCATGATGCTGCTTAGAATAACCAGTGAGGTTAGAAGCAGTTATTCTAAGGTTAACCAGTAGCAGTGGTTACTAAGGCATCAGGGAAAGGGGAAATAATCTGAGATGTTGCCTGTGGGTGAATGAGTGTAGTGGGTTTGTGTACAAGATGTTCTGAAATATCAACGGCCATCGGCCTTCCCCCTTCTCATCACTGCATGCTTTTCTCTCTCATTGTTTGGAGAAACAAAAGCTCGCTCTTGTGTTAATGGAGAATGAATGGATTCATTGTAGTAATTAGCCCTTGGGGCAGTGGCGCATCAAACGGTGCCTGAAAATGAATCGAGTCATATGAAATCGATGTGCATCACGGACTTGAATAAATGAATTCAAAAGAAAAAGGAAAAGCGCTTTTCCAATTTGAAATACACAATGCATGTATGATTTCACTGGAAAACTCGGCTGCATAATAGGCTTAGACACAGAAGATTCCAAATGTCTGAGAGCACATTGAAAATTTGGGATTCAAAATCTTATTTTTGAATCTAGAAACCAAGATAATGGGAAATTTAAAAAAAATGCAAAATGCATAAAAATATTTAAAATTTTAAAATATTTTATTTAAATTTCAGGGAAAATGAGTGACATTTCCTTGCTTTTAATGAAGCACACAAGATGATCTTCTTCATCAAATCATGCTGAGACAGCATGGATTATCATGGTAACATGAAAATCAGAAACATTTTCACTAATGGTCTTTTGGACTCCACAATATTTGCAGTGCTAATTTCTGATTCATTATGCTGTCTATCTACAACAGCTAAAGGATTATCACAGTTAGGCACAATATGTAGGAGTTAAAAAAGGAATATTGTTTAATAGTCCGGGAGGCAAAAGCATCATTAAAGTTTAACACTTACGTCAACTAAAGATTATGATATTTTGATCCAGTACACAATGCATACATATCTCTACTTTTTGGCATACAATGTTATGTTATGTGTGTCATACAGTGTTATGTTTTTTAAGATGTATCACACAGCTCTGGGATCAGATGATGAAACTAATTGTTATTGAGAGCCCCTCCGGAGCTTATTAGCATTGATGAGTGCTACTGTAATATATCTCTACCCCTACAGACTATTACTCTTGGGGGAAATGTCCCGTTACTGTTGTGTAAGTGTATAGCACAGTTATGGTGCGCAACAGCTGTCAAGAGTTCATATTCATGAGGTGCTTGGGGCAAAAAGCCCCACATTAGCACTTAGCATGAAATCTGTCATCATGATCTAAGACACCATTTTGTCCCTTACAGTGTAATGGGCTAGAAGGAAATGGTTCTGTTGGGCAAAAGGTACGTTAGCCTGTTAGAATTTAAATTATAGGCAAAATGTTAAACTGTGTGACACTGAAATAAGACCTTCATTGTGTCCTTACACGTCTCCTTTTTAGAATGTTAATGAAAGCAATAAACCACAAGAGGCCATGCGTTACATCTTACCACAGGTGTTCTTTAGTACCCTCCAATGTAGCTACTTGCCACATTACCATAGCATTAAACTGATGTGCTAATTAACGGATGTGATATATAAGCTACTTTACTATGCCTACGAACACGGCTCATCCAGTGAGAATTTGGAGTCTGGAACTATTCGTCCTAAAAGAAAAACAACAAAGAGAAGCCAATCTTAGTTGATTTTCAAACTAGACTTGCCTGCTATGGAATTTTTTCAAACTTTATCTTGCGATAAACTGCACATAAAAAGAATATCCAGGCAAGGATTTAAATAAAAAGTGTTATTTCTGTTCTACTAGCAGCACAAAACGAAATAACAATTTGTTTGATGATCGTACTAACCAGCATTGCCTCAACCAATGGCATAAAATTGGGGCGACGCTACCGGGCAATGCCAGATGGGGGAATTTATAAACTTGTCTGGTGCTGCTAGTGGTGCAGAAATTACATTCTTTAGGCCTTAACTTATAAATATGCTTAGAGCAGGGGAAAACTTTAGATAACTTTCAAATACAACATTAACATCTGTTTCAAATGCACTGTATGCTAATGTCTGTACTAATGTATGCTAGTTCTCTTGACTGAAATCTCTACCTGCATGTTAAAATTCATTACACCTTCATGCGGCATGTTGGTCTTAAACAAACATTTATTCCAAAATGTGCAATGACTCAGTGATTCAGTGACTCCTAGTAAGTGATTAGGGACTTGACTGCCTTACATAACTGTTGTAGGGCATCTTTAGTGACTCTGCTTGACTTTGCTTAACATTTATAGGATTCTTGCAAATGAAATTCTAGCTTTTTAAATGCCACTAGTAATAAATTGCATGAGAAGAGTCACATTGAATCCCCCACACAATCAAGCCAAACAGATGGACAATTACACCCGAGAACACAGGAGAATATATGAGAGAGAAAAAAGGAAGGGAGCAGGTGATTCAGAGTAAAATGACCAGGTGGGAAACATTCTTGGAAATGTCTTCCATTGTTCTCATTTTCCTAAAAAAAAGGCACCCTTTCAGTTCGCTTCCCTGCTTTATAAGTGTCAAAATAACCTTTAACAGATCAAATCATATTCACACTATACTGTAGATCAAAACAGTTTAATATATAGAACTACTGAGAACACATTTGTAATTTAAAGTATTTTATCTCACTATACTGTACACTATACAGCATACTGTAGCATTACGTCAAGTGAGTTACTGAATTCAGTTCTAATAAACCAAAGGGTATGACAAACTAAGAATATTATTGCACAAATCCCAGAAGTTTAATGCAGATGAAAGAGCAATACATGAGTAGAAAGGTCACAATATATCAGTTTTAAATACACTAAATATAAAGAATCTCAGTATTATCACTTCTTAACTCAGAAATCAATATCATATCATATATCATCAGGTCCCTGCTGTTTCTCTCTCATATTGTATTGTACGCACTAACAGATTTTACAACAGGCATACACTTGATACTGTAACAGATATCAGATCCATATCCTTACATTAGCTGAATGGAATTGAGTTCTATGGAACATGTGAGATATGAGAATGTAGTGACGTTAACACAGCCATCTTTCCTAATGGCTCAGCTCTACTTCATACAGAATTATCATGGCCCTTTTGTTTGAATGTAATTGTAATGATGTCTAACAAGATGTCTTTATATTGGGGAAATTGGCCAAGGCCTCCTCTGTTCTGGCTTTGTACAGTCCACAATCTTGCTTTACACATTTTTCTCACTGCTGGTATTGTCAACCCTTAATGCCAAAAGACATGGACTAAAAGCCATAAAACTCCAAATTGCATCTTTCAGTAACACCAAATTCTGTGTGTTTTATGTAAGAAATGTCGCACTATGTGACATTGTTATGATGTGACATTGTGTTTAGCACGGTCTACCCCTAACAAGCACGTTATTTATGCATTCATGCTGTGCTCCCGTTTCATTGCCTGCCTCTCTGTTGGCGCCCACCTCCACCAGCTCTGTGATCTGTCTGTGAGAAAGAACCAACATGGGCTTCAGCCTTATCTCACCAAATCCAGTTGCTTTTAACACATTTCTCACAAAAGCAGAAACCATCTCGTAAACCAACATTTTCTCTCCCAACAATTGCTGTGAAACCAAAACAAATCCATCACCTACATCAACGATTTCCCATATGCACAAATTAAGTGCATATTTACAGATTTAACTAAATCAGTGACAGCAGGATGCTATCAGTAACTAATGATTTACAAGCAGAGCTGTGGTGAGGTCTGGAGGGGTCCTGAAGAGCTCTTTGGGCAGCCTTATGTGTGCCTGTTCATTAATCATCTTAGATGAGAGACTCTCACCAGCTGGGTCTTACAAGGCTCAGGGGAAACAACAACGACACAAGAGAGTGAATAAAAAACGCCAAACAGGTGTCACTGCACCAACTGTATCTCATAAGTATGAAGCTGTCAACAGCCGAGGCTCAACTGGAGCTTTGATTGCTGTACTGTGGCATTCTGGAATAACATATTGAGCATTTCTCGGCACTGACCTCTTTTTCATTACCAGAACAGTGTATCAGTTCCTGTGTTATTTTTCTTTACACTTGAATGAGTGAAATAATGGAATAGCAATAAAGTGCACTCCATTCATTTAATGCACTAATGGTATTGGAACACGAGTGGATGCAGAATGACAAAGAGGTAAAACAACTCATTCTCTCTTTCTATTTTAGTATTGAGAGGGAGGTTTTGGTATTGACTGAATGGTTAAAAAACTCTGGCATTTTGTTTTTTATGTTCGAAAAGGCCCTCTTGGAAAGATTGCTATTTGCCCCCCACATACAGCTTTATGAGGCTCCTGCCAACTCCCTGACCTTCACAACAAAAAGAATAACAGTGTAGTGCTGAGATAAAATCAGTGAGAAACACAGTAACTCGTGGGGTTTTCAGTTTTCTGTCAGACCTATGTACAGATGAGTATGTACAGATACACAGAGATGTACAGAGGCTGTTTCTTACATGAAACACTTTGTGGGAAGGTACCAATTGTCCCTCAAATAAGATAAGATCAAATCACACAGGAACTGATGTGCTACACTGATGTTAACACTGACACATACAACTAATAAAAAATACATCCGTGCATTTTGATAATCTAGTCCAGTGCTTTCTACAATGACAAACCCCTCTAAAAAATAAACACCATTTGTTTATCCCTCCTCTTTAGACACAAACAAAAAGACTATATCAACAAAATAAACTATGATAATATAGCACAATGCATGTTGTACAATATTATGTATAAAATATTAATAATAAAATCAAGCAATGCATTTAACTTTGTTAAAAATAACACATCAAGCGTGTTATTTTACAAAATAATAACATTTTAAATAAAATACTTTTAAATGAAGTGACTAGCATAACTTTGGTTGTCCTTTTCTACAAATGGTCTCTGTACAGAAAGAATCCGCAAAGGTACATAGTCCTGCAGCAACGTCTTTACAAGCGAGATTTGCCAAGGAAGGATGCTTGCACGCAAATCCATTTTCAATGAGCTGCCTTGTAGAAATATAAATGAGACTCACTTGCTCCATAAATCGTCAATTGCGCTGCAGGTGTGGCAGAGAATGTGTAACGAATCCAGTTACAATATTCTTTCTCTTCTTTCAATGCTAGTTATGGTACGCTTTCATTGGCATGTTTTAAACGTGGGTGAGCAAGAGTTTTCAATTAATTTCTTTGGAAGCCAGGCATCAGGCTCTCTAGGTGGATTGTGGGATTGACACAATCAAATAAATATAAAAAGAACAGGCACTCGCATGCGCCAAAGCCGCTGCGCTATGCTGTTGTGAACAGCATATTGGACGGATTTCCTCCGCTGCATTGGAAACGTACAGTGAGACTCTTGTGCTCCACAAATGAGCAAGTACAGTGCAGGTGTGGCAGAGAATGTAGTGAATACAGCTGTTTGTAAAGGCTGAATGTATGTATGATGCAGCCTTGACCATAAAATATTGACACTAACATTGTGCTGTCTGTACACTACAGGGTGAACGGATTATTGTTATATGAAAAATACAAGTTTGAATGTTGTTTTAGTCTCTAATACATACAAATTCATGTTGATATGCTAATTCATTTCATCAAAGTAATTTTACTGCAGTGTTGTTTAAATGTCCTGGCAGTCTCCATAAAGTCTTGTACAGAAAACAATAAAAAAAAACACTAGAACAAAATGTCTAGATTCTGTGATCAGAATTCATACAGATCTCAGGTACAGATGTAGCTAACCTTCCCAAACAAATGCCTAAAAATGTATCTCTTTCAAAGATTTGATGACAAACCTTGCAAGCACTGACAAATCCAGTGATTAGAAACATGACCTTGTTTGCTAACAAACTGATAAAAACTGTGCCTACATCATCCAATCAGATTAGATCTTGCCAGATAGAGAAAGTGGTTTTTAGTATTGTGTGCAGTTTGCATCAGACGAATGGATTGTGGGCGGTCTGTGGGCGTGCCATCTGATGCTGAGACTAACTGTAGCTCAGTTAAAGGGACTATTAAGCAAGGGTTTCTGTCTGTACACTCACTGCCATATGGATGGAATATTTCTATATTTCAATATTTCTGCTTCACCATATAACAGACCCTAAACCTGTTAAATGGTGAAGCAGAAATACTCAACCATAGATTAGAATGTTCAATTAATGTTCAATTACATGTTAAAAAATATAGATAAACATATTGTCATCCTTTAAAGGTTTGTCAAAAGCATGTTCAATAGTCCAAATGTCAATGCCAATAGTCTGGTCCATATGATTTATTACATATTATATATTAAATTATACAATATAATAGGAAATCAAACTATATTTTCATGTGTTGTTCACTCACAGTTTTCCCCTATTTTTAATATTGTCCTTATTCACCTCATGCTGGGAGATGTGCCATTTAATCACACAACAAATAGCAGCTTATTAACCTTTTTGTTAATGAATGTTCTTTGGTGTATAATTGTAAGAACACAGCAGTTGTATTTGTTTTATGATTGTCTTATAACCTTACCTTCACAAAATATGCGCATTATAGCAATTTGCACAATTCAGTGGAAATACTTTTGATGCACACTGACAATTTGTCAGTGTCTTGTTTTGTTGTTTTTGTTTTAAATAGCATTGTGTTGCTTCTTCCTGCTTATACTCCCTGGTCCAGTAAGTAAAGACTGTATAAAGAGACCCCACTAAGACAGATGGAAAATCTACAAAAAGCAACTCATTTATTGCAAAGCAAGGACAATTATGGCCAAAACTAGTTCTTTCTCCCAGCAGGCATTCACATTTCATTTTAGAACCCCCTGGTGACATCAGCAGAATGTATCTGATTAAATGTCCCACACCACTTTCCCTTGTTAAACGCAGATCTTGTTTAACACAGAATATAACACATTTGAATTTTGGGTTGTCGGTCAAAATAATTATTAGTATTAACAGTTAACTCTTGTTAAAAAAAGGTATGGAATGCCTATAGGCATGCTGTTGTTATCTTTTACTAACTTTAACAAAACAGACAGTATAAACAGATATCAACAAATCCACAAATTATTTAGTGGCTTATGTAACTTGTTTGCCATGCAAAATTATCTGAGCTTTCTAAAAGCAGCTCATGTAATATGAGAACACCTCATGGGATCAAACTACAGTGATATGATATTAGAAATTTATAAACACATGCCTCCCAAGAGAGTTCAAACAAAAAAACAAAACAATTGTTCTTACAATGAATGTAAGTGATTCAAATACTGACATGCATGTTTGTTTTTCATTCTCCGGAGGGACACATAAACAGGAACACAAAATGGTGACTTTATGTCTGATGAATTATTCATTGCCATGTTTCAATTTTTAGCATTAGCTTTTGTATCTCAGCACCTTGACTAAGGGGGAGAGGCAGAATTCAAAGGATTTCATTTATTTGCTCTTATTGAACACATGAGCAACACCCCTGCATGCTGTCGAATTCAAACAGTCAAGGCCCAAAAGATCATTTGTTTATTCTGTCAAACAACATTTTTCAACAATAACTCCCTCTTGCTTTGCTTCAAGGTTCCAAAAGCGGCTATAAATTAGAGTTTTGCAGACTGTTGTAGTTTTTCAATAACTCATCTCTCGATACACACAGACTCCTTTACTAGCCAATAAAAATACTGTTCTTTTCCTATTTCTGTTTGTTACTTAAAAAAGAGGATTGAAATGAGTAAGAACAGAAGCATTTCACTCTCTTTCTGCGCTTAAAAGCTCAGAGAATTGGTGGAGGTCCATACTCAGCAGGGAGTGAGAAGGCGGAAACAAAAAGCGCAGATTCACTACGCTTTCTCTCAGCGCGCTTCCTCTGAGCTGCTCTAACACACATTACAGGAGGGAGGAGTGAGAGAGGGAAGAATTGTCCAGGGTAATCCTGGCTCCCCTTTTCTTTCAGAAACTGACAGAGGAGGGGAGAAATAACCATCCGAACTGAACCCTAAAGCCTCTTACCCCCAGCCCTTTGTGACCTCCTGGATTGTGTGGTTGCCAGGGGAAACAAGGCCTACTCACAGAGGAAAGCCATCTCTGTTGGGACCTGACCCACCATTCGCCAGGAGGGGCCCCTTATTCCAGCTTTGGAGCCTTGAATATACTCCTGACACAATGCACCAATGGGCAATCAGTTTGCTCTCTGATCCCGTCCACGTGCCTGTTTCGAGGAAGTGTGTTTACTATTGCCCCCTGCTTTGGAGGAAACAACGTCCTTCTTTCCTACAAATATTATTTGATATGTGCCTAGCAAAAGCTTATGCCAAACAACATTTTGCTGTGAAGCTGTTCAGCAGCATTGAGGAAGCTGTTTTGAAAATTGCTTTTCATGTTATAGGCTACTTACTATTTAAAGTAGTCACATTTAATCAGGTAACCCCTGAAAAGTAGCTGCCTACACTTAAAACAGAACGTGCAGCAATCAAAATGAAAATTACAGTATGTGGCACCAAAGTTGTTATGATCTCCATTAAGTTTACATACTGCATAATAATTTCATAGTAAATAAGTAAGTAGTTATAAATAATAAAACAAGCTACATCTTTACATGTTGGGAAAAGTGGCTTGTTACTAGAAATGTTATATAATATTAGGAAAACAACCATCATCCCAATTGACAATTGTAGGTAAGTTTGTAGCATAGCCACTTTTAGTCAGTAATTCTTCAACTCTGTGAGTCAGTCTGTTTATCAAACAAGTCTAGAATGCATATTGCAGCACGTAGCTATATTGCAACTGCTTCTCTTGCTAGAATAACCCATCAAACAGCTTCTCAATTGTTGTGTCAGAAAAGCAATACTGTGAGGCGTTAGCCAATTATTCAAGTGCAGCCCTTTAATCAATACGTTTATGCTTATATTAATAATAAAGAACTATTGCTGGTTTTGGTCAGCGTTTTGCTAGCCAGTTCAGAGCAGGGAAAGAGATAGTTGTCAGATGTTTCATTTGCTATTGGGTATTTGATCTACATTCAAGTGCTGTGAGATCTTTGTTAAGCAAACATGCCTGCTTTATATGTATGAAATCTCAGCAAGATTAAATGAGGCTGAAGAACACTCAATCTTGTTTACTTTGTCCTAGGAAGAGATACGGGAGACGGTTAAGGCTGGTGTCAGTGATACACTAAGCTTTGACGGACAGTTTATTCCTGAACAATACATTAAAGTGCAGGCTGACGGCGACGAGGAAGGCAGAAGACAGTGTTAAACCGGTCTTTCTCATCCTCATCACATTTCTCATCCTCCGCTTATTGATATTGATTGAAGAAGCTCATTACTGCGGCAGACTGATGAATGCCATGAATCAGCACAAACACTGTGGTCTGAAATCTTCTTAGATCATTTTGACAAACTCCGCACACGTGCTCCGTGTGCTAAGGAAACGGAGGGGATTTAATGAGGTTCACGACAAACAGCCTTTCCGTCAGAAGACGCCATGCGAAAATAAATCCAGATCGGTTGAAATGACAGATGTTGCGAGGCTGCTCATGTTTAATCAGGCTGGCTGAATGCATTGCAAATACAGAGTGATGGCTTGGTCCATCATAAACCAGAAGAATCAGTAGAAGAGCGGTAAAGAAACTTATCAAGCTCATCCAGTATTGAAATACTTCTTAAAAGTCCTCCTCAACCGTGCCTGACTGTACTTGATTTCTGTAATTTGCTGACAGGAGCACTATCTCTAATTCAGAAGAGTCAATACTTATTTTCGGGAGAAATGGCAATGGATTGATTTTGTTACTCTAGTGCAAAAAACAACAGCTTTAAAACTTTGAAAACAAGACGGTTAGTCCACAAGCACCTTGTTAGCCTGAATGCCTGGAGGTATCATCAATCACAGTGCGTCTGTTGCACATGCCTGTATTCCTCTCAGACTGCAAAATCAAGAGAAACTTTCATAGAGAAGTTTCATTTTTTTGTGTAGTGTAAATGTAGTGTAAACATAAAACAATATACTGATAAAATAAATATACTGATATACACTACCAGTCAAAAGTTTACGGTCACTTACTTACTCTTTATTAATATTTTTGCACATGCTAAAATAATAGTACACTCATCAAAACTATGGAGTGAATGCAATTGCCTTCCCTTCAATATTAAGTCTAAGTCTTAATATCTCTTAATATCTAACATCTAACTAAGTCTTATAACATAACGAAATACAATTGTAGCTTTGCAGTGATAAAAAATTATGTTGGCATAACTGCATTCTTGTCCAGCCTCATGGCTGGAAGTATACACCTTAAAGTCAAAAGGTTTTCAATATCATGTGAAACATGTCAGTCAGGTGACCTTAAACTTTTGACCGGTATTGTATATTAATATAAAAATAATATATAAGAAATCATATTAAATATAAGAAATCATATTAAATAATCAATAAACATAATCAAGAATTGTTGAGCTCTGTTAAACTTTAATGTGACCACAAGAAGCATGTGAACCTTGTTCCTACATTAACTTCTGTGTATAAGATTACACACAGATATACAAAGACCAGCAGTAATACTGTTTGAAAAACAGTGGCATGTCATGTTGCAGCTTCCAAATCTGAATTCTGAAATGTGAGCTTGAGCAGTCATGGAAACTGTATCCCGCGGCCCAGCGTTCCACCCACACTCCCTGCCAGGCTGAGAGAAGAACCTGAGAAAATCTGCGCTCCTTGTATCCTCTCACTTTCTCAGGCTCTGTTTACCCATAGAAGTTTTTGCAAGTCACCTCTAAGCCTGCATAATAACCCACATCAGAAATGGGCCTGAAATTGCAGGGCAAAGCATTGTGTGCATGAGAGAGGCTTTTATAATTGTACGGAGGGACATTAAATTGGGGGAGGGAGGGAGAAAGTGCAATCGCCCTCCAAGGAGATGTAGGAGGTGTAGGATTGGGTCTGACCCACAATGCATTGCTATCACCGTGCTGCATCAATGTCCTCTGTGGCAGAGATTAGCAGTGAGGAAATCTATCCAACACAAATAGACCATAACGAGACAGTAATTTTGTGGGTTCAGGGGGAAAAAAAACCTTTTCTTCAAGCCTCACAGACTACAGGGTCTGTTTAGAGGGCTGTTCGGGGGAAAGGGCTTCAGTTTAGAGAGTGACAAGCTGTAAACCACACACTGTTCCTTTCATACAATGGCCTGCATTTTTAGAAGCTCACTGCATATGCCAAAGCCATTTTTTGGGTAAGTGCCTTCTCAATGACACTTATCATTTAAAAGCAATCACAGCTAATGTGAGCAGAGTCATTGTAGGAGCCATCTGTGTGCATTGAGCAAATTGCGCTAGTTACAATTTTGTATTACATTTTCATGTGGTGAAAATAGAGTTTCGTGTCTACGTCTATCACTCGAGGTCTTTAGAGGAGTATAGAAAAATAAGCACACATTGCTTCTAGCAGATTTTAAGGGGACACGCATCATGTTTTCAAAAGCAGACCTTGTTTAATCCCTGAAGAGAGAATGTTCTTCGGTAGTGCACAGCACTTCTGGAAAAATTACAAGGTTTCAAAACTATTTCTATCTTATCACAACCCCACCAGCAGGATTCTAGTACATCAGTGTTAACGTTTTATCATAACATTATACTGGATATCATTTGCATTATCAATAATAGTGCAGTATCAATAATAGTATTAAAATGGTCATTATAATAATCAGTTACAACAATTCACTTTCTGACTAAAACAATCAATTCAGTGTATGAAGAACTGACCATGCTCTAGTTTTAATGAAACACCTGAGCTTGATTGGTCAAGTTTTGACAGTTCTGGGAGGATGTTATTTGGTGTTTTATTGTTGTGAAAAGAGAGACGTGTGTGTGAGATGAGTAAAGATCACTGCTGCAGAGTATCTTTATATATATATCCATATCTATATATCCATATCTATATCTATATATCTATATCTGTATATATATATATATATATATATATATATAAAATGCTTTGCTTTGTGTGTGATCCAAACAAATCGCTGAACCCAACACTTACAAATGTTCTTTTATCAACAAAGAGGAACTGTAAACTGTTTTCTTGTAAATAGATTTGATTCGAGAACACACGGACTGATGAAAACGTTTACCCAATTGCACTGTTCAGTTGTTTTGGATAAAAGTGTATGCCAAATGCATAAATGTACATGGTAGTGTTAACGTGAACTACATAAAAGAGAAAGATTGTTTATAAAATTCATTATTTTAATCTATATTTACCACCCAGTTTATCACCTAACTCTACTTTTCGTTTTATAGGGGTTAACTAAACAAAATCTTTTCTAGTGCCCCAGTTTAAGTACACGCAGCTCTGGCTGGGAATCAGTGCACTATATCAGTGTGATTCCTGGTTGAGGTACAAGAGAGTTAGACTAAATCTTACAAGCTGAAGTAAAAGACACAATAGACAGACATTAAGTGGGGCTGCACTGGCACTGCCTTCATTCTGCTTAGAAAAGTAGTGAAGACAGAACAAATAAAATTTTATTGGTGAAAATTACATTGTAAAACAAGACATAGCCCTATGTTTTATAAGCGAAATCTCATTTCTGGTTGAAGAAGATAATTAGAATGTCTTCATGTCAAAGATATTCAAAATTAGTGTTGCAGATAAATGCTTTATGTGCTTTAACTAAACTACACTAAAATTATTTTTGCCACTTGCAAAATGTTCTTAATTAATTTGAGCTAATGCAAAACAATTATTGAACATATTATCAGACTTTAATTTCATTGCATGCAGTTCATTTACTTTTGTAAAAATGGAGAAGTTTATTTAATCCATTCGAACATTTCTGTTGCCAGTAATGTAGCATTCCTAAAGGCAGGAGATTTGCAGTTCCCAGCATGCTTTGCATGGTACTGGATAGGAAGAGTAAATGTTTAAATTAAGTTGTTAAATTGAGTTACATTTAACATACTTATGTGTGCTATTGCTTGCCAGTAGTTAACTGCAAGACATTTGGATGCCTTATTTTGACATAACTAATTTTATTGTGTTTACTCAATTCCGTTTCCACTACATTAGGTATCTAAGTAGAGTTCACAGTTTAATTTAATGTTAAGAAAACTCATTTCCGAAGTTTGGAACCACTGCCCACAACTGAATTAAGTTCAGCCAAAGAACTATTTTTTTGAGGTTTTGCCTGGAAACAACAGCAAATACTGTAAAGGCTTTCCTGGAAAAAACTGACATTTTTAATAGACAGACTTTAAATTTAAACTAGTGAACTCTGTGACACCACATTTTCTTCGATACATGACTACAGCTTACAGATGTTGCCCTAAGTAATTTTCGTGTAGTGATTATGGGGTTATCCATTAAACTAAAGCTTGTCCACAACATGTTCATATCCTAGAGAAATTAAACTTATTTTGGTCAAACAAGCAGATACAGGTAAGTGTGATGTCTATTTCCGACAACATTAATTTGATGGCTCCTAAAAGGCCAACATGGCATTTCACATTCTTTAAAACAAGCCACATTTCTAAAACGTGCACTTGCGACCCGCACGTAAATGTTGTAAGGCTCTGATGATTTCATTTGTCAAAGTATTTGAGTGTTTGATTACTTTTGGCTCTGGAAAAACAATCTGCACACTGGTGATATGTGGAACAAAGACATTGCATAAACAAAAAAAAAGAACAGAAAAGAGAAAAGGGGGTCGAGGAAAAGAACGACAGAGAGGAACGACTGCCAGCCCGGTTTTTACTTTCTTCATAGCTTTCCTGCATTTCCCCAAAACCCTTCCCTGTAGACTAGCAGTAACACTTGTACCACATGCAGAAATAAGGCTTGCAAAGGGGAAATGAATTATTTATACAGGCCTGCCTTTCAGAATTAAAGTGAGCACCATGAGATTCTCACCAATGTGAACAGAAAGGGACTGGGTAGCTCAGAGCGAACACACTGTGAGCGACAAACACAACGTAGGCATACACATGCAAACACACATGAAATAAATGCAAAAAGGATGCATGTTTGATAGGTAACATGATTCAGGCTGTTGAAGATAAAAAGAGGAATAACAAACAGCATTGTAGATAATGCTGGTATATTTAAGCACCTAATTACTTTGTAAGGTTTGAGAGCAGTAAAGCTGGTAAATCCATTACATTTGCACTCAACTACTGCTGTGTAATACACTCAACTAAAACAAAACAATCTGCATTTGTGTGTGCCAGTGGATGATGCTTTTTTATGGCAAGCATTTCCAAATTTCAAATCCCATTTATCTTGCAATCTTTTTTTAAAGCTGCAGTATGTAACTTTTGCCTCTCTATCGCCATCTTTATTTGAAACATAAAATTGCAAATTACTTGCAGATCTATTTTTCAACATGGCTGACAAATTTGAATTCGAGGCAACTTCTGTAAGAACAAGCTACAAAGGCTCCACCATGCTCAGCACCAACACAAGCAGTGTAGTATTAGGGTTTTTCTCTGTTTGCAGAAGCGGCATAACCATGCAGAACCATGAAGTCAAACTGACATTTCCTGCTAAATTGGACCTGATAGCACATATTCTAAACCCTTATTAGCTTACTGTTGCAAATCAGGTTGAGGTAATGAGACTGTTTTTTTTACATGCTCAATAATTGCTTTTTTATTTACATCAAATGAGAATATGGTCACCACTAACCCAGCTAACAGGGAACATTCTCAGAACGTTGGCTAATGTTCTCTCAAAGTTTCTTAAAAATGGTCTTGCCATAATGTTAGTAGAATGCTTTCCAACATTATATATATATATATATATATCAAGAATATTATTCTTAAGTAATTAGTGTAAAGTTTTAAAAACATTACAGAATTAAAAAGTTTGAATAATGTTCTTACAACCAAGCAATGTTAATGTAATGTCTAAAAAACATTGCAGATATTTCTGAAACTTTCAAAATAATGTTTTTAACGCTTTTTTTACTTAAGAGAAATGTTACAAAAACATTGTTATAACCTAAAATTGTTAGCTGAGAACTTATCCTAACTCATCACAGACAACTTCCTTTTACTCACAAATCATTTCAAATCTCACAGAAAGGTTTTCTCTGCACAAAATGACAATCAGAAAGCAGCAGTTCTGGAAATACCAAGAGTACTCTCCATGCCAAATTTATCTCCAGTGCACATCCCTTCCTCTACAACGAATGCATGCATCCCCTCAAATTAAAAAACAGAACCAAGATAACCAAGATTTCGGAAAATTAATTAGTTCCCATGGGGGTTTACACATGCTTAAAGCAGAAGAATTAAAAAACACCAAAGAGCTATTGCCATGTTTTGCTACTGGGAAGCTGAAAACACTCTTTGGTGAAAGGTGAATAAATTATTACTTGGTCACTGAGTGCATAACAAGAACCAGCTCTTACACTCCATTAGAGAACACCTCTGCCATTAATCTAAACGGGCAAAAATGGCCCACAGGCAAGTGTGTCTGGCACCTCATATGGCATCAGGGCTCTCTTCCTGCAGTCCAGAGTATATTCTAGTCCAGATTCCAGGCATTTTACAGAAAAACATGCTTCAAGTCTGGCCACAGGCTATCACTGTCTTCGAGATCTGGATGTGAACACTAACTGGCTCCCTTAACTGCTAAGATTGGAAACTGTGTTTATGAAACATGAATATAAAACAGGATAAAGCAGCACATAGGAGACATGTTTAACTCTTCAAACACATTCAAACACATAAACCAATCGAAGTTTTACATGTTTTGTCATGACAACTACACACTGTCGAATTGCCATGTTTGAAGTGCAGCCAATCAATCAACTACTATGTAGCTGTTTTAGATATGATCCATAAAATTGTTCCTCAGGGTGTTCAAAATTAGCACTGCCTTCTCTCTCTCTCTGCCATCCACTTCATTGATATTCTTCACAGAGTATTTGGCATTAAAACCAAAAAGAGCATGACATAGTAAAGAGATGGATGAGGGGTTAAGAACTGTCCTTTTCCACTGCCTGGAACCTCCTTGGAACTCTTTGGCTTCTCAGAAACATCCAAATTGTATGTGGTTTACTTGTATAATGTCTTTTTAAATGATATGCCTTTTAAATTCTTTCTTAGCGATATCAATTACGTTTCCATTTTTGCTAATGGAGTTTTAATTTCATTAGAGGGACAGCTCAGACTTGTCAAGAACATGTACCATTGCTCAAAAGTGTTTTGAAGCGCTAATCAATAGAGGTGATCTGCGGTTGGCTGAGGTCTCGCACACAAACGTTGAATGATATCTTATCTCACATTGAGATAATCATATGTGAGAACAAGCCTCAGGGAAGGATTACATTCCACATCTTGGACTCTATGCCTAAAGGCTGCAAACAGGGTTAGTATTTTGCTTTTATCTCAATATATACCCTAAATTGCCTTTTAAACACAAAAGCCAGAACAGGGATGTGTGTAATGTATTTAGGAATTACGCTACAACGCATTTTAATCTCCAGGCAGAAGACGCTGATAAATAAGCAAACACAACAAATATACAGCAAAGAAAATGGCATTGGAGAATAATGGAGCAGTTAAACA
Source organism: Chromobotia macracanthus (assembly GCA_036877525.1). Taxonomy (NCBI): domain Eukaryota; kingdom Metazoa; phylum Chordata; class Actinopteri; order Cypriniformes; family Botiidae; genus Chromobotia; species Chromobotia macracanthus. The sequence continues at coordinate 3,692,995 of JAZGTH010000013.1, forward strand.
TGCAGTACCTATTGCTCGTGTGTAATAGCTGCCCCTGGCAAAAAGTCATGAGGGATTCGGAGACTGTTGCCAAGAAAGGAGGTTCAATCAATAACCAATCTGTTGAAGTTTTATTCTGTGACAACATTGTTAATTAAGAGCCACAGTGGGAATGTCTGTGAGGGTCTGGGAAACACAGACAGCGATGGGCTTGATATAAGACAACCACTTTCCGGTGCTGAGCATGATGGAGAGTTATAGCTTGGTTTAATGCAACAGAAATGAGAACTTCATTCTCTATGACTCAAAGTGGATCATCTATGTCAGGAAACTCTAAATGAGTGAATCTTAGCCTTTTTGACTTAAAGGCCCCCTCATTGTCTAAAATAATATTTAAAGTCTCCCCCCACTCACAATTTTTACTCAATTCTACAGCTTGGCATAACTAGAAAGATACATCTAAATATTTAATACTAAGAAATATCTTGATTTGCAGTTGCTTTAGCTTATTGTAATGCTTGTTTCGTCTTATTTTAAATCATTTTAGGTCAACTTGGAAGTTTGTTGAGGCCCCCTAGTGGGCCCCGGCCCCTTGGTTGAAAAACACTGCTCTAAATTGTACTTTGAGAATGTTCTCAGGTTAAAACAGCACCGTAACCTTGCATTTTACCTCACTACATGTGAAAAAACACAATTATCAGATAAAAGAATAGGATTCGAATGCTGCAGATTAAAATAGGGAGATCTAGTGAGATAAATAAACTCTTCATTATATTACAGTGATAACGTGAAGTGCTGTGGAGATGTTATTAATCAGTGAGGCCTGATGAGCTGCAAACATTCGGTCTCAGATTCACTGATTCAATCCCTTATCACGACTCCCTCTCTTCACCTAAAAGGAGGTGAAGGACATTATCACAATTTACTGAGTGCACTCAATTAGCAGAGAATGCAAGGGACATTTACTTTTCAGCTTTGCGCTAAATGCTTTTGTCTAAAGGCCTTCTTACACGGCCTGGTTAAGGCTGCTTTGAGCAAGCTCTGTGCTAGATCTAAACTCAATTTAAAATATCACTCAGCTAAAATATACCAACAGTAAACCAGCTAAGCATCATTAGGTGCTGATTTGGTTTGTGTGTAAATGAAATGCAAAATCAGTGCCGTGTCGTTGTTTATTTCATAATTGTTTTATTTATAATTTAATATTAATTAAATGTTAATTTCATATTATAATTTCACCTCATTTTTTACATTAATTTATTTTATAGTTTCACATTATTTTTACAATAGTAATAGTAAGCACCTTTATATTAAATTTACAATAAATACTGCTATTTCAGATGCAGCTTCTGTGCCACCTTTGCAGTGTGAAGACCTATAGAAATAAAAACTGCAAATGAAGACAAATAAGAACAAATGAAGAAATCTATGTCTGCCAGCATTTAAATGCTACAGTCTGACTGAAACATTTCAAATACAGTCAGTCCATTCAATAGATGCTGAACAAGCAATCGTCCAGTCTGAAACCGCATGCCCTGAAACAATGCCCAGCTTTTATTTCACAGTGCTGCAAATGTTCCGACAGCTTGAAAAAATCTGAGTCGTATTCCTGGGAGACAGACACAGCAAACCCTGCAAGCAGTAAAGGCAAGACATACAGAAATAGGAGCATCTACAAAACCATTCACAATGAAGCCAGCTATGGATTTAAAGAGACAATTTTATGAACCTCTCGCTGAAATTCTTATGCATTCTGAGACTGCCTGCAGAAACTGAAAACAGGCATTTATATAGCAGTTTGCCACTAGCCTTACTGTAGCCCTAGGGCTAGAGCTGCACCTTGTGCTATTTTTAAACGTTTAAGAGCATTGCTTTTATGTACTGGGTAATTTTGTATCATGTCTGTTTCTGAACATGTTTTATTCTGTATTCTTTAAATAAACATCTACTGCTGTTACACATGCTGTAATGTTATGTTTAAGCCGAGAAAAACCATAAACTACTTTAATACACAGCAGATCCTGAGATGTAATTAGGGTCTAATAGAGCTTGAAAACATAAGCATTAAACACTTTTAGTGTGCAAAGATAAATAACTACCAGTGATTTGTAGAATTATTTGGACTCAGGCCAAAAGTACAGACATAAAACTAAAAACAGCACAAACCAAATAATAAAACCAAGGAGATGATTCTTTAACCAGTGAACCTGCATATTTTAAGACTTATTCCCATTTGATGAGTCACCGGTAAAACACCTGGAGAATACCATTTGAGCCTCCACTTGTAAAATCAAAAAGGGCAAAGAAATAAAACTTAACTAACATCCATTCTTGTTATCAAAAGCCTCCTGTTTCCTGGAAGGATTTTGCTGTGTTTTGAAAACGTAATTCTTCTGAAGAAAGATTTAAGCACTGTGGTCTCTGAAGAGGGACTGTCTCTCTGGAGACGGCTGGGTGAAACATCTTGAATTTTTTTCTTTCCTGGGCTATAGATAGATAAGAATGTCAAATCAGAACATGAGTACCGAACCTCTTACTGAGCAAACAGCTACATGAGCTTCTACCTGCTTTGTCTCAGAAAGGGAATCTGATAGCACTCTGATACTCAGAAACAGAGTTGAGCAACATATTCTCTTATCTTGCTGTAGAGTGTAGGGACAAATGAGCATGAGAGAAATGGGCTTCACTAACAAAATAAAATTCCACCGAAACTTCCTAAAACGACATCAAATGTAAATTACTACACAAACAGAGGGGCATCGTATAAATCTTAGCTAGTGATTTGCTGCTGTATGAACGTCTCAGCTGTAAAGAGCTCAAAGGCACGAGACAAGTATTTCAAAGGCATTACATCATCAACACAGCTGTGGATCGTCAAAATTGTTAGACATGAACGCTTGTGCAACTCCATCCAAATGCAAACAAGATGAAAGGTTATGTTTAATTAAATTTAATCGCGATTACCAATAAGGTGATATAATGCCTTTTTTTAAACAGGGCTCGCTATGCATCACTTTTGCAGAGGCAATTTGCTATAGATATTCGTAGTCTCTTTTCTCAGAGCCTGGGCTAACTGTAGCGTCCATCTAGACATTTTCACATATTCATTGTTTCCATAATAGTAACAATTTAGAGATGAACCAGCATGCAAATAATCTTTCGATGCTTTGCTGTGAACTTTAACAGCAAGCGCTATGCCAAGCCTCAAAAAGCGGCAGCAGAGCGTCTCAGAGAAAGCAGTGTGAGCTGTCAAGGGAATAATGACAGCGCCCATCTATGAATCACTGTGAGGACTGGATTCCTCAGCTCAACTTGTTTTTTTTCTTTCTTTGCAGTGGCAGAGACAACATCGAGCACTGAGCTGTCCCCAGCCAACCGCAGCACAACTTGAGCGAGAGGCTATGAGCCGGGACTTCTGTTAAGAACCTCAAAGCTTTCAAGAAAAGAGGGCCTTTTGAAGAATAAACCACAGGATTAGATTAGTCCATCCTCTTGGGTTATGGAGCTGGGCATCTTTCTTTTTTCATGTGGACCCCCAAGAGGCCATCATATTGGCATTGAGGGGATGTCCATCTTCTTTTCAGTGTGCTTCAATAGAAAAACCCCTGACAGGGAGCTTAGGAGAAAAAATATGATTCATGGCAAGCGTTTAATGCTCAAGGTGAATTGGCCAGGAATTGCAAAGGCTCACCTCAAGTGACTATAATACCACTACAGAACTAGAAGCGAGAGGAGGACAGTTTGAAAAATAAAGCTGACCCCTTTACACTTTGTTTGTATTGTTTCTTATACAATACTTTAGTGGGGTGCAAATGCTGTTCTTTTTGATAGATTGAAAGAAATAAAACAGAAATACATGTTCTTTGTGAGCACAAACTTGAGAATACAGCAGGGTTTTATTCCCTGCTAAGAAGTATCTATGGGAACTACTGTGGCATATAACAATATTTAAAATTCAATATAAGAATAGCAAAACAAGCCATGCAAATTCATCACTACAGTCCAAAGAAATTACCTTTCATGAATAAGCGATTTGGGATTTGCACACTTCATTTTTATATCATTTATCTAAACACAGCAAAGCCCATAAGATCAAGAGGAACTAGTAAGCATTCCGCTAAATAAGGATTAATGCATATTGAATGCGTCTTGGTGGATTATTTAATGGAAAAAATCAAATCCAGCCCTATGTTCTATTGAGGTGGAAGAGTGTGCACCCAGCTTGCAAAGAAATCTTCTTCTGAGCCTCTTTAATATTTTAAACCTCGGCAGACTACTGATGTACTGCAAGACAGCCACTCTTAACTTTGTTAATTCAGCCGTGAGAGCACCTTTGCCGTGTTTATTTATCTAGCCAAGCTCTACCTGAGGAGCTGCATGTCAAAAGCCATTAGGCTGACATCCCCTGAGCAAAACCCCCACACCAGTGAGAAAACTGCTCACATACACCCTTGAAATAAGAAGAAACGGGCAATGTCATAGAACTTCACTGAGGACTTATGATTTCAAATTGTGTCATCTGTGAACATGTTTGTGATTGCTGTCCATTATAAAATGGTTTCATACATTCATATCATGGTACTGTAGTGAAGTAGTTCATTTTTAATGAATCCATAACTTTTGATGAATGATGATGGTTAGGTTGACTTTATTGATTAACAGATTGGATGGACTGATTGTTTGCATGTTTTTATAGAGCAGTATTATGTATCTTTCTGTTCTCTTCACTAATGGTAGACAAATATATCGGTCAGACTAATTAATCGGCTGATTTGTGGCTATTAATTGTGCAACTGGTTGAATACTAGAATTGGTTATTGGGTCCACTAGTTTAAAATCTTGTCAAAGGATAATAAACTGTTCTGTTGTTAAATGTTGTACTCACTTGTAAGACACCAGGTCGTATCTATGAAAACTACTGCACATATTTAAAACCAAATATAAGCATAGAAAATTAAGTCGTCATTATTAGGAGAAATTAATTCGAGGCTCACTGCACATTCATCTTATGAATATGAATTTTGTCACTTGTCACTTCATGTTTTTATAATTTTGAGTGTTTGCCCTGTAGTTGAGCATTTGCCAGGTATTTCATAAAACAAGTGTTAGAATACATTATGTATATTGGCATGGTATCAACCCTGCTGTCTGGATATTGATACTTCAATATGGGTTAAAAAATATCAGACAGGACTGCTATTGTGTTATATGAAAGTTACAGTGCAAAGCATCAGCATCAGCCCTAACCCAGGTAATAAATCCAGGCAAATTCAAAACTGTCTTCTCAACTTTATACAGCCTTATCCATTGGCACCCAGTACCACAAATTTGAAGCAGACGACTAACATTACACAACCCACACGTAAGTTTGTACTTCATGAAACTAGGCGAATACGTCTATAGAAAAGCAGTATGCAGAGCTGAGAGCGACAGGTTCGAGCGGACACTCACCTGGAGTTTGAACTGTTCCAGTAGACCGCATGTCTGTCTGAGATGATCCTGTCGTCCGACCACACGGACACCCAACACATTACCGTAAATACCAACACTGGCAACTCCATCTGAGTCGTTGTTACAACCCTGCACCTCGAAACGAATATTCACGTCGTTTATTTTACAGAAAACTTTTCAAACACCTGGACGGCTGAGTGAAATCTACGCGCGTAACTTAACATTATAAGAAGGGGTGTAATCCAGGCGTATGTTCAGTCCTCCCCACCGAAGGCGCAGCATCACTTTCTGAAGCTTACTTCATGTATTTTACGTTATTAGGATAAAATCCATTACAACTCGTACAATGGTACGAGGGAGTCAGAGGTGAGCGAATGTTTTCAGCGCATCAGAAAATCCATCCATCTGAATGCGGGACAGTGCCGTGCGCGTCTCCAGGCTCTCACAGCGATGCTCCTCGTTATAGCGCAGCAACTTCCAGATATCTCTACCCCATGTGGTCTACACGAGAAGCGCACACGAAATGCATCCCCATCTGTTACACACGCCTTTCAGTTTCGCGTTTCTTCAGTTGCGCATCTTATTGGTACAAGTTCTCTCTTAGTTGCATGAGAAACGGCGTTGTTTCTGCCTCGCTACAGTCGACATATCGACCTGTTTCACGGAGTCCTCACTGCCCTGGAGGAACAAAGGCAATTTTGCCACATTCTGCACGAGACATCGCTGTTCCCGGTCACTATTGGTGTCAGCTTTTGAGATCTGATAAATGTTCACCTTCGAAAGACTAAGATTAAATGTGTTCTTTGTGCTATAAGTCTAATGCATTTCGACTCACGTACTTCTTCATAATTCATCTAATCATTGCGAATCGCATTTGTGTCCGACAGTTATCATGAGCGGTGCACCTTCAGCAAGGGGCGGGGCCTAGGGATGCGCTCTCTTCAAACTCACGCGACTCCTCAATGCGCCCTTTTTTATTTAAATGCCTCAACAGGTATGGAAAACATTAGAGGTGATTTCTCTTGCTCGTTTTACCTCGTTAATGTACTAAAATGTCGAAAAGCAAATAACACGTAGGGCAAATGTTTATTTTGAATAACCGAAAATTAAAAACGACTTATCTAGTGTGGGGCAGCTACATAACTTTTTTCGCGTCTTTAAATGGCCTGCTTTACTGTAAAACTGTGAACTACGTCTCAGCTACGGCCGTGGAAATAGATTTGACACTCGATTCCATGATTGCGCCAAAGAACTTTTGAATCTTAATCGAGCGCGCCCCCTGCTGCACGATAAGCGACATTTCACTAATCGACCTTTCATCAATAACACTATCGTTTAAAAGGTCCGAAGTGTATAACCTTGAAAAACCCACTAATAATAAACAGCATAAATAGTGAATACAACTGGTGCGGTCTATTGTTTTAAATATCTGCTTTCGGCTTGGTCATATTTCAATCTGGACTGCAGATTTTTATTGTTTCAGAACAAAGAAATCAGATGGTAAGAGAGAAGTTAGTCAAACCAGAGTCCAAGGTCTCACCCAAATGTGTTAAGTTTGAAAAGAAAGATTGTGACCTAGACATGGAACGTGAAAAAAGTCAAGATGTTTAATTTCAGAAATTAAGACAAGAAAGGTGAAAGCAAGAAACTGAAAGATTTATTGAAGTCAGAAACGGGAGGAAATATCAGATTATACTTTCAAGAGGGCAATTACATGTTCAGACCAACATGTTGGAATCTCTTTAATATTGTGTAATAAAAAAGGAAGGCTCTACAGTGAGCTGTATGCCTGCTATTTATCAAAATATACATGTCTGAGACAGGACTGGTGTTGATTTTTAATTATGTGTACAAAAAAAAACAAACAAAAACTATACAGCAGGCTTCACCCACTCAACATTAACATTGCATCAATACAGGAAAAACAACTAAATATAAGCTCCACCTCTACTTAAGACCTTTGATTCTGTTTTCAAACAACAGAAATAATCATTTGATATATAGATACTTAAATGTCTTGTCATAGTCTCTTTTGTAAACAAAAGGCAAAATACGCAAAGCCCTCACAAAACTTTGCTCAACTCACTGAATAAAAGCAGCCGGTAAGGAAAATTGTTGCAGTTAGACACTTGGAAAACAGCAAAACTGGCTGGCAGAACAGAGATGATGCTTTGGTCCATCATGCCCCACTAAAAACAAACTAACACCTGTCAGGAATGCCGATGTTCTGCCTAAATGCAGAAGCTCAAAAGGAAAGGAAACAGAATTGTGTGTCTAAACTTAAGTATGAGCTGAAAAGTAAAAGGAATGTTGTTCATACCACAAACAAGATGCATTGGAAAAAACATGGCCTTAATGTTGACATTTTTCCCCCATACTTTAAATACACAAGTGCCAAAACAGTCCAAAGCCTTATCACGGGTATCTCGATTCACAAACATCAAACAAGTAGCTTAAGACTCTGTAATGCTGATTTTCTATTGAAGTGGAAAATGATAAGTCCAATAGAAACTTGAGCGCTGTACAGCCTAAATTAACTTCAATTACATGTTCATTAAAACTGGGAAAGACAATGAGCCGCTTAACGACCAACAAGACAATGTTAAATTTAAGTTTGCCACATGCTGCATGACAAAATTATGCAAACATCAAAGGCTATGAACTCTGCGTGTGATTTGGTTCCAAGCTGAATCATAATTAACAAAATGCCATAATTAAGTCAATGGGGAGCAGTAGGGAAATTACATGTGGACTCCCCAAATAAATGGAGAACAAGGCGGTATAGGCACACAGAGCATGGTGGGCCAATGCCAAGACAGATTTAATACAGTAATCACAAAAAAAATAAGAAATGAATCTGTATGGTAGTAAGGCGCAGAACCACATGTATAGTTTAACTATATGCAAAGGAATAACCTGCGATAGTCTGGTACAAAACCAAAGCCAGTAAAGAACTGTTTATTGCTGCCTTTTACCCTGGAATGGCAGGAAGCTATTTGTTTTAAGTTTGAGGCTATGGGCTCTCATGATGGAGCCAACAGCATCAAAGACAAAAGGCCATTGTTTAAATGTATAGTTAAAGCACCGTGTAAGGCACAACTTTTTGTTTTAAAGGCATAAAGAAGGTAGGCTTAAAAATATTAATTATAGGTTCAACAAATGGAGAAAGGCTTTGTGTGCACAACCTGAAATTGTAGGTACAAAAGTGTAGGCACAAGTGTGAACTATGCAGCATCTGTGATCTCAAACTGATGTGTGCCAACAAGTAACTAAATCAGGTCCGTGACAAACCGTCTGAGAAAGGAACTAATAAAACCCAAATGCCACATTGGGTTAAAGTATCATCTGGTCTACTGGTTCAAAATACAAAGACACATATACGTGTGAATATAGATAAAAGGAATGATTAAGTGTGTGTTGTGGAAAACAATTATCCACAGTGATAAATTGTGGAAGGCTTAAAGTTTGGTCTAAAGTGACAGTCCCTTCTCCTTTAAAACAACAGCCTCCTTGACCCACCAGCCACATCAGATGGTAGACTTCGAGAAAGACACTCTAAGATGATGGTTTTCTCCCAGGTCATGATTGTGAAATTTGATCAGGGACTCGATTGCTTCCTCCACTGATCCCACCTGGATGAGAGCCATCTTGCGGTCTTTCCTAAAGAGATTAACATATTTGAGGCCTCACATACTGGATGGCGACTGTAGGAATAAATTTTCAAACACTTACTGGAAAAACTTGAAGGCCTTAACCACAGCTCCCGAACTGAGAAACAATCCTCTGAGATCATCCTCAGTAACAGAAGGTCTGGACAGAAGAAAATTGCCATAAGCAAGACATCCCAAAAATGATGCTCTAAAGAACTGAAGAAAGGACACTGTACTCACGGGATGTTGGAGAGGTGGAGAGTAGAAGAAGGAGGAAAGATGTTGGAATAATTCTTGGAGCCTGGCTTTTTAAAGCGGTGAAGCGGAGAGTTGCTGTAGTCCTTGGTCAGGCCCTGATCCTCGTGGCCTTCACGTGGCAGCTGCACAGTGGTGTGTTTTGAAAGAGTCACCCGCAAAGCCTTGCCATACAGCTTCTGCCCATTTAAGTGGCTCATGGCTACAAAGGACAAAAGAGGGTGGTGGAGCCCAATCAAACTTCAAGCTCTTTAGAAAAAATCCAGTAAAGATTACAAGTACTAGGTACAAGTACCTAGCTGGGCTTGGGTTCCATCAGACATCTGCACCAATGCATTTTCCTTTTTGTTGAAGAGGATCTTCACTCTCATGACATCACCATACACACCTACCAACAGAAACAGTAGTAGCTACATGAGAACAGTGTTTTGCCATAATGCATTAAATGATTATTGTTGTGTCTGGTTGAGAAACTAATAAATTACTTCAATGCCTAGAAGAATGTAATTGTTACTTAAACTACAGTGTACATTGCTTTTGGGAAATTGTACTTTATAACTAGTCATGACTGATTTGTTGTATTTGGTAGAGAGGGGAATTTTCTTCTACCTCTGCTGATTGTCAAAACATGCAAGTAATGAAACATACAGCTTCCTAAAAAGACTATTAAAAACAGCATTGAAAGGATAAGTCCCTTCATGGGGTGTGACATTTTAATTAAGCAAACAGCTGCAACACTGAGGTAAAGTCACCATCCAAGCTCTCAAATGGGCTGGGGAGTTATAACAGCAAGTGGTCAGGATTAGTAAAAACTCAATCAACATGACCACAAGAAGAAACAATTTTTATTATTTGCAAGGTTTTACTTCTGCCAAATCAAGCTAAATAAAGCTGCAGCTGACTGCCATTTCCATAAAACCCCCACATAAATCAAAGTACACATTTTAGATGAAGTTAAAATATGAAACAAACAAAAAAGGTAATAAAAGGAGATGCCAATGATAACATACCGAAAAGAATAAAGAGGCATTGGGGCGTTACACTCTTAAGACAGCAGAGGAAGGCAGCGTAGGGAGGAAGGGACAGGAAAAGATCGGAGGCAGGACAGTGGAGGTTGAACATGTCCACAGCGAGGCAGTTCCACGGGAACGGCAAAAAACGGTGGTAGGATCATGAAGGTTTGTGATATTGTTCATGATGAGAAGGTGGGGAAAGGGCAGAGGGAGCGAATATCCAACAATGTAGTTGTGGGTTGTTGTGTGTTGGTTGTTTGTACAATTAAAAAAAAAAAAAAAGGGCATCAAATATTGGAGTAAATAAGGAACAATATTGGTTGGGTATGGAAGTAAACAAAAAAGTAGTGCAGTCAGTTGGCAAAAGAATCCAGGTATTAAAATAATAAATGGGGAGAGGGGAATTGGGAGGGAGAGAAACAAGAAAAAGGAAGTAAAAAAAACAAGGTCAGTATACACAAAGAAATGTAGTGTTCCAGTCAGCAGAACTTTGCTAAATTAAAATGCCCTTCACTATAGGAACACTAAAGAAAAACAAGAGGAGAGAAGATTAACAACGAAATACAGGAAAGATAGAAACAATATATTCTTATAGCTCTAAAGAAATACTAGAAATGAAATGTTTAAGATGGCTTCAGACAAGAGTCAACAAATATTAAGAAACAACTGACATGCATGTTTGCACAACACTGTCAAATGATATATGTGCAAAGAACAACAGTGCAGCTGGGCCTCCACACAGTAATAAATGCTTGTCAAAGTTTTGCACTTACAGTGCAATATTTGAAATGCCTAGAGCCAAACTAATTTAAGGCTGGCAGTTGATTCATGACCTTAATTATGCCAGGATGCCATATAATAGTAGCCACTTGATTTTAAAGACCCCAAGTTCGAGTTGTGGCTTTTAGTCTCTAAAACATATACATTAGACATGGATCATTAGGAAACCTGAACAAAATATGGGTGATTTATCGTGCGCTACAGCCACCATCACTGATTAGTAATTAGCACATGGTACATGGCCATTTGTACTGTTTTCACAGAAAGAAAAAGACAACACATTTTATGAGGCCTTTAAAACAATTCTGGCTCCACATTTTTCTGCTATTTTTACAGTTTTTCAATACAAGAGCCATTATAGGCTAATTGTGCTTAATTGCTAAGTGAACCTAAACAACTGGGCACTAACCTCAGCATTGAGGTTGCTGACCAGCAGGACACTATGACCTCCTGCAGCAAGGCCAGAGAAACTCAGACGACTGGCAGCTGCTGCCGCTGCAGCGGCTGCTGCAGCACCGGGGACACCGAGCGAGGCAAGGGCCCCAGCAGGCATGCCAGGCAGAGACAGACCTGTGGGAGGAACAGTCATCACTATACAGCATTGATGCCATGAGAAGAAACTAGGTCACTGCAATCCACAGAGAGCCATTACGAGTGTTGGGGACTGACCTGCTGCCTGCTGAATGGCAAATGTTGGTGGGAAACCATGAGCCCCAGCATATGGTGAGGCAGAGATTATACCAGGAGCACCTGAGAGGGAAAATAATGTTAGTCCCTGACTTTATACATTCATCATTAAAACGCAAATGTTTACAAGTATTACTTAGGGCAGCAGCCACAGTCTGTGCATCAAAGGAGGGCTGACTGTCTCCTGTAGGAAGGTCAGGGCGAGTGTAGTCTCTGCTCTTATCATTGTTGTACTTCACATTCAGGCTGGTGAGCTTGGAGAAACTGATGCGAAGGGTGCAGCAGGCATTGTAGATGTTCTGTCCATCTAAAGACTGTGGATTGTTAAAGCATCAAATGATTACACAGTTCAGATGGGATTTAGCAACCCATTCATCCATTATATTGATCCACCGTGCCACTCACCAGCTTTGCATGCTGAGCAGTCATTCCATCAGCATATTGAACAAGGGCTTGGAACTGGCTGTTTTTGGTAAAGGTTATAATCTTTAAAACAGTTCCAAACTTAGAGAAAATCTAGGACAAAGGAGATACATAATAGATTAAATAGGATGTTGAACCTAGCAGTGGAAAAATAAAATGTTTGTTTTTAAAAGAGCAGTGGGTACCTGATGAAGGACATCAAGAGTAACTGGATAGAAGAGGTTTTCAACAATGACTCTAAGCACAGGGCTCTGGCTCCCCATGCCTGCTCCATCAACACTGGTCAAAGACAAACTTCCTGTCTGAACTGCATTCACAGCCTGCAGCGCTGCCTGTGCTCTCTATAAGGTTTTGAGTGAGCAGGACACAAGTGTTTGTTGTTGTAGGAATAACCGATACTGACAAGTTGCCCTTGATGTAATGCCTAAAGTGATTAATTTGTACTCACAACTTGGTTTGGTGAATTGTCAGTCTTCAGCTCTTTGTGATTGGAATACTGCATGAAGACTGGGTGGTTCCGGATAACAGGGGTAACTGAGGAGTAGTAGCTGACCATGGTCTGTGCTGATTCCTCTGTGTTCATTTCCAGAAATGCCTGCGAGAAGACATCACAGGGACTAGGTATGCAGTGTGAAAAGTGCTGTATACATTATATATAAAAACAGCTGTGATCTTTACCTGGTTCTTTCCTTTTAACATCAGAAGGTTGGTTACTTTGCCAAAAGGAAGCCCCAAAGCAATGACTTCTGCCTCATTTATATCATTTGGAAGCTTGCGTACGTGAATGACTCGTGATGGAATGCCTGGGCTTCTGATGTCCCCTTTAAACTTCTTGCTGTCATTACCATTTGCTTATAAACAAACAAAAAAAAACTATTAGAAACAAGTTACAGGCAAAACAAATAAAGAGATAGAACATAAAAGAAACTTTACCTGAGCTCATTATATAAGGTCCGTTAGATATGCAGGAGGAAAAGAGTTCGTCGGATCCCCTCTGAAATTAAAAGAAGTGGTCCATGAAGCAAGTAGTATCTGCCAAGTCTTCACAATAGAATCTAAGCCTCTACATTCCACTCAGTTCATATACACACCATAAAAAAAGAAACCTAATAACATTTATTTCTAACACCCATTTAAAGCAGTGCTTCCTCAGTTCTGGCCTTTAAGATTCATTATCCTGCAGAGATTACCTCCAAGCCTGATGAAACTCACCTGCCTGTAATTTTCTATTAATCCTGAGGATCTTGATTACCTCGTTCAGGTGAGGACTAATCCTAAACTCTGCAGGACACTGGCTTTCAGAGTTGAGAAACAGATGATATAATCTAGACACATCATGCAGGCAACTGCCACTGAAATTTGAGAATGCTAGCTGTTTGCTTTTTCATAGGCATTAAAGACATTCTTAGTCAGGATATAAGGAATGATATGCTTGATGTTTTTTGTACAAAGTATAAAAACGAAACTAGTCACATCCACCAAACAGTAACAAATGTTCTTGACAACTTAAAAACAATAAGTGACTAGTAATAGCTATTACTATCAATCAAAAATAAGTTACCTAAATGGCTACAACTATTATTGGCCCAGGCTTCTAAAACCCAATGGATCACTCCACTGTTTACAGCTGGTAAATGCAGAACAAAGAGAAATGCAAACAAAAGGCAGCTGTGTCCTGCCATAACACTAACACAAAGCCCCTCACTCAAGGCCAAGCTGGAGCTACTTGGCTAGTCAATGGAGAAATGAACAAGTCATTCAGTACTACTCTCTTAATAAACCACTTCAAGTGTTAAGGCTCTGAAATGGTCACATGCACTGGCTAAGCTAAAGCCTTTACACATCATTACCACAATGTGTGTTCTGTTCAAGTCCAAAAGGAAAGTTTTGTTACCAAAGCTAAATGCCTAGACCTGCAGTCTATTACAAACAAGCTCAGGAACACATTACCACAACCTTGATACTTTTTGCATTGGTCTTTTGGCCCTGTGTAATAAAGTATTACCTACGTTTTACCTTAGGCAAAGCCCCAGGGCGCTCAATAAGCAGTCTAGAGCACAACCATGATCAGAAACAGCAGGAGAAGTGAAAATAATGCAAATATAGTTTATGTAGCACTGGATTTTCTCAAAGAGAGCAGCCTGCCACATTCCTCTGAGCTAAATTCTACAGGAGTCAGGTTTCAGCACATCATTTTTCACAAAAAAAAAAAGAAAAAAAAAGAGTCATGACAGCCTTCTCTGGCTGAACCAGCCATTGTTTTGAGAAAGACATCCACCCAACTCTAGCATTTCCTTCCTATACAACTGTCAGGCATTGCAGCTTGACTGCTTGCATAGGACAGGGAAAAAGCTGAGAACTTTTGACTCCCACATTCGTCTCTAGAAGCTGAAGACTTGCAGGTACCAACATGTTTACATCCACTGATATAGTGTAAGCATCCTGCTAACAGCACAGTCCAATGCAACCACAGCATTCCAGCAACAGTAAATTAGTGTCTCATAGATGGCTGCAACCCTGCTTGCCCCTTACATGTGTCAAAGACATCAGGAAAAACAACACCAGGCATTCTTTATGCAGAGATGCACAAACACTTCCAAACAAACAGAAAAACAAGAATATTATATCCAGGAGTACAATGCAACTTTTTTGCAAAATTACATGCAACTAGCATGTGAAACAAAAAGCTAAACTCCTCATTGCACCATTTCATAACTCATTGATAACTCAACATCTTTGTCACTTATCACAGTCATCGTTTAAACAGCAAATGCCCTTTGACCAGAATAATTACAGGCAGCTTTCCGTATCTCAGCAATTTAAAGAGAAAAGGGGGGAGGAAGGATACTGGCACAAAAAGAACAATGCTTCTGCTTCAAGATAATATAACCTGAAAAACCTGATAACACTGATGTTGTGGAGTGCCTCTAGAGAAACCATCTTTACATATTTGCACAGCCAACAATGCACTTTAACACATTTGAAAGAAAGGAAATAAAATGAGTGGCATACCTTTGTGCCGACTGATATATCATGGACACTGCTAAAAGAGAAAAAAAAATAAGAACATAAGAATCAGCAAAACAATACATCAGCTTAGATGTTTGATTATATTTAGCGTGTAATGAATGTAAAGCAGTTACGACTTTATAAGAGGGGTCTGGCAAATATAATTTCTGTTTGGAACAAATATTTGACATTGATACTGTAACAACAGTGGTACTAATCAGATTTTGGCCAAGAATCTCACTTCAGCAGCCGCCTTCTCCTAAGAGGAAACCTGATACATCAGGCAAACAGTATAACAAACCAGATCTGTTAGTCACCATTCCTGCTTTTGGGCCTTTAAAGGCATCGACGTATCAAAGGCATTATTGTGCTTGACACTTCTCTTGAAAATACAACTGTGTGTTACCTAAAGTTCAATTTAAGTGAACAAGCAGCCCACATTTCTTTAAAACAAAGGAAGAATGATGCAAAGGAAGATGCAAAACTTACTCAATTTCAGTGACGTAACTGGATCCCAGAGGATACAAATCAGTCTCTAAACGGCTGCAGAAATCAATAACAAAACTTTCAGAAATAACCTGCACCTTTCATGTTTTGCATACGCGCGGTTTTAACAATGAAAATCCATCTTAAATTTAACAATGTTAATTTCCTTTAAAAGCTTTAAGACAGGACGAAGAAATATTCAAATCTTCAAGTACCGTAGAAATATATCTCACTTCTGAACGTTGAACGAACATCACCGCTCCATACTCGGAAACAATTACTGTACTTTAGACAATCGTAAATTGACCAAGTTTACTCAATACTGAATGAAGAATATTTAACGTCCACCGACTACACAAGCGAGAAAGCACGATAAAGTAAAATTGGCACGGGTTTAGCAGGCTAGCAGGTAATTAGCTAGCCACCCAACAACAATGCGGAAATTGAGACACGTTGGTTGCCAAATAGTGGCTGTACTGTACTGTACTGTATCCATTTTTAGCGCTATTTGATATATTCAGCTGGCGAACGCGTGACTTTAGCTTAAGTTCGCTTGTAAATCACGAAGATGTCCCAGCGGATTACTTGCGACAGGTTGCTCTTCAGTTTGGTCCAACTTTTGGACTCTTCAGGGCTTTTCCGGCACGGAGACATTAAGAGCCATGCAAGAGACAAGTCAAAAATCACCATTTCCACTTTACGTAATCTAACACACTTTAAACTTGCATGTGGTCTCAAGTCCCCACCGTGAACGTAACATCCAGAGATAAAAATGTTTTTACGGGGTATTATACTTGGAATGTAGGTGTTTTCAACTTACCCGTCCATGGCACTACACAAAACTACAGGTTGTCGTAGACGGGAGGTAGACCTGCTACTATTTCTTATATCCCTACAAAATGGCGGAGGGGGGATTGGCGCTTTATGATTGGTCCATCGACCTCGGAGCGCTGACGGTGGGCAGGACTTTAAATGTTCTTGAACGCCACCATTGGACAGATTGGTTGTCAATCTCGAAAGGCGGTCGAAAAAGTTTGCGCAAACTTTTCCCCGTCACCGCTATGAGAAATGAGTAAAGCATCAGAGTGAACTGTGGATGAACTCATTGTTGGGCGAAGCTAAACAGAGAAGCTACTTCGCATGATTTATTGCTTAGATCATAATAACTACAACTGTATTTCAGTTTGTTTTTGGTAGGTTATAATCCCTAATTGTTTTGATGAGCTGAAAAGATTTATTTGTATGAACGATGTTTAATATCATTTAATACTTATTGTTAATGTTTCTACAGCTAAATCACTGGAGATTATCTGTAGTCTCAACAGATAAGAGAAAGATACATTACTTATCGATCTTTGTCATCTGTTATTGAGTGAATAAGATAAATTAAAAATAATAATTATTATTATTTAGTTCAACCACTTACTTCATTACTAGTTGTTTAGTAACAAAACAGAGTAAAAACCAAACAAGTCAATTATTTAATTATTCAAACAATTATTTAATAACTGATGCCCTTGAGCACTTCACTTACTGCCTTAATGTAAGTAATGCTTAATGTAAGAGCTGTCAAATAACATTAGATGACAACAGACAATACAAACTCCTGCTGCACAGGTGACTATGCTACCTATTGCTTAGTTTTAGCCTGCAGATGGCAACCTCAACACAAAAGATTTTCAGACCCACATGGGTCTCCTTTGATGTGTTTTTTGATTATATATGGTCTGTTAAAAACTTTCAGATCATGAACTGAATCTAATACCAATACCCTTGCTAAATCTAACAACAACAGAACAGTGAAAAGGAAAATAAACTAACTGACTGTTTTAATTTTAGGTGATTACGGTGTTTTACTAAAGAATGTGATTACCAAAGAATTACCAAAAAGGCTGTAAACAAACATTTTTTTGTTTATTGTCATTGTTCCTGATTTAAACACTTGGACCATAACAGGCATTGGGCATACCAATAAAGCACCTAGAACTTATGACATTATTTGATATCCACAACACATACTGTCTTACACAAAATGAAATAAATCATTAAACTGAAATGTCTGAAAGACAGAAATACTACATTTACAAAACTATTTGTCTTGGAATATGACATGTTTTAGACCCCAGATTTGATTATGGCCATTTCATTTTAACTAATGCTGATAAATGATTTCTTATTGTGAATGAACTGCCTGATTTTAATTGATGTTGAACACTTGTTTAATTAAGGGCATACTAACATACAGCAAGCAGCTGTTAACATCAAACCTGAAATACCACAAATCCCTTAATAAGCCTTTTCTTTTATCGTTAAATGATAGTTTATAGATGTCATTTGCAAAATTGTAATATACTATAAAAATGCATTTTACCCATGCATGAATGCATTTTTACATTTTACTCAAATGTATTATGAGACATTTCTACGAAAAAGCTAAATGTATTAAAAATGTATGATGTATTAGTAATTATATCTAAATTATATCCCATATAAAAGAGACAGTTTTTGTATGTTTAAAATTAGCTGTTAATATTTGTTTCAGATGGGTTGTGAATCTTGCAAATAGCTTTTGGCCTATAAAAAGTGATTTAACAGATAGCTGCTGTGGTTGAAAGTGGAAGTGGGAATCTGGGGTAGATACAGTATGGGCAATTATTTTAAACAACATGATTAAATGTATACTATTTTAGCATGAACATTCATAAATAATTTGATTATATTTACAAATACATTGGCCTACCATGTAAGGTGTAATGCAGAATGTATGATTGTGGACAAAGACTACACTCTATGTACCAGTGTTCACAGTGGTCTGAAATGAATTAGCAAAAAAAATAATATTAATAAAATAAAAAGGCTCAAAAAATATATTAAATAAAATAAGCATAATATTATCATAATATCAATATAGTCATTTGTTCTGCGTAATAAAGTAATATTTTAGAAACACAAATGCATACGGGAGATAAATAGCTAAATGTTTATATATGGAGATGTTTATTTTATTTTTCTTAAAATAAAATGAGGGTGAGGGCCACAAATATGTTCTTTTAACCACGTTGTTGCCTAAAGTTGAGTCTGTTGTGGTCCTTATTTTTCTGTTCTTCAAGCAAAATACTGGACTTCATAAGATTACATAATGAAAATATATGTATATATAGATATATAAATGTCAAGACAGAAATATAGAAAAATATTAATAGAAATAAAAAAGAAATACATACTGGACAACAAACATTAATTAAGTATACAGGGTATACTTATTCATTGTTGCGTTATTTTCAAGGTGTCAGTTTTCCGCAAGAGTCTAAACATCAGAATGAGCGGCCGACTCACATGACTGTGCAGCACTTACATGGCTGCTTTTCTTTTGAATTGCCTTCATCTTTAGATTCCTCTTTCTTAGCCTCATCCTGAGCTTTGTCAGGACTGGAGGTGCTGCCGTTGGGTGGAGCCTGGTCCTCTTTGGCCCCATCATTTCCTGCTTTGCTCTCCCCATCCTCGATGACCACGAATTCAGCTTTCACTGTTTCCTCTATGCCTAATGTCTTCTTGGTCTCTTCCTCATCCTCTACGTTCTTGTAGCCCATGAACACCATGGTGACGGGGTGCTCTGCGCTGGCATTCTCAATGGCTGTGTCAGGATTGGTGCACTGCAGCTTGGCCTCAATGCCTGTGATCTGTTTCTTGGTGGGGCTGGGCTGCTGTAGGCCATTCTCAACTCCTAAAGACATACAAATGAGAGATAGATTTAAGAAACTCACACTACAGTTGCTAAATGGGAATAACCAGTTATTTAGTGTTTTTTAGTGGATATAGGCATTTAAGGATTCTAATTTGTCAGGTGCTATCCACTTTCTATCTATTTTAGTCACTTTGTTTAGCTCAGTGACATCATTAGTTCTTATTTTGTCATATTTCATATGGTATTATTTCATGTGGTATATTTCATATGAAGGATAGGGACTAATTGATTTTGAAAATATGTGGTTTTGTACATCCTTGCTGGAGAAACAATTATTGTTACACTCACCCTTCATTGGACCATCAGGTGCCTAGCAGAGAAGACACGCAATAGTCAATATTATTAGTAGCATTAAACACCTCACAAAACTTAATGAACATCAGCACAGAGCTGTAAGTCATATGAAAAATCTTACATTTTCATTGTCCTGTTTATCTCCTTTATTCAAAGGCACACCACTCTCAAGCTCATCGATCTCCTGTTCTAGTCTGTTCATTTAAATAAAGAATTTGTTAGGTGATCATGAATTATAGGCAGTTATGCAGAATTCTTTCTATTCCAGATAATAAGGAAGGTATGACATCTATGTTGATGATGTCTGGTCTTTACCTGAGGATGGTCTGCTCCAGTAGTTTGGTTTTGGCTTCATCCTCTTTTAACTGTTTTTGTGCCTCATCCTCTCCACTGGATGGCGCTCCATCCAAAAGCCATCGCTCTCTCAGTGCCTTTGACTGTCAAAAGACACCATATGACTTAGACATTTCCTTTCACAGGGATTAGCATTACTTTAACATCAGTTGAAAAATATTATGCTTACATATATAAAACACACCATTATGATGCTCCATAATTGCATATTGACAAAATGTGCTCTTGAAAAATTAGATAATGTCAACTGTGCTGACGTAGACAAATCTCCCTGGTTGCCTGGACCATTAGGGTTAGTGTAGCACATGACCATTAGCTGCTCATTAGTTTTTTACTTTAGGGCATTCTCCACAGCTGCTAATGCACACTGTGCACATGCTGGAGAGTGAAACATTCTGACAGGCGCCAGCTGAAGCAGGATTTCCTGCCTGAGCTTCTAGTCCTTGCTGGTAAGAATCAGACAGCAGGGCTGGAAGACACATCATTGCTGACAAAGAGAGTTTTGACATCTATGCCTGACACGTGCCAGAGAGGAAGCTTTTTTTTGATTCCCAGCATAGGTTATGCTCGAATGACAGCTGCGCAATGTTACTAAAAATGGCAAAACAGATGATTTAGTGGTGATCATGCATGTCCATTTATTCAAATGGTCCAAATGTGTAGTTTTTATCAGTTCAGTCAACCCTTTATTCATAAACCAACAAAACTAGTACTCCTAATTAGTTTTAGTAACACATCTCACACATTATTGGCAATAATACCATGTATTCTGTGTTAAACATTTCTGACATTTGCTCTGTGTTTTATTTTTTATAATATGTAAAGCTGCTTTGAAGCAATGTTATATTGTAAAAAGCATATATAAATAAAATTGAATTGAATGATTAAACATCATTTGCATTTAGACAAACATCACAAACTTGACTTGTGTCTCATGTGATAAATTAGTGGAAGCAAAGATATGAATATGAATATCACCTAAAATGTATCAGAACATGCATTATGAAGTACTGAGCTTCAAACAAGAAAACAATGTAATGAACTCAGGAGAACAATAACACAAAATAGGCCAACCTTTAATTTTAGGTTCAAATTTAAATTAGGCTTTTTAAAAAAAAAAAAAAAAAAAAAAATCGAAGAAAATCTAGGAGCACTGAATAAAATTGTGTTCCTCATGACAGACTTGTTTAGAGAACAAGTGATTAATGGCATGTGTGTAACCTTATTCAAGATAAACTAGTTTAGCATTACAAACTGCTACTGCAGCCAACTGTTCTGTTTCTATTCTTGAGTGGTGGTCAGAAGAGGCTGCTGAAGCATTTAGTAGATAAAAACAAACATATGCTATCAACAGTGTACAGAAGACAAACAGGATAAGGCAAAATAAAGAAAAAATATCACAGAGCTCTTAATAACACCTGCTGTGTTTCATTTCATTTGAGTTTCATTATATATATATATATATATATATGAAGTATATAAGGTGTTAAGAGAGACCTAAGAGAGACCTCATATCAGTTATATTGTGCAAGGCATTTATTTCCTAGTCGTTTGCAAGGACTGCCCTTGCAATTTATGTATGAGCTTCTGCTAAATGGACATTAACTAACTTGAATCAAGCAAATATGCTGAAAGAATAACAAACAACTCTCTCATCATTAAAAGAAAAAATGCAGAATGTCAACAAAAAAAAAGAGCCTTTTATTTTTTAAACAGTCACATGAACTAAGGCAATTCTGGATATTTTTATGTCTACTCTAAAATTACACAGTGTTAGTCCTTATAGTTCATTCTGATTTCCCTAAAATGTCTTACCTGCTAACACAATCTCCTAACCAGTCTCTTTCTATCCAGACATTTTCCGTTCTTAGAGTTTAACATCTAAAACTTGAGTCAGTTTTAAACATAATCATTAAAACAGAATTAGCAAGTAGTTACATTATATTCTGTGACTTAACCTGCCACACACTTGCTGTAATAGCAATATTCAAACAGGCCAAATTGGCCTTCTCCTGTTTCTCATCCATCAGCCACCACTCTCTTGCTCTAGCTTCGTGACCGCAAATACTGGCATGGTGACAGATATGCTGACATCACCACATATTCACTCCCATCTACATGAAAATGCAATACAATCGTAGGACAAGGGAGGACAAAGGATCAGAGTCTGGCTTGGTATGAAACTAAGGCTTGTTCCATTGTTCCCCACAGAGCAAAATCCCATATGCACCAAAAACAATGGCAGGTATAAAACTAACAAACAAAAAAGATCATGTCGTGACAGATAAGAGAAAGGAAAACAATCGTCTTGCCGGATATTTAGTAGATGAGGATAGGCACGGAGGCAAGCTATTCCTGACCACTAATTCTCTGCAGCTTGGGATCTTTATGATTTGGCAGAAATTCAGCAGTTTTCATAATTTGGTCTGATTAATGCAGACAGTCATGGTAATACTGTATTAATAATTTTCAGGATGAATTTTTGTGACGTCCCCTGAAAAGGTCTAGACACTACATGTTTATGATACTGAACATGTAAGTCGCTGAACATGGGGGCCACCTGTTGCCTGAACAATGGCAGACTGGGAAGATTTGAAAACCTTTTTAAAAACGGTGGTTATTTTTCTCTACTTGATGCAGAAACAACACTGCAGCTTCAACAAAGCAACAAAAATTGCACAAAAAAAAAAATGATTGAGTACAGCAAATTGTTGCAACAACTACTTTTAAACAGAGGTTGAATTAGTACAATGTAAATAGAAACAGCATCAGAAAATACATCTAGCAAAAAGATTTCAAAATATTCAGAAAATGTGCATGGGCATTTCAAATCCATAATTTTGCGAGAGGATTGGATTTACCATAACAATGCAGAACTTAAAGGGAGGATACAGATTTTTTCCCGTCCCCTTAAACAGGAAACTGCTGTTAAAACTAGCCCTCCCCTTTCAGAAGCTTCAGACTTCCCAAAAATCAGTCCCACATTATGAATTTCAACACTTAAGCTTTAAATAGAAACATGAGGTGTGAGGCCAGACAGTCTGAATAACATAACCAGGACACACCAAAACCAGGACCTTTGAACCCTGTTTAAAACCCTCTGCCAGCAGACTGAATGATGACAGTGACACAACTGCAAACAAACAGACCCTAGCAACTATCATTAATGACCCCCTTATAGACCTGAAGGTTGTCATTCTAAAATAATGACATTTACTAACCCTACCACTAAACCTAACCCTCACTCAACCTGTTGACATTAGAATAATGAAACCAATTGGGCCAATTTATGAGCCTTTCCAATGGTGAAGACCACTTCAGAAATGGCCCTCACAAGTATCGTCATACCTGTACACAGACAGCTGCTCTATTAAATACTATTTACAGTCTCATCTGTTAGTTGCTGTTATTTCTTGGCTACCTTGAGATGCTGGAGTTGTCTGCGGTCATCCTCCAGTTGTCTTCTTTTGTTCTCAATCTCAGCCTCCTTCTTTCTCTTCTCCTGAAAGAGAGACAGAGACAGAATATTAAACCCTGAAGAACACCCACAACTACCAACAACTACCACATGAAACAACCCCTATGCAAAAATTTAACAAAACACATATGGACGTAGTTAAAGGAATTGTAGAGACCTATTATTTTAGGTTTATTTTGTAAACCACACATAATGCAACCTTGTAAATTTGACTAATGGCAGTAACCACATGGTCCTGTCTAGATCAAAGCTGGCTGTCCAAGTGGAAACCACAGTAGCATTTCCTCAGCATGTCATAATGCTGACATCACAATTCTCTGTAATCTCTAACTCTTGTCAGAGAAATCTTAAGATGAACAGCATTAGTCTGGCATAAGGTGGTGTTTGAACAATGATTGCCATCAATAATTAAATACACAAAAGTGCTTAAGCACTGATGGCTGGACATGCATTAGCCATTATAGATGGTCACTGACATACTATAGACTGTAGATTCTTAAGCTTCTGTGTGCATTTATATCCTGATGCTGATGTTAAAGAACTGTAACTAGTTAAAACTAGTAATTAGGAATTCACAAAAGCTTTTCTATGGCAAAATTGAATGTATGTTCTGAAAGGAAAAAGGTATACAAACATTATTATTGGCATCATTGTTTACTCACAGCAATGGCCCGCAGTCTCTCTTGCTGTGACAAAGCTTCCGACATCCTGCAGAAAAAGCAGTGAAATTAGATTTGAGCCATAACAGGGGTAATGGAGCAATTAGGATCACTTTTCATTCACCTAAAAGCATAACAAAAAAACCACCAGCACTCCGCAGAGGATTTGATACAGTAGTGCCAAACAAGTTTTTTAATCGATGTCATGATATGGTGATACTTTAACTCATAAATAATAATTATTGCATGTGACGTTGCTATGTAATTTTGGATCTGGACTGTATATCTGAAACATTCAAGCTGTAGCATCAATACTAATAATTTTATATCAAATTGTTTTTAAATATTGTCCTTTGTAAACTTTGTATGGGCTATTTTTATACAGATATAAAGATTTATTGTCCAGTGTAACATGTGAGCAATTGTTGTTTCATAACGCATGGTCAGATCCTGCCTTAATCTTTACAACATTTTATGTCAGACACAAGAGGCCTTTTTAAGTCTGTGGTGTTCATCCTCACCTGCAAAATTCATCTTTAAACTAACAGCTCGTGCACTTCCACTATGTATTATAGATGGACCCTGTTTTATGTCTACACATGCTCCTCTGTAAAATATGATTCCAGCCTGTCAAGAATGTTTTCCGCCTATTTCCTTCAAGGAAAACAGATCGATGGGAATCGATAAGAGAAATGGGTGGCAGTTTTACTCTTCTGAGAAATTAAACTACAGAAACACTGTATGCAAGAAGAATGCAAGAATGCAAAGCTTTCTTTCACTGCAGCATGCTGCCGATCACAGCAGTCCAGCAGAGATGGAAGAAGAGAGACGTTATGAATGGCATGCAAATTTCAAGACTGTTAACAGTCCTTTAAATTCCTCCTTAAATTAATTCCAGAACTCTGACATAAGCTCAACCTAAAAGGAAGACCAACTTTGCTGAAGAGATCCAAAAGAAAAAAAACAAGAAAAAAATGCCATACAACAAACAGCTCTGTAAAAGAAAAACCAAATATCATTTATGCAATCATAATATGGTGGGACATATTGTACATTAGAGTCAAGCCAGAACAAACATTAATACCAGTGCTATCTAAACATGACCTTCCTCAGCACCAGTTTTGTGGTTTTATAGCTGTTTGCTACATTGATGTGCGTCCTATAAAGGGGAGGCAAAAGATACAATGTAGCGACTGAGGAAACTTACAATAAGTTACAAAAGAAAAGGGACAGCTAGATAAAAACACAGGTCAACCATGGAATGAGAAGATGGGCAATGGAAGGCCAAGCTCAACCTGGCACAATGATGTCTTTTGTCATAGCCTGTTTTATAGCAGGGTTCCACTCTGGACCACAGATAAAGAGCTTCTCTCGTGAAAAAACGCTGGAGGGGAAAACATCCAGCTGATTAGAAATCTCAATGGCCTACCCTAGCAGAACCAATCACATGCTCTCTCCCTCACAGGGCAAACTGTTTGTTGATATGTTATCTCCTCTTCTCTAGATTTTATTTTTGTGGTCTGATTTCAGACCTCAAGAATCACTCACAATGGAACTGATCATGTGAGATGATGCAATAGCTTTACAAAGATTTACTTCTGTACATTCAGATCTAATTGGTGAACCTTAGTCTAAATAAACACTCAATGTCACATTAAAGCCTTATTCAGATAGTCACACAGATGCGTCACTTGTGGATGATTCATAGAGAAAAGCCCACTCACAAAACATGAAGCACACTGATCACCACAAACACAACCATTAAATGATCCAGGGATCTAGTTACTCAAATCTAAACAGCAAACCGCGTATTTCTACAATGTATAGTCCACAGTCACCGTTAAACCAGACGTTAAATTATAAGGCCCCCTTCAAATGATTAAAGTGCAGCACTGCCACTTAAATATATAAACTGAAAAAAACCCTACATAAAATAGTTGACCGCTACTCGCTGTTGGAGGACTAGTCAATTAGCTGACCATCGAGTGCCACTGCTACTCTCAACATACATTTAATCTCATTGGTTTATTAGTTGAGGTTTATTCAAGTAATCCAGGATAAATGTTACCAGATTTAAAACTATCTTTAATCTATGCAAATTAGGAGAGCACTGCATCAGTGGTTTAGGAATGAGAAGAAACTCTTTGAAAAGTTTCAACACCATGCAGCCATTTCCTTTCGCCACATCTCATTGACAGCATTGGAAAAGCACTTGGGAGTCCAGGAAAAACACAACACTAGCCAGTTTTATCCAATCTGTGAAGTCTCCAGTGTGGTTGCACTTATCTTAGAGCTTGTTTCCCCTCTGTAGTCCACTGCTGGGCAACACACTGAAGCCATGCTGTGACCTTTTTACTGGATCACTCATTGGCCAACAAAAGGGTTTAAAAAGCCATAAGTGACAAAAAGCAGCCAATAGATAATCATGGCAAGAGTTCTACTGAGAAAATCAAATGCATTAAAAACATGCCACAACATTAACCAGATTTCCTCTTTGTGGAGATGCAATTTAATTTAAGCTTTGCTTTGACTAAAAACGTCAGGTCCTATTATGCATTGGGTACAAGTACAAATTACAATGACAATTACAACAAAGCAGGCCCATCTTCATTCCTCAAAGACAGGAACAATGATGTGAATCTCTTCTGAGAGTGCTCTCTCTGAATTTTAATGTTTTTTAGGATAATATAACTAATTTTTAAGGCATGCTACATTGAATAAAGCATTCCATCAAGAGGAATTTTGGTTAGTGCAAATTGCACATCTTTAATCATTAATTTATGAAATTCAAAGACTCATTTTAAAATCTTTCTGGTAGTACTTAACAAACAAATTAAAACCAAATTAAAGCCATTTGAATTTTTATAAATATTATTTCTTCATACAAGATACAGATACAAAAGGTCTACTTCAACTAAATCCAAACTGCCCTTTGAGAGCTAAAAGCACACCCGAACTACCTCACAAACAGACAGAAAAGCATTACGTTACATACTAAATGATATTTGATTGCGAGGAATGTGGGAGGAAGACTTGAGAAACTTCAACATGAGGATCCTGAGTAGGTCCAGATTGGCTGGTAAAGAAAAATATCAATAGTTTCATACACTCCCTTTTTCTGAGATTTGCCATGAGCAACGGCCCCAGCAACATTATGGCACAGGAAAGGAAGGGAGGCTACCAACGTCCTGAATCAGTCAGACCACAAGGGCATGCATAGATTTCAAACATGCAGAATTTAGGTCACATTAGCTGGTAACACTTCAAAGTCTTTGCTTGAATCTTCTACAGACAACAGTCTTAACTTCAAGTGGATTTTCAGCCCTAAGCAAATTTGGTCCATAACCACAAAAATGTTTAAATGGGCATTAACTCTTGCCCAAGATCTCCTCTAAATTGGTCCATTTTTAAAATGAGTCATGAAGTGAACAGTAATTTAGAAATGTTCATAAGTGCTGATGCAAGCAGAGAGGGCTTGAGCATATCAGAAGAACCTGCTCCAGCTAAAGCTACCATCATTATCTGCTACAGAGCCCTGATAGAGAACGGGAGAGATATGGGTGAGGGGTTAAAACTTCAGTGGCAGTACAGAGCAGTTCAATTTGAACTCTTAACCAGGTCCAATCACGGCAGCTGTCAGGAGTCCTTACTGCTGGGCTGCTACAACTGTGAAGTGACAGACCACGTGACCGCATTAGCATAAATGTATTTCTGAATCACTTGAGCAATCACATTCAAGCAGCACTGTACATCTAAATACACTCTCATTCTAGTGAAGATGTATCACACGGAGAATTAAAAAAATACTACTATTCACACAACAGGCAGGTAAACCAAGTAGAGGTTATTTTCATAGCACTGTAAACGTTTTAAGCAAAGAAAGGCCATTCAAGCTCCTGGCAGAAAGAGTTGCTCTTGCTGGTATTCATTTAAAGATTAAATGGCTTGCAGACTGTGCACGTCATAATGATTTTGCCTAAAAGTTGCCAGTAACCTCTGAACTCTTAATTCAACCCAGTCACTCCCAAGCATCAGCGATCACAGAGAGGTTTTAGTCAACATTTTGTTTGTACGTCTGCTCATCAATAGTATTGCTTTGGTGGCGCCCATGACCCGGTGCCTTAAATGTTTATGAGAGCGTAAACTTGATAGACAAAGCTTCTGGCATTGGATATGTAACTGGGTTGACTGTCTCGTCGCTGCGTGCGTCCTGTCATTCCCCACCGATGATGAATATCATATTGATTAAAAAACAAACGATTTTACGTTTGTGGGTAATAAAACGCGTCGCGGTGCAAAAGGCGCACCAAGTAAACACCACCGGGGTCACGTTTTCGTGTCGTCCTTGGCAAAAATAAAGCGTTTTTAGCTGGTAAACGAACGCATGATCGACGCCGTGGGTGTGGAGAAGCTCAGATTTGAGAAAGAACAAACGCACCAGAAGCCTGTCGGAAGTGATGCTTAACACGACACGGTCCAAACACCGTCGATGAACATTTCATTTAATGCGCGGAAGAATTATTTTATGATGACCAAAATCCAATTAAAGGATATGCGAAACAAATTAACATCATATGCTGGTAAATCCAGGTCTACACGGCCATATTGGATCATCCCACCCAGTTCCATTAGTATATACAACCAGATCTGGTTCTCCCACACCCGAGCAATAAACCCGTATTGCTGTGAGAAGATGCGCTGCAGACGCACCAGCGTGTTGTGCTTGAACAGAATATATTAAGGCGTGTGCTACTTTTTTTTGTAAATCTGTGATGACAGACGTAAGACACGCATTGCCTTGTAAATACGCCCGTCTTCTGTATTTTACAAAACTGTAACTTATCTCGCATTACCCTATATAGAGAAATTGTGTTATTCTCGCTCTCCATCTTGTGAATTAAACCACAGCTGCTTCCCGTATTGTAATGTTTTCAAGATATCGATCGGGCAATTTAAAGCGCCATCGCCAAGCCAAACCTACAGCACGGTCACAGAGATGTCAGGAAACACAGAAAATAAAAACAAGCAGGAAAATTACAATCGTTCCGAAATAAACACTTACTCAATATCCAGACCCGTTCCCCTTGAATAGGAAATGTATCTCTCGGCTCCGCTGAGAAAAAGCAAAACCCCCGCTCGGAGGCGTATACGATACAGGCAATCAGTAGGAGCACTACTATCTGATGATGTGCATTAATTGTATTATTCTCTCGGGTTGCAAGTTCAGCTCTTGGCGGGAAGACAGTCAGTTTTCCGGGGAGCTTCGCTCAACCCGACGTCGGATGATCTTGGCGTCCCTTTGCAGCAGATCTCTCTCACATGGCTTGATGGGTTAGGGTGCAGCGCGAGACTGTTGACTGCACACTAGCCTTTGTTTCCCGCGCGACAGTTATTCCGCGAGTGTGTTGAAGGCAATGTCTGGCTGGCATCTCCTCCCAGTGAGGGTGAGAGGAGATGCTTGGATACGCCTCCCTCCGGACACTCAAGGACTGTGACTTTACACAACCCAGACCCGAAAAATACAGCTAAAACGATGTAAACATCAGCGAGAAAAAATAGTTTCTGCTGAGATTAGGGTTCTTGTTAGTTCCTGATATATCCTTGTTGCTCACAATAGTACATAGGCCACGCGTGACATCTTCATCCTATTTTTGCAACAATGTTGCAACAACTGCGCACATACTTAACTCCAGAATAATGGCTACTTATTGTAGATGTTATATACCTAAAACAATATTTACACTGTTTTATAGGGTTTTTATTATCAATGCGTTTTATAGTCACAAAAGTGCCATTGTATATTATTAAAAGAAAAAAACACATATGTATCTACTATACCACGCAATCACATATTTGAGTTAAGTAACTGTTCAACGATATTTTTAAGGTTCAGACATTTGATTTATGTAAACACAGCAACAACAAAACTTTAAATTGGAAATTTTCGATTGAATGTGCAGACGTTTATTTGCCAGTAGGGATTAGGAAAATAACAGCCATGATATAATTCATACTATCTTGCGTCTTGTATACATTTTACCAACAGTATTTTGCATCAGTTTTGTGATAGATGTCCATGCAATATGGAGCATCTTACATATAAAAATGAATTTATATATTTAAAAAAATATTTTGTAATTATTAATTATAAAGGATACACTTCTGAACAAACTGTGTTCTTTAATCCTAAATTAGACATGAGCAGTGGTAAACCTGCACTAGTGAAATAAACCCCCTAGTGGTGGCCACGCAAAGTGTCAGGAATATTCTGGTTTACTCATAAATAAGGCCATCACGAGAAATTTCTTAAACCATATGACAAATGGTACTTAAAACGTCCTTCACAGTAATAAAAACAATTTATTGAATCTACGCTGGAACAATCATTACATTTTTTATCATCACATTTTACTGATGCCAGACATTTGAAAACACAACTTCCCATATTACACATGAAGAATGCCTATTTGGTATTCAGGAACTTGGCCTGCCCAGTGACAGTAATAGGCCATAATATAGTTATATAGTTGACCTTTGCCTTAAATATGCTAGTGTAGTTTATTGTGTTCATTTGTTTACCCAACAGCGTTATTGTACAGTGATTGTATAACTATGATATTGGAAGTTTTATTATGAATTTAGTATGGAGGATAGAATTCACCAAAGTTATTTAAATTCAAGAGGTCATGAAACAAACATGCAGAAACACTGCTAGATAAAGTACACATTGGTCATTAAGTACCTTATTTTCATTTATTGAGACCTAGTGACAACTGGCCCCAGTGTCCAGTATTATGTTTTTTTCTTAAACTGCAATTAAAACTGTATATTATACTTCTTAAACTGCAGTAAGGTTAATGTATACTTCAAACTTTAAAATCAGTGAATAGCTATTGCTGATGAACCCACATTATCTTAAAAAAAAGAAAAGCAGTTTAAATTACAATGGCTGTGTTTAGAAGAGAATAAATGATATAGGATTTTTGGTCAGTCTTGATACTTAGATTAAATGCATTAAATTACATTAAATTAACATTAAATTAGCTTGTCTGCTCTTTAAAGTGAATACCGTTTAATATGGCTGTAAAGGTAATGTGTTTTTGTTCGGTTGGGTAATCAACCACATTCACTCACCAATATGTCATTGACTTGTAAAGTTATTCTGTTTGAGTTCTTAATTGTTGGTATTTAATTAAAGTACAATTACACCTCACAAATTAGATATTTAAACGAAATATTTATGCCATACAGTGCTGAAGACTTTACAGTAACTGCGTCACACGCTGGAAATGACAAAACCCTCCTGTAGGGGGCGTAAAGACTCCATTCATGAAAGTCAATTTTGGCAATTGGAAGAGTATATACACGCACACAATGGGGTCAAAATGTTTGAGAGCATGTTAAAAACACAGGATTCGAAATCAAATTCAAAGCACACAAAATGCTAATTTATAAATAAATAGTCAGGTAATAATCATCTTTGGTGCATTACTTTAAAATAAACCTTTTTCTGCAAGATCCCTAACATAATCACAGCCTATGACTCCTAACAGTATCTCTGAGTAGATGCATTTTGTAATCAGAGGTGAGAACAAAATGCAAGGTGTTGAGAACACTCTCAGCTATGAATTAACAGTGGTAAAATTATACACACTGACAATAGCATTAACATAACTGTAATTAATCTTTTATGGCAAAGGATTCACAGAACAATTTCCTCGACTTGCATCAGGGATATTCCAACATGTTACATTCCCTGAAGGAACAAGAAATAGCTGTGAGGACAGAGTTGTGTTTACTCTAGTCTGCATCTACACATAAACAGGTCTTGGGCTCAGCAAGGCAAATCTGTTTACCTGCATTTTATCTCATGGATTATTTCAAATATGTGAACTCAAGAAGTTGGTGAACTTTATGTCTTTGTGATCTGCAGATGGAATGGTGACCATCAGAGAATTGGATTTCTCACAGACATGCATGAATGCTCTCCTGGGAGGCCATGACTCATGAAGGCTTAGCATAGCGACCCACATTGGACTGTCTCTGCACACATAGCTGGGTTTACAAGCCGAGGACTGAGCCAATAAAGATGTTAGTTATGCCTTTCTTAAGTTCAATATAAACTAGACTGTTTCTGACATTTGAAGGTCAACACTACAGCTCCACTACACAAGGCCAATTTGTTTAGTCTCTTTTCCAAGATGGGAGGGGTATTAAGAACAAAAGGCTCAGTCTCAAGTCTGGCAGCAGAAGTTTGCCATAGGGCATTCACACCTAATGATTAAATAAGCCGTATCTGTATGCAGAATTAATTAAGTCCAATCGAAAATTGAAGGTTGTCCGAGACTGAAATTAAGACTGTGATTTGTTTTCTGCTCAAGGATAAGTTCAGAAGCTTTTTATGGTTAGAAATGTGAACAGTGGTTTTGCTATATAATTGCTTTAATACTATGATGGGAAATGAGAGTGAAGCTGTTGCATAGTTTAAACAGAAAAACCTGCACAGAGAGATGAATTCAAAGGAGATGCATGTTTTTATTTTTAAAAAACTGTCACTAATCCCAATTTAATATGGAGAGACAACTAAATGTAATGCATTGTTAGGCTAATTCCTAACTGTAACTGTAACTCTTGGGGCTGTCAGTAGCTCAACCAATTATGTGAATTTGGAGTGAGACTATCTGACTAGTTGCAGATGGGGGGATTCTTGATGATACTACTGGTGCAGAAATTACACACTGCACCTTTAACCTATACCCAGCTCTTCTATAATGCGGTTTGGAGGGCTTCCATTTCTCCTCTCTCTTGCTCAGATTGGACTGCAGTGAATGCATAAAGTGCAACACTGTTGACATCCTTTGCTACTATCCTTGTTTTCTCCATGACAACGACATGGTGTGTTGAGGAGAGCTCAGACTCTTGGCCTGTCGCCAATGTAGGATTTTTTTTCACCGGATTCCTTCTATTTTCAGAGCATCTGTGCCACACAAATCACCTGGGGCATGAGCTGGGAGAGGGAGGAATCATGCTGTGGAGACCTAACAGTGGGTTTTGGTCTCCGAGGAACATGCAAGCTTTCTTATAGTATAAGAAGCTTGAAAAAGAGTGGCTTTTATGTAAAGCAGGTACTTGGGTTGGTAACATTGGTAAGTCACCATGTGTGAGCTTTTTAATACTGAGTAAATTTATTTTAATTTACTAAAATGTTGTTAGCATGGTGCTCCTCTTGATCACAGCTAAATATGATAGACATATCCGGAATCACATAACAAAAACTGTGTACGGTTTCTTACTTTCTTGCGTTCTTTTCACCCCACTCCTCCACTTGCTGGTTCAACAACACAAATCTGAAAAAAACATATCTACATATTGATGGACTGAAAGTCAGAAAATCTTAGTAGTTATATTAAGTAGTTATGCAAAGGGCCTTTCATAAAAAGGCAAACAGGTATAGTTTATGAAATTCATATGAAATTCATTCAAACATGTTCATTATTTTTGTCAAAGGATATAATTATTGAATATACAGACCAAACAAGTTGCTTGTTTTTCTAGTGAGATCTGGCAACACAGTTCTGACAGTTCCTCTCTTATTCTGCCTGTTAACATCCATGTATATATAAACAAGCAAGCATACAGTCTTCCTAATTAATGTTCTAAAACAGTGTAACTGTGTCACAGCCTAAGCCTGCAGGACATGCCCAGAGCAACATAACCATTTAAAATCTTCTTCATGCATCTGCAAGCAAATGCAAATCAATTCACTCAAGCTCAAATTGCCCTTCGTACCGCCTACACTGAACATTATCACTGCGAGATGCGAGTGAACAAAAGTGTAAATGAGTGTAGGTCAAGACAAGTTCCATTTTCAGATTGCTCTGTAATTTTATTCTTTTATGTAATATGCATCTATGTATAAAAATAAAGTGGTTTAATAAATACTTCTACATAGTAGTAGTATTTAACTTTTGTTTCAAAGAGCAATTCAGACGATAAAATTGCATATGGCTGTACTGTGACATGTCACCAGCTCATTTAATCTATGCCTACAAGGCAACCTTTGTTAAACAGATAATTTATATGTTTAAAGGACAAAATATCTACACAGTATTCTGGAGTTTTAATATATTGCATGCACATTAGGGCTCTGTTTTCAGTTAGAGTAGTGAAATCTTTTCCATGTAGGCAGTACCTGAGAGAACTTACTATAGGCCATAGAGTGTACAGAGTATTGGGGGAAAAGTTTGGTTCTCCTTGCACCAGTACCTCACTACACCTACATCCAACTGAGTAAGAAACATCTCAGCAAAGGACTCTGTAGAGTTGTTACTCTTTTGTGAGTAACAGTCACCTGTCCAGTAAACTCTGAATTAACCGTTTTGCCTTAAATAAACTGTTAAAGCTTCCAATTTAGTAAAGCAAGGCACAAATCTTCAATACAACCTTACTTAGCCAATTTGATATTGTACTTGCTTTTTCATCTGGGGTCTGATAATCTGTCTGCGGCTGGTTAGAAAGACCACCTCCTGTTAATAGTCAAACCGGCATAATCTTTAAAGTACATCTTCAAGGTCACAGAGCTGTTTCTTTCAGGTCTTTCTGGATTACTGGGTAACTGAGGTAGGTTGTGACATTACAAAATCAACCAAAGCACTGTTCTACAAGTGGAAATGCTTTACTAACATTACTAACCCAAACATTCACAAATTTAATTAAAACAGGGAAATTGTTTCTAAAAATAACAGTTTATTAATCATTAAAACCCCCGGGAAATAATCAGTTTAATTATTTTCTGTGCCCATTTCATCTTCCCCATGTTCACATCTCATACATAATTATATACATATTTGAATATGAACCTTATTGATTTGGTCCTTAGTCTTCAATTTTGTTCACATTCACCAATAATCCGGATTATTGCAGAACTTCCAAAACCTCTCTCCTGCTGGATAGTTGTGATCTTGACTGCTAGAAGATTTGTGGTCCAGATGTGCTTATATCATGTCTCATCTATCACATGCTATTAGGAAGCATAGCAGTATTGATGTGATTTTAGAAATCAGACAGCCCTGTCTTCAATACCAGCATGAACCTCAAATGATTCACCAATCAGAGGAGAAGCCATATGGTGTGAAATGCCACACATTGTCCCATTGCTGTCAAAGGCTTTCTGTTTTTTTTTGCAGGTCAGTATATACTGTTCAAGATAACACAGATGAATCACAGTCCTGCCACAGATGCTCAAGCTGCAGCTCTTTTTATGACCCATGAAGGAAACATTCACTCTTTCTATAGAGCTGCAATACTGAGTCACAGCCTGACTTGGCCAAAGGCACTGAATGTTTGATGCACTTTTCTGAAATGAGTGTATGATTTTGATCAGTCTCTATAACAGCTATGCCATAAACCTTTCCCAGACTGTTTATAAATGCAGCTCTTTCTCAGATAGTAACCACACAATAAGCCTTTCAGAGGATGTGTCGGTCCCCAGACAATATTAATTTTTAAGCATTAAAATGACATGAACCATGTTGGTTGTTTTTCCTCTGAAGATGTCATTACAGATAACTGTGTGCAGCAGTGATTTGTACATCTGAAGAAAGACTCTCTAGAAACCCACAACCCACAAAAAGATGTATTATGCCTCCCTTTAAAAGAACACTGGCTGTTACTACAAATTGCATGCTGGAAGATCTAACATCTTTCAAAAAAAAACCTGTATGTTGCCTTTTCATGTACTTTAAATTTTTTTTTTAATTCAGAGCTAATTCTTGAAGAAATAGTTCGGCTAAATTGTGGAGGATGTATCTTGAGGATCCTCACATGAGGATTTAAATATAAAAATGTAAATATAACGGAAAAATATATTCCTGCACTTCCCATTATATTAAATGTTGACATGAGTACACAGGTTGATTCTGTTTTCAGTTCTGAAGTTTTCAAGTTCTGAAATCATTACAAAGTTAAATTATTTAATACTGCGTATGAAGATATATTTATCAAAACTGTCTGAATATAAATTTTGAAAGTGAAGTAAAAGGCAAACACAATGCATAAATTTTGCTTGGTTCTCAGGCTTTCAGGGGAAAACTATAAAAGAATTGTGCCCACTGATAGCAACATCTATTTACACTCACTGTCTGTGTTATTTTAGCACCTAATTTAGTAAAGGCATTATGCTAATCAGTTAAAGGCAAAAACACATCCATTAAATCTGTACTGAAAGCAATTTTCACAGTGCAAAAATGTGGAGGATGCAGCCAGATTATCATGATCTGGGTTATCTTGCAGGAAATACACAGCATTTCTCCAGTGCAATCTACCTGGACTGGCTTTTTAAAATGTGTGTAAAATGCTGGACTACACCACAAAACTCAATGCCTAGTTATAATGCTCTTTTTCATCATTTTAGGAATAACCATGCTGCTATCAATACAATATGTACCTGAATGTCTATTTCAAATTCTATTCACTGTATGCTTTCTGTAAACATGGCTGTTTAGCAAATTCACAATTCAATGTCTGTGGAAGATTTTAACTGGATTCTAACACAGATCAATTATCAGAATGCACTACATTAACTGACTAAAAGCACATGGTATTACAATTTTATTTCTCAAAGTCTGTTACAAAAATCTCAACGCCGGGCAGCAAAATGAACAAGACTGTCCCTGCTACTATGTAACAGTCCATCAAAGGTTTAAAAGACACATAAATAAACACACATGCAATACACACAAACAAGCAAGAGTATTTTATATTTTAGTACAAAAAGGAGAAAGTGACTATGACTATATGAAACTGATACACGGAAGTGTTCATTAGGAACGCACAGAAAAGGGTGCTGAGGGTGCTTACCTGTTCGTATTTTCAGCCCACAGACAAACTGTCTCTATTTTTATCCGCTTGAGCCATTAAAGTACAACAACATGAGTTCCTCATGTACAATACAATGTATATCCAAGTGTACATAGTAAACCCCAAATTTAGAACAACTCTAAAATGTAAATATGGCTGACCTCGTCCTGACACGATAAATACTGTGAAATGTGTCAGACAATCTTGAAAGTGGCAGGCAAATGTTCCTGTGAATTCAGGAAGCTGGAGGACATCAAAATATGATAAACACATATAGCTAGATTTTGAATTTCAGTTGGTTGAATCTGTGACAATTTCTTTTCAGCTAATCAGATTTGTAAGGCTGCTTTTCTCACAGAGAGACACAATTGGCCTCTCAAGTCTGTGTAAGCCTTCTGGTGCTTCACTGTTCTAATCCAACCCAGATGCTCAATGTGAGATA
This sequence comes from Chromobotia macracanthus, assembly GCA_036877525.1. Lineage (NCBI taxonomy): Eukaryota > Metazoa > Chordata > Actinopteri > Cypriniformes > Botiidae > Chromobotia > Chromobotia macracanthus. The sequence goes on from JAZGTH010000013.1 coordinate 3,730,558, forward strand.
ACCAAATAGATCATCTTTTTTCACCATCCACAAAAAAACTCATATTGGATTTTTCCAGAAAGAAGTCTGTAGTGTCCCTGCCTTATCAGTCACATAATCAGTCTTGAAATTGTCTGTTTGTTTGCAAGTTCTTAAAGAAGTGGTCGGGTTCTGGTTGAGGTTGTCCAATTTCCCAGTCTTTAGTTGACATTGAAGACTTGCGGTAAAGAGACGAATCTCGGCTGAGGCTGCTGTCCAACAGCAGGTCAGGGTGGGGTGGGGGAGGCAGAATTCCTGGGTCAGGCTCGCTAATAGAGGAGCACAGGGACTCTGTTTTGATGGGACGATACTCAGTCCTGTCCAGCCTGGGCAGTGTTCGGCTGGTCTCATGAACCTCAGTACTGCCGTTGCTGGTGCTCCTCCAATCCCAGGTGTTCCCATTACCGGAAGAAAGACGCACCACTGGGTGGTGAGGGGCATGAGCGTCTACCGTGACGATGCTGGCACTGTCCCGGTCAGAAGGGATGCGGTAGTATGGAGACTCTGAGCCTGTACTGGAAGTAGCACAAGAGGAAGCAGTCTCAGAAGACTTGGGTGTGGTAACAGTAACTGGACCGTGTTGCTTAGACATGGCAATAACCTGCATAACTCGTGGCTGGTTGGGCAGTCGTGGAGGTTCCGGTGTGGCAGCTGGTACTGGACTTCCTTTCTCTGTCATCAGTAGCCACTTAGCCCGTGTAGTGGCACTTTTAGGAGACACTGGTGGTGGTCTAGTGGCTTCTTCAGGAATATGAACTAATTGTGGGGCCCCAGACCTCATCACCCTGTTACTCCCTGCTGCCGTTGCTGTTGCTCCCCGGTTGGCTTGCACAGAAGGATAAAGTGAGGTTGGCATGCCCAGCTCGTCTTTAGCTTCCCCCTCGATTCCATCGACCCCCTCTGTGGCAGCTCCATCCTCCTCATCTTTCAGGTTAAGACTGCGCATCTCCATGGATTTCTGCTTCCATTCAGACACTAGCTGTTTAGAACGCTGAGAGTCCATTGGCACATGGAAGGTCATGTGACGTTGAGCAGGCTCCTCCATAGTATTGGTATTGGCACGAGGCAGAGTATTACTGAATGTCACCATGGTCTCCTTACCCATTGGACTGCGAGGAGCCAAGAGCTCAACGTCTGCACTGGCTCTCTTGAGGCTGCCCATAGATGCCTTCTCTCGCCGCACCTTACGGTTAAGACCAGCAACGGTCGGCGGGGCGGAAAGTTCATCATTGCTCTCAGAAGCATGGGCCTTTTGGTAGACAGAGTCATGGCCACGCTGTGTTAGTTCTCTTAGAGGATCTTTTTGTGGTAAATGGGTCTGCTTTAATGGCCTGGGGGAGAATTCTTCATTGGAGTTAAAGTTCCCCACCGCATATAATGCCTGGAGTGAGGGAGGGATGGGAGAAAGTTGTTACTGTAAGGTTAATGAGAGTCCACCAATTTGTCATTTGTACCACATAAAGACAGCAGAATTACCTTGCACATACATTAAATGAACATGTATGCAAACACTCAAACACCACATTTGCTTGTTTAACATTTAATTTCAGTACCATTGGAATAAACAGGAAGTTTGTCCTCACTTTATTTTAAAAAACGTTCAACTTAAAAACTGTGTATAACTGTTTTCTTGATTTTACACACATGATAGTAAGTGGGGGTAGCTGAAATAGCCAAACCTGTTCATTAGTCCCCAAATGTTTTTTGTTACATTGCACATCAGTGCTACTAAGCTTTAAAAGCTTCATTTTTTCCTATTTATTAATTGTCTTTTACTTAATTTCTCTTTGAATGTAAACAACACTTTCAGAAATGATTTCCACCCTCTTGAATGGTTAGAGAGATTATAGCAAAGAAGCAATTTAGACAGGAGACGAGGTGAAGAATGACAGAAAGAGTGAAAAAACTGTAAAACATTTCCTCAGAAATCCTGGAGGATTTCTTCTCTTCTCATTGAAATGAAGTCCTAAATATAGAGAGTGCTAAAGACAGATTAGAAAACAGTGTGATGAGACATATAAATAAGTCTTGAGATTTTCTGCAACACAGAACCTAAGCTGTCAAAGCAAACAATTGATCACAGTGGCAAACTACAAAATATTTAAAGACTCACTAGATAAACAGCAATGCCAGCCCCAATCACAAAGCCCACGTAGACATCAATAGGGTGGCTTCGATACTGGGTGATTTGGGTCAAGCTGGCCAGGGCTGCTGCTATGGCAAATGCAAACACCAACAGAGGCTTCAACAACTTGGTGCTGTCTGAGATTGTGGCATTGAAGTACATCTGAAAGCAGAGATGACAAAGATGTACAAATCACAACAACATGATACATCTATATGAGTAAAACCATATAAAAAAATTGTAATAAAAAAAAATATATCTTTTTTTATTTTAAAGGACCTTTGAGACCTAACACTAATTTGCTAATAGAATCAACTGTAATATCTAAATGTAGTTACAGCAGCTCACCTGTGTTTTATCACATTCCAGAGAGAATGACTTCATTAACAGTTGGAACCCTGCATTGAGGTCAACGAGGCATAGCTAACAGAATACAACTAATGGGCATCTTGAGCCCTACAGCTAGGAGACACCAAGCTGGTTGTAGTGTATATACTTCATTCTGCACTTATTAGGGATCCAGCAGTGGTCACTGTTCTCTTATGGTAAGTGCTGGATCCTTCTGTGCCAACAGCAGTGCCAGCTCGAGGATCACAGTGATGCAGCTTTTTTAAATTACTAATTTCTGTGTCAGAACATATTCAAATCACAAGTTTCCTGAGGTCAAAGGAAGTAAAGGGAAATGCTTACGGATATATAGACAGCTGCAAAGCCAGACAGAGTGGCATGCTGAGAAGGGAAAGTTTTCCTGATAACAAAGAGGGAAAAGAAAAGTGACAGGGACTTCAGAATCACATGAATATTCACAGAGCACAACCAAGAGTTTCAGCATGTGAGAAAGACATGTAAATCAGCCCAGGAAGAAATGCAGGAGAAACAGATCACATCTCACGAAGCAAAACACAATGTCAGATCTGTGTCAAATGACAGGGATTTGGGGACAAAGTGAGGTCAAATCTATTTATAATCCTTGCTGAGATACATTGAAATGCTGGGATATTTCAAATAAATAAATATAACATATCAAAATTAAATTTATTAAGAAACACAGTTAAGAATCCTGATATTAGGCAAATATTTTGACGGCTTAATGCTTTGTTATTTTTGATAAAAATATTTTATCAATTAATCAATTAATGTGATCTAAATAGCTGCCTACAAAACAAAGCATGTTGCACACAAAATGTTATTAAAATGTTTGTGTATATTTTCTATTGATTATGGCAGCAGTAAATCATCAAATGGTGATCATGCAACAGAGATGAGCATTATAACTTATAATATTTAGTATTATACTTAGTTGAGCAAATTTCAGACACTTTAATGTCAGTTTTCAGAAACTGTGTGTATTTGCACTGTTACCAAATTTACATAATTGTTCAAGTGAATCAGGTGCTGAAACAATGCAGACAGTATGCATATAAACAACACTAGCAGTGGGCACAATAAACTTAGCAATTCTATGCCTTTCTTAGGACTGTACCCACTCTATGTGTCCAAAGCTGATGCTGCTTTGTGTGTAACAGGCTGTTATATTCACCTGGCTGACAGGATGGCATACTGGTCCCGCCCAGAGCAGATGTCCTGGGTTATGTAGGGGTTTTTATCACAGGCCACACCGGGCAGGGTGTAGTTGGGTTTGCACACAGTTAGGAAGAAAGGTGCATGATAGCCAGTGGCCAGCTGAATAACATCAGTCACCAGGGCTGTGGCACACAGCCCAAACACATGAACACCTGTGAGAAGAGAAACCGTTAGTGTGAAATTGTGCTAACCGAGCCTGACTGTTTTTTTTATGTCTGTGTTACGTGCCCAACACTCGACAACACCATATGCTTCTTCAAAAATAGAAAAACCATTAAAAGTGCCTGAACGCCCTTGAGTGTCTGAATAATGAATGTCATTCAGGTCCCAAGTATTAAAACTAAGGACACTGTGAGAGAACAAGTGGAGCATCACAATTTCCACAAGCTCTGTACTATTAAAAGCTGTTTTTTGGGTACTGTTTTAGCTGTTGCAAAAACCATTGAAAAGGTCAGCAAAACGTAAGGTTGTAATCTACAGTTTGTATATGGTCATGTCCTTTTGACTGATTATTTGTATTTCAAATTTAACATAAATGCTGTTTGCAGCCTATTGTTCTTCGGTAATGTAAATAATTTCAGAGTGAAACTGGATATTCGACAACAACCAATGTTGGGTGGGATTTAGCAAATAGGGTTACTTTTAAATGTGTGACTTTATGACTTTAACTATAAGCCATAGCAATATAGAGTATCTTTGTGAAATGAACATACCAACAAACCGGACTGTTCTGCGCAAGAAAGAGTTGAAATTGCAACCTCCTGCATTTATACTCCCTTCAGTACCAGAGTGAACCTTCAGCTTGGACTGCATGCAGTACATCAAGGCTTCTCCCAGCATGATCTAAACCAAGAACACACAGAAGACCACGAGCTGCCTGAAGCAATAGTTCAGATATCCAATCTGTCAAGTGATTATTTATGCTTTATACAAGATGGTTAAACTTAGTCCTTAATCATTTAATGCACTGACCAAGCAGGATTACACGCTACAGCAACTGGCTGAATATAGTAATAGAATACTGTGTATTATTCATAATAGCTATGCTGAGTTAAATAGGTTAGGCCATTTATGAATAGAGTATGAATACTCACAGACGCTGCAGGGCCAGCAAAGGCCAGGCTGAGCAGCATAAGCAGAGGAATGAGCTCGTCTCCCGTTTCCACATAGGGCATACTCAGTGTACGGTCATGGCAACGGAACCCTACTTTGGCTGGCTGCAAAACGTCTGTCAGCTCCAAGAAGTAAAGAGAGATCATGGAGGATGCAACTATTGGCAGCTGAGGGAGAGAAGGGGAGTGGATGGGTTATGGGAAAGGTGGCACAAGAGGATTATAGCAGGAGGAATCATTCAGTCATCATTTACTGCTTAGATACGCTCATTAATTATTCACACAAACAGCATTAGACTTGAGTGCCCCCAAAACGTATATGAACACTTACACCACACCTAAAAATTTGTATTTGTTTGTATTTGACAGTTGTATTTGTTTTAAAGAAAGACACAAGCACAATTTTCATGCTAGAGATTTTAGGAAAAGAAGTTTGTTTAAAGTTTTATAACAATATTTTTTTCATTTTTATAAAACATCTTTCTGGTGGTTAAGTTCAGAGGAAAGTGCCAGTGGTGTGTGGTGGACTTCTGAAAAGAACAGGCACAGTCATATTTTTAAGTCACCTTCATTGGTCAATACACTTTCCAATTCTGTGGTGATCACAGCAAGTGTTTCACATCTTTTCACGTACATTTCGATTCTGATGTGAATGAAAGCGATGTGTATGGGACTGATATAGAGAACAGGCTATTTGGGATAGGCTTCAGCACTCCCCACAATCAAAACAGGGATAAGCGGTATAGATGATGGATGGGAGAACAGGCTTATTTAATTTGCCTAAAATGATGACAAAATGCACTGACATTTTTGTTTTGCTAAGATGTTTGCCTAGTGATATTTAACCTTTTTAATATTTTTTTCACAAATGTATCGTTTTGCTTCAGATGGCATTTATTAACCCCTTGGAGTCATAAGGATTACTTTGATGGATGGATGGATGGATGTGCTTTTTGGTTGCTTCAATATAATGAGTACCATTCACTGCCATTTTAAAGCTGGGAAAAGCCAGGACATTATTTAATACAACTCAGGACATTATTTAATAAAAGACTGTGTTCGACTGAAAAAGAAAGCCATATCCTAGGATGCCTTGAGGGTGAGTAATTTATGGGCAAAATATAATTTCTGGGTAGACAATATTTTACACAAATATTGTTGACTGACCTAAACCACAGCCCAATGAATTTGAAAGACAAACCAAAGCTGCTTAAAGGCAAGCCTGCAATCTTAACATATAAAGATTTTACTGGTTAAAATGCTAAGAGATGGCAGAGCAGGGAATCTTGCAACAGGTAGGACTCACAGCATTTACAGCATTACCACCAGCAAACGTGTAGTATTGCTATTTATTAATAAACACTGTGTAATATTATATGATATTGTATATTGTCATAAGATTTTTTAAAAATCTATCAAAAAAATGTTCTTTAAATTGTAATGCCATGACTGTCATGTACGCATATGATAATAATATAATGTATTTTAAAAATAAAAATGATGTGTTCTTTTCAACAACCTTTTGCTAATGTCATTGCCATGACTGACTGGTTGATGTTCCTCACGTGACTGAAGTTGATTGTTATGCTTTCTTCAATGGTAGATTAGCTGAGTTTGCTATCTCGTTATAATAATGGAATCTCTGGAGAAACATGATCTACCCTATGCTACTAGGGTGTGTATGAACTTGAGGGTGAGTGATTCAGATGTCATTGAAAATAAAGTAATAGCTAAGAAATTAGTAGTTAGTAAGGTCTAGCATCTTGTTTGCATTTTTTTAAAAGTGGCTTACATGTTCAAATATTTTTGGGGCTACTGTATCTGTGTGAAACAAGCAGGTCTAACTAGTTACAATTTTCCATTCATACAATAAAGTATTATACTAAACTTCACTAAATAAAAAAACGCAATTTAAGCTCCCAAAATTCTTGCTAAAACCCCAGTTAAAACTTTTAAATCATGTTAACATGTTTTACATTATTTAACAGGTTAATAAATGTTGTTATTCCAGGCTCTAGTTTATGACTAACTGTCAAATAAACATCATCCATGGTACTAAATGTCATTTCTATAACAACTTCACACTTTCATATCACGGCATGTCATATATTACACAGCTAAGATGCAAATTTCATTTAACAGGCTCAGAATTTTCATAACATCATAATATTGTTATTATTGTTATAGTGTTATAACTTAAGACAGTGGTTTGTAACATGTTACTACAATGATAGTCAGGCTGATATACAGGACAATATACAGGAGGTCTGAACAGAGGTTGTCAAAACTTCACCATAACAGTTCAAATACAGTGACATATAAGCACATACCTCCACAAAATAGAAGCAAGGCAGCAACGTCATGCTGTCTTTGGGAGGTTTCTTCTTAGGCTTGTCTTTTGGAGACATCATTTTGGGGTTTGGCCGAGTATAATCTGAAAGTAAATACAGTCAGTACAGTATAATTCCAGACACTTGATATTTATTAGATAACTGCAAATAAAAAATAATTAGGACACTAAATGCTTGTAATATTAAATATCTTGCCACCTTTAGAGATTTGACTCAACCTAAAGTGTTCTTGGAATGGCAAAGTATTCAAATCATGTTAAATGAATCACTGGGCATGTTTGTAAATTGCCTTGGTAAGCATGCAAATATCAGTGCAACTGATGCGGATGGGTGGGCACACAAACACGCTAAATTCGGAGAGTGTGAAATTATTACACTCATAGGGTGTCATTAGGGTTAGTTATGCGTCTACATCTTACTACCACAATGAATCTGTTTGCAATAAAATGTATTTTTTATCATGAGACAAGAATATATTTAGTGAAACAAAGTCTTGATTTTTTCATTTCTGTTAATATGATTCAAAATATATAAATGCATGGAATAAAAGAGTAATTAGGGCTAAAGATAAGTAAGAAAGCTCTGAGTTTGCCAAGCAAGAAGCTTTGTGTTATGTATGACACAGCAGACTGTACAAAAAAGATGTTGTAATGTTTGACACACTAATCCAATGCAACCTACAAATGTTTATATTTAATGGTTTTGGATGATATTACATCATTCTGAAAGTATCTGCAGAGTGCATAGTCAGTCAATATGAGTATACAATACTGCTCCCATGTATGAGATTAAAAGAGTGCAGCAACTGCAAATGTTCAATTCTGCATATGCCCACACAAGACCAGTAAATTTGGCCATCAGATTTAGACACACCTTTTTGTAGTTACTTTTTGGAATTCATTATTGACAAAGCATGCATTAGTCTCAACAGCCTTCTCTCTCTCTAAGCAGACAGCTAATGAAAGTTGGGTGACACATGGTGACCATATCGGTTTCTACGCCCCACACTGCACAAAGAAAGAAAGCTCTTTTCAGGGGAGAGGGGACTATTTATCCTGCACAACTTTGTTTGTCTCTGGAGAAAGAGAGGGGACACGGAGAGGGCTGGGAATGAACAGAGTTGAGCCTGTGCTGTCAAGGAGTCTATTGGCTGGCAAATAAAAAGAGCTTAGCAATAAAGCAGCAATCAAGTCTGTCGGTGAACCTCTTCAGCAGTATGTCAGAGCTGGTGGGAAGTTGGTGCCGAATAAATTTGCACTGAGTGAAGAGAGAATAAGACAGATCACTCAAATCACTCATTTACAAAAGAGTTTGCATAAAACTTGAAAGAGAGTCTGAAAGTCTCAGATCCCTGTCCAAGATCTAAGACCATGTAAAAAGCTTTTCAATTTGTAGATGTGTCAAAAAGTGATAAAGTTTACACCAGTAAGGTTATACGTTAGCAAAATTCTGCTCTGAGCAGCCAACATTCATCACACAGCTTAACTAATTTCGTTTTGAGATTTATGGGCTGCGATTACTTTTAGAAATGACCATAAGAAGCAGAGATCTGGGGTCAGACTGGTGATCTACTGTACCAGCTGTGCTGTCCACTACATAGTACTGAAACTGCTTTGAGTGCGACACTGAGCAGGACGCTCACACACTGATACTGATGATTAAGAGGGTCATCTATTCTAGTCTGCGCATAAGAGATGGCATGGATAGTTTTAGTCTTTGTCCTGTGCCAAAAACCTTTGATAGCATAAGATATTACATTTTCGACTAATTTTTTGCGCTTTTCAAAATGTCCTTGTGGTCAGCAATCTAACACTACACACCTCTCTCCTCTACTGAAATGGTGTCATATTATTTTGCATGTTGTCCAGAACACCCAATGCCAATGCTTTTAAGACACTTTTTATATTAAAGGAAGCATTAAAGGAAGACAAATACGCAAAGCTGTCCATAATCTCGATTAAACGAGTTTATGTTAATCAATGTTCGCTTTAAGGGCTCCCAAGACCAGGCTCGTTAACCGTGTAAGAGCCATCTCACCTCTTTCTCGTTGATGCTGAAAATTCATCGACTCCCTCCGACTCCTTCTCCGTCGCCTCGTTCGTCTGTGGTGCTCCAGCTTTCCTCGATGGGACTTAATCCATTTCACGCTTTTAGGATTTATCTTGGCGTTCACTTCCCTGAAGGTGAGCGAACAGACGAAAGTATGAATGGAACCGGACGCTCCAGTTATTTGTCTAGCGAAGTCTCAGAAGTAGGTGTAATTTCCTCGCAATCTTGCCACTTTTTCGTGGAGATCACGAAAACAGACCTCTTGAATGAGCCGATAGTAAAAGGACCGGGAATGCAGTCACCGTGTAGGGCACCGCGAACACAAAAGGCTGTTGGGAAAGGGGGGTTTTAGAGGGAGGGGACATTGGAAATGAGGGAAGAGGCGGTTCAGTTTATAAAGCACAAACACGCTCGCAGGCACTAACGCGTCTCCGACAACCATCGCGTTTTCCTCATTCATCCACCAGTAATGTGTAACAAAAGATGCAGGCAGGCGAGAGATGGTTACGCATGGCTGGGGAGTTCCGATCATCACCGCAAGGGTTAAAATGGTCTTTGTGCATGTGGTTCGCCTGCCCCTCATTCCTACACTGGACGTCGCCCATACTTTTAAAAATGGGGGTATCCTTAAGAGAGAAAATAAAGTACACATGAGGTTAAATTGAAGCTCTTTGTTTATGTGTATGGGGTGGGGCTCTTTTTTGACCATGCGATGCGCCCCTTTGTGTCTAGGTGCGAGTGAAAGCGGACAGCAGCACATGGCGAAGCGCGCCTCCAGTGACAAAATGTCAGCGCGTCATCACACGCTCGCTTCTTCCGTTCCTCGCATGAGTGAACGGCGTCTTTGTAAGATTCAGATTCGTGGTAAACATGCGTGCTCTGTTGCGAGGTTATCATGCAATCATCTTTTTTTTCTGCGGCATTGATGTGCATTTGTTAAACATTTCACGATTACAGACCCACAGTTGTTTAAAGAGGATTAAATAAAAATGAATGCATTTTATAATATTAACTAATAATATACAAGACCAATATAGAAAGATTAGTGAATGATTACTGCATTTATAATGATGTATATGGAATTATGGTAAAAGTAACAGAAAATTAATAACCCAGTTTTATTCTGCTGGCCCGCTGTACCACCTTTTCACCAAACTGGAAACTAAATACGAATGCAAAATTCTCATGCAAAATCTCAGTTATTTTATACAGCATGCACTGCTGCAAATGCAGCATTCCAGAGAACTAAAGCGAGGACCAAAAAATAAACACAACGCCTCCTGCTATTTTCCCCCTCTCCCACACTAAAAGAATAGGGGGGTCTCTTCTAGGCAATAGGCTTACTGCTGGTTTCCCAGGAGACTGTATTAGGCCTCTTGGGCAGTTCTCCTATACCTCAGGATTGGACCCAGCTGCAGGAGTTAATAAAATCATCACTCAGCCATTCAGCCTCAATTCTCATGTCCTCTCTGGCAAATTAGTCGCACAATATGAGGCTTGACTGCCTTCAAAACATGTTTCACGCTCTCATCAATTTCATACACACTCATTACAGACCTAAAATAGAGAATCAGGTGTTGCTACCCCTTGCAGTTTTCTCCACCTTCACCTAGTCATATTATTCAACAATATTCAAGAGCCTCTTCCTGAAACAATCTTCCATGGATCAGTCAATTTATATTGTGACAACTGACCTGGTTATTGTATATACATTTGCTGCTCTGGTCCTCCCAAGTCTGTTTTTTTAATGTGCTAACACTGAATGATTGTATTGTGATTGATTTTTGCCTAGCTCACATGTCAAAATGACATCTCATACAAATGTGTAGTTAAAGGAAAATAGAAGTGTGGTTTAAATGTGTGGTGTACAGCACTGAGGACCCAGCATATATTGGGGTACATACACAATGGCATTTCAATGAATGAGTGTTTCTTGGCGGTGTATCTTGTTTTGGAGGCTGTATGAAATCATATTGGCCGAGGCACCACTGCTGATAAGACAATGAGCATAAAGTTAATGAGAGAAGATCTATTACATTTCATGTATTATATGTTATGTGAAAAAAATGCATGTACCATAATATTAGTAGATTAGTGCCATAATAAGAATATACAGTAATACAGTCATCTTTTTGTTCGTTTAAATGTCATTTTCATTGATTCGTTTGGAAATCATAACATGCAGGGCATTTCATTTACAAGTTCTTATTTATTTAGACAAAACCTATGGTTTTGTATTACAGTGTTACAGCTCAGGAGACCTCTTGTGGCGGAAGCCTGCAATCACAGCAGTTGGCCTTGTGCAGAATCTTGTTTAGCACATTTGATTTCTTTGCTTTTACCAAATGCAGAAGAGATGGAATTTGATGTAAATTGTTTTCTGGAGGCAACAATTCTGTCAACGTGACTGAGAAAACAAAACTAACATTCCATCAGTATTACAGACGGTTTAACAATGGCATGCAAAGGACATTAGTTTGACACTGGAAAATCAAATGCAATGCCCTGCATTCATTTAAATAATAATTAGCCCATTCTTTTTCTGCTTTTTCATTGCTGTTGAAAGTCAAGTGATTTTTTTTTAAATAAATATGTGAGCATGCAACATTATTTAGCAATCAGAAAAATAAAGAATCCACTAAATTAGAAGAACAGTAAGAACTAACATCAGGACCATAATCACCTGAAGTTATACTGCAGGTCACTGAGTGAATGCTGTGACTTTACAAATGTATCGGTTTTGGAATGTTAAATGTCAGGACATATTTTAGGTCCACTTGTACTACCCAGGAATAAAGCAATAGTGTTACAGTACTTTTAATGGTTTCCAGAACATTTGTGTCTTAAGGCATATCCTGAAGGTAGAGAGAGAGAAGACCATACCACCACTAAGTTACAGTGACAGTGAAGGTTCCGGAAAGTGATGTTTGAGTGACATTGAATCAACAGGTAGGCTGCAAAGATGACAAACTGTGTCAGTGTTGGGTTGAGTAGGAAACAGTGTTCTTCAGTTAAAAAGATGTACAAGCTCAGAACTGTGAGGTACAAATAGTGTACATATATTTCTGTCTTTACACTGCATAGTGACTGACAAGATGCACCATGATGGCAAAGTGACTCTAGACCAGCAATTAAGAACCAAAGCCTAAAACCCTTAAAGTTGTCTAAACTGCAAACATTTCCTAACATTTCCTAAAGGAAACCTGCCTTTCAGTTTCTTCTGCATGTGCACCATTCAGAAACACTTATAAGAGCACTAAACACCAGAGCTTGAATTACTCATTGTGATATGTGTGATATAATATGTGAGAGTCCTTTCACTGCACAGGACTTCAGAGGTACCTGCTTGAGCTAAAGTATCTATCATGGTTTAAGTGGTACAGACTCATTAGAGGTCTATAACCATAAGCAGGCTCTGTCTTTTTATTTTATTCTAAGGCATTGTGGGGCCATAAGGAATGGAGAGAATGAAGAAATAGCTGTAGATATTATCTAAATATTGCTGTGCATTTCATTAAATTTATTTTCTGCAAAAAAATTGATTCTATGGGCTAAGGGTAATTTGAATGTTTTCTGGAAATCTAGAAGTTTAGCATTTTGCTTCCAGTGCATGTATACCAATTTAAAGCCCTGATGTATCAGTTAACTTATCTATAAATTGACCAAACCTCTTCATTATTTTTTATAGGGATGTTCTTTTCTGTCTGACATACAGCAGAGATTGGCAAGTAGTACACTGATGGACACTAAAAATAGATAGTGCTGTAAAGTAGATAACTGCTGTAAAGATTATCAAAACCCATTGCTCAGACACTCCTTCCCTCTTTAGCTGGACTACAGCTCCTGGCTGATCTGCAAATGCTTGTTGCTGGAAGCAGAGCAGAAATAGGAGAAACATTATACCTAAAGCTCAATTTTTATTGACCAAATAACAACACATACAAACACGTACTAAATTAAACAGCAACCAACTTTAAATGATCATCTTTCTGTTAAGGTCAGTATATAGAGTTTTAACCCTGCATGTCAACTGCTTATAATGGATGCAGATTTTTTCTTAAAGGATTTAGCAGTGTAAAGCCATGTGTGGTATGGAACTCAAATCACAGCGACATATGGCAGCTCTGGCTGAAGCCATGTTGTGTAAACTGTAGCAGCAGGGTTGCACTACAGCTAGGGGCTGTGATATGATATGATGGCACAGATGATGCTCTTACGAATGATGAGAAATGATAATGGGTGAGATAACAATGGTTGGTGATTCATGGTCTGGTTTGATAGACTATTGCGTGCTTTAGGATTAAACACAGATGCATCTTAATTTTAATGGTTATTTGACATTTGATAAAAGATGTAGCCTATAAATACTTTAGCTACATGTGTGTTAGCAGTTAGCAGACATTTTTCTAGTTTGTTCCAATTAGCTAACTATTTATTAAAAATGAATGCACATTAGCACTTGCTTATTAGCTTAATACAAGTTTATCAATAATTATAAACCATAAAGAGGTCCCAAACTAGCTAGTCTCACTGACCGAGTGCAATATAAATTTAATCTGCAATGCTATATTTTTATAACACGATTGTGCGACTGTTTGACAGGGTTATCATATCCTATTTGGATTCCATTCATTGAAAGTGCAAATTCAGCCTGAATGTTAGTTAGGGAAGAGCAGTATGTCTAGTGGAGCTGACCGCAACCCCTTTTCATGCCCTTTTTATGCCCTCACATTTTGTAATTACATGTACACCTGTTACAAAAGGTCCAAATGGAAAACGTTTTTACAAGAAATCTTGTCTCTAGTGAAAGAGGGTTCAGTCTTTAAGGTGCACAAAGAAAACACATTTTTTAATTAGTAATTGTGTCAATTTGCCTTGCCTTCTTTTCAGAGTTTGTTTACATAGTTTCAAACAAGCAATTTAGCCTAGCCAGAAAAACACACAAGCTTCAAGACAATCAAGGCTAGTAAACCTAAATGAGACTCACAACACAAAACTTCACGCCGACTATTTTGTTGAACACTTAATGGCCAGCCAAGCATGCGCTCTCTCTGAAAGAAAAACAACTCAACATAATGAGGCCATTGTTCATCAGTCTCCCTGTGGAAGATGAAACTCGTCTATCAGGCTGACATTCTCCTCCTCAGCCCCCTGACAGCCTCCCTCAGACAGTTTGCTCTCAAAAACTTTCTTTGATTTGTGAAATTGAACACAGCCATCTTACAACAGTTTGACAGCTATAGCCAACACTTAAGGCAATGTTAACCTACTTCAACTTAAATTGTTTGATAATCATTCACTATATATGTTTCCTACCTCATAAAGCATAATAGGCCAGAATCACATATTTGGGAATAAAATAAATAGTGCTAAAATAACTAACACAAATTAAATAGCACAAAACCGTTATCAACCGCAAAAAATAGCTAAAATGTTTACTTAAGTGAAAAATGTCATTAATAAATGTTTATTCAAAAATTTATTTATTAATTATAGTAAATGCATTGTTTAACCATTCAGACTTTATAACATTTAGATTATACAGTGTAATAGAATAGGGCCTATTACCATCTGAGGGTCAGACATCTTCAACAGAATCATACTTTATCACCATTAAAACACAAGCAAACATCATGTCAATTCATACAGAATAAGTGTGGAAAAAGTACACTACAGCAAGAGGGAGTAGTGGCTTAATCAGAAGTTGAAATTTGGTCCACTGTTGCTTATCCCACTAAGTAATCCCATTTAATTATTTACAAAAAAGAAGCTATTTCAAGCTGAACATCTGTAGCTGTAGATACTCACCTTGGCCAGCACTGAATGGCGTATTAAGAGTCTGTTTTCTGTCCACTGCTCTCCAGTTTAAACCACACACACATACACACACACAGACACACAATACACATGGATAAATGCTTTCACTCTTGAGCTGGAAGTCAGCCAGACTTCAGGATTACAAGCTGAATCTTCATCACATAATGTTCCATCCATTTCCAACACCCCAGCAGTCAATGAGAAAGCTGAATATAGGGCTGCATGAATTCTCAGATGAGAGAATATCCTTTATCCCCCATATTCACTGCTCCACTTACATACATCACCTTCCTCTGTTGGTGTCTTTGGTCAGGGTGTTGATGGTGGAATTGTTGGAGGGGGCCGACTGCTCGGTAGGATTAGAGGGAGAGGTTGTGTGGGACTGGCTGAGCTTTTGTCTAACCACGTTACGCTGGAGCTCCGCCCTCCTGGCCAGGGCAGCTCTGAGTTGGCCACGAAACTCCTCGATCCTCCCTTGCAGCTCCCTCAGCTCCTCTTCCCATGGTGTGGAGCCTCCTGAGCAGGCTGGAGGTGAGAGCACTAGGCTGAGACTGAGATTAGGGCCACCGTTGGAACATAGCTGGGTGGGTGGACTTCCCACCAGCCCCCTCCTGCCTTTCTCACTCCTAGAGGGCGGAGCTTGCAGTTGGTAGCTGTTGAGTGTCTCCAGGTTGAAGTGGACACGCTTGTTATGCTCTTTGACCTCTCGGCCAGCCTTTATGCTCTGATTGTTCCACTTGGTGATGGATATGGAAGGGGAAGAGGAGGAGGTGGAAGGCTGAGGAGATGAGGAGGTGAGGGGAGCTGGTGGCAGGCGGTGTAGGTTACAGTTCTCTGACAGGCACAAGGTGGAACTAAAAGGAAGACAAAGCACCAATCAGTCGTACAAGATGCAGGGACACAGCACTTCAGTAACACACTCCACAATCAATGGGAACATGGAGCTTCTTCAATATACCATTAATGCGGCAAATGCAACCATATCCACTCAGCTCTTTTCTGCTGAAGAGCCTAATATTGATTTTCCTTAGTTTTCCAGTTTCTTTTCTCGGGTGCTTTTTTAAACACTAATAACACTGACTGCACACCTTAGTTCAAAGCAGAAAGACCAAACTATTTACTATGAAAATAAACATTACCTGCACATTAGCATTCATATGCTGTATGTTTTGTTAGCATTTAATAATAACAAAATAAACCCTGATAAAGAGTCTTGCATCACCCTAAAAGAGGTTATTTAGCAATAATAACCAGCTGACTGTACATTATCCTGCTAATTACATCCTGGAGTTCCTGCTTTACTGCTGTTTCTTATTTCAGTTTTTATTGTGAAAAGAGACATATTAAAGCACATATGTGGGAAACCTATTGGGGACTATGTTCATTTATACATTTAATGATCATTATACAAAAATATTTTTCCACAGAATGTTGCAATTAACCAAACAGCATCAAGTCTTTTAGACAGTTGTGGAATAATTATTGCTAATGAGAATGATAAGAAAGTGTAAGAATTATAACCACCTTACCATCTGTTTGTGCTCTCAGCCTCTGATTTCCCCTCATCCTCACAACCCATATTTAATGCACGATGAATTTTCTGTAGTAATAATAAAAAAAGCGCTAAAGAACCACATTCAATAACAACACAAACATCTCTGGTCCAGGGAGCCCACAGCACTCCACATTTTGCAAGTCTCCCTTATTTAAGACAAATAATTCAAAGCATCAGCTTGTTAGCAGAGGGATTTATGATCTGGATTGAGTGTGTCAGAATAGAAAGACATACCAAATGTACAGTGCTGTGGGTCATTAGGACCAGAGTTTAAAACAACTGTTGTACAACATATACCTACCCACATATACCAAATATTATTGTGCTTTCAGCTTTAAACCACTAGAGGGTGCAGATGTCCATGCATTCTCTTATACCTTGACTAAAGGTCACATTAGCAAAATATGGTTTTAGTAAATACTAATAACTGCGGTTATACTCTATTAACCATCTGTTTTGTAAAAATTGGAGTATATGCATTTGTTTAGCTTTATCAGCATTAGTCATACTCATACACATAGGATACACATACACAGTCATAAACCTATACACATAGGATAGGTTTTCAAAGGTTATTAAAGGGTCCAGTTTTACACCACTTAGCATGTAGAGGCACAAGCTCACCTGACTGGTGTGAAGCCAGTACTTGAACCTCTGCTGGTGGCGGAGATGAGGCAGGATGAATCTGAAGAAAGCATGTTCTCCCAGCAGAGTGAGCAAAGCCCCTGCCACCCCCACACACAGCAGCACAAACAGCCCCGAGAAATGTTGGATCCCCATCTGCAGCGTCTTCCAACACACACACAATGACAAACAAAAACACACACACAAACACACACACACACACACACACCAGATGATCTCTGTCAATAAATGACAACTCTACTGCTGAGTGCATCTTCACCACAGTACATTTTTCTAAGTTTTCTTGGTGAGCATGACACAGTAAGACATTAGATGTCATAGATACTTTTTGTCAACATATAAGCAACACATAAATCAACAGTGCTTGTAAAGGTGTGAAATACAATAATATTGGCCTGTCTACTACTTCTGACATCACAGCCTATTGAAGGGCTGGAGACTGTGCACATTCTTGAGGTGCCATCAGCCAATAGGTGCTGTTATCTCCAAATTAATGTTACATGTTATTTATGGATCAGGTGATTGGATGAAACAATTTTTGAGAGCCAAGTGCCTATGAACAGAGATGCAGCATGCTGACTGTACACTTCTGGGGCTGCTTAAGACAACTCAGCAACTGCCATTCTAGATAAAAAAAGAATGCTAACGGGTAGCTATTTCCAGGTACTCCTCTTTGTGCCTGACCTATCGTTATTTTCCTCTTGGGTGTTGGATGCAACATCCACAGAAGAATCCTTTATTCCTGCTGCTTTGATCTAGAGGGGAAAGGATTCCCGCTGACCAGAACTAATCACATTTTTATAAAGTGTGCACGTTCTAAATGAAATTCATGCAGACTTGGTAAGATTAAGAAGGGAGAAACATTACGCTTCCTGGCAGAAAATAAGACACTAACAGAACACATCTCAGCAAACAAGGACTTTCGATACCATCTGACTTTCGGTCATCTAACACATCACATATTGACACTGCAGTATCATGTCAATGATCACTTACAGTCACTTGCAGTCCTGCTACCTTTGCTTGTGACTATTCATTTTTAGAGATTTGTTACAGCTCTTTGTTACAGGATTTGTTACAGCTCTTTATCATAATGTAAGTTTCTCAAGAATTATTGTGGTGAAAAGCAGATGCACATATACATAGATGCCACTCGTTCAAACTCTTCTAAGCTCTGGTTGACCTTGGCTGGCCGGATGAAGCTACACAGCAGTGTGTGACAGCTAATCCCAATGCCACAACTGAGAAGGGTGCTTTGAAGAAGAGCTAACTGTGTAGGCGCAAGTGTGCATATGAATGTTTTAGCGCAGCTAACGTGATTCATCAACAAGTTTGCAGTTACTTTTTTCTAAATTTAGGATAAATTTTCAAACCAACTCAAATTAAAAAAAATTTCCTGGTGTAACAAAAATAATTATAGCCTGAGCAGGAAGACACAGGGGATAAAATGTAGTTAAGATGTTTGTTAGGTGTTTACTGTGTTTTAACTTGCTTGCAGAGAGACGAATGACTCTACAGGAGGCTGTTTGGAAAGCCCTTTTATGGAGATGGTGTGGGCGTGTATTATGCTAATTACTAACTGCAGGCACACGCTCCCTCATTTGGAATAATTAGGATTTATCTTCATTGAAACAAGGCTCAAATCTGTTACCATTAAGTGCAATTTCTTGAAATTTTATATGGCAGTCAATGAAAGACTATATGGCAGTATGCAGTTATTAGTGAACAAGACCCATCATGTCTGCAATGCAGACTAAATAATGCTAATGTGAAAAAAAATAATACCTCAAAAATGTATTTAACTTTGACTTATATACTCTTTATAGACATACATACACTTTATACACTGTATTAGCATAATATAACAAGGAGCATTGCAGCTGTGAACAACAAAGTATTATTTACATAGAAACGCTGGCATTTTGTTTATTCATGATTTATTTATGCATTTATTCTGAGAGTATGCCAGATGCAGTGCTTAATGTTCCTTTAAATTTCCCATCTCTCTCTTTCATATCTCTGTGTTTGGCTATGAACCAAGAAGCTGTTTAAAAGAAATTCTGACTAATTTAATTAAGACAGAATAACACTGAGAAGATAAAACACTACTGTTTGCATTTGAAGTTGTTTCTATAAACAGCGCTAGAATAAACAGGAATAAACATTCATTCAAAGCGG
Source organism: Chromobotia macracanthus (assembly GCA_036877525.1). Taxonomy (NCBI): domain Eukaryota; kingdom Metazoa; phylum Chordata; class Actinopteri; order Cypriniformes; family Botiidae; genus Chromobotia; species Chromobotia macracanthus. The sequence continues at coordinate 3,749,992 of JAZGTH010000013.1, forward strand.
ACAACCAGCTTGGGGGACTTTACAGTCGATCCTGCCTGCTAGTTTGCAGAATTTATTGCACAGCAAAGTAGTGGTTTTACAGCATGGTGTCTGTGGTGACAGGACAGCTTGGCTCCAGAGCAGAGAGCGAGCAAGAGAGAGAGAGAGCATCAGAGAGAGCGAGAGAGAGAGACAGAGAGTGAGAGAGAGAGACAGAGTGAGTGAGTGAGTTAAGACCCTGAGATGAGTTCCAGCTGGCACACAGGCCGAAAACAAATGTCATTGCTTCTACTCATGAAGTCTCCCATTCATAACGACAGCTAGGTAATGAAGCCAGACTGCCCAAGACAATGTCTTACAAGAGTACTACAGCTCCTGTGAGTTTATTGACTGAAGCTTCATTGACGGAATGCGTTGGCGACTGAACCTCAGGTGTGGGGGGCGGTACGGCTGACACAGAACCCTCCGCAATGAAAATGGATTGTGAAGGCACTGCTTCTCTCTGACGGAATGGCTATTAAACTGCAGGAGACAGTTATTTCTAAAAAATGTCTCATAATCTGTATGACAGTAAGGAAAACTCAGTCAAGGGCAGAATGCACACGTGTACAAAAACAAACACAATTTCCTTTGATGGCTCACCTCTGTCACAGCGAAAACCCTCTTTCCACAGGGAACCACTTTGTACCACTTGTCATGTAGCATGTCCATGTAGCCATCAGACTTGTAGCGGCTCACGTATTCAGACACATTCCGGGTGAGGGGGGAGTTCTGGGGCAGCCCGATCCCATAACCTAAAAAACACAAAGGGAACTTGAGGTCAGGGGCTTTGAATCTTGAAGGCACTCCTTTGGCATACAAAGTAGTACATGTGAGGTGGTTATTGCTTTGAGACTGCACAGGAAGCACAGCTTCCCTAAAATGCCATATTTTATGTTTTAATAATCTTTATCTCTTACCTACTATTCTGAAACACACTGAAATACTTTAGCAAAAAACTGACACAGAATATCACACAGCACCATGATTCTAGTTGTTCAATGAGTGCATTGTGTTTGAATCTATGTGGACATAAGTACATAGCATGTACGTAACATGGCACAAACAGTCTATATAGATACTCATTGGAGCAAGACGGTCTATGGCAGATGCTGTTACCATTGATTTTAATGGAGCAAAGATCAATGCTCATTGAACTACAGACTCTACCCACGTCATCCTGAGTCCTGTCTGATGCCTGGCTTCGCATATCTTAAAGGACGGGTTTTGCAATCAACAGCCAGTAACTGAAACAATGAAATACTTGAATGACTTTATCTGAATTTAAAGCTCCACCAGATGCTGTTAAATTCTGCTGTAACAGTTTAGCATTCATAATATTGCATCTTACTATTTATTAATACTGTAAAAATACATATGCATGGTTAATTATTTCTAAGTCACTGTTTTTCACTGTTTATACATTTATGCATTTGGCAGACGCTTTTATGCACAGCAACTTTCAAGCTGCAGTGAAGCTATCCATTTTATCTGTGCATGAATTCCTTGGGAATCAAACCCACAACCTTGGCGTTGCTAGCGCCACAATGCACCAGTTAAGCTACAGGAACCTTTTGCCATTAATAAGTGACATCTATACTTGCTCACTTTTGAAAAGCACCAGCTGATGTAAAGCTTGGCAAGCTGATTGAACAGCATGAGGGTTTGTTGGGAGTACTTTTACTGTGTGTACTGATAACAGTGATACCTCTATTATTGATATGTCAGAGAGCCTCGGAAAGAGCAAGCATGAATCTTTGGTGCTCTGTGCCAGTGCACCGTAGACAGCACGTCTGTCATAGCGCCGGTTCTGGAGCCGGGCAGCCACAGCCGGAACTCTGACATCCACAAATTTCATCAAAGCTCCTGCCTCACAGCAAACCCACACATCACCGCTGGCATGCAATCCCTCCCCTCCTTTCAGCACACAGCACAACACCACATGCATCTTGATAAACTTCTGTACTCTCCCACTGAGTTTCAACACTGCATTTTGCCCAGTCAACTACAACAAACGTGTGCTTTTAAACTCATTTAAGAGGAAGCTAAATGAGTTAGATCTCAGCAGTCGTAAAGTACAAAATAAAATAAGCGATTTTCCAACTGTGTTAAGGAGTTTTCACTCAGACAGATTTGCAGGAATGAAGCAACCTGAAGTAATTTATTGTCTATGAGTGACCGTGACTTTTAATGATATGAAGTGGGCGAGTCCAGAGACTCTACAGATGAGGTGACTACCAATAAAACTGAGGACCACAGAGCTCATACAATCCTGTACTCTATATGATGTATTATGCACAGCTGCAATTTACATACAAACGCCTTATACTTGAGAATGTTTATTTTTGGCAGCAGTAAAGTATATTTGTCATCAGAATGGAATGACATCTTATTCTTATTTGCAATAAATCCCATTCATGATCAGATTTTAAAAAGTTATGGTGAGTTGTGCAGTCCATCAATAATGTCAGAGAAGGAACATCTACCAGCTACCAGTATAGTGACCTGCCGACCTCTGGCAATAAAGGAAAACATGAACAGGACTTTAAAGGACAAAGCCTGTCCTGAAGTAAAGGCTTCTTGTGAATTGAGTTCTTTCCATCTGAGGGCGCATTACCATAATGTTTACAAGGATAGTTGCTTGTAAACTCTGCGAGCTGAACTGATGCTTGACTCCAGCTTTACGCCTGCATGCCCTGATTATGCATCACACTGTTTACAGGCTTTACAGACCCTGGCGGAGCTGTCCATTTAGGGCCAGCAGCCGTGCTTGCGATGGTTCAGCCTTGATCAATCATCTAATAAAAGCTCAATGCAATAATGAAAGGTTTGGAAGACTGCAGGAAACATTCCTATGCACACAGCAGGAGATAACATCCAGACGAGAGGTGCGTCACGGCTGGGTGACTGCCATGAAACCCATCTACACCCCGTAATAGCTTTCCTTTATGAAATGACATGTGTCAAACTCGGCTTCCTTTGACTTGGAGGATAATTACAACAGCTTTTAGGTGAATTCATAGCTGGGCCTAAATGTGGGGCGGAATTCTAATGCTGAATGTGTAGAGAGAGTTCAAAGAATCTTTAGAACTTTATTGCAAGTTATCGTAATGCAATGTGCAGTAGCATAGTCAAAGGTGCTAGCCTCTTAAGGGACACCATCTTGTTGAGTGGCACTTACCTTCAATAGCAAATGGTTTTCCTACAGTCAGAAGCTTGCAGTCTGCATCTATGGAAACCTCATAGTCTAACAGCGCTTTGTCCATGATGAAGGCATCTAGCTGAGGAGGATCTGTCCTTCAACACACAGAAAAGAATAGTCATAGAGAAACAAAACAGACCATCTCCTTCCAAACTTATGCTAATTACTATTGTCTTTTAATAGAATGAGTAGGTTGATTGAATAGCACAATAGAAAGTAATAACAGTGCTGAATGAAGCAAACTGAAACACTCAACGTGGATTACATCACACTAAAAGAAAAACATTGCCAAATATGTTTCATAATTCTGTTTTTTTAACTCTTAAAAAGTGAGTTCATAAATTACCTAACCTCATGTTGTTCCAAACTTATATGCCAGACTTTTTTCCTTTTTCATGCAGTGACAGTTAATGGGGACAGGAGATTTCAAGCTCCAAAAAGCACCATAGACCATCAGTACAGAATGACTTGTCCATTTTGGTCTGTTTATCACATAAATCATAATTTACTATGTTACACAGAAGAAAAGGGTTTGGAATGGCAAAGAATAACGAGTGATAAATAGTAAATAGTGTGATAAATAAAAAACAGTAAGTATCATAATTTTTGGGTGAACTATTCCTTTAATGGCAATGTTTGCTCATCAACTGCCCTCATTTTACCTCAAGTGTGACCGAAAAATAAAGTGCCAAATTTTATAAAAAATGTCATAGGATAAAACTAAGTCTCATACGCAACATATTTCGTGAGTAAAATCGGTCCGGATGCTTTTCTAAGCTAATGCTTTTTTTTGGCCCCAAGGATTCTGAACTATTGCTGCGATCTGAACTCTGAAAATGCTGACCATGTAAGGTGTCTCATGTGAATCCAACAGAAGGAATTTTGACGTGAGAAAACCAGCATCAGTCATAAGAGAAACAAGGAACAAAGACAATCCTGCTCAATGTGGGAGTTGGAATCTAAAGATGCATCTTTGTGTGTGTGTGCATGTGAGCGTTCGCCTGCCGGGAAGAAATCTGTCATCTTTGAAGTGAACCTTTGGCCTCATTCAGCAAGTTTAGAGGATCTGACTTGAGAGCGACTCTTCCTTGCTTTCTTCTCTGCTCGGAGTCTGCCACAGTGTTTCTTTCAGGGATGAATGGAAACTGAGACAACAGAGCTAAAGCCTGGAAAGCAGACACTTGTTGCTGTCAATGCTCCCCACACACTGTTTGTTTAAAAAGAACGAGCTAGCTGGTGTGCATAATTCCTTTTGAAAAGGAATAATTTTAACTGCATGCCATAGGGAGAGCCACATTCATTCCAGTGTCAACAGCTTTTGAAGTTGAGAACTGACATGTTGCCCTCTTTTTGACCGTTTTTGTCCCCAGTTAATTTGGATCAAGACTGTGAGCTCACAGCATTTGGGCTACTTGTTGTCTGCCCACTTGAACTAGATCTTCTGCTGTACTGTGCAATTACTGAGAACTGTTTCATTTCTACTGCTCTGAGATGTCCATCTCTTATCACAGTGGCTCCACAGAATACTGGTGGTCCGAGAGAGATTCCAACTGCTCTGCAAATTGACCTAAATTAGACCTAAATAAATAATTATAATTGACAAAATTCACTAACACCGAACTAAGTGATTAATCAGATTGTATTATGTATGTACATGACAAATTAATACATATGTATTAATTAATTTATTCTAATATAAATCTGTGATAGTGTTCTGTTGTCTCATGTAATCAATAGATCTCCTTTGCTAGCGATCAGCTTCATAGCTAGCAAACAGCTACCTCGTTTAGATTCAAGAGGTAATAGATTAAGTTCATTTTAATATCAATATCAATTTAGATATAACCTTTAGATATCAATACCTTTAATGAGATCATACCTTTTCTATGAAAGTATACTATATCTCCCATGTGTTGGCATGCCTTGATTTATATGTTTTTATGTTTAAAATATATAAATGTGTGTACAGTATGTGAGTGTGTGTTTTTAGATAACTTGGATAACTAGTTAACTCTCCATTTACTCTGAAAACACTGTACTGCACATGTATTTCCTGCAGGTAAGGATGTCCACTCAGAATTTCGTTTACATCACTGTATCAGATCTGTCACTAAAGGTAACTTTACATTGGGCCACCATCTCTATGTCTCCATGTCTGTTATTGCTTTGGTTTCTCTCCTGGGTTTAAACACTTACTTGAGTGTAGAAACTCCATCCGGAGTGGTAGGCTTGTTGAAACGCCTCATGTATTCGTGCATCTCAGGGAAGCTCTTTTTTACATAATCTTCAGCACTGCTCTCTCGAACTGTACCAAAGCGAAACCCTAGAGACGGGTGATGGAGCTTGACAAAAACAATAAAAGGGATTGATTGTATGAAAAAAGTGAGCACACACTCACATTCACACTTAGACAGAGCACAGTATAAGACAATATGTCTGACTATTGGGCATTTTACTTCAGTAAATTAGTTCTTCACAATACTGAAAAATGTGATATGCGATAACTTGCAAAATAATGTGATAATGCCTTCATTTTAAAAAATCAATTGAAAGTATGTTAAAATGTGTTTTAAAACTGAAAATTGTATAACCAACATACAGGTTTAATATTCTTTCTGGGAAAAGAAACAACTTCTAATTGCTTTTAACTTATACTATACAATTTTTTGAAGTCTTAAAATAATTTAGTTATTGCAAACCATTGCTATATGTATATTACAATATACACATTTGCAATATTTAGATAATTTTGGTATATTGTGCAGCTCTAACAGTAATGCAATACAGTAATTCTACTGTACCTTGACATCATGAATCCCTGTCACCTCCTCGAAGGTCTTCTCTCCAACCATGACAGCTGCTAGATTGGCTGTGTAGCTGGACAAAACCAGCAGGCAAAATATGGCCCAAAGATTCATGAGGAATCGGCCTGTCCAGCACTTTGGCGTTTTACTGGCAACAGTCCGGCCAAACAGGATGGCGTAGCAGAGGTTCAAAGCAGACGAGTATGAAAAGATCCGGATACGGTTTCGTCCATGTGGTGTCATGCCAAACGGACTGTTCCACTCGTACAGGGTGATGAAAAGAGCCGTAACATGCAGTGACACAAAGATGCCCACCCACATAGACCAGTGAAGGGGCCACATGAAGGCGCCAATGGGTGCTGCCGTGTCCTTACTACGCACCAGGATTCCCAAACTGGTGGAGAAGAAGGGACTTGTGAAGTCTATCACTCTGCTTCGAGCTGAGTTGATGCTAAAGCTAGTGACGGCCATATCAGCCATACCACTGAGCAGGTCACCCACCAGACCTGTCCACTGACCTCCTTTCCATGCCCCGTACTTCCCATCACCCACAATGTACAGGTCAAACTCAAACTGCATGTCCTCAGCTAACTTTTCCAGCAGGTCGATGCAGTAACCATAGCAGCATTTACGCATGTTGGTTGGCAGTGAACTGCTGTTCATCTGCTCCAGCTCTCGGAACAGCTGGTTGAGGACTTCTGAGTTGTTGGTTTGAGGGTCAAGGCATAGCTGACCCGCAGGACATTGGCCCTCATCGTCAACCTCCCGTGTGAATACAAACGGGTGCTCAACCAAGGTCACCACTCGCAATCTGCTGCCTGCCACTGGGAGCCCTGCTTGCCAGCGGCCGCCTAGCCTAATCCCTGGGCCTTCTTCCCAGTGGCGCTGGGTCATGCCCGGCCACAGGCCCTGCTCCTCCACTTCCAGATGGCCTGACTGCCAGCTTGCCACGGTCACCCAACTGGGCTGGCCTAGAGGATCCCGCTGTAGACTCCAGATGTGGTAACGCTGGGAGGTAAGCACCCTGGAGAGGGAACGCTGTACTCGCACTGGGCCAGTCAGCCCCATGAAAGAAGTGTTTGACAAGAACCTGTGCACAGCAGGGACATGAGCATTGTGAGGAGGGATAAGTATGCTTCTAGCTAAAGCACAGACAGTAATAAGATGGTGAAGGAAAAGAAATGGTGAAGAAAAACGTTTCTGAATCCTACACTTTAAAAGTGATCTTGTGAAATTACCTTTATTACTACTTGATCAAAACCTTACAAATAATGTTCATTTATGTATCCTAAAGTTGATTCAGTCAGATCAAATAATATACCCTAAAACAGTTATTTTTGTTTAATTTATAAGAAATATAGCGAGTAATGAGAACACAAATTGCAGTTTTAGCAAAAATAAATAAATACTCTGCACATACCATTGCATTGTTGAATGCTCTTTAATAAAAGCGGTTTACATATGTTTCAAGGGTATTGATTATTTTTCTGTGATTGACTAAGCAACAGAGGTTTTGCCTGTTTCTAAGCAAAACCTTGTTTCTAACCTGTTCCCAATTTGTGGCACAATAAAGCAGTTCTACACACAACAGCACTTGAAAGATAAAAACCTTAAAATATCTTGGGATTTCTTGTACATGTGGCAACTGGTAAAAGTGAAATAATTAGCCCCTCACTGTTGAATTATATAAAAATGTGCGCATACTTAACCCAAGGTTTAAGTAATTATTCAACAGCACATTTTTACATGAATTATTTTCTTATTAACAATATTATAAAACCTACTAAAATTTTTTTTAAAGAGAACAGAATGGGTGCAACAGGAAATATGAATCAACTTTAAAGCAGAGTTCAGATTTGTCTTCAAAGGCAAAAGGACAAAGTGCAGGATTATGACCCGAGTAGCCATCCAGAGGCTGAATCACACTAAATCTTTTGAACCTATATCCCACCTTTGACAGCCCATGTCCTTAACCGTTAAGCCACCACATCAGTGGTGTTAACCAACTTCTACTGAAGTGTACCAATACATTTAAAAAAATCTATTATGGTTTACAGATGAATGTAACTCTCAATTATATTCCATTTCTAACATACTTTTACAAAGCCGCATTGCTTTTGCCTGAATATGTGTCATGAATTGATTGATTTTCATCAATAAATCAGCTGGGGATGTAAGTAGTCAAAAGGGCTGGTGCGTGATGTCTGGGTCAGAGAGGGAAAATGAAAAATCCCTAGTGAAAGAGGCTTGTGATGTGTGGCTAAATGGGACCGTAAATGATAAGCACTCCGTGTGACCATAACGGCACACTTCCATTAAAACAGAGCAGAACCGAGAAAATAAAAAGAGAAAAATTGATGGGCTAGATCGTTAATTTCTTCTGATAGCCCTGCATTTGGCCCATACAAAACACTTTTCACGTGAGAGGAGTTTAAAGACAGTGGGTATGTAAGCCACTGCAAAAGCTGGTTGTATTTTTATACCTTAAAGCTTAAGAATGCTATTGTTGTGACTATTATTAAGCTTCACAAAGCATTAGCATCTCTGTGGAACAATAATCCCAATGTGTTGTGGTAATGTTTTTTCAGATTTTGACAGGGAATTCAGCAGTCAGACCTACTGCTATTCCTATATACCTATTCCTGTGCTATTCCTTCATTTCTCAGAGCAAATACATTCCTGCACACGGGGGTTGGGAGGGATTTTTGAACTGTGAGGTGAATTTCAATGACTGCATCACTGTACTCCATCCAATGGAAAATCTCAGAGGCTGTCTTTCTCGTGTTTTATCATTTCATGGAAAGTTTACTTATCTGAGCTAAGACTCATATAACAACGGAAGTTTAATCTTATATCTGGATGTGATTCTACTTCTTTTTAACATCAGAAAATCTCATTTGTGGAAGTGAGCAGATAGGCAAGGCTTTTCCAGCCTACAGTGATAACAGTTCTCACTTTTGTGGATTGGGGTTTGGTCGCACACTGAGTGAACTCAGCAACTGCATCAGCTTTTCAATTTGTTTACCAGTTATTTATCTGTTAATTCCTCACAAATCATCACACAGCCTTAAGTAGAAAAATAGTGATAAGTACTGTGATCACTTAGGATGCACAAAACATTAATATCATTGCATTCAAGTGCTCTAAAAAAAACTTGCCACACATAATTTATAGGCACATCTGAACATAAATGAGTTCTTAGTTTTATATAATCACACTTTGTTATGTAAGTAAAATATTGTATGTGTATACATTTATATATGTATATTAACACACACACACACACACACACACACACACCACACACAGATTTATACACAGACGTGTGTGTACACACTGTTAGTGAATGTCTCAACCCTCCCAGACTGGCAAAATGACAACAATGCATCATGCTGAGAGAAAGTGGACAAGAGCTTCTGTGAGTCTTGACATTGGACCGGACACTGGCATTTTAGAGGCAGGCAACCTGAATGCACAAGTAAGTGTCCTGTCCTGTTTTGTTTTTTTGTAGTCAGCGAGTGAGCCATGAAGATAAACTGTGCAGTGCAGAAAGGTGACACAAATGACTTCTACACTGAAAACATACATCATTGCGTAACTGCTAACATGGCTGTTTATGTAAATGCGTACAGTGATATTGCTTTGATTAAGGAGCTATAGATGTATTGCAAATGCCCCTGAGTCATTTAATTGCATTTTAAAATCTCCAGTGGCTCTTTTAGATATGAAAGCTTGCTGTGGCCAAGACATAATATTCCTATGACCTAATGCAAGTGTCTGGAATACTAATACAGACATTTTTCTTACAATATATATAATGTAAAAAGTGCTTACCATTTTTACCCACACTAACGACCAATGAATTGAGCTGAAATGACTGCAGAGTACAGCGAACAGATTACTGATTTTGAATAACAAATATATATCAGATTTTAAAACTGACAGGGTGTAGACCAATGCAGAGAAAGTTACTAACAGCAGTTTACTAATCTGCAAACTTCTAATTTAAAAGCTAATTCATAGGTTTTGATAATGTAATTAGCCACACTATACCACGCTACAAAAAATGTACATAATATAAAAAATATTAAATAAAAATGCTTTACAAAAGGTACCTGAGTCTTATTTTATATGCAAATTAAAGTGACATTACACATCTGCTCACTGCATCTTTAAAATGGTGCTTGATTTTGCATAGGCTTTACACAGTTGTGTAATCTATATGTGACTCGAGACTTGAGTCACATATAGACTTGAGAAACATTCATTTTAATAAATGAGGCCATAAACAGCTTTTTTTGCTAACGTCTGCAACAATCTCTATCTCCATTGTGACAAACTGGGCTCAATCCATACAGGCCAAGCATTCCTATAAGCCGCACATGTGACATATGCAAATTCCAACACTACACCTCACTCATTGGAAAAAAATGCTTGTTAGTGGAAAATCTACACTTTCTTGACAACAGCTGAGCTACTGTTATGATTCTGAAAGATTGGGGTAAATTAGTAGCATTGCTACTCGTAATGAGCTACTCCCCAAAATTTCTACACACTGGAATATATTACACAAGATGCTTACCTGGCAAGGTACTGTCCAGAGGAGGGCAACTCGTGTTTATTGGGTTTGTCAAAGCAGTTGACCATATTCTGGATAAGTGCCAGGTCCGGTCTCACCATGGTAGCAGCATAAACAGCCCTGCCAATCAGCTGCAGGGTATCCCTTATGTAGAAGTTTAGGGGCTTGCGATTCACCTCACCATAAGCCAGAAGACCCAGGGGAGAGCCAATAGAGTGTAGAGAATCCAGGCTAAGTGGGTATGCCATGATCCACTGCATCGGGGGCAACGCAAAGCTCAGCTCGTGGGCGCTCCGCAGCACGGTGGCTGTACATTCTGGGTCAGAGGTGAAGAGAGCCATGGAAGATGCTGGGGCAGAAGGAGTCCTGCTAATTAGCTGAGAGAGAAGCTCCGTCACCTTTTCCTCACTCAGTTGTTCTTTCTCCTCTGTGGTGGTAGTTTCTAGTCTGGACAGGTTTAGGGTCTCCCAAAGGTGCCAATGAGCTCCATCCAAGCCCAGGTGACCCAGCTGTTTCAACTCTTCCAGCATTCCTGTGTTTCCACCTCCTGGACAAAGAGTGGCAGCCCCGCCCTGCCAACCCCCCTTCATCAGTACAGCTAATAGCAGCTCTGCCAGTCCAGAGGGGGGCGTACGTGTCATCATCTGCAGATGGAACCGGTTCTAAAACCAGAGAACAAACACACATCATGTCATATTCCCAGACTCATCAAAACAAAAACAAACCCTGCTAAAGAATAATTACATCCTCAGGCTGTAAATGCTTATTGGATTTCCTAATGACTATAATTCTGAATAAGTAACAGGAAAATCCAGGGAGGGTGTTGCATCTTCTGTGACTTGCATCTCCCCAAGCAGCCTCATAGGCAAATTGAGAAATATTTTACTCACTGAACTTGGGTTGACTTCATACTCCAAAATCCAGAAACAATACTTCTTTTTTATGCAATCACTACAATAATAGTGACAACATTTGAATGAAAAACAGACCCCAAAACAGGCTGACAGCTCTCACTGCTTCAAAACCGGTAACAATTTGCCAGTAAAAGGAACAAAATAGGATGGTTTTGGAATAGCTCCCAGCCATCACTTGGCTGTTTTTGATGGGTACTGACAGAGGGGCGTGCATGAATGTGCTGTGAGAGAAAGATGGGATGCCTGGCTCATCTGAGGGGAGGAGGAACTGTTTGAACCTGGTGGGGGACTGTGAGCAAACAGCAGGGGCAACAGCACTGAAGAGTCCCTATGCAAAGCTAAAACCTGTGTGACTGGAATAACATTACTGCCAGTGATGCAGCTCTGACGTGTCCCTATGACTTTCACGACTGCTCACAGCACAAGCCGTCCAGCAGGAAACACACGCACTGACAACCACATGCAGGGCTGGCGAACTGTACAGATTTGAAAACTAAACAAAAAAATACTGTGTGCATTTGTTTCATTTTGGTGCTGAAGTTCTGCTCTGCTGAAACAAACAAATTGGAAAATGGTTAAAAAAAAGAAACGGACAAGGGGTTGTGTTGTGTACATATGGGAACTTTATAAGAATTGAGAAGAGTAGCAGGCTTATCTTTTATTTACCAGTATATCCAAGCACTGCCAAGTGAATGAAACAGACAAAACAAACAAACAAACATCTTATGTGAATGCATACTTGCTGCCCAGAGGCCCCTCATTGCTCAATCGATCTAAAAACACCTGCTCCTCCAAACAATACATGCACCCAGCAGGAACATTTCTCATGTCCAAATGGATCCACTACCTGACAGAGTCAGAGCAGCATGGATAGCTTAATTTGCTGTCTGCCATGAAAGTCCTGTGAGTTCTTCTAAACTTGTCCATTTCCATTTCTACTTTTCCACATCTCACAAGTAATTTTTGGAATCTGTCTCGGCATCTGGGCCAAATAAATGTGTATTACTTTAAAGTGACAGCTCGTAATAGCTCCAAATGCTACAGAGTAACATTTCATTAATATCTAATATAGCAACATATAGCCTGCACGAACCAATGCATACAGTAGTGTTGCCATCAAATTACTGCGCAGGTGTAAAGATAGAACATACTGAATCTGTCTGTCACTCTCACATGCAACAGCAGCAGGTGCATAAGCAAACCATAATTGAGCTGTGAAATTGGAAATTACTGTCTATCTTTCCAGAGCAGACTGCTAAATTCTAGAACTTAATGATGTCTGTTCTGATAGGTTAAAGGTTTGTAAGGTAACGTGTTCACAACTAATTTTAGAATAATGCGGCACATTCATTTCCTATGCATTTAATTATTCACGTTGTGAAAACAGACTGCTGATTCAGCTTTGTTATGACTACACCCTAATCAACTTGGATATAATCTTTACACCTCCATAATGCTAAGCAAAATTGCTTTAATACCATAAAGAAAACTGCTTATCTAGTGGATGATATAAAATTCTGACTCATAATGTTTTTAGGAGAAAAAAATGTGGCAGCAGAAAGAAATTTGAGAGAAAGGTAGATCAATACAGTTTCTTCTTTATTAAGAGTGACAGTAAGACAATTAAAACAAACCCCTGTGGGAATCAGCAAAGATTTACGAACACATTTGAATAATTTCAAAACGTTAACAGAGTCTCGCATGTCTAATTACAGAATGTAACTGAGGCACTCTTTGGGGGGCTGACTGAAATCTGAAAAGGATCTTGTGGGGAAAAAGAAGTGATTTATGGGTTATACCACTACACATATGAATTATTTGGGGTATTGTGATATAAGAAATTATTCATGTGTGTAGACAATCCATGTAAATTAGTCTAGAAATAAAGGGAGTGAGTGGTTTGTATGAAAGATGAACAGCACAGTTATTCTTTGTGTTCATGTGGCTTGAAAGCAATGCTTTAATGCTTAGCCTGCCTGTATATATTAAGTGTCATCTCTTCTGTATTCAGTTAACCACATCATTAGGTATTAGCTTGTCTTACAAATGCGTGACATCCCCTGTCTGAATCAGTACCAGAGGCTGACTTCAGCATCAGATAAGTGGAGCGATGGCAGCTCTTTATAATCTCTGCATTTTCATCAAAGTCTATGCAGTGCTTTATATTAGCTGATGGCTATGGTAATAATTTACTTAATCATTTAACCCTTCAATGTATGTCAGCTATAGTGGAAAGATCTTTAAAAACCATATCATCAGGGTGTGACGACCCTTACATAAAATTCTACATGACGACCTTTTATGTCATATGTCTTTACAATGTGTCGAATGTCATTACAATATTTAAAGATCTTATTTAGAAATTATAACTCTATTAGTGACAGTTTATTTTCTAGGTACATCAAATGCTAGTTTGACCGGTGATAGGAAGGTTATGTATGTATGTACACAAAGCCTTTCTATAGGGTACTCTAACCTTCTTTACAAATTACTTTTATTAGATTACAACAAGATCATTTCAAAATACAGAATTTTGGAGAAACATAAGATAGAAAATTATTATCTTTTATCAAAAGCAAAAGAACCATTAAACATTTTTTTTCTACAGTGATTTAATAATTCATGGAAGGGATAATAATTTTCTTTTGCTATGAGATCAGAATGGTGAAAACTTTTTTTATAGAGCTGTGACTGCACTGTAATTTCCTTATCTTAACTTTGCATATGTTGCGCAGGAATCAGAACTTTGGTTTAATGATGAAACAGGAAATGTAAGCCATGAAACTCAAAGCTCAGCTCTTTCAGGAATTGCCAGTGTGATTACTTTGCACCAAACTGTGATTGTTTTTTCTCTCCAAGGACGAAAAGTGAGGGTATTTCTTGTTACTACTGCTTGTTACAGTTTTGCGTATATCACTATATCACTGTCCTGTACACTGCTGTGCCCAGTTTGTGCCCAAAATATAATAGCATTCCTGCGTTATTAAATGTTAGCTGTCTGGACTCTGACTTGTTATTACTCTTGATAACATTTCCAGATCTTGTTTGCTCCACAGTGACCCTGATATGATGTCGCAAAAATTACTTTCACTCACGGAATAGGACGAGCTCATAAATTTATAACACTGTGGGACAGAAAACAGCACCTTAATGAGCTGTCTGGGGCTTTGAAACCAAAATAATTGTTTTACACTTCATAATAGAAATGATCTCTTAAATTAGGCCTTGTATAGTCTTACGCCACAATATACTTCCACTGGGCGATAAAGTAATACAATACCCCAAAAGTAATACCATTTGGGGATATGTGAGTTTATGGATGAGATGATTTGCTAAATAATGTCAAAATTCACCGGATCAAAATCTTAAACATTCAGCAGGTCACTAAAAAGTTTCCTGGTGAAGGTGTAAACACTGTCAAACAAAAAAAAGGAGTTTAACAGAATCTTTGTCTTTCGTTTGACATGTTATTTTGGGATTTTGGATTACTATTCCAAAGCTTCACCTATTTCTTTTCATTAAATGGAAAATGCCTACGAATGCAGGGAAAATATACATGGCTGCATGCCTGGAAATTAGAACCACCATTTAAAATATTCATAGCAAGTGAAAACGGCTTATGCATAAACATCTGCAGTGGCTTTTCTAAGGAAGTTACAGTAAACTAATTACAGGGACAGTTCCTGTGGAGTTTAGTGCTGTACTCAAGATAACACTGAAATGTTTCAAGGTCTCAATCACTCTATAGTTCTGGAGTTCATCCTTATAGTTCTGGATCATCCTTAAAAAGTTCAGACCATTGCAATAAGCATTTACTTAAGATGTTCTGCAACAAACAGGATTGTTAAAATAATGATAGATTCCAAACACATTTCTAAAACACTCCCACCAACTGTTCTGCTCCACCCTCATCTGCCATTTTTCACACAGAAAGGTAGTCCTGCCCCAAATGCTACAGATTGGTAGAACTGCACAAACACTGCAATGTTTTGAATGTGCCACACAGTTATAGGTTTTGCACTTCAACCTATAAATGATTTAGACTTATAGCTGTCGCTGCACATTTAAGAAGGATATAAAGTACTTTAGTACAAGCAGAAACTATTAATCCAAGATGTTAAAGCAGTTGGATTAAAGCATGTGCTAAATGAATTCATGGAAGTGTTTAACGTAGAAAAGCTTCACATTTTACAATTGTAAGTCTAAGACACAATAATGGAAAAAGTTTCAGAAAAGATTTGTATTGTACTTTTTTAGTTCTTATCTTGGAAATGTTAAAGACATTAAAAGTTGAAATTAATCCTAATAGAAATTAGGGCACTGATAATAATTCACATCATATTATCTTTTTATATAATAAAATACCTTTTGTAGATTTATCAGAATAATTATCTAAAGACAAAATAAATGTATAATTAAAATTGAATTGTACACCCACACATGGCCAACTTAATTGACTTTGGTTATGTTAGCCTGATAAGAAGAGGTTAACGTAAACTTTTCAGTTTAACTCTAAGAGGGGTTTGAATGCTATTAGTGCTGTGATGGCCAGAGGAGACCTCAGTCTCTGAGGGAAATGAACATAGATTAGCCACTTTCCCAGTGGCCTCTGACGTCCCTGCCAAAAAACAGTGAGCTTAAAGGAACGATAACATAGCTACTCATAGCTACTCTGTTAACTCTTCACAAGTTGTCTTCGGGGATCAATGTGTTCCACCCAACATTTGCCCTAAATCTGTTCTGTTTTAATTGTTGGAAGAGGGTTAAAAAACTTTTTCAATGTAAATAAATGTATGGAGCTGGGTTCTTACTAATCGCTAAGCTTCATAAAGCGCATATTAGCTTTCGCTCAATTACCAGCTGCCATCCTCACTCAGGTTAAAACGTGCCGAAATCCTCTCTCTATACAGTCTGGCATGTGCAGCTCTGCTCTGCTCTGTCTCATCTACACACTTCATATGCAAATCTGCTTTCAGAATGTTGACTGATAGCATTCGAAACGTGCAAAGGACATTACGAGCAAAGTGTAATCTTCTCGAGTTTTATGCAAAAATGCCTTCACTGAAATATGCTATCTGATTCAAAGCCAGGGCAAAGGAAGCGTTCAGAGGTCGGCCTGCTTCATGGTGGTCTTGAGAAAGGATCATAATGTATTAAGATGCATGACACATAATTAATGATAAGCAAGTAATTAATTATCTATTAATAATTAAGAAATGTTTAATTACTTGAGGGTAAATTTATCTCTTAAGTAACCCTAGGCAGCCAGCTCAAAGAAACGTTTCTACATACAAACTGATGATGTCTTTAAGAAATCAAGATAAACTGTCTTTATATTATTGCTAATGGGTATGCATGAAGGTTAAAGTGATAGTTCACCAAAAATAATTCTGTCATTATACTCGCCCTCATGTTGTTCTAAACCCACATGAACCTCACTGTTGTCATCACTGAAATGCTCCTAATCCAAAGACTATTGGTCTGTGCTTTGCAGATAATGTTGATTTCATGCTTGGATCAGTCTTCCTTTTATCAAGTTTTCGTTGACATTTACATGGTTCCTGCTCAGAAAGAATAATGTTTTGGAATTGTCGCATGAATGTGGCAGGTCTGAATCCTCCCAGGAGGTCGAGATGCCAGAAAACAGACTGCTGGTGGGTAGAAACTTGTCAGGCTGAGGTGAGATGAAGACCTGTGGTTGGAGGCTGTTAGGAAGAGTACAAACACAGTAGAGTTCTGGAACAGGATGTATGAGACAAGAATATGAGGTCGGTCTGTAATCCAAAAACAAGACAGTGGCTTTTTAGGATATTGGCCATTTGTTGTGTATGCAGCTCTGGAAGCAGACCAGGCCAAAGGAAAGCAATTCCAAAGAAAGCTTGTCATTTGGATTTTAAGCAAGTAGAGCTAGAAGTATTTTAG
This sequence comes from Chromobotia macracanthus, assembly GCA_036877525.1. Taxonomy (NCBI): domain Eukaryota; kingdom Metazoa; phylum Chordata; class Actinopteri; order Cypriniformes; family Botiidae; genus Chromobotia; species Chromobotia macracanthus. Next base: position 3,767,431 of record JAZGTH010000013.1, read on the forward strand.
TCTTAGACAGTGTCAAACCTAAGAGTTAATTCACAAAAATGACATTGGATCATCATTTAGTCACCCTTGTTCTAAACCAGTATGCTGTTATTATTTCCAATAAAAACACAAAAAGGGAATTTTGAAGAATGCTCATGTACATTCTTTCCATACAATGACAGTTTATAATGACCAAGAATGTCATGCTCCACAAACAAAAAGCACCATTAAAATAGACCACGCACCTCATGCATTATATTCAAAGTATACTAAAGCCATACTATAGCTCTGTTTGAGAAGCATATTGTTTTAAACCTTTCCCAGAAGAATGTTTATTCCATGCAGAACCAACAGACTCTTTGAAAGGTATGGAAAATAAATTCACCACTGATATTTAAAGCACTTCAAAATAAATACAAAATCAATACCTAAATGTATTGTCTATTCCAAGTGTGACTAATGTTTACTTGAAACAGTGACACCAACTGTAAATGCTTGTGATTGGAGATTTCAAAGCCAAGATGGAAATAACTTAGTAATACAAGTCCATACCAAACAGGATGTGCCATTTCTTCAGCAATAATATATCTGTCAAAGTCCTGCCTTACGGTAATGCAGGGCATCTAAACCCCCATTGTTTCATTATGAGTGATGGATTCATTATTAATGATGAGTGATTTTACAGTGCTTTCTAATGCCTTTGTGTATTTACAGCTTCACATTTGAATCCAAAGGCAGATGATGTCTGTTCTCTTTGTGTCGTCTATATGGAGCACAAAAACAATGTTATTGCAGATGTCAAGACAATGCAGGTCATATTTTCTGATTCTTTTGAAAGAGCAGTTGTGAAACCGAAAAAACAATGAAAGTGAACAAGAATTCTGATAGCCAAGCAATGCGCATTTAAGGGGCCAGACAACCTTGCTATAAGGTGCCGGCAAACACAATAGGTAATTCAGCACAATGTCTGCAATCATCAGCAACACAGAGGCAACAGTAAGTGAGTCTGGCAGAGCTGAATAAACACTTCCACAGGGCTGTCTCTGCATATCTCCAGTTACTGTTGAGTGGATCTTTAGCGACAAGCTCCATATTGCACTGTAACTGCAATAGCATTCAAAGTTTGACCCACCTTGAGACGAATTACTGGGAAATTAATTTTCATGTAAAGGGACAAGGACAGATATTAATGAATAAGTAAGTGAAAGTTGATGAGAAGAGAAGTTTTACTGCTGCGTCAAAACAGATGGGCTTTTGCTTTATTGCGAGACATTGTGACTGTTAATTTCTCATTTTACTAGTTAACAACAGCCATTCAAAACAATAAAAGCTTTGAGGAGTGTTATAAATCCTTAAATTGTTGCTGTTGTTCTACACACTGAAAAATTTGTTTTGGACTGTTCAACTAATAAACAGATCTAAAAGTGTTGGAGGTGTTAAAAGAGATGAGCGTGTTTTATAAACCAAAATTTGAGTTTAATAAGGCAGAATCTCTCCTACAGAACAGGAAAAAATCCCTCACTTGCAACTTAATTGACGCAGAGTCAGTTTTGTGCACATGGCTAAAAGACTTTGCTCTGTTTAGAAATGCAGAGTACTTAAAGTGCATGCACAGTCATTAATAAGCATCAAAGCTGCATTTACTGTACTGTACGTGCCACACGCACGCTGCCTGAGGAGGATGGTACACCCATCCCCTGCCTTGTTATCCAGCTGAAGTCTTTTTCTGTCCTTTCAAAAAAGTACTGGAGATAATTGAAACGCACTCACCACAGAGACGAGTAAAAGAGATAAGACAAAAGTACTAGAAAATAAAAAATAAGGGGGAAGACAGGGGAGATGGAAAATGAGTTACAGAGAGACACTGCACTGACATGCAGAGGGAACTTTGCATCAAAAGTAGCATGTCCATAGTGCTAAACTGTAATACCCGCTTATGCAAATCGCTCCCCCTTTCTTTAGATGCTGTTTGTGAGTCCCCATGCCAAGATAAACAGACGTTCCTCTCTCTGTCTGTCTCTCTCTATCTCTCTCTCTTGTTTTCTCCACCAGCCCTCTCATCAAAGCTGTTAGAGTGGCAATAAGATTTCAGATATAGATATAGTCTTTAGCCAATGCCAAGCTACTGAATAGATCCCCTCAAAGGAAAATTTGGTTTTTAAAATATAAAGGTCTGTTAGATCTAAGGGATAAAAAGATAAAATGACTTTTAATTGTTTTGCTATCCCGCTCATTGCAAAACAATAAAAAGTCTGAAATGTCGCTATTAAAACAATGAAAACAGCAACAACATTAATTCCATAACAAAACAAGAATTAGGCACTCCGGAGAGAAATAGTTGGAATGAAACACAGCCTGGTCAGTGCTTGCCCACCATAATGCTGCCAACCACCAAAATAAAAACAATGAATCATCTCTGTGCTAAGATCTGAAAGCCAGCATGATTCATTTCGTGAAACTGCTGTATTCAGTGAGTACAGAGATCGAAGCACAGTGAAAACTCAGTTTTGTTTTATTGAGATATCAGGCGAGTTTAAAGCTCCCCTTTAGGATTGAAAAGAGTTTAATTGCAAATAACACATGCTGTAGGATGGAAATAAAATATGGGATGAGGAAAAGTTATAAATTAGTTTGGTCGTAGTTTAAATCTGTGTTGATCGCTAAATCAATCAATGAGTGGAAATGGACTTTCTCGATTCAATTAGGCTGTAATATTTTTGCAGGTGCATCAATGCAAAAAATTTGAAATGTGCACCAGCGCAGAGCCCCTCAAAAATGTCCCCTTCTCTTTCACTTAGATTTGATGGGTCAGAGCATTCGTGGCTTACAGTATGTGGGTATTAACCCAAATCCACACTGTATTAAAGAGGATACACCGCTGTGTATTAAACTGTATGAATGTGTTTGGGTGTCATAAAACTAGGTGCAACATGAAGCTATTCTGACCCCACAAGTGTAGCTCGGAGCAGATTGTTCCTCACCTGCCTGGTACACCCCCGCTCTTACTGTCAGAGACCTTAGTCGCCCATCTGGGCTTATCTTAGCCCTGCACATGTGGGAGATTACAGACCATCTCCTCCAGGTATTTCACACTTTATTTACACCCTCAGCCTCTATAATGGAGCGATCCAAGCTGCAGACAATTGAGCAATGCACTGATGATCAGCATTGTTCTGGTTGCAAATAGATGGAGACTGGCATGCATGTGTGCATAATGTATTTAAAGAAAGAGAGCTGGTGCAGACCACGTCTGTAAGTATTACTATAAGTGCTTGCACACCAGGTGCAATAAGAAATATGTCTTTTAGGCTGTTCCCAGAAATGAATGACACTGTACCATTTAAGTCAAGTCACTTCTATTTGCACAGTGCTTCTCACAATACATGTTGTTTCACAGCTGCTTTACAGAAAAATCATACTGTAATGTCAAACTGTTTACACAGGTTGTTTAATACTGCTGAGAGCTGGCATATGCATTTACACTGCAATTATAACTGCATAAATAAGATTAGAATGTTATGTTCAAAAATAAAAGTATGAATATATATGAATATAAGTTTGAACTACAGCTTTGCATTTACAATTTCATTAAAATTCAAAAATTCAATTCACAATGCCATTCATTGCACAATGCGAGTTCCTATAAAACGTTTCATTGATTAATATTACAAATGATATCTCTACTTTGTAGACTAATACTATTATAATATTGTAATTGGAAAGCAAGGTGTCAGATCTGATCACTGTTATAATGGAGCCCTTCACTATGGGGCAGATGTATTACAAAGGATATGATTCCATATGGTTCCCCATTACTCTTACAAAGGTTACATCCCTAATACAAGTCAAGACTGCAATGACAAAAGGCCACGCTATGCTATAATAAGGACATCCACAAGATAAGAGCTTTTGCATCAGTTAATGTCTTGATTTAGGTGTACATTAATAAGGTCATTTTTGGTTTTCTCTGTGGATTTTAAGAGCCCAGGTTTAACTGAAAAATCAACATTGGGGTTATCTCCAACAAGTCCTCTTAAGGTAAAGATTTATTAAGCTTAATAACTCTCCCAGTGCTTGTGCGCTAAACTAACAATGAGGCATAATTGAGAAAGGCCTTGGATTATAATGTAAATTCATTCAAAGGGACAAATTGAGTTTTTCATGGGCTAATCTTCCTTTTGTGCTCAGGAGTATTTTCTATAGAAGGGAAACAAGTTAATAAGCACTCAAGCATAGATGAGCAGAAGAATTTTTCCAACTAAAGAGGCCAAGCCAGCATATTTGGTCTGCAAACAAAATAAATGAAGACATACTAAGAATATGGTAATCTGATTGGCTGAGGGGTAGAAAAATCACAGAAATGAAAGAAACTGCACTTCATTTGATTTACTGTGTAAATTGCGAATTCAGGCTATGTACTCAGCGAAAGACACCAGTGAATGGCTATTTCTTTCTTTGAACAGCCGAAAGGGGAAGTTATTCACTCTGTATAAAGCATATTACTTTGGAAGCTGAAAGACTGCATGAAGCCTTACACAATATCCTGGGGGTTACGGCCTAAAATAAATGAAAATCTGTCTAATGAACGTCCTCCATGCTAGCCAGGAAAATTTATAACATTAGATCTATCTTTTAATTTGTTAAAGTAACTTGGAAATTTAACGACTCCACAACGATGCCATGAGCCAAGCTTGACTCCATCAGGAAAAAGATAGGCACTAATGATTGTACACTTTCTGAGGGTTGTGTCAAAATGAAGCAATCACAAACATTTTGTGAATCATTTTCATTTATCACGTAAATGGACCTGATTATTTTTTCTGCTCTGAATCACATTTATACCACAATATATGAAGCAGCTCTTGCCTGATTGTAAATGTACAAGAGTGCCTTACACTTTACAAGATGTCGAATAAATCATGCTGTTATCAATGAACGTCTTAAGAGTCTCTCCACTGACCCACTGTTCCAGACTCTTTATGCAAAACCAGTGTCCTTGTTCCTTTGTGTCCTGCATATGCTGGCAGAGTTTGATGGGAGGAAAATCTTTAGAGGTTTCCCAGCTAGGAGAAACCGCTGCAACTGGCTGCACTGCTGGAGTCAGAAAGAAACAACTGGTGTGACTGGCATCCGCTCTGTTTGCTGCTTAGAATACTAATGAGGGTCCACACAGCTCAACCCTGAGCCCACAACACTATTGAGATTGTTCCACTGGAAAACACCAGGATCTCTGTATTTGGCCCCTCATTGAAAAACTACGAAATCTGGATAAAACTGACTAAATAAATCTGACAGGTCTAACTTTTAGCTAATCTAAACTCTCATTTTGCCTGCCACTCTCTTTCTGCCTCTTCTCTTGTACAATAATGTGTTCGGGGGTTGGTACAGCTGTCTAAAAGCTATCAGCTCTCTGCCCATTTTCTGTATCATTACGCGCTTACTTGGTTCACAAGATTACGTTGACATACATGACTCGATACTTGCATGCCAATAGCAAGAAATGCAAAAACAGAAAATATACAAAAACAAGCGATATTACACATATTTTATAATAATATTCAAATGCGCAACGGGGAAGAGAAAATATACTAATGTGCAAATTACGGGCGCTCTGTAATAAAAGTGAAGAATTCGCTACATGTACTGTTTGTAACAAGTAAAAACGAGCGGCTCACCTGAGTTATAAGAGGTTCGCCCTGTTCAATGATGCTGATAAAAGGTATTTCCAAAAACGAGGACATAAACTCCACTTGTATGAGCTCTTCATGGTTCTGAGGGAACGCAAGCACAGCGGAGACTCCTTGAACAACGATATCCTGACACACGCACCTGAACATGGACTCCGGATCTCCATTGAGCGGTTCTCGGGGCAATACTTCCAAGCTCAGATTGTATGGCAAGAAGTTGTTCCCACTTTGCCGGAGGTGGACCAGGGCGCGATTGAGAGCGCCCTGTATCCTGGACTGCTGGCTGGTCGGCAGGAGCGCACCCAAACGCACAGTGTGCCCAATGCGTGCCAAGATGTGACAAGGTTGGGGATGTGTATGGCACGGGTAAATAAACATCTGGAGAGCGACCTGGAGCCCGACGTGAAGGTATGCCAAAAATCTGGAGAGCACTAAATTCATCCTGCTCCTTTCGCAACTGGATTGAGGTTTCGTCACAAGATGGCATCGCTCTATTCTTGTCCAATTTTTCTTGCCCTTAATGGTTTTGCGTGCGCGCTGATGTAGCCTCGGTTATAATGAAAGTAGTGAAGCCACTCCATCTACTTCAAGTGCTGAAGGCGAGGTGGTCTGCGCGCCGTTGAGGGAGGAGGTCCTCTGCCAGCTGAGATCGTCTTAGCACCACTGAGCTGGTCGGAGAACAGCTGCGTTGTATGGGACTGGAAAATTATTTACGCTTGGCTGTGGCATCAGCCGATTCAGTAGAATATCAGATTATGATAAAGGGAAAAAATCCCCAAAGGTCACTCATGAAACATTATTAAGATATCTTTAAATCTTCAGTTAATTAATCATGGAGTCAGACAGCAGGTGCAAAATCCTCTATACGCACCAGTGGCTGCCAAGTCAAACGGTTTTTAAGCGTTAATAATTTCAGTTAAGTCTTAGGAAGAGAGGAAGAGGTGACGGAGGCGGTAATTGCCTTGTGAATTCAGAAGGTTTGGCACAGTTCAAGGACAATACTCCATTCATAAAGCATTTAATTGAAAAATAATTGTATGGAATTCACAGGAATTCATTGTTCCGGAGAATTAATTTACAGTGGCCTTTGTTTGCTTTTGAAGACTATTCCAAATATATTAACTTGTCACTCTGTTTGAGAGCAAAAATAAAATGCAACATATAACAAGAGTTCAATAAAAAAACGTGCGATTTAGCCAGACCATTAGTGTATCTCAACCTATGCTTATTAATGTCTCAAGTCTCCTTTAACATTGCATTTAGCTTCAGTATACAATAGCAGCATATGTTATAAAACCAAAAGACATTCCTCCAGAAATGGATGCTTAACATGTCAAAATAAATTCATTAAATACACTTTTTCCTTGAGTAATTAAACAGATAATGTGTGTCTAAGTACTCATTACACAAACTTGTGCTTCCCTAACATAACTGGAGACTAAGGGCTGATTACTTTTACAAAATGATGTCTGATGCACGTTTGCTATAGACAGTTTACTTACCCTAGGGTGCCTAATGAGGTAAGAAATAAAAATGTCTCAAATAAACATTACCTCCTTTTAGAACACATACCTAGACTCTGCTCATGTTTCTAGAGATGTGGTGTAATACTTATAAAATACTTATGTTTAATAATGTCAGAGTACCTTAATCTGACCTAACAGATACTGATCAGGTCCTACAGAATGTCTGTGTTATTTTTAATCCAATGCAAACAGCTCTCTTTTCCTCACTGACAAGCAATATACTAGCACTGCTAGACTTGAATCTCTTTTTGAGCAATTACTTGGGCATTTCAGAAAGCTTTGTACCCTCAAATCCATTTGCTGGTAATAATAGTATAAATGTCAAAGACTAATTGGAGGATTAGAGCCTACTGAATGAGTGAAAAGCATATGAACTATGTCAAAACCCAGGCAACACATCCTTTACGCAGCATAGGTTTTGACAGTTTGTGTGTCATATATAGGCAACACATAAAGAAAACATTTTACTCTATATCTCAAAACATGTAATCTATTACAGGAAACAAGTGAAATATTACATTTCTTCACCTTTCCTGTTCTAAACTACAACCTATTTTTTGCCTGAATTATGTCATCAAAAGCATTTGCTCTAAAAGTGCTTTCAATTCCACCTAATGGGTGTGAACTATATTGTTTCTCTGAAACTAGACACTAACATGTAACAAGTGATGCATGGTTGATTGTTGTTTCAGCTCCAGTGCATACAGATCTCCATGTCTCAATATTTTGGATATAAAGGTGATTTCAAGGTGAATCAACACCTACGCATCTATCCTGTCCTGACCCATGGATCATCCTGCCTGACTTTCAATGGAGGCATATTCATGTCATTGTCTCTTATTCACCTTGAAGCTGTGTGAATAAATTTTCCTATATGTCCTTCTGATTTTAATTTAATTGGCTCATATGACTGGACTTTCCTTATAGTCTGTCACATTTAACTAGATTCAATATATAAAACAGAGTATACTTTAATTAAAAAGCCAATTAAAAAAAACATTGATCTAAGAGGGATTAAACCCACTTTATTTACCACATGTGAGAAACCATATAGATAATCCCCTCTCAGTCTCCCTGTCTGTGGCTTTAGTGTGTTATTGTGACATTGGCATACATTAGACCGTCCTGCGTTTACTCTGTTTAAGATGCAACAGTTAAGTCAATGAATTTTCAAATGTGAATTTTCAAAGGTACCTCAGTAAATGCCATCAAGGAAAGGCTGTGCAATTACAGCATGGATAAATGTAGCATCGATGACGGTTCTGTCTAAGTGCATGTCGCAGCTCTCCATAATCTACCATAATTTTCTATAGAAACCCTTATGCAGAAGAACGCCACTTTCAGATATCGCTGTATGACATTAACATTCTCAGCACATCCTACACTACTTGACTAATTTCAGTACGATCTTTTGTGCGATCTACACAACAGTTCGGCAGCACACTAGATGTGATGAACCATTGGGACTTGCCATGCAGAAGGGAGGAAGTTAAAACTGATAATTCTATTAAAATCTGAAGTGCTATATACTCATATATTACAAGACACTTTGCTGGAGGCAGCAGGTTTCTCTTACTGTGCCAAAAAGAAGCTATTTTTTCCTGCTTTTGGAAAGCCTGGTATTATGAGTCAAATGATTAAATCTGTGAAAATAGGAACATTGTGAACCTTATCCCTCCACTAACTTCTGTGAGAATGTAGAAACTATGAGGTAAATCATACTTCAAACTTAAAAGGGTGAGGATGCATTAATAGTGAGTGTGAGCTAGTTCACAGCAGGAGGCGTCTTATATGAAACCTCATTTAATTGTTTTATCACACCAAGCAAACGTGATTCTGATAAAACTAATGAGTTTCATGTGGTTAATTAACTTTACTACATTATTAAGGTATGATGTCAGCATAACAGTTAGTCCCCAATATGAATAGTGACAGTTTGTGAAAACTCAACACACCAAACTTTTTGTCGTCTTCTTGTCCTATGTATAATTAGAATGTGCAATGGGGTCTAAAGGTCCAAGACAATGAGCTCAGGTAATGATTTTCTTTATAAAAATTTGAATGCTTTAGGTTTTAGACCAATTTAAAACAAAGTTGTGTGTTTGAAATAATATGCTGCATCATTTGTAGGTCACATAAGCAAACTTTAACTCCTTTGCTTAAAAGATCTGATCCTTTCTTCCTTCCAAGGGGCACACAAGATGCTCTTTGGAACATTCTCAAATCATGCTGGGATAACATGTTTGTTTTTTGTCTATGCCAGCTAAAGTGCTGCTGTCATTAAAGCAGAACAAAGACATACATTTAACTTTATAAGTTGTTATGTTGATAATATATTTTGTAATGAACAATTTTAAATTAAAATAGAACAATGCAAAACTGAAAAACTTGGCCCCCACTTTATAAGAATAGAAAAAAAACACAACAGCACTGAAGGTCTGCAGTTTAAAATCGTGTCTGATATGACCTTGGTTTGTTATGGAAAATCTTCTTCTCAGCCTTACTTTTTCCTGAAACATGAGTTATGTTCCATGCATTAAAATTTGATGAGGGCTAAGGGTCTGTATTTTAAGACATCCACCACATTCACTATGTAAATCCATACATCTCCCACTGCCGCAGGGCAATCCAGTATCGCTGAGCTGTATTTATTTTTACCATGGTTTTAGATTTTAGATAGTTACCGGATCCACAGAGAAAAGCCCCCAGAACTTGGCGTATATTGAAAAACTTGTGTTTGAATTTGGGGTGCAGCAACCCATTAGTAGGGGAGTGTGCTACAAAAACTTTAAAGAGCCCTCTTGATCGTTTTCCTTTATACTTATACACCTCTATGTGTTGCACACCCTCTATTCGCTCCCCTGTGGGCATGTAACAGTTTTGCTAGCCACCATCATTTGGAATAACCCGCTGATCTTTCCTTTTTCCTTGTTTTCCCGCTGTATGGGTCTTTTAAGCTTGAGGAAAGGCTACATTGATTTTCTTACAATTACTGCACCACAAGGACAATGTAAGGGCAGAAAACCTGGTTTTAGCCATCAATGATGAATTAATTCTTTTAGTGGATATATGAGGTCAGTTCCCCTCCAGGGCTGTCAATTATTATGGGCATTTCCAATAACGTTGCACAATCACAAAGTTTCACAAATTTTATTCTATATGAGTACACTATATTTTAGTGTATTCTACCCTATGTATTCTGTTGTATTTTTCATTTATAATCTTAACAGATTACAATCCATAACTTTTGCCTCTCAATCCCCGTCTCTATTTAAAACATTAAATTTCAGGTTGTGTTCTTTTCTTTATATATGTTCAAGTCAAACAAAGCCAAACTGACATTTACCAAACAAATGTTACCTGACAGATCCAATTATACTTCATTATTTTAAGAGTGCGAATTGGTGTAAGGTATGCAGACCATTTTGAACACTGACCTTTATGTACTTGCAGCTTTAAGTAGGTATTCCAATACTGTTTGGGCCCACCATATAATTTGGGGTGCTTAGGTCATAACATCAACAGACTGACAGGACTAACAGAATAGGATCCTCTTAGTTTCACACTTTGCCTTTCTGAACTCTGATTCATATCAGAGAGCCTGCCCTTTAGATTCAAAGGTAATTGAGGTCAGCGTGTATGAAAACAGAAATCGCTCCAGCACATGAATCTCAAAATTCCACTGAATCTTCTTACTGATCATCCTCATCCCTCTTCATTCCCTCTAATAGGGCATTCCTCAGTGATCTCATCAAGCTGAGAGGCAGAGCATATGTAGCTTTTGAGATGATTAGCCTGTCAAACATTTCATTAACCTGACCCAGATAATTAAAAGGGGCAGATTCATTGATCCCTTTGGTGGTTCATGCATAATAACTGGAAGACTGTCTTTATGTAGCGGCTCTGAATCCCCTGCCTTGCGTATGATGGTTTGAATTCACTGCAATTTGCAGATGTGGAGGTGTTAAGAACGGCCCAGGCGTTCATGCAGAACACTGGCACGGGAGACGCAATCTAGTCATGCCTGCTGCGCCGCTTATCCGACCTTGCATAACCCCATCTCACAACCCTGGCTCTTGTGGGAGAGGTATGATGCTTTTTTCTAATAAATCACACAGAGATGCTTCGTTCTGCATTATGTATTTGTATGAAACTAAATGCAGAACAATAATATGCATTGACAGAGCTTGACACAAAGCTTTTTCATAAAGGACTAGGAAGCTAATGAAAGGCCTGAAAAGAACCCATAATAATGGATACTGTAATGTTTTTCAGGTGTGTTGCTTCTGTGTTTAAGAGAGAGGCTGGTGTAGCAGCAGTGAAGCAGTATGAAGAAAATTGGAGATCTATAGATTTTATGACAAGCATCAATCTTTCAGCCCTGAATAATATTGGAAATAGAAAGCTTCCACCTGCTCGCCACCTCTTTGGATTTTTTTTCGAAATATTTACCCTATATGTGCTCTTTCATTGATGCTAGTGATAAAAGAGAACCATGGAATCATGTCTAAATCCCAGAGGAATAGGTTGTTTGTTTCTTTCCATACATGGCTCTTGGTTCTTCCTATACTTCATATAGTTCATATAGTATTTAGGATCAGATGACTGCAGTGTTGGATTGGCATATAAAATATTGCTTTTTTTCTTTTGTTGGCAATATAATTCGCGTGGATTAAGTTAATACTTTTCTTCCCGGTTACCCTGCAAACGTTACTCAGAATAACCTAATATAAGTTTACAAATATGTGATTGGTTGGCAATTCTATAAAAAAATTGACATGCCCTAATATGGATGTATTAAACCCCTCCTCTCATCCGGGTATCCGCTTGTTTAGTTACCGGTCCTACTTTCATGTTTATCCTACACCCTGTTTGTTCTCTCTCTGCTTTCATACAAACGCAAGGCGTAAATGGCCTCCGAGAACTTATGTATTAATTTTATAGTGCACATAAAACTTTTGATAGATAGCTAGGCGCTCAGGAATCTATTAAAATGAGAAAAGAAAGCAGCACACGGAAGAACAAGCAACCGGTAGGAGACACCAAGAAGACGAGACGCATTATATTCTTTGCAATCACCTACCCAGCACTTGTCAATATAGTAAATAAACGAAACGCAACACAAAGTGCCATCTAAAGGCCATGACAAATCCAAACATTTATAAACAAACAAAGAGCCCCATTCTGCAGTATATACGGTAAATTTATTTACCTATAAGCTCGCACCATCTTCCGGTCCCTCATTATGGCAGATTTGCATATCTCCGTGTCGTTTATTCTTGCATTTGTTTTAAGGTCCTTAAATGAATTGGATTTCTTTATGTTTTGATACATGTAACAATTTCCCCTCACCTGTAACAACACAGTGAAGCGATACTTAAAGCTAATTGGCCTTAAAGGTCATCTGCGATAATGATTGGTTATTTATACGGTTTGGTTATTTATAGCCCTTTTCCCATAAGCATTTGGACAGATGACGTTCTTCATTTAAATATCTATTTTGATTGGTGAGTTTACTAATGAGGGGATGCTTTATGGCATCACTTACCTGAGCTGCTACAGCACATGAAAAGTGAAATATGCATCTTTTTACATTAAATATATTTTATCGTTTCAGTTCTTGCGTTCATTTTGAATACAGGGTTTATCATCTCATGCCTCCTCCTACAGACTGCCACTGAAAGTATCCTGTTTAAATGGTTAAAAAATATTTTTTTTTACAGAATATAAATCAAGCATAACTCTATCCATTTAGGTCAGCAAATGTAATAAAGTTGCTACAGCTGATTACATTTCTCATTAAAAATGAACCAGCGTCACAAGACTGGTACAGTATATCTGTCACCGTAATACTCCATCTTGATTTTTCCCCGCTAATGCTTTCTGAAATCAGATTAGGAACAACCTGATTAATCTCATTCATTATTTTATTTCATAATTTCATTGAGCTGGAAGCCATACTGGAGTTGAAATAAAAATTTAAAAATATTAAACAAGCATTTAGCTTTATTTCAGGACAAGTATTTCGGGAACAGGAGAGTCGTTGCCTTAAAGCACAGTAGAATGTAGCCCTAGAGCCAATATGAATGACTGAATATTCTCTGCCAAAAATATCTCAATTGAACAAATTCACCCAATTACCCAAGTAATTTTGATAATGGATTCTGTTCTGCAGAGGAATTATTTGTATATTTTACACCATCAACATTTATACAGCTTGGACTGGAAGTAGAGCTCATAAACACTGCATTAGATCTGTGGAAAGTTGTTTTGTAACACTTAAATAAATCAAGACTCTAACACACAGGATTTGGCTGTTCCTCTCTCGCCACTCCACTCCTCAAAGGCCAAGATCAAGCAGTACATAAAACCTTTAAGTCCTTGAAATGTCACGAGTCAAATGTTTTCACGTACTTCACTGCCCTTAGTTGTTCCATTTGTCTATTACAACCTTAAAAATCTTCACTCCCTGCACTGGATCACTAAATCATTTGAATTGCCTACTCATCCAATAGATTTAAATCAGGCTGGTGAAATGCTTCCCCATAGAGACCAACTGCCATCTACTCTGACAACATAGCCAGTTGTAACTGATTGCATAGGATCGCATATCATCAGACTAGGGAGGCTGGCAAGGGATTATCTGGCCTCTGTGACCTTGCAGTGTACACGACATTGCAATGTAAAGAATTTCAACCTCTTAGAAAAAAGATCAACAGATGTGTAATGTGTTGGAATGTTGGGCTTTGCTTTAGCATCTTGTATTAAAGGAATAGTTTGCCATAAAATTGAAAATCTGACAATTTACTCATTCTCATTTACTTCCAAACACTTTCCAAACACTCCTAACTTTCTTTCTAACCTTGAGTACAAAAGGAGACATTTTAGAGAATACATATTGAATGAAGAGTGGAGCTTTCAAGCTTTAAACAGAATGCAAAAGCTCCATAAAGGTAACAAAAAAGCTCCAGGTGACTGAGGCAATATATTCTAACTCTTCTAAAGCCATATGATAGCTTTGAGTGACAAACTGCTCTCCTGACATAGTTCTTCTTAGTGTTTTTTGGTGTGATTTGTGAACAAATTCTTTTGATTGTTTTGATCTGTTTATATGAAATCCAAAATGATCTGAAAGTTGTGCTTAAGAATCGTAAAGCAGATGTCAAGATCCCATGACTTAGGCAGTGGTTGTATAGTAGATCATTTTTTATAATATTTGTATGCCTCAATTTTTGACACTTAAGTCCTTATTGTTGTATAGAAAAGTTGTTGTATAGACAAAAGTTTAATTTTTGAGTAAACTATTCCTTTAATGAAACACAAGAGAGGTGTTTGAAAGGCATGAAGTGGAACTGTTATTGAACAGTATAGGCAGGAATTTTTTAATGCGTAGCATGTACACAATAGAATGAATGCCAGCCAAATAGGTGCACCGGTTACAAGCATGCAAACAATTCATAAGATAAGCACCTTAAAGTATATGAATACATTTTAATATTCCCTTTGATGTCACATTATCTTTGGGTTAAACAATGTTTGCATACCTCAGCAGGCTTGTTCCAGTAGAAATTATTCCATGCAGGGGCTTTCTTCCAAGCACCATGTTTATTATTCTTGGCATTGCCCACACCAAACCACATTCTCACAATCTTTGGTTACTAGACCATTGATAGCGGCAGCTTAATGACTTCCTGCGTTTGTGCGGAACCTGGGTGGTGTAGATTTAAACCCATGACAGTGGTGAGGGATGGATGAAGGAGATGAAGAGAAGCAATTCTTTAGCAGAGTGCTGCATCAGGGGATTGCTTTGCCAAGGGCGGTCAAATGCTCACTAACAATACCAAGGTGCTGATTTATAATGTCAAACTCACAATGTAAATCCTACGGTTTGGTAATTCTTTTAATGGGTGTGGATAATTTTAAAATCAAAGATTTGCTTCGAAAGAAATCTCAGTAAATAAATAGAAACGTTCCAGAAGGGAAATTCAAGAACTTTGTCAAAACAAACCTAAAGTTTGAATCCTTTGAACCACTCAGATGGTTCACATTTCACATTCACAATGTTCACAAATCATCTGATTTGAGAGTGTTATCGAAGTGATCATTACTGGATCATTTTGTTATTGTGCTTTTGCTGTACTTGCAGTTTTTACAGTATTCACTGAAACAAATGGTCTCAGTACAGAAAAATACACACATACTGGTTGTGTGCTCGGGCAATGAAGGTAATTATTAAAACAACGGAAGGAGGCAGGCAGTTTAATATGCATTTAATCTTGAATGTGAGGAAATGACACAGAGTTATTCTTAGCATAGTGCTTCCGTCTGCAAAGAACAGAGGACTCAGAATGTACTGATATTAAGGCTTTCTTTTAAATTTCAATGTTGAGCACTGTAATATTATTGGTACATTTTAATGTGTAATTTTGAAACACGAATATTGTTAAAATATTATTGGAAGAGAAACTTCTTAAGAGCAACATAGATGTCAGAGCAGTGTAAAAGATTATGTAGGCAGTTTGATATGCTTGGGGAAAGATATAACTTTCTTTGATCTGAGAATAACTTTCTGTTGACAAGCGGATAATGGTTTTAGGTTCGACTATGACAAAATGTAGTCACACGTTTTCATAGTGTGCCAGAGGTTTTGGTTTTCCCCTTGGCTTTGTAAAAGTTACCAAAACACGGATTAGTGTCTCAGTTGTTGACAGTAAAATATATCACCCAGACTTACTGTATTGTCTGTGATGAAAACAAACCTGATACTAAGAAGCTACTGCAGCAAAACTGATGCAATTGTTTGGTGCACAGAAAATCCATCTTGTGTTGTGAAGTATTTGTAGGATCTTCTTAGATTACTGACAGCAGAATAAGAAACGTGAAACCTTGGATCCCAAGATTTTCCTACAAATACAAATGGTGACACTGTCTTTCAAAACAACTGCTAACATCCCACTGGGCAGCAGGTCAGTCTGACCTTTGGATGTTAAGCAGAAGAGGATATGGGAGTCGAGGAATAACTGTTTAGTTAACCATGGTAGACTCACAGTGGCTTGTTGTCTTGTGTGCTGAGCGAGACAAATCGCTGCATAATATTCACTGGAGGCACAGCAGCAGTAAATCTGAGGCTCTGAGAAAATGATGGGGGTGGGTGGGGGTGGCTGTTTCGCCTACTATGCCCTCCATTAGCAATGAATCGTAGTTAGTGTTCAGTGAGGAACATGTGAGGGGAGGCACTAGTCTTTTGCATTGATCATGATGTGTCTAAGAGCTACTAGTCCTGACCCCTACCTACTATCCTGCCCCCTCACAAACTTTTAAACTTTTAAAGCTTTTTTTGGCTAATCTTTAGCATGTTTCCAAAGTGTAGGGAAACAAAAAGATAAAATGAAGATGCTGAAAACTTTTTTGAATAGTACCAGATTGAAACAAAGCAGAAATCATTAGAAGGGGAGATCTGAATTGTCTTCAAACACATTGGAATCTAACAATGACCACAACCAAGATGGCCCTACCTTAGTCTACCAAAAGCATTTACAGGGCAGAACGACAGAACTAGCCTTCTTACCCTGTGGTCTAAAGGGGTGTACAATGTAATGAGAAGTTACTTTAGGGAAAGTATAGATACTGTGTCAAAATTTGTGTCTTGCATAAAACATTAAAATGTTTCCACATTAATTGTACTCCAGTATTAATAACTACAATTTTGTTTGTTAGCTTTCGAAATAGATTACAATTGGAACAATTGTTTATGATGTATACACTTTGCAAAGTAACCTTTTTCAAAGTGTCCTGCCTTTGTAAGACTTTACATAACAAAAGATTAAACTGAAACTGTTTTGGAACCTTCTGAAACCTTTTACCTGAAAATATTAAAACTTTAAGTTTAGTTGCATCAGGTGATAGATTCTGTGTTTATGTGTATTACTTCACAAGAACAAAACACTACAGAGCAACAAGTAGGCTATGTGTATGCATGATGTTTTTTGTCCTTTGAAAATGTAAAATAATTGGTTCATTGTCATTAGTACTGGAGTAAGGTTCAAAATTCCAAAAATAATAAATACATTTTGGGTAAGAAAGCCAAATAACCTTCAGCCGGCAGGAAAGAGGTCAGACACAATAAGCTAGTGTGCCATCAGTCACAAGAGAGAATATCTTTGGCTCTAATGAGAGCCAGTGCATGAAATTACACATTTATTTATAGGAGCACTCCATGAGTCTGAATGCCATTTTGTTTGCATGCAGCCTAAACGAATGTGCTCCACCCATAATATAAGATGAATTACCAGCGTTATACAGTGCATCAAAGTTATGAGCGATGCTGATTATTTAATAAATCTATTCAATTACTGGGTCTGTTGCTTTGGATGTTGACACTTTGTGCTTGACATTTTCAAGTACATTGAAAATCTTGCTTAGATGCCCTTGATGAAGATGGTGAACTGTATTGCTGAACTCCTTATCAAATTCCATCAAGACGTAAAAACCACATCAGCGTCAAGTCAATGACTAAAGCTTTGCTGAAAATCATTTACTGAAATCATTTAGTGCTGTTGAAGTAAAGATGAGTCCCTGTATATGTCAGAAGAATATTCACCAGCTGTTACTGATGTCCCTCATCTGCTTACAACCTTGCTGTCCAAGTAGAAGATCTGACACGAGGAATGTAATTCAGGGACGGCGATAAAAACCTTGATGATTTGATCCCTTGCCTCTTCCTAAGGTGATTTAAAGATGCTCGGTACACCTAGCAAGTTGCTTACACAGCATGGCTCTGTTCTGCAATACATTTTGATCATCATGCACTGTCAGACTGATGTTGGGACCCATTTCATTAGCTTAATTTTCACATTCCAATGCTGCCATGTTCTTGGAGCAAATGATGAATTGCCTGAGATCTTTGTATGGTGATTTCTCTAGTCCCTTGAGGATCTTTAGAATGACTGACATATAGGAACAAGGGTGCTTCTGACAGTTTATTACATTCACAAGCAGAGCTCTAATAAGGTAAACAAAAGAAGCCATGCATATTTAGTGAACCCAGCCTTGAATGTAGGAAACACAAGATGTTATCCAGTTAATTCACTCCCGATTATGCAGCGATTCATAAAATGATTCTATAACTCCTATTGTTATTCAGGTAACATGAATGTTTTCACAAAAATTAGATAAACTGACAGGAACAGACATTGACGATTAGATTAGCAAACATTGAAGATTAGATTAAAACATTTAGAATGTTTGGAAGGGCCAACATATAGTCGTTGGTTATTAAATTGTTTATAAACAACATATGCCAACACATAAATTAATCTCATAAAACATATTTTAATAGTGCTCGGTTTGTCTTGGAAGGCTCTTCTGGACTTTTTCTCTGTCTACTTCTACATTTCAAGAGCCCCCTGAAGGCACAATGCTACTGCACTGCCTTTGAGATAAATAACAATGATAACAATATCTGTCTCATGGTACTATAGATATCCTGTGTGTTACAGTGGAAGTCAAAGGAGTCCCCCTAGTGGATATATTGCTCTGTTCTTCTGAATCAGTGAGCAGCTTTCAACATTGATAACATCCAACTGATCTCTCATCTTGCAATGATGTCAGATGTCTGGGTCAGCACTTTCCTGGTCTACTTTGTTACGACAACTCATTAACTCAAACGCAGGCTCAACAGGACTGAGCTCCTCTTCCTTCCAGCCCCTTGTGTTCCTAAGCCAGTCTGTCTTTATATATTGTTCAATAGTTTTAGAGCAGGTGTCCATATGGGTTTAATGCTTTGCTTGGTTTGCTCACTGTGGGTTTCAAGCCACAAAATGCATCTTAAAAAGATCTATACGAAGCTAAACTGACCTGACACCCATCCACAATGGCTTTTTCAGTTGCTTTTTACGTGGCAAAATTTAATTCTCAACATTGCTGAATTACATGGTTGCCAATGGCCTAGGCAACACAATCTTACAACAACACAATCACAGCCCAGCACTATGATCAGCCACTTTTGGTTGCCTTGTCTCCCAACTCTTCATATAAAGTATTTATCCAAGTTTATAAATCTCTCCATCCTTGCTCCTGATTTGTGATACACGGTCCCATTAAAGCAAAGCCTCACACATCTCCTAGTCAAGATATACTGTGACAGTGATCTTAAAAATAAGTTTTTGACATCTCTGGGCAAAAGATTTGGGTCTCTGTAAGAGATAAATAGCACACAAATTAGATAAACTGTTTATTGAGATTTATAGATTAGCTGTTTATTAAGACTGTATTTAGCTGTATAGTAAGACTAAATATGTAGCAGAGGTCAGGAATTCTTAAATATCTGTCCTGCCAATTTGTGTACTTTGTTGTGTGTCATTTTGGTTAGAAACAATCTGGCAAACCAGTGTTTCCTAACCAGAGGGCCAGGGCCCACTAGGGGGCCTCCACAAACTTACAATGGGTCATCAAGATTATTTAAAACGATGTAAAACAAGAAAAAAACAAGCATTAACATATGACAAAACAACAATTAAAACATATTTCTTAGTTGTCTCTTATTTTAGATTGTAAATTATCCAAGCAGTGCGGAAAATAAACCGGCAGAGGGCAGCCATATATTGCACATCTAGCAATGACCCGTTAGAGGCGCTGCAATATTTAATCACTTTCACAGCAACTTAAACTCTGATATTGAATTACTTGGTCGGTATTCGCTGATACTTCAAGTTTTCATTTGTTAACATTATACAAGCGTCCTTTACTCCATTATTAAGGAGTATAGCCTGATAAGCAAAAAAAAAACGAGGGTTAAAAAGTAAATGACAAGGAATAACTTTGGACAGCGTCTCTAATCGCGATTGGCTGAATGTTCCTGTTTTTTCTTTTCCATGTTCCCCTATAAAAGCACTGCTAACGGTTCACAAATACTACATGAACATGGACATGCTCACCGTAGGCAACTTCAACTCACCATGATTTCTGCGTATTGGATTAAAAAAATTGGAAACTACCACAGATAATATAACCCGTAACAGACAAATTCATCAGACTATTTTCTGTTTGAAAGCAGAGGGGGACATTTTTTTTATTGGACACATTTTTATTGCACCATTTGTATACCATGGCAAATACCTGCATACAGTTCACGGGGTTTGTGATGAGTTTCCTTGGTTGGATCGGGCTTATCATCGCCACTGCCACTAATGACTGGGTAGTCACTTGTAAATATAACATGAACACCTGTAAGAAGATGGATGAACTGGAGGCCAAAGGTTTGTGGGCAGACTGTGTGATCTCAACGGCACTGTATCACTGCAGCACGCTGACTCAAATTCTCGATTTACCAGGTAGGTGTCAAGTAATAACGTAATAAATCATAATACATATTTTTTCGTGTGGTGGTGGGAAAGATGCTAATATCAAAGATATGCCAGTAAACACGGGCTTGGGAATAAAATAATAACAACAGTAATAATAGTGAACTATTACTTTAAGGTACCGTAATTTAGTTTAATAATAATACATTGTTTTAATAATATTTACCTTTTTTTCTATAGTCTTTTGTGTTTCACTTTTGTAAATATCTTGACTGGGTTTATTTAGACTCAAATTTTTAAAGGTGTTAAGGAGCCCCAAGGTTGCGAGATCTCTGACTAAATAAAATATAAAAGCATTATCTCAGAACACCGTGTGGTTACATTTCATTTAGGCTAATTGATTGAAAAAAATATTCAGTTAAATTACAATATAATTTATTTTATTATAATGAGAATTATTCTGTCTTTTTTACAGCTTACATCCAGACATCTCGAGCCCTGATGGTCACCGCGTCGATTTTAGGGCTGCCTGCTGTCGCCCTCGTGCTCATGTCCATGTCCTGTATTAACCTCGGAAATGAACCAGAAAGTGCCAAGAACAAACGATGTGTGCTCGGAGGAATCCTAATACTGTTAACTGGTAGGCATAATAGTTGTTAAATTAAGTTATTGCATTTATTGCATAAGGTTATTGCAAATGCTTATTGCATTTAAACAAAATGTACAGTGCCGTAGCCCACAGGTTATGAATCTCTTTGATTAAAGTCAAATGTGCGCAGAGAAGTGTTTTGTTCCCAGAGGAAACATGCTTAATTTCTACAATTAGAAATAGATTTTGCTCCGTTTTCGTCTTGGAAAGTACGATTTTATCGTTAAACTCTAATTAGCCTTGAATTTGTTCATAGCTAATATCCATGTTCCCTTGGTTCAGGTATGATTAACTGTAATCAACAGTAGGAGCTATAATTACAATATTGCACTTTTGAGTGTGTTTTTGTAGTGTGTAAAGAGATTTACCTACCTTCCGGCATCGGCACGTACAGTAAGCTCTTATAGTAACAAAATATTTAGCATATTTTTGTGTTAATTGTGTGTTAATGTTTTCTCAGCTTTTTGTGGTATCGTCTCCACTATATGGTTTCCCATTGGGGCCCATCATGAGAGGGGCTTGATGTCCTTCGGCTTCTCCCTGTATTCTGGCTGGGTGGGCACTGCACTCTGTTTTCTGGGAGGCTGTATGATCACCTGCTGTTCAGCAGACACCCCTGCTTCATACACTGACAACAACCGATTCTACTACTCCAAACAGGGCCCAACCCATCCCAGCACTGCCTCCACCAACCACGCCAAAAGCGCACACGTGTGAGCTTTAGGATTACTTCAGCCCGGCAGACCATAAGCATGGTAGCCCAGCCCAACAGATTTCTGCTCTCTCTCCCTCTGTTCTTCTCTCTGTCACCACTATCTTGTTTCAACCATGTCTGTATCTACAGTGGTGACACTGTGGGCTGTTATTGTACAGCTGAACTCTAACCCTTCGACTGGGCGGCAGGGTTCCATACAGTAATAAGAGACAGTCACTGGTGAAAGACCTGCTGTCATCAGAGGACCAGTACTGAAGGGTTTATTTTTCATAGTTATTTACTGATTCTGCATAAGTACAATGTGCCTTTTATAAGTCTTATTTTTGTAGTAAAAAAATTGTTTTAAAATCATGCATTTTGCATTTTTATATGAATACTAACAGTATTTGCAAATGTTGTTTTTATCCCAAATCGTTTGATTTTAGTGATTTTGTACAGCTATGTAAGGACTTGGTGAATTTCAGAATACTGTTCATATCGAATACACAGTTAAGATGATTATAATGGCTGCCCAAATGAAATTAGACAAAAACTATTTATTGTAATACTTGTATGCAGTTTTTATTATGTTTGTTGTAATAAACAATGTCCATGTGAAAATGCCTCCTCTTCAGTTATAGTGTTTTATACTATGTATCTTTTTTAAAATAAAATCCTCTGGGAAACTGAACTGTCCCATTCTGTTACTGATAGACTGCCGAATTGTTCTCCAAGGGACTTTATGCTATTAAGCACACAGTGTTTCTGAGTCTCAGGAGCTGCCAGATTCTCTGGCAAGTGCACTGCATCATCATTAAACTTCTCGTTCATTCTCACTAACTGCACTCAAGAGCACATATGACTCAGGTACCCAGGACACATTGTATGTGTATCGATTTCTCTTCAATGAGAAGCTGGTCCCATTACGACTGATGGCCAACTCATGACAGGCAGACAGCACTGATTAAAGGTTAACAGTTGTAATCAGCCATAAAGTAAGATTTATGCTGTGGTTGTGGCTGGTCTTCATCTTTTGTTCTCTAGATAGAATCCTATGCAGTGAATGTTTCCTGTTACACAAGGTGTCAGATAGGGACAGTCAAAAATTGCTGAATACTGAAGATGTAAGCATGTGAACATTTTTGTCCTTGTGGCTTTGTATGGTTGAAAAAACAAGCCACAGCAAATATAATTACGTCAGCATGACCGTATCTTTTATTGGGTGCAGCTTAGATGTTTTATTTATTGCTTCTTGTTTGTAGGTCTTAAAGAAATAGGTCACCAAAAATGAAAATTCTGTCACCCTGTCTGTTTCTTACCCAAACTTTCATAGTGCTCCTTAATACTTGGAATATAGGCCACAAATCATATGGAGCACTTTCATGGAGCCTTTGCATGCTTTTTGAGGCTTGAAAGCTCCAGTTTTCATTTATTGTAATTGCATAGAGTGTGACTAGGGCATTCTTCACATTTTTTCTTCTGTGTTCCAAAGAACAATAAATCTCAAATAGGTTTGGAATGACATAAGGATGCATAGACATCATTTTCAGGTGAACATCATTTAACGTAACGATTGGTCAGAGGTAGTTGGTTAAAGTATAAGGTAAATTAAACTGAAAAAAGTCTTGTTTTTCAAAGTATAATTCTTTTCCAAATATGGCTGTGAATGATTGCAGAAAGAGAGAGGGAGAAACAGACAGAGAAAGCAGAGAATGACCTGAACCAGCAGGAAATAAGAGGCAGAAGGCAGGAGTCTTCTGATGTTAATTCAGCCTTCTTAATGCTCATAATTTGGAGACAGAGAATGTTTTGCAAGGTTTTTTTTGGAAAATCTAGCAAAGAGTATGTCTGCATCTATAACAAATACATGGCAACTTTATTTATTGTTTAAAGTGCTACTGGGTTAAATGTTTTTCCAAGAAAGTAATCATACACTGGTGTGGAAATATGGGGACCATGATTCACTATTTGTGGCCTGTTTTCTTGGAAACTGACAGAACTGTGTTTATAGTTCCAGCACAAAAAAGTGTTAGTGATAAAATCTCACAGTATGAGACTAACATTGAGTTGAACAAAAAAATCTGTGAAGAATTTCCTGAATGTTTACTGAAGGGCATCTTAAATGACATGTCTGATTCTTTCTGCTGGTAACTGGTGACATATTTATAATATCCCTTTCTGCCCTAGGGAGAAGAGACCCACGTTTCTATTACAAGTATATATTTACAAGTATACCTAAATAAAGGTATTTTACCTCAATAAAACAGATTCTACCACACACTGCCAGTGCATTTTCTGTCTTCCTCACATCCAGGTGTCTGCTTAGCACCAGGGTATTTTGCATAAGAACAAATTACGTACAATATAAGGA
Organism: Chromobotia macracanthus; assembly: GCA_036877525.1. Lineage (NCBI taxonomy): Eukaryota > Metazoa > Chordata > Actinopteri > Cypriniformes > Botiidae > Chromobotia > Chromobotia macracanthus. Next base: position 3,791,638 of record JAZGTH010000013.1, read on the forward strand.
CATCACATTGAACTTGATTTAGGCTGATGACAAGTAGAAAATGAACACAATGACGTCCTATGAGTACTTCATAGGAATAACATTTACGAAGACCCTCCCACAAAAGGAGCGTGCTTCAGGAGGGCTGGTTACGTCGATGTCTATGGCATACAGACTGATGGGTCTGTATGAATTAAACTTCACAACATGTTTTGATCTCTCAAAACCATATTGTACCACATCGACATAGACCACCACTGTAGCAATGATAATGGAACAATATAGTTTGTCTCATTCCTCTGCACAGCCTGTGGCGCCCCTCCCAGTATGACCATGTTTCCTTTGTGCTCAGGTACTGACCTCAGATCTGTGTTATTCTAGGCTCAGTGCTCCACCCCACAGGAAACAGATCTAGCCTGCACCGCTTACACAAGCCACCCATGTGAGGATTTGTTACCTCTGAAAAATCAGAGTTGAGTGATACTGCCTTTAAGCGAAAGGAAAATCAAGAATCACGCTTATCTGATCTGCATTAAATGACTTTCATTGTTGCATGGAAGCAGTATTAACATCTCATTACACAGTGCAACAGGAGAGCAAACCACAAGAAAAAGGAACAATAAATAGATTTTTTTAAAAAGCATAGAAACCAGAATACATCCACTTTATACCAAAATATACAGCAAAAACAAAAATCAGATTTGCAAGGTAAGCCAATCTCCACATAGCCTCAACAAATACCAAACAATGATAGGAGGAACGTTAGCTTACAAAGTACAAACACTGTACTTTTTCTCAGAGACAAATAACAAATAAGAGCAGACTTTAAAAGCAGTAGTGGAAACATTTTTGATATTTTTTATACAGATTCATAATAAAATATCTCTGTTGTGTTTAGACTTGGTTAACCGTGCCATCATCAAGCCTATTCTTTAGAACTAGGCATGTTCTAACATTCATTTCAAAATTAAAACTAATAAATTAAAATCCAAAATTCTCCAGTTATGTGTCATCAGACAGAGGTCATTAAAAATATATGCTTTCACAACATTTCTTTAGAAGTTCTTCTGAACCATAAGAGAACCCACAAAATACCACCAGTGGTGGATGAGCTACCCCGCAGAGAACCTGAAGTTATGAAATGCCTGTAAAAAAATACTACTTTCTTTGCCTTATCCCTTTACACTGTTATAAGGTATTCTACTCTATGGAAGTAAAATTGTGTCTTTTGTCAAATACAGTAAACAAAGGTTGCAGACTTTGGCTTGCTTTGTAAACAGAGGCCACTTGGGATGGGGGAGGGGTTGGTGGTGGGGGGGGGCATACAGGTAGACTGCTATCCTCATCTCTCAGAATGCTACATTTGAGAGTTATATCAAGTCTTTCGATGGTCACCAAACATGCAGATAACGTAGAACATAGTTTACTCTGGGCCCTGTATGTCTCCACATGCTACACATTCAGCAAAATGCCACAGCAACAAAGATAATCACATCATAGACCAGATGCAGGAAACAAACCAACCCAGGCCTCAAATAAAGCTCTATAGACTATACTTGTTGGCAAATCTAGCTAATGGGACCCAGGGGAAACAGCTGCCAAGCCTTGTTTAATGACAACACAATCTTCTATTTTTAAGTCTAGAAATATTTACACATAAGGAATGAGAAGGGAGACAAATTAGAAACAACATGGCATGATGTGCTCAGTGCATTTAAACACAAAGGGCCTCCAGAGAATTGGAACTGGCATGTTAAAGAACAAGTATACACTGAGGCCTGGCTTGGTTGTCTTTTTTCTTTTTACCTTTTCGGCTGGCACAGCTGCAGCACAGAGTTGGACTGGACAAATCAGTCACACACCACATGAATAATGGGGGGGGGGGGAACAGCAGAAGAACACACCCAGAAAAAAATTCACAATACGCTCCCCTCTTACATGCAAATTTCATGTAGCCTCTGTTTGCCTACCTCTTTTCTTTTTTCATTGGGAACGTACACACAGACCAGCCAAGAGACACAAATCGCACTGTGGTCACACTGTTGATATGTACGCAGAGCTGCCTGCTTGCAAAGATGAAGTGGAGCTACTGGTATAAGATGAATGGAGCGGTGAGATATGATGATCGACAGAAACACATGTAGGAACCTTCACTGAGAAAATGCCTTCGCATGGCAACATCAACTTGATAAACAAAAATGCTGAACAAACAAGCATGGACATCTTGATGAGCATATTTAAAGCACACACTTAACAGATGAAGGCACTGTTGCAAGCAAAATCCAGTTACTATTTGTGACAACCTGTGGTCCAAACCTCACTTGGGCTAGATGTTAGAGTGAAAGAGACAGGCTTTTGATTCTTTGTGAGTCATAGACAACTATCTGACTGTTGGGCCGCAATAAACATTTGTCCTTCCTCTCTGTATTACATGGCTATTGTTTATCTGTTTCTTCAAACCAATCCTTCAATTTATTAAAACTAATTAAACATTTTAAAACTAATTAAAAACAATATCTGATGCAAGATTAGCAAGTGAGTTATTCAAATAACAGGTTTGTGCAAATTGTTTGTAGTAAAGTGAACTTCTGCAGTAAGGACTGGCATTGAATGGCATCGTTTCAGCTGGTTTTAAATTGACCCCACATAAAAACACTGATGGGGTTAACAGAACACAGGAAGTGACCCATGCTGAATGATCCTCCTCTCAGTTCCAAGAGGCATGTTTCAAGGTTAAGTTAAGGGACTGTGCTAGCTGATGGAGCAGCTGTAAACTACTTAGATGACAATAAATTTCATGCTAGTCACTCTATTTTGGGGCTGAGGAGGTGGTAGTGCTTTGAGGTGAGACAATAAATTGGATGCATTTAAGTGCTTGGTGAGTCTGAAGAGCGTGCTAGCATGAATACAATGAGAACTTTAGGCCAAACTAATAAATACGGATATTTCAATTGTTTAGGCGCTATGTAATTTAAAAAAATTATCAAATGCATTCAAAATGCATTAAAAGATATATCACACCCTGACCATTCTGACTATCCTATCAGTACTGGAAAAAAAGAGCTGTGTATGAAGAAATGGGAATTATATAAATATTCATTGCAGAAAAATAACAACCTAGCCCAAGGGTTCTGCAGTTGTTGGCAGACAAGTACATTCAAATGACATTCTTATTCCAAAGGATTATCCAAATCATCGTCGACCACCAGCGCCTCAAAGCCTAGAGTGGGTTTGCCAACTTTGCTTTTGGCCCTGTTGTGTGAGGAGGTCCTATGGTGGTCAACTCTGTCCAGGCCGTCACCCTGAGACTTATTTTGCTCCTGGTGTGGCTGTTTCTGCTGCGCACCTCTGCCCTCAGGGGAGCTCCAGCTTTGGAACTGCCCCCCATCTCCAGAAGGATACAGATCATCATCAACTGCAAAACTGTCATCTACGCCCATGTCGTAGCGCTGGTATGTGCTGGCATGGGCCTCCTCCTCACGCGCTGTGATCTCCAGGGTGCTGTTCCACATGCCATAACCAAAGTAGATCAAAACACCTTGAAACACAGACATACACATAAGATAGCACACAAATGCTAGTCTCAGAAGGAAATAAAAATTGTTTATATATTTGAAAAAGCTTTACAATTGTTTCTTTTCATTTGAGTTTGTCTCTTTAATGGAATAGTTCCCTCACAAATGAAAACATCTTCTGAAACGTCATGCTAGAGAACCGGTCATGAATGAATTGCTGAGTCTAAATTGTATATATAATCACATAAGTTTTATTTGAAAAAAAGAATTGTGTGAAGACTGAATGAATTTTTGAAAACTTTAATGTTCATTTTAGGTTAAATTATTCCTTTAATTCTTCCATTGAGCTTCAGACCGAAAAACAAACATAGAAACAAAAAACAGCAACTAATTCACAGTTCTAAACAGGGAAATTTCTTTTTGTGTAAGACAGTAGTACCTTTTTTACACCTGGGAAATTACCGGTAAATTACAAGAGTGAATTTACCAGTAAATACACAAGTGTGTCATTCACACAAGCAACCATGTTCTGTATTAAAAATAACATCGGTAACAGTAATCCTGTACTGTGATCACACATAGCATCTTACCATAAAATACAGGTAATGTTACAACTTCCTGTACTGATAAATTGCCAGGACCGATTTACCAGTACCAGATTTACCATTTCAAAAGGTCACATTCAACACACAATCTCTTAACAATAATATGCTGGCCATTTACCAGAAAAGACTGTATGTGTGAAAGGTGTAGTGACATTTTACTCTGCTAACCTCTCTACTTACTAAAATGCTAAAACTCACCCACAAAGCACCACACGCCAAAACGTATCCACGTGATGCTGGACAGCTTGAGCATGAGATAAACGTTCACCAGCATGGCAGAGGCTGGGACAAAGGGAACACAAGGAGCCATGTAGGGCAGACGCTTGGGGTTCTCTGGCTGCTGAATGATGATGAAGATCAAGAGCGTAATAACCAGCAGCAGAATCACCAGCAGCAGCACAGCCCACCACTGACCCTCTGCAATCTGACCCGACCCAAAGATGATGAGGGAGCAGAAGCAAAAGTTGAGAATGAAGAGTAGAATTACACAGCGGGTGACGATGTGGCCTGTGGCCACCGTGGGCCGATCCATTTTGCCCGGCAGGCCGAGTCGAATACGTATGGTGTAATAGCGTGGCCCCAGCAGCTTCTTCAGCTTAAGCAGGTACACACTATCCGTCTCGTCTGATTCAATGCCTGAGGACATGTCCACGGTGCCATAGTTTGGGTGACTGGCAGTGTAGGTGGATTTGTCAGGCTTGCCGATCAGCATCTCGTTGTCGCCTAGCGACGGGAGGTTCTTTGCTCCACACGTGTTAGTAGGAGGTCCTCCGTAATCATCGCCCTCACTTACAGGCGAGCAGGCATCCTTCTCGCACTCAGCTAACACCCCCTCTTTACGCTTTGCATTCTGCTCTGAAAGGAAGTTGACGAAACCGTGGATGTCTCCCTCGGGTTGGTAGCGCAGCAGTAGCACGCACACCGACACCAGTGTATAGGCTAGCAGAGTGCCGATGGACATCATCTCGATCAGGTCTCTCAGGCTCACAAGCAGAGCTAACAGAGCTGAGAGGAACCCAGACACTATGCAGGCCACTCCAGGTGTCTCTGTGTACGTGCTCACATGGGCCAAGAACCTACAGTACAACATACAGCTACAGTCAGACTGTGTGTATGATACCTTCATGGAGTTGTCGATGAACCTCTGTCTAACTCCAAACATCATTTCCTTTAAGAAAATGTCTCTACCACAGACAATAACATTAGCTTTGATTCAAAACGTCTTCTAAAAAAGGTTCTAAACTGCCTTTTGTGAATGTTTAACAGCTGGAGATCTGCCATCAGCCCAAATCAGACTGAAAGATTATATTGGCTGAGTCAGTGATGCTATGTCAAGTTACTTAAGTACTCAACCAAACAAAGCAATGAAAGCCCAACAAAGCCAACACTTTTTAAACTTAAATCAACCAAATGACAAATGACTTTTTAGATAGTTGTCTATGCATATTAAGCTATCACAGGAAAACATGTTTTTAACATGAAAACATAGTATTTAAAGCATATGGATGTATACTTATGACAAACCTCCATGAATCAAGCATGACTTTCTCTTTTTTAATTACCTGAAGAGCAAACCATCTCCTGCCATGGCGTAAATGACTCTCGGCATTGGAAAGAGAGAACCCAACAAGCTGACTGTAAGTCCTGCAATGGAGCCGATGGCCACAATGTATTTTGCAGTTTGGAAGCCATGTAGAGAAAACATTTCCATCAGTGGAGCATCTGTATCAATTTCAGTGTAGGGAACCATTAGGGTAAGTATCACACTCACCTAAAAAAGAGAAAGAGAGAGTTGTAACAGAAAGGAAGAGAGAGTATGAATGATTTACTGTACTTCTTTCTGACCTTTAGAATTAAATGGTAATATTTTTTTATTTCATATCACTGTGTGTATACTGTGTTTTATATCAATATATATGTGTGTGTGTGTGTGTGTGTGTGTGTGTATATATATGTATGTATGTATATGTATATACACAAATATACAAACACACACAGAACTAAAGTTCCTAGACTAAAATGAGTCTGTTCAACCCAAACAGAATGAGATATGGAGGAGAGAACCCTTCATTAGAAGGTTTACTCCTCAACAGATAGACTTATAGATGTGAAAATTAAAGGTCATTTTGGTAAAGTCAGTTAAAATCAAAACAGAAGTGAGAAAGGAAAAAGAGTATGGGAAAGAATTAAAAGTATCAATACAATTTAAATACATATACCTCATAAAGATGCAGGAAAGATGCCAGTTGGTGAGTTAACTCTCTTTGTTATTATGACAACCCCCTAGGGCAGCAAACATTGCAAAGTAATAAAAGAGCCAAAGAGCTTTTAATAAATTAGCATGTGCTTCATGAAGGGAATAATCAATGATTCTCTTCGTGAGCACAAAGGCTACATACTAATTCAAAAGAACAAAAAAGAAAACAAAAGGAGCCTGTTTAAAAACAAATTGGAGGGCATGCATACTTCATTTTCCCTCAGCTCTCATATGGAAAGATGTATCCAGTATACCCAGGTTGCAAATTACCTTATATTAAATCTAATCAAAACTTAATAGCCTGACCAAGTCATATGTACCAGTTACATGATTTAACACACTTAGGTATAACTGGGAATAAAGCAGGACTGTGTAAGAATAAAGTGTAACAATAGTGACTGATGCTCCACATCATGAGACTCACAGAGACATAGGCAGTGAGGCAGGTGACCAGAGAGGCAGTGATGGCGTAGGGAATAGAGGTGTTCGGACTCTTGGCTTCCTCTCCAGTGGTGGCTATGATGTCAAATCCTATAAAGGCATAAAAGCAAGTGGCTGCACCCTGCATGACCTGTTGAGCAGAGTAGTTGCTTAGTGTTCACACAATGTCATTTCCCCTTCAATGTTTGTGCTGAGAGTCGAAGCAATTATATTGGTTTGTTAATATAATATGTTCCAATGAATTATAGTGAAATTAGGTGAGCTTTCCCTGTTTACTGTAAAATCAAAATCAAGCATGACATCAACAAATACTGTCTGTATTTGATGAAATACTGTCTGGTGCATCACTTTAGTTTTCCAACCATGTTCTAAGTTCACGTAAGGATAACATGCTCATATATAGTATATATTAGATTGATAATCATAATAAATTTGAAAACTCTTTACCCCTGACCAGCCATAAGGCAGGAATCGCCCTTCGTCCCAGTTGCTCCCACTAACGAAGAACAGTCCAGCAATCATCATGAAAACCCACACCATCAGATTAATGACGTTCAGCACGTTGTTGAAGCCCACTGAATTCTTCACACCCAGAGCAACTATCACTGTGACCAGAATGACTATGACGAGGGCCAAGATGTCGGGATACGACTGCTCACCTTTACCTGAGAGTTGATAAAGCAGTCATTTGTCAGCAGCAATTTCAAAATGTTACTAGTTTTACTACAAAAGAAAACTTACTAAAACAAATCTGATGTGAAAAGCCTTTGAGGTTATTTAGGCCTGGTGTAGTTTGGATGGAGTGATGGATGGACGGATGGATGGACAGACACAGTAGACACAGACACAGTAGTAAAACAGTGACCCAGTAGAACAGAGAATGTGTTATTCAGTGCAGTATGAGTGACAAATTGATGCCTTTCCCTCTCATGTCTTCCCGTCTCCCATATGACAGCAGTGAGCTCAGACACCTGTTTACACACAGACAGTCCTCAGCCGACCCCTTAATGCCATCATGAATAAACCATGCAATTCTAAGCATACTCAGAATACTAAATGGAAATTATGCTGAATTGTCATGAGGCTACTATTTGTGTCAGAGAGACACACAAGGGCACATATTATGTTCTACTTAAAGAGAAAGCAGGCTTGTAAAACAAAAAGTGATATTATTGGCTGAGTAATATTATGCATTTTGGCATGTTATGCAATATTTTGTCTGGGACGGATACCTTATCTAATGTATAATAGCATTCTTTAACATGCTGTGTGGTGACCTCATATTTTCCTTTCCAGAGTGCCCAATACCTTATTTTATTCCACCATCAGTAGTTTGAGGGTCTAATTGTATTGTGTTTCTTCAAAATAGTTTTAGTTCATGATGTTCTAATGGCCCATTACAGACCCATGCATGAAAAATCCTGCTGTGCTTGTTGTCTTATGTGCTTGTTGTAATATCCTGCTGTTCCCTATTGCATTTAATAGATTGTGCTATATTCTCCTGCACAATCTATTAAAGAAATAGGAAGTAGTAGTGTAATCAGCATTCAAGATGGAAGAGGCATTTGATTACAGGAACCTTTATTCAAGAATCTAGATTTTGTTCTAAATCACTTACCTGAGTTTAATTCTGTCCTAATTTTAACACCAAATGCTTCAATATAAAAAGTACTTATTTTTATTTGCAAAATATAACTGGAGCAGCGTTTTCATAGTGGGAAAAGCTGTGAGGAAGGTTGTTATGTTATTTTTTAATTAAGTTATGAAAATAGTTTAAAATCAATAAAATAAAATCAATTAAAGGTTCAAAAATATAAGCACAAGATGGCACATGGGTCTGTCTCTGCAAAGGTACTCCAAAGAATGCAGGCTGATGACAAAGACAATTTTTGAAGGAACAAGCAGAAATTATTTGCTCACTTATTTCCATTCACTTCTTCCCAATCAATTGGATTCTAAAGTTTTTCGCTATATAGGGAACAGTGGTTTTGGACACATCACATGTTTCTCTCTCTGTTATCTGAGCATGCACACGCTACACGTCATCATTAGTGGTTCACTTTAGATTTAGGATGATTACATTAATATCAGTAGCGAATCGAACTTTTGTAGGCAGACTCAGCTGCAGTTTGTGCCAAGAACAGTGTTCACATCATGCGAACGAACCAGGGTGTGTCCCAAAGGTGCTATAAAGGGCTCTTAATTCCATTGTACTCACCCAGTCCATTGAGTGTTCCTATGTGATTGATCATGAAGCCGCTGATGCTGTGATTGGCCAGTGAGTCAAACATACTGCTAAGTGCACTGGCTCCTGCTGCTGTGCCAATCAGATACTCCAAAATTAGATTCCAGCCAATGAAGAAAGCCACAAATTCGCCCACTGTCACATAGCTGTAGGTATAGGCTGAACCTGTGGTTTTAGGAACGCGCACCCCAAACTCAGCATAACACACCCCTGTAGAGAGAATACCAATTATTATCATATCAATACAAGCATGCAAGTCTTTAAAAGGTTACTGAGATGGGAGCATTGATTTGTTTTTTGGCCAAACTGTCAGATCAATTCTCAGATGTGAAGCCCAGTGAATCCCAGAGAGCTGGATAACAGGAGGGAAATCCTTCTTTACAGGCTACATCCCTATAAACCCCACTCCTAATAGAATGGATAAGGATTATGTTACTACATTTAATATTTTATTTACTCTCTGCCATCAGAGGTAAAGAGTAGGGCATATAACACCAATAACTTTCTACCAATAGGGCACAATATGATGCCCTATTACTAAAAAAGCAAAAACGTCATTTTTTATATATATTTTTCTGTAAGAATTATTAGATGCTATATAATGTTTTATATAATATCAGACTGGGGTCCCTAAAGGATCAGTGCTTGACCACTTCTGAACAGACCACTCCAGTTCTTCATTTACACTACACCATTAGGTCCTATTTTACAAGCACATATTTTCTCATACAACTGCTATGCCGTCGACACCCAGATCTTCTTTTTTTTCAACCAAATGATCACACAGTAGCAGCATGCATCGCAGCCTGTCTGGAAGACACCTCAACTTGGATGAGAAAACATCACCTTCAGCTTGTCTTTCAAGCCCACCCTACAGCTCCACACAATTTCACAGTCCAGCTAGGTTCTACAACCTAATACCAACAAGAACAGCCAGAAACCTTGGCGTAGTCTTTGATGACCAGCTGATGTTCTCTGATCACATCGCTAAGACAATGCAATCATGTAGATTTGCACTTTACAACATCAGGAAAATCAGGCCTTATCTTAGCATGCGATACAGCTTCTTGTCCAGGCCCTTGTAATTTCTAGGCTGAACCACTGCAATCCTCTGCTGGCTGGTCTTCCAGCACGGGCAATCAGATTACTACAAATGATTTAAAATGCAGCAGCACGACTTGTCTACCAGGACCCCAAAAGCATGAAATGTCTACAAGCGGCTGCACACATCAAATTCAAGTCATTACTGCTTGCATATAAAACTGCCACTGGCTCTGCACACCCTCCTACACATCCTAAACCCTGTGGTTAGCGAGCACAAAATCACTCTCCTGTTCATTCACCATCACAATTTCTTGTTCTTCCATGAATACTTTACAGGAACATAATGACTGATCTTCCTTTAAAAAAAACAAAACAAAATTAACCACTAACCCTTTTTCTTAATACCATAAACATATCATCTTCAACAATTGTTAAAACTTTACAACTTTGTAACTGTAACTTTGTTCAGCACTTCTCACGTTATTGCCTCCGTATGATACACTGCTTCATTGTAAATCGCTGTGGATAAAAGCTTCTGCTAAATGCCTAAATTTAATGTAAATGTAATGATGTAAATGTAATATAAAATCATAATATAAAAGTCATAATTTTGACTACCTTGAATTTAATGTAATTGTTAGTTATAAAAAAACCATTCAAACCTGGATGAAAAGAACAATACGTGTGGAAAGAGCAATACATTTTCCTAGATAGGGACATGCCAAATTGATTTTAAAGTGATTTTCATGTTACATGTGTCTAATTTGTTCTTTTAGTTTTTCTGAATATGCAATACCACCCACACAGTTGTTTCACATATAACCACACCAATAGCCAGGAATGATAATGTCACAGAAACTGTTGCATTTGAACACTGTTTCTGTTTCCAGGGGCGGAAAGTTCAGCAGCTTACAGGAAAAAACATCCCTTTAATTTTCTTTTTCCAGTTTCATTTTGGTCTTTTACACTGGCATCCATAGTCACAACTAAATTAATTTTCCCTTAGATTCTATTTTAGGTGCTGCATGCTGTTTAAAGCTCCACCTGTAAACTTAATGATCATGTTTACTGTGGATCATCAGTACAAGTGAGGAGGCACGAAGCTATACATGTATTCACTCAGCTAAAGCTGTTCAATCTCCTGACTCAGGATCAATGAATAAAATATGTTGTTATCCACAGTACCATAACACTACCAAGGAGAAAATCTCCAAGTTACGCTTCACTGGAGGCAGATTTACTGCAAGATGACAGATTGCACTTCTGCATATTTTCCTCTTTTGTGTCAGACTGACTGGAACAGGAAGTTGGTGTTGCACTCACCTGACAGGATGGAGGCCACGGCAGCGATGATAAAAGACACAATGACCCCAGGACCTGCCATTTCCTTAGCAACAAGTCCAGAAACCACGTACATGCCAGTACCTACGCAACTTCCCACTCCCAGAGACACGAGGTCCACAGTGGAGAGTACGCGGGCGAGTTTGGTGCCATGAGCTCCCGTGCCACCTGTGCTCTCCAGCATGGACTCCACAGGCTTTGTGCGCAGGACACGGGCCTGGAAGGCATACCAGGTGGCCCCCCACTGAATCCGCCGTGGGTCCAGTTTAGCAAAGAGCCCACTCATCCTGAAGCCTGGTTATGGCTCAGAGGGCTTCCAGAGATGAGGCTTGAGTCTGTGGAGAATGAAGGTGTTGAAGAGCTGTAGAGTTGGGATATGGTCTTGCAGTATTGGTGGTGGGGTCCCACAATGAGTCACTGAGATGTCTCACTATCCTTCACTGGAGCATCATTATCACATGATGCTAAGAGATGAAGCTATGCTGTGAAAATAAGATGGTATTAACAGTATGATGAATCAATACTTTGTTAATCATATTATTATTCAAAATAAAACATTAAGCTTATCTGACTGTCTTTTTTTCCAACAAAACCATCAGACAAATAATCACAAATAAGAATGCTGATGATATGAGACAGCTGTCAATGCTATAATCATTTCATATCAAGAACATTGTTTTGATTTTGGTTTGATATCAACTGAATTCACATGTACTATTTGAAACAGGAAGTTGGCATGCTATTATAAAATGTTTACATAGCCAAATGCATATGACCCATCAGAGACCCTTTAAAAAAAGTGTTTGGTATCCATTTTGTTTTTGTTGTCCAGTTGTTTCATCAGTCATGTATTTCCTGATAAATCATTTGATAAATTATCCAGATAATCAGTTCAAAGAGATGAGAAACATGAAATTAATAAAGATTTGGGAGGTGGAACTAATTTAATGGCTTTTTGTAAGGGTTTGTTGATTTAACATCTTGTGGGCCTCTTGATAGGAAGGAACAGGAGATAACATCAAGCATAGCATCAAACTTGTAATGCTTTGTCTCACAAAACGTTTTTTATTTCTGTGCATATTTCCATTAACTGACAGTATATATACAAAGCTAAAAACAACACCACACAGATTTGAGCACATTTTTTTAATTTAAAGCAATTAAATTTACATTTATAGGTACACAGGGCTGTCAACAGTGAGACGTCGCAGGCTTTCTGATGATGGGGCCCACTAAGGTTTGTTATGGTAAAATCTATTAATTGGAGCCAGCAGTGAAGCAGCCTACTCATAAAATGTTGTCCCCGTAAATTGTATGAAAACTGGGACATATTCTGCAGAAACAGTAACTTTTTAATTTTGTGTAAAAGCAGCTAATAGGCCTCATCTGAGAAAATAATAAATTGCTTGATAATAAAAGCTTCCTAAAGACAATGAAGTGTGCAAATGTCTTTCCTGCTATTTTCCAAATGTAAAAGTGAAGTAAAGCTACAGAGTTTATATGCCAGCCTTCAGCATTGTGCAGTGTCAGCAAATTCAAACTCCTAAACTTCAGTCTCAAATGGACAACATCAGATCTGAACCTTTCACAGTCACATTACACCAAAGCTGTTTATATCTTTAGGGTGCTGGAGCTTCAAACTAATTGAAGTTCTTTACCACTTACTTTATGACACGTGTATAAATAGTGGCCTGGGGATCTACAAAGTGTGTGTGTGTGATTCACCCACAGAATTATGTAAATTTAGAACTTTCATACACAGCTATGCTGTGTATCACTAGGATGATTTCCAAGCATATTTTATGCGTTGACAGAAAAACAAAAAACTGAATAAAAGAGATGTTTTGATTACATTTTAAAAAGAATTGTGATAACAATGGTACACAATGTTTAGAACAAGGTAAAATGGCATGAAACAAATAAATGAACAACATATATATTTAACATCACTGGTTTAAAGTATTATATGAGGTTTCTAACATTCTACTATTCTTTACATGGTACGTGTTTCAAAACCTCTTGTTTGCTGCTATTCCTTACTCATGTTCTGCATGAACTGTATATGTTTAGAAATTACTGGCTGAAACTGGCTTTGTGAACACCCATTATTATATATACAAGAATTATATATTGTTTCTTCTTAAAAAGTTAAGAGTGCAGAAGAGTGTTTGATATCATCACATATCTACAAGTTTGCTTCCTAAACAGTTAATGCAATCTGGTAAAAACTAACATGTATGACTTTTACAGACCCTTTAATGAATGTGTGGGCGGGGCCTTGACTTTCATTCTAACACAAAAGCCTCACATTTTATCAGCATTCTAATTGAATGGCAAAAACAGACCGCTGTGCGACACTCATGCTCCAAGTTTATATATTTCATTAAACAGCCATTCAATGCCAGCTAGTTATAACACAATAAAAAAGTAAACCAAGCAGGTGGTTCCCCAGGTGGATGTCAAGTTCAGTTAAATCAGCTATAGCTGTCATTTAGGAGTAATAATAAACAGTGTGATTGTGAGGGATGATTGGCATGGGAGGAGGTAATAGAGTGTATGGCAATCTGCAGGCAATGTAAGAAGCATTGATTTCCATCGTAAGCTCATTGTGTGTGTAAAGAGATTGGGCCCATTTTACGGATTTTCTTGAGGGTGACAGATTGATTAATTGAGCTGTTGCCAATGTAAATCTGCTATTAGAGAATGACAGTTTCTAATACAAACTTACAGGTTTACATCTATGTACAAAATGCATCAAAATGCATGGTTGTTAAGTATTTCAGTATACTCAGGAAAATAGGTCATAACAAATGTTTATCTAAAACGTAATAAATGTTTAAGTGAAACATTTTATATACAGCTGCTGTCAAATCTGATGTTAAAATAGATTGTCTGCATTTTTTGAAACCATAAATACAATCTTTCTGGTCTCTTTCATTTCATGTTTGCTTGATCAATCAAACTGGCAATGCTGAATAAATCTTAATCAACCTACATATTTAATTGGCATTAGAACTTTAAAAGCTTCTATGTGTCTGTTTATCTATCTATCCCTTTATTCATTAAGATCTTACAGTATTCATACTACTGTACATAACGCTTACATAAACTTAAAAGCATTTTAAGCTTCTGTTTGTATGTCTGTGTTTGACTGTATATCTGAGCTTATCTATCCAACCCCAATGATTGCAATATAACCTTCAAACTAAATTTATTCTAGTTTAATTTTCCTACCATTGTAACACAAAGACAGAAAAAAAAGATATAACTTTTTCAAAGATACAATCACATAAAGACAATGCCACACTGGGCAGCCAGCAGTCCTTTCTTTATGTGTGTATGGCATTTCAACCACAAGCATCAGTAACATCTTTACAGTGTTTACACACACAATTCTACAGTATAATCACTCTTGCTATGAAAAGGTTGATTATAAAGTCAGCTAAAGCCTTCTCATCTGCATCATTTCATCCTGTGTAGAGTCAGAGACTGTTGCTTTTTATTTTAACCTGAGTGTACAAGAAAAAGGAAAATACACAGAAGTTAGACAGGAGCAGATGGTGTGTAGAAACGATACAGAACTGCATGTTCTGCTCCAGTAATGTGCAGGGACTCACACTGTAGAAGAATATTTCTTTAATTGCACAGCACTGCCAATGTTCACCCTGGCAGAGGGTGGAGAATGATAGCGAGAGCAGACTGCTCAACAAGCTGTCCTCAAAAAAAGAAGGCTTGTTTGTTGTTTTAAATGATCACAATTTAAAAGTAACAGCCCTTATTCAATGCAAAAATTAAAGACATTCTGTTTAAGGGACAGTTCACCAAAAAACAAAACATGCTTTTGATTCTTTTAGAACAATATGAGAGTGAGTAAATAACGAAAGGTGAACTATCTTCTAAAAAAAGTATCTCACTGTTCAAAAAGACAACAAAAGCACCCAAACAGAAGCTCCACCAACTCTTCAATGCAAAACTGTAAACTTTGCAGCCAGATCTTTTTTAAGAACTGTAGTGTGGCTCCTCCCTTTTTCTTGATCTTCTCTCCCTCCCCTCCTCCTCTAATGCACTGCACTGTTACATAAACTAGCTGCTGAGTGGAGTGAATCTGCCTGGCATGAAGACTAACACCATTTCAGCCCAAAAATGTATTAGTCTCTCTTCCTCAGCACAATTCACATCTCTACGTATCAAAATACAAAGACCATAGAGTACAATTTCATGCAGCAGATATCGTTGGTCATAGCCACAATATGGTATTCTGGCAACAGTGAGATGCACGGTTGGAGGTCGGTAATTAACAAACACTCCCATAAGGCACTGGGTGATGTCTCCATACTATCCTTATATTATCAGCCTTGTATATATGGCAAACATCTTCAACACACAATAATGAACATTTTCATACAATGGTTTACAAATCATAATATACTGTAAGTTGTCAGGCTCTTTAGTCTTCAGATGCAATATTTACTTTTAAAAGGCAGATTAAATGTTATATAAAAGATTATATTATGACAAAAATACCACAGACAGGGGTTTATTGGTAGTTTCCCCTTGGCTGCCTAGATTGTGTTATGTCTCTTGCTCACTACCATTACCCATGCTGATCTGCAGGTGGTCCTGACTCCTAATTGATGGAAAGCCTTTAATTGTGTTACAGTGTGTGCAAACAGAATGGCTGACCTCACTGAGTTCAAATCTAACTTATCTGTGCAGTTTCTAGATGTTGTCAACAACCAATAGATCCCCATATTCAGAGAGCCCTAGGATGAGGCAACAGGGATGACAACAATTTCACTTCTTAAAGATCAGTCAGTAGCCCAATTACCAATGGACACACGCATTTTAAGGTGCTGGCAGACATGAAAAGTCCTACAACTAATTTCTACAATGGAAAAGAGAGATACATACAGTCAATGAAATATTACATGTCTCGTTCAAACAAGCATGATAAACATACACTTCATTTCTAAAAACGTTTATTTAAATATAAAGAAAGGTTAACATTATACTAGAAGCAACTTCGTATATAAACAAGCGTTTGTGTATTTCAGCACCATGGTCAGCGCTGAAGGAAAATAAGACGGAAAACGCGGGACTTGCTGCTGTTTTATACGCCCGATTATAAACAAAAAGCTGCATCCATGAGAAACTGCCATCATGTCATTGGAGATTAACCTCGTTTCAATGCCTAGAGCAGCGCTCTACAACAAATATATTTACACTGCAATCAAAAGAGGGCATTGCTTACCCACAAGCCTTGTCATTAAATATTTAGATACACCTTCCCCAGCCTATTGAGGAAATGTTAATAACAGGGCACGTTATTGAAATGTATTCATTTACTTGATAGCCCTTTTTTTCATGCTGCCACTCCCGAGATAAAGAACCAGCTGATATTTTAAAAACATTTATAAAAACCTTTCACTTTATAAACTATTTAACGTCAATATCAGTTAAAAATGAAGTTAAATGCGATAACCTGCCATTATTTCATTGGTATGCCCAAAGTATTCCCTTTAAAAACACTAAATGTTTTAATCATTGCTTGCTATAAAGGAGCAGATATACAAACGCCTAGTTATTGTAGGCTTTTTAACACTTTGTGTTAAAACAAATCTCGTGTACTCCAGTTATAACAGTCCACTAGGATCTAATGTGCATCGCCTGCACTTTGGATGACCTAGTGTCTGGGTCTGGTTATTGGTCATCGCCTACCTTCAAAGGTGCCCGCTGTCCAGCTGTGTCGACGCTGATGTGGCGCTCTGCGGTTCAGAGCAGAGTGATACGGAGGCGCAGTCCAAAAGCAGGTAGTATTCAGTAAGGACGCATTTCTGCATGCATGTCATAAATTGCACATAATACACGCATAACGCACGCTAACACTGCAAGTTCAATGCAGCATACAAACTGAGATAGTTTAAAGGGACGCTTCATCACTAATGCTGCAATTGCGTGCGCCGTCCTCGGGCACACACAAAGAGGAACACGCACTCGTTCAGCAACGCAGGGGTTAAATTATTCAGACACTGTCTCCACGTGATGAGGCACAAAATTCATTATTTATTACGACTGGCTACGTCAATTAGGTTGCGATATCGTTGCGCCAAAAAATCGCTCCGTTTGCGAGAGAGAAAATGATCCGTCATTATACATCCATCAACGGGATGGGCGAGAAAGAGAAAACGCTTTCTGCGTTTATTGCTAGAGTGCCAAATACGAATGATGACAAGTGACGTAAGTGGGGAACATGCTGTGATAAATGTTTAGACTCAACATGGATTATAGTCTTACAAAATAAAGGCTTTCTACCACCAGAAGAAAAAATGTCCACAAAATAGCTGACATTTCTGATGAAATACGTTCAATTTTGAGTTTATTTTACATGCACATTACTATGCAGTCTTACATCTTGATTAATATTCAATGGTTTGGGAACATGGTCTATTGCTCAACAACTGACAAGTTCCCCTTAAGTAGGATTTTACACACATTCTCATACCATGAGATGAATTGTGATGGGCCCAGTATGAAATCTTCCTGTTGCTATACTGCTGTTTTTTCTGGTAAAAATGTCATTTCCCCTGCAGGTCTTAAACCATGTGTGTGATGATTCATGCAGAGAATATTGGGGGAAATCACTCAAATCCGTGCTCACAAACAGACTGAAGAGTACTCTAACCTTTCCCTGATGCTCACTCCCTGGCACTGAGCTTCTAGCTCTCTCTGTTCTGAATGGAGTCACATGTACAGTCACACGGGCTAAGATGATTTCAGAATTGTATTTTAAAAACATGAACAATAACAACAAGCACTGGAAGATACCAATGTGTAGAGAAAACATTTTTAAAGTGGGTTTTTAAAATGTTTATAATGTTTTCACTGTCATTGATAAGCAAATATATTTTTCACCATCATTTTCTCTCTCTATCTCTGCTTTGACAAGTCGCACCCTTTCTCATGTGAATGTCAAAGTCACAAAAATCTCCTGCAAATCTACTCAAATCTGTTCAGTCATATAGACATGATGGCTCACACATGAGATCTATTTAATATCTCATTTGTTTCTTTAAGACTGCAATGACAGAAAATTGGTATTTTTTTACGCTTCCTGTTTCACAAATCTATCTCTGAACTCACTAAAATATCTACTCAGCTTTTTTAAAAAAAAAAAAAAAATCTCAACTGGGCTTAGATTTTAAATATCCATATCAAGTTTTTATATGACCAAATTATCTAAATTATGTTATGCATATAATTTTATATAACTCTACATTCTTATTGTAACTGTAGGTCAACAATTTGTGCATTTAATTTTTTGTCTTAAACCAATTTTATGGGAAACACAAATGTACATAAATGTTATGTATATACTTAAATTTCCTGAGCTATGAAGTTGCCACCTCTCAGCAATGCATTTTTCCTCTAAAAATTCTATAGCCCAAACACACCCATTTAAAAACATTTACTGCCTGTCATTATAAGGAAACTGAATTAAGCATTATGATCTTGCTGCTAATTGGCAACATTCTGATGTCACCCGTGGTCTGCTTCTCTTTGAGGCACAGACTCACCTCAGGTGTGCCACCTCTTAGCCAGCTTATAATTGTTAGCGGATAACCCTGATCGCTCAGATGGTGCGAGGCACGTCTGCACTAGGGGGTTTTAATGCCAAGCCTCCTGTGATGCAGAACAAGAAGAACCCTGACTATGCATGCAAGTGGGGGATATATCACTGAAGAGAACTGACCGACCTTTGGAAAGGGTGATGGAGCCATTAAGAAGAGTGCAAATCCTTTCCCAGCCAAAAGTATAATGGTTATTAGTTTCAGCCTCAGAGGCCACACCCACTGACTGCCCACAGTCCATTCATTAACCTTCTGAAGCATACTCCACACAAAACTGTGCACAAGTAAACATTAATTTAATTAGCTGACTTTAGGTAACTTCTGCGAGTTAGGGCACACAAGTGTCTTAATGCTGACAGGTATTTTTACTTTTTAAGTAATTTAAGTATGCTTATAACACATTTGCTTGAAATAGCAGTACAGTCCACTCAGCACATGGTGCTCCTGGTAACCCATATAGACTGTTCATAATGTTCTAGAATGTTACACTAATGAGGTTCTTGGTAATTATAGTTCAATCTACAAAGTATACATTACAATTTCTCAGACCCATTGGTCTCTTACTTAGTGGCTGGGTGGATTATGGTTTCCTCAGTGCTAAATATTCTGGTAACCAATCAACTACTTGGCCAATAATGTGCTGATGCACTGATCATAAACACAACACACCTGTCCATCTCCACTTCTAACCCTTGCATCACAATTCTGTCATGAGTAGAATACAGCAGAATTAAAATGGTCAGTCACAAGTGTGCCAAAAAGTCAATGTTTATATATAAACTTATGTATCCAATATAGAAACGTGTTTATTTTTTTTTAAAAAAAAAAAAAAAAAAAAAAAAAAAAAAAAAAAAAAAAAAAAAAAAAAAAAAAAAAAATAATTAAAAAAAAAAAAAATTTTTTTTTATATATATTTTTATATATATATATATATATATAAAAAAAATATATATATATATATATAGAATATAGAAAAAGTTGGAACAGTATGGAAAGTATGGAAATAACCTGCGATAAATGCAAAAAGACAGTATGGAAAACACAAATAAAAAAAGAAAGTAGTGATTTCTAAATTTACTTTGACTTGTATTTCATTGCAGACAATACAACAGCACATTATTTAATGTGTTCCTCATGATTTTTATTGTTTTTTCTTCAAAAAAAACAAAATTCCTATTTTGGTTCTTGCAACACATTTCAAAAAAAGTTGGAACAGGAGCAATTTAGGGCTAGTAATCAGGTAAATTGGTTAAATAATGATGTGATTTGAAACAGGTGATGTCAACAGGTGATTGTAATTATGATTTGGTACAAAAGCAGCATCCAAGAAAGGTCTTGTCCTTTAGGAGCAAAGATGGGCCGAGGATCGCCAGTTTGCCAACAAATACGTGAGAAAATTATTTGAAATGTTTAAAAACAATGTTCCTCAAAAAAAGATATGAAGACATTTGCTTATTTCACCTTCAACAGTGCATAACATAATTAAAAGATTCAAGGAATGTGGAGGAATTTCAGTGCGTAAAGGACAAGGGCGCAAGCCTAAGCTGAACAACCGTGCTCTCCGATCCCTCAGGCGGCACTGCATCAAGAATCGTCATTCATCTATAAGCAATATCACCACATGAGCTCAGGACTACTTTGGCAAACCTTTGTCAAGTACCATAATACGTAGTTACATCCACAAATGCCAGTTAAAACTGTACTGTGCCAAAAGAAAGCCCTATGTTAACAGTGTCCAGAAGCGCCGTTGACTTCTCTGGGCTCGGAGGCATCTGGGATGGACCATCACACAGTGGAAACGTGTACTGTGGTTGGATGAATCAGTATTTCAGGTATTTTTTGGGAGAAATGGACGCCGTGTCCTCCGGACCAAAGAAGAAAAGGATCATCCAGACTGTTACCAGCAACAAGTCCAAAAGCCAGGGTCTGTCATGGTATGGGGTTGTGTCAGTGCCCTTGGTAAAGGTAACTTGCACTTCTGTGATGGCACCACTAATGCTGAAAAGTACATAGAGATTTTGGAGCACAATATGCTGCCTTCAAGAAGGCATCTTTTCCAGGGACGTCCATGCATATTTCAACAAGATAATGCAAAACCACATTCTGCACACATTACAAAGTCCTGGCTGCGGAGGAAGAGGATACAGGTACTTGACTGGCCTGCCTGCAGTCCCGACCTGTCTCCAACAGAAAATGTGTGGCGCATTTTGAAGCGCAAAATGCGACAACGAAGACCCCGTACTGTTGCCCACCTTAAGACTTGTTTGCAGCAAGAATGGGACAAAATTACACCTAAAACACTTCTTCAGTTGGTGTCTTCAGTCCCTAAACGTCTTTTAAGTGTTGTGAAAAGGAATGGCAACATTACAAAGTGGTAAATGCTTTACTGTTCCAACTGTTTTTGAAATGTGTTGCAAGAACCAAAATAGGAATTTTTTTTTTGAAGAAAAAAACAATATCATGAGGAACACATTAAATAATGTGCTTTTTAAGTCAAAGTAAATTTAGAAATCACTACTTTCTTTTTTTATTTGTGTTTTCCATACCGTCTCAACTTTTTCTGATTTGGGGTTGTATATATATATATATATATCTCCTTCAAGTCCATGCCCCTGGCAATCTCTGTGCAGAAGAGCTGGATTGGTGTTGTTTTTCTTGTGGTGCCAAGAGGGAGTTCAAAAAGGCTGTGATTGGACTGTTCTTCTCATTAGTCATCCAATGGGAGGGCTAAGCTTCTATCAGTAAAACTGGGCACCATCTGGAGCCAGAGTCATCTAGATTGAAGTGGGATGGAAGGCTCATAAAAAGGGCTAATTAATGAAAACACTGTAATAGGCAGGCTGTCAAAAAGGCAAAGATACCTCCCATCCTTTGATCAACACAAATCAGCCATTCATACATTTACACTGCATTATGAAAATGTAAATATGAATAAATAAATGCAATTAAAACCTAGTACATACAGTATAACATTCTGAATCTACAAGAGAAGTTAATATCATAATATAATTGTTTATTTGAAAGCTCTATTTCAAATATAAAGGCGCTTACTTGTCTGGTGTGAGAAACTTGGCTTGGGGATTTCTTGGTAAGAAGAATAGATGAGCAAAAAATTGGTTCTTTAGCAGAAGCTTTTTTGAGAAAGTGCCTTTTGAAGATGGATATGTTTAAATAAAGGTGTTTAATTATGTGTGGCTGATTACTGCTAACATCCTGAAAGCCTTTAGATGTACTTGTGGGGTGAAATTACCAAATTGCAAACTTTTGCAAAGAAAAATGTCTGCTGCAAAATTAATATATAATAGATAGAAGAATGGTGTTCTCTCAGCTAAATTACAAATGTGAAAACGAGGAAAACACCCTAACCACATCCACACAGCCATAACACACTTTTAAAAGACTTAAGATTTTGATTTTTAAATAGATTAGACCAGTATTGTTATTTTATCAATATACTTTAAAGGTAAAACTGTGAATCAAATACTTCTTTTATGTTTTTTCTTAGTCCTGCATGCTATTGATGACATTTTGAAAAGTTTTGGGCCTTTTGATTGGATGACTTGTGAAACAGATGTTTAATATAGAATTATATAGGGATTATTATCCATGATTTCTGCAATAACAGGATCAGACATCAAAGCTAGCAGAGAAACCACACTCTGCCTGAAGAAGCTCATTTGATCTGTTTCTTTCTGTCCCTTCTTTCCCTCTCTCTTTTTGACTCATTCTTTGTTTTAATTGCTTTCAATTCTTTGGTAAATCCTGATGATCTCAATACGGTTTCCATAGTAACACTAGCTGCAGCACATAGGCGGCATAGTAGTTGCTGTGGGAACAGAAGTCGACTCACCTCAAAAAGAGATAGTGATTATATTCACGAAACTTTATTCCTATTATTATGACTTACTGAGAAACCAGTGCATACACACACATTGTGGTAAATAATCCTTGCTCCATGTTGTAAAAACAACCATATAAGCCATGACCAGATTCTAATCAGGTCTTCATTAATGTTTTCTTTGCTATCATCAAAGACTGCACCACATTAAGAGAAACAGGTGAATCTTGCTTTGTCATATGTAATCTCTTCGGTGGCACAAAATATATTATGTATGTATTTATTACATTACCTTTGGAACACTATAACAGCCTGTAAGACAAAAATAGTCACTTCATAAACTTGTGTGGCATTTTGTATATCTGTCTCTGTTTATGCATCATTACAGAGCTCCAGTGACAGAACTACAGCTACAGTAATCTACACACACATTTATCTTTCATGGTGGTGACATTCCATTGACTTGTATTTTTCTTTACACTAAACTAATGCTATTTTCCATGGTCTAACCCTCACACAAAGCATTTAACATTTTTAGATTTTCATTAAGACATTATGACATTAATTAAAGTGAGCCATTTGCCTTTCACAATGTAGTCACAACCTTATCAGAGGTCCAGCTTTACAGTTAACAGAGCAAACAGAATTCAAGCAGATACAAATGGCTGCCCATAGGTGTTATGAATATGACCATGGATTGGGCTGGCTTGCAATAAAAGGACTGATCTGACCTGATCCACACACCTCTGATAAACACTGAATCATACAGCACCATGGATAGGCCTGTAGAAAAAACCTTGAAAAAGTGTTTGGTGTAGTAGCAAAATGTATAGCTTATGACTGAAACTCTACCAGTAACAATTTCAGAGAAGCATCTTTTACAGTAAGTTCTGTTTACACTTATACAGCTGTCCAAACATATCTGCTTGGGCTCCAACCAGAGCTGACTCACTCCCACAAACCCTTCATCTGCTATCTACAGTACATGGTATAACAATTGCCTGTTCTTTCTAAGTCAACTGAACTATAACCTTTATGGCGTTAGCTTTCAAATCCCCATATAACCAATTCAAACCACCATAGAAGTTTTCCCTTTTATTAAATAATGCAATACTTATTATGAATTCACTTAGCCAGGCTTCATATATCAGACTCATGTGTTTAATATTTATATTGTTATGGTTGTGAAGATTTATTATGTAATGAAAGATGATAAGATGACAGATAACTTCTAAAATTCATGCTTTCTACAATATCACTCAGTTATCTACGGAAGGACATTATGAATTATGTACGTTTGACCATCACTGCTACTATTTTTTATATATAAAGACAAGATTGTATCACTATTTTGCATTGTATTGTCGGTATTGCCTACAATATCAATATACTATCATATATATATATATATATATATATATATATATATATATATATATATATATATATATATATATATATATATATATATATATATATATATATATATATACACACTATAACCCTATCAAACTGAAGATAAGAATCAGGCTGTGTGAGTTATTAACAGAAAATCATACACACAAGACTTTCAGCTCTTGGAATGTTTTTCCATCCGCTCAGATTTGGAAGTTACAGTTACTGAGGGTTAACAGTTACTGAGGACTGGCAGTAACTGTAGTATAGTTGTGAAAATAAATCATTTTACCCAGATAAACAGAATACATGTGTAAGAACAGTTAAAAAAGAAAAGATTAAACATTTTTAAGAGTGGTTTGATCACATCTGTTTTTGTCTTATCATATTAGAACAAAGACATTGAACTTAGTAACAACAACATAAACATCAGCACCATGCTCTCTATAGACCCTGTGCTGGTCAAACAGGATATTAAACTAGCAAAATAAACTCTGGTAACGTGAACACCAGCCTCTCACAACAATCATTCAGCAACACAAATACACCAATTCAATAGTGTTTTCCTCTTTTTATCAGAGAACAATCTCCATATGAAGGCTAAAAAAGACCACAGATGCTCAGAGAAGGTTCACAGACTCAGTAATTTATAAATTTGAGACTGCTATTTGAATATGACTTGGCACACAGAGCACAGAGTCTCCTGTGTTTTGTGAATTATCTAAGTGCAGTCCTTGAATGAAATGTTGCCAATTATATATGCTATCAAAGGTCAGTGGAGCAGTTAAAAGTGTGTGGGTGTCATTAACAGAGATGCATAAGTATGATGTTTTACCAGAGCAATTTCACCACAATAACACTAAGAAAAGGAGACCATAGGATTAATTTTTATCAGGGAACAATATTCTAGTGTTGGTCTGGAGGAATACATGGGCAACTGATATGAGAGAGTTATCTTTATAGCAGTCTAGCTAACAAGACCCTCCATGTCTATTACTCATTCCTTATTGTGCCATTAACATTGATCTTTTACATTGGTTTAGCTGAGCAAACAATTATACTGGAGGAAACGAATGAATGTTTAATGACTCTGATGAGCAGAAATAAACATATTCCTACAGAGAGAGATCAATTCTGCCTCCTAAACCTGATGAAAAGGGATGATTTAACTGTTTACACAGCCAAGTCAATATTTTATAATGAGTTTTTTCACTAATTCAGATGCCTGTGTGAAATTCTTATCTTATATCACAGCTGTGACTAATTAGCCACATCAGGAAATACATTTCCTCTCAGTTTTGACTCAGCAGCAGACCTAATCTGTGTTAGATTACATCTCTACAGATCTGTGTTAGCAGACATCTCCTGCATCTAATTCAAGTTTTGGGTTGTACTTTGCTCTATGAGCTTTGCCAAGGGCTAATCATCTGTTCATCATAAACATTTTCCATGACTATCCCCATCCACCTCTTACACAGTGGAAACCATTGCCACAGAGAGCCTTTAAAAGGCTGGGTGCCCTTCACATGGTCCAAGCCTAAGAAAAACAAACCCGTGCTTTGCTAACCACTAAACACCTGCAACCTGAATCTGCTCGCCTGCTCTGCACTGTAGCTCTGTGTTTCCACAGCTGGCTTTCAGTGTCCAGAGATATGCATGTCTCCAAGCTGGGTCAAATCTTTATGACCTCCCTCATCTCCAGCTGTGTCCAAACTCTACAGTGCCCATCAGCTACTGTCTCCATGCTACAACCACCTCATCCCCATGTTTGAAATAAACTGATGTATGACCTTTCATATCAAAACAGCCTGTGTTTTAATGCATATTCTTCAAGCTAATGCAGCACAGATTCAAGGGGTCAAGGTTTGGCTGATTAGCATGACACAGTTAACCCCTGCTGGTAGATGCTGAAAATGTAACATTTGGTCTTAGAAACATGAAAACATGTTCTTTCAATCATATACATACATGCATACAGACATACATATATATGTGAATATAATGTGAATATAACATGCATAGTGGGGCCTGCTGCCAGACAGTTAGCCGTAACTTGGAATCTAAGACTGATTGTCTCACTGCTAGTGCTAGCTGGAAGGAGAAGTTATATTTCCTTGCCTTGCGCAGGAGATGAAAAGAAAATAAACACAGCGTTGGGAAGTTAATAATATGGAGCAATGCTGATAATCAAAGGAAAAGGAACTGAGTATCACTTTTTGGGGGGAAAGAGAAAAGTGCAAACAAACCCTGTGAGATAATTTCATGTTAGATCACTGGCTGCTTTAAATGATGATAGAAATAGAGGAACAAACACACACACACACACACACAGAGAGAGAGAGAGAGAGAGAGAGGGGTTTTGAACCTGAAAGATTTTGCATAAACAATTGTTTCACCCCCTAATAGCACCTGATGTGAACAACTGCAATTGGCAAATCAAGTTCTCCACTATGACATAAGCCTTCCTGTTATCAAGAGAAAATATTTTAACACAGGACAGAAAGCTACATTCTTATCAAGGGGTTCTAAAATGCTGACACCAGGGTGAAAGGAGGTGCAGAGCAGAAAGACTTTAGGAGATACCAGAAGAAAAATGTGTCAGCCTTTTGAAGAAACACAAGACCAAGCCACCCATGGAAAGCATTTATTAATCATAGAAAACAATAGGGTGTTTTACTGTGTGCAGACAAAAGTGCAATGATGGATCATTTGTGAGGCTGTACAAATAATCCTGCAGACAAGCAGGGCTCACATATCCTCAGACATGTGTGAATCATGTTACATAATGCCTGATTTCCTTGTTAGAGACATGTGGACCTCTTCAGCCCCTATCATGAATTGCTCATTGTTTGACTCAATCATACAGCCCTTGTCACAGCTCTGATAGAGGGAGTATATCCAGAGCAAGGCCAGCGCAAATGCCTATAATGTCAACCAGAAAGGAGGGGAGGATGGGAACGAGGTCTTGGAGGTTGGTGGGGGATGAAAACATAACAGGCTGCCAAAAAGTCTGTTAAGGGTGTTTTGGGGAAACCTGGCTCCAAAAACATCTGCTTGCTATTGAGGCCTTGAAGTTGATTCTATACCATTGTACGATTCTTTTGACAGAGCTGAAGGCGCAATGCCTTGATCATGATGAGCCCCACAAGAGGGTACATGATGTTTAATGAAACAAACTGCTATTGGTGGTGGTTGGGGGGCAGGGGGGTTGGGTGGGTATTACATATTGTTTTACTTGGGAGCCTCATGTCATTTTTGAAAGCAGAGGTGATTTTCCTGCTTTTGTGGATGAAATATTACGACATGCACATGCACACAAGTTCACATTCAAACACACACCCAGGTTTGCTAAGCTATCATAATATGAATGTACTTAAGAGTTTCATTGGATTCATATAAAGATAATTATTACTGATTAATGCCTATCCAGCCTCTAAAAGAAAATGTGGATTTGGATTTAATTTTGATTTAAACATACATTATTTAGTTACTGTATTTAGACATAATAAAGATAAGAATCCCCAAGATGGATCCCCCAAACAACAGCTAATCACATACACAAAATTACATTCACATAGACAAGCATATGATGTCAAATTCTTGCAGAGAACACAGAGTTCTTTCTGTTAAACAATTTAGAGTAAGTCCACTTATTACCAGGTGGTCAAATACACTTGTGTGGAAACATTTTTTCTTTTTTTAAAAAAATACAGAACAATGACCACAAAGACAATAACCCCTACAATTATATTTGATTGCACTCCTGATATTCAGGAAAAAAATACTGTCACACATCTGCTTGTTCAAATGTAACAATAGCCTGTGTTGTCCAGAAAACAGCATGTAAGTATGTCTCATTTAGGACACATTGGTTTCACATTTCACAAAGTAAATACAAGCACACTTTAATCCAGCATCATCAGAGATCACATTTCAAACATCACACTCCTTCGTGTAGGGCGTGACCAGAGATCTGACTAAAAACTGTGTACTGTAGGCACAGTTCAATCAAAATGAGTCAGGCCACAGTATGACCAATCAATAATAGTGATGTATGAAGCGCTTCATCTTTTTTTAAACAGCACACCATTTGATAAGAAGGTATGAGAGACAGAGAGCCTGACTGGTATTCCAGCACCAAAATTAAAATCAATAAAGAGAAAAATGAAGAAACTGTGTTGTCAGTTTAACATAAATACATATATAAACGAAGACAGTTACATTTTTAATGGTGTAAATTCTAAGCTTCGGTGAAAATGACAATCAAGGCTGGAATGGCAATGTGTGAATCATAGTTTACATAAGCAAGTTTGCCCAGAGCTGCACACTCATCAGGTACTGCACTAGATCTGTGTGACAGTGTGTGTGTACTGACCCTCACACACACACAGACACATGTGATGAGATGAGAAGTGAGTGTATCGTCAGTGTGAACTACATCCATGCTAAAACAATGCTGGGAACACTAGTGGGAGAGATGTGGCTGTATCCCAGGAAAAACATTCCCCAACCTCTGAACAGAATAACAGCCTATGAGTGGGTCAAAACAATTGAGTGACTGTGTACATCCCTTCTCAAACAGGGCTGAGCTATGTGAGAATGTGTGTGGATCAGGGTTCAAAATTTAAAAACAACAGATAATAGAGTCTTAACTGTATTCTGTGTGTATTGTCTGGTCCATTTGAGAATAAGGACTCTTAATTGTTTAAACATGTGAAGCATTTTTTTACCTCCCATCTAATGTTTTGTAACAACGACCCACACAAAATAAAGGGAGAGTATAAAGAGTATAAAAATAGAGAGTATTTATCCAATCTGTCTTTTACAACATGGTAATGCTGAAAGTGAATAACCATAATAATGTATGCGCTCAGCTAACCTAGCCTGCCAGTCCTAGCACAGATTGAGAACAGTGTGTGGTCTGTAGAAAAGGCTTAAGGCTATCTGCCTGCAATCAGCACGCTACACCAAGGTCACAACCTTTCAGGATACACTGGTACTTCCAGCCCAGAAGGCAAAAAGAGTATAGCTGGGTAGAGTTCAAGAATTATTTTTATAAGGATATAAAATATTAGGAAGTGGATTAGTTTCAGTCCATACTGAGTAACACCAATTGTTATTGGACAATAGTGTGTATTGAACAAATGCTGGTGTGTAGAGACAGTTACGGGTGTGATTTCATCGTTATGAAGCACTAAATTATGGATTGATGCAGATTAAACACATCTGTCAATGATTAAATGTCTAATCTGTACAGGGGGTCTGGGTTTGGCTTAGCTTCTGCAGCCCCCTGGCAACCTGGGCTGGAAGCCATGCATTTAGATGAAATACTTAGCATTCCAATTCATTTCAATTAATTTGAAAAATGAACACTTGAAAAATTAAAATTATTACATATAAATTAAACAATTATCTAACCAGTCGATTATTGACACCCTGATTTCATTAGTGATGTACATTACTGTACACATACTTGCTTAATCATTTTCTTATTTTTTTCTCAAGTATTTTCATTTTCAGTTTCTTCTTTTTAATTTCTTTTATTAACTTGGCTTTGTTTTTCTATCACTGTTAATAGTTTCCTGCCCCTGCCTTGATTGTTTGTCTCTGACACCTCTGAGACTAGCTGCATACTCCTCTGTTGCTTTGCTTGTGGATGTATATTGTGGTAGTAATGTGGGTGTGTTTTATTTCTTCTTCATGTTTCCAGTCTCATAGTTTAGAGTTTATTATGTAATAGTTTAAAATGTATTTATTCATTTATTAGGTTTATATGCACCCGACCTGATCAATGCAATATAGCAATAGCTCATGCAAATATCATAGTATACATAATGCATATTAAGCAAATACTGAGACACAAGATTTTTTTAAATGATAGTATGCAGGAATTATGTGATTCCCAAAATTACTTTAGGAAAAGATAATTGCATACACATTCTGTCATTTAAACCTTACTTAAAGAATGTAAAATAAATTGAATTTCATGATTACATGTCTTTTTCCAGACACAACGTAAGTTCAGCTGTTCTTTAGTGTTCCCATGAGAAGTGAGTGTTTTCTGCTAAAAAATGAAAACAGGAGGTTGTGACATAGCCATGCACTTCTATGGGCCCCCTGTTTGGGTCATTTAATACAGCAGGTGTGTCCCAAAGAAAGAGCAAACCTCTACTCTACTAGAAATGCAAATACTTACATCCCTTGTTCTGATAGAAGGGTCTGATTAAGACAACACGTTTATTTGGGCTTAGGAAGGAAATATCAATCACATCTTCCAGCTTACTCGGGCCCTTCCTCGTACAAAGCGTA
Organism: Chromobotia macracanthus; assembly: GCA_036877525.1. Lineage (NCBI taxonomy): Eukaryota > Metazoa > Chordata > Actinopteri > Cypriniformes > Botiidae > Chromobotia > Chromobotia macracanthus. The sequence continues at coordinate 3,822,235 of JAZGTH010000013.1, forward strand.
GTATTGGCCCTTAATCTCATCCTGGTGTTATATTTCTTGTAATCTATCTACACAAGCTGTCGTTTCAGCCCTATGCTTTAGTCAACCAACGTCCTATTATATGTTTAGGCCTTGGTTTGCACTCATAACACACACATTTAGAGACTTTAATCGACAGGTGACCCAAACATCATGTGTTACATGGTGTGTAAAGCCATATCTATGCTTTCCTACAGAGTAAAATATCAATTATCCGCAGTGGCATTTCTCCAGCTCAGGCGTACAGAACACAAATCCCTGAATAGATTGAAATCTCTGGGTAGGAACATTAGAGCACTTTTCATTTCTAGCACAAAACAAGCATAGGTTTCACAGCTGGTGCACATTAGAAAGAGACCCGGTGCATCAAAGGAAGAAAGAGGGGAGAATAAAATGAGAGGCTGGGCGCTAGACCATCGTGCAGATGGATATAGTGTCTATGCCAATAGAATGTTCCCAAACTAACATTCCTTCTAAAAATACACAGCACAGCGATTGAGAGGTTAAGCAATTCACACCAGTGATGCACGAGGAGAGCACGTAAAGCCGAGCTACTGCTGAAAACAACGTCCCAAAATGGTTCACTACTTTGATCATCCGATTACAAAGATCATAATGCCACTGGAGCGAAACAGCAGTTGAAAGGGTTTGTGTTTCACCAGTGCAAACTTGATCTATCTCCATCTTTGGACCTCCAGTAGGAGTGGCTTTGATCTTTCTGCTCTGCATGTTTCAGTGGAGATGACCAGCAGAGTAGGAAAACAGCGGAGTAAGGCAAGTATAAGCAGATCTGAGGAGCTTGGCCAAGATCTTAGATATTTATTACACTTTAGCGTTACAGGGTATCTATCGTCTCAACCACCAGCCCCTCCTTGCTTGTATCTCACAGGTAAAAAAGCATGTTTTGGACTAGCAAGACCACTCCTCGGCTAACATGGGACATTGGCTCAGAATGTTACAAGAATTTGAAAAGGTTTGATTAACTTTCCTATAATCAAGCAATAACATTAATACAACATGTAAAAACTGGATGTTTTGAAGATTTCTAGAACATTTAAAATAACACTTTTGTTACTTAATGGAAACGTTACAGAAAAGTTCTTACAACCTAAAATTGTTAGCTGGGTCGCTGCAGAGTAAAGACAGAGATTAACAAATGATTAACATCCCATCTGACACGCAATTATGTTTTAGAGCTCATAGTTTTCAAACAACTGCAAGGAGAATAAAAGTATTTAGAAAAATGGTTTTGAGCACAGCATGAAAGCTGGCAAGAAAACGACCACATCTACAGCTTAAATGATTTTTTTACTTTAGATGCAGAGTCTGCATCTAAGTGTGCACTGATAGCTCAGTGAAGCATATCTAAAGACATAAGGGAGCAGTCACTGTCTGAACATATCACCATGTAAGTCTATGTTGTATTGTACTGAAAAATGCAGATTCCATTCTAACTTTCTGTTCAAAAGACTCATTCAAACACATCTGTCAAGCTGTACCCGGGGAAAAAAGAAAAGATTCACCCCAATAAAGAATTCCCAACATTTCTAATTCAATTTAGAGGGTTCCAACTCTCAGACTGACTGATCTTTCTTTTAAACTGACTGATCCCATCTTTCTTTTAATTCCTGTCAGTCTACCCACAACATGAGTCAGAAATTAAGCCTAATGAAAAAATAAAAAAGACAGTGTAAAAAAATACACAATAGTCCAATTATCACAACGCCCGGTTTTAGCAGTGTAAGTTTAACCATAGTCTCACATTCCCACACTGTCCTTGAAAATGTTTTACAAATACTGCTGCAAAATATTCGATTGTTTTTACACTTGACCAATGTTTATTATTCAATGTCATTGTCAGGAACAGTGAGAGATGTTTAGCAGCTCATCCCAGCAGTTATCTGGAATATTCCAGGTGGCCTGTTTTACCATTACTAAATGTTATCTACACAATTAATGAAGCACATTGCACTACAAGTCAAAACACTTACTGGGAAACATTTGATTGTCCTAGACCTTTCTGTGTTTTCATTGTTCAGAAACAATGTCCTGGCACAAACCGAAAAGAAATAGAGTGGCTTAACACCGTCTCATTTCTCAGCCTTCAGCAATTTCTGATGTGCACAGGCTGATGTAGTCAGAAGGATGTCCTTTATCAAAACATTAATGTCTATAAACTTGCAATTGCCTCAACAGATCTGCATTAGCTGTACTGTGTAGAAACGGGTCCCAAAGTTACTGTAATTTAGCAGTTTAAAAGAAAGCATGCATGACTTTTATAGGATTACTATGTAAAAACTGATTAGGGCTACACATAATCTGAGTGCATAGAACTCTGCACCAACTGCCGCATTTCCACAGAATTGGAATATTCGCCATTTACAGAGATCTTGTGTGTTTGTTAATTAAATAGTCAAACATTTGATTTTAATTTTAGCTAACAAATGAGTGTATGCGTTTTAGCTTCACCTAAGACATTTTACCATGGTTAAATCTATGCTGCAGAATGCTACAGATGATCCTCCAAAATCAGGGAAGAAATGCTAAAGGTCTGCAACTTTGGTCTAGGTCTAAAAACACAAAGCCCTTCCCAAAAGATTACAGAACATTTTCTGTAGCATGACATGCAGAACCTACACTAACAAACTTCTCCCCTCTGTTTCATAGCACACCTGTCATAGCAAAATCAGCCCTGTGTCCATGTGGAAACAGTTGTTTCTTTTGATGTAGGCATAAGCCACTTTTGTTAAATGGTCTCATAAAACATCAGCTGAAGTACCTGATGGAACATCAGGAAATCTTGTATGATATAATTTGGCCAAGGGGCCAAATCATATTTACATATTTTCCAGACACGTCAGTCTATACTAAACCAAGTAAACTTGATGGCGTGAGTCAGGCAGGTATAGTCACAATATTTTTTTTCATTGAATTTAAATTTAATTCTTCTAGGGTACAGGCAGAGTATATTTGTTGTTGAGCTATGTGTAATTGATACAGCCTGTCCACGGTAGACGCCATATTTCATTAACAAAAATGAGGGTGTGAGGGATGTAAGTAGAATTTGATAAATAGGTTGTACTGTCTTAAGGTTCCAATTTGTATAGTCCATGTTTTTCAGAGTTTTTAACAAAACTAGAAAACTCCCCTCATCTCCAGACACGAGTTATTTCCCACCCAACACTCATGCCACTGATTGAGACAATGTCACTCTATCGGCTCAAACAAACTGTGCCAAAGTATTCACAGTGCAAGTATTCATAGGCTACAACTAGCTTATATGTAGGTGTCTCTGCCTATTAAACTGAGATTTGAGAAAGTATTTTAACATGGAAAATGGCATGTTTAGCTTTAGAAAAGGCATCATCTTCACTCACATTTTGTCGGGAGGCTCCTAATAATCACCTACACATATGCTGGTGATCATGTAATCTTGAAGACCGCTCACTGTTATATCTAAATGAAACATTCTGTCAACACAAACCACATTTCTGAAGATCTGCTAGCACTTCCTGGAGTGATTATTTTTTGCAGATACAGTGATGACGTTCTGTCAAAGACCTCTGCGTCAAGCAAGATTATTAACCACTCCCAGGAGTCTGGCGGCCTTCAACCTGGGTGTACTGTATTTCGGCACTGTTGTTTTCTTAACTCTGCTCAACTCGGCTCTTCAAACAAGCACAGAGCTTAACATGTGTGGTTGATTTTGCCTCCATGAAGAACATTTCATTCAGTCTGAGTCCAAACAAAGTCCACAAGGCAGTCCAAACTAGTTCAAGTAGAAAAATAATCCTACATAGCACACTTAAGCAGTCTTATGTAAGATGCACTAAGCAAGCTAGACTGTTTCTCACCTGCATTTTATCTCCTTGCCAAACCTAAGAATTATTGATATAGTTTAATGTTGACCCCTCTTCAAAGAGTTTAGAGATTTTGTTGAAAAGAAAACATTATATTCTATGTTTAATTACCCTCATGGGTTTTGTATTTATGTTTGTTCTCTACAATAAGGGCAAATTGATCCAGGCTTTTCACAGGAGGATATGTTTGACTGTCAGCATTTTCTCAACACATGCTATCATTCTAAAAATCAAACATTACCAAAGGAAAATATATCTGGTGGAGAAATACGCCAGCTAGCCAATATAAAGTCTCAGAGACACCCTTCATGAGCGTTTGATGAGAGCGGCCTTGTTGAACTGTTATGAGGGGCCATAAGCATTTATCTTTCTTCTGAGTACAAATGTGTGTCCTTCCCAGAGCAAATCAGCTTCCAAATGTAGGAGTTGAGCTGCTGTATTGTTTTTACTTTGACTCAATCTTGTTATTGACTTTTTCCACAAACAGTAGTTCAAACCAGATCATGTGCGTAAACCACAGCTTAAAGTATCATTCCACAGTGATTACTCCAAACAGTAAAACGTCATGTTTTACAACTGTTTTTTTAAATCTAGACTTGGTCATAGTTAGGATTGATCTTACCAAAATCAATCTGTTTTGATTTCTAGCAGGTGCTTCTCAGCAGTGCTTTTCAGCCATTCTGTCAGACACAGAATCACAGAAACTGCAGGGGTCTACACAATAAGATTGTTGTGTATAACATTATTGCTTGTTGGTCCTATTTAAGACCGTTTGATTTATGGTAGAAATATTAGCACCAACATTATCAAAAAAACATCAACTGTTCTAGCAGTTTGTCTAGAGTGGTTTTAGGTATGTAATAATTGTATAATGATATGTGGTAAGATAATGTACAGTTGGTCTTTATGAAAAATAAACTTGTATCACCCTGAAGGGCTTTATTTTTTGAAAATGACCAGCTAGCTGTCATTGATTCAATCATTTACGCACATCATTATGCACATGCACATATATCATTTATATACACATACTGCATAGGTTCATGCACATGTCATTGTCAGGGTCCTGACTTCCTGTTTCTGAGTTTCTAGATTATCTTGCCAGGATCCTGACAGCCATAATACAGTGTTTTTTTAACAACATGATGAAAATGGACAGTGTCACATAGAGTGTGTCATATTTTTCTTTAGTAAAGTTAACAATCACAGCCAGATCAGAATCTCTCAGGAAATTCTTTAAGATCTCAGAAGGTGAACACCTGAACCGTCAATAAAAGCCTCCTGTGAAGCGATAGAGTACATTCTCTCTTATCTGTTTTCAATACAGACATCCTTCCCTCACCTCATTCTTTCCCTTTATCTCTTTCTCCTCTGTTAAGCCATGCTTATTAATTTGTTGGAGAACATGAGGCCAGATGTGGTTGAAGAGCGTCTTATGAAAACATACAAGGGCCTCTGAGAGAATCAGGAGATACAGATGTTCACTGTGTATGAAATACAGAGGTGAACAATAACGTTGAGCAAAACTAATGCTCTGATAATGATTCAACAATATGAGCACACCTCAGGAAATGCCTGGAGCTTCTTTAAACAGGAGTCATTGTGCTGCTGATGAAAGTCCAGCTGCAGAGCCAGTCTGAGCCCATGCTTGTCCCATGAAATCATCCCACTCAGAACATGTAATATAGGCTCTGACTCTCTGAGCTGTTTATACAACTGCATGGAAAGTAGAGAGAATTTTACTTTAAAAATTGAGGGTATATCTAAGATACAATTTAAATGAAATTCTGATTTGATCAAGCAGCTCAGCATGTTGTTTATTTTAAAAAGAATGCATGCTGGTGTACAGCACAGGAAATAACAAGAGACTTCAATTGTAAAAAAGATCTTAAACTCAGGTCTGTTTATGGGGAGAAACTCTCTGCTTTCGTTTCTGATGTTTTGCCATCCTCTTTGCCATCCACCCACCTAAATATGGATTTAATAACCATACGGGAAAGTAGGGAGGGGAAAATAAATGTCTAAAAACAACTTTGCCTTTAGCTGTCATCTTCATCATCTGGTGCTTCACCCTTCATGCTTCCTGGTAGTGCACTTCAAAGGGAACCTTATTTCAGGGTGAGGGGACGTGTCAAGTCTGTTATGAGCCCAGGGAACATACGACACGCACCCCCCCACCCAATCGACATACACACACACTATCTAAATAAAAGGACAACACCCCAGTGAAAAAAATAAGCAAACCAAGCAGCTTATGCTTTTGAAAAGTACATCCCCCACATATTTACAATATCAGAAAAAAACATCTCACTACTACTGCCTGACAGTACACTCACATACTCCATATGAAAGAACTAACTGGGCACCCATACTAAAGTGGGTTGTGTCAACCAAAAGAGGATGGGTAAGGGTTTCTATAATTTCTATATTTTACAACCAACTGATACTCATTTGTGCTTTTCAGAGTCATTATAAAAAATGTAAGTGGAGTGATACACACACTATGAGTCACCTTTCCAGAAAAACCATTCCAGAAAAACACTCCCTTGGAAAAAAGCCAGAATGGAGAAGATTGTGCAATCATGCTATCAAGGTGAAAACAGAACATTCTGGGGATACATGACACTGATATGACAATCTGAACGCATAGAACTATAACCAAATAAAAAATTACAATGTAATATAAAAAGATTATATTGTAATTTGTGTGTAGTTTCCTGTTGTAAACAGACAATTATGTTTAACAGATAAACAAACATCTACATTTTCATACAAACCTATTTTTTCCTTTACTCTTGTTAACAAACCTGTCTATACTCTGATGTAAGCTGGCGTAATGCTCTTTCTCTTCACAATGAAACATGAAGAATGTTACAGTATACATTACATCTTACATTATAATTACGTTACAGTAACAACCTATTATGTATTTTTAAAATGACTGTTTGAATTCAAACAGAATGTACAGAATATGAGTTTAATCCTCCATTATGTTTTAATAAACACAGCATTTTCATATAGGAGAATATAGTATAATTCTTTTGGCCCCACTAAAATTAAGAGTGATGACTTCAGAAGTTGTTTAACTTTAGAGACAAGATCCCTTCACTGTATGAGATCACAGGTCAAGCAGGCACTTCCTGACAATATCATCCTTTACTACCCTTTTAATCTTTCACTGTCCCCTTTCTGCCCTCCGTCTCTCTGTAGTTTCTGTAGGCAACTCTGTGGAATTTTTTAATGTTAAATATTATTTCCTGTCACATTGTAATGCACACTAGCCGACAAAATAAGCCATTTGTAGGTAGATTTCCCCAAATTATCAAAAATATCATGTAATCATATAGACACCGGTTCAAGTATCTGTCTAGTGGACTGGGATCAGGATGAGGGCCTGGTTTGCATTAGTTCTGACTACACAGGAGCAGAATGACTCATATTTTACTGCCCTGAGAGAGGCAAGCTGTGATGGGGCAAACTGGGCATTTTTCATTGCTGCAAGACTTGAGCTTGTAGTCATTTAAATGTTCTTATTTCCTGCAAAACAAAACCTCTTATACTATTCACGATGAGTGCACATTAAATCATGGGTCAGAGGTCAAGCGCCCCTCAATGTTGCCATGTCTGCTTATATAAGAAACTTTTGTTTTAAAATAGTCACTTACAAGCAGAATATGGCTGTTCTTTTTGTCCAGAATACAGCTGCGTATTTGGGCTTGATAGTGCATGAAACTCAAAGCTCAATAAATGTGATCAACCACTAACAGCAGTTGTCAAATATCCCCACCTTCTGTTCATACTGCACTCTGCATGTTGTTGCAAATTGCAGTTGTTTGTTTATCCTTTTGAAGCACCTCCTCTGCCCGAGTGATGCATAAATGCATGCCTGTTGGTTTATATGCATAAGAGATTTATTCATTGAGATGATTTTGTAAATGAATATTAATTTAAATATATTTAAATTCTAATACAAAAATTAGCATAATGCAGTAAAACCCATTTTAATGCATGTTAACACACATTTATGTTACAATAAATGAGATCAATGAAATAAATCAGTTCTCCCAGATGCATATACACCCCCGCCCTCTGAAAAGAAAACTATCAACACTTTTTTCAGCAGGGTCACTGTCTGTCTAATTTTCCACCCAGAATGCCCATTCATTCAATGACATTCAAAGATTCACTAATTAAAAAACAAAAGAACTTTTTTTTAGATAGTCTCTCATATCAGCATCATAAGTTTAGTACTAGTGTCCATCACAGCATACTGACAAATGTGGGACCACTTAGCCACATATAAACAGTTACATTTTTAGTCTATCCAGAGAACCAGACAGTTTATTTACAATAAAGGCGCCATAGATCTGATTCAGCTATATGAATACAAAGCCACATCTAAAGTAATTATATTCATATTTGTTTTCATTTTCAAGAAAAAGCAGCACCACATATAGCACTGTATTCAGTTTGATCTTCTTGGTGAGAACCAGCTGTCATTCTGCATGATCCAATAATGAAACAAGGGTTTTCTTGAGGACCTAGAAATAAATGACAGATTCTTCTCCATATGGAAGCAATGTGCAGCAGCACATGTGAAGACCAACAAGAATCACCCCTGGATTTGAGCACCATTTTAAGTAATAGATAGTGAAGTGTTTTGTTCCACACAAATGTACATATAAGACCAGATGGATACAAAAACATCTACATCTGCATTAAATATATTTCTTATTCTTCTAGAATGTTCTGATTTCAGACCTAACAAATGTAAACAGTTCAACTCACAATTTGCTGAAATGTATAGCACAACACTAGAAAAGGACATTTTCCATAAGAATCATTTGGTAATCCCTAAAGGCTCCGGTATAGAAGACACTTTAATAAACTAGGGAAAGCTTACAGTTAAAGGCAAAATAATGCACACATCTCATTTTTTTAATAATCAAAAGGAGGTTGAGCAGATCTCGGGGGTAGTTATACTATACTGACATCTAGTGGTAACAATATAGACTCTTGGTACCACTTACAGTGGAAATGCAATAATAGTCAATATACTTCATTGTGAATAAGCTGCATCACAGATCATTGTTTAAGGTGTTTAGTGCAACATAAAATCTTAATACTGAGTTAGAAAAGTCATATGTCTGCTTTTAATATTTTCAACTACTTTATTTTAATACTACTAACATCATCCTCAAAACATCCAACATGCTGTTATGGCTGTGGAAAGCCATGGGACCCTCAGCGCATAGACCATGGAACACCTGGGCCCCTTGGTGCATACAGTGCAATCTTAAATGAGGGCTCACCGTTGGGAGTAGTACACTGCAAGCTGAGCACACACAGCTGAACCCCTAACTGGCAAGAGATGCCCCAGGAGACTCTCACAGAATCACCATCAATCACAGAGGCTATAACACAACACCACAACTGCAAGTTCTGTGAATTAAATATTTACTGTTTGGAGAAGAATTTTGGTTAAACTTGTAAGAACCAATGGTTCACTGCATTGTCACTAACACGGACAAAACTAATGCTGCTAAATCCTTACAAAATGTAATAGTTAAAGCTGTGTAAAGCTGTTAATGCAATTGCTTATCTTAGGAAAACCATTAAAGAGAAGAGCAGGAAGCATGTTATTTGTATGTTGCTGTTACTTGATACTTTACATTATTAGAACTGTGGATATGTTTATATAATTGGCTACTACTCAGCATACCTGATATCTAAATAACAGGTTCTTATTGTGATACATTTACATAGAACTACATTGTTTTAAAGAAAGAATAGTTTCATCTGGATGGACATATTTGCAAATGCTGATTGGGTATAGAACAAACTATAAAAACACCACCTCATAAACCGAAGTATTAGAAATGGAACAGTTTTTGTGTCTCAAAATGTATCTCAAAATGACATTGACAGCTTAAACATCTGCCCAGGATTACAAACAAGTTAAAGACAAACACACAAAATCTTTTTTTTTGTTTGAGTTTATTATAATTGCTTCCCTCTTATCCCAACTGTGGTTTATAACACAATCATTTCACTAAATGAAAAACACTGAAACACTATCATTTCTGCTGTTTGCGTGATAAACCTTTACACAATCTTAACTTTCCCAAACTCCTTGTGCCTGTCACTGATAATTAAGCCTTTTACTGGGACATATTTCCAGGCCTTAGAGCACTGCTGAAGTAGAGAAAAGAACCAATAGTATGCATCCAAAAATAACGTCACGCACTTGCAGGCATGAACTGATGAAATCTTTAACCTGGAGCTCAAAATACTGAGTTGCTTAATTTAGATCCATATCACTCCTCCGCCATCTGTTTCTTTTTGCAGAGAGAAATTTAGGACTAATACTATACACTGCAAAATACCTGAATACTGGAAACCTGAGAGATTTACTAAGTTTGAGATGCCAACACATACATTTTTCAATACTGTACAGTCATACAATACTCTCCTCTGACCTAAGGCTTCTTTCTGTATGAGCGCTATACTTCCAAAAATAAAAATTGGTCTCGTATCAGGGAATGTGGCAAGATGACAAACAACACAAACATCCAAAACAGCTGAAAATACCTTTAGGGAAAATCCTCTGCCCAAACAAGTGCCTTTTCAATTGCTAACCTCTCTTATCGCAAACATATTGATCAAAACTCAAGTACAACAACATCCATAGGAATCAAAACTTTATCAAAAGATAAAGTTCCTAATCTCTATACAAAACAATATTTTGGGGTAACTAAATTATTTAAACTATGAAAACACTACATTTGTATAAACATAAATGCAAGGTGCATACAGGATTGTACAGAATGTGAATTACCATGTGTACTGGTACTGAAGCCCTTTAATGCACAAACTGTGCCTGTCCATAAGTACATACAAGACAAAAGTTACAAGGTAACAGCTGCAGCATTAAATCAGTTTGTTTTATATCAAAGAAACACAGAGTTTGTTCCAGGAATAATCAGGGACCACTACAACACAGCTCATTAGCTAATGCAAACTCAAAGTCACTCTGTAGAATTATCCTCCTTTCTTCCTTTACTGCCAAAAAGATGTAACAGTAGTAAGCTTTTGTTGTGTAAACTACTAACATTTTTGCTGCTACTATCCAAAATAAATGTTGTAAACTTGCAGAAAGTACAGAATGGTCAGGTAAACTAAAACTACAAAATAATACTTTCAAACTTCAAAACCACAAAAAGATGTGCCAAATAAATCTATTGTTCAGTTACATTGTATATTTGGTCTGGATGCAATTTGATCCAAATAGGAAATGTTTTTGCAGTCTGATGAATGCGAAAGGACTTTCTGCCTGGTTGCCGGCCACCTCAACAAGTGCCAAGCTGTAAAAGCAACATTCTAACCTTAGCCTACCTGAGACATGCAGGCTTTAGCACAAACACAGATGTACATAATGCCAGCAAACTAGTCAGCGTCATTTATAGAGGTAATCTTCTATGGCTGTTGCCTGATTCGCAACAGTATAAGGCCTGTTGGCATTAATAAAAATCACTGAAGTTTACTGCAATACGTAGAGCATTTAAAACCTTTACCCAATAATAAATGATAAAAGTGCATTTTTATAATGATGAAAGGAACGAATGCAGAAAATGACTGAAAAACAAGTGTGTAGAAAACCTCAGTGATTTGTGAAGGTCCAGCATCTTATAACTGATTAACAGAATCGATTCTAGGTGTTTTGTGAAGGCTGTGGCTTTGGTGACGTTTTGAAACTAAAAGGTAATATTTGTAGCAGAAGCCCTCACTCAACCAGTCAATCAGCTTCTGTTCCTTACGAGCTCATGGGCTTGATGGCAATAGGACACTCCTCCCCCATGGCAGACAACACAGAGACCTAAGAGAGTGACAGATATGGAACTTCAGCACAAGATCAGAACTTTAAGCCTCTTTTAAAAAGTACTTTGCTTTTACCTACATAGCCGACTGATTGATAAAAACTAAAGTTATATGAAAAACTCTAAAATTATAAATAAATTACAAAACTTTATCAAAACAGTCTGAAACACTTTACAAACATATGTTAGCACATAAAGAACAGCCACAGACCAAAAACTCATCCCCGGATTCAAATTTGCCCTCGATTTCTTTTCCTAGATCTCCATCAGGAAGCTTGAGGTCCTCACGCAAATCTCCATTGTCCTTCAAGAGGGAAAGGTAGCCATCTGTAATGCCAACCAACTGTGCCAAAGGGGAGAAGGGATGTTATTCCACAATATCACAAAATGGATAACACTACATGACTTTTCCTATGTAATGCAAGTTCTTAAAGCCTGGACTTCAGTTTAATCCAGTACAGTTCTGGTCCATGATGGTCTTATGCATAACCAAAGACTGAAACATGCCTGTACTATGGCATGCATAACATTTATGATTATCTGCAGTCAATGATTTAAAGAGGTTTTAAAAAATGCATCTACTTCAAAACCAAAAGGCAAACCTGGAAAGACAATACATATAAATACTGCTTAATAGCATCAACCCCAACCAATGGTTGCTCATACAACCCCACAGTTGGGGTCTAATAAAAGCTTGACAATGAAAAGATGTTTTACTACTGCTCTTATCTGAATGCAAATTTTATCACCATGAACAGACCTCAACTCCACCACACCACCCAGCCCCACGCCCCAAGATAAAACTGGATGCAAGGAATTGCAAACACACCATCCCTCGAATCAGATACATGCAAGAAAAATTCAATGAATGCTCAATAAATGCCTTTAAATCCAACAGAAAGGGTTTGTGGTTGTTAGGATAGAAGCAGCATCATTTATCCTCACCAATAATAGCCAAAACATGACAAAAGCCAACTACAGTCTTCCACATGTAAATATGATTAATAAACATTGATAAACAAGGCCTATAATGTTTACTTACTTGATAGTCAAGTCTCTTGATGTTGGGAACATCCATGTTGTGGGTAGAGGGGCATATGTCTTCATTCTTCTTTCCAGTAAATATGTCTATTCCAACCATGTGAACCTGATAAAAATAATTAGATCTCCCTTAGTGATTTTTACACCATGCCTTACAAAATGTGGCATTTCATCATAATCAGTTCTAAGGGTCTAGCAGCTTTAAGTTTATCATACCTTGGCATGTCCATGTTTACCAGTCTTGGAGGTAGACATCTCCACAATCTTGCAAGGACGTCCTTTCAGCACCACATAGCCATTCTTGCGCAGGGCGCTGCACTGCATGGGGAAAGTCAGTGACGCTCCAGCATCACCACTGGTGAAATCAGTATCAAGATCAGCCATGATGGGTGGATTTAAGAGGATTCTGTGCAAAAAGGTCAATAAAAAAATTCAATTATATTGTACAAATCATTCCATTACAACCCACGTGGGGTGCTGGTATTTTATAACAATACCATGGCATTGCCTTGTTGCACGTGTCCAAAACAACATGGCAGCACCATGCTAGTTTTTAATACTTCTGTTGTTACGTAACGATTACTTCCAAAAGAAAAATGCTTGATTCAGATAATAGATTATCTAATCTCCGTTAATCATAGACTAGATCGTGATTACAATATTAAACGTAAGTCACTTTAAAAGCAATGCAACGTTACAAATACATCTGCAGTTTCCGGTAATGAAATCACACACAACGCGGTTAAAACATTCGCTGTTTGCTTAAATGACAAAAAAAATCATATTGGAAAAATAAGACGGTCTCTTAATCTTCCACCAACACAATATGCAGATCTAATGTAACATTTCACTAAGACCACGAGTTTCACTCCACTGTAAGAGCCAAAAAATGCGGCGGCGTTTTACAACCTAAACTTGCTCAACTAAACGAATTCTTTGTCGATGTTGTAAATGTGACCAAATCTACTAAATATTACCTGCTAAATACTACACCACTAAATTCGCTGAATTTAAAACATCCAGATCCAATGTACGTGTTTGGGTGGTATGAATGAGAGTTTACAGCTGCACACAAAGTTAACCGGAACAGAACTGACCGACTCGTTTAAAACCGCTTTCAGATATCATTATCTGTATAAACATCGATTTTGCTACGGGATCAAACCAAATCTACGGCACATCGTTCGTAGCGAAGTAAACAGAGAACTTTTGCAGGCCGTTACGCTATTCGTATCTTTTCATTAGCTTGAGAGACAGAAAATAAACCACAACTTCACACCCTGAATCTCCGATCACACAATCAACGATTTCGCCGAAATCTTCTTTCAGGCATGTGTGCACCCACTGTACTGTACTTACAGGATTGACTTATAAATGCTGCGATGCTGGAGTAGAGAGCATTGAAAACGCCAGTCATTCACTTCTAACAAAAGACGACGAGGTTTGCGCAGGCGCACACACCTTTACTGCAACGCGCCGCTCGTGCGGGAGGGAGAAACTGCTTAGCTGTCCCATTAACAACTGCGCTGAGAGTGTCTTAAGAAAACCCACATGTGCAAACAGTTAGAGGACATCGGCAACAAAAAAAAACATACACATTTCTCAGTCTGGTTCATGCATGCACGCTAGGCTGTTTTTTGACATCCTTACTGCAGAACTGAACAGCACTGAATAGGCGAGGAGGTTAGTGGTATGCCTCATAGTGGTGTGTTTTCTACATGTCACCGGACACTATCTTTTTAGGCGACAGCAAAAGTCCCCTAAACCAAATTATAGATTGTTTCATCACTGAATACTTTTTAACATCAGTCATGCATATTCTAATGTGTATGTGACGTGTCAGTACTCATAATGCGATGCCAAGGGTCAGTGAGAGGACAGCCATACATTACAAATGAAGAGTTGTAGCTCATCAATTTGTCATTGTATTATTGTTTACTTAACCTGTCTTTTTGTGCTTTTTTAATTTCCCAAAAATTAATGATGATTCTGGAAATCTGACCAAACTGAATAAGGTAATATAATTATATAAATATATTATAAACTTTGAAGTCCAGGAGCCACCAGCAGTAAACTAAAGTAAAGATGGTAATACCGTCTTTACCAAGAAATATACCAAGTTTTATTTTAAAGGTACATTCTTTTAAAAACTATATATATATATATATATATATATATATATATATATATATATATATATATATATATATAAATAATATTTTAATAATATATATATTGCTTAAAACCATTTATGGGTATGAAAATACTAATGTGCCTAAGACTTTTGCATAGTACTGTGTGTATGTGTATGTGTATGTGTGTGTGTGTGTGTGTGTGTGTGTGTGTGTGTGTGTGTGTGTGTGTGTGTGTATATATATATATATATATATATATATATACATATACTGACTATGAAAACAAACTATTAAACAACTATGAAATATTATAACTATGTAATTTCATGAATTATTCAATAAATCATTTACAAAAAACATCTGATGACTTAAAAGTATCTCCATGGAGACTGAAAGGTCAAACTTCACCTTTGTCATCATTTAAATTAAAGATCACATTTAATGCCACAGGTGCCACAATATACTCTGGTGTGAGGTTAAAAATGCATATATTTGCATAGTTGAAACAGTACTTTAAAATATTTAAATCTTACTACGCTGAAAAATAAAATATTTTCAAATGTGACCATCGCATTACCTGCAATGTGCTATATAAAAGACACTTTTAAAGTTATACAATATACTGTATGTTATACAGTGTACTGTAACTTTGAACATATAAAAAAATCCATAATTCCAATATCAGATTCATAAAAGTCAAAGTACCCTGTTTACGTTTCTTACTCCATAATTATGCAGTTGTGTTTAGGTAATCTGTGTACCTGTGTCTAGACCACAAGAGGTTATGACATCACTGAGCTCTCAGTGTGAGGCTCCATACACCAGATAAGTTCTGTGAATGCAGAAACATTCTTCATTCCACAGTTTTCATAGAATCTACTTTTGGCTGAGGACCATCTCAGGCCTCCAGAGAGCTCTTGAGCTGTTCCATCTCAGTCTCATCTTGGGGTTTGGAGTGGGAAGCACCTCGTTTGCACTGAAAGACGGCTGCTATCTCCTCAAAAGTCTTCCCCTTTGTTTCAGGCACACGTAAGTAGGTAAAAATAGTGAACCCGAACAGAAGAACTGCAAAAATTATAAAGACATAGCTCCCACAGACTCCCTACAGACCAAAGCAGAGTTAGAGGGTAAGAGTTTTTTCTTATTTTAAAAATAAAATTAAAAATGAAGTTTATTTGATGAACTTTACCTCTAAATATGGGAAAAACATGCCAATAATGAAATTGCTAGTCCAATTGCAGCACCCAGCTAATGCAATGGCTGCTGGGCGTGGCCCCTGGCTAAAGAGTTCAGCCACAATGAACCATGGGATAGGACCTGGTCCAATCTCAAAGAATGACACAAACAGGAATATGGCTGTCATACTGAGGTAGCTCATCCATGAGTATGTGTCCTGAGAGGCAGACGAATTAAGAATGAGGCATTAAAAAGAAGCACCATATCTCTACTTTCCAAAACTGGTTTTTGACTTTGCGCTCATTGATTCAATGTAGTTTAAAGTTGTTTCGATAACAGCAGCTCAACTTTATCAAGTTTATAGCTTAAAAAGCTACAGTTTCAAAGTAGCTTTCTAACACTGGCTGAAACACACAAACACAGATCCACTCAAAACACACCTGAAAAGCCATGCCCACTGTCATAGCCACAGCACAGACGCACATTCCTCCTAAACCAATCAGAGTGAGAGTTCGCCTGCCTGCCCTGTCCACCAAAACCACCTGCAGATACATATGGAAACACAAATGAAAGATGATTTTTCAGTGCAAAAATGATCTATAAATTATCCATATGCTCAAAGACTTAATCAGAAAATGACTTTGGCCTAGTTCAAAGCATCAAATGAAACATTGTTCTGAATGGATTATTTGAAAGGCTCCCGGCTCGTTACTGAAAATTGTTTTCACTTGCAGGCTGCCCTTGAACTGACAGAGATAAACACTGCAAAGTCCCCGATAAGATCTGGCTGCTCTCCAGCTCTGTGGCTAGAGAGATGGCAGGCAGGAACAACCTCTATAGCTCCAACAGTTATTCAACTGCCTGCTTATCAAAGATGTGGTGCCTCACTAGGTCACAAAACTGTTACGTGTAAACATGCTCAGGACTAATAACAGCAACACAAATGTGTATGAATCTAAATTAAATAAGTGACAGATTTTTCATAACATTTACAATTTTTGTATTGCAGAGATATTTGTTCCAATTAATTTGAAATTATTTAAGACATCACTCCCAAGTTGCTGGCCAAAAGCGTTTAGGGAAAGTAAGACTCTAGAGACAACACCACTCTGCTGTTTCCAAGAAACAAGAGCCTGTTCCTCAGCAGCCAGTGTTTGCCTTTAAATTAGTGTCTGTTTACCGACACAAGGGTGAAAATGATGTTTATAACTCCCACTCCAATAGTGGCATACACAGGCTGGCCGACCCCTGCTGTCTGGAAGATCGCAGTAGAGTAGTAAAAGATCTAAACAAATAAAGAAGATTAAATATTACTGTTGTTAACTAGACAATGGTTGTCATAAAATGTCAGTCAAAATGATTTTATCAATGTAATAGGAGGTAGATTGAATTTACAGCATTAATGCCAGAGAACTGCTGTGATAGATGCATCATCAGGGCCACAAAGAGCTGCTGGCGATACACAGAGGAACGAAGGAGCCTGTGGATGGACATTTGGGCTTCTTTCATGGCTTCTTCCTTCTCTGCCTGCATCTCTGCAATGTCTTTGGATGTGTCATAATCCCCCTTTAGCCTTTTCAGACCTACCAGAGATACAAGGGGCAGTGGGAATTGAGTATCATTATTCTGTCTGGGCTGTCCTTATATTTTTGTTTATGACGCTTTTGTACAAAGTGACTTACAGAGCATTCAACTTATACATTTTATTAGTATATACATTTCCTGGGAATCAAACTTATGACATTGGCATTGGTAGCACAATTAAGTGTCAGAAATCTCAATTAGGTCAGGGAGCAAGGAGACATACTGTTGCATGCCTCTTCCTTTTTGCCTAGTTTGATGTAGAGATATCGAGGGCTTTCTGGACACAGAAGCAACAGTAAACTCTGCAGGACAGCCGGAGCTCCAGACAGACCCAGCAGCACCGGCCACATGTCACCATTTCCCAGCAGGAAGTCTAGACCATTGACCTGAAGAATACAAGGACATCTGCACCCATCTTACACCTTCTAATATGAGCCAACAAAGAATGAGTAACAGAAGGATCAAATGAATAAACTGCAATACATTTTAAAATGATCAGAACTAAGAGCAGATAATTTAACATCTAAAACATAAAATTGAAAAGCTACAGTATTACCAAAGCCTCAGTGTTTTTGTTTCTGTTATAGCTGATGATTACAAACAGATGTTAATTGATCATCACATTTGTTCTCACTATGAACATTTGAATGTACTTAATTTGTGGATTAGGTCTGTTTTATGATAAACACTCACTTGGCTGAGAAGGATGCCAGTTACAAGAGCCAGCTGATGAATTGTTCCCAAAGCCCCTCTGTACTTTACTGGGGAAATCTCCCCAATGTACATGGGCACCAGGCCAGATGTCAATCCTGTAAGATTCAAACATAAACAAATCAAGTAGCATTGGTAATAGTAGAGTCAAACATTATTAGCAACAGTAAATTGTATCCATGTATATCTTGTGCCTGGGCCAATGCAATGCATCCTTTTCTTGGTGGAAGCTTTATGCTAATCCGGAAGTAAATGATAATATCAGTTTAATTATCTTACATGTAGATTAGTTTAGCTTCCGCTAAAAGAAGCCATTACACTGTAGTACTCAACTCAACAGTTCATGTATTTATTTATTTGGTAAGCCATGTCATAAGCAGGATAATGTACAGGCAGCCAGTCAATGCACAATACAGCACTTCAGGATAATACAAGAACTTTGCTTTGCATTGAGGTCTCAATCACCCTGTTGGGGTTTACTTCATGATAATGACCAGCTGATTGTGCATTATCCCTTACATATGTACATTATCCCTTACATAATTGATTACATTAGGCTGGTTACTGGAAACGTTTGCCATCTGCCAAGTGCATTGTATAGTAGTAGTGTATTCTCTCAGGTTTCTGTGAAGGGCAAAGTTCTCTGCCTTACCACAATACAGTCCCATAATAGCACGTCCTGCTATCACCATGAGGTGAGGTGTGCCCATCTTAGCCAGGCCCATGAGCAGCCCTGCGGTTATAGCCAGGACATTTATAGCCAGCATGCCTTTGATCCTGTAAAATAATGTTGGTTTTTACAGAGACCCACAAACAAGAGACACATTCAATCACATCTGAGCATTTAAAACTTCATTCAGTCTCCCACGGTACAGGAAGCTCATAAACTGTAATGTTACTTTAACTATTTATTTTTTACCTCCTCAGCACTGAGTGGTTTCCTTTTAATCTTATTGTACCTAATAAATAGCATGCTAACAGATACTCCACCTTCCACGGAAGTCGCTAACAAAGCCCACCAGAAAGGAGGACACCATGCCTCCAATGGAGAACACGGCCACTGACAAAGACCAGTACATGACCACAGTAGGATCAGTTGGCACTTCATGTTCTGTAGTGTTGCCTCCTTTACGAGTCAGTTCTTCATGATAGACACCAAGAGATCTAGCGTAGTGCCTCTCAATAACCTTAAACACAAAATGACAAAATCCCATCCTGATACGATTGTTAATAATAGTCCTTTCACTTGGACTTAAATAGTTTGGTGTTTGGTGGTGAATATGTGAAGAGGAAGATAGGCCGTTTGCTAGTATGTAGGTTGCAATGTACGATGCACTGGGAGAAATAAATTGCACTCTGATCCCTGACTAACCTTCTGCGGTGCATTGATGACTCCCAAACTGTATCCTATCTGCAGAGAACCAAGTGTGGCTGTGAACACAGCTAGAGCAAGTGTGCCTGTTAACTGCTGTAAGACATAAAGACAGAACCTATAAACACACAAACACACATGGCCACACATTACCATTCTGTATGATCTAAGCTTGTTTCCTTATGGGGACCTAAAAATTTAACCAAAAGTTACTGGTATTACTATACTTGGGGGGGACAATTGGTTTCTATAACATAATGAATATCAAGACCACACACACACACTTGATTTTTTCATGGTTGACTTTCCATCCAATTTCCATTTATTTGTTTTTATATCATTTTATATGTAGAGCTACAGTTATATTGTTTTCTATTCCTTAATCCTAATGTAAGATTTATATGCAAGATTTACAGAATTTACAACATTGTTACATGAATTCATACATTTATTATGCTGTTTTCCTGATTAGGATCATAAGTTAGTTCTAAAAATATAGTTAATTTCTGGTTTTACTCTTCTTCTAGGGACATTAGGTCCTTGCAATGCGGGCAGAACCAGATGCACAAATTAAGAAAGCCATGCCAATATAAAAAACAAAAAATGAAATTCTTAAAAATCAAATTTCATAAAAATGAAGGTACCTTAAATAGTAATGGTAAATGTCTTGTACTAAATAAAACAAATGTTTATAGCATAGTTTAAGGTATAATATAATGACTACAGTACTAACAACAATACACACAATAAACTCTACTAACAAGTACTGACAGTTAACAAACAATATAAAAATGACCAGCTCCTGCCTGGATGTGTAAGATGTGTACGAGTTATTCCTTTGTCCATTTACAACTAAATGGCTCTTCGTTTAGTCTAAATCACAGTAACATTAATGATCAACTCAGAAACAATCACAGCCTGAACAAGCTCAGCTGCCACTGTTCTGCATCTCATAAAGAGCAAATTCAAAAAAGCATTCGATGCCACAAAAATAAATTCTGAGCCAATAAGTAAAACTAAATGACCAAATTAAATAAGCTGATAAGTGCTGATAATTTTCTAAACATACATTTTGAGTATTATACTTGCTTTTATTATTGTAAAGATCGATTAAATCGATTTACCTTCTCCATTTTGTTGGAAGCGTGAGGAACAGCTTCTCCTGCTTGTTAATAATAGCTTCAAGGTTCTCGGCTTGTTTCTCAATAGCCAGTAAATGATCAATCGTGTCACAGCCACACATTTGTGCTGTGGAGAAGAGACCTCAT
This sequence comes from Chromobotia macracanthus, assembly GCA_036877525.1. Taxonomy (NCBI): domain Eukaryota; kingdom Metazoa; phylum Chordata; class Actinopteri; order Cypriniformes; family Botiidae; genus Chromobotia; species Chromobotia macracanthus. The sequence goes on from JAZGTH010000013.1 coordinate 3,843,277, forward strand.
GCGGCCATTGTGCTGATGGCTATGTATTACCTTAGCGTTTATATGGTGCTTAATGAAAATCATTGTCTCACAGACATTTCAACTACTTGAAAATGACTGTGATAACCTAATGATGAATGTTTGTGATGTAAATTTTAAATAATGTCAGCTGTCTGCTTTACTGGCTTTTTCGGATCAGCGTAACAAAAGTGGTTGAATAAAACATATTGTGCTTGAGCAAGAAGAGTTAATATAACTAATATCAAAGAGCAAAGTCTGAGGGTCGTCTCAGCTGTCAGCAATATTGGTGCCTTCGTAAGCTACGTGACAACAGCCAAAGATTCTTCAAAAAGGAAGGGAACACAGCCAAGGTAAATAAAGGTACTTATCTGTTTTTATTTTTTTCTTATCATAAAATAAAACAAACAACAAAAAAACATAGTGCTTTTATCACTGTTGAAGAACCAAAAATTGGTTTACAGTTCTCAAAAGAATGACAACCATTAAAAACATTAAGACAGACAAATTAAGTAACCATTCTTGAGTGTCAAATAAGGTTGTTAATTAAAAGAGCTCAGTGAGGTAAGAAGTTTCTGCCCAGCACTGGCCAACACAGTGTTTCACACAGCAGACATACATCAGCAGGACATTATTGCTAAAAAACTTCTCATTTCGTCACCATTAAAATATTGTTTTTTTGCTATGTAAGAGACGTGAAAGAAATAAATATCTTTATAGTGTGCAAACATCAAGTGACATTGAGAAAATCTAGGCAAACAAACAAAATGAAAAAAGCAATAAACAGAAATAAAAAAGATCTTATAAAACAAAAGCAATACAGTATGGATAATATAAGTCCTCTGTTGACCTAACAGTTGACCAAAAGATCAACATTTCTGACATTATTGGCCAGTGGTTTGTTTATAAATTAATTGTGAGTTGTGAGTTTTACATCCTTGTTGAAAAAGACCCCTACCCTTTTTGGAATGTTTTCAGCCCCGGGTAATGTTTTTAGACATTTATTTAACATTGTTACAAAATAAAAGTACAACAAACTATAGCTTAACACAACAATGGCAACTCTTCACAATGAAGAGAGGCTTATGTTAACAACAGCCCGAAGTGAGGGCTGAAACACGGCATATGAATATTAGATGCAGAAATGGAAAAATCAATGTGCCTCTAATGATTTCGTTCACGCAGGTTAACTTGTGCTATAGGCACCATAATGAAATCTAAATTAAATTCATTATTTCTCAAACGTCACTGAAATACAGGTGCTTAGATTTTTTTTGTTGTTTCTTTATATTTTTAAATTTAAGACTCACAGAGATTTTGTCGATATCAGATATGTTGATCTGACATTAACATCATACAACATCTGATCCAGTGTCTACACAATACATGCAAACAGTGAGCAGGAAGTTTTTTCCCCATGTATGTCTAAATCTGGCTCTCATTCACGCTCACGCAAACGCTTGTGTTCCTGTTTCATCATGTTTAAAACATTCCAAAAGAGGACCAGAAAAGTTGAAGAAAGAATTCAAAACATGGTTTGCAACAAAGAACCGGTCATGACCCAGGCAGTAATGTTATTGGCTAATTCCATCTTTTCAACCTCAAATCTAAAACAAACCGATCTACATTTTGATACAGTACTTTGGATAATGTACAGTATATGGATCTTGTTGACAATATACAAATGAGCACCAGGTGTTGTGTTTTTGACCATGTTGTTCTCCTTTGAGAAATGGGATCAAACTGGCATCACAGATATTTGTAAAACTGCCAATATCGGAAAGTGAAACATCAAGAGACTAAAGCTTTGTCTTAGCCTGAGTGCTAATGTCATTCCCACATTTTTTATCTTTTAAATACTGTCCGATTCTTTACAATCATGCAAATGACTAAAATTATTTGAAAACTGAAATAAAGTCAATCAGAAGCCATAGGAAAACAGGGCAGGTAGGTAAAGGGGGGAAATACCGAAAGAACTGATAACAGGCTTTCCCAGAGGCCACAAATAAGGTCTAAAACCAAGTTCGAGCCAATTGGCTCCCTCTTCTGGGGACTTCATTCCCACACATCTTCATTAGCAGAGCCAGTGCTTTCCTATAGTAACAGACCCATGTCTCAAAGCTCATTCCTTAGAGTCTTTTTTCTTTTTTAGACCAATGTGTCAATGTTGCGTGCACTCATAGAATGTTGAGAGGAGAAAAGGCTCCACAGTATTCGGTCAGTAGGAGCTTCACCAGTTCATCAGAGAATTTCTGTTGAGCGTCATAAAAAACACTTGACTGCTGCCGCCCGATCGGACAGAGGCGAAGAACACCTGCAGGAAAAAGACTTTAAATTTAAAATATTCTGTATTTTCACCTTAAATATTAATAACAAAATGGCAAACTGTTCTGAATAAAACAGCCTATGGTAGCTAAACTGATTCAGATGGTGATTTAAGTTAAAACCATCTTAATGCATCTTATTAATCAAAATAACGTATGTTTGGGTCTTTTCATGCTGTTCTGGGCATTTACAAGATAGTTGTGTCCAAAGAACATGCTTGGCAGGTTAGCATGGGACCATAAGTCCTTGCTGGTAAATGTCGTAAAATCACTTCCACTCGAAATAAGTTGAGTTCTGACTAAATCAAATCTTTGCAAGCAACATTGTGTCAATACTACGGTATATAATTATAGTATTGTATTAAATACTGATATAGTTTGACTTGTGCCTAAACCCTTTTGAAGGGCTTTTAAAAGCACAAAATGTACTTAAATTTTGTCTGCTTTTGACATCATATAGTAGCTCAAGAATGTTACTAGAGGAGGTTTGGACGGCACACATTTTTGTGGTTTTGGCTGGTTACCTATCATAACAACACAGCCAAAATGATCTACTTGCAACTAACATTAAAACCAGCCAAGAGCATCTTGGAATTCAAGATGGACAAAATATACATTAGAATGTATATTCTTCACACTACTGTGAAGGGCTCTAAATGAAGAGTCTAACCTTGTCATTCCTCTCACAGAGGAACTTGAGTCTCTGAGCTCTCTTGTGCATGAAAACCCCATCCAAGTGTCCTGTCTCAACTGAGCGGATCTCAATGGCTTTCTCTCCCCAGCCCATGATCTGGTTGGAGTGGATATAAGCTGCAAAACAGAAGATATTTTTGATCTCTTATGCATGGACTTCATCTCAGACAATAAACCTATTCAGTTCCCAGTCAATAAAACTTATTAGGGCTTTTACACTGCACTAAACCCTGGGTTATCTTCATCATGAACCCAGTGTTAACCAAAGGTAGAGGAACATTTCAGACTTGTAATTTAAAAGCAGGGTTATCACTGCATTTTACCCAGGGTTATGAAACCCTGCTCTGAAACACGGTTAGCACCTCTCAGGGTTAACCCATCTTTGCAGTGCCATGTGAAATGATGTAAATCATGAATTCCCAGGTTTAACTCTTAACCCCTCGTAGAACAGTATAAACAGTACGAAACTGTTTACCTATTTTAAGTGTTAAAAGCCCTTTTATCTAGTATAAAAGTATAAAAAAGTCATCACCCCACAGCAACAATCACATAGTTTACAAGGCTGATGATTAGACAAAAATCCCTGAAAAGACGTCACTGTGTTCACAAGCACCAACAGTAAGCACCCAACCTGCCCAACTATTAGGTTTTCTGTCCAAGCTCTACCCCATTGACATTGTTATGCATGATACAGCGTGCAGACAGCCCTAAATCCTCCAGCTAAAGTGATACACACACACACACATTCATATTTCAAAACGGGGAAGTTAAAGCCAAGTTTATATGTGGTGAACTTTGGATGAACTGTTTTATCTCCACCCACAAGGCAGAGGCTGTGTGGTGGCCCTCTGTTGTTTTTGTGCACTTCTGTTATCCATGTGTCCCTCAAGCTCTGCTCATGTGCTCCTGAAAAGAGCTGACACAGACACTGCTGCTGTGGTAGAGGACAGTCGGATATCAGTGCAAACGTGGACTCACACTAACATTACTCATTAAGACATACTGCAGGAAACATCCATTCTGATAAATATCATGAGACTAACTGTGTCTTCAGCTGTGAGTCACTGTTTTCTAAGCTGATACTTGTTCCATAGGCTATATTATTGTCATTCTGTAAGTGTGTGATTTTTATGCCACCATCCTCACTGAATCAAATTAGAAGAACAGATTTTTTTAAACACTCCATTGGCTGGCCAAACAGAATGACATAGACTCATGCTATTTATCAAACCAATATTGCTGTGTATGGCTGGCACATGCTCTCTTAAGGTAAATATTTGATCAATTGATTAAAACAAATGTATGTGGCTTATTTAACAGATGATTAATGATTAATGTAGACTCACCAACAGAGGTGGGCATCTCTCCCCATTGCAGGACAACATCTTTAGTGATTCTGCCGTAGGTGTTGACATAAACACCTTCGTCCTCATAACAGAGCAGCATTTCCATGCCATCAGTCTTAGGGAGCACCACGATGGCATGAGGGGTCACAGTGCTCTGAATCTAAAAGAAAGAGAGAGACACACAGAGAGGGAGAGACAGAGTTACTGGCAAATTAGGCTGCAGTTCCTAAGAAGAACATTAGAGGGCAACATACTGTTTTCCAGAAGACTTAGTTGCTAAAAAGGAATATCAGGGTTAAAGGGAATGTCACTAATACAACTAACACTAATTCTCTCCAAGACCACAATGAAGGCTTTTGGCACAAAGCCCATCTTAGATTAAAATGAAATGTAGTAACAGCTCCAGCTGGACTGATGAATTATATTACTAGGGAATTATTACTACACAGGTTATGCAATTACGAACACCTTGGAGCACTCATCATGGATAAATTGACTTTATTTTTATGCAATTTAAAGCATTTTTAATTCTTGCCAAACAAAGTCTTTGTAAACTTTCTATATAAATGAGGTTTAAAGAATACCTTTATATGCCTCATTATGTTCCTGAAATCATCTTTACACCACTCCACAGTGCTGTCAGGGGAGCATAATGTTTGTGCAGGCACATGTTTTTTTTACCAAGATTAGACTATAACCCCCAAGAGCGACATCACCAAGGGAACCTGAACCAATCAAGAAGAGGTTGCTCACAACCAGCTCCCCTACCCAGAATCATGTCTAAATGGTGTTTTTACCGATGTAAAACACAATTTTGCCATCATGCTGGTAGGTGTTTGAATTCAAAGCAACCTGCAGTGTGTGCAAGCTATACATTTTATGTACATGCATTTCCTGGGAAATGAACCTCTGAGCTTGACGTGAGCATCATGCTACAGCACTTACGGGTATTTATTTACATTAAATGGGCAGAGCTGGTAAATTATAAATTGTTTCCATTCCAATATAAAAAAAAAAAATTAACCATTTTAAGACTATAGAATCTTATATAGAAAATATAGTCTTTCAGTGTATATTACCTTCATATAAGATAATTTATAGAAATCCCCACATTTAACAATCAAACTACACACTTACATGTGAGGGTAAGTAGATATCGTATGGGTTCCCAGAATCCACATCAATCACATGAAAGCCCACACTTGAGCCATAGATGACCTTTAACCTTTGACCCTCTTCTACAGTCAGGTCCACCAGCTGAGGCTTGTGCTGCAGTTCTGTGAAAGACTGCCAGAGGGAAAAGCAGAATGAATTAGTTAAGGAGATACTGAACAGACTGGGGAATTGTTAAAGCTTATGCAAGCATTCAACATGCAGTTAATGCATGCAAACAACCCCTTCAAGGAAGAAAGATTTCCAACTGATTCTCACATCTTGATTAAATAGCGGTAAATGATACATGGCAGAAAGAATATATGAAAAGAAAGAAATAGGAGAAGAATATAGCAATATATAAATACAATTTTACCTTGAAAGCCATGAATTTATGGTACGGCTTGGGGGCCCATGCATAAATCTCTACAGAGCTCTTCAAAGCAATCACCAGGAATTTGATTCTCTCGTATTTCACTGAAAACAAAGTAAATCAGTCTTTCAGTCACCTGTAGCTCACAGTGGAAGTCTGTTATTTTCATACAAGAAGCAGACTGTCCCCTGCTGTAACCCTCCATGCTATTAGAACTGAACAGAATACGAATCCACTTCATTAGCATCAGAGATCTTGACTAGTCTGCTCTATCTTCTCAGTCTTAACAGACTCTGATCTTAAATGGAAGCTTGTCTTTTGACCCCAATATAAGCACTTACAAAACAGGCTCACACAGAACCACATTCACATTTGTGAGGCAAAAAACAAAAACTAAACCATGTGGGAACTTGAATTGTGTCAGGGCCCCTGAGGGCCCCAATCTCAAAACAATCATGTTTTATCAGCACAACAATTACAATTTCTTTACTCAAAACCACTTTAATGTTCAACATCAATGTTAATTTAAATCCCTTCTATTTAAACACTGGTTCACTTACCAACTTTATAGTGGATGCAACCTTCCAAATCACCAACAGTGATCCAGCCCTGCTTCTTCTCCACCTCTGGGTCATTGTGCAGTATTCGGTTTCTCAGCCATGACAAATAGTAGACACGTAGCTTGTTTTTCTTCCCTACAAACATCAGTGAGATGGCTGACATGTTTAACCATGATATGTATCCCCAGAAGTCACTCAAGGGCTGCCACCAGATTTTTGGCTCTGCGCTTTAATACATGGACCTAAATCTCATCTGACTGCTGTACATGACACAGAAATATGAACTTTTTGATGACCCTGTAAAGCATTTTTTTTATTGCTGACAAACCTGATATGGTGACCAGGACATTTAGACCCTCCAGCACCTCCATCTGTTGGAAGCGTCGGCGGGTGATGAGGTTATAGACCTTCCCCTGACCGCTGCGGTCCAGCAACATTAGACCATTCTCAGTCCCCACCAACAGGTTCACACCTGCGTATTCACAAATACCAACCTTAATGCTATGCAACATGATACAGTCACAGCCACAATAAACATGGATTAAAGTAAACTGAATGAAGAAATGCTCCAAAAATTAAACCCCAAAAATGTACCCCAAAGAGCAGCACATAGGATCTCGGAGTTGAAACGCTTCTTGTATTTGCGGATCTCTGGTGTGTCACTGTGAGGTCTGATGTTGGTGGGGTTGACATTGACAACAGAGATCTTGCGAGCTTCACTTAGCTTGGCTTGCTCCTGACGTAGAAGCTCATTAGCAAACAAAGCTGCAAATATGAGAAGACATTACATGACTTGAATAAGAAAGAATTAGTTCATAAATAAATGTTTGGAGAAGCAACAAACTTGTCCAGAGAAAGCAAAATTATTCTAACATGTTTTTTCTGCAATGTCAAAAGAACATTCAAGTTACAATAATCTTATTTCAAAGCCTGTTTCATCCAAAGTGTACAATTGCGTTACATAAACATTTTTGCTTTCAATGTATGCATGTATTGATAAAACTGTGCTTGTTGGAGGTGTTTACTCACCGGCTGCCGAGCTCTCGTCATTGTCATCTGTGGGGGAGGTCTGATACACATGAGGGTCCACAAAAGGAGTGAAGGAAGCTTTCGATCCACCGCCATGCCCAAACTGATAAAACAACAAATGAACCTTATCAGCAGCAGTGAGGAGATTTAACACCAGGCAAGCAGACAAACAACAGTCAGGGTTAGTGGCTGAAGGTACAACAGAAACACAATTCTTGTCTTTAGATGATTGACTATGACTTAGCAGGCAGAGCTCAGTTTTATTGTCCTTGCAAAGTCAATTTCAGACAAGATGCAAATTCATAAAAATGCAGCTTTTATCTAAAAAGAGAAACTTTACTGTATTAATGTTATGCATGATGATATCAAGTGTTTCTTAGGCCATTTTTATTGCTATTATATTTTATTGCACAGCTTTCTGAAATACTGGTTTTCGATTGCTATGACTGCTAAAGCTATATTTGACAGTTGTCCCTGACAACTAGCCTTCTACACCATGCTAGTTCCATGTCTCTCGTAGCACTCAGAGGCCAAAAAATAATTTCAACAAACAGGGGATGGAATTACAGAGCCAGACTAAAACTTGCATGGCTGAAATGAGCACCACAGCTAAATATATCAGTGTGTGCGCGCACCACTATGAGTTTTTTTTTTTTTTTTTTTTTTTATAATGGCAGTTTTCTACCTCATCAATAGAGTCCAGGTCCCGGGAATTGAGGCCAGTTGGAGTTCCTGATGGTGAGTGGCTTTGCTGTACCAGATCTGGAAGGTTCCCGTGACCTGCAAAGCCATTGCTCTCGCCATGACGCTGCCTCTCATTTTCCTATACGAGTAAAAGTTTGTTTTCACAGTTTCAGTGTGTGCGCAATCAGGGTTTGAGATGGGAAAAGTGAAAATACTAGCACATTTGACACAGTAAACACCATTTAACCAGGCTGGCATAGTAGCTTACCTCTCTCCTTCTCAAAGTGCCACCTTCAGATTCATCATTGTAGGAATCACCAAACGAATCATCATGGCTGCTTGTGAAAGACTCATTCCCCTGAATAGAGGGCCTATGAGAGACACACACAGAATTGTGTCTACACGTCAATATATATTAAAAAAAAATTATCTGCCAGTTTAATCCCTACTGTCAGACAATCTCTATTAGATAGAGAACAGGAAATGATAGGTAGGAAAATGGGAACAAGAACTTACACAAGCCAGACTCAAACACTAAATACCCAAATGAGCACCACAATGAGTATGCCCAAACAAAACAATGAATTTTGGGAGAACAGAAAGGGAAAAGCATGTGTGCTCACATGATTCTGGGAATGTCGCTGACTGGCACCGTGCCATCATGCCCCACATTATCACCATCCTCATCCTCACTGCTCTCAGAGTCCTCACTAGAAGATGAGTAGTCGGTCAGTTTGAGGGGCGGTCGATTGATCTCATCTATTCTCAGTTCCCTCAGTTCTTTAGCCAGAGCAGTCAGATCCTGAGAGAGAGAGAGAGAGAGACTGATTAGTGATAAGGGTCAACACTAAAATGGCAACATAAATCAAAATCAAAAGATTGTGCATTCCCAGAGTGAGATTGAAGCTTTTTTCAGCAGGATAATGCAATTATTGTGAATGATAAAAAGAATTGTTTAAGAATGATAAAAATACTGTAATCTTCCCACACACAAATACACCTTCAGTATCTCCCATGATAAAGAAAATTAAGAATGCTCAACAATAAAATGTATTCACGATGTATTTTGGAGCCCTCATGCAAAGGTCATCTCTAATCAGTTCACATTTGAACCATAATCTCTGCTTTTAGTCCAAAATAAGGCTGCCCTCTCATGAACTTTGGTTGCTATGGAAACAGCAAGGCTGCCAACAAGTGGCTGGGGTTATTTGTGCTGGAGCTCTGGAATCTGTGCCAAATGGAAGGGTGGGGGGTAGACACACACCCACACACAGAGAGTCTACTGACAAAGCCACTGGCAATCCAGCTTGGTGAGAAAGTTTAGAGGGTGAAAGGGGACAAGCTTTTCTCAAGTCAGCATTGCTATTGAGATCAGCAGACAAGCATTCCCACAATCCTCTGCCAAGCAACCTTTAGACTGAGAAGCACAGAGGGAAAGATGGATAACAATATTACCAAGCTTTACTCTGGCTTTACAGCCCTTATTGAGGTTCTGGTGACAGGTTGGATAAAGAGAGAGGAAACATAACAGACAGAGAAAGAAAGAGCGGGAGAGAACTGGAGCTGGTTAATTCAGATTGTAGGTCAGACAGCTAATTATATAGACAGGTCTAGTGCTCTGTTCAAACATTTCACACCTCAGAGATTTCCACTCTTCTCAATCTACAGAGTAAAAATACATTTCTTAGGAAGACTTAAGAAATGTTTCCGAAGACTTTCTTAGGAAACAGCTCATAGAGAAACAAACACCTAAAACATTCAAAGATTGCCCTGATTCTTTATGTAACATGTAGTATGTCTTTAGACCTCCCAATGAGGCCTGCTGCGTGTGTATGATCATATGTATATGGGTTACAGATACTGAAACATTAAATTTATTCTAAAAGAGCACATACCATACTAATACAATTTCTTTTTAATTACATTACATTTTAATTCTGCTTCTTAAAATTACAAACCTGCATCTTGTTTGGTATCTCAGCTCTGAGAAATCAGGAATTTAGGAATTTATTAGGCATTGTCAATTCAGTTTTCGATGGTGCACACCAAACAAAAGTCAAGCCCTCGTGGCTTTGAGTGTTCATAAGACACCCTGAACAATATAACTGCTGGCAAGCAGCAGTTGGACTTTAAAACTCTCTGGTTTTGAAGGCTGTTTAATCTAATATCAAAGGCCACATCTTTATCCAGACAGAATTACAAGAAATTCTAGATATGTAGCAGACAAGACAAGAAGCTGGAAGACAATACAAGACAAACGTAGAAGTTGAATATTGAGACTGTAACTAAAGAATAAAAAGAAATTGTTTAGGGGCTGTGGGATCAGAACCTACCGCAGGTCGACTGGGTTTGTTCACTTCTTTGGCCTCCTCCTGACTGGGCTTTAAGGCCTCTTGGGATGGTACTGGAGAGCCCTTTGATTTATCAGAGCCTGGAAAACACAAGGATAAAACCAAAAGCTGGTGGGCACAAAATGCTTAGGAATTTTAGGAAAAGTTCCAAAATTAAAAAAATAAATAAATAAAAATTCCTAAACATTTCCAAAATTAGGAAAACGTTATCTGCTTAAATCGTTCATAAATTTATTCTTACGTAAACTGTCCAATTCAATGCACCGATTCATGCAGGACGTTCACATTCAATCTGCTTATGTTCTATGAATAAGGGCTATGGGATATGATTTAAGTACTAGTATTATTGTGAACTAAAATGTACTTTGTGTACTAGATACAATAGTACTGTCATTCTGAGTGAAGTTTCTGTTTCATAAAAACACCTGCAGGACTGGACCAGAATATTTGAATATCTAAAGTAGCCAAAACAGGAAACACATGCCACCACTATGTCATACTATACATCCTCCTCTCCCTCTCTGGAGAATGAGAGCAGCACTGCACATCTGACAGGTGAACAGACTGGAACAGGTGCAGGAAGAGCACAGCAGAAATAACCAGGATGAAGTCTGAAAGACTGCCAGCTTAAGTCCCATAGAGGATGTCAGACAGAGACATGCTGGAAAGACCACGACTGTACCAGTCACTCACAGCTAGCAATGACCACCCACGTAGACTATGCTCTAAATAAACATACATCTATAGAGTGGTGTTGTGTGGCAACTGCTTTCTGTTTGGCTCTGTATGGTTCTGTAGCTGACAATCAACATTTTCTGATAATCTTTCACTGACCTTTCAGGAAAAGAAGTCCCTGAGTTTATCAACTGTAAGGAATGTGGCTAAGTAGCTAAACTCTGCATGAAAGTGGACCTTGAGAGACAGAGTAGAGAACTGTTGTTGTATTTAGAAAAGCTGTGGGGCAGGTTCTCACCTCTAGGAAGGTTCCTCTCACTGGAACCAGGATGGGAGCCACCCTGAGAGCTGGGTGTACTTGAACTAGATGAGCTGTTGCTGCTTGTTCTCGGTAGAGCCACATCCAGAGCCATCTCGGTTCTTCTCAGGTCCGGATTACTGTAAAGTTGAACATGTAAAAATAAAGCCAATGCTATAATACGCCAATACAGAGCAACGCACAGCATGTGATTTGGAGTGCTGACCTGGTATGTATGAGCTGAGAGGCTGCTCTCCCCACTCCACCCGAGTCTCCATTTCCAGGAGAGTCCTTCCTCACCAGTGCTGGGGAGATGGAGGTGGTCCGCTGAGGCACCTGGGTATTACCGCACAACTTCAATCAAAAGCACAAATGACCAAATGTCAGAGAGACAAGGGATCAAAGAGTGATCACGTCTGTTCCTCTTCAAGATAATAGACAGCAAAGAGTAAAAGAACAATAGTTCTTAGGTGCACTAAGTAATAACATGTTTAAACCTCTTGTTTGTCTTCATAAACAACAGATAGGACAGCTTTAATCTCTTCCCTGCACCACGTGATATACAGTAACTGCAAATAAGTTGTTGTCTGGAAAATGTTGACGATTGATGCAAGTCTGTAAAGTTTATTAACTCACGTCAAATTGCATTTATCAAATTAATTGGTCATACGGTCAAAAAAATGGCAGCCATAACCAGGGGAAAAACTTTGGGAAGTGTAAAACATTACTTGGTGTACATTTAAATTCATTGATGTATTTGTTCTGACCTTTGGAGGAAGGTCCTCTTCCCTCATCCAGGGGGAACTGCGGTCATATTTTTCCTCACGACTGGCCATGCGAGGGGCCGGAGGGAGCATCTCTGAAGTCGGGTCAGAGTTTTGCCGTGGCATCTCAGGCCGATGGGACACTAGGTTCTCTTGGAAGGTGGAAACACCTTTGGAGGGTTGATCATGCAGGGATTGAGACACAGACAGCGAGGAGCTGTGGGACCTCACAGGAACCAGATGAGCTATCTGAGAAGATTAGAATTACTAGAGTAAATCAAATGCAAGTGCTTGAACCAAACTTAAATGCTTGAACCAAACTTAAATGCTTAAAAGTAATTGTACCTGAGGTTCCACAGGGCAGTGCACAGGAGGGGTCCGTGCTGCCTGCATACCCCCACTGCTAAAGGACTCAGAACGTGGTGGGAGGGAGGGGTCAGAGATACGATTGGCCACTTTATGATGCAGGGCAGGAGAGCTTTGGCGGTTCAGTTTGGAGCGCTCCTCAACCTTTATGAATGATAAACAATCCACATAAGAAGAGGCAACACTGTTTAACCTCCAGCCACCATCAACCAAAGAAGCGAAAACCGCCACAACCCTGAAAAATGCTTCTGTCATGCACCCAGTCTTTTCAGCATAATTAATAAGACATGATTCAGATGTGTATCAGCAGACGCTACTTGGCAAGTTAATCATTAGAAACTATGTAGTAGAAACTACTACATCATCTGTAAAGGAAAGCAATCTATTTAGCTGAATTAGGAAACCATTGCATGTTGATCAGGTCATGTACAACGGTTGGTTACAGCAGCACAGCACTTCTAAAAGCCCCCATAAGGAGAATTTAAAGACCTTTGAGAAACAAAGGAGAGAAAGTTCACTGGATGAAGAATCTGCTTTGGAAACAGAAAAAAACAAGATGTGAGACATCATCGTAACCACTTACATTTATATAAACCTATCTGTATATGAGATGTAGAAGGTGACTGTCTAAATGTCTAATAGGGGAAGAACTCCTATTCTCCTCTTTAAGTGTCTCACATCTTGACAACAGATTCTTGAAATGAACAGAGACTAGAATAAACATCGGTTAATGGTCCCACTGTCTCAGAAATGCAGAATCCTACTGTAGACATGAAAGACAAGGAAGCGTCAAAGTTAAACAAGAATCAATGGTCAGAAGTTAGTGGAAGGATGAACACTTGTTTGCTCAGAGGTATGTTCCACTATGTCTACAATCATAGGTTAGGTTAATTAATGAGCATTCTAAATGGCAAGTAGGTGTCCTGTCATTGGCAGTCTCAAAGTGCAGATAAGTAATGGCTACAGTGGTTGCCAAAAAGGTTTTGTGGGTTAATTTAACACAGTGTTCTGACCAGGCGTGGTTTAAGTTTCACAGCAGCAAGCAATTCTGTTCACACTGAATGTAAAACTGCTGCACAACATGACCAAATCACAGATCAGAAAATATTTGATGTTTAGTACACAATCACGCATAGCTGGATTCTGGACCAATTTATCTGTGCCTGGGGTTACCCAGTGTGATGCTGCAAAAATAAACAACAAGCCATCGATAAAATATCCTGTTGCTCTGTTGCTTTTCATAGCTGTTTATAACAACTTGCATTTAAATGTACAAAATCGTTTTTAAGATTTCTCGCCTTATCAGGTTGTGCTGGTTAAGACACTGTGTAAGAGACACAAAACTGTTTTAGTTATGCAGAGGCACTTTGCAATGACACCATTGATTGCATCAAACTAAACTCTCCAATAACAAAAATAAAATGTATTATAAATACATGTTTCAGAGCTGATGGAATAAAAATACACATGGTCTCATTTATATTATTTGAGAAGTTCATATGCTGCCTTGCAAGAGAAACAGGAGCTCCATCACCAACAGGCGATGCACCCGAAAGCACCCAGCAATGGATTACACTGAATAAAAGACTAAGGCTTACATACATTACACAGAGGATATCCAGACAGGATGGTGGGCCATCTGATGAAACTCAGTCAGGCTCAGGATCATGGTCAGATAATGAGAGGGGCCTTTGATAACACTGATTAGTAAGAGCTAATCAAATGGGCATGGGAGGGGCTTAACGTGTATGAAGTACAAAGTAATTATATATTTAATGGGTGGGGGCGGAGTCTGTTTTATGGCCTGTTTGAGGGCATGAACAAAAATTAAAATTTTAAAGAAATACCCAATAAGTACAAAATAGTTATTACAGCCACTATAAAGCATGCAAGAATGCTGTGTGGCATTAAAAATATGCCATGATATGCCATGATTATTTATGATAATATATGAAGATTTGCGAGGAAAATCAATAATATGATTCAAAAAAGAACTGTGGCAATATAATGCTATTTACACCTATTTACAATAAGAGCAGAGCATTTTGTTTGATAGGGGCCCGGTCTCAATTTAGAAGAACATCGCCGAGCCTTCAGGGGATAAGGTGGGGGTGGGGGTAGAGCAACGCCGACTACTGGGAGATGAAGATCTAGAGGAACATGGGCTGGATTTGGGGGAGTTGCGAGGAGAAAGCCCCATCCAGTTCATCACAGAGAGCAGCGGCTCTGCCATGCTGCTATATGCCTTTTTTCTAGATGGCTTTGGTAATGCGCTAAAAAAACCCTCCCGTCCCCATGATTTTGAGCCCCATATGGGCTGGTTAAACTCTACAGGAGAGGATAAAGACAGGTCCAGAGCTGAGGAACTGCGATTATTGTAAACCGAGTCCTCTGAACTAAACGTTATGCGAGGCAAGACCCACTGAAACTCAGGCACTGTCAGAAGGTTGCTGGACGGCACAGAGACTGAACGATGCTCTCTGGGCATTAGTTCTCTCAAAGAGTATTCTGGGGCTGACTTGGATAGCGCACAGTCTTCAGCTGTGATCAGGCACTCCTGACTAACAGAAAACTGCAGCTCATCATAATCATCTACATCAATCCTATGACAAGGTGAGAGCGAGGACTTGCGAGACTGCAACTTTGGCGGCACAAACACAAGGCTCTCTGAACTAACCGCTTTACTGATTGCTGGGTTGGGCTTTCGTCCGCGGGCCTCCTGCTCGGCCTTCTGGGAGGCCCTAAACTGACGGACCTGCTGGCTAATGAGCTGGCCTGAGACCTGGCTGCAGGGCTTTGCACGCTGCTGCTTCCGCTGTTGTAAATGCTGCATGACCTGTTCACGAATAGGGTTAGAGGGGGCGGAGGCAGTCCGGCGAGGGGCATTCTGCTGAAGGGAGGGGGGCGTGGATGGCTTGTTGTTCATGGGTTGGATCTGTTTCAGAGGCCGGCCTTGGACCTGAAATAGTGAGTCAAGAGTTTTGGGTCAAACATGTTTAAGCTGGACAGAGAAGAAAAACACAGACAAAACCAGATTAAAAGAAAGAGTCCATATAATATAAAACAAACACAATACTGCTTCTTGTGTCATTCTACAATTGTGGTGACATTTTTCTAAAACTGTATAATTTTTTTAATCAAAAATGTAACTTATTTACAATTATTTTAATTTTAAAATGTGCTTAGCATGCACATTTTAAAAGTTTTCAACATAAAATCACAATACTTTTCAAAATAAAAATGCCAAAACAATCTTCAAAATGTTTTGTTTTATAAAAATATGTATAATACATTGCAGACAAGACACATATATGGTTTGACTTTGTTAAAGAAAAAACATTTGTCACCCCTATTGTAGACTGCCGATCAAGTTTTAAATGACTTGAACACAGATGACCATTTGACTTTGCTAGAAAAAAAGATTCAGTTTGTATCAGCAGTGTCAAACATTGGGAGGTCCCAGGCAGACAGCAATAAACTGGTGACCTTGAAAAGCCTGCAGGATTAAATACATTGTTCACAGCACAGGGCAGCGAAGCAGTGCTGAAAAATTACAAATGCTCATGAAGAAAGTCAATGGGATGCGAGTCAGCTGTATACCTCTTTGGCCCAGGCAGGTTTCTCGCTAGGGTTGCCTGCATCTTTGTAATGGTAGAGTTGTTTCTTCTCTGCAGGTCTGGAGTCTTGCTGTTGTTGTTGCTGGAGAGAAACAAGGTAAGCTCTCTCCTGCTGCAGCTGTCTCTGCAACCTCTCCGCCTGTCTCTGTTCCTCCAGCTGTTTACGCTTATACTCCTGATAACAGAGGGTGAAAGAGACAGTGATGATTAGGGAAAAAGAAACCCTTTATTAACAGTTGTGACACTTTACTGTACTGTACATGAGGGTCCATGCAATCAGGGATTCAAATAAAGTATTGCTGAAATGATACGACCGTATGGTACATGCTTGCCAGTACACTGATACACATGCATTCAACACATGCACATATTGGATCATTTTAGGGACAGCTCAAGACATACACACACAAGCACACAACAGATCCTTAAAGACCATATGACATCACTTGATGAATGTAATTTTCTTTTATGTGTTACTATATTTCAAGGAATAGGGTGTGGTTACATCACATCCATGAACAATAGCTGCAGGTGGTATTATGGAAAGGGTCGTTATCATTCTAGAGAGCATGTGATTGGACAAAAATGTGTGTTGTGCAAGATGAGTCATGAACACCAGGAATTTAAAAATAGTTTTCCTTGACTGTGTATTTCAAATGGGTATATATGGGAATGGTCAATTTTATCAACTTGTAGAAGTACAGTCATATATCGATGACCTCAAAGCACAAAAGACAATTTTGATGTCATGGGGTCTTTAAAAAAATCATGTAGCAATTTCAATATTAAGACAAGAAAATCTGAAGTGCACGGGCAAAAAAAACAAACATTCTACTCTTGATCTATAAAACTGAGCACTAAGCCACAATCACCGCATCAACAGTCACATGGCTTGACACACAGTCAAAAGTATGGCATCATTCCTTGCCAGGCATATGTTCTGCCTCTGAGGCACAGAGCTGGGTCACTTCTCGGTCAGTTTTACCTTCCTGTACATCAGTGACTTTCTCAGTTACATTTGAATTTAAAGAACAAATCTACCCAAAAAAAATACAGCCCTCACTGCAGCCCTTCCCAAGTGACTTTGATAAAAAGAAGGTTTTATGACAAATTCTGAACTGCAACACTCCCATGAGAGCAGAAAAAGAAGGGAACACCTGCTACAGTTTTGCAGCTCACCTAGTTTCAAAAAAAAAAAAAACCCTCCTCAAAGCATGCTGGGATTTTGTAAGAGCAAATGCTTTTTGGGAATGAAACTTTTCAGGGATGAAACAGCTTTGGTGTGCTCCAACTTGCCTATATACCTGATAAATTCTTGTGAACACTTGGCCACAATATGCAACAATAACACAAAGTCCTGTTGTTTGTATTGTCTGGACAGTCTATAGCCATAACAGTAATCACAAAGTGCTGACTATGGCTGCACAATATATAGAAATTAGCGAAATGGGAAATCACAAACGTGCATATTGCAATACGTATAAAGCAATGGTGTGCAATAACAGAGTAATACTTAAAGTTATGTATTGGCGGTTTTAGGTAGCAAAGAGACTGCTAACAGAAGTTGCACTGAAGCCTTTTCCCCCAAGAACGAATGCAAAACATTATTTAAAACAGTATGCTGATTATATTCAGTTGTTAAATACATGTTAATATAAACAAATTTTACAATTTAAAAGCATTTTTATTGCATACCGCATAATTTACCAAGTTAGCACATTTTTCTTCTATATTGTTCCACCCTACAAGGGACTGATGACATAAATATGCACAAATGTGCCATCATAACTCGTTGCAAAACAACTATCACATGCAAAACAAATGACCAGCATCACTGAATCACAACGACAGTCACATGAAAAGGGCACATTAACATCAGGCCACAAGGAACTGTGATATGGGTGGGGAAGGGAAGAGATTAGGGTTTAGGGGTACAGTGGGCAGGTCTCATCTCTCTTTTACCAGTAGGAGAGCCTGCTCTTGTAAGAGCTGCTGCTGTAGGATCTCAAGCTGTCTCTGTTCCTCCTCCAACTGACGACGGATATACTCCTATAGCCCAGCCCCGACACCAGAGAGAGAGAGCAAAAGAGAGACAGGAAAACGAAGAAGCTGCAGGTTATCAGAGTTCATACAGAATTCAAAGAGAAAGTGCGACAGGAGAATATTTATATAACACGATAAAGTGCGAGACAGACAGGCAGGCAGAGTGAAATGTACATGTCAAACGGCTCACAGCCAGGGGGTTAAAAAAGTGAAAAATCAGAAATACAATTTAATAGACCAATTCAACGTGTGGGAGTAAACAGAGAAAAAATAGAGCAGATAGCCTGATAAGGAAGAAGGTGTGAACGTGAAGAAAGAGAGAGACAGAGAGAGCACAAAGGAACAAAAACGAGAATGAAAATGACAAGAGTCAGTCTAAGAAGACAAAAAAAAGGTATGAGAGCAGGATATTAAGAGAGAGCGCCTGAGTATTACTGCTGTGTCCTCGAGAGCAAACGACTGAACATGTGAGATGATGATGGAAAAAACCTTTTCAGCAAAAAGGCTGTGTGTGTGTGTGTGTGTGGGTCAGAGCTGGAAAACAGCGGCCATTAACAGAGATGTTCTCATGCTCAGACTCATGGAGCCATTCTTACAAAAGCTCTCCACTATAATTAACCTACTCACACCAATGAAAGAGAGGAGAGAGATATTCTCATCAATTTATTGTCACCCAGTGTCTTAACAATCCCTTCATATCACACTCTGGGTGCCAACACAGTTCAAGGTCATCACAGACAGACAGACAGACAGACAGACAGACAGACAGACAGACAGACAGACAGACAGACAGACAGACAGACAGACAGACAGACAGACAGACACACACACACACACACACACACACACACACACACACACACACACACACACACACACACACACACACACAGACACACAGACACACACACAGACACACAGACACACACACAGACACACACACAGACACACACACAGACACACACACAGACACACACACAGACAGACACACAGACAGACACACAGACACACAGACACACAGACACACAGACACACAGAGTTAGTGACCTTAGATGGTCAATCAGCCCAGAGCAGATAAAGAGAAGGACACAAGTGCCTTGTACACATTTCCTGTGCATCTTATCTGGCTCTCAACAGTCCCTTTCCTCAGCCACACTTTTCAACAATGAACTTTTAATTGGGCGGGTAGCTGTACCTTGCAGCTGTCATCAGAGCCATGCTGTGATAAACAGTGTGTACCTGCTCTCTTTCAGCCTGCCTCCTCTCCTCATCTCGGCGGAGTTGCTCCTCATAGCGATGTCTCTGCTCTCTCTCCTGTTGCTTTCTGAGCTCACGCTCACGGAGTTGTTGCTGAGAGACACACAATGCAGCTGAATGACCTGTTGAGTCTTTACATAGCAACAGTGTAGGAACCAGAAAACAGCACTTTCCCTTCCATGAGACTACAGCTGGTCTAAGTGGCCAACACTGATGTTATTAGGTACCTCTTCTAATCGGCGTCTCTGCTCTTTCTGTTCCTCAATGCGCTTCTGTCTCTCCGCCAGCAGTTGGTGCTTGTGCCCCTCGTTCTGCTGTTGCTCCAGCTGCTGTCTACGCAGGGCCTCCGACCGCTCCTTATTGGCTAGCTGCAGGCGCAGGAAGTCCCGCCTCAGCGTGGACTCGCCAGGTATGTTGATGATGGAGCTGTGTGGGGACAAATCGATGGAGATTCTATCAGTTCTATCTCATATACACACCTGGTTCTTACAACCATAAAACCCAACACCAAACAGCTTTGCAACCCAAACACTGGGATAGTTGATTTTGCAACCCTAGATGTACCTTGGTTCTCCCATATCATGCTCCTCCTCCTCCTCTTCACTCCCGCTGTACTCGTACTCTGTCTCATCTGTAGGTGTGAAAATGTCCAGCAGTCACAATTAGACATGCAAAAACCTTCCCTGACAATGTCCCTTACATTCAGTGCCCGCAAAGCATACATCATCACTTATTTCCTTAAAGGTGCAATCCGTAACTTTATTTAGTTAAAATGAACAAAAATCTGTTATTGAGCATTTCCATAACGATCAGTGTTCAAAAAGCTCTCCTTACCATATCCCAATTCGCAACAGTACACTTACAATAATGATTTATAATTTGAGCTGTCTGGTCTGTTTTTCAGGGTGCTAAGGGTGGTGGAGAATTTGTAGAATGCTCTAACCGAAGTTGCTTAGAAATTAAACTCATCCACATTAAGAAAATAACCTGACAAGTAACTTGCAGTTTTATGTTTCAAACAGAGATGGAGAGAGGCAAAAGTTGTAGATTGTAAGCTTTAAAGTCCACCTACTGTGTAAGTTATGGTTTCTAGCACTAAAATCAGTCTGGAATAGAACTGACGCCTACCTAATATTGAAAATGGTCACTCCTGTGTTATCTTTAACTCTAGTACAGAGAGAATCATGGCAGTCACAGAAATACAATGAAATGGCATCTCAAACCCCCATTTATCTCCTCTGGACACCGCAGGGCCCTTATGTGAGATGGGCTTAAGACTTCATACATCTAGTAAAACTTACCTTGGGACCAGTTTAAAAGCTTAAAGCTTAACAGTAATTGATAAAAATGACTCAGAAAAGTTCTGAGAAAAGGTCTGGTATGATTAGTTAATGTGTCAAAATGGCCAGAGAAGGGCATTACAGCTAAACTCACAATAGATCCTCAATATAGCATTTTTAGGGGGGGGATTTTTTTTAACAAAATGGAAAGTAGGAAACAAAGAAGGTTGTGTTATGTGATAAATCCTGAAGGCTAGCTGAGGCAGAGTGAGGACAATATGTGTTCCACATGCCTGCTCTTTTCCAGGTCCTGTGAAGTCATTTGTGTTTGTGTGTGTTCAACATAAGGCATAAAATGAAAGCATGAGCAGCATACAAAACAGGACATATCAGATTCTAATAGATGAAGCTGATAAGGTCACTGTGTGTGTGTGTGTGTGTGTGTGTGTGTGTTCACCTTTCTCTCCTCTCTTCTTCTTTGTGCGGTCGATATGGTCTTTGAGCTGAATGCGGATCTGCCTTTCATTGGGCAGGTCTCTGATGAACTGGTGTTTGAGAAGCTGCTCTGTGCTGGGCCTCTGGTTGTGGTTCTTAACCAGACAGCTCTCGATAAAAGACTGGAACTTCTTTGACCTGCAGATATATGAAGGTGTCTGAGGAGAATGCTGGGGGAAACCAAGCTTTTGTATCTGATTAATAACTAATCAGAAGCCTCTCACATGTGTTTGATGTTCTGTTTATCCAGCAGTCTTGTGAAATTAATTGCTTTGCTAAGGTTTTTCCCAAGCAGTTTGTTTACACTTACAAAATATTTAGGAATTATTACATGAATGTAAAATTGTGTGCAGTGTAAAAAAGTAATTTCTGATGATTACACCCAAAGGACATATATTCATATTATATTATATATACACACAGTTAATGGATTGTTTTGAATAATTATTAATGTTTTTATTAACAGGTTACAGTATTATGGACTTAATGGCTAGGTACGCCATTATTTTGTAGCTTCATAGTGTTAATAAAAATAAAATGCATCCAAATTAGGCTTGATGCAAACGCACACAAACAGTAGCATAATGCAAACAGGACTTTCTTTTTAGTAAATCGGACTAAATTTAGATGCAAGCAGTCTGGGTTCTGTTCTGTTCCATGTTTATTAATTACCATTTACCCACCTCCTCATGCAAATCAGATTATGACAATCAAGTTTGTAATCATGTTTAATAGCCCCCTCTCGATAACCATTGTATAATTTATGGCGTTATTAAAGGAAACACTCAATGCGGTAAACTTTATACAGAAAATACGTGTGAGTTTAAGTCGCAGCAGTTTAAAATCACACATGGTGTGAAACAGGCTTTAGCAGCTAATTAACTAAAACCTTTAGGCCTAACATGACACGCAACCTCTCAAAGCATCTGTGCTTGAATGACTGTGTGAAGGGCAGACATAGCCAGTGAAGATCAGATGTGACAGACTAAATAAACAGTGAGGAGTCACTAAAGCATTTGATTATTAGCGGATTGGACAGTGACCTCAGTAAACGGATAAAGGACTACTCACCACTTTTTGGATTTGAGTCTAGGAGCTGGGTTTCTAGGGATTAAAAAGAGGGCTCTCATTGGGTGCATGTCACACAGAGCTGTAGGAAGATAAAGAGGAGATTTTAGCACTGGCTATCTAGTACAGGCCAGTTTTAAGTGGCACAGACTTTTAATTAAATTTAAGTATAGCTTTTATTAATATTCTAATGTATACAATTGCTTCACAAAGCATTAGGAAACCTTAGCCACTCTTAATGTATACATGTTTTTTATTATAGCATAAAATATTAACTTGTGGCTTTAATTAGCCACGGAGTTCAAAGAATGTACCGGTTGATCTGAGCAGAAAATTGGTCTGTTTGTCTTGTGTTGTAAACACAGAAACAGGTGTGCTGAAAGATTGTTACTTTTGATAACTAGCCCAATAGGGGCCCTTCTGCGTTTGAAAAACTATTATCTGTTATTCATATACAGTATATTATCTGTCTTCAGCCTTCAGCATGCTTCAATTAAAAACCTCATGTACAATACTAAACATGCAAACAAGAGGTTAAAAACTCAATTTTTAATGTGCTTCTGAAATACAACACCTAGCTTTCCACAAATCAGCAAAATATGAAACTAATATCGCAACTGAAATAGGACTGTGTGTTCTGAATAGACACAGGTGGTGTCTAGTGGAGTACGTGGGCAGGTGTCTGCGAGGTCCCAGCCCACAGTCGGCATAGCCTCAGGGTATGATATCTCTCAGCCTGGCATCAGGGTTGGCAAGCTCACTCCAAACTAGAGGACGGTTGAGTGTACTGGATTCAAGCAGCCATGTCAGTTTTGGACACAGATCTGTTGCTACATACTGAGTCTAGTATGCCCATGCCAACAAAAATACAGACGCACAGACATACACACATAACTCACACACATTGATGTGTGAGTCAACTGTCCAATGTACCATGATAAAAAAGGCTAGCTTGTCCTTAAGTGAACTGCTCAGCAGCTTTTCTGTCCCCTGGCCTAAGCAGCAGCACCCTGCCAGGGCACGAGGATTATTCTCCTCCCCAGCCAGGACGAGATCTCTACAGTCAGCCTGCCCTTTTCCCGTCCATCATTTCCCAGCCATCTGCACAACAGCCCCTCCTCTGAGATCAGTGCACACTGATTTAAATTCTTATTTAAACAGATTCACATAAGCCTTACTCAATGGCATGTATCTTTGGATGCAGTATAACTGTAATGTATGCACTGCAAGCACAGAGCAGTGAGGGGGATCCATGTTACTTACGTGGGGCTCCTTCAGCCATCTCGATGGCTGTGATTCCTAACGACCACAGGTCGCTCTGTAACATAAGACAGAGAGAAACTTGATATCAAAAAGACAGAAAATCAAGAGATCAAATAAAAAGCAGACTGAATTAAGACAGATATGTTGCAGTTTAGGAATGCGGTTCACAAAATGTATAACATTTTATTTGGTAAATTCACACAATCCCAGAGAGAGAATAATACAAAGTGAGAATAAGTAACAGCTGCCTATATCAATCTAAGATGACAAAATTCTTAATTACAAAATTCTAAAAATGCCTTAATGCTGTGAACCACTTATAAATGCAATTTAATATAATATTATATGCTAATATATAATTCTGCTACATATAGTACACATTTAACTGTTCAAATATACAGCAGTCTGTTTACAGGTTCAATGGTTTGTAACGTGGCAAGGTAACAGAGTTCTGCTTGTAGTCACAGGCATGACTCGCATGACCAGATATTAGTGTTTTATCTGTTTCATAATCAAAAGCCTCTGTCTCTACCTCTAAACCACAATTTCTCACCAGTCTCACATTTTAACCTACAGCCTTTCATTTGTCTTCCATGGAAGTCTGGCTCGCTGACAACATTTCTCTAGAACTGCTGTCAGTCAAAACTGAAATTATCTTTATCAACATAACTTGTTAAATGATGTTCCTACATAACCATCATTAAAAAACCTGAAAGTGTTATAAAACCCATGTTTGTTTCTGCAAAATCTCTTCCTTTCTTTCTCCTATACATTCATCTGTCCCTCCTTCAGATGATAAAGCATTTCCCAACCCTCCTTTACTCCCATTATAACTAATAGAACTAAACCCACAACCTTCGAATCCAGAGTTACTATCATACCAAGTCAGGCCAAACCCAATACAACACATGCTCCTAAGACAGTTTTTATCAGCAGTGTTGAGCATTAAGTCTCTGACATATAGGCAAACTGATATGATAGTAATATAAATGCAGTGGAGCACAGTCCTGTTATTCAATACAGGGAGTAAAACCGCTGTGCACAGATGACATTTCATACAGCAATAAAAGCCCTCTCTTACTTCACATTTGTCTGAGCTTTGAGCTAGACCAGGAATGAATTTTTAAACAAGCAATGAAACAGACTACACCATAACGACAGAAAGAGAAATGGGCCAATATTTCTTTGGACAGGAAGTGAAAGTCTTGCTGCTGTTGTCGTTTCAATCAGGCTACTTGTGGGTCCTCTTGTGACATTATCAGCAATGCCAGCTGTGGCCTGGATCGCTACATTAGTGTGAGTGATCTGTGGATAATGGGGGCTAAATTGTTTCCAAGGCCAGTTTATTTGATTTTGATTGCATATGCTCACGTGTGTATTGAGTAAATTGAGGACCTGTGATCAATACTCTCCTTCTAGCTAAACCACTTCAGACTAATTCAAAATGAAGAAGAGCGCTCAGAGATGCTATCCTGCTGCAACAACACAAAACGACTCAAGTGTCAGCAGCATGGCACCTCATAAATGCACTTGGGTTATTAAACACTAAAACACTGAGACATTAACAGATGTATGTTGCACATGATAGAAGATGGTGATAGTACACACTTATATTTTTGAAATGGCACTGGTTAAAAACCTTCAGAGATTAAATGTTATACACAAGAGAAAATCCTAAACCCCAAGATCAAATCACAGGAGAGCTCACCTTATAGTCATACGTGGCTTCGGGGTTCTCATCACATGCTATGACCTCCGGTGCCATCCAATAAGGTGTACCAATGAAAGTGTTTCTGCGGCTCACGGTACGATCCAGCTGTGCACTCACACCGAAGTCCACTGAGGACCAGGTTCAAACACAGAGTGAAAATGTTTAAAATGAAATTGTTTAAATTGTTCATCTGACCAAAATCCAACATTTGATATGAATAACAATCTAAACAAATCGCTTCATGATTAAGCCTCACTGTGCATGTCAGTCAGTTCATTATGTGTTAATAAATTGTTAGCTGTGGCGATACAACATGTGGGGGTACTGTCACTATAAGATAAATATACACCTTATTTTATTACTCCTGTACCTCAGCAGAAAAATGCTGAGCAGAGCCCCTGCCTCTGCTATAAGTGGAACCCTGCAGATTGCTAATGAGCCCTGATCATTCTGCTTCTCACATCCCCTGATGTCCTGTCTCATAGCTTTACACTGCAGCCTAAACAGACTCAATGTGATGGTCACAAGCAAACATGGAATCTCCATGTAAAGTTTTCACCCTAATCATCTGCAGCTGTGAAAAATGACAAGCGGTAGGACATTCTGTAGGTTGCTTGGTGGTATAAGCGGATTTTGGCAGCATTGCGCTGGACAGCTGGAAACATATCGTATCATGCTCAGTAAAGACAAGAGAGTGTTAGAGCAGGTAATACAGAATGTGTTCCTAGATTGCAGAGGAATCTCTTCCTGGTGTAGAAGAGACTACACTAACAAAAAAAGGATACAAATCAAATACACATTTATAAATCAAATATTTGTGCTTAGAGATAATTGGCCTTTTTTTTTTATTTACATGAAGGCATAACATCTACTCAGAGCACAGACACACAGAGGGAGAGCGAGAAAGAGAGACAGAGAAAGGACTACACACATTTGTATAAGCAGCCTAACTGCCATGTACAGTTCAGTCATGTCAATAAATTGACACTGAATTGAAAGAGAGAATATTTTGAAAAGCACCTCTGACAAGCACAAATCTGCATTTAGCCTTTAGCATATTTATTAAATATGCTTTTGGTAGCCCTGTAATGAGCTAATGATCAATTATTTACCCCCACACTGTCTAACTAATTTACCTCTGATCTACTAGACTTTGTCTCAGTCATACTCATTTCCCTGCTGGCTCTTAAATTACACCATTCAAGAACACCACATCATAAACATTTCCAGGCTGTTTTCCACTTGCGCTCCCTTGCATAGGGTTCACGCTCTTCCACTGTGCAGAGGTGGTTTGTTATCGGAGAATACAGGGCTGTGCTCTTACCTAGTTTGACCTCAGCGTTCTCTGTTAGCAGCACATTCTGGCCTTTGATGTCTCTGTGGATGACTTTGTGTTGGTGGAGATGAGTGAGCCCCTGGTGAAAAAGAAAAAGGATTTAGATCAAATAGAACTCCTCATTTACAAACTAAAGGCTGTGAGTAACTGCCTTTAAAGGGGTCATGACATGTTTTTTAATTTTATTTTGTTCCCTGAGGTGTCACATATCCAGCCATTTCGCATTCTTTTTTTTCCAGAGAACAATTACATAAATGCTTCCATTATTGAGAAGGGGGATGTTTTAAGCTATGAAACTTGCAGGATGTATTAATGATACCAAGACCTCTTATGTCAAAAGATCAAGGGAAATTTGATTCCTCATGCCATGACCCCTTTAATAACTATGCACGCCTTCTAAAAAGTATGACAACCATAATGTGCCCTCTTATGTCCATTACACAAGCTTGTGAAATGTTTTTTGATTTTTTTAATAAATGCCACTTGATTTTACATTCACTGTATATATATACAGGGCTTCACCGTATATATTAATAAACTCTGCTAGAAAGTCCAGGTAAATCCAGGTTTAAAATGCAGCTTTAGCTGGTTTTACAGTTTCTATTGGGTTACAAATGAAACCACATACCAATTACCATTACCAGCTTCCACAAGCAGGTTGTCACTTACCCGAAGGATCTCTCTGCTTATGTAGGCGGTCCAGTCTTCCCTCAGCGAGTTACCCTTGGTGTTTTTGATCAGGTCTGTCACAGAGCCTGCGCCACAGAACTCCATCACCAGCTGTGGAGGAGACAGCGCAGTCACTTCCTGTCTGACACTCATGGCTGCAAATCAAGATTGTCCTTTTGTCCTTCACACCCACATCCTTAATCACAGTCTTCTAACATCTCTGAGTGCTGCGTGTTATGTACGGACCCCTTGAATCTCAAATCTGGGCAAGTGCCCCATTTCATGTTATTTTTGCTCTCGCCTGCCAGCTGCTTATCAAAAAAATATTAGAACAACCCACTTATACTGCAAAACAATCAAACCCCAATCAGGACAAAACAAACAAACAGCACAATAGGGATTGTCACCTTTAATCAGTCTGTAACTTTTTCATGAATAATGCCCCATCAAGCTCTGGGTGGATTTTATCATACACTAAGAGAGAGAAATGTCCCTGAGATCATTAAAAAAACAAGATAAATACTGCAGCATTTAATACAAACACCAAAGTGGGAGCATTTAAATGAGAGAGGTAAAATCTCTGAGCATTGCTCAGCCACAAGCAAAGAAAGAAAGAGTCCATTAATATGCATGAGGATGCTGGAATAAAGGTGACAGACAGGAGACCAGCATCATGCTGTCAAAATATCTGATCCCCTTCTCTCCCTCTTGTTCGTGTCTCTCAGACCCTGGCAAGCAGTGAATTAAGGACCGTATCACTCAGGTTTAATTGGACTTGATGCAGCTGCAAGAACAGAACTTGTTGATGAACAGCCAATCAGCTGAGACAGCATGTAAACGCTTCTCATTCTATTTAACATGCGACGTGACTTGTTATACCTGAGAGATGAGTGAACGTTTGGGCAACAATGCACTGCAGTTACCTGGACAACAATACGTAGCTTATCATGGATGAAAAAGCAACAGAACAGCCAGGAGCGAAACGCATTATGTAAATAGACATAAAAAGAAGAGATTTGAGCTAGAAATGAAATGAGTTTATTTATATTTAATATTTACATTTTAAGCACTGCCCCAAGCTGTATTCCAAGATTAGTTTGACAGCCCTTGGAAATGTGAAATGAAAGAATGTGTTGAAATAGCAGCATAACAGGAACCAAGTCTACATGCAGATACAGCTTGAGGGAACAAGTTGTGGAAAATAGGGTGCAAAATATTTTTGCACCACAGAATAATTATGAGATTAATAGAACTCAACAGAACTATACAAGGAACATGCTGTTCATGTAAACTGTCGCACTTGTTCAATGACATACACTGCATGTTGTCTTTTCTGCAGTACTTTCTTGATATTTTATGGCATTAAATCACATTTTATACACTTATAATTATACAGACCCATTGGAATTATCATTATTTATTTAATAACAATAAAACTTAGAAGTCCTATTTTCTTTTACTTTTTCTATTTTCTTCATCTTACTTTTGATGTTATTTCTATTGACCTTTAAGGGAAAGTTCTCTGATCCAAAAATGTGTTACTGCTGTATTGCAGATAAGCTTGTATTACACAGGGAGCGTGTTAGCTAATCACTGCCCATTAATCTCTGCCCATTTGTTTTCCAGGGAGAAAGCAGTGAACCCTTACAGGGGAAAACAGGATTTGTTCTCATGAAAAGGGCAACTGACAAACAACCACATTTTCAAAGTTCTTGTGGAAAAAAAAAATCTGTATTCATTTGTTTTGAGAAACACTGTGAAATAATCTGCATAAAAAAAGACTTAATCGACCTTACAAGACAGACAGTCACAAATACAGTCAGCAAAATAGATATTTTGCTGGCAAAATAGTGCCGTTTTGTATCCATGTACCTGATAACAAAAAATATTTTTGAAAAGAAGTCCTTAAAACAGTATGAAAAACTCAATATCTATCCCTGACAGCCTCGTCCTCATTTGTGTCAAACACTGCATCTTCACTGACTAACAGGATAACCAACAGTAACCAACCAACAGTTCAGTTCATTCGAAAACAACTGCAAGCAATACCTTGATTTCGAGTAACAAATCACAAGTGCTCAAAACCCCTCTAAAATCAACCGGTTTAACCAGCCTGGGCTAATCACTCAACACACGAGTTGTGAATGTGGGAAAAAAACAGCTTAAGCAGATTTGCAGATTCTCAAACCATCCAGTCTACACTTCCAGTCTAGACTTGTTTCCCTTCTGTAATTGGAAGTGACTGGTGCTTCTAGCTTCTCTAATCGCTCTTCAGTGGAGTGTCCTGTACAGCTTTTAAGGACAAGCCTCAGGTTCAAACACTCCATGTCAAAGATGTGTGCTCTCAACCACACAATGACCACTCAAGCTGTCTGGCTGTGGAAATGGCCTCCAGTTAAATGGCCAGCAACACTTTATTACAATATTTAACCAATTCACTAGAATTAAACATTTACATCTATGGCTCTTTTACTGTAAGTAATGGGAAGTAATCTGGGATAAACCTGCTGTGGCGTACTGTTGCAGTTTACATCAATAATCTTTAAGTATATAAGCAGATCATTAGCCACTTATGACACAACGACAGACACAGAAACATCATGTGCTGCTTAACTTCTCCATTACTTTAAAAAACATATGAAACTTGTTTGCCTGTCTGCAGTGTGAAAGGAAGAATGACATCAACGGACATGATGAGGCTCTATTATAAACATCCCTATTTAAAGACACTGACTCACGTTTACAATCACACTCAACTGTAGGCCATGAATCAGCACAAATGTGTGTCCTGCTAGACAGATAAGTGACTGTAAGTTACATGGTTCTTCACAAAATTATTTTTTTAACTATGCAAGTATGTACAGTAAATAACCTGGTATGGTATTATACATGATAAAGAAGGCTTAAAATGCAACACTCAGATGTATACTATATATAATGGGGGTCCATGAAAAAGAAATCAAAATCTAAAAAAGTCAATCATCAATTAAACATCAATTAAACAGCTTCATTCCAGGCTTTCAAACTTCCTTTGAATGGAATAAGCCACATGCTACAAACTAATCTCTGCGCAGTAGCACAAAACGCAAAGAGTTTCAAGCTTGATTCCAAGTTCACGGTGCTAACCGCTGATTCCTCAGAGCTTCTGAAGCCCAGACTAGCAGACAGAATGGATTCCCACTAAAACATGCACACCAGCCACCAAACGAAAATGGCAAAATATGAATGTGGCTTTCAATCGCTCTCACACCAGTTACACCGTCACTTCTTGCTCACTGTCTCTCTTTTTCCCAGGTCAGGGGGAATACTGAAGAGAATGAGAAGGCATCTGAAATTCCATACTGTGACAGTATGTGAGTAAATCAACGTGAGTAAAATCAACACAAACAGTACTGAAATATGTTTAAAAATACAGCCTTTACGAATTTCTAAACGCCTTTCAACATAGAGCTTTATTTACTCTCCATAACAACAAGATATATAGGCAAGACAATGTCACTTTAACTTTAACAGTTCAGCAATGCTCATTCAAAGCCCATTTATCCCCACTTCCCCACGGGCTGTATGTGAAGACCACAGATGGATACACTCCATTTATTTCTAATGATGGCACAGTGGGGCACAGTACTCACCCACAGCTGGTCGTCCATGCCAGGAGGGTTCTTTTTAATGAAGGCACCGTAGTAGGTGGCGATGTTCCTGTGGTGGGAGTATTTCTTCAGCATGTTGATCTCGGCCTTGATCTCTTCCTCTTCCTCCTGTGAGGACACATGCAGCAAGCGTTCATGGGATATGTGGCATCTCACATTCTCTACTCTCTTAAGTAAAGCTTGGGGCCAGCGAGACCACTCTTGCTGACCTATAATGAGAGCGGATGGCCCACTTAGGGATGCAGGCACTTTTATAAGCAGAGAGCTGAAGCTGAGGAGAAAAGAGGTCAAGGAGCACAGGATTAGCTGTGGGACCCCCTCATTACACCCTGACTAGAGTACCCCTCTGGGACTCAACTGCCCACTCGACAAGCTCTTCTCAAGAGCACGCTGATGGATGCCTCTGATGAAAGGCAATTTAAGCTCATGACAAGACTCATTTCAACTCTCTTTGTCTAGCTCTCTTTCACTACAGGTCAAACAATAATATGTTTTCAAAGCTATGGAGATGCTTTTCTAGTGGAGATGGGAGTCAGTAGGGAACGGAGTATACAATAATAGTGGGTTTATGTTTAGTGTATAGTTAATTAAAACTGATATATTGTGATCTTTTTCAGACTTCTGTTTCATCTACATTGTACTAGCAGGGCTCTAAGCCATTACAAACACAATCTAGTGTGGATAGTAAAATCCTAACAGCTTTTAAATTCCCAATGGTATTTCAAAATCTTCCACAGGTTTGAACTGTTAAATGATATTCTGTTAAAAATGAAGACAACCTGGCAAAAGCTACCATTAAAAAGAGCAAGCGAGACTGAAGGAAAGAGACAATTATTGAACTTTCAGTCACATCACATGCTAGCAGCAACCCTTATATTATTAAATGCTTCAAAGCAGAAAAACACTCAAATACAATGAAAGCAAGCTCACCCCTGTGACATCCATACACTTGATAGCAGCCAGTTGACCTGTTTTCACATGTCGGCCCTGCAAAGAAACAAACACATTCAGGAAAGTGTAAAGACAAATGCTAAGGTGACAATCCTACATCTTATTCTCAAAACAAAGAGGCTACACCTATAGACTTCAGTCTTTAGATCTTGAAGTTAAAAAAAAATAATAATAAATTACCTAATTTAAATTTAAAATCTGTAGCATCATATTTCAATGAATAGCTTGTTAATTTGGAATTTAGGCAAAAGTCAAACGGCAAAAAAAGCTGCAGCCAATAATCAGCTAAAATTAAGCAAAACGGAACTGCTGACCTCAATTCTGGCATTACCTATTGTTATTATGAGTTTCATAATCACTCTGAATTTTATTACAAAGATACAGTTGTTCTATAATTGGTAAATAGGTTACACCTATAATCCATTAGTTGAATTACTTCTGTCAAACTAATAACAAACACAGCATGTTTGTTTCATTAATAATCATTTGCCTCACAAGCACAGTTTCATTTTAAATTTCAAGTCTGTTTAAAACAGCTTTACTTATAGTCATATAACCAAAACAATTTTTGCTTAAAATAGGTTGATTAGTAGGCCCACATTATCACCAGCATGCAATCATTGTCTGATAAATGATATTCATTACAGATGAAGGCATATGTAAGTAAGCAAAACAAGTTAGTGCTAATACATCATGTTCACACATTGTGTACAAACAGAAGCCAACTATAAGACAGGAATTCAGGTTTGTGTGTCAGGGATTACTGCAAACCACAAACAAGTCATTTAATTAAAAAAAAAAAAAACAACAACTTAATGAAAATGCATACAGCTATAGTCTCTGTCCTTTCAAAATAGCAATAGCGACTGAAGTTGGCAATCTTCACATTATACTGCTAATATTAGTTATGACTACAACCATGGGAAAGCACTATAAAGACCAAATAGAATGAAGATACAGCAACTCATCGGCTCAATATCATAAATTACAGATGGAGACTTGGTGTAAGCAAAGGCCAGTAGTGAATCACCCCCATGGACACACATACAGTAATGTGCATACATGAAAACATACACAAACACACAGTATTTCTAAATCACAATCACATGGAGGTTTACAGCTGAGACATTCTGCCCCCATTCCGGAGTCACAAAGATCTTTTGTTATTAGTTTACGCCAAAGCCTTTGGAGTTGTGTCAGAACAGTAAAGTCCGGATTTCATTGTTGACAAAGAAAGTTCTTTACGGGGGAGCAGCCAACACAAAGAACAGCACTAGCTTCTTTCAAACAGGAACACGCGGTACATCTTTAACCTCAGTATTTCCCTAATGTACTACTCATGAACACATCAGCCCTACTCACAGCTCAACCAAGGAAACCAAAAGACTGTCACTCGGCATTTGAGTGGAGCCATTTTGATGAATGTAAACACCAAAATTTCTCATTTCTAATTCTGTAGCTTTAAACAGAACTGCAAAAATGACCATTTTTTTCAACATTTTCCCCCAAACACTTCCTACATCCGCCATTGGTTAAACAGGTACTCCCACCTCCAAACTCATGCCTGTTCTGTCCGGTCTTGCTTTGCATATTCCCTTAGCTATTAAAATCCTTCTTCCAATGTTACAAGCAAGGTAACAGACTCTTCAACAGCATTAGCCAATCAGCAGACAGAATTCAAATGAATTAAACTCAACGGCTCCCTACTTAACAATATGTTATCCACGCCTTCCTTCAGGCACTAGAGAAATAAACAGAGAAAGACAGAGACAGCATAGTGGCGACATAAAAAGAAAACAAAGACACCAGAGATAACAGTATCTTGATAGTTAAATGTCAGAAGGAAAAAATAAATGAAAGAATTGCCTCAGCAGAGAAGCAAAGCCTGACAAGCAGGATTTAACCATAAGGCGGGTGTCCTTGGTTATTTGTCAGAGAGCCAAAAGAAAGATTGTCAGGCAAGTGACAGGACCACCTCAGGAGGCCCCATTAATAGCCAATGATTCATCTCAGTGCAAACATGCATGGTCCCTCACCATTCATTACACATGCATAATAACCTCCACTACTGTAGCTTCACACACACATACAGCAGATGGGCTAGACAGCGCCGCTTTTCAAAGGCTCTGTGAAAAGAATCGTCTGTCATTCAACAGAAAAATCCAATTCACTTTTCTTTCAAATTGAACATGGAGTTGTTTTACCATCAGCAGGTATTCAGTTATTGATTTTAGTCTAGAACTGAAAGACACTAGACGGTCACTCTCAAACTCTTGACTGCAGCAAAAAGTATATAATCATTATAATACACAATATTCTCACCCTATAAAATGCACAGTCACTATATTGCATTGCATGTAACATTCATCCAAGTCAACAAGTCTGTTTTGAAGCTGTGCTTTCATAATCTCAAATCTATTCAGTGTTTACCCTGGCCTTAGTGACCAAGATCTACAGTAACAGCTAGCATGAATAAGGATTATTTAACATTATATGAATGCTGCAATATTTATACATCTCCTACTCTGACTCCAACAGGCACTTTCCTGTTGGGGAACATCATCTTAAAGGCTTCTTTATGAGCAAACAAACAAAGATTAAAATAGATTTACTCTCTCGCCCAGAGTAAACAGAGCAAGAATGAAAGATGATGAAGATGAATAGGGCTCATTCTGCATGGCTTTCTAAAAAAAAAAAAAAAGAAAAGACTATGCCTCCTCCAATCCTGCTGGTTAAATTAAATGATGCAACTTCACAAATCCAATTTCTTGTCTTTGCAAGCAAAGTAAATGCTACTGCTGTGCTTTAGAGACATATACTGTGTTGTTTTTCAGACAAGTACTCCGTTTTTCTTTAAAGTATCACATATGGCCAAAGGTTATGTGGACAACGACCCCACATCCATATGTGCTACTAGATGTTGGAAAATAGCTGCAGGGATTCCTTTCACTCTTTAAGCAGAGCACACAGCTTTCCTGATAAGAGTGCACAACATTGTGACTGATACCTGTGACCAGAATTACCGTTCACAAACAGAGTCCATGTTTCTCTCATAACAAGCATGTAATTGGTTGTTTACAGGCTCTGTTAGATGCATGACTTACCGTTTCCTTTTTTCCCTACTGTAATGACAGAAGTGTCATGCCCATTTGCATTTCTGGGCCAAGTGACTTTAACAAGGCAGAAAAATATGTGTGTCTCTGAAAATTAAGTTTAACTGTTATTGTAGGCAAAAACCTGGAATTTGTCTAAAATACTGTGCCTAAATGATCACATATCCAAGTCCAATTATTTTACACCTTTCATAGATGATTTGCCTTTTACCTAAAAAACATCTGTGATCATCTAGTATCCCTCATGTTGATCTAAACTCCAGCTCCTTCCCTATGGGCGAAAGTGTCAATGCTACCGTTTTACATACCATCAAAATCCGTGATGATTGCTAGCTGTCAAATTAACATGCAATTTTAATTTATTAAACAGAAACTTTTAATTTCGTATTTGAACCTAGGTTTCTTTGCAGACTAAAACACTCATAACACTACCTATACCATCATACCTCATCTTTCTCATTCCAATTTTTTCCTTAGTCAAATATTATTAAAAACCGTATTAGTCAAACAGAAGCTATATTGTGCGTCATTCTGTGGCTCCCTTGATGTGTCATTTTCTAGGCTGTTTCGTCAGCTTGCATTGACAGTCAATTGCCAATTTGCCTATATGGCAAGCAAAGTTATCTGCAGTTGGCATGGAGTCTCACAGTCTTATTCTTTGGCATTACATGATTGAGATACAGAAGAAAACCACTGACGGGGCTCCAGGGTGAGACGACAGTGATCAGCTGCAGTCACAGCAAAAACACTTGGGTTTAATGAGATAGCAGGACTGCTTGAGATGCGGGTGAGAACCGCACGTCTCTCATCACTCTGCCCCCGCTGAAACCAATTGGCTTGTGGCTTCCGTGCATGGCTGCAGAAGCAGAGTGCAAGGTGAGCATCCCTGATAAGATTAAACTGACTCTGCATGCTTTTGCCTAACCTTGGATATGCGCCGCCAACAAAACCCGGCAGAGCAAGCCTTTCACCTCTCAGAAGACCGAGAACTACATGCATGGACGTAACAAACTATCTGTAACAGATCAACAACTCGTAAATAGAGTTGAATGCAAAAAGTACAATTAAGCATCATTTTAAATGTGGTTTCATTCCTGCTCACAGTCAAGCTCTTGATTTAGTATTTCCAGTAGTGCTTTGTTGGGAAAATGCTGCAGACAGCCTGCTTCAATCTGTCAGTTCACAGCAGCTGATCAGCAAAACTCTCCACGAGGTACTGAAGTGCCACATATGGGCTGTCAAAAGCCAGCCAGATATATTCTAAACTCCACACAGATGAGAGGAAAGTTACACCACATCCAGCCATTTTTGGCTAAAGCCATTTCTGCTGCTTCTTTAACCATTTCACAAAGCAGCCTTATCCAGTAGAGGAAAGAACATTTCACACTTCCAAAAAATCTCTCTCATCATCATTTACTCACCCTCCGAACCTGTATATTAATGTTAGCAATAAAAAATAATTACATACAGGCTTGGAACTACATAAGGATAAGTAAGTGACAATGTTTATTTCTGGATAAAGTATTCCTTTAAATGAAAAGGACATAGTATTATTAGAATACTGCATATACATTAATAATAATGATATTAAATGCAACCAGTCAACTGAAAGTGTGGCCGAGGTAAAAAATAAGTGCAAAATGCAGACTGATGAGGTTATCTGTTCTCTTAATATTCTCTTCCATTTGTTAGAGAACAGCAAATAATTGGGCAGATTTAGACAGCCAAAATGTAATCCTACAGTGCGATTTGTAAATATTTAAAATTTAGATTCAACATTTTTGAGCAAGCCATATGACGAAACAAGAACTCCCATAAGGTGAGAATCTGACAGAGAAGGGGGTGGGGGAGGGGATATTGCTAATAAGACAGCTAAGTTTGAAGCCAAATTTAACATTTAATAGTAAGCATTAAAAGACATCCCACCCTGCAGACATCCCTCCCTGATGCCCGCAGCCACTACAAACATGCGGGAGATTCCCGGAACTTCCGGGAGAAGTGGGATGTCTGCATTAAGCTCCTGCCATTATCACTGCTTAATCCTTAAAATAGGTCACATGCAATCATGAGAGCCTTCCAACCCATTTTACAGGTCTACATTTCCTGTGATCATACAGCAGAGGTATTCAACAGGAGGTCCACCACTAATTACTTTTTACTCATAACTGAAAATGTGTTCAACACAAATACTGTATTAACTTAACAGAAGTTAAAATTAACCTGCAGAAGTTCAGCCACGTTCAGTTACCTTGTCACACCCATATTTAAATTCATTAAAATTCATATGTAACGCACAGTAAATGTACATGTAAAGCAAGTTAAGCATCACAAAGTAAATATTTTAATATGGATACCCATAAATGTTGTTATAGGACAGGTTACGAAGAATTTGGTAAACTGGGAGAGAGAGTGGGTTAAAGTACAATAATTGTACATTTGAAAGTCTTTAGTGGTGAGGATTTTGTCTCTACATTGCTCTTTAGTATATCCGTCTTTTGCTTTATCATGAAAACACTGTATATTCTCAGGAGTCAGAGCAACAAAAAAAAAAATCCAGAAAAGCAGAAATAGCACATCAATAAACACATTAGCGGCTCCTGATATTAATTCAATCTATATGTCGGTATTAAAAACACAGCTTAGCATTAAAATTAAGATTTCTCAAAATAAGCCTCTGTTGTGGAATCAATAAAGTCAAACAAACTGAATCAATTGTAGGGAGCTGGCTGGACAAGCTTTAAACGAACGCTGGGTGGGTAAAAAAAACTATTTTCTGTCACCCCCAACAGAATCCTTCTTGTGATTTGAGAATCATCCAAAACACCCAAGAAATAGAGCCATAACTGAACACAATGCTTTTTTTCACCCAGTGTGCAATCAGCCCATAATCAGACAGTGGGCCTGCTGGGTCTGTCTCTGTTCTGCATACCAATTCAATTACAAACCCCACTGAAGACCATTTAAAATGCAAGCAGCTTCCTATACAGTAGCCTAGCAACAATTACAGTACGTAGTGCAGTCTGCCAGAGGATAAGAACTGCTGATTGCTCCTCTTTCGCTCATCTGGGCTGATAAACAGTGCCCATGGAACGCTGCCCACTGGCCATTTGGCAGCATTTTCTCCAGCTTAAATTGAGTTCAGACAGTTTGCAGACACTTTGATAGACTCGCTGTTACAGTTACAGTAAATGATGATATCTAGAGGAGTCTAGAGAAAACTGTGAAATGAATGATAATTATCATCCAAATGAATGCAGAGGTCAGACATGATCAATAGGCTAAATTAATTAAAATATTTTAAGAGTAATGCTTGCAAAAGCAAATAATGGTGGAAGTGTAAAAAAAAATTGCATCTGCAGTGTAAGATTTGTACTAATTTATCTTCATAAATCAAGCATCTCTATAACAAGCCAGCAAAACCTTGATGGATAGGGTCCACAAGTCCGTTCTAGTTTTCTCAGCACATGTACGTCAAGAGACATTACCATAATCGCAGCACCAGATTCCTGGCAAATTTACAGAGAATATAAGGGGGTTGCATTTCAGCTGATCTGTTTAAATCCATATCTTTCATGAGCAGAACAAATTTGATAAAATACGCTTGATAAATTTAAAGTTCAATACTGCTCCAAATGCTGTGAGCACAATCTAAACCAGCCAGATGAGTAAAACAAAGAGGCAAACAAGAAAATTAAATGCTCTCTTCCCCCTTCAAAGCAGGTCTTAAGTTCTGAATGAAAGAGCTCATATCGAACAGTTTATTAATCCTGTTCAACTCCCAGATGAAAGATGTTTTTGAAATTCTAAAGACAGCCTTGAAAATTCACTCAAAGCTCAAATCCATATCTTATGGGAGTATTATATCAGACAGGCACGGACAGGAGTAAATGAAGAAAATACCATAAGGACAATAATATGAAGAAATACAATTCTAAAGAATGGCCAGAATTCCCCATATACAATAAGCAATACACTGTGTAATGAGGTAAACAACACAATTCACCAGAGATTTTTAAAATACTTTTTAAAAGCAAGTCAGTTACACAAACTCGTTCTGTTACGTGGTGGCAACTTTGCTGCAGGCAGCCATTTCCAGTCACACAGGTAGAGCTTCTCTCTACTTGGAAAAGCTGTGTTTTTACATTTCAAGCTTACATTTCACTTAACAACTTGCCATTGACGACCTGACAACAATGGTATCATACATTTAACCTGATGTCAGCTAAAGAAAATAAAAGACTTATTTTAGCCATCTGAGGTTGATTTACCTCAGGGTCATTGTCTGGAAAGACATCTAAGAAAGTTGTCCCAAGCCTTGATGAGTGGGCCCACCAAGATATTCTTTGGTATAGCCAGAATTTTTTACAGCTTTTTTTGATTACTGACCTGTCTTCTGCTTACACTGTCTCTGATATAGTTTAACAAGCCTGCAATGACAGAAGCTGCTTTGCCTGTGTGAAAAGTAAATGACTCACTGACAAAATTGGAAATTGGAACAAAGTTCTTGAATATGTTTATTTTGCTCTCCTGAACAACAGCACATCTCTGATCATTTCTGTCTAGTAGAAAACAGCACCTCATACTGTGTGCTTCATTTCTGCACAACACCCACCCCCTGTGACCTACATGTAGCAGAACCCTGGGTAATGTATGTCACTGGTGTATTCACACACACATACAAACACAGTGATTTCTAATACTGTCTACTCTTTACTTTCCCAGGATCTGCAAAAAGCAGATCCAGAGTGAGGAAGCAATGAGAAGAGATTAAATGAAAATGCCAGAAGAAAAAGAGAGCAGCAGGGTGGATAGGAACTGTTGGCCTGCAGGCCATTTTACCCTCTCAGTGAGGAGTGACAGTGTTAAAAGGTCACAATCAGACTGTCTTTAAACATCTCTAGTTGCAAATCAGAACAGCAAAAAGCCATACAGCCAGACCCTGTTCTGCCACCATACATCAACACAGGGCACTGACAAATGAAGCTCAGGGTGTGACTGGCAAGGAAAACATGCAGAAAAAGAAGACACAGAAGGCGTTCCAAAATCTACTGGGCTGCCTTGATACCTCCTGCATACAAAAGCAGATGCCATCTTAGGCAGAATCGTAACTGAAATAGAAGCTTATGTGTTTGATTTGTAAAGCTCTACATAGCAGTTATGTGTGTAATATAAATACCTGTGGTGCCCCTTGTGTGAAGAGCACTGGAGACCTGACTCACAAAGGATGGTCATCCAACAACGAATTAGTCAGATTGAATATTTTATCATAAATGTCTCCAAGCAACTTGTAAGTGCTTTGTTCAACATTCCTTTGAGACAACTGGGCTGCTTATTTATCAAAGCTGTAAACTTTGATTAAAAAAAAAAGCTAATACTATGAAAAATAATTCCCCCACACCCCATAAATGATGGGTTTGCAAATAATCCCATTGCGAATAATGGCTTTTTTTTTACCTTTGACTCTGACAGTACAGCTAGAAACAAGGGAATTAAATACGAGAAGTCAAAAACAAAAAGAGTATCGATTAAATAATTTAGCAGGCACCGAAAGTGTTGTGGCGTTAATAGAGAGTCAGTCAAGCATGCAAAGTAATTACAGTGAGGGAGGGCGAGCAGGAGGACTCGTCCGGTGACACCGCACATTAGAAGTGCCACACAAGAAGCCATTGACAACAACAACGGCCAATCAGATTACATGCAGGATGCAGTGATGGCACTAAACATCATTAAATAAGGTCAGTCCTTAACACACATACACTCCTTCACAGTTAAGACTGTGTAATGTGGCCAACTGAGAAGCATGACTGTGCCTTCAGCGGGAACATGTTGCAGGTGTATTCACAATTACTGGCAAATATTAAAAATAATGAAAATTAGTAGTAACAATTAGGTCTTATAATAAAAATTAAACATGCCCTGAGAGCTATCCAACAGGTTCAGAGGCGCTACATACCCCAGCGTGTGGGTGAAAGTCAGAAAACTACATCAACTACAACTACATGACCTACATGGCGCTTGAGAACATAAGGCATTTTCCACTTTCATGCACTGGGTTCCAAAAGCTTGAGTCAGTCACTCATTCTCCATTTATCACATAGTTAATGCCATGTAGTTCTCTCCATTAGATACAGCTCTAAATGCACTTGTGTTGCTACATGTAGGTAATAACCTGACCATTCAGCCTGAGATGTATTGTAAATACATTGTATTTTAAACTTGCTTTTTCATTGGGTTTGTAAACAACAGATTTTCACATGCAGTTTTGCTGTTCAGACTACGTAAAAACTTAACTGAAAAAAATTAATACATCTAAATATAGCCAAAAAAAACATTTCACTTATTTTTATTCCAAACATTTAGCTGAGGGATTTAAACTGTCCCACAAGACCATTGCAGTTTAGGTGGCTGCAGGTATTTTGTGGAATGTTTCCACAACAACAAATATGCAGCTGGCAAACGCAGCACTCCTCATTGTGCTGATAAGCAAGTGAAAACATGCAGTGTTTTTTCACTACGCACAATAAACAATCCAGAGACCCCGAGATAAAAAAATAAAAAAAACAAAACAATAGGAAAAAGAACCACACACAAAAAAAGGCATGTTGTGTGGACACAACATGGGCTCGGATATATTTAAATATAGCCAAAAAACAATAACCAAACGAGAGACAAAGCTCTGCATAAACAAATCAATTATGAAAAACCGCCAAACACAAATGAAATAAATCACTTTTTCCCAGCTTGCCGTTCTCTGCAGACCAGCTTTAATTAAAAAGAAAAGCAATTAAAACTGCAGAGCAAATGGCTTATGGCTTCTCAGTAGGGTCACTGTCTGTCTGCCCTTCTTCTCTAATGTTGACTCATCACCGGGCTTGATCTTCTGCTCCACTTTCAGTCAGGTAAATCTTTTCATTCGCTGCACATGGTTCTACCTCTCTCTCCCACACTCTCTCTCCCTCCTTTGAAAGTGGGTCGATAGAAATGGGATTTATACATCATGTCTATGTGATGCATGATCCAACTTTAAAAGGCGTTGGCCGCATCACCCATAGACCTCTACTCTCAGCTCAGAGCACTCAAAATCCAGTCAGGTTTATGTTTCAGACATTAAAAAACTATTTGCTAAAAGGATAAGAAAAATAAGCTTTTTACAAAATACATCCTTACAAAACAAATTTTGTTATCTTGACTTCTAAATTGCTTGTCCCTTGTTGGTTGTAGGGATGTTTACATAATTTTATTAAAAAACAAAAATACTAATTAAGCTTAAGAATATTGTACTTTGCCATTTTTATAGTCCTCAAGGCCTTATTTTCAAATCAAATCAAATACAGGGCCGGTTTATTTGTCTTTATAGGATAAAATAAAATTATACAATTAAACAAATAAGCCAGGTTAGCCAAGGAAATTCATAATTCTCCCCAGAATTCACCAGATATGTAAAAGTATCACCTCAAAATTAACATTTGTTAATAAATGTGACATCTTTCTGGGTGATTTTCTTTGTGAAAATGATGTGCTGCGTTGCTGTACGTCACTAAACAAGTGGACAATCATTTACCATTTGTGCAATCGGCTGTCGACAGAAATGCAAAAGTTAAATGCCAGCCACTTGTTGGTGATGGTTACCATAGCAACAGTTGTGTTTGTATTGATTTATTGCTTTGCCCATTGTATGCCAAAATATAACAAGGAGTGGCTGGCTCTGAGGGCATAATGCATTATTCTAATGCTTTTAGACATGGATTTGTGCACAGTCAATACTTAGGATACCGGCTGAGAGGTAGACGTGTCAAGCGTGCTTTGCATGCACTATTTGTCGTCAAGTGATGTAGTCCCTGACTTCTTTTGACATTTACAATAGGATCAGCTGCTTGGGGGACTGTAGACTTTCCATTTTTCCATCCACCACAGCAAAAAAAAAAAAAAAAAGAACGCTTCATAAGGCGCATTTTTCACTTAGCATGCTGTTGGACATTCGTGGGGGCAGACCTAGAACCAAAGACAAGAATTTACAGCTGCAGATCCTGCCCTAAATCAAACACTAGAACAAATAACCAATCCCTCTTTCTATATGAGAAACCCATAGGACTTTGAGATGGTAGATGAAGGGGTGATGTCATCCCAGAAACAATCCCAGAATTTTCATGCCTCTTTTCCTCTCAAGAAGTGATAAATGTTCTATCAAGTAATCTAATTATGTCCCTCGCCTCAGCAGTCATCTGGAGCCCCTCAGAAGCTGAAGAACCCAAGAAGGCCCATAAGTGGCTATTGAAGGCTCATCCATCTCATCTACCCAGCAACTCTAGCAGATGTTTGCACTGTATTTATATTCGCCAGAAGGAATCATGTGGGGTCTCCAAAGAACACCCAGACATAAACACACCTAACACTGTAGATGAAGAGCAAAGTAAGTTACCAAATGTTACTTAAACAACAGGGTACAAGAGTTTAAGCAAAAATTACACACTTCACTCAGTTACACTTCACCCAGTTACATTAAACAGCTAAGAGGAAAGCAGCTTTATAAATACAAATAAACACACACACACATTATGGCTAGCTTTTACTTGCAGCATAATTCAATCCAATTTTCTGGTCAGAGGACAGGATAGATTCTGTCTAATCCTAGAGGAACTCAAGATCTGCTGGGAGCACATACTCCATACCAGCACTGGCACATCATCCACCATTAGCTTTAAAAGCAGAAAGGGTTAGTGAATGGAAAAGGAAATTCCCGATGAGACAGACTTCACCTCTTCACTGAAGTCTATTACCCCAAAACCCTACAGTCACCAGACATGACTGGAATACCAAAAATGGCGTGACGGAAAGATGCAAATTGTGGTTTCTTTGTTGGCATGTTGGCAATGTGTCTTGCTTTTCACAATTCCCTGCTTAACTGTTCAGTTATGCACTCTAGTGTATGGCCCTCATATCAGAGGCCCCTGTGGAAGACTGCAGCTATGCATGCTGTCAATGATTCCGAAATGAAAATTCTGGACCAAAACAGAAAATTCTGAACCCACTCTATTAAAATCAAACCTGAAAATGTTTACTTTTCACTTTTAATGACCCCTAACGAGAAAACTACAAGTCTATCAATTGTTGCCATTAAAAATAATATCAAGTATCAACACATTCTAAAATATTGTAAACTGGATAGCGGTGGTTCACATATAGTACATTATACTCTTTATAAAAGCTTTTTTCAAGTTAAGCGCTATTAGGTAGTTTTTATAATCAATCATTTTACCCAGAATTAATGTTAATTTGTAGCGTTATACATCAAACACATAAGCCTAAAAATGTCAAATATTATGTGCAGAGACAGAATATTAACAATGACCTCAGAAATAAAGTTACACTTTATTTCAAGACAAGGTATATTTTACATTTATCAAGCAAATGAAAATTAAACAATTATTTAAACAAAATTAATCTTTTTTCTGTGTATTACATATGATGTTGTAAAATAACTTTAAAAATCAATACACTGTCTGCATCAATGTACTGTTATTGGAAGTTACTTTCAGCTAAAAATTCTCAGTGGCTGGAATCTCTGTGCA
Source organism: Chromobotia macracanthus (assembly GCA_036877525.1). NCBI lineage: Eukaryota > Metazoa > Chordata > Actinopteri > Cypriniformes > Botiidae > Chromobotia > Chromobotia macracanthus. The sequence goes on from JAZGTH010000013.1 coordinate 3,887,911, forward strand.
TCCCTGGTAATGCTCTACCAGAAAGCCTGTCAAACAACCAGCATGTCTGCAGGTGAGAGGAGAGAGAGGTGGGGAGATGAGGACTGCTTCGTTTATCCTGAGTTTGGACAGATAGAAAGGGAAAGAGAGCGAGGCAGGCACAGAAAAGCAATGACATGCTCCAGCAGCCCTAGGAGGTCAACGGAATGATGGAACACATTTACATAGCCGAGGCACTCTGCTCTAGGAGAGAGGGGAAGACGGAAAGAGAGAGAACAGGAAAGACAGGAAAGAAAGGGCCAGGAGAAATAAAAGACCTTTGCAGAACTAGAAGGGTAATGGAGCACCGATATTTCCTATACTTCAGTACTGCTACTGAACCTTAGCAAAATACCTGTTTAACGTTAATTTATATGGTAAATGCTTCTGAAACACTGCAATGTTATGATAGTAAAGGGCCAAAAAAAAGAGACAACGATGAGCAGACACAGAAAAGTGTAAGTGTCATCAATCGATCAGGAATCATATCAGCAGGCATAGTGGTTATCAGTTGACTCTGAGGGGCCAGGCCCAAACAGCTTTTTAAAGCAGCGAATATTGATGGGGATGGAGATTGGGGGATGGGGAGAGTAAAGGAAGGGAGGCTATTGACATCAGCCTTTGCTAATTGACCCTTGGTTGGCAATAAGGGAAAAGCAAGACAGTTAAAACGGTGCTGGGCCCCAGGGGAGGCAGGACACAACTGGGTTAATGGGCATGAAATCTGATGGCCTTCACTGATAGGTGGGCTAGTGCACCACACACACCTGCCATCTATAATCATCAACACACTCTGCATGAGAACCCAGAGATTCGTCCAACCCCAGATTTATAACCTATTACACTCCTGATAAGTCATTTGTATCCAGTTTAATAATTTAGAACAAAACGATTTGTACCATAGAAATATCCAATGACGTTTTAATATAATTACTATTTGTCCTTATCTCTCCATACTGTCACATACTGCTCATTTCATTAACAAAAAGTTTAAAGCAAAACTATACAACAGCTAGCAAAAAACTTCCATTAAAAATTGTTCCCTCTAATTGCCATATTTAATTGCCAGTCTCCAAAATCTTTCTGTCTGTCCATGAATACAGTGTTTCAAAGGCACCATGTTGTTTCAGTGTGTGCTGTATATAGCCTCACCCCAATGCTGTGGTACGTGTACTGGAGAGAAAAGCACATTGTCCATTAAAAAGCTTGAATTTGCTGTACATCTCTGTCACGAGACACCATGCATCACCCATTACAAAGCCCTGCATAGAGTGATACAGAAGCCAGCCTGTGCTTAGCTCATTATCCACTTCAGCCAGGCCGTGACTTACAGTCGCCAGCCTGACCCTGGGCAAAGAACAGGCGCCTTTAACACACAACCAGGATCAAATTTGTGGTTTTTATGATGGCTGAGTGTAGAATATGGGGAGAAAGAAAAGTAATTCAATAAAGATCAGCACAGAAGTTCCAATTATACTCTGGCTGAAAACATGACATTCACAACCTCATTCTGGGTCTTTGACCTACAAGCGCGAAAGGCTGAGAATTCATGACAATAATGAGAGCAGAGGTAGTGCTGATGCATTTTTTATTGTGAACCCATTTGATTTGGATTAGAGTTGTGATGAGAATAGCGTGATGCAAGGCTTATAACGGCAGTAAGAAAAGAGCAATTTATTAAAATCGCTCCACAGTGTCAGTCAAAGGCAATGATGCCAGGAAGTCAGAGGGAGGCTGTTACACAGTTTGCTATGGAAGAGAGCAGCATGAGGTTTCCTGCAATCCAAAAATCACACACCTCCCATCTGGCCTAGAGGAGGAAAAATTAGAGAAATTTCCCTTTGAAGCCCTTAACTCTTCCATGCAGAAGGAATACAAAAGCTTTGATGGCCGATAATGTTAAGTGTGTATCCTTGGTGACGCCTCTCCTTGCATCATCGACCTCTGCTTGTATTTAGAAGAACGCCGCACCTAGACCAACACATTCACTTGCACAACTCGCAGACGAAATGCGTTTATGCTGAAAGAACATATCGATTGCTGTGACGATGTGTTTCTGTTCCACATGACAAAATTATTCTCACAATATTAAGAGAAATTCAAACCCTGCATCAGAGAAATACAAGAACTACACAACTGACTATCTGGGTCCGTTAAAACCACCATGCTAGTATCCTACTTATAACACTCCCAAAATGCACCAAAACGTGCATTGTATGGTTTAAGCAGAATACAATTTGTAGGGTGTCCCACAATGCAATGCCCTTGACCTTCAATGGCCAGAGTGACAATTAGAACCAAAAACAAGTCAACCAGTATTTATAATCTCTACACATAACTGGATTTAGAAATGTAATAAGGTAATGAGACAACACTACAGCACACTTCTGTCTCAAATATAGCATACTATTGTCCCATATTTTACTGCTTATTGTAACATCATACTTGCATGTGTACATAGTACGATGGATAGTTACAGAAAGCACACAAAACTCAAAACAGGGTATTCAGGTTTGTGCTGCATGAATCCGAAAACTGCTCAGGATATTTGAATATTTTGACATTTTGAGCATGGCTTTAATGAAGGACTACACAGTTGACATGGGTAAGTTTTCTGCTGACAGTAAAATTTGGTGGGTTTCAGTTTACTGATCAGTCAGCAGCATACGAGTCACAGTTCCTGCAAATGAAAACACAGGTGTCTGGATCGTAAGTGCTTGACAATAACAGAATAATTCCACTGGAAATCCAAGTCCCACAGTCATGGCTCACTCTTTCAAGCTGAGAGCCCATAGCTAAACGCGGGACAGTCCATATGCCTGTCTTCACTCAAGCACAGATTCTAGTCACAATCCAGTAACTCTTAAAAAGTACAGAGCTCTGGCAGATTGGCACATTCAGAAAACAATGAGCCGACAGGAAGTCCCCATGAGCCACAGAGAGCTAAATGTGCTGTATGGATGTATTGTATACTGTCTGACATCACAAAGTATCAAGATTTTGCTGTTGTGATGCAAGTCACAAGCAAAAATCTAAGTCAGCAAAGGGCTTCTGGTGTATTTTATGATTGTTTCTGAAAGGGATTTATAAGGAAAAAGCAAAGCCAGCATAGAAAACTGATCCACCGCATCAATCCAAAAGCAAAATAGTGCACACTGTCATTGAGAAACTTTCCCAAACCATTCCTCACTCAAGATGGAAGTGGCAACAGTCAGCTGCTTTTGTGGCTTTGCAGTCTTAAATAACTATTACAATTTACACAGCTTAAGACAAAATCTTACAAGCGCTGAAAGAATTGTTATGTGTGCATGTAATGTTTCTGCTAATGCACAAGAAAAAGCTTTTATAAAAAACACAAACATTCACAAAACATCATACATTTACTTAAGCAAAACTGTGCAAGATAAGAATCGTTTTTGCAGAACATAAATTGGATTAACTTTATTAATTTTATTCATTCATTTAGCAAATGTTGCTTAGGATAAAATATTTTTACTGGAAAACAAGATAACAATAGTAATATAAAAATACTACAAATACGCAAAACAAAATATGCCTACAATATTTAAAACATATTTAAAAGATACATATTTATTTCAATATGTATCTCAATGTATACTTACAAAAAACATGAGTTAAGTTTGTTTTAGAAATTTAAAAAGCATCTATACAAAGCAATTTAGTAAAGCATGTTTACTCTCAGCTGGACAGAGTTAGGCAAACAGGAACAATCGTTGGTACTGCATCTCATAATAAACTGCTGGCAGCTAGTGTTTGCAGGGGAAGCAGCTGTACCAGACTGCTGCAATACCAACAGCTTGAGCAAGCACAAAACTCATGTGACAATAAAACACAACAAATCCACGTGTCAGACACTCACTGCAGTCACCAAGATGAGAAATGTTTCCGCCTGGCAGAAAAACAGAAGTCAGACCTTCTCCTTTTTCTACCATTTTCTTATAATGTGGCAAACAATCTCCTGAATAATTTATTAGAAAAATGTGCCACATCAACAACAGCAAAAATTCAGTCTTTCTGTATGCATTAGCAGTGCTGGGGAGTTACTGTACTAAAAGCAGAGACACTACCAACTTTTGCAGCTACATATCAGTAATGTGACAGTAATTAAGCTGCTTCCAAAAGAGCTATAAGCTATGAAAGACTGATTTAATTTGTTCAAGTTTAATGCAATATCATTTCTGTATTACATTTATTCAAAACCCTTATGAAATATGGCTTTGACTAAATAAATTATGCAAACCGTATGTTTTTAAGTCGTTAGATCCACGCTTTCAAATCAAATTTTAGCCTTTACATTTTAAAAGGACACAGATAAAGTGACTACACATTGATTTTTAATCTGTTCCTTATCTCTGGGGTGGCACGCAGCCTTGCTTTTTAAATAAAAATACAGCATGCTGCTTAAACAGGTGGCACACTCTGCCATAAGGAAGATAAATACATCCATTCTTTATTTAAAAGGGCACTTCTTAATTCCTGGACAACAATGCATTGGTTCACTAATAGGGTCAATTAATTATGCAGTAATGGGTTGTGGGCACTAATAAGGAAATACAGCTCCAATCTAAAATCTTCTAATAGAACCTCCATGGTTCATTCATGATGGGGAAATGTGTTTCAATAATAGGTGGGGAAGAGAATTCAGATGCCAGCAGGGAGCACCGCCTCATGCCTAAGAGCTCAGAGTAGTTCAGGCTAACACCAAGATTGTTGTTAGGGCCATCTGTTGTTAGGAGACTTGTCAGTGTGGGGTGGAGGAGGCCTCACCTCAGGCTGTTTTATAAACTAGTTTTTCTGTCTTGCATTTTCATGAATGGGTGAGCAGCAGAGAACAGAGAAACAGAACTGTTTAATTACTGTAGGCAAACGGCAGACTAATATCCATCATCATAGCCCTGCTTCGAACACCATAGACGGCTCATTTATCTTTGGCCCCTGGAGAGCTGCCTCCGACTGCTAGTTAAAGACAAACAAAAACAAAAAGAACCAAAACCAACATTCTACGTCAACATTCACTTCGGTTCCTTTTTGTCTTCGATGTTCTCCACTGCTGCTCTGTGTTATCAAGACATAAATTATGTAGAGCGTGAGAACTGTAATTAATAAGACTTTGTTGCATAAGCTCATCATCGTGTGTAGCTGAATTTTAGCAACAGACAACATACACAAGCAAATGTGTTACAGCAGAACCTCAGCACCGAAAACCAGCATGAAATATTTAATGGCACTGAGGAAGAGCTTTAAATTATTCAGATTTAACAATCTTTTCTATCTTTGGAACTTTTAGCGATTCAACATCACTATATATAAAAAAGTAGCAATGCATTTAAGTACCGTTAGAGAACAAAGCCAGAGTATGAGAAAGAGAAAAGCTCATCTTATATGTATTAGAAGCATACAGCAGTTCTGTATCTGAGAGCTGGGCCAGACAGGGAATTAACTTACAGTACAAAGAAGACAGAATAAGAACATAAGATTAAAATGTGATTTATTCTGAAGCGGAAGACGGATGGTTGTAGGCTGTTGCATTCAGAACTAATGAAACTAAAATGGAACCTTTATCCCTGATGAAAAACAACCCTGTGTGGTTTAACTTACCATACATATAAAAAAGCTTGTCTAATACATATTGGTGTAGTTTTTCTAACATATCTCGCAGGTGAGGCACTTTTATACAGTGAAGAGTCAAACTACCATTACAATCAAGAAAGTTCAAACTTGCCTATTTATTCTTTATTATACTATTTCTCTACATTTTTGAGTAAAGTAAAAACTATAACACTATTTAATACTGAAAAAGGAATTATAAAAATAAAAGGAATTGTGCAAAAAAAAAACCCCTAAAAACTCTTATACTAGGTTCAAGTAGACACCTATTGCCCAGAATGTAATTCTTTACACTCTGGGCAATCACTCAACTGACTTCAGTATAAACAGAGTCAGTATAAACAGTTCCCATGTGCTGCATATTTATTGGCTTCTTTTCCTTTACTATCTGTTCTAACTCATCTAAATCAACATTAGTTGTGCTCTACTTGTGCACACAGTGCTCTACTTGCGCAGGGTTTTTTTGCCTGTATACACAGTTAAATCTGCTGTGTGTTCAATGGTATTGCAGAACAGTTCTGGCCATCATGCACAAAAGTGATAAAAATGAGAAAAACAGCACAAAAACCCACCACCTTTCCTCTCAACAGAAACTTCTGTGGCTAGCTGGGAAAATAACTACACAAATCAAACAAGGCAGCTAGCAAGTGTCTCTCCAGTGGACTAGATGTCCTATGATTTGGCAAGCAGACTTGACTTGTTTCAGACGTTGTTTTCTGCCAAGAGCAAGTGTACACGTCTTTTGGATCGTGAGAATTTATTGGATCAATATTTGTTACTACTTCTATGTTTACTGTAAAAACAGGAAATGCAAATTCATGCACATTCAAATAGTCTTCAACAGGTGCAGGATCAAAAAGTATAAAAATAAATAAAGGAAATCCAAACATTAAAGATGTCAAATACTTTTTCAAAAGAAGTAAAATATTTAGGTATAGCCACATATTACACCCTAAATTAAAAAAAAAAAAACCAAAAACAACTCATTTTGGAACATTCCATTTAAAAATGCACGATGTATGACAAGTTTGCTTTCATACATCAATGAACTGGAGAATTGCTGGTTTCTGACACCAAAAACTGTCTTAAAATTAGTCTTAAACCACACACACACACACACACACACACACACACACACACACACCCACACACCACACCCACAATATATGCACTGGTCTTACAAAATCATATGACTGCTTGTGGAATTATCAGGGTGAGTGGAACATGAGAAAATGCTGACATGACTGAAACCTGTACAGATTTATATTCATTGGCTGACACATTGTACATAGGCATTAACTGAGACTGAGTGACCTACGGGCGACTGCTGCTTTCAAAAGTGCACATTCATTGTGCTTTTGGTTGCAGCTGTGTGACTAACACACTGCCAAAATGCCAGTCTTGCCAAGATGACACAAACATGGACATTTATTTTAAAAGAACTGCTATAACAGCAAAACTGGTATTTAGAACATGAACTGTGCAACCATTTTCATTGACTACAGAAATTTTGGTATTGCAATAACCCTAAGGAAGTTGAAACTGTTGTATTTCAACAATAAAACTGACAAAGCATAACTTAGCATGCCATCAGTGTTATGGAATCAGAAGCTAAATCTCCTTTCACTCCCAGTTCACATTTACTACAGGAATCACTTAAAAGATACGAAACCAATCAAGACTTGCTAGTTCAGTAAGAATCAGATGTTGACTCATCATCAGATACAACAGCACAGAAATTGTTTGCCTTTTCAGCTACGCTCTCAGCCACAACAAAAGCAAGACACGGAAACAGGCCACAAGTGCAAATTTGTTCAATTCTGGTAATATTGCTCCATCTAAACTCACACACATGTTGTGCCATTGAGCTTTGAAATGATTTCATCTCATGAGTCAACGTGACGTGATATGGCTCATTTCAACTCGAACAGGCATTATTCTGACAAATTTCAAAGGCTCTTATATGCGTGTCAGTTTGTGTTGGTTGGAGTGCATTAGACAAAAAAAATTTTTAATGCAGTTTAATTTTCAGTTTAAACATGTTTAATGCAGGCTGGATATTTATGGGAAATGTATAGACATGTTCAGAAACAGGTCTAAAACTGACAATCAAAATAATAAAATAACCATGGTTGTTGACCTGACCTTTACCGATTGTCTGAGAAAGATGTGAATCAGTCAACAAATCACAATACAAGCAAAGCCCGCAGACCACAATAGATTCATGGGAATAGATTTCACATACCCAGATTACTATCTGGATTTTCCTCAGAATGAGATTTGCAGATACCAGACAACAATGTGAACGCTTAAAGCGTTGTTTTTTCCTGAAGATCAGCTTAACGTCCATATGTGCAAAAAAGAAGTTTCAGGTCAGAAAGCAGTCATTAAAAGCCTGCTTCAGTACTGAACGGTCTGACAGGAAAGAGTTGACAGCTGTTCTCCACAGGTCTTCGGAGCAGGTGCCACTGCTCAGACCAGGTGTCTCTACTGCGCAAGAAGACATTCAGAGAGAGATATTTTTATCCAGTGGCAGAGCCTAAAATAGGTCAATGTCATCCAAAATAACTTGAGAGTACCATTCATCTGCTTTCAGATCAGCCCCTGCACTTTCATAGGTGCCCATATCCTGTTTCTTTTGTCTTACAGGGCAGAATGAAGAAAATTTGCTACTATTTATTACCAGACTAAAAGCTAACTATCCAAAGCTAAAAATATTCCAGAATGATTCAAATAAATGACACAAGATCATCAATTCTGCCACAAGTGACCAGTGACCCCTCCTAAATGATGCCCTCAGCCTCTCAAGTTCTTTTCCGTGGAGACAATTTGGCAACACAGTATTGTGTTGGAAAGGTTGTAGGCCACAGTGAGGTATGAAAACAAGTGCATTAAGGGTTTATGGGTGCTTTTGGTGCTTGTGAGCTATGATGGGGCACCCTACAGTCTAATGGATTTCAAACAAAGGACACAATACAGCAAAAGTTCATTTACTTACGGGCCCAGTAAATATATTTTGTTAAAAACCTGCCCAACAATTATGCTGTAAGATTATATGTTCAACAGACCACAAAAAGGCAACAGCAGTTTAAAAAATTTAAACAGTTTTGTTAAATAGAGCAGATTCACCTATGTTCTAACTTTGTCTTAGTAGTTTTGCATTCATAGTTTTGCTAAATAGAGCATAGTAAAACTATGAATGAATGACAGGTTAGAAGACAAGAGGGGGAGGACCAGATGCAAAAATCTCCACATATTTCAACCCAGACCATCTTAGCATGATAAAGCACAGTGTCCCATTTTGAGACTGCTCTGAGATCACTTACAACTTCCTCCCTGGTGGGCTTGTGCTAAGCTTGTCCCAAAAGGAAAAGGATGCCTAGCATTACTGCAGCTATAAACATGGATGGACGCACATGTACAAAGGCACTCACTGTCAATCCAATTAAACAGTACAGTGCAATTCAGCCTGATCAGTTTCTTTTGAACAAAACGCATGCTTGACCAGCATATTTGTGTGTCTTAGATAAGCAGTGGCAGGGCCTGAAATAAAGTGGGGGCCCAACAAGAGGAAGATATTCTAAAAATATTCTAAATATATTCTCCAATAATGCAAGTCAATGACATAAGACCATAAATTCTGCTACAAATGACCAGTGGCCCGTCCCAAATGATGCCTTAAGCCTCTCTGGTTCCCTGCCATTGGCCACACGTTGGCAACACAATATTGTCAGATGGACAGGTTGCGACTTGGTGATCTGATGACTTCAGACACTGGGCACAATGATTTTAACTGCCCAAATCTTACCCTGGCATAGAAAAGGTGAACACAGCAATGTAGACCTCAGACAAGCAGACAGATCAACTCTGTATGTTGAGTTATTTCCAGGAACTGAATGTGCAGCTGTTCTATTATAAATAAGACTAGAAAAAGCACTCTTGGAGTCTCTCACCAGGCAGATCTGCTGCCAAAGTGACCCACCTTTTTTCTTTCTTACGCAGCACAAAACGTCAAGACGCAGAACCTTGTCATCTCTGTTACCGCCTCTGTATCCACAAATCTCAAACTAGATGAGCTTATTTTTCAAGGTTAAAATAAACCTCAGTGTCAAATGGATCCACAATAGGGAATATTAATGGCATCAACCACTGAGTCTGATCCAATCTCCTTCACCATACAGTGAACCTGACCCCATGTAAATCGTGCAGGATTTGAAGGGAATGATGGGATTGGAAGGGGCAGGTGAAGTACTGATGGATGGGTTGTGCTTACAGAACACCCTGGTTCTTCCCCACGCACACACCTGCTCTGTATATCTGAGATTTGAAGGGCAATCTTGAACAACAGAGCAAAGCCCCACTAAGCGACCAAAAGGAAGTCAAGCGTAGGAGATTCACCTCCCTGTCTGAGCACAGATCATCTCACTCCACAAATCCAAAAGGTGCGTGTCTGTTTGTGCATCTGCAGCAGACTTCAAAGCAAAGAAAAATGCATTTACATGTGCGTGTGTGTGTGTGTGTGCGCGTGTGTGTGTGTGTAAAAAGTAGGAAAATGAAAAGGTGCAACAATGTTTGCATAAAAGTAGACACATTGTCCACATTTCTCCCCCTAAAATAATGAATTTACCTTCAGTTAACCCACATCATATACTCTTTAGTCACTTTTCTCCCACTAAAGTACTTCTTACAGGTCCTATCTGCTAACTCTGGCATACAGCCAGCTCTCATCTCACTTCCTCCACCGATTCCCTCTCCTCCAATCTTGTGACCCCTCATTCCTGTCATTCCTCATTCCCGCCTCTTAAGCATATGTCCCGGTTCTGCCACAGGAAGCAGCTTTCTGCTCGTATACTTTTCTTATAAAGGAGCCATCCTTCATAGATGTTTTTTATGTCTTTTGGAACAGGAAAATTGAAAGAAGAAAGTTATGCAAGATGAGAGGGACATGACGCAGACCAGACTCAAACCCACATCCCTATGAACTTAGGTCTTATGATCCTGTGCACTGACACAGTTCTGTATACCCAAGACATCCCAACAATGCTGTCTGTTCAACCAAATAAGGCAGGACTGATACTAATCAGAGAGTACACAAACAAAACACAAGCAAAGAAAATTGAGATGTCATCCAGACATTTCAGTCGGATCATAAACATGTTCTGTTGTTTGGGTTTCCATGACTCAAACAGCAACAGTGGAGGTAGATGAGAATGGAAAACAGACCATTTTGAGGGGAGCAAAATTCAAACGTGCCGTTATAGAGATCACTATCTGAAGTTCAACACTGCAACTTCATTATGAAAGTAAAAATGAGAAAGATGTCAAAAAGATGTCAAACTATAAAATAAATGCATATTTTTCACTAATTTGAGACAAATTATACAAAATGTTTTTGACTTATATTTCAGTACAGTATTTTTGCTAGGGTTGTATGTATCCGTCTACATTTCAAAATACTACAAAACTGGCTTTTCATGTGTTGCATTTATTGTATGTACAAGTACATGAAAATTGTATACCTGTATAATCCAAGCAAAAATTAAATTTATTATATGCAAATACATGTAAAACGTATATATGATGTGTGAAAGTACGTCTTTTGTTCCTTTTGTCCAGTCTGTATAAAAAAAATAAAAAATTAAAAAAATCAGCAAACAAAAAAAGGATAGGCTATTACCTTGTATACCTGACCATACGTGCCATTGCCCACCAGTTCCACCAGCTCAAATATTCCAGCAGGGTCCTAAGGAGAGAACAGTATATGGTCAGTAAAAGAACAAACACTAAAAGAACCACCACCACACCCAAATAGCACATGTATATTATTAAATGTCTATTCTACATGTTTTTTCCATGTAAAAAGTGTTTGTCTATCTGTAATAAGGTTGCTAAAATGTTCCCTGTCAGATGTTAGAACAACATTAGCACATCATTTCATGACGTGAAGCAGATAGAGCAGATTCACCTATGTTTTAAGATTTTCATTCTATGTTTGTACACAGATATAATGCTGTTTTTAAGACGAAGTGCTTACACTGGCAATTATCTGTACATAAAGATTCACATTTTCTTTCATTCAAAAATATTCATTCACAATAAGAGTATGAACATGAAATCAGAAATGACCCCATTTACTTTGATTTCATGTTGACATTAACAGCTTTGACAGCAGGACACAGTTCGACAGTGTTTCCACCAGCAAGCTAATTACTAACTCACAGGGATACAAAAACCGCTGGTATCTTCCATCACACAACTGTTGCTATGAAGCGTCTCTCATGGCCTGCACCCAACCAAGTGTGAGATTCAAAACCAACACTCCACCTAACACCTAAATAAAGAAACCCCAAATAAAAAAAACACAGGGGAAAAACAAGGCCTTTTCTTTGTGTGCCGTTTAATCTGGCTTCATCCAAACACCATCTTAAGATTGTGACAAGATGTGTATGTACACTTTACCTCAAAAGCCTGTTCACAATCACCACTCCATCTGAGAGGAAGCAGTTATGATAAAAATCATAAAGAGCGAGTAAATAACTTCTCCGATGACATTGCTCAAAGGACAAAACCAGTAGTGTGTGAGTGTTTTCTGTTGTTAGAGCACCAAGGAGAGCTACACAGACAACAATCAACGGTCATATTAGCACATATGAGAGGCATTCCACTCAGATGTGGCTCATTTCCAGGACCGCACCTGGTTTCCTGTAATTTAGCAGTTCCAATTAGATTTCAATATTCACCATTACAACTGTTTCTAAACTATATTTCCTGCTGATAGCAATAAGTAATATCCTACTGTCTGTGGATGAGTAATATCTTGCCCTTACATTGACTTGCATAGAGCAAAATCAAACTGTAAAGTAGTTCACACAAACTGTCAAGCATCTGCTAAACAATACTTAAAAAACCTGAATGTTGAATTAACAGTTTTAAAAATCTACCTTTTCGGCTAGTTGAGGCTGTTGAAAGACCAGTGGCATGACACTGGTTCTGTAAAAAAGGCTTTTACTGCACAGGGACTGACATGCCCCACAATGAAGAGACCTGTACCACATACACTCCATGAAAAAGAAACTGTTTTTCAGCTTTCAGCATCAACTCACCAGTCTGTATTTTCTTTTCTTTCAAGCTTAGACAAACATAATCAACACCTAAATCAACATCAGTTGATCAAGTATTAAAAAAAACAAACAAAAACAAAAAAACTAGCGTTGTGGTGTCCTGAACAAACAAATACAACTAGTATTGGGTGTGCTATACAAGCACATAAATTCTCCAGAACTACAGAAGTATATAAACAATCGAGTCAACCTGTTGTTCCTTATCCTCCCTAGTGTGTGCGGTTATAGTGTCTACACCCTCGAGTGTACACTGCGTACATTCAATTAATTAAATGTGTTCCAAGGATGTTTATAGCGGCTCTGCCATGCAACCAAAAATTGTGAACATTGTAATCTTTAGTGCTATGCACTCTGACATAAGCATTCACTGGCCAATCCAAATCTTAGAGAGGCCGCTCCAACTATGGTTTCACAAATCCAGATTTTTAAACTAGGCTCTCAAAAATGGATGGTACAAATCCCTACCTAGCAAACATTTCATCTGACCATTCACGTGATACAGTAGGTATAGATGTACCATTTGTCTGTATGGAATGATATTAGTAGTTCATGCTAGTGTCCCTTAGGGTAAAACTGGTACTATCGATTCTGAGTCACTGCTAGCTGTTCACACAACATTAGAGAAAACAATCAGGTTTACGGCCATTCTCAAACTCTATTTCACGCAAAGGTGGTCCCAATGCTAAAAGCTTGGTTGAAATCCCCTTCAACAACTTTCATTGTCAGTGCTGAAACTGACGGTTTGTCTGTCTGTCCAATAGGTTCACAGATCCATTAGTAGCAGACGCTCTTAAGCAGATCAAATCCCAAACGGAGCCATGTCGTTATCAGAGGTGCAGAAATGCCCTTGGTGATCACATGACACAGACCACTGGAATGCTGTAATTTGACATTTACTAGTAAAAAGGATATTCAACAAGATATATTTTTATTGAATGTGAAATTATTGGTACGTAACTTCTGGTAAAGAATACTTCCATAGTGTTGTGTACCAGAAATGAGCAAGACAGTTGGAGTGAAGGGGTTTCAACAGATTTGTCACACTTGGATAAAACATCACATTTCTGTGGAATAAAGTGCATTCATGAATCATGCACAATAAGACTAGCAACATGCATTAAGTAAATAGGTTTCACTATGATTTAAACTCTCAAAGAGCACATATATGCTAAAGGACACAATTATGATGAAGCTACATTAATCCAGAGCATATGTCTTGTCTGTTTTCTCCTTACTCAGCCCTTCTCTTTACAGAGGTCTCTCGGCCCCCTCTCCTTCACCTCAGACATCCCATGCTGGTGGTGTGCCACGTCTGACAAGACTGCCCTTCTCCCGGCTGCATCAGCACTCATGTCAGTTACTGCAGCTATGGAAATGCATTGCACTCTTTTATCCATTTCCTTTTCCCTTGTTTCTTTCACTGCATTGGGAGAAAGGATTCACATTCCCCCTGCGTACCTTCCTGTCTTGTTGTTTTCAGAAACCGAGGGGCAGCGTGCAAACTGTCAGTGAGGAAGAAGGTGTGAGGCAGAGGCAGGACAGCATGATGGACAGGAAAGAGTTACTAACCTCGCACATCATTCAGGTTTTTGTTGTGCAAGGGAACATGAGCAGAATATTGTGTTATTGTTCCTGACATCACTTCTTAGACATGCCTGACAGAAATCTAACATGGTAGCACAGGGGAGAGGGAAAAGCAGCCTCAAATGTGCTAATTCTCAGAAGCAAAGGATAAACAGAAGCCAAATACAACTCAAGGAAACAGTGGCCAACCTACTGCAACTTACACAATACAGTGTTGCTTGTGACAGCGCAACTCTTATTATGCAAATAGCTGCCGCCACTACATTAAAAGAGTTTCCACATTTGTACTTCAGAAATACATACAGCTGATTTTAAACATGCAGAGCAGTTTATACCGTCCACAATCCCTTCTCTTCATTTTCTGGATGATTGGTCTGCTTAACTCCGGCTTTGATTAACAATAGATTCTGTGTGCTATAAACATTTCTGAATGTCTGACTTTCACTGCCACAGACTCACATACACAAATATTTCTGTCTCCCTATTTGATATGCGCCACAGGACAAAGCTGAGGCCCAGGCACATGCAAACACACATTTATACATACGCTACATACAAGGCACAGAAATAGGGTATATTGATAGATTATTTGTTTTGGTTTTACAACCACAAACAGTAATTGTTTCATGAAAGCCAATCCCCCTCACCCTAACAGAGAAAAAAACCTGAGACAGATTGACTCTACATTTCTGTTCATTTGTTAAACAGCCTTAACACAAACCTCTGTTACCACACACATTCAACAATTATGTTGCCAAGCTGCCCCACTGAATGGCAAGTGTTACCAGATTACAATTACCGTACAAACTAATGAACTACATTACATTGTGAATAACATGGCAAAAGTTTACTAATGATAATAATTGCATCTTATTTCATAGGATGTCAAACATTACACACAAGGACATATGTTACAGTTTCACAAAGAGTCAGGAGTCATCTCATAGCTTATGGCATTATTTGACAGACCTTCCAAGATGTCTCGGCGCAGTTCATGTCAGTGAACTTGTTACAAAGCAGCTGTACAAATGAAAAATTATCAAAAGATATTTAATACTGTAATTATTATCAAGCTTCAAAGAGGATCTTCAAAACATTTCCTTGTTCCTTTAAAGGCATGTATACCTTGTTATGAAACATTTAACACATAATAACGATGATCCACTGCAGGTTCCTGAGAAACCAGAAAGACAATTAAATCTTATGTAACAAGGCATCCATGTAAATAAGAACATATTTTAATAGATTCCTATGCAGAACACCTGATGAATCCTCAGTCTGCCTTAGGCCCTAGGCCTCTCTCACAACTACATCATCTTCTGTGTTTTCTTTCTCCCAAACATGTGATGCACCACAAAACTATGTTGCCTGGGGAGAGGGAAGAGGTTTAATCCATGTCTCAGCCTTCACAAGCCAATGAGTCATGTACAAGGAAAATGAAGTTGGTTCCAACATCAATATCCAGACACCTTGGAAAGCCAATGTCTGCTGAACCCGCTGATCAATACCACAGTGATAGGGTAAACCTTTGGCTCCGAAAACACATCTCTGCCATTAAAGCTCCCATTCTAGCAAGGCAGGCATCTGTTTGCCCTGATATCCTATGCTGTCATTCCCAAAAAGAGCAAACAGAGTCTTATTGGGGCAAAACACATCACAATGACAGTACATTAAGACACTCAAGAGACAGCCACATTTGCATTTAAATCAGTTTCATAAAAGATGATCTTTTGGAGTTTAACATATATCAGCATCTTATCACCAGGAGGTAATTACTTAACACATGGTTAAACCAAAGATTTTTCTGACATTCCCCAGTTTGCCACAGATAAGTACAAAGTGGATTCTACAGGATTACAATCTTAACGCAACCTCAACATGCCTAGTTTAAAACTAGTTGAACTGTCCACATGATCTTGTTTGTAACAACAGAAAAAGTTCCTTCAGTGGGCAAAAACACATTTTTTTATTAGAACAACATGCACTGATTAACCCCTGCAAAAACAGGTTATTTGTAGCAAACTTTCGCTTGCTGCAAATAAACTTCCATTTGCCAGAAGTTTGTTCTTCACCACTAGTGACTCTTGGTCACAGCAGTAAGTGTGTTACTGTGAACCTCTGAAAATATCTAACACACTGAAAAACACTGCAACGGTAGACAATCAACCACAGCTGCCAAACTTTTAACTGAACTGAAATGAGCCAGCACATTACGACCAGAGACATTTAGAAAATAAAGTAATATAAATTAAACAACCATTTAAATACCATTGGCTCAGTTTAAAAATCATCTTCTCTAACTAGTTTTTCTCTGCTCACAGTGTCAAAGGTCAAGAGACCACAGCCAACATTTCCTACTGTGAAAAAACCGAAAGCAGTTTTAAACAGATGGCCAGTCCGTTAAACAGACAAGTCTCAAATAAATGAAACCCCACATTAGTACTTCAGTACTAATGTTCACTAACTTCAATGTTAGTGCAGACAGGAAATGGGTCAGTGCATGTCTGCTGCAGGGCAGAGTGACGAGAGGGTAGGGGGATTCAGGACAGCTAATGCTGCAAGGCACAGGCTGACTGTGGACACAAACACCCTGTCTTTATACACAAACACACAAGCCCTTTCAGCTACATCACTAGAAGACGCATTCAACAGCAGGGGGTGAGATGGTTCTTTGAACCTCTCCGTCTTCCATATTCAGTATGAAGTGTCTTGTTGTGGCTTCACATTTTAAGACGGCACTAGTTTTCCAAATAATATTAATTTACAATTATTTTTAATAAAAATAAATATTAAAAAAAAGTGTGTCAGCAAAAGACAAATTTACCTGACCTCCTCAGGGAAAACTAACCCCATCCAAACAGAGCTTCTGCTAGAATTAGCTGTCCAGTCTATCTTTAGCAACTATGCATTTTCTTTCCTTGGTGCATGTATATAAATAAATAATGCTATACAAGAAACCCAATGGCCTGACTGCCAACAGATGAAATGAAACGCAGCTCAGTTCTGAGGTTTGACAGCGAGTGACTAACACAGATAATTTCCTCACAAAAAGGCGCTCAACACAAAATCTGCTTCTGCCAGCAGCCTTCACAATGAGCATCACACACACCCAGATTGCCCACATCAGACCCAATAGTGTCACCCACAGAGGCTTTCACAGCCCTTCTGTCACTGCTGTTCTTTGCAGAAGGAGTACAGGTATAATCTTGCCATCTCTCCCACAAGTTTGCAAAAGCACACACATAGAGCAGAGTGTACGGAAGTCTGTCCGCCTGTCCTTCACAGCATCAGGCCCAGTAATATTCCTTCAACTCACAACACCATTGTAAGCACAGTTTAAAAACACAGTTTAAAAAAGGAGAAAAAGGCAGGATCAAACAACACAATCTAAAAGTGTGTGAGTTTTCTGCTTGAACCTTGACCAAGCTTTACTGCTCCATTCCCATCCTGTATTTAGAAACCCCAAGAAATCGTTTGATATGCTCTGTTTTTTATCCTGTGTTGACATATTTCCAACTGAAGTTTGGATGAGACTTTTTTTTTTTTACAAAAATATAAATTTTTTTTTTTTTTTACTTTTTACAAAAAGCCATATCACACTAAATATGGAGCAATATTTCCCCCCAGATTTGCAGGAGCTTTTATTATTTAAATGAGGGCATATTATATTGTATTTTTTAAACCAAAATCTAGGTTCATACAGCACATACAGATACCTGGCACCTTCCTTCAGGTAATATTTTGTTCTAGTTATGGGTTAATATACTGTAGGTGTATTACTAAATATTAAATGTGTCAAAAACAGGAATATTTTTTTTGCCCCAACACATTAAATATCTGGGGCATTTTTGAGTCCTGGTTTATGTCTGAAATTGACCAAACGTTCATCAGAAGTCAATCAATTTGAAACATTTTCAAAATTGATATAATCCATATCTATGTGTATGTGTATGGCCACATAAGTTTAATATTTGGATATCACTGAGCCTTAAATCTTGATAAGTCTGACCTAACCCACTTTCCAAAGCTCAACAGCAGACCTGTCAAAACAAAGAATAAAATAAGCCTAGTCTAAATCTGGAAAAATGCTAGTTCATTAACATGGGTGAACAAAGGTCATTCTGACAACACATTTCAAAAGCAGGCGTAATAACACTGTTTCTGTTCTACACCTGACCCCTAAACAAATCAAGGTCTCCCCTACTTCGCTTTGGAGCTAAAAATTGCAGGACAACAAACAGAAAGGGCATGGATCTCATTTCAAGGTTTTGTGGTCACAGCACTGAAGCTCATTTTCAGATGTTGTCCCTCAGGACTTGGCGAGGCTGACCAGGTAATGCTAAACATCACTCCCATATATGTTGGACACAGACCTTTTCTTCTGTTCTAGAGAGGGAGTTTATGAATGGCCTATCCGAGCATGTACTGCACTGAAATCTTTTTCCACTACTGCACATGTCAGCGCTCTCTGCTTCTGGGTGACCTATTTCTCATCTCATCATCAAACACAACATGCAAGAGAAAGCGGACTAGTCTGACTGCTTTTAAATGAATGGGAGAAAGTGTTTTTAGAAGCACAACAGTGTGCTGATAACTACTAGGAATCTTAAAAAAAACAGATAATACAAGTAAACAGTGTTTCCATGAGGTTTGGAACCAGATAGGCGACAACAGAATACTTATTTTTGGATGAACCATGTCTCTAAGCATTATACTGTGTAACTGTAAGTACATATACGGCAGAACTCATTTTGCTTTGTTGCAAGTATAAAAACAACATAAATGTTCTAACAAAAACATTCTGCATTGACCTAAAGCATTAGGTCAGGCATTCTATAAAATGGAAACTTGGTCTGTGCATGAGAGTGGAATATATCATAACATTAAGCCACATAATCACCTTGCCAGAATAATGTGAGCAAAAGAGAGCAAGGAAAGTGCGGTGATTTCTCCTACTCTGATGCACAGTTCTGAGGCCTTTAATAAATCCATTTCTCTGTAAGAGAAACCAGTGGAGGCCTGTACCATTGTCAGCCTTTCTGACAGAAAGTAAAAGCCAGGAACTGACGTGAGTGGCCTTTAAAACTCACTGCTTCTATAGAGAGGGTGTGAATAACCAAGAGCGATATATCACTCCGTCTCTGTGATCTGTGAAGGGCAGAGAGCATAGCTGGCATTAAATAGATTATACAACAGTTAGTTCAGGTCCCTTAATTTGATTGGCCAAGCAGCGTTTCAAGAGTGACACTTAGTAAAACAGCACTGGGATGTTACACTATATCTATCACCCCAATTGTCTGTTTGCAGTGATCCAGACCGCACTACGCAAGTGCGGAGCGAGAGAGCAATTGAAGATTTTGACTGCAGGTAATGGATAACGGAATAGTAATTATGGAATGCTCGGAGTAGGAAGAAATAGCCGTCGCTTCATTCCACTCATATACTCTGTTCCAGACATTCTGTGAATCTGCACGTTGCCTGGCAAAAAAACTTGATGCTTTGGGTGAAACTTTCTTATTGGTGCTCCTGTAGCTGAACTAGTAGTGTACTGCAACAGTCACTTAGGATAAAATTGTCTGTCAAATGCATAAATGGAAATGTTTCCGCGTTGGCAGAAAATGTTACCAGGTCTGAAAAGTATGTCAATCCATATTCACTTTTATTTTTACAAAAACAAAAACTATAAAAAGTGATATCCCACTCACAATCAGGTGGCTAAAGGAATAACACAGCCATCATGGTGCGGCAGTTAACACTTCCCTAATTCCTATTGAAACCGTGGGTGACATCTGTGGCACCACGTGATCTGTAGTGTTGAAGCATGCACACAAACAGATTCGTGTGTAAAAGCGTGAAGCCCACTAATGCACCAGATACAATGGACGGCCAAATCAAAAGCACTCAAAAGGCTATCTGCTGTAATCTTTCCATCCCACGCGCTACTTAGCCTCGCGAGTAGAGAAAGAAGAGCTCTTCGCGTGCTTTCCTTTAGCCCATTAGATCCCACAGCACACAGTGTAATTGGTTTAAAGCCGCGGTGAAACTGTGCCTCACCATGACGCTGTATGGGATGATGGGTAGGCTATTCCTACAAACCCATCTGGTTTGTCGCTCGCTCGGTTAACATTTACACGTTTCTCTCTCGTGCACACGTTTATGCACGGCAAAGACGTTTCTCTTAACCGCCATTCGTGATATGCATCCATCAATATTCATCTACAATTTGATTGCAACACTTGACTATTGTCTGTCGTATATAACTCCACATCTATCGTCACGCTCTAACGGTTGAGACAGAAAAAACACGCACACTGGACATTAATTAACCAGGCCGACACAGTTTTTATAAGCCAAGAACTGATGTATAAACGGAGCCTTGTTAGGAAGTAACCCGGTTTATCCACTCTGAAGCCGCAGAAAAACGTGAGTCATTTAGAAGGACGAGATGGATTTTAACATACTTCAGACCATGCATATACAGTTGCCAGGATGGACAAATACACCACGTAGTAGTAGCGCACACAACTACGTTTTATTTCCACTTAACGATTAATGGGATAGAGAACAGATACAAGTGGTGGCATAACAAAGAGCAGGCTAATCTGAAAGCACAGTAGTGTTTTTCTTTAGGGAATGCCTTCATATAGTTTTATTGCTACGACGACAGGGTAGTAATAATTTTTAATCAGATAATTATTTTTAATTCATTTTCTACCATAATCTGTAATAAGTTTCACAAAACAGCTACTTGATCTGATAAACGCTGCTATGCCCCTATATTCAGATTCATAACAGCTGAACATCAAGTAAAAACCCGTCTGATTAGAAATAAACCGACCTCGACGTTTTCTAACCTGTTATTTGCAATCTCTCAATCAACATTATTGTACTGATTGTTACGGTTGCGCCGTGGTAACGGCAGGTGCGGGCTACACCAAAATTCATCACTATGCATCTTCAATAAAGGACGTATAACTTACCCTTAACGCCGAGAGGTCTATTTCATCCAGACTTCGAGCCGGAGAATCGCTCGCCATGTTAAAAAGGAAAGAAAACTGAATTACAATGAGAAACAAAGAAAATGAATGTAATCGTAGACAGTCGTCGCGAATTTCCTCTACAACGCGTTCAAATCCGCGTCCCTTAGATCGGTCTTGCTTCTTTTACGGTCCTTTATTAAATGTGGATTCCACCGATGCAATGTAAGCTTTTTCTAGACCTCAATGAGATTTTGCCCCAGCAAACAGAAACATCGTGTGGTCTGAGGA
Organism: Chromobotia macracanthus; assembly: GCA_036877525.1. NCBI lineage: Eukaryota > Metazoa > Chordata > Actinopteri > Cypriniformes > Botiidae > Chromobotia > Chromobotia macracanthus. Next base: position 3,909,530 of record JAZGTH010000013.1, read on the forward strand.
CAGCATGTTTTCAACACAAGCTACACATCTTTGGGTCTCTACACTGTAGGTGAAACCTCAAAGCTGCTTGTGTTTAAGAGTAGCATCAATCAGATTTGCGGGAGTGGTTAGCCATAGAAGGGGCGTGGTCTATACGACAAGCACCGCCCATTTGTTGTTTCTTCGGTTAATACTGTAAATAGCTTTACTGCTTCACAGTTTTCAAAAGAAATCTTTTAATATTCAGATTTATGCGCCTGCTACTATATTTTAATAAACACCTTTGTCAGGTTAGACCTCACCATTTAAATAATTGATGTAAACATTAACTCATGTAAACAGGAGCCACAAAAGTACGCAGGTGTAGCTAGTGCAGGTGCCGCTAGTGTGACAATCTTAAGCAAAGCAGATTTAAGCCTTTATGATCATAATGCATCTTCTTTATTGCTTTAATATTAATATATTTTCTCCTTATATAATATAAGGAGGAAATTGTAAGGAATTACACCAGCTGTTGCTCTTTATTCTAGTTTATGCAGTTATGCAGTGTTGTTGGCAGTTATTGATAAGCCTACATAGTGTTTTAGCAACTCTTCAAGAGATTTTAAAGCATGCTTACCTGGCTGAGTGCCAGTACTAACTGACATTGCTTTAAGCCACACCTTTACTTTTGCTCCACAGTGTCACATATTTATAAGAAACACACCCCTGTGCACTTCTCTGGAAGCAACTTTGGGGTTTCCCAACATAAACATTTAGAACAGACCTAAATGTATGACTGAACCTTTGGTCTATAAGATTTAGCAATGAAACACAGGCAATTGAAGAATATGTCTGGTCCTGACTTTTGAAGGAATTATATATGCTTGTCTTAAATGTTGTGAAATGATTAGAATCAATTAATGTGGTCCTGCAAGCTATATTCAAAGATAACATAACTAGATAACTAGTCACATCATATTGTAGATTTCTCCCATTTTAATCTATTGTTGTTTCTGCGTCAGAAAATGTATTTAATGCTTGCCCTGTTACCCAAATTTTTATCTATTGCCACAATAACTGCAGCCCTTAGCTGGCACAGACACTCTAAAAAGTTTTAGAAAGTTTGACCTGTAATTGTGCTAAATCCTTTCTATAGGAACTTACATATTTTCAAAGTTTACATAGTTTTGTAGTCGTTCATTTATTTGTGGCAAATAAATGATTTCTAGATTACAACAATACTTCTCCATTCTTTAAATATTTAGATTTAAAAATATTATATTAAACAGAATCATTGTACAGAGCAGATTCTAATACAGACTTGCACTGTAAGTACTGAATGTCTGAGTTTCAGTACTTATGAATCTGTAGTAGAATGCCACAGATTCCTTTTATTATTGGCTATTCAAAATGCAACAATTTAACACAAGTGTATCCTCTAGCTCTCATTACTTTGCATGCAGGGCTCTTCAAGTGGGTGTTTCAAGGTTAGAGGTTGCTATTTACTTTAAATGTCAGTAAAGTGCAAGCCAGAAAAGGGTCCTTCACTACTCTTTGGTAAAAGAAGACCATGTGTATCTTTTTTGTAACTACAATATCTGTTTCCAAACTACATGACATTTCAAATCATTTATTTGATAATGGTGCTTTTTGCCTGGCTGCCCTCCTCTTTGTACTTATGTTTTGGCGCCTATAAGTAAAGGGACTTTAAGAGTAAATGGGTTAACAGTTGTGATGCTTTTAACACCGTCCCACTATCAAGAAACAGTGAATGTGAAGGTTAGAGACAGTGTTTTTGTACCTCTCTGTGTTGGTACCATGGGGCCGTGCTCCGGAGGGAATGTAGATTTGCAGGGAACAGCAGATCCACTTATAGACATGTTCAAAAAGTCATTGGGCATGGTGATGTTGAAGTTATCCAGTCAGTCTCCCCCTGGTGGTTGCAAAATAAAAGGGCAACATATAAAACATATTAACTATAAAATAATCATTTTAATATTAAAAATTCGAAATCAATCATCTATCAAGGAAGCAGAAAGGCTTGTGTAATCTAGGCAGTGTAGTTGTGTATGAAGAGTGTCGGTAACATGTTTCTGCATTACCGAGATACATCTTCAGTGGTACCCTGGTTTTCATTTAGCAAAGTCCTGTTTGTCCTTTTAAATTCTCTTTTATCATTCAAAAATGCTCTGCTATAAGAGTTGCCTGTAGATGAATGAACTGCTTTTGAATGAACAGCATTTGGCCACTCTGTGGACAAGAAATCTTTACACCCCCATCGGGATAGACTGAAAGAACCCTTACAGATAAATGTGCATAATCCCTCAGCCTGCAATATATAATTAAACCAACACACAATGTTTGCACTGATGACACAGAAAAATGATTTGTGTCTCTTTAACTATGTATCAGCTTAACTCAAAGATGTTTTCATGACCCCCACCAAAGAGGAGAAAGTGTCCACATCCAGTCACATGATAATGTTTAACTAGTCCAATAATGAGCAGACACTGATCTTTTAATTTTTGTTCCTGTATGCCTTAATAAAATTCACAAGGTCAATCTCTTTCTTTGGCATTTTCTCTTTCTTTTGGATGATTAAATAATTTTGTGTAAACAGATTTCCCACTATTCCTTCGATTTTGTTTTACACATTGTGTGGTGCTTTTTCAACCCATGATCTCTTGCTTTGTGTTTAAAATAATTTGAGTTTCTCTGACAGTCTTGTTGTCTTACACAAATTCTTATCTGCAATGGCACACTGCAGTTAGGCTGTGTATGCAGTGCAGTACGCAGCATGCAGCACTTAGCTCTTGGAAGTGGGCCCGTGGGGGCACATCTATAGGTGATATCTTCAGTGGGCGGCCTGTATGGTCCTGGAATCTGTTACAGTCCTGTTCAGTCCTTTCAGACTGCCCACTAACGACAGTGAAAAATGCAGCTGGTCTAGGCTTGACTCAACGTATCGATTCTTGTCCACAAAGAGTCTGTTTAGATAAGATAGGTAAAAAGTTGCTGTAAAAATCTTGCTTTGGGGAACAATGTATTTCTGCTGGGTCATAATAGCAGCACTGAATGAGTTCTAAAATCTATTAACTTAATGTACACTACAAAATGGTATGCTTGTTTGTTGCTACTTTTGTTTTTACACTATAGACCACCATAAAGTGCTGTTAAAGCTGCAATCCAAAACCTTGTTTTGGGTTAAAAATAGACAAAAATCAGTTGAACAAGTACATGAAAGATCGGTGTTCAAAATAGTCTCCTTATCTTACCCCAAATCTCAATGGTAAATTTATAATAATAATTTCAGAATTTGAGCTGTCAGGTACAATTTCCCAGGGAATGTCAGCTTGGCTTCATTTGACAAACATACGTTATGAAAAGTACATGAAGTAACCTGCAATTTTGTTGCAGTAGTGTTGGCAGTAGTGTGGTAAAAGTTACGGATTTAACTGTATTAGTAATATCAAAATTTTAAAAGATTGCATTGCACCTCCTGATTTAGATTCAGTGACGCACTTAATTTCCCAAGTTGTTTTACATGGAACAATATCAGGAATAATTTGTTTTGTTATACACAATTATTGTTTATACTTCCTGTTAAATTAATTTACACGTACTGTTCGGCTGCTTTTAACATATTATCTGGTCAGGTGGGAAACTACCTGTGCTTTAGCCAGTAGCAACATCATACTCTTATGATGAAAGCCCACATAACCACAGGCTGTGAAATGAAACGTTGTTCACTCTAAGGTTTATCATTCTGCCCCTGGCTGTTACACTAAATTATCACACATTACAGAACTGAGGACAAACACTGCTTATTGACAGACAAACAGATGCAGAAAGCAAAATATGTGCACAAAATGATGTTGCATGAGTTGTTTGTCAACAACTTAAATTATATATATATTTTTGATTGAAATAATTTAAGCAAGGTTTAAGCAAGGGGCTGAAAAAAAACACTGGTAATACTTCAAGCAGAACCTGTCTGAAAGAGTTTCCTGCCTGCTTCTACCAGTAGTGTCCAAAAAGAACAGATCTGCTGATCATCTGAGCTGCTGAATCGCCATCTAGAGCTTTGGAGTATGAACAACAGCAAAAAGAATGATTTGTACAACAGCAAAAAGAGTGATTTGTATAAGGCAATAGTCACAGGCTCTCCAGTAGATGTCATAAAGGAAGGGAGATGTTTAGTAAACCACATTACTGAAAAATAAGCTTTGGAAGGATAACTTGCAGGGAAAGCCTCAGTGGGTGACAGCACAGACCATGACAAACTACAATTCCACTGACATTTGCTTTACTTAGCTAGTTAAAGATATACCCTATGATTAAAAACACGTTTATATTTTTATACATTTTTACATACGGTGTTTTATTTTTACCAGCTTACAGACAATGAACCATATTGCATTACTGGTCATCAATAGGAAATCAGCAAAAATTGGTCTGTGAATGTATGTATATTACAAGAAAAATGGGCATCAAAGAAAGAATTAATATTAACATATGGGCTCTGCATACATATCATGTCTGAGAAAGCTTTTCTATTTTCAGCAGAGGGCAATTTGCTTAATGAGCCATTTCACAATACCAGAGCACTACAGTACACAGTAATTGAGACAGTGTTTTGAAATGACATATGCTTAGTGAGACATGACAACTCATAAATTGACAAAATAACTCTTGAGGAATCTGAATGCACTCAATATTTGGATGTGTGTTAAGTAGGTGGAGATTTTTAGACCCTCAACGATAAGAAGTCATTAAGGTCAGAGAGATAATCTATCAAAATAGACAGTCTCTTTATTTTAATACCTCAGTACAAGATTCCACTCAGAGGATGTCATTAATGTTGTCCTGTCTCTGTCAGATTTGGGGACAACCAGTAGCCAGATTTGCATTTAAATTGCTTCATAATGACTGCGTTTCAGACCTTCAGATTTTTACTGATGCTGGGCACAGATCAGAGACAGTCCTTTTGACAAACAACAGCATTTAAACTAATGTTCAGAAGAATACAATTCATTTTTAAACCCGAGTCCCAGCCACTGGTGCCTGAAAGGCAAGCTTTGATCAGATTCCTGGGTTAAAATTTAAAGTAAGATATTAAAATACTAAGACCTGTTATTACAGTACAGTACTGTAATGTAAATCATCCCAACAAAACCCAATGCTTTGTTTTGAGGATTTATTTGGAGCTATTTAGTGCAAATTGCTATACAAATGCATTGATGCAAAACTGATCAAAGATATCTTGAAAATTCATAGGCAAGTTTAGACAATAGATGACATGCCAGTTATAAAATGGTGCTGTAACTGTCTTCATCAAAGATTGGCCCAGGAGATCACACCAAGACCTCCAGAACTGCCTTGTTTGTTCTGTGATGTTTGGCTTTGCTGTCACTTAGATGAAAAATTCAGAGTGGATTCAGTGTTCTGGAATCCACTAAAAAAAGTGACACTTCCACCAAACAGAAAAAGAGAGTATATCTCTTCTATTTCAACAGATTCTGAGGTTAACAGATAATTGTATTACCCTTTAAATTGTCACTTTTTCATTCATAATCCCAAACAGCATCTTTAACTGATTCATAAAAAGACACAATGACCAAAACAAGCAGGTAAAATCATAATAAAAAACATCACAGAAAAGAGAAAATTATTGCAGAAATTGGCTGCCCTGATGATATTGAAATATCATGGAAGAATGTGGAAATGACAACAACCACTGACTCAAAAATGCACCCCTGCAACGTGTGAAAAGGAAAATGTGGGATTTGATGAGACAAACATTGCTGTTGGGTGTTGAGAGAGAACAACTGCCTTCAGACACTCAGCACTTTGATTCACACACACAGATTGTCTGGTTTCCCCAGAGCACTGACACTCAGAGACAGGCAGCAGAGCTGGACAGTTAAAGCCACAGCAGACTCAGTCTAAGAGCAGGTTCACAGACAGAAAACACATTTCACTGTACTCAGCCTGCCATGGATGCTGTTCCACTGGGGAAGCTGCACTGAAGAATGGGCTGGGGTGACAAAATTTTATGTGACAGGCCCTCCACTTTCCATTTTACCTTTCTCTTAAAATAGTGTTTCTACAAAAAGCCATCTCTGCTGATAAAATCTGATCTTCTTTATGTACCTTAGAATTATATTATTTATTTAAAAGGCCCTTCTGTTTTGGCATTGTAGAAAGGCAACTTTCAATAAGACATTATAATAAAACCACAAAAAAATTGTGCTGGTAATCTATGTGCTTATAAAATATTATATTGAAAATATGTACATTATAACATTGATGAAAGTTACAAAACAACAAGAAGTCCATTTTGTTTGTGGCAAAGGACAGACTTATCCGTCGCTCCTTCTTTTTGGCCTGTGTGCAGCTTCACAACCAAAGATGTGTTTACCAGACCAGTATCTTTACATTTATTTTTTCCATTCACTGTAAGTGGATTGTATTTGGTATGGTCCTCATTTGGCAGCATTAGGTCCAGATCTCTGTGGGCACCATTGCTTCTTTGGTACCCACTGAGGGCATGAGGTTTTCCTCACACAGGAACTCCAGTGGGAACTGCACCAGGAAGCCCCTAATCTTCTTCAGCAGCTCCTGAGCTTTAACAGGGTCTTCCTTGTCAAGACCAGGTTTGAATTGGAAACTCAGGAGCTCTTGTTTGTTCCGCACCAGGCTGGAGGGCAGACAGCGGAAAACCTGGAGCAGCACCACATCAAAAGTCAAAGTGTCAAAATGGAGGAAAGTACTTCTTGATCGTATAATCATGCTACATCTACGAAGGGGGGTAATTGCTAGAGCTAACCAGCCAAATTCTGACCTCCTGAGTTCCATTGCTATTTATATGATCCTCACATGATGCTACTGTTAGGGGTCTCCACCCTTATTTTGAATAAAACAGCTTTTTGTATATTATACAATATAAAATATTATAAAATACTTTTAACGCACCTTTAAAGAAGGTAAGTAAAACCTCCCAACTATACAAGTATATGGTGAACTTGATTTTGCTCAGTAGGACAACATAATTGGTCCTGGAACAAACTTTCTATCAACCAATCAGACTGTCTGAAAATCTTCAGGGTGAGAACAAAAGATGTTAATTCAAGAACACATCTATATATACTGTACCCGTAAAACATTGTTTAGTTGAAAGGCTTGTGTTTGAGATAAAAATATACATATATACAGAAATTGTCAGCCAACAGTGGCAGCTTGCTCTCTCATTACAAAAGTAATCTCTCATTACATTGAAGCTCATTATTATTGTCCTGCCATGTGGCTGCCAAACAGCCAGCTGAGCATGAGATTTTCAACGGTGATGGAGAGCAATACCTGAATGAGTAACACCTCTAAATCATCATTCATATGCTCAATGTAATTGAAAGGTGGAAAGTGGACATTATTAATTACATTGCTGTATATGCCCTTGAGAGACAACAGAGGAATTATTCAAGAAAGAAAAATGGAATCACACACACACCTTCTCATAGATGGTGGCGTTCCGACCCGAGACGGTCATCCACACATCTTTGTAGAATCGGTCACTGATTGGGTCACTCACATCAATGGTTGGGTCAGTAAAGGCACCAAGAATGGTTCTGAATCATAAAAGAGAAACAAACAGCTTTAGCTGTGATTCAGTTCCGTGTTGTTAACACCAGGACTGTTGGCTCTCCATCAGAGCTTACTTGAAACACTCTAGTCTGAGCTGCAGGGCAAACTTGCCAGCCTGGTATTCCTGTCCATCCATCACTGATGGCATCATTTCTGAATCCTCAAAAATCACAGCCACCTCACTGTCCCTCTTCCCCAACATGCTGCGGTCATTAATGTTGGCAGAACCTGAAAAACAGAGAATGAGACACAGAGACCTGAATAATATTTGTTTTTAAAGCATTTTATAGTCCTGGTATGTTTTTATAGCAAGTTATTTATAGCACAATGTCCTTTAAATTTGTACATTGTTTGAATTTATGAATTTATTATTTTAAAAATTCTACTTTTTGATTTTTTTTGTGAACCTTCCTTTAATGATGTATCATCAATTATAATACCAATGAAAGAAAGCCAGTGTGCATGACTGTGGGTTTGCTAAAACGAAATGCACACTAAATTAAAAAATGTAATCTGTGCCCAAAGACAAATAATATTAGCAGAAAAAACAAGACTTTTATATTATTCAATTTTATTTAATCTAAATGATTGAATCCTGAGGCATTTAACTCAATAACAAACAAATCTTCCAGCTCCAGGATCAAAGATAACTCAATTACAGTATGAGGCTAAATGTCTCTATGTGCTACCTCTTGATTCATGGCTTTTTTTATTTGATATCTTGTATTGTCTTCAGAAATCCACAGCTTTATCAGAAATGACAACTTGCGTATCTTTAATAGCTTTATTCCTCTCCTTGCACGCATGTTTTATTAGATTTTTTTAGATATTATACATCATACAGGCAGGGTTAGAAAACACAGATATAAGGAGGGGGTTAAGCTTAGAACTGCCAAACAATGGTTAATATTGCACATCTGGTAGTGCACTCATGTATAAAATGTGTATATAGAAAACAATATTTCTTCATCTCATTAAAGTCACATCTTTCAGAAATGAAAGTCTGTTGACATCATTGCATAAGTGCATTTTGGCAATCATTGCATTTTGGCAGAAATTCACAGAAAAAACAGAAATTCAGTTTATTAATAACCTTTTATATCTGAATGTTATGCGAGTTTCTCTGCAATGCTTTTAATGGATAATTACAGTAAAAGGTATTTTGCTTTACACAATAAATCAACAGGTTTAGGTTCTCCAGCAGTTGTCAAGAATTTACAATGTTTCAAAGTTCAATATTTTAACAGATTTTTCCACAAGGGGGCATAAGCATTTATCCACTAATTTATTTATTAAGTTACTCAGTGCTAATAAGACAAAAGCAGACATACAAAGTCAGCAAAGTTTCTTAAAAGCTGTGGAATGCCCTAACGATGTGACGCCTGATGTTACCATCAATCCTTCCTCATTTCAGTAACTTACCAAGAATGACTGTGTTGTCATCAGCGATGAGCAACTTGCTATGAACATAGATGAGTTCAGTCATCAGTCTCCCTTCCAGCTCAGCATGAGTTCTGAGGCCACAAAATGAGATGTAGTTCATCCACTGGTCATCCACTATAGGGAAATAAAGAGAGACAGAGAGTGAAATACAGATCATGTAAACATGGCCCTGATGAAAAGCACCATCTCCTGCCATTTAGCTCATTCTGAAAAGATAGATTATCTTTTATGTCCCTATTTCTTATCCCCATCGTGTGTAGTATGAAAGCTGAGCCAGAATGGTCTGTTTTGTTTTGCCATTTTGGATCCCTGTAAACAAGGAACTATAGGCATATTAAAAGTTCAGAAAATAGGCATAAACTAGGTTCATAAATGTCACCAACTGAATATTCATGTTTTAGTAGTGTTTTGATTGCTGCTCTCCCCGCTGGGTTCAGACATGGCTGCAAGGATGAGTGGGCAGTTTGCCCAGAACAGAACCAAACCACACCACCTACAGTAACAGAATTGCTTAGGATTGTCAATTATATGTTATGTTAGGTTATATAAGTATATATTCCAGTATATATATGAATATATATATATATATATATATATATATATATATATATATATATATATATATATATATATATATATATATATATATATATATATATATATATAGCAACATTGTACTAAACCACATTAACAGATCTCTCCTGGCCAGAACAAAGTCAGACAGAGAAAAGAGACTTACTTTCTTTCTTCAGCTGGGCGATTATGGAGTACTCTCCCCTGTTCATAGTCCTAAAAATGAAAACAAACAGACCATGACTTGACTTCAGCATTCAAAAAATGGCAGGCGTGGTATTTCAAATGTTACATTATCCTAACATTATCATGGTCCATTGTATTTTCAACTACATCATATGCCAAAGACATGCATATAACATTATTTTCCTGGTTACCATGGTAGCAACCAATAGCAAGTTTATTACTGCAAACAATATGCCACATTTGCAAAAAATTAAGGATGAACTTTCCTAGCAGTATAAATAACCCCTCAATAAACAAATGAATAACAAATAAACCTTGCAGCACATTTTTCCATGTCTAATGCAACGTGAAGGTACTGCTTTTTTCCACTCATTTTCCAGAGTGGAATGAGTGTTTAACACTTTGCTGTGACTCTTGTGCAATGGAATGAATTTGTAAGCTGCCTTTGGAAAACAAAGGAGGGCTCTCTAACTCGGATACAATCCTCACAACAGCGACATTTACCATTTTCTTTGACAAATTCCTCCTTTCATCCAAAGGATATGCGAAGAGTGAGACTGGAATGTTATGGTGGAGATTAGACTGAGTATGTGTGACTGTTGAAAGCAGGAGATAAAAGCAGGTTTATCTGGTACATCAGTGCAGTTAGAGATGATAGAAGTGAGCCTGTTTTGTGTTTTGGCAAAACTCATTAAATGTTAATCAGAGGAGGAGGTTTTCTGCATTCACTAGAGAGGAAACATTAACTGCTGCATCACTAGGAAGGAAATGACTGATGTGAACTTATGAATGACACAGCAGAAATACAGAATAAAGTCACACTTACAGCATATGCCACATGTGGTTTTAAATATGACGCAAGAATTGAAAAATACTGTATTTACTTAATAAATGTCCATGGTCTTGTGAATGTGAATTATTCACCGGTGACCATTTAAATGAAATGTTTTCTTCCATAATTTTATTAAAAATGTAAAGTAGTAACTTTCAGTGTCTTTGAAACAACTTTTCTGCTGACAGAGCAAAGGCCATGGAGGCAGGATGTTAACTAATAAACATATAAACTGTATTGCATGTGTCACATCAGCAAGTAAATCCGAATTTTGATGACTGCAATTCAGTTCTGCGCAAAGAGGTCATTAAAACCCTGAGAAAACTGTAAGCAGATACTCGGCTGGGCACGTGATCCCCTGGAAGTATGGAATTAAAAATTCTTTGTAATGTCTCCTCTGTGACTCATCTCTTGGAAAAATGTAATGACAACACAGATTGGCCAATGGCAGTACAAGAACACACAGTCTCAACTCCTTTTCCATCCTAAGGTGTTTCATGTTTCAATGCAATCTGATGTCACTACCCCATACTCTTCCTCTGTTTCAAACTTTCAGTGAAGATTATTGTTCCTGTATAAGGTAGTTTTCACTCATTCACTTAATGCCCAGTAAAAACACAGACAGCAATATTCCTACCTGTAGTTGAAATGCATGACAGCCTGGAGTGCATTTCCTCCTCCTGTGGTGATGTCTCCCTCAAAGCCAGGCAGCAGAGGAGTCACCACATACACACGGAACTTCTTATTGTCTCTGTGAAATGTTACAGCAAACATCAGTTTTAATAAATCCATGTAAATACATAATACATGTACATTTTTAAAGGGTTGGTTCACCAAAACATGGAAATTATTGTCATCATGTACTCATTTTCATGTCTTCATTTCCAAGAAATGAGAATGGCCAAGCTGTTTTTTCCTTACAACATGAAAATGCATGGTGACCAAGACTGTCAAGGTTTAAAAACGACTTAATTTGAGTCTGTTAATCACACAACTTTACCAAACTTTGACAATTTGTATAGACTTCTGTTTTTTATTCCCTTTGGGGCTTGAAAGGTCCTGGTACCCATTCAATTTCATTACAGCTCTTACATTCTGCTAAACTTCCTTTTAAACACAGAAGACAGAAAAACATATAGGCCTTAAACAACAGAAGAGTGAATAAATGATAATAGAACTTTTGTTATTGTGTGAACTATTCCTTTAAATCAAATTCCTGTGGTGCTAATGACAAAACATCCTTTCCAACCCATTTCTCTTTAATAACATTTCCTTATGCTCAATCTGTTTGCTGCCTCTATAATTATAAAGTCATTATCAATAACTCCTATCCCAGAGAGATCACACATTCAGACAAGAGAAACACTGTTACAGCACAAACAGTGCAGTATTGAAGTACTGTGGGAAATGCTTGGGAAGACTAAATGAAGAGTGGCACATTTTAGTGCAGAGCAGCCCATGTCTGGCTCACATCAGTGCAGTGGCAGGTGCTAGATCCTCATTAGCCATCAATGTGTGCTAAAGACAGGCCTGTCTCCACAGCTGAGCCAGTGTGCATGACAGCAAGAGGCCTGTTTCTCATGTGAATCAGATACTTCACAGGGTGGCACAGTTTGCAAGACATTAGCCTGGGAAGGTAGTTTACTGTTTATCTCACATACTTTCAGTAAAGATGGCATGCTACACATATATGCCTACAGTTTCCAAGAGTATGGGGGGTGTGTGTGTGTGTTTTACATGTCTGAACAGGGGCACTAGTGGCACCCCTGGGTGTCTCCCATCAGATCAAAAGGTTTGAATTAACACTTCCCCTTCCCCTGCAATAATCATGCAACACAATTATCAAATACACTAATATGCAGGGCAACTTTTATGGACCCTTGGCTCATCTTGGCTCAAAATCTAAGTTGGCACATGCCAGTTTTACTGGGCATGACTTATCAGTGCCTGCACATCCCTGCTGAAGTCCACTGGTGCAGTGAAGGGGGATGATTGACAATCAGTATTACTGCATTGAGATTCCTGCACTTACTTGTGAGCTCTGATGATTCTCTCAATAATAGCATCGCCAATCCTGTTGTAAACAAGTTTGTTATCTGCACAGCTAATGAAAAACTGGTTCTAAAAGAAAATAAAACATTGAAACAGGAACAATCACTTTAGCTCCTCAGACAAGTAAAAGGGTGAGGTGAAAATGCACCATATTTAAAATAATAATAAATAAATGAAGTAGTAATGAACATAAAACATTGTTGTCAACACATACATATGTGTTACACAACATATTATGTGCACCTAAAGCAGTATGCAAGTGCACTCATTGGAACCATCTGACTACGCACTGCTACACGCTACCAGACAGTAAGTGGGTGACTGCGTACCTCAATGTAGATGAAGTGCTTGCTCTTGGCAATGACCTGAATGTAGGCATTATGAATAGACTCCTCATGGTGCTTGATTCCCGCAGACCAGTCTGCTGCTGACCGCAGAACCTAAAAACCATTCACATTTATTTACCCGTCACATTCATTATTATACATTTATATCAATAGGCTTATGTTTGTTCTCTGGGATTAAAACCTATGATCTTCTAATTACAAATATAATGCTCTACCAGTTGAGCTAGAGTGCCATGATTTGAATAACAGCACTGTGCTGTGCTTCCTTTTGTTTGTATGTGTTTCTCACCTGAACTTTGGTCTGGACACAGTCTGGCACTTGGTACTTCAGGTCATTGCCTGTGCTGTGTGATTTAGGCAGCAGAAACGGGTAGGAAAGTGATCTGTACTTTGGCTTCATTATCTGTTTAAAAACGTTTATTGTGAGCATTCATTTATTGTGGCAGATCTAAATAATGCTTTACCAAATGAGTGCTTAAAGTGGATTTAAGAAGTATACAAAGGCAATTCAGTCTGTCAAGCACAGAAGAATTTTTAAGCGTTTGGGTCAAAGCCCAGACAGAGGGGTGGTAAATTTCTCACCTTGGTGAAGTTCCAACGCTGTATAAAGTGCCTGGCCACATGCCTGGCTGCTTTCCCGTGGACCACTGAGGCGATGTCATGCCAAGGCATTCTGGGGGTTGTATACCTGTCAATAAAATCTACAGTCCAGCATGGTGTTACAAAGCCTGATTTTAAAGATCTGTAACAACTGTGTTTAATTACACTATTAACCCTGGATGTGAATTAACGATCACTGTAATGAGGAAAACAAAAGCTGCCAGGCAGTAAAAGTGTGGCTCACCGTCAAAAGGCTTATCCAGCTGAACCCAGTCTTTGTAGACAAAGTTGCAGTAGTCTTTGCCATGCCAGAAGCGCGTGTTCCCCATCAGCTCTCCCACTCCTGTCTGAAGACTGTGCACTGAGCCACTCCCTGTAGATACAAGTCACACACAATCACTACACCAAACTGAAGTAAACCACAGTAACGGTAGAACAGTAAATTTCATGAAGCTAACATAGTTATGGAGTGTATAACCAAAACATCCAGGCATCTGCATACTATAATATATGCATATACACAATAGGCTAGTGTATAATGGCTACAACAGTATGTAGATAGGTATAGGATAAACAGTGATCCTAAAGTGTATTTGTACCTTATCACTTGTCCAGTGAGCTGTTATTGGTTATAAAAGCAATATGACAGTCACAATTGTGCTGTTACTGTATGGTCGTACATCAGCACACTGTGATTTAGCCATAGACATGAGGCTGCAGGCTGATATTAAACATTTTGATATATTTGCATTCTATTAAATTATTGCTTAATTGGGCAAAGAATTTAGGAGCCACTGTATATGATATATACTGTACAGTATGCATATGCTAAAACATGCACATCTCATCACCGAAACAGCAGCTGCCAGTGCCAAATGACTAAATTACAGATATCAGGTCATGTTAACCCCATGGAAATTGACACATTTGAACACAAACATGCAATTTCAAAGACACTGAGAGCCACTGTATGTGTAGTAATATTTTAGAGCTCTCAGAAACAGTTTCAGATCAGAACCTAAAACTGATACATTAGAGACATAAAAGACCAGTTATCTTAACAGGAGATGAAATGAGTTTGATGTTAAAGAATCAGCAACAAAAATCTCCCCTGTCACAGTCTGTAATCAAATGTTCAAATCTCAGCTGATGCCAAAATTTAAGGTCAAAGTAATTTCATGAAAGCACATCTCTGCTGTCCAGTCTTTAAGCCAGTCTCAAACACATTTAATCCTCTCTCAGATAGACTGCAGACTGATCCATATTTGTGTCACCTCTGGCAGAGAGAACAAACAGTGAGAGCTGAACCAAGAAAATGATGGAACATTTGTTCAAGCGGGGACAGAGTATCTGGAGCCACACCCACTAACAGCCAGAGAGGATGAGCACCACTGTGCATCCAACAAAGAGAAAAAATAAAAGAGAAGAACACACCGAAAAGTGACAGGTGAAAGATCACGAACAGAGATTTGACCTACTTGCCACATTTACTGATCCAGATAGTAGAGAGATAATAGGATATTTCAAGATTTCAGAATAACACGATCAGGAAATTTTGTGGGCAAGGCTTTGTTCTTGTGGTGCCATAATGTCATTTTCCTGAAGTAGACTTCATTGGTACCTGCCTTTAGGTTTTAAAGTATGTTGATTGGAGGATGAATTAGACCAAGCTTTTAAACTCTGATCAGTTTAACAAGCACTCCGGAGATTATTCTGTGTTATGTTTTCAGAATGATCAGTGAGGCCTCTAATAAACAATAACAGATTTTCCAGATGTATAAAAAAACATTAATGCTGAAATGATCTCAACATAATTCATTTGGAAAGATACAGAGCAGTCTAAGGAGGACAGCTGTTTGACTGCTATTCAAGCACCTGGCAGCAGTTAAGGTCACAGAGGAATTAGTCATCAGCAGACTCTGAGAACATCACATGAATGAACTGAACACAGATTGTGTAATAGACTCACTATTATGGTTTTTATTAGGAACAACTGAGTCTCTTACTGTTGGAGCTATCGATGCTGCTGATACTGTCAGCATGATGAAGACCACGCTGGAGGTGATGGTACAGGCTAAAACGTGCTCTGCGTGTACGACCAATGCCTTTTAGTTTGGGAAGATCCGCTGAGTCACTGACCACTGAGTGGCTGCCACTTCCACCAGAGACAGCTTTTTTCCTGGGTGTGGATGAGTTTAAACCCTAAATTTCAAAACAGATGTTATTCCATAACATTACAAGGAACACCCAGTCACAGCATGCAATTTCTAACCTACAGACAAACAATGAGTTAGGTGTCTTCTACATGGGTGTGGCAAAATTTTGCAGCCAGATAAAGTCATAATTGGTTTCAAACATGGCAATGAATGGTTTGGTTTGTATGTATGTGTTGTCTCTAACCTGCTCCATGGCCTGGGCAACAGAACGTGTTACACTCCCCACATCTGTCAGTCGGTGCTCACGATCATCCCATCGACCATACGCTAGGTCAATCCCTCCCACAAAAGCAACCGATTGGTCAACTACTATAGTCTTCTCATGGTGTGCCCATAAGTAGACCGAAGATGACACGTGATCAGGGTGTCTCATCACCTGTTGAGAGGAAATAATGTTATGATCTTTGTTCATAAAAGGATACTCGCATAAGACACACATAGTTGGACAAAGGTTACCTTGATGTTAGGGTGAAGACGCAACAGTGTTCTTTTGCTGTATTCACTATTGATCCCGAGTGCCAGCTCTACTTCCTTATAGAGCATAACAAAGATTTTCACCCCTTGTTGCTAAAAGACAAAAAGCAGTCTTAATCCAACCTCAAAGTAAGGGTAAGATCAATAAAGAATGTTTTTAACTCATTTTAACTTTTTGGGGATAAAATCTATGTAATTCCTTAAAATTAATCTAAATCTGGTAAAATGTAAAACAGAACTGAGAGCACTACATTCTGTTTGAAGGCTGAAAACATTCTGATTAGCCAGAATATTTGAGTTTTAAGGGTGATGGATGGAGCTTTTTGCAGAGTTATGAGCATGCAGATTCTGTGCAGGCCTGGTTATAACAGTTCAAATAAATTTCTCCGTTGCATACTTCACGCTAATGTAAAATTATGAGCATGGCATCAATTAACAGAAGTGAACTGAATAATATTCAAGAGACTCACAGCCTTGCGTTTTAATATGCAATCAAGCCTCCAGCGATTGCCCTCTACTACAGGCCTCTTCAGAAAGATCTCTGGGCTCAGCCTGCACACCACAGATACAAACAAATAACAGGAACTTACATCACAAGCACTTGTTAATGTTAAACAAAATTGACCCCATTGACTTTGTACATCTTTTTGTATAATTTTCCTTTTAATGTGAACTGAAAAAATCATAAGCAGTCACCAAGACCACTTAAGTCTCAGCAAATGGATGCTGGTGTTCTTTTGGAAGGGAGGGGAAACTTGTATTCAGATCTGGCTGCTTTCTGGTACATATCGTCTACTTTCACAATGCAGTCAATTCTGATGGATAAATTCAAGTGGCGCCCACCCTATCCTGTTTCACTTGGAAGAGCATCAGATTTCAGAAGTAAAATGGGTTGGAATGCCATTTTGTGTTGACTTTAAATACATGACATGAATGTTTGAGCTTTACTCGCTCAAACTAGTGTTTTTCACACTTTACTAGCACAAAAGTGTTTCACTGGAATCCATCAGTGAAAGCCATTAAAACTACATCAAAACACACATTTAGATCTCTTGATACCACCCACCCCTCAAACACAGCCAGGATCAGACCACTGAATCTATTCCAGAGGCATGATATTTCTGAGGACTGGAAACTGAGCACCAGTTAAGTGAGAGATGCTGCTCATGAGACTGCATTACAACATACACATCCCGCTCTGTGTCCATGCTACACTCCCACAGATTATGCATGTGGAATCACAAAGCCTACTGCTATGTCACTACAGCTCATTACATACAATCAGACCATTTTGCATTAGATTATTCTGTGATTTTTAATTCATGCATGATTAATCCAACCAAATGGCTCTTTGGATTTGGTTTTCAACAAAATACTGGTATTACAGCACTGATTTCTTTAATGTGATACTCATGAGCAAATTGTGGACCACAAGCAGTTCTTGGCCCTGTGTCTTACAATTCCTCTAGGCCACTAATGATAACTTGATGGGCCCCCTCCCTCAGCAAGGGTCCCTGATGTCCACCATTACCCCTGCTCTGACATCCCTGCTGATTATATTACAATGCCTGAATATTTCACAGCACAGTTAGAGCTGAACTATGTAACTGGCTAGCGTATCAATCAACCAATGGAAGAGTGGAATGGGTGTTTATGAACTTAATTATAAATGAACTTTACTATAATACCTGTTGGTGATGCTAGTGCTTCAGAAGACAAACATCACCTTAATTAAAAGGTATATATCAGCAATGACACATTGTATTTTACTACACGTTATATTGATAAGGGTATACAGTGTGTACATACCACCAGTCTGTGATGAAGATCTCCTCTTTGGCCTCCTCCAGGGCATCAGCAACATCCTCCATGTAGGTTTTGCCATTCACGTACCTGGAACATCAAATTAAATTTAAAGCAGAAAGGGCTTTTCCTAATCATCAAATATTACAGGGTAGAGTGGCAGGTTACTGAATTGTACCATTAAATGTACCATTTAGAGGGTATATTCTCCTCCTCTCTGGCAAAAGATCCAAATCGATGGGTCCTTAAAAAGGTCCTGCCATGTTTCCGGACAAAGCTTTCAATGGCCTGTCCCCACCACCGGGCATGCCGATAACTGGTGAATTTTAACACCAGTTTCCTGTAAAAGACACACACACAAACACACACATTTTCTATTATAATAGGGACTTTCCATTGACTGTTGTTATGCTAAGCTAA
Source organism: Chromobotia macracanthus (assembly GCA_036877525.1). Lineage (NCBI taxonomy): Eukaryota > Metazoa > Chordata > Actinopteri > Cypriniformes > Botiidae > Chromobotia > Chromobotia macracanthus. Next base: position 3,928,078 of record JAZGTH010000013.1, read on the forward strand.
TGATTTATTCTACTTCATAAACAAAAGCTTAAAGAAACCCTTATTGCATTATCACCATCCTTTTGGGGCCATTTGGTCCTCACTATGTAGGCAAACCTTGACACACACAAACCAACTATCGAGCTGACAGAAACAAATAACACACACATCAAATCTGACATTAATATAAGCTTAAGAATTAAGAATCCAATCAAATGCACCTGGAAAGGTTTTCTATCCTGACTCCGTGCTTGGTCTCTGTGTGTTTGGAGTCCATTTTGATGCTGAACTCATTATCCACTAGTAGAACAAATGAAATGGCCCCTGTGTCTGGCTTCATATATAGCAGAAAAGAATCCTTTACAACAAGCCACCTAAACAAAAAGCACAAATGACTATATCGTTAGTCTAAACAATGTTTCCCAAACTTTATACACTGGTGTATCCCTTCAAACAATAAGCATCCTTCTGTTTTCCCCCTCTCTCTATATTCATACACAGACTAGTCACACAAAATATACTATCCTAATATAACATAAAATTGTACAATATTGTACGTTATTATAATTATTACAATCATGCAACATTATAAACTTTGTACAAAATAACAACCTTATGTCAAATAGGTTACTTCACAAAATAACTTGTTATTTTAAAAAAACATATATATTTTAAGATACATATGTATATTTTATATATTAAAAACATAATGTTCTTAATAAATAACTCACTTGTTAATAAATATGAGGTATTATTGGTACAACGTTGCAAAGTTTCGTCAAGTACAGTGCAGGTGTGGCAGAGAACATAGAGCAAATACAGTTATATGGAGGCTTAACTGTAAAAGATTGACCATGTATTTTTAAATTGTCACTAGTATTGTGCTGTTTGAACACTAGAGGGTGCACACATTCGTTTTTTGCCTTTAAGAAATATAAGAACTTGGTTTGAATGTTATTTTAGTGTATAAAACCACTGGTTTATAACACAAACATGAAGTCAAACCCAGACTAAAAGCTGGTTTTAGCATACTATTATACACAATAATCAGAGAATGGAAACCATATGGCATTACTGAAGCAAGGGATAAACAACCTGCGTCACTCCAATGAGATGGTACTGTGTGTGCAGCCCTACACCCTATCCACTTTAGTATTTTCACAGATAACACTGCTTTATAGAGTGTGGCAAACAGTAAAGCTCAAGGTGAAGAGCACAGCCTTACTGCACAAAGGCATTTCTGCTCTTTCTTCTGATTTGTATGGAGTTTGCGTTTTATGAGTAACTTGTGGGATCAAAGCATTAGAATCGGAATTACCTCTTGGACCACCGGTAGCAGATTTCATTGTGGCCACAGCAGTTCATGCCTGGAATACGATGACCTCCTGACCTTTTATACACAATGCCTTCTCTGCAAGAAACAAACACAGAATCAGCTATCTGCTGTACTGCCCTGAATTTATGCTGAGTTTAATAAAAACTATACTGAACTGTATGTTGTATTGTATTGTATTTTAGTATGAAATACTAATTGTATTATTAACTGTTGTTTGGATTTACCCAGAAAAATTATCATGAATTACTATACATAAAACCCACAAAAGTAAAACACTCACACATTGGTAATGGGAGAGATAAAAAATTGTGATAAAAAAGCAAGTGTGCTTAATTGTCATAAAAATAGTCAAGTGTGAATAATACCCATTAATACACATTTTAAAATATGAATAATAATAATAATGATGATGATGCACACACACACCACAACCACAGTCAGAGGTTTCACCATTCCGTAAATAACAGGTCATTGCAAGGCAACAATAAAACAGCTCTGAGAAACAGAAAGAGTTTGTGCTCACAAGCCTTTTGGGCCCAAATCCTGAATGAAGGACAACTGGCTCACATCAATAAATTCCATCTAGAAAAGAGAAACAATTCTGCTTAATAACAGTGAGACAGATGTGCAGCTTCAATTAAAAGAAATTGACACTATATTTGACTTTAACTTTAATTTGACTATGACTTTAGCTACATTGACTCTCTGAGGATTAAAGAGAAATTGGGAAAAGAGAGAATGAATTTGGGTAAGACAGTGAGGAGGAGAGGCGGAGAATTATGGATGTCCTTAATTATAGCATGTTGAAAAACAGTGAGCTCTGAGACCTGTACATTAGCATGGTCAGAACACAAAATCTCCATCTGTAATATTGATCCTCACACTGCTGCTTCATTACAGGTAACTCAGCATGAGCTCCAAAGGGCCTGAACTCTCCACATTCATTCCACTGTGATTATACTGTAAATAATATGTGAGCTTACAGTTGCATGATAGTTTCTGTACATTTTCATCCTTAGCAGCTTGTTCAGGTAGTCCTCCAGTTGTTTCTGGAAAGCAAGTGAGTTTGTATTATATATTTGCTAGTTTGTATTATATATTTTATTCATTTTTAAAAATGACTGTTTAATTGTCAAATTACCAGAGAAACGTACATGTGTGTGTGTGTGTGTGTGTGTGTGTGTAAGGTTTCATACATCAGTTTATTCAACTCCTCATCAAAGGCATTAAGTTATAACTCTTATTACTTTTCCTATTTGCAAATACTTTTTGCTTCACATCAAAAGTTCAAATACTTTATCTCAAAACTGGTTGGTCTGGTTCAAGATTCAGAAGTCTTTATTAAGAAATGTTCTGCAAAATCTACTGTATAGAGATAACAAATGAAAAGAATACTTCTAAGAGCCAGGCCACTGAAAAAATGTGGGCAGTCACATTTTGATCTCTGCTCATAATCAGGACTTTCTGGGAACAATACTCTGGACATTCTGTGAATAATACTCTGGTTCTCATGTGACTCAGCAGATGATGTGAAAGCCAGAGACCTTGTGTGTTGTTGCTACACGTTCTGAGAGCAATAAATGACATGGGAGATGCGTCAGTGACGTGGGAGAGACCTGACCACAGACTCACACGCCTTGTGACATCATTCACAACACACGATCACTCTCAGGTCATGTGATTAGGGAGTTGTGATTCAGTAAGCATAAGTGGAGAAACTCACCCTCCTGCTAGACACTTGCTCCTCTCGTACCAGCTCGTCTCTGCCCCCACGAGGTAGGCTGGGCATCTGCCTGACCTCACTTCTCTTAACGCTCTTCCTTCTCTCTGTATGACTGAAAGAAAGATGGAGAAATCTGATCTGATCTGATACAAAGAGGTATCATCTGAATAGCCATGTAATCTGAGAAAAGAAGGCAAGGCAAAAATATACAATGAGAGTTAGAAGGAAGAAAAAAGGCAGAGAAAGAAGATGCATGAAAAAAATGAGCAGCATAGAGAAAATGAAAGTTATTATAGCTTCTGTGTGTATAAGATTAACTGATAGGCTGTTTACACGAGGTAATAACATCAGTATCGGGTGATTTGATCACAAGTGGTTGTGTGAGAACTTCTGTGACCACTCCTGAATAGATTTTATATGTATTATGTAAGTATTGATGGAGCACTAAATAGAAAAAAAACTTTAGTGGAATGCTCACAGACATCTTTAGTTAGTTTTTTTTTTAAATTAATTTAAGATTAAATTTATTGCTTCATTGTTTTCCTCATCATTTAAGTCGCTTTGGATAAAAGTGTCTGCTAAATGCCTAATGTAAATTGTATGTGTCATGATACATGATACAATTTAAATGTATTCTTTTAGCAAACGCTTTTATTGTGATTTGGGATGGTTATTTTACTTTAAAGCCATACTTAACCCCACATGGATGATTAAAAGGTGAGTAGGTAGTTCTTTTATGTTGCTCTGCTGACATCAGAGCAGTTTAGTATTTACACTACAAATGCGATGTGGTCACTTGCACTACTGACTAAACCTTCATAGTTTGTGTGATTGGATTACAAGCCATTGTGGAACCAGTTCACTCTGGTTTCTAGTGCACTCCACTTGTGACTGGATCAGGTGTAACTACAGGTGTAACTACAGAGTTACACCTGTAGTACTAGGTGTAAACAGGAGTTTTGGGCAGGTGTCTGACCTTCGGGTGGGCAATGGGATCCTCATGAGGGTCTTGTAGCGCAGAAGCTCTCTGTGCAGCTCCATAAAGTGCCTCTCTTTTCTCTTGACCACCCAGGTGAAGTTCCCATGCTTCAGCTCTATTTTAAACACAGCTGGCATTGCCTGTGGACAGAGTAGCATCATGAGATCTGTGACAGGAGACATCTATGAACCTCCAAGAGACAAACTAAAAAGTGTGCGCACTTCACGGACCTTGGACACACTCCTGTGTTTGGAGATATTGATGCGGTCTGGGGTCCTGGTGAAGCGCTCCACTTCCAGGATCTTAGCAGTTATGGGGACAGCGGTCAGGTACACCTGAGCTTCTGCCTCTTTAAAGCCAACGGTCCTGTATACAGCTGAGAACGGGATCTGGAAAACCCCTGAAAGAGAAAAGGCAAACTGAGGCATGTCTGAAGAAACATGAGCTTTAGTGTTTGTGAGCCTTCAATACAGGTTTGTGATAATAAGGAACATGTTGCAACATGCATTGGAGTCATTATCTTAACACTCACTCTCACTTGTGCTCTGTTCACACGTTTCATTAAACAGACCCTTTTCCAGTTTCTGTCTAAACAGGAAGTGGAAAATAGTAGCCTAATGTCTGAAATAATTAGTGTTTCCTAAGTTAATGTGTATTAATCTAATTAAGATATAGCTACTTTTACAACAAATGAACAATCTGAATGTAAAATTGCTAATAAAACACTTGCCTGAGGGGTTGAAGTCCACCTCTTCAGGTTCATCCTCAGCATCTGAGAAGCCCAGCTCCCTGGTGTCCAGGTTCTCCACAGTGTCACTCATGTCTGTTTTTATCAGATTGAGATAACCTCAGATGGGCTCAGACTGCAGGGTCATACTCAGCACTCCACCGCCTAAAGGGGCAGCATTGCCTGTTTGTACGCACACATGCACACATATGAATACAATAAAAAAGTGGTTTTAAATAGTAGTTGTTTCTACCTCAAATGGATTACAGATCCCTTATAATAGCACCAACGGATCAAACACTGGACCCAGGAGACACATAGTTTGCATCAATCACAGTGCGTTTTGTATATCTGGTCCAGCATTTTATAATTCAAGGAATTTAGCTTGTCTGAATGCTTGATTAAGTTTTAAATTTAAATGATCTATTTTGGCTCATTTCTATTTAAAAGACTTCCTCCTCCAGTCAAGGGACACGGGTCAGGGGTCAATGTTTTATCCTGTGAAGCATGGAATGGCCTCAGTGAACATTAATCTTACATACTGTACGAGATCGAATCATAATGTCATTCTCTCACAAAAACAGCTATTAAAAGACTACATCCTGTCTACATCCTCAGTTGAGTTATCACTTGTTACTAACATAATACAATTCACACAAGTACCATGGATCTAAATACAACGTTATCCCTTTCAGGTCTTTTACACAACATGAAGTCAACATTTATATTCTTAAGACAAAAACATCATTATAAGACCAAATTAAAGGAAAAACAAGGCTTGCTCTCTCGGTTTCTCTCATAAAGATACACTGCTTTCCTTTAGACTGCAGTAATTTTGCTGCCAAGCACACTTTTTCATCTGTAGCTACTCCACAAAACCCTCTATTACACATAATGGAACATTTTCTCCTCTCGTTTGGCTGCTGGTGGTGGTGGGCTGCATACACTAGCTGGTCTATTCAGTCTGATCGCTTAATGAACATTTAAAATGTGTGCAAGAGAAATAATGTGTGCTAAAGAGGAGGGAGTCCAAGCCTCTGAACTGTATATGTAGAAAGAGAAGACTAGCATTGAGGAGCGGCTTTTTGGCAGCTCTACAATCAAAAAACAATGACATCATCTTTTCCAGTCAAGCTTCTGCTAACTCAAAAATCAAACCCAGCCCTTCTGCATTTGTCACAATACAGCAACTAAAACCTTTTAGCAACTTCTAATCATTTGTCATCTAATTCATTCACAAATGAGAGTGATTTGAAATTTCAAATAAGCAAGACTGTTGTTTCAAAACACCTCACTTAACTATATTTCTGTTTTTGCTACAATGTCACTGCTCACATAAGATATTTACCTGGTTGGAGAAGAAACATTTGAGAAATACTCCAGGTTCTATAGCTGGTTCTAAGTTTTATCATTTACATTTATGAATTTGATTGACACTTTTATTCAAAACAACCTTTGTTGCATTTCTTGCTCCCATGACCCGTTACTAGCATGTTTTACCTGTTTAGCTACAGGAACACTATTAAAAGCACATGTGGCATGTCAGTTAATAATTGACAAACTTGGTTTGTAATAAACAAATACAAAATTGTTCAGATATGCACTTACAATAGAAGTCTATGGAAGTTACAATGGCAAGTGTATAATGGTTGCCACAATGGTACTGGAACAGAGGTCTCTAATAGAGATACATTCACAGACTTTGTGGGTGAACATTTATGTATGTGGTTCATGTGTCCCTCCAATTTGGAGGCAATGGCAATTAGAGCTTTAAAAGGCCACACAAATAAGAGATGGACATTAAATTAGGTGAATGACTGCCAAACCCCATTGCTAAAATACTGCATTTTTGTCATTATTATAAATAACTTCAGAACACTATTACTATCAGAATGCTTTGATTGATGTACAAGTATGATTTTACACACAAAGCATAAGGTATTGAGGCCCTGCTGTCTCCAAGTCCAAACCAACTGTACATTCACTCACTCACTGCATCTGGTCAAAGTCAATAAGGCTAATAGGCAATTTCCTGTAGCTTAACTTGTAGAGCACGTTGCTAGCAACAGCAAGGTCATTGGTTCAAGGCCCAGGGAGAAAGAAAAGTAATTTCAAAACATTCTCCATTTAACCAAACCAGCCAAAATCCTAAAAACATAAGACATAAAATAAATAGAAAAATGAAACAATGACAAAACACTATTTATATCCCCCGGCTACAGCTTGCTTCTAGGTGACATGTTTGTCCAACAGCTGTCTCAGTGATGCGATTTACACATATACATAAAAAAGATGCTCAGCATTAAATCATATTTCTATCTACAAAACCATTAAATCTTCAAATGTTTATGATGTATACAGAATTTCCCAGGGGTTTGTAGAACTACCACAAATAGGATTTTATCATGTGCATTTAGCGTTGTTTCTTCATTGCTTTCCACAAAACAGAACAGACCTGTAACCCATTTCTGGGGTCATCGGAACTCATGAGATGAGAACCACTGGTGCAAAGCAAGACTACTGTAAAAATATCTACTGTAAAGTAAATCCTTTGAAAGCTCAGTTAGATGTTAATATAAACAATTAAACACTTCCAACATTCTTATTACCATGTTTATTTCTCAAATGACATTACACACTTAACTTTCTCTAAACAAACATGGTTAAGGTTAATTGTATTTTGAATGCTAAATTACACTATAAAGACAGTGTGAAGGAAAAACGGGTGTTAACTGTTATTTCATTTGGTTTGATATCAGCTGTTGCTTCCTGACAAGAAGTTCCTGTCCATTGTGATTGTCATGGAGAAAAGGCTCACAGCCTTTCGGAAGAGGGTTAAAAAACATATTATTCAACCACTTACTGTTTTGTTAGAGCTCTATGATAAATGTTGCAACAGATATCTGAATCACCTGTGTATCTTGAGGCATGTGGCTAAAAACCTGTGGGAATGTTTGCAAGGGCATGAATGGATGAAAACATCGACAATTAATCTGAAAGCAACAACATATGTCATCATATGCTCCATGTTAGTTTTTTAAACAGATTACTTAAAGGTAACCACAAACAAACATTAGCATGTGGGCTGAAACAGGACTATTACTCCTGTTAAATGCGTCTAAGATTGCAAAAACCAGAGTTTCTCCAAACATGAGATCTGAGACACATTTTTCAATGCACTTGGAACCTGAAGGAAACTTATCACAGGATAGCTTACAACAAATATCACTATAAAATGTTTTATGGTGCGTCTATATACACATTTGGCCAGGAAGTGTATTAGCAACAGCATGAATTTCCCAACAGTCCAGGGTTGGAAGTTGCTTGTGTTCTGATTAATGAATGACATGGTAAAGGTGTACAAGACCAGCACAGGACACCATTTAAACCAGACAAACTTGTGAAAACACAATTAGCAAAAGATGATAAAGCACGAGAATCAAGTGTAAGCTGAATTAACTTTTTTATCAATTAGTTCTAATCGTGCAAAAGTAAGAATGTGTGAATTTAAGAGGCCATACAAGTTAATATACTCTTAGCACTAAGTGTATTTAGTTCCAGTGTTGTGTATTTCTGCATTTGAGCACTGCTGTGAAAACAAGGGGGATTTTGGAGCCTGAGCAAAACCAACTTTTCCCTCTTATGTGCTGGTCACACATTCCACCACAGATACAAAAGCCTTTCACAGTGGGGTGAGACAGGAGCCAAGACATGCCGGCACCAGAGTGGTTCTCACATACTGTACAGTACATACTTATTCACATACTAATTTAAACACACACACTGTTCAAATGTTCACAATCAGACCGGTTTGTCTTCCTGTGAGCTAGAAACTTCCAAGTCTTCATTCCCTTTAACTCTACAAGCACAGAAGTTTGGTTCAGACTATGAAAGGACAAACAACAGGAGTTTTGTACTGACCTGCCCTTGAAGACACAACTCCCCCATGATAAATCCGCTGTGTTGTTTGCCTTCAATAATGAAAGACTAACACATACTTTAGCAGACAGTGTTAAAGACGCTCTTTTCCTTTCTGTTACTCCAAACAGTCTGAACAAGAGGGCAGTGCAGTGGAAAGATCAGTCACAGGCCAATGTGTTTGAAGGGGAGGGGCATTTCCAGGTGTCAATCATAATCACTCAGCCAATCAAGAGCTGTAAGTTACAATATTCTCCTCCCTCCTCAGCTTTTATAAGCATTTAGAATGGCCTGAGATCCTCCTAAAAAAATTAAAATCACAAATTTATCTATAGATTTTTAATTAGAGATTTATTTATCTCAGTTATTGCTCCTAGACATCAATATAATTAAATTAGATTTTTTTCTCTTGGGAAAAAATACTTAATAAAATAAAAAATAAAATAAAAATGTGTTAAATATAATTATGATTTTTAAAAAAATAGTCTTACATGTTTATATATTGTTTACAGTACACAGAATATGTGTGTAAGTACATTAATGGTGGAGAATGTGTCTTAACAGGTCTCACTCAAGACATTTAAGTTTACTGCACCTGCAATATGTTCAAATGACAAGCATCATCTCTAAGAGGTCAAACTGTCAAGCCAGTTTTTCTCCAGGTTGCTCTGCACTCAGGCACATAGTTTATCTCTGGAAAGTTTGTTCTGCTCTTCAAACTAACTGCAAGCATTTTTCTATAACCCCTACTGTGTGGAATCTATCTATTCTCCATGATGAGGAATGTTCCACTTCACTGTGTCTAAATGGATTAATCACAGAAGAACAAGCACAAGGTGCCATGCTAAAGGACGTCCCAGCGTATCCAACGCTCTGTGGCCAACAACAAAGACAGAGGAGAAGATAGACTTCTGAGGACCATAAATCATTTATATTTTCAATTTTCTGCCTTGTCTGATGCAAGACCTCTGGTCTATGGGGTTTGTAATAATTACCATGGCAGGGTGTGCCAAAAGCAGCCATACCTTAGCTCAGATGGCATTTATCACAGCTGCAAACAAACATCTCTGTCTTTCTCTTACTGCCTCACGTCACAAACACACAGACACGGACACAATAATAGTTTAACAGTACAATTACATTGCAAGAGGGAGTGGGTGGCAGACCCTTTTAGTTTCTGCCTCCTTCTTGCTCTTGAAATGCATTATGGTCACATTTTCCCTAATTTGCTGTATCTACTAACCAGTTATATCAAAAGTCATATTTAAACTTGACAAATAAAAACAGCTACAAACTAATAGCATTCTGCTGATATTACATGAACATTTTTTACAAGTTTGTTATTTTAAACATACATATACATATAGCGCTCCTGCCCTCTGGTGGACTGCATTACAATAGCAATTTATTTAACCTTTTAAATGCTTGTCCTGAGCATTTGTAACCTGTGTTTTTTCCTTTTACGCGTAGAGCTACACGTGTCTGAAGAGAGAATATGGTATATGGTATGCTGTAATATTTTTATCACCCTCACATGGGCTTTAAACATCTTCTCTAGAGGGCAACAGATATGAAAAGTGCTGGACTTTGACCATATCACTGTGATATTTTTATAATGGTCTGAAGAGCAAGACTCTTTCTCTGTGGCTGAAGAAAGCAGGTAATTGACATGTGAAATTAAAGTGACATATTTGTCAGATCTGGCAACCCATACTTGAAACGTGTAGCCTATTCTGGAGATGATAGCAAACTTCATTTGACAGAGCAGTTAAATATCAGCAGCTCACATATTTTAATCAACAGGATGATCATCTCTGTCTTAATTCAGTCAACATCACAAGCTCATTTGCGTGGCAAGAAGTCTATGCATCTACACTTGCCCACAAAAAACAGATAAGCATTTCATGTTTGTGAATTAACCAAAGGCATTTATTGCTAGTAATACAGGTGAGATTTATTTTCAACATTTGTTTGTTTCAGCATCATTATATCTGTTTGTCTGAGATATGTGTTAAATAACATTTTGTAAACAATTTTTGTTTTTAACTATTGTCACATGGCCCCGACGCTCGTGTTGCTCTTCCTGCCTGTCACCACACGATGGCAGTATTCAACTAAAGGTATTTTTTGAGTAGCGTACAAAACATGGGCTAGAAAGTTTTCCCCTTTTCTCTAACGATCAGTTAAGAGTGGCTTAACCTTCAGAATCTTAACCTATAGATCATCAATCTCAGAGGATCAAATTAAATTTCTATTTAAAAAACTTTTTTATTCAAAGTGTTTTTATTTACTATTTATTTTCGACAGGGTTTGTGTCCTTCCTTCTGTGATGTAACAATTTTCTAGCAATAAACATAAAACATTACACTTTTAGTATTATGGGAAATCAAAGTACTGCGCTCGTGGATCTCATGCTCGGTTATTAGATTTTGTCTTTTTGGAGGTTAATTGTAAATTAACTAAAACCTTTTGGATAGGTCTACAAACTAGAAACTAGGGTCATAAAGGGCCAAAAGAACTATGTGAATGTTAAAGTAGTTAAACTTTTGCCTCTCTATCGTCATCTCTGTCTAAAATTGCAGGTTACTTTGCGATGCAGCCAAACTGATATTGTCCACGAAATCCGACCCGAAAGCTTGGCGTTGCGAGTCGGGGTAAGAAAACAGTTTTGAACGTATTTAGATGTTTAGCAGCCTGCGCTTTAACCTATAGCATCACCACGCGATGGCAGTATTCAACAGATATCCCATCCTCATGTTCAGATTTATACTTTGCCTTATAAATAACGGGATGTATATTTACCGACCAATCATAAAGCTCTGTACCCATATTCTGCAACCACACATTCAATGAGGAATCGATGAATTACTGATGAAATGGCAACAGCAGTGGTCGGATCCCAGTGTGCACAATTGATGGCGCGCATTACGCACGTTTCTCATCCTCTGCGAGGTGCCTTGCAGTTAAGGGGACATGCATTTGACAACTACAAATCTATACGCTCTAGTGAGAATATACGTTGTAGAAGTTAAGTTTTCAATGTCGGGCACCCCTGAGCGCAGCGCTATGGGGAGTCGTTGGGGAGACTGTCCTCCCCGAGCTCTCTGTCAGAAGAAAATTTAGATGGTCCATGATCTCTCAGCATGCATACCTGGGCTAACCGGACCAACTGTTCCTTCAACTGCAGTTGGGATGAGAATGCGACTCACTGGGGAATCGAGCACCCAGTCAACATTTTCCCCATACCAGTTTTAATCGGTGTCACCGTCACCTGCGTCCTGTTCTTCTTTGTAGGTGTAACAGGAAATCTGATGACCATTTTGGTGGTGACAAAATACAAGGACATGCGAACCACCACCAATCTGTACCTCTCCAGCATGGCCTTTTCGGATTTACTCATTTTTTTCTGCATGCCCCTGGACTTGTACAGGATCTGGAGGTACCGACCTTGGAATTTCGGCAACATACTTTGTAAACTCTTTCAGTTTGTCAGTGAGTGCTGTACATACTCGACCATCCTGAACATTACGGCTCTCAGCGTGGAGAGGTACTTTGCTATTTGTTTTCCTCTTAGGGCGAAAGTAATCGTGACCAGGGGTCGCGTACGAGGGGTCATTCTGGTGCTCTGGATAGTATCATTCTTTAGTGCAGGACCAGTATTTGTTCTTGTTGGTGTTGAGCATGAAAATGGGACAAACGCATGGGATACTAACGAATGCAAAGCGACGGAATATGCCATTAGGTCTGGTCTCTTAACCATTATGGTCTGGGTTTCGAGCATCTTTTTCTTCTTGCCTGTGTTCTGTTTGACTGTTTTGTATAGCCTTATCGGGCGAAGGCTTTGGAAGAGAAAGAGGGAGGACATCGGAGAAAACATTTCTAGTCGTGACAAAACCAATCGACAAACAGTGAAAATGTTAGGTAAGTTCCCGACTTCATCACACTATCAGGCTATTATCACTATTATTATTATTATTACTATTATCAGTTGCGCGCTTTACGCACAAACGCACCCAGTACGCACAAGATAAACTTGGCTCCAAACAATACTACAACCCTAGCATGCACAATAACGTTTTCTCAGGTCACCGAAAATGTGCTTAATCTAAGTTAAACTATTTTATACGAAAAAATATAGATATAGATGAATTTCAAAAATATCCATATGACAGAATCATATAACCACATAGGTTTCACAAACAACAGTAACTTTTCGCTAAGATCAGTTAGGAAGGAACTGCACGTTTCTGATGTAAAATACTTCATGTGATACTAAAGAATATTCTTTTATTTAAATTACGTTGCTAGGACATAAGGAGGATGAGCCATTTGACTCTGTTCAATAAATTTCATTACTCTTCCTAATAGCTGTGGTGGTGTTTGCCTTCGTGCTCTGCTGGCTTCCCTTTCACGTTGGACGCTACCTGATCTCCAAATCCACAGAGATGGGCTCTCCTATCATGTCTGTCATTAGCCACTACTGCAACCTCATTTCCTTTGTTCTCTTTTACCTAAGTGCAGCAATCAACCCTATTCTATACAACATCATGTCCAAGAAGTATAGAATGGCAGCTTGCAAACTTTTCGGACTGCACAATAACCCAAGAAGAACGACATCAGTGGCCAAAGGAGAAAGTTCTCCATGCTGGACAGAATCCACTGTCAGTTTGTGACTGTCACACGTCCTTTTACAATTATCAGCATTTTCTCTATCACAACACACTGGAATCTTCATTTTGTAAGATTATAGTTGCTGAATCAGACTGTACCCACAGGGGTGTTTAATCAGTTTTAAGACACATCGCCTCAACAGATCAGGGAATATTTCAGAAAGATTCATTGCTTGATTTTCATCAATAGCCTTTTGACCAGTCAGGCTGAACATTTCAATAAATGCTATGACGTTTTACAAACATGCTTGTAAGTAGAATGGTGATAGGAGAGATAAAGAGATAACTTCAGTTGCCTTAAATACAAATGAAATCTGGAAGACAAAAATAGCACTGTAGATACAGCAGCATCCTACTGCACCCAGCTAGAGGGAATGCAGAGGTAATGCCCTCCTTTGCAGTCTGTGCCTGAATAACATAAAATCTCTACGCATGTGCTGTCATTCTGTGTTTGTATGTGTATATGTAACGCTCAGCTACAGATCAAAAGCAACATTAATACACAAAACCCAGATACTTTGGGGAAAAAATAAGGTAATTACAAACAAAACAAAAACATAAAACTGTCAAAATTGCATCATAATGAAAAGATTGCTTTTGTGCTAAACGTGTTATTGATCCTCTATTGCCCAAATTTTGAGAAAATTTACATTTTCAGCTGTTGCAATAACTGTTGTGACTGTATTTGTAAGTTAATACGTTTTTATACGTTTCATGCTGTAAAGTGTATTGGTTGTGAAAACGGCATGTCTCTGGTATTCTAAAATAATGTATATAAACATACATGTGTATATTGTAAAAATTTTAAATACACCCATGTTTCATTGTATTTGTTTTTCTTTGTATTTTCCTTTGTGAATGTTGGTTTTAATGGTAAAACCAAATGTAAAAACATCTGTCTGTCTGTCTGAGAGAGTATATGTTTACTTAAATGTTCTTGACAGCAATAATACAGATAGATGTGCTCATTTACAATAACACAAAAATTAATATACAGACTTTAATCTTAAACCGTTATAACATGGGCTTTAACTAAACAATAAGGAGAAACTGAACAGAAATTGAACAGAAATGGCATGTTTGAAATATTTTCTTTTGGAATTATTTTTCACCAATACTCAATTTCATGGCATGTCATGAGAAATCCTGCACTTTTTGTCCAGTGTCTGTGTTTAAACTGTTTTATCAATGTCAAAGCAATTTTCAGAGAATTATCAGAGAACTCAGATTGAAGAGGTGGAGAATTAAAGAAGAGAATTGAATCATAAATCAGTCAGCTCTCCTCATGGGGCATAAAGTGACGCTGCAAAATGAAATTTTCTCACGTGCCACTCTGGCCTACAGTCATAAAATAATCCCACAGATCTGCTGCTGAGGAGTCTAAACACAAGTGTTAAATGTTGAGGTTTAGGTCAATTTTATATCACACTTTAAGCTGTATTGAAAGCTTGAGTTGAACAATTGCTGTAGCTCAATTGGTGCTTGAAAAGGTTGTGGGTTTAACTCTTAATAACAATGTATCTTACCTTAGATTCATTAGCTGTAACAAGCAAGCAGCAATGTAAAAACTCTAACTAAACATACATTTGCACAAAATAAACCTTTTGAATCAGACAGGGGTCTCCATAATTGAAGGACCTATGATCAATTAAACATAACAGCATCAGACTTTCTGTATGAAATATAGCCACACAGATACAGTTTGCACAACATCAGATGGCATTGAAGTCTGGGAAAATCTGAGGAAATAAAGTAAGGAAAGGAAATAAAGCAATTGAACTATACATCATGAATGTTGGCACAAGTTTAATAAACCTTTCTTTAACAATGGACAACTACTTCAGCAAGTTATGCACCCTACAACTGTGGCTAAGATTGCATTTACTTCAGGTCTGAAACCTAAGTACAACTGTAGGATATCAACTCCTACATACGTGTTTTTAGCTTTAGTAGGCACTTTGAAGTGTCTAGTTAAGATATTTTGCTACATATAGCTGTGCTGAGGTTATACAGATTATCTTTATTTGTAAACACTGTTTTAGTATTCATAACATGCATCAGCACTGAGAGCTAGTTGACTCTAATCACAAGCTACATTACTTTAACTGGAAAGATTAATATCAGCAACAAATACATTTGTCAGAAAAAATTAAAACATTTATTGGGTATAAATATATTACATACACGCTACAGATACAGTTAAGTCATACATGGGTAGTATTTGCAGAAATCTATACATTAACATTGATATGGCAGTTTCGTTCTTTTATATATATGCATATGAAATTGTTTAACATTTACAATACAAGGAAAAATGTATGACTTTAAAAATTTCAATCATGACGAAACCTGGAATGTTTTGTTTATTTTTCCTTTTCTTTCTTTTTAAATGGTGAGGTAAAAAATACACTTCTTTTGGAAAATAGTTGAATACACCTGCGGTTCTATACATTTTTCTGGGATGAAGGTCTGATCTATCAGCAAACCCTTATTTTCAAATTCATGTTCATAATTAAAACAGCACAAACAAAACAGAGATAAAACAAAATAAAAAGGCAATATAAAAATACAAAACTGTATTTGGGCCACAAATATGTGTTGTTTTTTTCCTTTTTTTACAATTTCAAAGGACCAATAAAAAAATAAAAACATAAAATTTGTATTCCCAGAGCTGACTGGTTAAGATCAAACACTATTTATATAAAGGGCACAAACTAAAAACTAAACCAAATAAAGCAGGTCACCAATAGACTTTCGGACTTGTCTGTGTGGGCCAGTTTTACAGAAATAAATGACAATTCTTACTGCATGATACATTGAAAACAACAGAACATGGACTAGGAAATACGCTTTTATGAAGATAAATTTAACATTTAAGATTAATGTTTTGCTTTAAAAAGTGCTTCATTTTTGTTAGTTGTCATACTATATATCTATATACCTCTCTCTATATAATTCCTTTGCAAAAATACTGGAATAAATTCACTATTGCGCTATGACATATCTAAAAAAACAAAGGGAAATGAGAAACGTAATTTGCTTCAGATCGGTTTGATTGTTTTGCTTTTTCCTTTCAGTGTGAAACAGCATGTAACGTTTCACAACAAAAGGATTATTCAAATAAATGGCACAATTTCCACTAACAATAAGTGTAATCACAGATTAACACAGTTTAACTTGTTTTTCCTTTTCAAGAAAATGATCTAGTGTTACAAAGGATCTCTCAAGTAACCCTATAAATTACAAAAAACAACGAAGTGGACAAGCCTCTGCTTTGGCAAACAGTAAGAAAACGTGGGTTATAACACTCATCAGCGATGCCAATTGTAGCTACGTAACATATTTCTCATTACATAAAAATAAAAAAATGTTAAACATTTGCTGCAGTTTTCTATGAGACGACAACTAGCTGGAGTTTCGGCACTTTCTGACAGAACACAAACAGGCATTTGGTTATATATGTTTTAGCATGGTACATGTTACATGTTCCCAATTAATGAAAGAAAACAATCAGAATTATGTCTGAAAGGAACGCTGGCCTTAATCATTAATCTACAATACATAAAGAAATTAAACTGGAAAAAACATTAAACATGCTACAATAAAAAAAATTAGTACATAACTACACCTCTTAATTTCTTGAAAAATAAATAAATGAAGATTGCACTTTAATTGCCATTTAAAGTACTGTATGCAATAGATAGTATAAATAACCCTAAAAGAATGATACCTTACTTTCCCATTAACTTTGGCAAAGGTTCTGAACTAGTAAACGATTTACAGACAACTGGAGCAAGGCACAGCTTAGGCGAGAAAATATCAAATAAATGCATTAAAAAAACTGCAGAGGCAGACAACGAAATAGTGCTACCACAGTGATGATAGCAATATCATTAGCATTGCGCAAAATGTAGTGTTTGCAGCACCCTCTCAGAAACATAGTATTTACTTCTTCACCTCTGAAAAGTCCATGTCCCTGAGGTACAATACAGGCTGTCAGTCAGGGGAAGAGGGGTGTGGCTTACAGACTGTCACAGGCCACACCCTACCTAACACACTTCCCCCTTTTCTCCTTTTAGGAAACTTCCAAACCGATCTGCAAATGTAATGTAGGAGAAATTCTTTGGACCAATGGGAACTGCTGGTTTGTACCTTTACTTGGCTAAAGATGCACTTGTAAGCACATCAGGCTGTTTTGGCATGAACATCAGTCATCATTATAAGGTGCAGCGCGTGGAGGAATTCACCGCTGCTTGAAAAATAACATTGATAAAGCACCTTAGAAATTTCCAACTGGCTTTTCATGGATTAAAAGATGAAACATTCAATACACTGAGATGTTGGGCCATAGATAAGAAGCAAATAGAAAAGCTGAGGCTAAATGGTTACGAACGCAATTCACAGAGTTCGGAACTAAAAAAACAGCCATTTCACAGCTACACACTGGCTAATGTGACTCTAGCCATCAGCTGGTCCCTGGTTCTACAGACACCATACAAAGAAACAGTCTACTCAGTGAGCCTAGCAAAGTTGTACAGGGGGGCAAATAGGTGAGAAAGTAGCCCTGTGTGACTTGCTCAAGCATGCGGCCTGCACCAGGACAGATATGCAAAGACTAGATGGCCAGTCAGGGTCAGGACAATACAAGTATCCAAAGGTGACCCGTTCTCTTCACTGGGAGGGCATGTGGTGGCAAAGGCCAAACATATATGGTACATCTAACTCCCCACTCGATCGCCACCACTACTGACCAGAGATTTATAAAGCACCATAGGTTGTGAATTGAAACGCTCTGAAAGAGATCTCTACTTCAAACGTATTTATATTACAATACCTCTATAGAATCTTATAGATTTATATCTTTATATTATATAACTGATATTTTTCTCAGGAAAAATAAACACAATAGCAGCATTACTTAAACCATACTTGGATTGCAACTTGCTTTGGCAGCTTAATGCAGGGGGCTTCACACCAGCCTTTATTACGGTAGCAGTATTTAGTGTTTCTGAGAAGTACTGTGGTGATGAGTACAATAATGTCACGATTATATAAAAACTGCTTTGAATTGATTAGGGATTGTGGGATAGTACAAGAGCTACATGATAAAGCTATGACTCCATGAACTCGTATATGGCTGTAATATAAATCGTGTGAAGCGTGCTTGGATAAAACAAAGTAAGGCCATGAATTTGAAGGAAACACAATACATTTTCCTCCAAACATATACGCACACTTAAAGGGATACAAAACATTTGAAGCATGCAAAAACAGGCAATCACGCAATTCCTTGTAAGGCTCGATAATGTGATTTTGCTTCCTTAAGGTGCAGCACAAAGTTCAGGCTTCCACAGAGCAAAATCCACACGCTGTCACAGATGGAATGAAACAGCGATACACAGGCAGCACGGAAAAGAAAGGCATTTAGAAACATGGAGATTAAAAGAGAGCAAAAGAAAGCTTGCCTGTATACATAATCAGCCTACAGTACATTGCCACACGTCTATTTAAGTGTGTGTCACTCAAATGTATATGTTTGTTTTTACTTGGCTGGCTGCGGTTACTGTTCATTTTTTGTATATCTCACTTCATGAAGAAGTATTCCACTATGAAAGCGATGAGGAAAGACAGGGCTGCAAAAGCCCCGACTAAGAGCGCTGCAAAGCGTTCGTCTGTGGAGAACATGCCGGCAGGCTTTCCTGTCTCCGTGGAGCTGAGCTCTCCGGGCAGAATGAGTTCCGTGCGGCGCAGTGTAAAGAAGGAAGGTGGGCTGAGGGGTCCGCACAGCTCCTGAGTGCTGTCCTGGCAACGGCGACACACGTAGACGCGAAACCGATAGTCTGTGTTATTGTGCAGGCCCGAGATTTGGAAGGTTGTGTCCTCTCCCTTATATAACTGAAATAAGAGACAGAGAGAATTTTAACATCAACAACAAAGCATTGCATATGTTCAAACACAGTGCAAATTCACTCATTACGTAAGTGTAACTGTATATTTAGGAACTATTTATAATTTGTTAAGCTGTATTATGACGTATATCCATATACATCCATGCCATATAAACAGGATTCAGTATTCACATTGCAAGAATAGGTACAAAATAAAGCGTTGACACTGGGCTTATTTCTGTTAATTTCAGCAGAAAAATTACTTCTATGATGTGATCAAACACATAACACTTTCTTTTCTGTAAGTCTGACTAAACCCAGTCAAATAAGCAATTTATAGCCTAGATTTTGGGGTTTAGGCTCCTAGCAAATGGATTAACATTTAGATTTAAATCACATGTAGTTTTAATTATGACAATAACCTATAGTTCCACCGTGTGGAAGACCAATGCAAACGTGCTGTTGCACACGCTGTAGAAACTATGCACTTCTAATTCAGGGGGTATGAAATAGGACAGAAGGCATAAATATAAACAATAACATGAGAGCCTCCATGAATAATAATAAGGATAAATCACATGAAGCATTCACAGAATGTAACCTGAGGATGAAGTTGAGCACGTCTCTATATATGGATAAGCTCTTGATAGGATCACATTTGCTGTTGTGTTATGTCAATATTGCAGATATTGGTCAGTTGGGTGTATTTCTTACAGGAACAGGAGCTTTCATATCCTGCTGTGTTTAGAATATTATTATGTGCCACAAACATCTTAAAGTTATGAAAGAGAGATTAGATGACAAAAAAGAGCAGATCATTTTTGGCGCAACAATGCATTTTTTCCAATTATACCACATGCATAATATTTAGTTGAAAACAAGGTTAACAATAACCCAGTAATTCAAGAAAGTCCCAATTAAAACCAAGAACAAAAACATGTGTTTAAGTGACATAACACAACCTCTCTATGTACCAGGGCTATTTGGCAAACAACAATTCTGTTAAATTTCATTTGAAAACCACCAAGAACTTACAATTTTTCTCTTATTCACCATCAAGATGGTCGACGTGTTGACATTGTAAGAAAACCCACCAATAAGAAGCCAAAACGTGCCTGAAGTTGCATATCAATTCACAGTTCTAATACCACAGCTAAAGTCAGAAGCTAAATATTGAAACCTTCAATGTTTATTCCAGCTGCATGACCAGACGCCACGGCACGAACGGTTTAGAACAGTTTCAAGACTAGACTTGAATTGATTAAAATAAACAGTGCCAATACTGCTAAGTTCTAAACATAAATCCAACACATTCTGTGGTAGGCCACTACTGTTTACCCAAAACAACTTCACTATCCAAATATCTATAGGACAAGAAACTTGATTTTGAATAAAAATTATCCTAGAGAAATAAACATTTAGTAAACATTTAATTAGGGGCATGAAAAATCCAGCTTATGATGCATAGAAGACACAAAACTTCTCAAAAGTAATACACAACCTAAGCAAATACATGTATAAAAGTCCCCCTCAGCAGTATAACGCATTACAATAATAAACTTAATCTAATATGTCTCTGGAAATGCTTTTTGACAGCTATTATTTCATTTTTTCATTTGCATTTAAGGGTTTGTGGTAGACAGATATTATGATGAGGGTGTAAACAGAAGCCATTTCAGTTCTGAAGAAGATTTAAAACTATATATGCAACAGTCTTTGTTAATAAAGACTGGCCCAAAACAAGCTAATAAGTCTTTTACCAGGCACACAAACAAGCTAAATCAAATACAACAACAATATAATAAAATACATCATACAACAGTTAGCTCTCAGTTTCTGACTATTTTTATCATGCTTTTCTGTGTTTGCTACACACAAATGAAAAATGACAAAAAACATTTACTTGTGTGATACTGGTTAAGGAGCTAACAGGGCTGTAACAGTGTCCATTTACAGCTAACTAAGTTATATGGTTAGATTTTAGCAGTCTAAACGTGATTACATAGTTTACAAGTTTTCATAAAGCAATATATAATGTAAGAGAACTCCATCAGCTGTACAATTAGATGGGTGAAAAATGAAAATGCACACAGGCTCTTAACTCTGTAAGTGTCGGATGTCCTGCTCCATCAATAACTTTGTCTGTGACTACAAGGGGTCAGAAAGATGTGTGCGGCACTAACAGATTATTTAGCCACCTAAAACCCACACAATAAATACAATCATTCCAGAGCCAATGCAAACAGAGGACAGCATCTGTTGCCATCAAACACTGACACGAGGAGTCCACTGTACACATACACTAATGCTGCTTATCTTTACATGCAAACAACACACTCCTTACGTCTCCCATCCAATCCAGCATCTGACAAAACACAGACCAGCAGAGCAACAGGCATCACGCCAGGAACTCCATGCAGTTATGCATTTAAGTGTGGGAAGAGAATTGACTGGCCTGCTGTGTCCATGACAAACATGTCCATGTACAAATCCTTGAATGGACCTGATGGTCTTCATGACAGGTGGACTCGCATTGTTAGGTTAGGTGAATGTGTGTTATACTGGTCGATTTACTAATGTGACCTTTCACACAAACTGACCCTTCAATTTGTAAAAAAAAGGTGATCACAACATGTGCAATCAAGTTGTGTGTGGAGTAAATTACTTAATTTGTGCCGCTGCATTAAATTGACTCTCTCTGTATGTTTACTTTAATTATTTGATTTTTAGCAAGTCAAAGCCATCAGTCTATCTTAAGATTCTAGCATTGGCAAAGACAGTCAAAACGACAAGCCCTCACAGAGGACAGCCCATGTGTTTGAAATGCAGGCAGTTATTTCCTTCAATGGAATTGAGTATGATAGATGAGATGACTGTTAGCCTCTATCAGTCCATCAGCGGCATCATCAACATCAGCTACAGAATACTAACACTCTCAGACAGTCTCAGACTAGTCCCACCCCAGACTGAGGGAATCTCAATCTCTCACTTTTGCTTTCTGTCTCTGTCTCTCTCTGCCTGCTTTGTACTGACAATCCAAGAGTATAAAGAAAACATTTCTGTTTCTCGTATCTGTTGCATATGCCTGTAGGTGCCAAAATAAAATGAAAACAGTTACAAATAACCATTAATTTCTGCAAGTTCTGCAATGAGAGAAATAGGTGTCTTAAAGCAAAAACTAATTTTTCTGATTATATTATGCACACCTGCGCTGGCAACAAGCCATAACTCTAGCAAAAGTAACTCTACACTTTACAAAATTAGAAAAATAAATACATTTAAATAATTGAGGTAAATTAAACAGTACAAGTAGCAATTCTACTCTATCCTTTAAAACTAGAATAATCATTAAAAAAGAATCACCTATTCATTGACATGATTCGTTTCTATTGTGTATGATTACTAAAGAATGATCTGAACCTCTGCAGGGCAGGTGTGTGTGTGTTGTAAACACATACAACTGTCCTTTAACAGAACTCCTGTATTTGAAAAAATAATGGGGAAAGACCTTCTAAGAGGATGACTTATTTATAAATCAAATTGGAATGGGACATTTAACAGTGAAGTTATTTGCAGCCGATGGAATTTCATTAACATTGAAACTCAATAAGTATGAAATATCACCGGTAAGTCAAATGTGCCTTCATTTGTACAACTCTGAAAGTGAAACCAGCTTAGGACAGAACAGAGAACATCACTGCTAAATACATAAAACAAATTCAACAGGTGGGAATTGTTTGAAGTTGCAGATTTGTTAGGTGTATGCTTTTCCTGTGTATTTTGATGCAGCATGAGAAACTGATATGATATTATAAGATTTATATGATTTTATGATATATATGATATATAAGATTTTATTCTAAAACAAATTCAGTTTTTGTATTACATTGTGGGTAATTATGTTTATGTGTTAGATTTTTTTTGAGATATGAAGACTGGGGACCCACCTGTTTGTAGTCAGACTCTCTGCCCACCAGCACCTGTAGGATGTAGATGATGCGGTCTCCTCTCATTGGTGAAATGCTCTCCCAGCTGACCTCACACACATTTCCTTCCAACTGTACCACTCTGGGGGCTAAAGGACAACACACAAGGTAAAAGATCTGATAAGGAACAATCCAGTACATAAAAAGGTATGTCTTGTTGTGCTTGTAATAGAATAAATTTACCCTTGAGAGCTGGAGGGACTGATCTGGTCGTATGGAAAGTGTGTATTTCAGAAAACGGGCCCTCTCCTGCCTCACTCACAGCTTGAATCCTGAGACAGTAGCTGCTTGACTCACTTAGTCTCTGTACCTTATATGTGTGACTTGGGCCTCTGTAGACTGTGACAAACCTTAAACATACAGCATACATTTTAATGAAGTTGTTCACTTAAAACAAAAATGTACCATAAAAATAAAAATTACTGCCAAGTATTGTTCAGTTACTCATGCTTAATGTGTTTTTGTGCATGTTTTTTTTTTTTAAATAAAAAAAAAATCAATAAATCACTAATCAAATGTTAAAGGATCCTTTTTTATTCAAGTTTTGTGTTTGCAAGACAAACAAAAGACATAATGACATTGTAAACCAGCCTGACTTTTTAAATCTTATCAAACCTTTTTTGGTCACAATAAATCAGGCAGAAAGTTCTGGTATTGGCAGTGAGTTCTAAGTAACAGAAGAGCGTGCCACGTGCCGTCCTAGCCAAACAACATCTATCCAGTACACAAACACCTCAGGTCTACAGACAGAGCAAAGCAATAGCTGCTATTTATTAACTGTTTCTAGAGGCTCTTTGCCAATCTCAAAATTTCTTGCCAACTTGATCTCTAACTAATGAGATAAAGATAACGAACTAGTGACCCAACGTCCATACTTAATATTCCCACGAAAGCCTGTCAAATCTGGGCAACGGAAGAAGCATAACTCAAAATCTCCTCCATTTCATCTCCATCAAATGCTGGCTTGTTTTGGAAAGCTTTCCTAGCAGCTGGCTAGAAGTTGTAGTCCTTTATGTGGCTATGAAGGAATAGAACTAAACATCAGACTTGTGCAGCACCAGCACGAGGTACGACGGCACCAAATGGATTGTAATACATAAGCCAGAAGAAAAGATTTTTCAAAGAGAAAGAAAAAAGAGAAGCGGGAGATCCAGAGAGAAGAGGTCTGATACAATATCTGGTATTGTTCATTTGATGGATAGTGCATCTCTGGTTACTATGGCAATCTGATCAGTAATAGGATGCTGAGTGTAACAGCAGAATGTTCAAAGCCCTTTTCAGAGACATGCTGAATTGTATTTAAACTTTCTTTATTACTCTGTCAGCATCTAATATTGATTAAGCAGCTGAATTGATTATCATTGGCATAGAAATGACAAAGAAATGTTTACCAAACTCTAATGCACACCGATGGTGGTAATTGCTTTAGTCAAAATGGTTATTGCTCTGATCTGATCAGGGTTATTGCACAAAGACAGATTATGTTACCAATTGATAGCCCCCCTGTTTACGAGTGCATCTGTAAAATTAAATTTTGTGACCTTCACTGTGTACACAGAATAAGACAATGTACAACTGCAAATTTATGATATAACAAATAATGTCATGCAATTGGTATATATAATTACAGAATATATACTGTATTTTATACATGTCAAATACATTTAGTGGTATCCATATTTATGGATGTATATAAACTTTGTTAGGTCCACATTGATTTTGCTGCAAAAAATGTTTCCGTATGCTGACCATTTGTTACAGTTTACATCTGGCCACAGAGAATAATTAGAAAATTAACCAAATCTAACAATAAAAGGATTTTTGAGACTTCTGGTTGGGAATGCATTATGTTTTATTACATGTCCATCTGTCAGGCTTGCTGCCCACTTACAAACAGCTGCCAACAAGCCAGTTTGCCAAAGAAAACAATCAACAGTTGCTATTAAATTCAGGACGTAAGCCAAACTGAGACCTGTGTAGGTTCAAATGCGGTGATCTGTCGGTGATGTACTAGCATGTCTGGTAAAGATCAGGCCATAACACTAATCAGAACTCAAAATACTGATTTTTAAAGAAAAGGATGCTTTCATTCATTCACTGAGTAAAATACAGTATACACTCTTTTTAAGTTTATTTTTGTATTTAATCTGTAATTTTATCTCAACAAACTGCCAAAATATGAGTTATTACAGTACCTCAGTGGCATCCACTGACAGCTCACCTTGACTAAATGACATTGACTAAATGACACCGCTCACAGTCTGCTCTCAGAATGTATGTACTGATGTTCATGTGGCATGATAGAGATAAACTCACTGTCTATTCTTGTCCTCCATCTGCAGGTTGTAGACCATCTCATCTCCAAACAGGCTCTTGCTATTACTGCTGTCTCCCCATTTGAGTTTGAGGCTCTGGGGTCCAGCGGCTGTGCACTCCAGCCTGGGAGGGACGGGGGGCAGCTGCCTGGTGCGGGCCAGCAGAGGAGGGCTCAGGGAACCAGGACCAATGTCATTCACTGCCTGAATCTGTACACTGACACAGCACAGACACACAACACAGATTTGTTTTTTTTTTTGGGAAAGTACATTTTAGGACAACACAGGACAAGTTAATTAAATACACAACAGAACATACTGGGACATTATTTACTGCAAAAAACATTTAGTCATTTTCCAAAAAAAACAATGCATTAAGCAAATGTATTTACCTATTAATTTAATTAAAAACAAGTCAGAATAAATGAAGTCATGTGATGCTACAATACATGACATACAGAAAGAAACAATTGCAAAATAAAGACCTTTACCTACCAACTACCAACCTCCACTGAGACCATGGGCATGAGCAAGCAATGGCAGAGCAATATGACTAATGTGTTGAATATAAAAGTAGTCCTTATTCTCCAGAGGTAATATTTTAGCTCAGCCATAACTGATGCATGAAATTGTTGAGCATTTGTGCATAACACAAGGCAGTGTCTGTGGCTGCTATTCCTGGAGTTACGAGCTAGGTGAAACCTGTTTCTATTTTCCTTTATCTTTATTTGTATGAGAAGCAGTACAGACTTAATTTGACCTGTAACACAAGGTCCCTGGGTTAAGACAAATCAATAACTCATTAACAAGTAAGCAATTCTTAATAATCCCTTCTTTTTCATAAAAAATCTTATAAAACCTTTTCAGATAGCCACTCAAACTGCATTCTGAGATCTGAATATTTGTCTTTGTTGGACAATAATAAACAAAAATGCTAGTAATGTAATTACATAACTACAATTCTTTTAGCAAAAACTAAGCTGTTTTTAAAACAATGTCCATTTGTTTGGTAACAAGCCATTTTCTTTAAACAATTAGCAGTGTAGTATGACAAAATGTTACACTTCTTCTTAGAACTTATATTGCATTGCACACTCAAGGCAATAATCAGAAACGTTCTCCTGGAATATCTAAATTAGGTACTGTTGTTTTGTTTTAGTGAATTCAGACAGTGAACTTCAATAAACCAATAACAAAAAAAAAAAAAAAATCACTGCCTAATTTCAATCATCCCAATTTTAATTCCCATACATATATTTTTCTGGAATACTATTCCAACTGACTAACTTCACCATACAGCAGTCAGATATTCCTCAATATCTACAGCACAAATTTGATAATATGCCCACATCTAATATTAACTAAATAAAAGAATTGTGGTTTATAATACACAGTATGCATGTTGCTACTGAAAGCAAAAGCAAGTTGCAGAGCAACTGTAGCAATTACAGCATCTGGATTTTAGTTCAAAACACAATAAGAATGCCAACAGAGACACAGATAGAGACTACAAATCTAAAGCACGCTCATGTATACTGCGAGTCAGTACACTACACAGGTCTGTGTGTGTATCACAACATTTCCTGCAATGTTGCAACTGCTGTTCATTCTAAATGTGGAATTGATTCATATGAGTATCTTCTTGTTAATATGCACGTGTGGATGCAGTGTAGGGTAGAGTGACGTTTGTTTATCAACAGACCAACAGATGTGCCCTAGTTTTACTGTCAAGTCACTCCATGCCATTTCCCAGATAAACACAACCTGAACAGGAACACAAACATACAAACCAAACAGCAGAGGTCTTGGGTGGTACATAACACACTCCAATAAACCTCAAAGCAACAGTTTTTAATTTTGGCGAGATACCAGCTTGGTTATTTCATAGAGCTTTACCTGACTTAATCACAGTGTGAAATGAGTGGTAGTTCATCACCACCATGAGAAGTTATCAACTCTGTCAACCCGAGAATCTCACCCACCTCCTTGACTTTCACCTTCAAAATTATATTAAATGCTTGCAAGACTTTGAATAGTACCCCATTATTCATGAATATGCCCTGCAATTCCATTCAATCAAATGGAACAAAATATAATAGCCAGGCTTTCAAAAACAGGAAGCTGGGGAGTCGACTTGAAATAACAGCAGCTTTCCCAGCAACACAGGACACTGTGGTTGACATTTAACTGAAAACAAGCATACTTTAACCTTTTATGAGATTTTATTTGTCTGTGCACCCCTAATGACAAAAGATATATTCAACTGATCCTAAAGCAAATTACCATAAATGCTGCTTCACATTAAAGCTAAAAGCTTCTGAGCTTGATTAAACAGATCTTTGTAAGAGTAATTTAACATAGTTAACATCTTTATGCATCTATGTTGTATGTTGACAAAGTAATCATATATCTTTGCTTGCTTGACATATGTAATCTAAAACTAACTTGATTACTAATCACTGAATACTGTATGTGGGTTAGAGTTAACCCACCCATTCTCTTCCAGATACTTAAGTCTCAGCTTGTCTGTGTGAGCAGGGTAAATAAAGCACAGCAGAGTTATGGAGAAAGAACAAAGGTTATACTGCTATTAGGCTAGTCATAAAAATGCTAGCACACTGCTGAGGTATCAGATAATGAAATCTGTTCTTAGAGACAAAGAAAACTGAGAGCTCCAAAAATGGGCACGTAATGATAAAACAATTGCTTATCAGAAATAATTAAAATATAAAGAGAAATGTGTTCATTGTTGATGTTCCACGAGCAAAATAAAATAGACTGAGTGCAGTAAAATGTGTGGTACAGCGTGCTAACCAAGAGGGAGCCCAAGAAAAAAATACAAATACAACAGATGGAGGATATGGAAATTTAAAGAGAATTAAACCAAACAGGATTTACGGAAAACCAAAGAAAATACAGCCTTATCTTCCTTGAGCATGTAATGAATCACAAACATGGGATCATTACATCCAGAAAAACTATTATCATAACATCATAATAGTATGTATCAGATACAGTTATGCCCCACAGTATTCATATATCTCAAACATTACACAAAATCAAAACAGCCAGTTTAAATATAACCTGAAAGATGTGTCCTTTTAGAATCAAACTAAGTTATTACTTGTTACTGTAATTTCGGTGTACTGTAATACCACAAATGGGAATTTTCAATTCCATGTATTTAGAGATGCCCAATACATTTCACCAAATCACTACTATCTGGTTTTCCTACAAATAGCTTACAGGGGTGAAGTCTTTGGGAAACCCTAGCATTATCTGGAATAGGAGAATTGAAAAATGAAAACTCCTACATGCCTGTAAGACAATATTAAGATAAAAGAACAGCACCTGGAAAAAAACAAAAATGTAATATTGTGGTAACAGTAACCTAAATAGAGCCAAAGCGAGAGAGAATGAAATTGTTGGGAGTGGGTGGATTTGTATGAAAATGGCAAAGTCATTCCCGTGGAGTCCACTAATTCAAGCGCTAAAATGAAAGCTTTCAGACAACAACAAGGGTTGCGTCAGACGGCTAACAGAGATAGTGATGTGCGCGCTGTGGTGGCCCCATGCAGGGATAGATAGTCTGTTTTGGGTGTCACTGCCGAAGCGGGTCATTAACATGCTGCTGTTTACCCGCTGTCTCCTGATCAGCCAGAGGTGGTGACGTCGTTGTGGCGTCACTCTTCACTCAAATGGACAACTCTGTTGAGGTGGATGACAACCTGATGCAAATGACACTGAGCTGGAGCAACTATTCTCTGCAGGATGCAGATTTGGCACAGAGGGAATCATAAAGCTAAGCAATTGTGGGTAGTTAGTGTGCTGTCTCATACCACAAGAGTGCTTATATAAATCAGCAGATGAATGTGATCAATCCAGCGGAAAGACTGGACGTCATAATAGAGTGCGTGATTTGTATTGTGTTATATTGTATGTGTTCCACATATATGTATGTTTACATGTGTGTTGTGTTGCTTTTTTGATGCTCTATGAAAGTATTTGTTATTCCTTTGAGAAAATATGATTGTAATTATCATTTGAAATGATAATGAAAGTTGAAATTTGAAATTGAAATCAAGTATTTATGTCATATAATTACTATTATACTGAGATATGCCCCCTTTGTTGTCAGGTGGGCAGGTACTAGTGACATTTTTGAGTTTAAACAAGCACGGCATTGCAGCCTGGGAAGGTGTGTGGCCCTATGGTTTGGTTACTGCATTTATGCTTTTTTTGATGCATCATGATTTGCATCAATGATCAGCACAGCATCATGATTGTTGATGAAAATGAAAGTGACCTCAACCACCTCAGTCATTAAATAGAGAAATGGTTGCTCTACATGTACATACCTATATTCACTGTCTGGCTGGAGGTTCTGCACCAAATGACATGTGCTATTGCCCAGGCAGATGATCTGTTCTCCCAGTGTGATAATGTAAGAGGTGATCTCTGCTCCGTTGCAGCAGGGTTCGTCCCATTTCAAAGCCAAGCATGTGGAAGGCGAGTAGATGCCGCTGTCTGTGGGGTCGTGCTCGAGGACAAACAACACTGAGACTGGGTCTGGCACAGTGGCAGGGGTCTGACAGCTCACCTGCTCGCTGTATGGCCCTGCGCCTGCCTGATTTGCAGCCTTGAGAAAAAAAGTAGTAACTTATCTAGCTCCTATACAATACATAATTAAAATGCTACGTTTACATTTTTAAATACTAAATTTGAACATCTTATAAAAAATAAAACTGACATTTTATTATCATTAATTGCTGGTGCAAAGTTTTAATTCATTAGCATGTTTTTTTTTAAAAACACTACATGGCCAGTATGTAACATTATCTTATAATTCATGGACTTGTAAAGGCCCCTTAATACTAGTGAAGATTTTTTGTTTTTAATGCTACAGCATACCCATAATGACATTCTAGTTTGGTTAATGCCCCCATTTCTGTTCCAGCATTACAATGATACTGTGCAAGAGAGGTCTGTAAAGAAATTATTTACTGTCTGGTGTGGAAGAATCAGCCATGTTCCAACACCAAATGGACTTACTTTTATCCATATAGACTGTAACTGTTCTAATTTGTTTCATTATCAGTTTCATTATCTGTAAAGGATTTGAGCTGCTATTGTATTAGACGCCTATTATTTTTTTTATAAATTAAAATTATTATAGTGATCATTATCTGTTCTTGCTCTTATTAACTCTGTATCATTCTTACATGAGTGTTAGCAGCTCATTTATTTCAAACATAATGACTACAGCATTTTTACAGGCTCACCGCACAGAATGATAGTTAATGATGCATTGACTTTTTCCATTTTTAAGTTTTCCTGTTACACTGATACTGTTCTACTCATAATTCAATGGGCTAAAATAAGCGAACATGCTACATAAACCAAAAGTCTACCAAGTATAGCCAACTTGTGAGGCTGCAGTAGAGATTGCAATATAACACAGTGCAGCCAAATAAAACTACTGTGTAATACAAAGACCAAATCAAAGTGCTAATCTCTGGCTCTTTTAACCAGGGGATTGTGGAGAAGATATATAAAACAAATCTGTGATTTTCTAAACATATTTTCATTATATTTGAATAAACAAAGGCAGGGTAGGCAATTTTTTCCATAAGCATTTTTGGTTACACGTTTTTTACAGGGGTCCTTGTTACAAAGTAATTATACATTTAAGTACTGAGTAATATTAATTAACAACATGTACTTACTACAGAGTTAGGACTAAGGTTTGGGTTATTTGCATGTAATAATGCATAATTGTTATTACTATAGTTACACAGTTGTTACTGTTACACAGTTGTTCTTGTTTAGTTCATTATGCATTAACTAATGTTAACAGATGCAATTTTGTTATTTAAAAAATGAATTAGTACATATTGAGCTTAACATTAACTGAGACTAATAAATCTTGTATTTCTTTCTGCAAGAAAACCTTACATTTTTATATTAGGGGATTCTATGTCTGTAAAGGTGTAAAATGCCATAATAATAATCCAGTTAATTGGATTATTTCTTTTTCCTTAAGGGCATTTATGCTTTTAAAACAAAGTAATAAAGACAGTCATATCATTAATTACAAATGAACACAGAACATTTAAGAAGGCATCATGACAGTCTAGGTAAATGAACTTTAAAAGGCTCAGCAAAACATTCCACCAGAGATAAATTATTCCACATTTACAAACGTCAATTAAAAACATGCTGCATTAGGGAAACACTGGGCATGAACAAATGAAAGAGTGTTTATTAACTTAATCCTTTCAATGACCAGAGTACGGCTGAGTAATGTAATGTATTTCAGTAATACCTGTAGTCTGCAGTAGTAAAGAGTGGCGGGTATCAGGTCTGAGATCTCACACTGTGTTTCTGGGCCACAGTAAATGAGCTCCATGGGCTCCTCTTCTTTGCCCCACTCCAGACGGTACTCAGAGATGTCGGCCCCTGAGCTCTCTGGACTCTGAAAGAGAGCCAGACCATACATTGCATACACAAATTATTTGACTAACTGTCTGGGTCGAAATGACACCTCAGTTTTCTGGACTTAATCTAATATCATACATTTGCTTGTATGATAAGTTTATGGGTAATTCTGAAAAATGGCAAGTATTATAAAACAACACTTACAGCAGTTATAAAACTTTTTGAACTTAATTTGTTTTTAATTCTTAAATTCAGATTTTCAGACACAACTACAGACATTTTCTATTCTCAACTACAAATGTAACAATTCCAATAAAATACAAGTTATCAGACTTGTTAATCATTTATAGATAGAGATAATCACATTATTAATTCAATTCAGAATAACACAATATATCTAGTTATTGTGCTCACATATGAAAAATTGCTGATTTATACCTCCCAGCTAATCAAGACACAGGTGTTGCACAATAAGGTGAGAGATGGTGCCACACACTGGGTAGGAGGACCAGCTGCAGTTGTTACTTCTGTTGGTTCAGAAAACTGTCCGTACTAAGCAAAAGAGAAAGAGAGAAATGCTTTATAGTAAATGCTGTCTGGAAAATCAGGTTTGTTTCTGTCAGCATTAAAGTGTTTGCAACAAACAAAAGTGTTTGCTTGTTTTAAGAATCTTGTAATCGGACGTGAGACATATTTGCATTGATTGGTTAAATCACACACATACAAGCAAACAGAGAAGTGGATTTAAATCTCTCAAGCATCTCTAAAACTTTCTTTAAATGCTGAATCAGCACTCCTGCCACTCCTTTTTTGCCTTTCTGAACACTTGGATTAAAATATTGAGTATATTGACAAAAAGCGAGGTTAATAATTAACGTCCTGAAGTTGGAGAGGGATCCTTATTGATTTCTAGACTGAAAAGATGATAGCTAGAGGACAGTTAATCCTTATTAGATTCTTGAATCTATTAAGAATTAGATGCCACACAGCTCATTTCTAGATGGATTCAAAAGATTGGCTGGACTATGTGACTAAAGTAAAAGATAGACGAACCAGGTGCATTGATCAATGCCACAGAAGCCTCACAGAACCAGTGGTGCATTATGGGCTGGGAAAACTTGAGACATACACACAATACAGTGTATGTCAATATAATCCATACTAAAATATTCTGGTAGACAGTAGATCTTCATTAAACAGGAAAACCATTATAGATTGCATTTTCAGAATAAGACAATTACATTAGTTGATATTATATGGTTTCATTCTGTAAGTGATCTATACATTAAATTCAAATGGGATGTATAATTAAGGTGAAGTTATTTGTACTTATTGCATGACGTGTAATGTTGAATTTTTGTACAAACATTAATGAGAAGACTTGGAATGCTGTAAACATTTTTTAGGAAATACTGACATGTGCATATAAAAATTGGAAACATGCTTGAACAAATTATGAATTTAATTATTGAATTGCCATATTTACAGACTCACTCACCCCTGCCTTGTTGGCAGCACGCAGGCGGAAACTGTAGGTGGCGCCAGGTAGCAAACTGCCCACGGTGCACTCCAGATCCGAGCCATGATAGACCTCGGCTGCCTCTGACTCCCCCTCCCTCATTACCAAACTGTACTCACTCACCTCACATGCCCCCTCAGAGGAGGGACAGTCTGAGATAAGAAACACAAAACATTAACAAGTGTACCTAACAAGGCAAAACACGACAACACATTCAACACACAAAACTAAGGTTTTTATCTAATTATTCAACATAAAATTAATCAATCATCAAGTGTGATTTTCCTCATTATGAAAAATTTAAAATTCCTCAAAAGCGTCAAACCCATAAAGAAACATTATTGTACATTTTCAACAGCATGACAGAAGGACAAGTTTTTTTTTTTTTGTTTTTTTTTTACAAAAATGGTTTCCTCAGCCTCAGTCTTCAAACCCTTTTCCCAATGGATTTTGTAAAAATGATCTAACTATTTTTTTGTGGGGAATATAAATATTTTTTGGGGCCCAAACTAGCTAGCTCCTTCTAAGTGACAATTCTGGCAAAAGCTGCAACCATGCGGATGAAAGTGCTTTTTTAAATATTATAAATATTTTATAAATAGCTTCAGGCCATATGTTAAATCTTATTTCTGAGAAGTACCAGGTTCCTAATAAAAATGTATTATTTACAGTTGTAAAACTTTTATATCAAAGACTTTCAGTCATTCAAAAAATCCATATAAACCTGCTGTGTTCTTAGATACTTTGAAAGCAGCAGCCCAATATTGAAGCTCCATTTGACCAAGATATTGACAGCTCAGAGTTCCTACCAAGACTACCAAGTTTTGGTATTAACTCCCATTTAATAGATCTGGTACAGGGAACCAGAGGGTCAAGCACACTGCGGACAGTTGCTCTGATTCATCACTGCATCATTCCATTCTGCTACTGCAGTTCATTTGCAAGTCTGTTACATTGAGGAAGAACAGCAAAATACTACAGACATGATATTAAATTGTTTCTGCAGATGTCATTTAGGTGAAAGTTTCAAGCAAACATTTTTATTCCACAACTGTTTCTCCCTATTCTGAGGACCTATTGTAATTTTACATAATCTAAATGAATGAAAAAGGGAAGTAATTTGAAGCTGTAATTTACAGACCTGTAAATAATGTAAATAATTAAACACTGTTCCTGTAGCTCAACTGGTAGAGCATGGTGTTAGCAAAGCCAAGGCTGTGGGTTCAAAACCCTATAGGGGGATCTTAATAAAATGCACCTTGAAGGAACTGTAAATTGCTTATTGGATAAGAGCATCTTCTAAAGGCATGAATGTAAAGGTAACCACGTTATAAAGGAAGCTAAGGAATAAAACAACCCGACCAAGTAAATAGTTACACCATGTAATGGGTTAATGTATCGGGAGAACTCTCACCCCATTGTAACTGCACTTCTTTGTGTTTGGGTTTACCCACAATCCTCGGAGGCTGGCAACGTCCTGGAGGCACTGGCAGTGTACGCACAGGCAGACTCTCAGAGCACTGCATTAGAGACACAAGCCTTACATTTATATGCTACATTCATATAGATATTACTGTTTTAATATGTGAATGGTTGAGCAGTGTCCTAATGCCTGTGAGAGATGTGTGTTACCTGGCTGTGGCCGCCCGTGCTGATGCTACAGGTGCGCAGTTTATAGAAGGTGCCAGGTTTCAAGTTCTCACAGTTGCACTCTGTGGCAGGGCCGCTGTATGCAATGTCCCACTGATTTGCTGCCAAATATACAGGACATGAGAGTCGAACATATGGAGGACAAACAGTTTCAGCCTGCACATTATAGACTGTTTAATCAGTCAGTCACTTACAGTACGTAACACTCAATAAATGAACAAACTACAAGATAAAAATGCATGCAAATGGCTAACAATGTTAAACATTAAAGCACAGACTATCCAGTTTCTTACAGAGATTCAAAACTCAGACAGTACTGCAATATTATTAAAAAAAAGCCAGAAAGGCAAAAAGAAATGGACAGATGTATAAGGAAAAAGAACTGCACTAGAAGATTAATTATGAGGCTTTCTGATGTTCTGAAAGGATTTATGTGACTGTCTGAGAAAACAGAGTTCTGGGCTAATTTGTTTTTGATGGTGTCTGAAGGACAGGATGGACTTTTAAACGTTTGATGAGATATAAAAGATCTGCAATTATGCAATTAATCAGAGACAAACAAATGGCTTAAACACACAAATGCCCAAATGTGCAGACAGATGGCAACAGGTGTGCTCTACATTGACACATACCATCAGAATTTCCTTCTGAAATCTCCAAGAGGTATTTTAGGATTTCTGAACCTCCATTGTCTTCTGGAGGGTCTAAAGTGTAAAGACACAGATAAAATATTAGAAATACACACACACATATACATCAAAGATATGCTACACAAGTGACGGTATCAGATGATGCTTTAATACAGTATATAGCAAGGTAACACATTATTACTATTTTAATATATCTTGGCATGGTACTTTAGAGTACTAGAAAAAAATAGCATGATATTACTATGGTATATTAAAAACTATAATATTACTACAGTACCATGTCAACATACATGGTAATGTTATGGAACTTTTTGGTACTTAGTATTGCAGGATATATAACGTATAAACCACTATAAAGACAAGGACTCAGACAGGTCCCCTTGGCATATACATTCCCTAAACTAAACTTTAGCCATTCGCCCTTGATGTTTATGGCAGCTGTCAGAAATCAACTGGCTGGTTCATTACTGTGCTGGAAATAGTCAGACTGAATTGATCACACTACAGGACCAGCAACACAAAGCAACTGCAGGTCGCATCCTCCTTTCTAACAAGGAATTGAACTGGAAAGTGGCAGGCGCCTAGCAGAGCATCACAAAGGCAGACATCAAAGTAGTCAGACATGCCTCAAATAAACTGGACTGAGCAATAGCAAATCAATTGAAGGACATTGGTTATATTGCGCTGTATGTATATTTGCAATTGTTGTAAAAACAAAAATATGTTACGCATGCATCTATATTTATAAATATAAAATACTTGATATTTTCAATGTTCTTGCCATATTTGGAAGATTCAAATGGCAGAGTACAAATGCAAAATGAATTTCGCACTGTCTCGCAGCGAAAATGAGATTTCCCATTTCCCCTCACAGTGAGAAACCAATTCACCAAATGCAACAGCTGAAGACCTCTGCTACATGTGCACAGACACAAAAATAGCCCATACCCCATTTGACACTGAAGCTGTAGGGTCTGATAGCGCCCTTAATACAAGGTCTGGAGGGGGGCCCGGGTTTGTCTGGACTGGTTTTACAAACCAGCACCTCACTGGGACTGCTTCTGCCCTCCAGGTTAGAGGCTATGAGCTGCAAGACATGAAAATAAAATTTTTTAAAGGCAAAATAAGAAGTAAATCATTCAATTAATAGTTTAATGGCTTACTCATTTAAACACACTATTAAATGTTTACATTCCCAACAATTAGTATGAGCATTTGTGATTCGCTAGCACCATTGTTTACATTTTCTAAGCACTCTACTGCCTGTTCTGTCTGCACCAATTCATGTCATTCACAGAACTAGACGCTTACATGTTGGATTACTCAAACAAACAGTGCAATGCGTACAGGACCACAACAACAGTGTTTACACTTTTCAGGGAAATCAACACACGATTAGTTTACTTATTGCTTCGGTACAGTAAACCGTGATGGGAGAAGGCATTTTAACTATCCAATACACAAAGAAACAAGGCAGCTTTAAAAATGATTTAGATGATCATTATTTAGTCTCTCTCCAAACATATAAAACACAAGCTTATCCAGAAATAGAAGCAGTTGTTCACACACAGCCAGATCGAAGGGGTTTTGTATGCAAACAATGGACACAAATTCAGATGTAATGACATAACCCATTTTCACACTGCAGCTTTAATTGCTGCCGCCACAAAAAAACACAGAAACCCTCACAAAAACCTCTAGTGTTGCCCACTATTTAGAGGAACTACAGGTAATTATAAAAGCACTTAAGCCAGACCCACTCACTGCATTAAAGCAGTACTTGATGTGGGACATGGTCCATACGTAATTATACAGGAGAGTCCACTGTGTGAACGTGACAGAAAATATCTAGAGAATAGAAAAACGCATTTTTTGTATGAGTCACTGGCACACAGAAAGTGGTTAGAGCAGTTTCTGTCACTGCAATTAACCATGTAAGATTCTGGGCTTAATTTGTCAGATAACACAAACACACATGCTGTACACATGGATAACACAGAAAGTTATTCTCACCCACAGGTAAACAAAACATTCTGTGAATAGCATGTCAAACAGAGCACTCTTTTGACTAAACATCAGTACACTGTGCATGACCAAAACATGAGGTCAATATGACATGGCAATGCATATTTGACCAGTACTTGACAGAAGGTGTTATTTAAAAAGCAGACAACTAATAATTGTGACAAATGTATTGTTTATGAGTTTTAATTCCTTTTAAACGTGCAACGTTTGTCATTTAGCCAATCCTATTTAATTAGCATCCATTAACATAGTACTTTGTATGAGAGCAATCATAAAATAACATTTTGTTTTTGATTGCTATGCAATGTTTACGTAATTTTTATAATTGCTCTTGTTAAACAAAACAAAAGTAAAGTAAAGCAGAAGTACAAATCACACAGAGTTAAAAAAACAAAGCAGCATTCACTTACCCTGAATTTATACTGTGTACTTCTCCTCAGGCCCTCTACAGTACATGTCAAGTTTTCTCCAGTGTACTTTGGGTGATACTCTGTTCCCTGCACAGAGTCACAAACAGTGCACCTCAGCAACCCTGTACCACCATTTAAACCTAACAAGCCTCAGGGTATATCAGCACTGCTGTAGTTAAAGGTGAAGTGTGATTCCAGTTGATGCAGTCAATTCTTGTATTAGTATGCCTAAATGCAGTCTGCATACTTTTTTGCACTTTGTATGTTCATTAAACATGGTCACAAGTGCAAAACAGAGCTAAGTATTATCAAAGATTATAAAATTAACAAGATTTACCAGTTCCATTACTATAAATGGGTAAACTGCAGTGCTTAATTTGGCCGCTCTAAAAAAAAAAGTCCCACCTACTAGTAGAGGATACAAACTGTCAATCACTAAACAGTAACATTCTCTGGGGGGGGTTGTTCTGTATAGAATGTTACGAGGTAATTGACAGCCTTGTGCGCATGTGCAATACATATAAATGAGACGCATTACCTTTAAGACACAGCTAGCACTGGAAATTCATTAGAGCATGTTGTTGTGTGATGTCAAGTTATAAGTGATGATTATTGACATACAATATTTTCCTCTTGGATCTCCAGCGTGTATGTGACGGGTTCTTCAGCGGTGCAGCCATCTGGCCTGGTCCACTCCAGCGTGATCCATGTGATGCCTGCACGCACCAGCCGAGGAGCGTGAAGCAAGTGGGGCAGACTTCCAGTTGTGTAGAACACCACCTCAGGACTAAAACCACTGACACAAACACACATACAGGAGAACAGCTTGTCATATGACCAAATCACACCATGCACAGAGAAAAGGAGAGTACATCATTCTTTACTGATTCTTTGCAAGAATACGCTTATAAAAATGGTCAATTTTATCTGCTAAATTTAAAAAATGCAATAAGAAATTAATGATGTTGCAAAAAACTGGATGACAACAGTTACAGATGTCCATGTAGTGCATGTTTACAGATGACTGGTAAAAATGTTTATATTCAATGATCTGGAAAAATGTATTGACTTCTAGAGCCACTCTATATAATAGATATCAATATACTTAACGATTTACTTCTTTGCAACAATAAAATATTATCTGATTGATGATATTAATTCAAGGGCTTTGTTTAACTTTGCTTTGATAATCAGCATTATCACTCAAATAAAAATCTAAATAATCTGACAGGAACAAACAAACAAACAAAAACTTTGCAAGAGCCACAATATCCCACTGCAAGCGCCACAATATCCCATTGCAAGCGCCACAATATCCCATTGCAAGCACTGTGTCATTAGCATTCCTCAGGCAGGATTCTGTTCGTTTGAGTTTAATGCAATATGAAACTTCGAGGCTGAATTGCGGAATTTAAATAGTTTTCTTTCTCCTCTCAATAGGAGCTTTAAATCCTGTTTCTTCCAGTTAACTAGTTGTGACAAGTTTACAAAAGCCCGCAGTATTTACTGCTTGTGGGAGAATGTCTATAACTGCCACTGAGAAACTGAAGATGTTAAATTAGTTTTTCCTCACTTAAGAAAGTAATAAAAATGCCCTCTTCAGACTGGTCGAAAGGTGGTTGGCTGGAAGGGGAGACTCATATTTCAGCTGTGCTGCTTCAACCTCTGAATGTCTCCCTGGTATTAATGTCAAAGGATGGAGAGAGGAGGGATGTCCCTGCATTCAGAACTATAGTAACCATTTCCCCTCAACAGCCTCATTTCTCCAGAGGACCAAACATTACATACCTCATTCTAATAGTCTTAACTGTCAGATCTGAGCATGGACATATCTGTGTATCTGTCACTGTTTAAAGTTAGGGTGACCAATCCTGCTGCTGGGGGGCGGTCATGTTGCAGACATTAGCCTATGTATTTCACAGTTGGAGCTAATATGAATGGTTACTTCCTGGTTTTGGACAATCCAGCTCAGGCATTTACAGTGATTTGTCAGCTGTGAAGATGTCCTTGTTGGTCATTGGAACGGAAAGTGTGAAAACTGAATTTTGCTAAGGATGAACACTGAGGCACATAACACCTTAAGATGTTGAAATTTAAATGTCTTTTGCATCTTGTTTTATGTTTGAACAACTAAATTAATGCTATGCCTGACAATTTAACTGATTATATTCTGTTAATATACGTATTACACTATTGGTGCTGTTAAAGCTACCTCAGAAGACTGAAGATACTGCCACACCAACAATTGACAATTCAATTTTCAAAAAGTTTTTCTTTTTGAAGAGAACAGGGAAACTGAAAGGGAGGGGAAAGAGCTTCAATGTACATATGTACTCCCACATCAAGGTGACTTTATAAGTCCCTCCCTCCATTAAGACTTCAGGGATAATGCGCTACTATCGGTTTACAGAGGGTAATGGGCTTGCTTTATCACACACAGGGTTTAATGTTATTCATAATGTATGCAACCCTTAAAAAGAGTCTTATTATACTCATGTGGCTTGAATTCAAAGCTCAAAACACTGCTGGTCAAACTATGTTTAAGCCCTTGACCAGATCCTAATTTGCATTACAGAATTAGTGCATCCCAAATCACAGTACATTGACTAGGCTCTTTTCTGACTTTTTATTTGATTCTTTATTAATATAATAAATACTGAAGCTAAGCTACAACAATCAATTTAAATGTCTAAACCTACATGTTTTATAGTACATAAACTACTAAAAGTAAAGCATTTGACTAGATGGTAATGTGAAACCAGACAGGTGTACTGCCATTCTGCTTATTCTAAACCATATGCTTTCCTATCACCAGTGAAGCACATATTTCTATGTTTAAATAAGTACACGTTTTCTTTCGTGATACCTCGTTCCTATGTCATTGCGTGCCGCCACCCGAAACGTGTAGGCCATCGCTGGACACAGACGCGTGATTTTGTAGTGCCTTTGGCTTCCAAAGTAGCATTCTCGGAAAATGTTGTTTTTTTTGCCCTATCAGATAACAGAAGCAGGTGATTAACACAAACATCCTGAACATTCAACACAAGCCAAAATGAAGAAAACAGCCAAGCACATAAGAACTGAAGTACATTCTATTTGTGTTTAATAAACCATTTGAGACAGCAAACTGCCCAAAAGTGATGAAACCATTTGGGTTCTAGAAACCACTGCAAAGTGTTACAAAAGTGTGTTTTAGTCTGTTAAGAATGAAATAAGTGATCAGTATCTGTGAATGGACATGTGAATTGTGCTTACATCAGAGAGATGGCATTTCAGATATTACAAAGTGAAATCTATCTGAGATTTCTGTTCTTTACTGTGAACTTAGTGAGACTAATACATTACCTCATCCCACTCTAAAAGATAACTGGTGATTTTTGATCCATTATCAACCGGGGCCTAAGAGGAAAATAAAAAAATAGAAAACAGAGGGAACATTAGTAGATTACCTCACTTCCTGATAAATGTATTATGTAAAAGGAAGCTGAAGCCTTGCTTATCTTTTATGTTTAACTCTAACTAACTTTACCCCCCCTTAAATGCACACCTACAGTATGTCAACAATGACATTGGTGAAAATGAGATTTATTATAAAACGAATTGTTTTTCAAGAAAAAAATGTAATCTTACCTTCCACTGTAAGGTGAGCGTGCTCTTTGTGCGGTGGGAGAGTTTTGGGGGCAGCGGGCAGTCTGGGGTACTGCTGTGGGTGGTGAAGGCCCCCACTTCTGAGCACGAGCCCTTCACTGAATTGCACACGGCGTTCACTCTGAGAAGAAACATATATATTTAGCATGCATAGTTCTATCAATGACACCTACAGTAAAGTAGCTGCCTAAGGTAATCTGAGGTTGCTTAAAAACACACTGTCTACACAGAAGAGTTGTGATTGACATTGATTTGCATGCATTTAATTGGCAAATGCTTTATTGAAAGTGCATTCAAGGTATACATTGTATCAGTGCGTGTGCTCCTGGGGATTCAAACCCATGACCTGGAACATACTGTAAGTAAAAAAAAAAAAACATGACTCATCAAGTTCATTAGCTGTAGAGCAACTTTGTCTCCTTCTATACTCTACTAGACTACAATCAGAAGTTCAATCTATGGTCTTATTGAAAACATGTTACTATAACAAAGCCAAGAAATTGTTTTGAAGGAAACAGGCTTCACTTCATCTCATTGCTTTTTCCAGTGTCCGAAACGTTGGGACAAATATCATCTAGACACATGACATTTACCAACAGGTCACTCCAATTTATAGAGTAGCTAACAATCACCCTTAAGGACTAATGGTTTGTTGAGGAAAAACCTCTGCACAAAGAGATTTTTAAAGCATCCCCTAATCATAACACGTACTTCAGCACTACTTTCATGCCAGAGATCAAAGGTCAAGCTTTACTGTGTGACTGAAAAGTGAGCCAATACATTCAAAGCGTCTTAATATGTAGCCAGGAAAACCTGAAACATAATTCAGCTTAGCACTAAGAATTTAGGATTGCGAAGGTGAGCCACTAACAAATGCTTCCAGTGATGGAGAAGACAGAGAATGCCCATACATGGCCTAATAGATTCCATCACATTCAAACTTAAAAGGTTCTTTAAAGAACATAACATGCATCACATTTAAGCTTGACTTTATATTTAAGTGCTAAGTTCAGAGAAACTTAAAAACGATGACTAATATCCCATTAACGTTTCCTTAGCATAAAGTGAAGAACTAACTACAGATAATTGGAGCATACTGTAATGACACTAGCAACCATCAGAAAGAACATGAAC
The DNA here is from genome assembly GCA_036877525.1 of Chromobotia macracanthus. Lineage (NCBI taxonomy): Eukaryota > Metazoa > Chordata > Actinopteri > Cypriniformes > Botiidae > Chromobotia > Chromobotia macracanthus. The sequence continues at coordinate 3,971,073 of JAZGTH010000013.1, forward strand.
TCCTGGTAAAATGAGCATTAATCACAGGGGTTATTTGAGTACCTTCAGGCACATGCACTTTCACAAGGAAGAGTTCAAGCACGTGAAGAATACCACTTACCTGACATGGTAGTCTGTTGCAGGTCTAAGATCTTTTACATTGCATTCCAATTCTTCTCCGCTAACAGGGTAAAAATAAAATGACATTAACAGATGTCAGCAACAGAATTTCAGAAATGCAATTAGACTATTCAAAGCACAAAAATTAGTGTTTATCAGGGGTGTTGTTCAATTATAGTGGAACATAGCTCAAGGGGGAAAATGTTCTTGTCACTGACTGTTTCTCTGCTGCTTTGATTACTATGGACCATTTCTTTAGTGTAGTGGTTTAAAGAGGTAATGACAAGATGTGAAGAGCGTTTACTGGTATATTTTCTGACTGCTGTCTGGATAATGATTCATACATGTCCTGCTGGAAAGACAGGCTGAATCGAGTGATTCCTTCTGCTTAATGAATGTGGTAATCACATCTAACTTGTTCCTATGTGGTGAACAAAGTTCAACACAAAAACATAAACTAATTTGAGTCTTCAAGGATCTACCCTGTTAAAATCCAGTTTCAACCAACATACATTTGCAAACTGGCTTAAGCTGGTTTATGCTGATTTGGTGTTGGCCTATGTGGCCGAAATGTAACTAAATGCTGGTTAAGTTAGTTAAGAAGCCCGGTGGGGACATCAGACAACCAGCATCCAATTTTAAGAAGTAGCATCTAGAGTAAAACACAAAATAAACGCTGGCGACCAGCAATGACATTCTTTTCAAAGGACATCCTTAGTGATTATACTGTGGTCATCCTTACCTATAGATAATGCGGTACTGGCCATTACGGCCCTTGTCTGAGAGGGTGACCTCATAACTGCAAGTAAAGGGGTGTCCATTACTGTGCCTGTCTCTGTTTTGGAGGCCCGCTGGTGGTGTCCAGGTCAATCTGGCTGTCCGGGCCTGGATATTAAAAACCTATGCAGCAAAAAAAAAAAAGACCACAGCATTAAGGACCTGGTAAAATAATTACACTGAGAATGTCAATTGTCTCAAGCAATCTGTGAAATTTTTATAGCAAAAACAGTGTGTTGTCATCAAAAAGAGCTTTTAGATGGTACTGCAAAGTAGCCAAATAAAAGTAAAATGAGCAGAAGTATTAGTAGTATTAAAATACAAATCAAGTGATCTAATCACAGGTGGTCAGCTGAGACACAATGCTGTTTACACCTATTAACATCATTAAATGCATCTAAAATCCAATTTGGTACCGGATTTCCAAGGGAGGGTCTCACATCAGAATGTCAGGTATGTAATTGCTCAAGACACCCAACCTTCCATTTAACACCTTCCATTTAAAACAAAATTAAGAGACTGGTCTTCTCTCATACCCTGAAGCATTCACCAAGTCACCTGACAAGAAATAATAGTGTGTACAGATTACAGTAATGAACTGAATATAGATTCCTCAGACGGACTTGGAGTTGAATGTGAACCCTGTAACACATTTTTTTCTAAACATTTTCAACAAATTCCTTATATCAGAACAATGGAAATTCCAAAATCAATCAGAAGAGCAATCAGCAATGAAAGCAATCAGAAGTTTAAAGCAATAAACAGAAACAGGTTGGGTGGCGATTCAGTGTCACTCCAGTGACTAGCGGGTGAGAGGACCATTAGCCTCATGGTACCTTCCAACAGGCAAAATCAATCTAACACTAAAACCCAACAGCTTGCCAATTCACTCCCGCAACACAATCTCTCCTGTGGCAAGAGTAACTTGAAGTGAAAATGCATCTGTGTATAAGCTATGGCTGCTGCCTCTCAAATGTGCGATGCAAACATCACCAGTAGCTTCAAATGGCACTTTAAAACTAGAGCAATAGATCAAAAAAACTGGCTGCCATCAAATTCAGATATAGCCTTATAGAGACACAAACTTCAAAATGAAAAGGTCAGCAGGGAAGAAGGATATTTAAATGCATAAATTAAATGCAACTAAAAAGGTGCACTTTTAATTTTACTAGCATTAGAATGAACATTAGCCATTTCAGAGCCCAATTTAAAGCAATTAAATATGATTAACGGTTTGTGCTCTATAATGTCATAAAGACCTGAAGTTATCTGAGGTTAGTAAATCATTACAATCTTCATCCTAGTATAATTTACCCATTCACATGTATTTTATTATTCATTGTCCATGTTTAAACTCTATCACCTTATTTCACCGGCGTTGTGTCTCTTGCATTCTGTTTTCTCTGTAAGCAATCGTATGGTCTCTCTGTGGAAATACACTTCAGGATGCTGTGCTTTCAATATAGGCTTAACTCATATGTATGGTAGATCCCAACATGGTGTTTGATCTTTTCACAGAAAGCTCCCAGGGATCATGGGGTGAGTGGACAAAAAGGGCTGAGGGGGCTTTGCAGGACAGCTTGGAGGAGATGGATTTCCTGCTGGAAGATCCAGCTTAAGCTGGCTGCTGTGTTTTGGAACATGCTAGCTGGTTGACCAGCCAATGAGCAGCTAGCAACTATCTACTATGTTCCAAAATACAGCTACTACTTTAAGCTGGTTTTTCCACAAGGGTTGAAGGTCATACAATGGGCATTCAATGACTCATTCACTTAGCAAGAACAAAAAGTCTTCATTATGATCTCATAAGGAGTCTATACTTTTTAATAGAATTTGTGGAAGTAAACATGCAAAGATCATTATGACTTCAATGAAGCCTATTTTCATTATGACCTCAAGGAGATTTCACATTCTTATGTCATTATGGCTTTATGAGGAGATTCTACCTAGCAAAATCTGAGTAAAGTCATCAATGGCTATACATTCTAATAACCTTATGACTTCAACTATTCTTTTGAGTCTATTCAATTGTTAATATGATGATGATGACCTCATTGGGTCCTTACAGTCCAAAATCATTATGACCTCATTGATTGACAAAACTGTATGACCCTGGAACATGTTTTATAACGTATTATATGCAATTTAATATGTTCATATTATACAGAATTTAATATTATATAGAATCAATATATGGAACTGTATGATTGTAAGGGGGCTGTTGTGGCCTACAGGTTAGAGAGTCGGCTTGTAACCAGCAGGTTGCCAGTTTATTTTTAATATTGACAGGAAACTGAGGTACCCTTGAGCAAGGCACCTTACCCCCAATCAGTGTGTGTGTGTGTGTGCGTTTGTCCACTAACTGAATGGATTAAATACAGAGGACAAATTTGAGTACGGCTACCCATACTTGGTCTGCACATCACTTCACAGTATAACTTGCCTGCAAAGCAAACCTAGTGATGGAAGCTCTGCTCTACACAGTCCACAAAGCCTATTCCCACATGGACGAAGCAGTTGAATCTCCACAGTTCTTTGACCTTTCCACAATATTCTGCTCCTCACAGTAGCTTTCTGACAACTTACTTGGCTGCCTGGGGAGAGAGGCTGGCGTACAGGGAGCAAAGATAAAATCACAACCCAGTAAACATCAGCAAGATAAAGGATTCTGTGCTGCACTTCTGTCATACCCACAGTCACTTTGTGATTTGGTGGTAGAGTTACACCAGCTTAGGCAATTCCAAGCTCATGAAGAAAGTGAAGAAAGGCAGATCCATAACTAGGCTTATTAGAGGCTAATAAGCAGGGCTGATGATAGGGTGACAATTCAGGTCCATTATTTACAACTCTGCACATCGCTCAGAAGGTCTTATCTTGGAGCACCTTAAGCCACAGATGTATCATCTATCTTGGTGCCATGGGAAACTATTCTTCCTGCCTGCTTCCATCAGATAGTAAACACTTCTTCTGCTCCTCTCGACTGTTTCACTGAGAAATAATGACTTTGCAGTAGAACATTTTCTCCCATCTATAGATCTGAGAGTATTTACAATGAATACAGAACTCTTTGGTTTGTCTTGCTGTTTAATGTAAATGACACTGATAATACAACAACAGTTTTGATATGCGTTTATAAAGTGAAAAATGAAAAAAAACAAAACAAAACAGAAAAATGTATGACAGAAACTTATGTGAGTTACATTTACTGATTATCGCTTGTGGTTACTGTATACGCTGTCCTTAGATAGTCTGAAAGCTAAGTAACAGGAAAATCACTAAACTAAACACTGTGAACAGATGGGTGAAAGACAGAAAAACACCCTGGTTCGCCCAGTACCGACCAGTAATGTTTGCCCAGTACTTCAGTGCTTATCAGTGCAACATAAAACTAAATGCTGCCACTATGTGGCTACCAAAAGAAACAGTTCAAAAACTGTAAACACAAACCTGAATAAAAACGCTACCATTACTCTTTTCTTTGTGACATGTTAAAATAAATATTCTTTTCTTTAGCACAAACCTTAGTGATGTGCTATTGTTGTGCTGTGTATTTTCAGACTGTACTGTTATCTGTTGGTTTATTTATTTCACTGACATTATGCTTACCTTATAAAGTTAAAACCATTAGTGTTTTTTGCTTGCTTTGTTTAAATGAATATTCCATACCCACCTGTGGTTTTTCCATTCCTGACAGTACATCCTGAACTCTCTTTGCCTCTGAATCATGATCTGCAGACGAGAGAAAAAGTATGTAATTCCATTCTGATCCAGCAGGGGGCAGGTTGACATCAGAAACATTAATAGGTAGTAAACTTCTACAGACCACACAATTATTTAGGAAAAGAACAAGGTTGAAGGGAAAACAACAAACACAGTGCTTGAAAGTAGCATAAGTAAGCATTGGAAGTATAGCTTTATGTCAATACTGTTTAGACAACATGAGTTTGGCTTCATGGCTTTCATAACCACAGAGGAGTCACCAAAGATCCCACTGAAAAACCTCTGCCACAGAAGACACACTAGTTGTTGGGATTTTTTGTTTTAATAGTGAATTGTATCTGTAACACACACAACTCCTACATCTAATTGACTTCTGCACACAGAAAAATGCTCAATTAACTCATGTTCTTAAAGATGGATGATCACAGATCAGCAGCCACAGTCTGAATACCTTTCAGTTGCCACTGGTTTGTGTGGTTACATCTGTTTATTTATGGTATGGACTTTCCATCCATTGCTATTGTTTTGACTTAGGTAATGATATTTTATATCCCCTACCTTAAGATAACTCGTAGAAACCTTATGGAATTTTTAGCTTTCATGCAAGCGTCCCTTGATGTTGTAAATCAGTACATACAGATAGGGGAGTCTGTGCATGTGTGTGGCTTTCTTCATATCTACAACTTTTACATTTCCATTTCCACTTGTTTTGTGATTACTGCATAGGGTATTATTTGGAATTCATTTTTACAGTAATTGCTTTATGGATTTCCATTTGTATGTTAGTTTCAAATATAATAAGTGAATAAACTTTAATTTTGTGTGCCCAAATGTCTCTAAGATGAATTAAAACAGACAGACTGATGATACCAAAAAGTTTTACTCTATGCCCATAAAGAAAAACATCTAGTCAATAAAATATTTGAGAGCAATGTACTTCCTTGTCTGAAGATATAACTAACTTCCACCACTTTTCACAGGAAATATGTTTTACATGACATTGAGAACCCTGATAATCAATACACATACTGTTTTTATGACCCTTTTATACTTTTAAAAATTCATATCACACCATAGGACTAGTTAAACAAAGTGCAAAACAGCTAAAAGTAATAAAAATGTGGTGACCAGTCTCATAACCTTTTTTTACGCAGTTATACCTTTATATAAATTTGAATCTAAAATCAACGTAAATGTCAAATCAATGTAAATGAGTGAAATGTTGATGAACAGAAATCTGTCAACTGCCTAAACATACTGCATGTTTGTAATTGATGTGCGTGTTTATTTCTGTAGCAGAGTGCATGCTGGGAGTTCACAGTGCCTCTGGCACATATGAGTCATGACAGTGATGTCATACACAAGGCACCTTAACATGACCTCAGAGGCAGACGAAGTGAACACGGGTTCCCTGAGAGTCGGAAAGCCTTACTAATGCAGTGTATCAGTGCAAATGTGTCAGTGATAAATGAAGTTACGACTGAGAAGTGATGAGTAATTGCAAACATGTGGAAAAATACGAGATGCACAAACGATGGAGTCATCTTTGTAAAGCTAAAGTCTCCTATATTTAGATTTCATCTGCTGCTATTTTTCCTCAAAAAATGATCTTTATTTATGTTAAAAATTAAGGGAACAGCGTTTGTATATACAGTGTGCAAAAGTCTGAGACCACACTGAAAATATGGGCTAAATCTAGTCAAATTGAAGTCCAATTTAATAAAGTTTTAAAGAAAAGAAACAACATGCTGTTAAAAGAATAAAAACATTTAGGATTTCTAAGTGTCAAATTAGGTAATTTTGGGTCGCTGGCCATGGTGACTCAATGCTGTAGTTTTCAACAGGAAGTAACAATACCTTAATCTTGTCTACACTCAGCAAAAGCTTCATTCCCATTGGTAGTCACTATTCTGCACTCAATAACTACATACAGGTAAATTCTGCTTAACCCGTCACAATCCCAGTGCCTGTTGTTCATGTTCTCAGCAGCCACTGGGAAACAAGTGAAAACAAATGTTTCCTGGATGCTGTCAGTGTGAACTCCCTCAACCCCCACCCACAGGGGCATGGCAAGCTGCTCACCACCCCCAAACTTGAGCTAGCAATCATGCCCACTTTCTCTGTGTCCATCCTCTCCTGCCCTCGTTAGGAGCCTCTCCCTGTTCTGCTGCTGCCAAGCTCAGCACAGTAGTTTTCCAAGCTTTACATCGGTTTCTCACGCATGCCATCCCTGTAGGAAGCTGTACCGCTCACACCCTCCTGCTATGTTCTGAATAACTGCTGCCTCATAATATATACATGAAAATAAATAGAGGAAGAAGTTAAAAGGGGAGGAAAGAATCTATCATCTCCCATTTTACAAGGAAAGAGGCCATTTACTTCTTGTCTGCAGCATGCTGAACAGGTTAATTTCCTTCTTACTGGGTCTCTCTTTAGATATCTGTGGTAGAGAGGAGGTTCTGACTTTAATTACAGAGTGAGTTCACAGACAGGGGAGCGCAAAACAGGTGGGGGGAAAAGGATGGTGAAAAAAGGACTGAAGGAAGGTAGAGTGGCCACATATTAACAACAGAACTGGACAGAAGAGAAAGTGATAGAGGGGAAGAGAGAAAGAGAGAAGCCAATGCTGTCAAACAGCTGTTTTGCAGACAGAACAGGATTTAAATGCCCAACCCTTTGTGCGTTAAACTCTGTGCTATGAACACCTTCAAGAAGCTAGTATTTTTTAAGAAAGGGTGAAAGCTTATAAAGGCCACACATCATCAGTAGGGGATACAAACTAGTCTGTCACTAACAGGACTTGGTGATCATTCAGACTTAAACATGTTTCACAGTCCCAAATTCCATTAACAGGGCTGATTTGTTTGTTTGATTTTAAACTACAGCCTTCTGAAACCTTTTCATATGCCTCACCCTGAAAATAAAGAGGCCTTTTGTGGACTCATTCATCTTTACACGCACTTTGTTCATTTCTGCCACCTGGTGGAGGGAGACAGAATGACGCATTCTTGATTAGTGACGGTGACTAAACAAACCGCCTACAAGACCATGGGATGTGTGTTAGGACTCTATGCAAAAATGAAAAAAAAATAATAAGCAATTGCTTAGTTAACCAGACTACCAGACAGATTTTTTTTGTTGTTACACAATGAGTAAATGTCAAAATAAACATTCAAAATAAATGGGTAATATATTACAAGTAGATATAGGTTTTTTAAAGGCAAAGCAGGCAAAAGTATACATCAAGGTGGGCCCATGAAATATTAAAGAAATTAAATCTTTATTGTACAGAACTTTGCAGAAAATATTTCCATAATAAATGGGGTGGTGAGGGAGGGGCTGTGGGAGGAAGAGAGAGCAGATCATTCTCATCTCTGAATAGCACACATTCCATCTGCTCAACAGCTGGCTGTCTAATCCCTCTCTCACACAAACCTGAGAACCACAGCCACAGCCTGCTCACACACACACGTTGGTACATGTGGTTTATGAAGACTCGCCATGGACGTAATGGTTTTTATACTGTACAAACTGTATATTCTATCCTGTAACCCTAACCCTAGCCCTAAACCTAACCCTCACAGAAAACGTTTGACATTTTTAATTAAGAGAAATTCACCATTTAGTACGGTTTAAGCGATTTAGTTTATGAGGACACAGGAAGTGTGCCCATAAACCATGCTTACATTTATAAACACATCATGTTACACAATAATAAACTATTGTTTACTATCATATTCACTTTAAGAGTCTGTAGAAGCCTCCAGCCCCATCAGTAGGATGGATGCTTGCTTTTCCAGATTGGCCAGGCTGGCATCAGTCTCTCTTTTAGTGTGTTAGCCCTCTGTCTCCAGCTATCTTCAGAGCATTTACTCACAGTAGTGACGCACTGCCTCCCTATCGCCAAAGGGACACAGTGACACACCACTTCTGTGTATAACCCATTTTGTGCGACTGACATTAATGACATCTTAAATCATGTGGCTTATTGAGGAAAGAACGACTTATACAGTTCTAAGAAATCAGACTTGACATGGCAGACAATAAAGCATTGAAAAAATCCTATTAACTTGCTTTGAAGGAGTGAACCACTGTGTGATGCCCTGGCAAATACTGCATAGCAACAGCACAAAAAAACACTCTAAAATACCCTAGCAACCACAGCATATAGCAATGTCCAGCTATCTCCAGAGGGACTCTCAGTGCATTCGCTCACACCAGAGAGGCACAGCCTCCCTACTACCAAGGGACACAGGGATAAGCCAGCCCTTCCTGGACTGGAAAGAATGGAGAAAGCTGGCAGAGGAAAGAAAGAAGGGAGAGGGGAAAAGGAGAGAAAGAGCTGCAGAGGAGGAGAAAGAAACAGTTTTGAAGAGGTTAGCAATAGGAACCTAGTTATTATAAGCATAAAGTCTCGTCTCCCTTCAGAGTGATCTCCAAATACATAGACTGACAGGCAAGTAGGACATCTTATCATTGCATTTGCTCCGAATTGGATGAACATTTATGGTCCTGCATCTTCCACAGAAAATAAAAATATCTCATTATATTTAGAGCACTGTTAGTATGTGAAGAGACTTTTAATCAGCACAACATGATGTTTCATAAAACTGTTTCTCTAAAAAAGCTGCCTACACTGCCTTTAATCTGATGTTACTTAGCATATTTTTTGTGCTCAGATCTATTAGATTTGTACGCTCTAAAGTATTCACAGGATACCAAAGCATAGTTTTCCTGGGAAGTGTCAGAAACACTTTGTGGCGCTCCACTGAAACAGACGCAGTCTGTGTGTTGTGTTACTGTAAGAGCAGTAAGAGTTAACTCCAGAAAATAATTGTTGATTTTGGCCCAATCTTCAGCCCTGTCTGTGGCAACTTCCTGCAAAGCAGCTTAACCACACTTTTAAGAACCTCCTGCTTGAACAACCCAGGCTTCTACTGTCATCATAGGTGAAAGTTCTAGTGTGCCAACTATAAATGACCAAATATGCACCAGTGAATAATCAAAAGGTCATGTTTCATTAAACGGTGAGTTGACATCCGGTTACTGGCTCTTATCTGACCGCGACCTTCCCATCCGATTTGGTTGCGTCACCCACTGTTGCGCCATCACATGTTGCTATCAAGCTGACACCAGGGCATAAACTTTACACAGTGACTCATATGTTATGAGAGATTAAATATGATAGACAGGACTGTTACTACTGAGGCAGTGACGCAGAGCCAAGATGGAGGATTAGGGAACATCTGTTGCTTTTGGTTGGTAATGACGGAGTGTAAGCACGTGGCTGAAGGAAGTGCTCAGTGCCAAAGAGGACCAGGAAAGAACATCTGTTTCTGCTTGTGTCCATGCAAACAGGTGAGGCGAGTCGGAGACAAAAAGGATTTTGAAGGTTGAAGTGCTGTAAGCCTGAGACTATGAGAGGGTTTGGAGAGGTTAATCTAATGACCAGTCTTCCTCTGCACACAGGCATGGCCTCAGTCTGCTGTAATTTATGAACGAAATTAGATTAAAAAAGCACAGAAATCCTTGCAGTTTAGGAACTAAAGAGCTGATGGGCCCAGGGATGTGGCTTCCTGTGTCCAATTAGCTGTGATAATTGATCATGAGCTGAGGTGAGCGTGTTTGGGCCAACGGATGGTGTGAACAAGAACATCCAAGAGATGTGCTGAGAGAAGACAGGCTGAGTTGTTTTCACAGCTCCAGCTGTGTCTGGTAGCCAGGCCTGGACCTTCAAGCTGCTATGCCAACAACAAAATATTTCAGACATCTGGAATGTCTTCTCTTTTGTTCTCCATCACTCTCTCGCTTTCTTGTTCAGTGTAATCATATTGTTGTGAGCAATATAAAAAGCAAAAAAATCCTAACCTGATCTCCAGCGTGGCATGGGGAGCCATGCAGTTTGCATGTGTTTATGTGCGGTACATGATGATTTATGCCTGGGAGCAATGCTGCAGTGTGGCCCAGATGGCTTTAACCCTCAGGAAGTGAAATAAGTGAGACGTTTCAGTTAGTTTTTTTTTGTCCTTCACCACCACAGAGGATCACACTTATGCTTTGTTCAGATAGGCTCAAATCTGTTTTGTTTTTGCTGTCTGAACTACACAAAAAAGAAATTTGCTTCATAAATATATATATATATATATATATATATATATATATATATATATATATATATATATATATATATATATATATATATATATATATATATATATATATATATATATATATATATATATATATATATATATATATATATATATATATATATACACACATTTATGAAGCTGATTGTGTAAAATGTCACCGTCAATTATGCTCTGCTAAAATCACAGTGAGATACATCATAGACATAAGCAAAGGCAATATTTTCAGAAATCCTTACCACAGCTGATAGTATCTGATAAGTATCTGATAATTACATTATTATAGCAGTCAATGTAGATGCATCAAATACTACAACCATGACTACACAAACAAATCACATTATCACTTGCAAAATGACATTTTTACCAGTCAGTGCTAAACATTGAACCTGTCTCCTATCGAACCATCATAATCAAATTTGTATGTACTGTCTCATCCACTTGGCCTACCTTGGCAACTTTATAGAATTCTGACATTTCTCAGTTAGAAATTTATACTTAGGACAAAATAACCATCCAAAAATAACCAGCTACCCAGCTAACCAGCATGTGCAATTTAAGATTTCAGGCTAAAGTAGCAAGTAATAATTTCACAAATACAACTCTTTGTATGGATTTGTCTTTGATCCTTAAGATACTTTAAGTGTGTGTGTGTGTGTGTGTGTGTGTGCGTGTGTATCAAAACACCACATGGATGTATTGTGAAAGTTATCTTGTTAGATTACGAAGGCCTATCATGAGCTGATCAAAGGACAAACAGCTTGCGCTTGCAGCAGACAAATCATGTTTCCATTTCAGTCCACACTGAGTCCAGTCTCAGTTTATAGACAATATATGTCATAGACGAGATACGCAGACTAATATATTACTGAACGCAGGGGCAACATGGAGCTACTGCCGCTCGTCTGCAGCCTGTTAAATGCACCCATTTTACTACTAAATGTCTCAACATACAAAGCACTAGCACAGAAGAAAGTATTTTAAAACAGAAAAATTACACACTTCAGCTTAAACTTAAAGCTGTATAACAACAGTATACAACACTGTATCAGTTTCTGTATCACTGTATAAGACTGTATAACAACAGAAACAGCCTTCTGGAAAACAGGTGTGGGTTTGAAGCATTTAAAACAGTAATGAACCTATATGTGGAAAAATGTCTACGTTTAACTGTCCTTGAGAGCTGGAAATGGAAGGAGAACACATCTCAGATGCAGCTCTTTGCCAAACAACGCTTCAGGGGGCCTGATAAAGCACATGTGGAACTGGTGAGGATCGGTGGTCCTGCTCAAAGGACCCCTTCATGGAGAGAACGTGACTCCACAGGTATGTGAGCTGCCTTTCAGCAGAGGCCCAACCTGGGCAACAAGGGCCACATTGTGGGTGCTGGAAAAACGATAGCACCTTGGCGATTCCCAGCTATGCAACTTCCGCAGCATGAGAACCCACTTTACCTCTATTGATGCATCTATCTTTTTCTTTATTTTTAACATGATGACTTGAGGGAGCATGCATTACAGATGTCTAATGGAAGTATTGAAACATCATAGGCTATACATCCTAGCCATGTATGAGATGATTTTATGTAACCACGATAACATTTATAATGTCTAATGAAGTTTTGTGGTTTGTAACCTAACTTTTTCTTTACTTTGTGCAAGAAATAGAAGATCTAAAGTGTATTACACCTCAGAACAAAGAGATATATATCTAAAAACAAGGGCATAAGGAAATAATGGGGAGTTAGGAATAAAACTTAGAAAATTATGCAGACCAATTTAAAATTCTCCTAATTTACAGGATCACATACAAAAAAGTAATATAATAAACAAAATAATAACATTTTAAAAATTGGTTTGCAAAAGTTCTTACCCTGTATGTCAGGTTCGCTGGACCTGGGGCTACTGCGAGGTCCACGGCCTGTTTTTTTAGCTCCAGGACTACTTCCCCCTCCTCCACTTCCATGGATCTTGCTGTAGCCATTGTACATGTTGTTGCAGCCCATGTTGTTCTTATAGATGGAGGGGGGGCTGTTAAGACGATTCTGACGCTCCAGTCGGTCCTTCATCTTTTTTGGTGGAGGTTTGTACTGCTCATCTCGTCCAATGTAGTTCATCCCATACACTGGAATAATCTCTGCCACAACACAATCAATTCAGCATTCAGACATGAAGCTTTCACACAAGTCGAAATAACAAAACGTACAGGCACTTCAGTATGAGTCAACAAAAAAATATTGATACTGAACACTTGCATTGTTCAAAAAGCCTTTCTTTGTGATGTATGCAACATGAACAATTACATATCTGTTTGAAAACTGAAAAGTGTACGTTTTGTAAAGTGTAAATGTAAAATGTTAAATTTATTTTATTTTATTTTTTATTTAAATTGTTTAACAGCATGTAGTTTTTTTTCTGTAGTACTGAACTTGTAATTGACAATTATGAAATGTCACTGGTTTGGTATCATCTACTAAAACGTAGCTATGGTGATATCCTGGCACACAGAATAAGTCAGTGATTATAGACACACTTACCTTCATTGTAAATAGGTGGGATATGATGCTGGTAGAACTGGTGGGGTGGAATGTCCCCCGGGCTGACGGGTGGATAGAAGGCCGTGTGCGAGTTGGGGATAAAGGGTGGGGGGGCCATGAATGGGGGTAAATGATGAGTGGGAGAGATAGCTGGGGAATAGCTGGGAGGGTAACATTCAGGAGACTGAGGGGTGACCACCACTCTACGGACCCCTGTGTTGTCTTCCAGCACCTTCAGAGAGAACAACAGATGATAATTAATGAACTGTTAAAACCCATTAGTAGTTTTAAGCCCTTAATTCACAACTGTTGCCAGCAGATAAACAAACGTGCAAACAAATATACAAACATCTCTTTTAAATGACATAATGTTTAGGCAAATGGTGCTGTGTTCTGTGAATATGGCCCAATCATTGACAGATTATCGTTTAAAACTATCTCCTTAACTTACCCTAATTAACGGTAAGCTTATAATAATGATGTATAATTGGAGCCGTTAGGTCTAACTTCCAAGGAAATGTCAGGTTGGCTTCATTTGACTTCAACATATGTGAAGTAACTTGCGATTTTATGTTTGAAACAAAGGTGACGATAAAGAGGCAAAGGTTACGGTTTGCAGCTTTATTGTTCAAATAAAGATAAAGAATAACGCTGACTTAATTTAAAGTAGACACAGAACTAGCGCATGGTGAAATTGGATTGCGAGCAGTTAATAATAATATTTTAACAACACTGCTGAAAAGCTGCATGCAAAAGTGCCTTCAAAAGTAAAATCTATCAAATACCAAAGAGAAAAGTTGTACATCCTGAAATTCATCTCAGCTGTTAGTAGGACATGTAGATCCTAAACCATCTGCTTGACCTGCTGACCCTGCGAGTGTTTACATGGGGTGTACAGTACATAAAAGTGTTTGACAGGCCTATCAATCAGCAGACAGCAGTGTGAGAGAGGATGTCAGGATTGATTATCTAGTCCTCCATCAAGTTCAGGCTTGATCTGCATTCAGACTTCAAGCACTTACAGAGAGTCTTCGTTTCATCATGCATGTCTACATGAGACATCAGACTAGCCAAGATTGTGAAATGTGAGCTATGACGAGAAAGAGCGTCTTTTGTGACAGTGAGTAAAATCAGTGAGTATTGTGACAATGAGTATTTATTTGATTTGTTCATCTCTGTTCATCTAAGTTCAGAAATGTTTGCAGGAATTATTAGCGCAAAAGAATAAAATGTGCACAATACCCACAATCCCGCACTGAAATTCAGGCTCTGGTACAGGTATTATCAGTTGAAAGTGTGCTAATTCTTATTTAATCAATTGTCAAGAAAGAACATAAGGTATATAAGGTGACATAAGGTAAAGTGAGGTCAACCTCAACAATGGCTGGCCTTAGGGAAGCAGGGGGTGGGGGGTGTTGGTATGCTGTGAGAGTACCGAGGTCTGTACTGTGGGTGATGTATTGCGTTTTTTGTTTCAGTTTTGAATATTGCTACACCCCTAGACAGAATTCTGCTAAAACAACTACTTAACCTTAAACCAGATTAAGAGCATGTTTTCCGGTCACCTGTCTTGCGGTGAACACAGCACACACTGTTTCCCATTCCCAGCTAGTACTGGTCTAAATAAGCACAAAGATTTTTAGACAATTAGCAGATTCCTCACTACTGCAGGAGGGGTGAGATGACTGATGGAATTAGGCTAATCTTTCTGTTTTCCTATTAAGGGTACAGAGTACAGGAAAGGTTAGGAACCTGTCAACAAATGCCTAATCTGTTTGTGTTCTTGACTGGCTTTCTGGGAAACATCATCACTAGATAACAAGCTTTACTCTGCATTGGATATAATCTCGAGCAGGGTCATATGGGGCTCCAACTTTGCCTGGCCCCCTGTGACATTTTAGCCTGTACTTAGATTATACATGCTGTACAGCCCTTCAAGGAATGCATTAAACAAAAATACAATACTATAGAATACAATTTATGAAGCTAAAGTTCAGTCCTAGATTTTACACAGTATTTAACACTAGAGGGTCCATGATCCATTGTTTCAATCAATGGGTCTTTGTTCCTGAAAAAGTTGAAGACATCTGTTCTAGCATTTACAGCTGTGGTCTACAATTTGAACAGCCTGTTCTAACACTTGCACAGAGCCAGGGGGCCATTAGTTGGCTTGCTGTGAATGAAGATGTAATATGACCACCAGGCCCAGATCTGTAGCCATGCCGATTATATCTTTTAAACAACTACTGGTAAAGGGGTTGCGTTCATGTTTGGCCAATCATAACAGAGATAAGGACTAAGGGTTGAAAAGCTCACTCCAGATGAGCACTCTCTACATGTCGTTTCATCTGCCAGATAGGGATCAAAACAAAGTTTGGAAAGAGCTTGATACAATGTCTGATTGATCATAATACTGAGTTGTAAGAGCTCCTTGGCAGACCATAAGTCTAGGATAGGTGGTAATGTGGGCATCGTTTAGTAAGACAAATATTTTTTGGTAAAAATTGAAACACTATAAATACTTCTAAATGCCTTATGAAATTGTTTGATAAGCACAGTTGTTCTTTCCTGTTTTGATGCCCACTGAAACAGGAAGTTTGGGTGGGAAACACCAAAGCTCTTCCCTTTGTTTTTAAATAGCCACCAGTCTTACATAGTCATAAATAAGGATTAGCTACTTGCTAGTCATATGCAAATGGTATTGGGGGAGGGACCTTTTTGAAGCCAAAAACGTTGTTTTTTTTACTTTTCTCACTTGCTCTTCCTCTGACACAGAAATCTAAGCACTCACCTGGGAGATGTAGCCAGGAGGCACGTGGATGGGTGGGATGGATCCATTAGGTGACATCATTGGAACCTCTGCAGGCCCTGTGTAAATGAGAAAACAAACAGTTAAATACCCCAGCATGATATCCACATATAACAGTCCCATTCTACCAATTATATTTTATTTATAGTTTATTTTTAGTAAAACTAAGCACAAATATTTCATACACATTACACACACAATGTCTTGAGACAATAAGACAAAACGATAAGACAACAGACAAAACAAGACACAAAAATTGTTTTATTGTTAATAAGAAAAAATTCTAATGAGTTAACTTTAGAACAAAAGTTTAATGTCTGGATAATTGTTTTCTATGTATGCTATTCTGCTTGCGAATAGACAAAACAAATAAATATTTGTAAGTCTTGCATCTGATCTGCAGGACCACAGATTCTACAGAACTCCCACAGAATTCTAAAGAAAGCTCCAGAAAATTACCACAGAACTGTTCCTCTTCTTCAGAAAGTTCACACTCCAGCATGTTAATTTATTAAATATGTTGGCTGACCTGATTATGCTTTTAGCTCTGAACAACAGTACAGCACAACTGCACAGAATTCCTCAGAAATTTTCCTTAAAATCATCAAAGAGAAAAACATACACATTTTGCCTTCTTATAAACACCCAAATATGCAATTGTGAATATGTTTATATTACAGTAAGCTAAACAAACAGAAATCAATTCAATTCATTCTCACTGGTAACCATGAGGCCAGTCTAGCTGCTGGATACCAACCAGCAAAGGATAAAACATAGAAACAAACAAAGAAAACCGGCCAAAAAGTGCCGGCCCACTTGGCAAGGAGTGCTGAAGGTTGTGGGTAATAGAACTAGAGTCCAGACAGGCTGTTATGGTGGATTGGAAAGGACTCGAGCAGCATGGAAACTGCTATTGCTTTGTGAGCTTCTCATCAAGTCTGATTTACGAACAAATCATTCTCATATCCCTCACTCGCATTGGCTAATGAAATCACCAGTCATGACATCACATACCTGCTTGCAGTTTTTATGATAGACCACTTGCTTCCAACACCTCAAGCCCAATTCTGACTATTTAATCAAAATAAGCACTCATTTTCTACTGTTCATTTTTCTGCTGGCTGCATCATTTACCCAGAAATGTATCAGAAACATTCAGAGGGCTCTTTTGTTTACATCCTTTGGCTGTTAGGCTTGATGAGGAAACAAATGTCTTAAAAATTGTATAACAACCTCTATAATTTTTAGCCGCATCAATTAAAAACAACAAAAAACTAATTTTATTCATTTTATTCATTTAATTGTTTACCAAGTAGATAAAATTAGCAAATAAATAAGTAAATAAATAAGCAGAACACTTTTTAATAAACAAGCAGCTTCATGAAGTGTATTCATGAGACCTAATTTCTAACAGTTCATAACTGCCCATGGTTAATGCAACACTCCATAACACATATTCTTTCCTGCTTTCTCAGATATCCTAAGAAATCACTTATATAACATTTTTCAATTTTTCAAGTTGCCAATGACATTCCATCAAAAGCTCAAAATGTCCTGCAGAATCTTACTTCAGCAACTCCAGGCTTAAAGTCTTCACTGCTGTAGGTAGTCTAATGTAAACCAGACACAAAACCCCCCCATCAGCCCATTTACAGATTCACTGAAAGAAATGTGTTCAGATCCAAGGCAAATCTAAATTGTGCTGCTGAATTTTCCACTGCGGTCTCTGTTTTATTCTGCCTCTCTCCCTCACAGTAGCGGAGGTCTGGGTAAAGGATGGTAAAGACATCATCCTTCTGAGGCCAGACCATCTCTCTGAGACACCAGCAGTCAGCTCAGCAATGCTTCAGCCAGCATTAATCACAGAACGGCTGTAATGAATTCTACAGTTGATTCTTCATGAGCTGCCAAAAGCCTCAACACTACGCATCACTACAATGTCATATCCTGAAGAACATTCCAGAACTGCTTGTGTGTGATGTTTTTCATGACAGAAACTGGACTTAGAGATGGATAAATCCATATCAAAAAATGCATTTCTTTTGTCCAAACAACATACAGCACATTTTTATCAGTTCTCTGGAAAATGAACCCATGTCCTTGGCATTATAAGCGCCATGCTCTACTAGCTGAGCTACAGAAACTACGCTAACAAAGTATAAGCGCTGTCTCACTAAACAATATTGTGGGTGTAACAGTACCAGAACATCAGCCAAAGAGATGAAATTCACTCAGTGGGATAATAACTTCTAAAGGTTCCAGTGTTGGGAACGTTTAGACAGTCCAAATTAACTGATTCTAAAAACAATTCACAACTCATTCTGCAAAAAGTCTCAGAGCAGCATTTAAAACCTTCAATTTGTCTTATATTAAGCTATCACACCCTTAAATGGCTTCAACTTACTTTGTCAGCAGTTTGTAATGCAGTTTTCTGCTTTTACAAAAGAACAGTTTAACTGAACTTTAAAACTGCAGCTTTCCAAACTACAAGAGACTCTTAGTTTAAGTGTGAAGCAACTTGAAGAAAATTACTTAAAGGTAATTTAAAAACTTAAGCATAACTAATTAAAAATGCACCAGCATATTAGGAGGGTGAAAGGGCTGGATTAGCAAAAGCAGTTTTTCCAGTAACAGCTAAACTCCTGCTGATTTCAAAGGGTCTTTTTGGTGAACTGGTGAGAGGAGAGGAGGAGTCCTTACTGGAATTGTGTGTGCTTACGTGTACATGTAAGTGTGTCTGTGTGCAGCACAACAGGGGCCCCTTTGTGCAGGACCCCAGTTAGGAACGGTGACCTTGCTGGAGAACAAACCCATTAGTCTATCATGGCAAATAAAAACAGCCTGTCAATCAGAGCAAAGTCGAATGAGTGGGCGCTTGCTATTAGTGTATACTGGCATGAGCGCAAGCATGCGCGTGGGTGAGTTTGCAGTAGGTGTAAACTGTGTTTAGCCATCTTTACCTAACAAGTGCAAGAAATCAAGGTCCACATTGTGTATACCCTTTGTTTGCATACATATATGTACGCAAACAAAGTTGACACAATATACAAGGATCAACATAAGTAAAATAATGAACTTGAACAACCAGCAGGGAACAGGCAGTGCCACATAGCTTTATGACATTTTACTGACATAAAGATGACGGAAGAGGGATTTTACTGCAAAATCCAACTGATCGATCCTATGTGTGTGTGCATCTTCAACATCTTGAACTAATAAATAAGTGACGTATGTGAAAGTAGCAATAAATTATATGATGTTCTCTATTTATAGGGATTGGATGAGAAGAATAATCAACTAGTGGTGGAAAAAATACCAAATATTGCTGCGGTAGATATTTTTACCTCGCAGTCTGACTGTAAATCCAACCCGAAAACAGTAATGACGGTAAACGGTAAACTGTCTAAAGATAAGAAACAGTTGCCACTGCACATCGGTATATGCTGCAGTATCACCATTAAGAGACAAGCCCACACTAACAAAAAGTACTAGAGTAATACTATGGTATATTTTAAGCATCTCAGAGTGCCACATAAACACCATGGTACAGAAGATGGTAATCACCCAGTATTAAGTATATATTGAAGTTTCATAGTATTGCTTAGGGCTGTGTTGATGCAATCATACATTTAATACTGAAATATCACAATTCAATTCTCACAAAATTCCACAGTATTGATATTTCTTAAGCATGCATTTACATTTTCCACAATTCAAACAAAAACTAAGAAGCTCATCTAAAAAAAAAACAAATTATGAAATATGCATTTCCCAGTAAAGACCAACAAGTTTCAATCACAATCCACTAGTGACAAAGACACTATGATGCATTAAATTATTAAATCAAGACATACAGTACAATATACAATGTGTATTGGATCATGAGAAAGTTAGCAAGGCCCAATCCGCAGTATTAAAACATGACATTATCACTGTACCTACAAAGCACTTATCAGGGAGCATGTCAGGTGTATACTGGAAACATGAAGCCCATGAGTGTCCAGCACGTGACTATGCAGAGAGGAAGAGAACAGGCTGTGCCCTTTCATGTGAAATACATTATTCAAGGCTTCTTTCCATGGCAGGGAGTAGATGTGGGCCTGAGGGAGTCTGTGGGCAATAATGAAGACAGCTGCCTGGAGTCACAGTCAGGCCTGGAGCAGTGTGCGAATGCACAGAAGACGTCTTCTCTTTGCCCCTATACACTGAAAGCACTCATGTGAAATCTATCCTCAGTGCACATGGCCTGCTTTTTTTCTACACTCCTGAGCTCTGCATATGAGCTGAGCATCTGTGAAGCACGGTTCTATACCATATTCTCAATGTATGTATTCTGATCTTGTATGCATTCTCTGCCTTTGAAGTATGCTCCATTTCTGAAGTATACAGTACTCTGACTTGGGTCAGGTGCTGGATGCCTGGGGGTCACTATTTCCATATGAAATCTAAATGGAGTCTATACCAGATCCATGAAATATGATCATATAACCCTTGATTTTATCATCTCCACATTCGCTGTCTGTCAAGTTCTGTATTACATGCAAGATAATTGTTACTTACTTACTTACAAGGCCTTAAATGAGTTAAACAGGTTAGCTCCTGTATGTTTAACTAATCTTCTATTATGCTACGAGCCAATGCACTCTTTAAGATCAGAAATCTCTTGGTAGTACCTAGAATCACAAAAAGTCCACTAAAAGAGTTAGAGCGTTTTTGTATTTGGAGTCTAAACTCTGGAATAGACTTCCTGACATTTCAATTTCCTTTACATTTCAATTTATGCATTTGGCAGACGTAAAGCCACTTACAGTTAATTCAAGTTAAACATTTTGTCATCAGTGCATGTACTCCCTGAGAATCGAACCCACGATCTTTGCGTTGCTAGCACAATGCTCTACCAACTGAGCTACAGTAACACAAATAAAAAAAAGATTTTCTTGTGCTGGTAATGTAACGAACCCCAGCTACAGTAACCATTTTCTATTTGACTTCCATTTCAATACTGCATCTATACTGTAGAATTATGGCAGAAAAACACTTCTTGTGTTTTTAGTGATGGCAAAAAGAAACAAACATAATTTTTTTTCAGATTTATAAGTAAAGATTGCATTGCTCAGCTGGTTTGGTATAACGTGAGCAAATATAATACACTCAAAAGCTGCTACTTCAAAGATGCCAGCTCATTAACCCAGCTGAGGGGCGAAACATCTTCAGACAGCTCTTCAGATTAAGCAATAGAGAAACAAGTCCAGTTGAGACAACAATATTACACAATGACCTGGATAACTGAGAAACAAGTACACCATTCTGTACCTTTACCTTGTAAATCATACTTGAGCTTGTATCCATTTACTGTGTTCAGAAAAAACGGCCTATGTTACAGATGGCTTGAGGCAGAGACATGGATACAAGGAAAGCAATGAATGGTAATTCAAAACATAATACGAAATTCTAGGATGGCAAGCTAGTTAATCGTCAAAAGAATGCCTAAGCCAATAAAACACATAGCCTGTTTTTATCAGGCAAGAGATGGGCAAGGCAAGCCACACATCGGTACCATTCCCCTGTTGCAGGAAACAGATAAACATAACCCAACATGTACCCTGACAAATCTACATGAATATGAGCTGCATTGGATGGCTGCAACACTGATAACAGGTTTCTAGGTTTTCAGACGGAGAGAAAGAATGTTCTTGTAGCGCTTCCAGAATGCTGGAGAGGGCAGTGGCACTAAGCACAGTTGTCTTTCCGATCTCAGTGAGCCCCATGCCAGCTCACTTCATGTCTTCTCTCTCACTGCACAAGAGGTTCCATTCAGGGGCTAGCCACTAAGGCTCACAGCACACAGACAGTAATATGCTCCCAGTTGGCAAACATACGTGTTTGGACAGTCACTGTAGCCCTCTCTACTTAGCAAACACCAGCATTCCTGCAGCTCTAGAGCCAGTGCTAACACACACACTCGTAACACAATGCATTCTCATACGAGGCCTTCAGAACCCAACAGAACCAAATTAGTATTTTCTTAAAGATGTTTTAAAGAAAAACAAGGAAGGGTTTGTATCTTAAGCTACTCCAACCATGGAAGCATTCTGTCCCATCCACCACGCTGGGGGGGGGTACTTCACCAGGTCCTCACAGAACATCAGGAGGTTCAGCTCTGGGCTCCATGCTCAATGGACAGGCTTTTCATATAATATATGGTTTTAAATCACATTATATACATGTATATGTACAACCCCAAATCAGAAAAAGTTGGGACAGTATGGAAAACACAAATAAAAAAAGTAGTGACTTCTAAATTTACTTTGATTTGCATTTCATTGCAGACAATACAACAGCACATTATTTAATGTGTTCCTCATGATTTTTATAGTTTTTTCTTCAAAAAAACCAAAATTCCCATTTTGGTTCTTGCAACACATTTAAAAAAAAGTTGGAACAGTAAAGCATTTACCACTTTGTAATGTTGCCATTCCTTTTCACAACACTTAAAAGACGTTTAGGGACTGAAGACACCAAGTGAAGAAGTGTTTCAGGTGTAATTGTCCCATTCTTGCTGCAAACAAGTCTTACGGTGGGCAACAGTACGGGGTCTTCGTTGACGCATTTTGTGCTTCAAAATGCGCCACACATTCTCTGTTGGAGACAGGTTGGGACTGCAGGCAGGCCAGTCAAGTACCTGTATCCTCTTCCTCCGCAGCCAGGACTTTGTAATGTGTGCAGAATGTGGTTTTGCATTATCTTGTTGAAATATGCCTGGACGTCCCTGGAAAAGATGTCTTCTTGAAGGCAGCATATTGTGCTCCAAAATCTCTATGTACTTTTCAGCATTAATGGTGCCAACACAGAAGTGCAAGTTACCTTTACCAAGGGCACTGACACAACCCCATACCATGACAGACCCTGGCTTTTGGACTTGTTGCTGGTAACAGTCTGGATGATCCTTTTCTTCTTTGGTCCGGAGCACACGGCGTCCATTTACTGATTCATCTAACCACAGTACACATTTCCACTGTGTGATGGTCCATCCCAGATGCCTCCGAGCCCAGAGAAGTCAACGGCGCTTCTGGACACTGTTAACATAGGGCTTCCTTTTGGCACAGTACAGTTTTAACTGGCATTTGTGGATGTAACTACATATTATGGTACTTGACAAAGGTTTGCCAAAGTAGTCCTGAGCCCATGTGGTGATATTGCTTATAGATGAATGACAATTCTTGATGCAGTGCTGCCTGAGGGATCGGAGAGCACGGTTGTTCAGCTTAGGCTTGCGCCCTTGTCCTTTACGCACTGAAATTCCTCCACATTCCTTGAATCTTTTAATTATGTTATGCACTGTTGAAGGTGAAATAAGCAAATGTCTTTCTATCTTTTTTTGAGGAACATTGTTTTTAAACATTTCAATAATTTCCTCACGTATTTGTTGGCAAACTGGCGATCCTCGGCCCATCTTTGCTCCTAAAGGACTAGACCTTTCTTGGATGCTGCTTTTGTACCAAATCATAATTACAATCACCTGTTGACATCACCTGTTTCAAATCACATCATTATTTAACCAATTTACCTGATTACTAGCCCTAAATTGCTCCTGTTCCAACTTTTTTTGAAATGTGTTGCAAGAACCAAAATAGGAATTTTGTTTTTTTGAAGAAAAAACAGTAAAAATCATGAGGAACACATTAAATAATGTGCTGTTGTATTGTCTGCAATGAAATACAAGTCAAAGTAAATTTAGAAATCACTACTTTGTTATTTGTGTTTTTCATACTGTCTCAACTTTTTCTGATTTGGGGTTGTATATATATATATATACAACCCCAAATCAGAAAAAGTTGAGACAATATATATATATATATATATATATATATATATATATATATATATATATATATATATATATATATATATATATATATATATATATATTTCTCCCAGAAAAATACCTTATAAATATATATATATAAAATGTATATAAATATTATAAATATGTATATTAATACACAGCCAGAGTCACTGTTAGTATAGTGATCCAATGTTACTATTTCCGTCTTTTAGAAGAAATTTAGAACAAAAATTCTCACAATAATCTTATTTTTTCAGCTTTTCTACACTAAACCCTAAAACTAATGATGTAACCTCATGCAGTACATTAAAAAAATCTATTTCCTTCAAAACAGGACAACTGACATATTACTTTCCCACATGTCTAGTTAAATTTATTTCTGCATATAATTCTTTTCTATGCCAATATGGAACACATCAACCTTGTCTCTACTTCTCATAATATTTTGTTAACTCACCAAACTTTAATTAAACGGAGAAAGTGAGAGTAAGAGGGAGAGAGTGGGAACACTATCAACTTTCTTCCATCCATCTGGAGTGGAAATATTTTTCCATCCTAGACCTTCAAACAGCCAATAAAATGCTTTAACATTTGGTATTTATTGAGCAAATGCATAAATGTTCCAACAATAAAGATATTTGGTGGGTGTTCGTTTACGTTCACATCAGTCCTGAGGACATCAATGCAATTTTCATAACATTTCAATGAGCCCTTGTTGGAGGTTGAATCTTTAAAACCATATTTAATTTGGCACAGAAAAGACCAAAACTCCTACCACAGACATCAAGCCTGGACAACGGACAGCAGAAATCCATGCAGGAGCCCAACTTATCCATCCCGCTAGGAGGAATTTGGGACCTGATTATGCCTGTGTCACTCAGCAGGCCCCAAATTACTCAGAAATACATCCAGTCAGTCAATCAGTCAGTTAGTCACTCAGTATTATGTTCATGTCAGCCAGATAACAGGTCAACAGTGTATTCAATCTTCAAATCAGTCATAACAGGGTATTTATAGTTAGATCATGAACCTGTTATGCAGAAGATTTGGAACGCTTTGTGAAGGTGGAACTACTAAAACAACCTATTATTTCATTCTTGGCACTTGACTAACCAATGGTCTGACAAGCCTAATGACTTAATCTTATTGAGGAAGATAATTTTCAAACACGCCAACAACCACTAAACAACTAAAGTTAGCAAGGTCTGATGTTTGTTGACACTGGATTCAATGTGTCTGACCAACAACTGCCCAGTCAGAAGTTTTTATATAGCAGAGACAAGGTTCAATATAATTTAAATTCTAATCTGGACATTAAATGTATACTTATATACACTTACACCCTTATTATAAGAGAGAATGAGAAAACAGCTGGAATTTTGTCTAGTTATGTTTGCTGTGACAGACATCTTCTCAATCCACCCTATAGGTTCATAACTATCTACATAAGAAATGTTCTTCCTCCACACAATGCCATCAAAAACAATACATAATTTGTAATTAGAAAAATGACAAAAGGGACAGAATTCTCCTGTAATTCATGTATATACACTCCGTACACATTGTTACTGGACAAATTCAACTCAATTCAGTCCACGGGTGCACATTGAAGAAAGAACAACAACTTTTTTTTACTGACTGTAACTGACTGTTACATTGTGTTATTTTTATCTAATGCTTGATGCTCAATGCATATAAAGTGCCAGAAAACACACATATGCAGTGTTGTGTTTACTTCTGTTGTTAACTGACAGACAGCTGAAGTCCACAGGGAGTGCCCTCTCACAAACGCACACATTAACGCACACTTTCACTTACAACCTCATTAGAACACTCTATTCACATACTGCATTGTGCTTTAAAAGCTGCTCATCTGTCACATTAACAGGGGTACAACTACAGTCAGACTCTTTATAGAGAAAAATGGGCTCTTAAGAGAGTATGACTTAGAAATCCAGTAAAGAGCCACAAACATCATCTCTTCCTGGTAGAATCTCTGAATTTATTTGTCACCAGCTCCATTAGAATCCCATCAAGTGTATTAGTAGACCAATTCATGAGCATCTAGTCCTAAGTAAACTAAGCATGATTTGGAATTAGGTGCCGCCACTAAAACACTTTCCAAAGAGCTTCCTGGAACCAATCAGATCCTATTGGAAAGTATCAGTGTCTCCTGCAGACTCAGCTGGACTAGCATTTAAAGGTTTTATCTACTGTGGTACCTTATGGCAATGAGGGTGAAGGAGGTTATGATTTATAATGATGTGTTTTTGAGGTCCGAGGGCTTTATATTTGAAAATAAAGTAGGGGGTTTTTAGCAGCAGCTATCAGAGGTAAAAGCACCATAGATGTGCAGTCAATGCACATCTATCCATTTAATTAAAGGTCGACGTGTACACTGCCACAGGCAGGGCAGGGCAGGGTCGAGGCCCACACCACATAGTATCAGTCACTGGACTGTACACACCTAAGTTGCTCAAGCCACAGATACTACATAAAACATGTTCTTCACATACGTATGCTAAAACAGTTATATTAGCAGTCAATAGTCCACACCCCATTTCAGACAGTGGGGTTTGACCTTTCAAACTACAGGTCAAGAGGTGATATCACTTAACCACTCCAGGGCATTTTTGCCATCTGTGAAAATTCATCTGATCAATTTATGTGCTGCTAAAGAAGCTTATTGAAATTCATCAGAAGAGCTTCAGATTCCATTAGACATCTAAATCTACATGCACATTCCTACACACAAATGCATTTTCTTAGGGGGTCACATTGTGATGACGTTCCCTTTCCTCCCTCCCTGTGGATTCCTGACTTTCTTTTAAGTCTTTTCATTTAATGTACACACACAGCCAGAGCAGACACTTAGCAGCTGCATACCTCTGCTACAGAAACAAGCAAAAGTGATGCTCTCTTAAACATGGCTTGGAGTCATACCAGAATGTGTGCAGCTTGTGGGTTGTATGTTGGGTGTGCTCCTACATGTCTGTCCTTTTAAACTCTGGCAACTCCAGCTGTATGCTGCGTGCCTCCACCCAACTTAGTAGCCAAGTTTCTAATGCTCTAATGAGGTTACATATTATTCTCCCTTAAACGTTTGTTAATGATCTCTGTTCAGAAATAATGTAATAATCGCTTAGCTATTTTCAAAGTGGTACTTGCTAAGGCAGGCATGACTATTATTATTGCTTATACTCGTGTTTAGTGAATGGAACAAATTATTTTCACAAAATTACACCCTAACAACCGTAGAGCAATGTGCTGACAACTAAATGGAGCACATTAGCAACCGCCATAGCAACCATCCAAAAAAAAATATATAATAATGCAAACAAGTTTCACACAGGCAAGAACTAAAGTTATTAAAAAAATGTTGTTCTGTTTCTACCTCATCAACACAGAGCTCTGATCCTACCAGACAGGAGGTTTGCCATAACTCCACCCTATAAAACCAGCACACTTAAAGTATGCACTCCCATCCTCACTTAGGCAAGTGGACAACCAAATGGAGCACAAATGGAGCACACCAGGTCAAACAGGTATTCAGCCCCCTAAACAGGTATTCGGCCCAGTAAAGCTGAAACCTTGGGAGCATGTAAACCTTTGAGAGCAAGAGTGCCCTGAGGAGGAGAAGTTCTCTTAGTGAAGCCCAGCCCTGGCTCTTACTTGCCAGCTCAGATTTCTTTTACCCTCCCGCGGGACCACTCACCTCTATAGCAGGTCTTTGTGGGAAAGAAAGCCCCTGAACCAAGATTGAACACAAACCTGACTTACTTGGGATTTCTCTATTTTTACCCTGTGGGAACCAACGGTTCACCCCAAAAAATGCTTCATGAAACACTTTTTTCAGCGATTTTGTCAAGCACATGCATGTGACCGAAAGAATAATTGTTAACATTAATAACATTAACTTTCATTGTAGAAACACCTGTTTAGGATCTTTAGAGGACACACATGCAGAGAGCTGCATCTAAGACGAAATACATCACAGCCTGATGCCTTCTTGGCATTCTGTCTATCGTTCTGCCAAGGACGTCCTGCAAAATGGGTTCATATAACAGCATGAAATGACAGCTCCCTCTCAGACATTTAGGCATTAAGGTTTGTAAACAGTTTCAGACTACATAAATAAAAATTGTGGTTCTGCACAGTAAGTAGAACAACACAGGACCTATAGAGTACCAACAGCAATGGAAAACCTAAGTCTACCAGTTTACCAGTATATAAATACATGCAACTAAGTAACTAATTACTTTAACAGTTTCTCTATCTATTCATCTATACATTTCCCCATTATCATGATGTGTGGTTTTCACTAGAAGCTTTTCTCCTCTAAGATCTAGAAGGTTAATCATGTAAATACATGCAGATACCTTGACAATATGGCTCTGTTAACCTACTAATTGTAAACTGCAGATGCTGTTTAATGTTCTGTGTATGTGTGTGGATGATTGTATACGCATGATCTCGTCATCTGTCGCTGGGAAGAGGTGCATGCCTGTGTCAGTGAGTGTGTGTTTGAGCAGAAATTTGTGTATATTCCTGTCTGTGTGTGGATGAGCAGGGAGGATCGAAAGAAGATTGCCATCACATGGGTGGTCCTGCACCCTTCCAGCACATCTCCTCCAACACAATGTAAACCAACTGAACCTCTGGGCCATGCTTGACCTTAATCCATCAGCCTGGTACGTTCACCTAACCAAAAACTCAGGATCTCCCAGACTGCAGGAGCAGCTGATATATGGACCTCGGCAGGGCTGCAGAATCACACACTTAAATGTCCTATAAACACTGAAGCGGCTGCAGGAGGCCAAGCTGAGGCAGACACCCAAATCATGAGCAATTTGCAGATTTACACCAACCCTCAGAGAAAAACAGGCACTCTGAGGAGAAAAGCATTAATCTCTAACAGCCTTAATATCTCTTACACTCTATTTGCCTTTTAAACGACATTCAGTGTCGACTCCCTAATGCTTACACCAGCATGAACCATGCGGATCTAGCCTCATTAATGCTTTTTAGTGCTAGTCTGACTGGTGGACCACAATAACCATGCTGATCACCAGCAAAACGTCAACGAGCATGGTCTTTCTGGGATGGCAATGTTATGGCAATCACAATCAATCAATGTATTGCAATTATTTTTGAACATTTCAGAACCTTATATTGAGATTTCACTATTTTTCTGTGTAGGTTCATATAATTTTTACCAATAATTTTTACACTAACAAAGACTCAAGATCATCCAAATAACTGAACATTTTCAGTGCAGTCAGAACCACCTCAAAAGCCAAAGATTCACTCTCACACAGTGTCACATTGAAATTATGCTATTGTGATACATTGCAAGCTTTTAGTATGAGGGAGTTGGCAAAATGCAGCCTCTGCTGGCAACCACCATTAGAAACACATGCCTGCCACCTGTACACTCTTCTAAGGAAGACATCCATGTGACCATCTCTCTGTAGGGCAGGATGTACAGCTCCAATGTCTAACCCATCTCTAGAGTTACAGATACACCTTCTCTCCTTGCTCACAGTCCCAAGTGGTCATCTTTCTCACAGCTATAGCAAACCAGAGCCTCTCCCTATCTCATGCACATCACCACCGAGATTATGACATGCCGATCTGTGTCAAGTTCTCAGGTGAAATCTGAGCGCTCACTCTGTAAACCCACCTTTTTGTTGTCATTCTTTTCGGGTGGATATAAAGAAGACATTGAAAGAACAGACAAACCTAGTTACAAGAATAAAACAAGCTGAAGGCTGCACGTGGATTCAACGCTTCATGTTTGTTCCTCTACATGTCTTTTTTCAGAAGAACCACACATGTGGTGAGCACATTGAGAGGAAACTGCAAAGCTCTGGTGTGGCGGAGCTGTATCACATCACTGGTGCTTTGTTTTGGATGCTGACCTACATACTAGGGTGAATGGCAGAGAAAAAAATCTGTGGTTGCCATTAAGAGAGAGTAAAAGTGTTGATGATTGGTCTAAAGTGACTGATAAGTCAGAACTGGTGCCTGATTTTTGCCCAATTATCTGCTTTTGTTTTTTTTTATACTGAAATTGTGCTGGTCTTTGTGCTGGAGCTGATGCTCGTAACTGACTATGCTAATACATAACCTTTCCACAAAAACGTGCTATATCATGGTCTATGTTTACACATGTCATGAGTCCTGAAAACATTTTAATATGTAAAACAAACTGCCATCATGCTTCAGTCGGTTTAAAAAACTCTGTCAGAGTCGAAAACTCTGTAGATAATAATGGGAGCATTTTAGTTTGGGACCATCTACTTTTGTTTTGCATCAGTCTAGCCAGACTAACCTGATTTCAGAAGTGGTGCCTAATTGGTACCAGATTTTTTATCTAAAGGTCTTTAATGGGTGACAGACGAGATATGAGAGAGAGAGAGAGAGAGAGAGAGAGAGAGAGAGAGAGAGAGAGAGAGAGAGAAAGAGAGAGAGAGAAAGAGAGAAAGAGAGAAAGAGGAAAATGGGCTTCAGGGACACTATAAGTGTGGTGAACAAGATACATATGTTTCGGTCTGCTATTTTTGCTAGCTTTGTTGCTGCTGCTACTGCTCGCCAGTCACTCAAAGAGCACCACTATTTCACATAAGAATGCTAAAAAAGACAGAAAAAAGGAGAAAGCAGGAACTAAGTGAGACAGGACACATGGCTAAAATAGCATTGTGGCAGACAGAGCAAAGCCTGGGCCAGATTTACTACTGCATACAATAACACATGTACAAGCACCACACACACAACTGCCAACCCCATTTTTGTTTCTTGTACTTTTCCTGGCAAAGCAGACATGAGCAATCTAGAAATGTTTCCTGTAAAAATGGAGAGAATGAAATAACAAGAATTAGCCAACAACTGAGGCAGGACTGAGTTGTGTTAAATCCTACTGCCACCAGATCAGTAAACACTGAGACTCTGGAATCCACAGTCAAGATACTTTCTCTCCTCACAGGTCCCAGATAAGCCTTTCATTTCTACAGCATACTTACTATGGTTCACTGTATCCGAAATTGAAATTAACTTGAAGCAAATGTAGTTCTATACTTATGTTCATTTACGTCTGAAACAAACATGCATTCAAGCATTTCTTTAAAGATTTAAACAAATTGGTGTAAAAAACTTGAGTCACTATTATAAGCTCCCTGGCATCAGACTTTGGAAATATTTTGAAAATTCTGTTTAAAAACAATTAAACAAACATGACTTCAATAGACTTTTGGCAAAAATGGTGGATGGCTACAGTTGCTATGGTGTGACTGGTCAATAATGTTTTAATCAGTTTTATTTTTCTTTTCTGCTTGCAGACTCAAATGAAAAATCATCCCGCTCTGAGCAGATCTCAGGATTGTGCATCAGTGTTTTCTCTTTCCTTCTGATAAAGCCATCACATACAGGCTCAGCCGTAAATCAGCAGGCTTTAGTTCTTCCGATTCTAGGTCAGTCACCATTCATAAGATGTGCAGTACTTCAGCTCTGTGGTTCTGGAGGCTGGTGAGGGCCACAGAATGTGTTCCAGTTCCAGACACCCCTGAAAGCTCAACCTCTTTTCCACTGATCTAACTCCCAGTCATCCTGTTCTGTTTCTGCGCCCAGACCTCTGGGACATTTCGTCACTGCACCTCTGTTATGCCTGGCCATGTTGTTCAGAGTAAACATATTTGCATTAGCCTGTATCCAAAACAGAATTTACACTGATGCTTCTAGAAAAGATCCATCAGCATTAGTGCATGAGGTGATCCCACAGGAAAGAATAATCTCTGGTTGGACAGCCAATGCAATTAAGTAAAGAGAAAATTGGGACTTTTGCTGAAGTCTTTCTCGTCTCAAATTGTTTTAGTAATACTTAGTAATTTCACACTGCTCAAGAATCGCTGAAGAGATTTTTCACACTGTGTAAACCTTTGCGAAGACACCAAAGTCTCGAATAAAAAGAGTTCAAAATTAACCATAAACATTTCTCATCAACTTCATCAACAAATTATCTGGGCTGTGCACCATATTATTTTAATGCTCTATACTCTTAAACTGCCAACAACTGTCTCATGTTTTCTGTTCTTAAATTTTAGAAGAAAAATCAGAAAAAAAATCTGAAATACTGTTACTTCAATACAATATACTGTAGCTGAGAATGCCTAAGAAGGACAGCATTAATGTTAAAATAGTTATATCATGGTTTAAAATAATTTTTCCATTTCTGTTTGGTGATGCTAGTGGCACATAAATTACAATTCATCTTAAAATCCCTAGGAGGATAACAGCACCAATATTTTCATATTAATGTGGCCAAGAGCATTTCTCATCTTTTTTCAAACATGTGATTGAAATTCCTGAGCAAATCAGTAGTCTTTGTCCATAATTACAGATCATCTTTTCCACAGCAGACCACATGGACATACAAGGCTGCTACAGCAGCTTTTAGGAGACTGACTGTGTGTGTCAGGAGTCATGTAGGCTAAATGATGTCCTCTTTATTGTAACCACAGTTGCCTGGCAACTGTTCCTGCACTTATCGTGTTCTGTCTGAGTCTGATAAGCTACTGTGTGTCTGAGGTGGATGGAGGTGTTCCATAACATAGAGAGTGCTTTCATAGCACTGAGCCAATCAGATGAGAGGATGAAGATGTTCCACATAAACAGTATGGAAAGGTCTTCTAGAGCATTCTGGTGTAGATAAGAGCGGAATGTAAAAGCAAACAGCAATTAAATGGATACTTTGGATTAAGTTTTAGAAAAAACAACAACTGTGCTCAGACTTGCCAAGCAACCTAATCTGCAATAAATCTGAATTCTTAAACATTTTTCATCTAGTTTTTCCTAAGACAATTAAGAACATTCTGGGCTATCTGTGTTACGCCTTCCACATTCATTGTACAGCTCTGATATCTACCTGTAGGTCAGCAATGATCTCATTTGTTTCTGTTTTCATTTCTCCTAAAGAACTTGATGAGAAACATCTGAGACAACATTGAGACTCCAGCGAAACTGGATAAAACTAAGAACTCCATCAAGTCTAAAGCTAAAAAAAGCAAGCTCATAGAAAGCAATGAACATTTCCTCAGGGAAAAAAGAAACAGAGGAGTGGAGAACAATGCTGAGTCAAAGGCCTTCCCTCTGACCTCATTATTTACTTTCTCACTTGATGGGGGTGGTGTGCGCATAAACAAACTGACTGTGTAAATGCATTTCTGTGTTGTTATCAGGAGGAAATGAAGACCTCGACCACATCAGCCTCAGTAAACAATACATAAACTTCCGAAAGGAAGGTTGTGGACTTCTTTAATAGACACGAAGAAGAACACAGTCAAAATGCTTAGCAAATGGCCACCAAACAGGTACTTGAAGAGTAGACTAAAAAGTTCTCAATGCATCCTAATTTTGATATAAGAATTTAAAAATCCAGTGGACACTGAGAGGAAAGGTGGAGCTGTAAAAGTTAACAGCAGACCCTCCCTTGAAACAGGCCTATTTTTACTAACCTGACCTATTTCTAAGTCTGGAGGAGCTCCACAGAGCCAGGGCTAACGTCATGTCTCCTGGGCCACTGGGCCTGCCTTTGTTCCCCGATCACCCTGTAGAAGGGTGGAGTGTGGAAAGACACATACATACATACATACATACATACACACTGTCTCTCATCTGTCTTGCTGATTCACTTTGTGTGTTTGTATGTATTCAGTGCTTTATAAAGACATCTTGATTCTGGATTCTCAGCATGAATGTTATTGTTCTTAGGTTGGGCTTTCAGAGTTCAACTCTGTCTAAAAGCTTTCTCACAAAACACCTTGAGAGAAATACAGCATTATAAAAATGTGGCTAGCATATCTTATATAGTTTTGTCCTTTAAAGAACTGGATATGAAATATCTGAGGTCATAGTTAAATCCATGACCTTGGGTATCTGACCTTATTTATAAATAACTGACATTATTTCAGACTTTGTTATTTTGGCAGATCTGAGCACAATTTGAAACCCTGTTGAGATCTCTTCTGAAATAATTACATAATTAGTTTCAAAACCACAAACACTTTCAGGGTTTTTTTTGGAGGAATATCTAAAAAAGGACATAAGAAAATAAGCAAAAGTCTACAGTTGCAATCAATTTATTCTTATTGGAGGATAAATAATTAAGATATTAAAGACATTAAATTCGATTTTTGTGTCCTACAGGTTTTTAAACCTAACACCCATGCTTGGAACTTTGTCAGAACTTTGTAGAAACAAGCTACATTTCAGAACTGGGGAGAGAGAGGGAACGGAAGAGAGAGGGAGGGGGGAAAAAAAAAAAAAATCAGGAGCAGCCCTGAAGTCTGAACTACAGTATATACTGTATATGTTCATGTACAGTATGATGGGAAATTTTAGAACCACATTATGCTTTAAATGCTTTGTTCTACAACTCTGTGATTTTGACTGATTTCATACCCTACAGCAGTGTCCTGGGGCATTCTAGGTTTGTTTTGCCACCCGTCTGTTTAAAAATGCCCCAAGCCAAAGAATACAACATTTCTCCAATGTGTGTGAACAGATGTACACACCTTAAGAAAGACAGACAGAGAAGGTTTAGCCGTAACATGATTGGTTTTAATTATGGTAAGGCATTTTGTTGCGGTCTAATAACCCTGATCCCGGTGACTCATTGTTCCCAGCAGCTACACACACACACACACACACACACACACACACACACACACACACAGATGTCACAGCTGGGAGTGTGTAAACAGGCATGGAAATGAAAAATAAGTCTGAGCACAGAGGACTTCCTGTTACAAAGTGAAAGTGGGGTCTCTTTGAAACCACACACACACACATACACAAACACACACGTTAGGTTTCTATGCTTTGTGAGGACTTTCCATAGACATGCCTTTTATACCATACAAACGGTTTATTATACTCTGAATCCTCACCTTACCCCTAAACCTAACCCTCACAGAAACCTTTTTGCATTGTTAAAAAAAGCATAATTTAGTAAACAAGTCCAAATCTTATAGAAACAGTAAATGCTTTTTGAACACATTTTTACCTTGTTCCCCCAAACTGCACAGAAAATGCAAATAAAGTCTACATATTCGGCCAGGATCTGGCAACCACATTTTCTAATGCTTCATTACTGACATTGGTCATCAATAACCAGAGAGAGAGAGGGTCAGGAAGAGAGTGAAAGGTAAGAAGCAGATGGAAGTGCTTTAGTTTATTTATAGCACTTTCTTTTACTTCATTTCCTTTATATTATGATACCTACACTTCACCTGAATTGTTTTTGTGATACTTTCATTAAGTACTGTCATGCCAATAAAGCTTTGATTCAGAGACTCAAAAAAGTGAGTGAGAGAGAACGGGAGAGAGAGAAAGCTAAACTCTTTGACTCCTGGGTTTAGGGAAAAGAGAGAGAGTGCATGCAAACACAGACCCCAAAGATGAGCAACTCACACCCCATTGTGATACACAAGACCCTGCACTTTAACCCTCATCTTTGAGCTGACTTCCTGTAAACTCCTGTTCACAGGCACAAATATTTAACATATCAGCAAACAACATCAGGACAGGGTGAGTAGACAACAGTTCATAAACTGAGTTCATAGCACAAATATTACATAAAACCAAAGAACTTTAGAAAAGTACTTCACACCAAATCTCTCAAGCACACAACAAATTCCTGAGTTTAGAGACCACAGTCAGATGAGAACCGAACGATGCACACAGAAACCAGTGCTTTAATCTCGGTTGACCTGCAGAAGCACAAAACGTATCTGTGAAAGGGGAGGCTGGCTGCTACAACATGCCCACCAAAGGAGAGAGGAATTAAGATTAATTTCAACCCTTCTGCTGAAATGACCATTGAACTTTTTCAGTGACCTTGTTTAACAGGGTGTTAAGATTTATTTTAGGTAACCTGATCTTCAAGGAGTCCATAACATTTTGTGATCAGATCATTCAAACCACATGAGGTAGTCAGAAATTCATGACTCCAAAATATGCCCATACTATCTGAATACAAACCATATTAATGTTAGGTGTAAAAGCAGCCTTACATTCACATATTTGGTGGATTATTTACTCCAAAGCAATTTACAGTATATTCAAGGTATACATTTTATAACTGTGTTTCCTGGGAATAAAACCCATAATTCCGATGTATCGTTGTTACTTACCACCTTTACCAGGTCATTTTACGATCAGAACAGATCAACTTTACCATCAAACATGACAAAACACACATCAACAAAACAACTGGATTCTACAGTTACACTTTAAATGACCAGATGTGTTATGAAGTATTTAAGTTCAAAGGAAAGCTCAGGAACATTAGAGACAGCCTCTTCTCTAAAATCATCCTTTCAAAGCCTCCTCTGGGGGTCAGTTTAGCAAATGTAATGTTTTTATAACCTCAGAACTCAGGAGTGTTGAGAGGGTACTGCATATAGTCTGCATGATTGTGCTTGGCAGCTCTAATTTTCTTTTGAGTCGCTTCTCTTTAAAGCACATGACTTCAGTCCCATCTCCACAACTGTAAACATTACCTGCTCCACAGGTGTGTGTGTGTCGCTCAGATGGTACACAGATGACTTCCATACAGCCAGCAAACAAGGCAGCCCCACTATCACAGGCAGCCTGCAAGAGGTTTTCCTCTATAAACAACGCATGTTACTCTCTTTACACACTATGGTTTTTCAGTTTCAGAACTGGCTCCAGAATTGACAGAATATTTGAAACAGAGGATGTCAAAAGTGCTGGTATGTCAATAGAAAAAAAAATTGCCAATAAAAAAACAAAAACAATAAAACGATTTCAATATTTTTGTATTATCAATAGACTAAATTTTTTGCAGTCGTGCAAAGTGTGTGTGCTTTGCCACAAACTAGTGTGAAGACTAGTGTGTGTGCTTTGCCACAAACTAGTGTGAAGAATTACTGCACACAGAACAGACATGCTGCTGGTCCATGTTGAGCTGGAGAGAAGTGCACTGTGGAAAGGACATCCAGGGCTGTGTTTCAACAGCTGTGTTTACTGCAGACGTCTCACTCCTCACACACTCATCTCTCCAGGCACACACCTGGAGCCAGTGATAACGCGGAAACATCACACACACAAACCTATGAACTCAAGCTGCGCCTCTCTCTCTATCTCTCTCTCTAAATATCAAATTTAAAGTACTTTCTTGGCATGATCGTTTTACACACTATATTGCCAAACCATCAAAACAAGTCACACTAAAGCAGTGACATTATATATAATTAAAGAAAAATAATACAAATGTACAGTCTTTCTCCAGTAATGCTGGGTGTTTGGAAGAGAGGGTGGTCTGGGCAGAGCCTGAGATCATGTGACAGGAATGCAGGGGTTGAGACTACACCATGTCCTGCTTTGCCCTCCAGATAAGCTTTCTGAAAATAGTCCTCTCTCACACTTCTTCTCATTAGCTGCCGTGGATACAGTTTCTTCCCCAATATCCTGTAAACAAAACATAACTACGGTGTCCAGGAAGGTTCTTGACGATTTTGGCCCTGAAAAGTGGCCTTTTAAATAAAGCAAAAAGTGGAACAAAGCTCACGTCTTCTCACAGCACCCACTAACTATTGGGTGTTTGCACATACCCATTGGCTGTGGGGTAAATGAGCACCATGTGCTCTATGGCCAGTAGTGCTCTGCCCCCACACTAGTGCTTCCCTCTTCTCCCTGTCATCCTCCTCTCACCATGTGTAAACAAGTTCAGTCACAGGGAATTCTGGTGAAGGACTGCTGTGGAAATTCACCTCTTATATTTTGAATATCAGATCTGCACCAACGAGTCTGGAAACCAGCTTCGTTTCCCCCACAGCACCTTCACCTCTCTCATCTTACACATCAGCCAAGCCTCCCACCCCGGCTCTATGGACCCAGACATTTATGAATCAGGCCAGGAGTTCCCTCCAGCCATTCCTGAGCTCCTAAAATATTTATCCAAGCTTCCATGAAAAAGGATGGAATAATGGGTGGAGTATATTGATGGATGTGTGTGTACAGGTTTAGCTATTTTTGTGAAGACCTAATCTTTGAAAATGCCCTCACAAATAAAGTAAAACATGGAGAACATGTTGGTTTAGGCATTTTAGTTGGTTTAGGTTAGGTTAGTAACAGCAAAAAATCCTAAGTCAGTCAAATCATGTTATACTTTAAACTCAGGAAGGGCAACAAGTTTATAGGATAGAAGATAGTAGGACAGGAGGATAAATAATATTATTGACATGGTATGAAAAGAGTGAAAGAGTGAAACAAACGTGTACTGTATGTGTGGGTATTTGTTAGAGTTAAAGACAGATGTAATTAATTTCATATATTTATTGCATTTAGTTAATAATTAAATCAAATCAGTGTGTCAAACTGACAGCCCTAATGTATGTCAATAAAACCTCTTACAGAACTGGGCATATATTGTTTAAATACAATGTACTGTATCTTAAATACATCAGATTAAATAACTGTTGCTATTCAAAAATATGTTTTTTACCAGTTAAAACAAACATGGGAAAATTATGACTGACAACAAAGAACATAAATTCTACCACACATCAAAGACAACAACAGTAATAAAATACATTGACACAAATGCAATTATCTGACAGAATGACATCATAGCAAACCACAGTCAGTGCTACACACCACTGAAGACCAGAGACCAAAAGTGAACAGCCTCAGGTCAGACATCCTACACACAAAGTCTAGCTGAACTCTCTCTGAAAGGACAAGGGAAGGAATGCCTGAATGCGCTCCAGGCTGAAGAATAAGGATAAGCCCGTGCTTCCCATAGCTGAAATTCAAAGTTCCTCACGGTGTTATCAGACCAGGACTCACATTCTTTCACCCTAATCTGCTGTCTCCAGCCAGAAGAACCAGATAAAAGAAAACAGCCAAAGCAGTTGCATAGCATTGCAAAGCAGAGCTGGAACATAGAGGATAATCATGAATATGTCAAAGAGTACTGGTTTAAATGGAAGATGAGAGAAACTATGATTGCATGTTAAGGTGCTTTGCTGAGTGTTGGGAAGGGAACACAGGACACACAATCAACATGGCTGTCTCAAACCATAGTAAGTTGCATACGTATACAGCATTTTCAGACATTATGGAGTTGTGAGGAATTCATGCTGCCTTTTAAGATACCTAATTTTGATTAAATTCTAAAGTGCTATAGCATGTATCCTTTTCAGAAAAGGCAATACACTGCAGTCAGCTCTAAAACAACAGAGTTGAGTAAAATACCCTTTAAAAATCATTATTAATTTTATTAAAATTGCTCCTCTTTAATTAAAACCTAAATATTGTGTGTGTGTTAGAAAGTAGCTGCCTATGTAGACAGTGAAAGCAAGGCTGCCAACTTGGGTTTGGAACGGAGCCTATTTTACCTAGCAAAACGCATACTGGATAGTTGAAACCCACTTCTACTCTTAAACTCCACTCTTGTGTAGTACTCATATTTTTGTGAAATTTGCCCCATCTGAAAAAACCTCCATCTTGAATCTGAGACACGTATGCATACACGTACACAGTGTGGTTATTACAATGTTACTGACTCTAGCAACTAAGTTAATGGCCTCCATTAAGTCGAAGCCTTTGGCTCCTTGGGGCCGATTAGAAAGAAACTCTCAGGGGGCAGCTGAGTATGAACATGCTGTGTGCTGTGCCTCAGGCATCCTCTCCTATTTTATTTGCAGTTGGTCTCATTAAAACCAATAGCATTTTGACTCTAGCAAAAAAGTATGTGATGAAACAAGACACATTAAAGAGGATGATGTGCTAGGAGATGATGTGCTAGGCAACAGTGTCCAGCCACAGATAATCATAAACAGACACATGTGAAAGTGTGTAACCATTTTGTAGTTGGATAGTTCTTGTGGCACTGTTCTGACCGACCTACACACTGAAGGAGATGTGAGGGGAAAACGATGTCCCTCTCACAAAGTGCAGAATAGCTCTAACTGAAGACCTACAAGGAAGTCCTAAAAGACCTAAAGGAAAAGCTCCCACTGAGCTCTCATTTTCTTTTTCCATATCCAAGAGGAGAGCTACGAGCCTACTAAGCTATTTTCTTAAAGAGATAGTTTACCCCAAAATTCTGTTTAAATCTTGACGTCTGCAAGGACTCTTAAATCTCGTTCATGCTTCTATACATTCAAACCAAGCAGGTTTTAAGATATTCTTTTGAGCAGATCACCACATGGAAAGGGGCAAAATTAAAGAAATTAAAAAATTAAAGAACTTCAACTTTTGGTATTTTGCT
This sequence comes from Chromobotia macracanthus, assembly GCA_036877525.1. NCBI lineage: Eukaryota > Metazoa > Chordata > Actinopteri > Cypriniformes > Botiidae > Chromobotia > Chromobotia macracanthus. The sequence continues at coordinate 4,011,303 of JAZGTH010000013.1, forward strand.
TATATCAAACTATTGTTTGGTATCAATATAGCAGAAGAGGTCATGAGTGATTGTCATATATTTTTGGTAATGTTAAGGTAGGTTTTTTGGAGCTTTTTGCAGCAGTTACCATCCACTTTTATTTGCACGGAAAAGGCATTCTGTCCAAACATGCTGCAACTCAATTTGTGTTTTGCAGAAAAAGAACTGTCTGACATGAGAGCAAGTAGACAATGGCAGATGTCATTTTTCTGGGCAAACTGTAAACTTCTCCACACGGAATAGTCAGCATCAGTGGAATGTTCCAAGGAGTCGGGTCCATCACTGGCTCCAGCACAGACCACAGACTCCTCAGCTGGAGAAGAGCAGGGCAAACATGGCACAGTACCATACAAACCATATGCCACCACTAAGGGGTGAAGATGATCTGAGGGAAAATAACAACTAATCAGAACTAAAGGGCTGTGGGATATCTGAAGAACATTTGCTTGAGTAAAGTACAGACTGCCGGCTACTGCAGCAGGAAGTAAGAGAGATGAAGGAGAGGAGGAAAATAAGAAAGAGGGAGAGGGATTTTAGCAGCCTTGATATAGCAGAGCCACGTCAGCAGGCAGCAAAACGTCTGCCAGGTCGCACTCAAGCTGTCTGGAGCAGGAGGAAAGGAGCAGGTTTAGAGTAAGCAGAGGAATATTTCTGTAGAAAAAGGATAAGACTTCCAGTGACATGGCGAGAATGCAAAAGAAGGTGCGAGGAGAGATTTAAAACAGAAGACTATGTGTGCGCATCTGGCTGAGAAGCAGCAGAGGGGAGAGCAACAGGAAAAGGTGGAGCGTGCTGTTGGTAGACAGATTTGCTGACAGGCTTGAGAAGTACAGTTCAGTGTGAGGGTTTAGAAACGGACTGCCCAGATTCAATATAAAACCCCCTGTTTTAGAGGAACATTACCAATCAATTCCAATTCTTGGAAGAACTGGATCTGAACTTCTAAACATTGAAACAGAGGTCAGACAGAGAAAGAGGTCATAAAGCATGTTAAAAAACTGACTAAGCCTGACTAAGCCTTCTTTGGAAAGCTGGATTGCACTACAATGTAGGGGCAAGTAGACACTAGAGTGTACTCTACGTCAGAGAACACAGTGAATCAATTGAGTGAATCAATAGGGATGGTTCACTGCAAGGACAGTGGAAAAACACAATGGTTTGCCAAAGTAATGCTTTGTCACTCAACCACAAGGCACTTACTGAATAAATGTAGCCTTTGCTTCAGCTTACTCTGATGTAGACAAGTATTGACAATTGAGAACTATAGACAGGCGTGTCCGTTTGTGTTTCCAACACACTCTGTTCCTTGTTTTTAAACATTTTAAATTAAGCCCAGAGTAATCAGTTACATGGAATTTATGGCTCAGCTGATTGGCTGAAAACAATCTAGCTTCAGAGCTGAGTGTCAGTGACCAACAAGGTCAGATTTCAAAGAGCATACAGTACCTCCTGGGGTTCCTGCAACAGTTGAGAAACTGCCTTTGAGATGAACAGATGAATGGGAATGCTAATGGATAGCTTGCTACAGACATTCCTGTCTCTAGTGAGTAAGTGGCCTTAGACCTTCCTGAAAGGACCTGTAAGTTCAGAGGAAATCACGGAGGTGACAAGCAAAGGAAGACTCTTGCTGAGGACAGGACCAGATGTGTATTCTCATTCCAATCTCCATAAAATAACTGGACCTTGCATTCTCTCTAGATAAAATTCAAAACTGTTTCCATTTAAGGCTTGGTCTTGGATTTCTGCACTCTAATGACTGGTTATGGCATTAGTATGACCTATGAAGGACACTTTTGTTAAAATGCAAATGTTACAGTGTGCTGAAACTGCAAAGATCTAAGGAGGCCGTGGTATGCAGACTTCATCTGTTTCACACTCCCTCTCTTTTTCTCTCAGTTCTTAGAGGGTGTGGCTGAGGAATGGGCAGCAGAGCTTTAATCTTCAGCCAAGCCTGTAAGGCACATCTGGAATAAGCCAGGCAAGCCTCTTGGGCCGTGCCTCTCTGGCCACGGTCAGCAGGCCCTGTCCAAATGAACCCTTTCACCCCATGCTGCTTTCCTCGCTTGAGCTTGGGCCAGCAGACAGGAGGAATTCTCTCACTCCATCTTCCCTTTATCTTTCTCAGGCAATCTACTATTCCCTGTGCCCTATTCCCTGTGACCCATTTTTTTGAACATGTCATAAATATGTCAGTGTTTATTCTGGATCTCCAAAGGAATATTTTACTCAAAAAGAAAATTATGTCATTATTACTCACTCTCATGTCATTCCAAGCCTGTATGCTGTTGGAATGAAAAATGGTAGATAGGATGTCAGTAACAAAGAATGGCATTAGTTTTTGAGTGTGTACCAAACACTGTGTTTTCTTAACACGTCTAAAGATCTGAGTAAACCAGATATAAGACAATGTTTCCTTTCAATCAGACTTAACCTTGTGCACCTTCCTGGCTGCTTGACGTCTTTGCACTCATTGTACTTTTCAACTCGGCTGGAATAAATTTAGAAAAATCTTCTAAGAAAGAATGTTCTCATTTCTCATACTTGCTAAATTAACTATAGAGGTATAAGTGCTCTCTCTTTGACCTCTCTCTCGCTATAGGATTAAATTGTGTTTGTATTCAAGGTCCCTGGGTTCTGATGGAGCTCCGATGGCCACTCAAACCAGCAAAGCAAACACACGCAGACAAGAATCTCTCTTTTTTTCCTCTCAGTTTCATGCTGACAAACATGCACATTCACCTTTGCCTGGAAAACAAACAGAAGCTCTACAGAGCTACAATTCTATTTCACAGCTACTGTCTACCTCAGCCTTCTGTGGGTCATTTTGACCTCAGGTTCTTCTAATCTCTTCAAATTCACTTTTAATTTGAAACAGGTACAGCTGCATTGATTGCCTGCTCTAGGGTCAAGTGGTTTATGGGTTAGACCCCAGGTTTGACAACTAAATATTCAAAACCAAACCAAAAAATTGCGATACATCACACGCAGTACTCTCATGACGCACCAAACGCACCTCACCCCCTGCTTCTCGGGCCCAGCCCTGGTTTATTGTTGAGGTTGGTCTCACTTTACCCTGTCACAAAACAAAGTTTTCTTTCTTGACATTAGATTAAGTAGTAATTCGTACACTTTTAACACCTAATATGAGCTGAATTTTTTTCTAAATATTATACACTAGGAAATTCTGAAATTCTACAGTAAGATGCAATGAAAATAAACAGCAATGCAATGAATATTAAAACACTCTCTATGAAAGAAATAGAAGTATAGCCACAAAATGTAAACGTTTCTCTTGCTGTCATGACAAAGTTCCACCCCCTTGAACAGTACACAAAAAATTACAATTTAGACCACTTTACCACTCTAATAATACACTTTTTTAAAATAAAGGATTGATTCATTTGACCAAAAGCTTTAAGCTTTTATGTTTGGAAAAATATTTGAAATACACGTCCCACTTACATCCATTGCAAATGATTGTATTAGCAATTTTTGTTGATTTAAAGAAAGTGAGGGATGAGTAAATAGAAGCATATACAGTTCTTTAATTTTAGACAATACTGGACTCGCTGTCTGGACCCTTTCCTCGATTAAAACCTCTTCAACACATGCCAGCGCATAGTACCTCAGTGTATTCTCCAACTGGCCTATTATCTGACCTAACAAGAGACCTGTCTCTCAGGCGACGGGGATCTCAACATAAATAGAGGACCAGCTGCTCCATGCACATAGATAAATCCACCCTAAAGGAGGGATTGTTACACACTTTCACCTCTCTAATATTTGTGCTGGAGACAGAAAAGCTGCCTTCAGGGCTACAGTTTGGATTCTGTCTGTCCCCCTTCTATTCGTCACAACATTGTGCTGAGCAAATATACGCATGTTCGATGTACCTGTGACATGGAAACTCATTAATTAGTTCCTGCAGTGCATGGTAATACTGTGCTGTGTCTTTAGACATGCAATGTCATGAATACAATGAAGCTGACAATCACTCACTTACAGTATAAACCAACCAAATACTCTAAAATGAGGGAGTGGGGGGATCTCATGACATGAGAATTGTGCCTCTGATACAGTGTGTCTTGTTTCAAAATTCAGAATTCTATTTTATTTGTTTATGCTTCATATAGCTTTTTGTTAACACAATAATGTTTTTTTTGTATACGCCCTCAAATTCTCTTCATAGTCACTAATTCTTAACCTACACAACCAGTCATCCCTTACACAATTCAGACTGCAACATACACAAAAATGCCACCACAACAAAGCGCAGAATTAAAAATAAGACCACATTTTGAAAATTCAGTCTGTTGCTACTTGACTTCTACTGTAAAATATTTCGAATTTAAAACTAAAAAATAAGTCACGCATGTTTTTATGACTGATCACTGCTATTGCTTCCAAGCATTTGGATACTTGAGTCCAACTTCACACGGTCTGTGGCATGAACTTTCTGTCTCTCTGTCTCACTGCATTGTGGGAGGATGGTAAGCTGAGAAAGTCACTTCATGCCACAATAGCCATTCATGGGGCCATTCTAAAGATAGCTGATGACCTTCAGCCAATATAGATAAAGTCCAATGGCAAAGACAAGAACACTATTCCCTTCCTGCAGTCAAAGACAAAAGAATGCAAAATGCCTTTCCAATTTTTGTTTGTCTTTCATAGAATTCAGTGTAATATTGTCTGTAACTCTCACGGGCCCATGCCAAATTTATTCTGCACATGTAATTCTGAGATACTTTCTGAGGCATAAACAGAATCTTTTCGGAGCGTGTCATGCAGAACATCTGATTGGACGCTTACTGACTGCAACACTTCTGCTGTTTGTTATTGCTAAATTACTGGATGCAGATAAGGATAATGTGCTCTCAGAAAAACCTGCAATTACAGCATAGAGGCCATTTTACAGAAACAATACAATACACTTAATTACACAAACATACTCACATTACAGCAGTCAAAGATATTTGGGTTTCTGTGTAATTTCATTAATCTGAACTGAAACGGTTTTGAAAGGCTTATTCATATGTGAAATCGCAATTTAACTGTAATATTCTGCTGTGACAGTACAGCAAAACCAATGTACAAGTGATTTCACATTTACTGTGATGTATAGTAACGTATTTACTATTACTGTTAGTTATGCTGTCTATGAGTGTCCACTGTTTTCTAATGTACAACAGGACAGATACTGTAGGACAAACACAAGATATTTGGGCTCTCTATCTGGACACTTTCCTTGGTCTGGTTCATGTCATGGTTTTGGAGCCTCACTTAAAGTGCAGAAAACTTTCAAACTATCAGTAGCATTATGTAGTGCTCTGCGTTCAGAAATAAGGAATAACACACTTCTATACACGCAGATCCTTGCACATGGCATTCAGTACGCCATGAGAGTTCCGCGGAAGGTACCATAGGTGGGTGGTGTATCATGGTTTTTTGGTTTGGTTTTGAATATTGTTACACCCCTACAAGATACTGGCAACGGTAAAGTCAATATGAACTTAAAACTTGTCTAACTCTATTCCTTAATACACAGTCCTTGTCTAATTTTTAATCTGTTTAGGTCTGTTTTAATTATTCTTTCAGAGATTGTTTCAGCAACATTTCAGCATTCAGCTTAATTTTAGTATGAAACGCTTTTCTCAAACCAATCAACTGCCAATAGATTAAAGCAACATTTTCTTTTCCATAAATATCCCTTGTCATTTAGAAAACCTGACATGGAAGTAAAATGGCTTTCAAATGCCACTTCATGTTAACTAAAGAGAAAAATGTCCTGAAATACACAATCATAAAAAGAATAGTTATCTCTTCAGAGATAAGAAAAACAAATGAAAATGGTTAATGTCTGTCCAAAAGCATTAAAGATGAAAGATGCTGGCTGATCAGGCCAGGGTCTTGAGTAAATGATAAACAGGAAGTGCTGGCTGACGACTGGATTACCCTCTCAATGGAACCAGTGTCACAATCCACAGTTACCACACCAGGTCTCACTCTACCTGCCCTCAGCCCACGAGCCCCATATAACACAGATACACACAAACACATCGTTTTTAAAAGAGACAAATTTTGTGAGCATGATAATTATTGTCCCACTACAAACAAGTATCAAAAATGAAAAAGAATCTAACTTACAGAATCAAATTATCAGTTGTTAGACACCCAGATGACCATTTATGGTGTTTTTGAGGTAGAAATGGAACACAGGGGATGACACTGTGTCCCATTTGTACCTCATTAACGCCATAAATACGTAACCCCCATATCTCCGCTAGGCCAGTCAAAACACAACCCTGCTCTTCCTCAACAGGGAACATCAGGGTTGAAGATAACGCCTATCCGAGGTCTCTATTTCACACACTGCACTGACCTCACAGCAAAGCCAAAAACAGGGAGCAAACTCAAAAATGCAAAACAGACGGCGCAAGAAAGCCCAAACCAAGGTCAGGGTGAACTTAAACAGCCAGACTGCCTCCCCTTTACAAAACTATGGGAAAGTAGTGTGTGGCCTTGCCACCCAGAACAGATTGTGGTGGAGGGCTGTTAAGCGGTCCCCTGGAAAAAGACAAAGGTCACCCTGTTTAAACAAGTCAAAGATTACAGTTCAACCTCTTCCACTCTAATTAGCACAGATAGGAGCAGGCTGGAACTCCAGTAAACATAGGACTCCAAGTGCAGTAATGACCTGACACTCAGCTAGAGAGCAGCACAGAAACAGCAACACCTTGCTGAAAAAACTAGCGCTCTCAATGGCAACAATGGCACCCAGCAGATAAAGGGTTAAGATTTTAAATATGGCTAAGGTGTTAAGTATGGTTGAGTATGGTTAGGGTTTGTTAAGGGTATGGTTAAGGTATGTTAAGGGTAGAGATGCTAAAAAACAGTGGCACAACATTTGTGTAAGAGTGTCAGATATAAAGGCAAGTGGGATCTCGAAGTAGGAAAAGTGATGTTTTTGCAGAGAAAGGAACTAATGTGGGAGGTCAAGCGGCCAATGAAAGCCAAGAATTCTTAACTATAAAATTCTTACCCATCATCCTCCTCTTTCCACTAGAATACTTCTAGAGGCCCACAGCCAAAAATCAAGTGATTTAGCCACAAAGAAAGAAGTTAAAACTTTTGCTTTCGAGCAATTCCAGTGTTATGGATGTGACATTTGCTGTCAAATATCAGAGAATGTATTAATTAACAATATACTGAACCATGTGTTTATATTTTCCTAAACCATAAAGATAGAATCCAGACATCAGAAAAATATTAGTCAATATACATGCTTTCTACATGCTTTGAGGGATGAGAAAAATAAACAAAGTTTACAGATGTGACTAAAAAGGATGCAAGTTTTTGGGAGACGACATTGTACAAATTCTGTGAATTAAAATGCACGAACCAGAAGCAACTATTTAATGGATTTTATGGAAAATCATAAATTATGCTTTAAAAATGTTAATACAGACCTTGCATGGGTATTTCAACCACCAAATATTGACAACTGAGATGTCAGCATAGTGTGACTGCACAGCTTTTTATACTAAATATAGGTAATGCAAACTGTTATGGGTTATTTCTCATGCTGTGTGACCCGCGTTGGTCTCAATTTAGAGACCATGATGTTCAAGCTTGCAAACAGAATTAATATTATGCACATACCCATTCATCTCTCTCACTCCCACACACACACTCTATTATACCGAATTATATATTACTGTATTGCTCTTTTGATAAAAACTTTATTTTTCCATGGTAAGGTTGACATTTGCATGGAATTGCTCCTTTTTAACTGTATTTCTGGCCCAAGCCTTTTCGAAAACGTTTCTCTGTACGTCCTGTGTTGCCAGCGGTCCACGGACTAAACAGCGGTTACTTTATATAAAATCCTAAATCTAGGCTTCTGCTTTGAGGTTTGTATAATGACAAAGAAGGCTGTCTGTAAAAAGCAGCTACTTCAGAGCCTGTTGCTTTAGTCAACACTTCTAATTAAACCCAGTGACCTTTTTCGTAAACACACAGATTTAAAATGCCCCTCTCCTCTGTGTGCGCCTCACCTCGTCCTCTGTTTTGTTGGTTTACTTTTATCAATACCATGATGCTTTTTCACCAACCGTCGGATGTCCTTGTGTGCTTATGTTCGAAACAATGGCGCAACCTAAAAGGCTTGACCCAAGTACTTCCTTGTGGTTTTTAACCTTTAACAGGCTGTTCAAAGGAGAGGTTAATGCTGGATACGGCCATTAATTACAGTACTGATGCTTTTCTTATAAGAGGAACTGGTTTGTCAAAAATGTGGGAAATTTGCCATGACTCATGTCTGTGAATACAATGGATGAAAGTGGATACATTGAGTGATGCCACAAAAAAGACCTAATAGAGAATCACAAGGTGAGGACTGGATAAAAGCTGATGAATGCACAAAAGCACTGAAACACAGTAAGCAGGCTCAGTGTTCCAGCTGCTGGGTTCTGACAGGCAGGTGAGGGGAGAGTCCAGCACCTACTACCTGTTATTCTATTACTGTCTCAACACGTTGTTGCCAAAAGCCCGGTTTCATACTGCTGGGCCCTTATCACAACAGAGATAAGAGATAACTTGTTATCAGTGGAGATTATTTAATAGTCTATCAAGTCAATTGTAAGAATATGTAGTTATTTACATCCCAAATCACTATTTAACAATGGCTGACTGAAATGACTAGGCAGCATTGTCATTCTTTCATGTTCCCAATTGTTCCAAATTGTCTTGTGATATTTTGAGAAGGCAGAACGAAAGAACATTCTGAACTTCAGCAAGAACTTCTGAACCCAATGTTCTCCACAGAGACCCATCTTTATGTGCACAGCTGTCCAGAGATCTCAACCACAGCCTGTGCAAACAATGCATCTCGTCGATCATTAATTAGCTACAAAAACACTGATGTTTTTGGAGAGGGTGTTACAGGAGAGGGATGTTACAGGAGAGGGATAATGAGACATAGAGGCTTTGTAATCTACTATTGTATACTCTGCCTTTTATGTCCCCAGAAGCATGCCAGTCATGGAGGTATGCCCAGCATCTTATCCGTTTACACCCACTCCAAATCCAATAACACACCAGCCACGGTTCTGATTTGCTATAAAAATACCAAACAAACAGGAATAGTGCCGCCTCAAAATGCAGACTGCAAGCTTAATGCACATATCAAAGATATCTACTAGAGCTCCACTACACAGACAGCAGGAAGGGAGAGAGGAGACACCTGTTGCATTTTACACAGCGAGGGCACAAGACATGGGAGAGAAGACACAGCATACCTTGAATGCATTGCAGGGAGCCATCCTCTGCTCTGATGGTGAAGGTCTCTCCAGGGTTGACTTGTACAAGGATCACCTGCGAAACATGTGGAACCAGCCGTGAGACAGACATTTAAGAACTTCTGACAGCACAGCAGGGCCAGCGGGGCCAAAGTCAGCAAACACAATCAGAGACAAAGAAAAACACTGAAGTTTTTGAAGTTATGTTCCCCTTTTGAATGTCCTTTAAATGCATTAATCCAGAAAAATAAGCCATGGAACATTTGACTCAAAAACACTGCACTATTGTGGCCAAAACAGCCAAGAAAGATGATGTAAGCAGATGTTGAAATTTTCTTGTCAGAACAGTGGCTTGCACAAGCACACAAAAACCCCTCAAAACATCACAGTATCTCAAATCCATCCACTGTGAAATCATCTGCTTCAGACTGCTTACCATCATGTTCTCCGCACACAGGTTGTTGAGAGTGCAGAAGTGCCTGTGGATGTGAAAAAGTTGGCCCGCCATGGTGTACGAGCCCTGTTGGTGAGACAGCAGCGTGTGAGAGTGTGTGTATATGAAGCTGGGTTTCCTCAAAGCTCCTCTTCTGCTGGTTGTGTTGGGTGGACCTCCCATCTCCTTGCTTCAGCCCTGGTGATCTGGGCACCTACTTCGGGCTTCCACACACACATAGACACACACTGTCTGCTGCTGCTGTTGCTATGGAAACGATGGCGTGTCAAGTGAGAGAAAAGGGAAAAATGCTCACCCTCCCTTTCCCCTTACCATCCTTCCCAGAACACACCTAATGCAGATAAATAGCTTACCAAACACATGTCCACATAACATCAGCAGAATGCAAATGTGTAAATGCACACTTTACACAACCTTACACAAACATCACACCTTTGCATATCAGACCCGGACAGGATAAAATCAAACTGTGAGGCCATTACAATGTGTATGACAGCCGAGTGAGTAATAATTAATTGAGGAAGTTGGTCAAACACCTGTGACTGAGCACATATAGAATTACCGTATAAAATAAGTTAACTGATAACCTTGTTATAGCCACCCTGTTGAAAAAACAACAGTGCTGTTTACCAGCATAACAGGGGTGGGGGAGTAAATTGAGGTTTCAAGTATTGCAAGAAAAAAAAATAGCATTTGTAATATTTTTTCCTAAAAAAGTTACAATAATGCACACTCAAGTATTTCTACTCAAACAAAATCCAAACTTAAAACAAGATGCAGACTAAATTACAATATAAAGGTTCTGTTCAATATTATTGCATCATAACCCAGATATTGACCGACACCACTACAACATTAATAGGCTAACAAACAAGACTTGACCAGCATTTGCTACTGGTGAACAGCATGTCTATGATGGTCCACCAGCACCAAACTAACACTAACTAACAGTCTGGACAGTCTTTTCAACAGGGTTGAGCTGTCTTCTTTCCATGATCCAGACCGGAGTAGATGTGAACTTGCCAGAATTCAAAGCACTTAACCTTCACTATCTGCCGCAGACACCCTTTCCCTTATCTCTCAAGGGTCTGATTCTCTTTTCGCTCTGGCTGGAGGAAGCATAGCCGGGCACTGTACCTGCAGCATCTGGAGCAGAGATCAGAACGGACTGATCCACTCTGATAGCACAGCTCTACAGAGAGATGTGTGAGGAAGAGGTGAAGCATGCCTGAGGGCCCAGAGCGTTCCGTGAATCTCTGATGCAAGAACACTAGAATGTTCCTCATTGTTTTAGTTTAACCCTGCTGAACAAAACAGCATAACCAGAGTCCACACGAAGATGTTCTAAGTCTTGCTGGCCAGCTGAAAAAGCACTCAGAATCCCAAATTGGCCAACAGACCAGCCTTACTAGGCTTGTAGACCAGGTAACCCTTACCAAACCAGCTGTTTTTGTTCAGCAGGGGAATAAGACTATTGTTGACCTTAACCCTGACAAAAACAAAATGCTAAATTTCTTAGAAATTTTTTTGAATTTTTTTTTCTCATAGGATTTGTAAAAAACAGCCAAACATACAGTTGAATTTAACGAAACAGTTCAACAGCATGTACTAAGGTGAATCTGCAGATTCTCAAACTGCAGGTGAACTTATGACACTTCCCTTAGCACACCATGAACCAACAGAAATCAGTCTTTGAAATATAAACACCCTTTAAATAGTTCCTCTTTAAGTATTGAACTGCATTTCACATTTTCATTTTGTCTTTATGTAAGGCAATGCAGAGAGCTGACAGCTACAGGTCACGACAGTGTCTGCGGAGTCAATAAACCCATAACTAGATACCACAGACCTAAAATGTAACAACAAAAAATATATCAGTTCTCAGAAAACAAAAATACTATGCCCCCACATTTTAAATATGTGGCAAATATGTTTTTTTAGCCTGGTCCTGTGCAAAGTTCACACTCACCTGTTGCGATCCATCCCCATTAACATTAATCATGTGCGGCATCATGGCCACCTCCCCATTCAATAGTGGTGGTGGCAGGTCCAGTGGAATCTGGTCGGTCATCATCATTGTGACGTACATTCATGGAGAACTTTCCTGGACTGCCTTTCTGTGAAGAGACAGAAGAAAAGACTGTCAAAAAAACAAAATGTTGACAAGACAGCTGCAGAAAAACAATCTCAAACTTGAGCACACACCTTCTTGTGGTGCACCGATCATAATGCTAAGAGAAACTGGACGCATGGGTTTATTCAAGTTGGTTTCCCAACGCTTGGTTGGTTTGTGACGTCTCAGTGACTGAGCATGAATAAATGGAGATGCAGAATCTCACAAGGTGACTCAGCAGGCAACTGAAGTCAACCGTAGAGCACAGCAGTGTCATTGTGAAGCAGGAGGCCTGAGGAAATCAGAAGAGTGTGTAACTGACACGAAAGAGGGACACCACCCCCCATAGTTTGATTTTTGAGACATGAAGCGTGAACTCTGCTGAGGCAAGTGATTTCATCACTAGCGATGAACTCAGTTTTGATAAAACTCTTTTCACACAAGCCAGTAATGATCCAGCAGGTTAGTGCTGCATGACTGTGGGCTAATAGAGGACAGGGGAAAGGGTTTGGGGAATTAAAAGGTTACCGAGTCATCAAAGAAGGGTGGGGTGAAGAAATGGATGCACAACTTTCTCTGTTTCAAACATAAGCCACCCTCTGGCTACTCAAACACACATGTAAACAGTTTTCCCACTGTAGCTGATTCCATGGGTACAAAGAGAGGCACACAACACAACCCACAGGGCATCTTTAGAGGAACCAAAAACAGGTTTGTTGAGAATATTTCCTAAGCTTATCACTTGGCTATTTTAAATGGTCAATTTTGCATGACCACAAAGCAGGCAGACAGACATGAATATACCGCTTATGTTTGGCAGGCATTTCCTCACTTTAATCTAGAGGTGCAAAGCCATCAGAAAACATTAATAATGTTTGTGGACATCAGCAGAACAGAAGTATGATGCCATTCCTGAGCTACAGTATAATGTGCTCCATCCATTGTCTATCTCTTCTTCGCCTGCTCTGTTTGACTTTCCATCCATCCGTCATCACCTTCAACAACCTCCTCAAGTTCTCTGTTTATGCAGTGCATCAGGTGAGACTGACATGGCTAAACAAAGTTAAACAGATTACACAGATGGTGACTTCCTTTGCTGAGATGGAGACACACGTCTTACTGTAGTGTGAAGAACAGAGTGTGACTCTGGCCTGAAAATGCAGGAAGCCTGATCTGGAATGATGGACCATCTCTGCATCTGGCATCTCAGCAGGGTTGGGACGATCAGCACCATGCAGAGCAGGAGACCCAACTGGACCTCCACAACAACACTGCTGTTACCATAACGTGTGGTGTGATTTTAACATATGACCTTTGAAGCAGAGTTTCAGTAAGCAAGTACATTTTTTTTGCCATGAATATATAAATTTTTTTGAATTGACACATGGAAAAGTCAGCTCTGAAAGTATATAAACTTCAAACAGGCAGCGTAAAAGTAAATTACATGATGATACACTCAAGGAAGAGAGAAGTGAAAGGAAGAGAGGAAGAAAGAGAGACACAGGCCAACGGACAGCCACACACAGCGACAAAACCCTACAGCTGACCAGAAATAATTAATGACCTTTCAGAGCTGCCAAGCCACAGTGCCAGAGAGCTAAGGGAAGGACTCTGGGAGAAAAGGCAGGGCAGAGATAGCAAAACGAGAGAGTTTAAATGACTAAATGAAGGCCAGCAGAGTTAATTCAGTTGTCAGCTGTGAAGAGCAGTCCTGATGCAGCTTTGGTTACAGGGGACAGGTTAAAGTGCTGGGTGGTTAGGCTGAGATTAGCACAGATGAGGAGAACATGCTGTGCTGCTTTGATGCCTGGATCCCTCCTGCTTTAGCAGCTAATGGGGCCTATGCTAAGCCTTGGCCTCTCACCCACCAAAAGCTATAATTAGGATTTCCATTAAAACTAAAGCCTGCATTTATTTTGGGATTTGCACAACTTACAATGAAAACTTAGGGAATCGGTTGTGCTAGCTACATGTTTACAGAAAGACCAGCCTGTTTTATACTCTTCTGTAGCCTTTCTGGGTCGTTTGTGAAGTGTTTTGTTTTGCTCAGACTGCAGCGTTTTTTCATCCTGAGTTTCATCGTGAAGGCTGTTCCTACCAAGGTAAGTGTAGTTTACTAAAACTATTAAAACATTTCTTTAAACCGAAATCAAATAAAAAAATAGGCATACATTTTAAAAACTTAAAGAAAATAAGAAATGTTGCCTTAGCAAAAAAGTTTAAGCTAGGGCGCTAAACCATTAACTGAAAATAAAAACTAAACTAAAACTGAACCTTAAATATAAATTAAACTTATACAGCAATATTACAATATATAATTAATAAAATGACAAAAGCACACACAACAGGATAGCTAAACATTTAACTAAAATGAACATAAACTAAAAAAATGACAGCCAATTCAAAATATTAATTAAACCTTAATAAAATTAAAAACAAAACTATAATTTAGGTTCGGACTGCATTTCCATTAAAAATCTTTGATGCCTCCCTTGTACGAAAGAATGTGTAATTAATAAGGTGTTGATTCCAAAGGATGATTAAAAAGCTAAATTGAAAAATTCCTTTAAGGATATGCCGCAACAATTTGGTGATTGTTTGCCAAGAGTGAGAGAAGTGGTGGGATGAGAGACAACCTTGTATAAAGCGGCCGGCTTGCTGCTGAAATCGAAAACTCTGTACTGTCTCACAAATATAACAGAGGATGTAAAAGACCCATAATTCACAGAGGTATCACACCATCTGCCAAAAGGCAGTGAGCCCCACTGAGCTTATGCCGTCAACCCACAAAACCTTTCCATTTAGCATTTTGCCACTACTGACACTATTTTGCCAATCTCCACTACTGACATCTTTACCTGTATCAGCAGTACGAAACCAATAAGTGATGACGATATATAGGAGCAAAGTAAACAAATGCTGCCACATATATCTATGTATAATATATATACATATTACAACTCTAAGCAAAGCACTCAAAAATTATTAATTTGATGTCGTTATCTTATTTCATAAAATCAACTCAGAACATGTAAAAACTGAACATTCCAAACTTCACCCTTCTGGTAATCAGCCAATGAGATGCCGATGCTGATAATGTGCTAAAATTGCTAAATATAATATCTATAGATGAGTTAATGGCACATACTGATATTGGCAATATAGCAGTTTACCACTAACACATGTAAGCATACAGGCTCTACAACACAGTAACAGAAACAACAGGACAGAAGAATCGTGGAAGGCCTGAATGTGTAAATGAGACTCTGGCCTTATGGCTACTCACTGGTCATTACCTCATTTTCAGAGTTATTTCCCTCCTCAGTTTGAGTAACAGAAAGCACCTCTGTGTGAAGCACTCACTTTCCTGCACAGCCTGACACACACCTGCATTCCACGACACACACAGATGAACCCACACAACCATGGCACAAGCTGACAGCATGCACCTTATGCACAGCAAACTGTTATTTAAGGACACTAATGGCCCATTATTCTTTCTTTTACCCTATTCTCCTGTTTATTCTAAAGGGCGCTCTTTAAAACTGACCTTAAATAAATGATTCAAAATAGCTGGCACTGGTCAAAACCAGAATACCAGAAAAACCCCATTAAACTTATAAAACAAGTTTTAAATCCATGGAAACTTGTTCAATCTCCTTCCTATGTAGCTTTTACAATCCCATGGTCTCAAGGTCCATCTAACTGTCATTTCAAATATAAGTAAAGGAAATCTGGATGACTATAGCTGTAGGACAGGTAAGGAAATCCCAGTAAGAGACCTGAAGGTGAGGTAAGGAGATACCGATAAGTGATCTGAAGGTTTCCACCTGGCTCATAGTGCAGAGGGACACAGGATAACCTCAGGTCCCCTTCTCATGGATCACCAGGGGATTTTCAGGGGCTCAACATTAGCAGAGACAATATGAGCAGGAGATAGACAAAAATGATTGCTGGAAACCGCAACAGTCAATGTGGCAGCTGTAGGACAGGAAGTCTCACCTTTCAGTTAAAGGAGCCAATTCCCAGCTTACAGGGAACGTTCTCAGAATGTTGACTAACATTTTCTAAAGGTTCTCTCAAAGTTATCAAAAACATTCTTGCAGTAACATCAGCAGAATGTTTTTAACATTATGTATCATATCAAAAAAGTTATTGTTAAGTTGTTAGTGGACCATTTTAAGAACATTATAGAATTAAAGTTTGAACAACGTTCTTATACCCAACAATAGCTTTAATACAACACTGCTGTTGCGTTGTATTGTGGACTTTAAAACGTGTGTTTGTGTGTATGAATATGTGGGTATATCTGTGTGACTGAGAGGAGGTTTGTGCTTTAGCCATGAGCAGCTTGTAATGTCGGTGGTCTGCAAGTCTCTTACCACCAGCATCAAATCCCACAAACAGCATAATGCTTTTTTTGTGTGGAATGCTACACAGTTCACTTCTTTTTCCTCACAGCCTGTAAGTTGAACATTATGAGAACTCAAAAAGGTAACAGCTTAGCACTGTTGCTAGGGCCTTCCTTGACTGTTATGTTATGTTGTGTTTTGGTGTGTCTCCTACAAAATGTCTTTACTTCCCACCTAAAGAACAATTCTCCAGACATTGAGGTAAAGCCTTGTGCAGGTCTATAGAAATACAAAGGAAAGGCATTTCTGAATGAAGGAGCAGAGGATTTTTGAATGGTAGTGTTTTGACTAACCGGAGATGAAAATCACTTTTTCTCATTCAGAACAAAACACACTGAGACACTTCCTGTTCAAGTCAAGAGGTTGCTCAGAACTGTCTATGTATTTAACATTGTCAAACACAATAAGATAAGTACAGTAATGGTCTGCTCAGCTACTTCACATGGTGGGTGATTTGCCACAGTCATTCAGTCCAAATCTGTAAAGCAAGAAATTGGTCATGCACACCCCAACTTTCCTGTTTCCTGTCAGCCTGGCGGAAAGGGCCAGCTGTGGGTCATGATTGCACAACCGTGCTAACACAACGCATCTGGAGCCCAATAAAGTTAGACACTTTCACACAGACACACGCACATTTCATTCCTGCACCATGCATTTTGCCAAGACGACACATTCAAAAGTTATCCTGGGAAAACAACAACAACTCACTTACACTATCATCACATGACACGAGATGTGGGCTAGCCACATCCACAACATTCCTCTCCCACAGCATGATACACAAACAGACATGGACACACACATGGAAGCTTCCAGATTCTATTAATGAAATACAATATTCTGGAACGATCTAGTGGTTCAGACCTTTGAAAATATGTCACATGTGACAAAGAAAACCTCACGATTTACGGCAGTCAGGGTTTTATGCAACAGCCCTCAGGATGTGCATGGAAGGACAAAATGTCTGTCTGTGGTTCTAGTAAGCCTGAAAGAGGGCGAAAGATTTGTGGGTTGAAATTCTGAGCAAATATGGTAGCTCCCACTTTTATTTATGCATAAATATCACACAGACTAATTAAATCCTGGCCAGTCTGAGCAACGAGGCGTGCAGTACAGCCAGTCTCCATTCTCTCTCATTCAATGTCTGTCCGTCTCTTACTCGCTTGTCCAGTTCCTGTACCACTGTACTGCAAACTGTTCCCTCCCAGCCCAGAACAAAGCTGAATGCCGCCGACCCTTTGGAAACTCAGGGTCTGTTCAGACTAATTCCCAGCGTGTGGAATGCAAACAATAGGGCAGGGGTGCAACAAGACTGTCGGCTCTGTGAACCATCTGTTACCTCACCAAAAACAGCACTAGTGTTTTCACAAAACCAAGGTACTGTACCAAACTCAAAATGTGATTAAAATATTTCGCTGCATGCGCACACACTGCCCATGTTGTACACACATCGATGCCAAATTGGAAATACTGCTCTCATTTAAACACTGTCATTCTAAGTATCAGTACTAATTAAATGTGAAATGGCGCCATTATTAACAGCAGAGTATTGCAGCATTTTCCTGATATTGGTATATTGTGAAACAGTACACTACACTTTTATTACACTATAGGGATGGGGAAAGGGGTTGTGAAGTGGATGTATAATGTCTGAACCACAGAAGGCTTTCAGAATGATAAGGTTTGGGTAGATTGTTGCAAAACAAACGCATATTGCTTACACATAAAACACCTGATGCACCAACACGCATTTGGACACCACTATTTCTATTATATTGCACAGCAGCTTTATCTACCCATCTGCATGTCAAAAAATGAATTTATTAAATAAATAATTAATAAAAACAAAATGAAAATTATAACTAAACAATTTAAAAATGAAATTATAAATACATTATTAAAATGATCAAATATTAATTATAATAGTTTCATAATTTATTCTTCGACTTTTGATTGCTGCATCAAAAGCTGCTCGTGATGACATAAAGACACAAATCAAGAGACTTTAGACGTAAACATTTTCAGAAAAATTGAATATCAGTGGATAAGTAAAAGACACAGAGGCTATTTTGTAAAGCTCTACAGCGATAATGAAAAACAAAAGTCATTTACCTTTGTCAGAAAAGACGATCCTCTGTATGCACCTCAGGGCTTCTCTATCACCATGAACTGGCTGACAGATTCCCTCAAAATTACAGCTATTGACAGAGTGGCACAGGGACTCTTTGAAGTGAGATGAAGTCCTGCCTACCCAACTGTAGAGTCCCTCAATCTTGCAATACATGTTAAAAAACAGGGGAGGGGTCAAATCTCTCTCTTTACAGAATATGCTTTAGAAACATCACCTGCAAAAGTTCTCTGATGACTCTGTGATTATTGGATGCCTTGAGGACAGGCTAGAATGAGAACACAGAGGACTGGTTAACAATATTTGGTAAAATTTCAAAGTGAACCACCAGCAAATCATTGAGGCAAAGACCAGAAAAAGAGTTTGGATCAAAGAACAGCATCCAGCTTAATCTTCCATAGCCAGATGTTTAACTATTCATTTTTTATGACATTTGGCCTGAAAATAAATATTAAAACACCTTGGTAGAAAAATGTATAAAATATACAAGTGTGTTCAATACCTCATTGCTGCTCAGTGTCTCAAACAAAACCTTTAAATACCTGGCAAACTTTGCTAGAATCTGGGGGTAGTATTTCCCTTGAAATGAGTCTTGCTCATGTTGCAGACATAACTTACAACACTGATTTTCAGCTAACTGATACCTGCATAGCTTGACTCAGGAGTTTTGGGAAATCTACTGCCATTTGTGTCTACAAGATGCATCAGTCAATTGACATATAGCTCTCAGAACAGATTTAACTCACATAAAGACAGTAAACATACTTAAATCTGAGTATTTAGATAGACTGTATGGACAAAAAAACAGTGGGGAAGTGGGAGAGAGAGGAAAATAATAAACATGTGTCATGTCATGCTCGGCTTTCTTGGTAAAGAGCATGTTCAGCAACAGGATGATGTAACCAATGTGCAACAGAAAGAACTACAGATGGTCATTGCATACATAGACAGGGAAACATCACAATTTGTACACCTCTACCATATGCCCAAAATGCTTTCAGTGTAATGATTTTCTGAAACAATGCAAATTGTTCAGACAAATTAGTTTTAAGTTTTGTGCAAATTAATTATTAAACATTTCATACACATTAAAGCTTAATCCTTATTTTTTCCACCTACTAGGTAAATTCATCTTATCCAAGGACGTAAATCACAAAGGTTTACACTTTTCACTCTGTATACTCTGTATATTACAGGCTGGAAATGCAATTTAGGAGAATCATTGTTGAATACTGACAATGATGGTCTATCACACTCAACATCTTTTCTTACACAGTGAAGAGAATGTCACTCCCCCCTCCTTTCTGTGGGGCGCATCCCAGAGTACAACACTTTCATTACAGCGCATCATTTTCACCCATCTTTAAAGCAATGCAGACAAACCTTCATACAGACACATGCTTACAGCCACAAACATACAACATCATAATTACTGAATCTCATTCAGTGTTTAAAAATCTCTGTGAGGTGGTTTGTGGTGGTTGCATGCAATCACATAGACTTTGATTATGGGCAAATCTTAACACGCAGAACAGAAATGAAAGGGGCCGTAGGCACAGAAACTTGGATGTTTTGTTCGTTTCAATGCAAAAGTAAACAGAACAGCAATGATCTCCTATTTCCAAAAATGTGGCCCTCTTTTTCTGTTAATCTGACTGTAAGGTAAACCCAAAAACCCTGCACCCAAGAAAATCAAAGCATCTGAAAACTACACCAGCGGTATTTTGGGTTTAGAGCTTAAAGCAATAAAGCATAAAACAATCAGCCATTCACCCGACAGCCTGAATCCAAAGGAGGGGAAGAGAAAAGTGGGAAAAAAATAAATAAAATGAGACAGAGGGAGACATGAGCTCTACCTGTAGATATTCACCCACTGCATTTGCCACGGCTGTCTGATATCTGCTTATTAGCTCTATTTAATCACAGACTGCACAGAACCACGCCAGACCCACAGCCTTAGAGAATGACAATTATACACGCGCACACACACACGTGCACACAGAGTAATTTATAAGACCCTCAGTAGCTGTCTGGCTCCTGCTGGCAGACATAAGCACAGAGAGCACAGACAGTCAAACAGTGAAGCAAAAGCGTACCGTGTCAAATCATTTCAGACATTTGGGTTACAAGTAAATTGAACTGTATATGAATCTGTTAATCATTCTGTATCATATTATACAGAAAAATAAATACTATGGTATTACTGTCAAATTGATTACCATTCTATGGCACTGCCACAGTACTGCCACAGAGTAGAAACCGTGCATACATTTGAATCATTTGACTAAACTTTTGTCATTAAAGATTGCATTAAATAAAACATTTGAGTTTTTTAGTATTTAGTATGTCTATTAGCATCCATCTTTCTGTCTGTCTGTGTAAATATGCTAGCGTACTCCTAAAGTTTACAAAATAACCTTTAGCAGATTTATAATTTAAAATGTACAATGTCTCTTGTCCAGGAAAATGAATGAATTAATGACTCGTTCTGCACTGCAGATTTTTGTCCAATGAAGTGCTCTCTAGGAATGACAAACTACAAAGCATCAAACCATGGTTGTGTCAGCAAGTTTTCCATTTTGGAGCTCAGAGTTACATCTCATCATGGCTTGACAACAAGAAGTCATTCAATCACAGTATAAACACATGCAGTGAGATGTTTGCTAACAAATCAAACATGTCATTTTTCACTAAATCTTGTGCAAGATGCTTTGGTAACACACACAAATAATAATTCACTATTACTAAATTATACAATATTATACATTATACAATTACTGAAATATACAGTGTAGTCGGTGTGTAGTCATATGCCCATAAATTTGAAATACATCATTCTACTTCAAATGTGTGATGCATTCATTGGGGTCTATGGGTATGTCTGTATTATGCATGTCTGTTTATTCTGGATCCTGAAAACTAGGAACATCCTGGCAATACCCTCCACAGCACATACGCCTTAGGCACAATAGTTCATAACTAACGTTTTTACAGAACTTAGTAGTAACACCATGGGAACAGCCGTCTCTCATAGCAACAGCATTTCTTAAAGCATCAGCTTACCTTTTTCCAGGTCATGCTGAAGTTTAATTCCACCCTTCCATTATAACATATAGCCCCTGGCACGTAAACAGAAAGTTGGAGCAACATTCAACTACATTTCCACCTGCATATCATTGATATAAAGGTTTTAAAGACCTGTATTGTGAAATGGCTTATTTACCTACAGGGTTTTTATTTCCCATATAGGAATGCTCTCAGATGTCTTCATACAATGAGAGCTGGACCCTGGGGAACATTCTTTAGAGACCTTCAGGGTGTTAAATGACTACACTGCTGGGTAAAGCTGACCTCTTACATAACTAAATGAAATATTATACCAGTTTTCCTTCAACTTCATGAAGTTGAACTTGATGATTTTCACTTGTCCAGATGGAGACAATAAAATAGCAAAAAATCATTAAGGACAGAGCACAAATGAAATCAGGACATGTTGCAGATCAGACTCAAACCGATGTCACCATAGCTCAATCTATAAAGTGCAAGATTAACCTCTGCAGTACAGCTATACCACAACGCTATGCTTAAAATCAAGCCACAAGCCTCAGAAAAGTTTGAACATCAATTATCCAACAAGCCATTGCACCCTAAAATGGCCAACAGTTAAATGATGGAGGGACCTGTGGAGACTGAGAGAACTTTCCCCCAGCTAAACCTTAGCCTGCCCACATCTCTTCTGGCAGTCAGGAGGGTACTCAAATATGGTGGAAAACCTGCTCACACAAGTCTCCCATTAAGCTCCCTACTGCCAACAATAGGTATTGAAAAGAGGGGAGCAAAAAGCCCAGCCCCAGAGTGGAGCACCTTTGTGCAGGCAGCTCTGGGTTGATGGAGGCAAGGGTGTGTGTGGAGCTTGTCTGAGGGGGTGCTGGGGGTTGGGAGGAATGCAGGAGACTTCTGTTAGCTTTTACACAGAGGCTCAGTTGAGCAGCAACAGAGATGTGTAATAAGGTCTCTCTAAAGCCAAGCTGAATTAAATGTGTGCACCCATTCAGACCAAGCCAAAGAGTTCAACAGGTTCAGATGCTGTGGGCGGGCACATGCATACCTGCATAATGCACCACAAGGTGTGTGCTCAATTCAGCTGACTGCCTATCCAAAATACACAGCATAGATTCTGTCCATTTACCCCACACAGCAGAACAACTTGATTCAAGTAATGGAGAAAGAGAGAGTGACAGGGAGAAGACAAACTGAGGGTTTATTTCGGGGTGGCCCACACTGAGCACAGCAGAGTCTACCCATTCCCTGTAATTGAAGTAATAATGGCGTTTATGTAGAGCGGCCCTGGAAGTGCAGGAATTCCTCTCAGCTGAAGGTTTTCTCTCGACTACACAGAGAAAAGACCTCCCCCCAAAGTTGAGGCATGTCTCCACTGGTTTCCCTGCTGAAAAAGCTGCAGCCTGAGGACAAGTTTTTGCTAGAAATGTGAGGAGGACAGGTGAGAGACAGGGAAGATTCAAAGGAGCCATATTCAGGGTGGTGTGGATCATTGACATTCACAGTCCACATTCATCCTGATTTTTTTTAATTGGCCAGAATAAAAGTTGCACCTGAAGGTGAAAGAATTGATGGCTTTAAAGTTAAAAAAACACTCAAAGACATCCCTTCTTCAATACAGTGAGTTCAGACTGCTGAAGTCTTATCTCACTGGCTCTCCACCATCCAGCAAACACTGTTATGCCCACTCACTAAGCCTAATCAAACATCCATTAAAGTTGTGTTCTGTCAATAATTACAAGAGAACTGTCAATAATTACCAGAGACCTCATCTTACGGTTTTGATGGAGCTAGTGGCACATATGCCATCTCAGATTAATATATTAATACATTTTACTTGCAAACCTGAAGCAAGGAAAACTCTCTCTCAGCTTGTTTCACTAGGGTCTCCAGGAACAAAGGCTTCCCTGTGCATAGAGCCAGCCTGAGATACATACGGTTTTATTAGGCTGACTGAACTCAAGAGCACCTCAAGAGTCCTTATTAAGAACAGAGTGCGCAGAAACATGCAAACATAAGTCCTGGAATGACTTCTCTGATGCTACAATATACTGTTTTCAGAGTTTCTCGCACAACTTTAGGGCCATCATCATACAAATCATACTGAAGAAAAATATCCAGAAATGAAGTGAGAACAGCAAAGACCTTCTCTCTCCACAGCAACACCTCGCAGCAGATGTCCCTCACCTGGCTTCCAGCACATACCAGTCAGTCAGAAAAAAAATATCTTGAGTTCATGGGTTTTGACGTGTCCAGACCTAGCCCTGACAAATGACAGACTCAGCATTTTTTCTTTTATTTCATTTTTTATTTACAAGTTTGACCTTACGGCCATCAAGAATCACAATTTCCTTCTCTTCTACTCTATACAGGGAATCTCAGACCTTGTCAGTCTTTTAAGCCTAGTGGAAAACTGATGTCCACTGAAAACATTCCAAATAACCACAAACAAGCAGGAGAAAAATGTATTTTGCCCCAAAACAGCAACGTTCCATAATGTTTTTAAAGACATAATGTGAGAATGTGCTCTCCTCCAAACTGGTGGAAGATCAGCTGGCACAAGCTTTTACCCCAGCAAATCTGCACCATGAAATCAACACCACAGTTTAATGTCCCCTAACCTGACTCCTTTAAAGTGGGCTAAAAACAGGGTTGCTGGGGTTTGCTTATGAGGACAATAATCATGCCTGTGAGACCCAACCTCAAGCACAAGAAGCCAATATCTTAAGTAACACACAAAATTCAATCTTTCCAACAGCATTTCCAGGCCCTGCAAATGAGCCCTGCAAATAAGTGAGACAATTAAATACAGAGGCAAACAAACACACATTATAGGGTGCATTCACACTGAAAGCAAAGAAATTGCTGGAGGTAATCAAGTACCGATGGTTGCTGGCAGGTATTACTTAGGGTTGTAACAATATTCAAAACGGAACCAATATTTAATCAATTCCCCCATATGAGCTTCTGACAGAGGAATTACCCCCTACACTAAAGTTACTATCTTCAATTATTATTATTATGGAGTTAAACATGAATCTACCATTTTTACCATTGCTGGTACCATACCATGAGCACTGCGCCCACAGCAACCAGAACCGAACCATGCCTCCAAAACTATATGAACCGAATCGTGGAATCAGTATATCGTTACAACCCTATGTATTACTACTCAGCTGCATTACACAAGCATTTCAGAAATTAAACATGCAAACTCCACTGTCTTCACTCTATTGGAAGCTGCTGTAGCATGTTGCTCACTTGCATAAAGGTAACTGTGTGTGTATTGTCAGTGTTGATTCAATGCTCATGTCATCTCTCATTGGAAATGAATTTTGGTTGCTTTGCCACTGCAAATTATTATCAGTGTGAATACTTCTTAAGAGCTCATAAGGCGAAAGAGAGGAGGGTGAAGTTGGCATGGCAATGAGAACATTCGGCAACTGTTTCGAAAGCCATTACAGGAGTGAGACAGTGCCAGTGCATTATTTACACCCTGTCAGCAGAGCACACAACGCTTCCATGCATAATCACCCAGTCACAATGTCCAACAGGGCAAGGGGGTATCTGAGATCATTCAGTTAAACCTCAGCTTTGTGGAAAAACAACCAAGTTGGCTTGATTTGCATTATGCATCATTTCTCATGTGAAAGGAGTCAGTGCGTCTGGTCCTGTCCGCATCATTGCAAAAGTCTTTACAGAGGAGAGACTCTGCTCCCATTACAGTGGTCTGTAAAGTGAGCTTGCATCAAGTCTGGGCATTAATTCAGCCTCAAATTAGAGCAACCAGGAAAACTACACATGATCCTTTTTGGCATTCCATGTGCAGCAATTTCATCAGAGCAACACAAACACAACCCAAACACCCAAGCACAGAGATTTACTGCTGTAGAGCCAGCTGTTTTGGAACATCAGAAGAAAAGGGTCCATGCCACATTTGTTCTGGTAAACAAGTGAAGCAGATACACAATTCCAGAATGCAGACTTCAGTCCCTGCCTCACACCTCATCTGACAGAATGTCTGCCTCAACACCTTATTCTTATTATGGCTGACTTCAGTGACAAACATGGTTCTGGACTAGATCAGTTCTGCTTTTTCAGAAATATGAAGCCAGAACATTTTTTTCCCTTTCTGGGCATAGCTTCCATCCTGGTGATCCCCTTGCACATCTGGAGCTCACAGATGTTAGGAGAACACATGAACTGCAAGTACACCTCATATATGCAACACCTTGCTCTAATTTCAAAAACAAAGATTTAGTTCCAGTTTTTGATCATCTATTTTTTCAGCTGCATGACAATACTGACACACACCACAAACATTTTTGTCGAATGGCGACATTAAACACACACACAGTTTCTTACTCTGCTCTGCTCTACACCAAGTACTGGAGGTTTTGGTCTGTGTGTAATTAGACAACTAGTCCTGCAGACACAAACACATGGAGAAAAGCATGGAGTGTTTTCTGTGAAGGCTAACAGCTGCATGGCCTGTGATTAGAGGAAAGCTGTCTGGGTCCATGCCAAGCAGATATAAAGCTGTAACTTACAGCAGGTTATACCAGAAGCGGGTCAATTCCAACCTGGCTGAGTATACTCTATATCATTTATAAAAGATTAGAAATGATAAAGAGAGGTGACTCCAGCTTACAAGTTATTGAATTCTATATTAGACAGAACTGGGAGGTGTACACACCATATCTGCTGACAGTTTTATACAACAACTACTGACAGCCTGCTCCAGGGCTTCCTGACATTTTTCTGATAGGCCCACCAGGTTATTCATACAGTTCTTAAAACCCTTTAAACTCAATGTGACACAGAACTTTGCTATTGTCAGGGGCAGGTGCCCATGACCTAACCAACTTCACTGCTGTCACAAAACCAATCCTAGATCAATAACGACTTATTATTGACTACCTTTTCATTTTTGCATTTCATTCTCTTTTGACACTGCACGTTACATGTGCTACACTTCTGTGTTAGTATTTAGAAAGTAGTAGACATGCTACTAGAACATAATATTCACAAAACTGATTTGAAAATATTTGGCTATATAATTGTGTAAACACAACACTGTTTTTGGCAACTCAAGAAAAATACTGCAATTTCCTTGCATACCCTGCTATCTATCCTATAGATGCACTGCTTTAAGACTCAGACATTTGTAGCAAAAGCTGCCAACTCCAACTCTGCAGGTGCAGATCAAGTTTGCCTGGTCAAATTAACCTGGTTTGTTTGGAATCTGTGAGATTCCCACACTTCTGATTGGTCAATGACATATGGCGCCACCCACCTACAACAAATTGGGAACCTGCGATTTACAGCAACTTTAGCTCAACTTTAGCTTGAGTGTTCACTTATGTAGCTTTGCATTCAGTTCTGTTTTTCTAATGCTAAATCGGTAAATGGCACGCCACGGCTATCTTGAACAGTTTCATTGACTGAAGAAATTTCATGCATAATCAACAGCAGTTAAAACCTCCCTTTGACCACTTCCCATATTTATTAACTGTGACAGACCTTGACAGAAAAAATTCTTGTCTGATTTGTTAATATTTGTCTCATGGTTCATGTTTTACTGTGTCAAGTTTCCTATTACACCAAAAGCACATTAAGCCAAGTTTAAAGCCACGGTTTGGTTCATGGCATGGCACCAGCAATGCTAAAGAACACTTAATTTACTTTTAACTTTATAATAATTAGCCTGTTTCACAATATGGCGACAGAGACCAGGAATAGGGAAAAGCTACTTCTTGTAATACAGAAAACGCGCTGTTAAACAGACACATAATAATAATAGGAAATATTATTAATACTAAATAATCAATCATATAAAATATAGGGTGAAGGGGCAGCAGGGACATTCGTTACCCTATGAGAGTACGGCAGTAAGCTCCATTGGTGGTGTACCACTATATTTCAGTTTGGTTTTGAATACTGTTACACACAACACGAGGAGACAACACCAAAGCAAGAGGAGTATGTTATACTCTAAAAATCCCATATGATCCAAAGATCAATTAGAAGCCAGACACGAAACAGTCCTATCTCTCAACAGCAATCCAACACCGCCAAAGTGAGAAAAAGAGAGAAAACTCATCCAAACATCTGGATATGGACTAGGCAGCCATCCAGGAGGCAGTGAATTTCATTCCAATTCCTGACCGATGCACGACTGCCACGTAGATGTTAGTGCAGGAGGACAGAGAGAAGGGAAATACTGCCTTACTTTTGCAGAAACACTTTCCCACAGTGCTGCAAAGGCCCCCCTGCTTGTCTGCCTGCCCAGTGCACTCTACTGAATTATATCACAGAGAGTTGTGACATCATAATGATACAACGATCATTTGGAGAAGTTCATTATTAACAGAATGTGGTTATGGTCGTAAATAAATGCTGCTTTAAATGAAGAAACTCTTATAACATCATTGCCAATAATGGGGCTCAGTGTAAATACGAAGAATTCAGAAGTGTAAAGATTCCTACAGTGGCTCTTGTAGTGGAACAGTCTATATTTGACAGTGACTCAGTCTGTCCACAAACAGCAATGTCTAAACTACCTCTAATATTTGCCTTGCAGCTCAGCATGTAAACAGGAAGGTCACTGCACAGCTCACAGTATTAAGCTCTCCTGAGCTTTCTATTGGCACATTGAACTTGTGTTTAGACCAAGCGGAGAGGAAGAAGCATAGCTCCTACAAACACATGAAAATGACTCATTCCATACCCATGGCTGTGCTTCAAGATTCTTTCCTTCTTTTTTTCCATTTTTTGAAGGAAAACAGTGCATGAATCCACAATACTTAAAACTACTTCTACTAAGATTGGGATTTATCTCAGGTGACATATCCTATGAAATCCCCAGGAAAAGGTAATAGAGGTTGAGTAAAGTTGAAAATACACCTTTGAATCTTTAAATGAATCCTCTTTAAAGCACAGGCATATGGGAAGCAGGCATACTGGCACTTGACATCTATGGAAGTAGTGTTTTTATAGTCCCAAGAGATGGTGGCTTTTCAGAGAGGAAGTGGTAATTTTTGCTCCAGAGACCAGATTTGTATGGACATTTTATTGTCCTGGAATGTAGAATGAGTCAACACTCATCTTATGTCTAACATTCAGGACTCTCCCAACCCCCAGCTGAAACCCCAGTGGAAGACACAGAGAATGAGGTAGAGGTATGTGGGTGTTGGAACCGAGGGGACAGATTTTGTCCCACATGACTGAGCACTCTCAAAGAGTGTAGCTCAGTTTAAACAAACATAACTTCTTTCTCCTCTCTGCACACAAATCCCTTAAACAGAACCCTATTCGTTGTTTCTTGTCGGGTCATTTGGGTGAAAGAACAGCAAACCACCAAAACACAGGCAGCCCTCTGTGTCTGCAAACAACCTAAGAAACCTTACATATGTTTCTGCTCCTCATCTCCAGCTCACACACAACACTGCTTTACTGTCTACAGTCAGATTCAGTACAGTATATATCCAGCAACTGGATTATTGACAGAAGCCTAGATGTCAGAGGGAAAGGTATTGTCATCATCTAAATGACCTGGTATAGTGTTTCTTAACTTTTCGCTTCATAACACAGATTGGACATTACATGGTGTCTTGACACAGTACCAAAATGCTCATGCAACAAATGTAAATAAAAACTGCATTTGATTGAATGCCCACCATTTGTTTATATATTAATCAGACAATGTATTTGCTATCCTAACTATGCGAATCGTATTACAGTTAGAACAGATCTGCAACCTACCATTTAAGAAACAGGGTAATTAATTCTTATCATAGGAATTTCACCACATGTTGACTCTGGAATCCTTTAGAAAGCACAAATTTAACATTTGTCACATTCCTCAAGTGCCACCTGGAATGTGGCTGCCCTCACAGCTATGACTATCATTTCCATGACTCTTTTATCCTCGTTTTGGCACGCACATCTAAAACATGGACACTGAACAAAGACAGCCACAAATCCAAAAGAAAAATATGAATTAGCTGGAAAAATTCACTAGGCTGAAACAGATCTGGGATTTAAGAATGGATAACCCCCCTTCCACCCCTCCTCACTCCTGGAGGTCAAAGGGTGAAATTCCTCAACTTCCATCAGAACTGCAAATTTCACACACTATAAGAGAGAGTGTCTGTGGGGGGATGGGTTAACAAGTCCTGTTGAGACATTGGGATTGTGGGAGGCATTGGTCTGGGGTCCTGCTGGTTAGGGGGTGGGCACAGCAAAACAGGAAGTCTAGGACAACAAGGGAAGCTACAAATATACACAGAGTGACACTGCTGACATTTGTTTGCATAGGGTAAATTGAAAGAGGATCAGGAAGGGCACAAGTCCTCCTTAAGGGGGCATGGTGGGAATTACAACTGCTCAAAGCAGGAAAGGTAGGGGACGCAATAAATGCAGCCTCTGATGTCAAACTCTTCACCCCACTCATTGCACATGCATGCCTGCCACCAGAAGCTAAAACGGTCCTCAGCTCCAGTCAAATAATAGCTTCATTAACAAACTGCTGTCGCATGTAAAGTTTCCATCACCTGGCTAACAGCTCCCGTCTCGCGATCTGAATGTTAATGCAAGCACGAACATATACCAGTGGCACCTGACCAAACACTTAGTGTTTTTCCACTCTGCTTTTAGCTAATGTGGGACCTTGACCATTTAAATAATGCACTGGCATGCGCAGGTGCATGTCGGATGAAGCAAGTAGCAGCATCTCACAAGCATCCCAAAAAAACTGTTTAGCAATTTTATTTCCTGTGCTGACTTATTTCCTTTTGAAACAGAAAGTCTGAATGGGATATATGGAGTCTTTTTATAGTCAACAGAGCTATAAAACAGGCACAGAATTTGCTACTTGCTACCTGCTCGCAAGGTGTATTGGGGGAGAGACATTATTATTATTATATTATTATAAAATGCATTATTAAACTACACCAATGTCAGTCCAAGTCATTAATATTTTTATTCCGTCTTCATAGAAGAAACAAAAATGCAGATTTGTGTTCATCTAATTAAAGTAAATTCTGTCAAGTATTAGGAAAACACTAGAATATAAATGACTTGGACTAACAGACATGGACTAAAAGCAACAAAACTCTAATTCTGATTTCATGGGGTCTTTAAGAATGCATGTTGTGGCATTCTGTGAAAGCTTCTTTACAAGCTCCTCTACCGAGGAGGCGGGTTTGGAGTTGGGTGGAGGGGACCGTCTGAGAAGAGCAATGGGAAAGGGAGTTAAAAGGACCCTTTTATCTTCATCTAAATCAACTGTCAACAATAGAGTAAATCACCATGAAGACAAGAAAGCCTGACATGCAAACATAGCAGCACTGAGCTTAACAAACATGCAACACCAGAAGATGATGCTGGAGCACAGTGGACTGTGCTGTCAGAAATATGAGAGTGTAAGATCCAGCAAGCGCAAAACAATACCAGAGTTATTGTTTTTATTGCAGAATGTTCCTTTTAGCTGCTCTAAATGGCACTAAATGTAGCTGCGGTTGCTGGTTCAAGATGTGCAGAAAAACCCTGATTCATGGACCAGCTGACAGCCACATCATCACTGCTTGCATATTTCTCAAGCCTTAATGGTTGAAGCACAGATACAAACTTGTTCTGTCTTGCTTAACAGTCTGTTGGAAGAGACACTAGCTTTCCTAGGTTCCATTTAATAAGGTCAAGAGAGAACAGCAGACTTCAGAGTCAACAGATAAACAGTGCAAAGCAAAGGTCATGCGACTTAGCCGACATTGCTGACCATCTCATAAAACCATGATTTTTTTTACCCGTTGCAGGAATTTCCCAAAATAAAAATGTGCATGAAGGCCACTGGACTCACAGGCTTTTTAATTCATTGTGGTGAAGCTTATTTAACTTAACGAGGAGGCATTGCATCTTAGTACTACCAGAAACAATATAAACCTTCCTCAGTTGTTAAAAAAAAGATTTGATAGGTTTTTCTACAATAGCTGCTATTGTAAGAAATGCTCAGATATGACACTGACTACAGACATGTAAAGTTTGAGCAAGGCGACGGGTCAGGGAATATCAGGAAACATCCTAAAGAAGGTGGACTTTAATTAGGAACAATCACAACAGATTTTATCACACTGCACTGCATAACATGAGCAGTCATCAAAGCAGTGAGATGACCCAGGATGATGTGGAGCTCTAGGGGAAGGCCTGAGTGTATGTACAGTGTATGTGGAGACCCTGGGGAAACAGATCTCCAGCTCTCCATGTAAAACTCTGTGACCTCAAAAGAAGACCACACTCCATCAACTATGCCCAGTCAGGAAGTTTAACTCCAGGGGGACAAGCCGTGCCAAGCAAATTCCCCAAGCAAAGGCTGTCGAACAAAGGCTGTCGAAAATAATCCATCAGAAATTGGCCAAAAACATAATATCAGTTTGTGCTTCTTTGGTATGCAACTCTGAGCTGTAATTTGCAATGCAGCAAGAAAACTGTAGGGAAAAACAGAGTTTACACTTGCGTGCTTTGAGTGCAATTCATTGTCTAATTAAAAAAAACATTAAACTCAGAACAGCTCAACTCCATGTGCGTGTTTTTAAGTTTGTTTCAGCTGATTAAGAGTTAAGAAATGTATTATCTCTTAAGAAACATCAGCAAGATGTATAGTACTAAGTTCTCAGAATGATGAGTGCAATAATTTTACATTAAAAACCCTTCACTCAGCTGGAGAATTCAAACTTGACGTCATTTACAGCAGCTCATATTTCTTCTCTCACAGATAATGTGCTTCCTTCAGCCTTCTAGATCCAGACAGGGACCAGCAGTATTCGAGATTAAATAAGACTTTTTAAAGTCTTCAAGAGCTATTGACTATTGCGCTTTAATTCCAGCACAGAAAGGCAACTAGTATTTTCTTACGTTTGGGAAAATACGAACGATGCACGCCTTTGATTTAAGCCAAATCTAAAAATAAAAAAAAAGCAAATCGGCGTTTTCTGCACAATATTTGACACGACAGAGCAGTGTTTTCCATTATAAACAGACACAGATGTTGAAGAATAGGCTGTCTGGAATACTAGGGCATGATGGAGTTACCGCGTTCATTTCATCTCATTTGATTTCACTACAAGTGTGCACATTATCATTTATTATTCCCTGAAATATTTGCCATTATCAGATAGCATGCACATCCGTCAGTACTGTTATCCGCCTGTTGCAACACTGTATTCGCTATGAAAAGATACCTGGAAAAGTTCAGCATCCCTGAGATCTCTTCAGATTATATGATTCAACTTCAAGTCATAACTATTAGAAAACATTTTTTATAAAACTGAATTTTAACACATCGCTTTGAAAATACACTCTGGAAGCACATTTAATAAAACGTTGCTTATTCATTCCCCGAAATTCTCCGTCCGAAGCTAAAATTCAACGACGCAGGCGTCAAACTGCATATTTTCTCGTAAATGTCTCCATCTTTTACAAAGTCCTACAATGCTCTTTGAGCATATATAACAGTTTTTATAGCAATTAATGCAAAAGTTATTGTTTTCACGCGAATTAAATTTTTTGCCTCTCCTCCTGCTTGGCCAACTAACCCAGACTCCCGGCGTCACCGCCATGCAGACACAAAAATGTACCAACTTTCCGTTATGGACATATTTTCACCAACATGCATTTGATTAGGAAGAAATACGCGAACTGTAACGAAAGATGAACACAGCATGAATTAAGCAAAACTCTGCTCACCTCGCTGCAATAAAATGATCTTGAAAGAAACTCCAGCGCTCCACTTTCACCCCAGACACAACTTTGGCAATCCCCCGCTTCAGTCTGCCTACCACAGCGCAGTCAGGGGGAGATTCCGCAACCATGTCCCACAGCACATGTGAGCAAGATCCTGCCCCTTTTACCGTAACACACCATATAAACGAACTGACTGAACAGTTCCATGAGATCCTATGCTTATAGAAAAAAGGGTTTACCTGACAGTGTAAGCCTAAAGTTAGTCCTGGTCTTAGTTGCACATATTCTCAGTTTCTATTAGCAAAAAAAGTTCATCAGGTAAAATGAGCTCTGTGTGATATCTACTCGTATTATTCAAGTTAAAATGAAGATATCTATTCTAATCAAATTAATCTATGAATCAATTTATTCATGAAAACACATACAAGCTTCCACACCCACACATACACAAGTATGGTTTACTTGGTATAAGTTTTATTTTTGACATGTACTTAAAGGCTGCTCATAAGCTGCTGGCACTGACCACATGATCCAAAGCAGTTCTGCAGCGCATCTAAAACTTTTTAACTATTTAATATAAGGAGCAACTGTTACCTTAATCTAACCCTTAAAATTACTTTCATTTGACCATCTAATGTGGTCAAATGTATTTATGCATGTTAAATAATAGTTTTTAGATGTTATCGCACAACGACTCTTTGACAAGTGGTAGTAGAGTATTTTTTGTTTGTATTTATTTTTTTATGTTTTATATCATTTTTATATTTTATTTTTTGCATGTTTGCAAGCATGTCTGCATGTCTGATGTTCTGTCTGTATCCAAAAATATCAGAAGACAAACCATTCAAACAATTTATGGTCCGTTTGCATGTTTTTGACTTTATGATTATGATATAATCACATAGGTTGCTAAAGAAAACACTCTGTTTTAAATAAAAAAAAATTAAAGTAGCACAGCTGAACAAACTCATTGCCCCTTGTCCTACATTTCACTTTGATGGCAAAGTCAGGCAAGTCCCACAGTGTAAGTGTGTCTACTGCCACCAGCAGGGCAGTTAAACGCCCTGTATTAGGACCAAAGAATGTACTATAGTTTTGCCTATTTGTTGTGCTAATACTTATCCATTAGTCACATCGCAATGTGTGTAATAATATTTAGACAGTAGACTGCCCATTCATTATGTCATAATAGTTCATAATTGTTCAGTGTTACTGAGGCTTTGGTTATAGTGATGTATATGTAATGTGGGATACAGTGTGTGATACTCTACCACAGAGGAGGCATATAAAAATTACTTGGCTAAGTTTAGTGTTCTGTTAACATTCAAATTGACATAAAGGGACATTAATTTAATTAAATGGATTTTTGACATTTCTTTGCAGTTCGCTCATAGAAATAAAGTGAATTTACCTCACTACAAAGTCCTTTGCATCACACTCAGGGCCTTGAATGGAAAGAATTATTTCATAGAAGATATTTTAACTATAGTCCTTGCATGGTATTTTCCCTGGATTACTGTCTGTGTATTCCAACTTAAAACTCTTATTTAAGCGCTCTTAAATATTAAGAGTTTGGATTATAGTTGCTTGCATGGTTGTAAAACGTGGTTCAGCTGAGGTCGAACAAGAGAGAGAGAGAGAGAGAGAGAGAGAGAGAGAAATAAATTATGTATATTATATATATGTGTGTGTGTGTGTGTGTATCATCTCACCATAGGTGTTCTTCCATGATATTATGAAATAATGGCGTCATGGAGGCTAAATGCTCAGGGGATTTCCTGAAAACTGAGATTTTGTGTAACTACGGGGAGTAATCAACTTCTAACGGATATGTGGTTCTGATAATCACAGACAGCTTCTGGTTGACACAGGATAGGGTGTTCCTCTCTATTTAGAGTGCTCTGATCATGTCTGAGGTGTCAGTATGTAACAGGAAAGACTGATTCTAACATTAAAGTGGTTGAAAGGGTGTGAAACACTCTCTCCCTTTCTGTAGGTCTCTCTTCCTTTTCCAGGTCAGGTCAGGTCGGGTCAAGGTTTGGTTGCTTAATATGGCCTAGTAAATTCCTACTGGTAGATGCAAAAATTTCCTTTATGGGGTCAATAAGTCTTTCTTAATTCTGACAAATATGCAATGGGATCAAAGCTTTATACTTCATATAGAACCAAACATTTTTCTAATTATTCTTTAAGAGACATGTCAATTCTGAATGTGTATATTTATTGCCTAAATTAACCATAAGTAATTTATTTGTTTCTTGCAACCTGCAGGTTAACTGCACTCTTTTCACATTATAAACCACAATAAAAGCCTTTTGGTTTCCAAAAACAAAACACAACTAAAAACATTTGTCATGTAAAGGTCTGTATTCTGTGCTTTAAAAACGTAGAAAGATTTTTCAACAAATGGAATATAAATATAAAATACTAAAAGAGTGAAGAGAGAGAGAGAAATCAACAGAGTTTATGATTACAGGAAGAGATTGTCACCCTGTGTTTTAAAGTAGGTAGTGTCATAAACATTTCCAAGAAGATCCTATGATTTTCCTAGCCATTGTTTATCATAGCTGACGCAACATGAAATTTACTGGATGACACAAAATCTTTTGCATGTTTTTTTCATCTAATTGGAACTTGTTCTTATCAACAGCTAGAGCATGTGTTTTTACTCAGTGTTTACACCAGGGTAACAATCTCCTCATGGCTGCCTGAGAAGAAGTGGATGGAAAGTAATGATAATTCCTGACACACACACACATACAGTACATGTATTTTGATCAGATAATGTATTTCCCCTTGTTGTTTCTCATCAACAGGAAAGGAGAAACAAATTTTTGTAAAGAGAAAAAAATTATATAGACACCTGGGATGAGCATTTTGCAGATGGGATGAAAACCCAGGATATTCTTTAGTCCACAATCCTCCACAGAGACCAAAATAGCGGAAAAATGAATTGCACAGTGAAAAACAGAGACTGGACTGGATTTGTTGGAGTTCAGTTAATGCCTTGAGTTGCTGCCCAGAATTCAGACATCATTCTGAAGTGCTTGTTTGTTTTTTTTTGTTCTGTGAGACTCTTCTGCATCAGATTATAGGAATTTGCCACAGGCTTTATGCTCAATAAGACACATTAGATACACATCACTCTTCTTCATGTCCTCAGCCTAACATGATTATTTTACTTTTATTGTCAAACACTTTTTGAGGGGAAAATCTTGAATAGGAATTTGTTCTGATCTCACAGTTTCCACTTGAGAGAATTTAATGTCTTAAACCAAAATGATTTTGAGAGCATGCTGTTCTGTAGATCCACATTAATGTCTTGATCTCGATGGATATGAAAAGGATAAAGTTAAGAAATGTGTATTCTTTCAAGCACTACAAAAGCAGATGTGTTTTCATATCAAACACCTAAGGCTTTTGAGTGTTTACTTTCAGAAGATACTCTTCTCAAAACCCTCTTACACCACATTTTAACATTTTGTGCGTTAAGGGAATGATCCTGTGATCTTGGTGCTGCTGGCAAGACAAGTTAAACCATAAAAGCACGTTAAAACACTTATAGCCTTATGCTATATCCAGTGCATGTGCATCTATATAAGCAGACAGACAGGTAGATGGGTCTGAGTATTGTAGCAATTATAGAAACAATGTCCAAACTGTAGCACACTTTGTGTTAGACTGACAACTGGAATGAGTGACAAACTGAGCATAAACGCCCAGGTGATAATGGCTGTGATGTGTAAGGTGAGGTGGTACCCCTCAATACTTGGGCTCAAGTCACAGCTCAGGGAAAGCCAGGTACAGATAGGGGAATTTTACAGCATATGCCAAGTCAGTGCCCACTGCTCCTGAAAAAGAAAAATAGCAGTGGGGTCCCAGTAGGATAGACAACACAGCCACTGCAAACTGCATTGGGCAGGCCAGAGAACACAGGAAGTGTATCCAACCTCCCACTGGGAAACAGAAAGAAAACTCTTAGGCAGACCTTCAAGAGTTTCTTTTAAATGTTAAGAGCTCTATAATGGAAAACACAATCTGGAGAACAATGTACAATGAGTCCAGATACAATGTATCTATGTCCAGATAGCACAATGAGAACCCCGGCAGGTGACCAGCTTCAACACAACAGAACATGAACCATTACAGTTATTAATTTAATGCAGTTTCTTGTATGTGGATCCAGGATCCTTCCAACTGTAATGGCAGCACCAGGGCAACAGTCATGAAAACACATTAATGCTAAGTAACTATACTCATAATAAACACACAAAGTCCACTGTGTTTACATATAGATAAGAAGAGCAGACAGATTCTGGTGTTGAAACTAAACATTAAGAGGACCATCCATCATTGTTCGTCATCAGTTATGAATCAACAGCCTTTAAACACTGCATAAATAAACATTTTTATTTATTTTCATTATTTTTCAAAAGAAAAGAGGGAAAATTCATGCGAACACAAGAGCATCTTATCAGAGCACTTGAGAGATCATACTACTTAAATCCCTCCCATCACTGTCTGCAAGCAACTTCAGATCAAAACACATGGAAAGATATAAAACTCAAAAAAAAAAAAAGAATAAAAGTTGCACACTAACAACTTTTCTTGTTTACAGCTTCTGTAGCTGCCAATAGCTGTCCAGAAGATTAGATTTGCATAGCGCTCAATGTGCTAGTAATAAAAATGACGAACCAGAATTTTAGCATTAGTCAAGTTTAGATTCAGGTTTGTTTTTATAAACATGATGAAAGTGTAACACACTACAGCAGTTGTATTGCTCTGTTTTCTAAGAAGTGCTACTTGCATGTGATTATGGCAGATACACATCCAGTTGATTGTCATGAACGATCAATGAATTCATACTGAATTCCTTCATAAAGCCCCTGCCCACTCAGCTTAATGCACATTATATAACACTGACAGTTAGAGATATATAATAATTTAAACTTCCCCTACCACTCAGTGGCAGAGTCAATCACATGGGAACAATAAAATACAAAGACATTTACAGTGGCTATATAAAATAAATGTCCTAGTTCAAAAAAAAAGCTAGACTACAATACAAGAAAAAGCTACTGGTAAACCATAAAATGGCTGGCCAAACAAAAACAAACCACTTCACATATATAAATATATTACACTAATTACATTAACCAAAGAGTGATATAGAATGGAGGGAGGTTTGACCATCAAGCACATAGAGAGAGAAAGACAGAAAGAGAGAGGTTTGTAAAACACTGATATGGCTGTCTGGCACTAGGAGATGGACATGTCTTTAATTCATTAGCTAAAGGTTTTGTCATTGATTTTAAGGTAAAACACATTCGCCTATTACAGATTCATGTACAGAGAACTATAAGTAAGCCATTTGTAGATTGATCTCCCTGAATAGTGTAAACACTGTGACATTTTTGCTGTCTGTTTGAATGGCCTGACAGTAGCATCAGCTTGAGGCAGGAAAACCTGTTTTGTCTGACTGATGGCGAACAGTCTGAAAGGGTTATTTTTCCCAATTACTTTGCAATATTACAATATTTCACTTTTGATGTCACAGCGGAAAGCATAGAATCCAATTACACAGGCCTTTGAAGCCTTTTTGGGGTTTATTTGAATTTCTGCAGAAAGATGCATGAATTGAATTTGGGTGTCCTTGAGTAACTCAAAGGTTGACTCAGAAACTGTGATCAAAGGTAAAACCAGGGGTCATATAAGAGGGACTGTGATATGACTTCATACACGTGACCCTCAGATCTGATTCTGTATGTAATACACAGAGTTAACAATGCCCACGCCAAATAAATAGTGCTTTATAGCTCTCATTTAGATCTCTACACATGATTACAAGTGCATTTAAAACATTTCAATACATACACAAAATGCTATAGGACATACATCTCTGTACATCTCACCATAAGGATGAAAAGCCTGATGAATTTATATATATATTTCATCTTTACATTTCTTTAAAAAGATTTGACTGTTTTAGCGCCTCCTAAAACATAGCATATCTTGAAAATATGGCTGTGAAAGAAAATTTCCAAAAAGCATTTTCAAGTCTAAGATTGTCCTGGTCAGTTCATCTGGAAATATGTAATGGAGTTTCAATGTCTGCAGTTAAGTTTCAATACCTAAAACATCACTAGTTTCCATTTCTTCTTTTAAGAAACAACATGCAATACCATCATTGACCGCATGGAGCAGCACATGATCTATGTGATAGTTTTACACCCTTCCACTATCCCTTAAACATTATTTGCAACACAGTTTAGCAGCACAGAATATATGCTGTTCTCATGTCTTACATTTAAGATTTTGTCCAAGAACTTGAAGTTACAATGAGCTTTGTCACATAAGAATAATATGTGCTCAATAGAGCTCAATATGTGAGCTCTTTCATTTTTCCTTCCACACTCTGTTAAAATGTCAGCATTACATATAGTTCATATCAGTCACATTAGAGCGCATTCTAAACGTATTCTACGTAACTAAGAAGTCCATTTTCTCACATCAAAGTCTTTATGA
Organism: Chromobotia macracanthus; assembly: GCA_036877525.1. Lineage (NCBI taxonomy): Eukaryota > Metazoa > Chordata > Actinopteri > Cypriniformes > Botiidae > Chromobotia > Chromobotia macracanthus. The sequence continues at coordinate 4,051,051 of JAZGTH010000013.1, forward strand.
AGGGTAGATGGAACCAGCCGGCAGTTTAGTTTGGGGGAGTGGATGGTACTATTAATAAGAGAGTGAAAAATAATGCGTTTACATTTACATGTTAAGACATATTGCACATAAAGCCTTTTGTGGGTGTATGAAAGCCTTTTGGTTTTAGAATTAGTTCTATTTCACACATGCACACAAACACGCTCACACACACAAATGTCCTTAAAGAAATGTAGAAAAAAGTTTCCAAGAAGAAGGGGAAAACAAGGGTCATGGTGATCTGCTCATGTTGACAATGAACATGTGTGGATGACAACGGAGGCTTATGCTGATAAATCAGATATGACCAGCTTATCCATTTTATTTCCGATGTCTGAGGAGACTGTGAGCTCATCTGACTCGTAATCATCGTCAAAGGATCTACAAAGCAAGCATACAAATGTTATGCTATGCAGTTCTTCATCCACATATAGATTGGATCTGATGTCATTCATTACAGAATGCAGTGGCTCACCCCTCTCGCAGCTGTTCATTGGCTGTCTCCTCTGCCACAAGAATCTCATATTCTTCGGCAGCATATTTATCCCAATCGGAGGGCTCTGGACCATCACTGTCCAAATCCTGGTACATGCATGCATTTAATTGCAGTTACAAACACCCAGAAATTACCCAAAAATTAGTCTACAGAGGAAAATGAAATGTACCTTCTGCACTGCAAAGGGATCTCTCTGCTCATGGTCCAGGTACTTCTCCAGATTGAAGAACGTGTCGTAGAATATATGTGCCATCCTGCAATGCTTCAGATCTCGGAGAGTAATTTTACCTGCCAAGAGTCAAAATACAGTCAATTGCTTATGTTACATAAAATCTTTTTATTTGGAAAACACAATTATACAAAGAAAATTACAGTACATTCAAGGTAAACAATTTATGAGTGTGTTGGTCTAGTACTAGCCCAACTGTACATACCTGGGCATTCTGGTTTGACTAAGTCCAGCATCTGGCACAGGAGATCCTGGAAGGGCAGTGGTTCAATGCCCATCCCCTCCATGCGTTCACACTGCTCCTCATAAAAATACTCCAGTTCATACATGGAAAGAACACCATCTCCATCCATATCCATACAGCGGAACCAGTACTCTATACTGAACACAGAGAGAAGATTATGAAGAAACATTTAAAGCGATGATTACATACATTGACCCCATAAAGTATTTAAAAACTTTTAACAATTAAATGTGTGACTCTAAACCACTGCGTAAATACCTCGTAGGGTTCTTCTTGTCCTCCTCTGAGATGAGGAACCAAACAAACTCAGCGTAGCTCATTCTCCCTTCTCTCTGCACTGAGTTTCCCCTAGAGAAGACAACTATTGTTTATCACAAACCAGATGGACAACAATCAAATGCTCAGTTATCGCCTCATTTCTCCTACCTTGTGACAGCTCCTGAGAACAGCCTCTCAATAATTCTGCTTGATGAAGCTTTGCAACAAAGAACACAGAGCAGAGATCCATTAAAAACGGCTTCCACACATTCCTAGACCTGATCTAAGGCCAAAAAGACCTATCCAAAACAACAGTATCTCTTAGGTTCACTTGCATGTAATCTTTAACAGCGATGAAGGTTTGGCTCAAGCATGAAACACATCCTGAACGTATGAAACACAGCTGCAAGTTCTTTCTAAATTTACCATGGTCATTGTATCTGGCCAAGTCCTTGGGGTCAATGAAGAGGTCATGGTCAGTGTCCAGCTCCCAGAATTTACAGTAAATGACATAGAAGTGCTCATAAGAGAAGTAATCAGTGATTTGATTGATGTCATCCTCTTCCTCCAGCAGGGCGAGGGTCTAGTGAGAAAGAAAACGTTTGTTCTGGTGAGAGTTCATTCTGGTTGGGTTGGCAACAATTTCTTATGATGGACACAAGATGTGGAGATCGACTGGAACACGCTGAAGGTCTAGAGTGATGGTGGCATTGAATGAGTGTGTACCTGGAGGAAGTTGCTTCTCCTGAGCTCAGTCATGTTGATCTTGCCTGTCCAGGAGCGATTAACTGTGTAAAATATTCTCTGAATCACCTGGAGAGAAGATAGTAAGGACATTGTGGAGTTTATATAAAGGATATAAAGTTTTAGGCTGTCAAAAGTGTCATGAGAACTTTAAAAGAGTTAGATTAGAGTGCTCACTATCAGTTTCCAAAACACAAGAGTTTGGAAACTCACCTTCTAAGAACAATAGATACTTGACAAGCATATTTGATAGCATTGGTCTGAGAGCCTGTTATACTTTCTTTCCACACTGAACATAATATTTTTTGAAAAAGACTTCCAAGTACATAAAGCTTTGTTAATTAAACAAAGTGACAATAATTCTTCACATAATGGTATCTGGTCAAAGCCTCACAGTGAAGCATGTTGAGAACTGATACTCTGGATGCACTTAACTGCATTGAAATCCAGTGTACTCTACATTTAATCAACAGATAAGCAAGCCAAAATTGACACAAGAGTGAAAGACGTGACTGATAGTAAATGCACTACCATTATTGTGTTTTCACTTCTGGAGCTTAACATCATTTTCATCCCATTGACAAGAGCACTAGATACATCCAAGGTAAATGATGACAGAATTTTCATTTCTGGGTGAACAACTGCTTAAAAGTTTACAGATTAAATCAGCCCAAAATGTTCTATCTGCATGTAAGAGCAGTTGTCTCATGATTGGTTATACTCAGACAGTTATATCTAGGCCTGTGGTGACATAGGTCCCTGGTTCCAAGAGATAGAATGACATCATAGTGTGGATTAACATGCATTTCCTGGTAGATCAGGCCTCACAGGAGCGATTGGTAGCTGGGTGCGTCAACTACTGCACCAGTGCAAGGAAGTGTCTAAATATGGGGTTGTGCAAGACTAGGGTCAGTGGCCTGTGGGTGGCATCCGTCTTTCCGTGATGTCAGGCCATTTTGACGCCGCTGCCCTTCCCACTCCCCCTCCACTCCCTCTCCCTCCCTGCCCAACACGTGTTGCAGCTGTCCCCACAGAAAGACAGACAGACAGACAAACACATCAGGCTCCATGTCTCTTTGTTCTGACCCTCCACCAGTTCAGCTCAAATAGTTGTATATGACTAGACGCAAACACTTCAGTAAGCTAATAAGACTTTCGAAGACTGAAATGCTAATAGAAATACTAAAAATATAGATTCCAGGTGACAGACTGATGATGACCCAGGACAAAGAAAAGTTATGCTACTCTCGACAGATGCTGATGCTCAAATAGCTGTGGAGCGATGGCAAAAATTAAAAGATTACATCAAAGAATTTTTACAGTGTGTTCCAGTGACAACAAAGGATCCTGTAACCCTATCAATATGAAATATTTCCAGTTAGGTGTCACTAAATCCTTTATGAAGAGACTTACTGTTGTGATGTACCGGGAATGGAATTCAGGAGCATCTTTTAAAAACGTCAGCCCTGGGTGAGTGTCCACTATGTCCTAATCAAAATAAGAAAAACAAGACTGAAATGGCCTCCTTTATCCCAGTACAACAGTGAGTTTACAGAACTCTCCTGACTGCCAGTATGACAACTTTACAAGCTAGGGTTGCAGATCAAAATATACAATACATTATAATTAGAGCTCAAAGTTAACATGTTAATGCATATCATGTTTAAAGTAGTTTTGGTAATGGTAATGTATTTAAACAATTTGACAACTTTATGTATGAAAAAGTTATCACTTTTTTACATTTTTAAATTAAGTGCACTGCAGTTCAAAAATATTAAATGCTTGTTCAAAATTAGAAAAGTTACTTTTCTTTTACTTTGATTTTTCGCCTCATTTTATAACATTGTTATCCTAATAATAATCAAAAACTTAGTCTTATTGACAAACACCACATATATAAGAAATGTTTATTAAAAACCTTTGAGGTTAAGAGCATTCAAGCTAACCCCACCTTTAATGCATACATATATCAAAAGTTTCATTTCCTTCAGAGACAAATGCTTAACTGTTTATTTTTATGCTTTTAAACGCTTTTAATCACTTATTCTTCATTGTTTTTATGAAAGATGGTTGTTACTAATCGTCTGTTTGTGACTTGTATATGTTGTTGCAACTTTTCCAAGATCTTTGGACAATTATTTCCAGGAAGAAAAGCAACAGAACCAAATCTTTGTCTTCAGACAATCTACCAGACTGTGGACAGTGAAGAGGCCCAAGTCTTTAGAAAGCCCTTTTATAATTTAAAAGCATGAACAACTGTACCTTGGAGGTCATTTGTAATTCCTTCTCAAGCCATATTGCAACTGAACAGAATTGTGTTGTGAAGAGCAGGCAATCAAATATTTTTTTTACAAATGGAAGGCCATTTAAGATTGTAATCAAATAAGGATTTAATTGCATTCTTCTGAAGCATCATAATTCTGCAGGTTCAAATGCCTTGTTGAATCATTTGTTCAGTATGCCAATTTAACATGCCATTATTCCATCTCTCACCAAACGGAATAACTTTACAAAAAAACTCTACAGGACATATATTTAAAAACATTTAAAAACCAGATCCGACAAATTAAAAAAAAGTTGTAACTCAGATAAAGCAGATAAAGGCATGAATGCGTTTTTTTTCCCTTGATTTTTGCAGATAATGGTATTTTACTAATTTATCAATAAAAATCAACAAAAACTAAATCTTACATATTGCATCTTAAAAAACAAAGCATTACAAAAGCAATACTCCAACCTGTAATAGAGGAATAAAATCTTCTTGTTCCAAGTAATTGCAGCCTGGTTTGGCCAACAAGTAAACAAACTTGGATGCATCATCATAGCAGCTGTGTAATAACCTATGAAAATGTTAAGGGTAGAAAATCTCAATCTAATGCCGCATGGATTTATAAGTGCTATTGTACATTAACATTACTGTACATGTGCAGGTTAGACAGAAGCTCACTTACTTTCTCCATGTTGCAATGAATGAGTGAACAGAAACAAAGCCAGTTCTCTCTCCACCAGCACAAATAAACATCGGTGCTTTCCAATAGAGGGGACACCCGCATGCCTGAGAAAAGAATCATATACATTGTCCTTTAAATAGCGCGTCTTTATTTATTATTTATATTTATTTTTTGTGTTGAAAACCAGTTTAATAGGCTCTGACAGCTAAAAGTAAGCCATTTGTAAGGTGGCTTTTCCTATTATTGGCAGACACTGGAAGTGTTTGGGAAACCAATCATTTTGTGTTTAAAAGCAATAATTTTTGCAATTCTCCAAAAATAGACATTACACACCTCAGCTTTAAGGATTGGCACTCAGACTGTAACTTTTACGTGGGTGCGTCGTAAAGAGCAGGGGAGCATATGCTGCTTTAAAGACTTTTTTCTGTTTTTTTAGACCATAAATTGTAAAAATATATACATATAATAGGATGCTGATATTAGACAGCAATACAATTTGGTAAGATGTAACAACGAATTACTAACACAAGACTATTTAGATCAGTTCAGACTATTCTCATTCTTTAAAAAACAACTGATAATTCATACAAACCTTTGCAATCTTTCCCATTTCATAAATGTCAGCTTTTTCCTCCTCAAACTCGGTGAAGGCTGCCTCAACTTTGGCAATGGCCTCGTCATAGTTGGCAGCACAGTTTGGAAGGCCTTTGGGGAAGTAGAAGCGTGGAATGTTTATGGAGGGGGTGGGGGAGGGGGCACCACTTTGGCCGGTGGAGGGCTGGGTGACCGTGGGGTTGGCGAAGAGGGTGCAGGTGCAAGAGCTGGAGGAGGCGTTACAGGTTTCTTCTCTGGCTGGATCTATTGAGACGAGAGACAATTAAAGACAGAAAGAGAGAATCTTTTCTCCACAGATATGACAACTGTTGTATTTGCTTGTGGCCAAGTCCTCAGAAGAGAAGCAAGTAACAAACTTCAGTTAAAGAAAACAGAGTGGAAGTAAACAAAGATGACATTAACATAAAGAGGGACCTTTAATACAGACCAATAATAAATAACTCAGCACATAATAAATAACTCGGCACTAACCACATCTTAGTACAAACTTTACACTTCACGTTAAACTTCGAGACTGATTTCTTTTAATGTCATAAGATATTTTCACTACTCTATTTAGACCCTGAATAAGTATACTAATATGACTTTGCAAGTCTAAATATAAGTGGAAGTTATTCATCATGACATGTTCTTGCCTGTTACTGCAACGCTTGTAGGTCTTTCAATGCATTTAAAAAATATGTAGACAATATATTGTATATGTAGTGCACCTCTTCTCAGAAGTTTCATTACATCACTTCCAAGCTTTTGAGATAAGAGTATGTAAAGTATAGGTGTCAACAAATATGTTTTTCACATCACATTAAGTGTTATGTTAAGTTAAAGATCATGTAATGGTTAGCGATTATTTTCTTCACACTTTCAGAGTTGAAGATTGTGAGAAACTTTCTCCAGGCACTTTGCTGTGTGAAAATGCTGGCTAAATGTGCTTTCCCATTTTGCTAACATATATGTATATGTATATGTATATGTATATATATATGTATATGTATATGTATATATATATATATATATATATATATATATATATATACACACACACACATATATATATATATATAGTAAACATATATAGTGATGAACTGAGCTGGATTATCAGTAAAACCAAAGTCAGCCTCATCGACTTTTATGCTGTGTTGGCAAGAACTTCTAATGTATGTTAATACAGACCTTTGACATTGCCCCCAACATGTAATTTTAGAGTGATTATTTATATTACCATCTATAATTTCTTATTGATGTAATGGTGAAATACACCAATGCCAAGATAGGGCATCTTAGGCCCAACAAATGTCTAAAAAACTCTGTATGCATACAGACTAATTTACAGGTCAAATACTGACAGCAAACAGCTGATGTCCATTTACTTATGCACTCTTTTCATAAGGGACCTTGTGGAACCTTGCAAGACCAAGGTTAAACTTCTAATAACAAGCTGTGGAAATGTTCAACACATTCTATACATAGTCTCGACATACTGTTCTTATTCTAGTCTCTGGGCAAAACCCTAGAGTCATAGTGTGCAGTACACCCACTTATTTCTGAACAGCACAGTCTTACTGTCAATCATATATAAACAGAGCTGTTGAAATGCAACCAAATTTTGTAGAATTCCATTGCGAGCCATGTAGGCCTGCATGCACTAAGTATTGAACTGCGCAGCTGTAGTTCGAGTCCACACCCTCCCCCCCCTTCAAAACTTCTGTACGCAACACTTTGACACTGTATTCTTGCCCTGCCTCACCCCTTTCCACTGTCCTATTAATAAACACGTTGGTATCTGCCTGTGAATAGTTTGTCTTGCCTGGCATGTGAAAGTTAGCCAAAGCATTCTTTGTTGAACTACAGAGGCTCACAGCGCAAGACTGCCTACTGACCTGGGCTTGCTGGAACGACTTAAGCCTTTTCTTGAATCGCGATGGAAGAACAAAATCACAGCCTCTGGCCAAAAAGGCCAGTTCCCCTCGCAGGTCGGGATCCTCCCTCAACGAGGCCTCTTTGATCATCATATTGGCAATGTCAAAAGTATTTAAAAAAATGTGAGAAAAAGCCCCAAATCCACAGAATAAATGATGTCCTCTGTGACTTCCTTTAAGGGGGATTAACTTCCTTTCGTCAGCTTGCAGAGAACTCCCTCCAGTGACCCTCTTACACTCTTTCGGCCCACTGTATGTTCACTCGCATGTGCTAGCACACTTCAAAACTCTCATTTGCCAGGTTTTGTCCAGCAATGCAGTGTGGATGCGTCCTGGTACATGGAGCAATTCCCAGAATCTTTTTTGGTAGTGTGACACCTGGAATCCAGGAGCATTGTACCAAAGAGGCCAGGCTATCAGCCTCCCAATTGCCTTTCAAAACTACAAAACACAAACTTAACTTAAGTCCATAGCCAACAGGTTCCCAGCCCTACGAAACATGAGCCACTGTAGGGTCTGCCTCCTGGACCAGTACCCTGTCTGCGCCTGTCCTGTTCTGATGAGCAGGGGGTTGAACGCAATGGTACGGAGGGGAGGGGGATCAGCTTGGTCAAATGTCTGTGGTGCACATTTGTGTATGGATGAGCAAGTTGTATTATGGGAATGGACGCCCCCCTCCCCACCTCCACCTCCAAAAAGAAAGGCTAAAGTTAGCAAGAGCACAGATGAAGTGCAAATTGCTGTCGATCAAGACTTTGTTTACGCACAGAGCAGGGTAGAGAGAGACAAACTGAGGGGGACAGCTTAGATGGCCAGGGCCCTGAAATGTCCAACACCCAAGGGTTCATGGGGTGCACTGTGGAAGTGGAGTAATAGTTGTAATAGAGTCTGTTTAGAAAACGTTAGGGCACTACATCCATAGCATAACAACATAAAACCCTTTAGAAAGTTTCTGACTGACAGACAAATGAACTCATACTTGAAGCAGACAAAGGCCAAATGTTACTAAATAAATAATAGCTCACTAGCACATGAGTAATCTAGTGCTCTACACTGAACTCATTGTTTAGATAATCTTGATCAATTTTTAAAATCAGCCTGTCTACAATTCAATTAGTAAACTGTACGCAAATATTAAACAATAAGTATTTTTTTTTTGCTGGTTAGGCAGATTAGGTAGATTTTTACTTGCCCTGCCAACACTAAGATTTAAAAAGATAAAGAGATTTTAATACTGAAACCTATACACTTATTCACTTAAAAACTCTCAGGATTATAAATTCATACAATGCAAAACATTGGTCGTGGGTCAATGGGCAATGATTATTTTTGCATACAATCTACATTAAAAAAATGTCTTTTTAAAAATGTCTAAATTCCAATCAATTTAACAAAGGCTTTATATCCAAATGACTTGAACTAATCCCTAGACTGACCTACAGTGACATGCAAAAATTGAGATAGAATTTGACAAACATTGTGAAGTATCCAAGATCTTTAATTGCTAGTCTACCATCCACTTAACCTTCTGACTAAACAAAAAAACAGACAGCTAAAAAGGCATACTGACACCTAGTGCCTGCAAGTATAAATTATCCGACATCTATCTTTCCAGAAATCCATGCAATGGTTCTACTGCCAGACAGCTGCTTTAATCATTGCTATGTTTACATTTTATCAGCACAAATAAACCAATGAACTTTTCAAGAAGAAAGCAGAGGTAATTCAGACAGGGGAGCAGATCTCTTTGCGTAACTAAGCTCTAATGCCCAGCAGATCTTCTCCTCTTTCCTTTAAGCCTTATAAATAACACCCGCTGTACAGGAGGCCTCCTGACATTTCAGCTGTACATAGCAATCCCAACATTCCCTGTTCTGTCTCCGGCAGCTGTTAGGAGAATATCAAACACATCAAGATTCCACTGTGGGCAGGGCTGAGGGACATAAAGAGCCCTGCCTACCGCTAATGCCATTAGCCTCCTCTACTGCAACGGAAGGCCATTGGAGGAGAAGACAAGATCCTAAAGTAAATTCCAAGTCCAGGCTCTTTCAGGACTTAATCTGTTATATGCTGTTATATGTGTTCTTACTCTGATATCTCAAGTGCATTTTCACAACTTTAAAATGTCCATATTTAACAAACATGGTAAGCATTGACATAGCCATTGACAAAGTAAGTTTAACTGCAGTAGTTATAAATGGCATATTTTCTGCTAGTATATTCCAAATTCAATTATAAATATAAATCAACACATGATTGCAGCACACTGTGCTGGGAAACAAGTGTGTATAGTATAATGGTGAATAGTATGACAGGCCTATGGCTGATTTACTGGAGGGTATATAAGGCAATGTTCTTTGTTAAAATGCAGGGATTTTTTTTATGTCTTACTTCTATGACTTCTACAATATCCCCATAAGAGTCTCTGATGAGGGAATTCCCCCCTACCCTAAGTTACTGTCTTTAAGTATTATTATTACTACTATTATTATTATTATTAAGTTAAAAGTGAATCTAGTGTTCTTTAGCATTGCTGGTACCATGCAATGAACACTGCCCCCACAGCAAACAGAACTGAACTGAGGCTTCAAAACCATGATATATGAAATGAACCCCTATTATATATGCATGCAATTATATGGAACAAAATGAGAGCGAGTAAACATAATAATAACAACAATTCTATAACAAATGTCTGCGTTGGAGTGCACAACATCACAACCTGAGATAAAAACGGTCACAAATGACCTCAGATGTCTCCTAGCAGGTGGACCTTGTGTTCCACATCACAGGTCAAACCAACCATGTGAGTTATTAGAAGAGGATCAAGCACACTTTGTATGAAGAAGACCACAATCCTGGGGCTTGTGTATTTTTAGTTGATTACATTTCTTGCGATGTCATGATGCCTAACAAATCATGGCAGAATGCCAAGAAACACTGGGGCGGGCCAGGCCTTTAGTGTCCTCCACTGTTGAACAATATGAATCCAACAGTGTCACCTTTCCTGAGTAGGTTCTTTGGAACCAACATTGTTTATTCTGGAACCAGGGTTACATTCTAAAAACCTTCACATCTTTCCCATACGATCATTGGTATACTATAGAAAAACTGTGGAACGCACAGTCTCCTTGACTCTCAGCCTTGTGCAGTGCTAGCTGAGAATGTTTAATGTCTTGGTCTGAATGTACCTCAGTGGCTTTGCTTGGACCGTTTAGAGGTGTGAACTGAGGTCTATGCTATCAGAAGAACAGGAATGTGTCAGTGGAAGTGTGGAACATTCAGACAGAATAAGATACTATAACTATTACACCTTTGGCTGTCATTCATTTCCTGCAGCGTCTCACTGCCCATAACACCTGTGCAAAAGTTTTATAAAACAGTTTTACTGTGCTGTCAGAAATGTATATCAGTGAGCTATGCATGTACTATGACATGTTTTTTTGTTGCTAGTGTGTGTACAACCTCAAGCAGTTATCTTCATCTTTTTACTTCATGGCCTTCTCAAACTTTTCTGTAAAGGCTAAAAATTACATGAAATAAATCTTTGGGTTTATCAGAAGAGCAACAGGTTTTCTCAATACATCATATGCAATAAAGGGGTTACAAAAGAAACACAGAAACAATTTAGTTTAAGTTAATTTAGTTTATCTCCTACACGTACCTGAAAAGTCTATTTAGATAAGAATGCAAAGAAGACACTAGATGCATTGCATTATTAGTTTGTGTTCAGGAACTTCAGTATATCTCTGTTCTGTGACATACAATTAGGTGTTTTCCCCAGACCACAGGTGAAAAATGTCCTAAGTCATGGCCTATCTCTGGAGGTATTTATCTGGCTGGATTATGAAACAGTTTCTGGGTGTTGAAGGAGAGAGGGGCTTGTCCATGCAAGCATGCAAGTGCATTCGCTGAGCCCAGCAGTGCTGTTCAATGCTGGGCAACCCAGGAGCAGGGAGACAGTTAATACTTCCACCCCCCTTTACTCCAGCTCCAGCATCACACCTGTCTGCCTGCTTATGCCAGCCAGCTTGTTCTAGGACGTGCTGTAACAGTGCCCGAGCCTCTCAATGGCTCTGCAGGTGCTGAGTGTGTTCTTGCACTGACAGGAGCCGGGCTCATCACACCTGTCTTCTTCTCATCATACTGGACACTGTGCAAACACCAGCGCCATGCTGAGTCTTCAATTAACAGTAAATCCGCTATGCGAGATGCCAGAGCTATCGGAACGCTATAAAGGTGTCATCTTCCAGTTCCCCAAAGGTCTACTGCCATGACCTATCGAAATGACCTATCTTCATAACCTTATGGAGATACTTGTCAACTATTTGGAGCAGTGGCTTTCTAGGATTAAAAAATATTCACTGTAATAGTAATTGATGTTGACTAGGCTGAAAATTTTGCTAAATTAGTGGAGTTTGTTTGAATAATAATGTTGTCATTCCATTAATTTTAAGCAGGTTTCAGTTGCGCAGTGTTGGGATGCCATCACCAGCTGAAGTCTGATGCACCTCTTATCCCCTGCACCCCTATCTGCCCCTCACTCTTACATGCAGTTGCCATGATCTACACAGTGCAACTGCCATGATCTACACGACACAGTACTGGGTTCTTTTTCGTGCAGAGGGTGCTCTTTACTCAACACTAAAAAAGTTCTTTGCTGCCCACAACCAGTTATTCAGAGTTTAATTTCAGCTTTCGGAGCTATGCTTAGTCTTCTGATTTATGGCACAGCAAGTGCAGCACAGGCCTCTGAGACTGGAGGAGGATGGGGCACAGAGGAGGTGCACAGATATATTAGATCCTTATTGCAAGTTATGAGACGAGACAACATCAAGATAGAAGGGGAAAGTGTTTACATTTCAAAACTTTTATCTCTCTGCTTTCATACTTCTCCCTATGTATGAAACACATAATGTGTAAATATACAGCACAGCATGACAGTTGCACATAAAGCTGCACATCAATAAAACCATAACAATTAAGATTTAAATTTGCATTCAAATTAAATATGGAACTGTTCCAAATGCATAAGAGGTTAACCCACATAACAAACACAAAAGACCAGCACAGTAAAAAAAGTAATGAATTTTTAAATATAGAAAATTAAATACAAGACGTTCTTAATATCAGAACATTACCTAGCGCCTAGCATAGGTTATGGTAATGGCACCATAGCCATAACCAATTGTTAGCCTATCTGGCTCCACTCTTTCAAAAGATGCTTCACAATGCCATAGAAGAACCATTTTGGCTGTATGGTTCTATAAAGAACCATTACCATCTGTAGAACCTTTCTGTGTCACAAAAGGTTCTTTGTAGAAGGAAAAGATTCTTTAGACTGTGAAAAGGTAAGAAAGTAATAAAAAAACTTTGACTAAATTGCATCTGCATTTTATCCATTAAATAATGCAATCTGCAATTTCAGTAATTGGACTGATTAAAGCTTTTGCTTAATATATTCTATTATGAATTACATAAATAACACATGCTAGTAACAGATCAACACTATCTTATTAGCCTCACACAGTATTAAAGGAAACTGGTGTTCATAGCGCACAAGCCTGTCTCTACACATGTAACTCATGTGGAACCCAAACACTTGGAGTGACTGGGGGCAGATGGTAAAGGCACCCAGCACCATCCACTACCAAGCAGAAAGAGATCATCAGTACAGGACAGCCCATCTCCTCCACACCCCACCTTCTCTAACTCGCTTTGACGCAGAAGCTCTGGCCATGTGTGTAAAATGATCCGCAAAGATAAAGCTGCTAATTTGCAGTTTATTTCTGCAGCAGGCACCAGGCAGACTTTAGAAACACATACAAATACCCCACCCCCACCACACAAACACACTCAAACATGCCCATTCCAACACGCACACCACTGTTTGAATCTGACTGCTTGAAAATAGCAGTGCCAAATGCCATTACCATAGCGATAACCCTTTACCTGGACTTATGCAGCCTCTGTGGAATGTGGGGGGATGAAAGAGGCCTTATTTCCTCACAAACACTCGGCCATGAGCTGAATTGAGGAAGTGGATTTTATGAGGGCATATTCTAGTCCGAGCTGGATTTCCTTTAAGAAAACGCACACAATGGAGCTGCTGCAAGAAGTGCCATTAAATTGCAGCTTACAAGGAACCACAGAGGATGGGATGAGTTTGCAAAGAAGTATATTTAAATGAACTTACGGCAGAACAGGACAAAAAACTTTAAATTACCCCACAGAAAAACCTCCTCCAACATACAAGTGTACATGAACAAGCAATGCATAAAATATTTTGACAGAGTCATTTTTGGTTTTCCCCATCTGTCATATTAGCCTTGTTTTACATCTGTCATATATCTAACATTTAATATCTAAAATTTAATACCAATAATAATAGCTCAACTAATATACATCGAAATATATTAGTATATATTGGAACCTAAAAGTTTAAGTCTATATTAAAAGTCTAGGATTTGTTTAATTTAAACCAGGGATAATCAACCCTTTATTGCATTATTAAAAGTCTTTATGATTCTGCACTATTTCTAAGTCACAAATTAAACAAATTTGTGTAATCGGTACAAAGGAGATGCCTTGGTCAGAGTCAGATTTCCTGGTTCCATTTATTGGAACATTCTGCAGTTCCAATAAGTGCAGTAACATTTGTGCAATAAGTGTGTGCTGTCATTGAAGAAAAAAGTGGGCATACCAAATAATAAATCTTACATCATATGCACTTCATTATAAACGGTGTATTCAAACTGTTATGCTGACAACAAATTTGTATTGTTTTAATCATGTTTAGCATCTAAGTTTCTGAGACCTCATTTTATATATATAATCCATCATTATAATACTCCAGGAAATACATCTGTACACTCTCCAAGACTATTTCTTGGCAAGATAGTAAGTCACTGCTGATGATATTTGTAATGTAAATAAGTTGGTCGTACATTGGTATGGTGCGCTACTACGTGACTTTGAAGCAGTAAGCTTCATTTAACATCTGGTAGGTGTATGAGGTGGCACGACCATGCAGTATTGTTGCAATTGATTTGTGGCTGCCTTGTGTTTGTGGCTCTTGCTCAATGCAGTCTCCACATGCTGTTGTTTACCACTTGCTTGCCATCTATTTCAGGGCAGGTCAGAGCTTAGAGGTTCTCACTCACGCTTTCATACCCAAATACACAGAGAGCTTGAAAACACAGGGGTTTAATGGAGTAGTGGATGGAGCACAGGGGTTCAGTACTGAAACAAAAAAATCAAGGGCACTTAATATAAAGTTTCCCATGATACTTATGTACATTAACTCATGCCACCTCTATGCTAAATTATGAACTAATTACAAAGATATCATACTGGACTGGGCAACCAGAAGCCTGGTGTTTAGACCTTATATAAAGCCTTGGGGTTGCAGAGTGGCTTAATCAAACATACTGCAAATAACTCACTTGTTTCCCCAGAGTTAACATGTATGTTGAATTACACGCAAGTACCAAACAGTCACATTTGTCTTGATATAGGTTTAGGGCATATCTGAAAATTTCTGTTGAAGCCAAACAGTTTCCACAGAGCATAGAGTTTAAATCAACAACTGAAGTAGAATTATATGAATTCTGAAAACCACTAGTGCCACCTATAAGCAAGGATGCACAAACACTGACAAACATATTTATTGTAATGTACTGTACAAATGATTGGAACATAAATGCATCATGTGGAGAAGAGGCCTGCCTGTTGCACTAATGATCTTTACCAGCAGATGGAGTTGTGGGCCTACACACGACATAAAAAGTACAGCAGATGCTATTTCATCCAAATGAATTTCAAAAATGTTGCATAACTTTAAATGAACTGTTACTTTATTGCTACATTTATACAGGATCAAGCAGAGTACTTGAATAACGAAGAATATGGCAGTTCAAAAACATTCCTGCAATCAATCATGTGTAAACCACACATAATACCTGGATTCAGCAGAACGGCTTTGAAAAATGACCCATCTCCCTCACTTCCCACAGCTGTTGTCAATAATCCCACTCTTAAAGTGTTTGACAGGCTTCTATGCAATGCTGTGTACCACCGAGACACAAGGTCATGAACACAAGAATTCTGAAGTGGCTCATCTGCCCACACACTCTGCCCATTTGTCAACACCACCATATTCCTCGCTTCATGTAAAACAGTTTGAGGTCAGGAATTTCACAATCATCAGAGACCTAGGAAGCATCCAAGCCTTTGGTAAACCATTTTATGGAGCAGAGTGGCAGTGGTTAAGATCTAAGAGCTTCTAAACAAAGTACGTGTCAAGCCCCTCATTTTCTGTCCCTAGGAGCTCTAGACAAAGGATATGGCCTAGCTATCGCAGTAAGGTCTATGGCTGAAGAGCAAGGCTTCAAGGGAAATGGAATCTCTGATAAGGATGAAGCTTTCATTGACTTCTGAAATACCCTGGATCAGGTGGAAAATATGGTCAGGAGTGAGCAACAAATGTGGATTATTGAACAAGACCCTGTAATGTTAGGGAGACATTTGTCTTCTTCCATACTTGTGGTGTTGTATCACCACAAGTATTATTGTTTATTTTGTGATGTCTCTCTGCAACACTAGATGGCAGACTTTAATGCCTGATCAGAAAAAATGTCTGATCAAAGAACACTTTGAAGACTGCTGCAAGCAGCTCATAAATGTTGTTTTTGCAGATAGTATGTAAAGGTAGTAGATTAACAAGAAAAATCTGACAGAAATTGTTTGTATAACATCATGCATACCAAGATACCTTTACCTGGTCTACATTATACCATTATATACAACTTTTGACTTAATTTCTACTGAGAATTAAGCCATTGTGTTCATTTAATAACGGAATGCTTGGTTACATCTAATGTTCATTAGATTTTATAGTGACTTGGATATCTGTCTGAAATAGAATTCCTTAGAAGTTTTCCTACAAAAGGATGTTAGTTATTGACTGATTAGGCAGTAAAGCACCAAGGCTTTACTTAGATTTTTAGCCTTAGATTTTTGGACCTAGCACAAGACTTCTAAAACTCCTCATGTTTTTAAATATCTTGAAATCTTTCAAGATGATATAGTCAAAGAGTCTGCTTTACTGTGTGTGCTTGGAGGTCATGGACATAGCTTTGGAAGTAATAAGTGAGTAAATTATCCACGCTTAAACCACAGTTCTCTGTGTTCTGGCTGTTTTCTGGCTAGTCATTATCCAAAGAATAAATGTATAGGAACATGTGACTCCTCACACTAGCAGATAACAGCAGAGTGCAAACGCTCTCTGATCAAATTATCTTGTTTTAGTGCTCAGCAAGACAAAATGTCAGCTGAAGACAGTACATTACTTCCACTTTTCTTCTGTGCCTTTCTTCCTCTCAGCCCTTAGGCATTCACTCCTACCAGAGCCACCAGCTACAAAAACACACCCAACAAAGTCACAATGCTCACAGTGGCCCCACTGTGACAAACACAAATCTTAGAGAGAAACCACTGCCAAAATCTAATGCTTTCCTCTAACTCAAACTTCTGTTGTTTGAATAGTTGCCAAGTCTCCAGGTGCCATTGTTTTGAGATCTCTGTCACTACTGGATTTCTACCAACTATATGGACAATACTAACTATATCATTTATATATCACATTTGTGTTTCAGCATTAATTTTATGTATTACAGAAGCCTTTCTAACCAATAATGAATTTAAAAGAGACAGAGACAATAACAATAAGGTTTATTATGACAAAAGTGGGAGACTGTACTAAAATTCTTCTTTCTCAAGCCCCCGTTGAGTTAGTAAACACAGTCATTAACACTACTGAACACAATGCAGATTCGATTTCTGTGAAATCACCAGGCTTGCATTCACAGTCTCTTAATAAGCACTTCTGCTGAGCTTCAGACATTACAAGAGCCATTGCTAAGATTACTCAAATTCAGAGCACATGGTTAGTCTGGAGGGTTTTGTAAGTCGCTGAATGTGATCTCTGTCTTTTGCTCAGTTCACAGGATTATAGGTAATCTCTTGAATAACAACTTCCAGGCAATTTATTAAAGTGAAGGGCTCTGTCTTCCCACCTGTCTATCTTCACACCTTCCTGACATTTTGCCAGAATAAACACATAAAAATGAATATAAAACAAATATATAAAAATATCTTTGAGAATTTGGCTCATTACACATTAAACCATTAGACTATTAAACTAACTAAATCATTTCTTGGCCTTGGTCACATCCATCTGCTGTTAAAGACAGTTTACTTTTGCTAAGCACTGATCCGATTTAATACACCACTTAAAACTTAGAAAATAAAAAACAGTCAGAATTTCACAACAATGTCCCACCCAGTTTCCAGAGTTACTTGAGAATGCAGAACAAGCATTACAAATTAGTCTATGGAGTGTTGTTTTATGGCATGTCTAAAAGGGGTGTTTTTAGCAAGTTCATATGATTTTGTTACACATTCAAAACACTCATTATCACCAATACACAGCTGACTTAAAATCTCTTATGTTTGTAAACGAACTTGTTAATCAATCAAACACACAGATATATGACCAAAGCAACACACTGAGCGTTATTTAAAAGATCACCACTCATTAACTTATATCTCAAAAAAATTTTTCTTCATCAACTTGAAACTTGCAGAACTTGGACTGACTGAAGTCATCCTGTATCTATAGCAACATTCTATTAACCCAACCATGACACACTCTGGACAATAAACAATCAACAGTCTTCTTGTTGAAAAAATAGGAAGCCACTGTTCCTGATGCTGATGGCCACACTACAGGAAGTAACACAGATCTCCTGTTTTTCTGTTGCTAAATCATTGGCAGCCGCCAAACCAATTGGAAGTACTCTATTAGCACATCCCTTCAGAAATCCAAAGTCCTGGGAATTCCCAAGGGCTGGCAGTAAAATGTTCAGTGCTTATCAGTGCTTAAACTTATTTAAACTGTGCTCATCTTTTGTTTAAGGCAGGCTGTTGTCCTGCTGTCATTTTTTATATCATTTAGTATGAGAGCTACAGCCTCTGTATATACTTTCTGTATTGGAAACCCTTTTCAAATAGCAACAGGCAGGATGTTGTATATAAGGGTGTTTCACAAGCCTTAGCTGTGATTTCACTTCCTCTCTGTGCAGGGCAGCCATGGTGATTATGTAATTCCCTGCTGACCCAAGGCAAACAATTCAAGCTAATAAAAAGGTAGACACCACAGGAGGTCCAGAACATGTAAGCCACATCACACACTTACTACTCTGCTTCATTTGTGTGTTGTCTACATTGTCCTTCACAGAAACAATGCTGTTGCTTGAGTGATTCAGACTTCAAACATAGACTGAAGACTGCAAACATAGACTGAAGACTGCAATTTGTACAGTTGTATGAAAATACTGCAAATTATTTCCTTCTATGGTCTTTTGCTTGCTCTTACTTTGTTGTCTGCTGCTAGTGTCACACGTTATGTTTCCTCCTCTGGGTCTTATATTGCTCTTCGTTTAACGCCTAGAGCAGGCACACTAATTGCATTGGTCTCTATCATGCTGGCTTATTCTCTCTTATTAATATGCTTTCACAGGAAAACATCACTCTGTAAAACTGCTCTATGGTCATTTAATCTCTTTTTTGGAGGATTTCATAAAGCCTCAGTTATCTATCTTTCTACATTAGTTAGCACATATTTGCTGGACCCTAATAATTTTAGTACAGTATAAAATTATGCTTAATACTGAAGTAGCTTCAAAACAAAGTGCAAGGTTGTATCTAAAACTATGAATGTAATTAAAAATCACAAAGGCATTTTTTCTTTGAAATAATGTACTGTTAAATTGGGCAAAATATAAATAGGAAAGTGTACTAAATTGTGTGAATTTAATTTTACATTGACTCTACTTAGAGAACACTTCAAAGAGATCTTAAGTTACCCAAGGCTTTATGCTTTAAAACAAGGCCTGCAGAAAACCAAGTTTAAATGGCCAAAGAGCAATGATTTTCTGTAGTGCATAGATACACATTTCTTTGTGAGTCTGGGCTGCTCTCCCACACTTACAGAGATTTCAGATCTTGTTTGCTAATGGCTATACTCAAGAAAATTACGAGGGCACTTTGGAACTCCTATTTACTTCATATCCTTTTCAACAGAGGGTTGTGTCGACCCGACCTACTCTCATGAATTTAGTCTGGCCAGTGGTGACCCACTGTCATGTGTTTGTGGCTCAGAGCATAACTTGTTCGCCTGAGCTCTTGGAAGAGATCCTTCTGATTTATATTGGCTGTAACACTCCCATTGCCAAGCAGGGGTTCCCTGTCACCATGGAGATTACCAGCACTTCCTGACAGGTGCAGGGAAGAACATATTGCCTTGTCTGCACCATGTGGCCATACCAACAGGGCAAGATCTCCAGTCCACTGTAGAGGGCCAAAGTCTTTAGGCTAAAAGGTGGGAGACTTTACGTGCAGGCCTCAATTCAGAGTTCAATGGAGACTATCACTTTTCAATTATTTTTACAATCAGCAGGTCTAAATTAAGTCTTTGGTACAGAATTTTACCATGAGACTCTAGAAGAGTCTCAGGTGAGAATCACTAGCGCCAGCACCTGGACTTATCCTGTCAGCACTGAGACAGAGGCAAGACAACCAAACCCTGATTGACTTTTCACATTTAACCTCACCTGCTGTTTGGTCTAGCACTGAGCCGTGTGATGGAAAGAAACACACAAACAAAGACCACACTCAGGTGTACAGCAATTTACAACAGCAACTGTTAGATTTGAAGCGGTTTCCCCAGGTGCTGAAATGCAGATAGATGGGCCACATCTTGATCCATTCAGTGCTTTTGTGTTTGCGAGGACACACACAGAAACTAAATGACATGAAACATGGAAAACAAAGGTCAGCTAACACCAGGATGCATATGAGGCATTGCAGGTGCACTGTGTTGAGGATAAGACCCTTCCCCAGGTTTACACAGTGAACAGCAAACAGGTCTGACACTGCTCAGAGAATGCATAGACCGACCTTTTCTGCAGCCTTGTTTATCTCTGTGATTGGCAGCTTTGTTTTAAATGGGGCAATGGGCAGGGCTCCTGGCATAGTGCTCTTATTTTTATTGCTCCCTCGGGTGCCGGAGAGGGGAACAAGTTGGCAGAAAGCTATTCCCAAACTTAGCTGTCACCCCCACAGCAACACTGTGTTCGTTTTCCTTCTGGCGACAGCCAGTCTCTTAGCAGGATGACATAGTAGGCGGGGAGTAAACTGATTTAGCCTTTCTGACACCTTTGTCTGTGGATGACAAGGAGGAGGAGAAGTGCCCTGGGCAAATCAACACCATTAACAGTGTCTGTGCCAAAAATCCCTGCTGACTGCTCTTGCTATGACCTACCAGTGCGCTATGAAAGCACTGTGTTCACCACACCAACTGCATGGCTACAGCAACACAGCCTGGTCCCAAAATAACATGCAGACCAATGAGAGACTGTTCCTGTGTAATGTGCATTTTATGAAAACAAGCATGCTTTCTATTTGAACATGTCATTCTAATATTTTTTTAAATAAACTTCAAAGGGATAACAAGCATACTTGTTATTCTAGATAAAACCCCTAAGCTGGATGTAGCAAAAGTCTCAAAACACTGTGTTCCTGTACCTCAAACAGCAGAGCCTTCACTCATCTGGGGGGCGTTAGCAGCTAATGTTGAATTTTCAAAAGACATACATACTGAAAATGTATAGCATGAACTCATTGCATGTAGCTTTGGATATAAACAAATGCCAAATGTATGCATATAAATGTAATGTTATAGGCATACTGGTAAAGGTGTGTAATCTCTCAACTGAAGACATATGCAGGAAGTGCGGCGTTGAAAGCAGTAGCATCATTACCAGCTTAAAGAAGCAAAAACACAAAGCCTATCTGACTTCTGAATCATGTGTCTACAGAACCAAAAACATGCACAAAATGTATGCGACTTATCCACCTTAAAGGTTCTTAGTTATGCACTAACCAGGTACAGAAATAGGATGGGAGGAGGAGCCCCATTATTGAGGGGGTTCCACTCTTAACAGATGTCATGGCAACGTCATAAATAGCATGCCCTAAATAGAACTCAGTATCGCTGGTATTGGTTTACAAACCCTGGAAAATAAACATGTGAGGATTTACCAGTGAGAGAAAAGATGGTGGAGGAGAGAGATAAAACAGAGGACACATAAAGAGCAATAGTTAAATGTGCCATGAGGATTGCCACGGGACAAAAATGGCTTGGAAGCACTTTGAAAAGTTGACAGTTACAAATACCTAAAGTGTCGTGAAACACTAACACTAAAAATGTGGTTTTATGACACTAATAGAAATATTGGCTGTTTTTAAAACTTCACTTTAAAAATGAAAAAATAATTTAAACAAATTCTTTCCTGCCAGTAACTTACCATGACCCCTAAACTAGAGTATGACATTGTGCTTTTATCGCCTCACCATGATGGATGTGCAGAAAATGGGCTGAAGCTGACAACCAGCTTCAGAAGACAACTAACACCAAAGCTGCAAAGTGTCTCCCTGCATCCTGCATTGTCTGGATAAAATCTGGGCTATTACAATTGTTTGTACGCATAAACTAGTAGGTAAATGCTAATAATAAGGTAAGGAATACACATGCAAAAATTGTATCTAAATAAACATGGTTGTCCCACTAAAATATGTTTATTTACCAGTGACAACTATGGACCCGTAAGATGTGAATTAATATAAAACAATTCCATAACTGCTTATGATAACAAATTCCAGCTGTTCTTCTCACCTCATGCATATAGTTCATGCATATACCAGTTTTCAAAAAGGAAACTTGATCTAATGGGTTACTCGCAACAGTACGAACAGTGGCTAAATGGTTAATTTTCCACATCACTGATGCATGCCTATACATCTATGCATACATAGACCTGGTTTAGACAAACTCACCCTGATGACTTCAGGTGTCTGCTGGATAAGAAGTGTTGAGCCCGTGTCCCTCACAATAGGAGCAGTTATAGGTATCTCTGTAGGGACACTTGAGGGTGCAGATGTGAATTTTAGTGTTTCTGCAGGTGTTGGTGTGGTTTCGAAAGAAGAAGGTAAAGGCAGTGGGTGTGAATCCACCTCTGCTTTGGTGGTGGCCAGTGTCTCTTGAAGAAGACGCATGACCTCTCGCTCCTTAGACTTTGTTCCTCTCCCAGCTCCACTTTCCACCAGCTCTTGAGCAAAACTCTCAATGCTCTCAAGAATCCTGAGCAGCAGTGCTCCATCATCCTCTTCAGTGACCTCAATCCCTGACCTGCACTGCTTGGCCATTGAATGGCCAGGGGAACTTGCCACAAGTGGATCTTTAGCCCTTGAGTTATCAATAAAATGCTGGTGCTGAGGAGAGTTGCTGGTCTGCTGGGCAGAGTTCCTAAGTTTAGGGGGCAGTGGAGGCTCCTTCTGCATGTTCTGGGAAAGACATTCAAGGTCCATCAAAAGTTTATCAATGTCATCAGACCCTCCCTTAGAAATGTATGAGGCTGACTTTGAGAACAGTCTGGAATCTGAGCTTTTCGGCAAATACATCTGGTTGACTGCTAAATCATCTTTAGGCTTGAATGAAGTTCCATTTCTATTAAGCTCATGAAGTTTATCTGAAACACTACCATTAGGCTCAGAGTAGCCAGTAGGTTTTTTGGAGTACTGTCTGGATTCTGAGAGTCCACAGCTGTGTTTCCCATCACCTTTACCTATCCTGTCTGGAATCCTTCCAACATCTCCATCCTCCTCCTCGATATACAAAGCCTCCATGCCATCTTTACAGAGGCTTTCACTACTGCTAGACAAGAGAGAGTTTGTGGAACAGAAAGTGTCTTGTCGGGTGGTTGAGCCTGTGTGGTGGCAGATGAAGGGTGCAGAACTGTTACCGGAAGCTAAAGGTAAGCTGCCATGTTGAAATCCATTAGTTGCTGGAGTTATTCGTGCTGACAAACCAGGGAGGCTCTGAATGGGTTTCACACTGCCAGCAAGATCCCTGGAGCCTTCTTGAGGTTCTGGCTGGGAGGAATTGATCCGTGGCTTTGTGGGTGGAGGGGACTGAACAACATCCTCATAACGTGGAGGTTGCTCATTGCCAAAGATAGGGGAGAAGGAAATTTGTTGTAACCCATGTAAGCTATTCACCAGTTCAGCAAGCTCGCTGTGCTCTGGCTTCCCGGTTTGTCCTTCCAGCTCAAGAGGAAGCCTCTTCAAGTAGTTGGAGAGACGTGCCATGACATTTTTATAAATGGTCTCAGGATTACTTGAGTCATCGCTACTTCCACCCAAAGACTTTCTTTTGATACACTGTTTGATTATGTCGGTGCACTTCTTCAGATCTTCTGAGCATTTAAGAAGAATGTCCAGGCAGGCTTTAATATCTTCTCCCGAGGCATTGCTGTCTGTTTTGGTTTTCTCTAGTATGCGTGCAATTAGATTCTCCTCTGTGAGGCTGTTCAGGTAGAGCGTGGCCACATTATTTAAGTTCTGCTCCATTGATGCACTGCGACTTAGCTTGTGCTCTTCTAGCACAGACTTATGAAATAGGCCAAATGGAGGACAGTTCTCATCATTAGCTGTGAATTGGCCATAAATGATGTCAAGATCTGTTGACCTCCTGCTGAAGGAGTCTGGCCTAACTTTACGACCCTTTCTGAAAGTCACATGGCTGGAGGAGTACTTGATCTTCTCAAATGAAAACTCCTTGATTTTCCCACTGGCTAGGTTAATTGCTTCCCCTGTAATATCCTTAAGACTGGCTGAGCTTTGGATGGCTGACCCTTTCTTGACTCTAGGAACAACCTGGTGGTAGTCATCATTGAAAGCAACAGGCCCACAGTTGCCATTTTCCAGCGTTTTTGACTCATGAATGCTGACGGGCTGGTCAGAGCAAAGTCTGGACATGGGGGTATCAAGAAGCTCTGCACAAGTGCTCCGGTGTGCCACTGTACAGTTAAGTCCATGTTTTAGAGCACCACAGGGTCCATTACAGTAGTGAACAGTGTGCTGGACACGCCGGTCAATTACAACACTATTGTAACAGTTTATGCTGCTGACCACAATGCGATAGGTTGCTGCCATGGTGTCTGTTTGTTCATAAATCCATAAATCTGTTGTGAATGTTGTTTCACTTAAAAACAATAAATGATACACATATTTATATAAAAAATGTCAAGTATATAATTCTTTCAAAAGTGAAAAATCTTATCCACACACTGATATTTAGTTACTCCAAAAACTGCTGCATATGCTGAATTCGAGGAAAAAGTTCCATAATAATCCTTCACCAGTGCCCCATAGTTAAGGGAAGTTGCACTGTGGCAATTTAGTGGCAAAGCTATCCATTCCTGAGCACGGGCCCCACTGGCCTAATGATAGGCCTGTGTGAAGTGCTCCAGTTCATCCCCTCTGTAGACAGCAGAGGCCCACGGGCATGAAGACGTCTTCTCTGGATTCTTTTCCAATGCCAAAACATATAGCACACCTGACGACAGCCTTCTGTTGACGTGTTTAGCAGATGTTTTAATCTTCCTCTGTGCTTATGTATTTTGCCTTGTCTCTCTTACCAGCCAGAAACAGATGTTTGAGAGTCCAGTGTGAATCCCACCTGTGAATAAAAAGATAAAATAAGGATAAGGTACAAAGAGATGGCACTTATTTAACTGACTGAACAGACTGATGGCAGACTTAGTTCTTTATTGTAAAAGCAATAAACAACAATGAACATCCAGCTTCAGTATATCCAGGTACTCTCGAACCACACACATTGCTCTTTTTAGAGTCAGAGGCAGGCCAAAGACCAATTGATTGAAGAAATATTCCAACCCTGAAATAGTCATTAAAAAGAAAAGGAGGGTGCACAAAGCATGCGCAGTCTTGACAGCATGGAAGTGAACCAGCAGTGAACCACAAACCAACAAACCAAGCCTTTTAAACAAAAGGGAATTGAAAATAAAATGAAGTATTGTAATATCTGTAGCACTGCAATACTTTAAGACTGACATATGGTAAAAAAAAAACTAAGCCTCTGGCTTCTTAGGTCTGTGCTATCAAAAGCAGTCCCTAAGCCATCTTCATAGAGGCCCACTTTGTAGACACTGTTAAAGATCTTGTGAGGAAAGAACATAAAGGCTTCATTAGAATTCTTTGACAAACACACTCCCCTGCTTCTCTTTCTAAAACAGCCAGTTTACTCATGAAAAAGATTACACACAAATGCCACACTTAAGCTGTATCCAAAATCACATCCACCCCCATTTAGAGAAAATATACTATATGGGCCTTTTCGTAGTGTTGTCCAAATTCTGAGTGAACAACTCATTCCCTACATTCCTTCACTACTTTTTACCCACAATGCACTATGATTTTAAGTGCACATACGATGAACACTCGCTTGAAATATTTCATGTTCCAATGCGAGATGGCCACCTGACCGGAATCAGCTTGAGGGCAATGACAGTAAACACCCCAAAAATGTTCATAAACTTGTTTGTTCTTGTTGACAGTTAATGTCTACTTTTTTTAAAAAAATAAAGAGATTAAATAAATGTGACCAACAGTGTAGTGTTTTTATTTGTTTTAAAACAAATATATTTATTAAATGTAACAAATAAATTTGACAAGCAGCTAGTTTGTGCTCTCTGCATTCTGTGTAGAATTCAAACTTAAAGCTGTACTATAACAGACATTAGTCTTCTACACCAACTGGGTCTTCAAACATTTAGACTGGAAGTAAATGATGCCTGTTATTGATTTCACTAACCGTCTGATGTTTATTGCACATAAAACTTGCAAGAGCTGGTAGAAATCACCAGCTCCAGTCTAACTGAATGAGTGCTTTGCAATTTCCAGGAATCAGGGCACAGTTTTTCCCCACTCTGCCTGCAAACAAAATTGTTAACAAGGTACCAGTTAATCAAAGCTCATAGAGTTGTCATACTCAGAAGCAAGTAAATGAGCACACCTGTACATTACAGTTTTAAGGTGTTTCGCATAGGATTTCAGATAGATTTATTTTTATAAAAACAAAACAGAAAGAAAGACAGAAAGATAACAACACTTGAGCATGGAAAGAAAGATTTTCAATGAATGACTTGAACTTCTTTTGTATTCCACAGAAAAATAATAGCATTAATAATAATAGAATAGAAATTGTAGCAACATGAGGGTAAGTAAATAATGACAGAATTTTTTCTGAAAACTTCTTTTAAACATCTTTGTTGCTCTCTCACTAATGAAAATTAAGTCAATAGTTGAGTCATTCAGGGACGAGAGACAAATTTATTCTAATACAGACATATAAGAAGCTAATTATTAGCCTGCATAAAGAAAATATTCTCTTCAGCCAAAGCAGCACACCGTTTCATTCTCTCTTTCATTTACTTTTCTAGTTCTCACTCCTTCTGGCCCCTTTGTTTTTCCTCCATTTTTTCTTCTCACAGCAGGCCTCATTAAAGCTGTCTTTTGTGCGTTTTAGCAGAGCAGCAGCACAGAACAAGGATTCATGATCTCAGCCACAACCTCACCTCATATAAACCCTGAAAATGACCATTCATGAGCATTCACAGCTGAATTCATGACCACACTGCCTTACAGATGCAATGTAATTTGATCTAAAGTGTAATTTTCACTTCTTTGATCTGATCATGGTTATTTGTGATAACAGAGATTATTGTGGACCATCCACAATATGGACCAGCAAAAATAAAAATGCAATAATTTAAGTATATTAAATTTAATTTATTATATATATAATAATTTATATATATATATTGCTATTATTGCCTGTAAAGGCAGTTACTGCTTTTTACAACAGAAACTAAAGGTACAGGGTATTACATCCATAAAGGTCAGCCAGTTTCTGAATGGCAAGGTTTACATCTGGGGCCCATGAAACTAGTTTGGTTTCCCCCTTTTCAGTAATTTGTATTTCTTTAACAAGAAATTACATTATCCAAATGCCCGTTCCATAGTTTCTTGATTTGGTATGGAAGCACTTGACTGACCTGCATAAAGTTCTGAACTTTATTTAACAGTTGAATGGTTTGGAAAGCAGTCTGCATTTCCATCAACCAACATCACTGTCTGACCTCATTTATGTTCATGTCTGACTGAGGGAAAATTATAATGGAAAAATATAGTGAAAAGTCTTCCTAGAACAGCGTAAGCTGTTAGAGGACCAACTCTCTATTAACGCTAATGGTTTTGAAATTAAATACTCAAAAGGTTCTTTTTTTATACTTTTGGCCATATTGGCTGTTATGTGTAAATATCACAGGTTCAAAGTAAATATAATGACACTGGGCTCATAGTTGTGCATGTCCTTGTTTATCATGGGCAGCGCTGAGTTTCTGAGTACAGACACACCAAAGAACTTGTTTATCGTAGAAGATAACACCCTTGAGTTCCTGCATCCCCAAACGGAGCATCTCCATGACATAGTGTGCTTTTATAGTGGGCCTTGACATAGTGGAAGTGAACTCAATATGACAGGAAGAATGTGGAACACAGCAAAGCAATGGGTTTTTAATGGCAATTTATTCAACTGATCAACACATGATCCACGTCATCTATTGGCCTGGGTGGATGTTTCTATTTCCAAGTCCGTGGGGGTGGCCAAAGTCGAAGATTTACACCGGCACTTCACAGAGAGGGTATGGATGCCCATACAAACATCCTATACATCTGACAGGAGTCTTCTTACCACATGAGTGGACCTCTCTGAGTTTCATGGCTAAACCGCATTTAGCCGACTTTGGATGATTAGTTTTACTCATTATGAAAATGGAGAGGAATGTTCCTGGAAGATTAGGTTTTAATTGTAAGGCAACACTTTTTATCTCAGCTTAATGCTGTAATTAGCATGCAGGGGTTGTTATGGAGAAAGCTGCTCACAGAACATAAACAAACACAGTTTGGAGAGAGCAAGACAACATCCACCCACAGTTTTTGAAACTCACTCCACTGGCATAAGCATAAGGAAGAAGGATGCAGCACAACATCTACTGGGAATCATTTTATTTCTCTCCTCTTGCCGCTCTCACACCGTATATTCGTTCCACTTTTAATTGCACTGTAACATTCACATGCTGAGAAGTCCTGTCACATCTGGTAGCAGTCTTCAATTGAGTGTCAGGATTCTGGGATGTGCAATGTTGGTAGCACAGGCATGTCATCCACAAATAGTGGAAATAATGCCTCAAACAGCTTATCCTCAGCAAGGATGCAGATCTTGTTACTTCTGCCAGGCGGAGCAATAAATCATGGTGGTCTGCTTATAGTTGGCCCAATTAGGAAGTAAGGGATAAAGGGATTGAGGAATCAGCAACTGGAAGCCTACAAATATTTGGGGAGAAACTGTGATAGTGGAGGAGTTCCCTTGTTAGTGGTCAGGCCAAGTCTTGTTACTGTGCACTAACTGCCAAAGGGGGCCTGCAGTGAGCTTTGTTTGTCTCAGCTTGAGTAATGAGTTTCAAAAGCTTTCACTGCAAGAGAGAACCTGGCCCCCGCAACAACAATACGTTCATAAAGAAAGGATTAAAGGTTCATTGGCTACTGCTCCTTCACACGGTGACCAGGATGCACATTTAACCCTTTAGAGCCCCAGGGGATAAAATGAGAAGAATGGCAGAACCAATGAAAGGATGGGAAATATGCATGCTGCAAAAAATGAAAGTTAACAAATTCAGTGTAATGCTGCAAAATGTGGTATGAAGTGCATAATTATTATTCAGAGTGTGAGATTTAGAAAGAAATGGAGTGAAGCTATTAGAGTATTTAACTTTAATAGATTTAAGAGAGCACACAATTGTCACACAGAAACAAAGGCTGAACAAATCACTATGGCTTTTATTATAATTGTCTGATTTTCTTTCTAAACGGCACTCTGTGTGGAAAAGTGGTTTTAATTCTAGTAGTTTAAATACATGTATACATACATGTTACTAGATCATCATTTTTGTGTCACTTTAACACCATTCCTGTTGGATTTAGGTTAACGTTAAACAAACTGTGATTGTTTGAAAATGTTGCTCCTGGACCAAAAAAGATCACACCTTACTCTGCACTATAAAACACTAATTTAATTATAATCTTAGCTACAAAATGTCACTCTTGTTCTATTTTCTATGAAGTCTAAAGAAGCATATTCAGTGACCTACTTCTATGGTGCTTTACAAAATAATGCAATTTCCCTCCTAAATCTGTCCAAGGCTCCAAACAGTTTTGGAAACATAAATAAACCCTTTATATATTTATATAAAAACCTGGAGATTATACTCCAGGTTTTTACTGCAGAAGAAATGAGCAATTACATCTTAATCAAGGCGTATTAAGGCTATTAGATGTTAATTAAATTGAACAATAGAGAAGGGGTCATAAGTATTCGCACTCTGGTGAAGATATCAGAGAAGAATGAATGTCCAACCTACAGAAACAAGCTAATGAGCCCTCTGCCACAACAAAAAAGCCTTTGAAAAAAGATCTGCACTGATAATCATGCTCAAGTGGCAACAGCTCCTTGTCTGAATGTAATGACTGCATTTATTGTGCGCTGGTTTTCTTATCAGGTACGAAACTACACATCTGCTGCATGTTGCCTGCTCACCAATATATCAAAACTAAGATATACTGGCCCGATATACTAGGCAAAACTAAGGGCGCATGTATACTCATAATTGACGTATCATATTGCTTGCTAACCTTGTCATCATATTTCATTCCTCCTCTTTTTCTCTAACCCGTTTGCTTTATCTCTCGCTCATCCTCCCAGGCGCCGCCCCTGGCCCAGGCTTAAGCTCAAGCACAGGAAGTACAGAGGGGTCAGTTGTTCCTTCATAGCAAAGGAAAACAAGCAGAGAACAGACGCTTCAAACAGAGAGGAACATGGGAGGGTCAGTGTCAGTACTCTAAATGCAACAGTCTCTCATGACTTTGGCTTGTTGCTCTTACACTGCGCTGTAATACATGACTTGATAAAAAAGAAGGCGAAAATAAAAGCAATCAATTTCATTTAAATCTGAGTTTTTGTCCTAACCAGGCAGTGTTGTGAAATTATGTGTGAAAGAACAGTTTGCCAGTCGCTTTGTTTCTTTGGCATTGCTTTGTGTCTCTCTGTGAAGTGAATTTGCAAAGTTAGTTACAAAGCTTCATCAGATGCCATTTATTAATAAACTGCACTACACACACAAATTGTCTATTACAATAGCACCACAAAGCATTTGGACAATTAAAATCACACTTTAAAATTTATGAATGTTACAGTGTCGTAATTGCATTGTAAAATATTAATCCACGTGGCATTTTTTTTATTTTAAGAATTTCCGATTTCCTTGAAATACATTACAGAATCCTAACAGTTGGTAGCATCACCCATGTGACTCGTCTCAAACCGACTCCACTTAAACTTACACTGTTAGTTAAAAGTAGTTAAAAGCCAGTTAGTTTACACTAGAACTACCGGAATTTCATTCTGACCGCTTAGACTGTACCGAATGTCATTTTTTGTCATGTCATATTTCGAAGAGCTTCGTTCTAAGTTTCTGTTGAGGTTTTAGACTGAAGCGTTGAATGTCTGTCATCATATTTTATGAAGTCATCGCCAAAAAAAAAAAACTATCTTTTTTGTAATATAGCCTATAATTGTGTACGAGCTACTAGACCACAGTGAAAATGTTGTTTTTAAAAATCTAAATGCCAACAAATATGGATTGAAGCAGAATATTTTGGTAGATAAAAACGTGTTGTAAATTTAGGAAATTATTACATCCATCTTTCTTCAATACATTCTGACTTTTGGACTTCACAAAGCTCTGGATTTATTGGAAATGTATCACACAAATCGAAAACAAATATGCAGCTACCATTCAAAATCCATGAATAAATGGATCTGTTATGTAGGTAATAATAAACATCAGGAAACGAAATTAAAATTCTTATGAATGGCAAAATTTTAGTTCATCATCACCAGAACCTGCAATTGTAGGTGTTTACATGTACAAACTCGCAGTAGATCAATATTCTGTTAATTTCTTTGTAAAATAAAAAAAACAAATGGTATGAGATTACTACTAATGGCATATAAAAACAACTAGAAAAAGTTTATAGGCAACAGTAACGCGCATCTTCAGCAGCAGGAAAAAGTAGTGAACACTGTAATCCATACAGTGAACTTGACTATTATGGCCATTCAAGGTAGAAACACTTAGAACTCTTTTGTGTTTTGTAATTTCAATAAAATAACAATGTTAGAATGAAATACGCACATTTAGGAAAAGTCAGGGTATTATAGTTATACAGGTTTTATTTCAACAAAGTTATTACATTGCAAAATTTTAAAACGGTCAAAACAACTGCCTTGGTAGTTCTAGTGTTAATAGTAATTGCATTAATAGCAAAGAAATGTTTGTTCTTAGTAAAGATCTACAGTAGCATCATTTGTTTGTCACTTGGTTGAACATGTTATTATCTAATACAGTAAAATCCATGTATTTTAATGTGTGGCTTAAGTGTTCAAATAATATTTGCAGCCAATGGATAGTCACTTATTTATCAGACAATTGGATGGAAGTAGAAGATTAGATGCAGAACCTAATGAAGACTGGCGCCCAGAAGGCAGTAACTTGAGCCTGGCTTCTTGTATCACAGCGCCTTGCCACTTTAGTGACAGTAGTATGGACATCTAGATGACACATTTTACCAGGATAGACACACTAGTGTCCAGTCCGGGAATGCACAGCATTGCTGACTCACACTCAAGCCCCTTCCACAGCACATATAAGTGCTTTTCGCAGGTCACCACATCCACAACTATTACTGATAATGAAGCTCTGCTGAAGCAGGGGCTGCCAGATGAGCAGTGCTGGTCTTTCCCACAGGCTGAATAGTGAGAACTAGTAACTAAGGATGGGTTTTAGTCCTTCAGCTGTCCAGAAACTTTCACGATTATTCACGGTGACTCTATCGCAGATGAAAAAAAGGGGGCCACTTTATGGAAAGCACATTGGGGTGGGGAAGGGGACTGATCATGATAAAGCAAAACTGTGAGAAGACAAAACATATTGTGGCAGACGTGATTTTTTTCTATTTCAAAGGTTTTTTCTTTAGACTAAAACTCAAAATTCAAAATGAGGTAAGAATATAATGAACTAAATCTTTCAATATCAGTGGTGATGGGACATTGCCAAGTCAAGAGTTTGTGTAAGTAATCTTTTGACATAGGAATGACATAGGAATCAGTTAACCAGTAATAACGTTTTCATTATGAGAATGATTTCATTAAACATCTTAAAGAGGCACTGGGCACTGACAGGCAACAGTGCAGCATGACAGCTCCTAAAAATTACTATCAGGTACAAACCTTCAGCTTGGGAAAAATAAAGCACATATGGTTTTATATGAGTAGCAAAAGATAAAAGTATAGCAGCTCAAATATCTGTTCCACAAAACCACTTTATTAAACAAAGGACATGAACATCCACTCATCATAGTTTTGTACACTGACCAAACCTGAGAAATTCAGGCACAGTAAGATTTCATTAAACATGTCCAAATACTTCATGCACAAAACCCAAACACTTAGCGTAATGATCTAGAGCCTTCACAGCAGCTTTTTATTTTCTTTCTTTACACGGAACATAAATCAAGAACCATCAAAAAAACACACAGTCTTCATGGAATGTGCATGTAAAAAATTCCATAAACTTGTTAAGAGACAAGGAACAACATATGGGAGACTTGAATAGCCCACAAAATTAGCTACATTAGATTTAAATGACACTCTGCAAACATATTGCAAACAAGAAGACAGGTTTCTCACTTATCCCATCCCTTTGTGTTTTCCATTGTTTTCCAACACAAACACACCACTGGTTAAGGTTCTGTGAATATGTGCAGGAACACATGACCAACAGCAGTTGTGCTCTTCATTTGAGTCTTTTCCTCCCCATTATATTACACCTATTGTGAAATAACCAACATCATGTCAACAGTGACCAAATGAACTTACAAAACAGACAGTAAAAGCAGACTAACTATGATTTAACTATGGCGTCTGAGAAAGTCAGTGGTAACTGCAGAAGGATGTGTGGTCTACAGAGCTAGGAAACTAGGAGTCAGGTTTCACATGAGAGCTTCAGTATCCAGATGAATCTCAGAAGAGCCTGGTTTGCAGTCAAGAACATCTCAAGTCTTTTCCCAAAACACTCCATTAAGCAAAGCTCATCAGAAAGCACTGCTGACCAGATCAAATAGTTAAATTACTGTTCACACATACGTGCAATACAGTTTATGTTAATCTATGTATTTATGCATTGATCTCAATGTTTACAATGATCTATATATACCATATATATATGGTCACAAAACTATTGAGATGCTTGTGGCCAATAACAGATCAACGGACTTTTGTTCTGAAACATTATTTGATCATTGTAACAATTAGCTGCAGTAATACAGTAACAATGTGGTTTCAATGTGTGGTCACAGGTGAATATATGTGAAATCTGGTCAGTCTTCTTGAATTCTAACAGTGACCTCAGTGACCGGGATGACCAGCAGTCAATGCAATATATATAAAAATTAGAGACGGAGAGAGAAAATGAGCAGGTAAACGGATAAATGCAAAACAATTAGGAGATAAGCCATTTTAAATTAACCTTTAACACCATCATTAACATGTAACATTCCAGCACCTCACAGCCCAAATCCCAAAAGGTTTGCCGATCCTCATTTAACATTTCCATAAAGAGCTTCTATAAATAATCCCTTCCAAACTGGTCCACGGTGTCTGATAGGAATAGGTCAGGAAGTCATTTAGTCAGGTTGACTAGTTTGCTTTCTAGTTTGTTGACTAGTAGGCAGTTTTCTAAAAGCTGTCTAAAATAATACTTGTACTTAAATGAAATAGTTTTAGAAAAGCAATTTTAGTGTGCTGACAGCATGCTGTGCTTTAGGCTATAGATTGTCAGCACTTTAAAGGGCTTTAAAGTTAACTGATCTTTCAGTCAACCCACAGATGAGTTGATTATGAAAATATGCAGTTCTCCCCATCTCTAGTATCTGATGGACCATTTAATATTGTGACCTAGACGGTGCACAGGCATGGCTGGAAAATCTTGCTCTGGTTGAACATTTCTTCCCATATTGGCAATTAGGCCCCTATTTTTGCTTTCAGATCGAGTCAGACATCTATTTCTACACAAGACACGGAAATAGCCTTCTGGAAAGTTAGTGAAAATCAGCAAAAGGCCAAAGGAGTAGGATTACAACATTTAAAAGCCACTTGACCAAGACCCGCAGTGAAAAAAAAATCTATTCCAATGTCACCACTGCAAATGGGCCATTAACAATTCATTGAATTCTTGATGACCGTCTGCCTCATTGGGGAAAAAAGGTCAGGAAAATGTGACTTGAATGCTGCACAAAATTCATATATGTTCAGTTCAGTTTGTGGAGATTTTTTAAACAAGATTTCATTGTCTTCAAGTTGTGAGACATCCTAAAGGAAGGTTCTGCAGGCTATATTTTGATACTGATTCACTCTCTGATATAACTCAAGCATGATGGGGAGAAGCAATGTGTATTTGGAGGCAACATCAAATAAAATCCAGCTTGGCCTATTCAGCCTTTGTACTTTTTGGCAGTAATTTTTATGCGGTAGACTAATAGTATATATATAGGCTATAAACATACAGGCTAGTATGTTTTAGATTTGAGTTTTACAGTATGTGAAATGTATGCTACAATGTGACGTAACTATCCACCTATGTGTTGCTATTAGGAAAGCAAATTGCCACCTGTCAGATTACTACATTTTATAGCGTCATTTCCAGACATAGGTGGAGATAAAGGGGCAGAACTTTAAAAACTAAAAATGTGAGGTGTGGACTAAAAAGGCTGAGAACCCCTGCACTTGATAAGAGGAACAGAAAGTGTATTATTAAAGGAAAGAAGGGACTGATACCAACATCATCTCCAACTGAATTTTCTGTAAGCTGTACTAGACCTCAAACGCTACATAGAAAAACCAACAAGCTAAAAAAAAACACCCAAAGATACTCCGTCCTTCAAGAACAATATGGAAAATAAGGTTTGATTTTCTGTGCCATGTTCAAATCGTGAAACAATGAGTCATACCTTTTCTTATCCAGTACTTCCTGAAGTTTTTCAAAGAGCTGGACCTTATAAGGCTGAGAGTTTTCTTTCCTCCAAAGAGTACAGCCTTAATAAATAATCACTCTCTTTGGGCTCACGTCAGCACTGGGCTTGCTACAGTTCATGTCAGTGCACAAAGACTGTCTGACAAGCAATCCAAGAATCTCTGTTAAAAATAACAAAGGCACCAAAAAAAAATCACCTAGGTCAAGTAACAAACCACAGTTACAATAAACACTGTTCAGAACAGTTAAGTCGCACAATCAATTTAATTGCCTACCACAGAAGGCAGGGTGTTGTAAACAAGAACAATACCTAGTTCAGGTGGACAACAAGTAAACAGATTTTCAGCATCTCTCAAAGTCTCTTTCCATAAACTACAGCTATCCAGCAACAAAATTAATAAAGTCATTAGTGGTGCAGCACCAGTTCACTTTCTATCTGCCTTTAGATAAGAGGATCTAGGAAAACAATGGAAAGGCAGAATCTGGCCAGTTCACAATTAAATAGCACAAGCTGATTACCTAAATGAAAGAGATGAGGACTGGAGTGGAATGGAATGGCTTAACACTTAGCAATTAGATAGAGAGGCAAATGTAGCGTGGTATACACACTTGATAGTATATAGTATATACACACTTGATATATACATACTCATACAACAGTTAGATTGGGTCCTCAGATCTGACTGGACAAGGGACCAAGAGCTCCAAGAGTTCCAAGAGTGCTTTAGTATCACTTCAAAGATTTCTGTGGGGGAATAATACAAAGTTATTCATTTTCTCAGAGGCATGTCACACCAAATGTAGATAATCACACGCTCAGATGCTCTCTCACTGTTACTCTCTAACATGCATAACATTAATATATTTCCTATAGGCTAAAGATTGTGTACATGTGACAGTGAGTGAGATGTAGTTTTTGACTTTAATATACAAAAAGATTCATGTACAAACGCCTCCCATACCCAATTTACTGTAAATTGATTTGTTCAAGAGAGAGCACTTAAATCAGTATTCAGAGAATTCAATTGAGAATTGTTCTGCTACATCAATCTAATGAGAATCAGCTAATGTTTTATTCAATTCGTTCTTTTGTTATAGAGAACATAAGCTAAATCTTCCCCATTCAGATGAAAACTATACACTGTTCTTTCAGGTGACGGTTCCAGTAAATGAAACAGAGGTACTTCAGTCTTGAATAAGCGACTCTTTTATCAGCTCATTGCTTACCTGCACCAAAACAGCAAAAGGACTTCAAATACTTGAGCCAGTTCCCCACAGACAGGTGCAACAATCAAATAAAAGTAGATTGGATTACCACACTACATCATTACTGGGGAAGAGACATTTTGAAGCATTGTGATATTTTAATGCTATGCTGATGTTCCCATGCCAAGATTCAATATTTCAAGTTACAATTTCCACAAATGTAAGCTTCCAAAAAGATAATTCTCCATAGGAATTAAAAACAAACAAATCTTCAATTAAGAGTTCCAAGTCTGGAACCAAACCAATATGAAAAATACAATTCTAAAAACATGTTTTTTTGCATTTTTAATATATATATATATATATATATGTATATATATATATATGTATATATATATATATATATGTATATATATATATATATATGTATATATATATATATGTATATATATATATATATGTATATATGTATATATATGTATATATGTATATATATGTATATATGTATATATATATATATGTATATATGTATATATGTATATATGTATATATATATGTATATATGTATATATATATGTATATATGTATATATGTATATATGTATATATGTATATATGTATATATATATATACTGTTGTGCTCTGTTGCATTGAAGAAGGGGTCTTGCCAAGGCGTGATAAGACAGAGAGAGAGGTGTACGTGTGTGTAAACAGACAGAACAAATTCCCAGCATCCTGGATTCCTTGCCCCTATTCGAAACAATAACGCTGTTCAACAGCTGACCTGAATTTGTCTGGCTCACTACGTGGTTGCAACAACCGTGCAACCCTTATCCTTTTCATTACCTGCACACTCACACCATTATAAATCTTGCATATTTTGAATAAAAATGCTTTGTCTAGACACATTTCTTGTACACTGTTTATATAAGATATCTGGGGTATTTCCAGGGTTACTCCAGACGATTCTTGGGCTTTTCACTTGTTTCACTTGATTTTTTAGGGCTTGTCACTTGAAAAATGCATCTTAAGTTACCTTAACTTACAATTTGTACAGACATCTCATCCACTTGTTTCTCCAGAAAATCAGACTGATAAAGTGCTCCAAAAGTGCTCCAAATGTCACATGTGGTTGACACTATGTAAGCTGATCATCTCTTCTTCCTCAGTCTGCAAATACTGTGATAAACAAACATCTCAACTCTTCTTCAGGACAAACGTTTTCCTCTTTGGCAGACTCTATCTAGAGACAGGAGCTCACTACATTCTCAGTAACCTGCATCTGACCCAGCCTTCTCTCAGACTCTCAGCATGAACAAAAGACTATGTTTTGCACACACTCGCAGAGCTATTGGTTGCACCATCATCCTAGTTAAAACAAAAATACTCTTGGAGTCACAGCCTTGCGGTTACAGTAGTACACTTGCTCTGACATGCGGGCAGGACACTTTTGAATTAAGCTCATTAAGTTCCCTACCCTCTATTTCCTGATTTCTCACACCGTACAAAGAGGATAGAAATTAACAGACAGCATTTCAGACATACCTTGACTGTTTTTGCACCTTTACTCCATTGCACTTTTCAGCACCTCAAATACAACACACTCTATGCTGGGCAAGCAAAATGGTCATTTTGAATGGTCATCGCTCTCTAAGACCTACTTAGGCTGAGGGTAAAATCAAACACATAGATGGTTGTGAAAGTCTAAAATGTAATTAGTGAAAACAAGAAGCATGAGAATGTCTGCCCTTAACACGAATTCTTTCAAAATAAAATCGGCCATTAAAAGCCCATTAGTGCTGTGCTGTAACTCCTAATTTACCTCTGAGAAACTAGATAGTTTAACGTGACGTCAATATAATCTGTTATTGTCCACTAAAGGTTTTACAAAAAGCAGTAAATTTACAGACAAAACATCTCATAGACACTGCTTTATTTATGGCCACATCAGTGTCTGGCTGTGAGAGCAATTGGATATCAGTTATCACTAGTGCTCCAGGAATTCTGGACAGCCATTATTCCACACTGGATTATTTAGGGGACCTGGGACCATTTCCTGATAGATCTTAACAGCTATAGATAGAAACTGGAGAACTGTAAAAATATACAGCTGGCATGTAAAATAAACACTGCAATCTTGCTCTCTGATAAGGCTTATCACTGCCCAGTTGCTCTCAACAGACATTCATCAGTACGTCAAAAAGGTCTATATATAAGCCTCTTTTTATTGTTTAATATGAATTGAACTTTAGCCAACAATTGGCTTTTCCAGCCTTTTCCCAGGAGGGCTATCTGTTTTAATTTGATGACATCATCCTGCAATCCCAAAACAAACAGTTTCAACAACAAGAGACTCCACCCTAGCTTTAACCCCTTTGAAAACAACAAGAAAGCAATGCAGAGATGAAAACAAAAAATAAATAATGCATACCGATCAAAGATAATAGTTACTTGACATTGCTGTTCAACAGTAATTCACAGGGCCTGACGCATAATAAACTATTACATTTTTTATTATACTATTGTATTTATTATATTACATGGCCGAGGGCAAGGAATGGCTAGTAGAACTTATAAAGCACCTGCTCTGAATGACACTAATAGGTCAGTCATGACATCTCATACATCTGCTTTATTTCCTCCCTTTGGTCTTGGTGGATCTCTGAAATACTAAATTAGCCCATTTTCACAGATGTCATGTCTCACGGCCATTCCTTTTTGGTAGATCACTCCCAGTCTCTATCTTGCTGCTGCTGTTTGATGGATATGTCAGGGGCATACTGCATTATTCAAATATTATTGCACTAATTATTATTGCACCAATGCTTAGTTCCAGATGCTATTAATGTGAGTGATGAAATTAAGACTCAGATAATGTTCATAAAGCATCTGTTTTTCATACCTTGGTGACATGGATTTATGACAAGGATTTATCCAATACTGAAAAAGCTAATCTAATACTGTTTAATAAATTTTAAAAAAGCACAGTTGCTAAAACAATTTTTAACAAGAGATCTCAGGCAAACCGTCAATATTTCAGGATGAGAATTGTTTGTCATATTTAATCCTTGTTTTTCTCAAACCAGGTTCTAACCAACCAGGTTGTTGTAAGTTTCCAGTAATTAGCAATTTGTCTGTCTACAGTGAAAGCCAAAAACCTGTGGGACATGGCATAACAGAAGCCAATTAATATATGTGGTGTAAAATACTGCAACAAGATTACACAATGGGCGGGGATGTCTGGCACAAAGCTACAGAAATACAAACCAATCAACAAAATGTTTTGTTGCTCACAGCAGTTATTGAGGACAAAAACTCAGACTTACATGGAAGAGAATGCTTTTATTGGTTGAGGCTCAATTGCGTCACATCTGGTTAGACTGCAGTGTTAATCTAATCTGCTTCTAATGTAATGACAGAGAAGCTGGTAGAGGTAATTAGCAGCTAATAGTCTCTTGTGGTCATGATGAGCAGGCGGAGTGGAAGCAAGAGTGTGAGACCTGGTGCGGTGTGCATGACAGCTGTGTTTGCTCCAGATCATCTGACTCCTGGGATGGAGCCCCAGCTTCCCTGCTGCAGTACAGCTGGGGTGACATAAGACAAGGCTGGCCAAAAATTGTTTCTGTGTCTGAGGCTAGAAAAAAATCAAAAAACAATTACTTACACAAAATCTTCAGGCCAGTCTGCAGCTAAAATTAAGATGATCTACAATACCTGGAGAAAGCTAACAGTTCCATTCAACTTAATGGCAGCTGCTTAGCTGATACCTGCAGTCCTGGAAGTATGCGACTTGCATGCCGTCATCTTTGCTCACTGGTCTCAGTTCCACAAACATTTTTTTCTCTGCCAATCATCTGAGTTATAAATAAATTTCAAACTGAGTTACCCTGGATCTGCAGAGCCTTACGAACAACTGGGGATTGGTAAGCTACAAAATTCTAAAATGTAACTAAATATTGGGAATTTAAAAAAAAAATTATTTAGCAAAAAATGTATTTCTTCACAATACGCAGATACTTTTAAATGGCCATCACTGGAGAAATAAACCTTTTCCCCACATAATAGTGTAGTTACAGCATCTATAAACTGGGACTAACTTTTAAATCCAAACCCTGAAATCTTATCTGAATCCATGTGAAAGATGCTGGAGGTGCTGAGACACTCCAGTGAAGCCATTAACATCGACAGTAACGATCAGTAACAAACTCATGTGACGTGCAGATTTATGCATGATAATACACCCTAGAATCCATTATATTAACAGAATCTTGCGTGACAGACCTAAGTGAAGCTTAACTGACTGTGTAGTCTGTGCAGTAATTTTAAAATGCAATGCCCTGATGTGCCTGATCGAAGGCGTCTGGATGATTTTCTTTTGGGATTCTCAGAGGAAGACAATACGAGCTCCAACAACATGAGAAAAACACAGTTATGTTTAGATTTAAAATGAGTGTGATTTGCTTGAACACCATTTAACAAGTATAATAAAAACACCATTTAACAAGTATAACTTGACCATACATGTTGTCTGATTATTAAGAATAACCAGTGCAAGTCTGCACATGTAAGCACACTTCAGTAAAAGCTTTAAATCC
This sequence comes from Chromobotia macracanthus, assembly GCA_036877525.1. Taxonomy (NCBI): domain Eukaryota; kingdom Metazoa; phylum Chordata; class Actinopteri; order Cypriniformes; family Botiidae; genus Chromobotia; species Chromobotia macracanthus. Next base: position 4,092,512 of record JAZGTH010000013.1, read on the forward strand.
AATAGAACCATTAAGCTTTCTAATCCTGGAAAGCTCTAGCCTGATTTGATGAGATACATATGTCTTCATTACAGAACCCATTACTGTCAATTCTCTGTTTCACCTAATGAGGATATATCACAATCAAAAACAATTAAGCACTTTCAATAACATTATTTTTTAGCTTTACTCATGGAATCCACTGGTAATGAACTTTTGGAAGAAAGCTGTGCGGTCTTTGTTCTGAACAGAAGCTGTGATTAAACAAATATCTGTCTATCAAAGGTCATGCTGTGCAGATTGTATTAAGCTGACTGGCGATTTTTAAATATGGGCCTGGGTGGGTTTCCCTTAGTTGCTGTATGCTGAGGGCCCTAATGAGGTGAGGAAAAGATTAATATAAATGGCAGCATATGTGGGCTACAGGGCTCTCACATATAGAACCTGCAATGTGGAGCTGGTGTTATGTTTTATTATGAGACCCGAGACTGTTAGAATGCGAGCCCAACAGCTCTCTAATGCTGCTGATATAGGGTGGAGCTACATTTTACAAGCTTCTTTGCATGATGTGCAACAATAAATATTCTAGAGAGCTAAATCTGGGCCAAATATGAGGGGGCTGGTTCACACTTTAAAATGGTTCTTCAGTTCACTGTTAACAACTTAGCTTGGGTCCTTCAAAAACTACCTTATATACTAATCAGATATGCAGCAGCTTAGTTACATGCTGTTTTACTGATGCTTTATCTCTAAAGTGATTTACAGTACAGTAATTGCAGGCAGTGTTATCCTGGAGTGACTTGTCCTGATGTGCCCTCATGAAGGGCTCAAGCATGATAGAAAAGCGTTCCGATTTCCCTGTAAAGGCTCTTAAGACAAAAGCAACTTCAGTTTAGCAATGGGGATTCAGCTTCTACCACCACTGAACAATATGCACACAGCCATTTGAGGATGAATAGTTCAGGATAACATTTGGCTTTCAATTCACAGAAAGAATGCTTTAGTGTTCAGATATATCAAGCTTGAGAATGGAGTTTGCTGCAGTGGGTAATTATGTATAACCTGTGGGCCAGAAGGAGAAACAGTTAGGGAATACTAACCACTGCCAGACCAATTTGGTTTACTAGCTCCACTTCACTTACTTTTTGCTGCCGCCCTGTTACTATTTAATGAAAGGCAAAGTGTTTGTAGTTTATTCTTAGTTTTGTCTTCGTGCATGTGATCCTCAGATCAGGTCTGGATAGTCGAGACTTTGCCGTGTAAGAGACAGCACACAGGCTTCACACATCCATCCTCAGCTGTCTCACAGAGACAGAGTGGTTCCACTTCCCTAACGTCACAACCCACTCTTGAAGACAGCTCAGTTTTAAAGTGCACTTTGTAACAGAGAAGTGTGCTTGCCTCCAGTAAATCTGTGCTGCTCAGACCTCAAAAGTCAAATGAAGAACTGTTCAATCCGCTTCAGTTAGTGTCAGTACTCAGTACCAGTAAACACAACTCAGTTGTCCCAGGTCACATGTCACTCGTTTAGGAGTATCAGAGTTATCCACAGGGAACAAGTACATTTACACAAATACCAATTAAACCAGAAAACATCACAGTTTATATAACCAAGTTAAAAACTATGACAAACAGCAGGATTTACATAGCCACAAAAAAGATGGATATGAAATGCCACATGACAATGCAATAAATCAATGATTCATTTTTTGGTTCGTATATAATCTGAATGAGCCGTCTGACTGAAATGAATCAGACTTGCAAATGCTTATGAGAGAAAGAACAGTGTAGGCGAGCACAGTTTCTACGCCACTACTTGTTGAAAAGAGTAGCTACTGGAAAAGCAGCACTATTTTGACACAGGCTTACTTACTGTCACTCTACTAAAAAATGAAGCTAAGTTTGTAGCATCGCTATATTTAGTTAGTTACACCCCAACAATGACTCAATGATTCAAAAATAGTGAGACTGGTTAAAACTGGAAGAGCAGGTCACTCCTCAAGTTCTGCATCTGGAGCTGGGGTCTCTCAGAGGACTATATACTTTTTCTGAAATTCTGAATGATTTAAGGAGAAGGGAAATTGCATGACGTGCACACTCTGTACAGACTGTTATTTATCAGTCTGAAAGGCTCTATCACCCTCAACACCTCTGTTAAGTGCACTCTCCTGACCAATTAAAAAATAGTGGTGACTCATATAGTAAATAATAAATAGGGAAGGACAAAACATTCAGACAAATGAATGAATGTATGAAAACATTAGAAGTTGGAACACAAGTTGGTGATACAATATTATGTCGATATTTGGGAATGATATGATATTGAAAAACTTCAGCTTTATACAGTATTCAGTGTAAGTATATGTTTGGCATCTCATTAACCTCCTTTATCACAAAAAATATAGTGACATATGCAGATAAAAATATGGATTATTGGCACGAGAATATCATGAGGTTACTAACGAGGTTACTAATACAGTATCATGAAGTAAAAAATTGTAATGCTTTACATATATATTTACCCTCACATGCATGTCATTCTCTCTGCTAACAATCAAAAACAACAATAACTGGCTTTAGCACTGGTTACATAAAACCATTAAATACAAAAATCATGTAATTTGCCAACTATGTTTCAGGGAGAAATAATAGCAGAGAAAAATCCCCCACAAAACCCATGGGGCCTCATGGACACGAGCCTCAGGCACATCACAACACTGTGGGCTGCTTGAACTCGGCTCAATCAGAAATGACAGTCATAGTCAGAGTCTTCAAACAGATGGTTGTTTTCATAAATTCATTCCTTTGCGATGGGTTTACTCCTATTATGTACAATATTGCACAGCCACACAGTGCAGAGACCTCTGGACGTACTTTTGTTAAGAATCATACGTTAAGGTCTAGACACGTCTAAGTGAAAACAGCTGGATTTTTTTTCAGCATTTCTATGGCCGCAAGATATCTGTTCAGTCTTTCTTTAAAATAAATGTTTGGTCTTTGAGCTGGCACTGTTTTTCAAGATCCATGTTCTCCATAGTGTTCCAACCCAACAAATTAAGTGAACGTTATGCAGGCTGTGCTATAAACCTGTAATTAAAACTGTCAAAGGAAATCTCTGCAGTTGAAGAACAGAACACAACATGTGGTTTATCAAAGCCATCAGCCATGATTTATGACACAGTAATAGGGTCACATGTTGAAATAATACAGGGTCATTAATTGGCAGGTATTTCTTAGTCTGTACATTTTAATTAATAAACTATTTCAATACCTGATTTATTATCCTCACTGAGACAACCAGTGCAACTATCAGGGAACTGATGGGAGAGTCTGCCTGTCTGTCTGTCTGCCTGTCTGTCTGTCTGTCTGTCTGTCTGTCTGTCTGTCTGCCTGCCTGCCTGTCCCCCTGCCTGTCTTTAAAACACTGGATTTGCAGGTTTCGCTGTGCAGACACATTAATCTGAATTTGATCCAGTGCTTTGTCTGCTTTGGCTGACTTCATTTTTAAAGGGAACTACAACAAGAGGGAGTGGTGATTGTATTTTCCCATAAAGAGAAATAATCCACAGAATAAAATGTTGGGAGGTTTCCTGGGTCAGTCTTACCTCACTGTTTAAGAATGTCCCGTGAGGCCGAGGGCAGATTGTTAGCTTGTTTTACCACCGCAGTAAGTATGACTCATGTATGTTTCTGAGCACTGGCTACACTGAAGTGGACTATGCAGAGTTGTACACAAAGCCGTGTTGATTTACAGGTTAAGAGCATGGCCGACTTTCTACATCTGCTGAGTTTATCTTTTCATCTGATTGAAACAAGCTACACAGAGCAGGAAAGTGAGTACAATTGAGGGCTACAGGCTGTGTGATTACTGTCATGTTTCAGTTTACTGAATGGTATTTAGAAGGTCCCCTGTCAGAAATGTTACATTAACTTACTTGTAAAACAAAGGAAAAATCGATGATTACTCAGCCTGAGCAGGAACACAGGTGTTCGGTATGGTGCCTTGGGGGCTCAGTGTTATAGTGGTAATAGCTCAGCCTTCTGCAGATATTTCGTTTGTAGAACGCCAGTAAAAAAAAATACCACATGCTTACGAGTCAGATTGGGCAAGAGAAACAAACAGGCACCATCTGTCAACAATCACATGGTTTTAGTTTTAGCTACCTGCTCCTTCTATTTATTACCTGTTTGTTAGGAGTCCGGCTCTGGCACTGCACGGCTTTCACAGTCCAAAGGAATTCTCTCTGCTACCTGTGGAATGAAGAGCACACAAATGAATTAACATAAAGCATTCTCTTAATGTTCAAGTTAACATTGACATTGTCAGTACAGAAAAAGGCCTTTTTGTTTAAATGAAAGACAGACATACTGTACATGACTTAACTCCCCCTTTTCTCTGCCTTTCTGTAGCAGAATAATTGAATGTTACACTTGAGACTTGTGAAGTTTTCCCCTAAAAATGACTAATTCAAACCACAATGCAGTGCCATATGACACCATGAAACAGAATATGAAGCATTTTGTTCCATAAAGGTCCTGCTCTTACAGTAAGTGAATCACTGGCACCAGTCTGCAATGTAATCATTGAACTAGATGCCTACTCAAAATAATTAGAAATACTGATGTCCAGTCTCTTACATCATGGAAAACGTAGTATAGACCCGCAAACAGTTTACAGCTATCCAATTTCCCCACATCTGATCTTGCCATCTTATGTTCTACTAAACTTAAATGAGTAATAAAGAACATGGAAACCAAACAAGCTGTGTTTATTGTATGCAAATATATGTTCGCACTGTATGTAAATCTTTTCTCACTGAACTATACTTAAACAACAAGCTCCAAAGGAACATTTACAGGTAAAAGTTTAATTACAAGTTAGTATATTACCATGTTCATGCAGCTAGTAGGGCATCAGTAAGTGATGAGGTTGTTTTTGCAACAACTGTTTCCATTTCCAAATGCTTTTCTTAGTTACTTAGCACTGAGGTATTCTACTGTAAATCACCTGACACACTTACTTATTACATCATTAATGTTAATGGTATATAAAATTATTGCAATTGCTAGTTCAGTGCTTCATTATAGCATCATCAAGACCGGATGGATGCATTAAAAAAACTGCCTAAAAACTCCACAGTGACATTTAAGTACTCACTTACGCAAAGCTGATATATTTAGCTGTTTGCATATTCCACTTCCCAAAATTAGTATGTTTCAATGTGAGCACATTTCAATGCACGTACATTACTTAAAGGGACAGTACAGACCATAGCAAAGACCATAGCTCAGACCATGACTCAAAAAAGATAAAAGATCATGATTGAGTAGGTGCAAGACTTCTGTGGTCCAGGATATATTTTTCTTGGCCAGGGTCTAAATCCTAGAGCTTTGAAGGACTGTTTTTCTTGGCCTCTGGACCTCTGGCTTGTTTATCACTGTCAAAAAGCTGTCCAGACCTATGTCCACTCCTGAAGTTTAACCCAAGGTTATATACGCTACATGGTTGAATCTTACAAAACATGCCTATGTTTTACTTTGTGACATTTTGTTCATGACAATTAAGACCCCCAACACACACATTTCTGAAATGTAGTAATTTTATTTATAAAGTAAAAATAAAAAATACTCTAATACATTCTAGTCTTTAACATTACAGTAATTTGGGGAAGGGGAAACTTATAAGCACCACAATGCAAAACAAAAAAGAACAATAAACAAATCAATTTAAATTGTTTAATTAAAAAAAAAATAAGAATGCAAAATATGACCTGGGTGAGGTTTTGATCAGTTCTGTGAGATTCATTCAAACTGAACTTAGAGATTAACAGTCTATTTGAGCAGCTCCTGAACTTCTCACCTCAGATAAGAAGTTGGGGCTATTTCAGGTCTGTATTTTTGGAAACCTTCAGATGAGCTCAGTGCTGAGCTGAACGAAGTAAACATGCAAATATAACTCCATCCCTTTATAACATGCTGTGTGATAGGAACTAGTCTGGCATGATACAACAACTTACCAAAACAACAGACAAAAACAAATACTGGAACCACTTGCTTTCTCTATGGCAAGCCCGACTTTTACCAATGATCAAACAGAGGTCATCTTAACAGTTTGAGACAACCAGCCTTCAGACATCAGCTGTCATGGCTCAACATTTATAAAAGGATAATGAGGCCCAATCACTTTAACACCCTTCATAAGCTCATACATGAAAGCGTTTAAAAGTTAAAGGAGGGGTACAAACAATTAGAATTTAGTGACCAATCCAGGGAGGAATCATAAAAGGATTTACTATAACTGGCTGTTAATCTATAAGAAACTCTACATATTTACACTTCTGAAGTGAATTAAGACCATTGAGCAGCGTTATGTCAGCATGAGAAAGAAAAACAGAATTCCACATAAGAAAGAATGCACAATCTCCCAGAAAATTAACTGCACTGCCACTTTTTTATACCTGTTATTTCTTTTACAGTTCACCTGAAAATGAAAATATTTTTTAGCTTAAGTCATTGAAAACCCATATGACTCTACTTACAACAAATGTTGCTGTCTGTGTATGGTCAGGCCAATAGGTTTGTTTATACTTTGTAGGGAATCATTAATTTCAACTTATATTAATGGCTTGCCTACCTTCATATTTAAACTGGGATACAAGAAAGTGATTTAACATCAAACAAACTAAACATTTTAGTCTAAAGCTAGATAAAGGAAAGATAAAGACAAGCTTTGATGTTACAGTCAATTCAGACTCTTTCTAAAATCCCAATCACATGCCCAAGTGTTCTTTATTAAGAGCAACCAAAATAATATCACTGTAGTTCTTACGATTCCAAAAAAAAGAACAGGAAAAGTTGAAGAAACACATACCTTGTCTTGTCAAACAAATGTTATAGGTCCTTCATGCATTTACCATACGATCCCTCACCTTGAAGTCCCCCATTTTGGATCTTCTCTGTAACCCAACTCTACTTGACTCTCAGTTAACCCCAATGCCTGTAGAGGATGTTTACCTCTCTCTCCTCAATTCATCTCCTCTAGTCCGCTCCAGTGAGGCCACACCTGTGCCGGGGTGCAACATCTGTGCAATCAAACTTTCTTTACTCCTAACTGCAGTATAAGCCTTCTAAAAATCCCTCCCTGCTCTGCCAAATCAAGACCTTAAGGGAGACAGTGAGTGGAGGAGGGGGTTTGGGAGTACACTACCTTCCATGCTGTCTGTTCACTTTGCCCATCCAGCTGCAAGAGCGTTTGTAGCCATGGAAACTACTTAAACGCAGCCTGAAGGAAGTGTGTCATTGTGTTTTAGTAATGCACTAGAATAAATAGAATGAAGAAAAAACACTAGCAGCTAAATACTAATCAAGTTTTGCCACATATAGCCTGAAGGCCATTTGAATAATGCAGTCATTTACGAAGGCAATGTTGCCCTAAGCTTTGGTAGCGCAAGCAATCTGATTCGACACATATGAAATCATGTTTAGTAGTTTTTTTTCCTCTAATTAACAGCCCAGCATTGATATTACAGTCATGTAGACATGTTGCAACTTTCACCAATGTTAGTGTGTTCCAAGGGACCACGCCTATAATCAAAACGTTTTCCAAGAAAAATAATTAAGATCTTTCCAAAAAACTATGCCTGAGCTCAAGTTTGTTCCCTGCAGACAAATGTCAGCTTTCTGGCCAACATTCTCACAGCAATGGTTGCTAAAGAATGTAAATGATCTATTGATGCTTAACTTTGTATTTTGAATTCAAGAAGCAATGCAGCATTAACAGGAAATACATCAGTATTCAACAGCAGTCCCTTGAGAATTGCTAATCCCTGATGGCTGGTATAAATAAAGGTTTTCTGACAAATGTCATGGGATAATGATTGAACAGTGAACTTTCATATAAAGCCCTTCCATATAAAGCTAGATATTTTTCTAACAAAAGCAGCCATGAGGCCTACAGCATGCAACATAATTTTCCAGATCACCCCAATCTAAATTTTAGAACGGCTACAAATCCTATATATTTTTGACCCATCTGTCAATGCGGGTCTTGTATGGTCCACAGGGGTGCCATTACTGGTTGTACATACACTGAAATTATGCGTATCAGCCTGCAAGGCAGAATGGATAACAGGCACCCTGAACATTTTGACGCCCACGCAGCACCTTAGCGTGGCCTCAGTCTGAGAGCCAACATCCACTTTTTATTCAGCAAGACATCACAATCAATAAACCACAACCAACTCAACCAAGTCATCATGGTATCAGACCCATCAGTGTTTGAATTAGGCAGCATTCCTAAACAACATCAGCAGGCTCTATGACTGCATATATGGACTACCAAAACGTTTTAACACTTGTTTTCTGTCCCCTTTCTTTCCTCTAGAGACGGATCTGATTTACGATCTCTGCTTCCTATGTTTCCCCACTGAACGACAGAGCCATTAGGGTGGAGAAAGGGGAACGAATGCATGAAGAGCACTTTCCCACTGAAATGATGGGGTGGGGGAGTCATTATAACCCTTAGTCTGTTCCACAACTGGTGGAGGCCTCTAAACAACAACAATGTTCAGATGTCTTCTCCACTTTCCATTAAACACCTTCCAGGTTGACCAATTAGACTGTGTAGGGATTGTATACATTTAAATGAATGCATTTGACAGACACTTTTATCCAAAGCGACTTACAGTGTATTCAAGCTATACATTTGATCAGCGTGTTCCCTAAGGCTTGAACCCACAACGCAATGCTCTGCTAACGCAATGCTCTATCGACTAAGCTACAGGAATTGAGCTACAAGTACAGAGATACATAAAGCATACTCTGGAGAAGGAGCTAACAATCTTCTGCCTGTGCTAAACAGTTCAGGATCCACCGGTCATTGTGTTCTACTGTGGCAGTGATGTTTAGAAAGAAAATAAACAAGGAAGTGGGGCGGGAACCCTCTGGTATTACTATTCCACATGCTCAGTGTTCACATGGACTCAACCCTATGCTGGTCTTTCCATAACAAACAGAAAGGACCATTTACTGGCTTTACTGTAAACTTATTAGTTTACATGTTCAACACCCACAGTAAAGTTCAAAATCCTAATTTATCTCCATGTCTTACCCACAATAACATTGTGCCAGAGTACGATAATTCCCACTGTTAGAGGCAACGCCTGTCATAAAACATTTAATGCAGTCCTATAAATAAAACCCTACAAGGTTTTCTGTCATTCAAGTACAACAATAACACAGGCAGGCACCAAATCCACACAATAGCTTTGTTCTCTTTTTTTTCTGTATTTTGCCCTCTTTCCTTTCTAAGTTTCCTGTGGAACTCTTGGCAGCGCTCCTGGCACTAAAAGAATGTCTTTGCCTCCACGGCTGAGTGGAGAACACAAAAGAGGACAGTGTTGCAGCCGAGGACACCGATTGGCCTGCACATTGGACAGTTACTCATCACGCTACAGCACTGTGACATGACACCAGTACTGCCCCGAGGAAATATCCCACTGCAAGCATGAGAGATCTCAGGCGATGGGCTTTGTTCCAAAACTGCACAATGCGGTCTTTATGAGAAAGAACCCCTTCAAGAGCCCCTAACCCCTTATGTGGCATTGCGTTGTTTTAGAATACAAGCTGAGAATTACATTACTGTGAAAGTAATCGAAAGGAATCAGAGAAATCAGAGTTTCAAAGGATAGTTTGCAATCTGCATCAAATACTAGTTGGTGACATGGCCTTTTGGAAATGACCACCCACAACGCTATAACAGAAACATCTTGATTGCGGCTTTTCCATCAGGAAGCACGAGGGATGTCTCAGCCCTGGAATTACATTGAAAAATACAATGATTCCTATTGTTTATTGACTCGCACTGACATTAGGGACAAGATAGGACATGTACAGTTTGTCATAATCATTCATTCAGCACCAAAGAATTTTGGTTGAGTTTTTCCTTATACACACAAGAAATAATCTGATGTGCAAAGACTGATAAGACATGGAAGTTCAGCCTTGCAAGTGATTTGTAAACCGAAAATCAAGCTCTGGATTGCACATAAACTATAGATTAGTCATCAGTCATCAAATTTTGGCCCACCAAATAGATAGCTATTTACCAACTCGTATTATATGTATTACATCTTATTTATGCCAGTCTACTCAGTCTGCTAAAGCACTGTGTATTCAGGAAAACACTCACCTGCTCATTAGCTGCACTTAAACCTGTGGCACACGCTTTTACATCTCAGGTTCTTCTCACCTCCTGAAAATCTTTCATTACCTCAAAGAGATCATCTGAATCACAGGAAACTACTATCTACTTATAGATGTTCGCTGGGTTGGAACAGATAAGCGGTTACTATGGCAATGCCAGGGTTTTAAATAAGTTGGAGGGAGCAGTTTTCAGATTTATTCTCACCTGTCGTGCAATCTGAGTGCTTTCAGTGAACTACTGTGCAGTCATGAACACCTTGCAAACTACGCCCAATTGCACAAATAAAGGCATTTCTTTATTCGTTTGTCAGGCATTTCTGCCTATAGATGCCCTAAAGGTATTGGTGACAAGGGATAACTAGGTAAAGAATGGTAAAATGGTAAAAAATCTAATCACAAATATAACATATTGTTTGTTAAAATAACATGTCATTCTATTTTTTAACAATAAATCAATTTTTGTTGTTTCACGTGTTTGCAGTAATATGCAATTATCATAGATGCATATTTGGCATGCTGGTGGGGGGGGCTCTGAGCTCAGAATTTGGCCCGAACCCAGAGTACTCCTCCCATCCTTGACTGAGGTAGATACCAGCCAAGAGTGAGGTGATGGGGTGGCGGAGGGATGCTGCAAGACTGTCATAGGACAGAGGTGAGGGACAGCTATATATATATATATATATATGCACCCATATGCGATGATTGGTTGGATTAGAGTTTCGCAAACTTTTTCAACTGTATAGAGTCCTTAGACACACCCAAATTGCATCATCAATAGTTGCTGTTGCTAATGTCACCAGAAATCGCCAACCCTCACTGAAAATGAGCAACTTCTGTTTACTTTGATAATGAAAGTTACTGACAGTCTGAACAGGGCTTAAGCATTTTAGCAAGCTACACAATATGAGTTATGGGGAGTTACCACATCGTGCAAAAACAGGTGAGGAATGTCTAGGAAGCTTGAGTACATCTTTAATAAGGACCATCAAAATTTAACAGATAACATCAATGTAACAGCTTGGGATTTGGATAATTTTATTGTAAGAATAAATGAACTGGTGAAAAGTAGTAGTTTGTTTTCTTGTTTGTTTTCTTGTGCATTACATTAATATCATAGGTTATTCATGGGGTTGTCATAACAAGTGTGAAATGTGACTCACTGAAAACCACCCTGGACTGTGTATTTTTTTGCGCCCCAAGCAGGCATTTCACCCTCCCTTGCTAAGGTTGAAAAGATGGAAAACACACTGCCCTCTGACCAACCAGAACACAAACTTGACCAGCATTTTCCTCCTTTCTGCATGGCACCACATTCATCTGTGAAAAGACACAAGTCTATAAAGAACTGTGGGAAAGAACCTTGACCCTCAGAAACCGAGGATTCAGCTAATGCCACCCACACAAGGGAATACATTCCCAAATCCTTTCTGGCATGCTCGACCTGGCTTTAGTTCCTGCATTAAGAATGGCCAGATTTTAGAGACAGCAATAATGTTTGAGATTTGCTAAGATCTGTTGTTGCGGTTTCCAAATGATTTTGATCATAACCCCACTATTCCACTGGGCAACACCAGAGAGCTGTCACATCTTATTCTGCAAGCCTCAGATCTCCAACAGCAGCGAGTATGTGCTGCGCACACACAAGTCGTGAGCCTCTAGTTTTATTCAGGGCACAGACAGCAGGGTTTTGTCTGTGCTGTATGGCAATAACAGCGAAAGGAGCTGGGCCTCACACAGCCTGAACATTTTTGCATCTAAATTGAACTATATTCGGAATCAGGAGCTTTCTTGGGATGCCTTCCCCCACAGCGATGTTGCATATCTCTAATGGTTTGAGAAACATTGTGGCATGAAAATACCTGTGCTCCAAATGGAAGTAGACAAGCAGAGAAAGCAAGTGATGAATACTCAAATGATGGAGAGATCGTGATCCTTTGCCACAAGCATCAGGGTTTTCTAAATGTAGCACTTAGCATGAGATGGCTGTCTGTAGAGATGTAAACCTTCCTGAGGTGATCTATTTCTATCAACATGGACGGCATGAATATAATGAGAGGATTATCCTGGGTGAACCTGGCATTGTAAATGTATTTAATTTCAACATTCTGTGCTTACCAAGCCAGTTTGGTTTATAAATACAAGCTGTGTTGTAATCCTAACATGTCATTACAGATGTCATGCTCAAAATGGAAGGGGGGTATGTGATGATGATTGGAAAAAATAATGAATGAGCAATACATATCACCTGTTACCATGTGTTTACAGCTCGACGAAATATTGCACTTCTTTGAAGCATTTGTACAAAGTTATTTTAGCAGTGAGCTAACACAATAGTAGTTTGTTCAGTTGCAAACCATCAGAACTAGAATAACAATCAACATTCAATCATTTCTGTCTCTACGTCTGGTATCTTTAATATTCTCCTTACATGGTAAGAGCCAACGGGCAATGGCCCTGCTGGACAAAGCTGTTACTTTTGAGAAGTTCATGGGATGGTCAGGGCTATCTGCTCTTTATGAAGCTCCTATCCAGGTGTGGCCTTCATGGAAGGTACTTGAGTCCAGCTGTCCTTTTCTGTCTGGCACATGGTAAAAAACCATTCACATCTACAGCATGCAACAGTTTAACGGAGCTTCTATTCACTGACAGATTACTTCCGAAACATACTGTGACTGAATCTGTTAACATTCTTTACAAAGAACCCTTTATAGATCCAGCATGGTTTATATTGATCTAACAGTGCCAACCTTCATCTGCGTAAATGTTGTCTACACTGGAAGAGCATAAATGTGAGTAGTAAACCCTGAAATAGACTGTCTGGCCCAACAAATGTTTCCAAAAATTACGAGGTTTGCTTTGCTTAACTACAACACAGACAAGAGGAAGTAGATTGACCGTGCAGGCAACATAATTGTATGCCTCTAAAATTGCTATGTTCAGTTCGTTGAGTGTGCAATTCTACATGTATTCACTGCATAGGGACTTCCATATATGCAAAAAAACTTATTTTCAAAGCTTAGGCTAATGTTTAAAATCATGGCCTGTTATGGACACCAATACTGAATTGAGTATAATGTATTCTTTTAGCTTATTTTTTAAGTAGGACAAAATTATCTTTTGTATAATTCATATTTAGAACCCATGTGATCAGTCACTGCTGATTGTCTCTGCATATGCTAGCTGTCTTTATACAACAAGCCCAGCTAGTCTGAGAACAGACTCTGCAGGGCCACACACGTGCTGTAGGAGGGTCAATGGTTCAATCCCGGACTCCACATAGAGTTTAATGAGCTCTACTCAATAGCGGGCTGAGGCATAACGGGGTACAATGGGAAGAACAGCAAACTACAGCTGACCAAAGTCTTGCCAATGCACTCCACTGTGGCTCACTGGCAGTCAACCAAGCCTGTGCAGTCTTAGAGTGGCTGGATGTGTGGGGAGTAATCGAACCAGGTGGCAAATGATTTTACTCTCGGGATGCACATTAAGGAAGCATGATTCTCACATATTGGCGGCATTGAATAGTTCAGTAATTGTAATGCGTCCAAGAGGGAAAAAAACAGCGTTAGAGACAACAGACTGTGATTGACCCAAAACGATCAATTCCGGCACTTAGCAAGTGATTAATGTAAGAGATCCAATAGCTGTGATCTGGTGCTATTTTGGGCTAATTAGAGAGGAAACGATCCCAAGACTGCCCAGCCGTCTCAGTATCTGTCAAGTTATCAGCCTAGTGACAAAGAACAGAGCAGAGCTCAAGGTTGCACTCAAGCGGGACAGGCATGCATTTAGTGCAGGCGGGATGCCCAATTACACCCACAGTGGAGAGACCCCACTGAGATATTTATAAAGACAGCATGACAGAGATCTGATCTTTCCAAGATGCACAGGACACAAGAACTGTGCCAGTTCCTAGCCAAGGATGAGTTAAACACCATCTCAATCAAACTAAGCAGTTAGTTGAACTGTCCAATAGCATGAGTAAAAACAAAAACAAAAGCCTTACTCAGCTAAACCCACCTATCCAACAGCAAACTATGACATTTGTTTTGAACAATTGATATTTTTTCAAGGGGTAAAATCAATGCAAAAATTTAATTTCACAGTGCCGTTTGATGCGGCTGTATAGAAATACAATACAATACAATACAATACAATACAGGGCTACAACACGAAATAAAGCAAATATATTTATTTAATCAGATAAATTAAAGGTCCATTAGTCAAGTGAAAGTGACAGGCATACCACAGTACAACAGTGAACCTACAAGCAGCAATAAAACGTGTCCGCTGAGTACAAACAAAACGCTCAGTTTACAAATAAATACACCGACCATGTGCACGCAAGAGTTTGATACAGTCTAACAATCGATGCGGTAAAATCTGTGTATGAAACTCAAAACACTGCTCAGTATGAGACAACAAACCGCGACTTCACTCAAAGTCCAGCTTAAACAATAAAATGCATTTGAACTCAAGTCCGTCTCCTTAAGTCAAGAAGACATTTCAATGGACAAACACGCCTAACTTCTACTTAAATGTAAACCGTGAGTATCGTAAACGGTAAAAGACGCGATATGTCGACAAACACGTACCGTCTCGCTCCGGGTTTAAGGCTTGTCATGTGGGATTTGAGGACAGTCGGATATCCAAAGCGATCGTTTCATGCGTGATGTGTCAACGGAAGGTTTTGTGGAGTAACGCCGTTCCGACCGCGCGTGCCGTCAGCAGCCCGCGCGGAGTGAGTGGAGCTACAGCACGCGCGGTGAGGGCGCTTCCTCAGACACGCTGGGGCGGGAATTTCTAAACCGTGATGTTAACTGAACGCTTACCGTTTCCTTATCTGTTTCCGTATTTAACTTGACTAGATGGATGGATGGATGGACGGACAGACAGACAGAGAGATGTACATTGTAAAGCATACCCAATGTTTGTGATTAGCCAGTATTCTCAGAGAGAAAGTGAGTAAACATACATTTACAATCTGACACCATGATCACATTCCACGGTGGGATTTATAGGCCTGCCTCTGCACCAGACAAATCTGTCAGTCTTTAAGATAACAAACCTGTGTGCTGCATTATACCGCTACTTTAATGTTTACTGTCCCTCGTTTTTACACTCATACTATTTTACATAATACCTGTGTATAGCAGAGTGCTGTTGTGTATAGCTCCAACCCATCTCTGAATAGATACAGATAAAAAAGATAGAGTTGGATATATAAAAGTCACTGTTGTGACTCCACTATCATTCAGTATAGAGGTTGAAGACATTTTAGTATTCCCTGTAATTCATCACGCACTCTCGCTGAATTGATTTCTTCAGATGCTTTGATATGATGCTATATGGTTTCAGTCCAAAAGGATCTGAGCTTAGCTGTTACATTTAATTTTTATAATGATCAAAAGAAAAATAAACCAGACTGCTTCAACTACTGAGGGAGACACACTTATGCAACCACCCAGTCATGGTATTTTTGTACCATTTGACTGTCATGTCTTGTTTCTCCAGACAGACAACAAAGAGCATGCACTCACAGGTACCTGACAAGAAGGTGTGTAGATCCATATAAAGCTAATGGGGCTGTTAAATTTCTCTGAGCCTGCTTATCCTTCAGGCTTCACTTACCAGAGAAGACATTTGTGAGGGTGGAGAACATGGGTGTTTAGCTCCCAGACGACTGAATTTCTGTGGTCTTTCTATGGTCTTAATGGAACAAGAGAGCCCTCATCTTTTAACACCTAAATTTACAAAAATGTCACAGACACTAGCACAAATCTCACATTCTCCAAGTCCACACTAACCTCAACTACTTCCAAATAAGACCTTCTGCATTTTATAAATGCTCTTAAAATGGTCAAAAGCAACAACACAACTTTTAATAAAGTTTTTTAGTCTTGGATGTAACTACTATCAGGTTTTCATGCAACAGAAAAAACACTCAGGAGTAATCAGTATCACAAACCTAAAAAAACATTGTGAGTGTATTTAAGAAAACAGGACTAAAATGGTTTGGTGTAAAAGATTGAGACGGTAATGTTGTAAAGCCATAGTGAATAGAAACAAACAATATCAAATGTGTATTCTTCCACTATTGGAGAAATGGGACAGAACCAACTACATTCTGTTAAACAACACCCTACCTCTCTTAAATGGACTATGTTGTGGTCCAGAAGAGACTAATTTCTAACCTGAACTTTCTCCTTACTATAAACATTTCTGCAATATCTTTTATAAATTATACAATATCTTGATTCCTGTCTATATTTGCTGGGGTGTTTTTACACAACTGTGTAAACTAACTCTCAAAAGGTATACTCCCTTTCTTGAACACCAACCAAAAAATACATTAGGTTTTCTGCAATATTTAAAATATGTCAAATTACAGACACAATGTTTATAGCCATTAAAAATGACTGACAAGTCTAATGTAGAGTTCTCCTTTTGCATGCATATACAATGCCAAAATGTAATAGTTAAGGGTCTATCAAGGTTTGATTTATTGTATTATGTATTCAGAACATATACCACATAACACACTTTCAGTAATATGATAACATCTACACCAGATTCCCAGCCAGTATTTAAGTAGGTTCCATGGTACTTGGAAACATTTAGCTTTTGCTTTGTTGTCCTAAATAAAATATACAAAAAAAATAGGTGTCAATGGGTTAAAATATACTGCAGCTTATCTTATGATTTGTTAGGTGTGAATACCTTAATACATTACACATTATAAAATTAAAGGAAAACATTTCAGGTTTGGTGCAGATGATGACATACTTGAGCTTTGAGACTGTGTGAGTACATAAGTACAAAAAAATCTGGGAAACACAGATTAGTGGTTATGAGGTTTTCAATGGCATATTCCTAAGCTCTTAAATTAGTTCTCTTCAGTCTTAAACATTTGGTTACAGCATTTCTTGGTGTGCCTGATCTAATCAGATACAATATACAGTTCTTAATAATATGTATCACGCTACAAAATAGAATTGCTCTTGAATCCACATGGTGAACAAGAAAGACTGAGCTCATTGGAAAGGATTCCTCTCAGTATGAAAGCAGAGTCACAAGGTCAGCCCCTCACCCAAAATCAACATTTGTTGCAGGGGACTCCTGCCCTAGATTTCCAGGCAAATGACACTAATAGGAGATACAATTTACTGTAATTGCAACAGTATGGGAGGGGTTTTGTAAACAACTGCAAAAGACAAATTAGTGACAAGACAGATTTTTGTCTTACAGGACCACAGTTCTACATATATTAATCAACCACAGCAGTTCTGCAGAAACAACGTCAGTCAACTTTCATGCATGTACAATCCAACCATCATATTATTATTAGATAGAAGTTCAGATTTTCTCTCTTCATTGTTTGCAGAGTAGTTTTTTTGTGCCTGTACTTACAGGCTGGAAAACATAATCTCTTAGTGATTTGTCCTTGATTTGCCCTAAATATATGCCAGCTCTCCTATTGATTGGCTTTGTTTTCTAAGACTGTCCTGCTGTTGTAGATCTGCTCACTGTATTACCCCGGTCCCCCTCTTTAGTTACAGCTGCCTGTACTCTGTGTCTGTAACCTACAGTTGGGATGGAACGTCAACAAGGGGAGGGGAGTATCAGAACTGGCTATGCCACAGAGAGAAGCGAAGCCACCATCAGGATTCAATTAAATCACAGAGGGGCCAGTGGGAAAATGAGTGAGAAAGAGAAATCAGCTGCTTGAATATAAAGGAAGTAAAGGGCTCTTTCACTCAGGAAGAGGAATAAATGTCAAGAATCTGGTGTGATGCCCGTTTTCATTGTTCCCTAAAAGAGATGGTCAAAGTCAGACTATCGGTCTGCTGTTGCCCACTGGCAACCGAACACAGTAACCATTGTACTTCCATGTCAGGGGTCAGGGCTGAACCATGGAGGCCTTAGCATCAGAGAACTGGACCTCAGCCATGAAAGATGACCCCACTGATCTGCCTCAAAGCTGTATGGGTGAAACGTGCTGAGATCCACACAGAATTGCTCTGGAGCTGGCTAATGAACATGATGTTTCTTCTCATGGCCTTTTAATGAGTACAGATTTACAGATACACTCTCATCCTCACAGTGCTGTAATGGTGTAACAGAACTCCTCAGCTAACTAGAAGCCCGCGCCTCAGAGAGGCACAATTAAAGAGGTTGTTATGGTTGTTCCACTCTATAAAGTGTAAATAATGAATGAAAAACAACCATGGAAGATAAGCAGTGCTGGTGCAGTGAAATGGCAAAGCAGGCGTGAGCCAAACAAAAACTGCTGCATGTTTAAACTAGGTTTAGAGTTGTCAAAAAGCATGTTAGAATTATTGTTAACTGCATGTGTTGCCTGTAGCCAGCACACGCTTCACACACAGAGTGATAGCTCTACTTGCTGCTTATACTCACAACAGTGAATACCATAAAAGCAGTCAACATCCTTCCTTACTCTGTAATTGGGTGTCTTTACCTGGTGACACAGTCACCACTTCTTGTGCTTTAAGCTGTATCTTTCTTGCACTCTAGTTTTAACTTCATTAGCATTCATTATGTATAACATGTTTGCAACAGAACACCTCTTCTCACCTCTCACAAGGTTAAACTTAGCATAGTGTTAATTAAAAATAGGATAAACCCCCTAGTGTAGTCCTTGCTAATAGATTGATGTGTTTATGCACCAAATTGCAACATGGGGATATAAAATATCCAAGAAAATAATCAGAGAAGGTTCTTCCTCTAACAAGCCTTTGCATTGATCACACAGTGGCTGTATTTTAACTATCCTATTGTGTTCTAAAACATAATATTTTAAAACAATGCACATTGATTGTTAATGTGTTTCAAACACATGATTCTCTCCTTTGTTTTGAAATTTGCTGACTGCTGAAGATAACAGTTGATGATAGGTCATGAAAGGTCTACAATACACCTCATTCTGTCTGGGCCATAAATAACAATGATTAAACCCTGCTGGACACACAATAACTTAAGTGTTTGCTTTAGTTGTCTGCAGGATTTTCAACCTCTGATTCCAGAAACTACAATCCTAATCAAAGGCTCTTGATCCAAACCCTTGGTGATCTGAAAGCCGCACTGGGCCCCAGTAGAAAACCCAGAAACTCAGGCACACACAATTTTCCCATATGGAAATTTATGTTGAGCAAAGCACCACTATTTGAATTTCAGTAGCTTCCTCTTGCATTACCACAGTATGGCTTTAAAAATCATTAATAAAACATTGAGAGAAATTTTTAAAATTTCTCTAACCTCTGGCATGACAAAAGCAGCCATATAAGGTACAGCAGCAGTGGAAAGTCTGGGCTTATTAGAGGGTCGCAGTCACGTAGGTGAACAGTAGCCTATACTTATGCAACGTGCTTCGCAACTGTCTGCAAATCCCAAGTATAAAAAGCAGATGATCTGATGTATTAACATGCAGCTGAAATAGAATTTGCTACTGTCCAGACTGATGGCACCAACACAGCTCAAAACAAAATGGCATAAGGTTATGTGTTCAGACTGTTCACACTGATGCAGTGCCAGTTTGGGTGTGAAAGAGCCCTGAGCTGAGCACAGGCATTCTTTCTGTGGTTACAGTTTTGATTATTTGACCTTTCCAAAAAGGCATTTATGTAGGAATAAATAATTGCTCTGGCACTTTAAGAACTATAGTAATAGTAAACTGAAATAATAATTATCAAGTGTCTAATTGTAATATGTTCAAAAATCGCAAACATAACTAAAGCATATATCAACACAGCCTAATGCGAGATGTCTACACTCTGTTTCACACCTTCTTTGTTTTGATTGATGGGGTGTCTGTGCAAGTTCATAAAGTGCTTTCTTTTTTTACAACTAAACTGAAACGAAGCATTGTTTCAGGAAATGGGTTATGTGACGAACACAACTCGTTTTGGTTTACCTAAAATGGCCTTAGGCTGCCATTCTATTCAAATTTAGAACAAACTAATGACCACAGAGGGACCAAGTGAACTATAGGCCAGAAAATATATATATGTCATAAATCTTATGGTTTGAGGCTACTGCTACAGAGGAGGAGAGGCTGGCAACTCAGACAATACTTCAGCCAACAAACCTCAAATGGATCATTTACAACATGAATCACAACTCCTTTTATTTCTGTGAGTTATTAAGTCATTGATTACTAGATGAAATCCCACAATACAGCCAATACAGTGTGGACAGACTAATACTAATAATGTCCCAGAAAGACAACAGCAAGAGACAACAGCTGAAGGGCAAGATTTAAAAAAAAACATAGAAAACGCAAACCTAATCTGTGTTGTACTTCAGTTTTCACTAAATTCTATACATCATCAGGAGACATATGTATCATTACTTGGTTACATATCTGATGGTCTACATGTAACTAAATTACATATTCTGGCAAAATCAATGTATTATGAAAGTAACACATATGTCAGATACGGTAACCCATACTGAAATGTGACTTCTGCATTTAACCCATCATGAGTGAGGAGTGAACACACACGCATGCAAAGTAGTGGGCAGCACTTCAGTTGCTACCTGCCAGCACTGGAATCGAACCAGCAACCTAATGATTACAAACCTGACTCACTAACCCGTAAGCCACAACTGCACCCCTGATTATATGTGTGTATGTGTGTGTGTTTGCAAAAAAAACAAATATTTTACTTTGTTATAGAAACTATTTTACCAGTACCAAAGGGTGTGGAGATGTGAGCAAAGACAGGCCCAGAAGGTGGCGTTAGGCTTCACTTCACAGAAGGTGTGGCGTTAGGCTTCACTTCACAGAAGGTGTGGCGTTAGGCTTCACTTCACAGGAGGTGTGGCGTTACGCTTCACTTCACAGGAGATGTGGCATTACGCTTCACTTCACAGGAGGTGTGGCATTACGCTTCACTTCACAGGAGGTGTGACGTTAGGCTTCGGAGTCACTTATTTAAACAAATGTTCAAAAAGGAAATTAAAGCGTGATTAAATTAAATTTGGGAAGATACTGAATTCTCAATTTGGCTGCTTCTTAGCTCCTGTGGGTCACCTCATGGGATACAAATTGTCCATCTGTCCCCTACTTGAATATCTTGGCCAAAGCAGTAGACCAGCGTTAGACACTGCCACAAATGCATTGTCTGAGTGCCCTTTTGGGGGCTCCTCTCTCAAACTCAAATCATTTTCCTGTGGTTCCTAAGTAATTTCTCATGTTTTTTATAGTTCAAGTGAATAGGTGTGTTCCACTTGAAGCAGTGCTGCGTGGACAAATTGGCTTATGACATCAAAGCACCAAAAGAGCATTCAAAAGCATACGAAGCTGTCTCTCTAATCGCTGTCACGATACTTTGATGCCACACTGATCTGTCTGCGTCCAGTGTATTCAGGTTGAGCACACCTATTTGGCTCAAAACAACCTGGCAGCAGAACTAAGCGCCAATGAGCCAAGTAAAGCTGGCAGGTGGAGGTCCTATAACAGTACAAAGTTTGCTGCAAGGTAGAAATAGATGGACAATGGCCCAAATCATTCTTGACATACCTAGTTTAAGCTGTTTTCCCAAAATAATATCACTTTATATTTCAAAATCTTGGTTGCTTATTTTCCTGTCCACTCCCTGTTTAGAAATATATCAATGTACAGTCTTAAGAAAAATGACATTTAAACCAAGAAAGAGTCAAAGACAGAATGACATATGAATGAAAAGGCTGGCCATGGAATGATAAAGCACAAGCAATAAAAGGAAATACAAATAAAAGGTAAACAGAGACAGATAGTGAGACACTTAGATGAAGAAATGCTTAAGGTTGCCAGCTGAAGGATGGGTGCGATCTTCTCTCGGCTGCTGATGAATGTTGCAGTGATTTGTGAACGGCTCAGGGCCAGACTGCTTCTTACTCCAACACCCATAAATACAGCCGTCTGCCCGTGCAGTACATTGCAGAAGCAAATGGTTGGCAGAGACCTCTGCTTGGGCTGCATTAAGGCCATCTATATGCTAGTGTACTCTTAAATTCTCTCTCTCTATATACATATATATATATGTATGTATAATAAATGAATAAATATGAGCATGTGTGGTTAACCATTTTGCCTAGGAAACACAACACACAGACTATTCCCTATTCCCCTTTATTTGCTGTCTAATACAATGGAATTATTGTCATGCATGTTTCACAAGAGGTTCAAAGTGAGGCTAGAGCTATTACAATGAGCCCAGGGGCAAACTGGAAATGAGGTATCTTGAGAGATCACATCACCTGACGTTTGAAGCACCAGCAGTGGGGATCAAACCATAACATTTGCAGCTGGTGGCCCATTTCTATAACCAGTCAGATTTCCCTCTTGATTTTAATCAATCTACAGTATTATTTCCATCTCTTCCTACTACTACTGTCAGCTTCCTTTAATAGCTGCTTGTTTTTCTCAACAACTCTGATAACTATTGCTTTGAAACAGAGAACTGCTTCAAGCACAAATGTCTTGTCTGTCATAAGCTGCAACAGCCATTTGTTTATATACAACAGAATTGCTATGATGTTTTTTATTTCATACAGTGATAACAGTCACACAATTTTAATGCAAATCAGTTTTTTTGAGCAGATCATGAAAGGCATACATTTATTTGGATGAAGCATTTCATCAATATGTCATGTTTAAAAGGAAAACATCAAAAGTACCTTTGAAGTGAAAGACCCTCTCTTTCTTCACAGTGTACTGTATCTCCTTCCATCTGCTCTTTGATTACATTAAGATTTGGAGTGCAATGAGGGAGGTTTGCCGAGGGGAGTGTCAGTTTGGAATTTGCAGGAATCTGATCTGGATGAGTGTACAAGCATACCTTCACTTCAATGAAATAATCCTTTGTGTGCTGATCCTCCAACTGTGGCACAGCCTGGCACAGGCTCAAGAGTGAAGAAGTACAGTGTGTGTATTTGTATCACACACACACACCCTTTATCCCAAATCACTTAAACCCCCATGACTTTATCAAAATATACCCAGTAAGAAAGTTTGGAACCCCCACTGAAAGACCCGGTTAGACCAACATAAATTAAAAAAAATGCTGGTCAACCAACATAATAATTTCGGTTGACCAAAAAAACCCTTGCTGGAGAAGGTAGCCTGCCATGGACACCAGCATCTAAACCACAACATATGCTAGTGACTTTTCACCCCACTAACTTACACAATGATATTAAAAAGTACTATTTTTTAAAAAAAAACTGAAAAATGGACACTATAATTGCTATAATTTAACCAGTGTGTGCATATGTGTGAAAGTGAGACATTTTAACGCTGATTATAACTGATTAACTGATTTTAAGACAGGAATGTCACACCGCACACATTTTTATTTGCCAGAGATTAAAAACAAAACGTGAAATGTGTGTGTCCTTTATTTACAGCAAATGTAGTTGGAGATCTGAGTTGAGACAGTGGAGCACTTTCACTGGTAAAATAAAAGCAGATGGTGGAAAGGGAAGATTTTATTGCCCTTACAACCTGATGTTTCCTTGGCCTCAGACAAAAGCATTAAAGTAAACTTTTCTGACAGGAACCTTTCAGGATGAATTGTGAAACCTAAGGTAGAAAACAATAACAACATTCACGAAGGGATTAATGAAAGTCTTTTGTTTGACTTTGGCTAGATCCAGAATCTTCTGTTTAACCTCCTTTGCTGACTGCTTTTGAAAGAATTCAAAGTGTTTTAAACATAAAATATATAAATCTTTGATATTTCATAAAAGATGCACCGCTATTTATAAAACTGTTATTTCTGGTCATCTAAATTGAGCTTATGCATTATTATGCTTCACTGTTGGCGTATCACCTCATTTATCTGGCATATGAGATTTTTAGGCAATTTGCTTGACAGATTCCTCTTCTTGTTTTTTAAGTTTAAGACTTTTATGTTAATAATTGTGATACATAAAGTCAACATCTGTATGGAAATATGAAGTGCCTGTTTGTACAGGTTAGTCATGACAGGAAAATGTGACTACAGGTGAAGTTAGCGTGGTTTGGTTCTGATGCCTGCAGGTTATTTCTACAGGCATGTCTTTCTCGCTGCAAGACATCATGCTCAATTCTTTTTAAGCTGAACCTTCAGAAGCTACTACATGAAGGTGGCTGTTTTTGCCTGTTTTTAATGAGATAAATGACCATGAACGAATGTCATACTTCATAAGATTTACAATTCATTTTCACGATTAATTGTATCATAACCTATTTTCAGTCAAAGAATCCATGGTCCCTTCAGTCCACATATTGTTGAGGAATCCTGGTGCTATGGAAACTGGCTGCTGCATGTACAGTGACCAAACTGCCCATCTGGATATCAAGGCCATGCTGTTTACAGCTAAGCGCATTGTGCCAGCCAGGCAATCGATTTCCTCCTTCCAAAACAAATGGTGGGGCCCTAAAGAAATAGTTATTTGTATGGGGCTCAGATCTTACATTTAATTCCTCTTGGGACAGGAGAGCTTGGTGGCTGCTGATAGGGTATCAAAGAACTTTAATCTCAAAAACTCATTAAAGTCCCTCTGTTTTGGATTAGCACAGTAAGGGCCTGGACAAAGGAGTCTTTTGACTTTTAAGGACTTTCTGTGACTTCATCTGCCCTCTCTCCTCTCAGATGTAGCTGCAGCAGATGAAAGTTGGCAAATGTTTCCGTGGTGATTGAGGCCAACAGTGCAGCTCCAGCCCAGAGGAACATGATGAGAGATGATGTCATTGTGAGTAAAACAATCTGAGTCTAGTACAGGGTGTATAAAAGATGCCCCATATGGGAAAATCAGTCTCCTGTTATTTCAACAAGCTGATCAGAGGATTGTTACTGATCCAAGCAACACCATGTGAAATGAATTATTTAGAGCTTTTTATCTGCAGTCGTCTCACATCTTTTCTCATGGGTGTCTCCTTGCCAACATCCATTATCAGATCTTACTAAAGCAAGTGTGAGGCTTTATTGAGTTATTTCTGTGATTTCTATTACATGCTATGTGATTTTAAAAATTATTCTGTAAAAATCATTGTGATGCAGCAATTACACCCCAATTATCACCCAAATATGACTATACTAAACTGCAATTTAAGTCAATTTAAACTAATTTTTAAGTATTTTTATTTAGACTTGAAACATTGAAACATTAAAATAATATGACTACTAAACTTTTTGATTTGATCATGTAAGCAAGTTTTAACACGTTCTAACAGATCATTTACTTGGCAAAGATGTTTTTGGCAAAGACACATTATATTTACTTTGACTCATCAGTGCTGTAATTTAAATTTACACATTTAAATAAAACATGTCTGTATAACAGACACTCTCCTTTTTTCAATCCATGCTTCAGCCTAAAATAAAAACATTCTGTCATTATTTAGTCATCCTCATATTGTTCCAAACCTGTATGATATTTTTTCTTCTGTAGAACAGAAAAGGAAATGTTAGGCAAAATGTTATTGACAGAAAGCCTCAGTCAATATTCAACACTACTGCATGGGAAGAAACCATGTAAATATTGTTTAAAATTAATTGCCTTCAACAAAGGAAAGAAAATGTAAATAATTTCAGAATTTTCATTTTTGGGGTGAACTATGCCTTTAAGGTCCTGACACAACCTTCAAAAAATCAACTGCTTCTTTCCAACACAATTTAAATCATTCAACCTGTCAACACTGAGCACATTTTGGACCAAAGAATCTGACTAGTTCACTGTCCCCTTGCTTCACCCTTAACCAGCAAGATATGCTAGATTTTCATATAGCAGATATGAATGGAATAAACCAGGGAAATACAGCTTTAAGACATCCAGCATCCAACAATGCCTTAGGTCTCAGTAGACATGGCACTCATGTCTTCAGAGTCAGAAGAGCCTCTTGTCATTAGCCCAAGTTATTAGTACTGTACACCTGTGAAAACTTTGCATTAAAATAATCCCATGACTCACCTCATATTTCATACATCTGCAAACTTTAGGGTTGGGTTAGATATCGGTCCTTAAGATAACAACTGAACATTTTAACTTTGTACAGTGTAGCATTTAGGTGGTTGAACATCAATAAAAGTGATTAGCTGGTATAGCCAAGCTTTAGCCAAGGTAAACCAGGTTAAGTTTGGTAGACCACCTCAGCTAAACTGAACTAACCAACTACAGGATTTCAAAAACCAGCTTTACCACCTAGACTGAATGACCTGGTTTTTCCAGCAGGGTAAACATCATATTAGTCACATACTTGTGCGTAGGGAGGTGTCACCTTCAACAATCGTGATTTACACCTTTAGTGAAGCGACTCCCATGATCGTTTGTGGGTGACATGCCTGCACATAAACTGCACCTAAAGTGAGTGACGAAACATATTCAAAAAACAAGAAATTAATCCTGTGCCAACAACTGAATTTCATGACATCTTGTATTTGAACGGTTAGAGGTAAGCACAGTGTCTTCTTTTGTAAAAGATGATTGACTGATTAATTATTTTATGCATAAATGTCACCAGAAATGATTACAGTTGATCTTTACAGTAATAGTATTTTCAAGCTGTCTGAAATCCTGTCATCATTCATTACAGTTCTAAGTTATAATTGACCACACACAAATGATGTAATGTCTTTGACAAAGGAAAGTTTGCTATGTTTGTTTGTAATAGCGTGCTGACTGTTTAAACACGTTTAGCTTCACTCTGGCTTTTAATCTTTTTAAACTTTCTGTAATGCCATAGTCAGGAAGTATTGGTCTCATTATAGTTATTTTCACACCACAGATGGTTTCATTTAGCTATGTTTCATTTCACCCTGATTTCTTATAGATATTTGAGCCACTGGTTAACAATAATCTATTCTCAATGCAAGTCCTTTGCTACAGTGGCTAGGCCAGAGACAAACTGGACATCCTAATTCACATTAGCTCATACAGATATAGCAGCATAGCAGTGCTAGTTCTCCTGCTGTAGCTATGCTACAATGTTCAACGTGCCTGAAAACTGTGTTATTTTTAAACTTTTTAATTTTGTTTTACCACACTGACGATTTGCTAACAGCTCCTTCAGTTTAGTGTATAATTCCCTACAGAAATTGACAAGCTTGAGATTTATTCCCAGTAGATAGAAGCACAACTGTAGATGTAATTTTGTTTAATAATAAGAGGAAATGTATGACAGATAATGCAAAAACAATAAAAATAAGTCAAATGTATGATAGAAACCCCTGCTGCTCTTTTACCCTGAATTAGCAGTGCTGTACTCAGCTAGCCACAGTCTTTTTCCAGTTACAGTAATCACTGCACAGAAGTAACCAAATTTTAAATTTCCAGGGATCATTTAGACAGAACAGCTAAGCACACATGCACTGCATGCATTGACTGTGGTCAAGAATGATTATTGGAAATGTCAAACCTACCATTAGAACCAGTCTGGTTTTCTACTCAACAGAGCCTTTACTCACTTGGCATATGCCAATATGTAATTTTAATGACATGATCCATTTCATCAGCAGTAATGAAATGGAACATCAGATACATTTGGGAAAGAACTTTCCTTAGTAGTACACCATTACTGATTTACTATTATTGTGTCATTACCTGAGATATGGCAAAACATCATAAATAATAAAGGCTGATGCTGATAAGATTTTCTTCACTTTTGCTTTAAAATCCCAGTATGTTGTGATAAACAAGAATGCATTTGTTGTTAAATAAAATAGTTCACCATACAGCTGTGCTTCCTCTGAATAATTAAACTAATTTTAACTTACTAAGCAGTAAGCTTACTGGCAGACTAATAAATAACATTATGCATTGAACATTAAGATGTATATGCTCATTTTGGCTTCATATGTTATCTGTGAATAATGTATTGGTTATGTGATATATGAGGGACATAGACAATGTGAGACTGACAATGATTTTAAAACTGCCATAACTTTTTTTTGGTTAAAAATAAACAAAAACAGTTATTGAGGAAGTACATAACAGATCAGTGTTTAAAACGCGTTTCTTACCTTACCAAGATTCATAATAATGATTTATAAGTTGAGGGTCCGATTACAGTTTGTAAACGTCAGTTTGTCTTCAACGTGAAGAAAACAATGTAAAGTAACCTGCAATGTTATGTTTTAAACAGAGATGGCGATAGAGAGGCAAATGATTTAGTGCAGCTTTTAGAAACTCTTACTTCCCTTTAATATTGCGGATGACTAGATATATAGGTTCCATCATACATGTGCATCTTGATAATTTTATGATTGATCATTTTTATATTAGAAAATAAATAAACGAATCGGACCAAGCAAATGATCTACATAATCATCACATTTAAACAGTGATACGAGGGCCGTTTTCATGACAACAATGACCCCTAGTGGTGGATATTTGAAATGACTAATTCAAAGACATTAGTATGACCTGTATCATCTGTTGCCACTGAGCATCGTCTTTTTATACTATGTAATATATTCTTATAAATAGGATTTTTGATCTAAAACTTTTGCATTAGAACATGAAATGACAATGTTGATGTAGCTTTTAATAAAATTCTTTCCTCAAAGACCTTTTGAAATGGATTAATAGATTTAAGAATTAAATGAAAATTAATATTCAATAGAGTTTTGTATTTAGGGTATTGTCATTGTAAGTACAGAATGGTACAATTAAATGTTAAAAATCAGGGACTACATTTCCCAGAATGCTATATTATAATCCACAGGAAGTTCAAAAAAACTTGTACAATTGCTCAATGTCATATTGTCTACACTCCTGACAGCTACACTGGAAGAGATACACCACTTCACAATGAAGTTGCTGTTTGGTATTACCTTGTTATTAGCCATTGCTGTTGCCTATTACATCTACATCCCACTGCCTGACCAGATATCAGAGCCATGGAAACTGATGGTGTTGGATGCAACATTTCGGGGAGTTGTGTGGATGGTGAGTACCTCATTTAAACAGTCCACTAGATGATTTGGAGAAAAGACAGTTTTGATTGGCTGATTATGATGTGTAACTTTATGTCGTTTCAAAAGAATCAAAACAACAACAATAACAAAAGTTTGTCTTGTCTTTAAACTTCAAATTATCTATGCAATGATTTCTGTTTATAGCACATCAAAGCTAATAAGAGTCACTACAATAATATGCAACCAGAGAATATCCAGCTTTGGCTATTATTAAAGCAACATCTGTTTTTGATGAGATATGTTTAAGATGACCCTGATCAGCCTGTTCCGATGAACTCTGACCAACTTGGCACACCCACAGATTGTGCCCAAGAGCTGGATTCGCCCTGCTCACTGTCTTTACGAACTTTTCTCCCATTTGTAATTGTCTTGAGGACATTCATTTCCTTTGTCAATGTACCAAAAATATCACAACATGCACTCTGTGTTTCAAAACCACAAGGGGAGAATGTTTAGTCCTGGTCACCCGTATCTAACCCTGTTGTTTTCTAGGGAGATGTTGCACACTTTCTGGGTCTGATTCACAGTGTCCGCCTTATCAACTCTGCAGTGGTGGGTTTTGAGAGTCTAGTGCCAGTCACACACCCTGAGATCTTGGTGGAAGACACCCTGTTTGATGGTGTCCATGCACGTCTTTACTGCCCTCCTGGAAAGAAAGAAGGCGAGCTGAGAAGGGGGGTTGTCTTCATACATGGTGGTGGATGGTCCTTGGGTGCTCCAAGTATGTCACAGATCTTTTATCTCAGTATTTATTTTTTGTTATTTAACTATTACAGCCATTAGGGCTGTAGGATTTTGGGCCCCGTTGTGCTGGGCTCCTTACTCCTTCGGACTTTTGGGTCACTAGAATTATTCCTACCCATCTCTGGCTAAGCCTCTCTTCCGTAGGATTAATAAGTCATGTAGCAGAAATCATCTGTTTTTGCTTTTGTTTTATGTGGCGCATGATTATGTTTGTGGTTGTAGTAAATGCTTTTTAATCTGCCATCAGAGTTGGGGTCATATGACAGTCTCTGTAGACAAATGGCTGCTGATCTGGATGCAGTGGTCGTAACAGTGGAGTGAGTATATACCCTCTGAACATTTTAAATTAAGAAGAGCAAAATCATCATCAATCTAAGTGCCCGTTGTGTTTGTATAGCTATCGCATGGCACCTGATGTGCACTTCCCTGTGCAGTATGATGACTGTGTGCAAGCCACTAAACACTTCCTGAGGCCAGAAGTACTGGCGCAATACTCAGTGGATCCAGAGCGAGTAGCGGTGTGTGGAGACAGCGCTGGTGGGAATCTGGCTGCTGCAGTGGCTCAGCGGGTATACCCCCCAAAATCCCCCTTTTTCCAAGTTTTCAAACATGAAAATTTAAATTATGCATTTGGCAGGCGCCAAAAGTTATCCAAAGTTGTCTGTCTTTAGGATAATACAGGGATAAAGCAATTTTTCTGCTCTTTTATAGCTTAGAGGGGATCTGTTTCCTCTTTTAACCCTGATCATATTTAGGATTTATTTTGTTACTTATTTCATCTAGATTTTGATGTAATTATGGTAATCTGTCATATCAAATATACATTTATTTTCTCTCAATAGATTGGAACAGATGAAAGTGTCTCTGTGAAATTCAAACTTCAGGTCTTGATCTACCCTGTGCTCCAGGCATTAGACTTCAACACAGCTTCCTATCAGCAGAACCAAAATGTTCCCATCTTGTATCGTAAACTAATGGCTCGCTTCTGGTTGGAGTATCTAGGTGCCGACCTTGATCTCGTTCACTCCCTTTTGATTAATAACCACACAGCCCAGGACCAAAGCCAGCCGTCCTTGAACCGTTCAAAGCTTGACTGGACCACCCTCCTCCCCAAACAAATGATTAAACACTATAAGCCTGTTGTTCCAGTAACTGGATCTCCCCGCATCTTAAAGGAGGTACCAGCATTATTGGATGCCAGAGCTGCACCGTTACTTGCAGACGAAGAGGTTTTGCGTATGGTGCCACGTGCGTACGTTGTGACTGGTGAGCATGATGTTTTGAGGGATGATGGGATCATGTATGCCCGCAGGCTGGAGCTGGCAGGGGTCTCTGTCACAAATGACCATTATGAAGATGGTTTCCATGGATGTGTAAGCTTTGCATTCTGGCCCTGCTACTTCTCTGTGGGAATAACGGCAGTGCAGAATTATATAGCTTGGCTTGAGGACAATTTGTAGACCACAATGTTAGTTGCTACATACAGCAAACATGAGAGCAGATGTTGATATTAGCATGCAGGTCTTTGTTCATTAGGGACTGCAGCTGCATGTAATCATTTGTGATATCACTCTGACTTATATTGTAGATGGAGTAAAGTGGTTAACAGACTACTAACAGACTGAATATCAATTATGAGTTTCCTCAATAATGTTCTGGCATCATTAGAAACTATTATTGCTTTCAGATTATTTCTAAACAGTGTGTTCTTCTTTAAGTAATACATTAGGAAAGAAAGATCTCTGGATACAGCTGTGTTCCTTTACAAATTATCTATGCAAGTATGCGCTCGTTTAAACAGTTTTTGTTTATTTACTATATTGGTCAAGTATTTTCAAGACAGGAATTCAGATTCTTGTCAATTCAAAATATGGTTCTATTTCTGCACATCTTGTGTTATCAACAAAGTTGTATCTCACAATGAAATCCATAATATTTTTGTTGGACTTCCAATTTACTCCAAAGTTGTAAGCAAATTGTTTATCATATTCTTGCTGCAAAACATTAGGTGAAGTAGGAATATATATTGAGCTGCACTGAAAATAAAAAGTCAACCTAGTAATTTAATGTTTCATAATCTATTATTCTTTAAAAAGTAATAGTTTACTTTTTATGAGAATGCAGTTCTACAACAAGGGTTTGGTGGAAGTGGATTTAGTACTGAGCCAAACCTACATTCATTGAAAAAAAAAAAATATCAATACAAAATGCTGGGTTTAAGGATTTTCTTTCAAAACCTGTAATTATTTACACATTTTTGAGATCCTGTTCTGCCTGTTAACACAGCTACAATGTGGCCCTCTAGCGGTCAAATGATAAAGTAAATGTCGACGTGCGCCGTCCGGCTTTGAGTGCACAGCAACCCAAGACAAGTTACGAAAGGTCAAAACAGTCAAGCAAATTTGTGCAGGATTAAACATGATACATATAAAACATGATACGACACACTTTTTTGAAAAACAAGAAATAAAAAACTATAATTTATTTTTGTTGCTTGTTACAATTTTCATAAATGTGGCAGTGAACAAACCAGCAATAATAAGAGGTTCTCCAAGAATTCAAAATCAAGAAACTAAAATCTGAGTTCAAGTAATGACCGTTGAAAAGCAAAAGGAATAAAACAACACTATCAAACTATAGGATTTCAAAATACAACACAATATCCCACTATATGATCCAAGACTTGACTAAAATTTGTATATTTGGTCAAAGCCCTACTGATAGTGTTTTCAAGCATATTTAAAGATACTGATGAAGCACTGTTTACTCGATTTCATTATATAAGACATGAAACAGTGCAGGGTAACAGTACAGATGTTCTCTGACCTTTTACAACATGTATTTCTAGTTTTGGTCCCTAGATCAGGAATCACAACTGCAAGACAACACGACTAATTACAGTCTGTATACTGAGGCATCAACAGGTACTGAAAAGATGCTCAAGCAACAGTTTAAATGAAAACCATCTTAAAATACGTGTTTACAGTTTTAGCAAAACAAATATGATGCCTTTGGGTAAAGGGTTTAAATATAATTGTCCATCAATAATAATTCCCATTCTCATATTGCTTGAATAATATCACTGCCATGAGTACATTCGCAGGCAACATACTGAACACAATTACATTCACGTGTTTTAGAAATCTTTGTCGATATTGTACTGTTGAGTGCCAGCTCTGTCAAAACTAACAATTAACAACAGTAGAGATGAAATGAATCAGCTGGCTAGACACATTAATGAATGAATTAATAAATGTAAAACACTATTTCTTCAAAAGGTGGAGAAACATTTTGTGCTTTCACCTCTACAAAACCAAAATCATCTGCTACAACACATGCAAAGTTTCAACACAATCATCTGGGCAGCCATTCTTTCAAACATTCAACACTTTTTTAAACATTGATTTAAAAAAAAAAAGCGACACAACACTACCTGAATAGGTGGGGCTATATCAACTCACACAGAGAACTAAGGTTCCATCTATTGAACAAAAATATATACATTTATCACCTGACTGGAATACACTAACCAAGTTCTAACAGTTGCACAAAATGGGATAAAGGAAGTGATGTCAACAAGTACAGGTCTCTATACCATTAACACTATTGGGACTAAGTGCTACATTTTTTACCATGAATATATTATTGTAAGTTCTTCTGTGAGACTTTTGGTAAACAACACAGATAATGTATAAATGTGTATAATTTTACCCTTAATGAACATTTTCAAGCAATATGTATTGTAAAGGTTTGAGTCATCACAACAAAATGTCACAGCAGACTGTAACCAAATTTCAGCATGTTAATTATTTAACAGCTTTGGGACTGTTTATGATGAAATACACAAGTTAGCTGATTTATCAGCCAAAATTTCTTTTTAAGGAGAGGGTGACTGAACATTGTGATTTGTTAATATGACTTATGATTTCATCTTGTTTAGTTCTGTGTACATATAACAGCCACGCAGAGAAGTGAGCAGTTCCTTCAAAACAGAAACAACTAAAAATGCCATAACACTTAGCTTCACAGTAACTTCATTACAGCAGTGTTTGTGATGGTAGGAGCTGAACATGAAAATTACAGACAAGGGTTTTGGTAAACAATTTCTGTCAGACTAAACTGGGAATCAACCATGGCGGCCTTAAAGTTGCACCCTCTCAGATGAGAGAGATATCAGTAGCAGGGCAGCTATCAACAGTCAAAATGCATTTCGAGAGCATCTTCAAAATTCTGGTCCTCATCAGGACTGGAAGTGAGGAAAGAGGCCATAGGGGAGCCTGCAGAAAGGCTGAGAACTCCAGTGTTGGAGCCAGTATTTCTAACTGAAATACTGGTGAGGTTGATGCCCAAAGTAAGCCTTGTCTGCTCCAGAGCTTTTTCCGGCACGGCAAATGCCTCCAGCTTCTTCTCTCCATTGGCCATGTATGAGTTTTGACAGCCCCTGCAGATGCAGTCCAAACAAGCCTTTCGGTTGGAGTAGCAGGGACATCTCTGACCTCTGCAGGTAAGAACACTTGGATTCTGAGTTGCTCTTCCGCATTTGCAACCCTTCTTCTCCTGTGTCTTTTTGTATACGACTTTGGTGGGTCCTGGTAACATATTAGCAGGCAGAACCCTGTCCTTCGCCTTGCCTCTTGACTTGGGGGCAGCCACTTTACTCTTAGACTGAACCTTCTTATTACCCAGTTCTGTATTTACTTGTACATTCTTAGACAAATCCACCACGGCCTTGTTGAACTTCAGGATGTCTCCATTAGCTACCACAACAGCAGGTGAGGAGGGGGCTTTAGGTTCACATGCTGCATTCTGTGGTGCTGTTGCTGCTACAGAGGGCCCCTGAACAAGTCTAGCGATGGGCAGAGGCTGGAGCATCTCACTGTCACTCTCAGAGCGAGAACGCTTTCGACTCAGTCTCACTTTCCTGTGGGATGCAGCCAGACATGACATGCCCATCTGGGGCTGCTGTGGGTTGCCTGGTGCAAGGGCACCGCTCGCCTGGGACTGGGACGACTGCTGACATAGCTCTGCTGCTGTTTTAGTCTGTCCACATGATACTGCAAGCTTGTGCTGTTGGGCACGAGTGCGGTCTTTGCTCACAATGTCAGAGTCAGCGCTCTCCAAAACACTTGTTTTTCTAACAGAGGGTAGCTTAGTGCCACTCACCTGATTCACATTGCTGTTTGGGACCGTAACAGCATCTGTGTTTAGTTCTTTAGAATTCAGAGGTTCACTCACAGTGACATTGCCTGGCTTGGATGTCTCTAGTTTAGTTTCTGTTTGCTCGTGATCAGAGCCAGTCATGTTCATGTACTCAGAATTTTTGGAGGTGTCTGTCTCTGTTTTAAGGAGAGAAGTTTCCAAAGCGTCTTTGACAGGGCTGAGTGCATCATGAATGCTGATCTGTTCCTGTTCTTCTTTTATATCCAACACTTCTTCCAACATCTTTTTCACCTCAGGATAACCTTTGACCCCCAAGGCACTCGACTCAGTTGTGATGCACACTGAGACATACTCGCAGAGATTCCTATAGCCGTCAACCAGAATTTGAAGCTGCTTATTCTCTGCAAATTGCTCATAGTCTTTACACCAGCTGCACGATGGCTTCAACAACATCTTTTGGCCTTTACATCCCTTACAAACATAGTGCTGGCAGGATGAATTTTGGGGAGCAATCGGATCCTTAAGCAAATTACCTAGATCAAAACAGATGTATATATTTAAGGCAATTAAAGAGAATGCAACAACAGTACAATCTATACAGTCATCTAAGGATACATACCACATGCCAGGCAGGAGAGAGAGTCTCTGAAGAAAGTCAGAACGTTAAACAATCCACCGTACGATGCAGGGTCTTGCGGATCGCACTGCAGGAGAGAGCGACACGCCGACACGTACAGCGCGGTGGCGTTAACCGGGTTCATCTCAGCGACTTCAGTCAACAATACAGCGAGAGTAGCGGGCTGATCGGCTATAAAGAGAGAGGCTGCTGCTCGTCCACGAAATGAATGAGACTCCCGATGCAGAATAGCTGTGACACTACAATCAACCAGGCTTCACCCAACTCCACAAACAAAGAGTGTAAGATGACATGACTCGCAAACAGGGATCCCGGTATAATGCCTATTAACATGTCAACACTTCATTTGTTACGGTTGTTGATCACTCTGTACTATGAAAACAAACTCGTGTATAAGTCTTACAGCGTCACAGGCTATAGTCTAAACCCAGCTGCTGTTCTGTAATTAAACACGCAGCGATAAAGATGTTAAACAGCATTTTAACTTCACAACACCACAGGCCTCGCGATTCACTGCCGTTAGCACGAGATTGCAGCTCGACTTGTTATCAGTGCGAAAATATTAAATAATAAAGGGAAAAAGCCCTCAAATTATAGTACTTATAGAAATCCAGGTCTGTGACGGCGCTTAGATGTAGACTTGGGTCGAACAACAGACAACACAATTCGCTTGACGCTTGTTAGCTCGTCTGCTAGCTAATATTGTGTACACTTTCCTTCGTGTTTTGTAATATGGGCGCGCTTTTCTCTCACTGATCAGTCCAACAATCTCCCGTTTAAGGGATACGTCTGTATAGAATTTAGTTCAGTTTTCTCCACAACAAAATTTCCACAAGGGCAATGGTTGTTATTCCACTGTTAACTTTTGCATCCCAAGAGACAATACCAAACAAGAGTAAAGAGCGCCTCAATTCAAACACGAGCTGCAGTGACTACTGCCCCCTTGTGTGTGACTGTATAAATCACACGCTTTCTTTAGAGGGAGGCTCTGTGAGGTACACCCCTAGATCTTTACTGTTAAAATTGATTGTGTTCCAGCATTGTATCGTTAGTTGTATCAAATAATCCAACATTGTATCAAATAATAAATAAACAATTGTCTAATGTTGATGTTGCTGTTTATTCTGTCCACATGCCCACGTAACTTTAGGGATCTTACAAAAATGTTTAAACTTTTACTACAAAATGTTTAAATTAATAAAAGTCACAATGTAATTCCTCAGATCTCTCTTATCATGGGCCCCTGTGCAGGTGGTGCTGTGTACTCACCTGCTCTGACAGACTTCACTTTCATGGTGAAGGTAAGAGAATAAAAGTTAATGCTAAAAATGCTTGTTTACTAAATTCCTTCCTAAACAGCCTAAAATTTCTCTTTCTTTAATTTTAGTGACAGACCCTTATTGTCACTGTCATTCTATTTAAACCGTTGTCGGGAAATGTAGTTTATAATTTTTGAGTTTTTATATGGACTACATCTATCATGTTTGCTTAACTACGCACATCTCCACAGTGATTGGTTCCCTCAGTCACACCCACTCCAATAAGCGCATAACGATTGGCTGAAAAAAGTTGACGGTTATCGTGATTGTCTGAAGACGCGGACTGGTTCTTCAACGCAAGTCTGTGCCCTCTGTAGCAGGAATGGCGACGTACACGTTAATGCGAAACAGTCTAGGACTATTAAATGGTCTAAAATGTTTTAAACATTTAGGTCAGATTCCGTATGGGGCAATTACCCAGTCGAAAGTGCTACAAAATGCAAGATGGTATTCTACCAGCCACATATCTGTGCAGGAGAGAATTGAGAAAAAGAGAAAGGCAGCGCTTGCTGGAGGAGGACAGATGAGAATAGATGCACAGCACAAAAGGGTAGGATACTTACTGCAAAATTATACAATTAACACCACAGGTAATGAAGAAAGCACAATAGTCTTGGAACAGTGGTGCAATAATGACTGTTTATAAATGATTGTGTTTTTTTGTTTAGGGAAAACTGACAGCGAGAGAGAGAGTGGAGCTCTTGCTCGATCCCGATTCATTCGTGGAATATGACATGTTTGTGGAACATCGCTGTGCTGACTTTGGCATGCAGTCAGATCATAATAAGGTTTGTTAATGATGAAAACAATGTCAAATAGATATATATTGTGTTCATCATAGTTTATCACTTCTCACCTTTATTTGTTTGTGCAGTACCCTGGGGACAGTGTAGTGACTGGACAGGGTCGAATCAATGGCAGACTTGTTTATGTTTTTAGCCAGGTATAAAACTGTCATTTTGCAATAAAAATAAATCAAGTTGCAATAAAAAAGTCTTTGACTTTAATAGCTCACTTTTCTTGTCATGATTGAAATCGTAATGTATCTTCAGGACTTCACTGTGTTTGGAGGCAGTTTATCAGGGGCCCACGCTCAGAAGATTTGCAAGGTCAGTTATTGTGTGTAAACAGACATTTAGACCAAATGCAGGCAAATAATACGTTTTACACACAGCAGAAATACTAAAACTACATAAAAACTGCTGCAATTTAAATTGACAGATCATGGACCAGGCAATGCTGGTGGGAGCCCCGGTTATAGGTCTGAACGACTCTGGTGGGGCCCGCATTCAGGAAGGTGTTGAGTCCCTAGCAGGATATGCTGACATTTTTCTGGTAAGATAATAGTGTGAAAAAAATAGATTTAACATTTTTAAGGACTTATTTTGGATAATCACATTTTTTGTTTTAGCGTAATGTGATGGCGTCAGGTGTAATTCCTCAGATCTCTCTTATCATGGGCCCCTGTGCAGGTGGTGCTGTGTACTCACCTGCTCTGACAGACTTCACTTTCATGGTGAAGGTAAGAGAATAAAAGTATTAAAGCTACAAATGCTTGTTTACTAAATTCCTTCCTAAACAGTCTAAAATTTCTCTTTCTTTAATTTTAGTGGCAGACCCTCATTGTCACTGTCATTCTATGTAAACCGTTTTTGAATAAATGTCCTAACTATCCCAAATTAACAAGCATCATTAACTTGTTTTTACAGGACACGTCCTATCTCTTTATCACCGGCCCAGATGTGGTGAAGTCTGTTACAAATGAGGATGTAACACAGGAGGAGCTGGGCGGAGCAAAAACCCACACGGCTGTGTCTGGTAATTAAAGCTGTGATGGATTTTTCTTGCACATTCCTCTAAATGTGTTACTATGAAGATGTTTGTGGCATGTTATTAAAAAACATTTTGTAATGTTTATAATAAATAGGTTTGCTAGTGTTACTAAACATTTTCTTGGTTCAATTTTTTTTCGGTTCGAATTTAAACCATTTTCAGGGGTTGCCCATCGAGCCTTTGAGAATGATGTTGATGCCCTTCTGAACTTACGAGACTTTTTCAATTATCTTCCTTTGAGCAACAAGGATCCAGCTCCTGTCATTCAGTGTCATGATCCCAAGTAAGGGACTGGATATGTTTTATTTAGCTTACAGAATTTCTTCGATCACATAGTTTGTTCTGTTGTCATGTCAATTTGTGTTCCTCAGGGATCGCCTGGTTCTTGGTCTGGACACTGTTGTTCCTAATGAAAGCACAAAAGCCTATGACATGCTGGACATTATTCATGGTGTATGTAGAACTACAAAACGAGGGATTCAGATACATAAGATTAAATATAGTGCAGTTCTATTGATTTTCATTTAACTTTTTACAGATAGTAGATGAGCGGGAATTCTTTGAGATTATGCCCAACTATGCCAGAAATATTGTTGTGGGATTTGCCAGGATGAATGGTCGGACTGTAGGCATAGTAGGAAACCAGCCTAAAGTGGCATCTGGTGGGTTTTTATATAAGAAATCATTTTTACATAGGTTTCTTTAAGTTACACAGCAGTTGGATTGTATTCATTTTGTTTCTATTTTCCTCTTAGGCTGCTTGGACATAAACTCATCTGTTAAAGGGGCTCGATTTGTTCGGTTCTGTGACGCTTTCAACATTCCCATCATTACGTTTGTGGATGTGCCAGGATTCTTGCCAGGTGTCTAGAGACTCCTTAAAAGATGCAGCCCAGTAAGGTGGACTTATGACATTTAGCAGCTTTCACCGATCATAGAAGATAACGAAAGAACATGTTGTGAACAGGCACAGCTCAAGAATATGGAGGCATCATCAGACATGGAGCCAAACTGCTGTTTGCGTTTGCAGAGGCAACAGTTCCAAAAATCACTGTCATCACTAGGAAGGTGGGAGGCAGATGTAGGGGTGCATGCTGGGCTGGGTTTTAACTGGCTTGTGTACTGAATACTGTCTGTTCGTAGGCTTATGGAGGTGCTTATGATGTGATGAGCTCCAAACATTTAAGAGGAGATGTCAACTATGCTTGGCCGACTGCTGAAGTTGCAGTGATGGGTGCAAAGGTAAACCTGAAGACTTAATGAGCTGAATGAGTGACAAGGCTAAAGCAAACAACGGAAGAAAACCGCTTTCTGCAGAAGGCATTTAGCAGCTCAGAGATCGAAATTCCTCATTGATCTCAACCTAAATCACAGGATAATTTTTGGCTAAATCAGTTTTTGTATTTTAACAAGTATAGCATTGTTTCCATCCATAAACATCAAGGCCCTATATAAATACATTTGTTCTAGCAGGCATTAATAAAAGAGTTAAATGCTTTATGTACCCTTTATGTAACAGCACATACAGTGTCACAACACTGAGACATGCTAGCTAAAGGCCGGTATGACAGATGATACACAGTTACACTGAAGCAATGATCACTATGCTTTCTGTTAATTTTCCTTCTGCTGGTTTCATTTTGATGCTGGAGACTCAACCAGTGAGCTAAATAACAGATGGTGCACAGACACAGATCAACTGATGTTGAAATATTGTGAAGCAACATTCAAGCTCATTTATAGCTTTATGTTGCCTTCAGTTGTAAATATCTTTAATGAAGAATTAAACGGTTGGTCAAGCAGTTAAATTCATGATTTACTGACATGTTGAATCGCAGTATTCATGTAATAATGTCAAATTTATATTTAAGGGTGCTGTTCAAATCATCTTCAGAGGAAAGGAGAACCAAGCAGAGGCTGAAGCTGAATACATTGAGAAGTTTGCCAACCCCTTCCCAGCTGCTGTCAGAGGTGCACAGACACATGAATTACCTTAACAGGGCCATTTGATTGCAGAACATAAATACACTACATTAAAGGACTATGTTTAGTTCCAGTGATCATCTGATATTTGTCAATTTAATGCACAGGCTTTGTGGACGACATCATCCAGCCCTCAACTACACGCAAGAGGATCTGCAGAGACCTGGAGGTGCTGGCCAGCAAGACACAGACTAATCCCTGGAAAAAACATGCTAACATTCCCCTGTAAATGTTAAGTCGACAACTTATTTTATAGCACTTCACAACATCTTTTGTTACTCTTAGCCAAAGACTGAAGAAAACATATTTTTTTCTACGTGGCTTGTTGTGCCTTGACTCTTTACCTGTATGAATCATGTATGAATCAGTTATATAAATATTCTAAAAAAAATCTGTAAAACACTCCCACAGTGCATGATTACATATTTATTTTTTTTCTGAAAAAGTGAGTTTTTCTCATCAGTTCACTGAAGAAAAGTTTTAGAACAGTTTTCCATTAAAAGGGAAAGTGGTACATCATTTCTAGGTTGTACAAAAGAAAGCATTTTATATCGAAAATGTACAATTTACAGATACACTAGTAAAACTAACCAGGGCTCAGGGTGGAAGTAATGACAGTCATGGCAACACTGATGTTGTGGACAGTATAACATTTCACTTTTTGAGAGCACAGGACCATAAAGCACTTAAACTGAGGCATTCAGTGTCACAATACTTTGATTGGGCCTCACTGGAGACATGACACGGCAGGATCTCTTTGATCCAGATCAAAGCTACAGATGCATGTTCAAACAGACCTATATAGACATTTCACACAAATAAACCTCACTTCATTAAAAACTAAATCTACCGGAAATAAAATATAAAGAACTGACCATTCATATGGTTGCACAAGCCAAAATACACAAAGTGTAACGTTCTTTCAGGACATCTGCATCATACTTTATGCAGAGATCTTGGGCATGAGTTTGACAATATGAAATGGGTTTTCAATATTCTAAACATTTCTCACAACTGTTTCTTGCCTTTTGTAATTAATACTGAACAACTACTGAAAATGAGTGTTCTTTTAAACATAAATGTAGAAACTGAAGATTTACCAACATTTACTACTGACTGTTGCTCTGGGAGGAAGAAACTTGGTTGACCTGATAGCAAAAGCAACTTTGTGATCTAACTGTACAAGGGCATCTACATAGTAGTATGGATGAACACAAATATGTACACCTTTAACATACGGGACCGTATATTCTTACATGATAAGTCTGTAGCACAATGTAAATCCTATCC
This sequence comes from Chromobotia macracanthus, assembly GCA_036877525.1. Taxonomy (NCBI): domain Eukaryota; kingdom Metazoa; phylum Chordata; class Actinopteri; order Cypriniformes; family Botiidae; genus Chromobotia; species Chromobotia macracanthus. The sequence goes on from JAZGTH010000013.1 coordinate 4,134,622, forward strand.
AGTGTGATTTCAATGAGCTGGCCAAAATAAACTGCTAAGCATTCATGGTATCTGATATGACTGGGACTGCATCAGTTAAAATAATCTGAATGATTAAAAGCTCTTCTGTTTGATAAAAGAGAAAGATTTGTGGAAAATCTCTCCAAAAAAAAAAAAAAAAAAGGTTTGTGGAAAGTTCTCTCCAGAATAACTCAAACAGGACACCGGTGCTTTCACTGGTGGAGTTTGTCTCTTCAGCCATGCTTCTAATCCTCTCACTTGCTTATTTTCTTACATTGGGGCACCTCAGAACATAGGCATTGTAAAACCCTGAAAAAAAAAACAGGCGTTTATAGCATTCCTGTAGTTTAACTGGTAAAGAGTAATGCTAACAATGCCAAGGTGACATGTTTGAAGCCCACAGAACACACGGACTGATAAAAAGACCCATTTGCGCTGAGTCCTTATGGATAAAAGCATCTTCTATTTAGATAAATGTAAATGTTTTATTGAGCATGTAACCAGTCAAAGCAGTGTCTCATTAAATGTAACTATGTAGGCATCTCTGTATATAATTTAATATGTTTAAAAGTTTAAATGGAAGGACTTCAAACGTACCGACTCATCCTCAATCATCGCTGCAGAGTCAAAGAAATCTGGTCTCAGCTCGGCCCTCTCCCGCCTGTTCCTGGATGGAGGCTGCACAGGATTTAAGGCAATTTCATTTATATCAATATTTATCACACTATCATTCCGCTATTTTAACCTCTGATGGTCGTAGTATTAGTGCCACATTACCTCTGTGTCCTACTTAAACAAGTGTCATTACCTCATTAATTAATTCAAGAAAATGACTTAAGACCTCAGATGAGTTGTAGATGACATCCAGCATGTCACTGACATTACTAATACTTTACATCATAAGACAATACCCAGCTTGGTCCTTACCAGGTCAATCACCATGGTGTCCTCAAATTCCTCACTCATGTCTTCCAGCTGCCCACGAGACGACATCATAACATCCTCAAAAATGGGTTCAGCATCATCCTCCATGAGACCACGTCTAGTTGGGGGAAAAAAGAACTTGTACATAACCAAACATTTAAACTGCTTGTAACCTTAAAGTGGTCTTCCATGAGGTGGTTCTTCTGAATTCATCCCACACAGTGTCCCCTGGTTTCTCTACGTACACAGTCTGTCGTACTCCTCCACTTCTGGCCTTCATGTAGTTCATAGCTGTGCGTTCTTTCCTGTTTACCTCCTCCATCTTCTGCTGACCAAGCCAGGACATCTGCATCTGAGAACTAACACAGCACAAGACAATATAATTTAACGCTTTTCAACATCACCATATGACACAATACAACCATGAATATCTCAAGATGAGAGCATCACTTACTTATGGACATAGTCGGATTCTGACCCGGGTTCTGAGTCCTGGTCAGGGATGTGCTCAGGAGCTTGGCGGGGGTTTTCTCTGAGTATAGTGGAGGTGAGCTGGGGTGTTGGCAGGGCTCCTGGGGTCTGCAAGGTGTCACTCCTCATCATCCAAGTTCCCTCAACGCTCTCCTCTGAAGAACCATGACATCACACACACTTGTTACAATGTCAGGTTAGCCAACTAGCTAAAAACACAGTACGTTATACTTCTGGCATCCTCACCCTCTATGCGTTTTTTGTGCAGAGGTGGACGGCCCTTCTTGCTGCGTACAGATCCAGCTTTGCTGCTGCTGCTTCCACTAGTGATGGACATACGATCGTCATCTCCACCCGTCAACAGAGAGTTCCTGTAGGAGATGAGCGGCAGCCAGATGTCCTCTCGCCTCTCCATCATCTGCTCGGTCATGAACTTCTCCAGATATGAGTGCCTGTAGAATTATACAGGAAAAAAACAACAAAGATTTGAGGGAACATTGCAATGGGTTATATGATCTTCTAGTGCACAAGTGTACCTTTCACTGAGGTTGGGCAAAGAACAAATGTTTGAATATGGGAAATTACAGCAAAGTGCTCTGACAAACATACACCGTTTTCTTGTCTTGACGAAGAAGCTTCGAGGAGAATTCACAGAGAACCTCTAGGAAAGCCAGATTTGGAGGGGGATACTCTGGTCCTTTTGGATTCTGATACTTGAAGGCAAACTCGATTCCATCTCTAAATAGAACATAAATACACCAAACAAGTTTACACTCATGTAACTATGTTAGATTAAACAGACAAACAGTAAAGTAGACAGGTTTAGTGATATCTGATGATTAATATCTCTGCTCAGTTTAATGATTCTGAACATTCAAAAACCTGTTACATAGCACAAAAACTTACTTATGCAGTGTGGCCACAGCCTCTCTGGTCTTGATCTGGTCCAATCCAAAAGTGAGAGCAAAACGACGAGCCAGTTCCTTAATGCCGCTCACATGAGATGAGGTCCTGTCCAAGTTAGGGCCCTGATCCTGGATCAGCTCATTAAAGAGCTGAACAACAGAGCAGGATTATTCAAAAAGCTTTTAAACGATGAAGGGAATGCTATGCATGATATCCTTCAATATGAGGCAGTTTTATCACCTGCTGTAAGCTCAGAATGAGTGTCTTGGCACACAGTATCTTGTCCGTCTGCCTGGTCTTGCTTAGCGTTTCCTTAATGATGTCTCCATAATCATTGTAGTACTACAAAACAGTTTATTGTTAGTGTATGATTGCTAGCATAGCAGTTTAATACTATGTATAATAAGGTGATAAATGGCCATCCCACCTTCATGTAGTGTTTGAAGATATCTGCAGCAGCAGGCATGTCTACTATATCATATATGATGAGTTTGCTAAACGCAGCTAGAAGGTTCCTCCTCTTGTGTAAGGCCTCGATCTTGTTAGCTTCATCTTCTTCATCACCTTCTGCATACATGGTATGAAAATACTGCTTGTCAGCTAGACTACCAAACACTCCTTTACTGATTTATAACTCCTTTACTCCTAATTATCAAAAGATTGTGACTTTAAAGGCCCACTGACTCAACGTCAACATTTCCCAATGCACTGAACTCTATGGAGTAAAGATGTTAAGCTACAACATTACCCATCATGCCCTGTTCACACCTGGTATTAATCTGTCTGTCTATCTAAATGCAGGTGTGGACAGGGTCTTAAAAACCCTCAGACCAGATGTGCAATGTGCAAAACACATTAGAGATGGTTAGGGACGCATATGTCCAAATTCCATTTGTAGTCTGAATAACAGTGCATCCTAGTGCATCTCCACCAACACAAACTTTGGTAGATCTCTACAGTGACATTGTCTACAGGCTTACCAATGCTCTGATTCTCATCATCCTGGTCAATAAACACATGGTCCAGGATAAAGTTGAGCAGCTCATTCTGTAAGGTGCTGTCTGGGTTGAAGACCAGAGGTTGCAGACCCTCTCTAGACCCCGTGGTGAGCTGGTGACTAAAAATCATCAGCAGATCACACAACAGCATGAATGCCTGAGCAGAGAGAAGAATAGAGGGGGGTTGGTGGCCCAATCACAGGCAGGTCTTTCCTGAATATCTCTAACAGGATGAAGGTTTTCAGTTTACCTGCTCTTTGACTGGTGTGTTGACGTTTGACAAACACTGCTGGCATACAGCTAGAAAAGACTTGACCACCCTCCTTAGTGCTAGAAGATCATCCTAAAGTTGAGGAAACAGAAAGATGTTTCTTTATTTACAAGGCACTGTTCCATTCAATTTGGTAGTGAGCACACTCATAATAGTTGTTCTATCATCCAGGTCACCAATTGTAATAGACCAGAGCACTTATTTGTATAAAAACAGAACATTAGAAGTTTGTGCAATGGTTGGGCATCAGGTCTGCTAATGAAAGGTCTCCAGGTTTAATCCCATGCCCGCTCCAAAGGGGACTGTTTGTGTAATTCACCATAAATTGCGCTGTATGTAAGGTTTAAATGAAAAATCATTAAAAATGTGTTACAGACCTTGGATGGAGAGCCCTCTGTGATCTTTACCAACTGCCACAGTATAGAGTAATGAGAACACTGAAGAGCCTGCACTGCTATCTGCAAATAACACAATAACATCCCACTAAGTAACAAAGTATATTACTTGCGTTATTATTATTATTTCTGTATTGAGGTGAAATATGCCTGGACAGGTTCCTGACAAACCGTGCTGAGATTCACTCAACTCATCATATGTAAACAGACGCACCTGCTCTGGCATAGAGCCCTGCTCTATTCCTGTCCTCAGTAACCTGTAGCAGTTCCCAAACAAATCCCATCTGGTCAAGTCATGAGCACTGATTGAAACAAAAGACAGATTGATTGCTTGTTCATTTGCAATGAAGTAATGAGCTACTGTTTTGTGATTTCACAAAACAACAGCATACTTGTGAAAGGCAGTGAGTCTCTTCAGAGTTGAGAGAACGTTGTAGATGTCATCATCATCTGCTTCCTCCCCCTGCAAACGAAGCAGCCAATCAGAGACAGCTTTAATCAGCAACTCTGACACTAATCTATACAGAGTCAGTTGCCAGCTCTACCAACTAATGTTTAATACTCACAGTGACCCCAAAAGTATTTGGACATATTTGTAGTTCTTTTTGTCAACTGTTTTGCATGTGCTAATAATCTTCAAAATAAATGCCCCTTGATTATAAATGTTGTTATCCAAAGACATTTATACATTTTGAACTTTCTGGCCATTTTGTTACAACAAAAAGATTGCATGAAAGGCAAGACTCAAAATATGTTTCTGAACCCATTAATCAATCCCAGACTCTTTATTAACATGCTGTCCGAGTATCATGAGAATCTGGAGTAATACTTGAACAAACACTCTCTCTCAATATGTCCATCACCTCCAGATAGCCCTCACCGCCTGCAGCAGCTCCTCCACCGAGTGGTTGAAGCGGTCGGTCAGTTCATCGATGAGCTGGCTACGGGCAATGTCCACACGGTTCATGATGGTGTACTCCTCGCTGCACAGGATGCTGTAGGTCTTGCTGCAGGCCTCCAGCACCTCAGTGTCTGTGTGCTTCTCCACCACAAACTTGATCTGCTTCAGCAACCCATCCAAGTGCTGGAATGTTCAAATTTAACACTACATCAGCTGATCATGAACAAAATATGCGACAGTTGGTGAGCTTATTGAGATTAAACTTACCTTCTCCATTCTCCCAGCACTGTACACATCCAGGTCAAAGTACTGCGGTATCTGAAGTAGGTTAGATACCTTCTCTGCATCTGTCTGGTACTGTGGGTGGAAAATATTTATCAGCACTCAAATTATTGTGTTATGATATGTGTGAGAACTGAAATAAAATACTGAAATGTATTATTGCCCAACTTTTGAGAGTAACATGGGAAGGGCCATGATGAAGTGCTCTGTTAGTTTGTTTTTGTCATCAATCTGTGTTTTCCTTTCCTTTGCAGTCAAGACCTAAAACAACAGTCAGAAAAATTTTAGTTACAAACTCCCCAAACGCAATATACACATTAACATATGCGCATAACAATATACATATTATTATGACGTTAAATTGTAAGCAGACAACTATAAAAAACAACAGAATTCACCCTTTTTCCAGTCCCTCTCCCCACAGGTGGGTGGGCTTCTGCAGACTGACGGATAGTACAAACAGTCAGTTCGATCAGAGCACTCTCCTGCCTGTCTAATAACACTGAAGATAAACAGGGAGACAGAGAGAGAGGAGAGAAAGAGAGATCACTTATAATAAATTATTTGATGGTACTCTGTGATAGTGATAGTATAAAATGGTAACACCATTGTACTTTGAAGTATACCATGGTGCTGAAATAATGTACCATGATATTTCTGGGATACTCCAAGGATCTTTTAAAATTTTTAGGAAATAAATAGGATGAAAAAGCATTTTTTTTTAGATAATGGTTAATCTATTCCTGGCCCTAGTGAAGGCCCTCAGTGTGGCCATACCCTCTTCTCCCTGCACTGGTTCCTCCAGCAGTAGCTCTGTCATACACTCCCAGTCCTTCAGCAGCTCCTGCGAGCTCTCCCACAAACTGTCTACCAGATATGCAGCATGCTCGTGCAGCTGGAAACAAATACACACAACCAGTACTGTTCAAATCCACTCCTCAAGGGCCACCCTCCAGATTTTAGTTCCAACCCTTCTCTTACACAACCACCTGTAGTTTCCAAATAATACTGAAGATACTGTTTAGCTTGTTCAGGTTTGTTAGTCAGGCCAGGATTACATTTGGAGCTAAACTTCTGAACTCCTAGAGTTCCGACAAAAAACAACCACATAATATTATAAATAAAGTGCTCTCTCATTACACAAATAATGTTTATCTTTGTGCTTTACACATGTAAAAGCAGCAGCCTTACCTCGCTCTCCAGAAAGAAGAGCACCAACATGCGAATGAGGTTTCCGTTTGGACTGCTCCTGCCCCTGCGTTTGGCCAGAGCCTCCTCTGCCTGAGGGTCATGTCTGCTGAACAATCTACACAAGACACAAACCAGAGAGAGAGATAGCACAGTACCTCAGATTCATGTTTATGTATGAATGTACATCAAGTGAACTCCTAGAGCTGTTTATGCATCTGATCTCTCAGCCTTTCGTGCAACTACTTAGCCCAAGGCATACTTCAGCTGTCTGCCACACATTACGCATAACAAATTGTGTGTGCATGCAGCCTGACTATGCTAGACTCAGACTTATGCGCTTTGTGCACGGAACTGAATGCACAAACAGAACAGTCTGCTAGGCTGTACTGCATGCATTAAACACGGCCGTTCCAGTGCATGGTCAATGGAGCTTGCTCAGAAACGCTGCTGTAAGCTAGACGCAGCAATAGATGGAAAATACCCTAAAATGTCCACCAAGAAAGTAAATATTCTATTGTGATGTCCTCATATAATGCTGCAGTACAGAACAGGGTCAAAAGTTTAAAGGAACAGTTCACCCAAAAATGAAAATTGGGCCATCACCTATTCATTTACTTGTTTCAAACCTGTATGAATTTGTTGCTTCTGAGTAACTCAAAAGAAGATATTTTGAAGTACACTGGTAACCAAACAACAATGGTACCTATTGACTTCCATTGTATGAACACAAAACCACTGAAACATTCCTCAATATCATCATTTGTGTTCTACAGAAGAGAAAAGTCAAATATAAAGTGAAGGTTGACTCACTTTCGATGTAGGAACTCTCCAGCAGCCACAGCTACAGGCCTGTGAGCAGAGTACACCAGATGATAGACGTTCTCACAGTCCTCATTAGACAGAGCGTCCTCACTTCCCCTGAAGAAATAAAGAACATCTGCTGAAGAGAAGCTTCCAGCCAGCAGACACTGCAGCTTATAGTTAGAACATCACTTACTGTAGGATTAACGTCACAAGTCTGATGGCCTCGACTGCAACATCATACTCTTTATCCAGAGTCATGGACACGATACGATCCTACAAAGAGATGTTTTCCACATCAGAATAGAGGAGAAATTGGGAACATTCATAATACCACACCTGAATGTCTTCTTACCTTGAAACGGTTTGTGAAGAGCTCAAGCTTTGGAAAAAGTTCACGGTTTGTGTAGAGATTCTGTAAGGCTTTCAAACACTTCAACCGCACTTCACCTTGCTGAAGATGGAGGATGCTGATATTACTAAACTAAAAATAAAAAAGAAACGGCTCCTTGTGTTCCTGTAGTAATCAAAGACAGCATACCCGGTCGTGTAAAGTCCATCCCACGTATTTCAAGTAGCTGTCATTCAGGAAGGCATCGCTATACATTTTCATCCACACACCAATCTCCTCTATACAAATCGCTCTGATTTCAGCTATTGCATCCCTGTCAATCACATAAACAACAACATGACTGAACATGTACGGCTATGACTGTGCTTTAGTACATTATCATTGTGATGGTCCACAAATTTAGTCACCTATAACGATGAACAAAGATTCCTTTGAAGATTGAGTTCATCATGTTTTCGATTTCATCTTGATTTTCTTGAAGCTGGTGAGAAAGTTGTTTCATATAAATAAGAAAATGTTTCCCAAATTAAAGACAGAGTATACAGAAGATTCAAGCCCTGGTGGAATTGTAAGACTTTATGCACTTTCTGCACTGATTTTGGTAAAAAATCTACAGGATTCTAGAGAATAGATTTCGTTTAGAAGTGTTTGTACATTGTATACGTTTTTTCACTGACCTGAAAGTACTAGAATCATATTGGTACCTTAATCTAAATGACTATACTTTGATCTACTCAGTCCAAGTAATTAACAAACAAACTTTTTTGTGCAGACTTTTGGGAATGTTCCAAATTTGAGGAATTTTGTGAAGCTTTATGTACACAAAGATTCTGTGAATAAAACAAAGTCTATGAATACGCCTACAAATAATAAAGCTTGTCTAGAAACAAGTTTTATATTGAGCATGACAGCAGTAGTTAATGAGTTCTACCTCTTTCCTCTTTTGGAGTAGGAGTTCAAGTTTCTCATTGGCTCTCTTTCCCACCATTTTGTTGCGTTCTGCTTCATACTGCCTCTGTGTATTGTCCTGGTGAATGCTCAGGTTCAGTGCCACGTTCACCAGAGCTGTCATGAGCTTCATGGCTGATGGCACAAGAACAATGGAGGGTCAAATAAGTATTTCTTTGTGTGGCCAAGTTTTCTGGGTAAGCAACATCTTAAAGTGGTCCTATTATGCATTTTCACTGTTTATGTTTAGTTAGTAATGTTGCTGTTTAAGCATTAAAAGACCTGCAGAGTTATAACGCTCAAAGTTCACTATAAAGGGAAATTTTTAAGAACTACAACAAATGGCTCATAGAGACTACAACAAGCTTCTTGGTTTTGTGACATCACAAAAGGGCCGTGGGGGCAGGGCTTTCTGTTTGTCCAACCAATGGTAAACAAATTAAAAATGTTAATTTATTATTTAAGTCAATATTTTTACAATTACATTTGTTGTTACTAGAGACACAATGTTAATATCAAAAAGCAAAAAAAAACCTTAAGAACTGTCTGGTTATGTCACAGGCAGAACTTTCACACATCAGGTGGGGTGTTTACCTGCTAGAGTGCTGGTGTGTCTGAAGGCTCGGACCTGTGAGTCAGACAGACCCGTGAGCAGAGAGATGACCGTGTCCATCATGTACTCATCATAGATTATGCTGTACTGGCACTGGCGGATCAGGACGCAGATGAACTCACAGAAGTTGTAGCGAAACTTTTTCCACAATGGACCGGATATGGTCAGGGGGTAATCTCCACTGTCCTACATTAACACACAAAGAATGACCTTCTCATGCTGTCACTCTATGGTCAAGTAACTAAGTACCCTTTGTTAAACACAGCAGAAAACACACCTCGTCAAACTCCTCTGTCATTTTGCGGATGATTTCAGCATTCTGCATGTTGCGAAACATTTCAATTCTAACAGTGCCTGTATAGAAGACATGAAGTAACTATTACTGTTATTGTTATCAGAATGTGAATAATATATTATTAGTAGTATTATTCATTATTAATATGATGTGACATCTATGAGTGGGAGTTGTCTAGTACCTTTACAGCCAGAACACTGAATGAAAAAGTTGATAAGGTCCAAAAGCGCTATATCTCTGTCCTGTTTGTACGACTCGATCCAGTCATCAACCACTGACTGAAAGAATCATAGGCATCTGTGTTACCATTTACATAAAATGCTTTAAAACTATAATTATCAAATCAAAATCCAATCAATTATCCATTCAATATTATAATTATCCAATCAGTAAACACAAATATTATACAATGAAAATAATTAAATAAAAATAAAAGAACTAAAAAAATAAAATAAAATAGAACTATAAAATAAAAATATACTAAAATATTATACATAACATGATCATGAATTGGAATTTGCTCCTATACCTGCATTGCGCTCTTTCCCTGTTTGACCACTTCAAACAGAGTGACTGGATCTCCCTCTCCATTGTGTTGGGCCATTCCATTGGCCTTTCGGCCACGCGGGGCCCCCGCTGGGCCCTTTTCCGAGGGCGACTTTCTGGGTTTCTTATTGGGTGCCTTGTATGAGGAGGAGAAAAGAAAAGCAAAATTCAACATCAAATAACACGAGGTCCCACTGTGGTCAGTCATGTTAACAGACAGTGCAGGAGGCATACAGGTGGTCTGCCAGGCCTTCCCCTCTTCTTCTTAGTCCTTCCGTCTCCAGAGTCATCCAGCTCGCTCATGCTGAGACTCACTGTATCCTGAGCCGACTCACCAGAGTCCCTGTGAGAACAACACACCATGAGGTCCTCACCACGTGAGTCACGGATGAGTAAATAACATCCTATATATACACCATACACAAAAACCTTGTTTTAGAAGCTCAATTTTTTTTATTTAAAATATAGTAAATATTGTAAAATTTGCACATTTTTAAGTTAAGTGTATGCATGCCTTTTAAATATAGTTTTAGTCTGATATTAATGTTTAAACATTATTTATAATGGAATAGCCTTTCCAAATGGAAAAGCCACTTGTTTCTTAAAGTGACTCATGCAAAGATATTGACATAACCTGGTAGTATAATAAGTAGTTTGTTTGAATAATAGTGAAGTACAGTGTACGAATGAGAACTCATAAACTCACTGTAGCACTGGCAGCTCGGATGTGATCATAATTATGCGCAGGCAGGTTGTGTGTCACAGGTTTGTGTGCAGTTCTGCGTGTTCCAGAGCTCTGCTGATGGAGACCTCACTGTGTGCTTTAAGTGCTGGCCACAGTATTAACACTGTAATTCTGAGTCTACAATTAGAACAGACAGAAGAGAAAGAAAAAGGGAGAATTTAAAACATTTATTTGTGCTGGCATTTTCTGGAGAATCTGGAGTTTTCAAAATAAATCAATTATATAAATGTACAAAATATTTTCTTAATAGGTGTCTATTAATAAATGATTTTAATAGGTGATTTGTAAAGTATCAGTCTGCATAAACACATTTTAGTTAATGCCAAAGCTTTAAACCTGAGACCTTCTTCACGCTCTGTAACCTAAAACAGTGTGAGCATGGAAATGAAGTTTTATAAAGATGAAACAGTGACACCAACTGGTCATTTTATGAAATGCAGCACATCATTAACATTGGCGTCAATCTACATATTCAGGGTTAACGAGTCGCCAAACACGTGTCAAATTCAGTCGTGTACAACATTTTAAAAATTCAATCGTTTCACGTCAGTATAACTTTCTTAATAAATCAAAAGCCCTTTATATCATTTTTGAGTTTAAATAAAGTTCGTTCTTGTTTCTAAAACTGAAAGTTTGGTCAATTGATTTGCTGAAGTTTTTGTAGGGGTAAATTAATTTGTGTCAGACTGGACAAACGTTTATAATAATCTGAATTAGTTAATATTAGTTCGAATAATCTGATTAATAGTTAAGAAGCCCTCTCAATACAAGAGGGAACCGTTTGATGGTTTACAACAAATCAATCACCAAAGTATTAAGCATTTTGTAAAAAAATAAATAGGAAAAGGTAAAGCACAACATTTTTAATGTGGATGTGCATATAGCGCTGACAAAAGTTACCCATCACCACTAGGGGCAGTATGAACCATGAAGTACTTGACCTTTCATGATTCTTTGACAGATCCCAAAATGTGGTTTTGAATAATTTCCAAGCCTTTAAAAATCAAAATAAACAATCTGTTGAGTCTAACATATGGCTCTGTTTATAAACAAACCTTTTTGAGTCGGTTTTGACTGAATTACAGAATGCTGAACTCTAGAGAATGTAAAGCACTTCATGGACAACAGTAGGGGGCAGGCTAAGAAAGTTTTCATTAAAATGTTCCCTCTTCACTAATACTTAGAAGAGAAAATGTACAAGCATTGAATCACACAATACACTTACTTTCTCACATGTGCCTGTTTCTCATCTGTTGCCCTCAAACAGGCAAACTCCGTTAAAGAGAAGCAAACAAACAAGCCATTGAAGATCTTCCCTGAGAAATACAGTCTGTCTGGAATACATCTGAATGTCATTATATAAGACAAGTAATTACATAAATCCAAACCCATACATCATGTATCAATAATATTGACATCACACAGCCTAACCCAGCACTACATGATATTGTACATAGTGCTGTACAATAACGGCAATAAAGTGAGACTGAAGACTTGATGTAACATTAGGCGTGTGTTTGTCAGATTTTCAGCAGTGTACAGGTGAAGTGAAGATTATCCTCTTTAAAGGTTAAATGGCTGCCACTAGATGGCCGTACACTGCAGGTGTCTAAAGGACTCAGTGTTACAGGTGCGAGGGCTGCTCTGCAGTTAAGTTACACAAGAGTTATCCAGACAAACAGACAAAAACTCACTGCAAGCAGTTTAATGCATCAGGTAAGGATATTTTAAAGCTTTATCTTGTATTATGTGTTTATTTATCAGGCCTGAAGTAGGCAGCAGAATTAGAGAGTGAAAAGAAGTTGGCTAGTTTGTGGGATGACCCTCTAACACCCCCCACCGTCACTGACACTCTAAATGTGGCAGCTCTAAATATGAAGACCCCTCCCCCACCGTTGTCACACTGTGCCTCTAAATGCTCAACAACAACAGCTCAATCACACCAGGTCTATATTGCAAGCAACACAAAACAAACTGAACACGCCCAGGGGTTATATATTAACCAGGGCTTAGGGTAAAATTTTCACATGAAAAGACCAAAATGCCCCACACGTTTAAAATGTGGGGCAAAAAAAGAAGGAACTTTTTTTTAACTTTTGTTACCAACATATGCCCTGCTAAAGATATGTTATAAAAAAGTTATTTCCAGACATTGGAACCAAGACAATATTTCTTACTAGTCATAACAAAAATGTATTGCTTTTTATTTTAAAAAGATTACATAAATTTGTATAATTAACAGATTGGTGTCAGATTAAAATCTGTATTATGTTGCAGCTCCTTTAAAAGTTTCCACTGGTGAGTAACCACTAAATAATATAATAAGCCCATTTCAGTGTTAATTTTGCACCCTAACTGATTATAACATTAACATTCAGTGTTGACAGGTTGGAACAGCTTACAAGCAAACCCCAAAACACTGCTTATTAAACCCACACACTCATCTGAACCTCTGCTTTTATCAATGAGTGCACAGAGAGCAATGAACCAGCCACACGACATGAGAATCCTTCCCATTAAACTGCTTTCCAGACCGTGGCTTTGCTTTCAGTCATTTGCGGGGAGGGCTGAGAGATAAATGTCTAAATAAAGATGTTTGCGAGCTTGTCTGTGTTGTTTCTAGAAGTTATTCAGTGAGTCACTGGCTGTGTTTTATTGATTGGCTGTTGGTAAACTTCTCTGAGTCAATGCACGTCACCCAGCACATCCACTATATACAAAAACAACATCTGAAATGAGACGCTGTGTGAATGTTTGGCTTATAAAAGAAGACAATTCTTTAAACCTACACCATGAGGATTTCTTGAAGAGAAAACAGAACCGTCAAATGTTACTGCGTAAAAATAAGTGGGCGTAAACAGACATCCTTCATTTGCTCCTTGTGTTCAATCTGAAGTGCGCTTAATGCAGTTGAGATGCTCTTCCTCTCTTCAATGTGCTTCATTGGCATGACAAAATAGCTTCCCATTGCCAAAGCATAAAACAATACAACAGGACAAGAGAAACAGGGCCACAACTAATGACTAATAATTTGATTAACAATTAATCTGCCAAATATACCTTCAAATAATCAGATATACACACCTTGACCATGATCACTTTTAAACATTTTGTAAATTGATTTATCTATAATGTATAACAGATTATGTATAAACATATATATATATACTTTCAAGTTAATGGCTGGTTAATGGCTTTATATATATATATATATATATATATATATATATATATATATATATATATATATATATATATATATATATATAAAATATAAGCCATTAACCAGCCATTAACTTGAAGTCATATATATATATATATATATATATATATATATACATTTTTACTTTTTTGTGTTTTACTATTATGTTAAAATTAACGACTTTTTACCATATTTAATATAGGATGTACCATTTACGAGTGTTTTCACAAATTCTTTTCAGCTACTGCTAAGTGACATCACAGAAACCTGCACAGAAACCTGACCTATTTGATAATTACATTGCTGACATTTTACATTAGTGAAAGTCACTGCAGCCCTTAAGAGAATCACAGAAATTAAAGAATGTGACCAGAGTCAAGTATTTTGGCTATGGGTGGCTTTAGCAAGTATCTCCACCTCTCCAGCAGTCATGTGGAGTTATGAGTAATGAGCACTACTGTGAAGAAAACAGTGCCTTTTTAACCATGGATCTGTCTTCCCTGATATAATCACCTCAGCTTCACAGCTCAGAAACCTCCTGAGCAATTCCATCCCGTCTCACTGAGCCCATCAAACCTTCAAATATATTCAGAAAAGTGTGGCAAAACTACAAATGTTCTTATGCAGGGTTTAAATTTAACTTTCTGCTACATCTGATATACACAGGTTGATATACATATGAGATACATATTTCGTACCAGCCATTAACTTGAAAGTCAACATCTCTCTAAAACTCCAATTGTCACCAAAACATATGCACATATTTTTGTTGTGGTGGCTTAACTCAGCTGTTTTCTGTAAACAAAACATTTCTATAGATATGTTCTATAAATACATTTTTATATTAAACAATTTGAATTGACTAAGACATTTGATGTGTTACAGTTTTAATGTCTTTGGTTTTAATTGCTTACACCAATTACATTAATAAGGATCTAACTATATTATGTTGCAGTTCCCAAAAAAGATGCTGGCAAACTGATTTATTTACTTGCCCAAACCAAAACAATTTGGTCAACTCACTCAAAGCTATTTTTGACCTTCACGCACAAAATGTGCAAGGACTCAATGTAATAGCTTACTACTCAAACAGATTACTCTTCTATTACACTGGTGGTTTGAGGGTGTATCGGAAACTGTGCAAAATTCTCAAAGGGATGCAAATAAATAATGTTAATGTTGTGGAGCGTGTTTCTCTCTGTTCTTCTGTCACTGGCTGCCAACTCAGGACGAGTGCCAAGCTGAACCAAGACAATATTATTGACCATCAGCAACATTTTAATCCATAATGGCCCATAACCAAATGCACTGACCCACAAAAGGCCAATGAGCAGTGCAAAACATAGTAAGTACAAACAGAGGGCACAGTACAAACAGAGGGTAGACTGCATAAAACAGAATTAATTTAAGGCAAGGAACTGTTAAATTCAGCTAAAATCATCCAAAATGTTCTTTTCTCCAAATGCTTCTCTCCTTCAGACAGGTTTGAGACAGTGCTGAAAACACCTGCTAAAACAATGCTATTAAGCTGACACTATAAGCAGCGTGTTAAGCTTCAGAATTATTATTTGCTCAACAGAGCATGTGCTTTCAGGGCGTACATTACAAAGTCAAATCCATTCAAAACAAATCACATTATTTTGCCTTTGAATTCTACCGTAACAACCACATCCATTAAAACTCAAAATTACTTTGTTTCATTTCAGTAAACAATTTCTCTAAAAACGTGTAAACAATCATTTTTTATATGGCAGTTTCATTAACAGAAACCTCTCAACTGTGCTAAGTCAGGCAGCATTTAAAAATGGCATAAATGGGGCATTTATCACTGCCAGAGCTCAGATTAACTCTGTGAAGATAAAACTGCTCAATTCAAACTACTCAAACCAAAACCCTGGTCTTGCTGTGAACACAAGCACTGAATGACTTAAATGGACCTGCATACTGTAAATTTCAATATGCAAAATATAACCTGCATGTTTTCAGTACAAAGTTATTTTCAATTTAAACGCTGCAGTAGAGCAGATTATTACATGCACAGGGAGACATCATGTCACATGAAGATGTGTAATGGGAGGGGAAGACGCACAGGTGTAAATCCAAACAAATCAGATCATTACAGGTTTCACTCTGCACATTATTATTTGCTGTTGTGTTCTCAGACTAAGAGTCAAAGAAATATGAACAGTGAAAAATGTCAATATTTAATGAGCAAATCACAGATCATTTCACATCATAACAAAAGAAAGAAATTAAAAGCAGGGTAGGTCATTGTTTATTAGTTCTTTTATTCAATTTTCGAGCAGTTGTGTTTTTAACAAAACCCAGCATGATACCAGTTTTCCATATATTGTGCTGCAGGGCTGGTGACAGCACATATAATGTGACAAGTGATATATGAGATGTTCTACACAGTTTATATTGTGGTTTAACTATTAGATTTTTTACTGTTTACGCTGTGTTATCAAGTGAGCAGAACGGCTTTATTTTATTTACACTTGGGGTTTGTTGGGCACAATGCAAAGCATTACTGACATTGATACAGGTTCAACTGATGATGGCTGTGATGCACTACAAAACTGTAGTGCTTCTAAAGATAATAAGGCTGAAGAAAAAATGAGATTGGTAGAGCAGATCCTAAAGGACATCCTGTAGATAAACAGTACGCAGCATGCTGACTGATCTCTCCTGTGTGTGCTCTCCTCATTCAGCCAATCAAATCAAACTTGCAGCTTATGACCTACAAGGGTTGCCATGGTAACGCCTGCCTTCTGGAATACATGTCATGCATGTTAAGTGCTTTACAGTAAAAGCAGCACGCGCATGCGTGAGGCACGCTCACGCCTCTGACAACCACTACTACGTTACACGCACACTCACACATGCAAACACGAACGCATACGCACACATACACACACACACATAATGGAGCTATTAATCCACCAGCCACAAATGGCTACGGTGCCTGACAAGTAGCACACGTGTTTGAGAGACACAGTGGCTGGGCTTACAAAAAGTAGTATTGACCATCTTATTCAAGACAAAATAAATTTATTTCAAGTTTACACAAGAAGCCCAGAGTTAAACAAAATTAAACCCAGTTGAACTCAACTTGAATAAAAGCTGTTTGCAGCCAGACAGGGAAGTGAAGTCAATTGTTAAAGGCAAACTGATTAGTCTTGCTACAGACTTAAGGAGGTGGCGCACTCAAGGATACTAGTTCTTTTCAAGAGTGAATCCATGAAATATAAACATTATGCTGTTTAACATCAAGGCTGCACTGCATGTTAAGAGTTTTGACTGGCCTAAAGTGACACAGACTCAAAAAAACACAACTATTAGTGCAGGGAAAGCAATAGTTAATGTGGTTTTACTACACTACAGCACTATTTGACCAGAACCTGCTGTCTACTGCAATGTGTCTGCTAAATGTAAACTCTAAAGGCAGCTACAGAAAATGTTTAGCTATTCATGTACTGCTTGATTTATTGAGTGCAGCAAGCGGTTACATGATCGAACGCACTGGATTAAAAAAGTTCCTGTAAAAGTAAGAATATTGGGATGAAGCCCAAATCTACAGCGTTGAAGGTGAGGGACGGGGTGTGACGTGCTGATCTTCCCCCCCAAAACCAACTGGATTATAAGGAGAAAACTGTCATTATGATATTTGTATTATTTTTTACTATTGACTATGTATTGAATATTCCTGGTTTTACTGTGAATGAAACTACTTCCAATAAAAAAAAAAGTATGTCTTCATAATCTGGAACCTTATAATTTACTATTTTTTATTAATTATTATTTTCATTTTCTGCTTGTCACATAAGCTGTGAAATCTGTTGGATAATGTTACTGAATATCCAAAAAGCCATGTAGGTATTGTTTTATCACACTGCCATTCAGGTCTTGCTTTATTCTGTTACGAAACACTTTAGGATACATTTAATTTCATGATGAATAAAACAATCCTCTTCATTTAAGATTGTGTTTAACTCTGAAATGTATTACATTATATGACTAAAATGGATTATAAACAGGGTTTCATGTTTGACTTGAAGATTTGTCTTCGCTAAGAACAAAAGCTTCAGCAGTCTAGCATTTTATAATGATCTACACATTACAGCCGCTTTAAAAATATGAAGAGATTAGCTGAATGGTGACTCTCCCTGTTCGGTCAAGGGCAGAATCCCCATTAAAACTAAATCAATGGAGGGTGATGGGAGACTGTGAACAGGCTCAACTGATCGCCTCTTAATGTGACACAGGGCAGGATAAAAGGGTGAAATAATGTGCTGGGACACAGAAACGGATGTCTCACAGGAGAAACGAAGAGAAATAAAGCTGTGCCATTAAACATTAACCCAAGTCTTGTCTGCCTGGATTTTTTAACACACTGCTTTGGAATTTGTTAGCCCATCATTACCAGACAAAAAGAAAACAGAAGGAAGAGGATTATGAGTATAAATAATTTTAAGGTTCACTAAACCACAATGGCAATTTACATTTCACATGTTTTAAAGCTGCAATCAATTTGTTTTAAAACTGCCTCTCTGTTTTTTCTGTTACCACCATCTCTGTTTGAAACTAAATTTCAGGCTACTTGCAGAGTTATTTTCTTAACGTGGATGACAAGTTTAAGTTCTAAACAACTGCTGTAAGAACAAGCTACAATTTACCATTTACCCTATTCCCGGACATGCAATATATAGTAGCTGGACCTTCTTTTTTTGTTTACAGACATTTTCCCACTAAATCAGAACCAACTACTCAAATTATAAATCATTATTATTAATTAATTAACTATTGCAAATTGGGGTAAGGAGACCCCAAATGTTTTGAACACTGATCTGTTATGTATTTGCTCAGTAACTGATTTATGTTCACCTTTAACAAAAAATTTTTACAGATTGCATCTTTTATAAACCTAAGCATCATTAGTTCCACTATCTTGTGCTAATTTTCTCAATATTTTGGCTGAAAATACGATCAAGAGAGCTTAGTAACTGATATTTGTCGTGGCTATACTGCTTATTCTTCACAATATTCATGTTGCATAGAGAAAATTGTTTTTTTTACAATTTCGCTTGGTGACACTAGTGGAATGGAATTGCACACTTCACCTTTAAGCACTTTCTCAAATGCTAAAATTCCCATCTGTTCAGCAGCAGGAAAAATATAATGGCATTGTGTGATTTTGAGGTAATAACATGCAATACGGAGCAGTTACATAAAGAACTATTTTCATCCAAATTATCTGGCTGTCTGGGAAAGTGGGAAATTTGAGCCTTACAAAAATTACATTAAATGACAAAGCACAACACACTGAAACCAAATCTCTATTTAACAGCAGCTTGCATTCTCAGTTGATTTCTACACCACATTCTATAATTCCATCTGCTCTCCTCCAATCACAGATATTTCAGGGCCCTCAGTTTGCCATGTCGTCTGTGGGACAGAGCCTCTAGCCTACAGAACATATGGAACGCGATGGAGTAAAACCCCTTAGTCTGCACATAACCAGCCGAGTGCAGAGTGTTAACAAAGGGGCTTTGTTGAGACAAGCCTTTATCATGACCGCATCTCTAAGCTGTACACTACAAAGGGGCCATTTTCCTGCAGTACAGAAATGTCAGGTGAAGGGAAGGTGAGAGATGATATCTGAGTGCAGAGACATTTTAAGAATCATAAATTGAAATGCACAGATAGTAACAGAGAAGCCAAATGAGCAGAGCACATAAGGAATAAACTTCAATAAGATGCACTAACAATCGAAATGCTACTACTGTATTTTCTCTCCAGGACTCTGCAATCTTGCAACAGCAATTATTAATGCAATTTCAACCAATGCCTGTACTACCTGCAACAGAGCACAATATTGTCTTACTAAATCACCCTGACACCAATTGGTTGAAAGTCACTGCAAAAATGCCTTAGAAATGTTATTTCATCAGAAAATTTGGCATCCTGTGGTTGCAGATGCAACGTAGTGTGATGATAAAGCCTAATCCAGTGATATTCATACATTTTTAAATGGGCTTAAGTGTTTAACTGTGCTTTGTAACTATAAACCGGCGATGTCTGCAGCCATAATTCTGCTGAATGTAACATCTGAATTACACCACAATACACAGTCTAAAGCAAAAGGATTTAACCGCACACTAATGAGATGAGGTGACCCAGACAGCAGATGACTGACCCAGGGGACATGTAAAGCCCTTAATCTTCAGAGATGTTTCTCTACTGATGGAGAAGTCTACACGATTAACCCTGAATGCAGGGTAACCTAATTTCATGTCTTTTATATACCCAGTCAGAGCAACAGACCTATACGTCAAATATATATCAGTATTCTGCTGTAAATGTCATCCATACAGAAACCATGAAAATCTGCTGGAAAATCATAAGATTAATCACGGTGAGTGGAAGTTTTAAGCTACTGACAGCCCTAATATTTTGAATCTGTACTTTCCATTTGATAGATTTAACAAAGCAGAAACTGAATTACCTTCTGGAACCTGCTTCACTGCACAAAAAACAATACATAAGAGAATAAACCATAACAGACCATAACAAGAAAAATCCTAAAACCTATCAGTGAGTTTTATCAGCAGATCCGTCATGACAGACCAAACATATAACGCATTAAGTACATTTAGTGCACATTAAACCTGATAAACAAAGGCAAAGTGGACTGTGGTGTAAAATCACTTTATTAGGTGGGGCATATGAATGCAGCTGTGGCTCTGAAAGAATGTCATTGTGCTGACTTCCTGGTTTTATTCTGCACAGTTTGTTCTGCAACCAGTAACCAAGCGCACATTAAAAGATTTATTCACCCAAAAGTGAGAAATCTGTCATTATTTACTCACCTGTGTTCAAAACCCTATGCTATTTCTATGTGGAACACAAAAGACAGCTCTTGCCATACAAAAATAGTATAGTGACCATATCTGCCAAATTATATTACTATATTATATGGTCGAGGCAATTTTTGATGCTCTTGTGTTATTTTTTGCATTTTGGAGCTTCACAGGTGATTTATTAACTACTGTTGTATGGAAAAAGCCACATAAGAATTCAGCCAAAAAAATAATTTTTGTTTTCCACAGAAAACAAAAAAGTAACAGCATACAGGCTTGGAGCAACGAGTAAACGAGTAAACAATAATAAAATTTAAATTTTTATGTGAACTATTCCTACAACTGTGAAAAAGAGAAGATCCCAATTACTGTGCTCCTCAAACACACACATAAACATGCACACACTCACAGCTAGTGCTAAATGTGTGAAAAACTACAGTAATAACTGATGAGACAGATCCACTGGGAGTATAGCAATGCACTTTAATTCGTGTCTTACAAGAAACAAGCTTATCCTGTATCCAGTTACTACTCTCAACCATTAAATCCAGCATCCATTTAAACAACAACAGTACTTTAATCTACACACTGAACGAGTGTAGTTGAATAGGACAGGCATGTCAGTGCAGCAGCAGTCATGGCCGCCCCACTGCACTCGCTCACAAAATGGAGACGGCGGGAGAGGAAGGAGAAAGAGCCACAGCACGAGTCTTATTCTGTCAGAGCTGCTGCCCTTT
Source organism: Chromobotia macracanthus (assembly GCA_036877525.1). Classification (NCBI taxonomy): domain Eukaryota; kingdom Metazoa; phylum Chordata; class Actinopteri; order Cypriniformes; family Botiidae; genus Chromobotia; species Chromobotia macracanthus. The sequence goes on from JAZGTH010000013.1 coordinate 4,156,060, forward strand.
AACAAGCTTCAATCACAGTCTTTCTCTCAACACAAAAGAGTCATTTACGGTTTGTTTTCATGACAAAAGTTATGACAGCGAGAGATAATCACATATCTGTGCTGTCATACATATCCGTGCAGTGATACTGACAAACTGAAGATGTGTGGTGAAATCACTAGTAATTTCATAGCTCTGCACAAACACCGCCTGGCAGGAGTGAGCAGTTCCTGGCAACATTCACTGATGAATAGGTTTTGGAATTGAGAACCACTGCTCATTCAGAACAGGTTCAGTTTAAAAAATAAAATACTGGAAGATGACAAACAGAATGTTTGTCATAACATTTGGTTTTGTTAATAATTCTTAAATGCTTTTTCTCCCAATGCAGATGCACACCTTATGAACCGACATCTTTTATAAATCGATCAAAAAGATTCAAAGAGTTATAAGTTTGAATATGTCTAACAAATCACACACTCACTGACAAAGTAAGAGCAAATCAAAGTTAAAATTGTTATTGGTTACTTAACGCTGGTGAGATCTGAAAGTAATTACAAACCAGTTGTTCATATGGTCATTTGTATTTAAAGGTGCACATTAAGAACAGAGATTTTTGTAAGAAAGGGTACTATAATACAAAAGAGTATTCAAATATGTAACAAAAAGTATTGTTTTTGTTACCAATACTAAACATCATAAACATTCAGAGCAGCTTGTCTGACCTGATCTAATTTGGCTATTTAACATTTTCTTGTGCAGCCTAAGAAAATCAAATCTAAGTACTAAGTTAGTCCCATGATAACAAGAGTCTGTTTATAAAGACCACAAAATCTAAATTTAAACTTTGTGACTTTTACCTCTTAGCTTTGAGATTATCTAAGAAAAGTCTTTTAGCATATGCACGCATTTACAAATTAGTCTTTCTCTACTAAAAAAGGAACAAAAATAATGATGACTCATCTTGCACTGTCTAAACTGTTGTCCAATCAAATACTCTCTAGAATAGCAATGCCCTTCCCCCATGTGCATCAGACTAGCAATAGCCATCTTCCTGTTGCACCAGGATGTAAACTGTTTACTAAAAAACTGTTTATAAAGTTTGAAAAACCTTTTAAATGATTAGCTAAATCTTTAAAGATGTGTTTTAAAGCTTTAGAGACAAATAGCCTCTATCTTTTGTTAATATGATTTTATTATCTTCCGACTGAACTTTTCCACTAGCGCACTCTTTGCATTAAACAGACTTTGGCATCAGGTCTCAGTATGACTTTGATTAACTGCCAGCAATGAATCTGTTGCGCTATGCCAAGCAGATGAGTTCAAAAGTAGTTCAAAACAAACTCTACTGTAGGTAAAGCCAAAAGTAGTTCAAAATAAACTCTACTGTAGATAAAGCAAATTTTATGTTTATGTTAAAAGGCCCAGGTGTTGAATAAATACTCCAACATAAAGCAAGTCATAGGACCTAGTGAAATTACTGACATCTGAAACAAATAAGATGAATTCATACACTAAACAGCAGAGTAAATAATGTATAGTGTAATATAATGTGGAGTACATCGTACCATTTCCAACTATGTTCTCTTCAAAAGTGGAAGATACATGTCAATAAGTTGTAAAACATGAAAGCAACAAATGAACTTTAGGTGATTTGAAATAGGAGCTTGAAAACTGAAATCTTACAGACCCAGAATGTGTGCCCAAAGAAACACTGCAAATATCCACAGAACTGTAACACCTGTCATTTACAAAGTTCTATACATCCCCTACCCATGCATGTTTGATTATTTAAAAATGTAATTATGCTTTTAGCTAGCAGTAAAAGCACAGTATTTTCAGCTGTATCAAAATCATCTGTTTTAATATATGGGATTTAATATTTATCATTGGTGCATGTTATTACAAAAAATTGTCTTCATAAATTTTATCAAAATGCTATCTTCTGCTCTATCTGTACACCAGTTCTACTAAACAAATTAAACTGATTTTTAAATTGTTTTGCTTTCATGATGACAAATCCCATCCCTCTTCATTTTCAACCACTCCTATCCAACCATCTGATACATAACACCTATGTTTCAAGATCTACTCTCAAAGGACATATCAAGTTCTGCCCTACATTTTTCTTATGTATATGCCACTTTACGAAAGTCAAATGAGTTAGGAACTAAAATGTTCTGTTGACTGTGTATCTCACCATGTTTAAATGCTTTCTGCAGAATTTCACAGATTTCACCAGAAACTGCAGCCCATATTCTGTCCAAACCGACTGATCAACACAATAAAAAGGCTGATCAGTCTAGTTCAATTTGAATTGTAAGAGCATGATTTGTAAAACATGCACTGATTCCAGAATCAAGTGGTTTAGTTCTAGATCCATCTTTAGATAACATATACTAACAGATGGATCCAGACTCTTTCTCTGATTAATTTACTTTTCCTGCATGTCTGGCACTGAAGTGAAGCCTGACGTCAAACAGATCATTCTGGACAGCACTCTTGAGCTCATTAAAACACACATGCACAAGCGCACACAGTGAAGCAGGCTGACAGGAAGGAAGACGTCATTACAAGTGTGTTGTTCAGAGTAATGGTGAACAGCTGGAGATGCTGACACAGAACAGGTTCTAGCTGTTAAAGGCTCCAAAAGCCACTGTACAAGTCAATGTAAACCCACTGTGAATTTTACTTCTGTAATGTAACAAACATATGGACAGGTTTTAGTTTTATCCACTGTGAATAGACAGGATTGTGCATGTCTATTCAATACTAAAATAGTAAGGCTGTGAGTTTGCCAAAACAAATAGTTACTTGGCTATTTGTTTAACATACTGTGTGATATCACCAGAAGGTTGTTTCAGTGGAACATGAAGTTATTACATTTTAATTAGATTATAACATGTTTCTTTGGAATAACGCACATAGGCAAATCATTCATCAAAAAAAGATTTTGTACTCTTATACCATATGTTGAGAGGCAACAATACAGTTAAATAAAGAGTCTTAGTTTCAGTGATAAGTAAATTTTAAACACTGAACTGAGTTCAGTTTTCTCAAGGTTTTTTAATGCCAACAGTGTCATCAACCACAGGATGTGCTCCTGCTGACCTGTTTTGCATGAAAATGGTTACATTCTTTGCATATCACAGACAAGCTCAGCAAGTTGTTCCTGGCTAGTGGTTTTCATGTGTGATCTGCAGAGTGCTGCACATCATCTTCAACAATATTACAATACCGTAGCTACAAGATCTTAACATTATGATCCAATCAACATGTTATGATTTTTAAAAATGTGCATAATTTTAATACTGACACTATGATTGCAGTATTATCAGCCATATAAGGGCATTCTGTGCTCTTAAATGTTGAGCACAGGAATATTTTTAATTAACTGTACTGTACATCTCTGTACAAGCGGGGGTTTTTTTGATAAAGGGAACAAGTTGATAAACAATGAGATTTAAGACTATACATTTCATTTCACTTTATATGAAGGCCTCACATAACATGAATAAGATTTCCACTGAATAACAGTGTTTATACTTTTTTATTTTGAACTGATAGCAATTAGTAAGTGAAAGTGGTATTAATATATTATATATCTTCTGTAGAAGGTATATATACACATACATGCATACATACATACATACACACACACACACACACACACAAATATGTATGTATATATTACATACATAAAATCACATATATGTACATGTACAATCCCCAACAGTTTAAGCACTTAGCATTTACTAAAAACATAACTGAGAAAAAAACACATAACAGTGCAACAGATAAGTTTAGTGTAAGTGCTAAGTTTCAGTACCCGTGTGATCTTAAGTCGTAGAAACTCCAGATGAAAACAAAGGTGAAAACTCAACCCCTCCCCCCACACATTTACCCGCGAAAATCACTCACATATTTATAGACACACTGCTCTGCATTGTCCTCCATTATAACATCGGCTTTATACCTGCCCCGCTCCTTATTTATTGTCCCATTACATTTTACACTGGAAGTAACGACGACTCATATGATTAAAAACAATGTCATCACGAAAAGATTTGACAACATTTAAATCTTACTGTTGGCGGGTTAACATCCAAAATTCATTCTAGGCTTTAGCCAATGAAAATAACACATTAAACAAAGACCTTTAATAAAATTAAACAAAGACCTTCATATTGCCACAACAAAAACATAATAAACAATCCATGTACTCAAACCCGCAGAAATCAGCGTTTGCCATAACTAAACTGATGATTATATAATGAGTGCAGCTCAGTCTGCGACAGACTTGATGCGGGTCTGTCCATTAGACTTCTGCATTAAACAAACAACACAATTTCTTCACGATCGAGCCGTATGTGCTCGCAGAGTCACAGATGAGCAGTTAAACCTCGGCTGTGTGGCTCTGGCCTGAGGAGATGTAGTCAGTCTGAGAGGAGCAGAGAAGCCACCCATCCCCCACCAAACCCCGCTGTCCTCCATCTTTAATCTCCAGACCCGCTACCCTTCACACAGTACTGACGGCATGAAAACGCACGAAACTCACCTGAAATGCTCATGGTCGCATAGATTGACGTTCCCGCGATTTGGAATTCGATTAAAGATTTTGTAAATATGGATTTATTAATTGCAAATTGGACCGGGAAAAGGAACCGCGCCTTTCAGAAGAGCAGCAATCCTAAACCGCCATCTGGTGGCATTTTCCACAATCGAATGGCGCATGTTGACACCGTAGCTTGAGTGCCCTCTGGCGGACACAGCCGGTGACAGTAGAGCCGCTGCGGGCAGCAGGGGGAGGAGGAGAGACCCTCATAACCAGGCCAAGCATGTCTGCAGTCTAGACGACAAAACACTGTAAATTTGGTGCTGTTTTTTCCTCAGAAAGACGAGGGATTTATGGCTTGTAATGACTGTAGGCTTTTAAGGTGTATGGAAATATAATGCAATTGGTCAGCATCATAAGATTTATTGATTCAGTGCAAGTGATATTTCATAAGTTCGATAATCACCTTGGAGCAAATTAAATACTTGATTTTAATTAAAAATAAAAATACTGAATACATTAAATGTAATGAATTGTCTTTATTTGATTGTTTAATAAATATGTTTTTAATGACAATGGGAAAAATAGGCATTACAGTGACTAATCCATTGGGTTTTTTTACATTAACTGATTGTTGTGCATATTAAAGCGTTCATTCTTTAATGAATGACAAATCAATAGTGACCTTCGTGTAATTGCACTAGTAGATTTTAATGTAATGTATATGTGTGTGGTCTTCACACTGAGATGTCTTATAGCTATGGTTTGGTCAGCACTGACATTTAATTTTGCAGCAGCTTGTTGTTGTTGAGTCATTCAAAATTAAATAAGAGGGCTACATCACAACAGACCACCACAGATGCTGTATCTATAACATAAGCAGAAATGAAATTTGTTTGATTTGTTCTTTTTCTGGGGTTTGTTTACACAAATTTAAGTGTCTAAAGGCAGTGTCTTATGCTGCTAAATTAGATCAAAGCCCCTCACATCTGTATTGTTTGTTTAGTTAATGATTTATCATTTAATACACATAATGCAATTTAGCATTTTAATGAGATTTATCAAAGCCAATTGGAGACACAGTTTGGAGTATTTTTTGTGCCTCCAAGAAAATATAGCATGACTGTGTAGCATAACATACAACTAGGCTTACAAACTAGAACATGAAACAGAATTTTCCTCTCATCTGTGTGTGTATTTTTCCTCCCATCTAATGTGTATGTGATATATTTGATGTAAGTATAATGTTATATCTATCTCACAATGATGATGCATGAATAAATAGCATTAGATGTATAGACCAATAGATAGATGTTTATATGTAATCAGAAGGTGAATGTCTATGCAGCATGGATTACATCTGTTTTAGCAGGTTTGATGATCTCTCTGAATCTCTCTCAGTCAATGAGAGTTCTTATGGGAACAGTGGTAACATGCTGCTCAGGAAGCGTAGTGTGTATGTCTCCTTCATGCCCCATCTCTCTGCATCTTCACAGCTCTGCACTAGCATTAAAGATAATGTGTTTCACCTCGCCTGGCTGCCTGTGAGCAGAGCAGCTTCTTTCAGGAGCTGTTAAATGCTGCCGCAGAGTCAGAAGCTCCACTGGGTCTGATCCTAATCTAAGGGATAAATCTCACTCTGCAGACCTCACACTGCAGTGATATCCAATGCCCTACTAGAATAGTGAACAACCAGCACTCTGTTTGTCTATTTTCTGGGCTTGCTTCACACTGTTTACACCAAAAATGATTGCAGTGCCTGGAGACAGAGAGATGCAGAGGCAATTCTGAATATGATATTTGCTCTTCACAGATGTCAGATCCTGTATAGCTGAACATGAAGTGCAATTCAAAGTTGCATTTTTGGGAGTCATTTGTGAGGTTGAGAAAGACAGAACTAACTAACATAACTAACTAATATTCTGACAGCCATGCAAACACCACACACACACACAATACATTTTGTTCAAATGTATTGAACAAAATACATTGTTCAAGCCCTCTTAACTCCACCCCATCTTCTATTTATTGTCACTTTATTATTATCTATTTACAACTCATTAAATTTCTGTTTACAACAAGAAGAAAAAATAGCCAATAGGGCAGGAAAATAAACTTAATTTAATACAAAATAAGATACATTCATACATCTTAAAATAAGATCAATTTAAACAAGTTACTTTTGTTAATGTTTCTTGTCATGCAAATTCATCTTGTTTAGATGATTAGATAACGATAAAACAAGACAACAATACTGATTAAAAATGTTTTTTAGTTATTTACTTATTTTTTGCTGCGCAAATAGGACTGTATATACGCATATCTCTCTAATGGTCTCTCTAACCCAATTACACTGTCTCTAGATTTATGAGCAGGACAAAAGAGAATTTACCAGGCCTAATTCTTCCTACAAGAGAAGAGGAAGGGAAAATAAGGGGAAAGAGTGAGTCACTGATGGGAGCATAGCTGATGAGGACACGCACATCTGAAAGGGCATTATGTATCTGAAGGTCTCATTCTTCATAGTGTTGAGAATATTTTGAAGTCTCTTTCTGCCTCTGTAACATAACAGACAGCAGTGCTCTTCAAACTGTCTTTAAAGATGTCTCAGATGCTATTTATTGGTGACTCATTCATTGGGCTCTGCTCCCTCTTCCGTTATAATATCTGCTGTATGTCTTCCTATTCCAGAGTTCAAATAGCTAATGTACTTTACTATCATTAACATTTGCACTGTTTGCTGCTGCACTTTCTGATGACATGCCACCTGCTTAAAGATAAACATACAGACATTCTGCTTCTCTGAGAGACAGCAATGGTAATAGGCCTTAATCGCAATATGTACTGGTGTATGCTAAAGTAATGCTTTAGGTTACCTCTTAAGTATTAAATCTTGCACATGCTATAGTGCAAACTATAGTGCAAGATTAGACTGGTTTAGTCTGACAAATTAAAAATAGACAAGCAATTACAATAATCTTTAACTGCAAGAGCATCCATTCGTTGTCTGTATATTGCTTATACCTACCGGGGTCAAGAGGAGTGCTGGGGCCCAACCCAGTTATCTTGGACCAAGGCAGGAAAACACTCTGGACAGATGGTCAGTTTGGCAGAGTATTTGAACTCTAAACTCATGTCATCTCTGCCATTTTTATGTAGCAGAATATCATGGAACTCCAGTGGTTATTTCCAATATTGTGGTAGAGAGTTGTGCACCTGCAAGTGTCAATCACAGTTTCTTCTGAAAATATATAAATCTAAGATTTGTTATATGACTATTGAAATGACATGCTATAATTGTATTTAAATTGTGGAGCTGATTAATTGTTTTTCAGTTACAATCTGAAGACACAGTAAGTCCAAATAAAACCATTCTTAATGGCCACAGTAAATGTGTGTAGTGATTGCTGGCCTCCTCTTTGTCTCCATAGCAACTTGACACCAGAAATGTAATTACCTTGGCCAAAAGTCCCTGAAGATAGTTTATTCCCTGCTTTTTTATGGGAGACAGTTAGTGGGAGGGAGCAAGAGCAGGTAGAAATAAATATAACAGTCTTACCTGCCTCAGTGAGAAGCTACCAAAATCATATACTGTTAATCTTATGACTTTTATGAATCTTATACCAAGATCCATGTATACATTGGTCTCAAACAATGAACAGTTTCTTTAGAGTTTCAACTTTATGTATTAAAATATATATTAAAAAATATATAAATATAGATAGATATAGTCATATAGATATAAACTTAAATGTTGCATAGTCTCAGAAGTACATACTGTTTTAGTAGGAAAAACAGTATGTACTTTAGTAGTCTACTTTGTATGTATGTACTGTGTACTTACACTGTATGTACTCAGTATGTACTTTGTGTTTTAGTAGTCTGAAAACATTACCCTCTCATAGACCACTGAGAAAGGTACGAGCCTTTGCACATAATGACAGATATTTCTAATGCCATTTATTCACATGGTCCAAATGTGTGGTAGCTTTCATAAGTTCAATCCACTCTTTTTTCATAAACCAGCTACAAACCTAGTATCCCTAATTAGTTTATTAATTTACATCTCATAATAAACAATACAAATTTGCAATAATACCATGTATTCTGTTTTCTGTGTTTTATTTTTCATTTATATGAAAACCTGCTCTGAAGCAATGAAATTATAACACATTTTAATTTATGCATCCTATCCACCTAGACCTCAGCACAGGCAATTGCTATCTGTAAACAACTGCCTGATTGCACAATCAATTTTAATGCTTTTTAATGGTTAAACATTCTCTGCCATTTCGAAAGGCGGACCGGGACATAAGATGATCAGTCTAGAGCGGTCAACAGGCACAGCTGTCTCAGGTTTTAATGAGTTTACAGGTGGAACAACACTTCCTGTGATAAATCCTTTAATCTTTGTCTTTAAACACCTTGTGGATGAAAGACATCTGGCATTCACAGAATATAAAATTAAAGAATGATTTGAAAGCAGTTTTTTTATTGCTACCATTTGTGTTTTACTCTCCACACAGGACAATTTAATTTACATACAATATGTAATGTCAGGAAAAGCCACTAGCTCAAAAAGACAATTGCCCTACACTGTTTGACACAAGGATCTCTGCAAGGTCATCATCACTTTAGGCACAATGGGAAAAATGGTACAGTGTGGTGCTGTCAACACAGTGTCACTCCCTGTCCCTGACACAATATCTACTGAATGTCTTTGAATCAAGGACATCTAAGAGCAGCAATGTCCTGCCACAGGGTTTTGCTCTATTTTTACAGCACATAACCTTGCTGTGAGCTCTTGCAGTGGCTTTTTCACTTTTTCTCTCTTTGGTGTTGCAGCAATAAAAAATGGATGAGGCTGAGAACACTCCATACACGCTCGAATACCACACTTGGCCAGGCAAGCCCATAAGCTCCATCCATCATCTTACATTTAAATATGTTGTCAAGGACCTCTCAACCTCTTGGTCTTGATGATTTTTCCAAAGAGGCCGGTGAAATTGTGTCATCTGAGACTATCACAGACACTTAAAGGTCCTTGTACTATTTTTGATAGCTGAATACACACTTGACCAAACTGAACAAACACAGACCACTGGGACCTCTTTACATTACTTTGTAAATTTAAATTTGCATTTATAGCTCTGAGAGATGTTTTCTTACCAAGCAAACTAGGTAATTAATTATATAGTCAATGTATTGGTCAATAATTTATTTAATGAAGTTAAAGACCTCATTAAATCACCAGACAATTCCAGGCTTTTCTCCTAATGACAAATTTTCTGCTGAATGTAGACCGTATCTTTTGTAAATGTAAAAGCTCAAAGTATGACATTAATTAGAAGAAGAGAGCTATGTATGTTCTGTATCCTGCAGCATTCACTCTCTTTCTCTCTCTATCTCTTTCTCGCTCTCTCTCTCACTCTGCTCTGCTCTTTCAGTGTTACTGTGAGTGTCACTGACAAGAGGACTAACTCATCATGGAGAAGGTTATCTAACATGTCAGGGGTTTTTGAGCGTAGACTAAATTTAACAGGCTTGCAGAATATTTTTCTTAAGTAACTGAAAGCCCAGTGTTTGAATATCTACTGCCTTGCTTCAGAACAGCTGTATTCAGCATAAATTATATATGAACTTCATGTTATTCAGCTTGAACTTGACTGTACCAACTTTGTACCATCATGACTTTATAAAAAACCTGACCACTTATGTTTAGGCAAAACAACATTTATGTACCTTACATAATTCTTTACAATGCCTCAGTGAAATGATCCATTTAATAAATGTTATTTCAGCATCAACAAGACAGCTGAATCCTGTCTGTAGCTTTTGGAATTATAATTACACCTTCTTTTCATGTGCGTGATGAATTTACATTTATCCTCTTTGTTAGCATGCTAAACTGCACACTGTGAAATAGTTCCCTGGATATATGTGGTTTTAATAACAAGGAGTTATCTATTTTTATACTGAAGTCTTTAAATTATGCAGCAGTTTGTTGTGTTCAATGTCTTCATTGTTTATTTTTAAATAAAGATGATTTTAAACAAAACAGAGAAACAACATTTTTAAACAGACACAGTATTTTGTATGTAAATTTGTAAATAGTTTTTTTGCAGTACATATGTTTTTGTTAAATTTTAAATGTTAAATTTTTAAATCTTAAATAAACTTATGCTATTTTTGCACATTTGCAAGATTTGAAGATATCTGTTTACAAAACAGTGTTTAAAAACGTTTGTTTGTAACAATTGAATACAGATATATAAGATATACAGATATATACATATCTTATATAAGCATAAATCTTCTGTTTTGTGGAAGGGTGTTTTAGTGTATATTGATTCCGCTGCACCATTTCTTTTTGTTGTAGTATATCAATATTTCCCTCTGCTTGAGTGCAGTGATCCGATGTGTATAATGCATTTAAATAACAGAGAGACGCTGTAACCTTTTCATTATAAGTAGCTTATGTAGAGAACAAGGGCTATAGTAAAGAGTTCATTTGTTTACCCACTTTAAACAAACAGTGAAGGTACGATGGTTGGGACTTTATGATCTGGTTTAAACCATCTGCCCTGTATAGAGAAAACCCAGGAGATTTGTTTGATAAATACTGGGTCACATGAGGTCAGTCAGGACTTTTGAAAGATCTTTGTTGCCTTGGCCATAGATACAGCTAAGTTGAATTGAATGAGGCTGTGAGCTGATCTCTGAATATGGATGAGCTGTTTATGGATCATTAATGGCACAGAAGAATAGTACTTGGTTTAAATGACATGCAGGACAGACCAAATCCCTCTTTGAAGTGTAATATAATAAATGAATGGTTGGTGCAAAGTTTGTTTAGGCCTTAACACATAATGAAACATCATTATTTGGATAATGGAGTAATTAAATAATTGAATTAGACTAATTTATTAAGGCTGGCTCCAAATAATGTAAATAAAGGAATAACGCTTTATTTTCCATTATACTTAAAACTCCATGATTCCTGCATGTGGAGATACTTTTAACATAGAATTATTTTCAGTATGGCTTATATTTACATCCATTTTCCATATAGCATACAATAACCTATCATTATTTTTACTGTTGCAGAAAATTGTGTAGTCTTAGGATATAGTTCATACTGTTCTTTGCTGTCTTGTCTTACTGTCACTCCTCCTCTGCTTCAGAACTGTTTTCCCTTTGTGATAATGTTGTTGCTTCGCTTAGTCCTCAGTGCAATTTCAGGGATACATCATTGATTTCTGCTTTTTCTCAGTTATCAAAACTATTACATTTTCACTGATTACTGCAGATAAGCCTTGCAAACCAATTCAATTATGTTTGACTGGAAGATTTCTTTGAGTTTTGTGTGTGACTGGATCGAGTTGTGTATTTGTGAGAAGCTGAGAACAACAAAAATAACTTTGTGCAGTGAAGTATTTACTGCCACCAGAAACACACAATGTTCATAAAGATAAGGCACAAAACATATAAGCCCAGATTGCCTATTATGCTTTGGATGAGCAAATATTGTCTACTGGCTGCCTTGTGTGGGCTATGTAATAAAAACAAAATGTTTGTTTGAAAAGACACATTTCTGGTTAAAAGTGTGCGTGCTGTAGTAGATTTATCTGTGTAATAAACTGTTAAATGTAAAGACTTTATTGAAAGTAAGCAAACTGGATGTTCCTATTTGGAACCATGATTAATGATTGATTTTGTGAGGTAAAAACAAATAACTGGACCCATTTTCAAACCCATTTTCATTTATCTTGAGTTGTTGTAAACTAATAGTCTACACTAAAAATTGGAAACAATATAAAGAATGACTAAACATTCCACAAATATGGCACATGAATCATGCTCACTTACTTATTTGTCCTCTAAATGTGACAGCGCAACTTTACTGGGCCATATAGAGATAATAACATTGATACTGGCTTTGTTCTTTGTGTCCGTGGAATGAGTTTCATCCATCATTCCCCACACAGGAACAAAGAGGAAAATGGCTTGGATGTGTCTAAGGATTATTCAATCACTGATCTGTCTGCGAGCAACAATTGTGGTGAAGTACTGGAGTAAAATGTCCAGTAACAGACAGAGCATCCACACAAAACCACATCTGCATTTATAATCCATTAAATCCATTAGAAGCAAACGAAGATGCTAAAGGCATTTCCCTGGTCCACCCCAACTGTTTGTAAAACAGAACACTGATGATAAGTTGGTACATATGTGATGTCATCAGACTTCCTGTCTGACTCATGAACACCTAATTAACCCAGCTTGTCATGTTAGCAGATGTCCCAATGACCATGTAGTGTTAATAGCGTGTACAAAATAGCCCAGACATTGTGTTTTCTTAGGAAGCTTCAGATGCTGTCTATTTTAAGCATGAAAAATAAATACTTCAGGATAAATGGCTGGTACTGTGGACTGAACTGCATGTTCTGGTGAACTCTCTGATGTAGTTACTATGGAAACAGGGCTTTGCTATTTTCACAAGCCCTTGTTGGTTATTGTAGATATTTAACACAGTCAGCATCTAATATACTTATGACATCAAATTCACTTATGACATGATAAATATACCAAATTCTATTGAAGATGAAGATATAACTACATTTTGCAAAGTAATTAAATTTGTCTTATAGTCTACTAAACAGACAAGGAAAGATCTGACCTCATAAGACGTTATACTTTATAAAACATTTATTTAAAATGAACTGGCTAACATACGTATGTCTATAAAACAGTAATCAGATAATCATCCGGTTCATTGGCGGTCAACACTTCCACTGAGATCTCCCCTCATTCTAGCAGTCAGGGATCGTGTCATGAAATATAAATGATGCAATTCTTGGCTCTTAACATCTGATTATATTTGGATGCATGAATAAAAGGCTAAAAGTAATTTAATACGTAATAGTTTAATACCTGTACATGCTTTTTCTGTGTCAAAACACAGTGTCTTTTGTGTCTTCGCCCTGCACTTTATATTGACGTTTGTTTGCAATTAACATCATTTTAATCGTAATATAATAATAAACAATAACTACAATTAATTGTATAATTTAAGTGCTGGATTTACTGAAAAGGGATTTTACATTGAAAATTAATTAAACGTTTATGCACAAATACATAGCTTTAGCTGAAGTTAACGATGATTGTCTCATACTCAGTTTAACAGGTTTTGATGGTGCAGGGAAACTACAAAGCCATGCAACAAATAATAAGCTTAATCGAAATGACTTAAATGTATTTGAATAATGACGTGTATCCCATACTCAGGAGTTAAACATCTAATTTTGTTGTAAAGTTGTACTGCGTCAGCGCTCCTCCTGAATGATGACGCACGCTTCGAGCAAACGCGTCTACACATTTCCCTCATCACTTTATGCGTGCAGCTCGTCTGAGGTCTCAGGATCGAGTCACAGCCTTGTAGTGCCTTCCTGCTAGCATCCCGCGAGGACCCCACTGCGAACCTACTGCGATTCATTTGGAGAAATCTATGAAGGTTTCCACATGGAAGTGGGAAGGCTAGACATATTGTCCCAAAAATAGAGCAATCATCAAAGAATTGTATAAATCAGTTCGAGGATCTTCAATGGCGAGAGATATTTGAGAGGACAGGTGGGACGATGTTCATCTGAACATCTGTTTTCTTTTGTCATTGCGCACCTGCTTTTAAACAGATATTCAATTCATCTGCAACATCTGTTCATAAATGTACGTATGCATTTATGTAAAACACACATTTTAAAACGTACGTTTTATGGATTTATGAATGTGTGAATTTAAAATAAAACATACATTTGGTGTATACTGTGTATTATCCTCTTAGGCTATAGCTTGTTGTATTTAAATACAGCAAGAATGGGGGTGTTCCGCCCTGTGTAGTACTACTGACAGCGCACGTTCTGCTCCATTCATAAAATCGGTGTAGTATCGTGTGAAATCTTTCATCATCTGCTCTCAGCTAAATGTCATTTCCATAAACTTTATTCGTGCTTTTTGCGTCGAGTGACATCACTGAATTAGGCGTCATGATCATTGACCGTGTTCCCAAAAAAGCTTATGAGCTAGACATTTATTGGTCTCTGTAAATGTATAGCTTATTGATGAAAATAATAACAAATGTAGCTTATGTATGACGTATAGCCTTCGTGTATTAACAGGCATGTAATATCTGAATCACTGGTTTATGTAAAGAAAGAGTTTGCCTTAGATTTCAGTCTATGTAGGGTACATTTGAGGGGGACAAAATGTATTGTTCTAGATCTAAAAATACCCTCAGTACACCAGAATGCTTATGTCTTATGTGCTTGGGATGAGTCTCAGTGAGAAATCTGTCATTTAAAAACCACTTTGTGAGTTGTTGAATGTAAGTTATACAGTTAAAATTTTAATCACAGAATGTTTATGTTTATAATATTTATATTTGTTGATCTGTGTGCAATATTTCCCCTCCATATACAGGAGCTAATTGACTGTTGGTTTTGTATGAAAATGGACGAGCCGCCAACAAAGCATCTACTTGGCCCCAAGAAGAGAGTCAAAATTCACCCCAACACTGTAACGGTCAAATACGCCACTCACTTTCCCCAGCCTGGAGATGAGGGCTATGATGATGCTCCATCTTTCGAAGACTTTGGCTCATTTGTTGAAGAGACCTCAGATAGGAAGCATCTCACTTCCAGTAAGCCAGGCAGAACTTTTTTTGGTGCTCTGGACAGTCGGTCCAAACCGCCTAGGGATCAGAAGGATAAAGGAGTTGGAGGTCAGCTGCAGAGTTTTGGGGAGGCCTCTGTGTTTGCCTCACGCATGACATGGGCTGCTCTGTTTGGGGCAGCTCTCGCTCATGGTTGTGTTGCTCTCATCACACGTCTGGCTTCTGACCGCTCCAGGGTTCCATCTCTAGAGCTTCTCTTCATCCGCTCTGTCATCCAGGTGCTGTCCATTGCTGTAGTGTTTTATTACCAAGAGCCCCCCTTTGGGCCCCAAGGCTACAGACTGCGTCTTTTCTTCTATGGTGTGTGCAATGTCATTTCCATCACTTGCGCGTATACCTCCTTTGCCATCGTGCCGCCCAGCAATGGCACCATCATGTGGAGGGCCACCACGACGGTCTTCAGTGCCATACTAGCATTTTTACTCATCGATGAGCGGTTGGGCATGACAGACGTGGTAACAGTCATCAGTAGCGTCTTTGGTCTTTGCTTGGTCATGATCCCTAATATTGTAGGCGAGCACAGGTCTTTGGGTTTCTGGAAAGAGGCTTTTGGCTACACTATGACAGTGATGGCAGGCCTGATGGCCGCCCTGTCTATGATCATATACAGGGCGATCAAAGAGAGGGTGAGCATGTGGACGGCACTTTTCACCTTTGGCTGGACAGGAACAATATGGGGGGTGTCTACTATGTTCATCCTGCAGGAGCCCATCATCCCTCTGGATGGAGAGACATGGGGGTATCTCATTGGCATCTGCGTCTGCTCCACCGTGGCGTTCTTGGGGGTCTACTATGCGCTCAACAAGTTCCACCCTGCTCTCGTCAGCACGGTGCAGCATATGGAGATTGTTGTGGCTATGTTTCTGCAGCTTATCGTTCTCCATATGGTTCCCTCCGTCTATGACATCATCGGGGGTCTCATCATCATCATCAGTGTTGTCGTGCTGACGGTCGTAAAGCTTTACTGGGTGGGAAAGAGCAAAAGAGAGGAGTATGAGGAAATCCTTGACTCACCAATAAAATGATTCTTTATTGATAGAGGGTTTTTTTAGAATAATTTCATTATTTTTATCAGGCCTTAAATTGTCGCTTTTCATCTGTGATTCAAATTATTATGAATGTTGAAGAAAAAGATCTATGTAAAGTTTATTGTTTGATGAAGTGCCATTTGTGAAGTTGTCTTTGACTGCTGTATTATGTGAAGTTAAAGAGGATATTGATTCTTTCGACCTATTATATGAAAAAATTACCTCTTTCCATCTATTACATCTATTTTGATCTGTCAAACATGTTTCATGTGTCATGTTTCCTTTGACAGTTTAGAACAGTGCATTTGAATTAAGTCTGATTAAAATTACAATTTATCAGGATACAAAATAAAATATGTTTTGCACAAGGTGGTCTATATAATAAAAATGTCTGAAGAAAAGCTGCAATTTCCAGCTGTCTGCACTAGTTAAACGCTTTTGTAAATTTGTATGGTCAAGAGTGCCCCCTGTTGGTATTTAGTGGCTATATTACCCTGAGACGTGGAGCTTTTCATACAACCTGATTTGACTGGGTGTATCGAATTAGTTCGAATGCGACGTGGCATGAGTGAGTAATTCAGGCTGGACTCGCCAGAGATTTTCTACTGCCATATGATGTTATGCTTTGAAATGTAAGATTCTGAAGTAATTATTGAAGGACTGACGGAGTCATGAACTAACAGCATGTCAACGGCAGAAATTAAAAAAATATTTAAGCCAATGTAATATTTTGGCAATTTGACAAGAAGAGTGTAGCAGGTCCCACTTATTTGTCTGCAACATAATATAGAAAGTTAATTAGGCTGTTCATTAATTAGCTGTGCATTACTTAGCATTAATTTTCTGGAGATGATAAAAGCAAATGCATGAATATTCCATGCAAAATGTAGTATTCTTTATATTACCCATAATACATGTTACATAATTATTCTCCAGTAAAACGAATGCTGTTACTGCACTCAAATCTTGCACCGATCATTTTTTTGTGTTGTTTAAAGTACAAATAACAGTCAATAGTATGCTGTTCCAAACTGAAATACTTTCAGAGATTTGTATCCTCAAATAAAAACAAGCATTCATTTTAGAGTGTGATTTCATGACATCCTAACAGTTTTCCTTGAGCTGGAAACTGGATACGTTTCCTGCACAATGTTTGCCTTATGACTTCTTCATAGTGTCCATAAGGTGGCAGAAATGGGCCAAATAATTACAGTACAACAAACTGTGGTGAATTCATATTATAATTTAACAACATATATACATGAAATATAGCAAGAAAAGAAAGAAATTAAGTTTAAATTCACTCATTTTTAATATGTTTTGTAAGGAAGCCAATATATTAGCATGGCTAATTTAATCTACTTTTAAATATTTGATTTTGCAGTCTGTAGAACACATGAAATCATCTCAGCATGCAACCTTGAGCTCCACACACATCACATATTCCTTTAAACAATGTCAAGCCATTAAATGTAGAAGCTTTTGCATTTGTGGTTTACTTTATCATCAACTTGGTCATGCCATAACATCATGTGCAAGCATTTATCGCCTCCCTAGGGAAATCAGCTCTGGCTCACGCACCTATGACAATCAGTGTAGTTACTGCTCTTCAAAGAATGACAGCCTGCTGGCTCACTGTAATACGAGCGTGTAGCTGGAGTTAAGGTCTCTGAATGTGGAGCAGTGATTGCTCAAAGGTCTCATGAGATGCAGATGTGGTCTGTTGCATGCTGGACGGTTATTGAAAATATGACTCACAGATGGACTTTCAATTCTCAGCAGTTTGGTCTCTGAGTCCGTTGATTTAGATATTTCCAAAATCTCATACACATTTGTTTCACTGTATTAGTGTGGTCATTTAATAGACCAAACATTTCTATTAATTTTTACAGAAAAAGTTAATGATATTTTTTACCCCAACACTAAACCTACCCCTAAAGCTAACCCTCACAGAAACGTGCATGGCAGTAGATTTAAAGAAAAACACAACTGGCAGATTTATGAGCCTTTTTATTTAGTGAGGACCAGTACAATGTCCTCACACGTTGGTTGTCATGATATTTCATTAAGTCATTGAGGGCATTTTGCCCTCACAAATATGGTCAAACATGAACACACGCATGTACACACACGTACACACACATTGCATAAAAACATCTGTGCATCAAACAGCTAACTCTTCAAAGGATTCTGTAATGTTTTTAGGAAACTTGGATAATAATCATTAATAATCATTTCTGATAATAATCATTCAAATAATAATCATTACTGACACCATCTCACATCATGAAATCTCTTGAAAAGCCAATGTTCCTGTCATTCAAGTGTGCAGCATGACCAATTATTAAAACAACAAAACAAAATTTTAAATTAATGCACTGTGCATTTATTTCTTTAGGAAACCAATCAGCTTTTTAACAACTCTCTTCTGACAATATACCATATCGATGACAGTCATGATATAGAATTATTCAAAAAAACTCCAAATCTGCTGAACTCAAAAAACTTTAATTATCACATGTTAAATGTGCCAAATATATGTTAAAACATGAACCGGGCACCTAATTTGTCAGGTCAGAAAAAGAAAAGGAAACTTTACAGTCTACAGAGAAAGAGAGAACTGAGAATAGAATATGGAAACCTGAGTTTGCTGGGAAATAACATAACATGGGAAGTAACTTACAGTATGTCATTTACAGTGTCATTTGTATGCTGTCTCTATTCACAGATCAATCCTGTCACAGGGCTTGGTTTTGACCGATTAACCCATGCCTTTATAGGTGTTACCATCTCCACTGTGTGAAACGTTTAACACAGTTTCTAAAGCAGAATTTCCATGTGTGATACACATGGCTTAGTTTACACGTGGCCCACCACATCGATTGAATCCTTTTCGGATACTTGGCAATTTAGAAACGTTACTCTCTTATGATAGTTCTCCTCTCCATTATTGGTGCCAGAAGTTCAAATGATGCAATAGTCTAGCAGTTAACCGAAAACATTTGTTTAGTTATGTTGAAAAGTAGCCTGTGGACATCCATCAGACTGTGGCAGACCTGACTTCACTCATGCAATTAATAAATAATGTGATAAGGGGGACATTCTTGAATGTAATTGCTGTTATTAAGGTATTAGACTGTTGATGTTTGCTGATAAAACTGATACACTAGATCAGAGAATGCTGTCAATAAGCAGGGCTTTTTATGTACATGTATTCCTGAAATTGTATCAGCATTAGCCTCACAGACCATGCGTATTACACAAAAAAATTGGCTGAAATCGCTAGTCTGGTGCCACACAACTACAAGGAGGTCAACCAGTCCTGCATTTAAAGTTGTTGTTACGAGGTACCAGGTTTATTTTTTAAAAAATGTTATACTGGTGGTATATTATGATGGTATCAGCAATGAACCTGCTCATAAAAAACCAACTGTGATTGTCATTCATATCAGTGAGACAGTGTAAGTGATCTGATTCTGGATAGAATAACAAACTGAACCAGACTTAGTTCCAGTCAGTGCTGGGTTTAGGGTTATGTTTAGGATTTAGAGTAGGACGAGGTCTAGTCTTGTGTGGCCAGACTTTCAATTATAGCGCTTCCATTTTTGTGTACATGATGCTTCCGACCATGCATGAACAGACTGTGGGCAGTCTAGACAGCTAGGAGAGATCTAACATAACTTATGAGACCAGTACCAAGAATTAGCGCTGTTGGCAATAAACTAATAAAAGTGAAGTAAATATCTAAGCAGGTATATAAGGATTTTAGTCAGTAAAACATGGTACTTTCCACAGATTTAATATGCTTGGTTGTTTGTTATTCCATTATTTACATTGTCTGTAGCATGTAATCAACACAAAGCAGCAGTGGGGCCTGTATTTTCAGTGAAATGTAGCCATAGGCAATTGCTCTAGTAAACAGCTGCCATGTATTTGTAGGTTTTAGATGGGTCACAAGCACTGAAGTGTTTGTGTTTAATTTTGTGGGCTTTGTTTTTCTTTCTTTCAAGCTGTTACAAGAAAACAAAGCAGAAATTGATGTTCATTTTCAGGCACTGGGTTCTACATTCTAAATCCTTCACAACTGTCTAATGAAACATGGCAGACCAGGTGGAAACTGTGGGAAGAGTCAGTTTGTCCGTTGCACACAGAATTAAACAGTTCCAGTTAAAAATGGAGTGCCAATGTTAAGCAGCATATTTGATCATCATTGTTTCATGTACAGTGTATTTAGTGTAAGATGAATTTGTGCAGTAGTATTGCAGAATTATCACATTATCAAAAGAAAATCAAATAAATATATCAATAAAAGCCAGTGCAATTTCTAAATTAAATTACATTAAATTAATCAATAAATTCAATTCAGTTATTTACAATATTATATATTTACAATAAAGTATTTATGTTCAAATACTTTCCTCTTATCCTAGCAGAAACATCTGTAAAATAGGCATTTTTATGTTGATTTTTTGAAAAGTGAAATCCTTCTTGCTCTGTGGCACTATCAAAACATTGCTCTGTTTGTTTTAGCATCCAGACCAGCTTGACACAGCAACATTGGCTCAACCAATGGTGTGAGTTTGAGGCGGGATTATCTGTTTGACAAAGACTGTTTGGGAAAACAGTGGCTGCATACTTTAAAAGCAGCCTATATACTAAATTTGCTAACAAACCCACTGTAGGTGTATGCAGGTTTGTAGTGTAAATATAGTTATGCATCTGCCAAGTTGCCATTGTGCTTTGACCTGTATATTCTTTGACCTATGATGTGTGTTAAACAAGTACAATGTCACCAAAAAAATAATTTTCTTGGTACCTATGGCACTTACACTTAAAAACAGCCATCTGGCTCTTAGACCATTTAATTTTCAGCTGTCTGAATCTGACAGCTCCTCAGCTCCAGTGGCCTTAAGGGATTGTGTCCACTGACTCATCCAGCTATTATTTTTGCAATTTCATTTAGTGACGCTAGTGGCACAGAAAACACATACTTCACCTTTACGAATAGCCAAATCTCTCTTTTTCTGTTGCTTGGCCCCTTTTCTCCTTATGTCCATCTTTCTTTTCTCATGCAGAAAATAAATGCTGCTTACAGCAGACTGTGTCTTTACCCTTTTCTCAGGCACCAAATCCTTTCACACCCCTCAGGAAGCAATTCAGGTAGTTGTAACTGTGACCTTGTTCTCCTAAATTACAGCCCTGCGCACTGGACCAGGTGCTCCAGAGATACAGTTGACAGCCTTATCTTTCACAATAACGCTGCAGGATTGTAAACAATTCGATGACAGCACGCTTACAGCCAAAGGCCTAAGAGAACTGTGAGAACTTGTTTGTACCCACATAACACACAATGTTGAGCCAACTACTCAAAAAGTCACGAAGACCGTTATTGGGTCAATAAAACGACAGTATAGACTATACAGATCGGAGAAGCTTAGTTTGAGCATCTAATCTATAGACTTTCTTAAGTTTAAAGGGGGCAGCCATTAGTTACTCACCTTACTGCCATTCAAAATTATTAAGTGTTATTAAGTGTTATTTTGAGGATAGAGACAAAATAACATTCTGTTTTGTGATCTTTTCATTTTAGGTGTTATAACAGTCCCTTTAATGGCTATTTCTTTCTCTGAAATGGCATAATAGTTACTGATGGACATAGTTGCCTTTCCACATAACATAAAGGACCTGTAAGTGTGTGGGGCCCAGCCAGCCACTAAAGAGTCTGCAGAAAAGACCCACTGACATCCTATTGGCTAAAACCATGTCATGTGGGTGGGGTGGAGAGCTGCTCTGTCAATAACTCTGGACTTTCAGGAAGTTCTTGTGGAATAGCTGCTCTGTTACAGAAAGAGAGAGAGCTGTAGACAGAGAGGGCTGCTCGCAGAGCTCTTAATGGATATGGCAAATCTTTTTAAACACTTCTTTCGTGAGTACATTTTTGTTTTCTTTTTCACTAAATGACAAAATATTACATACTTGACTAATACAGTTGTTGCCATTGCCTTGAATGTATGTACCGTTGACATAATAATATGTCCTTTGAAGAAAGTAGTGTCTCTGAGTATGTATTCATGCTATATGTGAATACATTTATTTACTTGTGATGATGCCTGTCCTGTGTTTGTTTTGCCCTCTCTGGCCCCTTTGATCAGCTGAAAGTGGGTGGATAAACATTGCAAAGCTTGTACACTGACTGTAAGTGGCACATTATTTATAAAGAGTGAAAACAACTAGAATTCCTGTCCTCAGAATTACTTGTATGTTTCTGGTAATATTTAGAATGTGTGCTTCTCTTTAAAGAACTTGAAACCAAGTCATCTTCAGCTGTGTCTGTCTTAGATGGAATAGGTAAAGTTTACTAAGAGTTAGATCATCATAATGTATTTAAGAGTCTTGGTTTCAGTGTCTTGTTTTTTCTTGTTTACTGGCACTTAATGTCAAACTAGGGATGCCAAAATAAATGCGGTATTATTATCTATTTACTTTTAAACTAGGTTTTATATTTTTTATTTGAAAGAAACACTTAGTAAATGTAATTTAAATTAAATAGACAACATTAATGATAATGATAGACTGTGAACTACACACAACAGCAATCCTGAATCAACATACATTTTATGGGACAGTATAACTGCACTCAGGTCCTTCAGATACTTTCTGTTTTCTATAAATTGGCCATAAATGAGTGAGGAAGTAGCACCCATACCTCCAGGGTAACTTGGACTGCAAAAAAAAATCAAAGCAGAAACCCATGTAGAACCCCCCCCCCTCCCAAGCCCCTCAAAACCTCTACTACTGTCAACTTAAGCTGCTCTCTAGAGTCAACCGGAAACTCTCTAATTCAACACAGATTTGTAGTACAGGAAAACATAAGGATGTGAGGGAATGAATAATAAAGGCCTTTGACTTTGTGTACCTTATTCCTTTCCTCTGCAGCACATTCAGCATTTGTGTTGTGTCCACATTATAGTGGACAGCATTGGAATTGAAGAACAAAAGCACAGTAGCAACATGCAGCTTTCATAAAGCACTATAACAAGAATTCTTTAGAAAATGACCCTCCTTATTTGCGTTTGCCTTTGTTGCGTCTGTTTGGTTTGGTTCAATACACGCACTAGAAAATTCAGCTTACAGAGGAAGAAGGGAAAAATTACTGGCTGCTCTGATGGCTTCCTGCCAACTCTCTTTCTTGCTCTCAGCGTCTGCTTTTCTTTTTTCTCTGTGCATTAGTATGCCATGGAAGTTCAGAGAGGCTATTGTATACCAAACGGGGGCGTAACTGATTCCAGCACAAAGGCAAAATGTCTGATGCTCTATACTGAAGTTTCATTTGTGTGATTTTTGCATTCAGCATAATCTGCTGTGGAAAATGAGTCACAACACAAAGTGTATTGTTGGTTAGTTCTGGCTGACAGAGAAAAGAACAAAACAGCTGTGAGGTCAGAGGGGAACACAAACACACGCTAAGGTTCATCACAGGTTTTTATGTGTGTGGATGCATATGTTGCATTGTGCAGAGAATTAACGGCTTCACCATCACTGAGAGTTCTTGGAAGCTAGTTCTGTTTGTGAAGGGGCTATTTGTCTTATGATGTCATTGGTGGAGTGAGCTCAGCAGAACAGAAATAAAGGCGGGGTGATTTGGCTGTGTTTGCCCCAGTTCCTGTCGTGGATATGCGAACACAGATGACATCAAAATTAGGTTTGTTTAAAATGCACTGATATGTTTAGAGGGAAATATTAACTGGAAATAAGCCACATGCAAGCCCATTTCTGTAGTACATATAGTGTGCAAACATTCAGGCGGTACCTCAGGCCCAGCCTGTTTTCATATGGGGCCTGAGGTACCAGGGTCTTTCTAATTCCTTTAGGTGCCTGTCAGAGGTTCTTTTCTTTTAAAAAGAATTCTGCCTTATCTGTACATTTGAACGGTTTTCCGCATGTGGAAAACTGGGAAATTGACTGGAACACTGAGCTGCTCGTCAGAGGAAATGAAACAAAAGCAGGCAGGATACAGTGCCTCAAGCTATGTCCTTGAGTCACGTCATAAAGACAGTTATGATCTGTGTGGATCCTGCTTTCATTACTGCTGTCTGGAATTTCCATTCAAATAAAAATTCTAGTATATTAATTTTCCACACATCCACATGATTGTTTTACCTCTCAAAGGAGTTACGTCACAAATGACCATGATAGTAATTTATTATTGACAGCATGTTTGTCCCTCTTATTTATTATTAGACTGTTTATTAGACTATTTTGAGCATGTAGACTGATGAAGAGCCTACATGCTCGAAACTACGTTTGTGAGAGTCTAATAATAAACAATTTATATCTGCAGATTTTGTGTGCCAATTTACATATATATTGCTCTGTGACTTTAATGTTGCCATAGTAATTAAGAATGCATGTTTTTATGGGTTGTTTAAGATGAGTTTGGAAAGTTTAATTTTGATGTTGCTGATGAGTTATCTATTCCACACCTTTCAATGAATTAACTAGGTTATTAGGTTATTTTAGATGACAGCACTGTGCCCTAGATTTTTTGTGGTGTAGTTTATTTTACAGGAAACTCTCCTATCACTCTTCTGCTTTGCCTAACCATTGATGTGCATGGATGGTCAAAAATGTAATGTCCTTTTCATTTTGAGAGGCGAGGTTCCCTTTTTAGCCATTTCTGGTCAGAGAGAACGATTGCGTTGTTATTAATTAAGATATTATATTAATACTGCACTGTGGGAAGCAATGTGTTTAAATTCACAGGGAACTCCTCGAAGGGGGACACATGCCAAATATGAACAAAATGAAATTCATGTTAATGTCTTTAGCACATCAGTTACTGTAAGCTAGGACTGTAAGCACAAGTTGGACTGTGACTGTGTTACTTTAGCGGTGTGGATGTCTATGTAACAATTCTTACAGAATTTTTCACAGCTCCTGTATTTTAGAGTACCTGTGTTCAGTTTCTAAAGAACAAGAAAACCTTTTATGATTGCCTTACAATAATTAAGATGGCATATCTCTATTAACTAAGAAATCTTTGTTTGCTCTTTTTTTAGTAAGTCACTTTGGATAAACGCTTCTGCTAAATAATGCAAATGTATCAAATAATGCAAACCAATAATAAATGCTGAAGAAATGTAAATTATGTCAGGATTTGTCTTGTTTGAGACTTCATGGTTGTATCATATTATGGTAGTATCATATTAAGTATAAATTAATTTATAACACAATGGCTACAAGTACAGATTTCCATATGCTCCTATTAACAGCACATTACACTTTTCTCTGACTGCAGGGATTGGAAAGGCGAAGCAAAAAAGCTGCATGAGAGATTTGCCCTCCAGTGCAGATAAATACACTGACAATGATGAGCGGCTCTATGATCTCAACATACCAGCACTTGTCAAGTTTAACTACACCGCAAAACGGGAAGATGAACTCTCATTGGTCAAGGGCACAAAGGTTATTGTCATGGAGAAGTGCAGCGATGGCTGGTGGCGAGGAACCTATAATGGTCTTTGTGGATGGTTCCCATCCAATTACGTCACAGAAGGTGTAGATGGGCCAATGAGAGAAGATTCTGTGAGCTCTCTTAAAGATAATCTGGGGAGCAATAACAATGACTCTCAGGTTCTACAGACTGTACAAGCACTTTATCATTTTAGCTCTGGCAATGATGAAGAGCTGAATTTCAACAAGGATGAATTTATGGATGTGTTGGAGAAACCCGAAAATGACCCTGAATGGTGGAAGTGTAGAAAGGAAAATGGCCAAGTGGGTCTGGTGCCCAAGAACTATGTTACAGTTGTACATTTGTCTAATAAAGTACCGGGAAATTCAGGACCACCTGCTTCAAACTATGATTACATTAAGCCTTCTATGAATGGAAAGTTTGGAGGAAAGAAATGGTACTATGGCAAAGTGACACGACACCAGGCAGAGATGGTCTTGAACCAGAGAGGTGCTGATGGTGATTTCCTCATCAGAGACAGCGAGTCTACGGTAATTCTGTCATCAAACTGCACTGAAACAGTGACCAAACATTTATGTTGTTTTTAGGTGAATCTGTAAGTGGTAATGTACAAAAAAACACAAAAACATAGATCCCATAGCAGCTTTAGGTTTTTCATAGCGGCCTTTGGAATTTTTACATAAATTAGCGGGATGCTAATGTTAAAAAGGGTCCATCAGTGCCCACTTACATGCACTCTGTGGTCAACAGCCCTCATGTGTATTCATTATTTGTAAGATGTGTCTGGAAGCAGCCTTTTATTCCCAGTTATTATGAGTGGTAGAAATAGAATTTTGCATAATTCTTTTTGTGTATGAAAGCTAGTATAGTCTAATCTAAGCAGCATGCAGAGAAAAACATGCCAGATATGCTTTTTCATATGTATTTTAAAATGAACAGAACTTTTCTTTGCTTTTCAGCCAAACGACTTCTCCATTTCCATGAAGGCAACATATAAGAACAAGCATTTCAAGGTGCAGCTAAAAGATGGACTGTACTGCATTGGTCAGCGCAAGTTCAGCTCCATGGAGAATTTGGTGGAACATTACAAAAAGGCCCCTATCTTTACCAGTGAACAGGGAGATAAACTGTACCTGATCAAAGCATTATCCTGAGCCTATAAAGGAGCAACAGACCCTGTGCATCTGCAACATTTCACATAAACTGTATAAAGATATGTTGACTGCAGACGATCATGAAATTTCTTTTAAATAAATGCTTATGTTCATT
The DNA here is from genome assembly GCA_036877525.1 of Chromobotia macracanthus. Lineage (NCBI taxonomy): Eukaryota > Metazoa > Chordata > Actinopteri > Cypriniformes > Botiidae > Chromobotia > Chromobotia macracanthus. Next base: position 4,183,095 of record JAZGTH010000013.1, read on the forward strand.
TCAGTGTATTCACAAAATACAATAAACCAAAAAATTGTGTTTGCTTTAACAAAATACAAATTTAGTTACCCAAATATTTATATGTATATATGCATAAGTATGATAAGCTATCTTTAAGTTCTACAGCTGGTCATTTCAGAAAGATTTTTTTTCAGATGCCCTTTGTATGTACTTGTTCATATGCAACCTAGTATTGTAATTGTTAAATCCCTTAACAGTTTGTTAAAACACTCAATAAGTGGAGAATGAATCATTCGGAATAAAATATTTTCAGATTATTTTTTACCAATGTCAAGCAGTGAGCTATTAATAGATTATGTGTAATTATATCATTTTTAGTTGATGCAAATGTATTGGCATTATTGAGTTCATGACTGCTCTTGCTGTGTTGTTTTCCTGTCAGTGCCAAAACATGCTTAAAAACCTATTGAGTTCTCTGTTTCTCTTCCTATACAACCCTAACAACCCAAAAGCTTACATCTTTTATTTTTCTTTTGTCAAAATCCACGTTCTTCCTTAACAGCTAATCTGTAACTTGTAACAACTTGTAAACTGTGAATGTTGTTTTTACCACCGTGAACGTTTAGTTTTTCCTTATTTCTTGACAATTTTTAAAATAAAGAATTACACATACAAGTATTGATTTCTACGGTTTCCTTAGTGACATACATGAAGTTCTGAAAAATTAATATCAGAAGTCTATATGATTAAATATTTTATATGATTTAATTTAAGTTATACTGCTGTGCATTTAAATTATATAAGTGTACAATTTTTATTGTTTTATTTTATTCAATGCCTTGTATCAACGTCAACCAGGTTTCTGTTGATTGGTTTACGTATCCGTGACGTACAATACTCGCGTTCTGGCGCCGGAAATAAGTTTGCAGTTTCAAAACATACGCGCCTCGACGTATTGACAGTCATCGCAGAAATTAAACATTTGACAGCAATTTAATTACAGCCAACTCATATAACTCAATATTCTTCGCTCCATTAGCATCCGGAGTAGTTTAAACAATCTCTGCTGCATATTTGATCAGGAGGTGAGTCTGGCTGTTACTGGCCTGTCTGCTAAAGCGGTTTAACGCCCCTAAACTGTTTAATCCATGTGTGCGTGTTTGTTTATCAAGACTTAATGTTTAAAAAAAATAATAACAATAATCTAGTCGAGTTTAAGCAGTGATCTGTACAAGCGCCTTTAATTTTTCAGAATTGTCATATACATGATCGATCGCTCGAACACCTGCAGTATGATTTCTGTTAAGGTTACCTAGCCTTACACTGTTCTGCTTGCTTATACGGCGGATTTAATTCCGGATTGTTTTTGTAATAATGATATTTTGTCTTCTGTTTGATGATGTGTTCACAGATATGCAGTCATCAAACAGACAAATGACGTTCAGTGGCAGCTCCTCTGCGCAGCCTCACAGACCCTCGACCAGCGCCTCTCCAAGATACGGTAAAAGAACCGAATATATTTGTGAAACAAAAAAGAAATTTAATTATTATGAAGGCCCCCCGGTCAAGAAAAGAGTTATAAATAAGACGAAAGTGGTGTACTTATAATTTACTTCCAATGTTTGTAATTGTTTTTGCTCTTAATTTAATGCTGTTCATCTATTAGCTTTCATAGATTTCTTGGATGTCGGTCGCGCAGAGACATTATCTCAAGAAATTGCAAACTTGACTGAGGATGTGGGGCAGGACCTGGACGCAGAGGAAAGTGTTCATATTGGATCTATGCAGGGCACAGTTGTTGGTCTGCGATACTACACAGGAGTGGTAAGGATCCTGCCATTTGAGAATGGGTTTACATTCATATACATTCAAAGATAACCCACTCCACATTTGTTTATCCTCCTTACTTAGCACATCTGATTAAACTAATCAGTCTGGGTGGAGTAGAGTAGGTTTGTTGAGTTTGTTAAAGGTTATTTCTTGCATACAGAAAATTCTTATAAAATATACAGTATAAATATTATTAACTGCTGAGATAACATACACTTTATAGTTTAAGAGTAATGCTAGTATGCCATTCTGAACATAACTGCTGTATCAGCAGTTGTGAGATACCTAAAATGAATTGAAATGGATTAAAAAAACCCCAGTCTAAGCCAAAGACTAATATTATTATATTGTCGTTAGAACTATCAGTTTATTGAGTGGACTTTTGACAACTCTGTTCAGAGGTTTAAAGGTTAACATGCATATTATTTGACTGTGATATCTGCTATAGGTCAACAGAGGGGAGATGGTGTCATTGGTGAGACAGCCACAGAATCCCTATGACCGAAATGCAGTGATGGTTGCCAATGTTTATGGTAGTCAAGTGGGGCACATCAAAAAAGAGCTGGCAGCCGCAATGGCCTATATTATGGACAACAACTTGGCAAGAGTGGAAGGGTATAATTGTTTCTCAGTATTTTTGAAGTAGTTTGTTAAAGATGCTACAACAAATTATTATCACAAATTGATGAGCTTGATGTGTGTTTGATGTCATAAGTACTGATCACCTGGTCAGATTTAGTTGGCAATAACAAACAATATGTTTGTTTTAATTTTCTTAATAGTGTTGTGCCCTATGGAGAGAATAATAAGTTCTCAATGCCTGTGAACCTCACGTTCTGGGCCAAAGAGGAGAACAGAGAAGCTGTTCACAGTCAGATGAGACGTCATGGTTTCAGACTTAGCACTGACTTCAAAGGTTTACTTGTTTGTCACTACTTAATGCTTTTGGTAAACAATGCATTTATAATGCTCAATATTTTTTCTTTAAGGAGGCACTGCACAAACATCTTTTGGTAAAGATCCATTAGGACTACTTAAATTATCTTCAAAAATGTCCGCCATTCCCTTGACTGCAGAAGAGGTAAACTCCTTATGGCAGATGTTTTTAACGAAATGTCCAAATAATTTATTGTTTTCTGTTTGATTGCTTTGGTATGAGATTCTCAGAGATTCTGATTTTACTTCAGAACCCAGATTTTATTTAACTTCTCTCTAATGTTTTCAAAGAAAAAACAGCTTTAATCTTTATAGCACAACTGCTCAACAACAGGACCCATATTTTACTTTGGGCACCACGTAGTGACCCAACACAGAATTTTTACAAAAGTAAGCAAAATGTGCTATCAATAAAATACTGTTAGTGTCAAGTATTCATATAATAAGCCTTTATTTATTTGATCCTTTTTTTGTTTTTTTTTGTTATCCCCCACAATATGTGATTAGACTGTAAGGTTAGCTAAATTTAGAATTGTTTTCTCCTGCTGTCTACTGCTTTATCAGAACACACCTGCGACACATAAAAGGGTCCCACCAGTTGACAACCACTGATCTAGATTTCCTGACACTGTTTCTAGATACTGTCTGTATAACTGTAATGAAATGACTAAAAAGCTGCTCTGTTACACCTTATCAGCTGAAAAATGCCTTTGACAAGCTCTTTGATGATTTAATAGAGGACAAAACGAGAGAAGTGAAGCCAGCAGAGGTAAGGGCAGAAACAGAAAGAAAACATCAAACTCACAGCTGTTATTTTTGGTGTCTCCCATCCATCATGTCTCTGTGAATGTGTCGTACAGGCAGTGTGCACTCCACTGCTCCCACATCAAAAGCAGGCGCTTGCATGGATGACCTCACGTGAAAACAACAGCGATCTGCCTCCATTCTGGGAGCAGAAGGGTGGTCTTTACTTTAACGTCCTCACTAACTTTGCTGTTAAGGAAAGGCCTGAGAAAGTGCAGGGTGGAATTTTGGCTGATGATATGGGGCTGGTGAGCAAATCTTAAAGCAGATGTTCTTTTTTTAGTGGTCAATAAGTTTTACCAGTATTCTGAGCTGTTTGCTTTATTTATTCAGGGTAAAACCCTCACCACTATTGCCTTAATAGTGTCTAATTTCCATAACAGGAAACCTCTGCCTCTCGATAAACGCGTAAGTGAGATTCAGATATAAGCACTATAAAAGACATTACTGGTTTACAGAACTGAAGACTGTAGACTAATTTAATAATCAATTGGCTTGGAAAAAAAATATTTTTCAGGAAGGATCACCTAAGCCTTCTACTTCCAGGAAGAAGTCAGCCTCAAAAGGTAAAAATGTCACAAATATCAGCCATTAATGTATGAAGTATCAGCATGAAATGTATGAAGGTGCCTGGGAAAAGCCACTACATTTCTTGATCCATTCTGGTTTACAGAGAGAAGTGAAGACCATGAAGACCCTCAGGAATTATTGGGGTCATCCCCATTGAAAAGATTACATGTTGATAGTGTCTCTGCTGACATCAATGATGATGAGGCTGAAAAAGATGCACCTCAGAAAAAAGGTTGGTCTCAATGTACGTTTGTTATTGTACATCTATACTCTTACTGACTGTTTACAAAATAAGCTAACATTAGCTTCTCTGAAATCATATTCATTAAGCTTCTCTCTCAAGTTCTGATAAATGATTATTTCACCTGTTTGTTTCTTCCAGCAAAAACTACAAAGAAAACTGCTAAAAAGTCTGCCAACACAAAAGGTAACTTTAACCTTACACCGAAAGACAGACCTCAGATATATGTTACACTATTGCAGCTGTCTTTACGCTGTTTGCCCCCTATAAAGGAGCGATTCTGTTGGATGATGATTTTGCTGCTGCTCTGGAGTGCAATTTCACACAAATCATGCCTTCAAAGAAAAGTGCAAAGATAAAGTCTGGTAAGGGGAATATTAGTGATCATTCTTTCAAATGGCTCATTTATTAGTCTATTATGGTATGAGTCGGTTTTACAGTACATAATCTGTTTTATGTGGGATATAGGCCCTAATAAAGGCCCCTGTGGGGGCTCAGGAGCCAGAGCAACTTTGATTGTATGTCCTCTGTCCGTCCTTAGCAATTGGCTGGTGAGTTGTTAAAATGTAAAATGAGCTTATATAAGAACATACAAGTAAAATCATGTAGGAAGAAAATCTGTAAATCTTTAAATTCTTTTTGTTTCTGTTTCTTATGTGTGCAGGACCAATTTGAGCAACATATCCGAGCTGATGTCACTTTGAATGTGTATCTGTATTATGGTGCAGAGCGGAACCGATCGGTCAGTCTACTGGGCGCACAAGATGTGGTTCTTACAACATACAATGTTCTTTCATCAGATTATGGAGTGAGTGGATGTAGCACAGTTCATATGGCATAAAAAAGCATTGGATGAATAGTAAAATACAAGAAGCCTTTAAACTCAAGTCATTTTGAATCCCCTGCAGAACAAGGCTAGCAGTCCTCTACACAAAGTAAACTGGCTCAGAGTGGTGCTGGATGAGGGTCACATCATCAGAAACCCCAGCGCTCTTCAGAGCAAAGCTGTCCTGGAGCTCCAGTCGGAGCGCAGGTGGATCTTGTCTGGTGAGTTCATTTGTGAAGTCACTTGGCTACTTGTCTCAATCCTGTATTTTGTTCCATTTTAAATTATCTGAATATTAACGCTATCCTTGAGAACTGAGAACCTAATAATCCTTGAGAACTGTAAGTTCTGTAAGTTTTTTTTTTGTTTGTTTTTCACCTTTAGGAACCCCCATTCAAAACTCCTTGAAGGATCTTTATATGCTTCTGTCCTTCTTAAAGCTGAAGCCTTTTGATGTAAAGGAGTGGTGGAACAGAATTATTCACAGACCTGTAACCATGGGCGACAGAAATGGACTGAAGTATGTAAAAAATAACATATTATTAAATCTATTAAAAACTTTTTTAAAAGCTTTTTCAGATGTTTTGGAGCATGTCTTGTGGTACCCATTCTGGCAACAACACTTTGATAATGTTCTGATCCCATTATCCCCCCATATTTCTGCCATACTTTCCAGTTCTTTGAAAATGTAGCATCCCTGTGTCTTTCCAGGAATCTGCAGGCACTGGTAAAGGGGATCACGCTAAGGCGCACTAAGAGCAGTAAGGTGGCTGGTCGCACTGTGGTGCAGTTACCCGAGAGGAGAGTGTTTGTGCAGCATGTGACTCTCTCTGAAGAGGAGAGAGAGGAGTATGAGCAGGTCAAGAGTGAGGGCAGGAACATCATAGGCAGGTGGGCACACTCTCAACTACACAGATGTAAAGAGCATCACCATCACAAGAAGTCTAAAAACAGAATTTATTTGACTTCACAGGTATTTCCAAGAGGGGACCGTCATGACAAATTATGCTGATGTGTTGGCCATTCTGGTCCGTCTGAGGCAGTATTGCTGTCACCCCAGTCTTGCTGGGAAATACACAGTGGCAGGTATGCAGGTAGATAATGCACATATGTAGAAAAATGATTTGTTTTGACAGCCTTTAAACACACTGTCATTTCAATTTACATGAATGTTCTTTATTTATAGACCATTATTACCATCATCTTCTGTGTTTCAGTGCAGTAAGTTGTTGTTCAGCATAGAATTTTATCCAGAGTTATTCACAGTACATTTCTTATTGGAATAACCTTTCATAATAACTTAAGGTCAGTCCAGTTGCTTTGTTCATGGCCTGTTCCTCTCTGGTATCGATCCCACAACCTTCTGGTCACCATCTGTTATTTAATAATTTTCCACTGCAGTAAACAGTTTTGTTCTTAGTCACCGTGTTGTAATGATCTTGTCTTGGATCTGTAGTAGGCGATCCTGTGACCCCTAGTGAGCTGCGAGAGCGTCTCATCAATAAGATCACATTGGTGCTGAACTCTGGTTCAGATGAGGAGTGTGCCATCTGTTTAGACTCTCTACGTCAGCCTGTCATCACATACTGTGCCCACGTCTTCTGCAGGCCCTGCATCTGTGAGGTTATCCACTCAGAGAAGGTCAGCATTACTTCAGTATGTCAGCTGTATCCTGAAGATTCCTGTGTCATATTGTCATTCCTGAACACTTTTTGTTTCTGTCTCATAGGAGCAGGCCAGATGTCCTCTGTGTCGTGCTCAGATCAAGACCAAAGAATTAGTGGAGTATCCTGGAGAAAAGGAGGACACCACATCAGCCGCCGGAGAGAAGTGGCGATCAAGTTCCAAAGTAACTTACGCAGCAGTTGGTTATTTTGGTTGCCTTGCTCCAGGTTACAATGTTAAAGGTTAAAAATTTAGTGTCAAAAAAATAATAATAATTTAGTGCCTTTTGAATATTCCCATAAAGTCTGGTCTGCATTGCAGCTAATTTTGATACAAACTGTCTGACGTTTAGAAGCAGGTAAATCCTAAATCATATAAAACTTAAGTATGCTCAAGCATATTTAATATATCCAAGCTTACTCTTGTTTTAAACAAAGGTCCTGAAGACAAAGACCTAATTTCTTCACAGGCTACAATGACTTGTCAATGTCCTTTTCTTTACATAGGTGGATGCTTTGATGAGCAACCTGCTAAAGCTCCGGAATGAAGATCCCACTGTGAAAAGTCTTGTGGTCTCTCAGTTTACCAAGTTTTTAGATCTTTTAGAGGTTCCCTTGAGGTAAAAGTTTCAGCCCTGAGGCCTTTAATTACAGAACATACAAAATACGTAAAGCAGAAGCCATCAGTGGTTTGGTGTGCTGATGTAAGTGGTGTCTACAGGGAATATAGGTTCTCTTTCACACGCCTGGATGGCTCTATGAATCAGAAGACCAGAGCCAAGGCCATTCAGGACCTGCAAAACACCTCTCCTGGAAGCCCCACCATCATGTTACTGTCACTCAAAGCTGGAGGGGTGGGGCTTAATCTGACTGCTGCTTCCCATGTCTTCCTGATGGACCCAGTGAGTGAAGCACTCAGAGATGTATTTTTGTTAGCCACCAGGTGGCAGTATTAACATTTAGCACTGAAAACGTAAACATTGCACTAGACCTGGACACATAGAATATATGCTTAAGCCTGTTTGTTCTAGGCCTGGAATCCTGCAGCAGAAGATCAGTGTGTTGACAGATGTCATAGACTGGGCCAGAGCAGAGATGTGGTGATCACTAAGGTAAAGACTTAGATTTATTATATGGCAGTCACACAGGAATGTTAGCAGCTGATCCCAATAGCTATTATTACACGCCTACCATTTTCTCAGTGGTAACACACTGTATTGACAAATGTTACTATTATTTTAATGACAGCTGCATTATCTTGACTATATTTCTGAACATCAGCTGAGCATTGGTGGGTACCTGCAGAACTTTAAATATGGGGATTAGACGAAGTAACAATGCAATATAGTTGGTTTACTTTCAAATCATAATATTTGTAAAATATCTCCATTTCTTCTGTCATAGTTTATTGTGAAAGACTCAGTGGAGGAGAACATGGTGAAGATTCAAAAGAAGAAGCAGGAGCTTGTGGAGAAGGCTTTTGGAGCAAAAAACGCACAGGACCGAAAACAGGCACGGATAGATGATATCCGAGCCCTCATGGAGATTTAGTTTTGCTAGGTTGTCACCATGCTCAACCAGTTTAACTGCTGTCAGCTCATTTCAGATAATTTTCTTTGTTGAAGGTAGCACTTTATTTAGTCTCTTGTACGTAGTTTCAGTAATTTCTCCATGCACATCTCTACACCATACTGTAAAATAATTAAACAGTTAAATAAAGCATTTTAATTTTTACAATCTTTTTTATGCATTCTGATAAGTTCTAACTGGAGTTCATCACGCCAAGTCAAAATTCACATGACTAGTTCTTTATTTCAGAAGTGGGGGGCAGAGCTACAGGATACTTCAGTTAGATACTTCAGCGATCAGTAGTTACCTTCAACAGCTACATAAACCATAGCAGTTATACAAGGTGTAACCAAGTGTAGCAAAACCTTTTTTTTTTCCATAAACTTGGTAGAGGGAGTGACTGCCCAGTAAGCAAGAGTGGAGTGACCTTGGTTCACACAGTTACTGATGTAGAGCCATTAATGACTGTTCAACGGAGTCAGCCGCATACAGAATATGTTGTAAACACTATTACTGTAAGGTCATTAAGATTAATATTGAATGTAAAGTGATGAGCCGTATACTTGGGATGTAAAACACACATTTACAATGTTTGGTTTGGCATTGTTTGCTGTATGTTGCTGTTCTGATCCTCACAAACTCTAGGGCCATTTAAATTACAGTAATTATAAAACAAAACATGTAACAGCAATATCTTGTTCAATAACATCAGAGATGTGCATGGTGTTACGTCACCTCAGGAAATGAGACAAGGTGTTGAAACACTAAGTTAAACAAAACATGCTTGCGATGCAATCTCAGGGTGAGATTGAATGGTGGAATTGCATAGACCATTTGAACTATATAAAAAAAAGTGGATGTATTTAAGTGTTTGTTATTTTATGCCCTATACATACCCCAGTACAAAACTATATCTGATGGTGTTTGCTGATTGTTCCTCACTTTAGGAAGGAATCTAGCCTTTTCTCTATGTTCTCAAAAGAGTCCAGTCCCATGTAGTCAGCTTGGCCCTGTTCCCACTTCTGTTTCCGCTCCTGAGAAGACAACTGAGGTGCAGGGGGAGGATGGGATATTTGCACCTGTGCAACAGCGGTGTTTATATTACTCTGGGGGAGAAAGAATGCAGGAAAATTATCCAAGAGTAAATCATTTTTGTGACAAAAGAAACTTCTGCTGAGGTTTCACGAGAGGCCTGATAAGGACAGCAAGTTTTTAAATTAAAACATCCTTATCCGAATTTGAAGTGATGAGGAGCAATACAGCTCTCTGCAGTATCATATTACTGTATCATACATTTACACAGTACATGCTGTCCAAAAGCAGTTAGTCACAACAGTAGCCAAAGGTAAGCCACTGAAACACAACAGTCCTTTTTTTAGGGATACTTGCCCCATGCCACTTCATTAACGTCCCAGAATTTAACTTAGATCAATCAGAAGGTTTTAATGAATGAGCATTATGCATCTAATCATTCAGCATATATAAATCATATTAGTTTTTATTTCCTCCTGGGAAGCAGAAGTACAGCATTCCCAGAAACTGAAGTGAGAAATATGTAAATTGTGGCTTTTAATCCTGGTTACCCCATAGCACTCTGTAGTCACATGCAGTTGTCACATGCAGTTTAGTTCATGCATCTCTGTTTGAGCTAAATCAGGTGTGGTTAAAGACATACAAAATATGGAATGCTGTGGGGCCCCAAATTAAGAAAATGGGTTAGTCAATGTAAAATCAAAATGGACCAAGTTTTTATAATGCTATTCTCTGCTATTCATAATTCCTCTTACTTCACCACCCTTATCCTCAAACCACCTGGTTCAATTCTGGTATATTCTTCAGAGAAACCAATGCTTACCTCTGTGCATCCAGAAAGGAAGGGCTGGTCACCATACTCCTCTTTCATAGGGGGCAATACTGCAGAGGAAAACAGCTCCCACCACTGATGCAAAAAGTTGGGATGCATGTCAGAAGCATCCTGGGACTGTCCTTTAATTGTTTTGCTTGTGGTGTCATAACTGTAGTCCCATGGCTTGACTTTGCCAAGGAAATGAACTACCTTGGCTTCATGGCCATACCTGGGGGCAAAAAGCATGTTCAGATGGTTGCCACTAAAATTAATGATTCAGCGATGCCAAACACTCTGACCAGCTAGAAGTGCTAAAACGAGACCTGTCAGTTACAGTATTTCAAAAATTGTGTCATAATTCCAAAGATTTCACATTTGCAAATTTACCTGTTTCAAGCATTTAACAAAAATTACCTCTGAGAAACCTTCAACAATAATTAAGTGGATTAGCTAGAGAGCTGTTTGTAATCAGGAGCATACAGGAACATTATGGGTATTATGAATCTTGACTGACCAGAGAACAGTACTACCGTTGCTAACGGAAAACAGATCATGTAACACACTAGTCAAAATGACATTTAGGCTCTGTGTAAAGACCCTAAAATAGCCCCACTATTTTGAGAGTCCAGTATGTATTTGGTGGATGTTGAGGTGCAAGGCCAAGAACAGAAAGCATTTCTGATGTCGTATTCATCTCTTGTTACAGCATGTCACAGCGTGACCAGGCTTTAATTTGACCATGGCACCAGTCATGCTACATTGCAACTAGTCTTCAAGCCTAATACTCAAATACCAAGATGAAGAACATATGCAGGCAACACCTTAAAACAAGAGTATCACATATACTTCCAATCCCCTTCACAACATGAAAAAAACCAGGACACAATTTATTTTAGCAGACACTCACTGTTTGAATGCTGGGAGATAGGTGTAGATGGCTATACTGCTGAGATTGTAGATGAAAGGAAGGTGTTTTGAAATGTCTGCTGTTGCCCAATCACTAAAGAAACTGTTGAGAACTCCCTGATCCCCACCTGATAAAACAAACATGACAAAGTCAATGAAAAAGTCAGACAGTTACAAAGTAGAAGGTTATCTCCCTTTAATCAGATGGAAATGGCAGATTACTGAGGCTTTGAAGGGTACACATGTATAAAACAACCCTATAGGCATTTAACAGCATTAGTCACATTTGTAAGTTATTAATATTATTATTATTATTATTATTAAAGAAAACATCTGCTAAAGTATAATTATGCTCATTTCACACAAGGTCTAACTCACAAACTTTCTACAAGGTCAAGGTTAAACAAACACATGCATGTCAGCACACAAGTACCAGCTGACCCCAGATCAGTGTACATGTAACTCTCACAAATGAAAAACACAGGATGACCTGACAAGACTATGACCATGAACATGGTCATAAACCATAGGCTGTATGGCACTGTGTGATGGGACTAATCAATCTCATCACAGGAGCTCAATACCCTATACACATTGTGACATAAATAGACATAAACATGAGGCAACAGAAGCCCTTTAAACTCTAAAGTGCAATAGAAATGCGATAGCCTCCAGCCTCCTGCTGATAACTTTTGGGGCTCAATTCTTTGTTCAAGATTAAGTCTCGGACTAATAATAAACCACAGAAGATTCCCTGTTCTATTTATTCAAGTTAAACTTTGCAAGGCACAGGAACATTATAGAACTGACAAACAGTGTCTCCTCATACATAATTGAGCATGTAAATGCGCAGTAATTGAACCTGCACTGGCATGTAATCATGTATAAATTGAGCATAGGGGTCAAAGGCACAACTTAAGCAATTCAGTGAAACTCACTGTCTTGTAGTCTCTCATTTGGATGCTGTTGTTTACTTCTCCACTGGGCAGTCAGGAATAACTCTCAGTCTGAGAGGTGCATCCAAAAAAAAAAAAAAATTCCACAGAGCCACCTTGTGTTCAATCGGCATGCCTGATAAAGAACTTAGTCATGGCCGTGTTTAGCACAGCGGGAGCATTTTTTTTGGAATCTGGGTTTTGGAATTTGTTTTCCCAAACATTCCAGCTATGCAAACCTCCATTCACTGTTTATTTTGGTTCACACCAGGAACAGAAATACTAAAATACCCCCCAGAGCTATTTCAGTGCATAAAATCACTGAAACCAAAGTGTCACTCACCATCAAAGCTGCCACTTTTTGAACAAGCTGCAAGAAGCTTCTCATAGGTCTCATTGGAGGGGCAGAAGACAAATACGCCAGAGTTGAAGCAATCAGGCCAGCCGGGGTCTGGTGCAGCAGAGAGCTCCTCTCTTTCAAATAATTCATCTATGTTGGCCAAAACCTGTTGACAGTGGGGAACACTATATCACAAACCTCATAGAAATCAAACATTATCACCAGCACTGGGAAACAGTACTCACTAGAGTATCTGCATCCATAAACACGCATTTGGAGTATTCCGTAAGAGTCCAGCAGTGGAGCTTCGTAAATGTGACACCCAGGTCAGGTCTCTTCATCATGGCCAAGTGTGCAGCATCCCCACTGTCCAGCACATCCACCAGCCTGACCTCATCATAGAATTTACAAAGTACTGCTCTACAATAAAACAGAGACAACAAAGTGAGACTGACTGATCTATTGATCACCTTTCAGCAGCATCGACATAAACAAATGCCCGTGACAACAGATAAACTGAATTATTACATGAACCTAAAATATACTTGCACTGTTCCACATAAATATAGCAAAGACTTTACCTGGAGGGTTCTGAGACGTGGGGGCCAATCAGAGCCACCAATTTCCTAGATGTGTTGTGGTTCCTCAAGGACTGGCCAAGTACCATTGCTCCTTTGGCATAGTTATCAGTTGTGGCAAGTGTGACAAAAGCCTGGTCTGCATTAAAACAATCAGTATTCATTCACCGTCACCAATATTCATTATCATCGTTAATGTGAAGTTCTAATATTTGCAGTACATATCATGAATATGACATTAATTGTTTGGGTATTATAAGCATCTGTATACAATAATAACTGATAAGTGGTTATCTGGTGATTTTTGTTTGTGCATCTTTATTTGTTAACTAATTTAACTAATACATTACACGTGTAAAAGGAGGGATCATCTTTAAAGCTGTAAAAAAAATTCAACAGAAAGCTTACGCTGGATCTATGTATAACTGTCATACTGAGACGTTATGTACGTGTGCCAATGAACATTTTAATATTTGTGTTTGTTCGGAAACATTACTCATCTACAACCGGATTTTAGATAAAAGTAAGTTCAAACTTATACTAGTAAAGACACTAGCAAGTTCTTTATTCAGTTTCTGTATGTCGCTTTGTAACTTTGCACTCTGCATTGCCGCACTGAACAAAAACAGACAGCAAGAAACAAAACTGCCGGCAGTAATTTCTGCATTAAATGTCAGTGAATGTTACTGTGGGGTAAATATTGTGTACCAAACAAACAACTGCTCGCTGTGCTGCGTACGTGTAACGAACAGGCCCGTACGCTTCAAATAAACACTGCAGTTTATACGGTCAAATATCAGTGCACAGCACAATCTAAACAACCCCGAATTAAAATGTCATCTATATTATCCGGAGTACTGCAACCTCCGAGACAACGCATTGCGGGCTGCGTACCGTATAAATCCTTACAGTCGCGCAACTGCAACTATTTCACTTCGCTTGATACACACAGGCGAAATATGGCCGTGCATATAACGTTGCCTACCTGCCATAGTTCACGTAACACACCAAGACCGACCAAACTCAACGCCTCCGTGAGAAACTACAGGAGAGAACCAGCTTGCGCTCCGTCAGAGGATTTATAGTAGTGACACTAGACGGTCACGTGAACTCTGACAACAGACACGCCCACCAAAGTTACCAGGGACTTTCATTAAAAACATCGCCACAACGTCATAAAGCTGACATTTTTAGACATTACATTATAGAAGCAACTAACTTCGTTGATTAAAGTGTCATTTAAAGTGATTAAAAACTTGCAGTTTACGGTTAAATGCAATAAAAGACGGTAGTTCCTCTTTTGCTAAACAGTGTTTGTACACTTCCTTTTGAATTCAGTGTCATCCAGTGACAAAATATCGTACGTCGATATGACGTCATTTTGAGACAAAAGCTGATAACATTGATACATTTATTTTTGTATTACAGTTAAAAGACACGATTAAAAGACAAGAACGTACAGACCCGTCAGGGCTGTAGTATTACAATTATATCCCATACAACTGTAATCAATGGAAATAATAATAGAATATCTATAGAAATCATTATTGGGGGATGGAATACAGAGTAAAAAAGATGTACATGTGCAATAACATAAAATATCTTACAATAGTTAAAAAACTACCTATTAAAATACACAAAATACACTTTATTAGCTTTGCTATTTATAGTCAAAATCAAAAAACAGATTCACCATGCCCTAGACCATGCTCAATGGTAGCGGACTGGGTGTGGTAGATTCACCCACTTTTAACTGAACAGACTGTAGCTGGTAGAGCATGGTGCTAACAATGCAAGCATCGTGGGTTCAGTTCCCAAGGAATGCTAGGGTGATAAAATGTACAGTCTGAACGTATGATACATTGCCAAAAAGCATATTCTTAATGCATAAATGTACTGCAAATGTAAGACAATAGAAAAGTGAATTATAATATTTTGTTCCCATTCCAGTTTCAAGTCACAACAGTTATAGCAAGAGTAGTCTTCTATTTAAGTCAACAGTAGCAGTTTATAAAGATGATTCATTGGTGATTTTGTCATTGGTGTTTTTTTTTTGCATTGATCATGTGGCTTGAGGCAGTGAGGAAGTTTTAACGACAGAGAGATGAAACGACTCTGAGGCTCGATATGAGAGAGAGCTCATCTTAGTACTGAGGTTGGGATGAGAGGCAACAGATGTTGAGGAGCATCTAAGCAGCTTCAGCAAGCTCCTGCGGAAATTCTTTCCAACAAAACCATACAAGATTGGGTTCATACAGCTGTTAAAAAAGGCAATACAAATGGTGAAAGGCAGTCCAGTGTCAATAATCTCAATGACATCACAGTTAGTGATTACTTTGATGGTGATAAGCATGTCCATAAAGTTGAAGATCTGATGTGGTGCCCAGCAGAGGAAAAACGACAGCACTGCTGCAGCCAGCATGCTCAATACTTCATCCCGGTTTGACCTTGAATTCCTCTGAATGTCTCGCGCGTTAAGCAGAGCCCGACCAATCAGACAGTAGCATGTGAAGATGATAGTAATGGGCAAAAGAAACCCCAGCACGCTTTTCATCAGACTGAGAGCAGCCAACACATTGCGAAGCTCTTCTTTGTCCAGGATGCCACATACAGTTACATTGATGTGCTGAATAATGTGTGTTCTCCGTATTGAAGCGGTGGGCAGGCTTAGAAACAAAGCCACTAACCAAATTAAGAAACATGTCACATGGGCATAGACCACCGTACGACACTGTCGGGACTGAACTGGGTGAACTATGGCCAGATAGCGATCAATGCTGAGAGCAGTTAGGAGAAAAATGCTAGTATATAGATTAAAAATGGCCATACCAGCAATCGCTTTACATAAGAAGCTTCCAAAAGGCCAATGGTAGCCTGTTGCAGTGTATATGGCCCAAATGGGCAGGGTGAGGAGGAATGTTAGGTCTGAGATTGCTAAGTTCAACACAAAAATGTTGGCAACTGTCTTCAGTTTCAAACAGAAGTAGATGACAGCCACTACCATGCTGTTACCTACAATTCCAATAATAAAGTTGCAGCTATAGACCACTGGAATGAAGGTGAAGATGAAATTGTGGTTCCCAGTCATGTTACATGTGAGATTGAGCCCCATTGGAGGGTTGGTTGTAATGTTTTCCATTTTGTTGGTCTGTCACATAGACGCTCAGTTTTACAACTTGAAGAGTTTCATCATTAAATGGGTCCTACAGGAAGAGTATGGATACAGATTGTCAATGTTTTTAGTTATTTGAAAGGTGCAATACATACAATAAACACCAGATGTCCCCCCTGCTCATATAGTTCAAGAGCTTGTTGATCTGGGAGCTTATTAAAGAAATTGGATTGGTCTGTTTGCATTTTTATAATTAAATAGTGTTTTTATTACAAATTATAATATCAACAGCTTGATGTTATATACATTACATATGTATATAATATACATTATGTACTTTATTTTCTTTAGATGTATTTTATTAACATGAATTAAGAATGTAATTTTTTTAAATTGGTGAGCTAGAATTTCTTTATTTAACATAACATTCAGTTTATTTAGAGATTTAAATTTAAAGGCTAATGGTTTCTGTCCGGTGAGAAATCAGACTGGTCAATCTATTAAAACTGCACATATCTACATAATGAAAACAGCAGGCTGCCTCTAATGGGTGAATATCTGACCTCTGCAAAAGGTCAAACATTTCTATCTGGTCTTTTATGGCCACCGGATTCTCACCATTAGAACAAATGGAAATGCTACATAGTCTTACATTTTTAGTGTTTATGTCTTCTTCCAACAAACATTTCAGATATATTTATCCAATGTATTACCATTTAAAAACACTTTTGCTAGAGCCTTTAGATTCATTGGTTTTATGATAAAACAAGCAACATATTATGCAAGCAGATGCAGGGGTGGAGATCTCTGGTGCTAAAGGAAGCAAACAACCAATAATAGGCGACACTGCGTTCCAAGGTTCATGTATTTTGAATATCAGTCTATCTAAGAATCTTTTTTTATGCTTATCAGACATCCGGTGTTGTTTAGGAAGTGACTACTGTAATTAGTCATTCTGATAAGGGATATGCTTTTGTTGTCATTTGGTTTTATTTTTAAAGTCTAAAACAAATCTCTGTACTCCCTAAAATGATGAGTATGATTAACCCCATCTCTCAGAAGAGTGGAGGAACATTTCTAGATTCAAGGAGTATATAAAAAATAAATATAAAATTCAAGATAGCTCTTACCTTGACAATTAATCTTAATATGACGAGTTTGCACACATGAAATACTGTGTGATATACATCAGTATTTAGCTAGCGGCTGGAGAAACGCTGCACATAGCCAAACAAAAACATAAAAATACACACAAACAGTTTGATGGTGAAATACATTTACAATTACATTGTTGCTGTCTGTTTCCTAAGGTTGTGTGCCAATTTTACCAGACAGAATCAAACAGAAAGAAATATAAAAGGTTATTTGCTAAGTTTGCTAAGAGAAACTTTTAGAAACAGCATTTCATCTCATTAGGTTATGTTTCATTTTGATGAAATATTAAAACTGAAAGGTAATACTACTGAGAGAACAAAATGTTTTCTATTCACCTTTACCTTTAGTGAAGGTAACACCCAGGCTGTCCAGTCTTTTCAGAAAATGTGGTGTATGGCTTCCAAGATCTGTCCTGAATCTCAGTAATGACCAGTAAATAAGTATCCAGTACATTTCATCAGCGCCCTTCTTATACCTCTCCCATAGTTCTACAACTACAGCGGGGGCTGTACTGTTGGGGCTGGATACATCTCTGGTCATGGGAGCAAGGGTGGGAGGGGGGGCATAGAGTAGGACCCTTGAGGGCACAGACAGATTTTCCCATCATTTATTTGGTCACCTTCTTACTGTTAAAAATCAAATGTTCTGCTCTTACTGTTCCACACAATTATAAAATAGTTTTACAGTGGATTGTTTTTATAGATCAACAAAAAGCTTCTGTTTATTAGCATACAACACATTACATGATTGCCCATGTAAAAGTATCAGGCTGCTGACTTATCAGATTTGATAGCAGATGATTGTATATCATGAACAGAATCTAGCTGTGAACAAAATCTTGTATGAAATTGACTTGTAAGAAACGTTCACACTATTCTTGATGATGTCAGTAACTTAATAATATTTCAGCAGGCATCAGGTCAAGCATACTGGACATTATGTTAATGTCCACTGTAAGAGACACGGCAAGAGGGGGTTCATCAATATGACATGCTTTATAGAGAGTCAAATAAGATATAAGATTTGTTCTGAAATAAATTCTGAAATAATGTATTTAGTACCTTTTACTACAAATATTGTTCTATATGGACACATTTCCAATAGTTTCTGTCTTGAAGTGACTTTAAAATAACTAAACGTTTTTGCAGAATAACAGCTATTTTTTCCCCCTTGCCTTTTTTCTGGGGGCCACTGGGAACATGGGTTTGTTTTACTGTGAGCTCCCAAAGGCAATTCCATCTGCTTTATCATTCTAGAATTCAGCTGCTGGTCTTTCATCTCCTTCCTTAAACAGTCAAAGTAGCTAGTTCTTTTTAGCACTGAAAGTCTTGTCGCTGAAAACTAGAAGTGATGTCATAGCTAAAAGTGATTTAATTGTGAGAAAGTTGCTTTAAAATATGCATGTTTGACGTGATCTGGTCTGATCTAGTCATGCCAATCTGTTCCGCCTATAAAACATAATTTTTTTGTACCACAAAAAATCTTTGTTGCATGGAAACTTTTAACATTTAGCACATACAGAGACTTAACCTCTAATCTATGTACTTGGATAATAATAAATAATAAATACTAATACTAAATACTAATAAATAATAAATAATAATAAACATTTCAAGAAACTAGAGCCAACATATGATTTAAGTAAGAGTTTAATTTACAGTATGTTAATAGGGCATTAGTAACACAAAATGTATAGCCATAGCATATTTTTAAGACAATAAATACTGTTTCCACTGATGCACAAGGATTAGTTGGTGACTTTAAGTGCAGTACCTAAGTGTCACTGTAAGTGGATTACTTGTTGCGCCATCAGTGGGGTCTAATTCAATTCACTCATGATCTCAAAAGTTAATGTTGCCTTTAGGGAGCAATGTGGATGCTGATGTCTGCAGTTCCCCCTCGGCCTGGACATTTGTTACCTCTTGGTTTTAGTAAATGTTAAAGAGCAACACTTTTATTCTAATCTGAATTTTATTGATATCAAATAATGAATCTACTACTGTATGAATGCCTGTTTATAATATTATAGCAATTAAACAGCAAAATCCATATAAACACGCACAAAAAGCCCATTAGTGAGCCACCAGCTGTGGTTTTAACATTATCTAGGAAAACTCCATGTTGTGCTGCTTGACTACTTTTGTTCACTGTAGATATTAAGACATTAAGGCACAGAGACTCATATCCTGAGGCTGTTAGTGGTTTTGAGCAGGGGTTTAGTGATCTATAATTGTCCAAAACTCACAGCTCTGATTCCCATGCAGTTTTACCCAAGAGAGTGCTAATGTCTATCCACAGCTAAATCAACATGGCATCTCGACGCTAAGCAAAAATCAAACACACCAAAAACCCCTCAGGGAGTTTTTTATTTTGTTTGCATAGTTATTTAAGACTTCCCTGATGTCTCCCTAAAAACACATTTGTCCTGCTGCCGGTATTAATAAAAGATATTGCAAAATATTTTATTGGATTTTAACTGCTGGTATAGAAGCATTCACAAAGAAGGAATCCTTATTACTCCTTATTAAAAGTCCTTATTAAAAATCTCTTAATAAGGATTTCTTAAGGAATCCTTATTAAGCTACATTAAGCTACAAAAGATTGCTCTTTTGTAGCTCAGTGGTCATAATGAAGATCTCAGACACATACCAATTTTGTTTCAGATTTCTCAGCCAACTGTTGACATACAGTAAGAACATAGAGCTATAAAATTATTGAAGATGGCAAGTTGATGAAAAATGTGCATTTTTCCTATGGGCAAGGCTTTTAGATGTTTTAAAACTGTTTTTTTGTAATGACTGTTTAAAATATAGAACTTTATTTTCCTTAGTTTGCCTCCCTCACTGCCAGGATATGAAGGTTAACCTTATATGTTATAGACATTCGCCACAGCAGTAAGTCTCTGACTCCTAACCTTTACCCTCAAATATCACTGCTGATGTGAGTCACAAACATGAGAATAGCATACTGGATAAAGCTAGCATTAGCACAACAGTACAGTCCCACTTAAAGGCCGTCACTGTGGAACAGGGGCAAAGTGGTTCTCATGGGTACACAACATAAAATCTAATGCATTACTTGGCCCACCACTGCATTATCTGGTTATTGTTTTGCCTAGATGCTACAGTGCATAGCTACAGCTTATATGCATTCCCCTCATGCAGTCTACAGACTTTGTATTAATAAGTACATGAGTTTGATGTGGTTGGCTGCTCTTAACTATCAGACTCATAAACTCAACACCTACTGAGGAATTCTGATGTAGAGCAGAACTCTCAACTCATAGTCTGTGATGTGCCGCGGCCCAGAATATCTCCTCACTACCTTGGTGTCTCACTCTCCAGTATTGCAAGCATGTAGCATGCTTAAAATACTAATTATATGTAGTCTGAGTTAAGTTGATAGTTGCAAAATGGAAATTGCCCCCACCAACAGTTTTAGATTGCAGTTATGGTTGATCAAAGATTGCTACATAGCTAAAAACATAACTGACATTGACATTTGTTTACATACAGTATAAGTGTAGAGCTACAAAATGAATGGAAATAACATACCTCAGATAATGTTTTAAAAGGCTTGTCAAGTATTTAATGAATTTAAACTGAAATCTCAATCCTGACATTTATGGGATCTCTGGAACTCTGGCGCAGAAATGTTTCCCAACTATGAATGAAAAATAGATGTTACTGTGTATGTTTTTAGCTATATCTTCTTAAAAATATATGCAGCAATAGAACTATTCAAATCAAGTAACACTTTTTCCTTTATCAAGCCACAAGACATTACCATGCATAAACACTAAACTGAATCAAAGAGGTGGATGAAGGATGAAAGACAAATGTTCTGCACAAACCTCAGAACAGTGAACTGGGACTGCAGATTCATGGATTATGGATTTTGTTTATATACTTTGTAATATTAGCCTTTCATGTTGAATTTATGACTACTTTCTAGTCATTCTGGATTTATTTATATATCTACTTATTTTTGTTTGCAGCTTTGAAGTAATATATTTCAGGTCTAGTATGAAGAGCAATAAATCCAGCAATGAAAAAATAAGGTCAATTGTTTGATAATGCAGTGGTCAGTTATAAAGTTAAAGTAAAAAAAGTTTCATGTTATAAGGTTAAACGTTTCATGTTTGAAACAGTGTCTAAAGTCTATGTGAAAACTCAAATCAGAACTAAAGTTTATTTTAGAACAAGCACATATTTTATGTTCCCATTTTATGTCTCATGAGCCCTTATCATTATTAATTATCATAAAGTTCAGATTCTGAGAAAATAAATAAAGACCCAAAGCCTGGGAGTTGGTCATCCACAATTGTTAGGGGGACTGGGAGCACAAAGAGATGACCAATGTTTGACTCTCGAAAAGTAACAAAATGTTTGTTATTGTATTTATTTGTGGTTGACCTAGACTGATGACTGTAAAACAGAAATTACCATGAGACAAAATCAGACTTTACTACAGATACTGTATGTATATGACCATGGGTACAGTGTAGATACATATTTTATTAGATAATATTAATTTTGTTATGTTTAGTTATTTAAACTGACTTACTGTTACACAGAGGCGTTAACTTCAGACTTCAAGTTGTACTTCAAGTACTACATAATTATTGCACTTGTTATGTGCATCTAAAGCTTTGATTTACACTCAGCAGAGAAGCTTTCACCTGCTCAGTCCATGCCAGTTCTCTTTATCACGTAGACACATCAGTCACTATACAGCAGACCTACACGGTGCTGTCATCATAACCAAATCATGTTCACTAATGGATGTCTAAAGCACGTTTACATATGGAGGATAGTGCCCGAGGCTTCAATCACTGTTTCAGTTACTTCTGCACGGGTTACTTACGTCTTTTGATCTGAATCATCGCTGTCCGGTTTGGCACCAGGCAGAAGCATCTTGACGGCAGACTGACGTAACGTTATAATGGGCATTACGTCATGTGAGATATGTGGCTTCTTTTACCTACATTATCAATATGTTGTAGGTTTTATTAACACTTTTGCTGTCCTTAAATGGTAAATAATAGACAAAAATATAGAACAAGTTGTTTTAAACAGAATATGTTTAATATTCAACCCTAAATCATTATAATATCAGGTTAAAATGGTAACATTTCCAGTTTGACGATTTAGTTTTGTACTGTAGGAATCAGACTATACCTGAGATCAGCTTTGCTACTGTAATCTGCAGCGGGTTCTCATGCAATCAAAAGTAGGCTTGGTGATCCCTAGAGACCTCTGGCGACCCCTGGTGTTAATTGCTGCGCGAATGTCAGGCAACCCTGCAATAATTAAAATGACCAAAACTTTGTTTTAACAGTAAAGCATATAATACAGTGACATCTGCATTGACGATACAAAGTTTGATTCTAATCAAGAAACACTTCAGGGACAAACACAAACCAATGAAGCATGGGAATGGCATATGACCATTAGAGGATCTGAAGCACCATCATTTTGCTGGGAAGGAGAGATGCAGGTATTTGACTGACAGCTGCACATTAAAATGACAGGTGCCAGCTTGATATGTGGTCCATTGGGAGAACTCTTCAGACTGGCAATCACTGGGGAACACTATAGGAAAAATCTTTATAATGTTACATAAACATTATAAACATGCTTGTAATATGTATAAAGTAAAAATAAATATATAGTAATGTATATAAACTTACTGTACAGCTTGTCAATGAGTAAAGTAAAATCAGTATGCCATGCCCTGATTAAACAAAAGATATCTGATCAGGTCACTATAGGTCACTATGTATCACTAATCAGGTCTTAAAATCAGCTCTTTCTTTCAAGTTCACCAGAATAAGAATTAAAATTCTATTTTTTCTAACAATTTAAACCTATACAGCAGCAGAATGTTGGAAAATGATCTATTACAGACTAAATTACACACCAATTTACACACAATGGAATTAGCTTAGATTAGCGGCAGACTGTTCTAACAAACACAATTGTCTGCTTAGAGACATCTGATCAATGCATGGAGGATTCATTGTGTCTGGCAAATAGAACAAACAGTTTCAAAGTAATTCTTCCTGGAAGTAGGCACATTAACATTTACACAATACAAAAATCTTTAAAACCTTAAACTGTGGTTGTTTGCTATGACATTTACAATGTTCTTCATTTAGTTACAGGTTAAAATTATGATAAAAACAATGTGAATTCTCCTGTTGCGAATTATTAATGACACTAAATTGTGTTCTTACACTATTAAAAAAGACAACTTTAAAATAACCAGTTAAAAGAAACACTAAATATTAAATACATTTGTATTGAAATATTATTAACACAGTGATATCACATTTAAATATTAGATCATGCAATTAATGTTTTAATATGCACCCTATAAACCAGCAAAAATAACTAATATGCAAACTAGTTAGTTTTCAGAAAACATGTTGTATAATATAAACATATTTATGAAACATATTTATGTTCCTGAAGCTCAGTTGTGTTCCTGTAGCTCAATTGGTACAGCATTGCATTAGCAGCGCAAAAGTTGTGGATTCTGATAAATGATCAATTTTATACCTTGAATGCTTAAGATTTTACACCTTAAAAACTGTTTTACAGTACAGCATAACCTGAAGAAATATTGCTTAAAATCATATTATGGGTTGGATCTGTATACTGAAGTTTTCAACAGACTCCACAACTGGTAAGTGGACCTGCAGTGATGAAGGGAGACAGAGGAAAGAAAGGCATGTAAGTTATGGTAAGCATTTATCAGTTTGTTTAAATACATTAAATCATTGAATTGTAATGATGTGACAGAAGATCTGTAATTTACCTTCAAATGTTTTCTGAGGGAGCTCTTATGAGAGTATGATTTATTGCAGTATGTGCAATTATATTGCTTTTTAGATGTGTGAACACACATGTGTTTTTGTTTATCGCTGCTGTTTGCAAAGCGCCTTTCACAGGCCTCAAAAGTGCATCGGAAAGGTTTTTCACCTATAACAAAAATATCTTCGGTATAATCCACGCACTTTATAAAAAACGTAATAAAGCAGCGTGTGCGATACATTTGCATTACCTGTATGTGTCCGTTCATGAATTTTAAGGTTTTCTGCATCCAAAGGAGCACCGAAAGGGCTTCTCACCTGTGTGGACTCTTATGTGATTGATCAGTTTGTACTTGGCTTTAAACGGCTTCTTTCCACGGGAACAATCGTCCCACAGACAAACATAATTCGATGTCACGGATCCATCAACATGTTCAATGGTCAGATGAGAAATGAAGTCTCTCATTGTGCAGTATGTTTTCTTACAGAACTGTGGACCTCCTGTGGTCTGCTCAAGCCACTGGCAGGTGAACTTTGGCAGGTCGGCATTTGCATGGACGTCTTTAGAGTGCGGATGAACGGGCATACCCATCCCATATGAACTGTCTAACACTGTAATTATTTCCCTCATTCGTCCATCCTCTCCGCTATAAATCTCGTCCGTTGGGTTAAAGTGCACATGGCTGCTTGTTTTCCAAGGTGCCATTTGTTCTTTATGAAATCCGTACTGCCCGACCGAAGGATACCATTCAGTGCAGTTTGAGGAGTGATTCCGTTCCCAAGAAACGTCAACAAAACTCCTGCTACATTGAAAAGGATCCGTAGCGAATACGTGGGGGTGACGATAAGGCCAAAACTCACCCGGTAAGTAATAAAGTGGGGTGGATGTCGACATCTGTTGCACTTGACCAACCCCATAGACATCTTCCTCTCCATCCGGGGTATTGTCCATAAACATCTGAAAACAGGAGCCGAGTGCAGTCATTTATGTAATAATCTTGTTTGCTGCAGCCTGGTTTGTAGTGTAATAGATATGTGGCAATATAACATAAGCCTTTTTATTAAGGGACCCTACTTGTAGTAAGTTAGCTGATATGTCTCTCTGATCTCCTTGAGAACATTGAGTTTACAGTAGATGTAGTAGTGTGCGACAAGTCTTTGAAAGAAGACCATTTATACTTTAACTCTGAATGATTTAAATTCCCCAGACTGCCTTCATGAAACATCTGTGGACTTGTCATTCGTGAATAAATAAATAATGTAAGGACGCAGAGCATGTATCTAACTTTTGTTTAAACCTGCAACATAAAACCACGTCCCATTGAGATTTCACAACTATTGGTTTTGGTTTAAAAACAAACCAAACTATTACACGCCAACTATGGTCACTGTCTAGCCCACAGATCATTTTAAATGTAAAAATAACATCACACAAGATTCGACACAGACTTTTTATTGAATTCAATAAATGGAATGTATGTTGCCATTTCACTCTGGATAAAACTTGTACAGGTTCTTGATTGTTGTGTCTAACCATTCTTTGTCCAGTGTGAGAACATATGATGTACATTTTTCTTATCGTGTTCTTTTAATAGATAAGACAATATCATATGGTAGGGAAAGCTTCTGTATAATTAAAAAGCAAACAATAAGTCATTGCCAGGCAAACTACAAAAAGAACTTTTTGAACTCAGTTTTACGGCTTCTATTAGTGACTTCTCTACAGATAAAGCATACTAATATGTAAATTTCTCTGTATAAAAAAGTATATCTCAGTGAGTGTGCTGTAATGCGTTTACAATGAATTATAAACAGGGTACAAATGCAGGGTATAAATTCATAACTTCAAGAACTTGTCAATTATGCAAAACCTCAAAAACACAAAGTGTCCCTGTGTATTCAGTGACTATTTGGTACAGCAAAGCTTCTGAATTGCATAGGGTGAAACCAGCACATTCATACAGACATGAGGTTTCAAACATTCATCCATTTTGTGTTACTGGTTTTGAAACGGTGACAGATTTTAAAAATGATGTTAAAGGCTTGTTCTACAAGAATCACTTAATGTTAAAGCAGTGCAGTAGTTCATTTTGATAAACTGTCCTTAACTGCGTCAATACCGAACATATACACCAGACAAAAATACATGTAAATAAATAATAAATAAAGCAGTAAATTAACACAGTATATTGTGTGCATATTGTGTCCGCTAACACATTTCAAAACCCTAGTGATTTAACAGACCCAAGCAATCAACCAATGGTGCATAACCAACAAGTTACCTAATTAATATCTTTTTTTATCATAAATATAATTTTAGATGTACAAGCTTGTTTAAATGAGCATATAGTAATACATAGTAAAACATAACCACAATACATTTAATATATAACCGAACATTTAAATCTTTTCCAGAAACTCATTAGCTGCTAATGAGTTTGATAAAGGTTCTCTTTATTAAAGCTTTATGTTTTCGGCCTGCAAAAGTAAAAAAGCAATCCTCATTTATGCTTGTAAAACAAAAAGTCTATAATAGGTTAACACACATGCACACAGACACACTTTTTCTAACAGTAACTGAGTGGAGTGAGTCCACCAGTATGTGGAGGAACAAGCAAAAGCAGAACATTTACATTTACTATTTAAATTCATTCAACAATTGTTTTTATATTACAAAATCAATTAGCAATTAACCACACAATTATACTAACTCTTCCTAGTTTCACCTATTACTTTAATATCATTTTTTTTTATCATATACAGAATAAACCTGGTGCTACTTAAAGGTAAAAGGGAACAAATTAATTACTGTGCACCCAATTTCAAAATTCAGCCAAAATTTCCATCCTTTTTACTCCCACCTATAGGATTGACCCTTTATGCTTTGTTTCTATAAGACAATCTGGTACCAAATGTATATTTTTTATAGAAAAGGACTTTTTGCATTTCTTGGCAATATTTTGAGGATATTCATATAAATTTGACCTTGACAAAACTGATACAAAATGCTCATGAAAACAGATAAGAATGTTTTAGAAGATACTGTGCCATAATATACGATTACACAGTATTTTTGTTAGAAATTCCCTTTACCCAAAATATAAATCCAATTATGAAATTTAGACAAAGCCTGCTCTCAAAATGCTGTCAAGCCATTGTTTTCAAGCCACAGGAGTTGCATTAGATACCTATGCGAACATGTTGAGAAAAACAAAAATGTGTTGATGTCAGCCTTACAAAAGTAGACAGACTCCTACCAAAGCTTCAGTATACTTCAGTATAAAGTAATCCATTGTTCCATCTGCAGGGTAATGATTGGTGGAGCGCAACCCTTAGCAAGCACAGTCCTTGCTGGAGCGCTGCGGCTGTTCATTCAGCTGAGGTCCCTGTTTGTTTCCGATGACACCGGGGTCACCAGACTCCAGATTCTCTGACATCCTCTCACAGATTATGTCCACCAGCCGCTCGAACGTCTGCTTCACGTTGATGTTGTCCTTGGCACTGGTCTCAAAAAACTCAAAGCCTATGACAGTCAAACATTCAAATCAAATGAACAGCTGAATGTGTGTGTGTGTTTGTGTGTGTGTGTAAACAAAGACTATATTTTCATTTTGGTTGATCTGTTCCTTCAATACTGTACTGCTAAATATTACAGCCATTGTGATTAATTTATTGTTAGATATCTAATAAAGCATTTTCTGTAATTTAATGGTTTGGGGTTTTTTTTCAAAATCTAAAGGTAAAAATAGGTGTTTCACTAAAAATGTGTTTCAAAAGAGGGCATCGACAAACTGATCCACAGACCTTTGTGGATTACACAACTAGTGCTGAGTGGATTATAAAAATGAATCATGGGAAAGACAAACAGGTACTTGTTGCACACAGAATGCATATTGTGTAACAGTGTAACATTTTAACAACTTGCTCACCTAGCTGTTCGGACAGTTGTCTTCCTCTCTCTGAAGAAACTATTCTCTCATCTTCCATGTCACATTTATTGCCCGCCAGCAGCACTTGAGCATTGTCCCATGAATATGTCTTAATCTGTGTGGACCTATGAGCAGTGATGGTAATCAAGATTCATTTAAATCAAATCTCATTCAAACTGCCTAGTGTCACTTTTTTATGCCACACACAAAAGTTCCATCATACCAGTCCTGAACGGCATTAAAGGAATCCTCATTGGTAATGTCATACATCAGAATAAAGCCCATAGCGCCACGATAATATGCCGTGGTGATGGTTCTATACCTCTCCTGTCCAGCTGTGTCCTGAAAGATAGTTTGACCGAGAAAAGACTCAAACAGAAACTGTATAAGATAAACAACCTCACAGCGATAACATTTATTCCAGTGACATGGTACAACATATCCAAAACCACGATCACTGAAATAATCAAAATCAATAAAAAAATGGTATTACATAAAACTTACAGTAGGACTCTAGCAGAAAGAAAAAACATGATAAGAAAGATATTGGAAAAACTTTTCACCCATATTTGGAGCTTTATCCTCTTGTCATTCCTGTAGATGGTCTTTACTTTGAAGTCTATACCCACAGTGCTGACAAAGGCAGGTGTGAAAGAGTCATCAGCATAGCGGAACAGGAAGCTGGTTTTGCCGACACTGCTGTTACCAATAATCAGGATCTTGAACATGTAGTCAAAATTCTGATCTGCAGAGTCTTTTTGTCCATAGCGAGCGTCATTGGCTGAGGCCATCTGCAACAATTAAAGACTTTGAATTAGAAATTGCCTTTACAATTAGTATTTACAGATACCATACATAATAGTCATAGTGTTAATATTAACATAAAACAATGCTCGAAACCCATTTTATTTCCATAATATGACATTTATCAAACTCCCAAGTGAAACAAGATATTAAAGGAGAAAAACATGTTGAGCGGCACTCGATTTTACCCATTAGGAACTGATTGAACATAGCCCGAGAGACATGAAATAAGAAAAGAAAAAGAGATTTGTGCTGTCATCCAAAAGGCCAAAGGTTAATTGGTGAGTTTTGACACTAATTTTGACATACTTGTCTTTAGGATAATGTACCCATGAGCACACAATGAAACTCAAAGAAAAAGATCAGTAAAGCAGATTAACAAAACCAGTAAATTTTCAAGAGCAGACTATTTAATAGAGCATATAGACTAATAAATACCACAACAGCCATATCCTCAAAATACATTACTGAAACGTGGGAACCTTCTGTAAAATGCTGTACAAATGCCAGAATAATCACAGACTTTTAAAAACAAAATCTGTGAATGTGACTAAAGTCTTTCTTATGAATTCTCCTGACATTTAACATGGAAGCAATTAGTACAACTGACACAAGGTGGATTATTCCAATGCAGTTCAACATGCAATTGTGTGTAAACTGTTCCTGTCAATGCGCTAAAACAAATAGCCTTTATATTCACAGTTTGTTTACTGAATAACATTACAAATACAAACTGAATAGAGGGTGTAACCCGGAGTATCCCTGTGTCTGCGAGATACAGCACTAAGTGTATCCTTGTGGATTGTGCTAGGCGGTCCGAGAGGCTGGGGATTTTAAAGATTTTGTGCTGTCTAAACCCTGTGCTTAGCTGGCTATCAAGAACTGAGCACATGAACGTTGTCAGGCGTGCCTTAAGGAAGATTACTCTGACATCCCTGTGTGAGTGGAAACACTAAAGTGTTTCTTTGCCTATATATGGACAAATCAGCCTCTGGTTCTTCATTCCCACCAAAATGGCCTACTTTCATTTAGTCTTTTATTAGTTAGATGATAATCAGTCCACCTGAGCAGTCTATTTTTGACACATTCAGGCTTAAACTAAACCATATGGCTCAGACTTGACGTGCACTGCACGAGATTAGAGCTTGGAGCGGATGCATATGAAAAGCAATGCTATTGTAATACCGATACAAACGATAATTATCCAGTCGACACGTTTAAAACGAAATGGGCATCCTATGAGAACAAATCTGCTTGTTTGCTGTGCGGCTAATATATTGGTTTAGTAAAGTTCTGGTTAGCAACTATCCGCTTAACGCTGGGCTGCTGATGATTTCCATTCGGGTCAGCGAGTGACTATAATGTCGCATCAATCAAACATACTATTCATCAAAAATTTGTTTCAAAGCCAGTAAACTTGTTGGTCTTTTTGCATGCATGCACAGTGACGGATTACACAGCAGAGCCTGTTTATGTGCCATCACAGTTAGCTGTGTCAAACGAAGGTTACTCTCTTCTATCCTTAAACTAAAACCATCGATTTCCTGCTTTCTCAGTCCAGCTTCTGGTCATTTCGCAATAAACGCAAGATGAAGCGCTAAGATTTTCCAAGAGAAAAGCCATCTTACCGTAACAGGAGGTTTATTTAATGCGGTTTGGATGCAGTTCCCAGCCTGTGCACCTGCGTTCCTGCTTGCGTCACTGCTGGAGCTAACCGGTGGAGGGGCGAAGCAATGATTGACATTTAGAGTATCCAATCAGACGCTCGTTCGTTCAACTTAGTAGGATAACCATAACCGACCTTTTGGATACATCAGAGAAGCAAGGCAAACTTTTACAAAATGAACAAAAATCAGTTATTGAGCAAGTACATAACAGTTCAGTGTTCAGGTCCTCTTACCTTACCGCGATTCACAACGGTAAATTTATAATAATGATTTATAATTTAATCGGTCGGGTTGGATTTCACGGGAAATGTCCGTCTGTAAACAGTGAGAAGATCCGGCTATTATATGGCATGTCTGGGTACTGCAGATGGTGACGGTGCAGCGTTTTGTAGCTTGTTTAAACACGTTAAGAAATAACTAGAAAGTTTGCGAAAGAAAGCACAATGTAAATGCACTTTCTTTTTAGTTTTTGAGACATAATCCCTGTTAAAAAAAACAGCTAAAACCAGCCTAAGCTGGTTGGCTGGTCTTAGCTTGGCCTCCCAGCCTGGCAAAGCTGGTTTTAGCTGGTAAGTCAGCTGGTTTTCCAGCCTGACCAGCTTTACCAGCTAAAAAAGTGACCAGAATCCTTCTAAAACCAACCTGCTAAGTAAGCTCTATCAGCTAAAACCAGTGTGGGAGACCAGCTAAACCTTCCAACCAGCCTTGGCTGGTTTAAGCTCTTTTTCAGCAAGGTTAGTTTGGAAACATAATTTGATTGAGCCAAGAATATTAATATTTTTTTTTATTGGCATTGGGATAAGGAAAACAATCACAGCAACATTAGTAACAGCGTTGTAGTGGTAAACAGTACTGTTGAGATTGTCAGAACTGCAGCTGCAACAGAAAAAGTCCAGAGGCATGCCATGAGGATAAAGTCTAAACCTTTCATGACCAGCCAGCATTTATTTCACCACGTGAAACGTTGTGAAGAGAATAAACTGACTGTAACATTAATGTATGGCCAGTAGTTTACCCTTAACAAAATTAACCATGGTGTTATTATAGTAACAGTATAGTAACCATGTTTTTTGGTGCATTGATTACTATTTGTATAACCACAGTTTGACTATAGATACCATGGTTAAACTATGGTTGCAGTAGCCAAAGCATTGGTTAATTTATGGTTTTTTGTGGTTTCCATGGTTTAACTACAGTGATCATGTTTTTTTGGTTAAACTGTAGATAAACCATGGTTAATTTTCATAAGGGAAAAGCCCCATTTCATGTAATCCATTTACATTTAAGAGAAATACAAAGATTTGCTGTTTCCCGTATTAAAATTTATACCATGGTATACAAAGGGACCATAAATATATGCAACTTACAAAGAACACATTTTACTAAGTCAGAAAAACTTATAAAACTTGTTCATTATAATAAACAATCTTAAATTAAACATGATTAAATGACGAAATGTGTTCAAGTGACAAAACAACAAAATGTTTTTAAGGAAAAAGAAAGACTCATATTGGTATATTACAGACAGTAGTGGATGTCATTGATGGAAATTAGCCGGTGGCAAAATGGAAATTACAGTACAGCATGATCATGCTTGCTTGGCACTTGTACCCATCATTGGCTATGTCCCTGTGAAGAGCAGAGGATTGATCAATCACCAAAACAAAAGAACAGAAAAGGTCTGGCGCAGGAAACTAACTTTGGCTTCATGTGTTTCATGTGACAATTTAATTTAGGCATGTATTATGCATCTTACAGCTTTCAATAGATAACAAAATTGTTCACGTTTTTAGAATTTAATACAGTTGTAAAGATGTTAATATACCTCAGTGTCTCATATTTTCAGTGTGACCAGCACAGAAAAATAGAGAAAGTACACATGTGGTTTAAGGACACTGCTCACTTATTAGGCAGCTAACATGGATGTCCAGTCTTCCATAGACCATACAGCACAAATGACAGGGCGTGTACACATGCTGGTAACCCTGCTGACCTTAAAAGATTCTAGTCTTCTGTGTTTAACTTAATAATAACTCCAGCCCTTACTGATGGAGCAACGTTTGGCAATGACAAAGATATTTCTAAAGTGCTACCAATTATATCAGAAGCAAGATGTTTTAAAATGATCAAAGGATTCAACATAAAATGTAACAGTGCATACAGTCATGCTTTGGATGAAGCAGAATAGAAAAATAAACAAGAAGGATGTAAACAATGTGAATGCCATAAATTAAAGAAGCATTCCTACAAATATGAGTGAGAAAGGGTGAGAACTGTTTCAGTTATAATAGTCAAATGGAAAGAGTATAATCTGTGCAAAGGTATGTAACAATACAGAGCCACTGTATTTTGTTGGAGCGGTGAGTCCTATAATTGTGGCTCTAGTCCCACTATTAAGCCCTAGGTGGCGCCACATACAAATACAAAAGATCACAATCATGGCTCGACTTCTGCCTAAAGATTTCTAGCAATCCAGGGAAGACTGTGGTCACTATGTGGGTACCCTCAAGCTGTTTGCTACATGAAAGCAATAATTTATTTGTATCCTGAGGTGTTTTGTTAAGGTTAGGTTGTTTTTGTTCAGGTATATAGACCAGCTTTAAGTCAACAGTGTATCTTTTAAAAAACATTTTTGTGCACATACTTCTCACATAAAAACACATATACAAGTGTTCTGTTTATCAGTCAATGTGTTCTGACAACTGCTATAAACTCTCAAATGTCTAACTGTTCATTATTTAAACCCCAGATGTCACAGGAAGACACTTCAAAGTAAGTCTTCTCAAAGTTCACAACACAGGCAGTTTTATGCTTAGACTGCATGACAGTACACCATTCTGAAGTCACAAGACTGAGAACTACATAACCAAAAAGGTTTAAGAAAGCTTCATGTTGTAAAGTCTGTAGAATAGGAGCTTTCTCCAGTGCAAGGTGACTGCTGTATAAAAACATGTCCTGTGGGAGCTTTCCTGCCCCTCCTTTGCTCTCCGGCTCTGCGCCCTGATCACCCGAGGAAGTTAAGAATGGGATGGAGAGGGATGGGGAGCTGGTGCGGAAGAGGTATGAAAGAAAAATTAAACAGCAAAAAAAGTGCACTACAGTTATGTTCCCAGATTCAGGCACGACACGCTTTTCCCTTCTTGGTCAAGTTCTCTGTCCTTATCTTCGATGTCTGGTGGCTCTCCCATTTCAAAGGGCAGTGTCCTGCAGCCAGGGGAGTGAGCAGTCTGGTTGGCTTGCTCCGTGCAGGGAGCTGAAGATGGATGTTTGCTCTCTGGATCCATCCAGGTGGAATCTTGGTGGAACTCTTCATCCAGAGGACTCTCAACATCAGACTCTCCTTCTTCTTCCAAGGTCAGTTCAAATTGAAACTTCTCCCCTGCTGAGGCCATGCCTCCGCCCACCGCTCCTATCCCAGTTACACTGCTTTTTTCTTCTGGGGTTGAAGTGGGACTGTGAGGAATCATGCTCTGGTACCACTCACGATTGTCTTCTAATGTGTCAAGGATCTCCTGGGCATCAGGGTGAACCAAGTCTGCCCAGGTCTCCCATAGGGGATGCACAATGTAGTCAATGAAGCCCACCTGATGGAGACATGACCAGTAAATTTCAATATGTATCTTCAAACAG
This sequence comes from Chromobotia macracanthus, assembly GCA_036877525.1. NCBI lineage: Eukaryota > Metazoa > Chordata > Actinopteri > Cypriniformes > Botiidae > Chromobotia > Chromobotia macracanthus. The sequence continues at coordinate 4,217,215 of JAZGTH010000013.1, forward strand.
TATGTATTAAAAAAAAAACAACAATTTAAAACAGTCTTTATAAAGTACTTATTGTATTGTTCCTGTACCTGTGTTTTCTCAACAGAAGCGTTGTGTTTGTCACACATGGGACTAATTTCCATCCCCTTATCTCTCTCTCTGTCACCCTGAGTGAAGAACTCCACCATGATTCGATCTGTCCACTGACGGTACAGCTCCAGTGGCTTTGTTGGGTTGCTCAAGTCCGCACAATGAACCATATTCTGAAGAACCTAAGTTTAGGTTTAGCCATACATTTTTAAAATTAAAATTTGTTATGGACTTCATTCAGTTGTATTTCTGAAAAATTATAATAATAGAAAATACAGGGTTCCCATTTTTTTGCAGTGCATTGCATTGTATTGCTATGACATTGCATAGCAATAAGAGCTAAAGAAAGATTTAAAAAAAAACATTTTACAGAGGTTGGTCTCTTACACAGCAATTTATAAGAAAGGAAATATTTCCTTTGTGTGTAACTAGACATTTATATTAATATTCATATTAACATTTATATTCACTACAGACAATTTCTCTGACTTTTAAAGATTTTTTTAATTGCAGATTTACAGAATGTAGACTTCCCTTGCCAAGTTTTCCATGACGATGGAAACTCTTAAATGACTTTTCCACTTAAGCTCAAAGTTCACTAACCTGTATGCGATCAGAATAGTTGTCCAACAGTAGCACACCCAGACTTGTCACCTTCTTGGTCTCCACCATGGTCTTAAGATCTGCTAACAGATTCATGTGCTTTGACATATCTGTGGCTAAGACCTGCAAAGAGTAAAACACACATGATAAATAAAACCACTTGTAAGGTATGCAGTAGCTCTCCATCTTGGGCCTCTATACACTTTCTCTTACTGTCCAAAAGCAGCACACACAGATCTACTCACCATGTCAATGACCATTTTGCGCAAAGACTGTCTCTGTTTTTTGGTCAGGTTTTGGAAAATGTCACAGTTTTCCTCCTGCAGCAGTTTGAAGCCCACAGCCAGGTGGTGGTTCTCCAGAACAGAGGAATCGTTGTACATGAGAGCCAACTCTGAGTCTGCAGGAGATTCTTATATTAGTAAACAACACAGTGACTATGATAACAAGTTGTTGCTGCTGTAGTGCAGACACTCACTTGTGTTAATGAGGAATTGGTTGGAGACTCCGGGGTGGTCCACATCATGTATTGCACTAGCAAACATTGCGGCCAAGATCTCAAGGTCAGTGAATACAGCCTGGAAATACAGAATTTGACATATTAAATATTTTGCATGTTAATATTAAATTGTTTATTTATTGATTGTTAATTATTATATTTAATTATAATTATAATTATTATAATTATTTAATTTAATTAATTTAATGATGCGTTACACCATATAAAGATTTTATGTTGTGTTATATTTTACTCTATTTCATGTTGTGTTGTGATTATGTTGTGTATTGACTACAACACATGGAGTGCAAAACAATTTGTCCATAATGGGACAATGAAGTATATTGTAATTGTAATTGGCAGATGATGAAAAGGTGTGCTTTGAAACAAACCTCCAGGGCAGGAGTGGAGAGAAGGACATGGGTGGACTGGACCACATCAGCTGCGTGGATGTTATTATGGTACGCGACATCTGAGTGATAGTTTTCCTCCAGTGCCATCATGTAGGTAATGAATGTGTCTACAGGAATTTTAAAGGATTTCAACAGGTCTCTTTCCTGTAGATTAAAAGTTCACTTTATTTAATCAGAAGGTAAATTATTGTATACTGGACCTGCCACATTACATTAGTTTACTATTGTGTTGCAGATGTTCCACGTGACATACCTGGAAGATTGTGTACATTGCCACTGTTAACGGCCGGTTTCCGGAATACTCTGATATCTTAAAAATATCCACACCCCATCTGTCAATCTCCTCTAATTCCTGCAAAAGGAGTTGATGCAATTGAAAACACAGGTTTGTCAGGACATCACTGAAGCCAGATTAAGCCCACGCTCTCCATGTTCTGTTTATTTCCTGATAGGATGTTAAACTGAGCATGAGAACTCACCTTGGCCAGCTGCTCTTCCTGGTCAGTGCTGACGCCAAAGCGTGGGATGCTGGAAGCTGCCACACTGGAGCTGTGTGTGGGTTTCTTCACTCCACTGATCTGAGACATGGGTCGCTTCTTTTTCTCCTTCTCCTTCGTTGGTGGGGACATGATCTCCATGTCATGTTGCTTTTCTGCAACACAGATGCAGTAGACATATTGTAACTACATGCGGTTACACCAAACTTTTTTTTAAAATCAGATTCATAATGATGCATTTTGGAAATAACCAAAGAAGATTCAAACCAGGGAAGACATGTATTATAAACAAAAACAGATATAGATACTGTATACACTGGCATCCAAAAGTCTGAGACTACATGAAAAACTGGGATTTTTAAAAGGGTTTTTAAATCTGAAAATAACATTTTAAAGAAATGAAAAAAAATAAGATTCTGCACTTTCTAGAATAAGATTAATATAAGCAAATCTGTGACTGTTATTTTTTGGACAAAATGTCAGGTTTCCTTGCTTCCATTGAAGCACACAAGATGCTCCTTGGAGCATTTTCAGATCATGTTGGGAAAACATGATTCATAAGGTTTTGCACAAACTTTAGGAGTCCATGGCAGCTTGAGTCCATGCTGTCATTAAATCAAAAGGGAGACACGCAAATATTAAGAAATTATAAAATTATTTTTTTTACATTATAAAACACAGTAGTATTTTTTACTAGCAGTCTCAGATATTTAGAAACCACTGTAGTCAGAATAGATAAAGTGTGCATATTTAAAATTTAAATGTAAGCATTGGTTTTACCTAAGAAAGTGCTGGAGATGAACTCAGAGATCTGATTTCCTGACTTGCTAGTCTCTGATAGCTGTGTTAGCTCTCGATTTAGCATCCTTTTGAACTTTAGAACAGGACACAAAAGATAAAAACAGGCTTAATATCTCCAAAGCATTGTGTATCACATTAAAATAAATTCAACACAATAATCACGCTGCACAAAAACATGAAATGGTTCTTTTATTTTTTATGTCTAATTCCCATCTTTTGAGATCAAAATTAATTTTGTTGTACACAGAACCATCAACCATGCACATTTATTTATAAGACATCACATGACTTCATGTGATCTGAATATAGACCAAGCTGCATTCAGAATGAGATAGCAGCCCTTCATTCAGAGCTTCCACAGGCATCTAGAGTTAGGGGCTGGGCTGGGCTGAGCAGAGGAGTGGCTTTTATCTGTGTAGTGGTATTATGTAATCATACACGAGGTTTCAGAATGAAACACTTTCTACTGAGACAGCAAAACACCCAGTAGTACTGTAGAAGTCTCTCCCTTCACACACACACACACACCCTAATATCCTCTTTGACACACACACAAACATTTACGTGATACACTGCACCATCTGTGATTTATAGAATGTCAAACAGACCCCCCCCCCCCAAGCTTTAGATAAAAACAACATAAAAGCTTTGTGGAGATGAATAAACCCTGCCAAAACACTCTAGACCTGCAGCACCACTGGAATCACAATATAAGCAGGTGAAATGCAGTTGACGTGCACTGTCCTACCTGAACGTACATCCACGAGACAGAGAACAAGTAACTGACGTCTGGCATTTCAGCGCAAAATGAAGCCTGAACAAAACGTCCACTGCAACAGAAGCTTCCTCCAGTCGATGCACATGCTACAAACACGTTCTGCACTGTGATCTCCTCAGTTCCACAGGAATCTAACAGTCCACGCTGCATGTGGCAGCAGCAGTATCAACTCCAGCAATGCAGAGCTCAACCCAGCCCAAGGAGCTCCAGTTGTCATGGGCTGATGAAAAAGCAGCACCTGTAGCGAGCTGAGAGCATGTGCTGTTGGCTGGAGTGAGGCTGCATCGCTGCCGCATGCTCTGCTTTCCTACTCTGCCTGATTCATGTGTAAACATAGAGAACACGCTCCTCCCAGAGCAGTCCCTCACCCCTCCTCACAGGTATCTCCCTACTCGCTGCCACGCGCTGGATGCAAGCCAGCCAGTCAGATGAGCTCTGCAACAGAGGCTAGGTCAAGGGGAGGCATCTGATTGGATCTCAGCTACACAGCACATGCCGGGGCTGGATGGGGTGGATACAGGGGGTTGGGGCTGCACCATGTGCAAAAGGTTTAAAGACAAAATGATTCAGGAGTGCCTTGATGCTTTGTGTGCGTGTGAAGAAGTGGGATTTTTGCACGCTCCGTTTTTTAGGGTGATCCTCTTTTTAATTTTATTCCATTCCAGTTGATGCAAGCTGATCGGTTGTAAGATACATAGAGATCTGTGCATGAGGTTGTGAGCATGAGCATTTTATATATCCATTGTGCACATGGCTACTGCGTGGGTGGGCTAGCCACATATCGCACAGGCTATGAAATCCCCAGCAAGGGGGGTGGGGGATGCAGATTCATACAGTACATGGCTCCACTCATTCACATTTTTCAGCACACAATCCCGCTGGATGGGGGGGTGCTGCAGAACACGCATGCATCCCATTCTACTCCAAAACTGAAATGTGACGCATGGGTTTACTTCATGTAATGCATACAAAAACATGCTGAGCATTCTGGGTTCTAATCAGCAAGTGATGATATATTGTGTTGCCATGGCAACATTTTAAAAAATGCCCCTAGATGATAATCTGAATATCTGTGGCCTGTCATTAACGAAACATCTTTATTTTAGAAGCTCTACCTTGTTGGATGCCATCTCACTGACTGAGTGGCGAGTCTTCAGGGTTTCGAGCTGTTCAAGACACCAGTCCAACTCATCCAGTGTTTCTACTGCCAGCTTCTGAAATGGCTCTTCTGCAGGGCACAGCATCACAGCTACACATTACTATATTCATATTACTAAAAACATATTAATGTTCATACAGGCTACTGTGATTAAATGAATTAATCATCAAAGAAGATGATTAATGAAGATGAAAGAATACAATCATGCAAAATATGCATTTGCTTTTATTGAAAGTTTTTTGTCAAACCTGGTAGGCTTGTCTTGCACATGGATGGTGGGTTGCTTCCAGAAGACCTCCTGTAGAGATTTGTGTCAGTGACAATAAAAAACAGTTTAAAGAACTTTACACAGTTTGCTAAAACTTTTAAAGGCTTACTTGCTCGGCACACGATCTTGCTGATGGGTCAAAACTGCAAAGTTGCTCCGCACGGTCCTCAAGCTGGCAAGAACCTACCAGAAGAATGTTATTGCTGGTCATTGAAGTTTTGTGCATGTGATGTTTATAAATGAACCTCTTTGATCACATTTATCTTTTTAGTTCTTCTAACTTACATTAACTTAAGTTACATCTTCATATTCAGAGAGAAAGACTGTTACACAAAAAGGTGAAAATCAAAGATTTCCCTAAAAAGTCTGGCTTCTCCTTTAGACTTTGTAACAAGGACATGAAAGGTGTCTGATTTCCAAAGCCATACAGATTTCACATCTGTCAGCATCCATATTGACAAATGTGGTATTGGATTTCTAGCCTGTTTTGTAAACTGAGTACAGCAGTGACGCAAATCCCACGTAAAGCGAGCCACGTAGAGCGGAAGGGCCATTCCCGCCAATGCCAAAGGCAGCACACACCACTAACACAAAAATGACAGTTCTAAATATTAGGAGATTAATCTGTCTTTGAAATGTAGTTGGTGGAGAAACAATGACCATGTTTCTTAATAGAGTGGTTGTTCAGAACCACTATGTGACAGAGTCAAACTCCGACTCTATAATTGCTTGTTAACATCAAATAAAATATGCAAGAATAGATGTTTTCATGACCCACTACTAACCTGTGCGAATGGTGTAACTATCATGTCTTCTCCATGTCTGCAAAGGAAAAATACACAAACCAATCAGACATCAAACACAATATAATTTATTGGAATAGACAGCTCCTTAATCTCTCAGCCTTAAAGAAGGCCATAAAAATAACTTCAGGGTACGTGAAACAGAACGAGTAAGAGTTGCTGTGCAGAGTAATGGATGTGGTCTGCATCACATTACAACACATCATCATTCAAAAGAACAAGTAGGCGGTAATACGCTTTTGATTAACATGCAGTCTGGATGGAAATAAGGAAATACAGCTGAATTTGGGAATACTTGGCAATAAAAGTGGGCACCTAAGACTTTTTGTAGTTTGTCCTCATCTCTAATGGGATTTTAGAAATCATACATTAAAAGCTCAAGGAAAATGATCATAAGAAAATTAATGGTCTCAGCGTGGTTGGACAGGGTGTGTCATGCACGTGTATGCGAGGAGCAGGGGGAGAGGGTCAACTGTGGAACACACTGGGAAATGTGCTTTTATTCACATATTACAAAGACTCTTTGGTGGGCCTGAGCAACACTAACACAGCATCACATGCAGATTGCTCATGGCTGTGGAGAATATACAGAGGAAGTTTTGAGGTTAGACTGGTCAGGGCTCATAGACACTGGGGAAGAGAGAACTGGTCCAGATCCTGTAATGGAGAAATGTGGGGTGGCACTTTCAAGAGCAGGTCAATATTTTTTAATATATCTTCTCACCGAGTCAGCCAGTTGACTTCCCAGTGCTTCAAACTCTCTTCCCTTCAAAAACACAAGTAAGAGTGGGTGACCTGCAGTCCATTAATCACAAACTAAGGTGTTTAGATTCTGGTAACTTGCTTTGACGCAGACTGGAAAAATTAACTGCAGGAGAAAAGGAGAATGGCCCCGTTTTTCCGACTGTAATCCCAGCAAACCGAAGCTGACATGCAAGCGTGCTCGGATGGAAAGAACAGCTGGAAGTGGTAATAATAAGAACTTTTTAACCAGAGCCTTGGAGTTTCCAAAATGACAGAGCAACATGATTTGATGTAATGCACTATTAAAATGGCGTGTCTTGTGGGAACTGTTTTTCAGACATAATCAACCAGCTGGAGAGAGCCACATCTGTTATGAGGCAAGCGTTTACTGTTGTAATTAGCAGAACTTTTTGAACCACAAAACACTATAACTACAGTATAGAGGCTAACACGTGCAGCCTGTAGTGTATCAAACAGCAGGCACAGGCATATAAAACCACAGAGAACTTTTTTATGGTTGAGTGTGGCAAATAATTGACGTGTAATGAAAATTCATAAACAAGGTTGTCTGTTTTTTCTACTCAGAGCAGCTATAGTTAAATACACCTAATATGTGGAGTAGGTGTATACAATGGGGTGGTTTAGGGGGTCTGTCCATTATTAAGTTTGATCTCAAACAATTTTTGTAAAAGAATGAAAATATGCAAAACACAAAAAAAGAATATTAACTTGAATCAAAACATTGCATTAAGGTTTTGGGTCGATATCCTCACATTTTCTTATGCATATTAGGGGTACTAGAACATAGGGAGGAATACTCACAGCTCACTGGCCGTAGATGAGTTCCGTGACATAGCCTTGGGTGAAAGATCAAAGTCGGAATCAGAGCGATACAGGAAGGACTCCCGTCTCTGACTGTGGGGGAAATTGGCCTGCAGCACAAGACCAGAACCTGGACTGGCCTGAGATTCCAGAGGACTACGGCCCACTGACAGCCCATTCTCAACATCAAAACTGAGGAAAAAACAAAGATGAAAAGAAAGGGTTAATACAGTTGGCCTGGGATGTCTTGGGTTGGTTGATTTTCCTATTACACTCCTCTCAGGTTAGGTGTAACTAGTGTTTTCACTTAGCATACACTTAGCACTTGCCCTAGAAGGTCATTAAGACCTTGATAAAACCGGGCACACACAAATATGCAGTGAAACGCTTTCTTCCTGCGTGAATTCAGACGTAAGCACTAGCCTTGTGGGTTAATACGACAGAGCTACACAGTGTATATCACAGCCTTTTTGATCTCCATGACTTCAAATCCAGGATATCTTCCAATGCTTCACCAACACCAATTGCCTCCACTTAATTAGCTGTGATTGGCTGATTACATTGTCAATGTCATCAATGATAATAGCCGTCTATGATGTTTGTAGCTGAACCCCAAATTTAAACAGATAAATTAATAAACTAATAAATAATCGACTCATTCAAAGATCAGCACTTTTAATACAAATCTAAATGAACTGTGATGATATTGTTATTTAAACAATATACAGAACAGTCTTGGCATTCAATAACCCATACCCAAACCAAAAACCCACAAGTGTGGTAAAATTTTATAAGAAAACCTCCTGTTCTCCTGTTTGATTCCCAGGGAGTACATATACTAAGAAAATGTATAACTTTAATGCACTTTAAGTTGCTTTGGATAAAAGCATCTGCCAAATGCATAAATGTAAATGTAAAACCTCACATAACAGAAACTAACATCAACACATATCTATACTTTTTTTTCTCAAAATACATATTAACATTTAACTGCCCAAATGGACTGCCCAAAGAATCCCCCTGCCCAGACGCAATAACCTGCTGTCACAATACATCAGTGAGACAGTTTTTATTCAGCTTAGTTAAATTAAAAGTGCACCTCTGTGTCCACAACCTTCATTACACCAGCAGTGTTTACAGGGTATCTGTTGAATAATGATCTGACGTGAAAGGAACTATTCATAATAATAGTCAAACAACAGTTAGCATCAATAAATAAAAGCTACAAGAAAAGTGCTTGTTACTGTATTAGTGCAGCTATTATTTGAAGGTATGTAAAAATGCTTTCAAAGTCTGTAGCTACAGGCTGTGTGCAGTAAATCTGTCTGTCTCAGTGATGGATTCAAGTTTTGTGGAGTGGGTAAGACCTCCTGAGACACAAGCAGCTCTGAATGGGCTTCAGTTCTGCAAGGTCAATGTAATGCTGGAGAGCAAACTAAAAATAGCATTGACTCATTGACGTGAGAGCTTGTGAGTGGGCTAAAAATACCCACCTCAGGTAAAGTCAATTCCCAGTCAAACTGGCACAAGATTAACATACTTTATATGGTCAATTTATTAGTCAATGGTATTGCCTCCTCTGCATGTAATGTTAGACAGCGATTGACCGCTAATAAATGTATTCATCTACAATGTGCAAAGAGAGAAACAACACTGTAAAGCAATGAGCAAAACAAGTTTCTAATAGGAAATACATAGTATCTTTTATAAAGTTGCCTAGATTTTTATAGCCTCTAATTTATACGCATTTATGCACAACTTTAAAAAATAATTGTTTAAAAACTCTTTAAAAAGAACATATTATTTACCTACACATTGCCCTTGGCTTATATTAAACATGCATAATCTTGGAAAAGTACTGGAACGTTTAGGTGCTATTCTTGTTTATGGTAAAAAAAGACGCTTCATTCAGCTTGTAAACTGAATTGCTCTTCCGGGCTGAATGAGGCACAGTGCGCATCTGCATGTACTCATTCACATCTTTCACAGATGTTGCATGAGGACAGTACGAATGTCTTCAACACTATTACATAACGCAGTCCACCCGATTCATGTGACAGCATCCAGGAGCGAGAGAGAGAGAGAGAGAGAGAGAGAGAGAGAGAGAGAGAGAGAGAGAGAGAGAGAGAGACACACACACACACACACACACACACACACACACACATCAACGCATCTCTTAAAGTCGCACTACACTATTCTCCGGCCGTGAGGGGACACCGCACACAGCTCTAAAAATACCTGGGCTCGGGGCAGCGGCAGTCGCTTCCACTTTGCTTCTGCTTTCATCCCTCATCTTTAATGCCGTGTCTCCTATGAGTTTCTGCGGTGCACACACTCTGAGAGACGCTTCTTCTGTGCTGCTGCTATTAATAGCCAGTCTCCGTGCAAGAGATCCGAGCAGAGGTGCTATATTTAGCCCTGCAGGTAGCCTCATATTCTTCCCCCCATTCATGAATATTTATGGCGAATTCTGCTGCGCTATTTTTACACCACACATCTATCCACCCACACATTTCCAAGTCGCTGTTTTTAAACATCCTCCACCAAAGGGAATGTGGGGATTTCATCGTTCAATGGAGATGCGTTTTTTTCACTGCTTTTATATTGCAATCGGGGTGCGGGTAAAAATAAACAAAAGGCCTAAAAATACGCCTCTAAACACAAGTAAACAAAAATAAATGTTATGTTCGTCTCGATATTTTTGGAAAACAAACCCCAGGATAGAAAACACAAAACAAGAACCTGTATTGAGGCACTTTATGTATAGGCCTACCAACTGTCTGTGTAGGCATGTTATTTAAACGTTTAAATTAAATGCATTATCTACAGTAGGCTCTGGACATTACGAAAGGTTATTGATTTTATTATAAGTTATTATAACTGAGGGTTAGAGACGAGCTGTGAATATTGTTTCAGTGGATTGAACGTTTCGACAAATGATGCAGCGCGCATGCGCACACACGTCCTGAAGCTCGTATTTATCACATCACGAAGATAAGCGTGGGAAAGTTCAAATCTCTGTGGAGCTTGGCAACAATGTAAAAAGTGATTACATGAAGGTAAATATTAATCCCAATATTTTGCCAAGTTCCAGTGTTATTTGTGTCACTTTACATAGTTAAGTGTAGTATTTTCTGTCTCCACCGAGTACCCTATACAAAAACCCAGAACAATGTAGGTATAAACCGTTAATCTAGGTTAAATATATAAGTGTATATGATACAAGTAAGTATTAAAGTATTATATTATTAAATGTCTTCATTAGAATGTTTATTCATATTCCCAGGACAAAATAAATGGGCAAGTTCACTTCCCATTTCATGACTGTTTAGAGTTTAGTGAATCTGTTGTGAAAGGTTTATTTGGGATACTTTGTGTGGGACACATTGTAAGAAGAATCCATATGGTTAACCTCAAAGTATAGAGTCAGCTGTCTTTACACTGCCATGACAATTGTTTGCATCAGTGAACGGCAGTCAATCCCACCAATAAGCTCAGACAGCTAGAGATGTGAAGTAAGATGAACTGAGGTCATTGTGCTTGCAGCGCTGTTGAAAAATGGCTTGTTTTTCTGGGAATAGGATGCCTCCTGTGGCTCATGATAGAATAAGCATGTGTGAAGCTGCCCTTTTTCAGAGTATGATGACAGTATAGAGCAACTGTACAGAGTACTAATCATTTTTAAGACATTTTTTGGCAATTTGAGCTATGGACAACACTGTACAGCTGTTAAGCAGGTGTTTCAATTAATATTATTGTCAGTAAAAATTGCAGTAAAGCACCTCCAGGATCTAATAAAATTATTACAATAGTTGTTTCAATTGTTCGCAAAGGACAACATGTGAAGATGTGAAAAAAGATTCTATTTATTGACATTTTCAAAATGCTTAAAATCTCGGGGGAGAATTCATGTAAATAATTTGTCAAAGGTTTTTGGCTGAGAAAATGTTTGAGAAGCCCTGCGTTATTGATTCTAAGTGGGGGGCAGCTTGCTACAAAAATATACCATAAAGAGTGAAAACAAGCTGTTACTAAATCCTCTACAGTTGTATGATATACTCCTGTTCACTGTCAGTCTTTAAACACTTGACACCCAGCATGCGTCACAAGACACTGTTGCTACGTCAGTTCTAACCCGGGCACATTTACAGGACTGCCCTCCATCATGAGACCTACAGATCGTAAATATAGAGTCTTCACACTAGCCTAAAGCATAATCACTAATCCACAGTGAGAACATATATGAAGAAGAATACAGGCCCCACACTGAGGCATATTTGTTTAGAAGCTTTTTATCAACATTTGTTAGGAAAGAAGGGTAAAGTTAAGAATTGAAAGAAAGGTATGTTGTTATAAAAGAAAGGTAAAGCGAGCAGTTGATATGAATACTTGTCTCTCTTCATAGTTAAATAACCAGTCTTTTGGCACACAGCCAAAAGGCTGTTTGTCCTGTTCCTCTATCCATTGTTTCTAATCAACAAGTAAAAATGACATTTAAGACAGCCTCGACTTCACATGACGTCAATGGACACCCAGGGGCCCGGACATATGAACATACCACAGGAGATTTGGAAGACAGCTGTTGCCACACAATAAATTGCTACTGTGTTGCACAACACTGAAGTTGAAAATTTGAGATAAAAGCACAGCTAAATCTACTATGAACTAGGGGGAACATGCATACGTTTTATAAAGCCCTTTCTTGATATCTCATTTTGAGACAGAAGTCCAACATAAGCACAAAAGAGGACATTACCGATCTGATGAGGCTGCTAATTAGAAGGTCAACCAGCAGGTCACATACTCTTGCGTATACACTGCAGGCAGAGGATGTGTTCTCGATTGTTTAATCACCGTTTCTGTGCATGCTGCTCTTTTCTAATTGTGCACATAAAATGTGGAGCACATCCATACCGGTAAGAGCTGCAGAGATTGTATAAAGATTTCTGAGGCACAATAGGGTGCACACAGGCAAAGAGAGAGAGAGAGAGAGAGAGAGAGAGAGAGAGTAAGAGAGAAAGAGGGCAGTGCTGTGATCTCAGCTTTCCACTGAATGTTTATGGTCAAGATTAAAAAAGCTCAGTTTGTCTGGGACTTTGCCAAAATTAAGTCATAAAGAAGGCACATTACACTAATATTACCACATACATTTTCTGCTATGTTGAAGTGGCCTTATGAACAGCAACCCTGTAGTGACTAAAATACTAGTTACTAATGTAATATCAAATGAATGAGATAAGCACTTCTGAGTTTCACAAAACTATTACAATTGGATGTTACAGGACAGCCCGTAACTCTGGCACAGTGTACTTTTGAAAGCTACCTTCTAAGGGCACATTTAGCCCTGTTAATAACCTGTTAGTGCAGTAAAATTAACCGTCTGTAAACTATTCTGCTCACATTATAAACACTCACATACATCTTACCAAAATGTGGCCTAATAGTTACTTTCATGTTATCAAGTTAACCTACAAATAAAGAGTTAATGCATTAAAGCATTTAGTTCCTTTTTAAGGAAAAATAAAGTATATACATTTTTCTTCACTAATAAAACAACTTTCCACAGACTTTATGGACATAATCTTAAGTGTATGAAGGTTATTTTGACAGTGATCTGCACCTTTCTACAAATGACAATGTTTCACTTGTGGGTGATATTTCATTTTTTGAGCTTTAGAAATAATTAAATTTCACTCCGCAAAAATGCAAATAACATGTATTTTGAGTTTATCTTATAAATAAATGACATGTTCTCTATCAGTAATTGTTAAATGAGCTCTGGTCTGTTCCAATCAGCATCAACAGTTCCATTTTGTTTTTAAAATTTACACAGAACAGTATTGTTCAACAACATTAATATATTTAAATAATCCTATAGCATTCACTGTATTTTCCACATCAACATTCCTAAGATACAAAATAAAGAGGAAATATATATTTACGTCAGTTTATACATTGCGAAACCATCACTATAAACAAAGTTAACAAAGTATATCAGATTTTCCATGCAGGGGTGTGACAGGGCAATTCTATGAAAACAGCAGAGGGTCTTTCAAAGGGCACCAACAGTGCTCAGTCAGTCATTCAACAGAACCATTTTGTGCCCATATGAAAACAACACAAAGCAATGTTAAGGGCCTTGGTAAACCATACAGTACATTCTGGAAGTGATTTAAAGTGATTTCAGCAGTGTCAAAATCTAAATCAGATGATCACCAAAAAGCAATGTTATACAGAAATGAGATCTGTTACACTTAACTGAAACGAACACACTAAAATTGCATGATTATCGCAAGGGTGGGATATAGAGATTGCCTACAGTAAAGGCGATGCTGGTAGGAGCTATATACCCCTATGCATCTCTGATAACCCTAACTAACTGCCATGGTTTTGTAATGAGTCAACTTAAACTGAAGCTGGATCCCTTGGGGGTAAAAAGTATCCCATGTGACACATTTCACTTTAAAAAAGAAAGAACATGCCGCAGATGTTCAAATGATTGCGATCTAACACCACCAAAACACTTGCCAAAAGCGAGACAAATTAATATTCTTGAAGGTTTTAAAGATTAAGAAAACACTAACAAAGTTCAACATATTCATCACAGAACAATAGTCTGTCAAGTGACACAATCCAGCAATCCAAGGCCAAGTAAATAATAACTTAAATAATAACCTGAAGGTACTCCCAGCAGATTTTTGCATATAGCAGTGTGACTTTGACCTCGTGATTTCACTTGGTCTTTCAAAAAACATTTTAACAGCAAAGATGTGGGACTCCCAACCTCTCGTGCTCCTAATCCTTACAGTCCCATAACTCATTTTTTCGATATGAGGCTCCAGAAAATATGTCGAATGGTTGACAAATGGTGTCGAGTTTTTTAAAAAACTACACAAGAAAGAAATATAAGCAGAGACAGATATCTTCACATTTGAAATCTATTGGCATTGATCTGTATTTTTCATTTAACTGATTCTAATGTCTTAAAGTAATCTGATTTATAAACAGGATTGTAAAGAACAGACAAACTGATGTCACATGAATTCGAAACAAAGCTCTTTGGTTTAATGCTTATATATACAGCAGCATTTAGCACACATTCTTATACCAAAGTATCTTGTAGTTTAATGACTGCAGATTACAAACAAAGGTGTTATCAAAATTAACTTCAGTACTAGCCTTTGTATGGTACAATATACAGTGAAAATATGCTCAGCAATATGCTCCTTCTTTCTTACGTTTCCCTTAAAAATAAAAGTTTTATTTTTCATCCAAATCTCGAACTCCCAAATGTTCTGTATCAGATAAACACAGATATGGCTTGGGAAAATAAATGGTGGAACAAAATGGGAATAAACCATGTTTTTATCTGTAATCCTCCTGTCAAGATTGACATTGATGGCTATGCAAGTGGGAAAAGTGTGTGTGTCCAAAAGGAGTGAACTGTCTCTGGCTTGGTCTCTGCAGTCTTGCTGAGACTGTGGGAGAACAGAGGCTTCATGGTTCTCTTTAAATCAAAAGCCCTCTAACTACACCAGATCTGAAATCCCATTTCCTCTGTCTTTTATAAGCCCCATACTTCCATAACAAAATTACTACTCTACCAGCATGTGGGAAATTCAAGCTAAGGAAAAATTCTCATATCATGGCCCTTTATATAGTAAATATATGAGAGTATACGATGCAGCAGGGCTCTACATTGCTAGAATGCTCTACATTCACAGCTGTGCAATTACATTTATTTCTTCAGTTTGAGTTTCATTTTGATACAATTAACTCTCTGTTAGTCCATCTAATGGTAGGCATGGGAAAACAGTCATTAATTCAGCAATTTTGATCAGAAATGACATACTTTAACATCTGTAACAATGCAAGAATGTTAAAACTGTTACAGGTACAGAGAAGACAATGGTAATTGTTGCATGCCTTTCATAATTTTTCAGAATAAATGCTATATGGTCTTTTCATTTGCAGAAAATCATTAAATGGGGAAAAGAAACGTCAAACAGACAGAAGTTTACTGTTGTTATTCAGTCCTTATGATTTCAGGGGAATCAAAGGCATTATATTAAAAACTGGCTGTAACAGTAAGCAGGACTGTTTGAACAGTTACAAATTAACTGATTTACAGATTTTAATATAATTAAAGTGAAACCAGGCAACTCTCATAATGAAGGATTGTATACACAGAGTAATGTAAAATCCTGTTAAAATAAATGCTGACTTATTATTATTGTGCTTTACTGCCATTACATACTGCCTGAAACAATCTGAAGAGTTGGCATGGGTCAGGGCATATCAACAGATAACACGATGAAGATAGTATGATTAAGAATACAGCCAAATGTAATGCAATTACACAATACAATAACAGCTATTGATGGAGGTGTTTAATACATACAGTGGGGTCTAAAAGTGTGGGACCACATTAGAAATCCTAATAAACAGAACTTTTGGATTTTGGACATTTAAAACAAAGTAATGCATTGCACTATTTCTAAGGCACAAATCAAATAAGCAAATTTGTGACATTTACTATATTAAATGCATAAATGATCAAAGCTAATTACCGCCTGCGTTTTTGCACAATGTCGATGGGTCTGTTGACAGCACATGGGGATCCATGCAAATTCCAGTTCCTTTGCTTAAGTGCCCGATCCGCTGAGTAGGAGAATCCACAGTTTGCCGGCACACTCATCTTGCCAGGACACTCATTTAATGATCCGGTCTCACAAGTTATTCCCTTAAAACCTTCAAGTAATACTTGAATCAGCACAAAAAATTCAGGTTCCTTTCACTCTTTGTACAGGTTAACATTTCTGGTGGATCAAAAGTGGTCTTCTTTGCCTCTGGAAATTATTGTAACAGGAAAAACAGAAAAAGATCCATTGTCTTCTTTAACCAGTCCATCAGTTTTTACCTCCTGCGTGACACATCTTGGAGTGGATGAAGATATGAGTTTGAGCGATGGGTCGTGTCACAACCCATGCTTCACTCTAAAAGCATGTGTGACTCAGACAGCAACTTTAAGAGATGCTCAGGCAACATTTACACATAGATCTTCTCCTTTGTTAAGCTCCTCTCCCGTTCCTATAACTTCTCACGTGGAGATGATCATCTGAGTGATGAAATTTCACCCTCCGCCTTACTTTGATGCTGTGTTGTAGCTTGACATATGTAAGAGAATCTGTGCCATATTTTAGCCAGACTTTTTGGCCCACAGCTGCAAGACGGCTTGAGCTCGCCTTACTGTGAGATCACGCTCTAGAAAGAGGGCGGGTCTAAAGAAAGCATAGTTCCTGCCCCTTTAAGGAGGTTCAAATGTTAACCCTTTCCTGCTTTGTCTCCAGATGATCAAAGGAAAGTTCCAAATTCTCCAAATAAAATTTAAATTAATTTTCAAACAAAGATACACTCTCATTTTTAATCCGTTGTGATCTAGATCTGTTGTAAATACAGAAGAAAACAAAAGAATTGTTCAGAGGGTGCTCTTTTATTGCTCACAGGACTTAAATGAAACAACTAAGAATTTCATAAAGTATCAACTTTGTCTCATATGTTTCTCATACAATTCTTTAGGACATATAAAAATAAACACAAATTAGACCACTGCTGTGATACGGTGAAAGTATAGAGCTGTATAATTTTTGAGGAGAGCTTAGCTCAGATATTTTGTTCTTGTACAAATTTGATGAGAAATGTTGATATTGAAATCTCTGATTTTTGATTGCAGAGCCAGTTTAAAACATTGTTGAGATCTCTTCTAAAATGCTAGAGGTGATGCATGCAGTATGAAATTACTACTATTACTGAAAAAATTGAGAAATTAACTGTTAATCATCAATGTTATTTTGAAGTGTGATGTAAAGCAAACTAAAAACAATTCACTTCTATTTCTTTTTCTCAGGAGAGGACCTACAGTAAACCCTAGATAACAATAGAAAATACTTGCACCTGGTATGGCTGCCAAAGAACTGAAACAGACACATAGAACTTTCTGAGCCAATATTTAAGTCCTTAATCTTCATATTCGCTCTTGATGGATTACAAGTTTAGTATGGTATCTCAAGGGATTTAGAAACTAGTCACTTGAGGGCAGCTCTGTGAGTAGTGAATGGTTTTTATAATTGCTACTGTTCTTTATGTTATGTGTTGCAAAACTTCCTCTGCAATGTACTTAAAGTAAACAATGATGGGTAAGTTTTAAACAAATGTAGTTTTCAACAGTACATATTTATTTAGAGTATCTCATCTTTTCTTTCTCCTATGCCCTAAACATTTTCAAAAACATCTAATGGTGGAAGATAAAATATGTCTACTCAACAAAAAGTATGAATGCACCGCACTACCTTAAGACCTTAAATCATTTCCCTTAGTAAAGACTGTCAGGATATAGTTGTTTCTTCATGCTAATGATCTGGACTGCATGAGGGTTGATAAGGATCTTTGAAAAAGAACAAACAACCTTTTTGAAGTATTATGTTTGGACTATCTACATGTCTCTTATCATAACAATGCTTTAGGACATCATAACCCTGAGCTAATTAACAATATTAGACAACTATTTATCATATTCCTAAACAAAACATTAGAAATATTATAATACTATGTTATACAGTTTGGTATCTGTTGATTTAAGCGTTACAATTTCTATTACAATGAGCTCAAAACAGGAAGCAATGGCACATACTGTACATGTATTTAACACTGTAATATTTAAAATAACAGATGGCTATAGATCATCCACAGAGTCGTTAATCTAAACAATTTTGTTTGAAAGTGCAGCCAATTGCCAAGCTTTGTGTTGATTTAAGATAAAGTTGTGGTTTAAAGATTTTCATGAGTTTTTTTACTTTTTGGAATTTGCTTATAAAATATGATACCCAAGGAGAAAATCCAACTCAAATCTATCCATTTTAATAAACCATAAAACAAAGAAATATAGAACATTGATGCTTTTATATTAAATTTAAAACATTTACCTGTTTAAATTAAATGTCAAATAATTAAACTAAATGGAATGAACAGGTGCTGTACAATGATAATGTCAGCATGATAGTGTGAAGTTACGAATTTCCAAGAATTAATAAAACTGTTTTCCACAGTGCAATGAAGAACCAATTACTGTGATGGATTGAAACCCGGCATGAAAGTGAATGTTTCTTAATGGATTACCATGTGAGGAATTAAAGGTTGAGATTAAATGTCTAAAGCGTTATTGTTGGCTCTGAAACAGTAAAACATTTTCTGGTGTTCACCTCATTGCTCAGTTTTTTATTTTTATTTTTTATTACCCAGGGTTACGGTGCATTCAGACCGTTAGACTTCATGTCAGTGCCCTGGAAAACTATCAGCTCAAGATAGCAAACAGACCTCAGTGTTTATGTCTGGTGAATGTCTCTAAAGGGCGGGTACTAGAGCAGCTGTATATATGCTTTGGTGTAGTTTTACTGGTAGACTATAAGACTATGAGTCTTACTTATTTTCTTCCCATACTGTAAATCAAACCGTAATTAAAGCTCAAAAGCCAATACTTGCCCAGCCAGTACTAGATACATGTAGAACAACTGGAGTCCTAGCTTATATTTAGTAGTTGCCAAGATATTTCTATGGTCTTTAATTACTGTAACGTCTGTACTGTATGCATAATTCCACTTTATTCATAATGTTACTACATGCACAATGCACAAATCATGACCATGCAATAATTTATAATTAAAAACATTATTTATCATTTAGATTTATTGACAAATGGAGAGCTTTGACTAGTTTAACAGGACAATATCAGTGGGAACATAAAGGGGCCTTTTGCCTGAGATTCTGAGGGTACATCCCCAGACAGACGTCACAGCAGGCATAAGCGTCACTGCACTGACGTCACAGACTCGTCACAGCTTAAAGCTTGGCCTCCAGCGCAGCGCGTCCGACTGGCAGATAAAAATGTACACGCGAAATGTGATAACAATTGATCTAAGGATCGAAAAGCATTACGTTCACATTTCTAACAATGAAATATTATGCGAAGCAAGTCTGACATTTTACAGTGCGAGCTTACCTCAGCTTTAACTGCTGTTTTCAAGCTGAGGACACAAAAACTCTTATGCTTATGAAATGAAATTAAAAAACAGAAAATTAATTGTTTTATTCATTAAGACTTTAATGTGTAATGATTTCCTTGTTGTATTTTGTTAGGATGTTAGGATGGATGTACGAATAGACTTGCTTTTACCAGCAGTAAAAATCTTTCATTCAGAATTGGACGCATTTAGCATTAAATTAGTCTATTACATCCCCTACTGGTCGAACATGTACACCAACCATTTGGAAGATCCCACAGTAAAAACTCCATATTATTTCACATTTTCTATATCCTTGAGATATCCAAAATCGAGGTCCATGTAAGACACGAGAAAAACATTGCTAAAAATAAACTATGATGTAGAATTTTCCACAGCTCAAGAGCAGCAGTTCGCTTTTCGAGAGAATCTCGCAGTAATATTATTTTACCAGCAGGTGTCTCCACTCTACCACCTCTGACATATCTCCAATAAGCGAAACGCTAGTTTGAAGAAAAAACAGCTTCTGTTAGTTTGCTGATTTATGATGGAGAGGGCAGACGGGTTGGCAGACTTTCCGTCATCAGTGTGAGAGGCTGAGAGATCAATGAGCGTCATTGGGGAAACCAGCCATGCTGAAAATATGGAGCAGCACACTGACGCACACAGCGACTCGAGTCACAGCATCAGCGCTTATCGACTATCCGGGGCTCTCAGCTTTTATTTTTTGGGTCCTGTGGATACTGGCACTGTTGCCCTGTTATTGGTTCACCTTGTTTGACTTTCACTTTCAACGTCGAACTCAAGTTGCTGCTTTATGATGTGTAATAGTGATGTGCAATAAACAATATGTATCCACCATAGCTTTAAGTTATCTGAAAGTCTGAGTGACCAGAGACACAAATGGAGAGTGTCACTTAAGAGCACTAAATGTAATTCTGTTAAGTTTAAGTTAACAGTGACTCAGATATATGCGGTACAACTACAGTAACACTAAGCTTATGAATAAGGAAGAAACCTCTACAGAATAGATCCTTCTTGTGTGAGAGTGTCAATAAGTCTTTTGTTAGAGTGCAATACAAAGTTTTAGATGGATGTAGTGTAGACATTGCATCCTTTCAGCTGGTTGTCTGCCAACTTTTTGTGATGCAGACAGATCTGAGAGGTAATTGTTCAATCTTCTAACCCTTCTGCTTTAGACAGCTATTGTGGTGAGACACATCTAGCAAATAAGTCACAGCCTTGTCTGAGTCACGTGGAGAATAAGAGTGTCGTCTCTGAGAATGAAAAGCTGCTGTTGTAAACAGTGTAACACTGTGACAGGTCCTTTACAGAACCATATACTGAATGTGGTTCCATATACTGAGAGTGCCACTGTTTTTCAAATAGATCTAGTCATGCACATAAATACAGCACAGACTGACAACAAAATAATTCCACGCAGTTACCATGCTCATTGGTGTTTCGATTATTATCATCCAGCCATGGTAATCATCAAGCCTTTAGGCCCAGATAAAATCTGCTTACTATCTATGTATGTATCATCTGTTATTCTGGAGGAAAACCCGTGGAATTCTGTGTAATAGATTTGTAGTGTAAAATGTGTTAAAGCAATTTTATTTATCAAAGACATAACAAATCAGTGTTGAAAATTATTTGTATACCTTACATTTGCAACAGTATGTTTATAATAGTGATTTTATAGTTTGAGCTGTTGGGTCTGATTTCCCAGGAAATGTCAAATGTCATTTTGATGCAAGGGCATGGAAGATGTGTAGAACTGAATGACAAATGTTTCAGTTCTGTGTTTTGCTGATGTAGATTCTATGTGGGTTTTGTAATCTCTAACAAATAAAGCAGAATAATTGTAGTTATACAGCACTGTATTTACATTTTCAAATTAAAATAAGCAGAGAGAAACCATTAAAACCAAGTATCAGCACACTCTTGCCATAGATGTTCCGCAATGAAGAATTATAGCTGAGAACAGCTGCACATTATTGCACGGAGGACATGTTTATTATATATAAAAAACAAAAGTAATGTTATTTTAAATAACATGCACTCTCAGCTACTTAGTTTCATAAAGTACATTAATCCTGTAGCTCAACTGGTAGAGCATGGCATTAACAATGTCAAGGTCATAGGTTTGATTCCCAGGGAACACACGGAATACAAATGTATACCACAAATGCACTGTAAATTGCAGTTGACATTAGATAACAGTACAGAGGTTATCAAATGCCTATATAAGTTGCAATGTGTGTGACCATCATGCCTGGCTTCTCCTTAATACATCCCCAGGCAACATCAACAGACACTGGCTAAGCCATCGATTCTCTGTCTTCATTGGCTTTAGGCTGTCCAGACCTCAGATAGAGCAGCTACAAAACACACCAATATAACAGTTCATTCTGCTCTCTGCCAGCTTTAAAACTCTGTGATACTATTTGTAATTTTTCTAAAATTATTCCAAACCAGCTCTCTTCACTAGAAGGCGCCATCATCATAAATCCAAAACTGATGCAGAAATTAAAGCTGCAATCCGAAATGTTCACCTCTCCATTGCTGACTTATTGCCATCTCTGTTTGAAACATAACATTTCAGGGTACTGGTGAAGTTTTATTGATGTGGATGACAAGTTTAAATTCTAAACCACTACTTTAAAAACAAACTACAAAACGCTGCAAAAACGCTGCATTCTCGTTACTCAGACATGTGATAAAACAGTTGAATCTTCTTTCTGTTCACAGACAGATATTTTCTGCAAAACTGACAGCTCAAATTATAAATCTTACCGTACCGAACGGGGTAAGGGGATCGTGTTGTATGCTTATCTGTCAGGTACTTGCTCAACAACTTATTTTGTTAAAGCTTGCAGCTTTAAATGGAAATAAGAGCACTGGTTTCCTTCATGTGGACAAGTTTCCTCTTACACAGGAAAAAAAACTGTCAGGGCAGAGCACTGCGAAAATAATTCAAGTTATTTTAAAATGTCCCAGTGCTCTTTAACAAGGATTACATTTACAACATGGGGACAAAACATAGACCTAAAGGGTGAAACAGTAACACTAGTAACAGTAACAAACAATAACAATAATTTGGATCAATGCTGTTTTTTGTTCAGAATACCTTTCCACCAAAGTCATTTTATAGAATCAGTATTTTAAGTGTGTAAGCTCTTACACTTGTAACTGACTATTTTGATTGCTGTTATTGCTTTAATTATACATACCCAATACATGAGTGCCGTCGTGTTGAGTAGTTTTGCATTGTCTTCCTGGGGAAACGAAGATCTTTGCTCATTGTGAGAGATGATTACATTTATTTTTGAATGTTACTGTAAAACTTGAAAAGTGTTTCTGATTTTTGGACAGCAAGGACAGAACACAACTAAACACAACACTTCAACAGATGTCTGATTTTTTTAACCTAGATCAACATTATGCCAAGGTCTCGATCTCATGTCCACTGTGTGCCCACTGTCTCCAGAAACCCTGTGGTGGTCAAATCCTACAGTCACTTAACTGAAAAAAAAATCCCAGAAAAATAAAACAAAGTGTCCCTTGATTTCTTAAATGTAATGCAGAGGGGAGTTTAGTTAGGCGCTGAGCAGTTGTATCACTGCAGGTCTCTGTAATAGCAACAATACGTATTTAACTGCAAATGAGCCACTATACCATTTCAAACATTAGGTTGTGGGGTCAACATAGCCCTATATTGTAGAAAATCCCAGTTGCAAGTCTTCAGGAAATCACAACGCTCCTTGTTGGGCTTGTAAGTATCCACAAAGTACTAGAGTAACAACGATTATCCTTCAGTTCATTCCATTAAATTTCTTGTGAAGAGTAAATATTAACTGAGAACACCTTGAGAGCTCAGAGCAAATTGAGCCCCATAAAAAGATGCTCCTTAACTCAAAATATTTTACTCTTATATTTAATAAATGGATTGAATCTTGGAAGGAAAGTCAATGTTTTTGGTGAAAAAAAGCTCACTAGACAAAGGCTCATTATCCCATCAGGTGCTCCACAGAATGTGCTGTCACATCCAGCTGCCTGGTGCCACTCTCTGAATCCAAAGTCCTGAAACTAAACTCTGGCCTAAAACAACCAGCCTCTGATAGAGACAGAGAGCGAGAGAGAAAGAGAGAGAGACGGGAGGGTGTGAGTGAAACAGACAGAGAGAAAGACTACAGCCCTGTTGCATGTGTACAAAGGTTTTTAGAGGTCAGTTTGTGATAGGTGAGGCGCCCTGGGATAAAGCCCAAAATTTGTTACTTGCTGCTTTTTTTAATTAATAATGATATGAGCTCTAAATATCATATACAGTACTGTGCAAAAGTCTACAGAGATATCTGATCTCACAATCATCGAGTCTGTCTGTGATTACATTATGAACAGAAAAAACTAAGGCAGACTAAATCCAGAAGAACTGTGGCAGCGTCTCCAAGACACTTGAAAAAACCTGCCTGCAAAGCTAACTGAAAAGCTATGTGCATGTTTACCAAGGACAAAAGAGGTTTTAACCAAAGGGTGTTCACACAAAATATTTATTTGATACAGTTATTAGAAGTTAATTGATATGATCCGTGTGCATACCAAAATCTCACGGGATTATTACAATTAATGGCAAAAAGAATGCTTGGAAATGTAATCTTATAATTTCCACTGACACTACAACAAAAGATATAAATAACTTGCTTAAAACCATTTTTTGGTATGAAAATATTTATGTGCCTAAGACTTTTGCACAGTACTGTACATGAAATAACTGGGGTAGCTTTGATGTTTTATAATGATAGAAAAAGACCAATACAACCAAATAACAGTGATGTCAACTGAGGGGAACAGGAAAATCTACTCAGCTCTACCTTCTGGTGGACACCAGTTGTATGTTTTGGTCAAACAGTTTTCAGAAGCAGATCAGCACATAACAGTTAAAAGCAAAATAATTTTGAATTATCTTTAGTCACAACATAATTCCCAAAGTTACTTTTAAAGTTATTTCATAGTTTACTATTATTTTAAATTGTGGGGGAAATAATATAAGTATGATTATGTGTTCCTGAACTTTTGACTGGTACTGTATATAAAGCTTGAAGAGGAAATTAAAAATATTATAGCAAATTCTAATTTCCTAATTTTTACATATGTTTGTCAAAAACACTAGTAAATATAGTGAATAGTGAGTATGATGGCAAAGAATCAGAGGAAGCTAGATTTCCTCTCTTAAATAAACAAATGACATCATGTGACTTCATTTAACACATGCAGGGTGATGACTTTGTACAATGTATTACCAAAAATGTATGATAAAAACTTTGTCATAACAAACTGCTTAAACCTTTAATGGACTTGTTGAATTAAGATCCAGAAAATCTATTTAAACCATACATTTAGATACACAAACAGATATTTCAACTACTACTGGAAGGACTTCTCAGGCCAAACAGATCTGCATTATCTGGTAATATTTTATTTAAAACACTTCCTGACACTAAAGGTTAAATAGTTTCTTGCACTGATTTGCTTCATCTCCCTTGGACAGTATTCTGACAGACATACGGCTTGTTTAATCTTTTCTCGTCCTACACCATCCTGCCATAATACTCCAACAGCTTGTTTCCTACTTCTCCAAAATCCTTGACGTACTTTTATGAGAAAGATCTCTGCAGTATTAAAACTCAGATCTGACCGGTGTGGAGCTCCACTACATACAGAACCAGGAGAAGAGCCCTGCCTAAATTTCCATTAGATAGATGGTCATGAAACAGAACAGGTTGACTTTTTCCACTTACATCACACAAATTAGCTGACATGAACACTGTGACCCATGTTTAAACGTTTCAGCTGAAACACTTCCCTTGCAGATTTATTCTCTGATAAACAACTTCAGAGTTCATTGGTCACCTCTTAGCAAAACATTGATTATTATTGTAACCAGTCAGAAATATGCCACAGTATTATAATCAGTATGTTTCAAGTCATAACACCTCTTCTAAGGTCTGACAATTATTTCTTAACTTTTATTGTGTGTGTGTGTGTGTGTGTGTGTGTGTGTGTGTGTGTGTGTGTGTGTGTGTGTGTGTGTGTATGGTGGGGGATGTTTACAGTGTTGTGTCAGGCTCTGACTTCCTCAAATCTTAATAGAAGTTTAACAGACACAGAAGAAACAGGGGCTGTTTCATGTCTAAAGCACAGACATTGTGGATGCAAGTTGGCCCAAACACCGCTTTAAAGATTTATTACCATTTTTGGAATTTATATTTATGTCAAACTTCAAAACAAAGACATTAATATAATAGCCACATTTATCACAATGTAATGCATTACTTGTGTCATGTGCGTTTTCTCTTTAGAAGTAAAATGATCAAATTCAATCCCTAGCTATAGAGGAAAAATGCATATTTATATATCTTCACATACCTTCACATAATGAATATCTGCTATTTAGGGATATGTATCAGCAGAATGAGAAATGTATAACAATGATCAGCAGTTTTGACCTGAAACGTTAATGAAACTATGATAACTATTATGAAACTATACATTGTGTTGGGTTGCGTTTTCTTGTAGAAATAACTGATGTCCATTGGCTAAATAGACATCTGATCTGTGATTGTCTTTATTCCACTTATAATTTAGCCAAGTAATCAGAGTGGTGTGTGACAAGCAATACACACAAAGTTATCTCTAAATCCTTTTCAAGCTCTTATAGATAAATACAAGTCTAAACAATGATTAATAGTCTTTGAAGACTAAAACAGCAAAGAACTGTGGAAGAGTCTGAACATGGACAATAAAATGAAAGCGATTCTTCTCAACATAATGCTCTTTGTAAAACATTAAGGCACAGTTTATCCGCAAGTGTGGTGTAGATAATCTTTCCAGTACTTTAACAAGTGTTTGTAAAAAGACAGATCTGTGCAATGGAAAGAATTGCTAATCCCAGAAAAGTTCAAGCTACTATTGGCAGAATCTACAAACAACGTTTAAAAACCAAACAAGTATTACTTAAGACACATACAGAAATGGGGTCTGTAAAAGTGAGAAAAAATTGGTGAAAAACAGAACGTCAGTGCAACTGTAGGTATGTTATCCAAGAACCTAAAATTGCCCTTTGTATATGGTAATGTTTATAAACAAGTTTTAGTTAAAACTAAACGAAAATATTATCTCATATGACTAAATAAACCTGACTACATTTGGGTAGTTATCCACATTTCATGGGATGTGCAGATTGCACTGTTCTTCACAGTGCAAAAAACAGCTGCGAGAATTCATTTGATCTCTGAAGAGATGATATACTGACAATAAACACCTCAGGTCAAAAGATCCTCCAGCACAAAGAGATCTTTTTATGATTCTGCAGAGCAGACAAACCACCTCCTTGATTATAATGATTATATTTGTAGCTAAAAGTGTTACCATTGATACAAACTTCATACAGGGGGGCAAGTGTCTGAAGCAGCCACAAAATTTTCCTTGTGATATTGTTACGTAGATCCCTGTGCCACAAGACTCCTGTAAAATCTCTTTTTGAAATGAAGCCTCCCAGTAAGATCACAACTGAAGTGAATTCAGTAGCAGTGTGAGGCACTGAATCACAATACAACTAACACCAGATTCAGAAATACTGCAATCCAGATCCTACCTGGGAGTGTGAGCCAAAGTGAAGCGTCTTTGTAAAGCGATACTGCGGTTCATCATTAGTCTCCGGAAGAGCAGAGGGGAATTTCGCGGTGAACTTCGAGGAGAGTCCCGGGAGACATTTTGGGGGAGCCATTTGGAGAGCTTCCCTTAGGTTTCAGCTTGAGATAAGAAGGCCTCTGAGGTCTCTCCTCTTCAGAGCTCTCTGAGAGCATGTCACTCATGACAACAGAGTTCCTGTGTCTTCACAAAGAAGTAGTTGTAGCATGGGTTGGTCTATCTCACTGCTGTCTCAACACACTAACCACAAAGCTGTGGGTCTACATCTCTCACCCTTCAGTAGATATAAGAAGCCCAGCCCTGCTTCAGAGATCACAAGCGCATTAATGGAGCCAGCCATCATAGCAATGGAACATCCCCCCTTATGAACTTTTTTTGTTTACATAACTTGGAAGCCTTCCCTCTAACAGACTAAATATGGCAGTCTGATTTACGGATTGGCCTCCATGATAGAGCTGAATAAGTGGCCCCACCTCCACATTAAGTATAGAACTATTAGTGTGCAAGTCCTTTGTTTACTGTTCTATAATGACTTCCTGTTCTAGTCCAATGACATGTTAAAAACCAAATGCTGCTTATATGCTAGTGCAATGCAGACAGAACTGATCACGGCGTTAAGATTTCCTCAGAGAAATGCTTATGCCTTTCACATGCTCTAGGTTTACCAGGAGAAGTCACATGAAAGCGCTGACTATTAAAAGAAAAGTCAGATAAAGTCAAACAGAGAGCAGGGCTAGTGTCACGATGGCCCTCTATCACGGGCCCCATGGGCTTTGATTATCAGGGGGGAGAAGGTTCCCTATGATATGCTGGATGAGACAATATACATTATGCAAAAAAACATTATGCAAATCTTTTAAGTTTTAACCCTTGATATTGTTAATTTTATGACAGTTATGAGGAATGATTTATGAGTTATGCAGCTACATTTCTTTAAATGAAAAAGAAAATGATCATAAAGCATAAACAATACCCTTGTGATTAAAAATGCGTCAGCCATTCTCATGACTTATATCTTGGTTACCTGGTGTTACATCCTGTGTGTTTTGTATGCATTGCTATTCTCTAAATAGAAACAGAAAAATAAAAACAATGCATACAAAACACATAGGATATACAATGCATACATAATGCCTGGAAAGTACATTTAACATGTAACTAGTTTAAAAAATGTTCAAGGTAAGCTGCACATATTACTGACCCTCCGTTTGTGGTTTAACGATTTCCTGTTTGTTATTTGTCAGAGGTATTTTTCTGGCCTTTAGGGAGGAATTGGCTCCCTCTGCTGTCTGAAACGTTCATTCTTTTGCGTTCCCTTAATATTTTACAAAACGATTCTGGTTCTGAATGCTGATCAATAGCCTTGATTTATTCAGGATAAATAACCTGTAACTGTTCGGTATTTTATTGCATAGTACCGTTTTTACTCTTTACATGTTAATGACTACTATCTGTATTTTACATTATGTCCTTAATGTTTTCATTTTGTTATAAAGAAAACTAACAACGCCATTCAGCTGTGGCTAGTTGTACAACAATACCCAAGACTGAAGATGAAAGGAAGTTCAAAGTGCATATCCATTAATGACTGCTGTTTATAAAATGAGAAAGTCATTATAAAAAAACAACAAAAAAAAAACAACAACAACATACACGTCATAGGAATACAAACTGCTTTGACTTGGGATGAAATTGCTGACGCTTAATACGCCACTATTTTGAAAACAGGTAAGACAAACAGCCGCGTGATATTACGTTATCACATAAAATCTGTTGTAGTGCAAAGTTCACCAAACCCTTACCTGTACTCGATCACAATGCAAGATTGTGCGGGTAAAAAGATATTCATCATTCTTGAACTGGAATAACACATCTGCACTAACCAGAATTCAAAAGCGTACAACCACGACAATGTCTCACGCCAACAACCGCGAAACCACGCGGATACAGGCAGAATAATTTAGTCAGTAATGCCTATTGTCAAATATTTACTGTCATATGTGGATTTTACTTATTAATTAAACCTATTTACTAATTTACCCTTTAGGCTATGTTTTGTCTTTGGTTAAAAAAAATCTAAATGTTTGAAATATGTTTTTCCAAATAATTTAATCAATCAATAACAGACGGCTTACCATGAACTTTGCAAAGTGTCTAAGACAGCTTTCAGGTCTTTGGAGACCTCCAAGCAAAACGTGGCCCTGTGTGGTGCTGTGTTGCAGACGTTTTCTGAAACGCCTTGAGCTGAGGACCGACGGGACAGACGGGGAAGATGGAGGATGCCCGAAAACGTCCTCTTCACTGTACAGTGCCTGGACATGGATCTGGATCCCTGGTTCACAGAGTCCCATTCTCTCTGATATAAACAGAACAAGTCAATTATTGTATAAAAATTAAATAGGGATTTATCATCTCGTTGTCTGGAGCAACACAACTGTAATATTGACATTTCTATCCAAGTACACTGTTGATAATGACATCTAATGTTAAATGTTTACAACCATGTTACTAATTCTTTGTAGTTCACTGTTTTATTAAAAAAAGGATTTATTATTTTAATGTTAGTTTTATAACATGGTGATAATCTGCATTGTCAGTCTACACAGATTCAGATCAGAAAGGACAACAAATTGTGAAACGGCTACTCTGTGAGAACTGATGAACTGATACAACCTACCTCTGACGTCCAGAAGGACTTCAAAGAAGAACTTCTCTTCATATTGTTGAAATGTGAGGCTGGCCTTAAAACACACACTAAAAAAACAGCAGCAGTGAACGTTATGTTGAAACGCTTGGTCCAAATGTAGAACCTTTACTTTTACAGGTGCCAGAGAAAAGTCTACAAAGCAATACAGTTGGATAATATAAACAGTTATTATAAGACACGTCAACTACGAGCCACTTTAAACAGACTTAACCAATAAAAAAATCTATTATGTTTATAAACAACAAAAATGTGCAGCAAAGACCACTTACCAAAAATCTGGAAGCAGGTATAGTGTTTTTCTTCAAAACATATGACATTTTACCAAATATATTTTAAGCTCAGTCCAAGGGAGTTCCATATTCTGGCAATTTCCAAAAACGTTTTCAGCGCCTGTGACTAGCTGCCTTTATAGATCAAAACCATATGCGAGAACATCCTGTGAGAACACCTGTGTTTTATCACAGCTTAGAAGCCCCTATGAGGACAAACAGTGTCCTGTCACTCTCACTCAGCAGGTTTGCCTGTGCTGACTGCAGAGCAGCTCACGTGCTGTCAAGGACTGTAAGCCAAACACTGAAAGATGGATACCTTGATAGTGAAGTAGAAATCTGCTTGTTCATATTTGGATTCAACCTCATGCTTTAACACATAAAAATACTGTATAATACTGTAAAAATACTGTAAAAACACCATATTACATTTTTTTTCTAACAAATGCACAAAAGAATCATACATTTATGTGGAGCTAAAATGACAATACGGAGATCAAAAGGTTATTGTAAACAGTTCTTTTATCATCAAAAATACACTGAGTTAATTAGTCAAACATTTACATATAAAGGCAATTTATGAACAACTGGAATAGTAAATGGCTACACATTAAGGTCAGAAGCAAACATTACTGCTTATACAGCACAAGATTCTGTCAGTATGAAAGTAGTAATGGCACATTATTAAAATTATAAACATGCTTGACCAAAAGCAAAAGATGATAACTGCAAAAACTATATTAGGTTTGTATTGTACCCGATACAAATTATATAAGTATACTACACCTAAATAATTTAAATATCATTCTAAGACAGTATGTCTTTTTAATTTGTCATTCATATGTGAACAATACACATGGATAATATAATAGAATTAAAAACCTTTAAAAACATTAAAAGCACCTTCAAACATATAAATGGCAAAATGTGCAATGTACCTGACATTACTGGATAAAATTATTTATAAAACAATTAAATGATATTTACAAAATAAATTATCCATTAACCCTCTTGCACAATAATATTTAATTACATTTTTTGTTCAGTGCTGCATTTTAAATAGCCCATTTCTTCAGACTTCAGTTAGCATCTGTTGTGGCCCCTACCCGGTCTCCTTATAAACACAAATGTAATTCATTATCAGTTAAAAGAAAACATTCTTGCATTCACAGCCAATGAGTTAAATTGAGAAAAAAATCTATGTTTAATTTATTATCATTTTGTTGTATTTCTTACTGTGTTTGAGGTAGGACAGGTAAGTGTCCCATCCCAGAGTGATTATATTCACATAAAGGACACGAAACTTGGGTGGCAGGAAGTAGAAGTTTACCATTTGAGCCGCTGGCCAAACACACCAATCTGCCTAAAAGGAGTTATGCAAAGCTGTTCAAAAAACTTGCAGCTAGGAATTTTGCATAATCATTTCTGATTGAACACAGATCTTGTATATCTTGTAAAAGGCATCTCACCTTGTAAAACTCCCAGAATTTGTCCCTGAATTCTGCCTGTGCTTCAGACAGTGTGTGACCCTCCATTACACCCATACCTTTGTTTTACAGACATATAAAAACATATATATTACTCAGGCTG
This sequence comes from Chromobotia macracanthus, assembly GCA_036877525.1. Classification (NCBI taxonomy): domain Eukaryota; kingdom Metazoa; phylum Chordata; class Actinopteri; order Cypriniformes; family Botiidae; genus Chromobotia; species Chromobotia macracanthus. The sequence continues at coordinate 4,249,009 of JAZGTH010000013.1, forward strand.
CTATTTGTTCCATTATGAATCCACAGTATTAACAGGGGTTGCTTACTTTTTACAGTATAAATTACTTTTTAAAATCTAAGATGTTTTTTTAACATTTAATCAGAAGCGAGATCTCACCAAGAAAATACCAGGCTCCCAGTGCTGGCGATGCCACCAGCTGATCAGTAAGCACTTTCTTGCAGACATTATTAATGCCATTGCCGACAAAGTATTTGTCGAGCCACAGGTACCAATAGTGCATAAGGGGACCCATGGAGCATCCGACTGCAAACATGCAACCTATAGTGGGCGCATGAAATTTCTTATAGTTAATCTCGCGTTACTTGCAGGGCGGAACATTTCATACGTCACCATTGAAAGAATACATTTTGTGTATTCTGCATGGGTAAATAAATTCCACACATATGTAATATGTGAGGAGTAAATATACATTATTTTTTTAATTTACATTATATTTTTTAAAATAATGTTTGAGCTTTGATGTCACCTGTACGGAACCAATCACGTGGTCGGCCGGGTGTCCTCCGCGTTTCTCGCGTTTGCTGGATAAAGTCTCCTGCTGCCAGCATTCCTCCACAACTCACCGTATTTGTCACTATTAAAAATCTTCCTCTGAAAAGCGGCTTCCAGTAACCAGCGATCCGTATGAGAAAATCCTTACTCTGTCGCGATATCATGTTTAGGCCGATTCAACAAAAGTCCACGAGTCGCGTCTCCTAAAGACCATTCAGCGCTTGACGGTTTTATTCGCTGCTTCGGTTCCTTAACTTCGGGTTAAATAGTAAAGAATACACAAAAATCAAGGTATTGATAAATCCTGAAACATGTTGCTAACTTGAAATAAATACATCCAATACTCCTTCATAAAGATATGTTAAGAATTGTTACAGGCTATCCAGATTGGCTGTTGAAGGTTTAACGACATGTCATTTTCATGAGTCGTTTTACGGGGAATTAACATCTTTAGATTTAAGCCCGAACTATCTGCGCGGACTGGCGATGTCACGTGGGAAACGGGGCTGCGTTCACAAGCATCAAGATTGCGTCAACTTGCGCAGAACAGCTTGACTTGTCAGTAAACTGGACTTGTAAAGTCCACTTTTACCAATAACATTTTAAAAAACATTAACACACAAGACATTTTGATTAATAGCTACAAAGTTAATGGAGTTAAGTTAATGTTAATTAAGTTAATTTTGCTTAGAATTTGTTTATTGGTACAAAAAGAATAAAAAACAGTTTTAGCAGAACAATTTTTCCTAATTAGACTAAAATATTCACATAAAATGTGAACATACGGTAAAAACAGTATATTACAAAATGTTTAATTTCACTTAAAAAGTGTAACATACATTCGCATTATTGCTGACATGATAGTGCTTTTGTCAGGTTTTTGACTGATTTAGTTCATGCAGTAACTGCTGGTTTTCTTTCCCATTCCAAGAGTACAAGCATCTGGTTTTTTACCCTACATGTGAACACAAAGAATGTGTCATGATCCTTATTAACTTAAGAAAACACTGAAACGATAATAAACAGAAAGGAGAAACTCTTCAGTTGTCATTGTTACGCACCTTGTACAAGCTGCACACAAGATTAAAGAGAGAAGATTGTGCTTTATTCTGAAGATCATCTGTGTGCTCCTACAAAAACAATATTCATACATATATATGTATGTTTTATATATGTACAAAGTACAAAATAAAGATGGGAGATACTTACTCCATTAATGGTTATCCAAGGCACATACTTATGAGGGGGTTTCAGAGCATTTGTTTTCACTGCGTTTTCATGCATTAACTTATTTCCCAGATCTCCCTTCACACACTCCATAACTGAGTCCCATGGCATCTCAGGCTTATAGATTCCAAAACACTGAGATATGAGATACAAATTAGCATAGGGTTCACATTTATCCTAACTTGGTGTTAATAAAGAGAGAAACATTTACATAATTTAGCAGATGCCTTTATTCAGATTAGCTTACTAATGAATATGCATAATTAAGTGAAGAACATAAAAAATGTAGATGACCACTTACAGGCTGAGCAGCTTTCAAAACATCTGCTGCTGACTCCATACAGAAAATAATTTGAACAGCATCCAGGCCTAATTTATTCAGCAAGCAGGTCTGATAGGAGAGATACCAAGCACAATGACATTAGCCATTAGCTTCTATCACCTTGGTCTTAAATAAAATCCAATACAATTAATCAATAAATCAATCAACTTCTGCTTTTAAATAATTATAAGCTGTAAAACAAATAGCGAACCTTACTTCAATCATGTTACCCAGACATTCGTCCTCTCCATGTTGACATGTGAATATGTATTTCCCTTGACTTTTTTTCTCCTATAACAGAAACACATGAGGAAAAAGGCATTTTTGTCAACATTAATTTAACCTGTGAGACATTATTCTTACCTGTGCATTTCCATAAGGAACCAGCTCGATATTCATTATGTCTCGCAACATCATAAAAGTTGGCACGAGCTGTGTTACTAGAAAATGTCTGCATCCAGGGCACAAAGACTCGTAGTAAAGACTAACATTCACCGGGTCAGCATTGGGCTTTGTCACGTTAAACTTCATGCATTGTTCCAGCACCTGAAAACAGAATAAATAAGATACTACTGTTCACACCAGACTTTTGCATTCTTGATTTCCAAATTCCATTAAGGTTTCATCTTCCAAAAATGTACGGATTCCAGGAGTCAGAGCAACTTCTTAAAGCCTCATAATATGCTAATTTGCACAAACGTATTAAATTCACGCTCAAATGTAGTTTTACTATTTTTGGAGCAGAATTACTGATAAAGTCATAACTGGGAAACAATTCATTTTAACGCACTTACTCCACACTCTGCTGCAATCTCACGAGAGTCGCACCACTGCGACCGCGAATACTTACAGGAAAACACTAACCTACCGCGGCATTGACCCAGCGTGGAAAATACAGCGAAAAACAGCGGAAACACTCTGTAAACAAACATGATTACTGATCAACGGCTTACAACTCTCTCATCTTAAAGTGTTTCCTACATCTTAAACTATTTCCCTCCCACGGATATTGTTGAAGGTGCGACATTTTGATTGGTGTTGAAGTTACATGACGTAATTAAAACCCGGAACACTGGGCAGCTGTTATCACAAGTCTGATTTGTTAACTTTTTGCCCAGACGCCTAATAAACTACAATGAAAGCATAAACATAAAAATACCAGCTTTATTCCCACGACTCCAAGTAAACTATTGGTATATAATTGTTTTTTTTAAAAATTAAGTATATAAATGTTATTATATACATTATATACAAACACATTTTATCATTGCAAGATTTAAACGTGATGTACTTAGTTATAGTTTAACCTATTAAACAAGCAGAATGGCAAGAGTTCTGTTTCTCAATTCTAATTTCTTAATTTTTAACTAGACTGAATATAGAAGAATCACATAACAACTTTGTGATGAGACATCTGACACTGACTCAGTAAACAGCTAAACATTAAGCAACGTAAGTGTTTTGAAGAGTATTTAGCAATGCTTTGAAAACCTATTCATCCCAATTCAACAGCTGCTCAATTTTAATGAAATACCATCTGGTCATTACTGTCATTATATTTGTACAATATTTATACAAATTGTATATGAATGCAATGTAAAGGGCACATGACAACGCAAGAATAAATGTAACTTAAGTCTTTGCAAACACATGACATTCTCTGTAACTGTAATAACAAGAAGTGTTTTAGATAGACAGATCACAAGATCAAACTGATGACAACAGACAAGAATGTGCAATAGACTCCATATGTTTTTATTGTCTTAAAAATAATCTCATCTACATATTAAAAAGCCAGATCTCTGTAATGCTTGTGTACCTGTTTAAGAGACAAACAACACTGATGCAAACTGTACACTGAACAATCTGGACCCGAGAGGTCCAGAAAACAGATCTGAGAGAAAAAAAGTAAAGGAAACTTTATTAAAGTATGTACATAAAAAGTGTGCACACACAACCAGTAGAACTGTATTGGGTAACAAACAGTGCTCCCCTTTTCCTGCTTCTAATGACACTTTGGTGTGCATTAGCTTTAACAGATGTTAAACACTTAAAGGAAACATGACATCTACGGTAGGTTTAATTTTGTCTGACCAGGTATAAACAAGTCAAGGGCAATATAAAAATGTAATCTCTGATAAGCGATATTGAATAAAGTGTAAAACATTTGCTAGAGGCATATAGAGAGGGCATGTTGTTGTAGGTATGTGTAAGAATAAAAACAACCATGTGATTGCGACTCGTGTATGAAATAGGTAATGCTTTAAAGTTAGGAAATTTGTGGAGTGAATGACTTGTGAATGACATTAGGTGAATGACTTGTTAATGGTTAATGTCATAACCAATATAGATGGAAAATGTTACACTGCGGTTTATTATATTTATTTATTTAACTTATAAAGTGAAAATACACGTCTATTAAACATTTTTCTTTATGCTTTTGAGGGTGTGTGGCTACGGTTTGAGGGAAAGGAGGGAAAAGAAAACTGCCAAATTTAACCTTGCACTTGTTCTAACATTTGTTTTTTGCGAGGGAAGTTAAACAGAAGCCAGTCTATAATTTTTCTAACCTTTCCTTCTGAACTTTTGTACATAACTTTTATGTAGCCAACAGAAGAGTGTATCTAAATAAAGGATAAATGAATTTATAGGAAAACTGTTCGGAAAACTTGCTCTGGGTAACATTTGCAGTTTTAAAAAGACAACATAACAGATTGTGATAAACATCCTTTGTTCATAAAAATATCCAAGATAAGGGAGCACTGTTTAAAGTAAACAAAGGAGAAAACAAAATCTTCAAGTTTAAAACAACAGAGGCACAAAATAAAGACAAGAAACCCTGTCTGTATACATTCCTTGTAGGAACAGACAGAGTATGTCCGAAAATACATCTTCTATTTGGTTAATTAGATACTGTAAACATTTGTAACTGTACTGAATGGAAGAAAGATATCCAAGCTAGCTTATCTTTGAATTCATAAGGTCATTACTTACAATAAGAAACAAAACATTGACACAGTCTCTCTCTAAGAAAAGAGTTAAAGGAAAAAAGGCAGACCCGCTATGGCACTATCATAACACATTATGACACTACCATTGTGTATGGTCTGTAACTAAAATGTGTACCTAAATTGTTTTTTGTTGCTCACAAAGGCTATCAAGCTTCATTAATCGTCACCAACAACATATCATATCACCTCAAGATGTGCTCATATAGTGCATTTAGAGGATTTAACTCCACTGTTTTATCTCACAAACAAACTCTTAACAACCAGCACTCTGGCTCATTTTCTGTACTCTTAATGACCCAACATCTCAATCAGTCAATCAGAACATACATGGAATCATTAGCAGTGTCTTTGTGCTGGGAGTCTGTTTCTCACTCCACTCCAACACCATCTTAACAAAACAACTTTTGATCCTATTGATAAAACAAATCAAAGTTTATACCAAAAGACACACTCGAACCAGGTAAAAAATTAACTCCACTTTTTGACTGTGGTGCATTTATAAACAATTTAAATGATCAAAAGAAGGATGCCAAGGGCTAACAAATAATACACTACATTTTGTTTAGCTAGCAACATTTAAATGTAATTTAAAATGGCCAAAAACTGAAATGTCAATGCATCAGTCTTTGCTAACAGGCCATTTAACCTTGAAACTAGCTAACTTTGGAAAATGACCTAAAATAGATCAAATTTATCCTGTAGTTTAAACATTATATCAAATGCTTTTATTTTGTAAACTGACATCTTCAAATGTGCATTGCTAATGTTTAACATTACAAAATAAGGGCACCTAAATTGAGTTAGAGAGAAATCTTTTGACATTTTGGACTGTATGTTAGATGTAACATACAGTCCAAAATGTCAAAAGATTTCTCTCTAACTCAATGCTGTCAATAGAAATGCCATTAAAGTACATAATAGAATTTGTGGAAATTCCGATTAACATTGTTTGCGATGTTTAAGGAATATCAATTCAAACATTTGCTTCAAATCACAACCTGCCACATTACCTGCTTATAACAAAATCTATGAACGTGAAGGATTCTGTACTGCCATATCACAAAAAAAATCCCCCAAGACCAACAGGCTGAAGACAATTTTACAATCAACTGAACGAAAATCACTATCATGCACACCAGGCAACTCCTGGTTTTGCAAATCCTCAAATGTCACCAATTCTTAGTTCTACCAATTACACCAATTCGTTGTAAAAAATCTTGGTTTCATTTTTTTATCCAGCCAACTTGTATGATGTTGACAGACCAGCGTATCACTTGGCTCAAGCCAAGCCATGATTGTAGTATGAAACACTAGCGGTGGTACAGTTATGAAATTCCCAACAACCATTAAGGCTCGTTTACATCTATTAATATTTTTGTCAAATTCCACTGCTGTCTCTAACAATAGTTTCCCCGAAATTCCATAACTGCATGCGAGGAGAATTCTTTTGGGAATTTGTTCCATTTTTTGCTTGCCGTACTAAATAACCTGCACTGAAGTTGCTGTGCGTGTCATTGCTTTGGAATCACTTTGTCTACAGCACACCGTCTCCGTCCTGGATCTCTATAGCTATGCATCATTCTCACATTACAAAAGTCAGAAATAAAGCACCAGGAAGCACCAACAAGCCCACAGAAACCATTAAGGTTTCAAACTCCAGTTATGTGGTGTAACATTTAAATGAAATGTATAAATTGTTGATGGCTATTTACCCTAACCATGACAACTAGCTTTTAAGAAAGAGGCGGATTAGAAGCTAAGAGGACTGAAGTGTCCCTCTACCACTTCTGATTAAAGATTCACTCATTTGTTTCACATCTTCTCTAGGACAACTCGCATAAAGAGAAATCCATTTATATGGTGGGCAAAAGCAAACTACCAAACATAATACACATACAATGATGACCCACAGCAGTGACATAATGGCTAAAAGACTGATTTTCAACAGCTGCGACTCGCACAATTCCCCATCTACATTCCTGGCCTGCATCCTAATCTAAAATAGGCACGAAACAGCACTAGTTCAAGCTTTCAGGGAATTGTTGGATTTTCTCTCTAACTGTCATGCTTAAACTTTAAGCATGACAAGATCTTTATGATCTGCATGCTTAAACTTTGTAAACCTATGCATTCTATAGGCAACTCTGAGACCTTTTCTTGGTTGTTGGGACAAATGTAATTACTGCAGCTGCTTTTTATTGATACAGAAAACTATGGGCTTACGAAAAAGCCATATATTTACTTATGATAATATACTGTACTTATCTGTTTTTTACGATAAACATGAAAGTTCGGTGTTAGTATAGTTCACTCTGTATAATGTGCTTAATCATGCTTAAAATGCGTCCCCTCTGCGATCTGGTGTGGCAGTGCTCATCTGGGCTGCTGCTGTGAGAGGACTGGGTAGGCCAAGGTAACATTCAGTGAGTCGTTGTGCTGGACCAAGGAGGTGTGTTTGTAGTGCAGGACCAAGTCTTTCAAGGAACCATAAAGGTTGTAAGGCTCAGCAAATCCAAAACCCGTGACCGTCTTGAAAATGACACAATGCTTGATCTCTCCATCAACACTATAGAAAATAAAGACAAGACAGACTTATTACAAAGTGACGGTGCATTTAAGGTGTGTATTTTATCAGCCCATGCATTGCCTGGGAATTGAACCCATGACTCTGGTGTTGCAAGCGCCATGCTTTGTCAGCTGGCACACAAACAGGCACAAAAAGAATTTTATAACTCACACTACAGAGCAAGCAAAGGAGCCCTTCTGGGTCTGGCTCTCCCTGATAAGAAAGGTGCCATCACGTTTGCCTCTCAGAAGATCCTCCGCATGTGTGCGTTTAATGTCCCCGACGTACCAGGAGCACTCGTCATGATGAGTTTGATCATCGTCGTCATCCAACAGAGAGTAGAAACTGCAAGGTCATAGACAAGAAGAATAACTGTGCTGTTACTATGTCTGATTTGTCCATAAGTATTTTATTTCATTAGGGTAATATAAAATATTAAAATAAAAAAAAAGTGCACTCTGTAATTGTTTACTATGGTGCGCTGATCAATATGGCAGTTGTCTTGGACTTATACAAAGGTTTTTCAGTTACCATCAATTTCTTTTTATGTGAAAGTCCGGTTTCACATTTCTTACTGTGTAACAGTGTAATTACTCAGTACCAACCCTTGATCCTAACCCTAAACCTAACCCCAACCCATGACAAACCTAGCCCTGACCCATATTAAGTACATGTAGTTACCAGTATTTTGTTTGGTATGTATATACTGTAAGTAGAGTGCAAGTATACTGTACTGTAAAATAAAGTGCATCCTAACATTCCAGCTTGCCCATATTTGCAAATGTAGAAACAAGCTGAATGGAACTTACTCCTCTGTTTCGTTGTGTATACCCAGCCATTCATTAATCTTCCTTTGTCTGGTGCCTTTTTGAGTCAACCATCTGCAAAAATAGATAGAAAATCTGCAGTGACAGTCTGTGACCAAATGCTGTCTCACCAGAGTTGAGTAAACCACGGTTATCTTGTTCTTACACAAGGTATTGGTCCCTTAGCTTCCTTAGCTGGATGAGGTCGGGTTTCAGGCTGTTCATCCTCTTGTCTATCTCACGATTGTCCGCAGCTTGCCGCTTCAGGTCTAGCTCCAACTTCCTCTTACTGTCATGAATCTCTGTCACTCTGGACTTCAGCTTTTCAGAGTTGTTCTGAATTCTGAATAGACAGAGAAAATGCTTCTACTATGTGTGTGAGTCAAAACTTTGAGCAAAAATGTGAGCAAAATTACATAAACCAGGGAATTATGGGACACAAAGAAGACCACCTCTCAATCTCCTTCTCATTTCCTTCTCGGCGAAACTTCTCAATGTTTTCTCTGCTGAGGCGCTCCTGGGTCTCGCACTGCTCCTCAAAGATCTTGATGGTCTCATTAAAGGCCTCTATGGCTGTGCGTTTCATCTGCAGCTCCTGAGAGAGATTGTTCAGACCATCTCTGTTAGTAACTCTGTTAATTAGATCCCAATGTGTTCTAAGATAGCCAAGATTAAATGTGGCCTACTTGCGACGTGCGTGAATACTCTTCGTACAGTACGTCATATTCATGGCTCTTCTCCTGAAACTGCTCGTGATAGACCCTTAGCTGCTCACCTACTGCCTCAATGCTGTCCTCCTTCACCACCTGGTCCTGCAGAGCACAGTGAGATGACTTCAAAAACCTTGCACAGTAGGTGGACACTGGAGGTGGGTGGTATGACAAAATCTTCGGTATTGGAAACTTTCTATCACAGTATATATATATTTATGTATAAATGATTTTTGATGGACATTCAATTTAATAATTATTATATAAACATAGTAATGCCCATATTTTGCTCTTTTGAACTTCATTGATGCAAACCTAATGATAAAATTATTTTTTAGAAAAACTATAAGTTTAGCAAGAAGAGGAGACTTTAAACAGAATGCTATTACATAACGACAACATGAGTTTGGTCATTTTGATCTCTGTGAGGGGTGAAGATCGCACCTGCTGATATTTAGACACGGGAAAGAGCAGGCGAGTGTCCAGCTTGGCGTTATACTGAGTTAGTGACTCATGCCGGTAGTGGTTGATGAGATCCACCACGCAGAGAAAAGTTAGAGGTTCTGAGAAGCCATATTTTCCCCCACGGTGAAAAATCTTGATCAGTTTGTTATTTCCTCCTTTCCTGGAATAAACAACGCATAACTTTGTTTTTGTGTTCCTGTTACGATTTCCTCTAGTAAATGATGCAAATCCAAACAAAGATGCACCAGTACATGTACACAATGCATTTATCTTTGACTGATGATAAACAAAGTGATTCAAACAAACACATCGAACAAAACATTTCACCTGAGAAATTGCTTACCTGAGGGTCAAGGTGTACTCTCCTTGAACTTTGCTTGATGCGTCCCGCACCAGAAATGTACCATCAGGAGTGTCTCTCATTTTGTCATTCACCTCTTCTCTACACGTCAAAACAAGCCAATGACATCAGGCAAAGATCCATCAATAATAAAATGATGTCATTATCATTGTAATGATTTACCTGGAAATGTCTCCCCAGTACCATTCCGCTTCACTCAGTAAGCTGTTGTTTCCATTGGTAACAGATGAGGCCATGGCTTTGGCTTTGTGCGGTTTAGGAGGGAGGGCTGAATAAACAAGGCAAGTAACATATTTATGATTGAAATAAATAGAATCTTTATTTATCTCTCCATGACTGGGGTCAATGGAATTTGTTTCCAAGAATTTCATGTGCATAATTGTAGAACTGCACCATAATGAATTACAGGGTCATTCTCCCTTGAGCAGTCTAAGCTCAGGTGTCCACTTTTAAGGACCTGCAACCTTTCAGTTACCATCCCAGATCCCATCCCAGATGGAAATGTCATTGAATTTTCTCTTCTTTAAAAATGTTGATTAAAGCGCAAATGCAAAATTAAACAATATGCATTATTAGGAGTACAGAGGATAAGAGTTAATCTATTTATTAGATCAATAAACCAACACTAAACTGAGAGCAAGAATTTTTACACAGCTCATTTGACTCTAGTTTACAGTTAAAGTTGGTGCTTTGCCTGAATATTGTGTATGCTGTATGCTGGAAACTGAATCAAAAGGATTATTCTTGGTTTTCTATCTAAAATCTAAACACTGCATCTGTGGTATAACACTTACCAAAATTATTCTGACACGTTTCAGTGTATAAACAAATGGGACAGATGTTTATAGTGAATTCATGATATGAAAGCTGACATTGCAAATACACCTTTAAAATATAACTACAACTAGCTTTACAAAGCTAGCTTTAAGCAACTAGCTTTACAAAGAAACAACATGCCGTTTATTAAAGCGTGATCAGGGCCACTTAAATTCACATGGCCAGAGACTAAAGCTTTATGGCCTCCCTCATCTGAGACCAATGAGTTAGAGATACCATAAAAGACCCACTAAGGGCCATCCATTATAGGGTGCAGAAAGTCCCTGGTTGTCCCCAACTAAGAAACTGCCCTGGGCTAATGTTTAATCAGTGAAGACATTCAAATATGCCACATGCACGTACACACAAAAACACACGTGACTCACCAGGAGGAGTTGGCTCTTGTTCCCAAATTCTCTCCAAAAGAAGTCTCTCAACAGCAACCGCAGGAAACTCCTCATCATCCTCTGACCTATAAATCAAACACGTCGAAGAGTAAATGGTTTATGGACATGTTAATGTTCAGCCATATATCCCCAACAATTTTAATCTAGCCAAAAATGAAGAATAAAGAATAAAAATGATACACATACCCACTCAAGTTACCCCTGATAAACAGAGGGCCAAAGATTTGACCAAGGGTGTGAATGTCTAAACCGTTCTGTTCTGCACACTGGTGGACCTTCTCCAGGTGCCTGAGCAAATAATGCAGCGTCTGGAGGTTCTGCAGGGGAATCACAGGGTTCTCCAGTACCTGCAACAACTGCTCTCGTCTCCTCATTGAAGGAACATCTGTTTAGAAATTAAACCACCAGTATCTCGTAAGACATTCAGGCGAAGACAAGTGAAAATGTTACCGTTTCTATAGACGCCATTCGTTTGCTAAGGCAGAGCTACACAGATGAGCGAAAAATAGCACTTACCTGATTCTAGTTGCACTGTTGCCTGAAGGTCTGTATAAACAGAGGGAGGGATGATGGGTTCAGGAAGTTCCTGCAGGTACTGTATGAGAGCTTCTGAGAGCGCATGAATGTCCCACTGTCCTATGTCCTGTTCCTGCAGATCTGCATAGGGACAAATCACCAGTCACATCATGACCAACATCTCATACAGTCAATGGCTCACCCTCTCAGTGTGAGAACAGCATTAGATGCATGTTTTTTCTGTTATAAAGTATAAATATTATACAAAGTGGGATTCAAAATCTGAGACCACTGAAAATCTGGAAATGAAACTCTAAATTAAACCTGTAAATTAAACCTGTAAATGAACAGAACAAAAAAATGTAACTCCTCTGCATTACTTCTAGATTAAGCATTGTGTTGTAGGTTTCCTTGCTTCCTCAGAAACACACCAAATACTCTTTGGAACTTTCTCAAATCATACTGGAACAATAATACACTTGTGGAGCTCCTGCCAGATCAAGTGTTGCTCTCATTAAAGCAAAAGACAACACTTATCAAATATCGAAAACAGTACCAAATACAAAGACCTTCTCAAATTCATGTCAATATTTTGGTCAACTTCTCACAAACTGTTATGCTGCTAATACAATTTGTAATTATAACGTTTTATATAAAAAAATACAAAATACAAGCATTGGTCTCAAACTTTTGGACCCAATTTATGTAGAAACATTTAATCATTATGAAATGCACAGAAAGGCTTACAGCTACCAAGAATAATTTACACTATATAGAATAATGTAAAAAACAAAATTAACAACAATCAAAATATTTAAACTCTGATGCTGAATATGTTACCAAGCATTGACTGTCTTCTCCCACACAGGAACTGCAAACCATTTGGAAAAGCACATCAACAGCAATTTTACTTACTAGCCACGCTCTGTGTTTGACTGTCAGAGGCTGAGGCACTGGACGTCCTGTACAGTATCCTAGAGTCCAGACCTAGCAGAAAATTGAGGCATTAGCTCATCTCGCAAAAATAGAGTTTTCATGCCGGCTTGAAAAAGCAGTCACTTCCAAACATTAAATGTAAAAGCCTGGCGATATAAATATAATCTAGTTACAGTTATTTGGAGAACTGAGAGAAAAGCTCTAGTCCTCTATGTCAGCACTCATGAGCTGTGATTTATTCTGTAGTGGATTGAGATGAGAGCTTCATTCAAGCCAGATAGCGTAAGCTTTGCTCCGTCTCTCACTCAGAGGTGAAAAAGAGGGACGCCCACAGAAAAGGAGAAAATCTGGATGGTAATAATTGCCATATGGTGTAATGAAAAATATTTCACACCTCCTTGGCCTTCAAAATTATTTTTAATGTGGAAATAATCTATTAAATAACTACCTATAATCCAGAGTGTAATTGTTATTGTTTTCATTCAGGAAAATTCTTGCTTGCAGGAATTCTTGCATGCAAGAATTCTTGCTTGCACTATAATCCAGTGTGAAGTAATTTGACAAAAACAAGTAACAAAGTATAAGAATGAAGCCCTTAACGTGACAGTCAATGAGTGAACAAAAAGTATTACCTGTCTGCTCAATTGCTTCAACCAATTTAACAAGATTAGGGGAAGCAGTTTCTGGGTGTGTGAACTGTTTGGTCAAATCCAGTGCTGGAACAACTACAATTGTAGAGAAAAAGGTAAAAGAATTTCACTTAACCTCTGCTTATATTTAAATATAAATAGCATTATTTAAATAACAGCTTAGTTTTTAACTTTTAACATTAAATACATTACAAAAAACAATGATCATTCATTAAACATTTTATAGCGTAATATTGACACATATTTTATCTACATTTTTAATTTATAGAAGTTAGGGCTGGGCAATATAACTGCAAACTTTATCACAGTATAATGTTTCATATCATTCGGTATCAATAATTATTGATAAACTTTTTTAAAATACCAGCAGAAAAAGGACACACCGTATACAGACCAATTATTCACATTTTAACTGTATTACTGTAAAATGCTTTGGTAATAAATAGGCTTATTTTAATCTGTGTGTGTGTGCGTGCACTAGGTAAGCTTGGTCATATGTACGTCAAAATAGCATGCAAGTAAAACGCTTAAGTTTAAACAGACATGACATTAAATGCATGAAAATACACTTTCGTCATGTTGAATAACAGCAATACCTACAACATATATATATGTATATGTATATGTATATGATATGTGTATGTGTATATGTATATATACACGTTATTTAATGGGAATAAGAATCACGCTGCATGGATGAGCACGCACAGCCATAGAATGTCATTAGCCATTAGCTTGTTCTCTAGAGTCTTGTTTTGTGTGAAACATGACAGGGAATTAAGGATGTAGATAAACAGTGGGAGGTGTCAACACATTCCAGGCAAACGGAAAAACGAATTTTCGCAATTGATTACATCCACGCATCACCACAGCCTAAATGACAACAGAAAAAAAACAAACAAACAGAACTTTGACAAATTACAAACTTTTCCGCTTGACATTTTAGAATGGTTGTTAGGTCTGAAGCCTGTGTTTTAAATCTGACTTGCCTGTTACCTTAAATATAAAGCTAAATGTGTTGTCCTTTGTGGAATACTAAAGCTGCCAAAAGCAGCAACTGTCTAGTGGAGGAGGCTGCTGACATGATATAATGAGCAGTTGTTCTATACAATCTGGGTATTTTTGCACCTCAGACTATATGCAGACTCAAAGCAGGCCTTTAGAACTCAATGTAGGCCTCGAACCCTTTCCCTACCGTCTCAGGAGAATGATGGCTTGGGGAATGTATACAGGAATTGCATGTGGTTTTTATGACACTTATATTCTACAACTTTATTGTTATTTAAAATTATACTTTATATTATAATTATATCTCCTTCATATACTTCAACGTTTTTTAAAAACAAAAACACATACAAAAAACATAAAAAGTTCTGGAAACTATTCCACCACTGTAAAAACATAGATTAATGACTAGAAGAAACAACTTGAAACTATATTATCTATGCATTAAAAAGCATTAATACAAACAAGTAGGTATTGAAATAGCATTAATGATACTAAATAGACATAGTTAAATTGATGAAAACACAGAGAAAGAAGATATCTTTTTCACACAAAAGCTTTTTTTTTACTGGAGGAAAAAGCCTCCCTTTCCTCCTGTCTTATTTCAGTCCTTTTGCAGTGAGCGCTCCCTCTGCCCTTTGCGTGAGCAGAGCACAATAAAACGATTTAATCAAAAATCCTGAACAAGCAAAACCTCACTGGCTGTGTGCCAGACCCTCCTTTTTAGGCCCACCACAAAGAGGCCAGAGCTTGGCTGCCTCCTCCTCCTGGCAGTGCAAGGCTAAACCACGTCTGATTATTAATTTTGGAGTTCAGACGAAGTGCCATGTCAGCACATTCCAGTTTTCCACTGCACGTTAAACATGGAACTTTGCTTGCTTTTCCCTCTTACGGACATAAAGCCTGCCTCTTCCGCCTTCAACTTTTCCCTCACCTCGCACATTTACCACAAAACTG
Organism: Chromobotia macracanthus; assembly: GCA_036877525.1. Taxonomy (NCBI): domain Eukaryota; kingdom Metazoa; phylum Chordata; class Actinopteri; order Cypriniformes; family Botiidae; genus Chromobotia; species Chromobotia macracanthus. The sequence goes on from JAZGTH010000013.1 coordinate 4,264,277, forward strand.
ACTGAATTCCATGTTCTGTCTTTATTTCATCTTTGCATTTTCCATTTCGGGGGTCAGCCTTCCTTAAATAAAAATATACTCTCGGATAATCTTCTGTATTACCATTGTTAAGGTGTGTAACTCAGTCTCAAGGTCACTTAACCTACTAAACTTTAGCTGCTGATCCAAAAGCTTATACCCAGCATCCAAATACTCAAAAACATACAACAGGGGTTTCTGTGCAAAATGCTGTTTTTAGGAAAAACAGCTGTGGCCCCAGAGTCATTGTTGGTTTTTGGAGAGGGAACCAACTAATCATTACCCAATTATAGTCGTCTTGGTCGTCTGCATTTTGGCTGGCCTGCAGCTAAACATGCCCTGCAAAAAAACAACTGTAACAACTAATCAGATGATTACAGCAACAACTTTATTCTATAGCTGTAGGGCTGTCACTTCTCCAAGGATATGCTGTCAGACCGAATCTGATAAGATATCATGCAAATACGGTTGGTTAACAAAAGACAGTTTTGCTCAGTTGTTTATCAATTTCATACTTGCTGAAATGAAGCAAACAGCATCTGGGTAGGCTGAACCACTCAGCTTTCCCGTTTTGTATTTTTTTATTCACTTGCACTCATTAACTTAGATTCAGTCATGCTCTACTAACAGAAAATGATGTCTTTGTACTCAGTGAATATGATTATGTAAGACAACTTTTCACCCACATTACTTTGTACTGTTCAGTAATCTGGGCACCTCATTCATGGCTAACCTAAGGCCTAGCCCATTTCCTTTCACTGGAGCTCTAAAGCTCTCAACATGTTTTAATCTTAATGCAATGCAAACAGTATTAAGAGACGCCACAACATAAAAGCTACGGGCAGTCTTACACAGCTCAAGTTTCATTTAGTTGTGAATAACCAGCTTCAGGCCTGACAGAATTTCTGTACTACCAGACAGCACCAGAAAATAAATCAAACAAAACTACATTCCTCTAGATTACAACATTACAAATATTGCATACACTTTTTTAGAATCTAAAAAATAAGTATTTTAGAAGCACTAATTACCAAGTATGCTATTACACAAATACTAAAAATCACAATGTATCTACATAATCAAGTCAGACAAAATAAACTGGCTTAGATTCATTTGGAAATCTTTTTGACCATCACAATAAATGTAGAGCCTGCTAATGAAAACCTGCTTTACAACTGAAGTAACACTATACCTAGTACCATAAACCTAGAACACAGGACAAAGCAGTATGGGAAAGATTGAGACACTAATACAGGCTCAGATTGGAGGCCTTAGCTATCCTTGTACTAATTCTGTGAAACAAAGTTCAGGGTAAGGAGCTGGGGGAAAATTCAGGAGGCCTTCTCTTTCTGAGAATTGTAGCGAGTGGATAGTTTATAGCTGCCTGGAGACAGTATCAGAGGAGTCTGTGAAACAGGGGAGGAGGAACAGGCGGAGATTGTACAAATGCCAAGCCATGGTTCACTTAAGCAAGCAGTAAAATTGAGGCCAGGAAAAGACAGAGGAAAAAGAGGGAACTTTTGCCACAAGCTGTGAAACAACCAAGTTTTATTTTGCACTCCATTTTTGTGAGCGTAATGTTTGTGGATTTTAATTAAATATATACACTAAATGCATTTTTAAATAAAATGCTTTTAGGAAATACATAAAAAACTTAAAGAAAACAACAGGAATTTTAAAATGGTTAAAAGTGCAACTGTTATAGTATTAAATATATTGTCTACAGTTGTTATACAGTACTGGTCAAAAGTTTGGAAATGCTTATTCTTCAAACTTTTTTTGCACATTTTAAAATAATAGTAAACTCATCAAACCTATAAAATAACACAAATTTAACTCTGGGAATTATGTTAAATAGTAATATACTATTTATAAATGTTATACTAATATAAATGTTAATAATATTAAATAAAATAATTTAAAATAGGCTATATTCTAGCATTTTCAATGTAGTCACCCTTTGCAGGCGGCTATACACCTCTTTGATGTTTGTTTATTAAATATTTTGACTTTTTTGACTTTTGATCCAGCAACAAATAAAAATGGTTAACTCCATTAATACATCTAACTATATCTAAATCCATTCCACAGAACTAAAACCCCACCCACCTGAAAAAGGGCAAAAAACTAATTCTGCCTGGATCTGCTGATTTAACAAATTTCATGAATGTTACTATTGACATTTAATTGGCACATGCTTTTCTGATAAAGTAACTTAAGAGGGCACAAGACAGTGAATTGTGAATTACACAAGCTGAAGGAAAAGTACTACAAATCAATTGCTAGATTTGGGCTATAAACTGTCAGTAAGATCGCTGATGATGCCTTTGGAGGTGTCAGGTTTACTCAGTAGACATCTGATTGAGGGTGACTACTTCTACCAGCTTCATCAAGCTACTCTTTTGAAGGGTGTGTCTCCAGCATGCAGTATGCCACAAGTTAGAGGTTTTGTAGGCCAGTAAACCGCAGGAGGAATAAATGGAAAGGCTTCTACAGCGTCTTTAACGTGAAGCAGGTTGAGAGTTAGTCAACCATTTATTACCTATTAAGCTGTTTACATAGGGTTATTGTGTTAAGTAATCTTCTCTTTAAAGAAGTACTTATATTTTATTTTTAAAACACAACATGAAACCAGACAATCTGTCTTTATACATTTGATCAACATAGCAAGTGTTGCCTGTCAGCAACCTTTTAAATGAAAAAGTTACTCTTAGTGAGCTATACTACAAACTATTAACAAACCATACCACATTACATTGAAGCTACTTAAGACTTAGTTTTTAAGCAAAACCTATATTAAGAGCTGTATTCTTCTGACACAAAAAGAAGAAAAAGCATGTTTGATTATCTTATCTTGAAATATTCTCTCGATATATTCTCTTAATACAACCTTAATGGCTGAGGGCAGTTGGTCTACTGGTTAGAGTCTGACTTGTAACCAGAGGGTGCCAGTTCGATTCCCAGTGCCAAGAGGAAACAACTGAGGTGCCCTTTAGCAAGGATGGATACTAAGACCCGGTATTAAACAGGCCCCAGGGCATAAATTATGAAAGATCAAAGGAATGATAAGTTCTGCCCTTATCGGTTCTGCTTTTGGTACGCAAGACCTACTAAGAAAATAGAGTAAATATTGCTACGTTGCTACTATTATTGCTCGAAATTAATTAAAAACCTAGTGGAGACATATGCATGTGTCTCCACTAGGCAAGGCCAATCCATTGTTCTTGGCATGAGATGCTTAAGAACTACATGAACAGCCAAGAACAGCCAAAGATGTCAGTGTAACTCATTTAAGAAACATCCAATATGCTTTACATTTAGCAAATTTCATTCATCTGTGTTGGTATTTATGATTATATACCTTCAGAAAAAGCTGACAGACTACAAGAGGAAACTGTACCAAATTAATGATTAATAAAACCAATTTGTTAAACCATAAAATGTTAGCTGTATAAAAAGAATAGTAGTAAAAATCTATATTTCTTGCACTTCTGGTGAGCACATATTATATATTCAGTATACAGGCTCTTAATTCATCTAAGCCACAATCAGGCAAATGGTCAAAAATGCAGTCAGTACAGCTTAACATTCAGGAACAAATTTGTACAATTTATTTTTTTATTACCTCTAAATGCAACTACATTTCAAGATTCTAATATATAGGGTTTAAGTACTATGCTACTCTTTTTCAAAGCTCCACCCTAATGCAAATCCATTTCAAGCAGCAGGCAAATGCTGTAGGCATGTAGGTCAATTCCGAACCTTTACTGGATGAAACCTGACAGAAATGTTTAAGTTAGCCAATAAATATGTTGATGTAAAGTTAAAGTTCAAAACTGACAGAATAATTGTGATTATTAATCGTGATTAAAACTGAGCAAAATAATTGTGATTATTATTTTACCCATTATTGTGCAGACCTACCCATTACCTATCAGCACTTTTAAGTGTTTAAGTCTCTGTTATTTATTTAGTTGCTCTCTGTTTTCCAGTAAGCACTGCTCATTAAATATGACTCTATATGACAATACAATAATAAACTTCTTGGTGTGCACTGCAGTGATGGCGTTTTAACTGTTTTTAAAGAGACACAGAGAAGAGACACAGCAAAATCACCTGATGTAGTGGGAATGTGCAGATGAATCTAAAAAGCCCTACTTGATGCATAATTCCATTCTCCAGATTTGCCTGGTGAACTGCCAGGCCTCTAAACATAATATAATTTACTGTTTCCTGAGGGCATAAAGGGAAAGCTTGGGAAGCGTGCCAGAGAAATACAGGAGCAGAAGCGGTTTGGAGAGAGACACACAAGATATGTTGAGATGGCAGAGGGTAGGAGCTACATACAGGGTGTGCTAGATGACCTTGGAGACCCAAAGGAGCAACAAGAAACATATCCTATGTTTGGAAAGATCAAAATACTGTTGATTTTTAAACTACATAGTTTATTGTCCTTAAGTTTGTTAATGTACTTTGTTTTGCCGGAAAAGCCAAAAAAAAGAAAAAAATAATGACCCAGAAGCATGCCAGTTTTTGTTACTATTATAATAAAAAACTGTATAAGACAACTTTAAATCCATAAATGCCACAGACAGTGATAGAGTTTAAGTGAGGTTTGCAAAGTCTTACCCTGTGCTGAGGCTGCTGGCTCAGGTCTGGGAACAGCAGGAAGTGGTCTCTGAGAACGAGGCTGACAGGACGACACTGACATTTTCACAGTTCCAACATACTGCACGTACGTCCCTGGAAAGTCTCCCCTCTGTTTGGTTCGTTCATTAAAACCCAAGATCCAGCCGATGCATTCCGGGTGCTGCTCATCTCCATCTTTGATGCCCAGTGACAGCAGAGATGCCTTCTCGACGGTCAGAATATCACCAGGTTCAAGGTCAATATCATCCTCCCAGTCCTTATGGTAGGCGTACAGGGATCTGTACTGGAAGCCATCGGCAGCCATTTTCACACAAAGAAAGGAAAATCACCCAGGCAGATGAGTGTTGGACTCGGAATGGAACTTCAGGAGAGCGTGGGTGATGTTGGACAGTGGGACGTTTTGTTAAAGCCTAAGGACTATTGACAGGAGCTTATAAGCATGTCAAACAGAGTGGGCCTGTGCTGTGGGAAGCTTAGCGTTGCAGCTTAGGCCTGACCGGTGTTAGCCAAAGAGGGTATTTTTCTCAACTTGAACCCACGGTTCAACCAAATTATGGAACAGAGGGAATGAGTTGGCGGCATGCTCATTCAGGCACGGGAAAATGAAAGAAAAATTGAGTTAAAATAGAATTAAGATCTTTTTTTGGCAAATCAGCTGGTTTTGTCTGGTAGCAGGTCGCTCAACATTTAGTTTCAGAATGTGTTCCTCCAAGTGTATTGCGATGACTGAATGGGGAAAAAAAGACAGCAGTATTTTAAAAGCAAAATACTCATGTATACCACTGAAAGAGTTTCTTTTTCAAAATGGTTAAAAAGCACAAAAACTACACACAACCAAATGATGGTGCACCTCATACATGCATCATACATTGTATGCAGTCATTCAAGGTATTACTATGACCAAGTAAATTTGTGAGCACCATAATCTCAAAGCAAACTAAATCAAACTAAAAAAACACGCTACTGTGCTTACCCCAAGGAAAAAGCCAACAATACGAACATCCATTTACATTTATATATAGCAATATTAGCAAAATATCAAAAAGATTTGTCAACCTAATATTTGTCAAAGATGTTCTCAGCTGAGGGAGTGTTTTTGTAGAAATAAAATTGCAGAATGAGCGCAGGCCACAATTATCCACATTTTGCAATATGAAATCCATATGTTTAAGTGAATCAGTGTGCCAAAGAACATTGTTAATTTAGTTTTTTTTAGGCGTACTTGCAATATGCATCATTTTTACCACAGAATAGCAAAACCTACGACTTTTATTAATGCACATACACACCATCGAACCAGGGGCTTATGCTCGTTTACCAATATTCACCAACTCTACAGAAAGATTACAATACAAAAACCTATATTCGACAACAGAGACAGGCATCACAGGGCAACACTCACCCCACTTTTCAACTGACCAGGCGTACAAGGGTCTCACTCCGACATCCTCTGTGTGGAGAAGAGAGGTGCTAGCACAGACACGTGGCACTGACATACCCAACCACAGCCCGCAATCCTCACACCACCAAAACACCCCCTCCAAAAAAATTAAAACGCGTCATAACCGTTTCCGCCTTTTCATTATTATAACTAAAGTACGTAGTATAAAGCTACTGCGGTTTATGATGTAGTTCATTCACAAAAAAAGGTCTGTTCTGAGTCTAAGTGCTAAAAGTAAAACTTCTGATGATACAAATCTTCATCATTACAGTTAGGAAAAAAGCTGCAGGACAGTAGCAGACAAATTCACAGTCTTTCTCTAGGCATCCTCTTCTCCTTTTTTATTCAGTTTGAACAGAGCAGTTTTTGCAACACACAGTGACCAAGGCAGCCTACAAAATAATTAATGAATCGAGGCAGGAAACTCACTGTTGCTACAGAAGGGAAAAGGTAATGCTGGATTCCTATTGGGCAGCATATGGCCATGTGCTCAAGAATCACCAGAGAAGCTGGAGCAAATCAAGCAAAGGTTCTAATATTAGAAAATGTATCTAGGCAGTGATCAAAACCCAAAACACTATTTTTACACGAATGGATAACTTGAATTTAGTTTGGGAGCAATATAACATGAATCTTTCAAATCCTGTATGACATCTATGACGCTTTTAAAATGGAAGACAAGAAAGAAGAATTCTCTGAAAAGCAAAACCAGACGAGTGGTATTTATTAGATTAGACCTGTCTCTTCAGGACTATATAAAACATTATTAGGGTAATTTGTGACTTCATTGCAAGTAAAAGCAGAGGACTTGGGTTCTGTTAGAAGTTCAACTCAGGAAATTGGATCAGGATTCTCTCTTGCTTTACATGTCTTCTGCCTGGGGCTACCGAGGTAGGATCTTAATCTATCCACAGGGCCGGTCTGAGATTAAAAGAAATTAGGACAGTATTTTGCTAATTTGTGGTGAGAAGGACAACAATAAGCCTGCCTGGGTAGAGAAAGTTTATGTAAGATTTTCTCCTCTCATTTAATTGGCCAAAATACCTTAACTAATTCCATTGCGTCTGGTGACAGACAATGCTTTGCAAACAATATGTCCTTTAAAAGTCTGCAACTATGCTGAAAACGCATACAGAACATGCCCTCTGGATACATGGTATGCAGTTATTTAACTAACCACAGTGTTTCTTATTAGCGCATGAATACCGAAACCATACATACAAACAGCGCTTTATTGAAAATGCTTTCATTGTAAATGTTTTCATTGTAAATGTGGCGAATTCAAACTATGTAAATGACATGGTATTGGTATTACGTATTGGTATTGGTAATTTTTCGTACGAATTACGAAATGACTTTTTGTAAATCTATTTTAATGTATCTGTTTTTCAGATAGATTACGGCTAAGCAATGTAGATAAAGAGGCTTCAAATGCAAAAAGCGAGTTATCGACGGTCGATTCGAGACGAAACAGTCTGAATGTGAATCAAAAAGTTCGGTCGTTGGCTTGAAACACTTATGAAAGTGCTCGACTTGTGTGTGAGCCTCACATATCAGGCTGTCAGGCTGTCAGCGTCTCGATCTGATTGCCTCGATCAGACAAGGCGAACTGGCTTGCGCATCATGCAATCATGCCAGTTCGTACATTTCTGTCGCCCAGCAAATATGGAGATTTCGAGAACAAATAAAACTTTGATTTTAAAGTTACAAATGCGTCGATTTGCATGTCGCAGTAGCACGCTCCGCGTCTTTTCCACCATTTCCCCACGTCTGGAGACTGCTAGCTAGCAAGGAGTACAGTAACGTAATGTGCAAAACTTGAAAAACTTACCAGCGGCGGGTAGTCACTAAGGATTTTGACGATTTTCTTTCGGGCTTTCGAATTAAGTGCGCAGTCTTAACACTTTGGCTTTTTTATCTCCGTCGTGTCCCTCTTTAAAGTGTGGCGCTGCTATCTTTTTCATTCCGCACAAATCTTTTCAACTTGCCGAACTGCCATTTTCCAGCAGAGCACGCAGCGGGCAGAAGTGCGTGAGAACTAGTAAAAGCGAAACGGAAAACGTCGGAAAGAGCCGAAAACACCCGAAAGAGGAAATCTCGGTTAACACGTGAAGTGCGCGTCATTCTTGCGCTCACGATTGCGCCATCCTGCAGTACAGAGTGTAAAACCCGTCACAATAATGAAGACCTGGTGCTAATAATCTAAAATAGTTTTTTTCTTCTTTAAAATGTTGCCTAATGAAGGTTGGTCTCTGGTAATATATATTTTAAATAACCATTGAACAAATGTAACAATGTCAAACCACTGCTCTTCTTATGTGGTATGTACATTCAACAATGGAAAACATGTAAACATTGCAGGAAGTTACCTCATATTACATCTATTTCTTATTTAGGATCTAACTTCCAGTAATCCAGCATTGTTTCTGAAGCAAACTCTGTAAAGAAGCCACATTGTAACCTTTCACGTTTTAATGTGGAGTTTAAAACAGTACCATTTGAGTTTGTGCTATAAAAACATGGTCACAATAAGTATTGAAATCACGACAAAATTATTATCAATTATATATACATGTTTAATCACTGTTAAAACCAATCTTTACAAACAGTTAAAGGCGTGTAGATTGATTAAACAGACTTGGATTTAAGATGTTTGGATTCAGGATGTTTAAAGAGAACCCACCTGCAATGCTGCCTTTGATAAATACACTACACAGATATACAGTTTAAACAAAACTACCACAGTACCATATAAAAGAAAATAAATGTTAGGCATGTAAATGAGAAAACAGTGCACAAATATCTTCATAATTTTAGTTCTGATTAACGGATCAGGAAGCAATCTATATAAAGCAAATAATTACATAGAAAGTTCATGTTACACATAACATTTTCATTTCTGTATAATCGAACATGCAATTATCATCACTGCAGAAGTTTATCATGCAGAGGAATATTGCATTTACGTAATGAAGACACAAAAGCACAGCCACTCAGTTGTTGTCGGAATGTCCTTTCATGTAACTCAGATTAACACTGTAAGACATAAAACCACCATTTGTTTAAATGTATTAATGATTACACAGGTAAAAACTACTTCAGTTGTACAACACTGCAACATATAATGGTTCCAATATGTTACAAGAAAAAAAAAATAGAATTTGTTAGCCATTTTGTTCTCTCCAATAAATGACAACATTTTTGAACAAGTAAACATGATACACTGAAATGCCAACATTGGCCCAATGGCTTCTTACAATACATTATTTTGGTACTGAAGGACATGACCAAGTGAAAGCAAGATTAATGTTTTGTATGTTTGACAAAACAATAAAATGCAAAAAGAAACAGTTAAAACTCCACAAAATGTAATTTAAAATTCTGATGACCAACTGGAGATCATTAACTTGGAGTCATATGACACTTAATGATATTTATGGAAAAAATATGAGAATAAAAAGAACCTCAGCAGGACCACGTGTGCAAATTCTCAGAAAGCAACCCTACTGTATGACCTTTCTATCTTGTCTCATAGAATATGCTACCTTCAATGTAATAAATAAACATCTAAAAAAACTTCCTTGTTCTACCTGACAAAACCAATTCATAAGCATATTAAAAAAAAGACCTTTTGGCAGGTGAATGGCTAAAATATATAACGCTAGACAAAGACTTTTGTCCTACCCCTGTTTCTCCTCTGATTATGTTATTATGGAAGCACCTGTACATCTGAGTCTCACAGTGTTCTGGACTTATCTAAGGCTAACACTCATCCTCTTGTTTCCTCTCCTTCAGATTGCATCCAGGCTCACTGGTCGTCTTCTCTGGAATTTCAGAGATTTCCTCATCCTGTGTTGCGCTGATCCAGGCTGCTCTGAAACGAGGATGACACGGCACTGGTGTGGATATCATGACCTCTTTCCCATCCGAGTCATCGAAGCTGACCTCCTGAACTGCTTCCTGCTTTCTAAACGAATCTCGTCTCTCTGACAAGTTTAGCTTCCGCATAACCACCACTTCCTTCTGTCTCTCTGAGCCCATCACTCGCTGACCAGCCAGATATAGCCCTTGTCTGACATGATCACCAACACACACAAAACCTGAAGCAATGTCACTAGTTTCCGACTCAAGCTCTTCAGGCCCACCGTGGGGAACCTCTACAGTGTGCCTTTGAGAGGAGATGGCCTTTTTATCTCCATGCTGGGCACCTGAGAGTCTCTCAGATGACTGAACCCTGTTCAGCAGAGGTGAGCGGGGGGATTCTGCACTGCGGGGACACACCGTCTGTCTAACAATGGTTGGTGGGGACATCATCTTGTTATGGAATGAATGGAAGCTTTTATTAATACCACTGAGGGATGATGGAGAACACTGTGGAGAAAGAGGCTGTGAGGAGGGATTGCAGGCGAGGGGAGAGGGGGGAATACTATTGTTAGACTTGCAACGGACTGCTTTGCTATAGCGAAGGCCAATCTTAGATCCCAAAACATGAAGAGAACTTGGCCGACTTTGAGGAATTGGTGAATTTGGAGAGCTTGAGCATGGTGAGGAACTCTGTGGAGAATTAGAATCTGTTGAAAAGAGCAGAAAAACATGTCATTAATCATACTATTCCGACACATCAATGCTCAAGCATTTTTTGTTTTAGACACCTCATTTCTCTAAAGATAAATAGGTTTGAAGAAAAAGGTCCATGACAACAAAAACAGCTGCAGTGGTGGAAGCAAACACGTGCTACATTGCTCGTCAAAAAAGTAAGTAAACTTTAAAAAAGTAGTAAAAACAAAAAACTCTTATCGCTATCATTTTGGATATAAGGTGACTGAATAGTGAACTGTAGAACAAAGACATACCACATGAGAGATCTGGAGCCGGGCTTCTACATGGGGTGTTGGGTCCAGGAGACAGGCTCTGTGTTGGGGAATCCGACAGGCTATCGTTCGGCGAGTGCTGGAGCCCCGCTGAGAAACTTCGACTATTCTGTATCCCTGGATTGTGTTTGGGGAGCTTTTTTAAAAGGCTGCGACGTTTGCTAGAGAAGTTAGGGTAGAGTTAGATTTTAGGCCTCAGCGGGTCACAACATGTTTAAAATGTTCTAGGACAAAGATGAAAATACAAAACATCCTTCTAACCTGTCTTGACCTTCTTTCCTTTTGCTTTTTTTACTGCGTCGTGCCATCTTCCCTTTAGAACTAGTCTTTCTTGCAGGCCCGATTTTAATGGAGGTATTCTCAAGTGGAGTCGTATGCAGGTTCACTTTACTTCCACTCTACAAGGAAGAACAAAATCCATCAAGCATCTTTTCCCATTGTTTTGTTTTAAACTGTACATATCAGATTGTCCAGACTGATCTCACTTTCAGTAGAAGCTCCACTACATCAGTGTGGACCAGACCCTGGATAGACTCTCCATTCACATGAGTTATGAGGTCACCTGCCCTCAGTCCAGCCTCATGAGCGGAGCTGCCATCTTCCACACTCTAGAGAATGATAGTACATGTATAATCAGGTCGGTCACATATAAATGGGTCAAACCAACAAATACTTTTTGTATAACATTTACACGTATGCATTTGGCAGCCTTTTTGTCAAAACAACTTAACAGTGCGTTCAAGGTATGCACTTTATTAGTTGTGTGTTCCCTGGGAATCAAACCCATGACCTTGGCAGTGCTAGGGCAATACCCTACCAGCTGAGCTACAGGTATGTTAATGCATTAGATTAAACATGCAATATAATGGACTGCCCTTTGGGAACTGTAAGCTTCAAATCATCTACTCATTAGGACTGTAATTGCATCCACAACACTCACCCAGACCATGTGATGCACTGAGTAGACATCCGTATCTCCCATGTAGACCCGAATGGCACGCAATGCAAAACCATACTTTCTTCCAGAACTGTGGATGACCACAGGAGGATGAAGACTGCTAACACTGAGAGAGAGATCTCGGTTGGGAGAAGAGTCCCGAGATGAAGGATTGGACGAGAGGGAGTGTGAGGACATAGGGCTTGTCTGGATCCCACCAGGGATATCATCTGTGTGATAGTAAAGAAAATTGTGACCTCATAGTATCAACCATTTCAATTTGGTATATCCAACAACAACAAAAGTTTATTTATATCTAGTAATCAAGTTTTAACTTTCATAAGAAAGTTAATCTGTTTCTCAATAAGTTCATTGTTCTCTGTAAACCACCTACTTAACTTGTTTGTTTCAATCACATGAATTCCAGCTATCCAGGTATCAATGTGATTGTATCCCATGATGGGACATAATCTGCATGAATAAATCATCAATGTACCTGCTGTTACAATGAGGGAAAGGCCAGACACGGACGCAGACTTTGGTACTTTGCATGTAAATGGTGATCTTGGCTTCTCAGGGGTGTCCTGTTGGAGCCCAAGGCGACGTGAACCCTTGTGTTCCCTGCGACTAGTAGGCCTGGTTCCAGTGGAGTTGCTGCGCAGACGAATTCGCCGAAGATTTGATACAAGTCCTTCTAAAAGATAAATATTGAGCATTTAAAGTCTGGTCATTTATTTAGATGCACTTTAATTTCACAAAAATGAAATGCATTAAAAACAAGCTAATTTCTTACCTTCATCCTCAGGAAAGGCAAAGTGTGGCATGGCATCAAGGCTCTGAGTGCTGTTCAAAACTAGAGGACTAGTGCCCCTCTCAGGCTGAGATGAGCTGGATGATGCTCTTGGTCTCGGACTTGGGCTGAATGAAAAAACAGCAAACTTTATTCAGAAAATTTTGAAAACAAAATAAATCATTCTAAACTATGATTTCATTGCTTATAAAAACAAAAAATAAAGGATGTTGTGGAAGGAAATTGACTAATCATTCAGTTCATTCAATATATTGGAAATGGACACAATGAGCACATTGCATTGTGGGATACTGCGCTGGGATATTGTACAACATCTGCTGTATCCTGCATGTTTTGATGTATGCATGTGGTCATTCTGTGAATGCACAGCTGTTTTAAACATACCCCTGATTTTATTTTGCTCACCTTCCCCTGTGGATATCATGCTTCCTGTCACTGCTTGGTAGCTGTCTGGGGAATTCTCCTGGAGAGAGCAGTGAATGACCATCCCATCTGTCCTCCTTCTCCTCACTGCAGCTCCGTTCAGAGGAGGACAGGCTCAAGTTGGAGGGAGAAGCCAGTTGTTCTGTACTACTGTAAACCTGATTTACATGACAAACACAAGTCCTAACCTGACCCTTAATGTGTTCAATAATTAGTCTGCATAATAGCAAAAAGAAAAATGCTGGTTTAAAATATCAGCTGATTGACAGGGGTCCCTATAAGATGATAATAATATACACATTCAGCTATTTCACCTTGCTGAAGCGGTGCGAGCAGGAGGAGAACTTGATCTCTTGATAAGATTCATCATCGTTTGTCTCATCGTCTTCTTCAGAGTGGTGGTAGCGGTCAGAACGTGCTGAACAGCCGAGGAACAGAACGTTCGGTTACATTAACATTACACGGCTGATTCATAAGTCATAACTGAACAAGGGAGCCACCTACTGTCGAAGTAGCTTGTGTCTTCTTCAGTTTCAAGCTGTGGAATGAACTCTGCTTTCTGCCTTAACAATCCGCTCCAATCCAGACCATGGAAGAAGATATGATGTTTGACTTCTGCTGCTCCACCTGTACATTACATCACACAACATTTTTTTATGCAACCATTATGGTGGATACCTTCATCATGTTTATTAATGGCATTTAGCACTTGTTAGTGCTAAATGGCCTCTTATGAAAACACACCTGTTCCCAAGCGCTCCAAGGGACTTTGTCTCAACAGTTTTGTGATAAGGTCTTGGGAATCTGCAGGCAATGCATCATCACCCTCTGGCCACTCTATTTCATCTATGAAGTGAGAGAAATATACACACAATATGAATAAAATAAACAAAATTGTAACCTGTTCTGCAAAGCAGGCTCCACAATGTTAGGCTGTTGCTAATGTGTTGCTAGGGTGTTCACTAGGGCATTGCTGTCTATATGATATGTTAGTCCCTATTCATAGTTTAACGTGTAGGGGTTTAGAACAACCCCCCATTTATGAGCATTTAATGTTAGTGATGCCGTATCAAGCACCATTAATACTTTCAGTATTACAACTAAATGTTTTGTGTACAAAATGAGTGAATCTTGGTTCCAGTCTTACCACTGACCACCTGGCCGAAGAGCTCTTCTGGTGTATCTCCAAAGAAAGGAACACAGCCCACCAGGAACTCATAGAGAATAATGCCCATGGCCCACCAGTCCACAGGTTTCCCATAACTTTGCCTCAAGATCACCTCTGGTGCAATGTACTCTGGTGTCCCACAGACCTGGAAAACATAGAATAGTTGTTGAGTGGACTACTTTTAGGGTGACGTTTTGTCCATTTTGGAGTCTGACAGTATAAAAAAAATCTAAAAGAGCTAAAACAAGCTGCTCAAAGTGAGTAAATGACAATGTTTATTATTACCAGAACTCCCTTAAAAACAACTAAACCTATTATTTACACTACAATTTTTGAGGTGTTACGCATGTATGAGTAGACTGACCTGTTTATCAATGAACTCTCTTGTGTCTTTCTCCATGTGTTCCTCATACATGTTTGTGGTCATGTTCATTAAACCAATTTTGGATAAACCGAAGTCAGTCAGTTTAATGTGCCCCATTGATGTAATGAGTAAGCTAGGAAAAACATGAAACAAACATCATGAATGCACTGGCTGCAAGATGTGAAGTCACTACAGGATATTATAATCCAGAAGCTCTTACTTGTCAGGTTTGAGATCTCTGTGCACTATTCCATAATTATGAAGATATTCCAGTGCCAGAACAGTCTCTGCAAAGTACATTCTGGCCATGTCCACTGGCAAGGGACCCATATTCTTTAGCAAATTTGCACAGTCTCCACCTGCAGGGATAATTGCACATTCAAATGGGTTACAGCTGCAGATCCAGACAGTAAAAAATGTCAAATGCATGAGTGTCATAAGAATAGATGAAGAAACACATCTGCAACAGGAACACATCTGACTCACCCTCCACATATTCCATGACCATGCAGAGGTGGCGTCGTGTCTCAAAGGAGCAGAACATGCTCACCACAAAGGGGTTCTCTGCAAATGTCAGGATGTCTCGCTCCACAAATACCTGCTGAATCTGGTTCCTCAGGATCAGGTTTTGCCGGTTGATCTTCTTCATGGCAAACCGTTGTCGTGTCCCGCGGTGCCGTACCAGGTACACAGCCCTGTAAGTCAACAATCACATTAGGATCAAAGCTCACTGTTGTCTTCGTTGACAAGTGACCTAAATTCCAAGTACTCTGGTTTAGTTGGTTTTCAAGTGGTTTTGCTTCAGGACTCAATTTTTTTTTGCCATCAAAGGGGGACTAAAAATCACATTTCGTTCAGACAACCCAACAAGTCAATTATGAAAATTTGTAGTTTTGCACATTGCTAGTTTTAACTATGCATAATTTGCAGCTGCATTTGGCATTTTTTTCCCTCTTCTTCCCCTTTTTCCCTCTTCTTTTTTTTTTTACCTTATTAGAACAGACCTGCAATCCATTTTTGGGTAACAACCCATCAGTGGAGAACCATTGATCTAGATTTTTCACTCTTTATGTAATAATATGACACAAGTGTCAAGCTCACCCATAAGCCCCATTGCTGATGAGCTTTATGGTCTCAAAATCCCTTTCCAGAGGTTTTCTTCGAGGTGTTGTAGTACCAGGACGATTCTGAGACAAACCAGAAAACAAAACACTTGTAAACAGAACAATACAATGTCTACTTCCAGCAATATTGTGTCAAGGCTTGGCTTTGTTTTCTTACCTCTGCAGTGTCATCCAGTTCTCTGTTTGGACTGGCAGAGTTGTTTTGCTCAAGTTGCACCATTTCTGAACCCAAAGACAGAAGAATATCAATAATCTGTTGATTGTTTTGTAAACTATTATTATTTACATTTGACAAAGAAGACAAAACCCATGATGAATTTGATTTTGCTGAATAGACCATAAAGAGCTTATACCCTCCAGAGGGTCTCGAGTGAGACCAAGCTGGCTGATGATGTATCGGGGAATGTCTGTCTTGATACCCTGACCTACTTTTGCATGACCCTCTGCAGCTTCAAGACGTTGATAAAACTCTTCAGGATCAAACTCCTACCAATACAGTAAGTCAAACTGTGTGTTCGCATCAAGATTTACAGTGATTAACTAATTATGTGTGAAGCAAAAATTCTGTATCATTTTACCAGACATTCAAGGAGTCTTGCTGGCCTGGAAATGATGATGAGAATCTTCTTTACAAGTTTGGCAATGACAGTCACTTCCTCACTCTCAGAGCGCTCATATGCCTGAGGGAAAACACATACACACAGGCCCAATGCAAATAAACTCTACGAGGCCCAAACAAAACCTACATTTTTGCATGAGGTTTAAAGGATTTGACCTCAGGCGTAATCAGTTCTCAAATGGTGAAAGTTACAGAAATAAGTGACCCATTTCGATGTGATATCTATCAGCAGTGACAGAGGAAAGTAAGTCCATAACAAAAAAACCCTTAAGCTATTGAGGACATTTTAGACAAGTAATACACCAAGAATGTACATCATGATTTGATTATTTACTGATCCTTATGTCATTTTAACCCAAAACATGTCATGAATGCATTTTTCGAAAAGTACAAATTCTAAAGAATTCATGCATCCAATACAATAGTTTGTGACCACCAGTGGTCTATTATACTCAAAAAAGGAAGAAAACCTAAAAGTAATCTTTGATGTCATATGACAGCCTTGTGTGATGAATCAAAACTTTATTTTTCACTATCTCAAGAACCACTGCAACTGAATGCTTAAATAAAGTTCATGTCCTACAGAAGGAAAGTCATATGGGGATTTGAAATGACACAAGGGTAAATAAAGTACAAAATTTGAAAGCCTCAATCCATCTGAAAACTGGAAATGGAATTTATTGTGCCATGTTTCCTCTTGCTTAATTTGATCAACCTCTTGCCTTCATTTGCCATTCATGACTTCATGGCAAGCATGAGGCAAAAGCTCCTCAGGGGGACAAGACAGATTCTTACTTGCCCTAATTAACCATGTTTCCTTTCACAGACTGGACATGACTGCCTGGGTACACAAGTTACTGCAGAGGACTAGTGTGCAAAACTGCAGCACTCATTTCAACAGAACCTCATATGACAACATTTGCTTGGTATGAGGAACGAAAGCTGCCAGTTTATTTTATGACGAAAACAGAAGGACACGTCCTTTTATAGATACAGTGTAGGAACTCTCTGTATCTTGAAAAAATGAAAATAGCATGGTGCTACAGTACAGCGTTTGCTGAATGTCATTTTCAGAGGGGAAAATGAGGGTAACAATGCCTATTAAAAGGAATAACTCCAACATCAGGGGTGTTGTGTTTGGAGTCATGAGGCTCTCTGTCATTAAGCATTCACTGCTCTTAGAAATGAGGAAGGTTCTGGCAGTATTAGTGATTCAGCAGCACTGATGGTTAGAGAGAGAGTATTCAATCTCTCAGTATTAAATGCAGCCATATAAGTGCATTTCAAACCAACCCAATTATTAAATGCACATATTATTATATTATTATTATGTGTAATTGTCTATGTACACAAGACTGGTGTCTTTGGCTGTTGCTTCACCCTTTGCTATTTTTCAGCATCTCACACCATAAATGCTGCATTTTATAGACACTATGTAAAATAGAAACATTTGAACTATGAAAAATGTGCCCTGTGACCCTTGTGCTCTGTTTAGACAGTTCCCTCAAACTGTTTCTGAACCTAAAACCACACCTGGTGTGATTGGCTTTGATACTAGACATAATCTGTACTCGCAAAAAAACATCAACAACAATTGCCTTAAACCTCAACAGCCTCTGATAGTAGGAAACTGCTTTTTTAAATTTTGTGGGAGCACAAGTATTCTGAAATGTACAGGTCAGTAAGCAAAATTAATATATAGAAAATATATATTATATTATATATATATTATAATATTACAATAAATAATTTTTACTTCCAAAATGGTAGGTGTTTTTACCTCATGCAGCAAATTTTCTATTTTTTCCTGGAGTTCCACGAAGTAGCAAGATGTGATAAGACCCTTCCTAGACTTTTCCAGACAGTCTCGGACAAGCTCAACCAGCTGGTGCTGAATGAAGCCCAGGACTCCATCAGCAAGAGGAGGAGCACTGTCTGGAGAGAAGTCTGCAATCACGGCCAGCAACCTCCCCTCCATCTGAGCCGTGGCCTGCGAGAGTGATAAAACGCTGTGTAAGACTGTGTAGGTGACTATCATTTGTTTTGTTTGGGGCAACAAGGCAATCAATTTTCCCACAGCCACAATAGGAACAAAGTAAACACCATGTGATGACATTATAACCAGTGCCGTTCACATCCATGATGAAAACTACATTTAAATGTCAGAGCTCAATTACCTTTGGAAACCGTTCTTTGTAGACATGATTCATCATCACAACCTCGTTATCAAAAGACCCATATGTCCGCCCAGGGCTACAGATTAAAACAAGGAGCGTAGTTTAGTTAGAATCAAATTGGTGCTTGTGTATGTTTACAATTAATAGCAACATTAACTGTATTATTCTATTAATTGTATTATATAATCAGACTAAATATATGGGTGACAAAGGAACAGCCCATTGTTAATATCCTTGAGGGCATCCTTCTGCTGTCAAGACAATATTTGTTCGGATTTGTTTGTATTTGGGTCATTGATGAATTTCTCACAGGTAAAAATTATTTTGCCTGAGAAATTAAACATTTGGCAGGACGTGTGCCAAAAAGCTTAAAAATATGTAATTTATTAAAGTTACAAATACAAAAATCTTGTTTTGTTTTCCCAACAACAAGCAGAGACCTAAGACTCCTTGAGCGAGGACGGAAGGGAGAGGGCTGTCCATCCTCATCTGCTACACTCTCTGAGCTCCTGAAATGCTTGAAGAGGCGATAAAGGTCATCTGTGGTGGGCTGGGAGGGCAGCTGGTGCAGGAGCTCCTGCGAGGAGGACGAAGACTTGTGCAGGGGAAAAACAGAGAGAGCTGCATATTAGTGTACACACTTATTAAAAAGAAAACTGCAGGAAAGGCCACTTTCCATTCTAGCCTGGATGGTAATTTATGGCCAAGCCTAAACTCGAAGCTCTGGAAGAATGAGCAGAAGAGCACATGACAGGACCAGTGCTTGGAGGAAACAAGAGAAGCTTCGCAGCTTCCCTCTGAATAAAGTGTTCACTGACACTAGCTCAATAGCACATTGTTCAACAAGCCTGACCTCATCGCATGAGCCATGAATAGCCAGTTAACATTTCAAAACAGAGAAAGGGTCCTTTTCCAATGAATTCTCTGAAAATAAATCGATCATTCCCAATGAATCATTCCCAATATCCACAACTACTGTGAGTTACCCAGGATTGACATTTTGAAACCTAAATTAAAGGACGATGTATTACTGTAACATTGTGAAAAACATCAATATTGAAACAGACTACCCATTCCAAAAGCTCAGGTGTGCAGAACCACATTAATAAGCAAATCTAGCATGCTGTGTACTTATCACTGTCTCTTCACACTGGCTCCTATTGGTTAGCACTGTTGTTAAAGTGCTTTCCAAGAACAAATTATATAAATTTAACACTAATAAATACCACAGGCTAAAACAGACTGTGTTGTATGTATTGTATGCAAGTAACTGTATGCTAATCAGTGGAAAAGCAGCCTAAGAAAAGGAAAACAAAGAGCGTCTTCTTAGAATAAATGAGAGAAGCCCACTCACTGAAACAGCAGAACTGGGTGGATTGGTTCCATATCCAGACGAGACAGATGCCACAGACCATCTTCTTGTATCAGCTCTAAAATAGGATGGAAACACAGTAAGACATCGTACAGAACAGAAAGTAGGTCATTCCATAGAGTTAAAACCAAAACGACAGTAACAGTAATGACTGTGCTCTTTCTCCCCCCCCCCCACTCTCTCAGTTTCTCACTCTTCAGTTGTGCAGAGCATTGCGAGTACAAGAGAGTGGTCTGTGAATTTGCTTACAGACAAATAGAATTAGAAAAACTGCTTGCCACTAAAAATCTTGTCATGTTGCACATGGTCAGGACAGGCAATTTACATTAGGCTAACATAGATTCAAATCTGTATCACTCAAATAGATGCATATTTTTGCACCTTAATAAAGACAAGGAGGTTGAGAGGGTCCTACTCCTCCTACATCAGTTCAAGCAGCATGAGCAAGTATTAATAAAAGTGGATAAAGCCTCAGTATATAATCATGGCAGCAAATGTAATGAGGCTACATGCTGACTTCACTATAATTGCTGTGACAAATGCCAAGCTTTCCATCCCCAGCACAGCCTTGAGGGCAGCTGCAGCAAACACAGAGTCCTAATGGCCAGATAGAAAGCCAAACGGTAGACGATACTCATTCCTCGCTTTTACACTTACATTATAAAATAACAGGTAAGACGTAACTGACAATACTAGCATATATTAATTTGGTTACATTTGTCTCAATGCTTACCTTCGCATGAATGGGAAGTTAACAGAGGAACTACTAGTCACATTTCTGGGACTATCCAGGGGACTGCTGCCTGCAGAAAGCATACTTTCTATGGTAAACATGCACATAATGGTTGGTTGGTTTGCAGTTTTATTGAATGCCAGTAATTCTGTACTGACTGATGTTTACGCAGTAAAATTGCTGGCCACTGGCATATTTAAACAGTGGGCAAGGCTGTGCTAGCACATTGTGCATTTCTTTGTTTATTATCAGCCACAGTGTAAATCAAACATCTGTCATTAAATTAAGTGTGGAACAAAAAACAATAATTACAAATACCAGTTTGGAAGGGCAGGGGTGAGAGAGGTCTTGATAGTGTAGGAGAAGGAGCCAGACTTTTCCGTTTGTTCCTGTTACTGTGGAAATAAAGCTCTTGATCATACTTTTAAAAATACTCTGGTTTTCCCAACCCCCATTATTAACAGGACCACCTATGGGATGTTCTGTTAATACGCTTATTAGTGAAACAAAGTAATAATTGCTAAGTTTACAAACCCACTTCCCAAGAGTTAATAAGGTTCTTTAAGATAAAATGTAACATCAACACTGAGTGTCTTGTTATCAAGTCTGTGTAAATAACCAATGACATTACAATACAATCTGTTGCATCCAAAAGCTTTAAATTTAGGAGGCAGCCACAATCTGGCAGGTTTTTTTAATCACAAACTATTGAAATCAATATAATATAATGTCTCACACTTAAAAACCGCATTGACAACTATTGGATATAACACTCTACAAGATCATAACTGAGCGCACTAAGATTAGATTAGAGTTTAAAACGAAATGACTTTTGACTAGGTAAAAACGAAATGAAATAAACGATTATTACTCATCCAACATACAGGACACAGTTAAACTGTATGTAAACCGATTGTATGTTAAACAAGACTACACAAGAGAATACGACTATTAGCCGCCAACACAGGACAATGAGTAGCAGACTCTAACAGCCCTGCATGGGCCACGTTTACTATCGGAAACAAAAACGGGCTGGGTGGAAAAACCGCGTGTACGGTGTCGACTACAGGATAGAGAATGTTTTAAAACGTTTTTTTTTTAGATGTGTACTGTTTTGGCTTTTAAAGTCGAGTCTAGAAAGCAAGAAATCCAGAAAGCAAACACATTTCTCTCAGTTGCGCCTGTGTCTTTCAAGTTGAACCAAGTTTGTAAATTGCGGACCAACATCGAAGGTAAACAAATTAATCACAAACAAAATATATAGTGGCATAGTTAAACTCGTACCTCTTTGGTCTCTTGACTAAACCTCCCGAAACGAACTGACTTTTGTAACTCGGGCATATAGTCCAGTAATTCCGATCAGACATGATGTCGGTGCGTTCGTCTTTATGCCCGCGGTCAACAAATCCTCATCGATGATAAAACGCAACATTGTAACATGAAAAAGTAGCGACGTCTAATGCAATTCCCAAACAAACTCCATGTCGGCTCCATCGCATACAGTACGGGGGAGTAAACAGAAAGCGTCTTAGGTAAAACAGCGCTGATACCATCATCGCGATATTTCTTCACAAGTGACACATTAGCACATTGCTTTGGAAAATGCCATCGTATGGTCACACTCAAGCCCTGTCACAGTACCAGAGAAATTATCCATCTAAAAGGCTGGTGCTCGCGGGTTTTAAGATGTACCGGTACAACCATAACGAATACAAGTTAAAGGCAACAATAAAGGAAAATCGAGTGTGCAGAGTGGAGGAAGTTGTCATAGAGCCTAACTGAAAGAAGGATCACGGTGGGGTGTCAACGTCACTGCGCCGGGGCCTCTAAACCCACCCCTTAAACTTGTCCCATATAGCATGTCCCATAACCAGCCATTTTTTTAATGATCGTACTATAAAACCTAATAAATCTCTTTAGCTTGGCTTTTAAACGGATTATTGTATGCATCATAGCGGCAAAGTAATTTCATAAATGCTCCCAATAATTAAATAAAGATATTTCCTCTCACTCTATATAAACATATGACGCCTTTATTAAATATTAATTGCCAACCATGTTGATATAACCTGTTTTTAACATTTTTTACTTGAGGCTAAAGTACACAATGGATTTAAGGTGTTTAGAAACTTCGTAAACCTAACTGAAACATACAAATTACAATAAAGATGTGGAGTTGACAAAATATAACATTAGAGCAAGAAATCTACTCACATATTTCCTCTCCGTGGAAGGCTCAGTTCCTTCTGTAAAGTAGTAAAGATTGAGTTAATATAAAATGACAAGTATAGTAAAGGTGTAAGAGACAAAACACACTTGTAGATGTGCTGTTTTATCTCATTTAATGCTAATTTTAATGCTTTTCAGTTAATCATTGCCTTTTAAATCTTTGGAGGGATATCTTAAAGATGTATCTTGATGTACAGGCCACGAATATTCCTTGTAACTTCAACTTTTGTAAAAGACAAAATGGAGGATAATTGTAGTATTAAAGGCTGACTTTTTAAGCTTGAATATTACAGTCCCTGTTCAATATAACTGCATAGAAAATATAATCTTAAGATTTCACATTTTGTATTCCATGAAAGAAAAAGTCATAACTGTTTGGAATCACACAAACTGTTTCTTTAATTATTTTAGGGAGATAGAGAATGTGATCCTCTTAGGCTCTGTTACAAAATATTCTCAGACCAACAACAAAAGCTTTCAGTAAAACCATTCATGTTGGATGAGAACCCATCACATTGCTGAGATCCAGTGCTTAACCCTATTGACAGCTTATACCCTTATGCTTTAAGATCTAAATTTGCCAGAACTGAGATGAAGGAGATGTTTGTGTCCGCTCATCTTGTTTTGAAGGGGGTAGCAGTATCTTAGAGCTTGTTGGCATGTTCCAAGGGGACTGTGAATGTAGTGCACTGTGTTGTTTTGAATGTAAAAGTGTCTTGTGTATGATCAAACACAAAGGTTTTCTTGTTTCCTCTAAGCAGTATGCTTCTTTTAGTGAATGATATGTTTACAAAAACAACAACAATATATCTTTATACACAGCACTCAGTTTGAACTGCTACTAAAACATTCTACACTAGGTATAAAGTTATAACCTTTATGTCTTTGTTTTGCTCTCTACAACCACACATGTACGTGCTTTGACATATTGCATCTCAGAGTAACGGGTTAGACCCGACATGTGGAGACAAAACACCAGTCAGCCCTTTCTCTCATAACGGTTATATTTTTAATATTATTCAGATTTATATGCAAATACACGGTGCGAAACAATTGCTTAAGAAAATTAAATTCAGTCATGGATACAAGCAGATTCCATGGGAATGGTCCCGTATATGTTGGAAAACGGAGGAAAGACAAGTCTTCAGCCATAAACAGACTGGAGCGTAACAATTGTCTTAATCACCATGGCAACAACTGATGAAACGTGTCGACTAGAATCGGTTTTGTTAAACTGAAACGTGCATAAAATCAACAGCTGGGAATCATTTTTCATTAATATCACATACGTTCGTTGTATTAATATTATATCCGTTCAACAATTGATTACGTTTCCATTTAGGTGTGTATAATTCATCATACCAAAGGGATTGTTTATTTACAAAAGCACACTAGTCGACTTCTTGCTCAGTCTCTTATCAAGTCTTTCCAAACACGTTTAACGACACGCAGCGATATTTTGTTTAATGTATACAAGCGGACGCAAAAGTGTTGATCAATAAATGATTAATGAAAATAAGATGCATCCATCGCGTTCAAACCATACATTTATACAATGTAATTTGCTGATACTTACAAGCATGGTTACTTTATGCATTTAAATGTATAGTAATAATAGCCCGGTATGATAAATAGTATACTATTTATACTATATTCACACTGAAAATTATGCCATCCATTTGCTGTCATTCGGATGTAGACATTTTTGTCCACTTAAAATAAATATATCTTACCTGAAGACCCCGCCGCCTCAGTATATTTGGCTCGTCCATTATGAAGACTATATGTTTTGTAGGTTTCTTTTGGTTCATTCAACCCATGCTAAAGTGATGAATGTCTGCCACTCATCAGATAACTAACCCAGTTTCCTAGTCACCCGTCTATCCCTGAAACAGCATCACCTGACTAGCTCATAAGAATATCTGTGAGCGACCAATCAAATTGGCGTAAGCATGGGCGTTTATTTCTATCATTGCTAACCATACAAATAATTGTTTAAATTTTGTAATAGATTAGAGGGTTTTTTAAAACCAGAAATAGGTCATTAAGACATTTAAGATCCAAATGGGTCTTAAATGAAAAAAATTGCTTTTCCTGGTGTCCTTAAAACTATGTTGGAATTTATATGACAAAACATTTTTTATTTTACAGGTCCATTAAAATAAAAAAAATTAAACGTCCATCTTTTCAAGGAATACAAAGTGCCCGTGAGTGTCTAACTGACATTTGCAGGACATTTTCATGTGATATTCCAAGTATTCAACTCTCATCTAACTATTTAATTTTGCCTTTCTTATTCCAGGAATTATAAAGTTCTAGCAAAGCAATGACACTGTTGCTTGCAAAGATGACATCTGAATTAAAGCAAAGAAACCTTTGCAGTTCAGCAAATATGATAACATTCCCTTGTTCAGAATCATGGTGGAATAGTTTGGGAAGCATGGCACTGTCGGTCATGTGGGAT
This sequence comes from Chromobotia macracanthus, assembly GCA_036877525.1. Classification (NCBI taxonomy): domain Eukaryota; kingdom Metazoa; phylum Chordata; class Actinopteri; order Cypriniformes; family Botiidae; genus Chromobotia; species Chromobotia macracanthus. The sequence goes on from JAZGTH010000013.1 coordinate 4,289,678, forward strand.
ACCATGCGCTGATTGATTATTGCCTGTCACCAAGTGTCACCACAATGCTTTGATGTAACAATGGAACATTGATTTAAACAACATTGCAATACTGTGTGAATTCCTCTTTGTTCTTCTCTGCTCTGCTTTTATGCACAAAACACAAGAATTGCTATCAGTCTTAATAAACTCTTTTTATTCAACAAATTTTATTCTTTTTATTCTGGTTTATTTAGACATTCAGATATTTTTAATGAACTTATGAATGCAGTTCTTTCATGAACCAGTTTCCTTTAGTGTTTTTTATTTATTTCTTCTGTCATTTGTTGACAAATGGGATGACATTTGGGATGACAAATATGAGTGTCATTACGGTCCAGTGCTCATTGTCCATTTCTATTACTGTGAGCGCATGACACACTGAGTTCCTGGACCAAATGCAGGGCAGTATATGCCTCTTCGAATTAGCCTATAGCCAGCTAATACCCTCTGAGCTCGTTTGTGCCCACCATCTAAATTATAATGTCATGAAAATGTTTCTGATATCCACCAAATGTATGACATAATAAGCATTTAGATTAATGCTGATTAAGGCTAATTGTTGTTGAAGTATAGACTTATGTCACAACATTTGAACATTTTGGGGGTTTATGGAAAAATTATTTACCCTTATGCAATTTCTTAAACTTTATTATTGATATTGTTATGTGTAGCCTCTGACTCAGGTCTACACAGTAAAAGCAATGCAATCAGCCACAGTTGATATTTTAATTTTGCCTTTTCCCACAGTAACCACTAGGGGGCTCTTTTACCCAAATTATTTTATTTGGTCGTCTTCATGGCGTCAACATTGGACTGTATGATTAAGACAGTTGTTCTTTATCAGTCGTTTTCTTTATCTTTAACTTCACAATCGAGATCTGCGTCATTGTTTGCACACAACTTTAGCCTTGATCTGCTCATATCTTAAATAATATATGGACCACTGAGGAACAGATGGGCAAACATTTAAATTCACCAAATGCTATCATGGAATTAAATTGTAATAAATCAATTGTTGATTCCATTACAGAAATGCTTTAAAACAGTTTAGAGGACAGAGCAGGGGCGTAGCAACCACTTTTTTTTACCACTGCCAATATTTCCTCCCGTGTCCTCTGATTTGTTACTTAGATTTGAGTGAACTAACATTCAGCCAATCACAAGGCGAATCATCTCTTGGGCGTTTGCCATGAGCTTCAAATCTCCTGTTGCTCTGGTGAATTTTCTTTCCATGAGGGTCACATCACCTGACAGCTGTCCCCCCACTTTTAAAATGGCTGCTATACAGCCCTGGGACAGAGTATCCTATTTATGGAATAAACACCACAATGTTTCATTACAGTGTTTTTTTGTATTTAGTTGTAAATTAACCAAATGTATTTGACAATTGGACACATCCCAAAATGTCACAAATATGCCCTTTAACCTGTGGTAGTAGCAATTAATATAAAACACATAAAGACTGTCATCAGAAATACCAATAGCTGTATAAAGGTCAAAAAGGATATTTTCCCTTGGTCAAATCCTAATGCATGAGGTTATTCCTAAAATATGTGCATTGTAGGTGTGTCTCATTTTAAAATAGAGCCCTTTTTTTTGTTTGGCCTAAAAATGACTCTCTCCTGGATTTCTGATGGGATGAATGCCTCAGTGTTTGTCTAAAGCATACCTCATACCCAAACACCCTTCACACACTTTCTACAGAAGAAAGAGTCACATGAGCATGTGACACACACCACATGTGACAGGTAAGCTTTGACATTCATGCAAATTGTTCTTTCTTTGAAGTTCAGATTTGTTTAGCTTTTCATCATTTTACTACTGACTTGTGTAGTAGCTTTGTTAGACTTCTGTACATAGTATCATGTGAAAACAACTGTGCTGTGTAAAAAAAAGGAGAAAGTATTACATGGAATATATTACATAAATGTTATTTTTAAAAACTAATGCTCTGATGTGCAACTTCATTTCACATGTGGAACAAAAAGAATTCTTCTACTATTCATTCTAACATTGGCATCAGAACTATTCCCACCTGTAAATGTAACATTGCACTAGCCTCGTTGGTTCTTAGGGGAAAATGTTAAATGCTTTCTCTTTGCAAGTTTGGTGTGTAACGGGCAACATAAACCATAAACAAATTATAGTGATTAAAGTAATGTATGTGTCACAGACCACAGATCATGTGTGCAAAGCCTCAGATCTGTTAAAATATACAATTATCCTATAGAATATAAAAGTATGGATATTAATATGAATTGAACAGCAAGCTTTTGATGCTTTTTGTATGCATACCTATGGTCAACTTTGTCAATATACAATATGCCTCCTCAAGTTTGCTATAATTAAGTCATCTTCATGACTTGTATTTTTGTTGTTACATCATGGTCGTAATTATGTATTTGCATAAATACAATGTAAAAACTTCCCAGATATTGTTTGTTAGCTTTGTAATGTTAGATATCCACATGTGTTTGTTTAGGGTGTGTTTGATTATCATCCTAATGTCTATTTGATCATGTGATGGCATAAGTAATGTGTTCTTTAAAGTTCAGTTTCAGTGTGGGAGTACATGAGCGATTCTCATTGGTGGGGTGTGGCCAGTCACTGTATAAATGAAACATGTTTGGAATTTCATTCATAGCATTAGCTAACACAAAGACAGAACAAACAAAAAGAACTTGCAATGCAGCACTCAGTGGCTCGGCACTTTCTCCTTTTTGTTGGATTTGTATTTTTTACCTCTTGTCTGGCAGAGTCAATGGCTCAACAGGAGAATGACGAAACATTCAAAGCCCTACAGCTTGAGGCGCTGAAAGCAAGTATTCTAGAGTACCTAGGGATGGACACTCCACCTGGATCTGGTGGAAAAACATCTCACCATGACCTGGTTAAGATGTATCATCAATATAGGAGAATAAGACAACTGCTTAGAGAAAACTCCACGCAAGAGGAGGAACTTCAGCCAAGAAGAAGAAGAGCCTCCACTGTGCTCTTTCCCATTACAGGTAAGCTTATTTTACAGTCACTGTTTAATTGTGTAAATTATGAGTAATTATGTAAACAATTCTAACTTATGTATGATGAAGTTTTTTTTGTAGTATTGTTTTGTAATATAAAATAACCAGGACTTGTATGTAAAAACTGAATAAAAAACAAAACAACAAAGACATTTTTGGAATTTAGTTTGAAACTTTGTGTTTTATGTTGTGAAGGTGATTTTAAGAGTATTTTTTTTATTCTTTTAACAGTGGAGCCTCTAAATTCTACCATGGAATTAAAGCAACAATGGTTCAGAGTTGCTTTCCACAAGAACTCACACATCAACAATAGAGTCGACCTTAAACAAGCAAGGCTGCATATTCAAAGACCACACAGGGATATAATTACAGTAAGCCAGCCGTGGCTTACAGAGGATATTCTGGTTCGAATGCACAAACCCACTGGTTTTAATACAGAGGCTGTATTTCATACAAAGGACTTAACTACCCGGGATGTTACGTTGGATTTGACAGTTGTGGTTCAGAAGTGGCTTAGAGACCCAAGTACTCAGCTTTTAGTTGTTGAAATCTGCCTCATCAAAAAACGAGAAGTGCGTGCTCAGTCCACACCATGCCTTAGCTTAGAACTTGACCTATCAGCAAGGAGACTAAGGAGAGCTCTGACTGCTAAAGATGAAGCCTTTGAAGTTGAAGGTAACTGCAGGCGGAGGTCCTTACATGTTTCTTTTAAAGATATTGGCTGGTCAGACTGGATTATTGCTCCTTCCGGCTACACAATGCACTACTGTGATGGTTCCTGCCCGCATAATTATAAACCTGCTAGTATACACACTCAGGTAAAATCCCGTCTACACCTCATGTCCAAGGGAGCAACACCTAAGCCCTGCTGCGTACCGGCCAGCTATGAGCCAATGGTTCTTATGCATTATGACAGTCGTAGAAAGCTAAAGCTCACACCCTTCAATGATTTAATTGTTAGCGAATGCCACTGTGCATGAGTGTGGAATTGGATGTTTGTGTAAGAACACTGAAAAACCCTTAGACTGCTTAACTGTCAAATCAAGAAGATTAAATTGAGGCACAGTAAACTGTGAATTGTTCTCACGCTCCTTTGGGTACATTCCTTACATTAATGAAATAGTTTGGTTTATTTAAATGCAAAATACCATAGGCCTGCTTCTCTGCAAACACTGAGATGTTGAAAGGTCTCTGTGTTTTTATATAATTTGCATACTGGATTATCAAGTTATTTATTGTAATTTACTTGAAATGTTGCATATTGTGTTTTGATTTTTAAAGCTGGAAATGAAATTTTCATTATTCTTGAAATAATTCTCAAAATGGATGTGTAAAATAATAAATTAAATAATAAATAACATCTCTGAGCAAGATGTGAAAGGAATGTATTCACATACAGTATTTGTTTTACGTAAACCAATGTTTTGCATCCACATTCAAATTACTACCTCTAACAAAAATTCCTTGCTCATACAATTTAATTGAGGAGAAGAGATAATCAGAATGAGTCACCTGTGTGTGACTTACTCTTATCATGTTACTTTTGGATAAACAACTATAAAATCAATTTACACCAAAAGAATTAACATTTCAAGGTCAGGTTGTGCCATAAAATAATTCAAGATATGGTAGCTGGGCAGCAGTAGCCTTGAAATCAGACGTAAATGCTATACCTTGGCCTTGACCAAAGAGTCAACGCTCTCTGTAGCAAACACATCAAAGACATGAACTTCTTGACTCATTAGTGATTTGAATAATTATGTGTCACTGTGGCCCACAATGATGACAAACAGTTGTCATCATTTGCCTCTGCAGGATTTTGTTGACTCTAAATATTTTTTGAGATACGTTATCTGTTGTCTTTTATTACATAATAAAATAATTTCCTCCCACAATAAAACATAATTCATTATTGATTTCCTTGTACTTTATCATTATTATTTGTTAAATGTCAAAACTGTATTCAATTTAGCATAGCTCATCTGATTAAGGGTGCGCCTGGAAAAACAGACCTGATGATAGGTGTGCCAGTAGCATAGGACATTTACAATGTGCTTGGCTGCCAGAGATGGAAACTCAAGTCTGATGCTTTGACAACTCCAGTCGTGCTTAAGTCACAAAAAGGTTTACTTAAGGCTTGACTTGGACTCCAATTTAGAGACTTGTAAATAATTGCTTGCTTTATAAACATGACAGTTTTATTAAACTGACCTGTAGTGTAGAAACCTAGTACGAAATAAGATCTGAGACTTGAATTTTTTATTTAAAGACTTATCTTGACTTAAATTCCACCTCAAAGACTTCAGACTTTATGTGGGCTGTACAGTGTTGTTTGGTACTGTTTGGTACGGTGACAAAAAGTATAGTAAATATAAAGCTATCAGGATTGTAATATCTATAGTTTGAATATAAAAAAACACATTGATTGTGCTGACCATGAAAGCATTGCTATGACCCACAATACATTAAATGTTCAAATGCTCAAATGATTAAATGGGACTAGGTTTCAATTTTTTAAATTCTGATCACTGGTAACTGGTAGTGAGTGGCCTTATACTGCTAAATTATACTGTTAAACATGGCAATCTTATTTTAATACAAAAATAGATTACAAGATTAACTATAACTTTAAAGTCTCCATGTGAAAGAAGCTTCTTTAAAGTCAACTTAGTCAACATGACAATTTGAGATAAAATTGCTTTGGGAAAGTAAAAGAACAGATACATCTGACACAATAACATGCCAATAACATGGCAACAGGTTGTCAACAGGCAGCAATTTAAGAGGAAACCAGATACAATTAGAAAACATTTCTTAGTGCTACAGAAAATCTCCTTTGTTTCTTATGTTTAATTGTCATAAGCTGTGGAAGTTAAACAGGAATTCTCACAATTTTTAAGTTCTTTGAATTTTCAAAGTTCCGATATTTCAGTGAGTCAGACTACATTTAACACTGACATAAGGATCAAATGGCAAAATGAAGGCTAAAAGATCAGTTGTCAAGAACTGCATAAATATTACTGTCACCTAAACAAATCAAAGCTTGTAAAAGTTTTATTTCTGAAAATGTGAGCAAAGTCCCTTTCTGTATGTGACATAGACAAATTTATTATCACATGACAGTTTTCATACTTGAGGAATTAAAACTTAATTCATTAATTTAGGAAGTAACTTTTTTAAAGGCATAAACAACCTTTAAAAAGGCAGCTGTGAAGGGCCAGTTTTTAACCTCTTGCAACTTTGATTATTACTGTTCAAGGTTGTGATTATGTGTGGCTGTCCCGCGTGTGTTCAGTCAATAATCTTTATATAAAAATCTTTTTAGTTTACCTGATATAATGTTTCAGGTCTTTTTCCTGAATTAATCAACTCAAAGCTATTAACCATTTGTAAAACATAAAGCCTTATTTTTGTTTCAATGTATCAAACATTTTCAGGATTAATACTGAATATAACATTTTTCATGTTTTTAAACATCTGGCATGATGTAGAGATCTTCAGAGTACTCAGTGTTTGGCTGGAAAAGGGCAGGGTCATTACTGTAGATTGCCTCATTTGAATCACACTGAAGGTACGCATCATGGTCTCTGAATGGGAGCAAAAAAATCATCTCAATAAATGTAGATCCGACAGTCTCACTACAAACCTAATTAATGCCTCTTCAGAAATCATTGCAATGTCTACATTAACACAATGTGGGTATTTTACAACTTTGCAACTCTTCTATTACTCTTCTCATTTTCTCTAAATGTAACATTGTGGCAAGCCAAAACCTATGATGGCACTGCCACTGAGGCTGCTTAAAATGCTTAAAACTTGTACTTTACCTGTGCATGTCCTCACTTTGTATGGCGCTCCTCTGTAGTTCATGTGGAGCAGACTGTCCAATTTGAAAGTTCTCATAGATTGGGCTCTGTGGTGTGGGCTGCTGTCCTCCAGCATATTCACTGTAAGGAGACTCCCTGGAATTATCAGCATGGCTTTTATCTTGATTCTTCAGTTTATTAGATACGTCAATACTAACTGATTTTCTGTGACGAAACCAGAATATTGCTGCTGCTATCCCTGCCACAAGTAAAACCACAAAAAGTATTGGCAAACCGACAGCAAGTCCAACTACCGATTTGTCCTCAGAGATGATAGGATCTGTAGTATTACTTTCAGAGAAATTCCCCCGCATGGCCTAAAAAAGATTTCAAAGAGCTGATGTTATTGTACTTATAATCAAATATCCAAATCAATTCTGAAATAAAAGTGAAAGTGTTATATGTATAGCACTGGTATATACACTGAAATTCTTAACATTTAAAAGGTAGTATTTAATACTAACCTAAATTACCCTAACTCTAAACTAAACTAAATAGTACTTAATAAAAGAACTTTAATAAAACAACCTTACTGCAATGTGTAGGTGAAATATTTCACCTATGTCTGTATCAAAGAAGCTGGCAGATATATGGTTGAGTTGCCATTTAGAGTTTCTTTTAGCTGAAAGTTCTTGAAAGTTCCTCTTTTAGTACATACACCAGTCATGCAACCTGGAAATGCACACTCCCCTCACAATCATGCTTCCTGTGCTCATCTTCAAGTGGACAGATATTTATTTTCTCTAATAAAATTTGTGGGTTCGAATTATTGCGAGCTTTAACTGATCTGTAGATCATAGCTGTGTTTGACCTCTCAAAACCTCGATGCAAATAATAATAAAATGTGTCTTTTGATTTATACTTGTATATAATGTTAATTACAGACATAAAACCTGTTTTCATTAAAGCAAATATATGAAATCACTTGTACAAAAAAATGCTACACTGGCCCATTTTTTAGTCTCAGACCACAAAAAGTGACATTGCCTGTACATTGCCTGTTTTAAACTGAAGCTCAAGTGTAAAAAAGTGCGATAGTCTGATGGTTCAGATGTTGGTATTGTTGCTAACACTGATAGACATTTTTTGACATCCTCTTTAAAATAGAGGAACTTTAGTTATGCTAACGTTGCAAGATCAACTGACAACTGTAAAATTAGTTTCACTTACAGGTTTTTGGTGGACTAATGCACAATGTGTGTGTGGATCCAAAAAGAGTGTAAAATAATATATCTAATAATACCACTAGGTGAATAATATCATAAATAATATCACTAGGTTTAGGAATTGCAATTTTAAAGTCTCTGATCACTTGTAAATATACATCACCCCCTGCTGTTGAAAACTGTGTATCTGCATTTAAACTAACCTACATTCGCATGATAAAATGTACCTGAATGCATTGTAAGCCGCTTGGGAAAGACTTTCGCCTAATGCATAACTATAATAGATTTTACATTGGTTGTCTGTGAAAAAAATGTTTACCTTTATTCTATTGTTTATTGTAGATTATTTGTAAGTAGGTCAAACAATACAGACAGCTGCTTTTAACTACTTTAGTGGCCTAAACTCAGAAACTGGATTTTCCACTGTTAACGTTGCTCTAAGCCAAATAAACAGGTGCTAAATAGGTTCTTCAATGTATTAGTTATATACTAGTAACAGAAGATTCACCTTTGAAAGCGTTACCTTTTTATATTTTATTTTTAAGCCTCTGATTGATAAAAGATTAACTAAAAACAAAAATTCAACAAAAAAGAATCAAGACAAAGAAGCTGTCTGCATCTTTGGTGTTAAACCTTTGGATATTGGCTACTCAAAGAAAACCTTTGCCACCACATACACATTGTTGACATTGTGCAACAGTTAGCGTTATCTCTCTCAAGCAGAACTTCTCTATTTCGCTATTAAAAACCCCACATTATAACTATAATAACTTCCTTTCAAAAAAATTGTTTATATGGTTCTGTTGGACAATCATGTTGTTGGGGGAGAGGGGTGAATGTTACATTACTATTATATTTACTGTTATTAATGTTATAGAGACCCCAGAATTATAATATATATACATATATACATATTATAATAACTACAAAAAAATAACTAATATCTACAGTGTTTTAAGAACATGCTACAAAAATATGACAGGGCAACACTTTTGAACACATTTGACATTAACATCTTCTTCGTCTACCCTCACATGCGTGTAGAACACAAAATACGCTCGCGCCGCTCGCTCCAGATGTGCGCGTTCGCTACGCCCATTCTCACGGACGCGCGCACGCAGCGGCGTATCGCATTGAGCAAGAGCGGAGCGAAACATGGCGACCTCAAACAATCCGCGAAAATTCAGCGAAAAGATCGCGCTGCACAACCAGAAGCAGGCGGAAGAGACAGCCGCGTTCGAGGAGGTGATGAAAGACCTGAGTATTACCCGAGCGGCCCGTGTAAGTGCTTGGTTTTCTCTGTCATGACAGCGTTCATTTTAAGCCCTAGGTGCGGGGCACAATTTGTGTTGATACAGCACGCTCGGAACTTGCCTGTCGAGACGTAAACAATAACAAACGCCCCTCTCTAGTGTGCGTTTGTCTCTGGCATTGATTAATTGACAGCCCTGTTATGGATGCAGTTAAGATGTTTGGTAATAAACAAGACAGTCACGACGAGGCCTTATAAAAGTTGCCGTGCTCACAGCTGCAGCGGATTAGTGGGAATAGATTGAGCATGTGTGTTTGACAGCCCACATTGCAGTCTCTCGCCATTATATATGGGCTGTGATCAAGGCCGTGTCCAGTGCTGTCACGTCTGTAATGAACAATGTCGCATCTCAATATTAATGTCATGTGTAATTTTACCTAAGGGTTCAGTTTAAGATTGTTTGCAATCAGCCTTGTGTATTGACGACAATATTCAACTTGCTTTCCTCAGCCCAGTTTCTTGATTTATTTATTCCCAAAGCAATGGCAACTGTTTGCTACTTTTTTGGCGTTGTATTCATGCATTTTATGCGTTTGTATTCATCCCAGCGAATCAGAGATAGTAGATAATTTATTAAACATGCATTCAGCGGGCAGACATTAACACCGTTTATATACAGTAGAAATCTATCTTTATAAGTCATTGACATCAAATGTAACTGAAGAGAGTAGGAATAACTGTTGAATGCTGAAATATATTGGGTGTTTTGTGTAGGTCTTTTATTTTACCTGTGCGTGTTGTGTTAATGGTACTGTACTGTAATGTGCAAATCAAATCATCTTTTCACAAAGCCATCTATTCAGATCTATTTTCATACATTCATGCATGCAATTCTATACGTACGGCTGTCGCCACATGACTAGGGTCAGTGGAATTGTTTCTGTGACTAACCCCCCACACATATATACATACACACACCAAGTTACAATGACAGCCCCCACTGGAGCAATTTGTTATAAAGTGCCTTGCTTAATGACACAATTAGGCCAGGTTTAAACCTTTAACCTTTTGGTTACTAGCCCAAATCTTTAACTGTTTAATAACGTTAACTGTTTTAATCTTTAACAGCACAGACATCCTCTTTCACCAGAATTGTTTATCAAAGTCTTAAAAATCTGGAATATTTGTTCATTTCAAGACATTTTTTTCAGTATCCATGGGTTTATTGGTTGTTTGTTTTCTTTTTTGCAGTTACAGTTACAGAAGACACAGTATTTACAGCTTGGTCAGAACCGAGGCCAATACTACGGTGGCTCTTTGCCAAATGTCAATCAGATTGGAAACACCACCATTGACCTTCCCTTTCAAGTGAGTAGAGCTCTGATGTGTGTAATAGTTGAAAAGAAGTGTTACAATAAATGTAGAATGTTCATATAGGGTTTTTGAGTTGTTGTTTTTGATAGACTTCTTTTCAGAATTCAGGGTTAGACACGAGTAGAACAACTCGTCACCATGGGCTGGTGGACAGGGTGTATCGAGACAGAAATCGCATCACATCTCCACACCGCAGACCCCTCTCTGTGGACAAACATGGTCGTCAGATATCCTTTTATTATGTGTATTCGTAAATGCAGACAGGCCTAGAAACCCTGTGCGTTAATGCACTGCTTTGTGGGTTTGTGCTTTGCACTTGTAGCAAACAGAACAGCATCCTTGTTTTTATTATTTACTAATCTGTGTCAGTGTTTAGATTTTATTGATTTGCTCATCCTGACAGTACAGTTTCCTTAATATTGATTCTCACATTGATAGCTGTCCATATGCTTCTGTGTATCTGTCACCCCCACCTGATACTAGCTGGAGGAGGTGAGAGTTTATACTTGCACAATCTGTTCGCATGTGCTAAAGGTTGCACATATGTGTTGGACTAGCAAAACAGAGAGCTGTTTAAATTTAATGCCAATCATTGTCTTTCATTGCTCTTTAAAACCACATGATGCTAAACATTATTTTGTTTTCTTTGTTTTTTGTTTCAATGAATCAGACATTGTTTATGACTCTGTCATATAGCAGTAGCATCAGAGCGTTTAATATTTCCTGCTGAGCTAGCTTTTAAATTCTCCATTTTTGTTGTTTTGCACCTGCACATTGTGGTTTAAACTTTTACATTTAATTTGTTTTGTCTGACAAGACTGTTACATCACATCAAAGACATTCTAGGCATTGGACATAACTTGCAGCTTGTCCAATTAACAGAAGTTGTAGAGTGTCAGTTTCAAAGCATTGGTGTTAGTTCAAACATTTAAGTGGGTCTTTTTCACAGGCCTGTTTACTGCACTCTTCATTTGTTCATTGTGCTTTTTCTGTAGGACCAACTCAGACTCTGCCCTGCACCAGAGCACTTTGAACCCAAATCCACCCGATGGTTTTGCAGGAGGATCTCAAGATTTGCAGACAAAACAAGGTTGGTAACATTTATTTAATGTTTTCCCTCTCAGTCACTTTTGTTATAATCATAATTGCCTACATTGTAATTTAAATAGAGACTTGTAATGGTGAAAATAGTGAAAGCTTGTAGTGAACTGTAATCTGTAGAATTGTCCCCACACTTGTTCCAATGTATGTTTTCATCCCTCTCTTTGTACTAGTTCTTCTTCTCACTGTGCCAGCAACAGGGGAACCAGAGACTGACTTAGACAAAGAAGGTCAAAAACAGATATGGGATCATAAAAAGGTACACCTGCTTTAACACCTTCTGATTTATTCTGGTTTTCATTTGTTCTTTTATTGATGTTTATATATAATTTTTTCATAGAACACTTCCCAACGGCCTAAATCAAACAAAATACCTGGAATTAAGTAAGTCTGGTTTCATTTCATGTTAATCAGATATTTTCTTTATGAAGTCAGCTGTAGTATCAAATCCATTAGCAAACTATTATCAGAGCCCCTTTCCTCCAAGGTTAGCTTAAATATTTCATAATGAAATAGTATCCTGACAGGGAGGCTAGAGGCTACTCTTACAGAATGGAAGTCAATACAAGAATTCAAGAGTGCACAATACAAGAGTGCACTGAATTGACCATTACAGTTTTTCCAGTGATACAGATGAGAAGGTTGACATCTCCATCTTTAATAGGGGAACCTCTGCTATTATCCCTCCAAGAGTCAATCTAACAACAATCTGGACATGCTGCTTTATAACAGCTGTCTTCATGATTACTGCCTGTATCATGTCATGTGCGTGAAAATACTCTGATAGCAGTAGACTCAAGACTTTACTGTAATTAGGTTGGTGTCATAATATAAAATATGATCTGCCTTGTTTACAGAGAGCTTTTTCTGTTGAGGTCATATCCAGTTACCTTGGTTTGTTCTAACAACTGTCATGTTCCTTTCCCCAGCATATTTCCCTCTCCAGATCAGGAAATGACTGCATCTCTAATCCCAGCGGCACACAACACCGGAGGCTCTCTGCCAGATCTAACCAACATACAGATTCCCTCTCCTCTCCCCACACCTCTAGACCCTGATGACTCCTCCACTCTCACTGCTTCCAGCAGCACAGGCAACCTGGCCAACACTCACATGGGGCTCACTTCTGCGAGCCAAGGTGTTTGTCCTAACCAGAGGCATTAGAACATACACTTTATACTCTGTATATGTAAAGACATTTTTTATTTAAGTGCTATTTAGTCAGGGATAATAAGCAGATGGCCAGTCTTTATTCAAAAATAAACCCTGACTGGATGGTTGGGACCCGATGCAGAGCAGAGGATCATCTGAAGTGTTTATTTTGTAAAAATGACTGGCTGTATATGATGCTGTTTATTGCACAGATGCTTGCCAATAAGTAAATGAATGAACATGAAATATTCATTTAAGATGAAATGTTTTTATTATGTGGAAAGATCTAAATGAGAAAATGGTTACAATAGACACAAAACTATTACAGTGGAAGGGATGCAGTCAAAAATGCAGCTTAGCAGCCATTTTTTTCAGTAAGATAATAATGCCATACCTAAACTGATTTTCATATTAACATTGAAAACCGTTAGATTACAATTTAATCGGCATCTGATATGATTCTATGTGCGAGTTAAATATTGATGTTTCATCACATCAGCCCAGCCCACAGCGACAGTGAGCGTTCAGCGCCGACATGAGAATGTGGTTCCTCTTATTCTCAACACAGACTCGCAGCAGCATCAGAGTCTTCAGCAGCTTTCGCCCACCCTCTCTCCTCCACTCTCTCTAGCACAGGTAACAATGCACTTATACCATCTGTGTGGACTTACAGAAGGAACATTCAGTTCTTTCTCTTTAGGTGTCTGGTCTAGGAGAGTTGTAAGAAACATGCATTTGTACCTTGTGGGAAATGACAGGCAGTGGGAAGCAGGAATGTAATTTTGCTTGCTCAATTCACACTGGCTCCTGCCAGCACTGCAGTGTACAGTTGGATTAATACCAGAACTTTGGCTTTAGTACCATACCAGCCTCTGGTACCACGGTATTGATACTAAATATATCAACGCGTCAATAATTACACAGACTTTGCGACTGATAAAATTAAACGAAGGCTTTTATTTTGATTTATTAATTGTAAAAAAGTGAATCATTTGGGATTAATTGTTCAACACTGCCTGAGGTAGGGCACTTCCCACAACCACAATAAAGATGAGCAGTATGTATGATGGATGTTATTGCAACACAGTTTTTGGTACATTGTCACTTCTTTACAAGGTACTGCAGACTATTTATCTGCAGTTAACCCTGGTGAGGTAGGGGTTTGTTTTGCTGAACTCAGACACTGGTTGTCTTTTATCTGGATACATATTCAATAGGCGCTCACGATAGACACCATGACGCTGGAGCAGCAGTTGGCTCAGTATGCTTTCTTCAGTCAACCGTCCACACAGACGGGGGTCAGTGGACTTCCTCAGCTCCAACAGAACACCCAGCTGCCACCTGCCTCAGGAAGCCAGACTCAGACCTCTGTGGGCATTGACATCAACACGGTAAGATCACATTTCAATGTTAACCTTTAGGTTCTTAGGTCTGCAGTGGCTTTCTAATACCCAGGCATGTACACACTACCCGTCAGACGTCTGAATACACAATTTTTTGTTATTATTATTTCTCCATAGTATAGAATATTGGTATACAGGTAATGGTATAAATGGTAGTAAGGAAAATATGCAGCTAAACAAATGTAAACTACTTTGTACTGTATTGTAGCCTTAAAATAGCCACTGTTTGCCTAGATTACAGCTCTGCAAACCACGTTTGTGAGGTTTTTAAACTGTATTGAAGGTGTTGGTTGCCTTTGCTTCATTAACTGATTCAGAAGTAGAAATTTAAAGTTTACATTAAGTGTAACGTTTTTTATAAAAAACAAGTTTCAAGTATTTAACATATAAGCTTTGAGAACAGAGGGATTTTAAGATCAAGAAAACTCAATTCAAAAAGCGTGATCAGACTTTTGACTGGTAAATAATGACCAGCTGTGTTCTTTTGGTGCCAAAGACTCATTTACTTTGTCAGTTTTGCTCTGAACACTTGCTCAGCCTTGACAGTACTCTACGAGACAGTACCCATATCCTAGTCTCTTCATTTAAGAAATACTTTGTTTCATAAAGATGCAGCAGTCATTGTCCTGAGTAACGGATGTCGGCTGTAATTTAAATTGCAATGTCAGTAACAAGAGACATTTGGGTAAATTTTGTAATTTTAGAGACACACCCCTTTTAACCCTTACGATTCAAGACAGTTGCCTTTCAGAGGTCCCCTACAGGGGCTCTGGTGGTCTAACTTGGTGTTGTTCCACATAGGCTTCTTCCCTCCAGCAGTACCGCTGTAGGGTGGGGTCTTCGGCAAATCAGTCTCCGACTTCTCCAGTCTCCAATCAAGGCTTCTCTCCGGGGGGCTCGCCTCAAGTAAGGGCGAATCCAGCAGCCTCTGCTTCCTCCCTGTGGTTTGTTTTGTTTGGAGCCAATTTGGAAACTGTCCTTTTAGCTGCTCTGTGTGTCCCAGTCCAGTTATGTCTCCCAGTCTCTCTGATCCCGGCTGCTTCGCTGTGTGTCTAAGCACCACTCAGTCTGTGTGTGTATCGTGCCAAGTAGCGCTATGGTTTAAATGTACTCAGTGAAAGTCCCATTCCTGTTGCACATCCTCTCACAGACACATGTGCATATTGTGCATTTTTAACTATTTTGAAGCACTGTTGTGATCCATTTAAATGCATTAGGTAAATGTGAATGATTTGAAGCATGAGTGTGGAGTCTTTTGTATGTTTCTAGTTCAGCAGTGTTCAACTGGGGGTCTGTGGTGGTACTGCAGGGGGTCAAATAATTATTGCATAATCTTAAGGTAGTTTACTTTTTGTTCAAAAATGGAACAAAAAATATACCTCTGTTAGTTTATATTTTATGGAGATTCACATTTATCAGAGTCCAGAGGCCTCTAACTG
This sequence comes from Chromobotia macracanthus, assembly GCA_036877525.1. Taxonomy (NCBI): domain Eukaryota; kingdom Metazoa; phylum Chordata; class Actinopteri; order Cypriniformes; family Botiidae; genus Chromobotia; species Chromobotia macracanthus. Next base: position 4,305,472 of record JAZGTH010000013.1, read on the forward strand.
CTGTATGGATGACAAAGTCAAGTTCCTTGACTTATACAGATTTTTGCTTTGTAAGAATTTAAATGGAATTCTAAATGGAATTCGCAGTTCCCTGGGAATACTGATCAAATGTAGTTTGGTTTTATATTCAGGAAGTGATATTTAGAAGAACTCTTTATTAGAGGCTTATGTTAATCATCTCCCTCCTGTTGTTCTCTAAAAGCCATCACAGATGAATGTCTAAAATGATCATTCCTGTTTGAGCTAGAGAATGTGACTGGTGATGTGATCTTACAGTAGATTTAAATGTGTCCGTGTTGTTCTCGAATGCTTTATCAAGTTTCAACAAGGAGTTTCATTTCTGTGCAGTACCAATGAAATGTGTCTTTGTTTTGCAAATGAGCTGAAATGCCTGGTTTTGTGTTGAAACTGAATTAGTGGTGTCATTTTCTTGCATTACTATATGCTGCTGATTTTGTATATGTCTCTTGTGGGCTGTTATATTATTTTTAGACCTGTACGACAGTAAATGATTTCAACTGATGATCTTTAGCTGCTTCACAGATGGTAATGTCTAAAATGCTCTTTTTCAGCACTCCTCTATTCTCGGAAGTGTATTTGGTGATGCCTTTTATGACCAGCAGCTGTCTCCCCGGCAGACCAGTGCTTTGTCTCAGCAGGTGAGACCACTATTGCTCATTATAAATAACCTCAGCTGTACTTTAGCTGTTCCAGCCCATCAAAGCATTGCACCTGTAATGCTTTAGTGGACTTCTAGAATCAAAGAAAGTGTCTTTGAGCAAGGCACCGAACCCCGTTTACTCCCCGGGCACAGTAGTGTGCTGCCCACAACTCCAGGTGTGTGTGTTTACTCCTCCCCAGTGATGGGTTAAATGCAGAGGTCACATTTTGGGTATGGATTACCATATCTGACAAATGTCATTTTAACTTCTCTTTCACTTCTCTCCAGGAACAATTCTTTCCTTGCCGCTTTTACATATATTGGCCACTAGAGGGCAGCAGACATCATCAATCCCTTATGTGTCCTGTATTTTTAATCTTCCTTTTAAAAACAGTGGGGTATTTTAAAGATGTCTATACTGCTATTTTCTATGTATAAGAAGGAGTTGTATGAGCTACCTTTGTATTGCTTTGTTATTTTGGAGCTTGACAACGCCAGTTCTCTTCCATTTTCATTATATGAAGAACAAATCTGCACTGTCTGTCAATGGGCATTCTTAGATAGTTAACTTTAAAATGTAGAGCCATGACACAGTGGGAAGTGTACAAGCTAATGGCATAAATTATCCTTTCTTTTGTCTGCATCCTTCCAGTCATCTCTTGTAATTATCACATTTCTTTTGATTCTTCAGCTGGAACAGTTCAACATGATTGAGAATCCCATCAGCTCCAACAGTCTGTACACAGAGGGATCTACTCTGAACTACTCACAAGCCGCAATGCTCAACCTGACCGGTAGCCACGGCAACCTGCAGGATGCACAGCAGCTAGGCTACAGCAGTCATGGGAACATCCCCAACATCATTCTCACAGGTATTGCACCTGCCCAAGTTAAATGTTGCATAATATTGCTTGTAGCTGTGTAATACACCAAAGTGTAGTGTATTATATTGGCCATCTAGCCACAGTAGAGTAAGGTCCACCCCAGCCTATCCAAAGAATTCTCCAATTCTCTAACAGGTGACGTGAGCTTTGATGCAGATTCCCAGTTCCCCTTGGATGAGCTGAAAATTGATCCACTAACACTGGATGGCCTGCACATGCTCAACGACCCTGACATGGTTCTTGCAGACCCTGCCACAGAAGACGCTTTCCGGATGGACAGGCTGTAATATTTTAGGTACATGATGTTCATTTGTCCTTTTTTTTGAGATTGGTGCGGTTAAGTGGGAGAGAAGCTATGATCCTCACAGTGTGTCAGGGAAACACCTGGCCTAGTTTCTCAAACCCCTTCCTCTGGAAAATTGGGTGACTGCTGAGATGGCTGAGAATCTTCTCATAGCATGCTAGGGAAATATGGAAAAACCAGCAGTGCTGCCACATCTAATGAATCACCTTTTCAAAGAAGCAGCCCAGAATTTTTAGGATAATACTCACACCTTTAACTCTGAATGTGTGAAAGAGACAACACTATTTAAGTATACTTAATGCCCTTTCACGTGTTCTTCCATTTCATTTCCGTTAGAAGCCCCTCCTACTCCCCTGCAGCACCAATCACCTTCTGATGCCTCACGGCTCACCTATCACAAGCTTGTGTTACATAAAAATATTTATTTATGCACTTTTATACATGCATATGCCACCACAAAACATTGTTTGCCATGAGCTCTTTTTAATTTATTTATTACACAAATGTTTCTTGCTCATATGAAAAATAATGGTTAAAAAGGAGTGTTAATCCTCCCCATTTTAAGGGCAGTACTGTTGTCCTCATGTATCATCTGAAACACATTTTACACAAACACTAATGTACTCAAACACAGCTACATTTCTTTAATGCCTGAATATGATTGTAATTTGTTATAAATGTCTAGTTTTGTCACACTGTAAGCATGACTAAAAGATGATTGTGATGAAAGTAATCTGGTTGAAAAGGGCCTAATTGGAACTCTTGTGCTTAATGTGGTTGTCAGCAAAAAAAGGAACATTTAAATGTGCGGTATATGCATATGGTTACAAATCATTGCGCTAGCAGATATGTAAACAAATGTCTCACAATTCTTTGTGCTCTATCAATATTTTCATGCCGGTGAAATCAGTATATTCAGTGTACAGTGTGCATGTAATGTTAATGTATGGCACTGTCAGCACAGCGATGTTAGCTGTCATTGCAGTGTATCTGGCACAATCAAAACAATGCTGCAGACTTGATGCTAGCATTACCTTCAGGTTAAGATTATTAGGAAACAAACAGACACAGTACGTTTATGATGATCGTTTGCATATATGTATCAAAACTAGTCACTGTGATAACCAGATTCTGCCTTACACTGAGAAGATGCATTTTTTTTTCTGTCAGTTCTGTAAAGATTCTGTTGTCTTCTGTTTGTGGAAGGATTTGGTACTGTAAAAGTAGCTGTAACGAGCTGTTAGTTTGTTGTGGCGCACAGTTCTTATTTGTCATCTGGTTCTCATGACATTGTATGCCCAAAAGGGGAGGCTTATTACTCTTTTTCTTTTTTTTTTTGATCGTATCACATTAATTTTCTCATTTTTCTCAGAATTTTTATACTCTTAACACTTTTGTAAGTGTGAGAATTTTGTTTACAAAACCTTTAAAAAAGAACATTAATACAATCTTAATGTTTTAAGGAAATGATTAAATACTAAATATATTTCAAATGTAAGACATTTTGTTATCAGTATAAAATTTCTCTACATATAAATGGATAATAAGATTGGGAATAATATCTATGCAAAGCAAATCAGATGATCTAGAACACAGAAACACTAAAGATGGCTCAAAAAAGTATAGCTTTTATAGCATCTATGGGTTCGAAGTCCATGCAGCTGTATTTTAATTATTGTGTGGATTGCTTTATTTTCAATAGAGGGAAAACAAGCAGTTAATGCATGAAAAATGATTTGAAAAATCCACTTCTTATGAGTATTTTCCTCGTAAGAGATCTGGTTGCACCATGTAAATTTGTAACTTGTGTAGAAACGAAAAGCATGACCAACATGTGCTTTGTTGTTGACGGTTGTTTCATAAGGATCGTGCTTCATATGTTAAAAATGTAAAATATTGATGGGAGGGATGTGTGACTGCCTCATGGAAAGAACAGCATTGCTGAAACCAGAATGTATTTCATCACTTTTTATGTAGGACCAAACATATTACAGAAAGTAGGAATATTTTTGTTACTGTGACATTTGTGAACTTTTCCATGTGTCTGATAGCTATTGGTTGCCCTCTGTGTTGTTGTGGCTCCTCCATTTCACTTGCAAAAGGCTGCATTGTACAGAGGCTCATGGCTGATCACCGTCACAAGTGTTGGTGATTTATAAGCTGTGCACTTTTATCTTTTTTACATTTTTATTTCACATCTTTATCTATGTAGTCTTCATTTATGTGAACTTGCAACTTAAGTAATATCACTTCTTACATTTACTTGGCACTTTACTCAATATTCAGTCTTTAGTTTCCATTCTTTTCACACTCCTCTGAGTGACTGTTAAGTGCACTGGGTCTATTTCCCCCATGTTTGGCCGACTTTGCCTTCTACTCTAAGACGAAGTATTTTTGAAAAAAGTGGAAAAATATCTGTTGTCTATTTATGATTTTTATACTTGGTCAACACAAATAATGGAGACCTTTTGTATGTAGTATTAGGAAAGTATTTAAGTTCCCTGACGTTAACAAAATGCATTAAAGAAGGCAGGTTAATTTTCTGTATATCAGTACACCATAGACCAGTTTCATCTTTGTAAAGTGTTCATCTTAAATAAAGTGTATCATTACTGGCCAAAAAGTACCAGCCAAGAAATGAGAGCATGCAGAAAAGAAAAGATCATCATTGTAACTCATATTCAGCATCTAACGTATGCACAGCATTCATGTACATAAATGCTACACTAATACATTTCTATATTTTAAAATCAAGATTAGAGCTTAAATTATAAGCAGTGTGTAAAACAAAATAAGCGAACAATATGGAACTGTATGTTTTTACATTTAAAAACTGGATGCTATACTGTCCCTTTGATCGGGGTTTTACTTTTTCCTAACTCATGGTTTAAATAAACATCTGTGTCCATTAACAAGTGATATCACACTTCTAGCCAATTTCAAAAATCCCTGCTGCAAATGTACATGCAGTTTTGCTTTTCAGCCTCTATACACTGATCTATGTTAAAGCTTTGTGGACTTATAGCCTAATTTGTCTTTGTTTTTGTAGTGTTTGCAGTAGAGTTATTAGTTTCTGGCTGATACGTATGTGCATATGGAATTTGATGTTTAAGTACTGTAAAAGTTGTCTTCTCATGCTTAAGGTCTGTTTACTGCAGTGTAGATCTGTTCTTTGCTATGGTTGCTTTAGTCGCTCAGTTCCTAGATTTCGAAATATATTTCTTGTAGGCCAGTTTACTATAGGTTGAATTCAAAAATATTGCCACAATATTGTTAATATTTATATTTGAAATCTGAACTTTGCTAAAGTTTGGTTTGACTGTTGTCCTATTTCACATATATCTGGTTATGAACAGAAGTATTTTTAGAATTATTAAAAAGCCATTTAAAAAAGGTTGTATTACTTTCACTTTTATTTTACATTATTTTTTTTACAGATTGTGAAAGTTATTTCTCCACAATTTGGTCCAGTCCATACATCTTAACTATAAGTATTTTTCCCCCAAAATAATCACAAACCTGGTTTTTTCTTATTTTAAGATAAGGTCTAATTGTTTGTGGGACGGTTTAATTTTTTGTTTTAGTAATTCTGTTAAGTTTGCATATGAATTATTTGCCAAAATGTCCAGTTTATAGGACCATAAAGTATTGAAGAAAGTGTGCTTGCTTATCACCTGCATTCTTTCTCATTGCTGACAAAGCCATTGGAAAAAGCCAAAATTTGTTATTGTTACCTTTAATCATACTTTTAAATTATTTTGCCAGTTAATATAATAATGTAGATGCTTTTGCAAAACAATCTGGAAAAGACTCACCCTAGTGTCTTTGAATGAGATTTTAGAACAACCTTATTTAAACTCTTTATCTTGTATAATCTCTCCTAGCCAACTCTTTACAAAAAAATCTATCATTTCAGGCTTTAACACAGAAAACTTGCTTTATATTGGGTGAATTTGTGCTGCATGGCACTGAATATTAAAATACCTGTAGGTCTTGATGTGATGTCCTGCTTTTTGCAGTTATCAAGCTCTGAGTGTATCTGAAATCTCTGCTACGTTAGTACTAAAATTCTTGGAACTGGAAATATTTTCATATCAAGTGATTTTTTTTTATCCTTTTGTTTTAACTACAAAAATGTTATAGAGCGAGATGACAATACAACCCTGTACAACTGAAATGTATAAACAAAATTTCAAAAACCTCTCAGTATGTGCATTTAATGAATGTGAACTACTGTCTCAGCAGTTCATATTTCTATAAAGGCAGCTAATTTCTATTTTTTCAGTATATGATAATTCAGATGTTGCACATACATTTGACTGTAATGTTTAGACATGAATCCAATTTTTTGCGACAGGTTGATTATACTCACCAAATATGCAAACCTAGCTTTCAGGAATAGCTTTGCAGCTCTGTGGTTTTGTTTATCTGACCCTTTAAAATAAAAGTTCCTCTTGAAGTTTTCTATGAAATATATAGAAAACAAAATTAAGAAGAGAATATAAAATATAGAGTGTGTGTGCTACCTATTTAAAACAAAATGTTATCAAGCTAAATTCCATTGTCCTTACTGTATTTTTCTGTGTGGAAGCTAAAGTCTTTGTACCTTTGCATTAATATTTGTTTATGGAATTGAATAAAAATGTAAAAAAGCATTATTTGTATGTGCTTTGTTTTTCCTGATTTCAAAAATACATCAAGATCTAAAACCACAAGCCTTAAAACAGCATAACTGTATTAAAAAAAGAACAACAAAAACTCGACTTAGTCTAATTACGTCTGCTTTTTGCGCCATTGTTTGCCTGGCTGAGGTATTTATTTGAACCTGCGTAATGACGTCACGCAGCGTCTCGCTCTCCCATAATGCAGCGGTGCTGGGGTTTTGATCTAGTGGAGTTCATGAGATCGGCGAGAGCACTCGATGCAATGAGGCGGAGAGAGACCGTAGCCGTCGTATCTTCATCTCCTAACTGAACACACACACACCATTTCTCAAGCTAACAGTCACATCGGAAACATGTGGTTCCGCCACTTCTCCATCCTCACGAGGGGTCTGTGAGTTCCTGCTGTCCATTAAGCCCTAGAAATCCGGAGGATTTTTCCCCCGTCGGCCGATTCGCACCGAGCAGGCAATGACAACGGCCTCCGCAACCCCGCAGCAGATGAGAGACCGGCTGCTGCAGGCCATCGATAGCCACAGCAATGTGAGTAACCCGCTCACTCTCCCGCCACCCGAGCCTCCGAGTTCGCTTTCCCCCAACACGAATACAGTTCAGTGCTTATTTCTAACCGTCACGGACCGTTTAAGGTCTTTCATTTTTACGGCAAAGCTGATGTTGAGCCCGTTGAAGTCGAGCTCCCGTTAGCCAGCTTGCTAACTGCCTTGCACATTTGCCTTCCGCGCTGTGCTAACACAGGAGCTAGACAAGCAAGAGTTAAGCCCAGATTTGAAACATATACATTTAAAAAGGTTTTATAAAGGCACCCCTCTCATGATCACATCCATGCTGTGATCAGAGACAGATGACATGCTGTAGGAAGCCCGCGTGACATGCATGGTGGTCGTTAGCTGTTTGATGTCAAGCTATATGTTATTGAGTTCTGAAGCAGATATAAAGAATGGCCTGTTTGATTAGTTCGCCACTTACTTTTAGTTTACTAGTATCCATACTCATCATCAGTGCACATGGGATTTGTTGTTTTAGTCAGGACTTGGCAGATCCTGACTAAAGCAAGCTCGATGTCTATGGCTAGCAGACACAGTTTCACTAGCAAAGCGCTAAATTTATGTTGGGAACAGTGAGTTAGCTAGTTGGATGTTTGATTATGTATATGAGCCTAAAACACGAGCCGTTTTTAAACAAATTGAGTTGTATTGATGCCTGAATCAGTCACGGGGTTCGTGAATACAAGTTCAGTGGTGACGGCTGTACTTGGTGTTTCTGAATATGTTTGGATTTGCAACTGTTATCCCCGACAACGTTGCAGTGCTGACTGTAGACCCAGACCTAAATATATTCTGCTGGCTGGAGTGGGTGACAAGTTTAACTAGTCTTGTTCTCCGAGAGATCTTGCATGAGAGGAGAAAAGAGTTAATATAAAGAGCAGATAGGAAGTAGTCACCATAGTGATGCAAAGCACACAAACTGCATTAGTGTTGTAGTGTTGTAACTGCAGACAAACTGAATAGCATGTCTTAGCATTGATGTAGATTCTTCATTGGAGAGTTTAATGGTAAGATAGCAGCTTAGATTTTTAGGTTTATTTTATTTTTAAAACGTATGAATCTGAGTTGGTTACATTTTGGATTCTGGCATACTTTGACAATTTGACACTGTTGGGTACTTTCTGGCACTTTGCATACACTGTTGGTCAGATGTCTATAAATCATTTGCTGCATTGTTACTAGTCTCTTGGGGTTAAATTGCTATGTTAAGGGTCAGGAGGGCCACAATGAACCCCTGGGGTACATGGTCAAACCTGTTGTCTGTTGATTGAAGAGCTCATAAATAGATTGGGATTCTTCTACCACAGATGATAAAGTTGTTTACACTTTTATGTACAAGAGCCTAAAACAGGCAGATACCTCTGACACGATACTGTTACTGATAAACTATAGAATTTATTGAGTTTATACTGTTCTGTTTCTGACCAGTGTAGCAATAACATTAGCATGTACTGCAGACACACTTTGGTATTGTAAGTTTACATTTACACCAAATTTACAGTTCATACAGGGCTACAGGCTATACATTTTATTAATATGTTCATTATAAATGAAACAAATGATCTTGCCTGTGCTAGCTCTGTGCTCTACTAGTTGAGCTACAGTTGCTGGCTGCCAATTATTATGTCAATTTGTTTTAGTTCTTTTATTAGACATTTAGCAAGATCTGCTATTAAACTCCTAATGTTTTATGGCTTTTGATTATTGATCTTAAAATTTCTTTGGCAAAATTTCAGGCAGTCCACAATAACCAGCATGCAGAACTTAATTTTAAATTAAAATAGCGTGCAGTTCTGTCTCCATAATTGGTTTGTTAGCTGAATTCTCTCTTTTCTTGAACAGATCTGTAACATGGTTGCAGTTCTTGATGTTATCACCAGTTTGGAGAAATACCCCATCACCAAAGAAGCACTTGAGGTTGGTAGTGATGACCAAAATATCTTGCTTATGTTGTGTATCTATGTTTTTACAGTTTGAAATATTTATTATTGTTAACACATATAATGTATTAATTATTAATATTAATGTATTTTATGGTTAATACATACATACTGGAAAAAAAACAATTTAACAGAAAAGACCTTGAAACTGTAAGATGGTGTTTAGTACATTTCTTGAATTATTTTTTTTTCCATTAAATTTAAATTCCAAATGAATTGGAAGTGTTTCAGTGGTTCTTCATGACCAGGAACATAAATGTATTATTTATTCCAAATGCTTTTCCAATACAGGAAACTCGCTTAGGAAAATTGATTAATGATGTGAGGAAGAAAACAAAGGATGAGGACCTTGCCAAACGTGCCAAGAAACTCCTGCGGAACTGGCAGAAGCTCATTGAGCCTGGTCAAAATGACACTCCTGCGAGAGGAGTGCCAAACGCTCCAGGCTCGGCCAATGGAGGTGCTCACCCCTGCCGGACAGACACACCTCCAGTCATCCCCCCACCAAGCAAGATTGCTCCAGAGTTAAAAACCAGGAATGACATCCATAACACTTACTCCCCAAAGGCTGAGAAATCCAGCAGTCGAAAACGACGGGCAGAGCAAAGGGACAGCCCCCATCTCCCAGCCAAAATGACAAAAACATCTGTTTATGAGCAAATGTATTCTTCCCCACCATTAAATGGAATTGGGGGGAGTCCTAAACCTCTCCCAGAGAAAGACGATGATGCACCAAAAGACAGAATCCACACAGAGCACCTTGAGAATGACAGGCACAACAAAATTCCTGTTAATGCTGTGAAGCCTCATCCAAGCTCTCCTGGGCTTACCAAACTACCTAGCACTTCCTCTTTACTCAAAACATCAGTGTTACAGCAGCATGCAAGAGTGGATGCTGTAGGAAGTGGGCAGAATCAACCTAAAAGCCCCCGATACTCCTCAAGTCCACGAAGCGTAACACACGAGACAATGGCCAAGAGGTCTTCAACATATGCACCAAAAGGGACTCTTTCGAGCCCATCCCAGAATTCTGCCCAAGTGCCCTCTCCTTTGCCTACATTGCAGCCTTTAACCTCCCCAGCCCAAGTGTGCATCAGTGATGGTCCATCCTCTGTAGGGCTAGAAGACTCAATGCATTTGCACAGATCGACAGACAGAGTCTCCCAAACCCCACACAGCAGTGCAACACTGGAGTCGCTCTCTGGCTCCCCGCTCATCTCCCACCAAGCGACCCACAGCCTGGAGAACTCAGAGACCAAGAATGAGCGAGAGGGAGCAACATCCAACTCAGATGGCAAAAAGAGGAAGAAATACAGGCCCAGAGACTACACTGTAAACCTTCAGGGGCAGACCTCAGAGGACAGGACAAAGCCTGTGCGATTAAAAGAACGGAGGCTGACATTTGATCCTGTGACAGGACAGATCAAGCCCCTCACTCCGAAAGAATCCCACCATGAGGAAGAGTGCCAAGGTCCACCAATCACAGAGACCGTAAGGACTGAGACACCCCAACAAAAAAACCCTCCATCTGTCCCCAACCCCTTTCAACAGACGAACTGGAAGGAGCTGTCCAGAAATGAAATCATTCAGTCTTACCTTAATCTTCAGAGCAATGTTCTCACATCCTCTGGAGCACAGACCCACGGGGCACACTTTTTTATGACTGAATATTTGAAACGAGAGGAACATGATGGTAAAGTGTCCAGAAAAACACATGTTTTAGTACCAAGCAGCTCTGATACTGAACTACCCGGGGTGACTCGGGAGATAACTAATGAGGACCTTCTCAGAATACACAACGAACACTGGCCAGGCGTAAATGGTTGCCATGACACCAAGGGAAACTGGTATGATTGGACAGAGTGCATATCATTGGATCCTCATGGTGATGAGAGCAAATTGAACATCCTGCCATATGTTTGCCTAGACTAACAGAACAGGGGTTATGCTGACTTGAGTTGGAAAAGTTGTCAATGTTCCCACTGTGAGTTTGAGGAGGTCAAACTGATTCTCCTTGTCGCTTTGTATTAGGTTCATCTTACAGGTGTAATGAATGAACAGGGGTTGTTCCAAGTTCAGTTTTCCATAAGAAGGGGCTGAAAGGGTGTCCTGTTTGTAATGTGCTGCTACCAACAAGAATTTGCAAACATGGGTTGTATATAATGGCTTGCAGGGATTTAACTGGGCCAGTTATTGCACAGTGTATGAATAGGCGGGTCAGAGCAAGCATTGAGCAGTGCAGATATATTTGAAAGCAAGTCGAGAACATTTTTTGGCAGTTACAAAAAGCTTTATGTGACAAAGAATAAATTATAAAAGTTTCTTATCATGTATGTATCTATTTATTTGACTATTGTTTTCTCTTTTCATTTATTTCTTATCAGAAGGTTATCCACTAAGATGTGCAAATGTGTTTGGAGCTTTTCTGTTTGCGTCACACATTTGCCCCCTTATTTGTGATGTACATGAGGCATATTTAAATACATTTTGTTTCCACAAATGCTCTCACATGTGTGCTAACTGCAGTAGATACCAACATTCCATACTGTAACAAACATAATTTTTTGCTTAACATTTTCTTTCTCAGTATATCTAAAACAAGTGATTTTCATATAACAGAAGAGCAATCTATTTTTAGATATGTTAAATAAAACAATATTTTTAACAAATTTGTTTGCCTAGATAATTGTAAAAACAAAAAAAAAACAAGTGGATAAATATGTCAAAAAGGAAAAAAAGTATATCATGTCCTAGATAAGAATATTTGAATGCAGTGAGTGGCCACAGGGGGTGCTACTCTTCATCTTCATACTGTGAAGACAGGGAAGCAGGAAAATGTTAATATGCTGGAAATATACTTGTTATCATTCCTTTGGATATTTTTTGCCTTACTGAAAACCATTCAATAATAATGACTTTGTTATTTGAAGAGCCTTAGTGAATGTATGACATTTAGATTTTTGTTCAGGTGGTACAGAAGGACACACCTCTTGGCATATGATCTTTCAGTCTGCCATATGGTCTTTTTTCGAAATCGGTGCATTGTGCTATAAAGGTGTCAATAAATCTGCGCATTATCCTGCTTGTCTGTACATAGTTCTTTCAATCCATGTAAACTTTGCTAAGTCTTTATTTTTGTGTGTGAATGTAATTAATTTGGGAGGAAAGGAAGCATTTTGAATGAGAGGCCCAGTTGTTTGTTGCCATTCACAGACATTCATAGACCTTGATTTGTAGGTTGTGGTCCTATTATTCATTCAGTGTTTTCATTTTGACATATTGATCGTGTTTTTTCAAATACTTTTTAAAATGCCTTTCCATTGTTTAAAGACAAGGGTTGAAACCAATTTGCTGCCGACTTGCAAACACTGTGTGCTCTGCAACCTTCGTCCTACCAATGTGCCTTTGATGTAAAAAGTTTGAAAAGGCTTCTGCTAGCTTCATGTTTATTTAAAAAGAACAGCATATGTTTTCTTTCAACCATGTCAGATATTCCAGGTATATGCATTGTTTCTAAAGCAGCGGACATCATTAAACTCATACTTGGTTAGGGTATTGCAAATATAATTTGCAATTTAAATCTAGAGGAGAGACTACTTTGATCATTTTTGATCAGTATATTTGTTCAGTGTTTAACATCAGTCATTTGTTTGAAAAATAAAATGATCAAAAACTATCTGCATCATGGTACCCTTTCTTACATTCTCTAAGCTACATAACAGATGTTTTTGATAAGACATTTTTAGTGTAATTGTATTTTTCTGTAACTTTTCAGGAAGCTGCGTAATGAATTTTAAAGATGAAGCCTCAGAATGTATTATCTTTCCTATGTTATGATCTTGTTAACCTTATTAGGCTTGCCTTTTTACTAAAGTGTGAGTTTGATGTCATGGTAACCCTTTTACCTCAAGCTTTGACTGGTGAACTAGTGCTTGCAGTAGACGTTTACATGATCTAAATAACCTGTCTACATTTAGTGTCATCTATCACGGTCAGTCTTTGTGACTCTGCTTATCACAGAAGTCACAGACTTTTTCCTTTCGAGAAATAAACAAATTGTTTGCCACTGGTTGGCATAAAAGAGCGCTTCAGTAAATGGCTATTCTTTGAACGCATGTATCATTCATAGCCGATTTGTATCGTTTCCGTAGCATTCCAGAACAATTTCATGAATGCTGGTGACATCATTCAGTAGCCTGCTGTATTCCCGGAGGTAACTCATTCTTCAGATACTGCTAGTCTGGAATACTAGGATAGACCCAGGGATACTCCCTTTGTAAAGGAATTTGGTACTTTAGTGCCATATATGGAGTTTTTGATGTCAATCACGGCCAAAAAGGAAAGAATGGGGCGGGTCCATGTCGAGTGGCTGTTTTTATTGGTTGCGAAATACACCAGGGGAAGTGCTAAATCTACCTTGGCTGAAATAGTAAATCAAGCAGAAATATACTTTACAAAAGTCATTGTTTCAGTTCCCGTAACGCAGTGAGCGAGTATTTGTTGAGAAACGTAGGCTACTTTTGCTCCTGACAATGTCTTCACAGTTCAACAAAGGTCCAGCTTACGGATTTTCAGCGGAAGTGAAAAGCAAGGTATGTGGAGCAATTTCAGGAAATGTTTTTTTTTGTATATAAATTAAAAGCGATTTCATATATTCTATTTGCTGTTTTGCAACTAGTAGCCAGTTGAGAGGTCGATCTGTGTCGTTGTGATGAAGCCGAAAATACATGGACCGAAGTTCGCCAAACTTATTGTCGTATTAACATGTTATACACGTGTTACTCTACAATGTTAAATATCAGTGGCGCTTCATGTAATGCATATTGAATAACGTAATCAAGGGGTTGTTGGTTGTCATGTAAAGTTGGTAAAACGAGAAATAAAACGTTACGTTACACGTTAAGAATGACACGGAAATGCAGAAAAATTCTTGAAGTTCTTGGGGCGTTGTCTTCGCGTTACATGTCATTGTAATCTGGCCTCTGTGTTCACGGATACTCTGCAGGTTGACATTCCTCCTTTCAGGTGTTGGTGTGTGGTACACTTGATATCGAGGAAGTTATTACAGTAATCTGATAGATGGTGTTAGATTGGGCAGACGTTTAACTATGTGGTGATATTTGGATATATTTTAAAACATCAACGTGTCTGATTTATCCATATACTGATCGTTTAAATGACTTTAAAGTAGCATGAAAAACATCTCGTGCAGAGAAAGATCTTGCGTAGATATTATTTTATATACAGTAGAGACTAATGGACCATAGGGCTGTGATACCTCCCATTTCCACCTGTTCAATAGATTGCACAGAAGTATGACCCCCAGAAAGAAGAAGAACTGCGCATTTGGATTGAAGACATTACTGGACGGTCAATCGGAGATGACTTCCAAAAGGGGCTAAAAAATGGTGTTATACTCTGCGAGTAAGTTAATGTTGTATATGTACCCATGTATGTTTTTAATGCGAGATTTATATGATTCCTGTCCTTAATGTTTTTTAAAGCCATATACAATGTGTATTTTCTTAAAGGCTCATAAACAAACTTCAGCCAGGGTCTATAAAAAAAATCAACCAATCATCCCTGAATTGGCATCAGGTAAGGTGATCTTTTCTACTCATTTTCCATTTCAAACTAGTGATTTTTTTTTATTTATTATGTGTATTAGTTGTATGTTTATATGTTATATGAACATCAATAAGCTATTGCATTTTGTTGCAGCTGGAGAACCTGACCAACTTTATTAAAGCAATCACCACCTATGGTCTCAAACCTCATGATATTTTTGAGGCCAATGATCTTTTTGAGAATGGAAATATGACACAGGTTCAGACCACCCTCCTGGCTCTTGCAGGCATGGTGAGTCTTTTTCCTTCAATGGAAAATTTCTCAAAGGAGGACAACATAGCATTAATATTTAGCTTTATAATAATATTTAACAGTCCTTCTCATACCTTTTGACTTACCTATTTTAAAGAGCCCTATGGTTTGTACTGTGCTTATAGGCTAAAACCAGGGGCATCCACTCAAGTGTGGACATTGGAGTGAAGTATGCGGAGAAACAGGAGAGGGCTTTTGATGAGGAGAAAATGAAAGCTGGCCAATGTGTCATTGGACTTCAGGTATGTTGTATGTAAAGTGGTGGAGTGACCATTCAAGTGTGACAGAATTTCTCTTATTACCAAGGATAATGACAATCTTAAAC
Organism: Chromobotia macracanthus; assembly: GCA_036877525.1. NCBI lineage: Eukaryota > Metazoa > Chordata > Actinopteri > Cypriniformes > Botiidae > Chromobotia > Chromobotia macracanthus. The sequence continues at coordinate 4,320,693 of JAZGTH010000013.1, forward strand.
TATCTGAATCCTAATATAGAACTACTGTTAGAATGTAAATAAAAAATTGGATTGTGGCAAGTATAGACAAAAAAAGATTTATGACAATAGACTATATAAGGTAGAAGCACCTTCATAAGATGCATTCACAACATGTTTCTATAGATGGGAACTAATAAGTGTGCAAGTCAGGCTGGAATGAATGCCTATGGTACCAGAAGGCACCTCTATGATCCTAAGTCACACATTCTCCCACCAATGGACCATTCAACCATCAGTCTTCAAATGGGGACAAACAAGGGTGCAAGCCAAGTAAGTACCACCATCCCTGTGCTCCATGTTATATGATGCATAAAGTTTTTTTGTTTCTCTAAATTACTGGTATCATTGTTACCTACCACGGCAAGGCTGGCATGACAGCTCCAGGGACCCGCCGTGCCATCTATGACCAGAAAATTGGCACAGAAAAGTGTGATAACTCCACCATGTCTCTTCAAATGGGCTACACCCAAGGGGCCAACCAGAGTGGGCAGAATTTTGGGCTCGGCCGCCAAATCTATGATGCCAAATACTGCCCCAAAAGTGCGCCCGGCACAGCTGAAGGGGCTGATGCTACTGGCTACATGGATTACCAAGACGAAGGCTACCAGGGTTATCAGGATGAGGGCCAAGATTATTAAATTGACCAATTACAGGTTGTAGGGTGAGATGAGAGTCAACAGGGAAGTTACCACTTCCTTGTAAACAAAAGAGCCAAAATGCAATTATGCCACAGTAAATGTGCCATCTGTTGGATGTGTATGCTGTAAGGAAGCGATCAATATAGAACATATTGTGCATGTTTTAAGTATAATGATGTTCTTTTTTATAAACAGTATGTTTTGACAACTTTGAGCACAAACCCTAAAAACATATCAGTTAAGTCTTATTATCTATTGATACTTTTTTATTTTATATGGTTAAATTGACAGTCATGTAATTGCACAACCACTATAATAATATTTAGTATTTGCTTAATTGTAAGTTGAGGTTTTAAATCTCTGCTTTGATGTTAAACAAAAGTATGAAAGGAGGTTATGGCAAGGTTAAAGGAGGCTAACAGTAATATAATGAAAATAATGAGTTGTGGTTTTTTTTAGAAATATGATCAAGTTTGGACAAGAAAGAGCGTCATGTGAGCCTAATTTAGTTATTGAACACAGAACACTCAGGGGTTCAGAATCATGCTCTTTTGCTCAGTTAAGCTTGTGGTGAGGTAAATGTATGCTGTTACAATTAATAGATTGGTTAGCTTTTAAATAGTTGGAGTTTGGATAAGGAGGGCTTTTGCTGGAGGTATGTAGTCCAATATCTTATTTTAAGAGCTTATTTTCCCTGTAATTTTTTGTTAATGTGTTTCTGGGCTAAAATGTGAGAACAAAAATAATGTTATAATTTCAGAGTCATTTCTGCTTTGACATCCAAATATTTTATTTCCTCATTTGATACGAGGAGCTATGAATGTGGTTTACATTCTGTAATACACGTATTGTCTTGTATTGAGGTTAACGTCTCACTTTCAATATGAAATTTGTACAGTCTTAATGAGGTCATCTTTGTATTAATGTTTTTGTATTACCATTTTGTCTTTAATATTGTCTGCCTCTATTACCTTTTTGAAATATTTTCCCTGTCTGTAGAGCCAGATTAACTGGAGCAAACTTGTTTTTTCTTGGATTATAGTGTTGTCAAAGGAAATTGAAGTATTGTGAACCTTCAACATTCCAAATTAGGAACTGGATTCACTGCTGTTTTTATTCAAAAGTATTTGTTCACATTCAAAAATACAGTCAAAAATATTTTGCCTGTGCACTCGTTTTCTTAGATGTAGGATGGCTTTGTATGCTTTACACTTTGTTCACTTTTCAAATGGAATATTATGGTTAGATGGATGTAGTAAAGACTGGGTCTTTAATAAAGGTGGTGAATAATCCTATTGCCTTGATTCACTTGCATCACTCCATGTGGAAATCCTGGATTATTTAATCAATAATAAATCATTTATTCAAGTAATGTAATTTATATATGTACAAAGGTCTAAAGAAACGGGTCTCCAATCCATGTTCCTGGAGATCCACAGACCTACAGAGTTCAGCTTGAATCTACTCCAACACATCTTCCTGAATGTTTCTAGCAGTCCAAAAGACCTTGATTAGCTGCTTCAGGTGTGTGGATTCCTGCTTCCTGTGGACCTTGTTGGAGATCTTTTGTCCAGATAATGAAAAGATTGAAAATTTAGCCAATACTGCCACCGACTGGCGCTAAATAATAACGAAAGCATGGAACAACTACACAATGCCACGTTCGGCCTTTACATGTTTGAAGCTCAGTTTCCACCTAATGTTAACATGCGTCCGATGTTCACTGTGATTTATCAGGTTTGAGTCCAGAAATCAAAAAGTTTATTATTTCTGCAACAATAAACATTTTTAATATGCTTGTTTTGAAATAGCTGTTTATTTGACTGTATCAGTCACTAAAACCTGCAAAATATCTGCATTTATCTAGAAAGTGAGTTACATTAAGTCTTAATTGGTATCAGCATTTATTTTATAGTCCACCTCTATATGTATATGAGTATATGAATTTGTTGTTGGTTTATTGAATTCTGTTGATATTGATTGCCCAGGGGGAGATTAGTGCATGAAATATGGTAACATTTTGCACCATAATGGCATTACATCTAATACAATCACTATGTGAGCATCAACGGCACATCTTGTAGATTCAATGTAGCATGGTTTATTAAATAGATGAACTTTTTGTAAATAGCACCAGGTGGCGCTGTTTTATAAGTTCTCTCATTTTTAATGCTTGGCGTTGTAACGTTTGTTGTCTGTAGTGTAGACGTTGTCGTCATTGCGACAAATCTGTACTTTTATCTGCGAACTTTGTCTCTCAGCCAAGCGTGCGCTGTTGAAAAGATCACATCTTTCCTCGTAGCTAAAAGGAATTGGAAATGGTTTGTTTTTCCTCATGTTTGTGACTGATTTACCTTCCTGACCTGATTTATGTTCCTGACTCATGTTGAAGCAGGTAGACCTGAGCTTAATCTACGATACAGATAACATTGCAACGCATGCAATCTCTTAAAGTATCTCCTTCAATAGCTTTAAAAAAGCATAATCGTTTTTACTGTTAATGCACATTTTTTGTGAAATGCAAAGTGTATAGTAAAGGAAAATCAGATTAATGACTATTAAAGTCAATTAAATTAAAGGTGTTATATAACTGAATGTTATTTGTTTGTTAAATATTACACCCAGTGGCTCCTAGCAGGGCAACAATACTTTATTTGAAATTATAGGTATTAGTAGAGAGGATGACTGTTGAGGGAAGCTTTAAGGAACATAATGGCTAAACATAACGGCTGTTATATAACGAAACGCAAGTCTTTGTGTGTTGGCCCAGTTGTGGTTCCTGTAATGATGTCTGTGTGCTTACTGTATATAGAAAGTATTGTAAATGCAGTGACCTTGTCCCATAGTGTCATTTCCGCTTTATGTAATGTTCTGCAATATAATCCACATAATCCTATTGCATTTCAGCCTTCAAAGGTCAACAGCATTTGTATTTTTTGTAAAGATTAAATTTCATGACCCTTAACACACTTGTCTACATGAAAGCCTTCTTACAGTTGAAAATAAAAGCGTAGTCAACTGGAATTAAGTGACTGAAAGCACATTAGTGACGATTTGACGCATTAAGAATCATTCTCAGGTGTGAAACATTGAATGTGACACAAGCTAATGCAGCTTGTTTACCTAAAGTCAGACGAGAGGAATAAGCTGATTTTGGTTAAGTAAGGTTCACGTGTGGTTAAGACCATATGGTGCTGCTCCTCAGAAACATTGAAGGGCATAGAAACATTTAGTTTAGCTCAGACAACAGATTTGAGGACTCTAATCTTTTCAGTGATGTTAAGAGATGGTTTTATGAGTATTTATTGTCTGTTAACAACAGCTGCTTTACAATAAAACCTCTAAGTACCCTCTACACAGGCACTTTGAGCGATGTTTTCGTGGAATGAATATGGAATATTGGATAATATTAGCCTCAGATGAGATAAGCTTCTGCTAATGTAAGTAAAACTAGTAGTAGTTAAAATATGTTCCCACATTTACATTCAGATAACCATGCAGATAACATACTCATATGGAAGTAGTTCATTTAGGAAAAGTTCTTGCATTGCCCTCTAACTCAGTGCTGTAGAAATTAGTTATGGATACATGTACAGCCATCTGCTCAATTATACCTGCTGTACCAAGTTTCTTGGCTTTGGGGCACAGAGCAAGCTTGAGCACTGCCAAGACATTCCAGCATCACCTGCCATCTCATCAGTGATTAGTGTACCTAACCCTTATGTCTGATTAGAAGTGTCTGCAGCTGCTTAACACCTGAGACTCAGCTAATCTGAACAAGCCTATTTAGTGCTTGATGCATTAACAGAAGACAGTTTTGAAGTGTTAGTAAAATGTTTGGGGCAGAATGTGAACTTCAAAGACAATGACAGCATTGTTTAAATAAAATCACTCTTTATTGGTCTTTTAAGACCAAACTTTTTTATAAAAACAGTAACAAAATGTTTTACTTTATGGGAAACATAAATTATAAGCAAAAGAAATATATAATGATTTTTTACAACATTTAAATTTAGAAATCAGAGCATGAACATTCAAGGTTGGCAAGAAATACAGAAAATACAGCTGAAATGCTACAAAGAAAATGTATACTTATGGTATTTACAGAGAAGTAACAGCTACAAATGTTTAAAGGCAGTCAATGTGACTGAGAAAAATTATCTACACAGGATCTCCTCATTTAAACTTGATAACAAAAAAACAAGGAAGTCTCAGTTCATGCAAGCTTTGGAAAGTGTGTGTACTAGAAAATACTTTATACATTTGTCTACCTAATATGACTGACAAGTAGCCAGTGTCCTGCAGGCCTACAAATGCATCTTTGTCTGTGGGTAATGCCTTAAAATAAACAGTGCCTTTACAATGAGCATTTCAAAGTACTGGCTCAAGCTTATTTAACTTATTTGGTCCATACTTTAGAGGCAATTATTTTTTGTTTCTGACCACAAAGCCTCTTTAGTTGCAGGTAGTGCTGGCAATGGTGCTAAGACATCAACTCTTTATATGCCTCAACAGATATGTCTAAACATGTAGCAGATCCTTACAGTGGCCTGCACCATATAAAACATGCTGCTTCTTGCAGAGCCACAGGCACATGTATTTCTTCCCAATCTTATCATGTACCGTAGTCCATCTGAACTCAGATTGGGATCTGAGTGTCCACCAATCTTTAATAACATTTTTAGTTCATCAACCATCTGTTCTTACAACCCATCAGAAGACTGGAAGATAGGAATGGCAGAGATGGGTTCAGACGGCTCTATGACTTGTTCTCAATTGCAGCGGGCGCGATCATCATGGTGGTAGTTTTCAGAGGGTAATAACGACCACGCCAGGTCTTCCAGAACACGCCTTGTTTTCTTTGATGCCTTTGCTTTGGTGCAGGGGTCACAAAATACCTCCCATTTAAGTTGGAGCGACCACAGTTGCTAAACCACCAACCACCTGGAAAACAAAAAATAAACATTAGAATGTTGAAGACGTACACAGAAACCTTTCATAGCTCATGGAAAATACAGATATTCTTCATCCAGAACACATCATACCTGACAGGTGTTTGGCACAATTGAGGTCATTCTTCTGGTCATTGTCTTTATCACGGGTGGAGAACGGCACGCCAGACCCTTCAGTAGGCAAAGAGCTCTCCAGGCTCCCACCAGATCTTTCCAGAACATGCAGAGAATAGTTGCTGTCCTCACCATTCAGACGAAAGGAGTAACTGATGCTCTGGATCTCATCTCTCCAGTCAGAAAACTGTACCTTGAGGATGTAGTTGCCAGCTTTGGACACAGAGTAGATCTTCTCCAGACCCAGCCAGAATTCTCCTAAAAATGACATGGCAATTTTTTAGAAAAGTTAACTCAAATGTGTACCCTTGCTCTCTATCTGAAGTTTAGATTATAGAACAAGAGATTTAGACACTTTGTCAATTACATTATTTAAGGGGATTAAGGATCTGGGATTTCCTCTCCAGTCAGGATTAATCTGATCCTATATTCGTAATCTGGCATTCTACATCCCTTTTTAGTGTTTAAAACATGTCTACTTAATCAAAGTGTACCGACAGAAGTGGCTGTGAGCTGAGAGAGTTGAGCCAGTTTGTCACAGGTAAAGCTGAGTCAGTTTTTCCATGTCCTAAAAGAAACTCAAATAACACTGTATTCTTACCATTTAGGTTTCCAAAGCCAGTCTGATACGCCTGCCATAGCTGATCAAAGTCTACAGATCCATCCTGGCGTCTCTGGATGACGGTCCATCCACCCTCTGTGGACAGGAGCACAAAACAAAAGGATTACAGGTTATTCTAAGTCATAAATTTCGGGGGGGAAGGGTTAAAATGTTTAGCCTGTGATTTGACACTAAAGACTCCTTTAGCAATAATTAACTGTTTAGATGTCAAACTGTTCCTTTAAAGTTTGAAAGGTTTTCACCACTTACCGGGGGTCATTTCACAGAAGACCTCAAAGGGCTGGGAGTCAGTCGGCTGGATGGTGTACAACCCGCTTGTGGTTTCACCCCTCAGGAACAACTCATGACAATCATAGGCCACTGCTGTAAAACAAAAACAAAACATATGTTTAACACATCTACATGTCACTTGCCAATCATTTGTATCCAAATAGGGAAGAATGTAACCTCCTCAAGTGTTAATCTCATTGTTTTAATAACAAACTAAATTCTTATCTCTGTCACAGAACCTTGAACCTCTAAGTACCCAGAAACCAACATGTTGCTTTGAATTCCAGGGAAATAGTCCAAATCTTTTAACATGTTGTATTTAAACAAACACTATATTTGTTCAAAATAGAGCATAATGGGTAAATGCTATGCACGTAGTAATATATGTCATTTAGCTTGGTCAGACATAGGACAATATACATGCCATACGGTTTTTCTCTTTCAGAGGAATAATCACCTTGCAAACATTTGCTTAACAAAGAGAGTTTCACATTTCAACAGTGACCTGGATGGAACAATTGAGGGTGTAAACATGACCTTTCCCCCAGTTCCCAAGCAGAGAGACTTCCCTCAGCCGTCTCAGAGTAATATATTACAGAGCCCGGTGGACGTTCCTCCCTGCCCCCGCTACTCAATCCCTGCATGCATGCTTCACATGCACAGCACCTCTCTGCTGACTTCACAATGCATGCACAGCGAGTGATGCAGGAATGCTGTGGCTGCAGCTGCTATTTGATACGCAGCTAAACAGCCTCAGGAGTTATAGCGGAAGCAGCGACTGGAAAAACCTTAGTTTTGATGTCTGTGCTATTGATCCTAATAAAGAAGTTATTATAATAGTTAAAAATAGTATTAACTGTTTTTTAATTGTAGGGTAGGATTAGCTAGAAGTATGTGGTATTACTTGTTTTAAAACTCCTAAAACTACTAAATAATGGCACACATTTCAGTCAAATCAAAAGCATATGGAATCTAGTAAGTGTTTGTGGTCTTTTCCATCCCGGCACACTTCTCAATAAGAGGGGTGTCTGAGCAGATGAGTAGAGGACGGGGGGTTGAAGGGGGATAGTCTGTCTTTGACAGATTTAGGGTAAAGGTTGCACTTTTTTTAAAGGGAAACGATGCGTTTTATAGGACTGCTCTCCAAACAGCAGGGAAAGTCTGTACAAAGTTCACAGTCCAAAAATATGCACTCTTTATGTTTTTTTAACTGGATAAGAGCCAAGAAAACTAACCTAAGGTACAGGATATCTGAAAAAAATGTTATTGGCCAGATTTACATTATATTACAATTATGCAGTTGGCAGATGCTTTCATCCCAAGCAATTTATAGTGCGTTCAAGCTATACGTTTGATTAGTATGTGTGTTCCCAGTGAATCAAACCCACAACCTTTTGCCCTGCTAATGCAATGCTCTACCATTTGAGCTACAGAAATATTTTAATCAAATCCCTGTGTTTGAGTCTTCTTGTGACCCTGATTTAACACTGTCTGAGACTGACGAACTCTCACACAATTGGAACAAGACCAGGGAAACTGTTTATTTGAAAGCATTCTTTCAAGCCCACTGATGTCAGAACTCAGCATCACAGGCTTTATTGTGTTAGTCAGGATCACTACTCTGTTCCCTCATTCCATGTGTTTTAGTCAGCCTCAACTTTCACCTACATTGAGACAACCAGTGCTTGAAAATGGATTTAAAATACTTGAAAATGTCAGGGTCGGTTTTGGACAATAATCAAAGTGTTTAAGACACAGAGAAGCAAATTTCGCCAGGCTCCTTCTCCTTTTTTGTAAGTGTGTGTTGCACTTTCCTCTAATTGAAACATGTTCAACCTCCATTATGTCTCATAAACAGCTCATAATATTGAAGGAGCGAAACAAGTCCCTGCATGCTTTAGCTATGGCTTTCTTTTGCACAACAGCCTCTTGTATATTTTGTCAGTACAGCTGCAATTATTAATGGCTGCAAGCCACATCATCCATCATTAAGATCCTACCATTACATTGTAAAGATGTTTTATAACAACAGACTGACTTACCAACAGGTGAGTCTCGCTGTTCAGAGCTCGTGTTTGAGTGAATGTCATCCTCCCTCCGTCTAAGAGAAGATCGCTCATTCTTCAGTTTAATCTGCATATCACATGAAACATGTTATTAATGATACACGAAATATTACAGTGCTTCATTATTATATAACTTTATTAATAACACTAAGGCAACACTACTAATAATAAACGCAATAATGACATGGCAAGTCTTCGTATATTTGCATTATTTTGCTGTTATTATTTTGTTCGTGTTTTTACCTGGTTTTGGAGGGTTCGAATGCGAATATTTTGCTTATCCAGTTTCTCTTGCTGCTGCTTGATGCGTTCAACAAGCTCGCCAATGCGCTTATTCTGCGCCTCCAGCATTCGCTGTGGGATCAGAAATAGTTTGCAATTAGTCAAAACAAGAATGAAGACTTAAGACCACCAGCCAACCGAAATAAATCATGTAGTCTCTAGCATTAATAATATTATTTTCAGTTTAACTGGTTCTGTATAATCTTTTGCATGTACACAGGCTTTCTTCATTATGTAACAATTGCGTGAACTTGCGACGTTCGCGCATACCAGAAAGCACTGAAAACGTGTGCATGTGTTTTGAAAACTGTTTCTGAACAAGCTGTGTTTTCCTGAACCAAGGTGCATCAAGGGACGAGCTTAAATAGACTTAAAAAGGACTTGCCAGGTAATGGATTTGTGATTTTTCTTTGTCTGGTTTGAGTAGCTGCTGCACCGCACGTACAGCACGGCTTTGACTCAGTGCCCTGAAGCCTCGATCACGCCCACACGCGTGTCTGTTATATTCTGCTGCTCTGTTCTGCGCTCTATAAGTTATAGCCTGATTATGAAAGTACTCAAACTATTGTGGTCCTTTAAGTTTAGTTAATTTAAGAATTTAGAATAAGTCCTTAAATGCATGCAAGTGCAAGACAAACAAACTTTAACATTTTTAAACCTAATGTTAAACATGGTTAAAGACAGACAGAACTCTGTGGGTAAAACATACACAGCCCTTTTACTTTAAGTATTCACTGACATGTGGTTTTCCAAATACCTGAATGTTCCGGGCATCACTGCTGTTGCCGTTGTTAGCTTCCAGACCCTCTCCTTGCATCATGCCGTCTACTTTTTCCTCCAGCTTATTCATTCTCTCATGGTCCTTCTGTCTCTCTCTGAGCAGTTTGTCCATTTTCTCCTGCAGATCTGTGGACATGTTTAGGACCAAACTCTCACGATCTTCTAAGTTCTGCACTTTGGCTTTGAGTGCTTCGCTGTCTTCCAACAGTCTCTGGGTTAGCTTGCCAAGCTCAGATACAGTTACATTAAAGACTTTCATCTTGATTGTGATGTCCCTCATCTGGCCTTTGGTCTTGTCCACATGCTCCTTCAGACCCTGACCTAGCTGCAGCAATCCATGTGCAAGCACATTTACATCATCCCAAGCTGCATACTGAATTTTTTTCTCTTTACCAGCAGCTCCTCTTTTCTCCAATGGAAAGCATGTTCCAGAGCTTGCCAAGACTGTAATGCACAGCAGATTTGCTAGCGGTACCTTCATCTTGCTCGTTTAGTATCTGTGGTTTTCTGGTTGTCCTAACTCGTAGTGGTTACCAGTTAGCTGTCGCAGTATTCTCAAGAACACAGGCTCATGTTGTTGAAAGGCTAACTCGTTTTTATATGCTTGCTGAGCTGTCTAGCAGATTGTGATTGGTTGGCCATCTGGAGGGAGTGTGTGAGTCTACTCAGATTTCAGTCTCCTCCTCATTAACCATATTTGCTGCAAATATGGACCATGATGTAAGAATGGACCTAGTTACAACAAGACCCTGTTGATATTTCAGTATTTTTATAGTAGAAAATAAAGGTTTAGCTGGCAAAGCATTGCAATGAATTTTAAGTCATTTAATTCATTTGAATGTAATTACTTTTTCTGTACTAATTGTCAATAATTAGCACCATTTTCATGTTTATTTAATTAAGCCTGAGTTTCATTATTTTACACAACAAACAGTATAATGAGGTATGCTGTAAATACGAAGTCCTTTAGGATTTGTATATTCTAATGTGAAGTTTTCATTTCAGTTTGGCACATCCTTTATTCATTTCCAAATAAAACATTAACAGAATATACATTATGTCTATATAAAAAATACAATGTCCAGCTGCTCTGAATAGACGTTAGGGATTTCCTGGTGTGAAGTCACAGAGGTGAAGAGGCATTGTGTGGAGGGACGAGAGGAACGTGCTGTGGCTGAGTACCGTGGTCTGAGGTGCACTGTGAGCACAGAGCAGTGTGAGAATTAGGGGAAAGTTCATGCTCACAAAAAAACAGCATTAAGGGAGGTTTCCAAAAACTAGACTCAACTGTCGCTAAGGATCACTCAGGCGATGGCTGAAAATGTGCCTTGCCTATTGAAAAACAACACTCCTATGTTTTCAGTTGTTTTGTCTTGTGATAACAAAGGATTAGGTGTTTACTTCAGCTGAATGAAATCAAAGTACAAGTGTTACTGAGTTTATATCTAAGCAATTGGGAGCTGTTCTGTTTTTTTATTTGTTTTTCAGCAAAATGTCAAAACAGGATTTGTAAGTGGAGCAGGAGCCAAGACTGCTAATGTGGAAACTGAAGCCAGTTACAGGTGGAATTACATGTCTAATGTAACAGACCTCAGGCCTGTGGACATTTAATACGTAATTGATTAATTAATATTGTACAAATAGATACCTTATAGAGATTTGTGTCAGCTGGTCATATAATTTGATTTAGTCCTTTTTGCTAGATTTTTAATAATAACCCATCATTAATGTAGCACCATTCTTGTTTATTTTAGTCTGCCTTTGGTTAGCGCAGGCATTAGAACCAATGAGCTTGTTTGCATATTTTTGATGACAGCCACTGGTATACCAGTTTTAGATTAAGAAATGATCAACATATCTTCTTAGTGACTAGTCAGAACATTAGTCCATTATTATGGTATCTGAATGGCTGTGCAGTTTTCTTAGCTGTCTTTTCACATGCTGAGTAGCTCTATGGGTAAAGAATATTCGATGTCTGCTATTTCTACAAGTTTCCCAGAAACAATGCTGACAACAGTTAGTAATCCACTACAATCGTGCTGCCAGAACCATGAGAATAGCTGCACTTCCAGCTTCCAGCTTAGATGTCACTCCCAGCACAATGACCTTTTACCCACATTCTCAACATCTGCATCACAGCAGAAAATCCAGATTTGTGTAAGAGGCATTACAGGTGTTATAGCTATGAACGTATGAGGAAATGTTCCCAACATTATAGTCAGGGTGTAAAAAATCCTTTACTTTCTTATTTAATGGGGTTTCAATTTAATTGCCTCTTGAGGTTGACTCGTGCCTCTTCAGGTTGACTCACTTGTTGTATTCCGCACTTGTAAGTCGCTTTGGATAAAAGCATCTGCTAAACGAATAAATGTAAATGTAAATTACGCCTTCCACAGCATTTTTACATTTTAATGGTTTGTCAGTGCAGGAAAAAATGAGCCAAGGATCACAGATTTTATTGCTGTTTATATGGTTGGGCAGATGGTGCAGCTTTGTACATTAATAGGGTTAAATATGAAAACATATTTGATGCAACCATGTTTTATGCAACCATTCTACAGAATCGCTTATATAAGTCAAATTAATGACAGTACAGTATATTTGCAAAATGAGATCTAAATACTGCCTGTCAGTTATCGCTAGTATTAAAATAAATGCTTCTAACTAAATGATTACTCTGTTTTGGGTGGTGGCATCATAACAGTGGCCACCCATCTATACATTGTACCTATGACTTAACTTCTTTTGTTGTTCAGATCACATATTCAGTGGCAAATAAGCATACTGTTGTTGTTTGCTATTTGACTTGCTAAAAGGTTGCAAAAAGACCCTAAAAAGAACATTTCTAGATTATTATTATCTAGAATAGTATTATTTAGTTCCCATAAAATAACCAAACTGGATCCAAATACTAAAGGCTGATGTTAAAGGCTATGTGTGAAACCACATCTGACCTAAACAACAGCAGTGTATCTGTGACACCTGTTTAATTGGAAGGAAATATTGAAAGATCTAAGATAAAAGATCATCCAGGCTTCTTATGAAATAGAAGTTTACAGTTGTTTATATAGTTGATAACAACTTACCTGATAACAATTCACAACAATTAAAGATAGTTGTTAATGAGAATGAACCGTATTTGCTTAGAACTGAACTCAAATACTTCAGAACAATTTGTTCTAACTGCGTTGTACATTGAAACACATTTGGGCATGTGTTCAGTCATGTACGTGCTTGAAAGGAGAGACTCTGGGGCCAGGCTGGTCATAATGAATGTTCTCCTGCCTCCTTGTGGCCAAATGTAAAGGTTATCCTCCCCCAACCCAAATCTTACAGATAACATTATAGCCTTCATCACCTCATCATCCTCAATACTTCCACTGATGTACTGGAAAATACAAAAATACAACTCATATTCTCTCTGGTGAGAACCCATATGGGGTGAAAACAGCCTGCAGTGGATCCCAATAATGACATTGTTTCTGTATGACGTTGTCTTTTTTTTTATGGGACTACTGTTTTGGTTTTCCAGTTTTTCCAGAGTTCGTCTCTGATGTGAGACTTGGCATACTGAAACACACACTTTATCAATTTGACGTTGTGCCTTTAAAACAACCTTATTGATTTTATTATTGATTTCAACAACCTAACTTGTACATTTATATAGTTTAATCCAAAATGTAAATAAATATATTTCAGGAGTGTGCTGTAGAACAAGGTGCAGAGCCGCACCTTGATCTCTGTTTGTAAGACCATAAGTTTTTGGGTTTTCTTGCATGCACATTTGCATTGTGGTTCAATAATGTTAGGATCCACCTTTGACATTCAGAACAACTGAGAGCCTCTTATACAACTGTCATGAAAGGCTGCAAGCACTCACTGTTCAAGGCAACACTTTTTTAACTGTATGTAAACTTTTCTTGATCATTTTCTTGAACATGATCATGTATGTAAACATTTCTTAACAGGATCATTATGTAAATTCAGTGCCTTCTTCAGACTGTCTGCTGTGAGCTGTTTCTAATGAGGTACTACTGGAGTCTCAATCGACAAGATTAATTGGCAGAGAACAGCAGCTTGGCACCAGTGTACAGGATTTAAAATGACACTCCAATATGACAAATTGCAACAGCTGTTGCTTTTTCACATTCTGGACTCATGTGTTAGTCATGCATTAGATATTTCCTGTGCCCTTTCAGTGGTGATGCATGGTGTTATTTTAGGTGTGTAATATTTTAGTTGTTTTTGGTAGAGATTTGAGCTCAATCTAACTGATAATGCAGTTACTTTTCTAACAGATTTCCCATGCACGCTCATTAGTGACAAAAGCAGGCACAGTGCATAGCTGACTCTGCTGGTATAAATCACCTGGGGCTGGAACAAGTACATCATTTGCAAACTTTACAGATGTGTACATGTCTTAACTGTTGTTATCTATAGCTATATGCATTTTCACTTGTGGGCTGTAAACTTATGGACAACAGACTCTTAAAATGTAGCCTTGCCATATTGTTGATTTTTGACAGCACGGCCCTTATCTTTTGTAAGATTTTAACAATATTTAAAGGAACTTATCTTTGGCATTTCAAAAAAATTTGCCATTAAAAAATGTCATGCAGACCTGAAATTGTTGCTAATACATGGCAGAACACCCATGTAAACAACGTGTAAGATTTCTTTTAGAGTATCACTTCCTTATAAGAATAAACCATATTCAATTTCCTGAGACATGCTCCTCTCAAGAGTTGGGTCCTCACACAACCAGTTTCAACCGGTTGTTTTGAATGATATGGTTTGTGCTTAACATGGATATCAGGAAAGAGAAACTGGCTAGCCAACACAAAAAGGTTCTTAAAACATGTATAATGTGAATTATATTAAAATCATAGAAATATTATAAAACATTTACTTTTCAATGCAGTGTAAGGAAAGATTACTTCTGCAAATCTTATATATTTTAAAACAACGACTCACTTCATGTTCATACTCACTTTTAAGTAACTAGCCGGCTTCTGACAGGAGTGCTCAGTCTGGAAGATTCATGCATAGATGTTTTATTGTAAAACTGATTTTTCTTGCAGATTCAGCCCTTGATACTCCACCAGGTCAAATCAGGTCATAGCCCACCATGTAACTTTTCCATCAGTAAAGTTCAGATGGATTCCAATATGTTATAAAAAAAACACTTTCTAAACTGGGACCTTTTAACTTTTGGAACATCTGGTGTAAACAAACCCATTGCTTTTAAAAATAAGCAACATTAGGGGACTGTTAACCTTTCATTCTCTAAAGATTCTTATTCAAACAGAAAGCTACGATTGTGCGGACAGTGCATTCTTCCATGATCTGCAAAGACGATATGCTGCATGTCTATACATATTCCAGAGGTGGAGAAATGTCTGAATGAAACTGCAAGAGAGGGAAACTTGTCTCATTCCTAGTATTGACATGGGATGTATAGAAAACCTTATATCCTCACATATACAATATATAGTGGCCAAACCTTTAGCTTAGCATGTTATCTATTTAGCTTAGCAAGTCATCTACTGAGGTATGAACCCTTAGTAGATGACTTAGCTACTTTTGTTATACTAACATGCACTGTAGACACACTACGTCTCTGATGGTTGAACTAGAGAGACCATTTGATACATTTGCAGACACTTTTAAAAGCTAGATTTTACATAAGCACATAATTACTAGAAATTATGTGCTAGAAAAGAGGCCAATGCTTGGTCACCTGAAGCAATAATAGCACAATAACAATGAAGTCTAGATTGCAGACTTATCTTCCACAGATAAAGCCAGCATAGTCAACTATGTTTTTTCTTCTAAGGCCATGTATTGTCTAATCAGTCTTGTTTGTGATCTGTGGTTTTAGGCGGATCACCATAATCAGAACTGCCCTTGAACCTTTGCCCTGTTTCACTTTTGCTTGAAAACACACTCAAGGGCTCACTGAAACAAAATAAGAACAAGAACCAAGAACAAAAACTGTGTATTTGGTTATGATTAAAATAATAATTAAAAAACACTTAAATTAGGCATTGCATATATTTAGATGAGACTGTAAACATGTTAACATATGTAACATACTTGTAAAAGCCTTGAAAGATCAGGGCCTAGTGGATATTAGGACCACCACTCCACAAGTCTTACAGTAACCTTTGTGCAAATAAAACATTGTCCTTGAGGCCTGAACAGGTCAAAATACCATAATAATAATACCAAAAATACCATATATGCATATATTAACACTTGTCAGTTGAAGCAGGAGCAGTAAATTAGAGTATTATCCTCTAGTATGGCACCATCACCATTCACAGACTGCAGAGTGAACCGGAGATGAGTCAGTCCTCTCTCTCTGCTCTTTGACTCAAGTGAAACTCAATGCTGCAGTGGCTCAGTTCAGTTATTTAGTGAATGCAAAGCTGCAGACACAGCTGCCCTATTTATAATGAACAAAGGTTACACGTCTGTGATGTAACAGTTTACAGTCGATTCAAACATTGACAGATGATTTAAAAGAAAGCACAAAATAATAATAATTTAACTGGAGTCCACTGGAGAGTCCATTTACTCCATGGCTGAAAAACCCCACTTCATAATCCTATTTAATAAATAAAACACTACAATAGATCTTTTTATAAATGCCTGTCAATATAACTAAAGGACATGAAATACTATTCTGTATCCATGCTGGGTTTTGTTTGTACTTTTGTTCTGTTATTGCACAGCTCAAGAATGTTTACCACAGGCGATAACCCTGGTAGGTTTGTCCGACAGTCACCCCTGTTTCTTTCCCTGGGAGAAAGACGAGAACTCAGGAACATTAAGACAGGCGGGGGTAAATTTCTATCTGGGTAAACATGAATGCTATGCCCTAAACTTATCTGCTTTGAAGGCACGTCATAAATAGAACACAGAACATCATAAAAATCAATTCTTGCATTTTCTTGTTGGAAGCAGTTCAACAGGAACTTTTATTCCTGTTGTTTGGCTTTTGTTGGTGTGGTATGACATTGATTTTTAGAGTAATAGTCAGTAGGCAGTAGGCTTATTTTGCTGAAGAAGAGTAATCTGAACTGTTCTTTGATTAAGACTATGTCAGTTTTCAGAAACATGCCATTTTCCAAAACATTGATAGAATATAGGGTTTTGCACTGTGTGAACTTTACATTTTAATGTATTGTGATCTTAAAATAATATTTGTGTTCAAATGGGCAACATGCTTAAATGTAAAATTTAAATTGCAACTAATCCACAATGAAGCCAAACAGAATTTTAACAATACTGCTGTACTAAAAAAAACTCAGGTTGGTTTTAAATAATCTAGTGCTTTAGCCAAGTTAACATTTTCTCCTAAAAGCTTTTAGAATAACATACACATTTCTTTTATATTTCAGTATTAAAATGTTTACTTTCACCTCTTTTGAAAGTTTTTTTAAATAAAGTTCTAGCAGCACAGTTTTTTTTGAAGGTGAACGCTTCAAAGTCAGCCAGAGCTGTACTTCTGACTGATGTCCAACCCACAAAAGAAGTTTTATTAAAGGACAGCAGGAGGTGTAGAGAAAACTGTAATCAACACAAAACATGAACCTCTGACCTAAACATCTGCAATCAAAAGCAGATTAGCCCAATTCTTCTGGTCTCTACACAGCAACTGCATAATTTACCTTTTTTATAATAGCCCCCCCTTGTGGACATCGTATGACAAATGATTCAAAAAGACAAATGGAGACCATTTTATTGACAAAAAAACATTTTTATTTCAGACTATGCACGTGATGTTGTACTGGCATCTGTAGAGCTGGTGTATGTGCTCTATGAGTACTGGTTTGGCCACTGCAGGTCTCACACACTGCTGAGGGAAACAGACAAAATAGTTAGAATGTGTATCATACATTACTAACAGAAAACTGCAACAGGACAATCAAAATCATTACTCCATGTAATTGAATTACATTTAAATATGATGGATAACAAGAGAATGCTTTTGTAAGAGACTTAAAGAAAGCTTAAAGAAAATTCTAATATTTGGACTTTAGTCATACACATTACAAATTAAAAGTTCTTCCTTCCCAAACATTTCTGCATTTACTATGCATTTTACAAATAAGCATACTACTAGATTAGAAAATGTCTTTAACCATTACAGAAAGCGTCCAACATCAATCTTTCAAAATGTATAACCACTGCGTTGAATTCAGTTTAATGCTTACTGATCTAGCGAAGCCTTCTTGCTTCTCTTTCAGACTCCAGTAGTGTCAGGACATCACCCTCTCTGACTGGGCCCTTCACGTTCCTGATGATGGATCTGTTGCTGTCATCCATGAACTCAACTCGTACCTGTGAAAACACAACATCTGTGAATCCTAATATCGAGTAATACTGCTACAAACTCCGATATTTCTCCCCCAACAAAATACGTTCTCTCTTATCAAGTCACGTTGGAATACAATGTATGTACGTTACAAAAACGAAAGCAACTACTTCACTAAAAAAAATTAGAAATTAATTACTTTGTATCTTATTGCAATTAATATATAAAGTCTGTACTGAACAGAACGGTTCCACGTGAAAACGGGCATGAGAAGCTCACTCCGGGTACACACCTGGGTACACTGTCCCTGGGAGCCGGTTCTTCCCAGCACCTTTGTAACCTGTAACAATAACTTATATAATACATATTGATACATATACATTATGATGTGTATTTGTACTTGATGCGTGCTGCTCGCCTTCGTACTCCTGGATAGCAGGATGCTAATGCTAACTACAGGCCTAACGATAGGTACCTCTAGACATGAGTGCGTTACGTAAAACGTTTAAATCTACTAAAAACCGTATCCTGCGACAAGTACATACATTTATATGATATATTTCAAATGACAATATTCAATAAATTAAATTTTTCATACTCTTGCGAGCTTGATAGGCTGCACGCGGCTGGCATCCATGATTTGGGCTTCGTTCGGAAAGGAAGTCACGTGGTCTCCACTGAATTTATATACCCACAATAAAATCTCTTTTTTTCCAATTTATCGGGTTTTATCACACGTTACATTTTTAAATCACTTTTGAAAATGTAATTGTATTAACATCTTTACTTTAAATGAATAACAAAATATGATTACCGTTACAACAAACTTGCTTCCGGTTCCGGGCTGACGAGGGAAACTTCTGGTCTATGTGGAGATTTATATATACAATGATTTCACGAGCCTTTTGGCCCCTGAAAACTTTGTAATTTCCAAAAACTTTAAAGATTAAGTTGGCCATACCAAAAGAGTTGCAAATACAAGAAAACAATAAGAGATTATATAATATGCACATTAATAACATATTAAGATATGTTTTAATTTTATCATTAATCTTTTCTTCTCAAAGACATTTTCCTACTTTTTCAACCTTTCGTAAGTGAAAAACTGTGCCATTTAAATGTAATGAAATTGCCTAGTGTGGCCTAAAATGATGCTTAAAAAGAAAATGTGTATAGAAAATAAGTGTATGTTTTTAAAACGTACTTAGCATTCCTAAGGTAAGCAGACACCCCTAAACCACAGTGGATCTAGAATCCAGAATAGAAATTTATACCTGCAACCATTCTGTCAATCAGAAACAAAATTTTAATTTTGAAATTAAGTCAAAATTGTACAAAATGATCTACTGTAAAGTTTTCTGAAAGTTCTTTCTGCATATGTGAATGAAACATGGGTTTATTTGCATAAATATCCATGGTCAAATGGGTATAATAGTATGTAGAGATGATGTGAAAGTAGAGGGAAGTAAGCAAAACAAGATAAAAAAATTACAGGATTAAAGGATTTTCATATTGGATTTTGCAAATTGTTCAGACTGAACACAAGATTGAATTCATGTGTTGTTTAAAAGCAACATAAATTGAAATAAGCAGTGATTATTTAATAATCTTATAGCATCCCTGCAACTGCTGTTTATCCTCTGCCATTCCTCTTCTAAGGGCTCAATCGTTAAATCACAACACTAATCCTCATGACTGTATTTTTAACTCTGCCGGGGACAGAAAAAAAGCAATGGGATTACGGCATCAGTGAGGTGGGGCAAAAATCCTCCTGATCTTCAGTTGAGCTGAAACAAATACAGTTGCATTTTCTTTCCGTCATTTTAGCTATATTGTGAATTCTAAAAAACTAGCAGCTGTGGAAAATGTTTTCTTGGTCTGTCTGGAAATTTTTCTTGAAGGAATGTGGCATGTTTACACTAGGAATGTAGAATCTACCTTTTTTCCTGGTTTTTAATTCTTGGAGCTACATTTATTTTTCTACTCTTTTTGCATACTCTCTCTCTTTTAAAAGTCATTGTAATAATGGATCAACCAAGAAGACATCTTAAAAAACTGAAAAAGAGGCGGTCAAGTCTTTTTGTGAGTGTCAAACTTAATGCAAGTTTTTCACAGAGCATAGAAGAGGAGAAAAGTGCCTTTCCTTTTTCACAAGACAGCTCTGTGAAAGCTTGGACATCAATGGACAATCTTAAAACTCCATCACCTCAAACAAAGAAGAAAAGGGATCATAACAAGAAGAAAAGCAATGAGAACGAAGCAGCCAAATTTCCACATCGTCATTCAACTGTGATCAATGTTAATGTAGGTGGAAAACTCTTCATTATTCCTAAGCACCTGGCTATCAAATACCCTAGAACAAGAATAGGCTCCTTAGCCCTATGTAAAGATCCTGCCAGGCAACTAACACTCTGTGATGACTACTGTGTGCTTACTAATGAGTTTTTTTTTGACCGAGATCCTACTTTCTTTCATTACATATTCCACTTCTATCGCAGCAATGTACTATGGGTAATGGAGAGTCTGTGTCCCATCAATTTCGAGGAGGAGATGGAATTTTGGGGCCTACATTTAAGGGACACTCCTCGCTGCTGCCGCATTCTCTATGAGGAGAAAGTAGATGAGATTAAAGATCAACTAAAAGTGAACAGGGAGCTTATGGCCGAAATCGAACCTGTGCACAATGAGGGGGGTTTCCAGACCATGTTTTTGGGTAACTTTCGGAAGACATTGTGGGACCTGATGGAAAACCCATACTCTTCAATATCTGCTAAAGCCTTTGCTGTGTTCTCCAGCCTCTTCGTCCTCATCTCTATTGTAGCCATGACTCTAAATACTGTGAGTGAATTAAAATATTATAAGATTTATGGAAGAACCTATATGGAGTGTGTTGAGATCACCTCAATTCTCTTTTTCACCTTTGAGTATTTCCTTCGCCTGCTGACAACTTGTGATGTCAAGCATTTTCTGAGGAGTGCACTCAATTTTGTAGACTTGGTGGCTGTCATGCCTTATTTTATCCAGCTGATATTTGAGACCTTTGCTGACCAGGAAGATCTCAGCGTCCAAGATGAATTGAAGGCAATGGCGAGAGTTAGCAAAGTTAGCAAAGTGCTGAAAGTTGTCAAACTCATGCGAATCTTTCGCATTCTGAAACTAGCAAGACATTCAACAGGTATGCGGGCATTTGGCTTTACTCTTCGGCAGTGCTTCGAACAGGTCTGCTGCCTGTTTCTGTTTATTATCATGGGCATCTTCACATTCTCTGCCCTGATGCACTCAGTTGAGCAGGATGTTGCAGGAACCCCCTTCAGTAGCATACCAGATGCCTGGTGGTGGGCAGCGGTGAGTAGGCCACAAATTCTCTCAAAATATTCATCAAAATGAGCAGAATTGCATAATGCAAATATCTCAAAATAGAAAACAGTTATGTTCTTGCATCAGCCTAAAGCTCAGGCATCTGCTTTTTTATTTTTAGGATTTTGTTTCTTTTTTCTTTTTTCCTGTGTTTGCTTTCTAAGTATAATTATCACTGGACAGCCTGTGTGTGCTTGTTTTTTTTTTGTTATCATTATTATCATTTGATTTAGCTGGCTTCTGTATTGTCCTTTACTTTTTGGAACGTTAGACCTTATCCTCTGGCAGCTAGAAAATACCTAGTAATGCAGCTCAATTGGAGGCATCCATACTAATTGGAAAAGTTAGGTTAATTCAGAACTTCCTGAAGGCTTACTAAATCTACAAAGATGGCAGCCTTGTCTAAGATCACTTTTTTTGTTGTTAAATCACAGTGTTTATCAGCAGTATAACAATGAACATAGTTTTAACAAGATCTTTCAACACTGTTAACAGGTGAGTATCTCCACTGTGGGCTATGGAGATGTGGTGCCAATATCCTACTCTGGGCGAGTCGTGGCCTTTGGGTGCATATCTTTTGGAATTATTCTGAATGGAATGCCAATTTCCATCCTGTTCAACAAATTTTCTGACTATTATGCCAAGCTGAAGGCTCAGGAATGCACTAACACTAAAGTCCAACGCAGCCTGAACCTCAAGAAGAGACTGCAGAGAAAATTTGAAAGCTGCTTTGAACTTGCAGTAGAGGATTCTGATGAGGACAGCAGACATCACATTGGCCAGTGTCAACATTGAATGTCCTTGTTATCCAGCCTGCCTTCGCTGCCCTTGAACAGAGAGTTCAGGTTCCCGGCCTGCCTTGAATTAAATAGGGATTTAAGAGATGGGGTAACGCCAGGTTAAAGCAAGTTAAGTGATTAACTTTAAGATGGCTTACTAATGACATGCTGTAAAGAATCTGTGATGAGAATCTTAAATCTTTAAAAAGATTTAAAGCTTTGTTTGGAATATATTGAATAAAATGTCATTAGATCACAGATGTTTCAACTTTAACTGAGAAACCAGAAGTGTTACAAAGTGTTACAAAGAGTGGGATTCACCATTTGGCTCACCAACATGGATGAAAGATTTTTATCAGTTTTCTTCCTCATTACAGCAAATGATTTCCCGAGGATAAAGTGACACTTATGTGGCCTTCAGACACCATGGGTGTATATGAGCGTGTTGCTATCACATAGTTTCCATTTTATGTGTAGTGCAATTGGATATAATTGCACCTTTTCAGAGTAGCTAAACTCAGATTTAGACTATTTTTAGTCTGGGTTAGACATTAAAAGATCTGAGAGGAAAAGTTCGTCTCTCGTTTTTGTAATCTGCCATTTGATTGTTGTTTATAAAACAGTAAGTCAGACTCATACAATTATAAAAATCTTCTCAAAATCACTTCTCTCTCACTTTTTGAAGTATTAATCTGTATGCTACCAGCAATATATCACAATACCACTGCATTATCATGTGGAATTTCTAGTGTATTCTATTGTAAAACTTTTAAATAATAGATGAATGCCCTTTGTTCTGTATTATATAATGCCATATTTCTGCAACCTCTATATAATGGCAAAATAATAAAAAATACATGGATATGAAAATGATTTTTTTTAGGGTCATAAAATGATAACTAGTACACAGTATGTATATTGATACATAAATAATTCTGTATAAACATTAACAGAGAACATAAGGCTATATGAGACCACGTGTAGTCTCATATAGCCAGTGACAATTTTTATATTTAACCCATGCAAAATTTGACTCAGATGAGTTCTAAGGCTTAGTCTAAATGCTTTGTTTATACTGTGTTCCAAGTTTTCCCATGAAGGTCTTAATTTTTCATCTTTTCACAGAACAACCTAAGCACTAAGCGAGCAAGTCAGCTACCGCCAGTAAGGAGTCAAGCAACTGACTTAAAGTCTAATAGGATTTAAGGATCAAGAAGACCCGTGATGCCAGTGTTTTGAGTTAAATGTTCAACATCAATTAAGGGAATGTAAAGACAGGATCCCTTGATAGTTGTGTGTTAATAGCCTTTGAAAAGGTCATTCTCATGTCAGGAATTACTGCATAACGGTCAATTATGGGATCATTCAGTGAACTCAAACAACATGGGAATAACTAATGTGCTTATTTGGGGAGCTAAAGATTTAGTACAATTAGACATTAGATGTTCCCCGTTTTTGTTATTTGGACAGTGTTGCAACAGCAATGAAAAACATCCCCCAGCTGGGTGGAATGAAACCCGCTAAACTAAAATCTGCTGGCTTATATTCTTAAAAAATAACAAGTTATTTTGATTAGTTATAATGATTCAACAAATCATCAAATACGATATGAATCATCAGATATATCAAATTAAAGTTATAATTCAGCCATGTTATTTTGCAAATCATTATTGAAAAAAATATGTGACAATAAAAAAAATCTGACAGTAATGGTAAGGTGATCTTTGATTGACCTTTTTTTACGTGCTAATTAGGAAAATATGAAACTTTTTTCCCTGAAACCAGCCAATATTTCATATCATAGCTGCCACATTTTTATTTTATCTGAAGTAAGTTCCAGCCTTGAAGATCAGGACATGATTTTCTTGATTCAAGGCCAAATAGATTCTTCTACTACCATGCATACCAAAAGACAGACTAGGATGGGAGTATAAAAACCCCAACATTTTTCCCAACATGTAGCCTGCATTACTTGAACACAGTTGACTATTGACAACAAACAAATTTGCTATTTTCATCAACCCAAGAAACACCATGAACATTAAATGGTTTGCATCTTTAGCCTTTTTAATTGTCTTTGAAAGTTCCAAGACAGAGAGCCAAGATGTGCGAGTGAAGCTCTGTGGTCGTGAGTTCATTCGAATGGTGGTCACATCATGCGGGAGCTCTCGACTTAAACGAAACACGCCTGATTCTGACCCTCTGTACACCAAATCCCATAGTAGGCTTGCCTTCTTCAGCATTCATATGGTCACAGTTAAATTTATATATATATATTTTCTTTTATTCTGTGTAAAGTAAAGCTTGCCTCCCTCTTATTATGATACACTGTCTGTCTTTTTTAGGAAGTCTTCAAAATTGGTTCAGCAGAAATCTCTTGGCATATGAGAAATGGACTCCAACCAGTGAAGAAGAAGCGAGGAAAGAGTTTGACTCCCAGGAAAGTGTGACAGAGGATCCAGCCCCCCACCAGCACATAAGCCCACCAGCAGGTGTTCTGGTTGACTCCACCACTGTGCTGGATCTCAGCATGTCCTCCAGAACCCGGCGTGATGCTGGGCCAGCGGGCGTGTGTTGCAGTTCAGGATGCACTATGAGTGAACTGATTCAGTACTGCTAAGCTCATCCTTTTCTTTTAAGACAGGTGTAGAGCTCAGTGATCCTCTGCACTGAAGGATCTCTGAGACTGTGGTACATTGAAACTGCAATCTGTAACTTTTTTAAAAAATGAACAAAAATCTGTTATTGAGCAAGTGCATATCAGAGCAGTGTATAACACAATCTCCTTACCTAACCCTGATTTGAAATGGTAAGTTTATAGTAATGATTTATAGTTTGAGCAGTAGGGTCCAGTTTTTTGGGAAATGTCTATATGTAAACAGAAAGAAGAACATCCAGCTACTATATTACATGTCTGGGTACTGTAGATGGTGCAGCATTTATAGCTTTATTTTACAACAGTTGTTTAGAATTAAAACTCGTCATCCACGATACGAAAGTAACTTTGCAAGTACCCTGCAATTTTATGTTTCAAACAGAGATAGCAGTAGAGGCAAAAGTTACGGATTGCAGCATTATGATTTATTAAAAATTTTATCTAAGCTACCTTAGGTGTGTCACTGTTGCACAAATACTAGATGTATGTTAACACAGAACACATGTATGAAGTTGTAATTAGAAGAGTGTGGTTTAACAGAGCATCCACAGTATAGTAATACTGTTGAGATTTTATAGACTTTGGATTGACAGATGACACTGACAGGGACCATTGTGCAATGAATAGAAAAGAGTCAAGGAAAGCTAATCTAATATCTAATCTTTGGATTCCAATATGATCTTTTAGATTTGGAAAACTGAGATGATGACCTAACTTGCTGTAGATTTGGTCAACTGAGCTGATGCTTTTAAAATGTAGATATTATTTGATCACTATGAAATACAAGTGAACTTGTGCCTCATAATGTTCTCCTTGTCACGTAATGCTACAAACACACCACTAGAGGGAGCACCACAAACATTAAAACTACTAGATGTTGTTACTCCAACAAACACTTTGTAAGGCATGGTTCCAAAAATGTTTTTGTTACGCTGGTTGAAAGTCTATTCATATCCTTATACAATCAATGAGTAAAGTCGTAAATATAGTAAGTAAATATATTTATGTAAATATGTATCTGAAAGGCGCAGGTCCATAAAATGTTCGTCCAATCATTCGGTACGATATTTTTCGCTATTTGCATACCTCGCGTACTTATATTGGAGGAGGCGTGGCTTTGAACGTAAGGTGGGAACTTATGCTTTCAAAGGTAGGTTGTTCGCCTTTTCGAAATTGTCTACCTAACCTTTAAATAGATAATTAAGAGAAAAACTAAAGCTGGGTAAAAAACTCTGTTGTGCTTCTGTTTTACGTCAAAGACATACTTATGCTTGAAAACACGCTGATTTTACTTTAACAGTGAAGACTGATGCAATGGTTTTCATTCAGAGGTAACGATGCAAGCTAAACCCCAATCCTAATCCAACCCCTAAACCCAACATAAACCCACACAAACCTGTTGATATCATTACATTTAAGCACATGATTTGTCTGTTTTACAAACATTTCAGATAGTAAGGACCACTTCAAACAGACCTACTTCACTGCATTAGTGAGGATAGTAAGGCCCTCACAAGTGTAGCCAAACCTGAACACGCATCTAAATGGGGGGATCCTATAGACTTAAATTGTTTTATTCACAACTGGTTATAAACCTAATCCAAACAGAAAACTTTTACAACTTTTGCATTTTTACAATTAAAAAACAACTTTATTTAAAATATTTTATAGTGTTTTTACAAACACTATAAATAGCCTCTGACTTTTGGGTACAAAATGTCCTCAGTATAGGGTTAAGTAAACCCACACCCACACACACACCCACCCACACAAACATGTTTGTTCATGGTGTGGACTTTCTCATGACGTCTGTTGTTCTCATACTGAACTAAGCCTACACCTAACACTCACAGCAATCTTTTCTGCATTTCACAAACACACACAAATGTGTTTGTTTAGGTGTGGACTTTCTCAATGAAGTCTGTTGTCCTCTTACTAAGTTAATGGTATTTATTCACTAATTACACCCATAGCCTTCACCTAACCCTCACAGCATATTTTCTTCATTTTTGAGATTTTCATTAAGACTTTACTGAGCATGTATTAAAAGCTATTTTCCTTGTGAGGAATGTAAGTGATTTAGGTTTTATTTCCTTGTTGGAATGATTGGTTGCCACTATACATTTGCTTGCCCAGTACAGATTAACACCTGACCCCCCAACATACACACAAAAATGTTTGTTGAGGTGTGGACTTTATGACATCTGTTGTTCTCATACTACACTAATGGTATTTTTTCAGTAACTACACCCATAGCCTACACCTCACATTCACAGCAATCTTTTCTGCATTTTAAGATTTACATTAAGACTTTATTGAGTGTATATTTAGGCCATTTTCCTTGTGAGGAATGCAGGTGATTTTAGGCTTCATCCTTGTTGGAACATCTGGTTGCCACTATACATTTGCTTGCCCAATATAGACAAAACCTGACCCCTCCTTACACACACATGCACAGGCGGTGACCTTGTACTGGCACCTTATGAGTAAATGTGGATGTGGCTTGAATACACACTGTCAGACCAGCCGCTGTGTCACAGCTGTTTTTGATACCACGTCTTTATCTTTTTCCTCTAGGCCTCTGTCTATTACTGTCACTTATTCAACAGTCCAGGAGAAATTATAACAAATGATGGATCTCTAACATGTAGCTATACATATGTTTTGAATGCACAGAATAATACGTGAGGGGGAGGATACTGAATAGAATTTGTGATGACCTGTGCTATGGATTTTTGTTTTATCATCAGGTAAATTTGACCATGCATCACATAATTCTGTAGACCGGTTATATACAACAGTTGCATAGTTAGTAATTCTAATCTGACTAAATAATGCTCTGGGCCCCTTACAACATAATTACTTGAATCGTTGCGGGCCCCTAGATTTTTTTGGCTCCCCATAGCTATGGTCCTGCAAATGATCTAATAACAATGACTTGTTTATTGTATGACATTCGAGTTAGGACAATGACTAAAACTAACACACAAACACAGCATACAATTTCATCATCACATCCATCAAAGGGAAAAGACAATCATCCTGGTTTCTGTTTTTCAATTCTTACATCCTCTTGGCAGTGCAAACAGACTTCACTCACTCCCACTCCACGTTCTTCTTTTCTGCTTTCCTGCCCCTGCACTTCCACTGCGAGTGAGTGAGTGGGTTGTTCTCACTACAGCTGCTATGCATAATTAAGGCTGCAGTGGAGGTGTACTGCAGTGGTGCTGAGCTGCAACGCCATTACTGGCCCCTGCAACGCTTGCTGTCTAAGTGGCTGTGTTAAACTGGAGATCCCTGCTTCACGATCATTCCTTATCCATTCTCAGCTTACACACAAGTGCCATGAAAGTAGCTGTTCAGAGAACGAGAAGGACACTTAGATCAATTGTGCTGAACACAGATTAGATTCCTGCTATATAATGCAGCAAATGCATCTGTGCAAATTCAACAAAGAACTGCATCACTGTTCTGCAATCACTACTTGCAATTATACAGTGCACGCACTGTGAGGGATGTCCTCGCAGGAGATCTCTTAATAGGCTCTGCTTCACCACTGAGACTTGATTGCAACACATGGCCCCTCTCAGCAATCAAAAGAACACACTCTATTAATATTAATTGGACGCTGTCTTGCATGCATATGTTGTATTAATGCTGTACACTTCTGTCATAAACTAAATATTATTTCTTCAGCTATTTGAATGTCTGCTCACAAAGATAAGACTATTTAAAAATGAAAACTATATGCAACCATGTGTTATAATTAAAATTCTTTAAAACTACTGATACCCAATGTCTGCTTACTACTTTGTATGTATATTGCATAATACAATCTTTCAAATGCTACATTTTAAGATAATCTGTCAGATCTGTTCCTGAGTGGTTTAAACTCTAGTAAGGTGACTTCAAAGTTGTCTGATTTTCTTGTTCTCCTTCAGGTGTGCTGTGAAAGTCACAGCTTAATTAGGACATAAACTCCTGCAGAGCACATTCACGTATTGAGAACATGAGAATATGAGAAGAGACTGACACTAAGACTTTGTGTAAGGTATATGAAGGTAAAAATCCACACACCCATGGTTTTATTTTGAGGGGGCATTAGGTGAGATAAGAAATACACAAAAAATAAAACATAACACAACACTGCTTCTTATAAATGTAAGATAAATGTACAGTTTTTGTTTAGCATGCAAGGGGACTATGGTTCATATCCCATATTTAACAACATGAGTTAATTTTTAAAGAACGGAGAAACATTTTTAGCTGAACCTGACAGCCCTGTCCAATGATGCAATCTTGTTATCAGCTGACTTCAGTTTTAATCCCCATAACATCAGACAGTGCCCTGTAGTTTCTGCTGTTTGCTCCATCTTTGGTAATACAGTCGCTCTGAAGATGATTAACACAAATAAAGTATCATATGTCTGCTCATATGTCAAATAATGGCCCCTGGGCAAACCTCATGCACAATAGTTTCTAATCATCTTAAGAATAATTGAAAAAACAGTTGTGCTTTGTTCTTGACCTTGCAGTGTTGCACCTTGCACCACTATATGCACTATATGTTTTCTTCATTACACTATGTAGAGTAATGTTTAAAGGAAATATTTGACCTTTTTATAAATGGATAAACAAGTTTTTCTACAGACAGTCAAGTTTTTTTTAAAATAAGGACAATTTCTTGCCCAGCAGATCACAATACAACAGCAGTGACACTTCAGGCAAATAAACCCAGCAAACAGGGGTATAACTATTTAACTAATATAACTATTCTTAAGTAGTGGTGTGCTTTAAAAAGGTTACTGAATTAAAACAATATTTGAATAAATCTTTGAATAACGTTCTTATAACCAAACAGTAACGTTAATGCAACGTCTAAACAACTGGACGCTGCAAAACTGGACCTTCCTAGAACTCTCAAAATAACAATTTAAACGTTTTTGTAACGTTAGGGAAACACTTTTTTACAACCTAAGATTGTTAGCTGGGTATGTTGAGGACTAGGCCTTCACTTATGCGGGCATTTAATTTGTATTGTCAGATCTGTGGTAAAATAAACGTGCCGTTTAGCTGATATGTTAAATCATTGTTAATTGTATCCTGATTAAAAGTTATTATTCCCTCAGGTTGTTAACAAATGCAAAACGTTCTTCTTGCGCCGAACACATTGGACAGTTCATCCATTTTCTGTTGACATTTTCTGTATGTGCAATACACACACTCCTGCAGTGTCGACTGAATGTCGTGGATGTCGTGGAAATGTCGACTGAAACCGAATCTTAAAGCTTTAAGTATAAGGGATATAAAACGCAAATGAATATCATAAAAGCTGTAAATGATACTAAAATGTGGGATGGCATATTTTAAAATCTTAGTCGTGAAATCAGCATGTTTCCAGGTTAAACAGTAATGCATTTTGTTCTGTTTCACACACGCGCGCTTTTCATAAATATTGGAGCCTTTTGTCTGCGCTATTGAAATGTATTTGTTATATAATTCGCTTCATATATTTCTAAAGAAAATTGCGCTGTAAAAGCAAGACAACAGTCAAATAGATCCACTGAAAAATGGTGTCTCCATCAATGTTGCGGTCATATGTACAGTACAGTAGCTTCATTTCAGTTCTGTATGCAATGGTTGCATGAGCATTGTGAGATCAATTTTTCTGCGGTTGGCGCTCGCATGGGAACCCCCAATCCCCCACCCTTTTCATCCACCCCCGCTAGTCTCTCAACAACCAAGATCTAAAAATAGAACAGGGATCCCCCCATCAATTTACAACACGTCACAAGGTCATATAAACCTCCTCTCACGATTCTCGATCAATACGACGGCGTGACCGACCAGCGCAGATAATAAGAGCAATGTTCTGTTGCTGTCCCTGAAACACATTTCCTCTTGGATATTTTATTTGCTTTGTCTCAATTAGTCACGACGTGTAGCCTGATTTATAGTCTGGTGTAAATGTTTATGTGATCTTCATCCTTCAAGAACGAACACCCAACATTTGGAGATGAAAGCGAAGGGGAGACACAGAGTGCTCGCGCCATCGGTCGCATGCATATTCACGCGCTGGAGGGCATGCCCGTCACTAGACCGAGAATCGCAGCCCACAGGACAACGAGGAATTGTGTCCGTATAAGCTACCTTTTTATTCTAGTAAACGGAGAATTTACGTCCGAATTTATTCTGGAATTTGTTTTAAGTTCTTTATTTTATTTATGAACGGTCAGTGCCGTTTAAAGGATCAACATGAGGATTTCTAAAGTGTTAGGTGAGTAAGCAGAGATTCTGTAACTTACTGGTCATTTGTATTTTAAAGCTTACAGCTCACTGCATCGTGTTTGGCATTTCATATAGTCCCCTCTGTTAATGATAGTATTAGCTGCAATATGGCAGACCAAAGGTGATGAAAGACGGTTTCTCAAGGCCTTTGAAGCACATCTTTGTGATGATTTATTCTGACCTATCTTCATGTTGCCCTTTCGTTTATACTGACAACCTTTGTCAGGGTAGATGAAAAATGTGACTATACCCCATGCCCCTCTTGTTTGCTTTGTAATCACGTTGTTAAGACAAGTACTTTGTTTAAAAAATCTTTTTCTTTCTTTCTTTCTTTCTTTCTTTCTTTCTTTCTTTCTTTCGAGCGTATAGACATTATGAGCTTATTTTGTTTTGATTTCTGGCTTAGCTTTTCATTTGCTTAAAATAGCAGGTTAAACTGATCAATATGAAAAGATTATCATATCATCGTTTGGGCAACTGCAGCATTAGGAATAAAAATACATTTGTAAATAAATAAATTAAAAATCACATTTCTTAACCTGCCAGAGTCAGTGAGTCTGCCAGAGTCAGTGAGTTTTGGGTATCTGAAAGGGTCCTGAATGATTCAAGCTACAATTAAAAAAATCAGGGTTGTCTGTTTTAAACCTACCGTTTCATGGTTTGTTTGTACTGACCAAAAATTTACAATGAATATGTGCTGTACAATGTTTGGCCAAATTCAATGTAATTTTGGTTTAAAGGAAACAACCCTGGTCCTCGTCCTCTCCCACTGTAGGCATTTACAATTCTGTGAATCACAACTCTTGTTAGCTCAGTTCAGGTCCTTTATTTCACCTCAAAATATTTTTGTAAGTAAAAAAAGCTGATTTGCTATCATTATTATGTGATAGCAATATCATTATTAGCAGTATCATTATTACATTCTGATTATATTGCCCTGCGATTCAGGCTCCGGAGATAATGTCTCTCAGTCAATCTGACGTGAGGAACTGTACGCTTCCTATTAATTTTATTACACCATCCATTGCAAACTCTCACAGTAATGATCATGATTCTTATTCAAATTAGAGGCATTTAATGGATCAGATATGTGTATTTGTTTGTGCAAGATTCAGATCATATTTTCTCATAAGCAGGCTGTGCCTTATTTCATTAGGAGATGCACAGGAAATCTGCATTTGTTGCAAGATCTGTTACTGGCCATTGACTGTCCCTAGCAAATTTCATTCTGCCTATCAAAAAGTCAAATTTTACTTACAGTAAATTACAATACAAAAATTAAGCAGCTCTGTATGTTATATTTATGTTTATATTTTTATAACAATGAGTGTGCTATATGTTATACTTATGCACACACACACACACACACACACACACAGGTGCATGAGTAAAAATTCAAAAATGCTGATCACAAAATTTCTTGATATTTAATATGCATATCTCTTGTTATTTGACACACATAGGAAACAATTACAAAACAAAAAAAGATTTGCAATTTGGAAAGCTGTTTTTACTCAAAGGCTTAAAATGCAGAAAAGTATATAGTGCATAATGTTTCAAGATATTACAACAGTCAATATTCTAGAAGTTTTCAAAGCAGCTTGTTTGTTGTAGTATTTTATGTATAAATCTGGACTGTTTTTATTTCTTCATCCTGCTAAGAGCCCACTTTGGAGCAAATTATATCAACAAAATATAATTTCAAAATATTAGATTTTACTTTTATTTGTACTAGGTGGTCAAGTTCCTGTATGCCGTAAACAAGTTGCTGAAAGGCAATAAAAATCAGTCATAAGCCATTTAGCTAATGTATTCATTCATTGATTCATTTTGGCTGGATTCTTATGCTTTTCTTTTGGGAAGGCAAATGTATTAGCTATGTTAATACTACAGTACAGCTGTTTAATGCTGATCATTGCCATCGGTCCATCATGGCCCGTCAGACCATCTATTTCAAGAATAAAACTCTTTATCAGGACCCTCACTAAAATTCATGATACAGGCAGAATGTTTAAGGGTAGGCTTCCTTTAGGCCTAATGAGTATACCACAGAGGACTTTTGTGGGGCTGTCCTTCAACATAAGGCTTGGGACAACGTTCCTGGTTATTTGCCCCGTGGTGACAGCTCTGGTCTTTATGCCCATTCTTTCTAATTCTCATCTCCATCCTCATTATCATCTAACATAATGGGATGTCCTCAGTAAACTATCATTGATATTAATGAGGAAAGTTATTTATAGACATGCATTCACAAATGTTTGAAGTCTTTCATCTCTAACATGCAAAATGTAGACTTCATGTCTTCATCACACAATCAGTAAATGGTGAAAGGCCTGCAGTGATCACAATCCATTTTTTATTGAATAAGAGAAACCAGAAAGTGTTGTATCATGGGGTGAGTTGTTTCATCAATTATAAGTTGGGATGAAATCACTATCGCACATGCTCACCATCCTTATGTGACAGTGGTAGTTGTAAGACTGTGTATAAAAATAGGACTTTGAGATAGTGATATAAGATGAATAGTGATTATGTTAAGAGTATGAGAAACATTGTGCCATATATATATATATATATATATATATATATATATATATATATATATATATATAAATATATATATATATATATATATATATAACTCCCCAGTGTTAAGCTGTGTTAAAGGCTTAAAAGATTAAACAGAGACCCCCCCCTCGTTAATCAAAAGTGCTATACTGTATTGACTCTGACTAGAATATAGTGTAGAATGTTTAGATCAAAGATCTAAAATCACAACAAAATGCTGCTCATTGGTTCTTAAACTATCAAATAAATAATGTTGCCAAAAATGGACATCAGAATCGGAAAGAGCTTTATTGCCAAGTATGCTTACACACTCAAGGAATTTCTTTACTACTTGAAGATTCCAGTGCACCCAAATACAACAGCAAGACAATAATAAATTAGAAATTAGTAAATATATATATAATATAATAATAATATAAAAATACAAGAAGAAATAAATTCTGTGAATATCCCTATTTACAGATGCCGTGTACACCTGTGCAATGAGCAATCACACCCTGAATCCGATACTGTACTAATATTTTTATATATTTTCCAAAAACATTCCTAAAAAATCTCTGACAAACATGCCATAATACATTTCGGTATTGAAATACACATCACCTTGCTTTTATGCATAACTCGAGATCAAGCTTGAAATGTATCTATTTTAACACCGCGCTGCTTTTGACCACCCTGTGTGAATCAAGCACCATACATTTAATATGAAATGTATGGGACATATCCATTCATTATTAGACGCACCATTTTCACATTCATGAATTTATTTATAGCATAGCTTTTGGTGGTCATGAGTGACTCAACAGATTAAGCTCGTTTTTTAAAGTATTTGTGCAATTTGACAGCATGCAAATGTCAATAAGGCTTTGACGTGAAACTTTCGCTGTGTCTATATGTCAGCGACCTAGCTGTAATGCCCAATTTACATCTCAGGTTTAATCTTATCAACTGTAAACACATAAAACAACATTCACACGAGGGCGGTATTAATCTCGGCGATGACGTTAAGAGGCAGGTCTTGCTCGAACCCACCAATGAGACGAGCAAGCTCGGTTCTTTTGGGGCGCATCGCAATGAATGGGTGTCGGTGTTTTACAAGGCAAACGAGCAACCACAACAAGACGCGGATATTGAGGGGATGCGGCATCGATACGCGGGAGCTGTTCAACAGCACCAGACCAACGACACGGACACTCGCGATTGTCAGAGCATCACAGCGCGTTTCCAGAAGGAAGGATCTTGTCCAGTCGCCCCGCTGTTTAGCCTGCCTCCCCCACCTCCATCGATAAAGGAGCGCTCCACCTCCTCACATCAGAGCCGACATGTACTGTCTTGTCCGGAACGCACCACCAGGAAAGGTGTTCATGACTGTAAAGCGCAGCACGGCGAGTGCCTGCTGTTGACCGACGACAGCGTTGTCACGCAGGGATCGCGCAGTGACCGTGAGCCTTATAACCAAACGCATCAGCAGGAGTTTCCAGGGGCCTCATCTGGCTATCAGTGCCATTCCGAGGGGCTCTCGCAGAGCCGTCACTGCAGCCATTCTCCTCAGCACAAATCTTCCGTTTCCCCGCAGCCCTCCCCAACTGATCTGCTGCCGCCACCGCCTCTGCCTTCGCGCAATTCTAGTACAGGGGGTACTCGCCAAAAGAGTGCTAATTGCAAGCAAGAAATCGCACAACGTTGTGTCGGGGAGGGGGGGCGTCGAGACCTAAACCAGTTGCTGCAGCAACCTTGTTATAATCAAATAGGGGATCATCAACAAAGGAACCCCTCCTATGAGCTACTCTTACCAAACTCTGGTCAAGGACAGGTAAAAGCATGCGAGGAAATCGAAAAGAAGAGACAATTAACTGAGCCCCAGGCTCCGTTGCCACTATTGCAGGCTCAACGACAATTATTGTTGGGCAGCAGCTTGCCTATCAACTACTGCATCAGCAGATCAGGGGAAGTGTGCGGAAATAACCAGGCGTTGTTGCAGCAACAGCATCAGCAGGCGGAGGCAAAGAAGCACAGCCTACAGTGGCAGAAGAGTGACCGAGACGACAGGTACCAGGAGAGAAAAATCGCACTTTGTCAACCAGAGCAGCCGTATCATGAAGCGCAAAATGAACGCTCGTTAGTGAGAAACTCGTCGGTGTCAAGTAGTGAAAATAGCAGCCCCCTGTACGGCTCCAGCAGTCAACTGTGGCCAGAGCCCCACGAAAAGGAGGAAAGGAAAAATACAACAGTCACACGTAAGGTAGGCTCATGTATAGACATCAAAGTATTTTGGAACATGTCTGTATTATAGAAAATACTGCGTAATAGCGACATGACCACGCCTTTCATATATTTTGTTGTTTTGGTGCCTTTAAATTAGTTGTCGTTGCGGTAATGTAAAGCTTTTTACTCAGATGATTTGATTTACAGAAACATGTATTCGAAAACAGGCTATCAACACGATGACATCAAGCACACTGCATTTCACGGATACACAGACACGCACATAAAATCACTCTGTCTTTCACTCTCTCTGTCTCTCTCTTTCTCTGTCTCTCTGTTTCTACCTATACACACATAGGCGTTTGTCAAATATAATAATCTAAATAACTTAAACTGTTAATCCTCATTCTGTGAAAAACTAAAACATGTTCTGTGGGTCTTACCGCAATAGTCATATTTATGGTAAAATATGTTGAATATGTAAATAATTGAACAGAAAATGAAAATTGGACAGCATATTAGGAAAGTAAACAAAGTGAAACTACTACAGATGTTTAAATCAGTGCCACTTTTCCAAAGTGAAACTGTGCCCTTATAGCAGTGCTTTCATCTTTCGCTTATTCAAAACACCCAAGTCCCCAGCAGCCCCCAGGACTCCATTTTTCTGACCCTGTTATCTGATGCCACTCACTGGGGCTTCATTCATGCCTCTGTTCTCCTTTATGCACTGTCTCAGGTCCTGAAATATCTCTTAATAGGCCAATCACAGCAGCTTACCTCCCTGGGTGGTAATGGCCAAGTTTTTTTACTTCCCA
This sequence comes from Chromobotia macracanthus, assembly GCA_036877525.1. Taxonomy (NCBI): domain Eukaryota; kingdom Metazoa; phylum Chordata; class Actinopteri; order Cypriniformes; family Botiidae; genus Chromobotia; species Chromobotia macracanthus. The sequence goes on from JAZGTH010000013.1 coordinate 4,357,429, forward strand.
AAAATCCAAGAGGTAACAGTATCTAGTAATAAAATCTCTTTGCTTGTCATACAGAAAAAATACAGTAAGGTGTATAAACTTATACACTCTTTGGAAAAATACATTTACACAAATACACAAATACATTTCTTGCAGTGCTTTGCTATATTGTTGTTTTTTATGGAGAAGCATGAGGTCGTATTAGCCTAGGTAGCCCTGATGTAAATTATCACCTGTCCTCCTCACTGTTTTCAAACAAGTTTCCTGAACATTCACAGATAGTTTCATCACAAACTCATACCATTGAGTGAGCCAGTGTTGATACTTGTTAGGCTAGACAAACAGCAGTAATGCTTTGACACAGAGCCACAGTGGAACTCAGCCTATGAATGGATACCTTATGGGTGTCTCTGCATAGTAAACTGGGCTAGGAGAAGGTATTTTAACACTGACAAAATTACACACATTACTTTACCTAATTATACACAAATGCTATGTGTGGCTCACTTCCAAACAAGAAAAACAGCCTGTTTTTTGGAGCTGTTTTAGGCAGGATTAAAGTCTGGTACAGCAGGAAGAACACTAACAAAGAAAAATAAACTGACCTTTTCAAACAAAAAAGCCCAACTCTTGGTATCTGATGTGAGATAGCTGAAGGAAAGGACACTAATGAGGGTATACGGTCAAAGGAAATTCATTTAGGCAGTGAGTCTTATCAGTTGAGCAGAATACAGCTGACAGGGTGGAGTCAGAGACCTTTAGCACTTCTGTACACTTTGGTCTATTGTGTACAAGCTTTGTTAATAGCAGACATGTTCACAAAAACAATTATTTTTAAAACACATCTGAAGAACTGCAACAGCTTCAATAGCTATCTCAGAGGTCTGTTTATTTATACCACATTTCTTTTGATCATTCAATTAATGCTTTGATCTTAGATTAAGAATGTTTAACTCAAGCAGTGTCCAGCTGGACTCTACAAACCATCTGGCAGGTTTCCCGATAGAAAAATTAGGAACAACTTCACGTATAGTTCATTTTTTTAAATCAGACTAATTCAACTAAAATGAAAAACACTTTTTGTGGGTTTGTTCCAAAACAAATGCACAGAAACAGTTTATTTTCCTCATAAATCTCTCTCAATTAACAAACAAAAACAATGTTTTAATTGTGCTGCTTATTAAAATGAGAGAAAAAACTATATTGCAAACTTGTTCATACACATTTTGTTTAACCTTTTTGGCTTAAACAACCAGTGTTTTGACTGAGTAAGACTGATCGAGTATATACTGTTACATTATCCGGTGACACAGACTGAAACCTAATAATACTTTGCTATTGTGGTTTGTGTGATATTCCTGCCAGGAGCAGAGATATTGTACTCAGAAAGGCTTAACACCTCTGCTGCTGTTGTTCATACTCTTCACTTCGCCTTTCTTGCTTGTAGAGTCTGTTTTTGACTGGCCTCTGTTTGCTTGCTCACTGATCCTTAGCCTGGTGATGGGATATTATCATGGGAAACGTCTGTTAAACCTCTCTAATGTAATTAATTAACAGATTATAGGATTAAATATTAAAGACTTCATAAAATAATTTATTTTCGCATCTGAACCATTAAGAACACAATGTCGCTGTTATCAAACTGAAGTGTATAGATTGTGTTTAATATAATGGCACATCATGTGTCTAGACCTATATTGCTCCCATGGCTTGTCTTAATCTACTGAGAACATTGATGGCCCTAATCCGTGGTATTATTTGTAAAGTCTTTAGAAATAGTGCAAAAAAGTCTAGCAGAAAATTAGAGAAACTGTTCAGTTCAAATGAATAAACTCATAACAGCATATGCCTATATTTCTGTTTCCAAAAGCAATTTTAATCTATGCAGTTATTAAGTGACTACAGAATTTTCTCTCAAAGAATGAAATAAATGAAAATGTTGTCATCATTTACTCACTCTTGTTCCAACCTGTACTGACTTTCTTTTGTGGAACAAAAAAAGCTATGATGCAGTATGTTAGTGACAGATAAACTCAGTCCTTATTCATTTACATTGAATGGAAAAAAAGCATTAGTTTTCATAAGAATTTCTACTTCTGTGTTCCATGTAAGAAAGAAATTGATACAGGTTTAAGAATACAAAGCTGAGTAAATACTGTAGAAGATCCTCCTCTTTGGGAGGAACTTTCTTTAAGAGCCATACCACCTCAGGGCCTTAATGCTGTTGTTTAAAAATTCTAAAAAAAATTCTGCTTAAGGAAGACAAGAGGAAAGGGCAACATTGCTATATTTAACCCTTTCTCCTTTTCATTTGTTGTCTTCCCAGCCATCTGATTTCATCCCAGGGTAAAAAGGTCCATTTAACTAGAATCAGTTTAGCCCATCATATAGAAAATGATCATAGAGACGGTCAGTGTCTCTGGGCTATTGGCCACATTCTCCACTATTTGTTTCCTTGTGTGATGTAATAGCAGTCTGCATCATAAAATCATGTCAGTAAATATAGAATGCACATTTTTCCTCAAATGAATTTGTGATAAGTAAAATAATCAAATTATGAATAAACTTCTTGAATGAAGAGTTTATGAATTGTCTTGCTTAATGTTATAATGTGACAGAGATTTTTCTTTTAAATTAGGGCAGTGTGCGAGAACATTATACCAAGGCATTAGCTAGTTGATATAAAGTGTACATTAAACACAAAACTGATTAAATCTGCAAGTAAAATGCTATAGGAGAAAGTGGTGTTTTTTTTGTCCTAACATTATAGAATATTAGCACACAAACATAAAAATTTATATGGCTGTGCATTTGTATTTAACAATAATCTGTATACTGGGTTTTTTTATACAAACGTGACCTTGCCAGGTCCATCGCAGCTGTTTTAGAAGAAAAAAGGTTGTATAATGCATGCAAGAACAAAAACCTGTGAATCTGTATAATGTACTGTAAGTACCCTTTCTGCCATCATGTACAAAATGTATTCTGTTGAAAAAGGATTTCACTTCTAGACATACACATGCCTACTAGTGTTATGCTTTTACATGGCTTTCATGAAACGGGATGATCTGCATATTCTCCCACCACTGAGGCTACGGCAGCTAGTTGCAGTGATTTTAATACTGTCAAATTCAAAGAGGCCTCTTCTATGTTCAGAGCTACCTATTAATAGTACTGACATTAAAAATCTGACACACTCAAAGTTGCATTAGCTGATGGGCTGTTTGGAAGACGGTGCTGTATTAAGCATATCAAAGGAACAAATGAAATAATAAGGTAGTTCTATGTAAGTCTTGCATACTGTGAAGTCTGAGTCGTTAGATTCACACTCCACTGTAGTTGACCTGTGTACAGGTTGTGCCTATGATGTCAGAACAAGATTTTAAACTCCTCATAGTCTCTGCAGTAATTAGTTGTAATCAGAGTTTCTAGAAGGGACACATTTATCCATTTATCCACAGTGTTTTCAGTGAGGGTTAGGCTTTGAAATTGCAGTTGCAATTTAACAGAAACGTTTCAGAAATGCAAACTGATTGGTTTGTGATTACGCAATGTGTGTAAGAGGTGCAAGTGACGTCTTAACACACAATCAGCATCAACATCAGTGATTTGTGATGAAACTTCTGTTTCTGCCTGGTCCTGACTTTTTGTTATTTTTGTTGAAAAATGCAGAGTACACCAGACTACACCCAAGCATTCAATGGTGTCCGCACCCTGCTTTAACTAACCTGACCAGCAAGACTTCCCTTGTCAGTCAGCTTCACTAGTACAACCATGCTTGTTGAGCAGCATTTTTTGCTGGTCTGTCAGCTAAAGTAGATGAAAAACCATGCAGGTCTAAACTGGTATTTTCAGCATGGTAAGCCAAGGCTGTTTCCTCTTTATTAATAGCTGGCTCAGGCTCAGAGTTCAGCATCTGATATATTCCACCGTGGAACATTATTACATTACAAAATGCAGGATTAGAAAAGGGTTAGAACACTGTGATCTGTTGTAATACTTAATGGTCAATGTTACTCTTACCAAACAACATACAGTCAGATCAAAGCTTTTAAAGAACAATGTAGGTTTCTGTGTAAACAAGGATATAGTACAGAACAGATCTGGGTCTATATTAGGATCTTTAGCTGCAAACCATCATGATTGCTGCACATCACAGAGCTATATGTGTTATTTCCTTGTTGCTTGAGGCCGTTTTGTTGTGTGTGGGAAATCTCTGCCATGGCATTCCTTCTGAGGACTGAAACGAAAAGAAATACTGTCTTTCTGTTTTTTCTCTTTCCTTTGGCAGTGATATCTGTCTAGTGTATAGATTCTCAACCTGTACCTCAGGGGGTACTTAAGTAGGTTCCAGGGCATACTTGGATAGATTTAGATTTTGCTTTAAGCCTACAAAACAGAAATGACTTAAAATAAAAATGTTGCAGGACTGTCAATACATAAACATAATTATCTCTTTTTCACAGCAATACAATGTTCACCTCCCATTACATATCTCAAAGCATAAAAAAGTTAGTTTTCTGTATACATATAAAATAACACTTATTCTGTATTTCTTAATCTCCATAAAATGCATGGAACATACAAACACTAAATTCAATACAAATCTGCAACAGACAAAGAAACCGGCTGCAAATTGAAACAGCTCACTAGATCACACAGACTTAACAGCCCAAAACAAGCTGGCAGTGTGTTTCAGCTTTTCTAAGCTGGAAGACATGCCAGAAACTAAATGCAAAAAAGTTTGTGCCCTTTAAATGATGTGCCACTGTAGTTATACTGATTTTAATAATATTAATGATGCTAAACAATATCCAGTATAATACCTGGGAAAAAGAACACATTATTGGTTTGGTGGTGATGAACCTGATATGATTGTTAGCACATGGACAGCCAAATGTTAATGTGAATCCATATGCAAGGGATTGTTTGCAGTGCATTTAACATTTATTCATCACTACACACTGTGGTAAACACTGTGTGAAAATGCTACACCAGATCTTCTGAGGAAGTGTGGTATGAGAAGCTCTGGTCATGGAGCAGGGCCAGCTTAGTAGATTAATGCCCGTTTTATTTTACATGCTGCTGACACCTATTTGTCTGCATTGGATTTTTGCTGACAGGCACATGCTGAGCGAACAAAGCTGAGCCATGCTGGATCCAAGCCCTCCCTCTCCGAGAGCAGTCAGTCATTCCCTCAGATAGCCATGAACAGTTGCAAGTACAATGGAGGAGTGGTAAGACCACTGGGCAGCCTGGCGGCATCACGACGCAACCTAGCAGAGCATGACTCTGAGACCCAGCCGCTCCAGACTCTTCACAGCTCTGGCCTGGAGGTGGTCGTCTCCAAGGGTGGTGGCGAGGACCCCAGCAAGGCGTCCAATGAGAGCCTGGTCAGAGAGAGCGGCAATGCACCACAGAAGAAAAATAAAGATATTGGGTACAAGCTGGGCCACAGAAGAGCTCTGTTTGAGAAACGCAAGCGGCTTAGTGACTACGCCCTGATATTTGGTATGTTTGGGATCGTTGTCATGGTAACAGAGACAGAACTCTCCTGGGGGGTTTACACTAAGGTAGGTTTTTCAAATTTTCTAATTTCAGCCCGTTCAAAATAGCCAAACAGTATACAAACAATATATTTTACTGTCAAGCGTGAGTGTGCTTCATATGTTCACCATTTACAAATAACTGAATTCATTACACATTCTCACACTTACCATAACTTATCTTACTGTAAATTATTTTTCGCAACTACGTACCTTTGTGAAAGTGGGATCTCAGCGCTTAACAGCATGTTGAATAACTACAGACATGGTACATTTAAAGTCATGTTGGAATGGTCGTATTTAAAAGATGTCACCACACAGTTGTATTTATGAGTGAAAATTGACGAATTGGGGGCATGTCAATTAATAATCATAACAGAAGCAAATAGTTTTGAATAATACCAAATTGAAACTGTGAATTTTGACAATACAATGCACTTTGTATGCAGTTTGTTTACCGCCAATGAAGAACAGAGATAAGCTAGCCAGAATACACTAATCATGTAGCCAATGAGGGTCCAAACTACACTTTTCATCATTCTCTGTGAAAGCCTAAATACACAAATCATAACCTTCCTATGAGGACTTTAACACAATGTAGAAAATGACTTATACTCTCTAATACACCTGAACATCACAAAGTTATGCAGGTTACTTCATGCACACTCATTAATAAATGAGTATTTAAAATTTTATAATTTTGTGAAGTACGTTAGATATAGGGATGTAACTGTTTACAAAAGTTAAATGTTTGCATGATTTTAATATTACTTTAGTATATATAATATTGTTCTATATGCTATAATAATAGTATTTATATATAAGAGTATATTTTGTGTTGCTGTTGTCTGTGTGTGGGTCTAGAGTGAAGGGGGTACACAGTAAGATGAACACAATAGAAAAAATATACACATTGAAGCAAAATTTTATATACATTTAAGTGAGGCCTCATGCATTGTTTCACCCTGGGCATATTAAGTCTACATCCTAGTATTTAAATTGTGAACATCACATTACAATTAGTCCTCTAAACTATGTGGACCTACCTTGCCACTAGCTGTAGCTCTTATGTCTTTTCCACAAGCAATACTGGAGGTCTTAGATATCTTAAATGCTTTAAACTTTGAGGTAGGCCTGTGTTGCAGGCAACTCCCAAAGCAATTCTTTATGCAGGGCCCACAAAATGAGGTGTTTGGTACTGTGACCACTCAGCTCCCTCGAGATGTGGATTTTGTAATGGTTGTGCTATTTCCAGCCCTGTGGGAGAGAACTGCTACACCGCTACTGTCACATTCAGCTGAATTAACTGAATTAGCACATGGCATCTTACATGCAAAATAGGTGTGTGAATGTCAATGTGAAAGAAAGACGTTCTAAATGTGTTTGTTTGGAAACTGACCTTTGGAAAAAGCCTTCTCGGTGACCAACAGGTGCATTAATTAGTTTACTATGTAATTTGTCACACGGGAAATTTATAACAATTTCAGACCTAATTTTTCTCTTAGAGAGACCATGGGGACCTGGGGTTAAATTAGAAGGGGTAAGGGAGTCTAATTTTACTGTTAAAATTAAATCTTTTAATTGCTTTTCTGTAGTTATATAAATTATGCACACTTCACTCAGTTTGTCATACTGGCAGAAAATGTTGATTCTGGAATGTTTGCATACAGCTAATTTTTTCTAAATTTAGTTAATACTTGGTCTCTTGAGTTGAATCGCTTTGAAATGACTGATTTTAATGTGTGCTTGTGAAAAATAAAGATTACTGTATTAGACTTTAATCTTTTATTATTTGCTTCTGTGGGGTAGGCTGAATCAGGGAATCTCAAATGTGTTTACTTTAGGATCCACATTTTACATAGGACACTTAGTCCTAAAGTAACAAACATTAAATTGTATTATTACCACAAACTACGTAGTCAAATTGAATAAGAAATTTACTTTCGTTTTTATAGTCTGAGCATTTGGTTTCTTAAACTGGTCTGTTTTTTGGATCATTTTAATTCTCTTGGCAGCCAGTTATTTTCCACACAAAGCACATTGCAGTGAACCCATATTGTTTTTTGGCTCACCTCATCTTTCCCTCATTTTGCTGTCCTAACTGTAAACAATTATATTATTAGTTGTTCTTTATTTTTACTTTTAGCATTGCTTTTCCCTGCTGTCTGCAACCAGTACAGACCAATTACCAGGACTGCAGTATAAGTTAGATCATCCTACCATAAATAGGTCTTTTGAGCTTAGAAAATGTTCTTTTAATTGTCCTTTTATTCCAGTCTTGATCTGTTACCCTCATTAACAGATCAATGGATAGATCCAAGATGACAGGGCAGCCCCTAAAAACATACAGAACATGTACATGTGTGTATGTGATAAGGAGTTTATGGGGACAATAAAACAAATCAGATGTTTTGATCTGCTTGGTTCTCAAATACATGGTTTGTTTGTTGCCATGGGGAGTTTTATAGAAAGTGCATTTATTTCCTGACACAGTGGGATCTCAAACTCCTCCGGGGTGAAGCAATGCAGTGTATTGTGACGCAGATGGTTTAGACAGCGTCTATTCATGCAAAAATGTTTCATTTACTATGCATCATTTTAGCTTTAGCAACTAACAACTTTAGAACTTTAGCATGAGTTTTGCATGAGTTTGCCTGTGTGTGGAATGTATGCTCTTTGGCATATTATTCCAATGAAATACTAATGATTTGTTTTTTTCTCTTGCTGCAGGAATCTTCATATTCATTTGCACTGAAATGCCTTATCAGCCTTTCCACTGTTATTTTGCTTGGTCTTATAATAATGTACCACGCTCGGGAAATACAGGTTAGTCTAATGCAGTAAGATTAAAACAGTTCTTGACCATCAAGGATTATGAATATTAAACATGATTGTCTTAATTTATTATTTATTGATGCTGATTTACATGTGAAGTGTGTAATTTCTGCTAACTTTGTATTTTCTTTAATGCCTCTAAAACCATAAACACAGATGAGTCACCTCATGCTGGTCTTTGCAGTGTTTCTTTTTTAAGCAGGGAAATGACTGTTTTCAGATAGATTTCCTAAACACTCACACTGTCCTCTATTGGTCATAAAAACAGCTCCACCCTAAACATGTGCCATTGTTTGGGTTAATGTTGAGCTAGTTGGGATGCACAAACTGAGCTATACCATTTACATTTTTAGGGGGAAAAACTTACGAATCACATAATATGTCTCTGCATATTAAGCTGGGATAAAAGAAAGTTTTTTAACATTTAAAATTACACACTGCACCTTTAAGACATTACTTACCACTAATACAAGAGGAAGTATGCTCTCTTATCTACTTAATACATGCTGTTCTTCCTCTGCAGCTGTTCATGGTGGACAATGGGGCGGATGACTGGCGGATAGCCATGACATACGAGCGTATATTCTTTATAATACTAGAGCTGCTGGTGTGTGCCATTCACCCAATCCCGGGCCAGTATGTCTTCACATGGACAGCCCGGTTGGCCTTCACCTACGTGCCCTCTGTGGCTGACGCCGACGTAGATATCATCCTTTCGATCCCCATGTTCCTCCGCCTCTACCTTATTGGCCGGGTCATGCTCCTTCATAGCAAGCTATTCACAGACGCATCTTCGCGAAGTATAGGTGCCCTCAACAAGATCAACTTCAACACACGCTTCGTCATGAAAACCCTCATGACCATCTGCCCTGGCACTGTGCTGCTGGTCTTCAGTATTTCCTCCTGGATCATCGCAGCCTGGACTGTTCGGGTCTGTGAGAGGTATGGCATCACATTGACTGTTCTCCCAAGCACAGCTACAACCTCCCCACACCAAACACCCCCAACACCCCCCCCCCCAACATGCTCTTTCTCTCTCACAATCTCTTCTGTCTTTTGCTCTTCTTCTGTCAGCATCTCCCACTCACTTTCATTCCCTCCAGGAGCTTCTCCAACAGCCTCACTGCTTGAATGAAGGGCTTTTTCTTCCATCAGCTCTGCGATTGCACCACAAAATCCCAGTCCATGTTTTGTAAGCTGTATTAGAAATTGTTAAATAATTCATGACCGCCTAATTGTGTTTACGGAATTATTTGTTTCGGGAATCTTGAGGGGCCTCGAGGATACCCACTGCAAAAACTGCATCATCATGACTTCATTTGGCAATGTAGATTTTGATACATTAAGACACACTAACAAATTGACATACACTGTTCTCCCCATACAACCTTGTTTGGCTACAGCAGCACTGTTCTGAATGGGTTAGATTTACAACAGACAGTGATCACAACATATCTAAATTGTATGTGTTCAGTTTGTCTGTGTTTCATTTCTGCCTGTGTTACCTGCTTCTCATCACTTTTACCTCTCCAACCCTTACCATAAATCTAATTTATACTGTTGAATTTTCTTTTTTTGAATGAGCTAAAGAAACCTTAGTGTTTATACCACACACGTCGCCTTTATAGAATTAGTTCAGACTTCAGCAGAGTTCTTTCAGGACAAAAAATTCAGGGATGTGTGCAACAGAAGAAACATCACATACCTTAGCAGAACAAAAATCGTGATTGCAATTCGTAATAATTTTTCAGGCCCACAAATTTAAATTAACATTTACGCTTACATTGCCTCAAAGAACCAAAAACAATCGCTCATTTCAGGAGACCCGAGCTTGACAAACATATTTGCATAATTAGGCCTTTACAACACAGAAGCTTTCTTAGAAATGTAGCATGCGTGTATAAATGCTGTCTTTCTTCATGTAAGGCAAAGGAACTAAACGCATTGAGAAAGAAAAGAGGTGTTAGTCAAAGGTACTCTAATCTTTAGTCAGAAGAGGATTCACTCCAAAAGATGTTTATAAAAGGAGTTTGTTCTACTGGTCTATGGCTATTTGTTCTCCTGGCAGGTTTATAAAAGACTAATTATGCAATAATGGCAATAATGAAGAGTTTGGAGTGGTAAACGAGGTGAAGGTTGATGTTACACCATAACACCCCCTGCACTGCACCCCAGTCCCATCAGCTGCAATGCACGACACAATGCTGCCCACACTCTGTTTTATTCCTTGCGTGAGTAATTTGCGGTGAGCGCGCACTCTTGTGTGAATGTACGGGAGAAGGTTGAGCGTATGTATGTGTGTGTGACTATAATTCACTGTTGTACTTTCTATTTCCCCTCTATGCTGCTCCATAGGGATGCCATGTGAGTCCTTGTTCTCTAGCCGTGGAAAACCTGTCATTGTTCATTGAGCTGGTGCCACTGCTGCTCTATGAGGTTGAGGGGAGGGATTTAGTATTTTAAAAAAGGCCAAATAACGTGATTGTGGCACCATCCGCAAAAAGAGAAGTTTGTTGATAGCAAATGCACTAACGGTTTCAAAAGCTATGATTTGCGCAGTCCTGTGAATCAAGCGTCTCTTTCTAAAATGCTTAGGAGTAGGAGATAGGGAGGAGAGAGTTTGGGTTAAAATGGAGCAGCTCCTTCAAATCACCTTTACAAACAGGCCTGAGGGCAATTCTTTCTTCTGCTATTCCTTTAGCAGCTGTTATTAAAGCTTTATACGCCTTAGCACAAAAGATTCAGATAGCTTCAACAATACCTGTAAAACAAACCTTACAATGTCTTTGTGTTTTAACATGATTTGTGTATTAAAAATGTAAGTTGTTGTAATGGATAGGTCAAATCTTTGTTCCTACACATTTTGCTTTTACCTATGGGATTTGTGCACAGAAAACATGCTTAAGCCTTAGCGATTCTAACACATTGGATAAAAGGCACTGGACCAATTATAGATGACAATTTGAGCCCAAAACAGTGAGAAGGATGCTGTCCATTCTAGCACAGTCTCTCCAGAGAGGAGAAATCAAGGTTTTAGGAGTGCCCACTTCTTGTAAACTATGAAACAGCATGATAGTCTTCATGTTTACTGCTGTCATCATTCAAAAGAGGCGCTTGTTTCTCAAATGTGCTGCTAAATTGGGCATTTTACTGGACCATTTGTTTCTGCAAGCACACTGGCCAGCCCAAAGGGCAGAACGGTGTGAGACTGGACGAGCAGGGAGTCCGTCTGGAATGGGAAGGATTGGAAAATAAAGGAAGGGTTGGGTCATTAGAGGAACATTGCTGCTATTTCAGCGTTGGCTTATCATTCACACTTGAGTCCATTGCTTCACAGTTTCCATCTCTTGGCCCTTTTCCTGCCCCTGTCCTCGCCCACTTTTCCCAGAATATTTTGCACGATACTGGATATTTATCTTAGGCCCTTACATGCATCCGATTTCATGCATCATTCCATGTATGTTGTATTCTCAAACAATACGTTTCTCATGTAGCAAAAAACAATTTATGTAAACTAAGAAACAGATTGATGTGAATGGGGCAGTATAGAGAACTGACACAATCTTAGATTTTTTTCAAGATGATTTGACGGTATATCCATGTATACATTAAAACACAGAGATACTGGAGAAGGGAATCATATGATGGGGCATAACATTCTTGTAGCTCATCTGGCAGTGCATGACATGGGCAATGCCAAGAACACGGGTTTGATTCCCAGGGATTAGGCACACTAATAAAATGTATAACATAAATGCATGGTAAGTTGCTTCATCTACCAATTGTCTAAATGTAAATGATAATATAAATAAACACCAACTTGCAAAGGTGTTACATCCTACATCCATGGGGCTTTGGATAAGGAGTGAAATCACCTAAAAGGCGATTTTTTTTGCCTGTTTGTTTTATTTATTTATTTATTTTTTTACGATTTGTGTTACTTTTGTGCGTTACTTGTGCCCAGAGCATTTTAATGAACTTTTTCTATTCATAATTATCACACTATAGCCTCTAATGTGCAGTGTGAGTGGAAATTAAGCTATTGTGTTAGGGAAAGTTGTGTGATTATATGTGGTGGGCATTGCCTTAAGTCAGTCCACTGTGAGACTTTAACATGGGTTTAAATGTCTATATTTGTTCCATCATTGCATCCTTTAACCATAATGTCAGGGTTTGAGTCATTAAAGGTATGAGACTGTCTTCTCATTCCTGGGTTGTATGAAACATAATGGCTGAAGTTTGAAGCTGAACAACATTTGTAGAATTTGGGGAACTTGGGTTATGGATATGGTATTTGGGGAAACACTCTGTTTAGACAGATGTCTTGATCTAAGTTGAAGGTGGTGCCAGCTCTTCTCCATTTAATGCCAGTATTGCATACAGTATATTGAGAGCTTTAGAAGGCCAGTATGCAGCATTTTGCTTTTGCTACAAAAGTCTATTTATAGGCACAGAAATCTTTATTGATTGAAATATTAATACACTGTCAAAATAAAGTTATTACTGACAACAGTGTGCATAATCATTATGAAACATTTATTCCGTATTCAGGTTAATGCATTCAAGCACACAGACCTCACAGATTATAACCATGTCATCTCTATAGTCTAGTGGCTGAGATACTTCTACAATGTTAGTGTGATATACAAGACCAGAGCTTTACCAGAGCTGTCCTAGAGTAAAGACAGGCACGTCCAGTGATTAGAGGCCCAAGGACTCGTTCTACCTCTGAGATCTGACACCAACTTCAAAAAGATCATTTAAAAATGACCAAAGCTATCTCAGAATGGTTTGTGCCAGCACTGTGCATTGCTTCACATTGGTGACATTAAACATGGGAAATTCTCATAATATTTTCATATAGTGAGAATAATCCTTCAATGTCTAGACTCATTTTTGAGTAATGCACATTTATCTAAATGCACTAAAAATGATAAAGTGTTAACTAAAGGCTGGTATCGTTTTGTTTGTCATTTGATATGGTGGTCAGGTGATAATAGGGTTTGTCTCTCTGCTCTCAATATACTGGCTTATATATAAGCATGCAGGATGTGGATTTCTCTGTAAAATGCAGGCATGGTAACTATGCTTTTCGCATGTGAAAATGGGGCTACCCCAGTACACTGTTTTTGGAAAAAAAAACTTTTCTGCTCTTGGAGCATGGCAACAGAGTTGGACTGCGCTGTTTACAGTACAGACGCAATTTATAGTAGCATGACTTCTCATGTGTTTTGGGTATGCTGCCTTGAAGGGAATATTTAGGAACAATTAATTTTTTACCTTTCTTATGCAAAAACTGTTTTGGTAGAATTTCCCACCTGGTTAGATCTGGATAAACAATTTAAATGAACAATATGGTTCATTTGTGTTCAGTCTGGCTACTCAATATGATTGTTGAATAGCCGGGGCCTTGTACTGATATTCCTCATCAAAAATATTTCCATACTGTATTAAATGCAGATAAATGTCTTCTGACCTGCTTCTCCCTGACAGACCGCTGAAAAGGTCAACCTCCTGCAGATATGTGGATGATCTGATAAGAATAGTTTATCTGTATCTGTGGCTTGTAATTTATTCTTGCACGATTTAACCCTCTTTGGAATTATAAGTTCTTTAAAACATCCTTCAAACTGACTTTGGGACTGCATTGTACTGTTAAGCATTGTTTACATGAAACGGAAAAATAAGAACAACATAGTGACCAAAATTTATAGTGGAATATATATATATTCTAATGTAAATATATATTAGAATCTATATATAATCTAATGTAATCTAATAATACATGGGGGCATATTAAATATTTTATTTTATTGTTTTATTGTTGTTTTATTGTATTATGTATATTATAAATAATATACTTTTGTTTCTCTTTTGTTTTGATTGTTTATTTAAATGGAAAATAAAATCAGGAATGTTTTTTCCCCAGGTCCTGATGTTAAGACATTAAATGTTTTTTTTATGTTTTACCAAAATTCCACTAGAAATGTATGAAATCATCTTGCCACACATTCACAATTAAACTTCCAGATATGTTTGTTGTGGTCTGATCATGGTTCTCTGCCTATTTTGTTCTTATTCTTCTAGGTATCACGACAAACAGGAAGTCACTAGTAACTTTCTTGGAGCTATGTGGCTGATTTCTATAACTTTCCTATCAATTGGCTATGGAGACATGGTCCCCCATACATACTGTGGGAAAGGGGTCTGTCTTCTCACAGGAATCATGGTATGTTTGTAAACATCTATATATGTATAATGTCTTTAAAAAAGTATTTAATTTAAAAAGGTTATATAAACATTTGTGAAATATAATATTATTGTATAGTAAATACTAATTGCCGTATGTTTACTGACAATATTTATTTTCAAAATAGATAATATTCAATATCTCTTTTTGTAGGGCGCTGGCTGCACTGCGCTTGTAGTCGCAGTGGTGGCCAGAAAGTTGGAACTGACAAAAGCTGAGAAGCACGTCCACAACTTCATGATGGACACTCAACTTTGTAAACGAGTAAGTGACTGAACAATTTGTGTTTTTTAAATTCTCTTTGGGTGCTTTATTGTAGTAATTTGTAAGTAATGCTTCATGATGTTGTTGTCTTGCAGGTAAAGAACACAGCTGCCAATGTACTCAGGGAAACATGGCTCATCTACAAACACACAAAATTAGTGAAGAAGATAGATCATGCCAAAGTGCGCAAACATCAGCGCAAGTTCTTACAGGCTATTCACCAGTAAGCTCAATGTTTCCACATTCCAGCATTTTGCATGCTATTTTTTAATAGCAATTAACTGCAGTTATATCCTTGTCAGGTAACCAAATAGTATAATTTTGTTTTCTAGTCACAAAATTATCATTTAAACTGAAAATCTTCTCAATCTTCTCATTTGAGTGAACAGTGTTCACTGTGCAGTGGATGTTCAACTGATTTCCACCAGTTCAAGAACCAATGTAAACTTCCATGTTTTGAACATTTTGGTTTTGTCTCGCTGTCTCTCTGAGGAACAGTTTTATATTTTCTAAATGTTTGTGTTGAATTAGAAAGGGCAGGTATCTGATAATCTGGTTGCTTAAAATCACAGACCCTCGTGTAAACTTCCTGTCAATCACATGCCAAAGAGATTAAGAATGAATGTAGCACTTTTCCTTAGGAGTAAAGAAATCAATCAGCATGTTATTCTTTGTAATGCCATGATTGTCCTTCTTCCCTCTCCTTCCCCAAACCCTTACCTTGTGGTTATAGTGCAGTGTAATGGCTCACATGTTGTGTATATGTTGTGGTTTCTAAACTTGAACTGTGTTTTGTCTTCATTCTGCTCTATCACCGCAGAGCTCAGAAGTAAGTTTTGTCCTCTGTGTTTTTCTTCCCATATCTTCCCTGTCTATGTTTTATATGCATGGAGTCGGAAGCTGAATGCTGATTTTGGTTATGTATATATTGCTTTTCTCCATTCTAAGTCTAGAATGAAAAAGATGCAACATTACGAAATGCTGTATGGTTTTATAGAACTTTTCGAAGGAGAAGCATCTTTGGAGCTGTTAATTTGTTCATTTGCACCGATCCCATTATTCAGACGTGTAAATCTCTGTATTAACTTGCATTGATAGCCCCGACTTCTGCATCTAGAGGATTTGCATACGCATGCAAAAATAAACAGAAAAAGCTCAGTACAATGCTGTTATAGTGGGACAGGATTTTCAGGACATTTTTAAACAGGACTTTTCAAGCTTGACTGTAATTATATATTCTTGCCACAAACTTCTATAGACTGTGTCTATAGTGTCTATAGATGAAACATATTTGGTTGATGCAGCGTTATCTTTTACGTTCAAGATTTACTTAGTGCCAAGATATTTAGGGTCACCCAGGGCTTTGATGCAAGATGATATGGAGTTTTTGCATTAGAAAGAATGCTGACCATGTCCTGCATCTCCAGATATTTATATTTGGATACGAAAGGATCTATTAGGCTTGTAATGAAAACATGCTAACATTTTTTCAAACCTTGGCATTTAGTTAATTACTCACAGATTGGACCGGATGACTTGCATTCTTTTAAATTACGGCACCTAAAGGGCAGGATATTAAGGCAGCCTTTCTTACGTCTCCTCATGGTTAGAGTCATCCCTGTACCCTTTCATAGTTGCTATGGCACAAATTCAAAATTCAAAAATTCATTAACACATTCTTTTAAAATTTTGTTCAGAACCAAGCCCACAGCAAGCAATGCCATTCTCACAAGCATTTTCAGCGGTCACATAAACCTCTACCTCAGCTGTTTGCCACTTCCTTTGACCTCATCCACAAACGAGGCTCTCGGATGGCTTTTTTTGTGAATGGTTGACGCGTGCCTGCAGGGGCAAAAGGAGATGTGTCATGTTTGAACGTTAAGTTAAGAGTTTTCTCTTCTTTACATTTCATAGACTGGGTTTGCATGTCTGGTATGGCAAACAGGACTGTGAATGCTTGCATGAAGGCCACTCTCTCTCAATCCCTCATCCTTATTGATCCTTCCTGACAGGAATCTGTTACTCTTCCCTAACATCCCCCTTCCTCCTAATCCCCCTACCCCAACCCCTTCCCCTCTATAACCCTGCCTCCTCTCAGGCTCCGCAGTGTGAAAATGGAACAGAGGAAACTCAATGACCAGGCCAACACTCTGGTGGACTTGGCAAAGGTAGATTGAAGACTGAAATGTTTTTCCTACCCTTTCTTAACTGGGCATGTAGCCATCCATATTTATCTTCAGCAGAATTATTTAATTGTTAAGGGCTTCCTGTCAATGGGAAAAAGTTTATGGTCTTTTAGTATAAATGTGATGAATGTGTGGTAAATGTGGATTTGATGTGACAGCTGTAAATTAGACCATAGAGAACCATAGACTTTCTGGTCTCCTGGACCCTTGCAGCATATGTTGTATTATATGATTTGGTGGTTGATCTGAACTGAAGATAGACAGACTGATGGATAGATTGATTGATTTCAGTTCACTTACTCCATCTCAATGCACTCTTCTAGACACAGAATGTGATGTACGACCTGGTGTCAGAGCTGCAGGAACGCAGTGAGGAGCTGGACAAGCGCATTGGCACGCTGGAGGACAAGCTGGACGCAGTCACCGGCAGCCTGCAGGCTCTGCCCTGTCTGATCTCCCAAGCCATAACTCAGCAGCAGCAGGACCTCTTGGATGGCTTCGTGCACCGCTTCCGCCCTGCCTCACTGGGATCAGAGCGATCCTGGACCCCCTCCAGACGCCGCCGCTCACCCTCCACTGCCCCGCACACTTCCTCTGACAGCGGCTAACACTGGCCCGGACCTGCTCGCCGCTTACAAAGCTCTCAGACTTATTCATGTAAGCGGAACAGACTGAGATCGAGGGCTCACATTAATAAGTAGAGAAGAATTATTAAAATAGTAGATATATGGTTTATGTTTAGCCATTGTATGGCTGTTCAAGTTAGCTTTTTTGTAAAGCCCTCATATATTTACAAGACTAAGTTCGGAAAGCTGTAGTGAGTCCAGAAAACTGGTCCTTAAAACTGGAGATCACAGGGTCCACAGGGAAGTGGGCCCAAGCAACGCCTACCAGAGTGAACCAATAGAGAACACAGAGGAGTGACACACCCACCCAGAAGAGATTGGTTCTGTAAGACTCTACCCAATGCCAGGATGTGCACTAGGCACCTCCAGGTGCTCTGTGATCACTTCAGTATTCAGCTGGAGATGAAGGAGCACATGACCTTACTACTGAGTAGAAAAATGCAGGAATGCCAACTTTAAGGATTCAGTTCCCTTGCTCCTTTAAGGGAAATTGGGTGCAAACTAACCTTTTCTAGTCACATATTGGCATGTTATTTTTTCCAGTGCCTGAATGTATAGATTGTGGAGGGTTGTTCATTTACAAATTTTGGAGCGAATTTTTGTACAATGTTGACACAAGCATTGCATTCCTTTTTCAGATACATTCCTCCTACAGACATTTTAACTAGTTTGTCTTAACAAATACCATTAATTCTGTCACAGTCTTCTCTTATTTTCCAAAGCCTTTCAATACTTCCACCAGTTACTAAAGAAAGACAGAGAAGAAATAAAGACAGAGAGAAAAAAGAAAGACTGAGAGAAAGAAAAGGAAAGAAACTTTGTAAAGTAACACTTTCATTTTAACAAAATCTGAGCTTCCAAAAGTATTTTCACATTACAGAGAGGCTGCATTTTAGAATTTGAAATGATGGCACTGAGTGCTTAATGCTGTGGTAGGCACAAATGTATGACAGAACTGAGATTTAAACCTTGCATGTTTCAGTGCAATTGTTATGAATGGATTATGGATGGTTTTCAAATGTATGTGTGTGTCTTTTTTGTTTTCTTTTATTTTTTACAGAGGTTCCTTTTTAAAATGTTGGATAGTATTTTTAGAGCTGCAAATATATAGGTGCAGTAATGTGGTAATGTTTGTTAAATGCATTCCTTGTTCTACCTATAAATGAAATGTTCTCTACCATGAGATTAAAGAATCAGTGAAAAGTAGGTTAAACACCAAATCATGAATGATACCCTGAGACCCTTACTGGGAGAATATGTCTGATAGAGAAGGAGGAGATGCTTATGGAAGGCGTTATTGTGGCTCACATTTGCACTTTTCAGAATATACCGTTAAGGCAGCTTAGAGCTAAAATTTGTCTCTCCTGTTGACTTGTGTTTCACTGACATCTCAGTGGTCTATGGTCTTGAGTAATCTCATAACCTTCAAGCAACTGACAATGTTGTGTGTTTGATGATGTAATTGTCAGACTAGAACAGACTAGAACTGAGTTCAAGTATCAATCCACCATCCAGTATCTGAGTTTTTTTTTAGTGATTTACATCTTATGTTTTTTTTGGAGAAACGTAGACAAGACAAGGTAACAAAGGGTAATACATCTTGTAAGCACACTTTTGTGTAATGACTTAATATATGGATTATTTGTACATTTGTTTATTTTTCTGTTTAGCCTTTTATTTACAAGACAGTGGATTCCTAACCAAAGCCTAATCTTAATTCATAAAAGGGTATGTTTTATACAGCTCAACATTACAAGGACATTACATTGTTGACAATTACTGATTTGCAGGTAAATCGTTTAACAAAGAATTATTAAAGAAGAAAGAAATGTCAAACAGGATTTAACTTGTTTCAGTCTTGTCAAAACCATGTGTTGGGGTCTTATGTATTTCTAGTCCTCTGTTATTGTGTACAAATGATGCCTAAAATTAGCAACATTGCTGAACAATAATGACTATAGAAAAACTGACAAAAAGTCACATTGTTAAAAAATAGAGGTGAAAAATAGATGGAGAAGTCTCACAACTACCCTGAAATATACCTGACAGTTCCAACATATTTTTATAAAGCGGATCAAAGGGGAAACAGAAAGCTGGTCATAACCTTTAATTTCTAATGTAGACAAAAAATAGATGCAAATACTACTTTACAAAGATCTCCCTTTTAAAGCTGTTGTTGACCAAAACCCAAAAAGTGCTAGTTAAATGCGAATTTAAAGTTTGACTTATGTTAAAAATGTTGCCAATTTATTCACAAAATTTGATGTATAATCGCACAGTTTTAAACAACATAACCACGACCCGTGTTTATGCCTTTCTCTCTTTCACTGTCTATATCTTTCACAATCTAAATGTTGTAATGTGCCAATTATGATATAAGACTCAGAACTTTTGCCATCTGATGTCAAACTGTATACATAAATAGATGGGACACCAAATCAGTAGAAAGTATTTTACTGGAGTACATAATTTTATTTTAATTTTTTCCTAATTGCCTTTCTTTGTGAAATACCTATGAATGATTAAACACAGAGAGATTAATTTGCATATTGTATCTTCCCAGGTTGACTGTATATAAAGGCATGGGTTATGGTCTCGTATGTAGAGAACCTCTTATTTTGTTTACATAGAGATAGCCCACGAAGATTCAGTGTGGACAAAATCTGCCCATGTTTCAGATAATAAATATCAAGTTCTTAATAATAAACTGTGGTACTGTGATGATGGATTTAAGGATGATAAATGAAATGACCTGTGGCTAAGATGTCACATAACTATACAGAACTGAGCTTCCTTCTGTGGATATGTGAAGCTGTTGTACTACCACTGAAATGATGGATATTGAGTTGAGCACATTTTCTGAAGTAACAGACGATATGTGTGAAAGTCAATGTAAAATGTACCATAATTCCTAGCCATAGTACCATTTTCCTAGTCAGGAAAATCATTAGTGTGCTGGTTTACGTTTGATGTGTTATTGAAGGAGGCAGACCCAGATCCTAAAATGACAATCCCAGAGGTTTGAAGAAAATGGGCCACATCAAGTTGGTAATGACAGTATGTACACGTAAGTCATATACTCATTAACAGTGGAGAGGACCTTATAAACATTTAATTGAAGTAGAATGATGATAAACCATGGGCAGTGTCTTGGGACAAAAACGGACCTAATTAAACCATCTTCCAAGGTAATTTCAAACACATTTCATTACCAGAACAAAGAGAAGGCGGCAACTGAATTTCGCCATAGATGTATGTACCAGAATATTATGAATATTATATTATGATTAAGTTACATCCCTCAATAAATGGAGGAAATCTCTGCTGCTTGTCTGTCTATGCTGAATGGCCATTTAGTTTAATGACAATTTTGGAATGATGTAGGCCTGTATTATTTCAGATTGAACTAACATGCTTTATGTCATTTATTCATATATACATTAGTTATAATTATTCCTTTTTAAAACACTTTGTTTTTAAATTTGGTCTTATTAAACGTTTCTTAGTCGGTTTTCCCAGGTAAAAAAAACCCCGTGAGATCAGTACATAGTTACGGGAACCCACAAGTTAAAGTAATGGCTTTATTTTTTATTTAATGGCATTGCTGCTTTTGTTACACCATTACGCGTCCTGAAAATGCAAAGAGCTGCTCACAGTAAATTTGATTTTCTGTGTTCACATGCACCATTTACGTGACTGTAGAGCATTTCCTGTAGCCTGCTTAGTTTTGATTAACATATAGTGAGTATTTGATAAGTACTGCTGACTTTCATAATCACCAGCTTATGCGTTTCTTCCTGAAACAAAACAAGCGTTTAGCTGAGCAGCAAATCTGACAGCGATGCGTGAGGGGCAGACGGAAGCTTGTCTAGCGAAATACATTATTGTTCTCCTACTGCCCTCTAGTGATTAGGCCCCAAATAACAGAGCAAAGCTTGATGGAGCCACACGACAAGGAAACAAAGACTTTCAAGGGCCCGAGCACTGAGTTATTAAAAACAGAAGCAGTCTAAACATGCTCGAAAATTCGTGAAACTTGGCGAAAATGTACATCTGGTATAGGTTTAATTAGGTGTGCCAAAATGGCTCGATATCGCCACCTAGAACATTTCAATGAAGTTCTCCTCACGTTACGTTTCACGTACACGTGCGAAATTCAGCAGGCACATGTATCATCCCAACATCTACCAAAAGTATTTTGGAGCCAGGCTGTAAACCTAGCGGAAAGGAAGTCATGTTGAATTTTTGTGCAGATTTTTACATTTCCAGGCGTCAGACTTAGTTCTAATGAACTTCCTTCTAAATATTTATTCAGATCAACATCATGTTTGATCAATGTAATCTTTGCAATGCTAAACTGAGAAGTTGACATTATTGACAGTATATGTTGTTGTAACTCAAACATGCAATGTCCTATCTGCCCCAAACTTAACATGTT
This sequence comes from Chromobotia macracanthus, assembly GCA_036877525.1. Classification (NCBI taxonomy): domain Eukaryota; kingdom Metazoa; phylum Chordata; class Actinopteri; order Cypriniformes; family Botiidae; genus Chromobotia; species Chromobotia macracanthus. The sequence goes on from JAZGTH010000013.1 coordinate 4,379,553, forward strand.
TAATAAGAAACCTGCTCTGAAGACATCTCCATGCTAATAATCATTTATAGTCATAGCGCCACCAGCTGGTAGCAGGAAATCTGACACATGTAAATGACTGCTATTTCCAGGCTTCATACTTAAATGAACTCCTCCTAGAGATTTAATCAGATCAACATCATGATTGATTAGTGTAATCTAAAGCTCTTTGCAATGCTAAATTGTAAAGCTTTTGAGTTTTTGTTAAAGACTGTGTCCATGGTGGCCTCGTTTAAAGTTTAATGTTTTGCCATAAAACGGGAAGTTGTTATAACCTAAACATACAATGTCCAATGTGCCCCAAATAAATGACACATTACTGGAAATAAACATGATATAAATTTTGTAGTTCTTGTAGTTCACAATTTAGAAACATATTATATTTTATACAATATATTTTGTATTTGCAGTATTACATTATGATTTCTTTCATTATTTTTGTGATTTGTACAAAAATTTTAATGTTTAAAGTCCCAATGTTTTAAAGTTTAAATCCCACATTGTTTTAAATAAGAACGTCACAAAAAGACTGGAACAAAAACAAACAACCTAAGACTTGATAAAATGGAAAGTGCATGTTGCAGTTCAGCATACAGACTCCTGTGAACTAGTCCAGATGTTGTAGCTGTAAAGTGCTTCAGAACATAAACAATCATTAATCCAGTTTTGTGCTCCTTCGACCCGCTGAAAAGCCATTAAGACAAACTGTGTCATTGGTGAGGGTTGGATAAGGTTTAAAGTTTCAGGCCCTGGTCTTCCGCACAAGTCACTATGGGCACCAGCTGTCTCAGGTATTCACATCAAACGGATGGATCAGATATTAAACATTCCTTAACAGGAAAATACTTTGGGCAAGGATAATACCGGTGACTATTCTGTTTATGGTAAGTTGATAACATGATGTGTTTCATATTTACTAAAAATGATAGACCTTTGATAGTGGAATGATGTCAGTGCAAATAACAGTGAAAACACAGTACTTGGTAAACTGTATTTTTTCCTTTATACCATGACAATGTATGAATGTCACGGTATTAAAATGCATGACCTGGTGTGATTGTGGGTGTCGGGTTCTGAGTGGTTTGATCACATCAAAATTTACACTAAAATATTTTTAGTGTACATTTTTAAGTAATTTTTTATCAGTTTTATAAGTTACAAAATTTAAAAACTTTACATTTAACAAGAATAACAAAAGAAAATGTTCAACTTTAGTAAAAAACAAGAAAAGAAAAATCTAGTTTTACTCTAGAATATCTTTTCTATCAACATGTACCTGTGAGTCCTTGCTAGGTTGATTTTCAGCTCCTGAATTATTCATTCACTCTTTTCAAGTTACCACAGGTGTGCAGCTCACCCTCTCTGACCTAGAGCATAATTAACTAAGAGGGTAAGAGTGATAAAAATATTCCTGTTCGCAAGATATTTTCTCCCTTCTTTAATTCACATCTAATGACTGTATATTCCATATGGAGGAAGTGACTGTAATGTGAGGAAGAGAGCTTATAGTGGAAATCCCCATTGACTACATCTGCTCATGTTCCTATGAATTATTCAGACCATCTTATCTGAATTGCAGTCAAATGATGAGGGGGATGGTGTAGAACTTTACCACAGTGAGAATGCTGTCTGTTCTAATAGAAACATTTTGAGTTAAGTGTGTTCCATCCTAAATACATTTATATTTAGGCATTTAGCAGACGCTTTTATCCAAAGTGACTTGCAAGGTGAGAAAAACAACAAAGCAATATATCATAGGGAGGTATATCGTGAAAAAAAAGTGCCGTACAAAGTTACAGAAATACTTGTTGATGGAGAGAGTTTTTTTCTTGAAAAGGGAGAGCAGTTAACATATTCCTGACAAGGATTCACAGAAGAGACAGTTTTTAGTTGTTTCTTAAATATTGTAAGAGATGCGGCTGACCGAATAAAGTTTAGGCCACCAACAAGGAGTTGTGAAGGTGAATGAGGGGGAGAGTGAATTTGCACCCTTTGAAGAAGGAACCAAAAGTTCTGCTCATTCACTGACCGCAGGGTTATAGATGGGGTGTAGATATGCAGCAGGGTGTGAAGGTATATCGGAGCTGAGCCAGTGGCCATTTTATATCCAAGCAGTAGTGACATGCGTGCAGCAACTGGTAGTCACTAGAGAGAGATGAGGAGAGGTGTGACATGCTCTGGTAGACAAGTCATGCTGCTGCATTCTGAATCATTTGTAGTGGTTTGACTGCCTGTGCTGGAAGACCAGCTAGCAGAGTGTTGCAGTAGTCCAGCCTGGAAATTACCGGACCTAGACAAGAAGCTGTATTGCATGCTAAGATAAGGCTTGATTTGTCTGATGTTGTAATGCAAATCTGCATGATCACATTGTTTTAGTGGTGTGATCGGAGAATGTCAGCTGGCCATCAAAGACTATAATAAGGTTTCTGGCTGTTCTTGTCTATATTATGGTTGTAGGACCTAGTTGGACTGTGAAATTGTGCGGCTGTTGGATTTAGAATGTTGGTAAATACATTTTCACAGCACACAGTTAGCATACAGCTCCAACAAAACCCAACAACCAACAACATCTAAACTTAAAGAAAGATTTACAAAAGCTATACAGATGACCTTATGATCACAGAACCATATTTGATTCATTTCTTTTTTTCAGATTCACAGCTGAATCATGTATGAAGCCCAGCAGTACGACAGCCCACCCCAATACAGTCCGCACTGTGTTGCCCCATCAAACATCTACACATCCAGAAGTTTCTACTCTCAACGGAGCGAGTATGGCTTATACTCTCCAGTTCCTGATGCTCCACAGTTGGAGGGAAGCCCACAGCATTTTTACAGATGGTTCTCACCACCTGGCATTGTAAAAACTATGGAGGGATTGACTGCACTGCTCTGTTTTGTTATTTTCGCCTGTGTTGCTTCCACTCTAGTTTGGGATATGCACGGCTATGAGGGCAGCCTTGGGGCTTATGTTGCTGGATCAGCAGGCTTTGGTGTGGATGCTGGCGTCGGTTCAGGGTACTATGGAGGAACCTACGGCTATCAAAGCTCCTACATGACTCCATACTCCGCAAAATCAGCCATGATCTCAATGGCAGCAATTAATTTCATTGTGTCTTTGACCATCCTAGTGGTCAGTTTCTCTAAGGTGTGGTGTGTGCGTGGAAAAACATTTTACCTGACAGTTTTAGTGGTAGATGTGGTTCTAGCTGTTCTTCAGTGCATTATAGACATTATATTCGTGATAGGGGTCAATCCCACTGCTCAGAGTTCACAAAGCATTTTATACAATCCCATACTGATGATGTGTCAGACCTCATTAGGGACTCCCAGCATCAGTGCTGGAGCAGGCACTGGGTTCCCGGGCGCTAACCCTTCATTTAATCGATATCTCTATCACTACTGCTTTATGGATCCTGAAGAGGTCAGTATAAAAGAAATCTCTTCTCAACTGTTCTGTGTCTGTAGCATTACTGTAACATTAACGTTTTTTTTATCTTAACTGTAGGCTGTGGCTCTGGTTTGTGGACTTTTTGTCGTGGTTGTTCTGGTTGTTGCTGCCTATTTTGCCTATAAGACGCGAAGCAAAATATGGCGTCACGGTAAAGCTAATATCTACTGGGAGGAGCCACCTATCCTGAGAGCAGTTAGGAGCCAGAATTCACAAGACTGGGTGAGTTCATAAATGCCAGTGTATTAATTCATTACATTACACTTACACTAGAGTAACATTAAATATATACCATGTTTCTGTCATGCAACATTTTTAATTACAGCATTTAAAGCTGAAAGACATCACAAATTTAGATGATATGGCTCCATTTTTAGCATCATCATATTGTGTCTTGTGTTTTATGTGTTTTATCCTAACCTAAACTAAAATTAATCCAAAGCCTGTGGAATAATACATTGTCTGGTACTATGGGAAATGTCTTTGTCTGTGGCAATATGTTTTTAGCAGGTAACGTGTGTAAGCTGTTTCTTTCAGCACACCAATTTTACTTTGATTACTCATTAACTGAGGGTGTACTTTGGACAAATTACTTGACAAAGTATGGCGACCAGAACTTGAAAAACTTTAATGGGCCTTTAACATATGAATACTGGTTCAGTGAATTGGTACTGTGGGTCACTTTATTGAAATTTGCTGTATCTTTAACCTGTGATATTCAGCTGCCAGAGGAGTACAAAAAATCACTGCTATAATCTGCAGTGCTAAAAATCAGTGCTATAATGTTTTAGTTATTTTAATTGTTTTAATTGTTTATGTGTTAATCATTCACTAATCTACTTCATTTTGATACTGAATAAAGGTCAGTACAAGGCCCAACAGACAGTCACAAACAACTGGGTTTCAAGTACTCTGTGAGTTTCGACTGCTGTGAGTTTAGAGGGTCATTTCAGAGTTGTTGGAATATGGTGACTTTCCTGGAAATGTTTTTTATCATCAGCATGTTGTTGTTAAGACAATACACTCGGGTGTGTTTGAAAAGGCAGCGCCATGTGCAGCTGTCATCAAGTGTGTTTCCTGAAAGCTGAAATGATTTCCCTTTGTTAGAGGATATCGTGCATGTGCGTGAGAGTGGGATAATTGTGTCGTGATAGATTTACACCGTCTTGGTGTATTGTGTGATGCAGAGTGTCTAAAGGGGTCACTTAAGATACAGTATTGTTTAGAGATATCTGTAATGGTATCTCTAGTGATCGTACCTGTAATTGTTCTATGGTCTAGTTTCACATCCAGGGTCGGCATGCACCATGTCATGTTTGTGAGGGGCCAACAGTGGCAGTCACTTGCTCTCTGCTCTGTAAGCAAGATAAGAAAAAAAATAGGTTTTGAGACCCAGTTTGTTTAGTGTGATACAGTTTTCAATAATAGATCAAGGGGACCCAGATTCAGATCAGACCCAGATTCAGATCAGATCTTTATCTGTACCAGATAAAGCATAGAAGGTGTGAAGGTGGCCAAATTAAGACTGTTATTTTTGCACAGCATTTTAGACAAACAGGGTAATTGAGTGACTTTTTATCACAGATGCACAGATTAGTTTAGGGCAGTTAGATGCCTCTGTTCCCATCAGGACGTGAGGTGTTTCTTTAAGTAACAACTGATGTTTGGGTCATTCAGCAGTAATTTTAGTGTCTGATCCAAACTGATTGAATACATGCTGTTCTGTGGTCCTTTGGCTCTGTTAACACTCAAGCACAATCTGTTCCAGAGAAGCACTCAATACACCCCCACTGTGGTTTTATCAGAGAAGGCTACCCCTAACCTGAAAGCAGAGAATAGCTTTGCCTCCTACACTGAGGGAACAGTGAGCATCTACAGCGAGGGAGCATACAAAACCAATGTGTGAGTACAGTCTTGTTTCTGACCATTACCAGAACAAACTTCTTACTAGCACAAATGTTCACCATTGTTTTCATTGGATTTTGTTTTAAGATATTCTGAGAATGTGAACAGAAGCTCCCCAGAACCGTTGTACCAGAATACGTGGATGAGCTCCAGCCCTGTGGAGGAATTTGAGGTCCAGAGCACTTCTGTGCAGAAGCTGAATACACATGATGTTCAGGATGTTCTCTGTGAGACAGGATACACAACTGGAGTAGAATCAGCTACTGAATTAGACACGCTTCAGTTGGAGGAGTGAGTTTCCATTATGAATCATTCTTTAGGACTCGTGGAAAACATGCCTCATGTGCAGCTCAAAAAGAACTTCTGTTGAGACTAATTTCTGATCATATCAGTCTAATAGTCGATTATTTGCAAGATATTGATTCTTAGTAACTTTTTCTGCTATAGCTCTTATTCAGAAATAACAACAGATGAACAGCGCAGACAGTACAAAAAACAATTTGATGAGGCCCTTTTTGTGTACAAGAATCTCTGTGCTGAGATGGACGATATCACTGACCAAATGAATGAACTGAGCCGAGAGCTGGACACTCTGCATGAGGGGTCCACCAAGTTCCAGGTAGGCAGCCAGATCTGGGCATATACCGATCCAAAATCTATATTAATGCATTTTGTATTACTCAGCTTAGTACTTAGCTTAGTACCAACGTGGATGAACTTGAAAGTGATGGGCTGTAGTTAACCAATAGCACAGGTTAAATAACGATTTCTGTGTAAATCAACATAGTCTGGTCTTATAGCTCATATTCTTTCTGTATCACAGGCTGTGGCTGAGGAATATAATCGGCTCAAGGATCAAAAGCGGGTAAGTTCCTGCAACAAGGTTTTAGCCCACAGAATTATGCAAAAAATTAATGAGCTGATAGACTTTGTTCATTAATTTCATCAACACCAATATATCATTTCATCTTTTTTGTATGTGGATAGTTAATGCCCTTATCTCTTATCTAGTCTCCAGAATACCAGACTAAGAAGCAGCAGTGTAAGAAACTGAGGCAAGAACTCTTTCATATCAAGCAATTGGTCAAAAATTATGACCAAGGCCATAAGAGGAAAGACAATGATAAACAGGATTTCTTTGTGTAAGCTGTAACTGTGTGATGTCTAATCAGATTGCTTCTAATAATGGGACAAATAATCTTTTAAAAATGGTTTGAGGTGAGTTTCATCTGCAAGTCGTTACACTTATTGTAAATACTTCATAATCCTCATGTAGAATAACACTTACAATTGTAATATAAAGATTCCTTAAAGCAGAGTACTTGTAAATTACAGAGTAATTTACAAAAATGAATAAAGGAACACGAGTAGAATATCCAGTGTATGATACTTTTGTTTAATCAAGCTGTCATACACAAATATTTAAAAAGACAAGGATATTAAAATGAAAACTGTACACATTGCATGTTTTGATGTATTTGTGTGTATTAGACCATCTATGTTTCAAGGCCTAAATATGAGGTAATATTAGTCATGTATGCTAAGGCTAGAAAAATTACATCTCACAACAAGAGCCAATGCCACATGCTGTCAACAGAGCTCACCAGAACCCTGCTCCATAATAAACAAAACAGCATTCATAACACAAACATAACAGACAGGTATATCCAATCATCCACTTTAATGTACAGTAAGCAGCTCAGGTGTGTTCCATTTTAAAATTAATTAAAACAGCCACAAATGACTGAGATAATCCATTTTAACATACAAGAGGTATTTTTTTTTTGGTCAACATACATGATGTTCTGATGTCATTACCAGTTTAATTTAACTGGTTCAAGTCTAGGAAATAAAAAACAGGAAACAAAACAGAATACAAACCATGCATGGTCAAGTATAATACACACAGTCATCTGTATGTGGATGAACACCACATTTATGTAGAAAAAGTTCACTGGTTTCATACCCGAAAAATAGACAACTCCTTCATTTGTCATACCGTCTCAAATGTAGAATGTGCCTTGGATTAAAAAAACTGAAACAATGCTGAAGAGGCAAGTCTACAGCAGACTTCTGTCTCGAGTCAACAAGCAGAACAAATACAGTAAGAAATTGTTTTCTCAAATGGTGATCAAATGTAGTCCTCTCTCTCACACTCGCTTTGTAAATTTCAATGTTCTGTTCAAAGAAATGCAATGCAGATGATAGGGCAAATAAGCTAAAAATATCATAAAACCATAAGTAGTTATCACTGTTTAAATGCCAGTTCTGTCTGTTCTGGCATATTTTTACACTTTCTGGTACACAACAGCCCAGGCCTCAATCCATACTTTGGATTTTTTTTATACTTAAAAATTCTCATAGATAACTCACTATAAAACTGTACCTAGAATTGTCCCTTCAGATGGCAGATTACAAACGGTCCTCAAATATTTCATTAATTCTTTAACAAACTTTAAGTCTTTGCATCATTAAAACAGTTACCAGAACATAGATCATACCACCTGCAACATACTAGTAATTTCATGATTCCCATAGTAAGGGATATCCAATATCCCTTACTAATATTCCAATATCAGATGTGACTGCAAACCTGAAGTCAAAGAGGAATCAAAGAGATCACCAGAAGTTTGCTGAAGTACTCCAGTGGCTGACGGGTTCTGTGGTCGTGTCTGATTATGGTTATTGTCCTGGAGTGTAGGGCCAGCTGATGGAGCTGCCAGAGAGCTGCATGTCACGGATGAGGGTCTCGATGGGCGTTTTCCCTACGAGCCTCATGAAGAAGAGCTGGGAGATGAGGCTGGCAGGCACGGCCCTCAGAGCAGGCAGTCGCAGCAGTAGCCGGCCGAAGCGCTGGGGCTGCCCGGGGTACTGCATGCGTTCATACTCAGTCAGGGCCACCTGAGCTTTTTCCTGCAGGCTTTCGACATGAGCTGGGTCTGTCAGTCCACACGCATCTTAGAACAGGCATACAGAGACCAAAACAGCTGATATTAATCACAGGTTTGGTAAAGGTTTGAAGGAGTTCCTGTAGCTAAAACTGTGATGAACTGATCCATAAATGTACATCTGGCATAAATGTAAACCCAAAATTTCAAATGATTACGCAGGACAAAAACTGTAATAATGTTTGCAAACCAGTGATTAAATCTTCAGTTATTCTTTAAAAAAAAAAAGTGTTTATTTTTTTACATTTACTTTTGCTTCACAATGCACTTATGGAACAATTCACTGAAAAAATAATTGCTCATGTTTTATCCAGTAGATAGTGCAATATTACACTAGAAAACAAACTGCAATTACACGTCAGCACTTTGGATAGAACATAAATGTTTATCTGAAGCTTAAGGTCGACTCACCCGGTGAGAAGAGGGCTATGGCCTTAAGACAGCTGTACTCCGCAGAGTCCACCTGCAGACGGGTCAGCTTTTCCACTTGGTCCTGGAAGACACGCACCTGGTCCATGAAGGACACCACCCTCTCAGCCGACATGGGAGAGGAGTGGAAGCCAGCAGCAGCGAGCAGCGGGGCAGTATGCAGTGGCAGGGCAGACTGGGCCACATTCAGAATAAACAGTTCACTCCAGCTAAGCCTCAGCAGGGCTATCTGCTCAGACACAGGCAGCTCAGGAAAATATGGAATGTTTCGAGCCCACTCAATGGTGCTGAAGAGGAGCCTGGCAGCCAGCTCACAGATGCTGTCAATGCCCATGGTGGATCCAACTCCACCCCCCTGCATCTGCTGGTTGTATTGATGACTATAGCGGCTGTTGGGGTAGGGTTCTGCCCGCAGCAGCTGGGAGATGAGCTCAGAGACCGGCTGACCGTTGTAGAACTCGCTCGCACCGCTCCCGGCATTACCACCCACCGGGGTCGTGGACGGGCTGAGGCTAGAATGTGATGGTGGGATGCGCCCGCGCTGAACTGCTAAAGGAAGAGAGGGAGGAGAGAGGCACAGTCATGATGGAGGTGAAACGTTTGAAAGAGCCAGCTGTTCTCTGCTAACCCACAGCATGGGACATCTGGCAGAGTCAGATGACTGGCCTTAAGGATTAGAAACATCTAATTCCTGATTATGCAAGGACATGAAGGCTTGAAAAATTGTTTTGTAGGACAAAAATGAAATGTTTTAGATGATCCTCCGATGACTTTCAGAATAAAGACTGAAAGAAAACTATTTTAAAACAAACACTGTTCAAGAAATGTGTGCTTTTTGATTTTGGAGTTAAATATTAAATATGATCTGGACATTTTTGACTGGTTTCTTACACTTCAGATATGCCTTAAACAATGATGGTGTGTACTGTTATAATCAGATCACTATGAAATTTCAGCTGATTTCAAGATGCCGGATAGACATTTACCTTCTTTACGCATTCCCACTCTAAAACACTTCTTTAAACGGCAGTATTGACACTGATTGCGGTGATGCTGGTCAATTTGGCAGTCTCGGTTTGATCTGAGAAAGACACCAAAAACATTTAAGGTTTCACATTGAGAAACACCCTAACAAGTGGTATCCTTTGCTAATTGGGTGTGTATAGTTTATACATATTCCACTATAGAGCAAAACCTATTTTGCATCCTCAACCTTTTAATTTAAGTTCGCAACTAATATATACACACAAACATAGAGAAATTTTCATTACCTGCAGGTGTAATTGAGGTTTCGCCGAATGCTCCTTTTGAAGAAGCTCTTGCAGCCCTCACAGGTAAACACACCATAATGTTTGCCACTGGACTTATCACCACAGACCACGCAGTCCACCACACACCCTTTATCATCATCCCCGGCCTCCATATCACTGCCTCCTCCTTGTGGCGACCCATCATCCTCATCTCCCCTCAGGTAACCCTTGTCACCAAGTCCATTAGTATTCCCATTGGGATCTCCCCAGCCCCCTCTCACCATGGCCATTGCTTGGTACTCAGCACAACCAAGAAGAAAAATGCTTCTCAAAGTTCTGTTGGCACAGGCAGCAATTTCAGCTGACCCCTTTAATGACAGCTACGTGTTCTAAAAAGAAAAGCTATGAAGGCTTCTTGATCTAGCGATGGTCTGTGAAAACATGGAGGCTCAGACACGGGTCCGAGTCACTCTTTTTAAGTCAGTCTACTTTGGTGTTGAAGCAGTGGGCTGTGCATTCTGTTACTCCTTCACCGATCATATTCACTTTTTTGATGCTGCTTCTTGAGCCGCACCTATGCAATTGTCTCATATAGACATTATTCTATGGTGGGTTTTCAATTCAATCAAGTACCTGTGAAAGAAAAGTGAACGTCAAATCATCTTTCTTAAAACTTGTCATCAAGCAGCAGTCACAGCTTAGCCAGTCCCCTCAGCCCTTGCTGTATTTAATGGCCATTACAACAAATGAAGAAATGATCTCAATAATTAAAAGGATTTTTTAAAAATGATTTTACGGGACGCTAGTAACCAAGACAGCTTCTACAATTTACTGAACTGACTTCAAAAATCATAGCCAGATCATGCAATTAAAAACAAATTACACAACACAAATAAATGTCTTAAAGCATAAAGAAAAAACAAACTAAAAAAACATTGGTTTAAAAAACAACGGCTGCTTACAATTATACTATTTGTTCAAGGAAGTGCTCCGTGTTTGTTGTGAAATGAAGAGACTTTCAGAGTCCCTCCAACAGTTAACGTGCCGCCGTTTGAAAACGAGCAAACAAACAACGACACGATTAAAGCATTGACGCCGACTCGCGTTCATGATCTCGACGTGATCAGATGCCAAACGTCCCGTTTCGTGTTTTTATGAGCGCCAGCAACAAACATGCGGCCTAACCTCCAGCGATCTTCCCCTGGATCGAGCAGGGGGAGGGGTGGAGCCATAGATTTAGCTACATGCCTCACTCTCGACTTCGGAGAACGCTGTATTTTTACCCCTTGAAACGTAAGCTAGTGTGCAGTTCACGCCTGGAAAATATTTTAATATTCCTACCTGGTTGAAGAAGTGCAAAAGTCTCGCGCACTCGGAGAGGACAAGAGCTAGCGCGATCCAGCGTCCAGTGGAGCGCGCGCGCCGCGTGCCTGAGAGGGAACGTGTATGTGCGTGTATGTTGAGCGCGGGGGGAGCGCGTGGGGATTTGACATAGCCATTCAAACCCGCGGTTGCCATGGTATCCATTGCCCTTATATGGACAAAGAAGTCAAAGAGCACCGAAGGCCTTTCTGCTGGGCACACAGAGAGAGAATGTGATGTTTTGCTCCTAAGAGATCAGCGACCTCGGGCGTGCTTCAAAGGACTGCAAATATGCCTACAATCCAGTAAATACAACCGGGAGAACATTTAGTCTGTAATGCACAGGCTTAGATAGTTACTCTTTAAGATTGCATAGATTTATTGTTTAACAAAGTCATTTAGACAGTGCAGTTATGTCTGTAGGACAAGAAATTCAACTGAATAAATCATGTTAATGGCATCTACCTAGAGGAAAGGCTGTAAAAACACAAAAGGCTGTCTAAACACAAAGTGAACTGAATAGAATCTCAAATTATGTCTGAGTAGGAAGCTAAAAAAAGACATTTTGTAATTATCAAATAATGCAGGTGAGCTTTACATGGTCGTAAGTTCACAGCCATTTCCTGTACCTATAAGGAAGAATGTTTAGTCATCCATCTTGTTACTAATATATTACAAACAGTACCTATCTCTTGTTTTGAGATTTAGATCTTGGCTATATACTCAAAAGATAAATAATTCATTTGCGCTTCTCACTCTGCCCTTCCTTACCAAACTGTCTGTATTTTGTGACATCATATGTTTAAAAAACAGACAAAATACAGTTCCAGGTTACTCATGTTATTATATACCAGTAGCAAGCTGATGTAACTTATTAATAATTTAGGATTTTGGTTATTTTAAATCCCTGTTTTTTCAGGCATCCAAAGTACAATTTGGTTTTACAAACTCTGTGTGTTTGTGTGTGTTTGAAGAAGAGAGAGAGAGATTACACAAAAGAAAAGAGGAGTGTGTGTCTAAAAGTGCATGTGCTGTGTGCATAGTACAAAGCTAGGCATTTATTTGGCCTTTGACCTTAGGGTTCAGGAATGTGGTTGATCTCTTTTAGGATATGCGAGGCAGTATTGCAACTCTTGGTTGCCCAGGACTACTTTAGACTGACTTTACTGATTCCTGAAATAATGTTGATATCTAAGAACATTTCAGAATTGCTTTAATGAAAATTATAAGTTAAAATACATAAGCACATGATTATATATTTCTTCATAGGTTCTTCAAACTCTTGGGCATGTGATGATGATGATTTTTTTCTTACTCAATCCACAGTAGGATGTTTCGGAGAAATATCCCCATCTAGTGATGAGATTCAGAGGCTGTGTTCACAGGATCTAAAGGTGAAAGGGTTTTCATTAAGTCGTTATTTTACTGTTTAATTTAATGCTATTAGTGGGGCAAAAATTACACATTTTTTAAACAAGTATGGACTGGGGTTAAATAATATACTAGAAGCGGTACTGGCCTGTCAAAATTCACAGCAGATTATAGTTGATTTTATGATATGTGTCTTATAATTCAGTATGGGTGACGGCCACTCCAGATTAGACGGCCACTCCACAGCCATGTCAGTGTAATTGTATAATATACATACAAAAAGAATTACAATTAATGATGTATTAAAACACTTTGGCAAGTTTACCGGATTGGAAAACATTTGAGAAACACTGTGTGTGAACAGTCTTGTTAGATGATAACAATTTTGCCGTCAGAAGTATTTTAGAAACAGATAAACAGGACGATTAGTTTTTGATAATGTCAGCAAATGTGTATACATCTGTGTTTATTGGTGATTTCCTTCATTTGTTCAGTAGTTTACTTAAGAAGTGTCCTGACAGTACCTTTTGCGTTTGTCAGTCTAAGACACAGCTATGAATTACTGCTTCCTCTTGGAATCGGGTTGGCACATCAACAATTCCTGGCAGGAAAGCAAACGCTTTCATATTATTCTTTTCTCTGGTTCTTTGTGGGATCAAATTAGATGTCAGAAACAATAACCATATATTACACTATATTCACAACAATTACTAAAATATAACATTTTAAAACAAAAAAGTTTGGGGTTATTAGGATACTAACTGCATCATGTTCAAACTAAAGTGGTCATGAACTGAAATGGTTTGGTAAGGGATTTTTGTTTAAAGGGACTGGCTAACATATACTTAAACTTCTCAAAGTTATCAATAACTTTCTTTTTTTACATTATATATCAAATATATCTAAAACATTAGTTGTTAGTGGAACATTTTAAAAATGTTTTGAATAATGTTCTTTTATCCAAGCAATAATGCAACATTTAAAAAAGTCAAGAACTTTCAAAAAAATGTTTTCAGCATTTTTGTTACTTAATGGAAATGCTAGAGAAACGTTCTTGCAACCCAAAAATTGTTAGCTGGGTACTAATCACACCCTTATCCTAGCCTAGAAGAAGGTTAGACAGCATAAAAAAATGTGATGTGTAATGATTGCTAAATCTATCAGAGAGATTTTAGGGCACCTGTTACATAATAACTATATAAAGTGTTTTTGAGGAATGTCCTATAAATGAAAAAGTATAATGGCGTAGTTATAAGCATAGCTTTGTTCAAAACAGCACATAGTCAAACCATAAACCATGTTGTTTATCCTGTGCCAACATGATGTCAAACAAAAGGATCTGTCTTGGCAGCACATACATATTAGAAAAGAATACTGTTGGGTTAAGGCCACCCCCTCAATGGGGCATGATGTTGTTGTAACCTCTGGAATAATGATCATAGGGTGGACCAGGGCAGCGTCATGCAATGGGAGGTGCAGGAAACAATATAAGCTGGTGGCGTTAACATATTTAACTTATTATTTTGACATTGATGTTTAAAGAGAACGTGTTTACATTGTGAAGGACTCAGGCTTAGAAGCTGGGGCTTATTAATGCCCCATTTGAGCAGTGATGTACAACAGTAGTTATTCTAAGACCAGCTTTGGCTTGGCTGCCAAGAAGATGCACAAGTCCAAAAGTAAGAGCTGTGGTTACTACATGAAGATCGTCTTCTTCTTCTCCTCACTCATCCAGTCTTTGATCATTGCGAGTCTGGTGCTCTTTCTGGTGTATGGGCAACCTGAACACACTGTGGAGGAGAAGAGACTGCAAGAGCTGGACCAAAGTGTCAGCAAACTTACCATGGAAAATTACATTCTCCGGCAGAAGGAGAAGAACCTGACCAAACATCTGAACGTCACTCTTACTGCAAAGCTGACCAATGACAAATTTCTGTTTGAATTGCGCAAACTGGCGAATACTTCATCTGCAACAATAAGGAGCCTACAAATAAAAGTGGTGAGAATCTGAATTTTCAAAATACTGATTTGTTGTTGATAACAAAGTTTATTTAATTGAAATGAAATTTAATTGAAATAATTGAAAATCAAAATGTACAGTGTTGTGGATTGAGAACCTCATGTAAAGCATTAAAATACCTCACACTAGTCTTGTTGAACTGGATTTACAGAGTCAGTGTGAGATGGAAAAAAGAATGGCACCTCCAGCAGCTCGCTCATTTACACCTACTTTCTGTCCGGATCCAAATGGTGAGATGGTTCTTCATAAAGTTCTTCCATTTAATATTTTATTTTGTTTGATTAGCACACCATCTGTAACTCTTGCATAAAGTTAAACAAATTGATGCACTCTCAAACACAAAATGTAGAATTCTTAAGTTCACTAAATCAATGTATAAATAACACAATGTATAAATAACAAAGGTAATTGTTCAACAATTTGCTTTTTAAGAAAACAATAGACAATTGCGACTTCTGCTTCAGCAGTCGGAGGAAATGCTGAAGCTGGTCAAAGCAAACTTTACTCAGAAGATGGATTACATGAGAACTGAGTTAGAAAACTCCAACAAAGATAAGGATCGGTTTCATTTAGAAACGATTGAACTGAGAAGAGACAAGGCTTATACTCAAGAGGAGCTGGACTTGTATCAGAAGAAGTGTAAAGAGGATTTTGTGGCCTCTTTACAAGGAATCCCCAATGTTACCAAAGAATTTCTCAAAAGAATCGATGATCTTTTTTCAAAGCACATTTCTTTTCAGCTAACATGTGATAAGCAAAAAAATCAGCTTGAAAACATCCGTGAAAACTGTAGCAGTCTTTCAAGAGAAGTCGAGAATAAACTGCAGTCATATCTGGACATTGTGGGGAACCAGTTTACAAAAATAAATGGTGAAAACTCAAAATATGTGACAGAGAACAAACGATTTAAAGAGGATGCTGACTGGTGCAATCAGAATCGCAGTGCGATGATTCGAGAGAACCGTAGGACTCTTGAGCAAATTCAGCTAAAGCATGATAAAGACACTAAGCGATTTCTTCTGGAGAATAAAAAACTACAAGGAGATAACCAGCTGAAAGAAGATCTTCTCTCTGTAAAAGAAAAAGAAATTAAAATGCTTACTCTTAATGTTGAGACTCTCAATACATCACTTGCAAGTTGTAAGGTGAGGTTGATATTGTTTATACATTGTTCATCAAGTTTAATAAGCTGTAAAAAATTAAAATTATGTTGCTAATAATCAGTTTTTAAAATAATTTTATAAATAATTTTATAATTTAAATGTGTATATTTGTAATATACTTCAATTGCTCTCCAAAACTTTGCAGCCGACCCTGCGGAATCCCTTTATGCAGAACCCATATGGCATACCAAATATACCAAATGCTGGTGGAACTGGTCTAAGTTCAACGGTATTGAGCAAACCAAATGTTGGGTGGCCAGCAAGTGGATCCACTGGGCCAGGATTTCCCAGTCAATATGGTGCAGGATCCAGCTCCAGATATAGCAGTCTAGGATCAGGTGTAACAGGATCATTTAGTTCAGCTCAAAGTGGACCAGGATCAAGCAGAATGGGTGGAGCCCAGGCAGGGACAGTTGATTTTGGAGGTTTTGGAACAGGATTAACAGGAATTGGCAGTCTTGGATCAAGTCAGATCGGAACAGGCAATATGGGATCAGCTGGCACTGGATCAACATCATTTAGCAGCGCTGGATCAAATGGACTTGGATTGAGCAAACCAGGGGTAGCAGGTGTGGGTGTCAGCTCAGTGGGGTCTCATATACCTGCAATTGGAGGGACTGGAGGTGGAAGAACAACAAATGGGATTGACAACCCACTAGTACATCAAGGTAAACCAAGAGAAGTGCACTTTCTGACATAACAGATTTTGCAATTAATGCTTGAATACAATATTTTTCTTTTCTTTTTTTGATTTTCAATAATGCATTATCTCTTGTGTTTGGTTTACAGCACAGATAAGTCAGCATTTGAGGGAGCTGCAACGTTATTCAATTCCAACCTAAGGAAATGAACGAAGTCCTAAAAAATCAACTATTAAATCAGGAATATCCATATAAAGACTCATTATAAACTGTTCGAAACTGTAATCTCAATGTACTATTCCTACAAGTCTGTAATGTTATTTTTCTACTTATTAATATGAACATATTAATTATATCTTGTGGGATTTAGTGAATTATGTCTTTTGTGCATTACATTCATTTATGCTTGTATATTGTTGATAATTACAGAAACAAATGATAAGAAAACAAACTGAAAGATTCAAGAAAGTTCCTTAAAAATGGGCCAGACAACAATTCATTGTCATTTTCTTTCATAGTATTTTAATGTACAAAATATTTTATTGATTCACAATACTTGAATACAAAATAAAAGTGTATAAAAGTAAAATAAAAGTGTAAAATATGCTTTTTCTAATTTCTTTCATTTTTTATTATTTTGCTCTATTTCTTAAAAACTGTAGAGAATATAAGTAGTATTAGTGTGGTATCTGAAAGATATCTTGTAATGTTGTAAACCAACACTTTGGAATTTAAATGTTGTTGCATATAAAAATGAATATGTGGTGAAAATATTCTGGATTAAAAAAATAAATGGAATGCTAAAATGCAATATATAGCCTAAGTCTATATATTGTATAGGCATTACTTAAAATTGCAGCCACTGTATTCGAAAGTATATTTGCATACTGTGCAGAAACAAATACAGTTAACTGAAATGTGTTTACAGAAAAACACAATGACTCCATATTACAGGTGTATGATACTTATGCAGTAAACTGAATATACATACGTTAACTGAATAAACATAAGAAGATAGAGGTCAACTATTAATGTTAAATAGGTTCATTCCACATAAGCTGAAAATAGCTCTGGCTAACCCGCAGGCTATTGTCATTGTTTTGCGTCAATGGGAAGCTCTATTTAAAACAGTACCACTCTCCAACCAAAGCAAATCCAATGTGTCAAACTAAGCTATCACTCAAACATTGTACAGGAAGCTCAGACTAAGTAAAGTCTTTACATGAATACACATCAAATATGAAAAATTGAAATAATTTGATCTATATTAAAAATGTAATCATTTGACTTTTTGAGTACTGGTAATAGAAGAAAACCTCTAATGCACAGTGAGGTGCTGGCAACCTGCACTACATGTGAGCATCATGTAAAACAATTAAAATTGTTTCCCATGTCAACAAGCATCCTGTCACCAAAAATGCCAAATAGTCGATCAGACAAAAGCAAAGGAAAAAGTGAAGCAGAGACACAGGGCGCCAATTAAAGTGGTGAGGCGTCACAGTAGCCTGCTATCCAGCTTAAAGGATATCCTTTGTTTGACAGAACTGATTTTCCACTTAAGACATCAGATGTCTTGTTCTAAAAGAGGGTACACTAAGGACTTGGTGGTTCTGACGTAAAGGACCTTGACCACAAGATATTATTAAAGATACAGAGCCATCGCTGTATACAGAAGACAATGCAATTATTGTTGTTTGTAGATGTGGAATGTTAAGTGCCAAGGGCTTCGGTGTCTCTGAACTTCATATAAATACATTTAGAAACGTTTTCTTGATGTTAGGTCTTTTTACATAATTGGGGTTTCCTGATTTTATTATCAGGAAATTCTAATTATGATAAAGACCAAATTAAATCATACACCTTTTGTTTCCTTTTTTAAGCATGCCCCAGTTTAACAGCATTGACTGGAGGGGTCTTTTAAAAATGAGCAAGGTGTTCTGCTAGATGTTGGGGTAAATATTCCCTCTCCACCCTCCACCAGGAAACGCATTGCCGCTTATTATTATTACCTCCTTCCTACCTAGGTCACAAAACTCATCACCTTTTGTCTCCTGTAGCTCACATTCCCAGGCACTAATTGTATTTCCTACTTGCTTGGCCCTTTTCTGCCAACCATTCTGGTAAAAACATTAGAGGCCCAAACCGTTCTCTTGTTGACCTCTAGAAACAGCC
Organism: Chromobotia macracanthus; assembly: GCA_036877525.1. Lineage (NCBI taxonomy): Eukaryota > Metazoa > Chordata > Actinopteri > Cypriniformes > Botiidae > Chromobotia > Chromobotia macracanthus. The sequence goes on from JAZGTH010000013.1 coordinate 4,398,283, forward strand.
TTTTGATGGTCTTTACTAGGTCATTTTTGTGGTGTTATGAAAACAGCTCAACACCTAGCCAAATTACTGGTCACCAAAACTAGACTTTTAAATGAAAAAAAAAATGGAATTACAAATAGACAGGTGTCATAAAAGCATAAACTTTTAAAGGAGGCTAGCAGGACATGTTTATAACTAATAATATGTAGTGTTTTGGATTTGCTAAAATGTATACATCCCAACCACCACTAGATGGTGGCTTTCAGCACCAGACTGTAAACGGTGTGTTCCTCTTAAACGTACAGGCTGTATTTGTTTACATGGTAAATAATGTCTGCGATAAAAGAGTGAAGGGCGTTTTGCTAATTAATGTGTGCTATTAGATTTACATATTTAACTTTTACATTTAACTGAGCTGAAAGCATAACATAACCTAACTTTGTGACGAGAAGGTTCTGTTCCTAAACTCATAGAAAATGTGTGCATTGGTGTTCTGTGTATAACCTTTCTAAATGCATGTGTTCAATATGCAGTATGTTTGGAATGAGGCCCCTGCTGGTCTACTGGATGTTGATAAATTGACAATGTATTAATTAAACTAACAGAACACCGTCGTTAAAACAAACACCAGCTAGCCTTCAGAGTAGTAAACCAAATGATAACGACATAAATGATCAATATTCTGCAAATCTAAAGGTCTGTATGTTTATTGATGTTGATTTAAGGATGTTGTAATCTAGCTATCAAATCCAGGGTTTTATATCACCTACTAAATGTCCGCTCTCTGTTTTCTTTTCCCATAGACGCCCTTGCGCATTCTCTGCGATTGGCGTTTAAAACATCTATGAATTATGCACCTCGAGTTGCATAATGTTCCCGGCGACGTAGGACAGATGGCGCACAACTTACTGACAACACACTGGCTTGCAAAAAGCGAAATAATACAGTTAAATGTCAAATGAAGGGTATGAATCAATGGAAACGACTCAAATGAGGAAATCCATTGAGCGTTGACCACGTCATGGGTGATCGATGTCAGCGTGTAACTGCGGGTTTATCATTAGGTCAATGGATTCTTTGCACCTGTTTGCATCCGGAGAAGGATCCCGTCGCTAGGAAAGCCTGGCTAGACCTGGCAGCGCAGTTTCAGCACCAGCGGCATCAGCATAGCTGACGCGTATTCGTAGAGCATAGAGAAGCGAGTTTCATACACAATGTCTTCAGCGGTATTAGGTGAGTGAGACTCGACTATTCGTCATGTAGACGATTGCATGTAGTGTAATACGGCTGTCGTCGGACAGTTTAGGAATCTGCCCATTTGTATAGCCTATCGCAGTGGTTTCGCTGTGCAAATGTCTGTATGACAAGACTTACACCTTTGCTGTTGGTGAAGGACATAATATTAAGGGTTGTCTGTTTTGTGTCATTATTTGCCGATTTGTTACATTGTGCGCAGATATGCACCTGTAATGCACAAATACATCTTACCTATTGATGAAAATATTCGTAAGCATTGACACATCATGTGTCATTTTTTTCATTGTTTCGTCCAAAAATGTACTTTAATAACCCTATATACAGTGATAATGTAAGATCCCTTATGTGTACTTGTGTCATACAAGGCAAGGGTCCTCTGTTGATGTTCATAGCTTTATGTGCCGTCACTCAGTCACAATTTCACGTTTAATACTCAAACGGCGTGGAATGCAATTGTTATGTATGAAACCGAAGAACGATTCAATCATGCTAAACTACATCTGTTTACGTAGTTCCCCTTTTTAATCCGCATTTGTTTTCCTCGAAAAGCTTCTGCAATGTGGTTGTGGTTAATATTACAGACTCATGCATGAAATGTGATAAAGGCCGCCAAAGTATTGTCTTCACCCTTACAGAAAAACACAGAAACTACCAAATTTCACATGTGCAAAGACATGTGTGATCAGATGTGTAGTTGTAAAACATTTTTGTGTGAATTCCATGTAAATTTCCATGGGAAACTGTCATCTTGCACATGTGAAATTCATGTGTCTTTTTGGTAAGGGGAACTTAACATAACTGTCACCTAAAAAGAGCACATTTTGTGACACTGTGGTCAATAAAAACATGAAAAAATGTCATCTTTACACATTTGTCAGTCTGTTTTGTCGGATAAACAGCATAACTTTGGGCAATTCCACATAAAGTTCAATTTAAATGGCAACGAGCAACTTGAAGATGACCTTCAGAATGTAGTTCTGATTGGGCAGTTAACAACAGATCTTTTATCCTGTTGAGAGCAACACGTTTTACGATAACACAGTTAACTTACTACCTCAGGAAATGTCTCTTTTTATTACATTCCTGTTTCAGTGGTTGAACATAGACCGTAATGTAATTAAGACTTTGGGTAAATGAAATGTGGGGCTTGGATTCTGTGGAAATAAAGGACAACTTAGTTGAAATGTCAGTTTACTTTGACCTGATTAGGATGTTAGCTCAAATGTAAAACAGCAGTGGTTTATAATAGTTTGTGCAGATGTTTCAGTGGTCAGATTTACATTTATTTCAGCAGATGCTATTATCCAAATCGAATTTTATGCAAAACGATAAACATTACAAGTAATTCATCATAAGAGCCAACAGTATTTATAATATAACATTATTTAGACAGTATGGATACAATATACAGATATTTTTACTAACTACTGAAAACATCAGCCAGCTCCTTTTTGGTACCGTGTTCATTTTTGGTTATTGTTTACTGCAAACACATCATAATGATAAATTGTGCTCAGATACAAATATCGTAATGCATAATATTACCTAATGAATATTGCAATAATAACAATTATATCTCCTGTCCACTTGCAACCACAGAGAAATTGCTCAAAGGTCGTCTGTTTCATGCCAGGCAGTACCTCATGAAGCATAAGTCTAGGATCACAATGGCACCCACTGAAAACTGTGATATTCTTATGACATTCCCAGGTGCGAATGTTATATGTCTTACTTATGCTTGTTTGCACTTATGTGGTTATTGAATTCTGTAGATTCTCAGTCTATACAGTAATAAATACATAAGTATATTCATATTTATGAATATATGACAACATTTGTTCTTGTGGATCTCTTTTCAATATATAGAAGAATGAAGCATTTTGTTATTTTATTAGCATTTTTTTCAGTATATTTTGTTTGATATACTAATTAAGATTTTTCAACATGTTATCTTATGTTTCACAGACACCACAGATGACCATACACTGTTATGGTTACTAAACCAGATCCGGTTGGGAATTCCACAAATCAGAATCCAAATTCGGCAACATAAATACACACACACCTATGCATTCCTCATTACCTCAACCTTTGAGAAGTAAGAAATAATGTCTATTGCCTAATGTCTAAGATTTTGGACCGATGGTCAATGTGTCCTAAAACAAATACAATAGCAGAATCATGGTTCCTTTTTCTCTGAAGCTTGTTGCGTGGAGCTGAACAGATGGGCATGCAAAAGGCAGTGAAGCCACGCTATGGAGGCGGTACTCGCAGGTTTTCGTGTGAGGAGGACGACATCTATGAGAACATAGAGAGTGAGCTGTGTTTCTTCACATCACAGGTCTCTATTTCATCTCTGCATCTCTTTCTTCGACATCCCATCATAAGATGTCTGATGTTATAAAGGTTTTTCTGTTATGTTTCTAGGAGCGTCAGAGTATTATCCGATACTGGCTGGACAATCTGAGGGCCAAACAGGGCGAAGCCCTTCATAATATTCACTTCCTAGAGGGTCAACCAATCAGTAGATATTCCAATATTTCTTTGCTGTAAAATGGCTTTGGTTTCTGTTAAGGAATTATTTTTAAACCTTTTCTGCAAATCTGATTGAAATTGTGTGTATGTGTGTATCTTTTGCAGTACCAGAGCTTATAGCGAGACGTGTAATTCTTCAGATGTTTCCTATTCATGAGCAGAGAATTCTGAACCACCTCATGACATCCTGGGTTCAGGCAGTCTGTGAGAAACAACCCCTAGGTAAAAACTAGTATGCTTTCACCAGCACACACAACAGTAATTCTAAGATGGCTGGTGCCTTTCAATAGCTCTGTAATCTAATTCCTATGAAGCTCTTCCTTTAGCAAACAAAGTTTTGTGTATCTAGTTTCTTTCTGTTGACTGAGACATGCTAACAAATAGTAAGTTCTGCAGTATGAATTCAGAATACAAAGCACCAGGCACTGCATGTTTAATTATGAAAATGTATTACATTTCCATTCTACTGGTTATATAGTTTCTTCTCCCAAAGCTAATTTCTTTGGAAACTCTGCCATTAGGACTCTAAGAAAAGACTCATTTTATGAGCAGATTAGGCCTGATCATTTTGTTCTCCTGTACTTGACAGATGATATCTGTGATTATTTTGGGGTCAAGATTGCCATGTACTTTGCATGGTTGGGATTTTACACCAACTCTATGCTCTACCCAGCAGTAATTGGCTTTCTGCTGTGGATCTTTGCAGAGACCGATCAGGCAGGTTTTTGTTCTTGATATCACACCTCTACACCTTCAGAATGGAGATATAAATAGTACAAAACAGTACATGTTTTTCCTTTGGCTTTGAGGCATGTGTTTTTATCAACAAATATTTCTGAAATGCAGACAAGCCAGGATATCTGCTCTGTGGTATTTGCCCTTTTCAATGTGGTGTGGGCAACACTGTTCCTGGAGAGATGGAAGCGTCGAGAAGCAGAACTGGCATACAAGTGGGGCACACTGGACACACCTGCAGAGTCACTGGAGGAACCCCGCCCGCAGTTTCGGGTATGCTGACATCATTTTGACGATAATCTTATGTCGGTAGTTGCATGAGTATTGATTTTGTAAGGGTTGTGATGGTCACATCCCCACCTCTGTTGAAGGACTGTTAAGTTGATTTCAATGTATTGACTCCAATATATGGACTCCAATGTATTTTTATTTTATATTATAGTTTACACTGGATAAATATATAAGCTTACAGTTAAATTTTGTTTCCACTAATGTTCAAATCAATTAATAGATAGAAGCTGTGTAAAACTTACACTTAAACTTAATTTTTAGTCCTTTTGCAACATATACTACACAGTTACATTAGTGTTATATTAGTGTAAAATAACTTGTAAACTAATAAACAAATAACTTGTATATTAGTGTTAAATTAACTTGTAAACTTGTAAAGCTTAAATGTGCTATAACAGAAATGTAATCAAATGTGATCTTCACATAAACAGTAATTCTGACAGTAACACAAATTCTTTTGCAATGTATATCAGGGGGTTAAACGTCACAGCCCAGTGACAGGTTGTGAAGAGTTTTTCTACCCACCCTGGAAGAGAAGAATGTTTTGTTGGTTGGTCAGCTTTCCCATCTGCATTCTCTGTCTCTGCTTTGTGTGCTTGGTCATGTTTATCTGCCTAGAACTTCAAGTAAGAAATATAGAAGTTTATCAGATATGTATCAGTTTTTCATTATGTACTTCAAACATAGTTTTACCCACATATTTAGATCCATAACCTCTGTCTGTACCATTTTACACTTTGTGCAGGAATTTGTCATGGAAACGAAAGAGCTGCCAAGCATATGTAGATTCATTCCTAAACTTCTGCTGGCTATAACTGTTACTCTATGTGATGAAGTGTACAAGAAAATAGCTCTCTGGCTCAATGATATGGGTAAGATTTGATTCAGTCTTTACAGACATTATGCAGCAGTACACTGCTAAATAATGAAGGCAGTTTTTTGACAGAAAAATACATATATTTATTCATATATATTCAAATAAAACCAGGGAATGTTTTGTTGTAATGCAAATATTACATATATTAGTATTAAAATAACTTTTAGCTTTACTGCTCACATTTATTTGTTATTATTTTTCACCCCTTATTTTTGACACTTGTGTGTTACTTTTTTAATTCAACCAGAAAATTACAGACTTCAGAGCACTTATGATAATAATCTCATCCTCAAGACTGTTTTCGTAAGTTTGAACTGTTTATCTCCATATTGTCAAAACTGTGTATTGTATAACTTGAAGCAGTGTTTTATGTGTCAGTAATGGTTAAATGTTGTGTACCTTGTTTTAAAGTTTCAGTTCATAAATTCTTACCTCAGCCTTTTCTACATTGGATTTTATCTCAAAGACATGGAGAGGTTAAAAGAGGTAATACCTACATGTCAGAATGAAATTACAGTTATAAAGTGCTACAAAAAAAGAAAGATTCTGCTCAATACAGACAAAAAATGCCTCACTTTTATTTACAGATGCTGGCTACGCTGTTGATCTTCAGACAGTTTCTACAAAATATAAAAGAAGTATTACAGCCCTATCTATATGAGCACCATAAACTGGGAGCTCTCAGGACATTATGGGAATTAATTCACCCCATGTTCTTGAACTATAGTAATTTGATACTGCAAAAGATACGGCTGACTTGTCAAAGTAGAATAGATGCAGATAAATGTGGCACACCTCCAGAATCAGAGAAGAGAGAAAGGAGGAGTTTAATTGCCAGCTACAGAGTTCCCAAAACAGAGGAAGGGGATGATGATGCTGGTATAAAACAAAGAAAGGTCAGTTTCACTGAGAAGGTGGAATACAAAGACAAACTTGTGGAAGCACCAACACAAGGCTTGAAGGACGATGACAGTCCCACACTTGTGGAGGAAGGAATGGATCCATCCTGTATATTTGAAATGTGTGATGATGATGATGATGATGATAAAGAAATTGGAGATTCCATGAGTAAACCCCAAGGGCCTCAGAGGAGAAATACCAGTTCTGCTGGAGACATGGAGAAGAAAATGTCTTGGATGGACCCTCCAGAGGAGACTGAATCTACTGTTATGACCCAACCAGAGCTTGAAAGTTGCATGCTAACCTATGAGGTTTGTGCTCCATCACAAATCTCAGATCATCGGATGAATCATCTGATATTATTGTTAATACTTCTGTAGATATTAAGAAAGTGGATAAATACCGATTTGACTCATTCTGAGAGTGAAAGAGAGAAACTTAACCATTATCTTCCCATATGATCAGGGTTATTTGCTACTTTATCAAACCAATAATTGTAGATTTACATCATTGATATCAAACAGAAGAATTTGTTCTTTTGTTTTGACCTGCAGGATACTCTCCAAGACTATCAGGAGATGTTCATACAGTTTGGCTATGTGGTGCTCTTCTCCTCTGCATTTCCATTAGCAGCCATGTGTGCCCTCATTAACAATATTGTGGAGATCCGAAGTGATGCCTTAAAACTTTGCACAGGCCTCCAGAGACCCTTTGGGCAAAGGGTTGAAAACATTGGACAGTGGCAGGTCAGTTATGTACTTATGTATTCAGACATTAACATTTGATAGCATATTGTATTTTTTAGATTGTTAAACTAGTTTCTGTGTTCTTTTCCTTGTATTTGACCTTAAAATGTGAAGACTGCAATGGAGGCTATGGGACTGATTGCAATAATTGTGAACTGTTACCTTATTGGCCAATGTGGACAGCTACAGCGACTCTTCCCCTGGTTGAGCCCTGAGATGGCCATTGTCTCAGTTGTATTACTAGAGGTAAAAGGGACTTTTAACATCCTTAAACAGGAAGCACATACTGCTTTTTTTGTCAAGTACGATGAACAATTTTGAAGAATGTCTTAATGTTACATTATTAACCTGTTTTGAATTTACTGTTGCTCTTTCACAGCACTTTGCTATTCTTCTCAAATATGTCATTCATATCGCAATTCCTGATATTCCAAACTGGGTGGCAGATGAGATGGCTAAACTCGAATATCAACGGAGAGAAGCACTCAAGGTAGCACAGCAGTAAACATAGCACATGCTGAGCACAAGCAAACATTATTTAAACATTTGTCTTACGATTATCATTGTTGTTTATGTGCATATTTGTCAGAAACATGAACGTCTGGCTCAGCAGCACCAGCAGCAGCAACGGAGGAAGACTGAAGAAGCAGAGGAGCATCAAAAAATGGCAGAGGAACTAGCACGACAAGACTGCGACCAAGACAAATCAGATCTTAGTGGAGGTGAAGATCATCACCATGAGAAAAGTCCAGGGGCCAAGTTCACCACTGGAGATAAGCTCAAAAGACCCAGCTCTCTATTAGGCAGCAACAATGTGATGAAACTCAAACAGATAATCCCGCTTCAGGGAAAATTCACTTCTACTACTTCCCCCACAAGTGGTGAGGCCAAACTTCCAGGTTTTCTTAAGTTCCTCAAGTCTCAAGAGGTTAAAAAAGAAGCCACTGCAGCAGTTGTGCCTGCAGCTACACATGGGAACCAAGAGAAATCACAGTCTCCCAGCAAGTCCTTCAACCCCAGCAAACTCTTTACCTTTGGAAAAGACAATCTGTATACTGGTGCTGCTTCAGATCAGCAAGCTAAACCAGAGGATCAACATGCGAATCAAGACCAAATTCCTTCATCAGAAGAGCTTCCATCTTCTGAGGTTGAGAAGGGTGAGAATACAGACTCTGGTAGTAATCCTTTAAAAAAACAATGACTTGCGATACAAATCAATTTATATGTAACACGGATTAAGATGCATATTATTTGCTTGAATGTGATAAAATAACCATGTAGTGGTGGAAGTGCATGTCAGAAGATTATGCCATCAATTTAATCAATATTAATCTGAGATATCCATCCATATGTTCATCTTACTGAAGGAGGCATGCTAACCACCTGCATGATGCCATCAACCTGGACCAGGAAAAGAAAGAAAGGACATCTGAATGAGCACCGTAATCATAGAAAATGTATAGATTTTCTATTTTTCTACACATTATTTTTGTTACAGGAAATGATAAATTTGAATTAATCTATTAGATTGTCCATGCTGATTTTGAATTCCTAATGAGAGTGAACCCATAATGCAATACAATGAGGAAATACTGTGAAAAATGTATAAGGTGCATTACAACCTGCACACACAGCTGACTTCACAGCCCATTTCATACTGCTACTTCCACAATAATATATGCACATCCAATTGCTTTAAAATGCACTTGAATGTAAAAATAAAATACAATACCTAACATTATGAGAACAGTATTTTGTTAAGATTTTCAAAACTAATGTTACCTACATTTTTTGCCCATATTTATTGCTTTCATTATGGAACGTGGACCGTGTACATCAGCTATGGCTAATATCATAAATATAGTTATTCATATAAATTGAAATGAGAAGAGGAATTAGATGATGAAACTGAATACTTTAATTTAATGAATCTGACATCTATTTAATGTGACATCCCCTACTCAATTTCTTTTATGTGACAATTTTGAATACAAACCAAAAGCTAACATTCATTGAGAATTTAAATGTATATCAAAGCAACTGTCTGGTACAGAGTCTTAGTGCGTAAGGGATTTTCGTCCTTTGAGCATTCGGCGCAGGATTACTTCGATTCCACCTGGAGTGCTGATTCTTTTGATCCAGCCATGGGTCCTCTTACGTTTTATGTTCTTTGGTTGATACTCTGTCCCACGTTTGCCTGTACGGACCTGCTGATAGTGCCAGAGTGGTTGCTGAAAAACACAGACTCCCTCTGCTTTGGTATTTAAGGTTCCTTGCAGGACAGTTCTCTGGTCAGCCCCCGTCCTTGACAGAACTGAGGAACTGATCGAGCATTGCTGACTGCAACAGAAAACTGAAGGGCGTGTGCCATTACTCCTGAAAGTTTATTAGAATAGAAACAAGTGATCAGTAAAATCACATTATAACTTGACAATATCCGTTAAACTCTTCTTATTCATTCTGATGAACTGGTGTAATTTAAGGTATAAATTATTTACATGCATCAGTTAAATTGCAATCAAACAATCACTGTGAATCAGCTTTAAAAAACTAGTGTACAAAAAACTGCCTGGCACAGCAACTAATGATCTGATGACACTGTTGAAACATAGATAATGGATTTATGCATCTGAACATTTTAATATAAACAATGATACCGGATTTATCTTAGAAAAAAGTCAACATTAATGGCACTGTTAACTTTATTTCATCAATGCACGAACAGTAACATATAACTTCACCTGATTTTCCACAGTCTGCTTAATTTAACTGCTACTGCTGCATTATATTTTCCTTTATATATTTCCCTCCAGCATTATTAAATGACAGGTGTATTTACATTAGGATATAACCTGGATTTACGGCAAAACTATTGAATATGTAAGATTACTCCATTTTCATTTAAAGAAATCTAAATACACATTAATTAAAAGAATTGATTTGGTTTACATTTTTTAAAGAAATGAGTGGTTCCACATACCAACAAAAGTATTTAACCCCGGAAAATCGCCAAAATGTTCCTCGTAACACGCTCATATTATCTAGAACAAGCTTTTCCAATCAAAACTGCACCAAAGTCATCGCATGTCATTTATCTCTTCTTCTGCTATGCAGACTATATGCAGACATTTTTAATTACTGCCACCATGAGGTCAAACGTAGAATAACATGTACAGCACGTAGAATAACATAAGCGCAGCAAACTAATTTAATAAATGACTAAAACAGCGGCCAATGTGATCATTTATGTATTTGATAAAACGTGACTCTGTTCGAAACTTAGTCCATACTGACTCAGTACATTAAGACTGACGGTTTAGCTTGGTGTTTTCAGTAAGGATTGTGCGCGGCCGGAAGCGGAAGTGTGTTTTACTGAATCTCTGTTAGCTTCACGTTATCACCACGTATATTCGGAAACAAACTGTGTCGCTTAGATCCCCTAAATCTCTGAGACGCGACAATTTCAGCTGCCAAGATGTTTAACAGAATGACAAGCTTATGGATGGGTGATGTATGTATTCAGGTTTTGTTCATTTTCCTTTGGTAATTTGGTGAGATTGTAGATTAATAATTCACACCATGCGGATTTAGCTCGAAGTTACGCAAGCAGAACCGACACTCCATTTAGATACTCACCAAACTAGCGAAAATGCCTAATAAAATAAAATAAACTAAATAGTGTTCTGTTTTATAATATTAGTAGATACCACGTTAATATGTCCGTAGATTTTTTCAAGTTATTCAGCGGACCTTTCCTATTTCCATAAATTCTCTTTTGTCGTCATGTCAATGATTACACCGACCATATCCCAGGATTGTATTTTCGAGCTAACTCACCAAACAACAGGGTATTGGACTGTAAACTTAGGTTTATCCAATTTAACATTATTGTTGATGTTAAGTCACTGACGCAGGCGCTTTGAGAAGGCATTGTGACGCAGATCTCTGAACTTTGCTGTTCTGTCCTTCCTGCGCATCACTAGCTATACTACACTATGTTGCATGTTTATAAATGTTTAGTCATACGCAGACATACTGGAAATATGTTGTTCTTTTTTCACTAAGAGCTTCCACAGATCATTAATACTTATTTTTTTTACAGTTAGACCCATACATGGATGAAAATTTCATCAAGCAAGCTTTCAGCACGATGGGAGAAACCGCTTATAATGTCAAAATTATCACACATAGGCTTACTGGGTAAGATTATGTCTGTTCCTTGAATTTTTGGGCTACAGGGGTCTACAACGTCCTAATGTATTTGTGTGTTGTAATATGTGGATTAAGTGGATCTCTTTAAAACTAAAATCATAGATGACAAACAATTCAGTAAAGTAGACACATCTGCTTATTTTAAAATGCTTATTTGTATTTGACATAGCCAGATTTTTTGTTTTTGTTGTACTGATATCATAACAGCTTGTTCTCTCTTCTCTCAGAGGATCAGCTGGATACTGTTTTGTGGAGCTGGCAGATGAGGCCAGCGTTGACCGCTGTGTGCAGAGGCTTAATGGGAAGCTGGTTCCAGGATCAAATCCGGTGAGATGCCACATGTGCATGCAATAAATTGTATAGTTTTGGCATCTGTATTTGATTATTCAAATATTAATTTATAGATTATTATAGGAAAGAATTACCAGCATGGCCCCCACCTTATACAAACATTTTTATTGATTACTCCATATATTATTAGTGATGGGCAAGTTACATGGCTCAGTTTCTTCCGTATGTAAGGTGGTTGAGGCTGTTTATAAAATGACTTTGTTTCAAGCTGGTGAATAAACTCTGTTAGGAACTAGCTGACGAATGGGATAAAGCCAGTTCTGGCAAAGGTATGTGAAAATAATATGACACTTGCAAGTGAATAACGTCCTTACTACAGGCAGATTATAATTTTATTTGCTTAATTATTTGTTTTTCTTTTCAGCCCAGGAAGTTCAAGCTAAACTATGCAACATATGGGAAGAGGCCAGAACCTGGGTAAGTAAATCTAAGAGCAAGATACAGAATCCTGGCTGCACGTCAGCTTCAGAGTAACATTTGACTTTCTAAAGCTTTAAGCAAACCAGTAGCATTTTGTTGTTAAATGTGACAATCAATCATGAGTGCTTATTTGGTTAAATCACCAACAGCAATGTATCATCTAACAGATTTTGGAGTTTCTTTCAACTTGCATAGTTGACATTCTTTTCTTTTATCAGCCCAGAATTTTCTGTCTTTGTTGGAGATCTTACATCAGAAGTGGATGACTACCAGCTTCATCAGTTCTTTTTGAAAAAATTCCCTTCATGCAAAGGAGCCAAAGTTGTTACAGATCCCTATGGGAACTCCAGGTATGAAAGCTGTTGGCTGTCAGATCTGTGCCACCTAACCTTACTTGGTTTCTTCTGACAGTTTGACCAGCTGATCCCGACACAGATAAGGTAGTTAAGTCAGATGAGGTTTGTTTTACAAACGCTTGGTCATTTTATTTTAAATTTATTTTCAGTTGATACTCTTTACCCTCCTGTCCTGAAAAGGGCCAGACAATACATGGATGTGATTTGCCATTGTTACGAATCTGCTAAAACTATTGTTTTCCCCATATAGGGTAAGCAAGAGCAACTCACAATTGAAGTGATGCTACTTCATGTTAAAAGTAAAAGAAGTTCTACCATCAAATTAATTTTTACTTTCTGAATATTGAAATATGGATACTAAATGATGAGGCGTATGGAGAGTAAGAGAGCAGGTGCTGATGATCTAGTTCTTTGAAATATGCAGGGGCTATGGCTTTGTGAAGTTCAGTGATGAGAATGAACAGAAGAAAGCTCTTGAGGAGTTTCAGAATGCATCAGGCCTGGGAGGAAAAGCAATCAGGATAAGCATCGCTGTCAACAAAGGGTATGTTTCACATGATACAGTGCTTTAATTTGTGTTTAATATTAATTTAACCAGTATGATTTGCCTTCATTTCCCTAAATATTTACTATTACAATTGTTTATAATTTATCGATTAATGTTGAAAGATCAATCTTTTGTTTGTTGTATTGCAAGTTCTGTGTCAGTTAAACTTAAGACTTAGGCAGGCTTGATAGTTACCCTTGTTGAATAAATTGAAATTAAATCACATTATATTCTTTCTTTTTTTTTATTATAGCAACAAAACAAGCAGTTACCACAACCAGAATCAGAATTACAACAGCAACTACCAACAGCAGTACTATCAACAACCCTACAACAATTACTATTCACAGTGGGGCTATGATCAGTACAGCAGTTACAACTATGGATATAACCCTTATGCAACTCCCCCGCCAGTTCCACAAGGGATGATGGGGCCGCCCCCACCCATGGGAATGCCGCCCATGCCCCCCGACATGAATGCATCCACAGAGGTATCTTAAACAGTTTAGTTAGAAGTTTTAACAGTAAAAACCGCACTACATGCATACTGTTTTATTCATTATTGCAAATAATTGTTGTTAGTCAAAATAGTCCTTTCTGTTCTGTAATTTTGACTTCTTATTGCTTTAGCAGTCACATGATGCCGCTGAGGATGTTGAGGAGGACCCTGCTGAAGGTCATTATAATTTACATTTTGTTACTTATATTTTAATTTTTCTTACTAATTGCAAAAAATGTTGACTAGCTTATTATGCCCACACATCCTTGTATTACTGCTATACACATTCCCAGTAGAACTTCTTCCATGTGCTGACAGTTATTCTTCTCCCACAGATCCAAATCCACAGGTGGATGTGGAGTTGTTAAACAAGCAGTTCATGGAGCGCAGTGAGGAGCTTTATGATTCACTCATGGATTGCCACTGGCAGCCATTGGACAGTGTCACATCTGAAATCCCTGTGATTAACGGCTTCTGACTGTCTGCAAGCACAATCTAGGACTATTGTTATTTCTAAAGACACATGCCTTTTATTGCACTCTGAGCCAGTTTTCAGAGAATGTTCTTTCTCCCATTCTGCCTTTTATTTGGAGCATCAGCCCAGCAGGCAAAATGTTTTCCTTCATGTGTGTCCCTCATTTTTGTTTTCCAAAGTGAGGTAGTTGAGGTTTTGTTGTACAGAATAGTTTTATTTTAGAAAGGATGGAAAGAATCTGCTTCATTACTTCATTGACATTTTTAACCAGGAGCCTCTTGCCTTATTAAAGTTTTCCATAAGAAATTCACTGCATGTTTTCGGTATCTTATGTGGTCCAAATAAGAATTTACATTGCTTTAAAATGCACCCAATTTGTCATGCTATAAAACAAAGTTATAAGATTTGAAAACATTGTTCAAGAGGTTGGTTTTCATTTGAATTGCTTACTAAACAAAACACCAGTGTAAAAACGCATTTTTACTGAATGCCTTTATAGGATTCCTACATGCTAAAGCCCTTAAAGTTAAACTTTGTCTCTAAATTGTGTGTGGGCATAATTTAATCACACTTTTTTTTTTTGAGCTTGAGCTTTTCAGAAATTTTGTGAGTATTTTTGTAATTAAACTTATTGAGATTGTCAAGGGTGAACCTAATAAATTGATGTGATGTCTCATTCATCTCCTTGTGTGTCTTCTTTTCTCTGTAAGGTCAGTTTATGGTTAAAACTATTGAATCTTCAGGAGATGAGCCAGACAGCCTTGTCTAGTTGAGCATGTTAGTATTTTTTTCATCTTGTACATATGTCTCATCCTGTTTTTTCTGTGTAGACAAAAGTCCTACCCCTGGCCGTCCAGGGCAGTACCAACTAGGTCCAAGACGGTACCAACCCTGGTACAACACCCTCCAGCTCAAGCAACCTAAGGCACCTCCCAGAAGTTGGGTAGGAAATTGTGGGAAATAAGCCAGCAAGCAGAGAAGCAGGAACACCCAGAGACTCAACAGCAGGACACAGAACAGGAAGAGGATGCGCAGCGGGGCTCCAGAGTGTCCACCCAGGCTCAGGTAGGGCCCAAACACAGCAGTCTCTTCAGCTAGAAGAAGGCAGCACAAACACAGCAGGAGGGCATCTTCAGACACTTCATAACCACGCCACAACATGCCAGAACGGATGCAGGCCTCCTTTGTTTCACCTTCTCGTAAAAGCAATAGAGGTTGACCATCTCCATTAGTCCCTGAAGCCAGCTCAAGAGTGGAGCTGAGGGGCTCGTAGCAGCTCCCGGTGGCATTCTCCAATAGACAAAGCAGTTTGCGAAAACTCAACCACAGACCTCCTGCCACAGCTAATCGAGAAAGGTGTTGCATTGAAAGTGTGAGTGAACGTCGCACAGAGAAAGAGAGGACAAAGACAAAAGAGCCAACAAAAATACATGTCCAGCCCCAGCCTGAGCGCAGGAAAACCCTAAAAATGAATTACAAATTGCATTATTGTATTATTAGTGAACCAAGTATCTAGTCCAGTTGTGGTTGCTTTATTTTTAAATAGGCTTTACATAGCAAACCAATGTTTACTAATGCATTAAAAAGTCTCTTCAACAAAAGTTTAATTGAAAACAAACAGGCCACTTACCTGTAGAGAAAATGACTCCTCTTTCCAAAGATACTATATTGGGAAACCCATAGACTTAGTAGGGGCCCAAACAAAAGCATTGCTGACAGCAACAAATGAAAATGGCGTCGAAATGTAGCGTTGCCAAGTAGTCCAGCTGCCAGGTCAGTAATGACCACAAGGAAGGTATTAAGAAACATTTTATGTTGTGGCCTAAACCACACCAGTAAATTTAAGTTTAGTTGAAGTTTATGTTAGAGAATTTCTGAATCCCAGATATATCTTTATAAACCTGGAACAGCTGCAGTGTGTCAGTGTTGCAGAAAGTCTCCTGATACAAATGTCAGAAATACACAGTGAGTTTATACACGTTTTTAAGCAGTAAGCTTATGTGAGTCAGAAGATCCTGATGTAGCTCAGATTGATTGTTGCAAACAGTTGCTTACAAAACGTTTTAACTTAATCCCACTTCAGAAGATCATTTTTCTGGTTATGTATGCCATACATATGCTTCTGTAAACATGTATTTTTTGTTTTTAATTTAGGTATAAAGACTGCATGTTGCACTTCAGTAGATTTCTCGTCTGATATTCTGTGTCCTCTAACCTTCAGGAGATTTCCACACCCTGTCTCTCTTCTGATCTGTCTCTGTCCAGGAGTCTGGGAGCACTTCCTCTCTTTATGTGCTTACAGCCAATAACTTCCGTTCACTATTTTCATCCAAGAGAAAATCCTGTTCATTCCTGATTTCCATGTTCTTTACATCCACGGATCTGTTTCATTTCTTTAGCAGCACAACTGCTCTAGTTCTCTTGCACCTTTCACATGCCTCTCTCACTCCACCCCCTCAGAACAGAAAAAGCAGTGTTGCCTTCTGTGTGTACATGTGGACGGGTGTCATGTTACAATTAGAAACTTGTCTTGAAAATGCCTCGTACATGTATTATTATTGATGGACAATGAATGCATGCTAGTGCAGTCAACGCACACACAAAATAATGGCAAACATGATTTTTTTCTCTTATTGTTGAACATCATTTTCTTCTCATCTTGAACACACAGTAATGGACTTTAAATGTCAGTGGCTTGCTGCTGTATATGTACCACTACATGCTATGTACAGTTACTGTGGCTCCTTTTCAATTTAGCCATATTTAGCCCTAACCTTTGTACTGTATCTGCATCTCCCTCTCTGCTGCTTTCTCCATTCTTAGTATCAGCTGTTGTGGTGCCTGTCTCTGTCAATCACTTTACAGCTTCCAATTTCATACCAACTGCATTATCTTTCCTGTCTTTTAAAATGCCATCTGCTTTCTCTGCCTCTTGGATTTGAGTACTATTATTATCAGACAAATTTAGAGTCTTTGTGTGCGTTTTATTTAAGCATTGAATGTGCACATACTGTTGTGGTTTAGTAAAATAATCCTTCAAATAAATGTAAATTTCTTATGTAAAACTTTGTTCTATAATGCTGTAAAAATCTGCACCTGCATCCACACAGATATCACATGGTTTATTATTGTGTTTGCAACTTACAGCATTAGGATGATATTTGTCTTTAATAAAGCACTGATGACAGATTTTGAATTCTTCACCATGTTAACCAAATTTAGTCATTATGTAGGCGGTTGCCATCTGTGGCAAGCTAAAACATTACAAGAATCTAGTATAGGTTACCTCTAAATGGCATTTACATCACATTCACGCTCTATATAAATTAAACAAAAAACTTTTTTATAAAAAAGTAAAACTTTTTTAGTTAACTTTTTAACATTTATGCAAAGCAGCAGTTCTGGCAGAGCTACACGCATTTTAATTCCGTTCGTGCTCATTGGACACTTATAACCTGAAGGGGGCGCTTTTAATGAACTACACATTCATGGTGTGTTGTCCAATGACGCCCCCTGGTTCTTAAGTTGTGGTTTCATTGAAAAAGTCAAATTAGACGTCCCACATATTAGGTGTCTTTAACTACTATATTCTTACATGAGAAAGTATGTATAGATTGTAACTATTGTGCACAAAAATGTTATTACATTTTGTTTTTAAATTTAAATGTTATTTAAATTTTGTTTTAAAAAACTGTTTTCAGAGAAGTTTTAAATTAAGCAACTCGTTAGTTAAACCAGGACATTTAAGTAGCTTTAAAACATTACTGGTGTCATCCTCGACAAAACAATGGCACTGATATATTTTAAGATATGTCAGTGCATGTTGCTTTTAGTTAAGACAGCTTAAGCCTTGTCTGTGAAACCGTGGGCAACTACATTCTTGACCTAGTCCCTAACCCTAAACCCACCTTTCAACCTTAATGTGCCCAGAACAACACTTATGCACAGTAAGTACAATGTATCAAATGTCTTTTTCTTAAGTACACAGTGTTTTACGACACCTAATTTAAAGTGGGACCAAATTAGTAATGGTAATTGTTGATGGTCAGTGTCGCCTTGTATAAAACCAGGACATTTTCCAAAATTTAAAAGGTCTAATAAAATGTCTAAAAAACTGATTGAAAAAATGATAAAACAGACACTTAAAAGTGTATATTATATTTCTAATATATTTCTAATAGAAATTTATTGAAACAATTTGTACATATACCTTATTACATAGGAAAATGAAAGCAAATCTTTACATTTCAACGTAAGCACCAGTGGCGTCAACCAGTTTCCTCAAACGGCCGAGGATGGAATGTACAGTCTTCTGAAGGAAGTTGAATAGGATATTACTGAGAACCTCTCGCGGTTGATGCCTGTACTATCGAAGCAGGAAATATGAAATCCTATTTACTATCGTCTATTTAGAGACTGTTTTCATCATGACTCCAGTGATACTACAAGTTAAAGTCAATTTTTAATGCCTAATTACTTTTCACCCACCCTGTATTATAAGATTCACAATATAAGAATTTCCATGATATTAACAAATGTTAATTTGTGGTTGAAAATGATTCCAGTAATAAGATTGCACGTTTGCTACATCTTAAAATATGACAGTTTAAAGTGGGCACTTGGGAATGAATGGACTCTCTGTGTCATTCTGTGTCATTTCTCAGCTGCCCTTGTATCCTTGAATAGCCACACAGCCTAATATAGTTCTATAGTAAAAAAAAAAACCTATTTCAGTGCTTACACAATGCAAGAAAAGACATCTTATTTTTACAATATCTTTGTATCAGTTGTTCATGATTTTTTAGTTTCTAAGTTATACGTCTAATTATAAAACTGTATTACTCAGTGTGCTTGTAAACAACATAGAGAACATGGTTAAATCTTTTCTGTGAATTACCCCTGACAAACATATTTGAATGCTTTTGAGATGATATTAATGCCTCATCAAAATACTAGAAATAATTAACTATATTTTATTTCGATATTAAATTTACAGCATTATTACAACAAGTCACCTCCAATGGGCATATTTTCATATGGCATTCTTCACTGTTCATTACCTCTTATGTTTTAAACCTCAGGGCTTAAGTCATTAACAGGATCATTGAAGATCATTGGCTACATTTAACCTTTAAATATGTTCTTATGATACCCCAATAAAGTACGCTGTTGGTTCTCCTGACTGAACAGCACAGACATCCATGGCACTTACCAGTAATCCTCTGCTAAAACTTTGATCGGCATCCAGGGCAGCTGCACGGCTGGGTGTGCTCCATCCTGTCGCCATCCAGCACAGAGATGATGCAGACAGACACACTGATGTGACGCCCATCACGCAATCAGTCAGGTTGTGCTTAATGCATTGTCTCAAGTACCAAACCATCAACCTGAAAGAATGAAAAAGATTTATTTTAATTTAGCTACTCTAAAAATAAAATGTGACTGGTGCTGGCAAAACCAGTGACAATGAGCAAACTTTCAAAAAATTAGTTCTTGTTTTTTTCACATTCCATATTTTAAAAAATGATGTGTGATTTGTTGTAATCGAACCAAAAATGAATGAGCTACACCAGTCGCTAAAAGAAAGCAGAAAAACAGCAATTTATGGATTATTTAAACAAAAGAAAGCTTTAGGAAGGTTCACCTCTCAGAAAACAAACAAACAAAGATAATTTTAGATGTTTAACTGCTATTTGGAGCATTGGGATCACCAGACAGGAGCTTAATAAACTCACTTTTGTGAAAATCTCAAATCCCCAAAAATATATTTTTTTCACTTGTTTTGTCTGTAGCTCATAATTAGTCTGTGCACATTCAGGCTCATTTACCAGCACAGGTCACAAATAGTTTTGAACATACTGAATCAAATTTGATTAAACTCAGTGTTGTGCCAAGGTCACTGTGATTGCATTCCTCACTGCGAAAACCTCTTGTTGCCACTTTTCATTTAAACAACTAGATGGATCTATATTAAGAATTCCCTTGACATTGTGCTAATATAGAGACATTTGCACTATTTAAATGCTACACTCGCACTCTCAAACATCCTGTTTATTAAATGAGGGTCGGCATTGTTATGACAACCTGTTATCCTGTTTCTTTTTGTTTGGAAAGAAACATCAGGACTGTTTGACAGATATATATTAGTAGGCTATTGTATGGTAAATGGTGCAACTGTGAGACCTCTCAGGAATGGGGAATGCCGAATGATCTTATGACCTCCCTGTGTATGTTACTTCTAGCACCTACTTATCTACTGCATAATGCTGTCAGCCTCTCAGCAGCTACCCATGTCTCAGCTGTTTCTTGTTGAAAGCAGAGTAATGGGAATGGCTTGTATATTGCAATCTCTTTATTCATATGTAATTTTTAAAAAGAAGTATTAAAATAGTACCTGCTTGACAGTCGATGCAGGAGGAAGTCACCTATTGGTGAAATCATTGCAAGCAAAATCTATAGCACAGGCCGGATATGAGTTTAGCCACAGTTAATGTCATAGGCAATGCAGTGACAGGAACATGACATGGTGTTGAAAGGTCTCTTGTGAATACTCTGTGTTGGCTGGGAATCTACTGCATCAGGCACGTCTCCTGATAACCAGTACCTATGTCTGCCACCATGTCACTGGACATCTCACAATACCAATATGGACCCAAACAGAGATTTTCTCTTTCAACATTCACACAATTATCTGCCTTAATAGAAACCAGTGAGAAAACAAGACCTTCTCAGTTTTTGTTTGGTGGTGTACACTTATACCAGTCAGTGTGTCCCTGGAGTACAGTCTGGGGCTGTGATGCTGACAGAATAGGGCACGAGGAGGCAGGGACAGAAACTAAACGGCTTGGCTTGATTTAAACACATTATCAGTTTGGTGCACATTGCCCTTAGTCTGATCTTTAGTAAAGGCCAGACACCCATGCTCTTGAAACGCAGTGTCCTGCACCATAACAAACTTTCAGATAAAAGACAGATAAAACTGCAGATTAATGAGTGAGTGATGATTGGTGAAGGCCTAAGAATCAGAGATGGAAAATATGTATTCCTATGACTCACAGCAAAAATATTCACCATCCCTGGCCATCAGCCTGAACTCTCACAATGGTCCACCTCTGGGTAGCAGGGCACTACAGATTGGCGTGTTTAGTGTGCCTGATGTGTGCTTACACTGGGAATGGGCTCATAGGTCAACGTTGTTCTTGGCCTTATAGGGTTAGGGCAAAAGGGGTTATATATCCCATCTCTGCTATTGTGCTGAATCTCTGCATACAGTACAGCGGATGCTGACCCTTGGGATCAGTGTGCTTATTCCCTGTATTTGTGTAAGTTTTTCATAACATTCCTCTTGCTAGAAATATGCAGCTATGGGCATATTGCTATAATATTCTTGTATAATTATTACATTACTGATGTGTGATATAATATTCTCTGGGTTTTAGGTGTAATCACGAACATCTGGTAAGATTCATTCATACATACTGTAATGATAGAGCACTGTCTATAATTACATTGTAAATTGCCTAATAACTAATATAATCTTTCTATTTTTGAATATTAGAGTCACTATGGGTGATGCTGAGATGTCTGTGTTTGGGGCCGCAGCTTCCTACCTGCGGAAGTCTGAAAGGGAGCGTCTGGAAGCACAAACCAAAACCTTTGACTTGAAGAAAGAATGTTTTGTGCCGGATCCAGTGGAAGAGTTTGTTAAGGCCAGCATTGTAAGTCGAGAGGGAGACAAAGTCACTGTGGAGACACAGGGAGGAAAGGTCAGTTAAAAAATACCTGTTGAAATGCTTGATCATGTATCTCCATGTTTGGAAATTATGTTGAACATTGTGCAACTAACTCAACAATCCTCTAAAGCAAAAGTTTGAAGATTTTTGTCCTACACTTTTTATCAGCTAAATCCTTTTTTGCTAAATTTTTTAACTGAAATACTACGATTTTAAGTAATGCTCACCTAATAAATATAATAAAATTCAAAACATCTTTGAAATGAAAACAAGTTATTATTTAAAAAAATTTATATCTGAATTTAAGGTCAAATAAATGCTTTGATAGTTTTAATTTTATACATTTATGTTGAAGTCATCATGAAATGAATGGAAGTTGTGACAGTGTTTTTTCATTATGGTGATGCATATTCAAGTGAAACGGCTTCTGGAATGAGAAAAATATATAAAATATAAAATATACATTCACATAAAAAAAACTTAAAAAAAAATAACTTTTTTTTATTATAAATAAAATTATTTATAATAAACACTGCAACATTCCATAAAAAATAAAAATAGTACAATTTGTATAATTCTGCTTTAAACTTTAGTCCTTGTTTTATAGACCATCACTGTCAAAGAGAGTGAGATTCTGCAACAGAATCCCCCAAAATTTGACAAAATTGAAGACATGGCAATGTTGACTTTTCTCCATGAGCCTGCTGTGCTGTATAATCTCAAAGAACGTTATGCAGCATGGATGATCTATGTGAGTATACAAGACTTTCAGCTGCTGCTTCCAAACCAAACTGAAATGTTTTTTCTATGAATGCTCTCCTAACACTTCTGTTCTACAGACCTATTCAGGGCTGTTCTGTGTCACTGTCAACCCCTACAAGTGGCTGCCAGTGTACAATCAGGAGGTGGTTATAGCCTACAGGGGCAAGAAGAGGAGTGAAGCTCCTCCCCACATCTATTCCATCTCTGATAATGCCTACCAGTACATGTTAGCAGGTAACAGTCAAACAATAACCAAATTAATTGAATGTATAATTACAATCATACACCACATCAGCACACAAAACGAAACAACAAACAAATAATTATTTCTTTTATTCTGTACTATACAGATAGAGAAAACCAGTCTATTCTAATTACGTAAGTGACAACAATGCACACCATACACATATTATCAATAACTTTACATATTAACAACAACAACCCCTTAGAGGGGGACAGAAACATTTCCTTTGTATCTATGAATGACACGGCACATTTTACTCATGTATTAAGTTTAATCAAGGGTGTGATTGCACTAAAATTATTTACTTAATTAAAAGACTTCACCTCTACACTGTACAACTTCAGGACACTCTTTCACTGTCCAATTGGCCATGTCATATTTATTTCTCATGATAATAAAGTGCTCATTTATGACTATAGGGGAGAGTCTGGTGCTGGGAAGACTGTGAACACTAAAAGAGTCATACAGTACTTTGCCAGCATTGCAGCAAGTGGAGGGAAGAAGGACACAAATGCTCAGAACAAGGTTCTGCTCAAAGTGACAAATACAGATGATAAATCTTGCAATGTGAAATGTATTAAATATGTAGGATTTGATTACTTTTCTAGGGAACCCTGGAGGATCAAATTATCCAGGCTAACCCTGCCTTGGAGGCCTTTGGTAATGCTAAGACCATCAGAAATGACAACTCATCAAGATTTGTAAGTGAATTTAATTTTGCTAAGTAGCATTATGAAGCATAACTATTTTAATGCAATATTGTGTAGACTGGCTCTTCTATATATTTTTCTTTAGGGAAAATTTATTAGAATTCACTTTGATACAAGGGGGAAACTGGCATCTGCAGACATTGAAACATGTATGTCACTACATACTCTTTTCACAAACATTTTACACCAGCAAAGTGTGCAAAGAGCTAGTACAGAGTTACTATAACAAACAAACCAAAAAATGATAGCGTGTACATAAAATTATATTGTATATTTTGTTTGTCTAGATCTCTTAGAGAAGTCTCGCGTGATCTTTCAGTTAAAGGCTGAGAGAGACTATCACATCTTCTATCAAATCTTATCCAACAAAAAGCCAGAGATTCTTGGTTAGCAAATGGAGTAACTTGAAAACCTCATATATAACATTAGAACTAGATAGACTTGCGTGTAACTTTGTTGTCTCTTTTGCATTAAAACAGAAATGCTACTAGTGACAGCAAACCCCTATGATTATGCGTTCATCTCTCAGGGAGAGACCACAGTTTCTTCCATTGATGATGCTGAGGAATTAATAGCAACTGATGTGAGTTTCTTTTGAAGCCTGATAAATTAATGATGAAAAAATGATCTTATGAGCCACACAACATTAATGTCATGTCTTGACTATATGCATCTTGTGACTTTTACAGAGTGCCTTTGATATTTTGGGCTTCACACAAGAAGAAAAGAACTCTGTGTACAAGCTGACTGGAGCCATCATGCACTATGGCAACATGAGGTTCAAGCAAAAGCAGCGTGAGGAGCAAGCAGAGGCTGATGGAACTGAAGGTAAAACAGCAAGACTGTAAATTTCAAATGCCACCACCTCTGTAACTGGTATATTTAGGTCACTTTATTTATGACATCTTGTTTTCTAGATGCTGACAAAGCAGCATATCTGATGGGTCTGAACTCTGCTGACCTCATTAAGGGTCTTTGCCATCCAAGGGTCAAAGTGGGAAATGAGTGGGTGACCAAAGGACAAAATGTCCAGCAGGTAGGTACCTTCAGTTTTTAATCCAATGTGACTGAAAACGCAAACAAACATTAATGTGCCAATTATTTTCAGGTAAATTATGCTGTTGGTGCCCTGTCAAAAGCAGTGTATGAGAAGATGTTCCTCTGGATGGTGGTGAGAATCAACCATTCTCTGGAGACAAAGCAGCCTCGTCAATACTTCATTGGGGTGTTGGATATTGCAGGCTTTGAGATATTTGATGTGAGGATTGAATACTTCACACATTTAATTAGGCATAAGCACATATGATAACTGATATATTTTATATGATGGCAAATATCATATAAATAATGTTTATGAAATGGTGCTAATTCAAAATATAATTTGTGTTTACAGTTCAATACCTTTGAGCAACTCTGCATCAACTTCACCAATGAGAAACTGCAACAGTTTTTCAATCACCACATGTTTGTGCTGGAACAAGAGGAGTACAAGAAAGAAGGAATTGAATGGGAGTTCATTGACTTTGGCATGGACCTGCAGGCCTGCATTGATCTCATTGAGAAAGTGAGACACCAATAATTGCTAAAAGATATGCAATGAAATCACTTTTAAGATATATATATATTTAAGTTTCTTTAACATCACTCTTCTTTTATATCCCCAATCCCATCAGCCCATGGGTATCATGTCCATTCTTGAAGAGGAGTGCATGTTTCCCAAAGCCACTGATGCAACGTTTAAAGCAAAGCTTTATGACAATCACCTGGGGAAGTCACCCAATTTTCAGAAACCCAGGATTGTAAAGGGCAAACCAGAGGCTCACTTTGCTCTGGTTCACTATGCTGGCACAGTGGATTACAACATTAACAACTGGCTAGTGAAGAATAAGGACCCCCTGAATGAAACTGTGGTTGGATTGTACCAGAAATCCTCACTGAAGCTGTTGGCCTATCTGTTTGCTAACTATGCAGGTGCAGATTCAGGTGGGTTTTTATGTCTTTTTCTTTAGCATCTGTATGAAACTACTAAACTGAACAGTTCTGTTAGCTTTATTGATTATTCTGTTCAAGCAAACTTACAGTGCATTTAAATAGTCCATTTAATGTGTCCATGTATTCTCTGGGAATCAAACACATGATTCTGGTATTGCTAGCGCTATGCTCTTACAGTCACAGGAACACTGCAGTGAAGCTACATATTGTTAGTTGTCCATATTATATAAAGGAAAGCTTGATTGTTAATGCTTTAATGCTGTTAATGTTGACATGCTTTTTAAATAAAACAGAAGTTTAATAATACTTGTGTGACTGTGTGTTTAGCCATGGCCGAAGGTGGGAAAAAAGAAAAGAAGAAGAAAGGATCATCATTCCAGACAGTGTCTGCTCTTCACAGGGTATGTGGAAATCTATTAACACCTAAAGAAACTTTAAGATATTCTATACAAGTTATAAAATGCATGTATAATTGTTATTTTCAAATGTGCTATCATTGCCTCACAGGAGAATCTCAATAAACTCATGACAAACTTAAGATCAACTCACCCCCACTTTGTGCGCTGCATCATCCCCAATGAGACAAAGACTCCTGGGGCGATGGAGAACCCTTTGGTCATGCATCAGCTACGCTGTAACGGTGTGCTGGAGGGCATCAGGATTTGCAGGAAGGGTTTCCCCAACAGAATTCTCTATGGTGATTTCAAACAGAGGTACATAATGAAAAATACAACCAAAAGTAACTGCAACACCAAATTGTTTAATTTCTTAACGCTTATTGTCATGATTCTGCAGATATCGCATCTTGAACCCTGCAGCTATCCCTGAGGGACAGTTCATAGACAGCAAGAAAGGTGCAGAGAAACTGCTGGGTTCTCTTGACATAGACCACCAGCAGTATAGGTTTGGGCACACCAAGGTAAGCTTTTTAAAACCACCTACCCACAGTATAGCAAATGCCATACAGCGAAAGATGTTAACATGATAATGTCCTCATTAGGTATTTTTTAAGGCTGGTCTTCTAGGCCAGCTGGAAGAGATGAGAGATGAGAGGCTATCAAAAATTATTACTGGAATTCAAGCTAGGTCTCGTGGTCTTCTCTCAAGAATTGAGTATCAGAAGATGGTAGAACGCAGGTAATGATGATCATATACATCGGTATTATTCTAAACTGTTTCACTTATGCTGTATGTTATTGCATTTAATAGTGTTGTGTATTTTCTCCACTAATAAAACAGGGATGCTCTACTTGTGATTCAGTGGAATGTGCGTGCATTCATGAGTGTCAAGAATTGGCCTTGGATGAAACTCTTCTTTAAAATCAAGCCATTGCTGAGGTCTGCCGAAGCAGAGAAGGAAATGGCCAATATGAAAGAGGAGTTCTTGAAGCTAAAAGAAGCTTTTGCAAAGTCTGAGGCTCGTAAAAAAGAACTTGAAGAGAAAATGGTGACTCTTCTTCAAGAAAAGAATGACCTCCAACTTCAAGTGCAAGCGGTATGTTTGTAAAATTTCAGAAATAAAAATGAAATAGAAATCAATCTTATTTATCTAAAATAAAAACAATAACATTATTTATATGTTAATCTTTTAAATGTATTTTCCATGCAAACAGGAACAAGATAATCTCTGTGATGCTGAAGAGAGGTGTGAAGGTCTGATCAAAAATAAGATCCAGATGGAAGCCAAAATCAAGGAGCTCACTGAGAGACTTGAAGATGAGGAGGAGATGAATGCAGAGCTGACAGCTAAGAAGAGAAAGCTGGAGGATGAGTGTTCTGAGCTGAAGAAAGACATTGATGATCTGGAGCTGACTCTGGCAAAAGTTGAAAAAGAGAAGCATGCAACTGAGAACAAGGTTTCATCCAAACTGTAGTGAACTTGGAAAATATCCTAATGTCCATCTTTAATAAAAGATCTGCTCACCATTGGCTTTATATATACAGGTGAAGAACCTGACAGAAGAAATGGCAGGTTTGGATGATATCATTGCCAAGCTGACAAAAGAGAAAAAGGCCTTACAGGAAGCTCATCAGCAGACACTAGATGACCTTCAGAGTGAGGAGGACAAAGTCAACACCCTCACCAAGGCAAAAATAAAGCTAGAACAGCAGGTGGATGATGTAAGTACACCAAAATGAGCCACAGGTCCAAAGCTCATGTTTATTTTAGCAAATTAAGAATGTTCTGTGGTTACTCAATTAGCTGGAAGGATCTCTAGAGCAAGAAAAGAAGATCCGGATGGATCTGGAAAGGGCTAAGAGAAAACTTGAGGGAGATTTGAAGCTAACCCAAGAGAACTTAATGGACCTGGAGAATGACAAGCAGCAACTGGAAGAACGACTTAAGAAGTAAGAACAAAACGAAAACATAAATAAACTGCTACATGCATTTATTATTATTTCTAATTAAATAAAATCCATAATTTACTTTATTTTCAGAAAAGACTTTGAAATCAGTCAACTCAACAGTAAAATTGATGATGAACAGAACATAGTTATGCAACTACAAAAGAAACTAAAGGAGTTACAGGTAATTCATTGACCATATAACAATGTGTTCTACTTTAAGTGTAACATGCTTTATGGAAGGAAGAAATCATCTTCTGCTTTGCACTAGGCTCGTGTTGAAGAACTTGAGGAAGAGCTTGAGGCAGAAAGAGCTGCCAGAGCTAAGGTGGAGAAACAGAGAGCAGACTTAGCCAGAGAGCTGGAAGAGATCAGTGAGAGACTGGAGGAGGCTGGAGGAGCTACAGCTGCTCAGATTGAGATGAATAAGAAACGAGAGGCAGAGTTTCAGAAACTTCGCAGAGACCTTGAAGAGGCCACTCTGCAGCATGAGGCCACTGCCGCCACACTGAGGAAGAAACAGGCTGACAGTGTGGCCGAACTGGGAGAGCAGATAGATAATCTGCAGAGAGTCAAGCAAAAACTGGAAAAGGAGAAGAGTGAACTGAAGCTGGAGCTGGATGATATGGCCTCCAGCATGGAGCAGATTGTAAAGTCCAAGGTTGTTGACACTATGTTTTAAGATATAGCAGGCATTAAACATGAGACTAGGACAAGGAAATGTATATATTTGTTTTTGTGATTGACTATTGGCTTATGTCTATACTAATGCAATATTTGCTCCAATAGACTAATATGGAGAAAATTAACAGAACTCTAGAAGATCAAATGAATGAATACCGTAACAAGACTGAGGAACACCAAAGGGCTCTCAATGACTTTTCAACCCAAAGGGCAAAGCTACAGGCAGAAAATGGTAAATTAATTTTTTTGTTCTAATTATGGTGGTATTGATATTTTCAAACAACAAAGGGTTTAAAAATATTTTTACTGTTTCTTGAAATCTGCTAGATGAGTTTGCAAGACAACTAGAAGAAAAGGAATCTTTAATTTCTCAGCTAACAAGGGGTAAGAATTCTTTCAGTCAACAGCTTGAGGACCTGAAAAGGCAGCTGGATGAGGAAATTAAGGTAACACATTTTCACTTCTGCTACAAATGTACTTCTGCTGGATCTGAATAATTAATGATCTACAGTTAATCAAGCAAATCTTTTTTGCAATCTTTTTCTGAAGGCAAAGAATGCCCTCGCACATGCACTGCAGTCTGCCCGTCATGACACAGATTTGCTCAGAGAGCAGTATGAAGAGGAGCAGGAAGCCAAAGCAGAGCTACAGCGAAGCATGTCTAAAGCTAACTCTGAGGTGGCTCAGTGGAGAACCAAGTATGAAACTGATGCCATCCAGAGAACTGAAGAACTGGAGGAAGCCAAGTAAGACATGAACATTTAAGGGGAATGTACAGTATATTTTTCTCAAAATATTCCAATAGTTTTTTTTTGCACCTTTAATTGTGTCCATGCAGGAAGAAACTGGCTCAGCGTCTGCAGGAGGCTGAGGAGACCGTAGAAGCAGTAAATGCTAAATGTTCTTCCCTTGAAAAGACTAAACACAGACTCCAGAATGAGATTGAAGATTTGATGGTGGATGTGGAGAGATCAAACACAGCTGCTGCAGCTTTAGACAAGAAGCAAAGAAACTTTGATAAGGTAGTATTTATACCAGCAACCGAGAGGGTGAACTGAGTTACAGTTTACCTGAATGTAGAATGTAGTACTAGCCAAAACCTTGAAATATTTTGTTTTCAGGTCTTGTCTGAGTGGAAGCAGAAGTATGAGGAGTCTCAGTGTGAGCTGGAAAGCTCTCAAAAGGAGGCCAGATCTCTGAGCACAGAACTGTTCAAGCTGAAGAACTCTTATGAGGAATCTTTGGATCATCTTGAGACCCTCAAGCGAGAGAACAAAATTCTGCAAGGTTTCTTTATTGATATTTGTACTCATTTGCACAAAATGAAGTATCTATTGTCTATGCAAAATGTTATGTTATTTTGTCATCAGAGGAGATCTCTGATCTGACTGAACAGCTTGGTGAGAGTGGAAAGACAATCCATGAGTTGGAGAAGGTCCGTAAGCAGCTAGAGCAAGAAAAGACTGAGATACAGGCTGCTCTGGAAGAGGCAGAGGTAGGAGGCAGGCTGACTTCTTGGAGCTTCATTAAAAGAAATGCTGTGATGAAATATGTAAGCTTATTTTATTTAATACAGGGTTCTTTGGAGCATGAGGAGGGTAAAATCCTGAGGACCCAGCTAGAATTTAACCAAATAAAGGCAGACATTGAGCGCAAGCTGACTGAGAAAGATGAGGAAATGGAGCAGTCTAAGAAAAACTTGCAGAGAACCATAGACACCTTGCAAAGTGCTTTGGAGTCTGAAACTCGTAGCAGGAATGAAGCTCTCAGGATAAAGAAGAAGATGGAAGGTGATCTGAATGAAATGGAGATCCAGTTGAGCCAGGCCAACAGACAGGCCACTGAATCTCAGAAACAACTCAAGTCCATTCAGGCCCATCTGAAGGTAAATTAATCTTTTAAAATTAAATTTAATTATTTAGATTATAAAAAGATAATAAATAATTATTTATTTATAGTATAGTATACATTCTTAAAGTAAAGGTTCTATAAAGGGTCCTTGCAGCAATGCCATAGAAGAACCATTTGTGATTTCCCAAAGAACCTTTCAGTCAAAGGTTCTTAAAAGAACCATTTCTTTCTTTCCATTTCTTTTATTTATCTGTAGAACCGTTTTCCACTACAAAGAACTTTTTATGCAACAGAAAGATTCTGTGAATGTTAAAGGTTCTTTACGGAACCATACATCCTGACAAAGAACCTTTAGGCAACCTTTAATTTTAAGATTGTAGTATAGTATCTACAGCAAATAATTTTATTATTTAAATAATTTATTATTATTTTACTGTAATGTGATATTTTGCAGGATGCTCAGCTTCAGCTGGATGACTCTCTTCGAGCCAATGATGATCTGAAGGAGAACATTGCCATTGTAGAGAGACGTAATACCTTACTTCAGGCTGAACTGGAGGAGCTTAGAGCTGTTCTGGAACAAACAGAACGAGGCCGCAAACTTGCAGAGCAAGAGCTGTTGGATGTTACTGAAAGAGTTCAGCTTCTACATTCTCAGGTAACACATAAAACACTTTAAGGATTCTTTATGGATTTTCCTGTTTATTAAACAGGATCTTACAGAATCAGCACCATTAACAAAAAACTAAATACTAAACAAAAACATTTTTTGATAACTTGTATAAAAATTTTAAAACTAACAGTTGGAAAACACTGAAGCTAAACAGTGATTCCACTAAAGCTAATTTTGTTTTTCATATAGTATATTATTATACAGGGAATTATAAATTATACAGGGAAAATTAACAATAATTATTAATAATTGTTAAACTTAACAATCACAAAGTGAAAACAAATGAAAATAAAACAATAGCAATAAAAACTATATTAAGAATTATAATAATCCTGTCCAGAACACCAGTCTCCTGAACCAGAAGAAGAAGCTGGAGGCTGACACATCCCAGCTTCAGGGTGAGGTGGAGGAGGCAGTGCAAGAGTGCAGAAATGCTGAAGAGAAAGCCAAGAAGGCCATTACTGATGCTGCCATGATGGCTGAGGAGTTGAAGAAAGAGCAGGATACAAGTGCTCACCTGGAGCGTATGAAGAAGAACATGGAGCAGACCATTAAGGACCTGCAACACCGCCTGGATGAAGCAGAACAAATTGCCATGAAAGGAGGCAAGAAACAAGTCCAGAAACTAGAGGCTAGGGTAAGTTCACTTGATTCATGTTTACTGAACCAGGAAAGTATTACAGTCCTTTACTATGAATGTACATCCACTAAATAATTCTAGGTAAGAGAACTGGAAAGTGAAATTGAGGCTGAACAGAAGAGAAGCAGCGAATCAGTGAAGGGGATCCGTAAATATGAACGCCGCATTAAGGAACTTACATATCAGGTAGGGTTGAACAGAGATTTTATGGGCAAGTGAATAAATCTGATAATGAATCTGAATAAATCATACACACAGAATTAATCTTTAATTGTATGAACTCTAGACTGAAGAGGACCGAAAAAATATTGCCCGTCTTCAAGATTTGGTCGACAAGCTGCAACTGAAAGTCAAAGCTTACAAAAGAGCTGCAGAAGAGGCTGTAAGCGCTTAAGTTCAGAAGCAATACTGGAAAGTCCAAAGCATTGTTCTGTCTGAAGCTTACTGATGTGCATTATGTTTGGCTCTTGTAACAGGAGGAACAAGCAAACAATCATCTTGGCAAGTTCCGAAAGCTGCAGCATGAACTGGATGAGGCAGAGGAAAGGGCTGATATTGCTGAATCACAAGTGAATAAACTACGTGCCAAAAGTCGTGATGTGGCACCAAAGGTACAATGAGCAAACAAATATTTTTTTAATAATGTTTCGTGTGTTTTAACTGAGTGTTCTTCCTTTCCCATTTCTCTTTCAGAAAGGGTTTGATGAAGAGTGAAGTTTGGGAAATTTTCTGAATTTGTTCTCTATATGCAACACATTCTTCACACGACTTTGTTCTCACATCCATGAAATAAAATCACTTTGCATCTAGTCTATTGTCTTGTGAGTTTCGTATGGATTTAGATTAGATTCAATCTATATCACATCATAATGGTAGTGTGGTAATGTATGTTGCTAAACGAAATGCTCAATGATCATTTTATTTGAAGTACAACTTATGGTCTACACTTCTTCAATATGTCTGTTTCTTGTATTAAATTTACCAAGTATTGCACAGTTAAAAAAAGCAGAGCATTACAGTTATACATACAGTTTATTAAAAGAATTTGAACAAAAGCTTCAAATCTATTTTATTGATATTTTATTTTAATATATAACTTTAACATGAAACTCTGCCTTAAATATGTCCTTTGACATTTAGAATTCTGTGTTAAATGTGTGTGTAAAGAATAAATCACTACCTCTGGTTTCAATGTGTTTATTAATATGCCTGGATATGAATTTATGGAATTCTCTTTTAACAGAAAGGTGCAATGCAACACCTGTAATCAAACGTTTAAATATGTTTTAAATATTTAAGCAAACTATGTACTGGCAAAACTGCACCTGCTAAATTACAAAGCAGAGGGGATTGGGGGGTTTAAGTGCCGGACGGAGAAGTGCTGATGTCTAAAATGGAGCGAGATAAAACAAAGCCTTCGGTTCTTGAAATAGATTGGACAGAAAGGGGAAAGGCTCATAGTCAATAAACTACTTTAAGGCACTCAGCAAGTATAATCACTGACAGCTGCATTGATTCCCTGTGCTAGATTATTTTTATTATATGTTTTCCACGTATATATATTATGAAACATAAACATGTTCTGTAGATTATGTAACTACTACAAACATAAGCAATTATACTATAGGTACAAGAAATGAAAAATGCTGTAAAACAAAAACAAAAAAATGGAACCTGCCAAGGTCATGGGTTTGTTTTTCAGAAAGTACACATACTGATAAAATTTGTATAGCTTGAATGCACTGTAGGTCACTTTCAAAAGATTTGCCAAAATACATAACTGTAAATACATTTTAATTGCCAGATAAACTGTGTAAGCTGAATGGGTTAGATTTAGTATACGAGTTACTTTATACAGTGAGTTTTAGTACATGAGTATTCGTAAGTAAATAAATTGTCAATGTTTGTACGGAGCTTATTAGCTTCTGTAAAGTGATACTTTAACGCACAACTTTTATTAGTCCCAAACATTACAGTCATACTAAAAACTAAGCCTTCTGACAATGAGAGCTCAAGTCAAATTATGATGCTGCCATGCAATTGCCCCACAGGACTTAAGCTCTCCATTAACTGTAGGAAGGGGTGAGAGGGTAGCTATACACTAATGAAGAATATGGGCTCCATCATTACACTGGGGCTCTTCATTTATTTTCATCATACCTGTCACTGCTGCAGTACCACACCTGTACTCAAATCTTGGGCAATGATGATGAAAAACATCTCATAAAATGTTTTTTTTGGACATTGTCACTGTATGACCCAGACAATGAGATGGTAGTAGGTTAATAACAGGTAAGTTTATTGCAATACAACAGCAACAGATGAGCAGCTATATAAATGAGCAGGAGTATAAATTAAAAGTAAATTTCAACAACGGAATTGCAACAGGATGTGTACCCGATGAAGTGGTTGCGCCAACCCCAAGGAGCAAGACAATTTGAATGACTGGAATGAGATGACATGCCTTATAGAGTCTGTCCACTACTACTAGAAAACCTGTGAATCCACAAGAGGCTTGTAAGGTAGGCCTGTTATGAAGCACACACCGTGATGAGACCATGGGTGATGTGGTATGGGCAAAGAAAGGAGCTTGCCAGATGGAAGATCTTCTTGTGAAAAAACAAAAACTTCCTGTAAGTGTGAAAAGTTGGAAGAGACTGCATGATAGGACTGCCTTGATTTCAAAGTGATTCTGGCCAACAAAGGGACTTACCAGAAAGCAATGACAGCATGAAAGAAATTTTGGCTTTGTCTGTGGTAAATCACTGCATTTACATCTCCAATGCAAGTAAGCACTGCATAGGGAAGCCATTGCAGTCCTTCGCTAAGCCACAGGCCTGGCACCTGGTGCCTGTGGAATAATAACTGAGCCAATTTAATGGATGGTGTTCCTTTTGGATTTTTTGTCATAGTCTGGCCTTCTGTCACAGAATAACCCAGACAATGAGATGTTAGTAGGTGGATTATGTAACAGGTAAGTTTATTGCAACACAACAGCAACATAGATGGCAGATGAGTAGGTGAGTATAAATTGATTTAAATTATGGAAGTGTAACAGGATGATAACCGAGTTCTTTCTTGCAGAAATGATGGAGCACACAAACTGAAGCAATGAACCGGAAACACCGGAGAAGTATAGTTTCAGCATTGATAACTAAAAGATCGACTTAAAGGACAGGGGTTGATGACTTGAAAAAACACAGAAGACAACTAGGGCTTGCAACAAAGAACTAGAGCATATAGAGCAAGATAAGTAATAGAGGTATGTAGTCTCAGCTTAAGTTGATTATGACTTTCAGGTGCAGGTGATTGATATTCTAGCAAATTCAAGTGTAAGAAGGCTGAGTGAGGGTGTGTGAATCTGACTGTAACACTGTAACTGTTCACTGTAACAATTTTGAATTGCATATGTACAATTTATGCATTACGTAGAATAATTTATGTAAAATATGTTTCATAATTTTTTCAATTACATGGTCAATTTTATGTTACAATTTAAAACCGAGTACAAGACAGATAAAGTAGACAAAGTAGACTTCCACTGGCAGAAAGTTGAGGGTCACACATTTATGGATAGTAATTGCACGTCCAGTTAGTACAAAATAATTGTTGTAACATACTTGTGTCTCAGAGATATTTTTCTAATATAAAGCAACGCTCTGACTTTGCCAAACTAGAATGGTCATCGTTATCTTTACTGAGTCTTTAGCAATGGCTTGGCATTTCTCACTTCCTTTTGCACTTTGACGCCAGTCATCGTTTAAAAGATGTGGCCGGGTGTTAGAATAGAAACAGTCTTATCACTTGTCATAGGCACTTAACTCCTTGTTTATCTTTTGACCTTTCCTGTGTGGTAATTGTCAAGGGTGCTCACCTTTCAGTCTTACATCTGCCAGATGTATATATTAAATTCTATTAAATCTTATTATAATAAAAATTACTTTAAATTACTACAGATGTTTTAAATAATAGACAAAAAACTATAAGAACACAAGCAGGAATAACACTCAAGTCCTCATCTTGTCTTGTAGTGTAGTAATGATGAACCTGTTGTCATCAAGTTCACGTGTCACATACAACTACATCTGTTAGTCAGAAAAACATTTGGACTATTTGGATATTTCTGTATTTGACTTTGTGCATTTAACTGAATATCTTGTGTCTGCATATACATGCACTATGGAGAGAATGTTTTCATAGGGGGCCCAGGGATTAGTGGCTCTTTTATTACACACAGCTGCAACAAATTCCAAGGACATCAGCATGGAAAAATCACAAGTTGTAGCATCAAACTAAGAACAATAGGTTGTCAACAACATGGCTTGTAGGGGGCACACTTACTGGCTAGTAAATGATAATGATAGATGGGGTAGCAATAGAAGTCTTAGTTTATGTTTTTCCAACTCAGGGAACAGCTCCAGTTCCCTCTTTATTTTTATTATTATCATCATTATCTTCTTTTTACTGAATCTGAGGCATGACACCTGTGACAACACACTGTGTGTGTTGTTCGACACTTGTCGCCTCGCTAATCTCACAGACTAAGATGCTTTTTATAGATACAGACTCAGAGGGCATCTGATATTGTTGTCTGTCTGTGCAAAGACAGGGCAATGAAGACAAAAAATACAACGTCGTATATTAACCCCACTTAAGCTCTTTGGGTAATTGAGAGTGCACATGGCGTGCAGTTCAAACATATCCCTTTACAGTAATCTGATACTTTCTCTTGAGTATTCTAAACAATGCCAGATGACAAATATAGAATTCCATCTAAACTCTGTTAAGACACCTACGATTTGAATGCCTTTGTTACCCAGTAAAATCTCACGTGTTATTACAACAATGAATTGACGGCTTACCTTAATAACACACAAATGGAATTATCTGTAATTGTCTTAAATAAGATAATTAATATTTACTTCAGATTCCATTAATAACTTTTATGGATCAGAATTTAGAACTTTTTTGTCTTTTTATCTGGCTTCAATCATTCATGCTTCATTTAAGTGTAAACCACTTAACTGCAAGCTGACCGAGCTATATTAGTGCTCCCCTATCAGACAGAACCTAATATGGTGCGCTAACAAATCTTAACAAAGATAAGATTTCCCTTAACTAGCATGTTCTTGTTTCTCCCTAATACCCAACTACCCTCACTGCACCCTAACAGTGTTCAGACGCAAAACATTCCTGCCATGTGGAATGCCTTCCCCAAATTTGGGTGGGTGACTGCCTTTATAAAGGGATCTCATGGTTGGTGTCCAGACCAGTCATCGTTTTATCTGAAGGTAAGATTTCAGCAATGGTTATGCATGGTAATGGTACATTTCACAGACAAAATGCCAAATTTCCTCTAAAACCTCTTTTATGATACAAGGATATATCAGTTTTAGTTTTGTGTCACTTTCTGTGAGTATTCTGTGAGTATTCTGTGAGTTTTTAGCAATGTAACAAACTGAAACACATACAAACTAAATTAAATGAGTTTTTTAAAATAAATGAGAAAAAAAGTGGAACAGAATCACAGAACAATATATTTTAACAGGTTCTTGAGTCAACCACCTCACCTGGGGCAAGTCAGGTAACAATCAATTTATTTTCTCATGTTTGCTGTGTTTTTTCATGTTTGCTTCAAGACATTAGCTGGTCTTTACATACTGTAGTGATGTTCTGGGAGTATCGAAAGTTGTGACAGTGATTGTATCAACA
Source organism: Chromobotia macracanthus (assembly GCA_036877525.1). Lineage (NCBI taxonomy): Eukaryota > Metazoa > Chordata > Actinopteri > Cypriniformes > Botiidae > Chromobotia > Chromobotia macracanthus. The sequence continues at coordinate 4,435,810 of JAZGTH010000013.1, forward strand.
TAAATGCAATGGCTTGATCATAGCCATTGTCAGTTCTTAGCATGTTTTGAAAGGTGTGTGCCTCAAGTGTAGCAATCAAAAACTTGATAAAATTATTGCCTTTATTATCCTATTAAATGAGTTTTAAGTATTGACCCTCCCACCCTTTCATCTTTAGACAAGGTAACTATGGACGCTCAGATGGCAGAGTTTGGAGCAGCAGCTCCTTACCTGCGGAAGTCGGACCGGGAGCGTCTGGAAGCACAAACTCGACCTTTTGATATGAAAAAGGAGTGTTTTGTTCCTGATCCAGATGAGGAGTATGTAAAAGCTTCAATCGTCAGTCGTGAAGGTGACAAAGTCACTGTTCAGACTCAGAAAGGGAAGGTAGGCTCAGTGAACTGAATATGAACTATCTCTATTTCTAAGGGGCATTTTGCGATACAGTATTTATTTTGTGATACAGAAAATAAGCACTAGCGCTGAGCATGAGTGAGGGAACATCACTACCCTGACCAAGTCCTTTAGTGTGTAAATGTTGACTTGATTTGCTTTTGGAACAATGGTTGTAATATAAACTGAACACCATAGCAAATGTGATACCACTTTACAGTAAGCATCCATGTTATACACATCTTCTTCTAATAGTTTTTTTGTAATGCTTCTCCTAACAGACTGTCACTGTAAAGGAAGCTGACATTCATCCCCAGAACCCGCCAAAGTTTGATAAAATTGAAGACATGGCAATGTTCACCTTCCTGCATGAGCCAGCTGTGCTGTTCAACCTCAAAGAGCGTTATGCAGCATGGATGATCTACGTAAGGGCACACTAGACAAATAGCATATTTTATAATAGACCCTAATTAGCTTAAATTACTCAGTATTTTTTTGTCTTTTGCCACAGACCTACTCAGGGCTGTTCTGTGTCACTGTCAACCCCTACAAGTGGCTGCCAGTGTACAATCAGGAGGTGGTTATAGCCTACAGGGGCAAGAAGAGGAGTGAAGCTCCTCCTCACATCTTTTCCATTTCTGATAATGCCTACCAGTACATGCTAACAGGTATAGACAAAACTGAAGAACTTTCAATTTAATTTGTGTAGTTCTACAGAATGGATACAATATGGTAAAACATTAATATTATGGATTTTTTTCCTTATTAGATTACAAAATAGGTGTTTTGGTCAAATTAGAAAATATTTAATAAACAAATGGAAGAAATGTTTAGAACTTTGTAAACAATGGGTTTTTAAATAATTTTGGAAATCTCCAGAGCTTTCTGTGGCCAACACACTAGCCATAAATTTATAACACAAATCCTAGACAATGTCACAAATAGTGTAACCTACTTAAAGTATTAGAAACAGTATCTGTATAAGAAACAATTGTGCCAATAATAACGTTAAATAACTCAAGAATGAATAATGCTGTTGTCTATTTCAGACAGGGAAAATCAGTCAATTCTAATCACGTAAGTTCCCTCTTTTTTAATGTGATTTATATTTTTAATGTTTCTTCCTTAAGTAACTTGTCATCATCAACTTTACTGCTCTGTGTTACCCCAGTGGAGAATCTGGTGCTGGAAAGACTGTAAACACAAAGAGAGTCATTCAGTATTTTGCAAGCATTGCAGCTGGAGGCTCAGTCAAAAAAGATGGATCAGAAAAAAAGGTAAGTGTCATTTTGTATATTTTGCACTATGAGCCAGATGTGAAAACAACAAACATCAACATTTGTACTTTTTTTATTTAAGGGAACCCTGGAAGATCAAATTATTCAGGCCAACCCTGCTTTGGAGGCTTTTGGCAATGCAAAGACCATCAGAAATGACAACTCCTCAAGATTTGTAAGCTTCATCACAGAAGATTTAAGGAAACCTTTAAGCTAAGATATAAAGTCGCTTGAATTTACATATCAGCTAAGATAACAGTGTACATAATAGTAAATACACTTTGTCAGTGTGGGGACACCCTCTGCTGGCTAGATCTAGATTATATAAGGAAAACATATATTGGCAAATCACTGGATGTCACTTGCTATACAAATGTAGTGTTTTGAGTCATGAGTATCTATCATATATTTTTAATTTTGAATATATCATTATATATAAAATCACACTATATTATTCTATATAAATGGCATATATAATTATTTTAAGAAATTATATTAAAATATGCTCCATTCAGATTTTTAGGCTTTAGACTTGAGTAGTTTGAGTGAGATTATTATTTTAAACATGACTTTAGTTGTGACAATTATTATGTAATTATGGACTTTAAAAATAATTCATTCATTTTGCTTTGTTTCCTAATATTACAAATTTTTTTAATTGTTCAGGGTAAATTCATCCGAATTCATTTTGCTGCTAGTGGAAAGCTGGCCTCTGCTGACATTGAGACTTGTAAGAATTCATTTAATTTTTTTTATACCTGGACCAAAAGGGCAAAGGAATAATATTTAAATTGAACAAACACTGAATTTGTTTGTAAATACATCAGATCTCCTGGAGAAGTCAAGGGTGACTTTTCAGCTCAAAGCTGAAAGGGACTACCACATTTTCTACCAGATCCTCTCTCAGAGAAAACCTGAGTTGCTGGGTAAAACACAGAAGATATTCTATGATTAAATGTCTTTTTAGTTCTGGCATTAAACTGCAGACTAACAGTTCTTTCTTTCCTGCAACAGAGATGCTGCTCATCACTAACAACCCCTATGACTACGCTTACATCTCCCAAGGAGAAACCACTGTAGCCTCAATCAATGATGGTGAAGAACTAGTCGCCACTGATGTAAAACTTAATGACATTACATTTGTGGTCTCTCTACCACTGTATATGCCTGAAATGGTAGAGACACCGGTGATCTCTCTTTTTTAATTGTAGGAGGCGTTTGATGTACTAGGCTTCACTCAGGAGGAAAAAAATGGAATCTATAAACTGACCGGAGCCATTATGCACTATGGCAATATGAAGTTCAAACAAAAGCAGAGGGAGGAGCAAGCAGAGGCTGATGGAACTGAAGGTGTGTGTTAAATACAAATCCTGAAGCAGCAAAGTAGACAACATTCTTCTGTTCTGTATAATAATGGTATATTCACTCTAAATAGAGAAATATGATTCATTGCAACAGATGCAGACAAAGTTGCGTATCTGATGGGCCTGAACTCTGCTGACCTTATCAAAGGTCTGTGTCATCCAAGAGTAAAAGTAGGAAATGAGTGGGTCACCAAAGGGCAAAATGTCCAGCAGGTAAGATGCACAGTGTCATTCATTAAATTCTGTCCACTGTCCATTTATCTAAGCTGTGGCAAACTATACAAATGCTTTCCTCTGCTCAGGTGTACTATGCTATTGGCGCACTGTCCAAGGCAGTGTATGAAAAGATGTTCCTTTGGATGGTTGTGAGAATCAATCAATCTTTGGACACCAGGCAACCTCGCCAATACTTCATAGGTGTACTAGACATCGCTGGCTTTGAGATCTTTGATGTAAGTCTCTGTGCTTAATGCTCTATATTTTGCTTAAAATGTGTATTATTTGTCCAACTGACTGAACACGTTTAATTTGTAGTTTAATACTTTTGAGCAACTCTGCATCAACTTCACCAACGAGAAACTGCAACAGTTTTTCAATCACCACATGTTTGTGCTGGAACAAGAGGAGTACAAGAAAGAAGGAATTGAATGGGAGTTCATTGACTTTGGCATGGACCTGCAGGCCTGCATTGATCTCATTGAGAAAGTGAGTCACCAATAATTGCTAAAAGATTTTTAAGATATACATACAGTTTCTTTAGCTTCACTCTTCCCTTATATTCTCAATCCCATCAGCCTATGGGTATCATGTCCATCCTTGAGGAGGAGTGCATGTTTCCCAAAGCCACTGACTCAACCTTTAAAGCAAAGCTTTATGACAATCACCTGGGGAAGTCAGGCAACTTTCAAAAACCCAGAATTATTAAAGGAAAGCCAGAGGCTCATTTCTCTCTGATTCACTATGCTGGCACAGTGGACTACAATATCAATAACTGGCTAGTGAAGAACAAAGACCCACTGAATGAGACTGTTGTTGGCCTTTATCAAAAGTCCACTCTCAAACTGTTGGCAATGCTCTTTGCTAATTATGCTGGGGCAGATTCTGGTATGTACAATGAAAATCACTGCATGCACTGCATACTGTATAAAGAATTACATGTGTACTCTACATGAGTGTTTTAAGTAATTAAAACAGAATTAACTTATTCTCTTATTTTGACCAGCTCAAGAGGGAAGTAAAGGTAAAGGCGGTGGAAGTAAGAAGAAGGGCTCCTCCTTCCAGACTGTGTCTGCGCTTCACAGGGTGATTATGATTTGACACATTTTAATATATAATGAACAGATAAAAAATAAGCAGTGTATACTTGTCTCTAGTAATATAAAACAATCTGTAAAACAATTTTGTTATCCTCCACCTTCAAACTGCCATGCCTTTGTCAGAATAAATTAAATACAATTTACAATTTACAATACAATTTTATTATAAAAAACTCAAAACCTAACTATGTTTTTAAAGAAAAGGAGTTGCAGAATATCCCTCCTTACTATCTGTGATTATTCAAAAATAATAAATAATATGTATAAATGTGTATGTTTCTTTCAATAGGAAAACTTAAATAAGCTCATGACAAACTTAAGATCAACTCACCCCCACTTTGTGCGCTGCATCATCCCCAATGAGACAAAGACTCCTGGGGCGATGGAGAACCCTTTGGTCATGCATCAGCTACGTTGTAACGGTGTGCTGGAGGGCATCAGGATTTGCAGGAAGGGTTTCCCCAACAGAATCCTCTATGGTGATTTCAAACAGAGGTACATATGATTAGTTTGTGACACGCAAGCTCTATAAATACTGCACATTAAAATGTTTCCACATTTATTTTCCATGGTCTGCACTAATTTACAGGTACCGAATCCTAAACCCTGCAGCCATACCTGAAGGTCAATTCATAGACAGCAGGAAAGGAGCAGAGAAACTGTTAGGATCACTGGATATTGATCGCAATCAATATAAGTTTGGACATACAAAGGTGAAAACTGAACCAATTATTTTATTTATTTAGAACCATAAGTGCAAACAGAACATATTAATGGTCATGTAGTTCTATTACTATAATGTGTCTTTCCATCATGGATTCTGCATAGGTGTTCTTTAAGGCTGGTTTACTTGGTCAGCTGGAAGAAATGAGAGATGACAGACTATCTCTCATTATTACTGGAATTCAGGCTAGATCCAGAGGACTCCTTGCAAGGGTTGAATTCCAGAAGATAGTTGAAAGAAGGCAAGAATTACAAATAAATCTTTTCATTTCCATACTAATTGCTCAATGAATTATGCATTAAAAAGTATTTTATTGTGTGATTGCTGGCATAAATGATGCTAAATACCTCTAAATTTTCTAAAACCTCACAGGGATGCCCTATTAGTTATCCAGTGGAATGTTCGGGCCTTCATGGGGGTTAAGAATTGGCCCTGGATGAAACTCTTCTTTAAAATCAAGCCTCTACTCAAGTCAGCAGAAGCAGAAAAAGAGATGGCAAATATGAAAGATGAATTTGCCAAGCTCAAAGAGGCTTATGCTAAATCTGAAGCACGAAGGAAAGAACTAGAAGAAAAAATGGTGTCTCTTCTCCAAGAAAAGAATGACCTACAACTTCAAGTCCAAGCGGTTAGTAACATTTTGGGCCTTTAGGACAGTTAAATGTGGTAGATATCACATTTTTATGTCATTTTAAAACAGGAGCAAGATAATCTTTGTGACGCAGAGGAGAGATGCGACCAGCTTATCAAAAACAAGATCCAGATGGAGGCAAAAGCCAAGGAGCTCACTGAGAGACTTGAGGATGAGGAGGAGATGAATGCAGAGCTGACAGCTAAGAAGAGAAAGCTGGAGGATGAGTGTTCTGAGCTGAAGAAAGACATTGATGATCTGGAGCTGACTCTGGCAAAAGTGGAAAAAGAGAAGCATGCTACTGAGAACAAGGTCTGAGGAGGATCTTACTCTTTCCAAAAAAATAGAATATATATTTTACATACAGTACACTTAATGCAGTGATACATCTTTTACAGGTGAAGAACCTGACAGAAGAAATGGCAGCTTTGGATGATATCATTGCCAAGCTGACAAAAGAGAAAAAGGCCTTACAGGAAGCTCATCAGCAGGCACTGGATGACCTGCAGAGTGAGGAGGACAAAGTCAACACCCTCACCAAGGCAAAATCAAAGCTAGAGCAACAAGTGGATGATGTGAGTTTCACAGTTTTCATCAGCTTCAATGGAAGCAAGCAAATGCAAAGCGACCAATTAACTTTAATTATTTATACTAGTTGGAAGGATCTCTTGAGCAAGAAAAGAAGATTCGTATGGATTTAGAGAGAGCCAAGAGGAAACTGGAAGGAGACTTGAAGTTGACCCAGGAAAGCTTAATGGACCTGGAGAATGACAAGCAGCAGTTAGAGGAACGTCTAAAGAAGTAAGGCAATGTTTTCTATTCTTTTATAGTCTAGACTGTTTGTTCAAGGCTTACTCAGGACTGTATATGTTTCTCATCCCATCACAGAAAAGATTTTGAAATCAGTCAGCTGAATGGAAAAATCGAGGATGAACAAACAATTTGTATTCAGCTACAGAAAAAACTGAAGGAACTTCAGGTAACAATAACTGGAATTTAAATAAATTACTGGAATTCTATTTAAATAAATGGAATTTTAAACATTAAATGAGACAATTTTAACCTTGACGTGTTTCCTATACTAGGCACGTATTGAGGAGCTGGAGGAAGAGCTTGAGGCAGAAAGGGCTGCCAGAGCTAAGGTGGAGAAACAGAGAGCAGACTTAGCCAGAGAGCTGGAGGAGATCAGTGAGAGACTGGAGGAGGCTGGAGGAGCTACAGCTGCTCAGATTGAGATGAATAAGAAACGAGAGGCAGAGTTTCAGAAACTTCGCAGAGACCTTGAAGAGGCCACTCTGCAGCATGAGGCCACTGCCGCCACACTGAGGAAGAAACAGGCTGACAGTGTGGCTGAACTGGGAGAGCAGATAGATAATTTGCAGAGAGTCAAGCAAAAACTGGAAAAGGAGAAGAGTGAACTGAAGCTGGAGCTGGATGATGTGGTCTCCAACATGGAACATGTTGTTAAGACAAAGGTATTTATACATATATTTATACAGTTATTAAATAAAAATTTATATTTATCTTCACTTCTTGGAAGTAATTTTCTTTGCAAATGATATACTTATAGGCGAATCTGGAGAAGACCTGCAGATCTTTGGAGGATCAAATGAATGAGTACAGAACAAAATTTGAGGAGGGCCAGCGCAGTATCAATGACTTCACAATGCATAAAGCTAAACTACAATCTGAAAATGGTAAGGTAGTCAAATAAAAATGTATGTCTTCCTCATTATGAGCAACCATAGAAATCCATCAACAATATAACACATGATGGCACATACAGGTGAACTTTCAAGACAACTGGAGGAGAAGGACTCTCTTGTCTCCCAGCTAACCAGGAGCAAAATGTCTTACACTCAACAGATTGAAGATCTTAAAAGGCAGCTGGAGGAGGAAAGTAAGGTAAGATCTAAATATGAACAATCTCATAAAGATTTCACAGATGAAGTGTAAGCAATGTGCTTGTTTACAAATTATGTTACCTCCACCAGGCAAAGAATGCCCTCGCTCATGCACTGCAGTCTGCTCGTCATGATACAGATCTGCTCAGAGAGCAGTATGAAGAGGAGCAGGAGGCCAAAGCAGAGCTGCAGCGAGGCATGTCCAAAGCTAACTCTGAGGTGGCTCAATGGAGAACCAAGTATGAAACTGATGCCATCCAGAGAACTGAAGAACTGGAGGAAGCCAAGTGAGATATTATTAAAATTTTGTATTTAATTCAATATTGGACTTTTCCTTTCGGTTTATCTTCTCTACTGACAAATAAGCTTTTTGTTTGTGTTATGTTTCTTTTAAAATGTAAGACGAACAAAAAGTTTTTTTGTTAGTTGACCAAGCTTCTACAAAACAAAAGGTAAAAATTGTACAAAATGTCTATTTATTTTAGTTAGGGAGTGGTGTAAAAGTGCAGTAGTGCACTCAAATATTTTTCTGAAACATTTGTTTTCTAACCCAGGAAGAAACTGGCTCAACGTTTGCAGGAAGCTGAAGAAGCTGTTGAAGCAGTAAATGCGAAATGCTCATCTCTTGAAAAGACCAAACACAGACTCCAGAATGAGATTGAAGATCTTATGGTGGACCTGGAGAGGTCTAATGCAGCTGCAGCAGCCTTGGACAAGAAGCAAAGAAACTTTGATAAGGTAACCAAACATGACCCTTTTATGTGACATTGAGTTTCTCTATTCCTTCAGATTACTTCTAATTCTACACTGTGCTTGAAAACTTGTAGGTCCTGGCTGAGTGGAAGCAGAAGTATGAAGAGTCACAGACTGAGCTAGAGAGCTCCCAGAAGGAAGCCAGATGTCTGAGTACTGAACTTTTCAAGCTGAAGAATTCCTATGAAGAATCTCTGGATCACCTAGAGACCATGAAGAGAGAGAATAAAAATCTACAAGGTCCATAACCCCTTTACTGAAATTACCTTCGTTAGTTTGAGTTTTTAATTGCCTTAATTGACTTAAAGGGGCATACTGATACTGATCAGTTATAGTAGTACATTTAAGTGCATAAAGACATTTTTAAGTGTGTTTACAGTGTGGTAGAAGTATTAGAGAATATTCAAATAACTAAGTGGGGAAAAAGTATAGCAACATGTACAGCAATTTTTCTAAATACAACGTTATTTTCTATATAGAGGAGATTTCTGATCTTACCGAGCAACTTGGTGAAGGTGGAAAAAGCATTCATGAGTTGGAGAAGATGAGAAAACAACTGGAGCAAGAAAAAAGTGAGATTCAGACTGCTCTGGAAGAGGCTGAGGTGGGTTTCCAGATGTAGCATCATTCCTTTTCTGCAAAAAAACATATCAAATAAAAACACAAAAATTACGTAGCTTTCAGAATTTCAGGCATTTACACGTAAGATTCATTTCATGATTATTAAATTATATAAAAGTAATATATGTGTAACTCTTCCTATAAAGAATATAGTGTTTCAGAATTCACTGCTGCATATCTTTCAAAAAACACCTAGTTATAAATCACAATCTTCTGTAAAAAAGGCCTCACTGGAACACGAAGAAGGCAAGATTCTGCGAGCTCAGCTAGAGTTCAACCAGGTAAAGGCTGATATTGAACGGAAACTAGCTGAGAAAGATGAAGAGATGGAACAGAGCAAACGCAATTTGCAAAGGACCATTGACACTCTGCAAAGCTCTTTGGAGTCAGAAACTCGAAGCAGAAACGAGGCCCTAAGAATAAAAAAGAAGATGGAAGGTGACCTGAATGAGATGGAGATCCAGCTTAGTCAAGCAAACCGACAAGCAGCAGAAGCTCAAAAACAACTCAAGAGCGTCCAAGCACATCTGAAAGTAAGATGCCCTTCAAGTAAACCAATAAATCAAATACTGAAAGCATTTGAAGGGTTAGTTATTTAAACATTTGTCATTATTCATTTGCAGGATGCTCAGCTTCAGCTGGATGACTCTTTGAGAACAAATGATGATCTGAAGGAGAACATTGCGATTGTAGAGAGACGCAACAACCTTCTTCAAGCTGAACTAGAGGAGCTGAGAGCAGCTCTTGAGCAAACCGAGAGAGGCCGTAAGCTTGCTGAGCAAGAGCTGCTGGATACTAGTGAAAGAGTGCAGCTGCTGCACTCCCAGGTAAATAAAATGGATGTATATACTTATTTCTGAATAGATTTGTTAGACTTTATCAGTTCATAAATAAATAAAAATGTTTCCTCTATGTAGAATACAAGCCTCTTGAATCAGAAGAAGAAGCTGGAGGCAGACACGACCCAACTTCAGACAGAAGTGGAAGAAGCAGTGCAAGAGTGCAGAAATGCTGAAGAGAAAGCCAAGAAGGCTATCACTGATGCTGCCATGATGGCTGAGGAGTTGAAGAAAGAGCAGGATACAAGTGCTCACCTGGAGCGTATGAAGAAGAACATGGAGCAGACCATTAAGGACCTGCAACACCGCCTGGATGAAGCAGAGCAAATTGCCATGAAGGGAGGCAAGAAACAAGTCCAGAAACTAGAGGCCAGGGTGAGGAATCCACTTACCATAAATATGAACAATGTTTTCTGTTTACAAAGTAATTGACAGCCTCTAAAAACATTAAAATTATGCCAAAAGGTGAGAGAACTGGAGAATGAAGTAGAATCAGAACAGAAGAAGAGCAGTGAGGCAGTGAAGGGAATTCGGAAATATGAGAGGCGTATTAAAGAACTCACCTACCAGGTAAAATTTAATTTACATACTGAATGACTTTAAAGAGACAGGAAGAACTGATCTCTGTTACCATTCATTAAAAGACTGAGGAGGACCGGAAGAATCTTGCTCGTCTACAAGATCTAGTTGACAAGCTTCAGCTTAAGGTCAAGGCCTACAAGAGGGCTGCAGAAGAAGCTGTAAGTATTAGTCAAAATATCACAGACTTGTTTATAATACAATATTCAGCTCAGGCTGTAATCTCAGAACTTTTGACCCTGTTTTAAAGGAGGAACAAGCCAACACCAATCTTAGCAAGTTCCGTAAACTCCAACATGAGCTTGATGAAGCAGAAGAGAGAGCCGACATCGCAGAGTCACAAGTCAACAAACTGCGTGCCAAAAGTCGTGATGTTGGTTCTAAGGTCGGTGTGGTCAGATTGATTTTTGCAACTAATCAATTTTAGCAAATAAGGTTATATAAAAATATACCTAATTTAAAACTTCTGTACTTTTTAAAAACCTTGAATTCTTATTGAAAATGTTTGCTCTACATTTTGTAATTAAATAAACTGATTCTCTTCTTTTATAATACAGAAGGGGCATGATGAAGAGTGAGGCTCAACTGGACCCTCTGCGAGTCTCCCTGTATGTTATGAATTAGTTAACCACTCTGTCCACCTAGAATAGAATAAAGTTGAATTGCATTAAATTTGTGATCTGAGTTGTGTTGACATGACAATATTTAGTAAACAAAACATTGTTACTGCGTTATGTAAATCCTAATTGGTTTACACCTTACATGTTAATGTTTTTGACTGTGACATCATTTACTTTATTTGGATATTTCCATTTATTTTTTTAAATACATGTATCAAAATCTTAGAGATCTCTCATTTAGCTTTAAGTAGATTGTTATCATTAGTCTTGCTTAGCCAGACCTACAGACTGACAGCAGAAAGCCTATACTTTCCAAGAGTAAAGTAACCAATTACAATTCACTTTGGAGAACTCAAACTTGGAGAACTCGTGTGTTAAAGAACTTGACACACGCCTTCTGGACATCCTGTACAGTTTAACCAATCAGATATTGACTGTTTTCAGTAAGGTGCGCCCACTGTATGCATCAGACATGGCCGGTGGGCATGACGTCTGAGGCTAAGACTGTTATCATTTGCTAGCTAGTTTCCTGCCAATGAATTACAAACCTTTTCAGGTACTTTTCATTTTTTGAGAGGAAAGGTAATTCTGGGTCTTTCTTTTGATGAACTAAAAGTCCCAGTTTCTAATTCTGCCAAGTGACAAATCACGGTCATCTTAGCTTTTAAAGAGTCTGATGACGGATAATTCTTAAATTATCCATCTGCAGGTGTGAGCCTACTTCAACTTTATTAAAATGAACTACACTTCTGCATTAAATTTAGCTTGTATTGCACTGAGCTATGCTGTACTACACTAAAGGGCAATTCTACTACAACTACACTAACCTTACCAAAATTAACCATTATTTACTACAGTAAAAGTGTAGTAACCATGTTTTTTTTGCACATTGATTACCATTTATATAACCACACTACAAATTACCATGGTTGCTGTGGTAAAACCATGAGTAATTTTTTGTAAGGGTTTGACTATTACATTGGATGCTTCTTTTTAAAGGATGAAATCTGCTCAGATTCTAGTAATCAATATGTTCTTGTAAAACACAAATGTGTTTACATTTACATTTATTCATTTAGCACACTTTTATCCAAAGCAACTAACAAATGAGAGAGCATTTAACATTTTGCCATGAGCCAACAAGAGGTGTCAGAGAAAAAGACAACGTTTGCATTGTATCTTTTTATTCATGATTAAATATCCACATCAATAGTTAACAATTAATCACAATGAATATCTCTTTCATACCAAAAAATACATCTCAAATCAGAAGGGAGACGATCCAGTTTAGGACTAATGTCTGTAGTCCATTGTTCTCTGCATGCTTTTTGTGTGTTCTAGGGAAAGTACACACACTGTAAGTTCTAACAGACACATTAGGGGGCTCTTTTGCTGCCTAACTGGAGTGTGCTAGCTACTTTTAAACATGCCAATTAGCCTACAGTTACAGTTAATCTCATACAGATGTGCGACAGATATTCAAACAACATTCAAGGTCTATATGTCAGGTGCAATTTGTGGGAGGAATCATCGTTCCCATTACTGATGACCTCTAACCTCTTGACCTTTCCAACTCTTGTCCCAGGCCCATCACTCAGTTCATTACCAGAATGGTGTGCTACATCTACATTCTTGAATCTTCATGGTCCTTTGTTTTTCTCTTCTTAGTCAAAATCAATCATACTCTTCCTCCTATTGATTACATTGCATTTAGTAAGTAACTTGTGACCACAAAGAGAAAAGTCACACACATATAGTCTTTGCTTCTTAAATACATTACATTTTAAAAACATTCTTGTTTGCCAGCCCTTTTATAAAAGGCAGACTCGCTTAAGATTAAAATACTGTCTGGAGAAATTTCATAGATGCAAAATCTTTGCTTCTCTATATAACCCAATCAAGAAGTGTTTCTTCAAACTGTGAAACGTGTATTTACAAAATTGCTTTGAGCAAATTACTGTGGGGATGTGAGTAGTGTACTAACGTGTTAAAATTTGTTTATTATGGAAATGATTGATAGACAAACTAGAGCTGACTGAAGGCATGAAACATGATCATTGTATCAAGAGTACAACACTGACGTTTACTCAAGCAGGTCCCCCATAGTACACACTAAATCACAAAATGAAGTACAAACAGGACCATTTGGCCAAGCGTAATTGCTCTACACTAAACAAACTGGCTCACTCATACAAACTGTATTTACATGCTACTATAATATACAGGTACATGTTTTGCACATTTTAGTCACTGGGGCTCTTTGATTTTTCAGGGGTACAAATTTAAGAAAATGTGCTCAATCAATTCAGTCTCTTTGCAATATAAAACATCCATTATAAAGTGCATTTTCAATGCTTACTAGTTCATTACTTTATTGGATATTTGCATAATTTAATACTTACTGGTCTCTATTGTTCAGTTTCAAGTGGGCCTTTTCAATTTTCTTTGATGTTACATTGTTACAATCATCACTTATCTACCATGACATCACAGTAAAATACCAGGTAATATACATTTTGAATATTTCACAACATTTAGAGAGCCAAGCCCTGTGTACAAACACAACCTTGTGACCAGCAGCAGCAATTTGTTTTCTGCAGGCTTTGTGCATATCTAGAGTAATATAACTACCAATAAAGTGCCCACAAAATCACCTTGAAAACTTTAAACAGTGTCACTAGTCAACAGTGTCACAGAAGCAGCCCTAGAATAACGTGTGGAGAGGAAAACTATGGTATTTAGCTACTTTGTAGTTTTAGACTATTCCAAAAAAGCGTATTAATTTAGGGTAGCATCACTTGGTAAGAAGACCAGATAGTACTTCCAACTATGTTTGATTAAATAGTAATTTCTAAACAACAATCCACCAATTGCCACTGAATAAATAATAGGGAAATAGGTTGTATTGCAATGCTCAGTCAGGATAAATTTACGGTCATAGTTCTTATGGTCATGTAATGGACATATGCACCTGCCAGCTAATTTGCTCAGGGCGAAAGTCCTCTACTTTCTCCATTTGATTTAATTCAAATTGAAGGATGATTGATTTGTTGAGCAAATAATCATGACCTGTGTACAGAGTGTAAACACATTTCCGTTCCAACTTCTGATGTTGTGTTTTACCACATCTTCTGTCTCTCTTTATCCCTCTCGTCTTCTCCCCATCTTGTCTGCTGAGTTTGTGTGCTATTGTCTTTTCCTCTTACCGTATCATGCTGTAGTACCGTATACACTTTATGTGTCAGAGGATTTAGTGTCCTATCAGCTCACAAGATGCTTTGAGAGAAATGGTAAGAGGAAGATGTGATCAGATGGTTAAACATTGTAATGTTACAGCTCGTTGTTACAGTTTACGCAAACACAATACAGCAAAATTATTGAAGATGTAAATATGCTATTGTTTAAACAGCCAACAAGTTTCAAATGATTAAGTGCTCTTTTAAATACTGAGGTGACCAGGGTTTATAATTCATGTGGGAAGGTCATAATATGGTCGGTGGAGCGAAGGGAGTAATTATGAGGATGGTGGACAATTCATTACACCGGCCCCACATACTAACAATACAGGGAGCTTAACTGCCATAACATGATGTAATAAGCTACACCTCAAGTGAATTCTGGGGTTCCCATTGGAGAACATCTACTGCCAAACAGAAAGTGGGCAGAGGAGGGTGTGGCCTCAAAATGTAGGCCTGTCTTAGGGAAAACACTGGCTAAAGAAATTCTCTGGTGTTGGCAGGCTAAATGCTGGAGTTCTAACAGAAGTGACACTAGGAGGTATTACAATGGTTGGACACCAGCATCTTTAACTTCATCTCCAAACAAAGACTTGATCTCAAATCTAGACTTAAAGCAAAGCCTGCATTTAAACAGATGAACTTGAAATTAAGCCAAAAATTTATCCTGTCTCACACAATCTCACGGTTGGTTGCCCAGCAAGGAACTTAAAGAAAACTGTATGAGAGAAAATCTAATAATTAGGATAATGAGAAGATGGATTTTAAAGGGACAGGCTGTGTTTAGAAGACTAAGTCCCTCTCCTGCTAGCACTCAGGTTTGCACCCATCTCATGGTAAAGTGAATGGAACAAGCTGGGTTGAGTGTGTGAACATGGCGGACCCCAGAGAAACACTGATAGAGGTGCTGCGATGTGGGTGGGGGTGGCTGCCACTCAGGGGGGACCAGGAGATGATTTTAGCGCCGTGGTCCGTGCGAGCTCGTGCGTTCTCGCGGAAGTTCAGCTTGTAGGACTCAATCTGGTGGCAAAGAAATGGAAAAGCATTAAAATTAAAACAGTACTGCAGGAATTCTATTTCTCAGGCTGTTTAGAAAAATATACACACTACCAGTCAAAAGGGTCTAAAATCATCTATTTCAAAAACATTTTTATATAAATATATATATATAAATAACCAAATATGTTGCCATTAGACACAGGTGGCCCATATAAGGGGTAAAAGTGCCTAGTTTGAACTTACTTGTCCCAGGGATGCACTTGTCCAGGCCCTGGGAGTCCCGGGGCCCCTCTCCCAAAGAGGGTATGGGAGCAGGACAGCTCTCCTTTAGCCCGTTCTCCTTTGCCCCACTGCCTACCTGAGAGGGCGGGGAGATGGCAGGAGGAGATGGGCTTCCCTCAGATTTCTGCTGAACCCCCTCAGCCTGGAAACAGATTGCAAAAGCAAGGAGTCAAAGAAGATGGGTGCTGGAGGTAAAGGTGGGCGGGTATGTGAAACACAAAAACTATTGTGTTAATCCTTAACAATTATGTTAAGGGTCAACAAAATTGACGTGAATTCTTTCTAAACATGATATAGCAAAAGATAAATATATTTTGTATATACAGATAGCCTTATAATTTAAAGAAGTTTAAAGAAATTTAAAGAAGATCTTGATCTATAACACCATTCATCAAAACTAGGATTTCTCTATTGTCAAGATGATGCAGAGAGCATGATTATAAATAATACTACAGGAACTACTGCATTTTAAAGCATATCTGCATGCATTTGGTCCAGCTGGAAGGTGGAGGTAGTGCTTTTACAAAACACTCATCCACTAGAACGAGAAACAAAAGACCATGCCAAAAACCCAGGGTTTAAATTAATGCACTTTATAGTGTCCATAAACAAGTACAACAAAGTATGCATGCATGCAGTAACAAGCACACGACTAAAGGAATTAGTGTACTTTGGTGGGGAGTGCTGCTCAGCCACTTGAGGTGCCATAAACCTAAGCATATTTCCATACGCTGAGGGGGTTGAGTCTCCTAGCATTGTTTCCTGATTGTATGTTCTTTGCCATGTGGGGGAGGAATAATATTGTATATTCTGACCAATATATGTGTTTCTCAATGGACACGACCTGTAGTATATGTACTGTAACAATGGTTTTGCTGAAACGAACACTGCATTTGTCATTGCCAAACTTACCTTGTATGCATGCATACAAAATGCATTCTCCAAGTCCAAATGCAGAAATGTGCTTGCAGTGCATATTGGACTACACTGTGAGTGCGGGATGGTGTACAGTATTTTAAAATGAACCCACAACAAAACACAATATGCAGCCCAACCTCATGGTTATCAGTTATAAAAGGGTGCTCATTTCTTAATATACAATATAGTCTGAATTAATTTACAACCTTGACATTGCCACCTCCTGGTTCATGGCCTACATTGTCCAGTGATCCCACTTTGGACTTGGCCTTGACGTTCATCTTATGGGATTCAATCTTCACATCACCACCACCTGATGGAGATCAGTCATCATTCACATGGCTATTGTATGTGCTCAAAATGAGATTTTACTGCATTTACAGTAATAAAGTGAATTTAAATTGACTCAGTGGTCTCCTACCAGGCTTGTGCTTTATGTTGTCCTTGGATCCACATTTTGAGGTCACTTTGCTCAAGTCAACTTTTTTATTTAAAATCTGAACCTGGAGATCAAAACCAAAGAGGAGATTTGTCCTTTGTTTCTGACAAAAGTAATGAATGATATATGTCAAGCTTACTTAAAAGAAAACTCCACCCCAGAATGAAAATTCTCTCATAATTTACTTATCCTTTGATTTTTTCTTCAGCCAAACACAATCAGAGTTTTACTGAATAATACTCCAGCTCTTCCCAGCTTTATAATGGGATTTATCAGGGTTCAGGGTTTTGAAACTCCAAAAAGTGCATCCATCCATCAGAAAGGTAACCCATATGACTCCAGTGAGTTAATGTCTTTTGAGATGAAACAATATGTTTGTGAGATAAAAATATTAAGATTTTGAGCTTATTTAGTGATCGTTACATTGTGCACCCATGTAAATTCAAATATGGCAGCACATCAATAACGCTGCATCTCATTGGTTGTCGCATGTTTCTTGACTGCATGTTTTGTCAAAACGCATATGACTAGTCACAAGAAAACCAATGTGATTCGAAGTTATTGACGTGAAGCCAGTGTGCCGTTAGGTGTATTCATTCATACACATATGCTTATATTCAAACGTGATGTATTAATCACTAAATGTGACATGAGGATTACTAAATTATGAGAGAATTTTCATTCTGTGGTTAAGTGATCCTTTAAGGTTCAGCGATTATATAAAGTTCTAGTTATATGTGGGATGTCATAAGCTGGTAGCGGGAGATTGTATGAGAACTTGTATAAGCAAATAATTCACGTCGCAATGAAACTGAACACATTTTATATAAAATGTGCAGCAGAGAGAAATGTAAGGCTATATGACACGGTGCTGTACACTTACATTCCCTCCTCCAGGGACATGCTTGATATTGTCCTTTGAGCCACATCGGGAGGTGACATGGCTGAAGTCCAGCTTTTTGTGGACTATCTGAACCTGAGAACAGCACAGAGGATGCAGGGTCATGGGTTATTCTAGCGGTACACATGCAAAGTAGACCGACACAGAAGCTATAAAGGCTATGAGCACACAGTGCTTTAAACAATGTTGTCCTACTGTAAATTCAAACAAAAAAACAAAACAACGTCACTGAAAATCAAAATCATCATGTTCATGTGGGGTAGTGTTTGGAGATCCTGTTCTGAAAAGTTAATCTTTCAGAATTAGACTAACCTGAACATTCTATGATAGATGTTTACTGCCTAATGTGCTGTTGGGTATAGTATTTGTTTGTGTGACTCATATTTGTAGGGACAGAGTACCAGAACACACTGGCTGAGTCAGAGTTTTTTATGGGTTTATCAGAGGTACTGCTAAAACACTTAAGGGGTTGTAGTCTAACTGCATTTCATTTTGACCTGTAAACAGGGGCACATTTGTAAAAACAAACAGTTTAGAGGCAACTGCGTAGCCTAAAGCTGTGCCTAAAAACCTGCAGGTTTTGCTAAAATTTAAAAACAATATGACCATGATGATCTGTGCTCCATGCTTACAAACTGTAATACATTGAGCAGCAAAGAAACATCAGTAACACTAAAGTGTACTTAAAAAATACCATGCAAAGCTGTTGGTTAGTATGTGTAAAACTACATAAATACTGTAGATAATGGAGTAACAGATACACAGGCACACTCTTAAAACACATTCAACACTGTGAAAGAACAGGAGGCTGTAGATGGTCTTGGGACCTAAAAACATTTTGTTATAATTTTTCACAATTTTATGGTTATTTGCCCATAAAATAGAATAGAAAAACTTCTGAGCTTTTTATTTATAATGAAAGTAACAATTAAGCTGCTATCATTCAAGTCAAATTATGTGACAAACACTATTAGTGCACCTCACTTCCACCAATCAAATATACCTGAGTTGGAATGTATTAGGTTTTTTAAAAACATGTTTACAAAATTGTAAAAAAACAAAAACAATTCCATGCAATATAGTTTTTCCCCAAGATTAGCCACAATCTCCTGTGTGAGATATATTGCACATATTCTTTATGCATTGGAGAAGCAGAATGTTTCCTTAAAAGCAAAAGCAAGAGTTCTTCTTAACAAATACAATGTGCTACCAAGTGTGAGTGCTGTTGAGCCTTTACGACATGCAGTGGTACAGTAGCTCTGTGGTTAGTACAGAATTACAAAACATTAAAATAATAGCCAATGATAAAGCCGACAATATTCCACAAAAATGCACAAATATGTGTTTATGAATGAACTACATAGAGACAGAATGGCATATTCTTATATCCAAAGAGGATATCGAAATTACAGCCTGTTGTATATATGTACAAAAATAGTTGAGCTTGCATTAACCCTCATTGTTCAGAAAACCAACCTAATTGCAGCACTCAAATTCTGTCCCTTTGAGAATGCTTAGTGGTTTTGTGTACACACGTAAAAATGTGGGCTAAATAAGTTCAGGTTCTGTACAGGATCTGATGGTCGAGAGCAAGAGAGCAGAAGAGAGTGTGATACTGAGGCAGTGAGTCAGGGAGATGTCATTGGGAGGGACTCACTTTGCCCTGGTTGGTCTTTGGCAGAGCATCAGTCTTGCCCTGGGCTGCAGAAATCTGAGGAGACAAGCACCCCTTTAGTCAGTGCAGTGTAGGGAGGGGGGGTACAGAAAGTTCTGGACCGCAAGTCCCAGCAAGTGAGGTGAAAAGAGGAAGGTTTAGGATCTACCACACTGCACAACATAGAACCACTGTGAGTCTTCTGAGAGTATTGTAGACTAAACGCAATAAGCAATCAACTGGAAGCTGTTGTCTTGTGTGTGTGTGAGGGAAAAAACTGGGTGTTTGTTCTAGTACCATAAGTACAAAGCAAGATTTCTGGCATCACTGATGCATAAATATCAGTGGAAGAGAAAACATCATGGTTATATTAAAGGACATTTGAATAAATAAATGTCATTCTAAATTATGCATTTAGAATTACAGATAAGTGCATAAGTGCAAATGCATCGTGTGTGTATCATAACAAGCCTGGAATTACATTACAGTGATTAGTTTATTTCACAAAAGGAATTAAGTATGTACAGTATGCATTTGGCGAAGACTTTTATTTAAAATGACAAGATTTCACATCTACATTTCATCGGTATTTGTGGGACTTAAATCCATGACATTTTCGCTACTAATGCAGTGCTCCACTGGCTACAGGAACACCAGTCTCTTTAAATGCACAGAGAAAAGCAAAGGCTTTGTTTTCCATTATTGCAGGAGGATGTCACACAACATTATATGTTAAGGTTCATTGGAATAATGACATTTGTATTGACCAGCAGTGATAATCGTGTATGCGACATACATATGAGAAGCATTTATAACAGAATTGGACAATTCTATAACAGAACACGTTTAATGGCAGAAGTGCAGAATGTGTGAATTTATGATCATGACTCTAAATCTGCAGAGAAATCCTATGAGGATAAGTGTTGTTGTCTTGTATGTGTCCTAAATGCGCAGATTATTACATTCCTTGCATACTATACATGCAAATGCAGCTTGTTCTATCCTAAACAATCATTAACCATAAAGCAACTCACCTTGCCCCCACCAGGCTGGTATTTTATGTTATCTGTGGAACCAATCTTGGAGCGTACGTTTTTCAGATCAGGCAGGGGTGCATTGGTGGGCCGAACATTTCGGGGGGCACGAGGCACAGGGGGCTTCCTCTCCAGGGGAGTCTGCTTGGGCACGGGGGGTTTGGTGATGCGGGAGGGGCGAGGTGTTGGGGTCCCATTGGTGGCTTCTGTGCTGGTGGCGATAGCAGAAGGTGATGTGCGGGCTGCCCTTGGAGTAGTTTTAACTGTGATCAAATAAAATAAAGTAAAAAAGTAAAATCAAACATCAAGAGAGTTTCACAGTGTATGACTGATGATTTAAACACAGGATGTTTATTTACCATTCCAGAAAGTTGGCAAAAAAAACATGCTGGGCCAAACTCGTTTACGATGTTTAGTGTTGGATTGTTAACTGGTAGACCAGGTCAACTAGCATGGTCTTTCATAGTCATGGTCTTTCATGGTTGAGTTGCTGGTTTTACTCCTTAAGAAGCTTGTTGTGGAAACCAGCACATTAGCATCCCATCATGGAGACCAGCATTCAAAAGAACACAATATGGCCAGCTATACTGTTGTTTTTCAGTATGATACAAACAAAGGCTGCTAACTACAGTAGTAAACAGCACAACATCAGTAGCACTATGCTTTTAATACACAAAATATGCATGAGAGGTGACATATAGGGAAACTGCGTTGACCTCACAGTGACCTAAAATAATATGGTTTTTGATCACTTTTGGCCTCACAGACAGACAGATGTACAATACAGAAATAAATAAGGCGGAAAATTAAAGCTGCATCAGTCTGATGGTGTGAGACGGGCTTTGTGAGTAAGTCTGTCTCTGAGTATGTCAGCAGCTTCAGATTTGATGACTAACAAAAGCACCAGTCAGTGTGTATTATCTCAGAACTGCTGTGTTTACTGGACACCGTAGAGGTAAACTTCTCATCCGCCCCTTTGAAGCATCATCAAAGCAGCATTTAGTAACAGCTTTAGACTGGTAAGCACCTTTTTGCACATAAGCATCTCTGCTGACCCTTATAAAGTAGATCTCTGCTGTGCTGATTCTCTACAGGGTCTCTAGTTTGAAGTCGTTGCTCATTGAAAATTGTATATTTTATTATCTTAATATCTTCCTGCATTTCATAAATATGTATTAATATATAATATACCATTTGACTTAAGGTACATTCAGTAATACTGTACATAATGTAGTAATAATCTGCATTATGCTTTATTAGGTATTGCAGTAAATTAATATAAAGTATAATGCATTGACAATGTTTCTGTTTGGTTTGTCACAAACATAGACATACCATGTTCAGTAAAAATACTGCATGAAAAAATATCATTGACAATAAGATACACGCACATCATAAAGTATACTATAAGGTCCAGCTCAATGTAAAAGATTTCTATACATTCTAATAGAACAGCTTCACCCTCACTTGGTGTTGTTTTTCCACTTGTCTTTTTCACCTCTCCTGCTTGGTTTTCAGTCTTTGTAGCTGTGAAAACATGGAACTTAGATTAAGTTGTGGAAATTAGAACATCATTGCATCATTTTGCATGACTATAAATCATTGAACCCTGAAAAACATGACATCACAAACAAACTCACCAGAGGAGCGTCGGGCAGATGTGGTTGTTGCTGGGGTGCTGGTGCCATTTTTAGAGCTGGTAGCAGGTGCAGCTTTAGCTTTTGGCACTGGAGGGCGACGCTGAGTTGCTGTGCCACTCTCAGCAGACTAAGGAAAATAAGCAATAAAATAATTGGATGGTTGGGAGTAGAATTCTGAATAACCAGGAATAATGAGCCATTTTGATCCTTGGGGAATAGAGAGGCATTCCTGTAAAATAATTTTATATCCTTGCTGAATAAAAAACATAAGCTGGTTTACTGGTTCCAGCAAGTTTAAGCTGGTCTACTTGGTCTCTTACCTAGTCCATGCTGGTATTCAGCTGGTCTTCCAACTTTTCCAAGCTGGTGTTTATCTGGTTTAAGTGGTTTAACTGGTCTCTCCAAAGCTCTCTAAAACCAGTAACATAAACCAGCCTGACCAGGCTGAGAAACTAGCAAACCAGACAAAGCTGTTTATTTTCTTCAGCAGTGATCAGTCCTTAGAAAATAAATCAAAAATGAGAACTACACACCACATCTCTTATTTTACACTGTCCAGTGATGTGTTGTGGCAAAACATGCCTCTCTTGCAATTTTGCCTTTGTGTTGAATTTGATTAGACCATGACAAAAAGCAAATTTTAGGTGACAAGATAATCACTATGGTAAGTTGCAAATGGTGTCCTTTATGAATTGTAGACTGGGGCCCACAGCACAAATGGATGGAAATGGGGTTAACTCACCTTGGTCTTAGTCTCTACAGTAGATGTGAAAGTGGGGGTTTTCTTGGTGCCGGTAGTGGGGGTTGTTGCCTTGGGCACAGGACTTTTTTTATTAGCAGAGTTGGTGGTGGGGGAGATGCGTTTGGTGGCACCAGTGCTGTCTCCAGTGGACAGCGAGTTTGGTCTTGCTGAGCCTTGTTTGGCTGACCCAACTGAAGGCTGTGTATGTATTTGCAAAAAAGCACAAAATAAAACTGCAATGGGAGCATGACAGAACCAAGCAGCAGTGATGATATAAACTGCACAAACCAGCAAACATTTAGTGAGTTTGGGTAACTTTAATTTTTCTAAGGATGAAAAATGAGAGAAAACCCCTTCTACACATGCACATACAAACATGCTCTCAAATGTGTCAGTTTAAATCACAGAAGCATATTGGATGAATGTTGAAATCCCTCTGAATGTTACATTTCCAGACATACCTTAGCTTTACTGTCAGGGCTGGTCACCTCCTTGCTTCCATTAGCTGTTGGGGACTTGGCAGGTCCTTTAGAAGCTGTGACGTTCTTCTCAGCTTTGGCTGTCTTGTCCACTTTTTCGCCATTCTCCTTCTTGTCCTCCTTCTCTTTGCTTGTCTTCTCAGGTTTGTCTACCTTCTCGTTTTTCTCAGCTTTATTGTCATGTTTCTCCTCTTTCTTCTCATCTTTAATGATCTGCTCATTCTTCTGAGTTTTATCCAAACTGTCTGTTTTCTTCGTGCTGTTATCTTTCTCCTTTTTGTCCAGATGATCGATTTTCTCAGGCTTGTCTTGCTTCTCAATAATGTTGATGTTGTCCACCCTCTCCATTTTCTCCTTGACAGTCTTGTCTTCTTTCACTTTAAAAATAAAAGTTGCAACTTAATGTTTTAATAAAATAATTTGTTTTAGTGACAAAAATGGGACAATTTAATATTTCAACTTTCAAAAATTAACCTGTGACAATCACAAGACATTATGATCAATATATATGAAATTCTGCCAATATATCTGTCAATATTTGTCTGAAGTCACTTGTCTTCAGACCTTAACTCAATACTTTACATAGAAGAAAATATTTTTTAACCTAGATAAATATTTTCAGATATTTGCTTAAGCTCATCCCATAGAGCATTTGGCTAGCAACACTAAGGTGTATGTGTTGAATTCCCATGAAACCCACAAACTGATGAAAAATGTATGACTTGCAAAGTAAGCCTCTAGATAAAATCAATATCAAATGTAAATCTACCTTTTAAAATGGTATGTCCTGACAGAAGGAAGAGATTACTGTCAAATAAACATACCTTTTTCATAAGGTATGTTTTTTTTTAAATAACATGCAATTAATTTTGTAAGTACTAGGAATGTTAATATTTAAACATAATATAATTTGAAATTTTAAAATTTTAAACACTCATAGGAGCTCATTTGACATTTTTAAAAAAATTTATAAATGCAAATTGTTCTATAAACCACATATTCTATATCAATGAAATGTCACTGTTTAATATCCACTGGGACATGGATGAACAGTAAGCTTTATGTTTAATAATCCAGCATGACTCAGCCTCAGCACATTCTGGTGTAAGAATGAGAGGAGAAGAGCAGAAGAGGTCACTGAAGAGGGCAGAGGAAGTGACAGTGCCTTGAGCGGACACACAGAAAAGCACATTGTCAGTCTGGATGCCTTATGTAACCTGGCACCATTCTTCCCTCAAAGTGAAAAATCAATGGCCAGCAGAACACCAAAACACACAGAGAGAGTGTGACAGAGTGACATCAAGAGCAAGTGAGAGAAAGCGAGGGGGGGCAACAAAGAGGCTGAAATATAGAAAGGCACACTGTTCGAGACATAATAATGAGATTGAAAGATGCTACAGGTCAAATGCAATGTCATAAACTTTCATTGCATTACCCTGTCACAGCAAAAAATTTATTTCATAGAATTTTTAAAATTCTGTATGCCAATTTCCTTTTGTATGAAATAAATCTTTTAAAGCTAGTACAGATAAATAGATGACAGATTGCATATGTCAGATGTAGCTCATCACAGGAAAGCAAAAGTACACCAAGAAAAAGGACATTCAAAGGTCACACATTTATATTTGTGTGTATTCCTTCCAGGTGCCCACATAAAAACTTTTCTGTCTTTCTGTCTCTTAATGTATTTTTATCTCTACCTCTGTACTGGCAATCTGACTTCATCTGGAGTGTTAATACACAGACAAACACATCCACTGGACTAAAACTGCTTGAGTGCTGGGGGATAAGTTTTTAACAGCACACCCAACTTTGTTGTTTGTAGAAAACAGAACAAAATCTAAAAAAATGTCTTACGTGTCTTAAATTGGTAGACAATGCATACAATAGTAAATAGCTCAGAGCTCGGTGAAAAGCATTACAGATGTAAACATGGCATTTTCACCCATGCACTAATATCAGAACCACTGTAAGCAAAATAACAGATACAATTCAAGCCCACATTAAATAGCTTTATTTCACTCTCACTGCTTTGCTGAGTTTATTCGATTTTCCAGGACAACCATCTAGAAGGGACCATTTGTGAGGGTAAGCTTGCCACAAAAACAAAATTAAATGGACAGCTTTTAACATCAGTTAATGCATAAGTAGTCCAATAACCAATCCACATCCACATAATCTAGAGATCCACCATTTACCCACCATGGACTTCACAGCAGCTGATCTCACCTACCATTACAGGTTCCTTTAGGTTGAACGTCACTGTTTGCAGAAGAAGAAACAATCTTCACACTTTCCAATAGCTGTGGTTGTAATTGGCTCCTGTCAGTACTGTGTGGTACTCCAGCAGACTGTTCTTTTTTAGTTGTAGGGGCTGATAGGATATTTGTGGATGACACGATTCTCTGTTTCTCCTCCACTGAAAAGTATTTGACAGCAGCCTGAGGAGGAGGCACGTCCTTGCCTGGATATTTATCAGGCAGCTGGAGGCTAGCAGGCACTGTTAGGTGCGTACTGTCTGACATTGTGCGCTGGACCACTCTGTTTTGTTGTGTGGGGAACATGCCCACTGGTGGGTGTGTCTCCATTTTACCCTCAAACATACCCTCCGAGTAGCTGTCATTTACCACACCAATCACGCAATAATTTGGTGGTGGGTTCTGCGCAGGGCCTGTCTTAGTGCTGATCACGGGGATGCTGGGGGGCGGACCCCAATCCCTGTCTGGTTTGCGTGAATCTGAACATACAGACAGGGCACTCTGTGGTGAGGGTGACCCATTGTATCTAGGAGTCATCCCATTGGTTGAAAGAGATTTCCCTGGAGACACAGGTGATGGAGAGGATGAGAAACTTGCTGGGCTTTCTGCTGTGCTGCCCAAATTCGTTCCACTCCTGTTGCTCTGGTGACTGGTTACCCGCTGATTTAGCTCCTGGTTAAGCACTGTTGACCTGGCGGAGAGCACCTGCTTGTCGTCTTCTAAGAGCCTGGAGGACTGCAGACTATCTGCCTGCCCCTGCTGCCAGTTCCATCCCTGGGCAGCTGTTGACGATGCCAAGCCTGGCATGGAGGGTGGCATGGAGCACAGATCACTGCACTCTGAGCGCTGAGATGACATCCTTACAGTCCTTGTCTCTTTTTATCTAACTGTCCTTTATGAAGGTGCCTATCGCCCAGTAAACTGCAATAATTTAATTGATGCCCGCTTCCGATTGAGTATGCCAAGTTAATCTATAGCGCTGGTGTCTAAACCTCTCTCAGTACTGAGGCTGAGATGACTCTGCTTCTCCCTTTCTCAAACCCCCCTCCCTTCTCTCGTTCACTCGCTCACTCTCTTCCTCTCTCACCCTAATTTTGTCCGCACATTCCTTCCAAGTCTTTGATCACATGATCGCACAAGCTACATCCTTATTGGTCACTCCACACTGAAGAGCCTTGCTTTCAGCATCCAGTGTGTTATAAATACCCCTTCTCTCTCACTTACACAAACATTGTCTCATTCTGCATTCAGAATTTTCTAGCAAACGTAACCACGCACCTTTATCCGACCACACCTCCAACCCCCACCACATCACTGCCCATTAGTGACGGCAGCTGGAAGATGTTATAACTGCAGCCACTGACTGTTTCAAGCCTTTAAACCTAGCCCTCAGGTGCTGTGCCCTCACCACACAGAGTTCTCAACAGCCACTGCTTCAAAACAACGACACCAGCATCCATTTTAACTATATATGTCTGCCAACAAATCAATCTCTTTGGAACAATTCAGTAAAGAAATTATGCAAATCAGGTAACGACTGACAAAACCTGTGCTGAGCGCAATTTGCACAGCATGATGCCCCATTTTGCGGGTCGGTTAGGTTGTGGAGGAAGCAGCAGTCTATAATGCAATCTGTCATACTGGAACCATACAGCATGGCTCCATTACTGCAATATAGATGCGTGCATCACTACAGTGCACCTGGAAAAATGCCCTACTAAAAAGCTTTTCTCTGTATTGTGATCATCACATAATAGTTTTTTTACAGCAGGCATTTTTTTGCATTTAATCAAAAACACATTTAGCTGCAAATTAACCTGTCACCTGGCTCGTTTATCTTTTACATTACATATATAAACTTTAGAATGTAAAATTTTCCCAGTCAAGTCACATCCTCATCCGCACTTACAGTATGATGGTAAACAACTGGTAAACAACTGCATTACAGTCTGTGTCATATTCAGCATACCCCAAGGAAGATGATTGTAAGAGCTCAACAAATGGTTTCTGCTGATCTAATTAGGCCTTTCCCACAATAGCCATAGGACATCATACCGTAGTTGTTAAGGAGGCCTTATTATTCATGACAAAACAATCACTTAACTTAAATAAGATGAGCTACGTATAATAATTGCCATACAAATATCTACAACTGAACTAAACATGAAAAATGTGATCTGCCAAACTGTGATTCTCAAGACCCCACAAAATCTTGTATTACTATCGCCATCTCTGTTCTAAACATAAAATTACAAGTCACTTGCTGAATTTTTTCTTAACATGGATGACAAGTTTAATTTTAATTCCAGCGATAGAATTCCAGTTTCAGATACAATTCCAGCACTCACACTTTAGTTGCCGGGTCTTCTTTCTGTTTACATACGTGGTATAACATTGTCACACACACACATAAACTACACTGCATCAGTTGCTGTGCCATTCCGGGCAAGTGACATATAAAATGAGGCTTTCCTCTCTGCCCGTCTGCTCTCATTGCTACAATAGGACAGATTTTTATAAATGGCTGTTGTTGCATGTCAGATGTATTATACTGTTTATATCTCCCCCCATTTTACCAAATCATGTGCTTCAATAATCAGAAGATAGTGAAACTGAGAAGATTGAAAGTACAGGCATACAAGTTGGCTGACACATCATTTTTATTTTAATTTTTAAAGTTAAACCTAAACTTTAGTTTCAATTGTATAACTGTAAATTAGTACAATCTGTGGAGTTTTTGTAACTGGTTTCTTATCTGTTTATTACAGTTTAAAATTAGTAGCATTACAGATTAAAACTGATTATGTATAATGCTTCATTCTGTTTAATTAGATAATTATGTGAAGATTTTTTGCAATGTATTGTATTATCTATAACAGTCTAAATAAACAAATAAAGATAAATAAAGATAATATTTTTTATTTTGGGCAGCATAGTGAAAAGAATATTGTAATGTTTTAAATGATTATAAAAACAGCATCAGAAATTAAATTTTATTGACACAGAACATGTATGCTCATTGAGTAATCAGGAAGCTATGTCACAATGTTTCTATTTCTGGAACATATCCTACAGTTACACCCTAGCTTGTGCTTTGGCAGGTCCTATTCGCTACATCACCACGGAAACCGCCTCCCATATCCATGGCAACAGTCTCTTCGTCAATGCAGCTGCTGATATTAGGGGCCTGTGTGGTCGGAACCACCCAAGGGGAGGGAGAGGAAGTGAGTGAGCAAGGGCAAGAAAAGGACAAGAGAGAAAAACGGATGCAAGTACATGAAGGAGAAGAGCCAAAAGAAGCATCTATTTTTGCATTTAATGACTGCAATCCAGGGACAGTCAAGTGTTATGCAAAGATTCTTTAAAAATAAATTTGACAGCTACAACTTTTTCTTCAATCCAAAAAAAGCCATCACAAAACTTTAAAATAGGTCAATGTCATGCTAAAAAGAAATTATATTTAAATTCACTAGCACATGCCAGCCAAGCATTACTCATCATAACAAAGTAACAGTATGCCATTTCTAGAGGAAACCAATAAAATCAGCTTATGTGGGATGTGAAAAAGCATTTGATAATATTTTTGTGGCCTTTATTTTAGCTTGATGAATAAATCTGCACAGCTACAAATAGAGAACACTCTCACTTGTTGTGTCATTCATGATGTCATCAGGGATCTCTGTTTGCTTTTTCCAGAGCTACTACCCACAGTTCTGTATCCTTCAGTATCCCTGCCTGACTGCAGTACCTTTCAAATGCCTCTGAACACACCGTAATCACTTGCTATAAAAAGAACAACCCTTCATGTCTTATATAATGATGAATGGCCTGGCCATCAATTTTACATTAGATGCTGCAAGATGGTACAGATGACAGAAGAAGTAGTAAGAGAGAAAGAGAGAGAGAGATTGAATTAAATTCAATTAGACCTGTGTTTACACTGATGTACACTGAAACCACACTGATACCACACTTCAGAGTTAGACAAATTATTTTCTTACCTGGTTGATGTTCAGTGTTGTTCAGTCAGTTAGGAACATAAGGGAAAAGAAAACAATAGCATTAACACCTACTGGCAACTTTGGGTATTTGTGCTAAAGAAAACTAAGGTTGTGGTTATTAAAAGTTAAATATATAGGTATCAGTTTCAGAAGGGTTTAAGTGTAGCATATGAACAGACCTTGTTTTCTAATAAATATTGATTACATAATTGACAGTTCTGAATAAGACAAGAACTAAAGCAGAATAAAGCTTCATAAAGCATAATATGGCAAGGTGTGATGTTCAGAAAGCTGTGCACCCACGATGACTAGCAAATGTCTGACATAGACAGTTGATTACAGACACACATATCTGAAAGACATGTTTGAGGGATGCAGTGACCAAGAGAAATCCTACTGAAATCCAGGGGATGGAAAAATAGCCACTAAAGACTAACAGTTAGTTGGCTGACGATGCATAGCGATCAGTGTATTATGACTGCACTGAAATGTAATCTTTATTATAAGAACGGACTGCATGCAGCAAAGAAAGAAAAGAAAGAAAGAAAGAAAGAAAGTGAAGTGACAAATAAAATGAGAGAAAGAGAGCAAGAAGAAAGCAAAAAAGAAAGCAACAGAAAATAGTGTCCAGCTACATTATCATCTTATACAGAGAGCTAAGCAGAGGAGGCCCACTTCATTGAGCCATGCATTGTGTAAATCATCTCCACACAGTCTTCATTATCACCAACCTTCCAGTAGGGGGGGCTGTGCCGGCAGGAGCTCCTGCTGCTCTGTGAGTGAAGGGATGAAGGGCGGAGCCTCAGGGTTTAAGCTCTTTGCAGTGTTGGGGAGGATTGCTGGGGAGGTGTGACTTTCAGCTGGTGCATTCTGGAAGGCAGGGCTGTCTGTGCCAATAGTCAGTGGGCCAGGGGCTGGGTCGAGAGCAGACTCTAGGGCAGCGGTGTAAGGGAGAGGGGTTTTCACAGGTGTGTTTTGGGATGGGGGGCTCGCATCTGGGGTCTGTTCCTGCAGCACAGAATCAAGGAACATGACAGTGTGTGTTGGACTAAGGGCAATGGTTGACTTCATGTTAGGATCAGATAGGTGAGTATTCTCTGGGTGAATACCAGGGAGTGTTAATTCAGATTTATCCTTATCATCTACATGAGTGGTACTGGTGCCAGGGTAATTAGCTGGTTGGTGTTTACATGCTTGTGTGTCTGTGAGGTGCAGAGAATCAGGAGTGAAAGAGGGCAGTGTACTCCCTTGATCTATGCTAACTTTGGACAGGGTATTGGAGTCACCCACATTAGGGCCACTGAGGCCTAGGTCCATTATGGTTGAAATATTAGGGTGCAATGACCCAGATATGTTGCCGTTTCCTGAAGGAGAACCCCACTCCTCCGGAAGTTTCATCCGACTCTTGCTCTTCTTGGCCTTGATGCATCCTCCCCCTCTCTCCTGGAACTCACTTTCCCAAATCTCTTCATCCCTGCTAGGGGGTGAGGGACAGCCATGATTGGAGCTTTCTGATGGAGTCTCAGAATCAGGGGAACCAAGACTGTCTAGCAGGTCATATATTTCCTCCCTATTCTTGCGTTTCTTCTTTTTTCGCTTTTGCTGCTTCTCAGTTACTTCCTCAATGGACTTTTCCTCTCCGGATGCTGCATCTTGACTCTGTGAACCCATGAGATTGGTGGAACTCTGTTCTGCCTTGTTAAGGGCATGAGACTGCATTTCCCCACCTGTCCGAGGACGTCCCCAATCTTCTTTGTGTACAGAGAGGAAGAGGGAGTGTCACTGACCTTGCCATATAAATCATCAAGCTTGTGCATTCCCAACTTATAAAGGCTAATTCACACTACACCAACAGGGTTAACAATGATGCAACAAAACTCGTAATCTGTGTAAGATGATTTGCTGGTGCTTGCTGGTGCAGCTTGGAATAGCCTTAGCAGCTAATAAGCGAGCCAAATTAACATTAGATCATCTATATACAAACCACTGATCACTTGCATCATATGTTTAGTTATACCAGTTAATGATATGATGACAGACAAAATTCACCATTTCACACTGAATGGCTTTCTGTGGTTCTTTGTATATTTGCACTGTACGCTACATTGTAACAAGGTCTGTTGTCCTCTAAATACGAAATCTATGTACAATAACAGAGTGTGTCATGCTTATACTTGTTGCAGAGATTAGTTAAATGGGTGTGATAGTTTAAACAGTGGCTGAGAGTGAATGTGCTGAGACTGGGATGTGCTCACTTGACAGCATGTCAAGGGAAAGTGTAAAGGGGCAAATGAACTCATGGTTCAAATAACAGGCAGACTCAGGGATAACAACAGAGGCAAGTTACTGACTTAAACAAAAGCCACAGAGAAGAGTCACGTGATGTAGAATGCCTAGTATAATTCCCTGCACTGACAAAATGCACTAAAGAACTGGAGTCTTTGACAGGAGAGACACATCCATTGACGTAAATGCTGAACACATAATGGTTGACAACATCATTAAATTTAAAGGGCAATTAAAACCACTGCTAATGTTGTCTGGACCCTGCTTATTAGGGATATGGTTCATTCAAACCTTATCAAGATGACAAATTAAATTCATTTTTGGACCAAAAATGGATCTTGTTTTACATAATTGCTATGTTTCAAACCTACTTGGCTGCCTGTGGCAAGTGCAGTGTAAGGTATCATAGATATCATAATTATAAGGTTGGTTAGGATGCTGT
Source organism: Chromobotia macracanthus (assembly GCA_036877525.1). Classification (NCBI taxonomy): domain Eukaryota; kingdom Metazoa; phylum Chordata; class Actinopteri; order Cypriniformes; family Botiidae; genus Chromobotia; species Chromobotia macracanthus. The sequence goes on from JAZGTH010000013.1 coordinate 4,468,121, forward strand.
CTTTGAAGACAGCAAGGTGCAAGGTGAATCACCAGATTTTGTAGTTCCCTAAGCTATGCCTGTCTACATTCAGTAAGATCAGTACTCTTCATTGATCAAATAGTTATAAACAGACACTTGGAGGATATGCCAGTGGCAGCTACATCTATATTTCAGATATGATGTCCAAAATGTAAAATGGCTTTCTTAATTTTTTTTTGGCTCTGAGCCATAAGGCACATTACTCTTCTAGCTTCATGGCCATCATTCAGAAAGTAATATTACAGAGAAGCCGAGGAAGATAAATCTTTTAAATGTCTTCCACTATAGCACACACTAGAAGATTCAAAAGAATCTTGAGTCAGTCTGACAGGTACTGTATGAGTTTTATCACAAGACCAGCTGTGATATTTGATCAAAGTGGTGATGTGACCATGCATTTTACCATTATGTAAATTAGACAAATGGAATTGTTATTACAGTATGAAAGATATTTTAGTCATTGCACTACAGCAAGAAAAAAAACAACCTTTTCTTTCAGGTTATATATTTATCTTATTCAACACAGCTGTAAGCCTCACTATTACTGTTTAAATTAGTGAAACTAACCTCATATAAACAGTGGAAACTTAAAGATCATGAATATATGAAACACTCCTGTTATAGTAAGTTATAGATGAAGCATCTGTGCAGTGTTGGGTGACATGTATAAAATATAACATATATAATGTATATAATGTATATAACAGGAACGTTTTGAGACATAAGAATCAGTCAGAATCATAATATGTTTAGGATTTATCTGTGTATTTATCTGTGTTAATGTCTGTCTTACCTGTTCTATCCTGCAGTGAAGTGCCTTAAGTGGGGATAGACTTTACCTGCAGAATTTTCCTGGCTGTTACGAAGGCTCGTTTCACTTGGATTAGAAGAAGTTATCTGGGATGGTTTGGGTGGTTCATTGGCAAACAAGGGTGAAGTCTTCTTCTGAGGGTCACCCATACTAGGACATTTGGAGCTCTGGACAGGGGCCATGCCAACATTCATATTCATACCCACATTCATCCCAGGCTGAGAGAACCCTAAAGCACAAAGCAGCAGAGTTGCTCTACATTAAAACTTAATAGAGCCTGAGGAGATCAACTGGCAACAAGATCAGACACTGCAGTAGTTACCCAAAAAAGAGTCCATGCTGTTATCCTTCATCGTAGATCCCATTTGCTGGTGACCCATTTGGGCAGGCATTCCAATCATTGATGCTGGGCCTGAAATTAGAAAGGCGGGACTGAGGTCTAGTACAAGACTGACATGCAATAAGACTTGCGTGTGCAAATTGACGTATGCAATTATCCCACCTGACTGAATGTCATTCTTGTAGGCGTATTGTCCAGGTGAACTGGGACGGATCTCTCCTTGAGGGTCTTGACGCTGACCCCCAGTCTGGACTCCAGACATGAATCCAGACCCTGAGATAAGAGCCAAAACAATTGTTTTTGTTATTTTGGTAATATAGCAAAATATAACAATAATTGTCTTGATAATAATATAGTGTTATATTTTCATTTTATTTATGAAATGTGTAATTACTCTAAAATAACCTATTTGTGGTCATGAGGACTAAAACTGTATTAAAGTGAGATGGGCACTCACTCTTCAGTTAAATGGTTTTGTGTCATTTGCTTGCTCCTATAAACAGCCAACTTGAGATCTGTCTAGTTTAATGCGTGCCCTGTCAAAGGCACTGGGGCGTCCCTCAAAATAGGCCTCCTCGCATCCATCCCAATATTCAGACTTTAGGGCAACTGGAAATAAATGATGCTTAGAAGATAGGACAGACCAGGACTGCAGGCCAGTTACTGTAGTTACACAACCAGCTGAGCCTGCTCTAGGTTCCTTAGGCAAAGCATTCTGTCAGCATCAAGAAAGACTGACACGAGGAACCAGCACTGAAGCAGCATTAGCTCAGATACCAGACTCCTGCGATCCCACAGGGCTTGGCTGTACCAGCGCCATGCAATTACCCTTCTGTGGAACAGGATGAATGTACATGTCATTGTGAGTCATGCTGTATCTGTCTGTACGATCAAGCTATATTAGCAGAGATGCTGTGGGAATCTGTTGGCCAGGCTCTTGTGTTGTATAGACGGGGTAGGCCTAAAGGTGACTGGCATGTTCGTGCCATAAGTAGCATGTTTTCATTCCTCTTACAATTTTCTGTGAAATGTAAAAGACCCCATTTTAAGGAACCCAAGGGTAATGATATGTTTTTATGTATACAGGCCCAGACTTATAAACCCTGTTTTGGGGTGCTGACGGCATACAACTAAATATGAGCAGAGCAATGTCCTTACAAAGGAAAGCATGTTAAAAAAATGAAAAAGGAACTAAAAATAGGGCATTTTTGTCCCAGACATGAGGCACTTAAGGTGCAGACTGCCAAGTCATGCTGTGGTGAAGAGCCTCCATTCTGCAGTTATGGGGGAGCAATAAAAATTCCATTCACCACAGAATCTACCGTTATATAATGCCATAAACCAGTGCTGAACGGTTGAGTGCAGGAACACAATATGGTTAAAAAAGCACATAAGCATGAAATATGGATTTCTGATTTTATTGCTTATTACTTTGTTTCATGCTTTGTTTTGAAAACTAACAGTTTGTCCTTAGTTGAATTACATTTGAAATGTTTTATGTTAAAATGAGTATAACAATATAATATATACCATTTTAATAGAACCTGTAATACTAGTAAACACATTTTCTGAAAAAGAGAGCAGAGGCAAAGCAGAGTTTTTGCCCAAATCCAATTACTTGTGCAGTTTATTAAATGTAAGATGATATTAATGTTAACATTATTAAAGAAGACACGAATAATTATATATGACATTAAACTACCTGTGTTATATCATTATCATTCTATATAGCTGCACAGGCTGTAATAACTAGCAGAGTTATTGATTAATCATCTTTACGTGTACTTTGTTCTTTGGAAATAAGCCTCCAAGCACTTGTCAACAGACAGCGCACAATTTCCATAAATCTTTATTGCTTTGTCAATAACACTGCTTTATTATCTCACCAAAACCTTTCTACTGAAAGTGTATTTCTTGCCAACTAGCTGCCCTTAATGTTTTAGCAATATTGACAAGTTAACTTGTTTAACCCTTTTTAGGAATTATTGCTTATTAACTTTTCAATTCCAGCAAAACAAAACAAAAACAATTTAATGACAAACTGAAAGACCTCATGTTACTGATGTGTTTACTGTTTATTTGTATCAAATAAAAAGACATTTTACAAGGGCAGCAGAAAGAAACCTAATCTCACCCATATGGATTTTTAGCTGGTATATCTATTGTATCTGATGTGGTGGACAGATCTGCTGATACCAGCTTCCACACATATACACAATGCTGCATACATCTACCATGTTCTTCTTAAGAGTGCTATGGTGCAGTTTTTGATGTCTAAGCATTCTGTCGGGTAAGCACTATATCATACCGAAAAAGTCGACATTGCTGCATATTAGCTTACATGTGGCAAACATAACAGACATTGAGTTAGGTCATCGAATAAATGACCTAATTCTAGAAGCCCCAAAATACAGAAAGCTAGCAATTTATTATAACAGTTTGCTGCTAGCTGTTACTTCACGAAAAGTTCCGCTGTTAAACAATAACAACCTTTAACATACAGTATTTCTTTCTCCAAGCCTTCCTACTCAACAGTGTTTAGTACTTAACAGCAAATTTAGACACCATTAGCGTCCTAACGCATAATACGTGACTGAACTGTGACAATGTGCTCCAGTACATAGTAAACAGCTCGATCAGAGAATAAACAGAAGTGATGGTTGTAACCCAAGAGGAAGGTGGTCTGGCTGTCTGCAGCTTCAGTTCAGAGTTCACATAGGCTGATTTTTGGCAGCAGCGTTTGAGGCATTTGGAGGGGCTAAACATTTCTTAAAGGAAGTTCTTAAATTCAATGTGAGACGTTGCCAACTATGATCAGGCTTATGTCCTAGACAAACAAATAACAAATAAGTTTTTCTTATACAACTGTCCTGGAGAGCATGTGAAAATAAGCATGTAAAAAAAAATAAAACATGACTTGCACCATTATATGCCAGATAAGCCCATAAAAAGGAAAATGGCCAAATAAACATCTTCAAAAAACATCTACTGACTGACTAAATCTGCCTTTTGTATGTTGGGCCTATTGCACTACGCTACTCAATGTAATACATACCTGCAACAGACAGCAAACATGTACAACAGAAAAGGCATCAACCAAATGTCAATTACTATTGGACTTTAAATAAGGGCTGAAATGTCTGACCTTCTTATGCAGAAAAACATACCTTCCCTCTTTCCATCCATCCCATCCAGAAGGGGGCGATACTCTTTCTTCCCAACAGTCTCGCCTACTTTATCATCGAAGGTTTGTGCCTCCAACCCGGCCACAAAATCTCTCTTCAGTAGGCTGTCCTGAGTTGCCTTAGGTGCCCCGTCTGTGAAGGCGTCACGTAAACTAAAGTCCATCCTGCTGAAGAAAGATGTGAGGGAGCAATTAGTATAAACAAAGCCTGGACCAAATCATCTGCTGTGAGTTTAGACCCATTAGATGGTAATACAATTAAAAGGGCATAAAGAGTCTTCTCCTTTAAACATCAATTTGCCCTAGATCTTCCTGCAATAAAATCTAAATGGCCTCATGGCCTATTTTTTGTTCCCTGCATCTATTTTTTTATGTAGAACATTTCAGATCTTTATTTTTAAATCAATGGCCATTTAATGACACACTGAGAGGGGTCAAAAACTCAAAGATTTTATAATGAGAAATGCTCACAATGCTTTTCAATAATCAATCCACTGCAGGATAACAGGAGAACACAGCAGACTGTTCTTCCTCCTCATGATGTTTTATTGCCCTCCAAGGCCTCTTGCACAATGACATGTAACGTAAATGTGAGCAGGGCACTGCACCAGATGTTAAGAAATACACAAATCTGATCATGTGACACTCCTGTGTAATCATCTATGCCTTGCCTGATACATTAAGAATAGCAGCAACTATGTGTCACCATCATGACAAATGTGGGCCCCATAAAACACAGATGTGACACAATTATGTATAGACAGGCACAATTTAGTCATTTTACTTGAGCTGCAGCCGGTGAGACACATTTCAGCTGTCTCACAACAGTGATAAGCTATGAACTTCAAAATGGGCAATTTCACAAAACCATTAGGTTCCACAATGACATGCGCATGATAATAGAACTCTTTAGAATTTCTATAATTCAAGTTCGCTCAGACAAAAACGGACAAAATTTTTTTGTTTGATGCAGTTTGTATGACGTAATTCCAGATGAGACTATTTAGATCTGGAACACAAACATCGGTCCAGCGCTGTGATGCAGACACCTGAGCCTGCTTTTTAAAATGCAGCAAATGAACTCAACTACACCACACATCTGTCTTTATGCATGTTTATAATGTTCTTCTCCATCATTTGGTCATCATTTGATTACTGCTGACATGATCAATAGCAGCACTATATTTTAGTGAATGGTTTAACTGTATTGTGGGTGCTTCATAAATAAGACCCAGGTTCTTGTAGCACGCAAATAATAGATTAAAAATGGGCAAGAGAAAAGCTGAGATAAAGGATGCAAAGAGGGAGAGAGAGAGGTTGTCATTGTGCACTAGCCCAAGGCAGCACGTTTGTTCACCATTGCACGAGTTTAACTGTGTCCCATTGTTTCAGTAGCTGCCACACTATACACATTCAGAGAACCCAGATTAACACAATTACACTCATGGTACTGGTCACCGAAGGTCCAAGAACTATTGCGTGACAAACATACAAATCATCACCAACCAAATAAAAAAAAAAATTGCATGTTTTGACAGCGGGGGAGAAATGCAGTTTTAATCTATCCAGTGTAGACATTAATATGATTATGCAAGTCTGTTCAAAGCTAAACATGGGATTAAATGCCACTGCCCCAGAACCTAGCCAGAATCCATCACCCCCAACCCAAAACTCTAATCTATGCTTTACTCTTCCACTACTCATCAACAGCTTTGTCTTTGAACACTCTTTCCTATCCTACTGCATGAATGCACAGCATAATTCTATCTGTTGATATACTGATTGATGGTAAGAAACCCAGCTGGACCAAATAAGAAGAGATTAGAACCAGCGTGATTCCCCCTTTGAATCAGTCATCTGGACAGAATCCACTCGCCCCTCCCCCTCACGCACGCACATAACAGCAGCAGCCCAAACACTTACAGTAATCAGCTGTTACTATACAGCAGCTCACAGATCCTGCATCGTACAGCAAGAACGTAAAACATTCATCAAAGTGAAGCTTGACCACTGTATGCATTAAAACAAGTGCTTACAGTCATGTTTATACAAGTTTTGGTAGATACATGCTCCAGCCCTAGCAATAAGTTGAACATGTGGGCATATGTCCAAAATTTACCTTCATGATCTAAAAAAGAAACATTCCTCATCACTGATTTCAGGGCTCTGGAAGAAAAAGACCAAATTCTAAAAGAACTAAACATATGGCAGGTCATATGTTGTCTCCTAAGGCTGACCCATTGGACCATGGCAAATGAGTCACAGGTACATTCCTTCACTTCCACTGCTTCACGCAGTCCGCTGTCTTTCTATGATTCAGCAGTTTTTCTCTGTGCCCAGCATGATGCCACCAGCCTGGGCAGCGAGTGGCATTTCTCTCTATTTCAAAGGGGCCACTCTTGATCACTTAGGTCTGGTACTGGAGTTAAAGGCAGGTATAAATACTGTGTGTTTGTTGTTGTATGCAGGTAAGTGGTAAAAGAGAAAGTGTTGTAAGATATTAGGTGGCTAGACTATGAAAATGCACAATTTTTAAGCATAGTAATATAAATTGTGTAAGTAAATGTATATCAACCATGTAAATTAAGATATTCCTGCACAAATACTGTACTTACATAATGACTAAAATATAAATGTAAATTTATTAGATTATAAAAAAAGAGAACACATGGCAAAACCAAAATAGTTTTTTACGTGATTCTTTAGTTAACCAGACACATCTTTTCAAATATTGCTTGAGCCAAATGGTACAAAATCAAAACAGCATCTGACAGAAGTCCTGTCCTTACACTCTGTCCTTGCTCAATTTAAAGGAGAATGGGATGCGAAAGTTTTCGAGCAAGTATCAGGCTGACATTTGGCAATCATTGTGTTGCTGTTTAAATGTTGTATTCCCAACATTCCTGTACGAATGCACACAGAACGTGGGATGGGGGTCTGACTCAATGTGTTCCATTGTGCACCAAAGCCACTGAGCATGTGGTTACTGGCTGCCACTCATTGTGACAGGGTTTATGTATCTGCACCAATCTCTGTCTGTCTCTCATGTCATTATGAGTAAAAGCAAGACACCTAAATATAAGGCATCTTCAACTGTCACAATACTGTCAGTCAAGCAGTCTGTAGGTGATTTATTTTTACAAGGTATCCCTAGTCCACTGGAACCATCAACAAAAACGATAAATCAATTTGTTTTCATAGCAGAGTAAATACATTATAGAACAGAGATATAAGATAAAACAGAAGTATAAGAAAAGAACTGAAAACAGAAAAATTATAAAATACACAAGATTACATCATTACATGGTATTATTGCAAATTGTCCATAAGATGGCCATTAGCATAATTAATTAATCAGTTGTGTTACTGGAAGGAAATTTGGTTGGATCAACAAGCAGGCCGCAATCTTTAACAAGGTGTGATCCAAATATTGTATGCTTTTATAATATTTTTGTTACACTACACAGAGCCCTACAACTTGCATCATGTCTCAAAACTGGGGAGTAATATTGCCTTATAAACACTCTGCCCATAGTCACTGCAAAACAGCGGAGGGGGGGTGTCTATGCAGATTATAATCAGAAGCCATCAGTGAGGGGAATGAAGATTATGTGTGATAGGACACAGGGCATCACAACAGGCCAGCAGGCCCTGACCTGACACCCCAGGATTATAATGGTCCAGCAAACTGCACAACATTTTACTGAGCTTTCCTTTCCCAGTGACATATGGTGACACTTTGGGTTCGAGCCAGTTCAGTTATATAAATTCATAAGGTTAATGTAACTGAATGGTAAAGCAGTCTTTTTTGAGGCCAAGACACTGTAGGTGTACATTTTTTTTAGTTTTATTTTATATTACCTTACCAGCATCAGAAAGTATTCCTAGAAACTCTAGAGTCAAGATCAATATCTAGACTCTAGAGACAAGGTCAAATATCTTTTTGTATGCAAATGTGCACTGTATTTATAAAAATTAACTTTTTTAATATAGCAATGTTTCAATCATGCAATCAATTCATGTAAAAGGCAATATTAATATATATAATACATATTATATACCAATAAATATACCAGAATATGCACTCATGTTGGAAAGAATCTTCCACGTTCTTTACCTGTTATAAAATAAACAATTAAACTGAAAAGAAGTACATTTGTTTATGACCTATATTAGCAAACACATCATGTCCAATGAATAGGATCAATAAATGAGCATTAACTGCAAAGCAAGACACGAAGGGGGTGTGGTCAAAAGGGACAACACAGAAGTTTATTCCCCATATAATTATACAATTTGCAATATCAAACGAGAAAACGAGTTGTATGTACACTGAACACATCTCGTGTCCCAGTCATCCATACATGACCTTCAATGCGTCGTGCGTTTTATTTCAAATCAATCGTACAGCATGACGCATGTCCGTGAGGCATGTTGAATAGGTGCACTGCAGAGAGCCGAGCACACGCATGCAAACATTAAATGCTCCACGTTGGCAGTATGTAGTCGCAAAATGCGCCCTGCCTTTGTTGTCTTTAAAACATCATCTTGCCACGCGTCATGTCACAACGCTCCTATTATAAACAACGAAACGTTGTAGTTGTCGCGTCATGTCTTTTATAAGCCTAATGTCTATGGGGAACCTCGCGTGACTTTATAATGCCACATAACCAACAATGATTAAATGTCGGGTAAACTGGGTGCTGAATATGTGGCATTACTGAAGTTGTGTATGTACAGTACATCTGTCGACAGAGCTTTTCTCCTATGGTGCAGCAGACACCTGTCCAGAGCATCACCACCAAATTGCGGGTCTATTTGATCTACAACAAACGTTTGCAAACGGTTAAGAGACAGTGACGGTCATTATGTACCCTGTATGCACATCGCATCGTGAGCTTGCATGTCTATAACAATAACTAAAAAGCATTCAGGGACTGCGACTGAATTAAAACCCCTTTGACTCCGAATCGTGCGTAACACGCTGATTCAATGCATAATTTCTGCCTTCATTTTCAGGTTTATTATTTTTAATGCACGTGGCTTCATAATATTTACTTACTTTCAGCAGTGCAACGTGAGCGTTAATCGCAATGTCAAAGCACACTTACCCGTTTATGTTGTTGTTTTTAATTCAATACGCGGTAGCGTTGGCCGATGTACACGGTCAGATCCGCCTTCTTGTACAGTGCGCTTCTGCGATCAGAAGGCAACGTCCCGCCCCTTTTTTTCTCTTGGCCAATCACAACCCAGATATATTGTACTCGTTCTTTGATCTGCTAGTCTGCTGTCGGGTCCCAGGCCTGAGCGTCCTCTAGATTTTTAGATGTGGCCCTTCCAGCATTGATTGACAGCAAATAGACACAACGAGTACGTTGACGCACATGAGAGACAGTGATTTTCGCCAATCAGTGCTTAAAAAACAACGTACCGAATTGCCACTGAATAGTAACATCTCTGTCCAGTCTGTCCAACATGTTTAGAGCAGTGGTGGGCGTGGCTCGTCGTCATCCCGGATCCATTAGACCAGCTGACGTTATATAGATGAAGATCAATCAGACTGCCTGATGACTCGGATGATAGATGTGTTAGCCTTATAGACTTTCAGTACTTTACAGGAAATCTCAAATGATCATTTTAAAGTTCCCTAACGATTAGTTTAGCTTAAGAAACATGCTCAACTACATTGCATGCAGAGGTTGTGACATGCATGTACCATACATATATAAGAATGAGCACAGCAGTGATAATGTCACTCACAACGTCATAAAAACTAGTGATTTGGTGTTTTATTTTAGCTGGACAATGTGGAAATTGGATAGTACCTGTACCTGGTTGTAAATTTCCCCTGCTGGCTGTAAGGTTTTAATTCATTGTCATAGATTTCAGACCCTTGAAAATGGAATTCACTGTTTTTGTTGGCAGCAGCATGCAGAGGTTGTGACATTTTCATTTAATTTTATATGACAGAAATGCAATGATAAGAAAATATTCCATTCCAAGTCAGATAAGATGTGCTTGATAAACTACAATAAACATGTGAATGATCTAAACCATTTATTTGGTGTGAATATGATCCAAGTTAATAGGAGATCAAATCTGCACAATAATAAATTTACAGTAAGCTAACAATACATTTTCCTACTCAAGATTGCAAAATAAATACATTTTAATATTCCAAGCTATACTCTTTCGATGTGCAACATTTCATATTAATATCCTTTTAGCATATTTAAGGTATGGTTTACTACTGAATGTACTTGGCATGAACCAGCGACAACTGATTATATATAAATATTTACTACACTAATTGCACAGGTGATATGGATTTTGATTTTAATTATTAAACCTTTTTCACATTCTACACACTTTGACCCTTTGGCCAAACAGATGATTATATATTAATAGATATATATTTTGTTGGAAAAGTCTGTGCAGTCTGAAAGATTAACACATGCTTTCAGTCACGTACTGTAAATAAATTTCATATTATTCAGCAGTTTTTCCTGCATTGACTCACTGGGAGGTATTTTAGCTACAACAGATGAGCTTGGGTTCTGCCACCTGAGATAAAGTATCCTTGTCACAATCTGAACAAGTGCTTATACCTTAATCAGTCTTATCCTGATCATTCTTTACATTGAGACCTTTTCTTCAAAGGTCTCTTCATTATTAATTCCACGCAACACACAAAAATGCATTATTAAAAAACTGATATGCTAATACAAATAATTTTGATTTACAGATGAAAATGAACACTTTTGCAAAATAAAATATTTCAGTGAGAGACAGATAAACACAATATCGTTAGACCAGCTAACACAAACTGACCAAACTACAGGGACATTAAATACACCTCTACGGTAGACTTTCTGAGGTAATATAAACCTGAAGTAGGAGACCTTCAGAACTTTCACTTTCTCAGTGGTGATCCTTCCGTTTGTACTGGGCATTGTTTTCCACTGAGATTCTGAAACAAATATTTCATTTTTAACTCCCTGGATCAGAGCCATGTTTTTTCTGGATTGAGGAATCCCCCTCTAACTGATGTTGCACAGGCAGTGATAGGCGTCTTTGACACTCAGAAGACTCTAAATCTAGCCTCTGTCCAGCTTGTGGATGGTGAACTGTTCCAAAAGACTCTGTTTCCAAAAATTGATAATTCCCTTGATCAGCCTGCTGGACTGCTGAAAGGGGATCCATGTGCACTGTAGGATCATCTGAGATGTTTGCTGCACTGTCCTGCATGTTATGAGGCCATCTCCCCATATAATCCTCAGAAGAACTCTGACCATCTGAGGAGGGCTGTATAGAACAGTCTATGAGCTGGAGCTCCACTGCCCCAGACAGGCTTTCAGTGGACTTTAAAGGACTGTCAGCAAAGTCCTGTGGATCAAGAATCTGGGGAAAAAGACGATACAATCAAGATTGACATTTGATTCTAAAAATGCCTGTAGCTCAATTGGTAGAGTACTGCATTAGCAGCGCAAAGGTTGTGGGTTTGATTGCCAGGGAACGCATACTGATAACGCATACTGATTATTCAAAGTCACTTTGAATAAAAGCATCTGACAAATGAAAAAATGTAAATGTAAGCTGAATATTATAGTTCAACAGTGTGTGTGATACCTCTGAGGGAATGGCCGGGGTTTCTGTTTCTAAAGGGTTGACAGGCTGGACCAGTTTTTGGCCTGGTTTGGGTGGATTTGATGATGTTTCTAGAGGAGAAGTCACAGAGCTGTAAGCTGGTGGAACCTGCACCATCTGCCTCTGAAGCAACTGCATTATAGCCCCGATGTCCATCGACATGCGCTTCTCAAGTCTTTGAAAAACAACAAGCACAGCACAAAACATATATAATTATTGGGAGAAAAGACACAGAGGCCTATAAAAAAGGAAATGATATTACATCACAGTTAGATCTCACCGTTGGAGTTGTCTCTGCATCAGTTCCAGTCTGTTCTCCACATCTGTGCAATGGCGGTGTGTGGCATTGTGCAGGATGATATTGGATGGAACTGAAGATGAGGGGAAGGACATGCTGTGGCTCGGTACTTCCTGGTACTGATGACCACGATTCTCCCCCCAAAAACTGAACATGTTAGAGACACCTGAAAGAGCTCCTAACATAAGATTAAAATGAAGTTTGAAGTTCTTGCAAAATTATAATAAATCCAAGAGTGTCATTGAACTGAACACAATATGGGAAAACTATGCAGACCACTAAAGACCACACCCATATGTGCTAACTAAGCACAGTATGTCATATGTAAATGTTTTTTTAATTTGCATTTACTTTATGCTTGATTAAACACCTGTTATTATTAGATGTAGCTGAAATATCCAAACCCATTAATTATAAGGGTGTGCTGACATACTTCGGCCATGTAATCTAAATTTGTGAACTTGTGAATTTGTGTGTAATGTTCTTAGTCAGCTTGTCTTAGCTGATACATAATACACCTATATTACACAATGACCCAAGAAATGTAATCACATTAACAGAATCCTACCTGAGATTGCATTGAAAGAGTTACTGGTTTTGTAGTTCTTTTCAGCATTGCCAAAGCTGGCGATATGGCCTTGAGAGCAGTCCACTAACACAGATGGCTGTCTGGACTCTTCCTCATCATCACTGCTGGACTGAGAAGCAAAAATGTCTGAGTCCCGATAAGTATTTTGTCTGTCCTTCCGCTGTTCACTGCTTGGATTCTGTGTTTGGAAAGTCATTCTACTGGGTTTGTCTTCTGCCCTGTCTGGTTTATCTGCTGATAAGAGAAATTGCAGAGGTAATGTCATTTGAGAAAGCAAAACAATAGCATCCAGTTCTGCTTCTAAAGGCCCACTGTCCTGCAGAGTTTAGCTACAACCTCTACTACTAGCAAATATGCATATACATATACACCTGTCTCAAATTTTCAAATAATCCTAAAGACCTTGATTAACTGGTTTTGTTTTTGTAATGAAGCTAGTATTGGACAGCCATGATCTATAATTATATAGATCTATAACTCTTACCTTGTGGCATTGAATTCCTCTCATTCTTGGAATGGAAGAACAACTTCGCTCTGCGTGAGGAATGGTCGTGACAGCCATGGTCAGAATCATCAGGGTCGCTGCTCATTGACCCAGCCTTAGTGTTGGTCTGTTAAGGAGATCAGACCTTCAAATGCACATTCATTCGTGAGATGTTAAATGTTAAATAGGGTCCAGACAGATCTTACATCTCTTAAGTTGAAGGTGATCTCTAGATTGCTCCAGAAGTGGTCTGAAAACTCTGGATACATGTCCAGGACCTCCAGAACATCTTCTCTGTGGATTTTGTGCAGGTCACAGTAAGTCAGTGCTCTTACATCTGAACGTGACTTTCCAGGGCGTGCAAAACAGTGAATGGGTTCTCCAAATATATCATTCTTGCCTGCAGGACAAACAAGGGGAATGACAGAATCAGACACATTCTTTGAATGTAAAGTTTCCAAAAAATAGTTTCTATCAACAGCAGATGGTGCTAGACCCTCTGTATGTCACTAGCGCTACAGAAATTGTCCACAAGATGGAGCCACAACAACAGCTTTCTCATTTGAGGTCTCAAACAAGATAATGCTTCTCAGTATTGGTTTGATGTAGTTCATAATGCTTATTATACAATAAACTCAAAATGTCACAGATGTCTCTGTCCTCTGAGGTTTTGTGAGTATATACATTACTTATGTATGTACTTATGTACTCACAATGTGATGGTCAGGTTAAATAGTGAATCTGTGACATCAGCCCACCAACCAACCCCCCCCCCCCCAACCCCTGACCACCCCAAGCCCTCCTCCTTTACCTAAGATGGCCACTACCACATCTCCCTTCAAGATCTCAATGGAGCCACGAGAAATGAAGTAGAGAGCTGAAATCACATCGCCTGCGTGGACCAAGGTGTCTCCTGGAGGAGCATGTGTGGTCTTGAACTTCATAGCCAGAGCACGTAAGCAGCCTTTAGTGGACCCCTTGAAAGCTTTACAGTTCTGCAACAAGGTGCGATTCAGATGCAAACAGATGTCTGCCTGTAGGCATTCTGGGAACCCCTTTAGCACCTGCAGTGAGGTAAACCACAGGATTATGCAATAAACAATACCGCATAATGTGCCCCGTTATGCATGTACATGAAAGAATAAACAGTAGAAAAGTAATTCAGTGCAGCCAGGTGTGCGCAATAGGGGTGTAATGTATGAGGCTCCATGACTCACAGCATTCATGTCAATGCCGTTAGTGTAAGACCAAGCGTGCTGAAAATACTCCTCCAGCCTTTGCCTGAGTGGGTTGGGGATCTGGTGGAAACGGATGAACTCTCGAACCCGCAACATTTGAGTATGGTAACGTGCAGTGCCAGAGTACAACCTCTGGATTATGGCTGATACATTTCCAAATATACTAGCATACATCAGCGCTGTGAAAAAAGTAAAAACTATTTAAGTGTACTTCATCCCACACAGATAGAAGGTACAGATATATATAACACTTTATCATATATATACCTTTATGAACATTTTGAGTGCACATTGTCAATTCACAATATAATATAAAAGGTCCTTCAAAACATAGTTACGAACAGGCTCAGTGGGAAAGCATGTGAATCAGTGAATGCTTTTGACATATGAGTAAACACTAACCTCCAATGAGCATGACACAGATAGAAAAGATCTTCTCAGAGTTGGTATTTGGGGAAACGTTTCCAAAGCCCACACTGGTGAGACTGCTGAAGGTGAAGTAAAGTGCAGTGACATATTTGTCTTTAATAGAAGGTCCTGATCCAGGTATGGTCTCGTTGTAAGGCTTTCCCAGCTGTTCTCCCAATGAATCCAACCAACCAATCCGAGACGGACCGCTCCTCTCCACATTCCCAATAGCATACCAGATACAAGCCAACCAATGGGCTATCAGCGCAAAGGTACACATGAGCAGAAAGAGCACAGCAGCTCCATACTCAGAGTACCGATCTAGTTTACGTGCCACACGCACCAATCGCAGCAGCCGAGCAGTCTTCAAGAGGCCAATGAGAGTTGTTGTCTGTTGAACAATTGAAAATGTATAAAAAAGATTGGCTGCACATAATAACAGTACTCCTTATTAAAGTACAGCATAACAAATTATGACATCATTACCCATAAGCTCACTCACCTCCTCTCCAGAGCGGTAAATGAGCAGGTCAAAAGGGATGGCGGCCACCATGTCAATGAGGAACCAGCCTTTAAAATAGTGGACAGCGATCCGGCCAGGCTGACTTACTACCTCATCGTTGCTGTTTACGTAGGTTGTGCGAAAGTTAATCACAATGTCCACTACGAACATGATATCCACAATGAGGTCCACCACGTTAAGTGCACTACAAGAGTAGCCACAGCGCTGCATGGCGGCCTCTTCCTCATCGCTGAGAAGGAAGGCTGCAGAATAAGGTGTGAAGATAGCAGTGTAGATCACCAGCAGCAGGATGACCCAGTCCCACACTGCCTTGAAGGGGCTGTAGTGTAAGATTGTCCATTTGTGGATGCGGGGAGCCTGGAGCTTATACTCTGGCAGAACATCTGCACCCAGAGACAGCACCTGTGAAAGAACATTCCTTACATTGAGCAGCCATTTAGATTGTTAAGTGAATAAATACTTCTTAAATTACCCTCACATGGCAAAAAAGTGCCACCAGAAAAAAAATCTTGGTATTGCAGAACATAACTGTACAGTTTACATCAAATATATTAAAATGCTAGTTGCAGAACAACATATACAATATCAACAGCATTTACACAATAACATTATATGAATTTTTCATTATATGAAAATACATGAATTTTTATGAGCGCATTTTAAATCATGAATGAAGATTTTCCTTAAATGAGAAAGTTAATTAATTTACATAGATCATTATTTAAAACACAAGATCAGTTGGTTGTTCCAAATGTGTATACTACACAAATTTTATATGCTAGCCAGGTCAGTCAGCCCCTGCTCAGTTCATTCTCACTGTTTATTTGTAGACATTTTTTACAAAGCTTGGTGTAGGAGACAAAAATATTATCATATATTTCTAACAGCGTGAGACAGGAACTGAGTGGGCCAGAACTCAGTGTGGGTGAAGTAATGAACCTGTGTTTAGTCTCAGAGATGGTCTTCACTCAGTCCACATTACTGCAGGCAGAACATTAATGCTTTACACTTCTAAACAATCTCTTAGACCGGGGGAGCAAACTTTAACTCATTAGTTATTCCAGTCCCCTAAAGAGGTGACCAGTGTTTAGTCATCTGCTGGGAGTGTTTTAATTACTCTTACTCATGATATACTTCCTGAGGAGAAACAAGACACATCGGCACACACACAGACAGAGAGACCTTAGAAGGTATATCAGATAGACACAATGATTTTCATAAAAACATAACAGTAAATTCACTTTACCTCTAATTCTCACATAAACTTGCAAAAAAGCAAGGACATACATAAAACATACATGCCTTACATAAAACAGTAGAATATTTGTAGAATATTTGGCACTCAGGTTTTACGTTTTTAAGCCAAACTTATGGTTAGATTTTTTTTATACCAATATATACCAAATAACCAATATATAAATATAAATTCAAACAGTTTCCTGTTATTGTGCAGCCTAAACTACCAAAGGCCAGAGATGCAGACTCATAATTCATTTATGTTAATCTAATTTTCTCTCGCTCATTACACTTCAATTAGAATGAAGAAACACATCCGCTGCAGGCTAAAAAGCAAGAGGGAGATAAAAAACAGATCTTCCAGACTTCATTTAAGGAAACTAAAGTCACCATTTCAGGATCTCCAAAGACCACATCCCACCAAGTCTTGTAATTTTGTCCTCACAAATAATGTCTGTGATACATAACAGCTCATAACATCAAAATCACAGTTAGCTTCCAGGTTAATGATGTTTAATTCATGGTTCTATTTTTGTAACTAGGGTAAAAATTTATGAATAGGCTGTTGTAGTTTCCATGCATGCCAATTCAATCCTTGCGTCATCATCTACCCATTCATACTGTGTGTACAATAGCAAAGCAGTCAAAAGAGTCAAGAATTTTAGTTAATAATCCACAAGTGACTCTCTAAACTACACAATTCTGAAAACATGAATTCAAATAGACAGAGAAACTGACGCTTTTTACCTGTGCTTTCAATGAAATACGTCAAATGGATCCTTAAAATAAATCAACAAAATAGACAAGAGGAAAACAAATACCTTTTCTCAACCCAAAACTCACTGGACCCTCTTACCTCTTTGCCCTCTTGCCTAAGAATAGGACCTGTCTTGCCCCAGAAGCGAAGGCTCTGGGAGTTTAGTGAGCAGGGCATTTGTGTTTCAAACGAAGGCTGAAGCTGAACAGAAGAAGGACAGGGCTGGTAGAGCTTGTTCAATAGCTTCAGCACCAAGGTCAAAATCATGATCCACAAATAATTCTCTGACCACCACTGCCCACAGCACAAGAGGCAGATCGAAGCAGAACCTCTGACTCTTCTACCATGCCTGGGTGAGTGCAGAAGTGATCTTCTCTCTTCAGGATCCAGAATCTGTCCACTTCCAGGTTCTTATTTCTCTTCAGTCCTTCTGTCAGTTTTCTGATGACTTCTTGTTTTGTTCATTAAGTGGTGGCTTTTAGTCCATTTACTGCTGCACTTTGTGTTGTACAACCATTACTTTAAAACAGTTACAGAGAAAGCATGAAAGTTTTGAGATACAGCCATTGTTGCAGACTAAAAGGCATGTATCCACTGTTGCAGATTCACATGCAGAATAACTGCTAGCCACTCAAATACAAAAACACAGAAAGAGAGAGAGAGAGAGACAGAGAGAGAGAAATGAAATGGGAAGGGGGGAGAGAGGGAAAGAGTGAGGGTGCCCACTGGAATAATTTGAGATAGCACCAAACTCAGTGCTTTGTGATGAATCAGTTAATCCAAGCTATACATTTGATTAGTATGTGTGTTTCCTTTTGCAACCTTTA
The DNA here is from genome assembly GCA_036877525.1 of Chromobotia macracanthus. Lineage (NCBI taxonomy): Eukaryota > Metazoa > Chordata > Actinopteri > Cypriniformes > Botiidae > Chromobotia > Chromobotia macracanthus. The sequence continues at coordinate 4,486,484 of JAZGTH010000013.1, forward strand.
AACACAACGTTTTGCACTGCTAACACAATGCCCTACCAGTTGAGCTACCTAGGAACACTCAAAAGATAGAGCGGTTCATCTTCTCTTTGCAGACCTTTTAAGCAGTTCTATAAAAATTTCAAGTACATTTTCTTTCAGTTAAAGGCCTGTATTTTTCCATGGACTGTAGGGCTTACATTTGAAACCTGGAGCTGATATGAAGTCAATACTTCAGTTCTCTACATAATGAACCTTCAGACATATTAATCACTAATATTGGATTCCTGTCATCTGAGCTAATAAATCACACCAAATTCATCCTGTGTTAATCATCTCAAGGTCTGCTCCACCCCCGGTGTTGATTAACCAACTCACATGCAATTACAAGGGATCCACGATTTGACCCCTCTGTTTCTTATTTTACTAATCACATGTGTAAATCTCACATCTACTCTGAGAATATCTTGGTCATTTGTCAATTAGCAAGCATGCTGTAATCCAAGCAATTTGCAGTGCATTATTTTCAGGAACACACTGTTTTTCTGCGGCACACTAGGGTTTAGTGACTGCTTAAGAGTGCGATGATGATAACACATAAGCACGATCATTGCAATGCCTAGCTCAGGGCTATGTGCAACCTGAATTTATACCTGCAGTGTCTATGTAAGCAACCCAGCTTTATAACTATATCACCAGCAACTGTTCAGGGGCCAAGCACCAAAGGTGTATCCGTTACTTTTCCTATTCTTTCTTTTCTACTTTTTTTGTTGGAAGTTCATGGCAGATTGATTAGGGTGGGATGTTTCCATCTCAAACTCTCTAGCGTTACCAACAGTTCAAAGTTTTGCTACATTTCAGCTTTTCAACCAAATTAATACAAACAAAACATCTTTGATTCCTTTGGTCATGCTACTACAATATTGTGTTGAAAGTTGTCAAAAGTATTAGTTAATACTGTCCTTGTAAATTACTGTTGATGTTTGTGTATGTGTATATATGTTTGGCTTTACTTGTGAAGACCAGTTTTATTTTTTAATTTCCTTAAAAATACAGTGAAACAGCAGATTAGAAAATTAGATTTAGAGGGTATGGTAAATATAATTACCTGAATACAGTATTTAAACCATTGTGTATATGAGCACTCCTTACTATATAGTCTGTAAGTGTGTGTATTTGTTAGGGTGGAAGGGTGGGTGAGGTTGGACATGTCACTCCAAGGCCAGTGGGAGATGAGAACACAGCAGGGGTAGGACAGAGAGCGAGAGGATATTGAGGCTGAAAAACTGGCCTTGGGATTTAAAATAGCCTTCAGGGGTGGAACAGCGGCAAAGCTCCAGCAAACCATAAAACGCTGTTCTTCTCACTGAGTCCTTGTTCTCTGACTCACCACACCATTTACAGGTTTGATCTAGAGCCAAGTCCTATTCCCTTACAAAGCTCTGTGCAGTGCAGTAAACACACACACAAGTTATGTCTATTAAATTAAAGATATTTAGCAAAAAATTAGTTAAATAATTACATTTATATATATTTATCAATTTATCCAGATCTAAAACATACATTTCTATAAAGCAATGTTGTGTCAAAACTGCTTGATTACCCTGGAAACAACATTAATAAAAGGTATGACACGTATTTGCTTAGGGACAAATCCTCTTGTCGATTGTGGCCCATAGCTTGAGCATACCAATAACTCTTTAGGATGAAATACTGTACTTATTCTCTGTATAGTACACCAATGGTAAAAAGTAAAACAAATCTCTGACAAATAACCTCTGACCCGGGAGACAGATTCCACAATGCTATAAGTGTCCCTTGTGTGTTGTTTTAGGCATATACATACTTCAAGGCAGAAACTTCTTCCTACCTCCTACAACGCACCAGCTGTCCACTAAGCTCATGGCATGAAGTTCTTACACATAAGACCCATCCATTAAAAAAGCATTAGGTACATTATAAATTACCTTAAATAAATCAACAATGCTGCTCATCATCCAACACATTTTATACAAGAACTGCCAGCATTCCATTCACACCCCTGTCACAGAGCAACCAGACCCAAAGTGTTGTGATCTGACACTGAAAAAATTAAGTTCTTGGGAACATCACAGGTAGAACGCTTAGCCATATAGAGCTGAAGTTCACCGTGAGAGAGCTGTCAGCTGAAACATTAAAGGTAATCTCACAGGGAACCACTCCGAGAGGACAGCCATCGATCAAGGAAACGGCAGAGCCTATAGGACATTGCCACAAGCAGTGAATGATTGTCTCTGTGCTTCACAGAAGGTGCAGTGTCAGTGAAGGGCATTCTTGTGCTGAGATGAATGTGGGGGCCTTGACCTGACTGCTGTGACTGTGGTGAGCCGATCCCAGTTCTGACACCACAACACCAATCTTATAAGCTGCCAACATGAAGCTCTGGGAAGAGATTAAAACCAGTGTTTCCAGTGCTCTGCCATGTTCCGTGTCATGACATTTGCCACATTCAACACACAAACAATCACATTATTCTACAGAATTCCTTAAGAATTTAAAGAACACAAGAATCTAAATAACAAGTGGGGTGTAAAACAAAAATGATATAATGCAGTCATTAGAGAAAGTAAAATGGCCATCCAAACAGAAGACAAAGCCTCTCCAGAATCATATTTCAGACAATCCAGCTTTGATGTTTGCTGTCCCTCAATAATGCCTGAAGTAATTTCTGATACTAACACAGACAATCCAATCAATTCTGAAGTGACGCCATTCTAGAAGCATCTGTTTACACCATCTGACTCCACTCCAGTCTCTCTCAACACTGGAGACAAATAACACACAGGCTCCCATTAGATTACAATTGATTTAAAAATCAATGTTTCCTTTTACTTTACATACGCAGAACATTACAAAGAATTCAACTCCAAAGAATTCAAACTATTTATAGTCTCAGTCGTAAATGGACTGAATAAGGTTATGTTAAAAGAATCTATTCCTAAACCTTCAGATTTCTATTGATTGAGAGTTCTTACTCAATCAAAGTCACAAATTTACATACTGTAAAATTCATTATTAAAGGTGCAACAAGAGATTAACAAAATATGTGTAATGTGTAATATATACATACAAGTACAATTATTGGTAGAAACAAAAAAATAGCAATAACCATAATTCTTTTCAACTGATATGCATACTCTGCACACTTCCTTGGGAACTTACCTCTTGAGCCACAATACTAGAGATGCGAACGACCCTCTTCACCCGTGTGTTCTTCTGCTCACTGGTCCCTTGCGCCCCCTCCTGAGGAATGCTGCCTCTGGCACTGAAGGACATATTTCTCCCCCATACAGATTCTCCCTGGACTGTTATCCTCCACTGCTCATTTCAGCTCACCCACTGCTCACTGGAACAGCCACCAGCCACTATAATCCAGAAGAGCCTCCATCATGGTCTGAGGTGGATCTCTCCACTGTCAGTCATAAAGCTTTAGAGAATCTCTAAAGCGACTGAAAGCCTCTTTCTAAAGCCTGATTGGTCTTTAAATTTTAGAGCAGTTTGCCTACTTTTTCCATGCTTCCATATCTGAAAGCAGACAGTCCAGTCTTTGGAGTCCCACTGCTTCTGAACACTTCGCCACCCGTCTGTAGTCACTCCAAGCAAATCGGGACAGCAGTACAAGCCTAGCTGTTGATCTTCACATTAGTTTCTTGCACAAAGAGCTTTACGATTGATAATGAGAATGAACAAGAGCAGCATGGATCCATCGTCACGCTGTCAGGGCAGCTGTTCCACTTTTTCCACGGTTTGCCTTTTAAAGAGAGTAAACTGCCTGTGGTATCCCTCACCATCACACCCTCCCTTTCCCGCTTTCAGAAACACTGTGTTTGTATGTGTTCTCTCTCTCTTTCTCTTCTCTGTGGAAGTCCCACTCGGGAAGAGATGTAATTGCAGCTGGCTGTCTAATCCACCTCCTCGCTCTCAGTAGCCCAGCTGCAGGGCTTGATGGATATCCTCTTGTTCTCAGATAAACACCAACATGCTCAACTGGGCAGAGTTGTTATCTCAGTTTGCATCGCTCTCAGGCATGTTACATACCTTCACCTCTAATCGGCTTCTGTTATGATAATTTTCACCCACATTAGGTCCACACACACTTTAAGATGCAGATATTATGTGACTAAAATGAAAGGTAAGCCAGGGCATCTGTGAATAAGTGCTTTCAGCCAGGCATTGCCACACCTTCACAACTGCCACCTGATTAGTGGGTGAGACCTCACATACACATTCTTATTCTCAGGTTCTAGTATTAAAATAAATTATTAAGCACTTGCTGCCTAAGAACAAGAAAAACACCTTCTATAGATCTACATACTGGTATGCAACACACAAATAACTGGTCCAACCAGTCACTTATTGTTTTGGATGTGCTGGTTGGAATTCCCTTTGGAAAGAAATAATCCATGGATAAGCAATTTACACTCTACATGACCCCTGAAAGCATAATTAATTGCTCATGATTGACTGCATGTAGTCACCTTTAATATGTCAACAAATGTCACCCTTCCTAACTGAAGACTGAGGGCCAACTAGTTTAACCATTAGTAACATTGCATATAAGAAAAAGTAAAAATAGCCAATTACCAAAATAAGCCAGAGAAATCCTCTAGGTTATTTAGCAAGAAGTAACAACAATGCTCAGTGCACAAACAAGTGCACAACAAGTGCATAGAGAAAAAGTGCTTAGTACATACTGCAGATCAAAAGTGCTCAGTGATCATTTTACTGGATAATTTCTCAGCCTGTTGTATATTCATTAGCTATAATGTGCTATCATTTGCTACATTAAACAAAAGATCTGGGAGATAAACTTAATTTATATGATGTACAACATGGCTAAAGGCACTAAGGTAAAATTGCCACAGATCTAAAATTGCTTATTTTCCCAATAGACATACAGTCTTACTGACCTTGTATGAGATACGCTTAGCTAAGGGCACTTTTCATAATGACTAATGACAAACATTGCACATCCATGACAACATACTAAGAAACATGTTGGGAAACAAACCCAATATTGTCTTTATAAGAACTTCTGAGTGTACAAAGAAATCTGACTGCCCTTTCCTAAAATCCAACAAAATCATAAAGTATTTATACTTTGCAGTTTGGTTTAAAGGTGAGGTCTAATTAAAGCATAAATTGCTGCCTGACATAAAACATTTAACTTCATTTCTTTATGATTGTACATTATGATTGTAATTTGCTATTGCTGAAAATCCTCTAATGTAGTTTTGCAAACTAATGGAGTTTCTGGCTGTTGTCCAATGAGAGAGTAACTGTAAGTCTATTAGGTACCACATGAGAATGGCAACATTACAGCACCCAGAGTGTAACAGCTTTGATTGGTTGACTTGTTATATACACCAATCTTTATCTTAATGCCATCTCTGCTTGCTGCTTGTAATAATTAATTTTAAAAAAAGTAATGATTATATGCATTAGTGCATTTACACAAAATGATATAGCCACATTTGGGGTAAACAACCAACAGTTTTATGACTTTAAGGACTGTCTGCAGTATACTCACTGCTAAAAACTGGCCATAGTTAGACCTAGATAACAGACAACAATTTATAATATGTGGTTGTTCTGTTTTTTAATCAAATGTTTTAATTATTTGCCCCATAAGCCATCAATTTCTCATTTATTATGAGTCCTCTCTCTCTCTCTCTCTCTCTCTCTCTCTCTCTCTCTCTCTCTCTCTTATATATATATATTATAAGAGAGAGAGAGAGATATTTTTAAATATAGAGAGATATATATTTAAATATATATTATATATATATATACAATATTTAATGTATTGTCAACTGATTTCTTACTGCCTTACCAAACGTTTTCCATGTTCATTTCCTGTTCATTGATTACCTGTTATATCCTTTTAATTTATTTATTTGGATTACTGTTTTTGCATTGTTTGCCTGGTTGGAGCAATACTGTTAATGATTCATTACCTGTTTTATCGCCTATGTCTCTGCCTTGTGTTTTAAATTATTGGTCTTATCAATAAACTTCTGCAATTGAATTCTACTATCACCTTCATGTCATGTCCTTTACATATGGACTTCCTGAATGAACAATTTAAGATGCTTTTTGTAGCTTAACAGGCATGTTCACTTTGAACTGTTTTATGGAAAGACATCAGGATTCTTCAGGATGTCTCCTTGTACGTACACAAGTAGAATGTATGTAAATAACAGAATTATAATTTTTTGATGAACTGTTCCTTTAAGTAAACACATTTTACAGTCTAGACACAGGAGGGACTGTAGATTCTCCCTCATGTATTCCAGCTGTCTCATTAATCCTAAATGGGTCAACTCCCCAAAGAGTAAGACAATCTCATTACAGATGAGATTTATGAATGTCTTATTCATACATGTAAATATTGTCCACTACGTGGCCTGTGTCCAGATAATAAAGTACTATTGCTAAATAGATTATTCCAAGCAATTCTTGATAAGCAAATAAATCAAACATATGTTTCCATTAAAGTCTAATTTTAAATTTTAAATATTTTAAATATATAAGAATTTTAAATATTTAATTATATAATATACAAAGAGAGTTATTAATAATTACAGAAAAATTTAACAAAACCTAAAAACAAAATCATGTCCAATTTTTTCCTCACCTACAAATCAACAGTCAATCTTAAAATATTTATGCAGGTATATGCCCTCAAAAGTCAGCCAGAAAAGAACAGCCAAAGAAATGTGTATCTAAATACTTCTCACACTATTTCACCACTGCACTGATTCAGTCCAGACAGAAAAGAACACTTAAGGTCAGTAATACATATCTGACAGGAAATGTGTGTATCTGAATGCATTCAAAAGCAAATGCCTGTTTGTGTTCTTTATTTCCCTTTGGGGAAACAATGGGCAAGATACAGAAAGTCTTAGTGTTATGAATAATTGTGACAATGCTTTTTTTTGTGAGTAGCAGGTGAAGGAGTATGTGGATTAAATGAGTGAACCCTACAGGAGAAAAGCCCTCAGAAAATCTTTACTGATCAAACCAGGCTCTCCCTGAGAAAAACAAACTCAAACTCACAGAGAATCCCACACATGCTAATCAATGCAATATGTAATCATCTGTCTTTTCCCACCTGGTTAGATAACGTCAAGTGGGAGATAAAAATAAAATACATTCTGCAATACTACATACAAATGCTCTAAATACATTTAACTTCTGCAGCCTAAAGCATGAGCTCTAGAACAGTGATATTTAACTAGGATGTGTGTGTATTCATGGGGCAATTTCAGCAGGGATCTGCACAGGACTGCAGGGCAACTATTTGTAATTTATGCCCATGTTCACATAAAGCTTGATCAGCACTGTGCAATGTCCATACTGCATGATTTCTGTGTGATTATGTGATGGTTATGATTATGTGAAGAGAATTTGAGTTTTTCTAGACTCCAACAGGAAATGACTTGTGCGGGTGTAAACTTCACTAATGATTGCAAGGCCATAGAGTTCCTGATGGAGTCTTGGCTCACGATTGTTGCTCAGAGTGGTTGTTCCAGCAGATTAGATGAGAGCTCAACACTGTGTTCAGGCCTCCTGTGACTGTACCATTGTGATTAATGAGCTAATGACATTTTAAGTGGGTTGGAACTCTGGGGAGAAGCTCCAGAGAGGTGCCACTTCTGTGAAGGGTGGGACTGAGCCAGAGGAGGGGACAAGGTTTCCCCTTTCTTCCCCTAATGCATTGCATCCGTTAGAATAACCCATCAATCACTGTTGAGGAGAGTCAGAGGTTCCCCTGGCACACAAACCAGCAATTCACATCTAGCAGCTATAGAAGTCACTTACATAACACACCTCTGTGACATTAACTTCCAAAAAACAAAAGTACATAAAAAACAAAACTTACATTTGTTGGAACATTGTGTATGTATATATGTAAAAGAGGAAATATTAATTACAGATACAAGTTACCAAATTACTGTAAGCAGTACAGTATAACAACACAAGCAATCTGGTAGTTGTTTTAATATATAGCATGTTGCTCTGTGTGTCACAGACACAGAACCTGCATATGCATAATTCTGTATAAATGTGTATTGGATCTGTTTTACCATGTTTAAAAATTGTATCATGTTAAAATCCATTCCACAGACTTGGGCAGATTTTCCATTCAAATCAGCACAGAAAATGTAGAAACAGTCTGAGCTGAGATATTGGCCACAGATTAATAGAAAACTGAAACTAATGTGTTAGCTAATAGATACCACAGTCTTTACTAAGACTTCATTACCACAGTATGCAATAAAGCAATCACGACCTCTTAAAAATATTCTGTAGTTACTTTTAGCTGATTTGAATACTGTTTTTCATAGCTGGTGGACAGTAAAACCACAAAATAATTAAACCTTAACCCTGAACAAAAATACTGATTATTTTAACAGCGCACTGGGGTGCAAACACAGACAAATGACTAAGCAACTCTAAGCACACGCCCACATCAGCACTAATGGTTGCCCGGTTGTGGAGTTATAGATCTTTCTGTCATGGGGAATCCAGATAACTCAGTTGAAAATGGAAGGACACCTCGCGGCATGTGCCGTGTAACCTTTGGCATGACCTCATTCTCCCTGTGCTCTGTTGGAATGCCCTTCAAACAGGAATACTGGGCAAGTATCTAGCCAGCCATGCGCAGCTGTCACCTATATGACCCCCAGTTGGATACTGCATTAACCCCAGGTATGAGTATTCCTGTGGAAATGTTCAGAAACTAAATGGTCATGTACATTGACCTTCCATTTACATTGCTTTAAAGAATGCTCTGAGATTATAGCTTAGAACCCTATATTACTATATCAGAAGTTTAGACACGTATGTGAAACTTTGCATGCAGGTGTTACATAATATCTGTTTGTACCGCCACCATCTGGATAGACTATATAAAATAGAGATAAACCACTGCAACATCCATTTTATCATATAAGAATAGGGAGAGAATAAAACGATAATGCAACAATATGTTGTGGTAGACCAATATATCAGCCAGACTGATTAATTGAATGGCATTTTGGGATTATTTTGTCATCTTGGCCAATTAACAAAATTGTGCCAGTTATAAAATATACCAGCAGTCAGAAACTTATTTTATAGCCACATTTTTCGGCTATGTATATGTTACTTATCAGTATTCCAATATCACATTCTCACTCTAAAAAAAAATTCTCAATAAGAATTATGAAAATTCACATTTCTTTGTCAAAAAAAAGTTCCTCACCTGAGTGACCTTCTCTGTGACATTATGGGTCCGGTCTATCAGTTTGCAGGGGGCGATGATGTCAATCTCACTGGATGGAACAGCAAGTAATGGGTCTGGCTTTGTATCTATTAAGTTGTGTGTTATCTGGGGGGCCCGAACAGATGTCCGGAGCCGACTGAGATCTGAGTCTGAAGTAGCATTTTGCAAACTGGGTTTGCGGTGCATGGCACCTGCAGGGAAAAAAATTAATAATAAAGATAGTTACCCTGAGGAACTACGACTTTGCACCCATTTATTTTTAATGATGTATCCTGTGTAAATAGACCCCAGTCTTTTAGTTAAAGTCACTTTGACTACAAATGTACTGATGTCTCCTGCTTCTATCATCACCTGTGCTACTGGGTCTGACGGGCAGCTTCCTGTCCCAGTTGAAGTCACTGGTGGAGGGTGAGGGCCGCATGCCGCACAGGCTCTCGCAGGAGCGGCTGTGGGCCATACTGCAGCTGGACGGAGATGCCTCTGATGTGAGGTTGTGCAAACGTGGGGAAGACTGGGAGAAGCCCTGTGGAATGGGAGGGGGTGCCTTTGATGTCCGTGGTTCACGATCAAGCTCTATCTGAGCCTTATCTTCCCATAACAAAAGTTGAGATCCACCTAGGGCAGACCGCTCAGGCAGGGACAGCAGTTTGTCCAGGGCTACTGACTCATGGCCCATGTGGGGCATTGGCTGCATGTAGCCCTTTTCAGCATCTTCCTGCAGAGACTGTTTACTCAAGGAGCGCAGCAGAGGGAGAGGAAGTCTGAGCCGACGTCTTCTTGCTGAGAAAACATAAGACTATTTATTTGTCATTTACATTTTATTTTTTTCCAAATATCAACCTATAAACAGCTTAAAGCTGTACCTTCATATTAAACTGGAAAAAAGAAAAACACACTTTATCTTTAAATCTGCAGCCTTTGGAGTTACAAGACCTTTACATCTAAAACCATTACATCCTTTTCTGTATACTTTAGCATACTTGACACATGCTTCACTGAAGTGAGGAAACAATACCAGATCTAATATACAAATTCAAATAATAATGGTAAATCAAATCCACCCATCATGTCTCGGTACCTTTAGACAGCCAGGGGATGGTGAGTCTGTGGTTGATGTCTCTGTTTGGTGAGCTGTCCAGGGATCTGTCTAGCTGATCTGCAAGCTCAAAGTTCAGGATGAACATGATGACTAAGCCGTCCTCATTCTTAACTGGAACCACGTCTACAAGACATGGCAAACACACACCTGTGAGAAGAGGAGGAAAACATTTGAGCATTTGCAATACTGGGTTTACATACTTACAGACTAAATGATTTTGAGGTCACACAGCACCATTCAGGGCCATAGCTAATGGTTTGAAAAGAGGGTCTCCGTAACAATTCTAGATTTGATGAATAATCAGGAGAGGAAAATAAACCACACCTAAATAACTGTTGAAAATTGTATTGTTATAAATTAATATTATAAAAAATACTGAGAAATGGGATCATAAAATGTGAGGCTCGTGGCTGGGGGTCCAGAATTCCTAACAACAGCCCTGGTGTGTAGAAAGGTCTCTTTTCAAACATGTTTTGCCACCACTGGAGGGCACCACACAACACTAGATCATTCCAATGTTCTCAAAACAGAGGCCAACACTATCAGTTACTGTATTTAAGTGGATTAATGTCTTCTGACTGCCACAGATTTTACTATCTGTAAATTTCTGGCACTACTACAGTTAACGAGAAGAAAGGTGTGAAGAATGATTTTAAGGTCTGTGATAACCAGCTTGGCAAATGTACTGAGCTCTTTGGAAACTGATACTTGACCCACATTGGCACTGGAGTTCCAGCTCTTTTCACATTCCCAAACCAATCAGCCCCTCTCTGTGCCAGACCAGTGGGCCATCAGTATTGATATTGCCAGGTGCACCTCAGAGCAAAGATGCTCAAGGGCAGACAGGACGCCAATGGGACAGGGAACAATGCCATCTCTCAGGGATTAAAGATCGAAACACTCTATTCCTCTTTAAATCATTTCATTCATACCAGTGGCATCTGCGACTGTAGAACACAGTCCTCGACAGCATGACCATCTGCTGCTTAATGGCTTCAAACCATCTCCTGCGTCATAATCTTCAGTGAGTATAAGATGATAGACCAATACAGGTGAGCATAAATTCGGTCATGTTGTTATACAGATTATACTGTCCTTAAATGTATTTTATATTGAAAACATTTAATGTGCTAAGGATCACAACGAGAAAAGATGAGGAAAGTCAAGTTTGACCTGGTCATGAAAATTGAAAAATCATGAAAAATCATGAAAGGATCTTCATATACATCCATGTAAAAAGGCAAACTTTTATTTGCAAACCTTACAGACCAAATCGGATTTAGACTGTTTCAGAACCAAGGACAGAGGCAGCTGTTAGGAGGGGAGAGGTTAATATCACCAGAGGAAATTGTATTGTTTTCATAAGAACATAAGCACCATAGAAAACTGAAATTAATAATGGGATTTATGGCTTCTAAAGCCTGCCACATCCCCTCATCTTTGTCTTTCTCCTCCACTGCGTTCACTCTATGAGGATGTGATTTAAATGCACTATTCCTAATACAATCATCTTGTGCTTTTAGACATATACCTCAAAGTACTGGCCACTGAAATAAAAAACACCACATGCTATTTTTCCAGGAAATTAGTGTTATAGATAGGGAAAACCAATCGATGAAGAGCTTGAGGCTTTGATCCATCCAAGACATTGAGGTTTCTCAGTTGCAGATTAATATGGCGCCTAGTGTTCTAAAGTAAATGTATATGTGAAATGCTACAAGTGGAGTAATTTTTCCGGTTGTTTATCATCTTGTAAATTATTTATGGGTCTAAACATAACCTGCAACATTATCTGCAGAATTCTGCTTAATGGATTTAAGTATGGTAAAATAAGTAAAACAGTCTTAGGAATACAACACTCTTGGGAATTGGAATAGGGCTAGGAGAATTTTATAATACGTGTATCAATTTTGCGGAACAAATTTAACATAAAATAAATTAGAACTTTACTGTTTGTGTGGGGGACTGTTTTTATGCTTGGTAATAAATACTGCTGTAATATTCAGCCTGTAATGTGTAGCAGGCAGCTCTGTAGCTCCAGCATGTGTCCTTGGGCTTTCCGGCTGTCCCCATTTAGTCATAGCATTTGAATATAATAAAACAAATGGTATGCAAATTTGGATCACAGCCTGAGGTTTGAGCTGAACTGCTGGCCTGTTCGTGACTCCTCTTAGGAAAACAACCACTACAACAAGCCTGTTGGGGTTTGTGTTACACCAGCAGCTCTGAAAAAATTATGTCAGCAACGCAACAAATAAAACAAAAAGTAAATGTGTAATCATAAATGTAATCAATAAATTAACTGATGCACAATCGAATGCTCTTCATGTAAATCAAACCCTAAGGTTCAACTCAAAATTTTGTGCTACAGTCATGAATTGCTTGTAGCATATGGGGGTTTACTTTTCTAAGTAACCACGTTGCAATTTTCACCTGGCAGATAAACCCTAAACAAATCCCATATGCACAGACTTGTTTGAAAGAAGAAATCAAAGCCATACTCTATCCATACACCTGGGGAGTTTTCAGCTGGGCCAGTAAACAACCACCCAGACCAACTTAGTAACCACATAGAAGTATCACAGTGACAGAGCAAAAGTGACTTTACATGAGCAAACACCACTGACAGATTTAGATTTTAAGCCTGTAAAGAATTCAGCAAGTGTAGTTTTAACTTTCTTGACTTGAAACCAAAGGTACATTTACATGACAACAATGTACCCTACTAAAATGGTATCTAAAAATGGTAAATGTAAATTTTTCCTTTTTTCACTTTTCATGTAGATGACAATGGGTGCTTCTCATTTCTTATTTGTGCATCCTCGTATCCTTTCCTCATGTCTTAGCTCCGCCCCATTAGAATGCAGGGGAAGAACACCCATGCATCCTCATTCATGCCTCCTCAGGAAGCTTTTTCACGTTACTCTGAAATGACCTTCAAGGTGGCTGGGTTCGACTGGTTTCCAGGTCATGGGCTGGAGGATGGAGGAGCAAGAAAACAAGGACACATCAATTTGAGTATTTAGAAGCACCCAACATAGTCAAAATGATCCCCATTCACACAATTCCTGCAAAAATTAGACAAATGCAGTATTATGCCAAAGACCCCTTAAGGAAGTGTCCGCATTCAGTGGCCATCTTTGCAATGCTTCTGGGCAGCTGTTCCAGTTATACAAGACCAAGACAGACGTCTCTAAATATTCTTAGGTCACAATAAAAATATATTTCCAATCAAGTATTAAACATGACATCAACTGTACCATAGATTCTGGTAGGGTAGACAATTGTCACGTGTCTATGTTTTGTTCATGTTTCAGGTCTTTTATTTTGAACTGTGTATTTGTAGTTCTTGACATGGCCTTTATAGTTCCCTCATGTGTCTTGTTCTTATCGGTTCTTGTCCTGCGTGTCATGTTCTGATTGGTTTATTGTCTGATTGTGTCCAGGTGTTTCTAGTTTCACCTGATTAGTCTGTCTATATATTCCCCCTGTGTTTCTAGCATTAATTTTGCCAGTTATTTTTGTGCCTTTTATGCTTTGTTCTTGCCATGTTCCCACGCTACATCTGCATAAAGATCCAGCCTCATCAACTTATAAGTATGTTATAGTTATTTTTTTGTTGCGCTAGTTGAAAGTCTCTTCACATACTGATAGCAATCAGTAAGTGGTCTAAATGTATATCTTCTGTGGAAGGCACAGAACCATAAAATGTTCATCCAGTTGTTTTGAATACAATGATAGGATGTTCTACTTGTCTGTCAAACCATGTATTTGCATACCTCTGTACACTATTTGAGGAGGCCTGGTTTGAAGATTGCTTTAAATGGAGGGCAGGATTTTATGCTTTCGAAGATAACTTTGAGCTAATTACAGAGTACCTCCCCAAGAGAATGTTACTGTTTAGCAATTGACGATTGGCTCTTTCTAATAGTAGGCAGGATTTTGTAAGCTAGAATGGACATCTTGAGCATTGCTGTCACAAATTGGTCCACTGGAGGTGAGCTGATGAACCCAAGTGCAATTTATTACAAAACTAGCCAATGTGAACAGACTTGACTAGCCATGAAAATGATTTGGGGAACACGGAAACTAGAAACAAACATGACTGTGATCAATTTCAAAATAAAGGACATGAAAACACGAAACAAAACACAACAGAACACAAAATCCTTAGTTACACTGTTCTCTGTTCTTAGAAATAGAACTGCAGCATCTTAATTATATAATTTTTATTGCATGTCAGGCTAGTACTTCACGTTCAGTCTATCCCATGTAATTCACATGCACATGATGTCACCGCTTTAACACAAAACGTTGCTTAACACCCCTCAAGTGATCAACAATTTTTACTAACAAACAATTTTCTGTCAGCATCTGAAACTACAAGTTCAGCTGGAATGTTGTGGAGGGCTTTCTGACAAAACTGTCCTATGAGAGCACAACGATGAAGAACGGACATTTAAATAATTAACTCCTAGAGACGGCTTAAGTCATTACTCTGTCTAATTATAGCAGTGGAGATCATTAACAGAATATGAAGACTGATGATCAGGGTCATCCTCTGTCTTCTGTAGTGCTTGGAGGTCTTCCATTGAACCTCACACTGCTCATGTATTACGTCATCAAAATTGATTACTTTGATTACTCGGCAGAAATTATCCTACAATTATCGTGTGCTATTGTTTTTGAACTGCTCAGAGGGTTATGAAAAAATAATACCACTACTTTCTTAAAATGTAAAGCTTAAACTAATGAGGTTCAATAATATCCTATTAAAATCAATAATAGATGTAAATTTGAAATGGGGTGCTCCTGTTAAAAGTCAGCCCTGGATTGTTTACTGCAAGAACACAATCTGCCCCAGGGGTCATCATTAATTGATAATCCTCTATGCTTTATGCAGTTCGCAATAATTTCCAAATAGTTAAACCTCAGAGGACTGGCAGGCTTTAAAGAAGGATGGGTATTCACTAATTGAGTGGACTTTAGAATTGCTTTTTTGTGCTGGAGGATTACTGCTACAGCCTCCATTAGTTCCATGCTTTACACTGAATGTCCTTCTCAAGGACTCTTTTCAAGATCTTTGCTGCAACAGACATGCCATGGTGCGAAAACAGGCACTGGTGGATTGAGAAATATATCAGCCAAGATGTCTTTATTAAAATACATAAAACATGATTGTTGTTTATGCTGTTTATACTACTTTTCTAGTATGTATTATTATTTTAGAAATATTAATTTATTTTCCTATAAGGTTATAGCTACAAGGTTTAAAATATATCTTATGGCCTTTTTGTGTATTGGAGCATTTCTCTGAAACACCATTATCCTTCAAAGTACCCTCAGAAGAGTTTTTCATGTGTCCTTCCAGCAGGTAATTTGTGCAGAAACATGCAGGAGCCCTCTCCAAACTGTAGGATGTTATTGCTGACCATGACCTCCATTAGTTTTCAGTAATAAATGACCCTCTGGACTATAGCCATCTACTGATTTATAATACATCCACATTTATTTATCTTATATATTAAAGTAACTGATTTAGTGTACCCTTTCATTCACATTTACTTTCCAGTAAAACATTGATTAATTTTCAATGATTTCCAGGGGATTCTACATAGTCACAAAAAAGAACCTGCTTTCCATCTCCCATTAAAGACTAATTTCAAGGTTCTGATATGTTTGTAGGTCACGTCAGATTTCCCATTCCTATTTCCTATTTCCACTTGAAAATCAACTCAACAACTCAATTGGTGTGGTAACAAAGAGAAACAGTTTTTGCACAAAGTTCATGTAAACTATGTTGTCATTAAAGCAAAGGGGGATAGAGCAACTACTGACAAAAATTAAAAGAATGCAAAATCAAAGTGCTCTCAACTAGTGGTCTCATTTTGGATCACACTGTACCACAATTCTAAGTGTTACCAGGGGAATTCTGTAATGACATTTAGACTATAGTGTAAGGAAAACTGAGTGGTCTCATATTTCAGAAGGGCTAAATGTAGCCCAAGCACACCTGAGAAATTCAGCATGGTTAGGTTACAAAGGCTCGCACTGAAAGGTATTCCTAACATCCAGACCAGTGGAAAAAATACCATGCATCTCAACCTCACCACATTTCTGCTTTCTGCACAGTCTCAGGTCTCTGGTCCTTTTATGTGTTGTTTTGACTTGACTCTTGCAAAATCCTTAATAATCATTTGTATCACTATTATTTATATGCAGCTGTGTGCTCAGAACATTATTATCTTCAGTTTAAAAAGCAGATATTCCATTGGTGAATTTAATCTGAAGCAAGTGGTAAAATGAACATGAAGGGTGTGTGGCTTGTAAAGATGTTTATAAAAATATAGAATAATTTAACAAAATATTAATATTATAATGTTAATATATTCTTACTCTCTACATAGTCTAATAAACTTTACCTTGCTCACTGGTAAAGCTTCATATTAAGCTACCATGATCTGTTACAATGTTGCACACTTTTTATTAACTTAGACCCAAAGCCCCACTGTCTGTGTGCTAGGCACCACTAGAGGACACAATGTCACAATGCCCTTAATGCCAGCATTTGGAAACCTTGAGATATAGCACTATGAAACTGGATAGTGAGAAATTGTCCTTTGTGCAGTTATGTCTTCCATGACTGATATTCCTATTTTCAAAGTCCCACCTGTTTTGGCAATCAATACATCACCCAGAAATGCTGTGTCTTTAAATAGGAGAGGACAGAAATAGACATAATTGAGATGGCACTGTTATCCATCTATCAGCGAAGCATCAACAATAAGAGATGCTTGCGATTTCCACAATGACTAAACTTCAAGATCAATCAGCATGGGATAGATCAAATGTCACAGTGTACAGCTCTGATGAACTGGGATGTAGCAGAATAGAAATAACATAATGATTAGGGAATGAGTATTAGTGGGTCAAGTTACAGGAGTTTAGGGTTATATTGTTTTTTTCAAACACATATGCAACCATAAATCTATGTTGCACAATTGGAGCAATGGAAATTTCAGGAATTAGCTTTGTTTTTGTAAACATATATGGGCAGAGACATTTACATTACATTTGAGCCTTTGGAAGATGCTTTTTTCCAAAGTGCTTGCAGTGTATTTAAGGTGCATTTGATCAGTTGATTGTGTCTGTACGCTGAGAAGTAAATCCATGACCTTTCCACTGCCAACACAATGCTCTACCAGTTGAGCTACAGGAAGTCACAGGAATCATTTCGAAATATGACAGAGAATTGTTAATACTTGTTATACAATTTAAGGCCATTAAAGACCTTCCAATTAAAGCAGGTATAATTCTTACCATCTTTCCTGTATAGGGAGATCTCCACCTTTCTTTCTTCAGAACCCAACAAGGCTTTGGCCATCTGGGCCACAGCTGGTCTTCCAGTATGTGGTCCATACAAAAAACTGCAGGTACATGGCTTCTGCATGACCTCTGCACGTGTGTAGCCGCACATGCCACAAAAGCCATCATTGCAGAAGATGATGGCGCAGTTCTCCACTCGAGCATTGGCGATGATGAATTTGCGATCTGTTAAGGAACAGGATAGAAATAGATGCATGAAGCAGGATAAAAGGATATATAAATCATGGCCATTTTAAACCGTCCAAGCTGCCAATCTGGATAAACCTCATAAAGACACCTCATAAAGTCTGTTTACTTCAGTTATGAGATTTTCTGAAACAATACAGTTTTCAACTGAATACAAATCGATTAGAACTGTTTGTGTTTATACCTACAGTGTAAATTAACAAAAAGATGCAGAATGCATACTCACATTTACATCATTGCTCAGAGTTCATATTATGATCCTTATTATTTTGTTGTTGTTGAACATAAATCTGTTTTTCTGTGATTACATCAAAGGCAAATAGTGATCAACTGTTTTATTTATGCTACGACCTTTATTAAGAATCATAATTGTTTTAACATTTGATCATTTGTAGGTATTGCATTTGTTGTTGTTATCATTTGTTTGTAACGTTGCCTCAAGGTGTTTTCTCTTTAATAAAATAAATGTTGGCTGTAACAGTAAATTAAACAATTAAGCAAGGGGAATGATAAATAATTACCACACCTTATGTCAACAGAATATCATAAACTTAAACCTTCATCATAAAAGTTACCATTTTAAAGCATTTTAACAACACAGCTATTCTAAGAGTTTTATTAGCAACAGCAACTATAATTATATAGCCGTTTAATAAATGTAATTTTTTATTAAAAATGACTTTTAATTCACAATAAAAACCATTCACTCACTTTGACCCTCGAATTTGCGGATGATGGTATCCAGGAAGGTGTTCTGAGGCGCAACGTGTCCCCGTCGAACAGGCATTATGTCCTGCTACAATGGGGCAAAAAGTTCTGCAAGTACCTCCTTAGCTCTGGTTAGCTCAAATATGAGAGATAAATTGACAGTACCACTGAGTCTCACACATGTATGCAAGCTTTACTTTTAAGCTACATCGACCCACGAACGCGCGCTTCTTGAAACCCTGACAGCAATTACGCATTAAATCTGTCAATGAACGCATCCCTGCTTTCAGTACATATTCTGCCAGTCCAATTATTTCGAGTCACCTGCTTCCTCTTTTTGCAAATAGATGCAAATCAACAGACCTTCTGTCCCAGCCAACTCTATCACTCAATCACAACTGAAGGTAACGATGTGATCCGCTGAAACGCCCCTACTCTGTTTATATCAGTGCCAAAAATGAAAATTTACTAGAGTATAGATTAATGGTGAATATGGAGAGAAAAGTGAGAGGATGGTTGGGAGGGGTGAGGAGTCAAGGGTGTGGAGGACCGCATGATTAACTCATCCTGATGTTACCTCTCAGTGCTCCAGTGTTTAGTGACCACAAATCCGATTTAGAAATGTCATGCGGCAAATATAAGTAAGAGGAGGCTGAGCGATGAAGTGCATAAATAGTTTAAATTGTTGGTGAGAAAACGGGTGAGAAAAATATTTTTAGTATTTTCTATGACATTGTTAGAGTGATTGGGGGATTTGGAAATGACCTTTAATCGTACAGGTGTTACTGAATTAAATATAAAATGTTTCGCAATCTTGGTGGCGTGGCTTGGTGTTTTTTAACAGACTTTGTAACCACCAGGGGTTCGCGGACCCCTGGAGTTCCACGAAGGTACTGCAAGGGGTATGTGGATTCATAATTAAAACACCAAAACTTCATTTCAAATTTTAAATACGTTTAAATGTTCTATGTTTTATTTTATTTATAATAGTGTATAAACAACTTCTTTTATCATTATGGTTTATTTGGTTGCTCCTATATAATGGTAAAGCATAATTAAATGTAAATCTCTCTGTGCCAGATAATGCAGTAGTATGATAAATCCTGGATATGGAAAAAGAAAGAAAGGTAGTTCACTGACTTAACAGTAGTTCAGCATAAATTAATATTTGTTATTGTTACAAACAGTTATGAAAGGGTTTACATGGGTTACTTAAGTTTGGGTGGTGCTGAAATAGACAGCCTCTGGTTCATAACCACAAAAAAAGCTCTTATCAGAACCTTATTACAGAAATAAAGGTTTTAAAAGGTCTTTAAACCACAATGAAGGTCAAGATGACTGGCTAGGTGCTATATACAGCTTATAATGCTTCATATCTATGCAGAGTGCAGAGACAGACTGAACTTTGCACTGTTGTTGGTTTGTAAAATATGACCTCTTAAAGTTATAATTTACGAAGTTTCTTTAGATAAAGATTTCAAATACTTACATGCTTATAGTATTACATATACAATACTTTTAACTTTTTGTTGTTTAATTCTTTATGCGCAACTGAAGAGTTCTGTACTACGGAATTATCCTGATTTCCCAAATGTAGTGCAAAAATAGTATAGACTGCCATCTACTGGCTTGTTAAAGTCACACAGTAAACTGATGTGACTGAAAAAACCCATCAGTTCTGTGGTCTTTACTGAAGTAATGGGAACACAAGACTTTCTTAAAATAAGTTTTAATTGGAAGTGTGTTGCTGATAGTATGATACTTTCTCAGGAATGGTCATCAGCAATGAACTTTTTGGGATTTCCAAAAAGTGCAAAATGTCTGTTCTGAGCATATTACATGTTTTTTTTTCAATATTTTTAAAGTGAACAATATACGACAATGAGTCTTAGGTGTTATGTGTAGGGCCTCCAAGAAATGTCTATTAGTGCTAACTAAATTAGTTTGTAGAAACAATAGCACATTTCAGCAGACCCAAAGCTGAATAGCTGCTTATGCAGGTTGTTCCAGTAAATTCAGCAAAGTGCCACCACCAAGACCCTTATCAGCCACTCTCACATGACTGATGGACGTGTTGTCAGTGCTTATCCATCAGTCAAGTTGGGTTATGGTTGTACACACACCCAAAATGCTACAGGACAGAACAAAGAGAATTCTTTGCTTTGGCTTTCATTCAAATCCACAAAAGATGTTAAGAGAATCTAGTTAATCAACATTCAAAATCCAATTTCTGTGGAAGATCTCAACCTAACGTTTTAGACGCCCCAGCAACTGACGGACTGAAGCATTTGTTTTTAGTTCTGTTGGTGCTCCTAATGGTTCCAGTGAATGGAGTGATTGTTGCACATGTGTCCTTTAAGGAAAGGAGGGTTGGGAGGGGGTGGGGCAGAAAATTGGGCTGTGGTTAAGGAATGCCACATTGTTGTGCCCTTTGTTCTCACCACTTTGTGCTTTGTGCACCCTCAGATGGTTCTTACACGTCAAACAATTGGCAGTAAATATCAGCAGTCCTCACAGGTACAATAAGAGTGGCAGTGAGCAGAAAACAGGAAGCACCAGCTTTTGTGGCAGGAGAAAACAGCCCATCGCCCAGAGGGAGGAGCTGTATAAGTTCCTTATTTGGTGAAAGAGATCACATGGCTTGCTGTGTCTGAACAGTTCACAGCAGTTGTGGCAAAAGTTAGGAGAACTTCGAACTTTGGAAAGCCAAGCAAATTTCAGGTGAGACTTAGCAGAGACAGAGAAGGGGAGGAAGGCTCAAGAAACCAAACAGAAAGCACATGGTGTGAGGGGAAAATGCCCACCAATTTCACAGTGGTGCCGGTGGAGGATAGCCCAATATCAGACCCAGACTGTGATGAACAGATTGTGAAAGCAGAGGATAGGGAGGGGGAAGACACAGCAGCTGGACCCTGCTCAGGTAAGAACTTTCTTTATACTAAAGCTGGGAAAATCTGCCTTATTGTGCCCACAGAAGCACCGAACTCTTTGTCTGTATTGTGTAACTTTTAAAGAGTCCATATGATAGTTTGTCTGTAGCCTGGGTCTGTGTATGTAGTACGTATATTCTGAAAGACAAATGTGTGCCATGTTTGCTATCATGCGTCTGTGAAATCATCTCCTTACGGAATGTAAGCAGAGTGGCGATTTCCTGGCCGATTATCCCTTTTCCTGTTTCTCTCTCTCCCTCTACGGCATTTAATAAAATAAAAATTAAACAAAAGAGACACTGAAATCATGCTCACCTTTACAAACTCTTCTGTTATCTATTCTGACACTTAATCTCTTGGTCTGTTCAATTCAAAGTTAAGCTAAATAAAAGTCGATCTATTGGCATCTGGAGCAGCATCAGGTTTTGCTTGTTGCATAACTCGTTGATTTTTTCCTTATATTTTTAGGCTTTTGGACACAATTGTAAAAGGGTGTAACTATCCTAGCATTTCTAGTTATCCATTCACGGTGGAATTGCATAATCCAGTTGTTTTGTTTTCTTTTAGTTATGTGTTCCCTTTAATTTGCTCAGTTTACATTTTCCATGACAAAGTCTAATTGTGTTTACCTTTTTTGGAAATGTAACAGTTCTAGTGAAAATACCTTTCTGTTGGTGTTAGGGCTCTTATTTTGTATTGTGATTTCATCATCAGTTGATTATAAAGGCCCCATAAAACCATATTAAACATGACAGCAGATTTATAGTTAGCCCCTATTAATTTATGGGTAGGTTGGCTGCATTCTGAATCTGTTTTGTACTTTATTTAAATCAGACACTGATAACGTGATCAATTAAAGAAAAAGACATAAGGAAAAGTCTAATTATTTTAGTTGAGATTTCATAATTTAAATAAAATAGACTGTGGACAGGATTATAAACAAAGTTACATGTCACAGAGACAGATTTCATTTGGTTCTCAGGAACAGGATGTTTCCAAAGCCTTGAAAGTCTTTTATGAACCTCCACTGTCATTGTTTTGTTCTCAATGTGGAAAGACCCTTGACTTTAAAGTGGCAGCACAGGCCTGGGAAATAGATATTTCCCATTAGATTACAATAGACTTCTAAACAAAGGTTCAGGACATATTTGTTTATCTGATCCTGTCAATCATAACTCAAGATTATATAAACATCTGTTAGGTCTCAGGCTTTAGCACTATGTCTTGGAAACAAATAATATCTTTTTTTGTATTCAAGGATTATATAAACAAGTGATCTTGTACAAAAGGTGCTTTTAACCTCTTAAATCCCTTAAGCATAGTCTTTTATAGTCACAGCCTTTATCGATCACTTTTAATCTATCTATCTATCTATCTATCTAGCTATCAATTCTGAGAAAAATATTTTTCATATATAATTTTTTCAATATTTTTTTCATGGTAAAAATTACCTGCTAGAAAACAGACTTCTCATTTTGTTTGAACTATTTATCTATACAAATGAAGTATACATGTATTTCCAGTTTACAGCTGATAGACTGGATATGTTTGTTTTAATCTGTACACTTTTTTTGCAGACTAACTGGTTTTTAACTTACTGCCCTAACTTACTTAGGACTCAGTGACACTGTCACAAGTCAGAAAAACGGAATCAACAGCAGACAGAATTAACCTGAGCTGCAAAAAAAAGTAAACAACAAGCTGGAGTACAAATGATTACACATTTATGGTGCACTGGAACAAAACTGACAGAGAGAGAATAGCTAGGTTGAACTACTTGAAACTAATCCTCTTCAAATGGAGCACCATCCCTCTTGACAAACTTGTAGCATAGATCAAACAGAGTGGAGACAGAAAAGGACTGCACAGTAAACAGGGAAACACTTGCGCATGAAACTAGGAAAAAACTAGAGGGGAAAGACTTCCATGTCAGAGTCCACCAGGGATGCTTATGTCACAGCATGAAGTGTGAATCAGGTGTGAACAAAGAAATGAGCTGAGGCTGACTAACTGTCATTGATATGCGTCATCAAAAGGACTTGGTATTAGTGGTGTATTGAGCATGCAGCGTTTCATGTAGTGTATATAATGTCTGGTGGTTGGAATATAAAAAGTTTATATTTTCTTACACTGTCAAGAGCTGTTTTTTAACCTGTAACCTTTTTTGAGTTGCTCAAAAAATGCATTATAAATCGGTGTCATTATAACCATATAGTGTCTGATGGGTCATCTGTATTTCATCTCTATTTCAGCTTGATTTTTGACTAGTCGCATAGTTTAAATAAAAAAACAAACAAACTTGTTTCTGTTTGTGTACTCGTTTGGGCCATTCCACAAATAGTTTAATCCAAACAATGCAGTCAGCCTATTTTCTGCTGTGCTTCTTAAAGACTGTTGTACTTTATTGCATACTGAACAATAACAGCAAAACATATTTCAGTGTTATAATCACATTTTTATTTATTGGCAGCATGCTTGACCCTTTGTCTTTAATTCAACAGCTTTCCAGATCTAAAAGCCCAATATAAACTCTAACTGCAATTTAACTAGATCATACAAGCTCTTTAAAACAGAAACAAAAAATTATATCTTTGTTTTGTCACTTGCCAGGAGATGAAACCCCCAGAGAAACCAGCTCCTTAATCAGTACAGACTACGATGAGAGCCTCTATGGAAAGAATATGGCCCTGTATGAGGTAACAGTTTAAAACCCTATTTTGAATGAGATATGTTAAAAGTGGAGCTTATAACTGTATTCTGAAATGCTTTGATTCTAAAACTGTACACGTTTATAGAAATATTAATGAATTCTCATGTTTACTTCATCTTTCTTTTAAAAGAATCTTTCAAAAAAGTTGTATACAATGCCTGTTCAAATCGTAGTTGAGGCCAGGGGGTGACTTCCGGCTGATATGAACCACAGAGGAAAAGGATAAATTAATAGGCGTGTCAGAGATTCTAGGGAAATTATAGAGAAATTGCAAACTCGGCTAATCTTCCATTGACGAAAAAGTAACGTCAACTTCAATCGTGTGAGCAACATCAGCCAATCAAGAATGGCAATAACAACAGTGGCGGGCATAGAGGTTTACAACAGTCATAGTTTGTTGCACAGTTTCGTCAATTCAAGATTAGACTTTAATCTGCTCATTAAAAACAGCTTTACTGGGTATGCACAGCAGTGATATTAATCATTAAAAGGTAATTGTAACTTAATTGTTAGATGTATTACTGAAACTTAAGTTTCAACAATTATTTATTTTACCATTATAAATTAAAACATGGTACATCATCATCAGGCATGCACAGCAGTCATAAATTATTACATTTAAAGTATAATTTACTTGTCGAAACCTGTCATTGAAAGAACACTTTTATTTTCACTAAACAATAATACAATATTAATTTTACAATACAAATATACAGTAAAGTATTTCCTTTAATTCATTAAAATACATTCAGCATCATGAATGATAATAGTCATCATAACAGTCAATAGCCATTTTAAAAACAATTTAAGTCCAATTTTAATTGGTGAAAAAGAAACGTTAGAGTTATCTAGTAATCTTAAACATTTGATGGTGGTAATGCCGTAAATAAGTCCTAGATGTCGCGACATTCAGATTGCAGGCTTGCCTGTAAGCGGCTTTTGAGATCGGTCGGCGCATGACATCAAAATAGCGCGACAGCTATTAGAAAACACCTGGAGTCGCTCTCGGGGTAACTTGACAGAGCGGTTTGTGGTTCAAGTCGAATACACTTATCGTCAGATACTTCCTATAGGAAGCACAATATGTACACACGTAAAGTGACACAAAGATATGTGTATTTCTACACAGTAAACACGAAGCCAATAAATACACAATACAATTGCGATAACATATGGCATACTTTTCAAGTGAACTGTGGGAGGTTTTCCATAGGAATGTATGTTTATAAATTGTTAAGCATGTATTTTGACCCAGTCTGTAATCAGAATCGACGTACGGTCACGATGTTGGCAAATAACAACAAAATATTTGAATGGCAAAGATGTAGCTTGTGCTTGGCTAACGCTATTAACATGACACCTATTGTCAAGAGCGATTGTGTTTATTTTATTTTGTATTGTTCTTTTGGCAGAAACGTCGTATCCAACAGCAAAATTTGCTCATATAAATGATTGATTTACCTGCATTCGTTTCGCAAGAGATTCCTTTATAGGCCTATATAGTTATTTATTCCTTTATGTCTTTACTCACAGGAAGAGATGGACAGCACTCCAATGGTGTCGTCTCTCCTCAACAAGCTGGCTAACTATACCAACATAACGCAGGGTGCGATCGAGCATGAGGCAGCCGATAGTGATGACGGTATCAAGAGAGTCACTGTAAATGTAAGCCTGCAACTGCCCTCGATTGCCACCGAGACGATTACTTAATGAGTTTACACCTGTAGACATTTTACCGCCTTGTCAGTTTGTCATGGCAGCTACAATGTTTGTATCGTTCTTCTCGAAGGGCCCCCAGATGGGCACATTTATAGGTGTGTACCTGCCCTGCATGCAAAACATTCTGGGTGTAATTCTCTTTCTGCGCCTTACGTGGATAGTGGGTACAGCAGGCGTCTTGCAGTCTCTTGCTATCGTCGTGATGTGCTGTTCTTGCGTAAGTCGTTCACATTGTCAGTTTAAACCTCTTTTTTGAGACCTCTTTTTGAGACCTCTTTAACAGCCATTTAACAACATTTATTTTTCCTGTCTTATCTATATAGACAATGCTGACTGCGATTTCAATGAGTGCCATTGCAACTAATGGTGTGGTGCCTGGTACAGTATGATTTCAATCTACTATGTCACACCTTTACACATAATTTCTTTGACTATGTTTAAATTCAGCATGATTCTCTCCTTTAAACTTTAGCTGGTGGCTCATACTACATGATCTCCCGGGCGTTAGGCCCAGAGTTTGGAGGAGCAGTTGGTTTGTGTTTCTACCTGGGCACCACCTTTGGAGGATCTATGTACATACTGGGAACCATGGAAATTTTACTGGTGAGTCAGTGCTAATAGTCAACCACCGCTAACATCTATCTGTGTAAGCAAATATTCATTTGACACTACACTAAGAGCCTGTGTCAGCACTGAGTTAACTCAAGTCAGCAGATTATGTCCCAAGATTAGATACAGACAACTTATTCTTTCATTTCTAACTTAATTGCCCTAGACATGACCTTAAAATCAGGTTGGTAGATATGTCCTCTATAAACCCTTATATACTGTCCATAAACAATTTGAATAACTTTTTATAACTTCTTACAGACGTACATTATGCCCACTTCTTGTGTGTTTGAAGAAATGGCAAATAACCAGCGTGTTTATGGGACCTGCTGTTTAGCCATCATGACACTGGTGGTGTTTTTCGGAGTGAGATATGTCAACAAGCTGTCATTGGTCTTCCTGTCCTGTGTGGTGCTGTCAATTATGGCTGTCTATGCGGGGGTCATCCAAACCACCATCAAAACTCCCAATTTTGAGTAAGTACTTCTGTGATGATAAAGTTCCTGTTCATGGCACTAGCACTGCCGAGGTCATTGGTTCAGTTCCTAGAGATCTCACACACTGATAAAATGTATAGCTTGAATGTAATGTTTAAATAAAAACATCTGTCAAATGTGTAAATGTGAAGTTTATACAGATGTTTAAATTCCGCACTGGTGAAATCTCTTAGCATTTGTTGTACAAAGTTGGACTTAAAAATATCTACGCTTTGAAGACATGACATGTCAGACTTATGTTTCTTATATAAACAAATTATATGTTTGTAAGATATTACATTTATAGTCTCTTTTGCATGTCAACAGAGTGTGTCTACTAGGCAATCGTGTCCTGAAAAATGACACCTTTGACATATGCGAAAAGACAGAGGTCATCGACAGTGTTACCAACACCACCAAACTGTGGGAGGTTTTTTGTGGTGGGCGCTCACTGAATGCAACATGTGATGAGTACTTCATGAAAAACAATCTGACAAAGATTAAGGCTGTCCCTGGCTTGCTCAGTGGTGTCATATCAGGTGAATAAGATAATGAAGCTCAAATCACGTTATGAAATCTGGTGGTGTTCAACATTAACATAATTTAACAAAAAGTTGCTTGTCTTTTAATATTTTACATTGCATAATTGCACTACTTTTGTTATCTGCTTAGCGTGTCATAGGCACAACAACCTGAATACATGTAGAGATTCATGACAACTATCACACACACATAACGGCAAATAACACTGCTAACACTTTTTTTTAGCTGATACATACTCATAAGGCTTAATTTGGGTAACCAGTGGCATTCAAGTGTTCTGTATTAAGTATTATCTTTCTCAAAGATAACATGTGGGGACACTACGGCCGAAAGAGGATGATTGTGGAGAAGGTGAACCAAAGTTCTGCTGAAGTAGCACATGACACTCCAGGACCTTATGTCCTTTATGACATCACCACCTTTTTCACCATTCTGGTTGGAATCTACTTCCCCTCAGTTACAGGTAATGACGATCATTTTCAGTTTTGGCTAAACTCTGTTATTATTTATGTTTTCCAAGCCTGCATGCTGTTATTTATGCTGTTTTTCTGTGGAGCATTAAAGGACTATTTTACAAATCTGCACACAATACACTTGTCAGTAGTCATTGTATAGAAAACATTCTATAAAATTCTCTTTTGTAACCTTATATGGGTTTAGAACAACATTAAGTTAACAGCTGTTCTATAACAATGAAAATAAGGATAAATAGATTATGACAGAACTTCTGTTTTGGGTTGCCTGTTCCTTTGGCTATATTGTGGAGAAGCTTACCTCAAAACATACCATTCTAAAGACAGCTCAAGAGAAGGACAAACTCGTTGAAACTCGCTTTGTTCTTGCCTGATTTTCACAGGAATCATGGCAGGGTCAAACAGGTCTGGAGATCTTAGAGACCCTCAGAGGTCCATTCCCACGGGTACAATTATGGCTATTTTAACCACCTCCTTCATCTGTATCTTTTTGCTGTATTAAATGAAGCCTCAAGGGAAAGAATTTAAACACAACCTACCTGTCATTATTTTTCACCTGTGTATCAACAAGTCCGATAGCCCTTAATTATGATAAACAGATATATCCTGTGTGGTGTTATTTGGAGCATGTATTGAAGGAGTGGTGTTACGAGACAAGTAAGTTCTGTGTTGTAACACTTATTACAGTGGTTTACAGTAAACCCTTGCTAAAGAACTAAGACCTAGAGGCATATTTTTCTGTGTTCTACATGTTTTTGCATGCTTGCTGTTGCAATAGGTTTGGAGAGTCTGTTAAGAATCTAGTGGTTGGAACACTAGCATGGCCGTCATCTTGGGTGATTGTCATTGGCTCATTTTTCTCCTGCTGTGGGGCGGGGCTACAGAGCCTTACTGGCGCCCCCAGAATCCTTCAGGCTGTAGCACGAGATGGCATCATACCTTTCCTACAGGTAACAACATGTTGCAGTCTTTCATTTGCAAAATGTTATCACAGTGAATCATACCTTTAACATATCTTTAAGGATGGGCTGGTGTTTGATGTTCTCACTCAGAGAAAATGTACACAAAGATTAACACAGTATAGTTAAGTCTTGACTATGAAACTGTTAATTTGTGGTTTACACTGCTCCTGTATTAAAGCTGTATTCATCTTTTTGTATGTGACCACACTTGAGTAGAAGGGGTCTACTAAGATTAATATGGTTTATGTCTCTCTGGTAGGTGTTTGGTCATAGTAAATCCAACGGTGAGCCAACCTGGGCCTTACTGCTCACTGCAGCCATCTGTGAGATTGGGATCCTCATTGGTTCCCTGGATGCTGTTGCTCCCATCCTTTCAATGTGAGTGTGTTTTCCATTAGGATTTCAAGAAAAAAATGTTTCTTTGATGCATCATAATTTTTTTTTCAAACGATTCTGAATCTATTCTTAAAATAAGATTCACAGGTATTCTAGAAAATTCTCTTTGTTTGGACAAAGATAGACAAATTACAACCTGCATCTTCAATTTGAAAGCGACTGACAAAAAGGAGTCAAAATCTCAACACAGCTGTGATTTGTACTGAAAGCAAAATAAATTCTTTTTTAAATTCTAAATTTTTAAGGATAGATCAGACTTGTTAGAGAGAATCACAATGCATCAGGGTATCAGCTTTTTCTAGCACCTTTATTTTCCATGTATTTACATTGTGATATTATAAAGGAGATACTCTGAAGGAGTCCTTGTTCATCACACATGCAGATTTAAAACTCACGATGTCATATTCCATTTTTTCACATTTCATCCACAGGTTTTTCTTAATGTGTTACCTCTTTGTAAACCTGGCTTGTGCTGTCCAAACACTTCTACGTACGCCAAATTGGAGACCAAGGTTCAAGTTCTACCATTGGTAAGTCACACTGTGTGATTACCAGAGCTATGAATGTAACAGAAAAGACCGTAAAGAATTTTGCTGGTGCACATTCTTTGTTGTCTCGCATACAAATTCATGCTATAACATTTGTTTCTCATTAACCAAACAAGTGTATTTCCAGCTTAATAGTTTTAACTGCATATAAATTAAGGTAGAATGAACCAGCCCAAAGTTAATGATTGCTTTCTCAAACTTCCATTTAAACCACAAGTGGGTTTGTTTATATATCTGCAGGTCCCTCTCCTTCCTTGGTATGAGTCTTAGTTTGTCCCTAATGTTTGTGTCATCCTGGTACTATGCTTTGGTTGTCATGGTGATTTCTGGATGCATCTACAAGTACATAGAATACAGAGGGTAAGCAAGAATCTGTATGATTCACTAGTAAAACTTTACAGTAATGTTTAATGTGTAACATTAAAGCAATATTTAATATGAACTAACTTTTTTTTTAAACTGAATATTATTCTTGGGTAATGTTAATGTATATATTATATGTATTAATACATATACCTTCCTAACATTAACATTAGGTCATGTATAATGAGAGATCAGTGTACAATAATATATTTATAAATTAACCTAAATAAGATTTAACACACACATTTTGTAAAAATATTGCTTGTTGTTTGCTCATGATACCTTATGCATGTTTACATACACAATCCTGATGAAAATGGTTACTGATTGACTCATGTTTAAATACGACTTACTGGTAATGTTGTAGTTTAGCATAGCTGGGCTACTAAAGGTTTTTTTTTTTAACTTCGTTTTTTACTTCAATATGTATGACCTGAGAGGACACTTCTCTCCACGTTTTATTTCCGTGTCACCCCACAGGGCAGAGAAGGAATGGGGAGATGGGATTCGAGGATTGTCACTTAATGCAGCTCGCTACGCTCTCATAAAACTTGAGGGGGCACAACCCCACACCAAGAACTGGAGGTGAGTATTCCAGTGAATAGTGACACCACTTCAACTCTGTATACACTTCCCCATGCTTTATAGAATCCAAGGCAAATATTTAAAATCAGATTCCTCTTCCAGACCCCAGCTGCTGGTGTTGCTGAAACTAGACTCTGAGCTAGCAGTTAAACATCCTCGTCTGCTCTCCTTTACCTCACAGCTGAAGGCTGGAAGAGGTCTGACCATCGTCTGCTCAGTACTGGAGGGGACATTCATGGCTCGTGAGGCAGATGCTAAGCGCTCTGAACAGGTGAAGACATAACATTGAAAATGAGCGTTTAGATACAGTGTATTCAATGCTATTTTACTTATCTATTTGTTGTTTTACAGAATATCAAAGCAGCTATGGCAAAGGAGAAGACGAAGGGCTTCTGTCATGTGGTAGTGTCCTCTAACCAGCGCGATGGTTTTTCTCACCTGATTCAGACTGCAGGTCTGGGTGGCATGAAGCACAATGCAGTGCTAGTGGCCTGGCCCTCTAACTGGAAACAGTCTGAGAGCTCCCTCTCCTGGAAGAACTTCATCGGTGAGTGCATATCATTCTGTGGTACAATGCTAGCAGAAAGTCAGATAATCCGCTTGGGGAGTTACAAGGTGCTGAGGTCAAGGATTACTAATCAAGATTATAAGGCTGAGCCTTATTATGATTAACTGTTGTTCAGTCCAAGTACCAAAAATCTGATAAAAGGAGAAATTAAGAGGCCCATTAAATGAAAATTTAGTATTTGTGGCCTGTAGTCCATGTGTGTTAGTTTTGAGGTCATATATATATATAATCATTTTAAATTCACAGTTTGTCTGGGAAGAAAGACCAAAATATCAAAAAATCATGAGTAATTTAAAAAAGGCCTTTATATCCTGCCCTGACCTGTTTCAATTAGCAATGTCAATGAAGGAAAGAAATTTCCTTAGTAAAAAAAATCCTCTCGCAGAAGAGGTATTTAAAAAAGTAAAAACAAAAATCTATTTCACCAAATGTCGTAGTTAAGATGCAACTCAAATGTTATGTCCCCAAAGAAACTGTCAGAGAGACAACAGCTGCCCACCAGGCCCTGCTGGTGGCAAAAAACATTGACCAGTTTCCTACAAACCAAGAACGGCTAGGAGGCACCATTGATGTTTGGTGGATTGTCCATGATGGTGGTCTACTTATGCTTCTTCCTTTTCTGCTCCGTCAGCACAAGGTAGAACACAACAGAATTTGTTATAGCAAAGCTGTTCAGATATTTTAACATAGTTTACCAAAGACTCTTCCCTGCATTAAAATCCCTTGGTTCCTGTAGGTTTGGAGAAAGTGTAAAATGAGAATCTTCACAGTGGCCCAGATGGATGACAACAGCATCCAGATGAAGAAAGACCTGCAGATGTTCTTATATCACCTGCGCCTCGATGCTAAAGTGGAAGTTGTTGAAATGGTAAGGTCTGAAATCATGATTGCACAACTATTACTTGTTGCAAACGTTTTAAAGCATACAGTAGAACACTGTGAAATGTCTGAACTGCACTTTCAAGTGCAACCTCATTGGTCACTCTGTCATTGACTGTAGCATGCAGGTGATATCTCAGCCTTCACCTATGAGAAGACCCTCGTGATGGAGCAGCGTTCACAGATGCTAAAGCAGATGCAGCTGTCTAAAACGGAGCGAGAGAGAGAGGTAATACTTCTCCACTAGTCTTAATTTATGTGCGTTTACTTGAGTTAGAGTATGTTAGGGCTCTGTGTTCCACAAGGCCTCTTCCCCTGCTTAAAAATTTTGGATTGTTTGCTCTGTGGTGACCGTCAGATTCAAAGCATCACAGACGAATCTCGGAATTCCATCAGGAGAAAGCCCTGTGCAGAGAAACAGAAATCTCCCAACATGTTACAAGTACCAACCGTAGTTCTGGAAGATGAGGTAGCTCAGGTGTTTACCTCTCATTGATCCCATATTTCACTCCATTTTTACATTCTCTACATCTCTACTTAACTATTCAATCCAGATTCCCTCTTCACATTGTGAGGCATAACAGAGCCACAGCTTTTCTATCAAAGGCTACTTTGTATTAACTGCATTCTGCTGTTGTCTATATAATATCTTTGCATTGCTTTTTTTCCATTATATTGGGGATTGACCTTATTGAATTAGATGTTTATGTCGAAAAAAATGACTGTGGCCCTGAAAATGTCAGATCTTCATTTGTCAACAGCATGCCTGCATGTGTTATCATAGAGCATGAATGTCTTAAACTGTGAATATCTTGAGTTTTGAGCTTAAATGTGTGCAACTCAACTAATTACCCTGTTTTCCTTGCTCTTTTGTTTGATATATTTATTCATGTTTTAGGATTTGTTGGCATTTTGCTCTCAGTAGTTAGTCTGGTTACTAATGCATGTTTTATAGTAGTGTTTGTATGTTATAGTGTGTTTGTGGGTATCATCATGATGCCCACAACATTGATTTCCCCGCTGAAAAGATCATAGCCTGTCACCAGCATATGCTGCATTTTTGATACTGGTGTTCTGGTGTCTCCTTTAGGTTTTCTATGAAGATAATCCAAGGGGATTTCTTTGGTTAACCAGGTTCACCAGAAAGACAATGCTGGTCAACCAGCTTTACCAGCTTTGGGTTTTACTGATGAACAGCATGGCTGTGTTGGTATTTCCACACCAAACCACCACTCACCAGTCTGGACCAAAATAAATTTTTTTGCTGGTCTAAGCTGGTCTTTTCAACAGGGTCTTTCACTAAATGCTTGTCTCCCTAGGGCCAACCTGCTGTGCTACGGCATCTTAAGGGAACTTTAAAGCAGCTTTACATTTATAAACAGTATGTTTCTTACCTCTTCAGGCTCAGCTGATTCATGACAGAAACACAAAGTCCCACGTGACTCTGAGTGAAAAAGCTACACCCACCTCCGACCGGGTCCATATGACCTGGACCAAAGAGAAGCTGATTAGTGAGAGGAACCGTCATCGGGAGCCCCACATGACTGTAAAAGACATCTTCAACATGAGACCGTGAGTTCATTTACCAACAAAGACCATCTACCATCTAGTTTACATAAATAGATTAGGCTAATCATATTGAATTTGTGACAGTTTAATCATTTTTTTGTGCATGTTTTGTTTTGTTCTTCCAGAGAGTGGGAGAATCTGTAAGTTCCTTTTAGTTTTGTTCCAGCAGTTTTTTTTGACAAAGGGCCTGTTTTCTGTTTGTTTTCTGAGCTGCATAACACCTGGTGTGCTAGTAAACAGTAATAAACAGAATGTGTTGCATGTGTGTCACGCTAAATGTTGCATGACTTGAAGTGTTCCTCTGTGTGTGGACTTATGTGGCTTAAGTTAGTGAGAAAGACGGTCACGGTATATGTGAGCACAAAGCATTTTACTCATTGTGACAATGTTCCGTTTGCATGTGTAGCAATACTAACCTAGAGATAACATAATGCACAGTTAGCATGACTTGGCATGATACAGCATTCATCTTCAGTTCTCAATAACAGAAGCTTTAGGAACTGGTTTGGTAGGAACAATGTTTGTCATTGTTTTATCACAATTATATTGCTTATTGTTTTGTACATTTAATTAACCGCATAGCTTTAAACGACAAAGATGGTGTTGGGCTATGCATTTATTTCCCAAAAAAAAAGAGCAAAAAAAACAACTTTTGCTGAAGAGCATGACAGCAGTTCTGTACATCACTGACTATAAAATAAAAATAGTAAAATATATAGTTATATATTTCTTACTAATATAACTATATTTTAGCATTTAGCATCATATATACATATATATGTGTAGTAGCATTTGTATAATGCTTTTCAGACTCATAAATCTGTACATAAACGCAGTGAGTAATGATGCTGATTGTAGGGCTCTGAACTGAATTCTTCATAGGAATCAAACTAATGTGAGAAGAATGCACACTGCAGTGAAGCTCAATGAGGTTGTAGTCAACAAATCACAGGGAGCGCAACTGGTGCTGTTGAACATGCCGGGACCACCCAAAAACAAGGGTGGAGATGAGAACTGTATCCTTTCATCTGACATGCCCTACATTAGCCAACACATTAGCCTTTCAACCAACACAATACATGAAAGGGCCAGTTATATTGCTTAATGCATCATGGAAAGCATTTTGATAACATGTTTTCCAACTCTTTTATTTATTTGTGGTGAAAAATCTGTCATTTACTCACCCTTATGTCATTTCAAACCTGTATGATTATGATGTAAGACTTTTGCATATCATGCATAGCTATCACCCAGGAAAAGTGTAAAATACTTTTTGCTTTTTTTCTCATTTTGGAATTTGACAGCACCAGTCCTCATTCACTTCTATTTTCTTCTCAGTACATTTTGTCCATAATTTCCCTTTTGTATCTTAAGCAAAACAAAAAGAAGTAAAAAAAAAAACTAACAAAAAAGTTTTAAGAATGTTTTTAGGGTGAGTAAATGATTAAACAAATCCTCATTTTTTGATTAACTGTTCCTTTAAATTTCTTGCTATACGATTCTCTGCACTTTATTACTGTTTTGCCTC
This sequence comes from Chromobotia macracanthus, assembly GCA_036877525.1. NCBI lineage: Eukaryota > Metazoa > Chordata > Actinopteri > Cypriniformes > Botiidae > Chromobotia > Chromobotia macracanthus. The sequence continues at coordinate 4,522,007 of JAZGTH010000013.1, forward strand.
CTTGACTGTGATGTCAGACATGGAGTTCCTGGAAGTTCTGACAGAAGGGTTGGACCGGGTGCTGCTGGTCCGAGGTGGGGGCAGGGAGGTCATCACTATTTACTCTTAGCACCCAAGCTAGGACAGAACAGACACTGAGGAGAATATTTCTTCGATAAGGGGCTGTTCAGTACTTCAGTTGGCCCAAGGCCAGAGCTGGGCAGATACTGCACAGATGGACTCAGGGTAAGATGTGCCACGCAAGCTGCAGGACAGCGCTGCTCATTCACAGAGGATGAAGAAGATTCTTCTCTGGGCTGTGAATGTGGTCTATACTATCATTTAAATTTTAATCTCAAAATTTTGATCTCAAAAGACTTAAGGAGAGTGGCATTTGTTGCCTTATTGCCAAGTCAAAACTCATTTAAATGGCAGGGACAACCGTGTTTATTCTTTACAGTGTTTGTAATTTATATGTATTAAATATGTAGTTTTTAATCATGTCACGTTTCTGCTGAGTTTTATGTTGTGTAACTTCAATTTTTAAGATTTTAGTTTTTTGCTTGTTTATTTGATATCAGTGTTGATTTTACATTTCAGTATGAGTAGATTTAGAGATATAATCATAACATCAGCCAAACCAAATTGTTGCAGTCTATACTATGAGCTTAATTTCTTTCAGATACATCATAATTTAAGTTTTTTTTATTAAAATTAATATGAAACTTGTGCATAGGAAGGAGTTTTCTCATAGGAATATATTAATTTATAGTTTTAGTGTATAGTGTTTAGGTCTGAGAGAGGTTCACACAGTGCAGGTATTTAACAGTACGTATGTCAAATAAATGCAAATCATAAATAGATTATGGCTCTGAATGTTCATGTTTTGTTAAGCCAATATTAATGTCTAAAAAAACTTTCATGTTCATATTTTAAGTCTGTAATTTTTTTTTATAACTTTTTGCGTTACATGGAATTTCGTGGCTACTGACCAAACATAATTAAAATACGTAATACATAGATCTTGAATTTACTGTGGATGACTTACTGTTGACACTGAAAAATTTGGAATTACATGTAAAATATACAGTACCTGTAAAATATTCAATTGGCTATGGAACAGCATGATACTTTTTTGGACCTAATCCCCTGCCCATGTTGTAACACTCCTACTATATTCTTAACATGCTTTCTGTGACACGGGGCTTATTTTCAGTGTATTCCTCTGGCAAGTTTTCTTATCATGTGGTTTCGAATAACCAATCTAACAGCTCCAGTTGTACTGCTTGTCCCAGTGCACACCAGTACAAAAAACATTGTTTGATGCTACTGTAGTGAGACTGAGCACTCCTGAGCTGTCCTTATCTTACCTGACCTCATATAGGGTAAAACTATCTTATTGGCATATCTTGATATCATATCTTATATACCATGAGCTGCTTCATTTTGACCAACAGTACTTTTTTATATAACTACAAAAATGGAACTAATAAACCATTTTAAAAAAAATAGTTATATATTTTTTATTTCAGAATAAAAGGTTGTGATAAGTATGAGTGTGCAAATAAGTCATTAATTATAAACTGATATATGTTTGGCCTATTAATAGCCAAAGGACAAATATGTGAAGAAAAAACATTCATCACAAATTCCAGTTCTTTTTTCTAGTCCATCTTTTTCCATAGAGCAGAGATGTGCTATCAACATAATGGGTTCTTCTGTTCAAAAACACTGGAGGATAAGAGTGTTTTGTGATGGTGATTTGTGCCAAGGCCTCAATAGCTTTTAGCCACAGAAACTTAACATGATGTACTGATCATGCCACAGCATTTGCAATTTGACCTACAATATACAGGACAGGGTCTTAATAATAACTAAAGTCTATATCAAGGACAAAATATTAAATGCATATATTTATTATACATTTAAAAGAAAGAAGAAAAAATGATCTTATCCTGCAAATAGCCACATTACCTCTGTGTTTCCCCTTTTCTTTTGATCTTCTGGAGAAGGAGCAAAAGTATTGTGTCCATGTCAGCTGAATGTCTCGCTCGGAGATCCTAAATCTTTAACCAGGGTCAACCCACTAGCTGTGGCATAAATGAGTTCCCATGTCACAACAATCCATCTCTTTAAGGCTCGAGAGAAAAAGTTTGTGCAATACACTTATAATAAAGGTTTTGAATGTAGAACCAAAAAAGATTTACTGCCTGATGCCATATAGGAGAACCTTTTAAGTCCCACAGAGAAGTTCTTCAGAAAACCATTTTGTGATGATGAACCTATAGCTGTCACATCAAATATTATTTCAGTTTTTGAAGACTCATATTCAGCAATAAATGAATCTAACTACAGGGTCTTTACTGAAGGGGTGGAAGATATGACCCATGACAACCTAGTGGTGAAGAAAATTAATTAGAAATACGTTCAAACTGCTCAAGCTACCAATATTAAGATACCTCCTCATGGGAAGAGTTTATTCAAAAAATTAACTGTATAATCTTTAATAACTGTCATGTTGACTCATGTACCTCTCTCATCAATAGCTCTAATAAAATCATTATGCATTCAGCAAGAGGTTAACCTACAGAACCTAAGAAGACATAAGTCATTTCCATTCTAGACTGCGAAGGAAGACTACACCTCCAGATGTTGTACTTTCAGACAAAGCCTCCTCTGTGATTATAGGTTACATTCTGGGCTTGATTGCTGTAATAGGTCAGTGCTTAAACTAATTGACATCCTCACTGCTTGTGTTTCCCTGCACAACCGTCATGCAGTTCCCTGCATCCCACAAACTCAAATTCCTCTTAAGTCACACTGTGTCAGTGCTTCCAGCCCTCTGAATGCAGACTCTGTTCCCTCCTCTGTATGTATGATATTAGTTTGGTTACTATAGCAGTAAACAGTCAGAATGTAAACATGTCATGTCTCAGTATTCAAATGTGATTTACAAGGCGTGTGCCAATTTGCTGCTGTTCTAGCAGGTGGACCACTATAGCCATGCTGTTCACCAGCTAAACTTGTGCTGGTGAAGCTTATTGACCTAGTTAAGAGGCCTCATAGGGACATTTATATTTTATGTATTTAATAGACACTTTTTTCAAAGCAGCTTACAGTGCATTCAAGATACAGTATATTGTTTTACAGTTGTGTGTAGCTTGGGTATTGAACTGTGACCTTTGTTTTGTGCTCTACCTGTTGAGCTGCAGGATGACCTTGGGAAAATGAGAATCCCATGGTGCAAGTATATAGTATAAATATGGTTAGGGCATATTCAGCGTGTGCTTTCACCAGCCACTCTCTTTTGTGCACAGATGATTGTGATACATTAAACCTGGAGTGCTTCTGTATAAAGGTTTCCTTGACATTCTGGTTGTAACAATGTGTGGTTCGATTGGAGATACTTCCTATTAGAATCCATTAGAATTAGCTTCTGACTGGCTTTTTGTCTAAAATTGAACCTAGACACCTAAAACTAGATAAACTAGGTTAACACTAACCTTTAAGATAATGTTATTTAATGGATGTTCTGTTTGTGAATCAGGTTTTTTTTTATACTTGGAATATATACTAAAAACCATGCATTGTGGAACCATATCATATTGTCAACTTCATAAGGAAAACAGCTTCATAAAAGACAGAATTAGGTCCTATGTAAAATGGCAAACATTTAGGGTCTGTGTTGGAATTAGGGGTAGTCTGTAGAAATAATATTTTGAATAATTTCTTCCATTAAAGTTGTATGATATTACAAACAAACAGCAAGTTAGTAAGGTCAGTCAGTAGAAACTCAAGTTATGAGAATAGGAAAGGCTGCTGTTTCTCATGTTTAGATCAGAGATGATGACACTGGCTTTGAAGATGTAAAAATTGATCAGAGATGTTGTTTCAACAACATCAAACAGGTTTTAGCAACTTTTGATACATGCTGAGACATCAGAACATGGGAATACATCTAATAGTATTTGTTTATATACATTTCAATGAAATCGAGTTTACTGTAACAATTTCAGATATTGACTGCTCTTTGAAAATGGACAGTTCATTATTTTATCTGTCTCAATTTCTGATTCAGTCTGTGTATAGTATAATTTGGCATACTGCACAGTACCTGTAAACTACTTGTTCAGCTTGAGTAGAAGCTGTTGGCAGATGCTCCAGTGGTTTAAACTGAGTTACCCCATCTAAACTTGGCTTCTGTATACTTAACCCCAGTGCTGAGGTCAGCTGACATCTGACCTTGTCATCAACACATGAAGTTCTTGACATAGTGCTAGAATGATTAGAATTATTAGATTGCCTAAACTGCTTTACAGAACCAGTATAGCCTGAAACATCAGGCCTATTCAACAAGCCCACAGATATTTTTGTGCCAAATTTCTTTTGAATGGAACTTCCAAATCAACTTAAAAACAAAAAGTGATTGTTGGTAAAAAAAAGTGCTTGTTTGAAACTCCTTTTAAAGTTTGGGCAGTTCAAATTTGTTCAAATTTGTAAGGTTTAAATTTGATCAGTTTATTTCAATAATTATGAAAAATAATTATGAAAAATGACATGACCATTTTATAACTGATTCATATAATTTATGTTTCAATGTGAGCCACTCCATTTAGAAACTGTTAAATGTGCTTATTCTCAGATTCTCAATTAATTCTCAATTAATGACCACTAGAAACTTTGTTACATCTGGAAAAACATCCATCTATACAATATGGTTCAGGCATGTGTCTCTGCAGTAACTGTGAGGTCATTAGCTGCTAGTGCGGTGACATGTCAGGCTGGCTGCATTTTCCAGCATTTCAAAGACTTTCCTACAAAATCATTATCATTTAGTGACCAGCTAATTGCAGGTTGTTGACAAAAAACACCCATTCATTTATGACCTTAACAAAAATGTTTATCATTCAGACTTCAGTGGGCTGTAATATAATACTTTAAATGGACCAGGATAAGGACTCTTCTGATGACAGCAAGAAGAGTGCACTGGTTAAGAATAGGCAGGGACTTTACGGAGCAAGATCTTTTGTTCAGAACCAAAGAAGGTAGATGCTTTGTCTGACACGGGATCTGTGCTCTTGATTTGTTGCATTGTGTCAGGGAGAGGTATGAGTGCCTTGAGGGGACACTGAGGGGACAGTAGGGGTTTAAAAGCCCCTGGTGAATGTCTAACAAGGCTTTTGCCTTCCAGGTGGTCCTTCGTGGTTGTTATCTTGAGTATGTTGAGCAGGTCTCTCAGGGGTCTGCCCAGTATGGCATATAGATCCTTTATTTTCACAGTCTTTTGTCCTTAAGTATGAACTATCATCTTTAAAACACTGGGGAATAGTGGGGAAATAATGTTAGCTTAAAATTATGAAAAGACAGTTGTGGAATGGAAATGCTAAAACCAAATTAACTAAACAATAGCTGTTTATTCACTGTGGGTTAGTAGAAATATATTAACATCTAAAACATCATTAGAAGTGTGTAAAACTGATAATTAAGATTTATTAGCAAAACATCATATAGTTTTCATATAACAGACTGCAGCCAAAAATGATTAAGTATGATTAATACAGAAACAAGAATATTGTAACAATACAGTTTTCAGTCCCTATAGTTCATTTTTTTCTATTTATTAATTTGGGCATATAGTCCAAACTCAATTCGTGAATAAACCGTGATGGATCATTTACTTTTAGAACATAGTTTCATATTTTCATCTTATGAAATAACGGTGCCCTATGTTTGTCATGTTGTAACTCACAGCCAAGAGAGATAAAGAACAAACTTGTTGAGGGATTGAACAGTCGAGCTGTTTATGGGGTCACTGCACTAAAACGGATTTGAAAGAGTGGGTCGGATTTCAGCAATCCGTAGCGCTGTATAGTGCTGAGACTGAGGCAGGCTTTGTTCTGTGTGCTACTTCAGCCTGTCTCAAGTGAGAGTCGAGGAGAAGAGTCTGTGACAGCAGTCTGACAGTGTTAATATGCAAGTTTTGCACTAAAATAAATGCTCGGATTTCTAATGAAAATGAAACTTCGGTAAGTGGATAGAATGGCTAATTGTGTTTAAACTGTTAGGGATAAATTGCTGTATTGATAATGAACATAACTGTATTCATTTAGCCTAGTGTGGCTCGTTGCCGCGCATCTGGCCGTGAGTTCTGTCTCATCAGCGCTTCATATGATGGAAGGTAAGTGCATTATTTTATATGGGATTTAATACAGTTTTATATTTGTGAGGTGTCTTTTACTGAAATGACATTACAATTAAAGCCACCCGGGTGCAAAGATTTTATTTTGTATGAGTCCGCATTCATGTATGGAGAAAAACATTAGTTGCTGACTAACTTGTAAATCTGATACCTGTGAGCCTTTAGATGATGTAAGAAACCAGTGACTTTGCAAACGCTGTGTATGCATCTGTCCATGAGATGATGGTTGAGGTGGTCTTTTTATGTTATACTTCACGTGGTTTGAAATGGAGTAATCGATACATTTTTATTAATAATTTAGATTTAGTGTAAATTGTGTCATATAGAGTAAGAAACCTTGTTTAATAAGGCGTGTGTGTAGGAGATGGAGAGAGCTGCATCCGTTTTTAAATCTCTTGATGTAAAACCTATTGGTGAACTTTATATCAGATGTTTTATAAAAAAAATAGTTTAATTTCAGATGAATGGCTTTATTCAGTTTAGAGATATTCATGTGATTTTAAATCCTGATGTATGCCTATTTTGGGTAATTGTGCAAAAGTGTATACCGGTCAAAAGTTTAGGATCGCTTATTTATTCATTATTAATATTTTTTGTAGTAAACTTATTCAAACTATCAGATAATACAAAGGTAGTAACAGGAATTATGTTGTGACGAAATAAATTTTCCATATAAATCAAACCATGTTATATTTTTACATATTTAATGTAGCCACACATTGCCCAGAATTTGCACAAATGTTCTCTTGGCATTTTTCCGTCTAGTTTCTTGAGGCATCACCCTGCGATGATTTTTCTATCTATGCTGGCCTCTAATTGACTGCTTTTGTCATTATTCAGTCCAAGTCACATTTTTTCTAAAATTGTACTTGTTGGTGTAATTATATTAATGTCTACAAAACTAATTTCAAACATTTAAGAAAACGCATTCAGATTGAAAGACTTCATTAAGATCAAAAGAAACATTTCAGACAACTGATCCTAAACTTCTGATCGGTAGTGTAATTATATTATAAATCAAACGCATCAATTTTTTTGCCCATGCACAATACTGTGTAATAAAATTTAAATTTAAATTTTGCTTCATATTGCCTAAATTACTGTTTTAGAAGTGTGAACCAATAGGTGCATTTAATAAAACTGTGAGATGAGATGTCATCTCCTCAGTCTCTGTCATGAGTACTGCAATGGTTTTGGTGTTTTTTGTATTACAATGCGTTTGGAAGGTCTACTTTCACTGTTAATTTAATACCATCTCACCTTGGTTGAGTTATTCAAAGATACTGTGTTTGTTTGTCAATGCTAGTGCCAGTATTGTCAACCATTTAAAAGGATACTTTTTCTGTGTGTGTGTGTGGTTGCAGTCATGTTGAATCTGGGTGACTCTGAATTAGGTGATATGCACTAAACCATGAGTTGCCTGATAAGTCAAGTGGTGTCAATATATTTGACTGGGTCATGACTGAATGATGCTAATACTCCAGCAACAACACAGCTTCTTTCTTCAGAGAATCTTTGTATAAAATATAAACCTAATTTCTATGTGAAATGACAATGGAATAAGTATCTAATGTTTACAATTTACCTTGCACTTTAATTGTAGAAGTGGAATACAGACTAACAGTGATTAGCTGGACTATCAGTTAGATTTTATGTGGAAGTGCCTCACAGCTTTGCTTGCTCAGTTCAGCTATGCTTCCTTTTGCTACAGTTTCACTGATAAAACAGATCCTCTAGACATCCTCCTGCGTTCTATTCAGTGTTAGACTTACTATCCGTCTAAACACACATGCAGGTCTGTAGACCTTTAGTGAGGGATTGTATGATTTAATTCAGGACTATGTCTTGTATCTCAAGTATCTTAATTTTTGCAAATTGCAAATTTTTGTCTTTGTATTACAGTGTCTGGCTGAAATTCATTTGTTGGCATCTTATTTGTGAGCTGTTAGTATTGTTTTATTGTGCCTGGAAATGTTGGTATGGGGGTTATTACATGCATTTGAGATATATGAGTAATAGCTGTTCAGTCACAGTGGACATCTGTCAGTGGACATAAAGCCATCAGTGTTGTGGTCGCTCACTGTGACATCTGGCATGATCAGATGCAGAATGAGGGAAATTAATTTTAGTTGATTTCAGTTCTGTGAGCTTAATTGCACTTAAATAGCTTTCAGGTTTCTGATTAAGCTGTGCAAATTTACATTGAAAGGAACCCATTAAAACCAACAGCTAAGCATTAATCTAATCCACACAATAGCCCATATCTTTGAGCTCTTTCCAAAGCTAATAAAGCTGTCACATAGAAAGCATAATTTGTGGCCAAATTGATGATCATCTAGAATAAATATCTACAATGGAAATGTAACAATTATAATGCTTGTTTTGTTTTTTCTCCACAATATACCACAGATATTGGTATATTGGTATGTTGGTGGTTGTGCTGTGTTTTTTTTACATTAAGTGTTTGCTGTGTTACGTTACAGTACACTACTGTAAATAACTGAAAATGCACATTGACTAAAAGTGACATCATCGATTTGCAACAAGTTCCCGTCTGCCATTTTTCAGATATACAATACAGCCATTTAACCCTCACAGTGATCCGTTGCATGCATCAGAAGATATACAACATGGAAAAAACATCACCCCCTTCAATAAACCCATCCTGTGCAGGGTAGTCTGGGTAAGGGTCAGATTGAGGTTGAGAACGGACAGCCATTTTCCACTGTCATTTTTTCTTTGCGTGTTGCCTATTATTCAGTATTCAGTAACTAGGTTAACTAAATTGTGTACTTCACTGCAGTTTCTACAAGTCCTAGTATATTCTGTATATCTGCGTGAGGTTGCATTTGTGTTTGATTGTCTCACTAGGGAGTAGGGCCTTTATTTCTTGTCACAGAACCATACTAGTTGGAATTTGTTTTCCAGCTTTGTGTGATGTTGCCAAAGAACAGCACTGTAAACTTTGAGGGACAGTTCCCTCAGGTTAAGTGTCTTGTTTAGAAGCACAATGTCTTGCTTCTTGATGAAAAGTATTAAAGGGGTAGTAAAAATGAAACGTCATATTGTTCCAAACCTGTATCACTTTCTCTTTAGTGAAACAAAGGAGGAGAAAATCCATTAACCTGCTTATGTTTTCTTTATGTGCTGCATTGTGGGAATCAAATCCCATTTCACAGAATGTATTTCAATATAAATCATTGCGTCAGTGGGTTCCCACAGAGGCATCTTAAAATACAGGAAAGACAAGAATAATATAACATATACATTAAGATGATGAAGTAATCTGTGTTGTCAACTATTATTTTCAATGGGGAAACTATTTAACTGCATAAACATGGAAATTATTTATTTACTATTATTTTAAAAGTGATCACCCTGAAAACACGTTTTGCTCGTCTTCTTTCTATGGACATTCTTTGTCCATTCAAACCTCCTTAATCATGCGGTTCTATAATTACTTTTGGGAACCTCTTTTCTCTGTTGTCAATCAGCTGTGACCTCCAGGTGGGTGATTGAGTGATTGAGTTTGAACAGAACGTTGGAGGGGGTGCTTAGCCTAAACATTCCTGTCATTCTCTGCCCAGGAGTCAGGCCTATCACTGACCTTCAGGTACTCTGTATTACAGTGAGGCTAAACTCCCTTATCTTAGCTCTGTCATTACCTGCAGCATCACTAATACTCTAATACTCTACTAATCACTAAGAGGTAACTAACTGCGTTTTATGTTTTATGTGTTTTTAATGTTGCTTTTTTGAGCTTTGGAGCCTGACATCCCCAGTCCTTATTGACTTTCATTATATGTAAGAAAGTAGCCTGAATATTTTTTAATTCACCCTGTGTTCTATGGAAAAAAGTCATACAGGGTTGGAACCACATAGTTAGTATACTATGTCATTTTTGGGTGAGCTGTTTCTTTAATTAAAAGGTTAACCAAACGTTTGATAACAGTAGTAAGTAAAACTTCTAGGAAAATTCTGCAGTAAATACTGTAAGAGGAATAGACTGGCACCAGAAAACATACAATAAACCAAACATTTCCTGCTCTCAGCAAGCTGCAGAAAGCTGGCTTGCATATCTGCAACAAGTAAAGACGGGGTGGGGGCTGACTCTGTAAAGAAAACACACCTCACACAGAAGAAGCATTGAGTTTGAGCTCAAGCTCTGCTCTTATAGGTGTACAAGGAGGGCAGGTTTCTAAAATGTCATAATGATCTGAGTCAGAGTGAGCAACAGTAGGCCACTGTCTGCTCTGACACAGCTCCTCCCTCCCATCTCACAACTCAACCTGATTGGCTTAAAAATCTGACTGACTGTGATGTCACCCACTGCATGACCCTATGTCACGATTTCAAGCATTAAAACACAAGTATTTAAATCAAATACATATAGCTGTTCATTCCAAGGAGAGGGTGGAGTGCTTTTATTGGCTGCTTAGAAGAATTTACTGTAACTTTAGTAGGTGGGGTGTATTCATTAGTGTGACTTACTGTATTTTCATTTCAGTGAAGAATAAAATGTTAATATTTATTTATACTTTTTTTCTGTTTGTTTTTGTTTTGTAAATATATAACATATCTTTAATTTAGCCCGATTTATATGAAAATACTTTGCAAAGACAACAAGACTTTGCTATTGGTTGAATTTGCTGTTATTGGTCGGAATTTGATATTAGTTTGGTTTTCTATAGTCTATAGTATTAGCCTGTTCAAGGCCATATCAGGTCAAAAGCTCAAAGGCTGCTGTCCTTGAATACATCTGTCTTTATATATTCTGACCCTCCAGTGAAGCACATATACATTCCATAATCATAAGCCATAGCAGTCATGCACAGATAAAACTTTTACAGCTAAAACTACTGTTTTCTGTGTGGATGCTGCTAACAAATCGCAGGAAAGGTGTAAACAACTAATCAGACAACAGACCACAAAATACAGACTGACATCAAGTATGCAGCTGCCCTTGAGTCAAAGCCCATTCAGTCACCAAAGCAGAAAAAGTGAGGAGTCCAGACATTAATAAAAAGCCTCTGGAGTGTGATTTTGATTTAATGTGGCTCAGCACTGTTTTTGTTCACCCGTGAAGCCTCCTTCATTTTGCTAATTGATTACTGAAGCCCCGCGTCTGTCAGCTTCTGTTCTTTTACTTACTCTGATGATAATCCCCCAGTATCATGACTCTCACACACTCCAGTTAGTAGACAGGACAGACCTCCGCACTGCTGCCAGACCCACTTTAGGGAGCATTATTTGTGTGGGTTAGGAGCTCGAATACAGATATCTTAGGCTGTGGTACGTCTTCTATAACTTGCCACTAGGGGGAGCTGGATGATCACATGCTGCTCAGATCAAAGTTTACTAACCGGGGGTTCGTGGACCCCTAGTGGTTTGTGAAGGAACTGCAAGGGGTTCCGGAAAATGTGATTAAATAAATGATCGTTTAAAAGAAACGTATAAAATCAAAACACACATAATTCTTTCACAATAATTAATTAAGTTATTTTATTTGTTTTCAAATATCAGCAAAGATAGTAAAAATCATTATTTTTAGGGATAGGCTAGAAATTAAAATCCCAGACAGCAAGCAATCTCATGTGGCTAAACATTTAATATTCCATTAACAGAGTTTTTTCTATTTGTGATTTTTTTAGACTCAGTAGTTATGTTTTTGAAAGGTCTAAGTATTGTTTTATAATTACAAATTGCTTTACAGCACCATAATATTGCTTTGTGAGGTAGAGAGCAGACAAACTATTTTTGCAAAGGCAAACTTAAGTTCTTAATCGCAAATTGACCTTCTGATTTCCTATATCTCATATACTCCAAAACATCCTTTTTATCTACTTTTTGTATAGTGTACTGTAAAAGTTACAGTTTCAAACACTCAAAATCAAGGTACACACACATTTACTTAATTATTTCAATGTGGACACATCTATTGTTTACGCAGTTAGTTATTAATACTATAACTGAACCCTACACCACACTCTAACAGAATTTTATGGTGTTTTTACAAATGATAATGTCTTCAAAAAGTGGTTTTGCTCAGGTCTACCAGATTTTGCTCACACAGGTTTATTTGTATTAGTGAGAGCCATGTATCAGCCTTTGTACCATCTAAATGTCCCTAAGTTTTTTTTATGTTTTACTATATTTGTGAGGACATTTTTCAAAACTCACACTCAGAAGGGTGTATAATGCTTACTGGGATGATAAGAAATGTAAAGATACATCTAAGATACATTTTGTTTCGTGGATGTGGAGGCTAAAGCCTCAACATAAACTTCAATTAAATCTGACTGGTTAATTTATTCAACTCTCAACTCAACTTACTAGTGAGTTGTTTGTCTATTCCTGATGTTTAAGTAAGATTTTAAAAATCATTCTTTGTATGTGCAGTATTGTGTACTATGACTATGTATAGTGTTATTTTGTTTATCCCCATTGGCCCGTTCTGGAAAATGAAACTGCTCCTATCTCACATTCATATCTCTCTACACACAAAACCAGACTTTTGTAAATTGAAGGCCAGACAATCTGAGACAAGCATACTGAAGCATACACTCACCCTATGGATGAGAACAGGCTACTCTTTGTCACTGTATTGATGTGTTCTGATCACTGATCTGTGGAGAATTGACTGAGGATTTTGGGCTCGTTACTTCCATGCCCTGATTTCCCCCCTGCTTGTGGAGTGCAACTCTTAGTTTTCCATGCTATTGGATTTGGAGGCCTTCCAGTTTCTATATGATTGTACTTCAAAGAGTTCTCTTATAGTTCTACAATATAAGATAATGTTTTAAAAATAAAGCTCCACTCCTACTCCTTGTAGAACCTGCAGGATGTTTAGCATTTTTAATGGGATAATGATGTAATAAAGTATTAGAGGGTGTAAAAAATTAGAATTCAAATCTTCGTATTTTAGTACTGCAAAAAATGATTTGACATTAGATGTATTTACAAGTCCCATGATAAGATAAAATAATAATTTACACATTATCCTGTTCAAAGTTTACAGAGATGTTTTGCCTCCTTAAGCATCAGTGTCTGTCTGTTTGTAGCCCTTTGTGTGTGTCAGTTACTTTTGAACAGGATTAATGTATATTTCAGTTATAATTCCTGAATTTAAATATTTGTTATGTGGCTTCTTAAAGGCATTACTTAAAAAAACACAATTTTTATGATCCCTTTTATGATTCTTTACACATCACTGAATATCTTATAGATTCTGCAAAGAGTATTATGAGCAGAACTGTATGCGTCATCAATTTCATAATAGTCTGTATTTCCCATGAGACTGCAATATACCAGTATCAAAGTATTTTTCTTTTCCACCTAAACTTTATTCAAACCTGAATTCCAATGGTCTCATGCCTGCTTATGGAAGTGTGTTTGTCTCTTTGCCATCTTTGCTTGCATTTTGGAACGTTTATTGGAAATGATTTGGAAGCTTGAAAACTCTCATTAGCCACTCATTGTTGTGAAATCTCTGTTGTTTGTAGGGCAAACTCTAATGCTTTGGCACTGAATTGAAATTTAATAAAGGTGGTCATATGTGTGGGAGGTTTTGGGGGATGAGTGGTGGGGGTCAGAGTCTGTCAATTCTCTCACTGTGTATGCTCAACAATCCCATTATGATGGACTCTGTGACACAGAGAATCAGACATTTGGCTGCCCTGCTAAATACCAAAATCTGCGTGGTGCTGTGAGGTACTGAGGGGCTCCTAGAGGGTCTGTTCAGGGGCCCCTTAGAACAGAGGGTCAGTGCAGAAGAGCAAAACAGGAGTGTGTTGTTTCAGCAGACACTATTGCGACCGCCCAGCTGAGCAGCATGGCTGCCCCGCTGATGCCGCTGACTTGTCTGGTGCTCCTGAGCCTGGTTACTGATTCCTCTCAGATCCAGTGGTTCAGGTTTCTGTGGGGACAGAAGACCACACCTGCTCCAGCTGTCACCACACCTGTACCCACCGCAGCAGCAGCAGCAGAAGAGAGCACAGTCCCAGTCCTCCCAACTTCCCCTCCTCCACCTACAGAAGGAGCCAGCAGACCAAATGCTAAGAAGCTTCTCAGAATGTGGAAGGGTGGTGAGTGGCTGGTGAAATATGAGGTCCTAGTGTAAGATGAAACTGATGCAGGAGCATATGAACATGCCTTTTCAGTTTAAATCTGGTCACAAAGAGGCTTTCTGGTAGCATCTTTATTGACTGCAATTTTAGTTTCCAGAGAGACTCAAGTCATCTGTTTTTTGTAAAAAGCTGACAGGAGAGAATTGCATGTGTCAAGGGTATTATTGTGTATCATTAGCGTGTTTTGTTGGTGACAACTTATCCAAATGTCAACTGTGCAGTTAGACGATTAATGAGAGTTTGTGGATATCACATATTAAAGCAGCTTAACTTAGAATGTTTCGAATTGTGCCATGCCGGTGTGTGTGAAAGATCAGTCTGGTTTACAGCAAACCTAGTGATAAGAAACCTTGGTGTTATTCTTAAAGAATAACCCTAAATTCCCATCACACGATATTACAATAATAGGATTAGGCGCGGTATGTTGCTGAACGCGGAGGAAATTGGGGTCACAGAGAGAGTGTTGATGCAGAGACACCTGGTGATTCTAGGCAGAGAGGAAAATGGTTAAATTACCCCTGGGGTTCAGACGTTTTCCCTAATTAATACTTGATTCATCTGACTACTGAGTGCAGCTATTAAAGCACCTTTGCTGAATCTCTCTCTGTAAATGAATATACTCTGTGTGATGTGACATACAGTACAGTTTTGTTTGTAAATCTAGGAAGGCTGGTCTTCAGCTATGCTTTGCACTAACCTGTTGCTTGTGTTTTGGAAACAGATTGTACGATGCAGTTAAGTCCATATAAAAACGCTGCTCACTGTGGTGTAGTAAATACTAGCACAATTCTGAAGTTCATTGTTTTAAGAAAGACAAAGTTAAAATTAATTTGTAACAGCAATTATTTCTTTTAATGTTTTGTGGTCGTAATAGTGAGTCATATCTGCATTGAGATTACCATAAACTAATGAGAGAGGGGATTTTCTTTAAACTGATTTACTACTGTACATATTGTGGGGGGAAAAGAAATTTGGGGGTATAAAGAATGAGAAACAGACCAGTTGCAATTTTAGCTTTCATTTAAGTATTGATACGTTAAAATCTATGATGAAGAATTTAGTTGTTGCTAGATAACACCTGGCCTGTTTATCACACAAACTTATTGAATGACTTCAGAAAACATATATGGTGCACAATTTGTAAGAACAACTTTTAGGGTACATACATTTATGATATGGTATGGTATGTCTTTTTATCCTTTTCAAAACTTGACAGCCCATTATCACAATAAGCTCATATGAAAAATCTATGTGATGATTCTTCAAAATTCTTTTCAGTGTTGGAGTGTATGGAAAAAATAACAACATGTGGGTTTGTAACAACATGAGCAAATAAATTACATGATTTTCATATTTAGGAAACTATTCCTGTAATAAACATCGAAAATAATATGAAACATTTTTCAGAATTAAGAACAACAGAGCATTGACTTTGTCTTTCTTATCTGTATATATCTTTATATTAAAGTCTCAGTAGTTCTTTTGCTTTAATAAACCTGAGGTTGTTAGCTTGAAATAGATAATATAGTTTACGAAGACCATATTTTCATTTAATATGCGTATACATCAGTTTTTCAAAGCAGTAATGGGAAGTGATTTAATAGTTGTAAATATGTGCCTTCATTTAATAATTTGTTGCTGTAATCACTTAATCATTGTTCCTGGATGTTTTATTTCAGAACGAGGATTAATGGGTCACCTGGTCCTCACAGAGCTTGTCGGTGTTCCTCTTCCTCCTTCCGTGTCTTTCATCAATGGATATGAAGGTTTCCCCGCCTACAACTTTGGGCCTGAAGCTAATGTAGGTAGACTGACTCAGAGCTTTGTGCCTGAGCCCTTCTTCAGGGACTTTGCTATTATTGTCACCCTCAAGCCCTCCAGCTCTCGGGGAGGGGTGCTGTTTGCCATCACTGATGCTTCCCAGAAGATCATTCATCTGGGCTTGGCCCTGACACCTGTGGAGGATAAGACCCAGAGGATTGTACTGTATTACAGCGAGCCAGGGGCTGTGGACACCCAGCAAGTAGCTTCTTTTAAAGTCTCTGACATGACACATCAGTGGAACCGCTTCACGTTGACAGTAGAACAGGAGGAAGTCCGGCTCTACATGGACTGTGAGGCGTACCACAGTGCTACCCTGAAGAGAAGCCAGCACCCACTCAGATTTGAGTCTGGCTCAGGCATCTTTGTGGCAAATGCTGGCAGTACTGGCCTGGAGAGATTTGTGGTAAGTCCTATTTTTAATTTTGCAAAGAAATCAGAACTCAGATTAGTTGTTCTTTAAATCTTTTAACATTATTGACTAGATGGAATCTAAGTGTGTGTGGGACTGGGGCTTTGGGCAGCTCATGTATCTGTAGTGTAAACTAGATCTCAAAGAAATACATCACAAAGGAGGTGAATTGACTACTTTACTTTGGCAGGTAGTTTATCGTTAGTTTTGAGTTGCTCAGGTGCTTCTCACAGCCACCTGGAAAAACACAAGAGCTGACTGAGGCACTAGTAAGAAGTCAGTGTGCTGTCATTAAGAGTTCAAATTATTACTATTATTTAATACTAAATTACTAAATCAGCATGAGTGTTTGGATATCAAATACAAGATATTGTGTTCTATTTTTTTTCTATTTTAATTTATCATGTTGCTGAATGGTATAATTAACATAGCATTTAAAGTGATTATTTCTTTCCTTTGGATCAAAATCATTAGTTGACTTTTGTTTTCCCTGTTTATTTAAACTCTACAACACTTACCAGATATAAAAAATATAGGTGACCTGAGTTGGTCCTCTGCCCCCATAAAAACTTGTGTAGCTGAAGAGCTTTTGTCCCTGTGTTGGTATGCTGTGTTAGGGGGAAGACTTGTTGTCATGGAAATTACTTCAAGAAGGTAGAATCCTTTGTGTTACATGACATGATGCTGGTTGGGCCTCCTTCAGGAAAAGAGGAGTAAGACCATGAACCTGTCACATAAAATTAGTGGTAGTGAAGTAGATAAACACTTTGACTGGTACCCCAGAGATCCAGGGTTCACTAGAAAGTTGCTATTACTCTCGTGGCTTTCTGGTAAAGCACTGGTTACAAAGGGGGGTTGTTGCTATACTAAGTACACTGTAAGAAATGAAGGGACATTTAATTGTCAGTCAGTGAGCTATTGAGCAGTCACAACAAGGAGCTACTTGTACAAACAAAAGCACAATTACTTTTACAATGAGGGAATCCAGTCCTGATTAAACAGAAACTCAGGTTATCTCTGTGGCACACTTATTTCATCCTAAGAGTGTTAGTTGCCAAACTCTCTTAGGTGGGTTTCTTTCCCACCTTTCCACTCATGAAAATACTGGCGCAAGTTATTGTGTTATTATACATTATCTGTAAGAGTTTTTAATTAAGTTTCACCTGTCGTTGTTTTATGGTTGTTTAGACTATGACATCTCATAATTCCTTTAATAATAAAAGTAGCTGATGGCAATCATAAATCTCTGTTTACTGTGATGAAAGTGTAGCTAAAAGAACCTATTAAATACTAATAAGTAAAGCAGAGGGGAGTTTTTCTGAAAGCCTGTTGATAATTGCTTAAAATTTATTACCTTCCCTTAAGGGCCGCTATTGATATATCTGTGCTGTTCATATCCTAAAAGCTGTCTGCTGGTATTAGAATTAAAACAAGAACAAAACACATTGCTGCCTGCATACACAGCGGCTTACAGGCAAACAGAAACACGGATTTATAAACATGATTGCAATGTGATTACCCACTTGGCATTCTGAAAATATACAGTGCAATCATTTACACAAACATCTATTAGATTTTATTTTAAATGCCTAAACAAATAACCCTCACACGTGTCTCTTTCTTGCTCTCTTTCTCATTCTCCTCTCTTCAGGGGTCTATCCAACAGCTGGTAATAAAACCAGACCCCAGGGCTGCCAAAGAGCAGTGTGAAGAAGATGACCCTGGTGTAAGTGCATTCTTATTACTCTCTCTATTGCTGTGTAGCAACTTCTTCATCAGATTATTCACTTTATACTCTGCACCCCTGAAAGGAATCACAGTGCCTCATTTACATTGCCAGCTTTGAATTGCTTCTGGTCTCTGACTGCTGGTGTTAATTTTTATTGTTTATTTATTTTAATTTAAGTTATGCTATCTTACTCTTACTGGCATCAACTCGTATCAGAATTCAGGCGATGGATTTCATTGTTAATCACTTCTCATTTGCATAAAGCTGACGTTTGTGTGCTGGAACTCATCAGCTCTCCCCATCGAATTGTTACTGAGAATGTCCCGTAGGGTGAATGGGCTTTACTGGTCTTAAAGAAGCCTTACATTAGCCACCCTTTCACTATCGGACAATTTAGGCCAGTATGAGCAGAGCTATCAACTCGTCAGCTGGGGCCAAATTATCTTAGACCTCGAAACACAACTGCAAAATTGATCTGCATTGCCGTTAACGGGCCAATAACTCCACTGTGTTGTCTTAAAACCCACCCTTAATTCGCTCTAGTGTAAACAGCACTGTTACTGATGAGCTATTAAGCCAAATAACACTACACTTTGCGGCTCACACTTGTAGTTCTGTAATCTATTAGACTGTAATTTATTAATATGGGCACGAAAACAAAAACACCCATGTTTACAGACTAGCATGTGCCTCAGTGACACTTACACAGAAAGCTAATAGGAACTGCTTCTGACATCAAACTCACTTGGGCATTCTTTGGCCCAAATGACAAGCCAAAAGCAAGACAAGCTCCGGAAGTGACAGTGGGAACGTAATTGGCTCTGGCACACGTTAACGTGATGTCCTCTTTTTAATATATACTAATGCTAATAATACACCGAAAGTGAACTGTTACAGTTAACCTTGGGTGTAATTCTTGTTAAACTGGCATGCCCTCTTGTGGTAGAGTCAAACATAATGTACACAGTAGGTTCACTGTGTTTTGGATGTTTGTGGTTGTAGACCTCAGGGGACAGAAGTGGTGATGGTGATTATGATGATGAAGAAGACCAAGACACACATGAGGAAGACTCTGGTGGGACAAACAAAGTAGAAGATAAAGAAAAGGTTTAGCCAAAGCACATGCTTACACATCACATTATTTATTAACCTGATTACATTGTTTTGCAGTAAAAATGTATCCTAACGGCAAAACTTATTGCTGTTCAAAAATTGTGCTAGAGGTTTATAGGATATAGTTTTAAATAATGTAGTCATTCAAAATAATATAATAATTCAAAATAAGTTTTACAATTTATTTTATGTTCATGCTTTCCTTTGAAAATAATGTTTAGTTGTTTTTTCTGTAGGCACAAATGCCCAATGTATTATATTTTATCGATATGTTTATACTGTTTATATGCTGTTTATATAAATATGTTTATTCAGGTTTGTGTTGAGGGTTTAAGTTTGGCATGATGAAATGATATATTTTGTCTTTTGTTCTGTGTGTTTGTAGGGAATATTATTCTTTTGCTAACAAAAATCTGTATTTGTCTTCACCAGAAAACCAGGGGGTTTATTCTTCCTCAGGGAAATTAAGTTTATAGTTTATTACAAGAGACCTCAAAGTGGTTTAGGTTCTTCATTCAGCTCATGACAGCACAGTTTTTTCATGATCATTATGCATCAACAAGACGTTCAAGCAAAAGTGCCCTAGTTTTACTCTTCTGCTACGCTTTAAAAGTGAAGTGAGCAATTTTTCAAAATTAGTTTGCCAAAAAGTTGTTATTATTCATATATTCATAAACAGTCATAGCATTTAAATATATATATATATATATTTAAATGCTATGACTGTTTATGAATATATGAATAATATATATATACCATCACTAGTTGAGATTTATATATATATATATATATATATATATATATATCTCAACTATGTTTGTGTCTGTTCAAATGTGTTGAATAAAAGGCCAGGTTTGACATCAAGAGCATGTAAGACACATAAAACATGAACATTTGATGTCATTGATGTTAAGCTTGGTGCAATGCAATCTGATGCAAAATATTGCCACTTGTGACAGGAAATCTAAGAAATATCAGAGGCAGTTATTTAATGTCACCTGTCATGGGAGACTGAGGTGAGTGTGACACCTCTGATAGAAGAGACATTCTCTGTTTGGTAGTGGGACAACAGAATTACAAGAAGTCTTTTGTACTTTTAAATGATTGCTTTGTTTGTGTAAGTGGTCTATCATGTCAACTTCTGC
The DNA here is from genome assembly GCA_036877525.1 of Chromobotia macracanthus. Lineage (NCBI taxonomy): Eukaryota > Metazoa > Chordata > Actinopteri > Cypriniformes > Botiidae > Chromobotia > Chromobotia macracanthus. The sequence continues at coordinate 4,542,531 of JAZGTH010000013.1, forward strand.
CTCAACCAATAGCGTGAGTTTGGAGAGGGACACATTTTTGCAATACCATTTGTTACTGCTAGTAATTCAGAAATTTGCACACTTTACATATACATTTAATGAAATGCTATGCATCAGACACATGGTTCACAATAATAAAGACAATTTATCTAGCTGATCAGATGTAACTGACAGTGTTTGTTTTGGATTGTGTGTTATTTTGCATGCAGCAACATGGGCTCACCTCCCCTGTGCAAGCCCCGCCCACTTTGTCACCAGATGTGTATGAAGGTGATTTCTCAGGACAGGTGACCACTATAGATGCAAGGTTGTTTAGGGGTGAGAAGACAGACTTTAATTTACAGTTAAACAACAAATAGTTGTTGACAAATAGTCAATAAAAGTGATCTTTTCTCCTGCTTACTGTAAATGCTTTCTGTGTAGGTTTATCCTCATTATTAGATACATTTTTAATATAAAAATAGAATAATAATGTTTACATGGTCTCCTAATTTACAGTTAATTACATAATTTTGTTTTGGTTAATTTTCACAGGGACTTATAAAACAGGCGATATGTGGGAGAGTACTAGGAATGTAAGTAGCAATACACGCCAGCAAGAACTGATTTCAGTTATATATATATATATATATGAAAGAATGATGAGTGGTGCTCATATATAATGATTTAAATGAAGCAAAAATTCAAGGACATTTTTAATGCTTGAAATTTTTCAGGGTTCTGCCCAGGGGCATAAAGGGGAGCGTGGAGCACCTGGACCACCCGGTCCTCCAGGGCCTCCTGGACTACCTGGACCTTCTTCCCCACCCAGACATTCAGGTCAGCCCGGACAGAGAGGCCCACAGGGTCCAAAAGGTCCACCAGGAGTACCAGGCAATCCAGGGAAAGATGGACAACCTGTAAGATTCCTTCTTCATCATGATTAGACGGTTATTGTTGAATATGCACTGATCAGCTGTTCTCTGCATTTTTTACTCTTTGCGAGACTATAGGATATGCTAAGAATATTCAGCCTTTAGCTATAAACAAAGTGCATTTACTGTATCTCAGCTATTTTTTCTAATGCCTTTACTAATGTTTTACAGGGAAGCAAAGGTGGAGAAGGAAAACCAGTGAGTATTAATTTGCTCGCTGTTTTAAAATACTGTGTGTTAGAGGCAGGGGAAATGCATACAATATTGCACAATACTGAGTTGATTCATTGATTTATTAGGTAAAGGATAAAGTACAGTCAGCCAGTTATTACTGCAAAATAAACAAAGACAGAGTTATCAGGACTCTAATGCGAAGCAGAGTTGAACCTGTTTACCTTTATGAGAAGAAACCAAGGAGTTATATAAGATATATAAAACTCATACAATATGAGATAAACAGATATACAGTGTAGCAGTCTTCATACAAAAATGCAAAATGCTGCAATTAACCAATCACCTTAGTGCAAATATTATTACTGTTGTTATTTTTAGCAATCATTTCAGGTAGAATGCAAATATGAAATCTATTAGAATTTTTAGCACTAAGAAAATTACTTGGCATTCCTTGACAGCATTACTTTAAGCATTATTTTAGTTAGCATTCCTTGACAGCATTATAAAGAAATTGCATAAATTGATTCCTGCAATTTGAGAGCAGAATTATATGAAAGTTTTTTTTACTCCACTTAAGAAACTCCACTAGTCCAATAAAAATATGAAAAATCATGTAAATGCATGTAAATCATGTAAAATGTACCTTGGGTACCTTTATACCTATAGTATGGAATCTGTATTATTAATTTATGTTTTGTTTATTTGTTTTAATCACCATATTTAATATCTTACTATCATAACTTGAGCTGATGTGTACAGCAGTTCATGTGTCTCTATAATACAGGGGCTGAGAGGACCATCAGGACGCCCAGGATTACCTGGAAAATCTGGAATCAAAGGGGAGAAAGTGAGGAAAAAAAATGTCCCATATGTGATTTTGGTATAATATCATGCAGCAAGGTCCTGCTTCTGTTGCCTGAAGTGTTGCTGTCTTTTTAAGCCTTGATGTTAGCAAACATCAGTGTTAGTAAATTGATTTCTCTATTTTTAGGGTGATCCTGGAGTGGGTTGGCCTGGACCACCTGGTCCACCAGGTCCTCCTGGACCAGCAGGGCCATCTAAACCCGTTAAAGTTCCAGTGAGTATATTATACAATGTATTAAATTATATGTGGTTATTATGCCACATTGAAAGAACTGTGTTGTGATACTGCCATTTGTTGCTAGAGCATGTGGTTTGTAACTGTATTAATTCTCAGAATGATGAATATGACTACTGATGTAAAATTCGTACAGCACTGTGGATCTTGTTTACTAAAGTTTTTATTTTTTCCACTCTTAATGCTAGTATGGATTTGATGCTCTTGGTTCTGGATTTGGAGATGTTGACATTGATACAGAACGTATTAGAGTGAGTAAATTATATTGTAAAACCATGTTTGACCATTTAATTTGCTGCTTACTGTATCTGCAATTTTACTAAGAATTAGCAATGCAGATTTACCTCTGTAAAAACAATTGTTATATTCAAGGGTCCACCTGGCCCTCCAGGGCCTCCAGGAAAACCTGGTCCTCCTGGTCCTAATGGCCCCTTAGAAAGTATGATCCCTGGACCACCTGGCCTACCAGGTGCACCTGGTAAAGATGGCATAGATGGGCTTATTGGGAAACCAGGACTCCCTGTGAGTATGTTCTCTTTATGCCTGAAAAGCAGTTAAAAATCAGTTGCTATAGAGAAGCTCATTTTCCATTTTATTAGAACTCATCTGTCTATCTACTTATCCAATGTTTAATGCACACAGACGTTGGAAAATGAAGCACCATGAAAATTATTAGTAACTCAGACCAGCTGATAAATGATTCATTCTCTGTCAGAGCTATTCAAGAACTCCTAGTGCTATTAAATGATGGTTTTACCTCAGTCCTCAGGTGATTAATTCATTATTCTTTCCTTCTCTCTGATTTCCCCAACCCATGTGGCAGCTATTTGAGGACTGGTTTAGTGGGTCTGGCACCAACCCTGGGTTTGGCTCAGGTTTTGGTAGTGGACAGACATTGCCCTTATTCGTTCAGGTCACTGAGGCAGTAGGTTGAAAAAGACAGCATTTTCTCTCCAACGATGCCACTTTCTCCTCATTTGCCTGAATATGAGTTGAACTAAGATTTAAATAATGTTATAGTGTTATATTTATGCATGCATGTTTGAATATAATTGTTTGAATTTTCTTTTTTACCAAATACTTACAATACTTTAAAGTTTGTGGCCACTGGACTGCTGTGTTATGCGTTGTTCCTAGTTCTCAGTAAAATAAAATTAATTGTACTAGTATCTGTAGCCCCAGTTATGCAGATGGAAATGAAATCAGTAGTAGTGTAAGTTGGAAAGGAATGTACTCATGCTACAATATTGCACTTCAGGTGATCTTGGAGCTGCCCAGAACTGATGCTGTTCTGAATTTGCGAAATGTTGGAGAAAATCTGTCTTTTTATTTTCAAATTGTCTGCTTTTAATAACTGTTTTGGCAACTTTTGACACAACATAATGTGTATATGGACATTTGCCTGTTTAAATTTATATTTGCTTAAATCAAACACATGGAAGTTATGTAGTCTGGACTTTTGGATACTGACTTTAAAGACTTGTTTTAGTCACATTATAAGCAATCGTTGTGATCTTTCTCACCCTCAAAGGGTTTGCCTGGTAAGGATGGCACTATTGGACCAAACGGAGCAAAGGTATACATAATCTCATCCTAAAGAAATAACTCCCTAAAAAATAAATAAAACTGTTTCTTTTGTAACTGTGCAACTCTTGATTTTCTTTAGGGTGAACAGGGAATAAGAGGACCCCCTGGACCAAAGGTATGTTATTGTTATGCACAATAAATCTACAAAAAATCTAATTTAAAATTAAACAGAATTTGTTATGACCAAATGAATGAGACATATATAAGATACTGTACTATTTGTAGGTCCTGATCAAATAACTCAATTCATGACATTGACTTTGTGCAAAAAGTCATGCTTGCTTGCTTCTGTTGAAGTACACAAGCTTCTCTTTGGAACATGAAGTCAAGCTGGGACAACAAGCTTCATCAGGTTTTGCACAAGCTTGTGTAATCAGTGCCATGTCGAAGCCATGCTTTCATTTTTTAAAAAGGGACATACCACATACTGTTCATTTTCCAATGCAACTTTACACTTTTAAACTGTTGACCATAGTGTATAAATAATATAGAAGCATTTTAGACTGAATCCGACTGTCCGTTATATTTGTAACGGATCTGAATAAACATTGATCAGTTAAGCATTATGTGCTCTATTGACATGCATGTTCTACATCATAGTTAAAAGCCCAGTAGTTTTATATCAGTCTTGCTTGCCCTACAGGGAGAAAAGGGTGACCCTGGATTGAGAGGTCTGCCTGGCTCTATAGGGCCTATAGGACCAAGGGGTGTTCCTGGACCACCTGGCCCTCCTGGTCCACCAGGCAACAGCTATATGATGGACACTTTGAAGGTTTAAAGATTTCAATACTGACAACCATCAGTCTGTTGCATATAAAGCCAGGGGAATTTAAATCATCATAAGAAATATGATCTTCAAATGCCCCTTGAGATCGTGTATATAAATACAGGTCAGGCACATGCTTAGCTGCACCACTCCTTAGCCTCTGTGGGTCATGCAGTACATTTTATTTTTCTTTTTTGTATTTAAAACTGTGTTCTAACTTTACTCAAAGAGCATTTGTGTCAGTCAAATAAATCTTTTTTTAACCAATTCCTCTTTGAAAAACACTTTGAATTTCAAACCTTGAGGGGAGCTTTATTGTTTTGAAGATAATGCTAGTTCTTCAATTCTTCAGATGTCACTTTTCAGGATCAACAAAGCATTTCATTAATTTAAAACCATTTTCATTTCTGAGAAAAGGCTTCTGAATCTGTATGGTCGTTATAAACCTAGTTTAATAAAAGGAAGCGTTTTACCCTACAGGACTTGGAGGGATCGGGAGAAAGCGGATTATTTCTTGGAACAGGAATTTCAAAAGGCCATCAAGTGAGTGTACCAGACCATCAAAACTAAAATGACATTTTCAGAATCTATTCACTATTCAAACTTCAAGGTGTATCTTTCACTTCATGATATAGCTGGAATTCTTTATCCCATTCAGAGTTATAATTTTTTGTTAAATGGACCTATATGTTTAATCTCTTCTCATGTTAAAGGGACCTCCTGGGCTTCCTGGCCCACCAGGACCTCAGGTTGGTTAATCTTTTAAAAAATAGATATGATGTAATATGAGTTTATATAAGTTACCCTTTTGACTATCAAGAAAACCTTTTGACTTTTAAGAAAAAAAAGGTTAAACAACTGAAATGGTTTTATAGCTGATCCACCATACCATACGTGTGTGTGTGTGTGTGTGAGAGTTCCATATATTTATATATTACAATTGTGTTTTATTTTTTCTGTAGGGACGTCCTGGTGTTGATGGAGCTCCTGGATTGACTGTAAAGGTCTGTTAACCTACATGAGAATCACACTAAATAACTAAACAATCACCCTAAACAACTTTCTTCTACACTCAAACAAAACAGATGGTAATTTTACAATGTCTGGCTTAGTTTCTCTATAGAAGTGTTTTATGATCCATGTCTCTTCAGGGTGAGCGTGGAGCCCCAGGATCTGGTGGAATACCAGGATTAGCTGGCTTACCAGGAGCAATGGTCAGAGTTCTAGTTCTTGCTCTTCTTCCTCTATTCTGTAAATAAGAAGATGATTGTGGGATGCTATATAATAGTTATTAATGTACATAACATTAATTATAAGTAACAGTATTGTTTTATATTTGTATTATTATGATACAATGTAAGTTAGTTGTTGTCTGAGACTGTGGAAGCTGTGGCACAGTATTGTATTTACTGTGGCACAGTATTGAGACTGTGATTGAGCTGTGTAGTATTTTATTTATTTATTTTATTTTGTTTTCACCAGGGACTAAAAGGAGACAAGGGTAGTCAAGGAGAGAAGGTATGAGGCCTTTGTTGATCTGTACACACAATTTGAGAAGTTGTGTCTAGCAGTAAGGTCCCCATAATGAAAAAGCAAAAAGGCAAAAAGTTTTCTGTGAGTGTTAGGGGATAGGATATACACTTTGTATGTTATAAAAGTCATTGTGTCTATCGAAATCCCCACAAAGATAGCTGTACAGACACGTGTGTGTATATATATATACTTGATAGAAGGCTAATAGAAAATAATTATATCATTACATTAAGATGAAAATGTATACACTGAAATTCTGTATTTTTACACAATATTTTTCCATGTATATATGTATTTTCCATTGACTAGGCTGGGAAATGTTTGACAATTAAAGCAATGTATTAGTTCACCTAGTTTGGCAAGTGGGCCAGTTTTTTTGCCAGACAAACAGTCCATCTAATCCTGATGTAGTATTAACACTGCACTTGTCTAACCTAGACTTACTGTTGTTTAACTTCTTTAAAAGCATTTAAAATCATATATTAAACTGCTTCAAGCAAAGTGGTTCTTGCTCTGAAATACTGAGCGGACTCATACTAAAACAGAATTGTGCAATATTCAGTTCAGCTGCACAGAACAATATTTATGCATTACTGTACAGTACCTTCCATTGTAATCAATATGGGTTTGTCAACTGCATCTGTAGAGCAGTGTAGCCATTTCCTTTTATAATGCCAGTATGTATAATATAATTATATAATTTGATGCTAGCAATAAGATGACTGTGGGATCAATCTTTTGGCAATGTTGTTAGTAGATTTAAGAACTAAAACTAAAAAAAGGCATATTTAACATACATCTAACATATCTTTAAATATGTGATGAAACTGTTATTTTCATCAAAGGTTAGTTTAACATATAAATCTCTACATTGTTTGTTGCTTTGTCTTTAACTTTTTGTGTAATACATACTGCAAGTTGCTGTACGTTACTGTAAATTGTCACCCAGGGTGAGCGAGGTCGTGATGGGCTGAACATCACAGGGCCTCCTGGGCCCCCTGGCCCACCTGGACCCATCTATAACATCCAGGATGTAAGTATAAAGGCATATCGCCTCCTTGGATTTTATTTGTTCCAATTATTTTGTAGGATGTTTTGTATGAGACCCTAAAAAATATATAAATGACATTTTCCTTCAGCTTCTTGATACCAAGATCCGAGGGCCACCAGGCTCTGCGGTATGTAAAGCAGTTCAATGTTTTTGTGTCTTATTCCTCCAGTACCCCAACTACTAATTAATTTCTCAAATTAATTAGGTCTGGGAGGAAGATTTAAGTCTTAGACAAGCCAACTCTTTTTACCTCAACACTTTCAACAAAATTACACAAACTTAAAACAATGAAAAATGAAAAGAAAGTGTTTATTTATTTATCTTGAAACATAAATTAAAATATACTCAGACGACCTTATTGTACAGTGTTACCAAGAAATTTGAGTGGAGCAACCAGATGCAATATCTATTCTTGGCAGCTCAAGGCTCAAGTGCTTCACATTTCTTCATCCATCTGGAATGGGGATGTTCTTTAAGCATGAATCACGTCCATGTCATTTTTAAGCTTTTCATTTCTGTGTGCGTGTGATGCATGTTGCAGGGCCCTGAGGGCTTGCCTGGCAGAGCCGGATTCCCTGTAAGAATATCTCTCTTCATATCCGCAATAAACCCTGCACTTATATTAGAATGATACACTGACGATGCAGCCAATAACCGTATAGAAATAGTCTTTTATTTGCTGCAAATGAACATTTTTACCCATTTCAGTCTTCAGTTTTTTGGATAGATACAATATTTTGCTTTTACAATATTAGCTCTTGCATTTTTCTCACCTCATAATTTTGTGACAAAAAACACTATTAAGTTTCAATTAAAATGATTTTGTTTTTTGTAGATACTTTAAATTAGGTTATTCTGCTGCTTAGGGCTGTAAACTGAACAAAACATTTTAATTGTGGAAACACATAACACATAAGTCACATAACACATAAGTCACATAACATTTTCTTGATCAGGGCCCAAGAGGACCAAAAGGTGAAATTGGATTTCCTGGTATTCAGGGACCTCCAGGACTGAAGGTATGAGTTCAAAAAGTAATGTGAAATTACATACAAATATTATCAATTATAAATACAGCATACATGTCATGACAAAATTAATGTACTTATGAGAGGGCAACTCAGAAAATCTGCTTTGAGTTCACATTCTCATACTGGAAATGGCCAGTTTCTATGGAAACACTAGAAATGCCAAAATGGCTTTGTTGTTGACAGCAAAATACAAAATCAATTTATTAATTCACCTCTATATGTATTCTGTATGCAAAATGATTAAGAACAAAGAAATCACAGCAAGTAATTGGCAACAGTAAATGATATATTATATGTGTAGAGGTACCAAACTAATTGCCGCTGCCATTTTGGTGATGTCACAAAGGTCAAACGAGAGACGTCAGAGATTTCATACTGAGCTGAGTTTTTAGCTTCTAATTACATATTTGACAGGGACATCATTAGTTTTTACTAGCCAGACACTAGTAATTATGGTAATTCCAATATGATGTGAATACAGCATTAGCACACCTACCCTACCATTAGGAGTCCAAAATTTCCCTTTAGTTTCAATTGACATTTTAGTGTTTTATTTTAAATGTATCTCTACATCTGAGAAAATGTCCAGTGCAATTTAAATGGCACAGTAGATACAGTTGCTGTAAAAGTGCTGTAAACTAAATTGTTTATATTACTTGATATCACTGAAGGTATCCTAAGAACTTGCACCTGCCTCTGTAATCAGGGTTGCCAGGTCTGTGTAATAAAACCAGCTCAATGGCCAGTCAAAACTAGCTCAAAACTAACCCAATGACCATATCCCAAATAACAAAAACTCAAAATATGCTACTCCCATACCTAAAATATATTTTACAGTCACTTGGTATGCATTACACACAATTTATTCTTGAAAATCACTGTAGAGTGGAATGCGGAAGAGTAAAATATTCAATGTAACAATTTCCATAAAATATAAATTATGCAATATGTCAAACATTTAACCTGCATAAAGTAAAACAACCAGTGGCAAGTAGCCCAATTTTGAGGGAAAACTGCACTTGGCAACACTGCCTATGATAGCCCTTGGCTCTAAAAACATCAAAAAATAAAAAAAAAAATAAAAAAGTGTTGGGCGAGCAGCCCATGCTTTGCATACTGTGCAAAGCATGGGTGGGGTTTGGTCAGAGGATGTGTAGTTGAAGGGAAGACCTAATTCTGTCTAGTACAAGTAAGCAAATGAACAATTCCAGCATCCTGGAATTAATTAAAAAAAAAACACACACACACACACACACACACACACACACACACACAAACAGAAAAAGTTGGGACAGTATGGAAAACACAAATAAAAAAAGTAGTGATTTCTAAATTTACTTTGACTTGTATTTCATTGGAGACATTACAACAGCATATTATTTAATGGGTTTTTTGAAGAAAAAACAACATAGGAATTTTGTTTTTTCTTCAAAAAAAAAAAACACACAATTCCTATTTTGGTTCTCTACATTTCAAAAAAATTTGGAACAGTAAAGCATTTACCACTTTGTAATGTTGCCATTCCTTTTCACAACAATTAAAAGACATTTAGGGACTGAATACACCAAGTGAAGAAGTGTTTCAGGTATAATTTTGTCCCATTCTTGCAGCAAACAAGTCTTAAGGTGGGCAACAGTACAGGGTCTCCGTTGTCGCATTTTGCGCTTCAAAATGCGCCACACATTCTCTATTGGAGGCAGGTCGGGACTGCAGGCAGGCCAGTCAAGTACCTGTATCCTCTTCCTCCGCAGCCAGGACTTTGTAATGTGTGCAGAATGTGGTTTTGCATTATCTTGTTGAAATATGCATGGACGTCCCTGGAAAAGATGTCTTCTTGAAGGCAGCATATTGTGCTCCAAAATCTCTATGTACTTTTCAGCATTAGTGGTGCCATCACAGAAGTGCAAGTTACCTTTACCAAGGGCACTGACACAACCCCATACCATGACAGACCCTGGCTTTTGGACTTGTTGCTGGTAACAGTCTGGATGATCCTTTTCTTCTTTGGTCCGGAGCACACTGCGTCCATTTCTCTCCAAAAATACCTGAAATACTGATTCATCTAACCACAGTACACGTTTCCATTGTGTGATGGTCCATCCCGGATGCCTCCGAGCCCAGAGAAGTCGACGGCGCTTCTAGACACTGTTAACATAGGGCTTCCTTTTGGCACAGTACAGTTTTAACTGGCATTTGTGGATGTAACTACGTATTGTGGTACTTGACAAAGGTTTGCCAAAGTAGTCCTGAGCCCATGTGGTGATATTGCTTATAGATGAATGACGATTCTTGATGCAGTGCCGCCTGAGGGATCGGAGAGCACGGTTGTTCAGCTTAAGCTTGCGCCCTTGTCCTTTACGCACTAAATTCCTCCGCATTCCTTTAATCTTTTAATTATGTTATGCACTGTTGAAGGTGAAATAAGCAAATGTCTTCCTATGTTTCTTTGAAGAACATTGTTTTTAAACATTTCAATAATTTTCTCACGTATTTGTTGGCAAACTGGCGATCCTCGGCCCATCTTTGCTCCTAAAGGACTAGACCTTTCTTGGATGCTGCTTTTGTACCAAATCATAATTACAATCACCTGTTGACATCACCTATTTCAAATCACATCATTATTTAACCAATTTACCTGATTACTAGCCCTAAATTGCTCCTGTTGAAACTTTTTTTGAAATGTGTTGCAAGAACCAAAATAGGAATTTTGTTTTTTTGAAGAAAAAACTATAAAAATCATGAGGAACACATTAAATAATGTGCTGTTGTATTGTCTCCAATGAAATAAAAGTCAAAGTAAATTTAGAAATCACTACTTACCTAATCCCTAGCCTAAAAAACCCTAACCCTAACCCTAACCCTACTTTTTATTTGTGTTTTCCATACTGTCCCAACTTTTTCTGATTTGGGGTTGTATATATAGTACAATTATAATTAATTGTTTTAGTTATAAAACAATTAAAATACTTATGCCTTACATGGATATCCTTTTTTCTATGTCCCTCTGTAAAGGGAGAAAAGGGGGAGCCAGGTGTATCTATTGCTGCTGATGGCTCTCTAATAACAGACCTGAGAAGACCCAGAGGACCAAAAGGAGCCAAGGTTGAAATAAACTTTACTACTAAGCTTGTTCACATGTTCACATTTTCATAGTTAATCAATGCTCTGACATCAAACATTTGGGTACTTTTCAGGGAGACCGTGGCCCCTCTGGAGAGCTTGGGATTGTGGTGAGATACATACCCTAATACATAAACACAAAAACATATATACATTTTTCTTTCTTTTTAATTACTTTAAATGATTATCCATTTTTAGGGGCCAGTTGGACCACCAGGACAAAAAGGAGAATATGGAATTCCTGGTCGTCCGGTTAGTTTTATATATTTAATTTTTTTATTACATCTCATAAATGCTTATTTTCACTTATTACTCTCTGGAATTTTGTCTTTTAGGGACGGCCGGGAATGAATGGAAGGAAAGGGGACAAGGGTGATGCTAGTGGCCCCCCTGTGAGTACATTGTTGTGGGTAAAACTTACACAACTTTTGCACTGCTGTATGTCAGGGCAGAAACCTGCATCTTACTCTCTAATTACCTATCTGTACTGGTTCAGTCGTGCATTTAGTCTGCACCTACAAATTTTAAATGATGTCATTCCAGTTATGCAAGTACAAGCCTGTCTCTTTTCCATATCAGCTAGGCTTATTATATAAATTGTGCTTTTCACAAAAGTCAGCATTTTTTGGCTGGTAAAATTGTGCACTATTAACAATTTGGGAAAGAATGTGATGAACAAAATGGAAAAAGAGATCTTTTTGTATTTTTTGTTAAACATGGTGGCAATGCATCAAATGTACTCAAGCCCACTTTTAGCATTTTAGACAGTTGATACACAACATCATGGTAGTCTACTGCATCATACACAACATAATATTCAGAACTGGCCTGGAGGATGTGTTTAGCACAAATTTTTGTAGCCATGTTTGTGCTACTCCTATACCTGATTTGCATTATTCCTTTAGTGATGCAGGTGCTACAGCAACAAGGTTCCTGTATGTTGATGGGGAGTGCTCCTGTAGCTCAGTTGGTAGAGCATGGTAGAGCAATTGGTAGAGTTTGATTCCCAGGGAACACATATGCTGATAAAATAAAAAGCTCAAATGCACTGGAAGTTGCTTCGGGTAAAACCTACCAAATGCGTAAATGTAAACAAACAGCACATGCAAATAAACAGTGTTCTCAATGACCACAATTTATTCTAAGTAAAATCCCTTCCATGTTGGTTGTGGCATGATGCATCCATTTTGTTTCTTACCTTTATTTATTATGATTTGCTGTTGTTTTAGGGTCCACCAGGCCCACCTGGACCTCCTGGGCCACCAGGCAGAGTGATTGGCCTCAAAGGAGTAAGTATGATCCTCTTTTCTAGACTTAAATTCAGCAATTTAGGCTGGCTTATCTGCTTTACAGTGTCATGTTTAAAAGTCATGAAATGATTCTGCTTTAAAGACAGTTTTCCCAGTTCCTCCTAGACCACACTGCAAAAAAATTGTAAGTTAATGAGTGAAGTTCTCTGGTTGGTGGTTTGGCTTGGTTGTGGCACGTCATTCTGGCTCGGCTCCTTTCCCTAATACACTAGCCTCGCCTACGTTTCTTGTGTTAAAGTTATACTGGTTCATCCTGGGGTTCATGGTCTATAAAACAGCATAAAACAGGCTTAATTTACAAAATAGATCTTCCATTTTATTTAAAGCTAGCTATTAAAAGATATATATTTATTTATTTATATTTATATATACATATATATGATCCTTTATATATTAAACATTTGAGAATTATGCCTGCTTTATGATGTCCCTCACAAACTCAGGAAAATGATCATGGTCTATTAACCCATCTCATCTGAGGTGCTCACCTAAGCTCACAGAAGCATGTTGCATGAGCTGTAACCCTGGGTTCAGCAGTGAATTAATGGTATTATGGAATTGGGTGTGCTGCATACATTGTCACACTAACAAAACAGACCTGTGTGCTTACATTAACAGGCTTTCATATCAGACAGCATTTTCATCATTACTTCTGCTCAAAGCTTCACCTAACATTATACAAAAAATGTTTATCTTTTGCAGGTCAACAGCAACAATTCACAAGGTATATCTAGTATATTTTATATTTAAAGTGTTGTACTTTGCTGTTGTGGACAATTTGACCAGTTTTAAACTTAAAAACATTTTCTCACTTTTTCCTTTTCATTTTTTACTGTAAGTCGACCTTATAGTCTGAAACTTCATCCTCTACAGTTTTTATTTGAATAAGGCAATGTAACGTACTTTCACCATATCTCTCACAGACATTAGGTCACAAACAGCACACTGTTACCCTTGAGTGACTTGTCATGTATAGTCAATTTGTAGTAACAGCTGTTTTGATTTTTCAATGGTAGCAGCACAATAGTTAAAGCAGTTTTTTATATTACTTTAAAGGGTCTGTAAGACAGTTGGACTGGCAGACAGTCTGATTACATTATACATCAAAACACTACTAATAGAATAGAAATACTAATAGAGCAGTCACTGTGACAGTGTCACTGTCAGTCTATTGGATTGATCTATATGTTCTTTTTCTCCACAGTGTTTAAGTTTCCTAATGGCTATGTGGTAAGTGTTCTGCACCCTCTCAGTATCTTACATATCAGATGAATTAAATATTGAGCATTTCAGGAACCACATAAATACAGTTAAGACTGCTGTAAGCATTTATTTCTGCAAAACGCATGCACAAAATACCCTTACTACCTGACAAATGTCACTAAAATAGCAGAAATAACACTAGCCAATAGCACTAGCCTCTGTAAATAACTCTTGCGCATGCAACCTGACAGTAGCTATGTTCCAATAGCATGAGTTTGGGACAGAACAACCTGTTTGCCTGAATACAGGTTTAGGAAACCTGTTTGGAAGTAGTCATTTTTTTCCGCAGTTTAGTTCTGTTTGCTAGTGGTGATGAAATTGCTTATAGCAATTGAAAGCCTTATTGAAAGTGTTAAAAATTATTATTATAAAATTACATGGCTATTTTCAAAGCTACCAGCTACCAAATTTTGCTTGTGATTAATAGCCATCTACTGTTGTCCTTAAATTAAATGTCAAGCATGCTCTGCATGCATGTGACTATTTTTTAAGGGTGCTAAAGGTGATACTGGCTATAAAGGCCAGAAGGGAGACAAAGGAGATCCAGGTCTGCCTGGTCCTCCAGGACTTCCAGGGAGAGCAGGGCTTGTGGTAAGTCTGCAGAGACTAAATTTAAAACCTTACGGACTAATAAAAATGAAAATTATATATGCATTGAAAAAAATCTGTCTCTTGTCTTGACCTGAATTGATTTGATTCTTCTATGTGACAAGATTAAAACAAGATCCTTTACATATCAAGATTTCACATAAACTGAGATAAATGTTTTAAATAGCTCTGCTGTCTAAGGCCTGCTGGGTATGGCAGTGAATGGAAACAATGAGATTTTTTACAGTTCCCTTTGACAAATAGAACTGGATCCTCTCTCTCTATCCTGTCTAAGAACAAGCAGCCTTAATATGACACTGTTTTTTGGATTTCAGGGACCTAAAGGTGATTCTATTGTTGGTCCTCCTGGTGAGCCTGGGACCCCAGGTCTTCCAGGACCACCTGGCTATGGAAGTCCAGGACCACAAGGGCCACCAGGACCTCCTGGGCCACCAGGTACCTCTTCAGTTTATGACTCAGGTAAAGAAAAAAAATCTTTATCATGATATTAGAAAGTAAACTCTGACATCTAGTCTGAGAGAATTCAGTTAAGCTCAATTTTTAACTTATTATCAGGAACTTACTAGGGAATTAAACTTTTCTTGATTCTGTTTCAGCTGTAAGCCTCCCTGGACCTCCTGGGCCACCTGGCACTCCTGGCTATGGAAGCCCAGTAAGTCAGACAGCACAAAACTTAGTTCTGTTATGAACGAGATCATAAAATATTAAATATTCTTAGAATTTCTGGTGTTTGTGAGGATTGCACTCTGTGCTCGACGTCTTACTCTGCCTGTTCCAGGTGAGATATAAAAACATTCAAGCATTGATGAGTGAGACCCATCATGCTGCTGCAGGCACTATGGGATATGTTCTAGACAACAGTGAACTGTACATCAGAGTACAAGAAGGTTGGAGAAAAGTGCAGGTATCTACTTTTTCAAATGTCAGTAAAGATATTTGATCAAAGACATGAAACACATTACATTACATCTATCATTCTCACATTAAATGAAAAATATACATATATTCATCCAAACAATCTGCCAAATTCATCTGCCTTACTGATATTGGTCTATCACTATACGTAACATTTTAAATGTTTTGTGATATGTAACTGTGGTTGTAGTTGGGAGAATTAATCCCAGTTCCTGAAGGCAGTCCTTCATCTGCTTTGTCACAAGGCCTGAGCAGACCCAGCGATCGTAGTATACCCAGAGTAAACAACCAGGTGTGTCATGCATACTGTATACTTGGTACTGATAACATGCCAAACCAGAGAGTCTTAAAATAATTGCTTGTCTACCACCATTTATAGATCAAACCAAAAGCACTATTGTCAAAATATGGTAGAATGGAACTGTAATTGCAGGGTTTTTTTATTTTGTTAGCTAGCTAATTCCTCTACATCTTATTCCATTTTGCAGGAGTTAAATAGCCACTTGCCAAGCCACAATATTCTTCCACACGCTGCACACTCAGTGCCAGGGGTAAGCATTGCTCAGACCTTGTTGCACCATTAATTATTAATTTGAAATGGTACATGAATAACCTTTGACCTTCTCAGTTGCACCTGGTGGCCCTGAACGCCCCATTCTCAGGGGACATGCATGGAATCCGCGGGGCAGATTACCAGTGTTACCTGCAGGCCCGTGCCAGGGGCCTAACCTCTACTTACAGAGCCTTCCTCTCCTCTCACCTGCAAGATGTCTCCACTATCGTCAAGACAGGAGACCGCTTCAACTTGCCGGTGGTGAACCTTAAAGTAAGATACTTATTAATCTTCTGCTGGCTGAAGTCCAAAGCGTGCTTATAGCATAGACTGAAATCAAAGCTGATTAGTAGTTGATCATAACTAAGTAATCATAACTAAATATAGCCTGGCTTAATTTTGCCTCTCGTGTCTCCTCCCTAGGGAGAGGTGCTTTTCAGCAGCTGGATGGCTCTGTTTTCTGGCAACGGGGCTGTTTTTGACCCACTTATTCCAATTTACTCCTTTGATGGACGGAATGTCATGACAGATCAGGCTTGGTAAATAGTTCATTTGTCAAATCCATTTGCTTGTGTATTAATTATATACTTGTGTGCCAGTAGCAAACTGTTTCCCAGTGTTTCTATGACTAACTCTGTTTTTTGTAACTTAAGGTCTCAGAAGCTGGCATGGCACGGCTCGAGTACCACAGGCATCCGTATGACAACCAACTACTGTGAGGCATGGCGGACCAGTGACATGGCAGTGACTGGACAGGCATCTCTTCTGCAGACTGGCAGGCTGCTTGGGCAGCACAAACGTAGCTGTTCAGACAACTTCATTGTGCTTTGCATTGAAAATAGCTACATGCCTGACTCTAGAAGGAACTAGAAAGTTGGAGTTATACCATCTACCGTTTAATACTAATGTTCCTCTTACACACTGCAGATGTAGGGAGCAGCAATAGCTGGGCTGTTGGGAGAAATATCCAATCTGCTCTTTTTAGGGAGAAAGCTCTTGTGAGAAAATGGTAATGCAATCATGTTTCACTTCTGCTTGGAGAATGATGTAAATATGTATAAATCACCTACTGACACGATTCAATCTGCAACCCACTGAGTTTCATTCAGCTATGTAGAATGCCAAAGAATACCTCAGCCAGACATCAGCAAGCAAGAGTAGATCCTGTTTCCATTCATACGAATGCACTGCATTACTTTGTGTCCTTTCAGATGGTTTTTGTCCCTAATCACAGAAGCTAATATAGATTCATTTTCTGTGTACTGCATAAACTACATTTTAAACTACAAACTTTGGTAGTTACAAGACACTTATTTTTTAAACAAAGGATGTTTATTTTGCCTGTGGGGCTGAACGTTGTTTAAATGCACTGTATTAAATGTGCTTTAGAGGGGATGGGAGGTTTTGGCTGTTTAAGTTTGTTCCCCTTTTTCTTATCCATGAAAGCTTTGTCTGTAAACATCCTGTCAGAGCCTTTAGGCATGTTTTGTCTGATTTATAATGTAAAAGCACATAAAACTAAACTCCAGTGACAAGTCCATTGCTTAAAAGGCATCAGTTTCGAATACTGACAGTGGTTACAACCACGTGATAATTCCTTCCTCTGTTTAAGATTGGTATGATATATTTAGAAAATTGACTTTAAATGAAAAAACAATGTTAACGCGTTTCACATCTTTAGAAGTCAGCTATGAGTATGTTGAATTCATTTTTGAATGGTGCTCAATGAATAAATGTGTTGTTTTATAAGTAAGTATTTAAGTATTGTTTATCTTTCTGTGAGGTGTGGCAAGTTTAGAAACAGTACATCCCTTACAAAAAATTAGAAATTCTACAAATACCATGTTTAAACTATGGTTGCTGTACCAAAGTAACCATGAAAGAAGAGAAAGAGAGATTACTCTTCCTCAGGAGTAAACAAGACAAGGTGCGTTTAATTACTTTTGGAGCTAAACTCTGCATGTCTCTGGACCTCTTTGCAGACCTCTGATATATTGTATCGTCAACAAAAACAACCATTCAATTGCATTTTATATCAGGTCACAAGGGGGCAGAGCGGAGACACGTAAGGCAGGAAATATTTAAGGGGTAAACTTTAACGTAGACTAGTGCAGAGCCGGATCTGCATAATATAATAACAATACGCCGTACCGCTACATGTAAAGCAACTTATTTAGTGCTCTTTACACGAACGTCACCGATGACAGCTTATTGTCGTTCATTGTAAAATTTACATTGTATATCTTCGTAGAGTTTAAATGCCTCCAGGAACCTACTGCAGCCTGTGTTTGTCTGAGACTGGCTGAAAAGTCAAACAAACAGAAATGTCCTGTCAGCCTATTCCAAAGGTTCAGTATTAGTCTGACCAACATGGAAGAGAAGTTATCTGCGGTACACTAACCGTAGATAATAGATGCTCATCAGTCTCTACCTGCAGACTGAGTGTATCTGCCCTAGCTACTTTTTTCTCAGGACATGTCCTGTCATTGCAGGCATTATACGGTTTCGATATAAATCCGAAACCTCTTCCTGTTTAATTACAGAAACAAAAATGTATCACGGTAGAGAAAAGAAACGAAACCGATGTCGTCGACGTACCTACAATTAGTATTTGGAAACCATGTACATGAGAACTAAATCTGGTACGGAGGGATGAACCTCATAATAAATCGCACGACTAAATGAATTGACCAGAAAAAGGTAAAGATAAGCTTAACCAGTGTGGGTGGGGCAGTTGCTCTGTGGTGGCCAATCAGAGCCGTCATTTTCTCGAAGCAAAGACCCGACAAGTTGAATGTGAGAAAAAACTGACCAGTCGTAAAGAATAATCTCTGCCACGATGGACGTGGGATCGCTATTTTGTCGTTCATTACTGTTGGCTTTATTCCTATGCATTGTAACACAGGAGGCGCAAGGTAAGGGACGGTGATTCCTCGTGGTTTTCTTTTCTTAAGTTTTATCGGTGCTTGTTTCGTCTTTATCAAAATAACTCTACACAGGGGTGTTCAAAAATGGCGCAGGTCATGGGAAGCCCCACTGACATGAGTGTTTAGTGTTTGCCGGGTTTTCATGCCCTGATATAGGTAACATTCACGATAGTTTGAAAGTGTGTGTGTGTGTTTTTCGGACAGAGAGATGTAGTGGGTCGCGCGTGCAATCGGAGCACCGCTCGAGGTTGGGACATCGCGAGCCAGTGTTTATTTACGATTACTTCAAAGCTCCCGTTAATTTATAACAACCAGTGGATCAAATTTTCAGTCATCTGAAACTGTTGACGAGCTTTGTTTTCACATGCGTGTATACATTTGATCTTCTGTTGTTTTATCCCCGTGTTAAAAAGGCAAGTGTTGTGTGGTGATGATGGGCATGTTTGTTGTCATGATCTGACATTAAATACTCTACTATCGTAACATCGCTGAATCTTTCATTGGTTTCATTGACTTCAGTGCAAAGACCAGACAGATTTCCTTGTACTTTCATATCCACATGAGTGACATCAAAGGCACCGGGTCGATACATCTGTTATCTGCTGTTTTGTCAAGTTATTTGAACTGACAGGAAACCTGTTTCACATGTTTACGAGAGTTGTGATAACAGATCAGATTATTTCTGTACATTACAGATATGCTGTTCTTCACAGACGGCGCCGCAATAGCTGATATTTTGCCTCTATTATCTTTAGTTAAGTATACGGAATTTGACTAAATATCTATGAATGCAACAGTTTGTTGATGGGAGCATAATTTGAGAGGCGTTTTCTCGTTAAATTCCCATATCAGCAAGATCGTTAGGACTTCCATAGTTCATATATCAAGGACAATGGCTGTTTAAAACCCTAAATCGGTGCTTTTGTGAATAACATTCCCCAATCAAATGCTTTTGTGATCTAGCCCGAGATAACATGACAAGGCTTGTAGTCAGTATTTGGACGGGTTGCTGCTGTAGTTGTGGCTGTGTCAGAATGCCGTTCCATTGTGAAAAATACACATCTCATAATACTATGTTGTTAAGTCATACAAGATGAAATTGTATGTGCATGTTTCTGTGCATGTTTATGTTATATGTGCAATGTAGACGTGTGATGCCCTCGCTTCACACACTGTGATAGGCAGAGCCGGAAACATTCTGTAATCACAGCAGCCCTCCCTTCCTCTCTCCATCACTGTAAAGCAGCACTCTGTGAGCTTCCTCTGAGGTGCAGATTTATTGTTGATTATACAGGCCAAAAGATCAGAAGACAAAATAGTCTCGGATTGTTTTTGTTCACCAAGTTGTTTGAACTGTGGCCTTGAGTTTGTATCCTTTGTCAATATCTTTAACCTGCCTGCCTAGATATTTTTTCTTATGCAGCTTTGCGAGAAAATACTAAGTTAAAACATTGTGGTAAAAGCATTATTGTTTTCCACCTGCTGCCATCAGATAAAAACCATTCTTGTTTTGCAGGAGTAACACCTGGCATGGTGCGGTATGTCTTCCTAAACTTCCAAAATTCATTTACAGACACTGTTATATTTCATATATAAAACATGGTGTCTGATTTTAAAAAATGCAATAAAAACATGTTGCAGAAGTCTTACAGTAGCATATTTTTGTCCAAATCCCTGCCAGATATAATCAGGAATAGAAAATTGTCATGGCTTTAAAACGTCACCTGTATACATTTTGGCATCCCCTTGTAAAAGACCTACAGTACCTGTGTGATTCAAATTAAAATGTAATGAACATTTTGTGTGTAGTTGCTTTTTGATGAACTTCAGGCTGTCCCACACAATACTACAAATAACTTATGATTGAAAGATATGATTTAGAGAAAACTAGATTTATATAAGGTCTGGTAGAATGAATCCTGACAGAACCAAATGGGGGTTTTGAACCCAAGAATAGAGTCACTTATAAATTTGAATGGCTGTATATGGGAATTAGACAGTTGCCGCCATTCTAAATGTGTGATGGGCAATCTGACAATATTTTTTTACAGTTGATAGGTACAGAAGGCCAATCTGTGCATGCAGTATTTCGGTTAAAATGTCACTGTGTGCTTTTTCTGATAATTGTTGATATCTACTCTAGAGAGTCTCTAATAAGTGGAGGTCATATGTCTATTGTAGGACTCCTTGTTCATACAGGAAGAACAGAAATTTGTGCATGCCAGAGCATATTCAGACATGTGGAAATAGTAATGGGTCAACATGAATGTTTACAGAGCAGGTCATTGACTTGTACCCAATAAGATTAAATTGAATTCTTAGAAAGAAATTCAGTCAACATATTAGTAGTTGGTGTTTCTTCCTCTGTTTGGCCAGCTAATTTGCCTTCTCAGACTGGGGTTACACTGCAACTGATTGGAGGGATAACCACTGTTTGTTTTAGATGCCAGTTAAGGGAGTAGTTTACCCAAAAGAGGAAATTCAGTATATTATGACTCACTTTAATGCTTATTAAAGCACCCAAGGATATCAGCATCAAAAGAATGTGCTCACTGATTGTTATGCTCACTTACTCAGATCGGTTGTGATGAAAAAGGCTATATTTAAGCAGTTTCACAGTAAAATTGTGCCGGCTGCCATCACACCTCATGACATCATCAGTGTTGTTTATGCTACATCTGGAAGCTCGGCGCCATTCACACTTATCTGTTTTGGAGTGACGCGAGGTTGAGTTCATTTTTGGGTGAACTATGCCTTTAAACAAATCATACTGCTTGAACCAGAACTAAGGTATGACATATCCAGACAGTGCTTGTTGAAGTAAAGCACTACTAAGAAACCAAACTGACATCTTGTTTATTAGTTTGAATAGAGAGCTTGAATAGAGAACAAAAGTATTTTTGTTTACTGTTTGTCTTTGTTATAGGGATAAGGATTGAGTGTCTGTTTGTTTTGATAATCTGGATTAAGTGGGTGGAGTTGAGCTGCTGTCTTGGTTACAGTGTCGTCCTGAGCATGACTCACAGCAGGCAGCTGATTTGGAAGCAGAGCTTTGAGTGTGTAATGTTCTTCAAACTTGGCAGCTAAGGATGTCAGTCTCTTTCCTCCAGATAAACTGAATGTGTGTTTGACTAAGGAAATGCATGTAGAGATAGAGTGTGGCCTTAATTTGTCCTCTGAGGGGTGGAAAAGGCATTAAATCTTAATGTGAGAGAATCTTGACAATCTCTGTCTGCACTTTATGATGGACTGTATGTGAAAGCAGGAATTTTTACAGTCAGACCAGGTGTCAAAATAATTGACTGTTCATAAGTACCATACATGTATAGCATATATATGTATAATAGTTGGTATATGTACAGAATGTTTGTTAGATAAAGTACTAACTTCCTGAGTGATATTGGTAATACTGATACTGCTTGCTTTTTTTATGGCCCTGTTTACACCTGGTATTAACATCTGTTTTGGGCAATCTGATTACAAGTGGACAGTGGTAAATACAGGTGTAAATAGGGTCCAAAATGTTTTGCAGTCACGTTGATTATATAAGATTTAGGTAGCTGATACGGCATGTACATTTTACCCTTGCTGTCGGTTTGATTATACACATTTCCATTTGCACTTGGCCACTTGTCTTTCCGCAAACTAGTTATAAATCAGCAGTTAAGTCAAATTTTTTTTGTGCTTTATCAGCATGCAGTGACACACTAGTATAGGGAGTGATGTGTATAGTCACAGATCAGTTAATTTTTTATTTAATGAAATTTGAGTATAAGAAGACACACTTGAGACACACATCAATACAAGATGTAAACGTAGATCTGTCTCGTCTGACCATTTGATTTGATCACCTTTAAAAGATGAGTGTTAGTTCTTTTTGACCTATGTTTAGTATCTGCTTAGTTCCCTGTGGTATTAAAAGAATTGTTTGTAAGCTTCAGCTTTCCAGATGTCCAGGGCATTAAACTGCTTGAGTGTAGTGATGTACGTAGTAATAGCTGAGTGCTAGCACACTCAGCTATTACTCATTACACTGGTGTGAGTGTGGCTTAGTGTACACTGTTTGGACATGCCCACTTCCTGTTCATATGTAGTCTGCTGTATTTTTTGATCCTATCGCAGTGAGGTGACACACAGTCACAACATGGTCCCTTTATTTTGTGCTGTGTCCTTTATTACATTTGAATAATAATCATTGCTGGGTCAATTTGACAATTTAAAAAATTATTAAACACCTGACACCATGACTGACTATATATTCTTTGAAGTGCAAGGTAATTACGTCCATTTAGAATGTAATACAGTAATGTGGGTGTTTATTCTTTGTGTGTGTGTTATTTTAGATGGGGGGCAGTGATTGAGATTTTGAAATGCGTTCAGCAATGTGCTTGCTACACCTACAGTTGCTAAGCGACAGACGTAATTGATTCGTTTTTTTATGTGGTTATATTGTAAGTAAAGGCACGTGGACAGCGGTTCTCATGTTATGGACCTTCTCTTAAAAACACAATGCAGACTTCAGTACTGGTTGTGATTTAGGACCAGATATCAAGTCCTGCTAGTGACATGATAAGAACTTAAAACGTGCAGAAATTGTAGTTTGCATTTTTTGCCAAAAAAATACTTTATTATCCTTGAAAGAAAGGGCAACACTGTTGATTTTCCTACATGTTTTAGCATATTCTTCATATTTAAGCAAATGTTTAAGCATATTTTTATGGCAAAAAAGAACAGATACTTGAGTATTTTGCTGCATTATAAATGAGCTAATCTCTCTCTGTAAGTGCACCCGTCACAAAACATAAAGACATGTTTTGTTCCTCATATTGCAGTGGGAACTTTTGATTTGAATTATGCATGTAATTTATATCAATGAGAATATATGCAAACTGTATGCAAAACGATTAATCTGACATACACTGAATAGGTTATGTCTAGAATAACTATCTTATAAACGCAAAAAAATTTAGATGCTTTTTTCTCTTCTAACTATGCTTTATCATATGATTAGTTGGAGTTAGGTTTTGTGACTCTATTAGAGCAGACTGGGTAGTTTTCCCATTTCCCATTGAGAAACCATGTACTCACCAAATGATTTATATGTGATTCATGTTATGTAAATAATACAGTGTAGTACACTAATAAAATGTATGATTTGTTATACCACAAAGTGCTTGCCAATTCCTGTCCTGAACCTAATGTGGAATGTGGAAGGCCTCCTTAGTAGTCTCAGAAATATTTGCATGACTACTAATAGAAACTGTTGATTAAACCTTTGATTAATGAAATTGATTGGTAAGAAATGGTCATCTTCCTGAAAACACAAGCATAGACTTCATTCAGAGGACCGACCATCACAACCCACAATATGCTGTGCATACATAATTACCCCAGTGGCCACAGAGTAAGAAACATTGTTCTGTCTTATTACTTATTTTGGAGTTTTGGAATTAAAACATTACTTGATTTAAATTCTCTCACCTAAAGTCAACTGATGTTGTTTGAAGTTGGCAACATGGCATAATGTCTTTCTACAAGTGGGGCAACAAAGCTGCTTATGAAAGGAAATCTGATTAAATTTATAAGTAGGTAAAATGCTAGTCTCGTGAAGCTCTTGTATGTGAAACTGGAAATTCAAAACATTTGCAAAAACATTTGTGGCTTCCAACTCTGGTTCTTTAGGACTTTAGTCACACACGTCATTTTAAAAAAAAAACAATGCGGCACAATTTCAGATGCATTTGTCAAAATCTTGACAAATATTTGTGGTTTATCCTCAAAGTCAGATTCGTAATGAAATGAGTATGTTGTTTCATCTTCAAGTTGCTGCTTTATGAATATTTTAGCATTTTTCTATAAATATTTAATTATTTTACTTTAATGATGACCAAGGTTTAATGAAGACCTTTTATATGAAAACCAAGGTGATCAGCCAAGCAGTTTCCCATGAGCTAAGTGTTTTCAAAGGGTTTGCAAGTGAACTGTTTATTTTGAATGAAAGGCATCTTTACAGAGCTTAGAGGTCAAGTCTGACTCCTGACTTACATCAAAATCGAATCATTCTTCTACACATTAGCACAACCAGACTGACTCAAAGAGAAAGTCAGACTGAGCACCGTGGCTCCAAAATCGTGATATGAAATGGACCAAGGCATTTTTATATCGTTACACTCCTATTTATTATACAAATTGACAAACAAAAATAATGGTTGACTGATAAAAGAATTAGTAGATTAGACCACAAGTAGATTCGTAAGGGATCAAACCTTCCAAAACCTTTTGGAATACGTACTGTACAGAATTCATTGGCTCTGATAGACTGAGAAAATGTTCTAGTGCTAGAGATCAGAATGATTTAATGCTTTTACACAAAGACTTTCTGCATCATGCAAATAGCATTTTGCATTAAGTATATGAAATTTTAGCATGTCACTTGGCTAATGGACCAATATTCCAAAAGGAATAAAATACAAAGATTCTTCAGTGATAATTTACAGTACTATAATAAAGGAAATTTATAGGTATAAATGTATAAAATATTTATTTATTAATATTTATTTAATATTTAAGTTTATTCGTTATTTATTTATTATTTATGTCATTGTTTTTGCAATGAACTTTTCACAGTGTATTGTGGGATTGTCTTCTCTATAGAGAATACATGTAGTGCTGCTTCTGTATGCAACTCACTAGGATTGGGAACAGAGTGCAGGTTTATCATTTAGCTGAACTCCCTGAGGGATACACCAAAGAAGACTATTTAGTCCTAAACATTCTCTCATCCAAAACAGCAGCAATCCAAGAGTCCAAGATTGCTATAGATGTTTTTTTTTACTGTCAGATTTCTGAAAAAATGTAAAGCAGATGCAAAGATCTGTTGGCCTGTAACCTTGATTTTAGTGTTTATCTGAAAAAATTGTTGTTTTCTTGTCCACCCTGATTTTTATCTACATGGTCTTTACTCCAAGTTTGAATTGAATATCTCGGCAGTCATTTCATTGGCAAGTAAGACAAGAAAAAACACTACATGAAACCAATACTTTGTTGTGTGTCTGGGCAGGGAAGGGGAGGACATGATTGTTTGAAACCAACCTGTAGATGCAGAGTAGATGTATTTAAAGGGGCGGGATTTTGTAGTGCTTCGAATCAAATCTTAATCATACACATACAGGCAGTGGCTAATGCATTGTATTGGGCTAAATGAAAGATTTGGCTTGTTGCCATGCACTCTCGTTATAATCCATAGTTATGATTCATTTTTTGTCTACACCCTGAAAGAATGCAAGGCGTTTTTTCCTGAGGGCAACAGGTTTTACTGCATCTATTGCAGCTTAGAGTTGTCTAGACATCTTAAATTCCCACACTGGCTAAAGTGTGGCCTGTGGTTTTGTGTCTGGTAGAGGTTTAGCTGCTGCTGTATCTCTGAGTTTGTACCTGCTTGGATCTCACAAACACTGTCTCAGTCTTCAGCCTGTGTATGCATCTGTCATTCCATTGTCTTGTATAACCTAAACTCTGGCTTAGACACTTTTTCCTACATAGTTCACATACTGTGACTGTACCTCAACTTTATGGGTGTGTTCTTCTACTAAGTATTTTAATTGGGAACCTGTGGTTATACTTTTCAGACTCCTTTCTAGAGCCCCTTAAACCCCAGCTTTTTAATAGGTTGAGGTTATCAATTGGCACTGTAGTACTCGGTTTATGATACATACTAAGTGTATTTTATACTAATCGGGTGAATTTGGCATGATTTAGCCTTTATAAAATTATATTATTATATGCTATTTTAACAGATTTTGTTATATAATTATATACTAGGGTTCATGAAGCCTTTATAAAATTATATTATTATATACTATAACATTTTTGTCTGCATCATATCATTACTTTGCATTTATTAGCATTTCAAGAACACAGTTCCAATGGCTGCAGATGCTCGTGGATGCTCATAGTCATTAGTTATGGATGAATCAGCAGGAGACACTTGCTCTGCATCTGTTTAACATTAAGCTAACTTATAGTACAGCGTCTATTCATCTGATTATCTCCTTTCTCACTGCACCCTTAAAAATCATTATTAGCCGTCTGTTAGAGAGAATCTTAACCCAGAATCTCTCTGTCTCCCTCTCTCTCAGGATTGCTGTGTTATTGCGAGCGGTGTGTAAATCAGACATGCAACACGACTGGCTTGTGCTATGTGTCCATTACAAAGTCTACTGGACAGATTGTGACAGATGAGCGTCAGTGTCTGGAGAAGGATGATCTGTACCCACCAGACAGACCCTTCCAGTGTGCCCCCTCCAACAATGGCAAGCACCCGCACTGCTGCAACAGCGATATGTGCAACAGGAATCCAAAAGTCAACTTCCCAGGTGAGAGAACAGATTATAGTGACCTTTGAATTGGCATGTGTGCTTGTGTTTTCAATACACCTGAAATTCCATTTCTTCAAAATATGTGTGATGAAGGATGTTCTTCTTGAATAAAGCTTATTCTGTAAATGTGCTGATGTGAGATGTGATTGTGTGTTTTTATCCTCATGTGACATACTTTGCATATTTTGTAGCAAGGAAGTGTGCATATTCTGCATAACAAGCTTAAGTCTCCATACCACAGTACACAACTCAAGATATATTGTGGTGCATCTAAGACAAGTGCTTTTAGAACTGAGCCCTGATTATTGGTTCAGTCATATATTGTTCATTGCTCAGAGGCAGACATCCAAATCCTGTGTTCCCTTCAGCTGTACTTCAGCTTGATTGAGTCATTTTCTCAGAGACCTTCAGTGCACAGATAGAAGAACCATTGTGTCAATACTTTTCCATGTCTCTTAATTTATATGGGAGATACGTCATGTCTTACGGAATTTTGTAAACCTTGGAATGAAGCCTATAAAGGCTATGAAAAATAATATAAATATATATTATACTTTGCATCTCACAATGATCGTGGGGACATAGGAGCTAGGCTCTATAACATTAAGTTGAATTGAGGGAATTGAGAGAGTTTGATGTAGTCTGTGGTAATGTAGCAGGAACAGATAACTGAATTGGACATTGGTTTTATTTTCTGAATTGGACATTATTTTCTTTTAGATATTTTCCTTTTAAATATACAGTCTCTGCTTCGTGAAGTGATCCACTTATTAATCATCTCAATAGATGTTTTGAACCCCATTCAGACTACAAGTTCATTCTTTTGTGTAAACTGACTTAGACATTGTCCTGCAGTGCTTAATAGAAAAATAAACAAGGTTCAAGCTTATGCTTTGTTTTTTCCTTTGTTTTAGTGGACCCAATAGAATCCCATTCATTCCTCAGCCCAGTGACACTTGCCATTGTGACTGTGGTTCCCATGTGTGTGCTGATCTTTCTGCTGGTGTGCCTCATCTACATGTGTTGTTACCGCTCCATCATCCACCATCGTGTGCCAAGTGAGGAAGACCCCAATATGGACCACCCCTTCCTTGCTGATGGCACTACTCTGAAAGACCTCATATATGACATGACCACCTCTGGGTCAGGCTCAGGTGAAGCTAGCACACATTTTACAGATTATGTTACTGCTTTAGTCCTTAGTCATTAGTCCTGTTTATATCTGGTGTTAACAGCTCCTCTGGGTGATCACAGATGGTCAGCAAAAAAAACACATGTGGTTTACATGTGGTAGTAATATGTCTTAAATGCGTCTCCTGTGTGTAGGCAGTCCTTCACTGCTATCTGGGAGACAGTTTTGGTACCGACCACTTCTAATGTTAATTTCAGCTATATTTTGTGTATTCACTTTTCCAGCAATGCAGTTTTTTTGTCATTCTTTTTCTCACACAAAGTTTCTTTTTATGTCCAAATAACTTTCTCTTTTCATGCAATCATTTAATATATAAACCACAAGGACTGCTCCAAATGTCTTAGGACATTTGGAAAAAGTTAAGGGTGTGTAAATGCTGTCATTTGAAAGTTTCCCATACTTTATGGGCTTTACTCTTGGGCTGGAAACTTTATAGGTTTTGTATTCAAGCCAGCACTTAAAAAAGCACTGTCATGCTAGCATTGTTTCGCCTAAGCCAAGAAACAGTGTACATTTGGCACTGCATCAGATGGCATGGATATTTTCTTATGCTCCTGGCCTTGTATTATCTATTGATGATCTAAATACAGTTGTCTTCTGTAGGCTTACCATTGCTAGTACAGAGGACAATTGCCAGGACCATCCTTCTGCAGGAGAGCATAGGAAAGGGCCGTTTTGGGGAGGTGTGGAGGGGACGCTGGCGAGGAGAAGAGGTGGCAGTAAAGATCTTTTCCTCCAGAGAGGAGCGCTCCTGGTTCCGTGAAGCAGAGATCTACCAGACTGTCATGCTTCGTCATGAGAACATCCTGGGTTTTATTGCAGCAGACAATAAAGGTCAGATTTAATAGGACCTCAGCTGCTCTTCAAAAAACAATAGTGTTTGTAGAGTGTAGAATTTCACATTTCTTGTGATGTTATTGGTCAGTAAAAAAGTCAATTCTACAGGGAGACCACAGGGTGGTTATCAATGATAGTCCTCCCATCTGTAAGTTTAGAACATATTGTATCATGCAAGTTGTCTATTGATTTTAGCAATTTTATGTATGTCATTTTACTTTAATTCACATTGTCCAATGACCACCCTGCTGTTAACTGTTACCCTGCAAATCAGTTTTGGCAATGGTTATTTAAAACCTGTAACAGTCTACTAATATTTTACATCTTGCATTTGTCCTAAGATCTTTCTCTACGTGTGCAGTATTGATCTCAGTAAAACAGTTTAGCCAGGATTAAGCAAATTCATCAAGTATTTTGCCAGAAAAACAGCTGAAAAAGCTGCCAACAGTTTAAAGATTATAGATATAATACAGAGTTTTGATTGAAAAATGTCTGGCATTCAAACCTTGTCATTCATTAAATCACAAAGAATTCAGTGGATTCTCTTTCTACACATCTCAGATAATGGCACGTGGACTCAGCTGTGGCTGGTTTCTGATTACCATGAGCATGGCTCACTCTTTGACTACCTGAACAGGTACACGGTCACAGTGGAGGGCATGATCAAGCTCTCTCTTTCTGCTGCTAGTGGCCTGGCTCATCTGCATATGGAGATTGTGGGTACTCAGGGTGAGTAAAAATGTATGAACACTGCCTGCCTTGTACTCTTTTGCAACAATTTTGAAAATCCACTTTTCAAGCTGCTAATTTGCATTGTGTGCTGATTGGTCTAGTGGCGAAAATTTTGTCTGGTCACACTTGAATGCAAATAGACTGTGATGTGACAATCACAGCCAGTCAGAATATATTTAATGTTTATAGTGTTTTTTATATGCAAGTATGTAGAGAGATTTTGGGCCAATAGAATTTAAATGTGAGCGGGTCTACCTAACACATCAATAATAGAAACCAAGGAACTGACAAAACTGCTGATTAGGACAAAAACCCAGATATGATTATTTGATCTGGTTTCATTCATTCTGTTCTGTCAGGTAAGCCTGCGATTGCCCATCGTGATGTGAAATCCAAAAACATTTTGGTGAAAAAGAATGGAACCTGCTGCATTGCTGACCTCGGCCTGGCAGTGCGCCACGACTCTGCAACAGACACCATCGATATTGCACCCAACCACAGAGTGGGCACCAAAAGGTTTGTAATTCATTCCTCTGCGCCATTTACAATGATGGATGTCGAGATCTAGTCGGCAGACACCCACATTTGTTAGCCAGTGTGCAGCTGTATGGCTGATAACTGAAGCATTTGTCCAAGCTGAGGCATCGTCCAGGCATTGTGTGCCTGTGAATATTAGTGTTGCGACACTTCCATCCATGTGAAGCTTTTTGTGAGAAAAGTGATATGACTGATGCTACAAGAGTCAGACAAGAATGTGAGACGCTTTGTGAGGTGCCACTTACTGGGTGATTATTGCTATTTACATGTGACATAACCAGCAACGTCTGATCGCTCACCCACTTGCACACTCAGTGAACAGCCAGACGGAAGCTGATCATCTTTAGTGGATGACAGGAAGTTTAACATGCCTTGTTGGCACAACAGAACTTAAATTTGGCAATGTTAAAATTAATTTTTTATTCTTAGTTCACCTAAAATGAAAGTATTTCTAATACATTATAAAAATGAACTACTATGGCTGGTTTGCTGTACACTACAAATGTATCTGTAATGATATAGATATAACAATGCAATGCTACAATACATTTCATAAAATTGTCAGGTCCTTGTGTTAATTTTTACAAGTCTGTTTTTTTCTACTTTAATTAATACCCTGTACGTCTAAACTTTAATTCTTCATGTTCAGTGTTTCTAGAGCTAGTTTTGATCTGACTTTATGATCTGACTTTATCTAGCTGCAGGTCTCTGAAGTGTCTGCAGATGCATTAAATACTCTAGATACTATGGACCTGGAATCATGAAATACATTAAATATGCCATAATTGATTTAAAAAAGAGGGATTTAATACAAGGACATTTTTCCCTCATTTTAGCCCATTAAAATTTCTGACACTGATTCATGCAGGTCAGTGGGGGTGTGGTTGTGGTAATAAAGGGGTTTGTGATGTATGTGTGTGAGTCAGAGCTGTGTGTGTGCGGTGAAATATTGTGCAGCAGGGTCTGCACTCACAGTGTTGTCGCCACAGGAGCGTGTCACATCTAATCATTATGAGAGATTCGCAGTGACGTGTCCATACTACTGTGTGCACCTTGGACACGACACACACACCACTGGGCTGGCACAGTGACAAGCTGTGGCAACCACACAGTAAAACTCATATACTGCAGTATAGAGAACCCGCCTTCCCCTGCTGTGAGGATAACCATATGTGACTTCTGAATGTCAAAGTGCTTCCTCACAGCCTTCTGTCCCCTCATGCTCTCTGGAATGAGGTTGGCTTGCTATGCATTCTCTGTTTACAGAAACCCAATAAACAGGCCCACTGCAGGTCACCAAGAGGCCCAGAGCCAAATGAATGTCATTAGGAGACACATCTGATGTCATCTCTTGTGTTGACAGGTATATGGCCCCTGAGGTCCTGGATGACTCCATTAACATGAAGCACTTTGAGTCTTTTAAAAGAGCAGACATCTATGCCTTGGGTCTGGTGTTCTGGGAGATCGCTCGCAGGTGTTCGATTGGAGGTAGGACATAGGTAGCTCAACAAGTAACAGTTTACATGTTCCAACATCCTGAAACAACAATCCTGACAATCCTGATCAGTTTTAATGGTTAGGTCTGAGTTAGGGGCTTATACACCATTCTTATCAACCTGTTGTTTTAGAACTTTGTACAAAAGGTCAGATTAATTAAATCAAGGAAACAGAGGAGTTAACATTGGCATCACATATTTTCTTATGTTTTGCATATTTATCGTTTTTTTTTGTGACCCACAAATAATGCAAAATCTAATGTTTCTTTGTTTTGAATTCTAAAACCTGAATCTCATATTATAAATGTGTTTAAAGACTGCATGTACGTATGTGTTATGGAAATAGATTGTAGCACAATATTGTATGCACAGTTATGAAATGAGGGCTGAATTTTCTACTTAGGTATCCATGAAGACTACCAGCTGCCCTACTATGATCTTGTGGCATCTGACCCATCAGTGGAGGACATGAAACGGGTAGTCTGTGACCAAAAGCTTCGTCCTAACATCCCCAACAGGTGGCAGAGCTGTGAGGTATAGTGAGCACATTCTTTTCTTCAAGTTTCTCTAGATGTCTTTGTTTACAGATTATAAATTCCGCTGAACCTGCCCATCATCTTGATCTTCATTATATTCCTTCTATTCATTTTTGTCTCATTACTTTATTTATTTGTTTTGTCTTTATTTATCACCAGAAGCCAAGGCATCAGTATTTACTCAGTCTATCATGATGTGCTTTTCATCACATTGCTTTGGAAGGATGAAATATTTTTTTGCAGTCGTAAAAAGCCCCTAATCTAACTGTCTGCAAAGCAAGGCCAGTTTGCCAAAGTAAAGGATAACATTTTATGGCAATGTTGCCCAATATTAAATGTCTGGGGTTTTTTTTATTAACCCTTTTAAGTGATTGTTTAGGGGACACATTAGAAGAGAACAGGCTTTTTCAATGAATTGTGATCTGACATGCTGTATCCATATTAAGAGTGGGCATTTTGGGCAATTTATGCACTTTACCACTCGACAGATAACTTTGTCATGTTCTTTATTTAAACAATAACTTCAAATCCATGCCTGTACCTCTGCATTCTGATTAGTTTCAGTCCATCTAGCTGTTTTGTTTCAAAGCATGAATGTGCCCTCTTATCCTGTACAGAATTTTGCTGCAGATTGCTGTGTGTTAAATCTGACCGCTCAAATTGACCAATCACAACATTGTAATCTATGCCTTTTTTACACATTTGTCATCACCCCCTTCACTCCTTTCAAAGAGCTCTAATGATTTACATATATTAACTTTGCACACAAAGTTTGTTTTAAATACTAGGCAAGAGTTTACATGAGTTTAAAACTGTTCAGAGTTTTTGTACATGCAGGTGTGTTGAGTGTAATAGAATGAGCTGTCTAGACTGTGATCTCAGATGAATGGGGGAGAGAAGGTCACAGCACATGCTTTATGCTCTCAGTATTAAAGATTCTCCGAAAAATATATACATCAAACCTACCTAAATGAGAGTTTTCACAAGACACTCAGAAAGACATGTTCTTTCACAGTGCTTCAGTGATTTCTTCAGTGAAAAATATCAAAAGCATTGCAGAGAAAGGCATATGTTATGAATGTCCAGTCATCAAGGCGATACTATAGGAGCGTGTACTGTATAACTTGGTTTTGTTTATGATGGCATCTGTGGTGTTCTGCCCACAGGCCCTGCGTGTGATGGCAAAGATCATGAGGGAATGCTGGTATGCCAATGGAGCGGCTCGTCTCACTGCGCTACGAGTGAAGAAGTCCCTGTCTCAGCTTAGCCAACAAGAGGGCATTAAAATATAGAGCAACAACTCTCACTATCTGTGCACTGCCTGTCCACTGTCCATTGACCTAAGCAGGTTAGCAAGAGAGCTTCATCCAGTGTGATGGTTTACTTCAATACATTAACATAACGTTATAGGGGATTATTAAAGATCTGTCAGGGATATTGAGGGACTGGTGTTATCATCAAGGTCTTATCAAAAAACCTTATGACAGAATTCCACAAACCAGTGCTTAAAGCTATACATCCTCTGGGACATCAGTTAGTCATACTTCTGTTTTTGTAGCTGACCATGCAACTATACATAGGCAGCCATTCAGTGTCATTGATTTGCTTTGCAAGCTTTACTTGACCTGTTTAAGACGATTTCTGTATATAGCTGTACAAATATCTGACAGAACTTGCTTCTATAGAATATGCTTATATATTCATATATAGGTTTACGCCGAGGCATACTGCATTACTGCATTTAGGTGTGTGTGTGTGTGTGTGTGTGTGTGTGTGTGTGTGTGTGTGTGTGTGTGTGTGTGTGTGTGTGTGTGTGTGTTGTGTGTATATATATACATAAGAAAAGATCATAATAGCCAATAGTCCAGCATAGATGGAAATTACTGTTTTAAAATCATTGCAGGGGGAGGCCTCAAGAAACTAGACGGTAAAATGCATTTAAATACTAAAATATGGTTTCAATCCTAAACTAGACCGGTAGTGTTTGTGTGTGTCTGTATATATAATACTACACTTTGCATTGTTCTTTGTCTCTCAGTGTTACCAGGAAGTGCCACTGCTCTGAAGTCAAGCTTACCATATTTGGTAAAAAATGTCTAGTTTTTGAGTCACTATGTCTATTTACATTAGACATTGTGCTTGGATTACGGACATCATAGGCACTCATTTGCATATTGAAACTAAGTTCATCTGTGAAAGTAAAAAATAAATTCTAAAAAAAATATATATAATATAATATAAAAATATATATAGCATATTCTCCTGGTTGCCATATCAGACTTCAGGGACTTGGGTCTGAGTGTTTGGAAGTGGTTTGTAATGTGACTGGCTATTGTTCTGTTTACAGCTCACTTTCCAGACATAGACAGCAAATAACCATAAAGAAAACATCAATTGAAGAAAAGTGCATTCAACGTGTACTCCATTTTATATAGATACCTGGATCGAGTCCTTAAAGAATCTGTCAGAGACATGAGCTGGCCATGAAAGCCACTTATACAAAGGCCAATTTAGCTATTATGCATTTCTGCATTGAATTTGAAAAAGTTATGATTTTTGTGTCATGCTTTCCTTCTTTCTCACACAATTTGAGATGTAATTGTAAAAATATGTAGCCCTTTTCAAGTAAATGGAAAGATTAATAGAACCTCTGGTCACTTTAAAATGCTAACTGTGATGAATTGTATTTAGCTTTCTGTACATGTTTCAAGGTAGTTATAGCTGAACAGGTTAAAAACTTGTTAGTAGGCAATTTAATCCTACTACTTTTGCTGTGCATACTATTATACTATTTGTTTTGTGCTGTATTTCAGGTCAGCAAAAGGCACCTTTTAGTTCTTTTAATGAGACCTCACTTATAATCAAGTATAAATCATCAAGCTGCAAAATGTATTGTGTGGATGTAAGTACCTTTCTGTTTTTGTTCTAAGCAATAAGTGCTCTTGATTAATTGGCCAATGTGGAGAATGCTGAGAGTGTATGAATGAACTTTGTCTTTTATTTAAGCAGCTAAGGTGTCAACTTCTTAGGCTGTACTTTGGGAAATTAATCTTTATTTGCAGACAAATACTGTGGTCGCTCAGCAGTGTCTCTCTTTTTCAAGAACAAGACTCTTATGGTTAGAAGGTTTGAGTGGCAGCTATCATTGCTTAATTACTACACTCACTAAAAACACATGCCAACAATCACCAGCAGCCTTCAGTATGTTCTAGATCAAAGAACAAGGCAAATCTAGATATCCACAACATCATCAGCTCAGAATCAAATCATTGTCCTGAGATTGTTTGCATAGGTTTTGTCATCTGATGTGCCATCTAAGGTGGCTAAAGAGTCAGTGTATATATTTTTATATTTGTATATAAATGGGAAACTATTTCTTATGACTCTACCCTCTTTTATGATGTTTACCTCTCCCGGGCTTCAACTCAATTCCTTTAAATGTGGATTCGCTTATAAGTGGGATTGATTCCCAGGGAGAAAGCATACTGATAAAAACATGTATACCTTGAATGCACTTTAAGTCACTTTGGATAAAAGTGTTTGCCAAATGTATAAATGTAAATGTAAGCATAGCTTTGTAGACTGCTTAATGTTGGCCTTTAAAATGTTAAAAGCTCCCTCATTTGTAAGTCACTTTGGATAAATGCATTTGCTAAATGAATAAACGTACATTTTGAACAGTTCGTATTTTAGATCTGAGGTTGAAAGGTGTTCGAACTGCTGTAGCATCACAGATACATGCTGTCATTGAACCCATGTTAGCATTAACTCAATGAATGAATGAATCCTCTGATGAGTTGTACATGGAAAGCTCCAGGCTGATTAATGCAATGGTGCAGCCAGGAATACTTATGTTGTGATTTGCAAGCTGGATTTCAAACTCACTGTGCCCTCCAGTGCATGATGCAATACAAGTGCCTCTGTTTTATAAAAACTTTTTGCTGTATTTTTTTTTCCAATCCCCAAAATATAGAAAAATTACAGAATGGATTTTTTTATATGTATTTGTGACTATTTCCTCATATTTAAAGGAAGTACTTGGTAATTTGTTCTTGGTTTGTTCCAGTCATGTGATGTATGATCAAGTTGTTTAGTTTTTTGTGTCTTGTGTACAAGTCATTCTTAGAAAAAAGCCTTTTATTATTCAGTGCCTACTTCAAGGTTGATGTAATTGTAAATCTTTTGGGGTTTCTGTCTAATTAAAACCTTGACTCAAAAGAACTTTCAGTGCTTTCAACTCAAAAACAATTCATGTCGAAGCATAATACCTCTCTATTGACCAATGTTCAGTCATTTACCTCAGTGTGCAAAGTTTTTTTTATTCTGTAGAATTAATTAATTAATTTTGATCTGTAAAACATTTGAGGTTTTATGTTGCGTTTTGTTTTTCTTTCGGAAAACATTCAAGGAAAATGTTCTTTTAATATTTAAAACACTTAGCAGCCCCTGCAAAAGAGAATGGTGTTTGCTGTTGAGTCTTTGTCTCCGATATCATTTTAATTTATATTTTAGTTGTCATTCAGAGTAGTGCACTTGCATTCAGCTTCAGCACAAGTCAGCTTCTGACACCACAGAGAACAGTCACATTGAGATGAATCACGGTTTGTTACTGTATGAAAACAGAATGCCTAAAGAGTTGTACTGGATATACTTTTGTTTGTTTTTGATCTGTTAATCTTGTAAACTTCTGTGTCAATAAATACATTGTTACCTTTGAAATTTTGCTGCGTTCTTAAGTAAATGTTTTCTGTAGTCTGTTGTGTTCTTGTATAAATGTATGTCTATGTCTCTATGGTCTGAGTTTGTTTCGATTGTAAAGTACAGCTGTGGTAACTGTCTAGTTTACCGTTCAGGTGATCTCCCAGGAACTTGCAGGATTACCCAGAAATATTCACATTCTAGACCAGAATATTGACTCACTTCAGGGTTACTTGGTGCATTGGAAGGCCACTAACTCATTTACTTCACCGCTTTAACTCTACTGGCCCATTTCCATTGTCAATACAAGGCTATACACTAAAGTCTACATTTTCTCTGTTGTCGTTGAATATTGTATTGTGCGCTTATCTATGATGCTGTCTTACGTTTTACAAACTAATGAGCAATTTATTCCAAAAATTTTGAATTTATAAACTTCAGCTTTTCCTTAGTCTGTTAATTGACCTTAAAGAAATTTGTCAGTGACACGACAGTAAACATAGGCAGGACATGCATTGAACATAGATTTTCCTTTATCTAGAAAAGATGCATCTGTGTTCTCAGAGCTTTGTTCTTATTCTGCACTGTATGTTTGGAAATGAAGAGATCATCCACATTCTGACCCAGCAATGACTCAGAGCTCGGTTGTGCTCAAACTTTTATAAAGTCTGAATTATAAATAAGTGGGAGGAGGTGGTCAAGCAAAGGTTGTCTCATGGCTGCTCACAAGAAAAGGTACTTGCTCTCTCAGTTTCATTATATCATTTTGTCTCACACTCCTGAATGCACTCCTGAATGCACACCTTATGAATTACTCTCTGAATTTATGACTTTTCCACAAGTGCAATGCAAAACTATACAGAACCTTTGAAGCCAGTGAGAAAAAAAATTCACTCCACATTATTAAATAAAATGCTATGATACAAACATTTTGATTACTTCCTTTCAGCAGCATGATCTGCCTATCCATGCAACTAATACTGGTTCTGTGTGAATAACCTTACATCAAATAGCAAATATTAAGCTGCCATGTTTGAACAGACCTCCCCTGGGATCTCATGAACGTACTGTTTCCAAAGGATCCAGGGCTGAATCACAGGAGTTAATTCTTAAGCATTATTTTACCAATATGTAGCGAGATCTAAACAGCCCTGAACCAAACACAATCTCTGGTCTGCTCGTACAAAGCACTGTTCTTCAAAATACACAATTTCTGAAACTTTGTTTCACCTTGTGCATCCTCTAAAGGCTTTTCACACCGTTTAAGACTAAACCCATTCCGCTATGTGGGACAATATTCTGAAAGTTTTGTCCTCACCTGCATTTGAAAGTATAAAAGAGACAAGGACACAAGAGTTTCAATGCTCTGAATACATACTCAGCATGTTGATTAAATTATAAAAAAAAAAACATTTTCAGACCAGGCAAATTTAATTAAATGTTCGTACGTACTTTAATTACCGTCATTCAGGGAAAGAAATAATGACATGCCGAAGTTTAAACTGATGTTGGCATGCGCGTTTTCCTGTTGCGCTCGAGATTTTTAAATTGCAGCGCCACCTTGTGATGGTAATGACTAGTAACTAGTTCAAGATTAAAGTATAAACATTGTGTATTTAATAGCTTTAAATCATTACTTTGAACAAATGATGACATAGACAAAGTAATATAAATAAATTCTACAATAAAATTTGTTATATGTGTTAACATATTTCAATTTAGGACACTGCATGAACACTCAGGCAACATTTTGTGTACTTTGAACACTCTGTTTCACATATACTGAACAACATAAACTTTGACAAAGGAGAACGGGCAATTTCTCAATCATGTTGCTATGGAGTATGCTTATAGACATATACTTCAGTCCTGATACAGAAAACAACATCTTATATGCACTTTATAAGGAAGCGTCCAGCAGTCTTGTATGCCCAAAAAACAGATGGAACAGTTAAATGTCTATAGATGTTTTATAATTCAGTGGACTGCAGAATTTGTTTGCTCCAGGCTTGCCTTATTTTTTATGAGTTTTTCAATTTTTTCTTCTTTTTTCCCCCCAAAATGTGCTGAAAATTGTAGTGCTGTCCTCAAAATACCTCACCAATCTGTTTTTTCTTGTCTTTATTTCTTCTGCGAGTCCTGCATGGCCTGGCCATAAGAAGGAGGGGGTCGGCTGTAGTAGGGCAGCAGGGCTGTGAACACTGCAGTCATGTGACCAGGGTGAGTCTGCACTGGATAGGCAGTGGAAAGGACTGCAGTCTTTGAGTCTCCATAATTTTGAAAGCCAACTTGTCGCAGTCCTGGCAGCACACAGAGCTGTCATGAACACACAGAGATTGTGAGAACACTTGAGTGTTGAAGGTGCAGGGAATGTAGAAATATGGAATACTGGCTTTACCTGTTGACATGGGGTGTCTGGTGAAGGTCACGTTGAAATCAGGTACCTCAGAGAGATGGTGTGGACGTGGTTGTGCATGAAGTACCCGTGCACGGCAACAGCAACACAGAATGGCAATCAGCAGCAGCCTACAGACCATAAAAACAGTCCTTAAAAATGATTTCAATTCCTCTAATGTGACCTTAAATACAGCTGAAGTTTATGATCTTACAATACATAGTTACACTGTAAAAAACTTTGGTGCCATAAATTTTGAGGTTTAATCAAACTTGGCTATACATTTCAACATAAAAGTTTTAATCCTGACTGATATAATTTAAAAAAATAGGTTAAGCAATTTTTCAACCATTTCTTAAAAATTACAGCAACTTAAGACCGGTCAAGATTACAAAGTTTTTACAGTGTAAAGGGAACTATTTTTCTTGATATCTTTTAACAGACACTTCTACAGATGTCCAATCTAGTTACTTACGTAGGAAGGATCTACTGTAGCAACCATACAGAGATAGTGGTCTGAAAGAATTAGCTGAAAGAATAAGATCTGAAAGAATTAGCTTGGTGGTGTTACATTAATGGTTAAGGGAAATGGCTGCTTAATTAAATGCTGGGCAACACATGAACTGGAAGAGTTC
Source organism: Chromobotia macracanthus (assembly GCA_036877525.1). Classification (NCBI taxonomy): domain Eukaryota; kingdom Metazoa; phylum Chordata; class Actinopteri; order Cypriniformes; family Botiidae; genus Chromobotia; species Chromobotia macracanthus. The sequence continues at coordinate 4,582,819 of JAZGTH010000013.1, forward strand.
AGTCACCATTGTGTTGCATGTTTAAAAGGTGCCAATAAAAATGATCAATATTCAGAAATCAATATTGATCAATTAATAATCTGAATATTTGGACATTCAGAGACTTATCAATGCATATACAAGATACAGTTCTTCTAGCAATTGTTTAATAGGTAATATTTAGTTATGTTTTTTTAAATAAAAATGGTGTAAAAAGATTCAGGAGTTCAGTAAAGTTTGGTAAATGTATTTAACTCCGGGAGCAAACTGTATGATGCAGAGACTGAAGACACTTGATGTTTTAACTAAACTAAATCTAATAAAGACATAAACAAAGTACAGTCTGGTGTGACTGCAGAAGGCTGAACTTTTTGTACCTCCTGTTTGTGATAAATTACTCTTATTGATGGTAAAAGGGAGAAAAGTTTCTCATTTTAGTGAATTCTCTTTGTTTGCATATGAATGAATCCTTTATTAGATCTGTTAAAACTATAGAGCCTAAGACTCAAAGGGAATTTGAGAATTGAAGGCAGTAAGTGTTGCAGGGTAGTGTGTCCTAGTTTCCATAGCTTTTTGCTTGCTTCCTTGGCCTTTCAACTGTCTGCCTCAGTTTTTTCAGCATCAAAGTGTCTTAGATGTTATACTTACATAAAGTAAACAGGATAACCTCCTTCAAAGTACCAAGTTATTTTTTTCAGCAACTGCCTGCAAAAAATGTGTTAGTCCTAATTTTTCTCACATAATTAATCAATTTGTGAGAACAATTGAAGAAACCTTAAAGCTGAAATTAACAAAAGAGAAAGCTTTAATTTATGCTTTAAACTTAAAATTCAGTGTAAATGTGCATAATAATCTAAAATAAACTAGAGTGGAAATCGAAACCTAGGAAATAATAGGTAATAATACAATATTTTGTTGTTCTTGCTTCCCTTAGAGAATTCAATGATTATTTTAGCATTATACCATTGAGGATTTTCTGAGTTTGTTTCTTGTGGCCAATCATAAACAAAGCTTAACACTACATCTGACACCATAGCTCATGAAAGATAAACTACAAAGAACTTCTTGTCCGTGTTCTGGCAAAGAACAATAAATAATGTTATGTTGTGTAGCGATGTGGAAAGCATGTATGCGTGAAATAATGACAGTATTACTGAGTGTAAGATGCTTGCCATAAAAATAAACGTAAAACTTGAAAGAGCAAGAGAATTATCATACAACTGATAATTTGGATGATACAAACTTTAAGGCTATACAAATATTTAACAAAAACATTTTTGAACTGTAAATGAATAAATACAAATAAATAAGCTGGATTGTATACTGAAATGCTATTTTACTCACCTCTGCAAACGCCAAGACAGTCTCTCTTCTCATCTTAAAACCATTAGTTAATCCAAAAGTTTGTTGTATTAGTTGGAAGTGGGTTATTGATACAAGTTTTCCGGAGAGGAGCATCATCAGTTGTCGATTTATGATTTATTAACACTGGCATTTAAGTCTTGCATATACCATAAAAACAAAACACACATACACTAACAATTCATTTTTCAGATCTTTTATTGCTGTGGTTCCAGTGTTGTTTAGAGCCGAAACAATTTGCAGAAACAATACAGTTTAAATAATTAGATCGCTTTTTTGCACTAATGTAATCAATACCATAACTATAAAAATATAAATTTCATATTTTATGCATTTTAAAGTCAAATCAAAAAATTGTCTCTTCCCTCTGACATACCATGAAAATATAAAATTGACTTTTGTCTTCAGTATTTGCTGGATTTATTTAGTTCCCTTAGACACATATAAAGCCGTCACTTACTGATTGACAAAGAACATACATCAAATCTACTAGGTCTTAGCTCTTCCAGCTACCACAACAAATCTCAAAAAATAAAAAAAGAAGCCTTGGTTATGACACCACTCTTAATTATTACATTCAGCCATAACACAATATAAATTCCATTGGCATTTTTAGAATATTTGCATAGATCAATAAATGACCAACCACATGTAAACCAAAGTACTCCATGTCTCAAGAGCATATATTACTGTGACATTTCTCTAGTGTTGCTTTAGCGCAATGCTTGCTTTACATACACTGATTTTCTAACCAGGCAAACCAATGTTGAGCATAAATACTCTTTACTTAACTCATAAACCACTCAAACTGATAGACTAGGACACAAACATTTCAAGTAAATATTTGCAGATTTTAAAATCACATAAAAAATTTTCAATACACTAATCAGCCAGTAGAAAACATTTTGATTTTCAACACTAAACAAGCAAAAAACCCTTGTTTGACATGTTTTAAAAATACAGAAAAGGGCAATAAAAACCAAAAATATTGTCCAATTAAAAGCTAAAATGTTTGATGTAACAAAGCTATGTAACCTTAGTAAATCAAAACTACTCTGCATCAGTGTTCTACAAACACTTTCTGTAGATTACTAACTAAAGAATTAGTTTAATGCAACACAAACAGGTGGAAATCTGTACTAAATTAACGGTACATTAGTGTTTTGAGATAACAGTCCATGAGTGATTATGTAGTAGTAAAATAAAAACTACAAATACTTAGGTTTATACTTCCAACCTCTCATGGGATATAAAACCAGTGGGATATTTTAAGCAATTTAATTTAAAGCAAGCTGATTTAAACTTAGTTCCATAAAATATTACCTTACCTTACTAAATTACCTATCATCCAAACTACATGCACGCAAATGTAAAATAAAAAACAAAGATAAATTGCACACAGCTGTCTGAAATAACACTCTATGCCATTTCAGCAGTCCAAGATCTGATCCTAATAGTAACAAAGCCATTTAAAACACAAACCCAATGATTATTTAGCAATTGCGTAAACAAGAGACAAGGTAATACCTGGCAGTGATGCTACTGCAGTGCAGCATTGTCTTCAATATCTGCACTCTGAGAATCCAAAGACAACAGGTCAGAGGACACGGACTCCTCTCTGCCCTCACCTAAGTTGCTGATCAGTGGCTCATCAGAAAAACTCTGATTTACACCGTTGGTATCTAAGGGAAAAGGTGAGGAATCGTTGGGTTGCACAGGACATTCTGAAGGCAGGGAAGATGGGTCAAAATGAAGGGCAGCTGGGTCAATAAGCAGGGAAGAAATGTCTATTGGAGGCACGAATGAGTCAAGAGATGGGACTGAAGAATTCAAAGATCCCATGTCTACCAGCATGTTATGGTCAAATGTAAGATTTGGGAAATTAGGGTGAGAGAGAGAAGGATAAGAAGAAACATCTGAAGGTGGTGGTGAAAGCTCTGCTGAAACAGAGGAGATGAAATCTGGAGCATAAGATTCCCCTGTGATATGTTCCTCAGGGCCTCCTAAAGGAACCTCACTGCTTTGTAGCGCCTCTGAAAAACAGACAATTTTTGCAGATTTCATGCACTCAGTTTTGTGATTTTGACTCAGAAAGTGAATTATGTTGGTCAACTTCACCTAAAATTAGCAAAGCGGTCTCACCGACACCCGATATGTCAATGTCCTCTCGGACAGCCAGAGACGTGTTTGTCATGTCAATGGAGGAAACTGATAGGTCTAGCCGGTCTGCCATGTCAGATGCCTCCGAATTCATTATACCCACTTCTGACTGATCAGAGAAACCTGAAGGAAACATTAATTTGATACATTACAATGTCTTTTTTAGCCTTTTTGTTCTACAGAAGTGGTTTTATCAACAAGATCCCTAATTTACCTCCAAATGTGAAAGAATATATTTTGATGCCTTACCAGGATCCATGACCCTCTGAATAGGTGGTGGCAGTGGGGTGTCAAGATCCAAGCCACTGACTGACTGACCAGATGTTGCCATAAGAGCCACCTGTATGTATATGTATTTAAGTTATTCTGCCAAATGTGTCGACTAAACAGTTTTAAGCAAATCTAAAACTGTTGTACCATTTTGTCACTGTACCCAAAACATTTAATTTAAGTCCCAAATCTATTTTTCTAATTGTGCTCTATGTGGCAGGTTGTTTAACTATCCCATTTGCAGGGCAATTCATTTCATGTTTTGTGACATGTCTTATTTATAGGGATATTCAATAAAGTGTCTAATCAGCTATGGTCAAGTCTCAAGTTTTGTTGGGGCTTAAGTAGTATTTAAATTCAAATCTAAGGCTCAAGTATCCAACCCTGCATTTTTCATGTGAAAACACAAAGAAAACTACCTCTGTGAATCTGCTTGAAGACAATTCCATCTCTGGAGTTCCAGCCACAGGAGAAGTCTGAGGAAATATTTTTTCAGATCTGGGGCTTTCAGGTTGTGCTGGGATTCTGTGCAAGTAGCCATATCCAATGCCACAACCAAGACTGGAGGTGAAAACATTGGTGAAAAAATTATTTGCAGTGTCTCAGAGAAAGAGGTTGAGTTACTGCTTTAAAGACACTTGATTGTGGGTGGATCAGGAATTTATTATATAATATCAATAACAGGCTTATTACCTGCCTTCTCCACCCCATGCACCATTTGGTGTGACAACCACCTCTCTGCATTTATCCGTTTCCATATTGTAGACCAGCAGCTTCAAGGGCTTTCCCTCATGGGCTTCAATCAAGGAGAAGAAGTCCTCTGACTGTTGGAAAATTAAAACATTGGTTGCACGTAAAGAACGTAAAATGTTCTGCACAACATTTCTACAAAAATCAAGCATTAATGAAAGTAATTCACATCATACATCTTGTAGAACTTGGTCAGCTCCAACAATGAAATCTGAATGTTCTTTGAGTCCGGCCAATGCTGCTGGTGAATTTTGCTCTACATCCTGAACAGAAAGGCAGCGATAACTTTACAAAGCACATGAGATCTGCCTATATATTCAAGAAGCCAAAAGTATTTAAGGAAACAAACTACTTATGCTAAATGCAAAGATCACTTACAAGAACATGCCAAACATTTTCATTGGCTCCTTTAAAACTGCAGAAGCGGACACTAGCTCCCAGAAGTCCCTGACCACCCCACATGTTGCTGGGAACCACCTCCAATTCCCGGACCCTTAGGGTTTTTGTATTGTATACCTCCATCTTCACCGGTTTCTCAACATTAGCCTTGAGGAGGTCCTTCAACATGTCATTCTCGTGGTTCTGTTGTAACAACATATCACAGTTTATAGTTGTTATTAACATGAGTGACAAAGATTACGGGTTAGCAATTACTATTATAACATTAAATTAAGTGTCAAACTAAATTTTTTTTAATAACAAGAAATTACCAATAAATGTACATAAATATAAACTCACAAGACGATTATTGCCAATGGATATGATAAAATCGAAAAAGGGCTCCAAGCCAGCCTTCTCCGCAGGTGAGTTCTCCTGAATCTATAAAATGAATCACAACAGGATGCATTTTATTCGTAAAAATTGTATTTCATTTAGAACTACAGGGTCTTTATTTTAAATGCAATTAAATGTAAGTGCGAACTAAGCCGATATATAAACATTCGTCTGGTAAAATGTAATGTAAATTAATGAATATCTGTAGAAACGCGTGCTCGCAGGATGTGGATATTACGTAATGCTCATCTTTACTGACGTGACGTGGCGCTAAGCTGCGCTTTATAGTCTAACCTTTTAGAAACACATTCTTTCCAAAAATGAAAACTTGCGAACGACACTCGACCCAAAACACTAGTTTAACTAGTGCAAACACTCTGACAGGGTGAAGACGGTATACCGTGTGATAATAAAGCAAGAAATAGTACATGCTACACAACGAGAAAGATAAAGAAGCTGTCAGACTTACAGCAAAACAGACCGTAAACGTCTACAGTTCCTGCCTTGTAAGGACAATTTTAAACGTTGCACACATATATACCAAACATTTAAGGAAACACTCTGACAAACGCCGTATGTTTCCTTATTGTAAATTTGTCAAAGTTTAAAGCAATGCGGACGTCAGACTAAATTGTTGAAAAGATCGCTAGCAAGCAAAGCTGCTCGATGTCAAACAAATGCGGCGACATTGAAGTTATTTACCCCATAAACATGAAAGCCTTCTGTTCCACCCTCAGGTTCAGTACTGCTCTGCGTTAAACCCATTGCTCTTCAATGCTTTAATGTTTTGTTTAGCTATATGAACTGACAGAGATTACTCATCACAACATCGTAGCCGTGTTGTCCATTCTGTGAGCGCGAACAGGGAAGAGCAATCGAATCTGCTGACAGCGATGAAAGTTTTTTCTCTCTTTGGTTGCTGTGTTGTTTTTGGCACCTATAAACAGTGTAACAGTCTCTGTCAAATATAACTCTGAATATGATCTAATTTTGAAACTTATCAGACCAGTGATTCCCTACTGATTCCCACTACCCAGGCCAGTGTTCCCCTAGAACAGAGGTTCTCTTTACTTTTTGGGACCAGGGACATCTTACAGGGAGATATTTTTAATTTACTGTAAATTAGCATTTCTCCTTAATTTATTATATATTTTATTCAGATATTCCACAAAGACAAAAGAACACATTTTGAAATGTCAAAACATTCATAGACACAACACATTTACAGTAGGCATATCAATGATGCAATAAAGTATTCTCAAAGCAAGTTTAGCCTGAATTTCTTTATATATTAAGTTAAGCATGAATAATAATAAAAAAACACTAAGCCATACTAACAGTTATTATTAATCCTGGTCATTAAAAGAAAACAGCAAGCTTATTAAAAAATAAAATGTAAAAATACATTTACAGTGCTACAAAACATCTGAAAGCCTTAAGTTTACAAAATATAAATACAAATCTGACCTGAAATTACAAAGAAATACAGAATTTTGGCAACAAAAATACTCTTGAGGCTTAAAGATATTTCATTGCTTAAAGAGACTTCATTAAGTGGTTTTTGAACTGTATTTACACTGCTGAAAGGTTACAGACTATATTCATATCCTAAAATATATTTTTAAGGAATGTCCTTAAATACTAAAACTACACTCTTTCTCATAGAAAAAAAATCATACTGTACAAATTGCAAATGAAAGAGGCTTTGTCTTCAAAATATCAGTACACATACTGAGCTGCTCTGACAGAAGTTAAGAAATCCCTACAAGAGATTCCAAAAGACTAACACTTGAGTCCTCTATCTGAGCAGGAGTTGGACAGCTCGGAAAGGGGTACTCCATATGACTATATACTTTAAAATGATTGTGACTTAAATTTGGACCATACTCATGGAACCAGTCAAAAAAGACCAGATCAGAATCTGAGGACAGACTAAGGTCCATGTAACAGTTTACAGTATGATCAACAGATGGGGAAGGTGTATTAGGGATATCGAAGGGGTCATTCACATATTCTATGATGGCCTGATTCGCATTTTCATCCAGGCACTTCAACTGAGATGTACTGCCATTGCTTTCAGACTGTGTACTGTCTTTAGTGGATGACACCATTATGCTGTCAGCAGCCTTTGGGGACAGAAACTGGCTCATTGACTGTTGGGTGTTTATGCGATCATACTCTTTCATGTATGGGCACCCGTCCCCATCAGAGTCATCAAAGCTGAGAATGTGAGCCAGATCTTTGTTGTCCTCATCCAGGGCAGGTCGCTTTGAGAGAGGGTGTCCATCCACGTCAGAGTCCAGGCTGACAGAAGAAGAGGAGGAGGTGTCAGTCATGTCACTGCTACAGCTGTTGTCTTCCTCCCTACAGAGCTCAGGGCTCAGGTGGAAAGCAGGACCATGCGACAGGGAGGTGAATGAGGGTGGGCTGTTCTCTGTGAGAAATGTACTGGGTCTGTTCCTCTTTGTTGATTGCTGCTCAATGGTGATTAGCCTATTGCGGTCTAGCTTCTCATCCTGCAGTCTCTTCTCCAGCTCTAGCTTCATGTGCGTGTGGAGATAGTGGCTCCTCACACGACTGGAGTTGAATTCAATTCGGCCCGAGGGATTCCCACAGCCTTTCTTTGAACAGCCACAGGGGAAGCTGTCGCGATCCATCTGTTAATGTTGACAGGTGATATGTATCAACAAACAACCAATACTGCATAATTACTATGTCAGTTCTCACAATAAGAACAGTTACTGCTGTTTTACTACTGTCACTGCCTATAGGGAAAAAAATCTCAAATGAGATATCTTTCATCTAATTTTTTCCCATAAAAGGCAAAGGGGTAGTTCACCCAATCATTTATATGTAATTCCAAACCTATGTGACTTTTCTTCAATGGAACACAAAAGAAGATATTTTGAGAACTGTCTCAGTGGTTTTGTTTTCACACAACGGAAGTCAACGGGTGCCACTGTTGTTTGGTTACCAATAGACCTTAAAATATCCTGTGTTCCTCAGAAGGAAAAAGACAAACAGGTTTAAAATGACATAAGGCTGAGTAAATTATAAAATAATTTTCCTTTCTAGGTGAGCTATCCCTTTAAAAGGGCAATTTGATATTTTTGTTTAAATCGTATGCTTTTTTCCTTTGATAAAGGATTCTGGAGTTTCAGAAGTTCTCAACAATGCCATAAAATTTTTATAGCCTCATACTTTTCTGTGATCAATTGTCTCATTTGTGTCTATTTTGTATGTAGAAGTAACATCTGAGACAACACTGATACTTGAATGAAAAATAACTGAGAACTCCATTAAGTCAATCATGATAGAGCAAATCTTAAGTAATATTACTCTGGGTGACCATCAGGTGACAACTGCAACATCATTTATAGGTACAAAATATAAGTAATATCCTTACTTGGCACTTGATGCCTGCCTGGCTGCAAGCGCAGGTCTCTGGCTCACAGAAGCCCTGGCAGTGGCAACCGCAGTCTTTCCGCCAACGACGCAGCTCCTGCAGCTGCCTCTTCTCCTCCCGGTCGATTCGTACAATGCCAGCAGATCTCAGCAATGCACGTCTCTGCTTGGAGGAGTACGGACGGAGCGATCCACCATCCCTCAACTGTGTGATACTGAGATCAACATCCTCATCTGCGACATCACTCACTGTTAAGCTGGCTGCTTCTGCCACTGTTAGAGTGCCACTGTTAATCAGCTGCAGAAAGACATATGAAGACACTTGATCTAGTGTAAATAGAGCATATTAGTGTTCGATAATGAGAATTGGTTAGTTCTGGTCCTTGATGCTGATTGGTCAAGAGCCAAGGTTTATTAATGAAAAATCACAGCAACTATATAACCCTTTAATTGAGCTACTATTTGTATCGATGTACAGCACTTTTAGCTGATTGTTATTTTTGTTGTAACATGGCAACATTTTGTTATTGTTTATATGCCAGGGAATGAGAATGGCACTTTTTCCTAAAACTTTTTCCACGTGATTTTACCTAAAAATATTGTTTTAATGAAACAATTGTGTCCTTAACATTACATCTTATATATGTGGAAACTGTTTTAAAAGCAGTAATGCGTTCAAGGCTGTGCTATTATTGTGAATATAATCATGGCTGAAGGGGATGCAATATGGCACAGCCTCTTGTATCTGATTGCTTAAATATCCCACCTTCTGTCTCAAGGCCTCCAGCCTCTCCTCCCGATGCCGCTCACACAGTTTCTCCATTCGCAGGCGCTGCTGCTCCTCCGCATGCTCTGCCAGGGTGAACTGCTGGCAGGCAGCATGCCGTCTGACCATGCCCAGCGTGCAGCCACCATGACTGGGCACACTGCTAAACCCTTGACACCGCTGGAAGAGGAACACTGTAACCAGGCCAAACCGAACACTGCCTTTAGATTTCCTGTAGTTTGTTGTTTTCTTTAGGATGGGTAAAACTTAAAGGAAAGAAGAAATGAATGAAGATAATGTTAAACAACTACAGAGCACTGATGAGACACTAATGACAATAATCATTTTAACAACTCAAAGACACACGCAGCAACACAGGAAACTATATTCATGAGTAACTTCCTTTAAAGGTGCAGTAAGCGAGTTCTAAGAAACGCTGTTAAAAATCAAAATCAACACTCAAACTAAATTTTGTGAATATTTGTTAGATGTCTGCTCTTTGTGTGTGTTTAAAAAATATTGTCCTTGCGCAAAGTCCTGGCTATGTAAAACGAAAAAATGGATTGGACCAATCCCCACAACACCATAACACTCATAGTCAATCAGCAATGGGGGGCATATGGACCAGCTGTTAGTCATTGCCTGTGTTGCATAGTGTGATTGTTATTTTGAGGGCGGAGCAATGAAAGGAGGGGTGTGTTTGTTTGGATGTCGATTTCACATATCAACAGCATTTCTTAGGAATCGCTAATTGCACCTTTAGGGATACAAAGAGTGCATTAACCAGTCACAGACTTTGAAAGGTGCTCCTGCCTATCTCCAAAACGTTTATGTGAAATATGTAACTAAAAACATTTAATTTTAACAAAAACATTAACTAACAACACTGAATTGATAGTATTACACTACCAGCACAAAAAAACACCTTTTCCAGGTCAGGGCAGTGTAACTGGTGATTGTTGTGTTTACATTGGTTTATGGGTTTAAATGACTCAGAATGACTGTGCACAGTTGTACAACCATTCCAATGGTTTGACCAACTTCTTACTATAAAACAATACAAATACCAAACTAAAAAGTAACACCCAACCCAAAGGAGAAGTTTTTCTTTTGACTGTTTTCTACCTAGAACTGTTTCTCTTGTTATCAGTTTCACTGCACAATAAGGCTAAAGGCAGATAAGAAAGCCCCTCCTTAGGGTATGTGTGTCTGGACACACTGGAGGTGACAACTGTTGTTCAACTGTTGATTTAAAAAATGCACAACCAACTGCGCATGACTCACAACTGCAGAACAAACTCACTTGGCATGTGATGGCTCGAAGGGAAAGGGACAATGGGCCCAAAGTCCATGGTATCATTTTGGGACTCTCTGTCTTCATCAGAATCCCAATCTGAGTGTGACGAAGGGGAGGAGGAAGAGTAAAGGGCATCTTCTTCAGAAAACTCACATTTCCTCTTTAAACATCTGCTCTGCAATGCAGCCATGGTATTCTGTCCAAACAGAAAGGAAATGAAAGCATAGGATTATATAGATATCAATCAATTGAAAATAGTCTTTATACTGTAGCAACTGATGGCAATATGACCTGGAAAAAAATGGAAAATAGAATTTATTGAAGATTTTAGTAACCATTAGTTCACAAATCCCTAACTAGCAGCAACTGGACACCTATCATTACGACAAATTTACATCTGCACTCTGAGCAAAAGCTTGTTTAACAGGTCTAACTTCCCACCAAGACAAAACCCGACATGTAAATTGCAAGCTCTGCTTTCTCAGTGAACACAATCATTGACATTAATCATATTATGTACAGTGTAGACATAAGTGAGCATTATGCAAGCAATGTTAAAGCAGAAGCGAATCAATAGTTCCTTCTGTCTCCCCCTTGAGTAATTAACATTCCTGAGATGTTTTGAGTTCTTCAGGAACAAAATGTTAAAGACATTCAGCTAAGCCTAACATCCCAAATGGGCTACAATAAATATCTGTAATAATAAAATAAAAGTTGGTAACCCAATTCTTGTTTGTATTTCATAATCACTAAAACTTAAAATAGCAATTGCTAGGTCCCATTTTAATGCTTAGCACACACAAGCACACACTGTTTCCAAATATGAACAAAAGTGGAAATACAAATCTTACATTACTACTGTCGTTATGCTTGAGTGGGTGTGCAATGGAACAAAAAAAGCACACACACTCACACGTACACAGAGAGCTCTCTGTGCCTCAAATGACAGAACAGCACAACCTCACACCACAGGATGGAGCAATCTGCATCACAGATCACCTGGTTCTTGTTCCAAATGCATCCAGTCAAGCCCAACCCACACAAATGTCTCATGTGCCAAGAACGCTGTGTGCCCCCGTGCACACCTCCTGTATCCTGGACAACGTTAACTCTCTCTCACCTCTTCTCACACAGGTCTGGCTTTCTTTGGATTGTGTTATGTAAACACCCGCACTGTAATCCCAGATACCACAAACACTGTGCAAACTCTTGGACTCAACTATGTGAAGGTTATTGCAATCAGAACCCTCTGCATGAGGTAAATGGCACTCCAAGTAGCATTGCACATTAATTGCAGTACTGTTTGTTTTTTTATCTACATGTGTGCAAGATGTACATAAGAGATAGAGCATCTGTTTCACTTTCACGTTCAACAGCTGCAAAGCAAATTATTGCACAACATATTCTCAATGGCTCAGTAGAAATGCAGAATTAACACACATGCTATTTAGTGCTTCCTCTACAAGTGGAAAGATGATAAAGATCTCTTAAAAGTAATACTGTAAAGCAACAGAAGATAGCTTCAAGTGTGTTAATTTTATCATTGCAATAACATTAATTTTTGCAGTGTGGGAGCTTGTTAATGCAGTGTAGGGGCAAGACAGGAGGGCAGCTGATTACAAGTATACATATACAAATATACAAATATATAAGATACAACAGTGAACACTTTTCTCCACATGCAGACACAAGGGGGAGGAGTTTGTGGACTGTGAGCAGGGAAACAGACAGCTGTCAGGTGGCAAATATAGGTTATCACCCTGGCCTAAAGCTGACTACAAACATGACTTTTCCTTACATCTCCAATACAGCAAACTGAAAGACTATTATAATATATCTGTAAAATATTTTAAAAAAGAAAGTATTTACACGCTAACTTTCTCATGGCCTTAGGTAAGCATCTTTGTCTTCTGTTAGAGCTCTATATACTTCCACGACACGTGCAGGTGCATTTACAGTTCAGTCAGCCAATCATTGGCCGTCACAAAACCCTCACTGTTTACAATTACAATTTACAAGCTGAAAACGAGAAACTCATTATTACTTATTATGAAAACAGCACATTATATCATTTTATACTTCCAATTAATTTCGGATTTTTAAACAGATAATCTTTTACAAACTGAGTTTCGCTTGAGAGACGTGTAATACAAAAGGGTATTTGGAAAGTTTAAGTAGAGAAACTATAAATAATAAATTCATTTTATTCATAAATATGTTTTCGCGCACCAGCCGCAGCTGGTGAACTTCCGTAGCTGAGTTTCTCGCAGACCAGCTTTATTTAGGGACCTTCTGTAAATGACCGCAGCAAATATGCGTGAACATAAGGCACACGTTATCAATTCAAGATCGAACCGCATTTTACTGTAAATAAAAAATTCTCAGTTTGCATTCGAGTCGTTTTATTAAAAATATAGATATTATGTGTTAAAGTGCAGCCAGAACTACGGGCTATAAATCAACTAGAGAAAGAGCAAACGTGAACTCACCCGGTAGTTACGTATCCGTATATCATGTGTGGAACAGACAACCATACGCTGCTCGAAAAGTTATCAAAATAGCACTAACGTCCTCCTTCTTGATCCTCGATACATAAAGCTATCGATGCGATCAGCTGTTGTTGAGTTCTGTGTGTGTGTTCGTCAGTGGAAAACTCCCCCCACAGTTTCTGACGTAAACAGCAATATGAGGACAAAAAAACACAAGACATGACGCTCAGCGCGTGCACACGCAGACGAAGAGAGAGCGACTCTTAGAGGCATATTTATTAGTCACATTGCAACAAGCAAGACATGGAATTGAACTCTCTGTTTCTGGGGTTACTGAGTCTTGAAAGTACGTTACCCAGATGCCCCACCACAGTGAGTGATGTTACTTTTTACCTAATGCTACACATAAATAATGTTACTTTTCTGCCTGTTCTAGCTGATGTTGAGGAAGTAAAGCCAATGATAGAGGTCAGACTGCAGGCAGAGGAAAGAAACATAAGACTGCTGTTCCAGCCACTCAGACAATCACTAGAGACTCACTCCCTGGATACCAAAGAGCCTCTCCATGGCAATGACACTGAGAAACATCCATCACAGGAGGCTACTCGGGCATCATTGTTTCATAGGCAGATGGTAACATCACTGTGCCTCTCTCTCTCATACACACAGAGCACTGACTCACTGTGACTATATCACCTCACCATGATTTCCCATCTGTTTGGTCTGTTTGATAATGAAACCACAGAGCACATATCAGCCCAGCACATAGAAAGCAGGTTTAAACAGGTCCACAATGCACTGATGAATTAACAACCTGCAAATACAACACCCTCATGATATCCCTTTCAGATATTGCCATTATTACCTACTTTGGCCATATAAGGAGAATGTGATGTACTGCATGTTACAGTTCACAGTGGATTACAGTGCAGAACATATTTACACAATTTACACAATTAATGGATCATAAACTCTGTAGTGTGTAGATTGAGAGGGACGGAATGGAAAGACGTTCATATGTAGTTACTGGCTCACAGACTGCACATACATTTAAAGAACTCAATTTGACTTTGTTTCTTCAATATGCAATATGTAAGTACAGTATGGGAAAAATGTGGGTTATGTGTATGGGTTATGTGTATTCATCTCTTGCAGATGGCTTTGGTATGTAACTTAGATTATACTTGCATACGTAGTATTTAGCAGAAAAATAAGAGAAGTCTTCTTTAAATACCTAGAAAGGCACTACTCCAAAACCTTAAGAGTGTGTCATCTCATGATATAATCATCATCCAGTTATATAGTGATTTATATATTTCATAACCATCTGTCACAAAGTCTTTTTCTCACATTACTCAAACTGTGTCAACATATGCTGATTTTAATCACGCAAGTGAATCTCAATTTAGCCCCTTTGCTGAGGCAATCGGGTTGTTGTGTAATATGTAGTTAACCTACATATCCTCCCTTGCTCTCAGGTTGCTGCCACTAGCACTTGTGTCCCACTTTCTGTCAAGAAATGGCCTACATACAAGGAGATTCTGACAAACTTACTCAAAGCTGAAGGCACAAAAACTGCTGGCCTAATTTTTCACCCTTCACTGACTTCAGCCCGGAAAAATCACATCTGCTCTTCTGCTCTCTGCAGTGATGGGAGTGGACCTTATATATAATGTATTGTTGTGTTTGTGAGTAACTTTAGATGTAAGCTGGGAATATCAAATCAAAATCTTTCCATTTACAGTCTTTCTGACATCATACATCTAATTCAGGATGTAGTACTGAATACCAAATTTCAATAGCTATTATTTGTTTATGACTTGAGGCAATGGAGAGGAAAGACCTTTAATCGACTCAAATCGCTGATAAACACTGGTAGGATCTAGATGCAGATTCTAATGCAAAATGCAAATCCAAGATGCAAATCTAATGCAGCACCTTAGTGCTGGGACCTTTCAACAACAACGGCTATGGATCCAATCTACTGATTCAGTGTGAATCTGAAAAGATTTTTTTCAGACTCTGAACTTTGCTTTCATTTCCATGGGGATTTAATGATACAGTTTCTCTGTCTGCAGCTGTATATGGTTGGAAATAGAGCTGTAACAAAATTAGGTAAAAAAAATCATCATGTCAGTGATATTGACATAAAATTTTTTAATTATATAGTAATTTATAGTTTTGCTTTAGAAACACTAACATGAGGCAGAATTCTCAAAAATTTGTATTTACTTGATGAGTAATGTTTTATTTATTCTCCTGAAAGTCAAATTTGAATAGTTTTGGCCCTACTTATGCACCCCTGCTTCAATAATTCCCATTGCTTTACTCAGGATTCTCCAGGAAAAAAACTATTTCTAAGTATAGCTATAAAAGGTATGCCATAGATAATCAATAGGTATATGTAGTACAGTACAACTTTCGCACCTAATTGGTTTAGATCAATTGATTTACAAGTATATGCACAAAATTGTAATCTAGCAAAGGCCAAGAGTAATACTTACAGGAAGGCTGGCCTTTTAGAAGTATTTCAGAACTTTGTGTAACAACAGTGGTGTTTTCTTAAACACAAAAATGTGAATCTTGAATCTCCATAATAACACTAGTACGAGTATGATTCGTAGATACATTACAAATTTATAGTAGCTAGATCGCCATCTTGTGGTCAGTAAAAGAGGTTGCAGAAAAGAGTCCCTCGCTTGAACTCTAGAAAAATGCCTCATTGGGTGTCTAGAAATAGTAAGGTGATGTCCAGAGCATCCACACGACATTAGTGCTTGGTAACCGTTTCATTACTAAATTACTAAAACAAAAAAAACTAAAAATAAAGATATTTCTTAGTGTTTGGTATTTTTTATAACAATTATACATCTTTTCTATGTATATTCTAGTCAAGCTGTACAATATTTTATTCAGTCAAAATTGTGTGTGTTTGGTGGGGGGGGGGTGGATACTTGAATTCAAAATGGTTGAGATCCAGTGCTCTAGTTAACATCTAATCGATATCATAAATAACATCTAATAGACTGCTAGATTTTAACTAGTGCAATAATCATTTTTTAATACTAATTTTCCTTACATTTCAATTACTCAATTATAAACACTGTAAATCAAATTTTTAAAGACTTTATATTTAACTGTTAACCAGGGAGAATGGGGGAAGAAAACATTCAGGCACTTTTCCAGAGACCTGAGGTCAGGCTGTAAAGAAAAGGACTTTGGTCGGTGTGAGCAGGAGTGTCTTGTGAGTGATGCTCCAGTTCACACTGCACAGTGTCACAGAAGGAAATGAGGAACACAGGACAGACTTAAGGTAACTCTCCGACTATAGATTCATTTTGATCATTGTTAATGTACTTTTTGAGCCACATAAAGTGACACATGCATAGTTAGCATAATTACTCTAATTTAGGCTAATGACTTGATTGTTTAGTCACCCAAAATGAACTGCACTGGTTCCAAATTATGACATTTTATGTTTCCCTTTTTTATCTTAATTTTCCCTTTGCACATGATTATTTAAGAAACAGATGTGTGCTTTTTGCTATTTGCACATATTTTGTAAAAATTACACGATGCAGCAAAGCTTTTAACATGTAACGCCTCACAGAGATGATAAACATTAACTGAGTCAGATGAGAAAAGGGCTGACAAGCAGGTGGGTCATGTGCCTTTAAACATATGTCCAATGGTGCTGTGTTAGCCTGGACTGTCCATTATTTTTTTATTTGGGTTTATATTACAAATTTGTTTGTGGTTTATGTATTAATCAAAATTGTTATGTGTGATTAGTTACATTTACTGTTTCAGAATTTTTAAAATTGTTATATAAGCCAGTGCAGCAAGAAATATGAAATCTTTTTTCATATAGCATAAATATTTAGTAAATGAATCACTGATGTGTTATCACCATTAAGATGAGCTTCAGCTTGAGAAGAAGTCAGTCTATGAAGAGTCTCCATGGATGTCATAGTTCTTGGTCTACATCTGATATTCTGTGGGACAAGAGGGCATCTGTGTCTCAGCTGGTGCAAAAGTAAGTAAGCCAACTAAGTAAGGCATAGTCCATACTCCTCCTATATAATACCATCAACAAATTGCAAATGGAAAAATGTATGACCTAAATTGAGTATTCTGCCAGGTATGAAAGCTGTGTAGAGCTCACAGATGTCAGCAGGGAAGAGGCCTGGTCTAAGGTATAACCACTACTCTCTAAGTGAACATCGTTTGAAAAAAATACATTTACATAAATATCTGGAACAGATGGTTCTGAACTCATGGGTGACTAATATAGTAACAAAATACAAATAATACAATACAACTAATCGAATCATTGTGTATAGTTTGAATAGTAAGGAGACAAAAAAGCACCTGTTGTCAAAGACTGAATCAAACTTCTGATGTCATGTTTTATTGTTTGGCATATGTAGCTCATTCTGTATAGTTTTCGAAGACAGTTTAATGCTAAACTGCTTTGGTACTGTGTTGGGTTGCCTCTTCACATCCAACATAACAATCTGAATTTTAGATAAACCATTGATCTAGAGTATTTAGATGTATTAAATAGAACACCAGTGCTCTACAAATGCATGTAAATTTCCCACTTCTTCTGCATTAATGGATGTTCTCTGTATATTGCAGTCATCTGGGCTGAGACGATCAAACCATGCTGAGGCCCAAGAGAGTAGTAAAGTCGAAAGTCTCTGGAGGAGATATGAGTCCCTCAGTGCCTCAACTCCCACTTTGTCCAGAAGTATTTCAATGGATATGCTGCCCCAGACAGATCTGTGGGGTAGTAATGCACCAAAGACCCTGTTTGAGTCAAAGAATGCCCTGCGACGGGACTATGCCAGCAGTCCGTGGTTCAACATCACAGCACAGGCTAAAATCAGCCCATTGGGTCACATGACCTCATCGGGTTGGGAGAAGGGCTATTCCAGTACTACTACTGTCACTGCAGCCATAAAGGACAAGACACATCAGGTGTGTAACAGTCACGTCATGATTTATTTCTGTCTGTGTTCGTGCTGCATAGAATGACTCAACATAGCCTTTGCCACTTGGTGCATTTGACCATACTGCTTTAAGTATTCATGGTAGCTACACTTTAAAAAATAAATGCTCCTACAAGATTTCTTTGTCGAATTTTATGATTCTTTTAAGAACCTTTGAAGTTCTTTCCAATCCATCTGAGCAATGAGATGAGCAAAGGATTGTTCCAAATAAAATAAAATTTTGAACTGAATCATGACTTAATTCATTCAATCCATTCAATATGAACTCACACGTTTAAAATAAGCTAACATTTTAATAAAGTTCAATAAATCTCCATGCTTCTATTAGCAGAGGGACAAAAGCTTTGAATCAACACGAAGGAGAACTGTCACTGGAATTCCCGGATATGTCACCAGATCCCCCATTGGACTGAATGGTAAGTTGCATAACAGTTACCTACTGTAATTCATTGTTCATACATCTTGTGTAAGCGAGTGAGCATATTCACAAGTTATGCTTGTATTCTTTGTAACTCAGCTGTGATGTTAGTCAGTAACTGAGGTCAAAGATCATGTGAACTTTATGCCCCATGTGAGACAAACCCTCCGGCATCTAAAGTTTTCTTACACAAGCATGTGGAGTCGTCTGAGGCACCCTTGGAGAAGGAATTTGACCGGCTGTGTCTGTGTTAAAAATATTCCTGAGATAATTCTAACAGCATGTAGTTACGATTTATTGTTGCATACACAAAAAATCTATTCTGCAAATAGTGTGCCTTATTTCACAGGACTGAATGTGTAAACATGCAAGTATGCATACAACACATTCAGGAAACATGACACACTGTACATCATTACATTCTTCATGTGTGACTCTGGGTGACACCTTGGGATGGTTTGATTTATATAGGATTTGTGAGAATACTTCAGTTGTTTTATGGAACAGAAATACTGATTTAAATACTGTAAATTGTGGTGTTATACTGTAGACAAAAACACTGTGTACGTATATGAATGTCATTGTATTAGATAATTAAATATTAAACCAATTCATTCATTTACTTTAAAGGATAGCACAAGCATACTTTTTCAAAGAAAATATTCCACGAAAAATTTTTGTTAGGTTTATATTATAAACAAAACAAACAAAATGAAGATGAAATGTATTTTAAAATGTATTTTTTACACATATTTTGTCAGTCTACATGTCCATAGTTAATTAGATGATGATGAATTATACAGTATCTGTGGTGCTAGGATGCTGTACTGGCATCACCAAAAATAACCTTGGGACCAGTGAGTAAAGGATTATTTGGTTAAAGGATTAGTTATAGGGTTAATTTTGTCATTATTTACTCACCCTCATATTATTCCAAAGCCATAGTGTTCCTGTAGCTCTGTTGATAGAGTATTGCATTAGCAGTGCAAAGGCTGTGGGTTCAAGTGCCAGAATTTGAATACACAGGAAGTTGCTTTTAAACTTGCTTTCAAACTTTAAAACACACATAAAACACCATAAATGCATCATAAAAGAAGTTCATATTCTTTCTGAAGTATAACAATTAGGCACTTTTTCATCATACAATTTTGAAAGCCTCAGTTCTCAATTATTGTAATATGTGAAAGAGCAATCTGGGCAATGGCTAGGATAAACAGTTTAGAGAAGCATTATTTGTATGCAGTTGCCACTTCATTTCATTTCATTTCATTCCATCTTATAGTAACAATATTGTGTCAAAATAAACCTGAAGGTCAGTTTAGAGCATCACCCACAGCAATCATTCTTAACTTTAGGGATATAGGAAATTAACGTTATTAAAATATTAGAATAATATTAGTAGAATATTAGAATATTAACTGTTAACTGTAATTTTAGCGGTATACTGTAAATGTAAGCTAAAAAAATCAGATAAACAAATTCACCATTTGGAACAAATGGGGCTGCGTTTCAATATAAATCATAAGTATTAATACTCACAAGTACATGTATGGCATTAGTGAGTGCCATCATTATTTTGAGATCATTAGCAAGCAGCGAACACCTCAATATACGTCACTCCACATAACATTGTTGTAAGCAGTATTCAGTTTTAGAACCTTATTAAATGAAATAACAGTTATAAATAGGGACGTTACATGAGACTCTTTCTAAACAACCCCCTGCAAAAGCTACTAAAATCCATTTAATTTATTCATATCTCAGCACTTTCGAAACATCTGAAGACATATGAGGAAGCAAATATGGGATGTCAGGCTAATGTAATCATTGTGGGAACTATGCTCACGGGGGTTCCCTCTACACCAATCACTTCCAGAACCCCTGATTGACTCAGGCGTGTGGAATACCGCCCATGCTGGTTCCAAAATAGCAGGCTGGCTTCATCCCTGCTCCACAGTGAGCAGTGATAAAAATCAGCTGTCACCCATTAGAGAGGGCTAGAGACAAGCTCAGTGACAGAGTGAGACAGGACTAAAGCTACAGAGAGCATCAGAGCACAGGGTACAAGGAACTAGACAGACATCACCAAGGGAAATATACAAGACTGGGGCTTAAAGGGCAGTAAGACCAGCAAACATTTCATTCTGTGAGTATGATAATAAGTGTGTGTAAGGTGTGGATATAAAGCCTGTGATTAATATAATTACTATTTTTTGTTTAGGCTAAATTTGGGAACTATGTTTTTATTACACTAAAACAAAGTCATGATTTAATGTGATATCTGTGATTTTTATATAAATCGTCTATTGATGTTAAGGTCAATGTCTTATGATATAATGATATTTAACTACAATATACAACTTAGAAAGCAAGAAAAGTAGGATAATTTATGTGCTATGCAATTTAACCTGAGCTCTAAAAGTAATGACAGTTATGAAGTTACATTTTGAAAACGGTTTTGAAAAACATTTTTTATAAATGCTCATACCTTCAATTTGTTATCAGCATTACAGGCATGTGCTTATTCTGGGTATGTAATAATAAAAGTAATAATAAAGTCAGTTTATAGAACTACAGGAATATGCGATAAACAAAAGCATAGAATACATCCCCTGGAAAAAGCTTGTTGGCGAGTGCTAAATATCAAGACAAACAAAAGTGGACACTGTAAAACTGAAGATGTGGAATAAAAGATTACATTCTTCATTGTTCAGTAAAACATTTACATAATAGCTTATTTCAAATACCTCAGTTGTCAAATAAAAAGCCTTTATTGATATTGCCCTATTTTAAGTAATGTTTCAAAATTTCGTTGTCTTAACAAGACAAGCTCACCGGAAAGGAAAGGAAGCAGCTGAAGGGAATAAATACCAACAGCATATCACAATAATTTGGACAGCTGTCAGCATTACAAAAGCCCTCATATTCTAGGACACTGCGTGCCCTCCATTTCTGCCTGTATGTGCAGACTGATCCTGAATAGAGGTAGCTATGAGTAGGGTTCATCTTTGAAATACAAGAGGTTAGACCATTTCTAAATAAAGTAATTACACATAATAAGATGGAAGAAAGCAGGGAGGCATACGGTTTTAAAATTAACCAATGGCGAAGACCTTTGATTGAAGTAACTTTACACTCTATAAACTTGCTTATACCACTTACGTCAGTTTCTGCTGAATGGCCATGCAGACCTTTTTTATCACATGACCATGAAACAGAGATTACGTGAAACTTTACATATTACTTTCAAAATATAGGGAACTTAGTAGTTTTTACAATTAAAGGGATAGTTCACCCAACAATAATATCATTTTTTCACTCACTTGTTCGAAGCCCCTAAATGGAACACAAAGGGCAGAATGTTAGAGACTGACAGCCTCAGTCACTATTCACTTTCATTGTACCTTTTATCCACACAATGAAAGAGAATAGTGACTGAGGCTGTCAGTCTTAAACACATTCTGCCTCACATCCTGTTTGTTTCAAAGAAGAAAGTCATATGTGTTTGGAACAACATGAGAGTGAGTAAATGATGACAGAATATTATTATTTGTAGTGAATATGTTCAGTGAACTGTCCCTTTAAATCCTCAGCAACAATGTTTAGAGAATTTTTGAAATGTACTAGTTTTCTTCTATAGTTATAGTTCTCCTAACAGTTCTCTTCTATAGGTTACAAATTAGAAAGCTATTTCAGGCTTGTAAACAGCTTGATATGTCTCTCTACAGCAGTAGTGTCTAACTGGACCATAGTGTTGTATGGCCCTGTTATTCTGTCTGCTCATCCAGCTATGCAAACGTTTTAAGCCCAGACTCATGAGTGGCGCCAGTGATAGTCTCAGTTCTTTTGTTCTATGAGAGCTTACAGTGTGAAAAAGGTATGCTGGAATATAATCATCATTTACAGCTGACAACCCCATGCAGATGGTGCTCTTGGTTTTAGGCAGAATGCCCTACACAGGGAAGGCTTTTGTTGTGACTATGCATAGAGCAGCTTAAAAATAACTGTAGATGTGGCAAGTTTTTCTTGTGCTGTTCGAGACAGTAACAACCAACACCAGCAATGATGTCACCTGCTGTAATTCAGCATTTTGAAACTTTAATCAGTTTTTCTCAGTTAAAAACAGTAAATATAGAATATTATATACAGTACATCACTTCACAAACCACCTTTTTACTGTCTTGATATATTAAAAGATTAAAAGTTTAAAGACAAAATAATGAAAATGTTTCCACAGTTTATGATAGGAAAAACAAATCTGTACTAATCTCTTGGTCAGAATGCTAAGAAAAAAATCTGTGTCAGGGAAGCTTAGTTACAGAATGTTTTGTCCCCTGAGAATGATAAACCTTTAAAGGGGTCACAGTGTCACAGCTGACAGTGCAGTTGTGTTCTTTTCACATTTTAGAGTGACATGCAAGCCAGTTGATTTTGGTTCATTGAATGTCATGCAAAAAAATCCAGTCTATTTAAAATATGTAGGTAGAAAAGGCATAGGCCTGCATGTTCTGTTTTTGAATTTGTTTATTGAAGCTAAACATCTTGCAATTAAACAACCTTACACTATGTGTCAAACTAAATAGTTTCCATAGGCTCTTGAGGAGTAATAATAGCCCACAGATAAAAAGCATACCAACACCAGCATCTCTCTCTCTACATATATATATATATACTCGGTGTATCTGTTTCCAGGGCCAAACAACTGGGTCAGATCACTCTTGTTTTATTTATAGCCTTTTTGTTTTAAAGGTGGATTTTTGATGGTTAATAATCCACCTTAATCCACATGTGGTTTATTTATAACACATATTACATAATACTCATTTTGAAAAGCAGTTTATTTATTATTAAATGATAAAACTTGCTTACAGAACGTGCCACAGATATTTTTGGTTCTGGCATTTCCTGTCTTGTTTAAATTGCATACATGCTTCAGAAACAGCTGTTTAAAGGGAACACGAGTCTGAAATAATTTTTATTATAGTTATGTGTAACAATTTTATTTTTCATATGCATTAGATGAGAAGAGACATTTCAAGGCAGACCTAAAGGAATCGTCATATTTTCAGGAGCACAAAAAAAAGTTCACAGTCTCTCCCATCCCATCTGTGAAAGACAGATCTGCTGTTTATCTCTCAAAGGTGGCAGCATCAGACGCCTCAGGATCCACCGAACAGCCAGTGAGTGTCTGTTGTGTGAGTCATATCACTCAGACCACACAGGTATCTATGATCGTAAGGTCAGGTGCTCAGACTGGGTGACACAAACACATGCAATGCCGTGAAGGCTTAGACCCACTCATATTACAGTAGAGAAGTCCATAAATACCTTTGCTTGATTTAAATGTATTAAAAAATTGAAAATATGAAAAATTGTGATTGGGGATAATTAATCATATTCTTTCTCAGGGCAGTGTGAGCCAAGAGCACTTGGGCTTGAGTGGGAAGAAGAAACAAAGCAAGGTATGAACAACAGTTTTGGCCCACTTTCAAGATAGTAACCCTGCTATGTGACTAATGACTAATGCTAAAATGTGCTGTGTGATTATTTAGAGGAATGTACAGAAAATTATAATGGTTCTGTTGTGACTATCTCATTATAATACATTTAAATAGAATATGAATTACCATTACCATTCAAGCAGGACTGGCACTGATAAACATAATGCAATCAATAATAATGTCAAAACTATGGTAAAACTGATTTAATTAAATGTTTTGTAATGGAGTAAAAGCAAAGCATGTTATATCATAACCTGAAAGGTATAAAAAAATAAAAATGCAAACTTTTGTAGCCACAATATATCTTAAAGCTGAAGCTTTTAATGGAAAAAATTATGAGCCAGTTTGTGGTTTTTAACTTTCCTCATAGTCCTTCTTATATTTAGACAAACATATTAAATAGCTTTAAATCAGTACAATGAAACATAATCCAGACAATACTCTTCATGCTGTTCTTGTTTATATCCCTCAAGCATTCTAACAGAGAATAAGATTTGGAAATTAAAATAATGTTTTTATGTAGCATAGCTGAATTTTGTACTAACAAGGGTACTAAATACTCTCATGAATGGAGTCAAGCCTCAGATGAATAGAGATGGTGTGCAGTGAACTAATCAACCATGCCCAGCTAAACTCACAGAAAAAGGTAAAGTATAGCTGCATACAATGCTACATGAGTTACTAACATTATAATGAAAAATTTACTATTATGGCAATATAATTCATTGCATTGTGGAGAGTAACTTGAGCCTTCATGCTTCTTTTTTGCATCCAAGATGGCAGAAGTAGCCAAACAGATCAAAGTAACAGATGCAGCCAGTGGAGTTGATGATTTACCTCCCCCTCCACCTCCTCTACCAAGACCTCAGGTTCTGGAGTCCATCCAACAGGATCTAAGCCAGAACTTCCTCCCTGTACCACCTCCAAAAGAAACCTTTTCAGAGTTCTACCAGCAACGACAAAAAAGTGAATTGAAACGTCTTTTTAAACACATTCATCCTGAACTAAGGAAGAACCTTGATGATGTCGTAGACGAGGAACTGATAGAAGTCATAAATCCCCAAGCAGTAGATATGGCACATCAGGGAGAAGTCCAATCCATGCGTTGGATATTCGAAAACTGGACTCTCGACAACATTGGAGACCCACATGAAACAAAAAAATTACTTGATGAAGAAAATCTTCAGGGAGGAGATGTGAGGGGCACATCCTCCTTGTTCGAGCATTCAGTGTTTGACAGTCAACAAGCCACAGATAGTGAGAGACCAAGTTTGGTCAAAGGAGATGTTCGCACAGCCACCTGGTTATTTGAGACACAGCCTCTGGATTCAATCAGTAAATCCAAAAAAGAGGATGAGGAAATTGTGGAGGTCATACTGAAGGAGCCTATTCAGAAGGGAGATGTGAGGGGTGCCCGTCTCTTGTTTGAATCCAAGCCATTGGATGCCTTGGGCCGCTGCTGCTCTGTAGAAGATCAGCATTTCCTAACGCTGAAATCAGAACTCCAGGAGCAGAAAGGAGATGTGAAAAAAACTATCAAACTCTTTCAAGCAGATCCCTGTTGTGCACTTAGAGATAGCAGTGGTCATATCCATGAAATCAAATCAATCTGCAGAGAGGAAATCCAGAGCAGTAACTTTAAAACAGCACGTTGGCTATTTGAAACTCAGCCTTTGGACCTCATTAATAAAGGAGCTGGTATGCAGATAATTCGGGGAATCTCACTTGAGGAAGCCCAGAAGGGTGGTGTTGATAAGAAGAGATGGATGTTTGAGACCCAGCCACTTGATGCAATTCATGAAGGTGTTGTGGAGGAACAGAAGTTCCAAGCAACAGTGGAGGACTTTTCAGGGGAAGCAGATGTCCATAACAAACTAGAGATTTTTGAAAACCAATCCCTGTCATCACTTAAAGGACAGTCAATGGGTGAAGGTCTGGGAAAGGAGGCAATTGTTGGAGGAAACGTAGGGTCCACCCTATGGCTTTTTGAAACACAGCCTATGGACACTCTAAAAGACAGCTATGAGGTGGGGCATCTAAAAAAAGTTATGTTGTCCAGCGATGAAAAAGGAGAAGTTAAAGACAAAAAGCAGCATTTTGAGAAGTTCAGTGTTTCTAAAATGACCAATGAAGGAGGGAGCAAAGTTCAAGATGTAGAGAGAGGAGATGTCAAGACTTTTAAGAATCTTTTTGAAACTATACCTCTTAGTCACATCTCCCACTCTGAGAATGTATACACTGAAATGTGTGATGTGACAGCTGGGGATGTCAAAAGCAGTCGTTCACTGTTTGAAACCACACCATTGTATGCAATTAAGGATTGTGCTGGAAATTTCCATGAGGTAACAACTGTCAGTAGAGAGGAATGCATTAAAGGCAGTGTCCAGAATTACAAATGGATGTTTGAGACAAAACCCCTAGACCAGTTTGAGGAAGGTAAGGACAAAATAGAAGTCATCAAAGGTATTACAAGGCAAGAAGATGTGACAAATGATGTGAGAACAGCAAAATGGATGTTTGAAACACAACCTCTGGATTCCATCCATTTAAAATTCAATCAGAAAGAAGTGGATACAACAGCAACACAGGAAGAATTTCAAAAGGGTAATGTGAAGACATGCAAATGGCTATTTGAGACACAACCAATGGACATTTTGTATGACAAATCAGAGAGAAACCAGAATGTACAGCAAGTGCCAAAAGCTAATGTGAAATCACACACTTGGCTTTTTGAAACACAACCATTAGATAACATTAAGGACAAGGAGGAATTCAATTTGAAATTGTGCAGTACAGAGCAGGAAGATCTGAAAAGTGATGTCAATGTAAAGACAGTGAAACACCTTTTTGAAACTGAAACTTTGGACAGAATAACAAAGCAAACCGATTCTTCTCAAAATGTCAGATATGTCAGTCAAGTGGATGTCCAGTCTGGAGATGTTTCTCGAGTCAAAGAAATCTTTGAATCCAAGTCACTTGATGAAATAGGAGGCAAGTACATCAAAGAGTCAAACATCCAGGAGGAGAACAAAGACATTCAGTCAGGATCAGTCCACAAATTCACTTGGCTTTTTGAGAATCAGCCTATCTGTGACATTAATGAGAAAGAGGACAGAATAACCCGCAGTGTCAATGATGTCGAAAGCGGTGATGTTGGAAGCAAAAAGTTTATTTTTGAAACTTTCTCTCTGGACAAAATCAAGGATGAAGAACAACTGCTTGAGCAGCAGTTGATGAGTGTTGAGAAACCCGTGAACACAAGTGTCAATGTTAAGTCCAGCACTATGCTTTTTGAGTCCCAGCCTTTGTATGCTATAAAAGACAAAGATGGACAGTTTCATGAAGTTACCACAGTAAAGAAGGAGGAAATAATGAGAGGAGATGTGAGGGGAGCAAGGTGGATGTTTGAAACCAAGCCACTTGATACCATTCAAGCAGACAAGGAAATTTACGTCATACGAGCAGTTACACAGGAGGATGTGCTCAAGGGTGATGTGACATCAGCACGCTGGAAGTTTGAGACACAGCCCCTCGACTCCCTCACAGAGTGTGAAAGGCCCTCAGTGAGAGTTGTGGAAGATAGAAGTCATGGAAAAAATGTGCAACAAAGCAAAGAACTTTTTGAGACTGAGCAAGTAGCCCAAAAGAAGTATGTGAGGATGGTGAGTGTTACAGATGTTCAGCAAGGTGATGTACGTACTTCTACCTGGCTCTTTGAGAATCAACCTATCCATACTCTGAAAGGTGAGCCACATGAGCAGAACACCTTGCAAACTGTACATCGAGAAGATAACGCGAAAGGTGATGTAAAACGATGTACTTGGTTATTTGAATCACAGCCCCTAGATAAGATTAAGAACCAAGAAACCAACGAAGAAGTTGTCTCGTCAAAGGAAGACATTCCTAAGGCAGATGTGAAAAGCACCACCTGGTTATTTGAGACCACACCACTGGACAAAATTATGGTGGAAAGTGTGACAGACTTACTATACTGTCTTTGTCACCATTCATTTATTCATTCAAGTGGAATCATCATCCAGGCCAATGATTATAATTATGTAAACATGGCAAAATATCTGTTTGTCAGTAATGAGGGTCCCAAAGTTCAAAAGGAGGAAGTTGTTGAAGGAAACATCAAGAATATAATGCTACAGTTATTGCGCAGACCAAACCTAAAACCTAACATTGTTCTTATTAAAGACGATGAACAAGGTAAGGTTCACAGCACAGTGCTTGAAATTCCATTTCAACAGCCTAGATCTGCAGATAATCCTGAGTTGTTTGATGCTGAGTGCAAGATTCAAGAAGCTGTTAAAATTATTGAGAGCTTGCTGGTTCAACAAAAATCAATCAAGACAGGCTTGGTAATGCAAGAATCTGAGGGAGGGCAGCCAGAAATGACTGTGTATTCCCTCCATTGTCAAAAAAACATGTTAAATGAGTCTGAAGAGGTTACACGAGGAGATGTTAAGTCCACCATTGGCAACCTTCTTGCCACAGTCAACAGCCAGCAGACCAAGTCATCCTGCAGACTGGAGCAAAATGAGAGGGGAAATGTTGGTTTATATAGAAGTTGTATTGAAAAAGGTGACCTTTATTCTCTTAAAAGTCTACAGCGAGAGCTGTCTGAAGAGGAACCAACATGCTCCTCAAGAGACCAAATTGAGATTGTTCAGGGTGATATAAAGGAGGCAAAGAGACACCTTAATCAACAGAGAGAGCAAGTTGAAAGAACAGTCTTGGATGTTGTCCCAGGAGATGTAAAGAATGTTAAAAAGGTTTTCTCAGAGGTCTGTACAGACCTGGCCATTGGAAACAGTGTGCCAAAAGAGGAGATAATAAAAGGTGATGTTTTTTCTGCCAAGCAGCAACTTGACGAAGCAACCAAGCAGCCAATTATGGTACAGAAAGAGGAAATAGTATCTGGGGACATCAAAGCAACACTTGAATCCCTGGAGCGGGCAAAGCAGCAAAGTATGCAGATGGAACGCGAGGTCATTGTACCAGGCACCATTTATGACCTGAAAACAGAGACGCAAGAAATGTGCTCAGATGAAGATGAAAGGAAAGTAATAAAGGAGGAAATCATTTCAGGGGATGTTAAGGCTGCCAAAAGGTCACTGGAGAGGGCAAAGAACCAAAGTATGAGAGTAGAACGAGAACCTGTTACTCCTGGAAAGTTATGCAATCTAAATGAATCATCTCAGTGCCAAAGCATTTCATCAGTGCAGGAATCTACAACATCATCCTCAAGCAACCAGCGGACAACTACAACATTTCGAAAGGTTAGTGACATAGAGAGGGATCAGGGTTCCAGTGACAGTGTTTGTCATCAGAGTGAAGTGGCAAGGAGAGAAGATGCAATTGTTTCAACAGGGCTAGAAAATAATCCTAATTTTTCAGAGTCAGAGCCAGAAATTGTTAGAGGTGATGTAAAGGCTGCAATTCAGTCTTTACAAAGTTCTGTAAAAGATCAGAGAAGTGTAGACAGGGAAGAGATTGTAAGAGGTAACATAAAAGAGACACTCCAGTGTCTTGAAAGATCTAGCATTAACATTTCAAAAGGGGATTACAAGGCAGCAATGTTATATAGAAAATCTGGACAGTCTCATAAACAGAACAGGATGAAAAATGACTCAGGGATTGAGGAATGCAAGCAGAGTTGTGTTGTACAATTGCCTTCATCTGATAATGAATTGTCTTCTTCGGTTTCAGTGACTGGCAGTGAGCATCTGACCCTCCTGGCACTGAACTCCGAACCTATCATTAGTTCCAACTCAGACAATCAAAACCAGTTATCTAGTGAACATCCACCAACTACTCCTCCAAAAACTAGTCATCAGGTTAAAGGCCAGAAACCAGCTATTCCACCAAAACCTTTGAACATCACGTCTTCTTCCCAACCTATTGCACAAATCCCACACATTTGTCCATGTTCAGCTGAGCCTCTTAATAGTAATCAACAGACTCCATCAATCCCACCCAAAATGACAGCCATCAAGAAAACTTCCTTGTATAAGAAGGAAACCTGCAATTTTGAAAGCTTAGAGTCCTCAAGCAAAGTTAAAGACAATCTATACAACAATCATGAACTAGTTCAAAGGACAAAAGTCACAGATCCTATTGATCTTCAGAAGATGCAGTACACTGAGCAATGGGTTCAGAATTCACACATGGAAAATATGGACATCCCGTCAATCTGTAACATTGAGAATGTTGATGATAGTTCCTTTTCCTGTGATAGAATAGGAATGGAGAAAAATGTGATTCAGAAGATAAATGCTGCTGAAGAGATAAGGATGTATATGCAGACTTACTCAAAGGACAGTGAAGAATTAAACATGGGCTTTAAGGTGGCACTACAGAATTTTGGGGAAAAGAAGACAGCTACTACAGATGCAATCTCATCTTTTACAAAGAAAATTAAAGTTGTTCCAAATGAAACCACCCAGGAACAAGGCTCCAAAGACAACACAAATAAAGCTGATGAAATACACCTCCCTGGAGCAGGTAAAAGCAGAGACACCCCTGTAACACCTGAAAGACATGAAGTGCCTTCAGAATGCAGTCAAACCTTTGAAAAGCACAATAACCCTGAGAAAAAAGTTGTTTACAGAGAAAAGAAAGCAAAGAGGGAAACTGAAAATGAGCGTCGCCAGAGGCTGTCCATTCACAAAGATGAGATAATGAGGGGTAACGTAAAAGCAGCCATGGAGATCTTCGAAAATCTTATGAGAAGAGAGGAGCTGAAAATGATTTTGTCCAAAGTCCAAGAAATAGAGGGGGAGACCTGTGAGGTGGATGTTAGATCTTTGAAGACTTTATATGAGAACATGACAAAACCCAGACCTTCTCCAAAGGAGAAAAGAACTGGCACAGAAACAGTTGGCTTAAGAGATGATGTAGAGAGTGTATCTTCTGTCGAGGCTGTTTTTGAAGATCTAGAGAAGGCAAGCATGGATATTATCAATTTGAAAGAGCAGACATTAGCAAAACTTTTGGATATAGAGGAAGCAATAAAAAAAGCTTTGTATTCTGTTTCAGATTTAAAGTCTGAGGCCGACATTGCAGGATTGGCAGGCCTGTTTAGTGAATCACTAAATGCTGACCATTTTTCTTCAAGTACAAATAGCATTAGAAATATAAGCATTGTGTCCAGCAAAGCAAAACCTGCACAATCTATTCAGGCATGTAGTATTGATAACAAGAGTGAGGAACCCTATTCAGAGCTGTCAAGTAAGACTCCACATGTACCTCAACTTCAAATGGGCAAGCCACACACTAATCTTCCTTCTTCTCCTTCATTTATTTCTATTCATTCTTCTGCAAGAAAACCTGTTGAGACAAAAGCAAATGACCAACTCAGTGCTAACAGCACCTTCAAACAATCCTCAGCTGAAAAAAGCTCTGCCAGCCACATTTGTAGCCCTCAAAGTCCTAGAAGGAACGTGAGCATTCTTGAAGTACAAACGGTTCCTGAGGTTGGAAATGGAATCATTGGAACCAAGACTGTCAGTGAGAAATATGAAGAGATTGACTGCTTTGGAAATACATATTTCTCCTCTGAAAGATCTACATTTGTTACAAGGCAGCCTGAGATGGAATTATCTTCCTCTTTTGATGTTGTTACAAATCCAGGGAGGTTTGAAGTCATGACATTACCCATATCGCAAAGGTCTGGCCATACTTTCTCTTCAAATTCTTCATCTAAAACAAAAGACAGCAAAGTGTTTGTTACTTTCGGTCATTCAAACGTGAAAAAACATTAACCTGGCAGTGCATTCCCTTTTGTAACACTAATGTTTTGGTGATGTCATTTTTATCTCCATATTATTCGTAAAAGAAAAATATATAGTACATACTATCCTGATTTTTTGTATGATTAAACTGTTTTGTTGTGATGCTTTATATTTACAATATAGCAAGAATTTTCATATTGTTGTGACACTGTTGTTAATGAATGATGTTAAATGTTTGTTTGCTTGTTTGTTTCAAATGCTGTATATTAAACTAAATAAAATACTTCCAAAGTATATATGTTATATATATGTTATATTTTATTTCAAATATATAACCTTGTTTTTGTAGCATTGACAAAATAAAAGATGAAGATTTAAAAATTCTACAAAAATGTTAATATTGAAATATTTTATTAGCCTATAGAATCGGCCCAACACATACCTGTAATTTTAATCCATTTTTTCAGACTTGTTATAAGAAGGTCATTCTCTGTGTACAGTATATTTGATATATACTCATAATCTATGTATATCTATATTGTTGCCATAGTTCCTGTCACCTGCTAAAGAGATGTGCTCTGCCTGCCTGACACCAGTTTACACAATGGAGAAAATGATGGCAGATAAACTAATCCTACATAACAACTGTTTTTGCTGCAAATACTGTAGAACAAAGTTAAGGTGAGAACTATAACCGGACATATGGAGAACATCTATCTTTCTGGAAAATTGGAAGACAAATTCAGCTTTAGTGTAATATTGAAATCAAACCCCTGATTCATACTGTTGTAAAATATTTTTTAACAAAAACATCTAATCAGATGTAATCATATACTCTTATTCATAAGATTTTAATGTTCCAATCATACCACATGACAACAATTTATCGATTCCATATGATGTCAATGAGAATTTTTGTACTTATAGAAATTTACTTACTATGGAATTTAAATGCTTTTATTCTTTACAGCCTTCACAATTATTCTGCCCTTTATGGAGAATTCTACTGCACATCACATTACCAACAGTTATTTAAGAGAAAGGGAAACTATGATGAGGGTTTTGGCCACAAGCAACACAAAGACCACTGGCTTGCAAAAACAGAGGAACTCAAACCTGCTAACAAGTTTAGCTCAGCACATACAACAGAGCTGACATATGTTGATGGTCCTTTATCTCAGTTATCTCCTGGCATTCCATCGCTACAGCAACGAGAAAGAGATGCTCAATTCAGTCCTGATACCAGAAACAAGCTTAAAATTAACTGGCCACCGGAAAACAAGGGGACCAAACATAGACTTGTTTCACAAAGTAACTTCCCAGCCTCAGCAAAGATAACAGACTGGTCATATCACAACCATTCTTCTTCAAAGTTTATTTCCAGGGATGCTCTTGGAAAGAATAGGCTTAATGCTGGAATGGATGAAACTGACACATCATTTAAGTTGTCTCCTCATGTTGGTAAGAAGGCAAATGTACTGTCTACTTCTTCCACAATTAAAGGTGGGGTTAAAGAACCTGTTTATACACCTCAGCCAGAAGGTCCAGAACCATCCCAAAAGGCTGCAGATTCATCTGCACAGTGGGGAACGCAAAGTAGAGTTCAAAAGGCTGGTACAGCCACAAAACAAGATCTAAATTCTGTTACCTTCAGACCAGATTCTGTGAAAGAACACACTTTGCCTGAACATGGGAACATTAATAGCCCAACAAAAAACAAAAAGACTGTTCGGTTTGCATCAAATGTCAACACAGATGTGCAAAATGACATGGAGAACCAGAGAGATCACAGCACAGAGATCAAGACTTTTGATGAACCTCCACCTGTTATCACCAATGGTAATATAATGACAACAAATAAAGATATGACAACTTTAACATCAGTTAAAGAAACAAAGGAATCTCCTAATGAGTGCTTGGTTGAAACCATAAATGATTCATGCAGCAATGATTCTGAAAAACACCCCAAAGCTTCAGATAATTTACCTCAGTCAGGAATACAGGAAAATATCTCGTCTGTGCAAAGCAATCTGGATGTAAAAACAGATGAGGAAAATATCAGTGAGCTGAAAACAATTCCAATTTTTGAACCGCAGGAAAATGACATTGCATCATGTGAGACAGAAGCATTTACAGAAAGTAATGACTTGTGTGATCTGGAGCAGATTACACAAATACAGAATGAGGTGGTTATTGGGAAACAGGCCAACACCAATGTTACTTCCAACTCCAAAAGTCAAGAAGCCACAGATATAATTACAGATGAATCTAAAGACCCTAATTTGTTGGATACACCTCCAAAAACTAATGAGAAAAACAACATAAAAACTGCTGACAAAAAGGCAGTGGATAAAGTGAATAAAGGGTCCTGGTCAAAAGGGAAAAGTCCTCTTTCCAAACTCTTCACATCTGTACCAAAAGGGAAAGAGAACAAGAGTGAGTCAAAAATGGAAAGCAAAAGACCTGATGCCAAACCTAGAAATTTATTGAGCAGACTCTTGTCGTCCACTGAAATAGATCCAGATGTAAAGAAAATACCAGAACCAGAACATACAGTATGTGAGAAGGCTGAAGAAACAGAAGAATGTGGGAAGCCTGTATTAATTCAGGATAATTTAACTTTATCTTCTCCTCTAGAAACTGCAAAAATAGCCTGTCAAGAGGAAAATGAGAAAGCTCGAGGAACAGAGCATTATGAGAACCTAGCATTGACTCAAGATCATTTTAATTCATCTTCTCTGACTGCCTCTGAAAATGGCCCTCAAGGTCCCATAAAATCAAAACAAAACTCATTCAGCGATGCTCCAGAAAAACTTAATGCAGGCAAGACCAGTGAACATCCAATCGTTTTGACTAGTAGAAGTTCTGCTGAGGAGACTGTACCATTAACAGAGCCTCATCTAGCTGCAGAACTCAACACTCTTTCTGGTGGTTTTGGGGAGACTGATAACAGCGAGGGTCTTGTGGATTCACAAAACATTCATATAGATCTCACCTCTCCAGACGTTCCAAAGCCATTAGGCCTTGAAGGGATCCTGAACATCTCTTTATCTCAGAATGAAGATACAGCAGTTCTTTTTGATTCATCTGATGTGTTTACATCTCAAGTTGGGAGTCCTGATACCAGTTCAGTCTTTTCTGATTCAAATATAGCATTTCTTCAAAATACAAACAGTGGTAC
Organism: Chromobotia macracanthus; assembly: GCA_036877525.1. Classification (NCBI taxonomy): domain Eukaryota; kingdom Metazoa; phylum Chordata; class Actinopteri; order Cypriniformes; family Botiidae; genus Chromobotia; species Chromobotia macracanthus. The sequence goes on from JAZGTH010000013.1 coordinate 4,617,925, forward strand.
ATTCACAGACGTTATGGATTTTGAAACACCATCAATGAAGTCTTCATCAGCTGATATAGAAAGCTCTTTATGTCAGGAAGATCATTTTGAAGACAAAACACAAATAGAAAGTGAAACAAGTGGAGATGCTATATTAAGTTCTTCTATGAATTCGACTAAAGAGACTCTTGATATTTTTGGTACCTTAGAGTCAAACACTGAGACAATGTCATATGGAAATGTGTTGATTTTATCCAATGAACATGAATCTTGTGTTTCCTCACAAATGCATGATAATCCCTTTGCCACAAGCCTTCTGCCAGTACAAGAAATGGATATATTTGACGGAGACAATACACTTATTGTTCCTGATCAAATGTCCACTCAACATAATTTTCTTGCTACAATGACAAACAGTGAGAGGCAAAGTCAAAATCCTTTTGAGGGAGTAAATAATCAACCTGCTTCAAATGGAGTTTTTGACTTCATAAGTTCAGAGAATGACCCATTAACACTGCCAGATCCTTCAGATCTCAGTCAAAAAAGCTCTGGGGCAAATCTGATTCAAAGTGAGGTTAATAATGTATTTGATCAGAAGGACAATGCATCAACTTTTAATGTGTTTGATCAAAGCGGTTTTAACGTAGAACAAATTAAGTCAACTCAAATGGATGCTTTCGATTTGTTCAGTGCTGAACAAGATTCAACCTCAGTTGCATTTAGTCAAAAAAGTCCTGATCCTTTTTTTGATCCTTTCCAAAATAACATTTTTGAGAGTGCTACTGATAACATGGGCATAAACACATTAATTGTGGAAACAACACAGTCCATTGCAAACCCATTCGATGATTTCACTGGGTTAGAGGGTCACAGTGAGGTTGCTAAGACAACAGAGAGCATCTTATTTGAAAATGACATATTTTCATCCATTCCTGCTATGCCTCCAGAATCAGCACAGAACAGTTCCAGCCAATCAGATCTAACAAACACTGACACAAATGTGCTGCCACAAAATGCTGAAAATGATTGGATATCTGACTTTTTGAATTAGTGTAGTTGTTAACACGGCTCCATGAACCAACTTCAATACAAATAAACAAATGAAATATCTTAAATGAGCAAGCAGATTTGACTTGATTATTTTTGTACAAATCAATAGTTTTATTACTGGAATTTGACTAATTAATGTATATTGAGTGTAGCTGCTTTATTAACATTATTTTGTACTTTTAGATCTGAGAAATGTTAAAACACATAAATTCGCTGTCAGTTGAAGATACATAAAGTAGTACAGCATTGATTTTACAAAATTCAGTTAAAAGAAAAAGAATTTTATATGAAATTAGGTAAAGGGGGTAAACAGTGATCCTGATGCAATGCAATGATAACCATATATTATTTTATATATTATATATTAATGTTCATATATTATCACAAAATTGATTTCTGTCTTTGTTGTATCAAAGTATCAATAACTAATTCACTAAATAAAACAGTAATTCACAATGATGTTTGCTGATTATTTAACTGATATGACCAAAGAATCTATAAATATTTCCATAATGTTGAATGGAAAAACAACAAATCAAAACACAGTTTAAAAACTTTTAATAGAAATATAGACAAATAAACACCACTTGCAGAAAGTTAAAAGGGTTATAACTTGGTTGCTTTGGCTTCTTCATAATCCTCAGCAGTCATTCTTGGTTTCCTATACAGGGATATAGTTATTTTGCCTTCATTAAAAGATAACTAAAACGTTTCTAAAATGTCATGTTTCTAAAATGTCAAACCCTAATGCGTAACTTGGGTAGGGTATCAAAGAGTCCCAGAAATAAAGAACAAAAAATAAATGATAATTACCTAATTAATTATGGATTAATGTTAATTATCTACTCCAAGGTTATTCAAGTCCGGTCCTAGAGGGCTATAATCCTGCAGAGTTTAGCTCCAACCCTAATCAAATACACATAAACATGCTAGTTAAGGTGTTTAGGATTATATAGAAAATTACAGTGCAGATGTGTTTAATTAGCGTTGGATCTAAACTCTCTATTTGAATAGCCCTGATCTACTCTAATGCCGTAGTACATGTACCTTTTGCCTTCTGCCTCCTCTGTGGAATCAGGCAGCTCAGTGGATCTGGTCTCAGGAAGCAGGAAGGCCAGTGCCCCACTTGTTATTGTTAAGGTGCTAAGCACCACCGTGGGTGTAGAAAAGTGGTAGACCTCCAGCATGCCCAGAATAGGAGACAACATACTTGCTATTCGTGCAACTGTGGAACCCAGTCCTGTGACTGTCTGGCTGCAAATAGGCAAGTGATTTATTACAGAACTGCATTCAAATAATGAGGGTCTTATTCCTGCACATGCAGAAAAACTGGTGTTTGTGCTTACCGGATAGAGGTGGGAAACAGCTCCTGGATGTAAACGAAGCAAATGCTGCCTGCCCCGTTCATGAGAAATCGTCCAGATGTTGCAAGAGCAGTGATGGCAATGTAATGACCTTAAGTGGAGTATTACATTGTTTAAATTGCTGTACAACTCATATCAAAATGTTAAAAGGGGTCATATTATATTTTATTTAAGCACTGATTTAAACAATATCACAAATGGAATCATGCTGTTGTGCTGTGACATCACCAATGCAGAATGCAGATAATTTAATAGCAGACTTCTGGGTATAATATTGCCTTTATATGATTTTATATGACTTTATAAAGTTAACAAGAAGTCGTTACCTTGTGGAATTGCAATAGTCAGGAGACAGAAAAGGCCACCAGTTAGGAGGGTACCTATCAAAGATGCCTTCCTTCCAATTGTTTCCAACAACCACATGCAGATAAAGTGGACAGGCACCTCAGAAAGGCCAAATATAAGCTGAGTGAGGAAAATATTAAGGCCAAACTTCCCTACATTCAGAGTGAGGCTATAATACGCCATGCTTAGAGCTCCCCTGAAGAATTAACAACACAAAGACAAGCTTTTGTTGAAATGTGTACTTTGGAATTACAGAACATGCATTTAATTTTCTAGCTTAGATTTAAGTCAAAAAGATAAAAAAAAAAATGCTGGGAGAATAAACTCACCATGCAAAGGAAATAATTAGAAAATATTTCCTGAGTATGTGGGAAGAGAAAAGTGCTTTTATACCCACTCTGTAAGCAGGCTTTTCTTTTAAGACCTAAAAATTACAATACCAATTACAAATCATATTACAAAACATCCATGTTTTAATTAGAAGAGACTGGCTTGATGTGCTAATTCATAAAATACAGTCTTAATCAGATCACCTTGTCCACTAATGAGTCAGAAATTGAATGTTTGTTGATTTTAGCCGCCTTCCGAATGAGTTTTTTCGCCTCTACAGATCTACCGCGGTCAAGGAGCCACCTGGCAGATTCTGGAATAAACCTGTATTAGTGTACACATCAAATGACTTGTCATTAATTCAGAACAAATTGCACAACAGCAAAAAAGTGATTGAATAGTAAGTAGTCATTGATATCTACTGTTCTCTAAACCTCTATTACACACATACCATATGTAAAGGGCCACAATTCCAACTGGGCCACTCATTATTAATTGGGCCATTCTCCAGTCCCTGATGTAAAATATGAGGGCAAGAAATACGACCTGCCCTATAGCTCCCAATACCTGACTCAAACAGGATGCATAGGATCTCTGGGCAGCTCCAACCCACTCAGTGGCTACAGCAAAGACAAAGTCATTCTGATAAAGACAGCAATTACAGTGATGAATAATACAGCCACTCTGTGGTTTATAGTCACATATGTGACTATATGTTATGAGAGTTGTTTATAGCCCTGTGATTGTTAGAGATACATTAGGACAAAATAACTTAAAATCAAAATCTGAACATCTTGTTTTATAAACATTTGTATTTTAGAAACATTACATTAAACCTTTTCAAATGTATTAACAGAATAAGAAATATTATCTTTCTTGTAGAAAGTTGCCACAAATACTTAGATTATGCCAGTCTGCTGATTGCCAACATACTTAAGTGTTTCAAAAAGGAAGATTTAGATGACAATGTGATCAACGTTTTCTCATACCAAGGATGACACAGTTGATGCGAAATCCCCCATAGGAAATACCAACTACAAACTGGGATGCCAAATACACATAAAAGTTTGGAGAGAGACCAGTTACAACTGTGAAAACCAACATTAACACCACAGGAATCTGTGTGGCTCGTTGGCGACCAAACCTGGAGTTAGAAAAAACAAATTTCATAGATAAAAAACTCAAATTTCTATATGGAGTAATAATTGTTATTGTTTATTGAGTATATTTAAAATAACTCTGAAACATTTTAAAACTTTTCCTCCGTTAATATTATAGCATTTACCTTTTTAAAAAAGGAAAAAAAAATAGGATTTGCCAAAATAATGGGAGTGATGCTTTCTAAAGGCACTGTAAATTGCACACATGCAATTACAGCTATAATACTCAGTTTAATGTGTGGAAATCTACATTCCCTTTCTGTCTCTCATTCAAAATTGTGTTGCTAATGTGAAACTAGGGGTTTGTCCTTGAGAGCCCCAATCATCTTTGATCTTTATAAAAAAGGACAATGAATGTTGGGTGCTTTGGCAGCTGAGCCTACAGATGCTAAAACAGTGAATTTCCTTTCTAAAGAGTAAATTCCAACAGGCCAATTCTGCCCTGCTGGCCAGGGCTGCACCAGGGCAAGCTTAACCCAGGGCTGATGCAGGAAGATTGCACTGCAGCTGACCTCACTCTAGAAAGATGAACGTCACGGTGCATGTTCTGGATCAGACGATTCCCAGTCTTGTGGACCAAGGAAGGGACGTGTGTGATCTATTTCCCAAGAAGGGCTGTTTGTAAGACCCCTATGGACTAAATTTTCATTGGCCTTTAATATACAGAGATGATTGGGGCTCTCAAAGATAAACTCCAAGTGTCACATCATTGGCAACATCTCGCTCCCTCCACCAGGGAATAGCGTTACAGCCATAACCAAGATGTTTTCTGTTTTCTAAGTATGTCTGCAAACTTAAAAAAGGCATTCAAAACAGCATTCACTGAACTTTAACACTTACGATTCTGAAAATGGGCCAAAGAGCAGACCTCCAACTAGTATTCCAGCCATTAATGTTGTCTGTGCACCCCGAAGTGAATTTACATTTTCACAGACAAGATCAAACTGTAAAATAAAGCAAAAAAAAATAAAAAATAGAGAGGCTATCTTAATGTAATCTATTACTACTGAAACAGCTCACTGAGACAGTCATTTCAGTTTTATTGTAGTTCTTTTAATATTTTACTAGCTTTATTTTTATATTTTTAATGTTCATGTTCATTTTAGATGTTTAGTAGTTATGTGCTTTTGTCATTTTATAAATTGTCATTTTATTAATTTATTAAATTATGTGCTTTTGTCATTTTATTAATTCTTTATTTTTATCATTGCTATATAAAAGGAATAAATTTTTATTTCCGGTTCAGTTTTATTTTTATTTTCAGTTAATAGTTTTCCCTCAGTTTAAACACTTCAGTTTATAGCTTCATTTTAAGGGAACATTTTTGATTTTGTTCAGTTCAAGTTTTACAAATAATATTAATGCCTGTATTTTATTTGATTTCAGTCAACAAAAATATTTTAATAGCTTTAGTTTTAGTAATAATATGTTTGCTGAGAGTATAGTCATAGGTAATTAAGCTATTAAGGTGTGACTAAAGCACAATGAGATATGTTTTAAATATATGGATAATTAAATTGTTACTATTTAAAACAGCTCATTTAGGTTCATCAGTGGCAGAACTTACATCTGTGACGATAGTTGCATCATACATAGTATCATTATGAACCCATCCATCAATGCAAGAAGTGGTTTCATTCAAGCCATATTCCCGTATAGCAGCAAGACTCCAGTTCACAGGCTTGTACATCAGACAGGGATTAAAGGAGCCATCCTGCAGCCTGGGCATGGTCAGATGGAGCTGCTCTTCCTTCGTCAGATTTGGATCCATCCGGAGGATCCAGTCAGTGTTGCAATGGTGGTTTGTGTCAGCATTATTGAAGACCAAGCTGGAAAAGTGATAAGGCAGTATGAGGTTTGGAAAACACAGTGCAAACAGGAGAAGCTTTTGGAAAAGCCCAAATCCTCCTATGGCATCAAGTATCTCCCCAAAATCAGCCATAGTGGTTGAAAGAAGCTTGGGTGAGTGGTCAAACTATAAAGACAACAATACCTAAGTAGGTGGATGCATAATAAAAAAACAGCAAATGAATGTTTAACAGCATGATCATGTGAATAGAGAAGAACATCATATATGAAGTTCAAAGTATTGTGGTAAAATCATTATAGCTTATTGTTCAAGGCTGACAACCTATCACTGTCTTTGTTTTTGTCTTATCACACAGAGCTTTGATATTTACTAAGGTAATTATAAATTTGTTAATGTCATTTGACACATAAATTAAGGAATTTATTTTAACAAAATTACAAGGTTATGATGACCTAATTTATAAATAGTTAGATCCATTGTTTTTGTGGCTCAATAATTTGGCAAAGACAACATCAGACAATGTTTTATAAAACAAAAATACGCAAACGCTTTCACGTTTTCACAACTTGACTAATGAGAAACTTTAGTAGTTCTTTAAATCCAAAGCAGACAAAACAGTGTAATAAATAGTGCTGACAGAAACCAAAAGTGCACTGTCACTCAACAATATAACAAGTGAACAATTAACTTGGGAAATGCCAAGTTAAGCCCTCCTGTTACAGATTATGAAGCACTTTACCAAGGTACCAAGTTGCATAAAAATTCAGTGAAGTCACAATACATGTATACATTAAGCTTGCTGGGAAAACATAATTATTTCATTATTTATTATTATTAAAATAATTGGAAACACATGCACTGAAAACCTCCAACTTCAAGAGTGATATTCTGCAGTGTTCTACCATTATCCTTAACACAACATATTGAGTAACAGTAATACCTCCACTGCTGCTGTGTTTTAGTCATTCCTTACAGTTCAGTGAGAGAAAAACATGAAACCAGATAAAACACTGAAATCATACAATTTCTGAATTGAAAACATTTAAATACTCTACTAATAAATCTAAAGCTAATCCCTTATTGAAAGAACTATATTTATATGCTTGGTGTGAAAATACAGCAGCCCTCCAGAGCACTGTAAACTAACAGAAGAGAGAAGCACCAGGTGGAATGATCACAGATAACTTACCTCAACCCAGAAACATCGCCACAGGAACTATATGCAAATTAGGTTCCTTCTCCAGGACCAAAGTCAAACCAGTTTATCATAATTTTTTATGAACCCCTAAAGAAACAAGGATATGATTTTTAATTTTCAATGTGCTTGAATTACTTCCAATTAATTCTAGAAAAGAACAGCCAATCACTAGCACACGTGAAAATAAATCCCACCATTATCTTATTAACATGGGTGAAAGTAACAGGTGAAAGTGAAAAGGATAAAGATGTGACAATGTACCAGGGAAGACAGCATTTTAGACTGCCAAACAGTCATTGAAATAATTGAGTTTATGCTTAGTGTCTGCAATGTGTAAGATAATCATCACAATGATTGCTGTAAGGTGACATGCCTTTGTATTGGGTTGCTAACTGTATCATCATCACAGCTTGAACACAAATTTCTTTTAAGCCTCCTTCCAACTATTATGATGCCTTTAAACAAAGACAGGTGGCAGAGTGGTGGCAGAGTGGCATGCAACATAATCATTTGGATTTCAACCAGTTATACATTTGCAGTAATGAAACTCTTTGAGCCAAGTGTTTTCCTGACACACAACCCATAATGGCAACCACAGAAAATCTAACAAAAAGTAAGACAAACCACCATGTCCATTCCATAAAAAGGCCAACTGTAAACGGCGTGTATACTGTTTATATCATTTATAAACAACACCAATTTTATTTACATGATTTTGTTTTTTTGATCAAGTGCTCCTCAGTTACCCCACCCACATTCATTGTTGTGTTCATACTATTTTTAAGAATTCAACAGATCATTTGCACATACACACATACAAATTCAAAAGTAACAGCACACAGACCATGTCCGAACTTTCATCGGTTTTAAAAAAGTCAGTTGTGGAAGTCGAGGACAGAAAATTATTGAGAAGAAACTAAGAAGAGATGGAGTGTAGATTCTCAGTAATTAAACAAAAAATCCAGCAAAACTGAAAAACAAATAAAAGGTGTTATTGCTCAAAAATACAGGCAATAACGGATGACCATGTTACTTTGTATGGCATGTAAACATATTTACTGTCTATATACACGTGGATTCAGTCATCATAAGCAGGTGCAATGGTTTTAAATATTTACATGGACACAAAGCAACACACTGTGTACAAAGAGGCTGGTTACTTAACTCTCTCGTTTCTATTGTTTTCTGCTGGGCAGTGATTGAGAGGGACACTGCTATATTGCTGAACCAAACCAAATTAACACTGCTTGCATGGCATGTCATGTAATCCAATATACTTTTCTATCTTCTACACAGTTTCTGTAACTAATTCAGCTCCATATACTTTTATTTGTAGAATTTCAGAAAATTTTATCTTTTATAAATTTGATAAATTCAATATTTTATGTTTTAAATCTTCTCCTGACCAACTCATTGTTCAGAATTCAAAATCTTCCAGTGATGATGCCACAGCTGTCTGTCTGCATCCCTCCAGCTTGTTTCCTTTTCTGTTTAATTTGAACAAAACCTTTAACACAACTCTCTGGCTGCCGTGCATGCACTGTTATTTCCCCTTCACAAAATTCAAATCTAGTTCTGTAACTACTGAAACAGCTGCCATCAGGCTTAATTGATATGCATGTAAATTAAACCCGTAATATGTTCAATTTACAAAAAACGCATTACTATATTCCTAGAGAAATTAAAGAGAAATGGTTTTCAGCATATATCAGATAGTTGTGAAGTCAATTTGATTTAAAAATAAAAACACAGAATGATTCAATTGCTGTTCATGTTAACTCTCAACAAAACAAATTTATAACCACATTTTAACTCCTTTTTTTGTTTTGTTTTTGAAGGGCTCCTTTATCGACATCAAATGAGAGCAAAATGATAAGCATATCTTTTGTAAGTCAAAATGATTCATGCAGTCACGCATAAGCCCATGCAAATGAGTGTGGCCCTATAGTAAGAGCAGCAGAAATGTGTGTGGGCACATGCACAGGTGTGAAACGGTCCATTCATACAGAGGGGTTGTGGGTAAAGTGACTCCCTTGATTACTAGATAATGTGAACCAGATCTAGCTTCAATGACTCACCACATTGGGAACTGATGTACTAAACAGAAGTGTGCCAACATGCTGTTTTAAATGTTCTTGAATGAGCACTGACATACATAACCCAAAAGAGCACCCAGACACTCGTTCATTTCATAGATGAGATCTCCAGCTACTGTCTACCTACAGCTCAGTAGTACTATTAAAAGTAAGGCATTCTTTTGACATCTACCAGTAATAAGAGTTGGTTCAGATTGTGCAATGTTTAAAGCAACAGAGAACAAACATATTCATGAATACTGTAAACATTTTAAGTGCTCTCCTAAGAACTTGGATTCAGTCCCATTTAACATTTTTTAATCCTATGTGTAGTCAGGTTTCTTCTGTTTCTTTGGCAGTAGTGGTTTCTTCAGGCCAATGAAAGCATTTACAATGCACTGTTTGTTGTGCATGGAAGTCTGTATTTTCCAGGTTGCTGGTAATACTATGTTTTAACTTATACTCAGCTGAGCGAATCCCATGAGTTTAACATCGTCTGGAATTTCAGAGCTGTCCACTCCCGATGCCTAAATGGGAGAAAGATAAACATGGCAGCAAATATAAAACAACACCAATGAGTGAGAGCCAGAGCTGTAGCTGAAAGATGATAACAATTCCAGGGGCCCAGTTTATTTTTAAAAAGGTAAGAGGCCCAGAACAATGTGTAGTCCAAGCCCAGAATTACGAGCTACGGCCCTGAGTGAAGCTCAAGGTTTCAGCACTATTCACTGCATGATTATAGAAAAATAACATACCAGCTTGAAAGTGACATTTTTGTGGGTTTGAGGATCGTCAACAATTTTCTGCAAATTGGCTGCAACTAAAAGTTAAAAACACAGGATGAAGCAACATCCAACATTACCAATGTTTACATTTTACTATCAGCTTGAAATGGGTCATATTGTTATTTTATCGACTTCACACACTCACCAATGACTAAGTCTCTCCCATCCACTAATCCTGCAGTCACAAGCTCCTGAGACACTCCATCAGCTGTGTCTGGACAGACAGTGTGTTGAATAATACACACTTGTATGAGCTCTGAGATCAAGGTTAGAATTTATGCCAAATATGACATGAATATATGAAGAAAAGCAGTCACAAAGTTAATCAGTAAATTGCACAAACCTCTTCCTGGCATGAACTCAAACCTGATATCATTCAGCTCCTTCTTAGTATTCCTGTTGGAAGACAACAGAATGACTCGGGTGAAAACAGCACATTTCAGAAGGTATTCTGATTAAAAAGTAAAATGTAGCGTTGTAAGGACCTGCTATTATCTCAGTACCAAAGCAATATAAACACTGTTTTCCAACTGGACAAAGAACCACATACCAAATGCAATTTACATCCAGCAGCAAAAAGTGATGATGTTTTGTGTTGCCTCCAAATTTATGATATTTTACAATATTCTTCATTGCTCGTAAATATATGTACTGTTTTCTGTTTTTCAAATAAGTCACTGATTGATCATGCTGAATACCTTAATCTTAACACCAGGCTGATTTTGGCCAAGTCCTGCTCCGCTGGTCCACCAACAGCCTGCAGAGGCTGCCAGATGTAAAGAGTTAAATATTTCAAAAAACACAAAACGTTTATTCTTTTTCTTTATGAATAACAGAAGTATAATAAAAATTACTTATTCTGCTTCTATGTTCAAAGGAAAAATAATGAAAGCAATAAAAATAATACAGGTTTAGAAACGATATACATTTATTGAATATTTAAATACCAAAAGGATTTTATCATTTTTCGGTAAACTATTAATTTAAAACCTAAATTATGATCTCAAGCACTGACCTGGGAGGACTTTGATACCGTTTCGTTTGCACTGTGTGGGGCTTCAGGCTGCCCTGCAGGTACTGGCTGAAGAAAATTTGATGGATCTGCAGCAAAGATCTTCAATGCGAGCAGACACAAACCTCAGTGCACAACGTACAATCAAAAATAAATTAATGACGCAATTTTAGGGATTGTGGCTGTGCTCTCACCTCAGCATTTTGTATGGCGTCCTCCTTTACTCTTGGTGACTAGGACAAGACAAGCATAGACTGACAAATCTGAAGACTAAAAGCCTTCTTAACTTCTATAGACTAGATGAATGTATGGTAGACGTGTTTACCCGTAAAGCGGCAACTGCGGCCTTGCCTTCCTCACTCTCCACATCCAACTCATCATCGCTCCACTCCCACTCGCCATCCTCAGTCTTGTGGAGCCGCCCGCTGGAGCCTGGAACCCTTCGCACCTATTTGCATTATAAAAACACATACAAAGAATTCAAAGCTATATTAAAAAAGTATAACTGTTACACTGTTTTTGCTTTATTCTCAGGCAAACCCAATCCCTCATTAAAATGTTACATAAGTGAGTAATTTTGTCACCCACCTTCCTCGATCTCTCTCCTATTGTTGGTGCCCTCTCCAGCAATTTCTCTTTTAAATACTCATTGTTCTGCAAAGGAATTGTTTAAAATAATATTATGTTATATACCATGCTATATACAAGTCTAACAATGGACAACAGAAAAATGTAATTGTGATTTAAGTCATTGCATAAAATTGTAAAAGTAAATACATAATACATTCACTATTCCATTTTCATACTATGGCACTATGCAAAAATTGTGATCATAAATGTTTCCAAAGGGAACTTAAGCCATGCTGAACAGGCCTTTTTGTTCATGCACAGATTACACTGACATAGAGCCATTAGGAAAGGAAAGCTGCTGATCCAGCACTGCATGTGTTAGAGTGTGGCCTACATCTACATGAGCAGGAAATGGTGTTTCTAAACACTAATCCTGTGTGTTTTTTACCAGTAAAGCAGCCATGCTGGACCAGTGATTTGAGATTGTTTAGGTGACTGCTGCTTTAGCCAAACTAAATAATAACTGGGCCACAGAAAGCAGTAATTACACCAAACAGACTACACATTTGTGTGCTTAGATTACCAGTGAAGAAATGGTGTGAAATGGCTGGTACCATTCTTCACTTAGATTACCAGTGAAGAATGGTACCAGCCATTCCCTGTAACTACGCAAAAGTATGCTGTGGTATCTCACCTTGGCTTTTGTAAAGAACTTGTGTTTTAAGAGCTCAGCAGCTGTAGGACTGTTTAAAAAAAATCATGAAAATATTAACATAATTGAAAACACACAAATGAAGGTTTACAAATACAAAATTTGTGAATTTTGTGAAATAAACTTTATTGCATTACCGTTTTTCTGGATCCTTCTGAAGGCACAAAGAAATCATCTTCCGGAAGGATTTTCCATACTTTTTGACCATCTCTTTATCTGTAACTCCAGTCTCAAGACAGGGAGGGTCATTCTGCAGGGTTAACATGAGAACCTATGGCACCAAAAAAGGGTGAATAAGACAAAAGAAGGACAACACATATTATTTCTCTGAAATATGAGTTTTGTGACAGATTTTCCTAACTGAGCATGAAAAAGGACCTGCTGCTTACCTTCATTGGAGGATATTTATGATATGGCGCAGCTCCAGTCGCCAGCTCTATAGCTGTAATCCCAAAACTCCAAATATCAGCTTTAAAATCATAACCCCTCACCTGTCCAAACAAATCATAACAACCTCATAACAAAAGCTGTTCATTCTGTTTCCAAAACACTGAAGTAGGGATAGTTGGAACCCTGGTCAGCACTAACCTGTTCCATGACCTCTGGGGCCATCCAGCATGGAGTTCCTACAAATGTCTTTCTCACTTTGTTTCTAGTCATGTCTCCACCAGTTGCTAAAAAGGCACTAACACCAAAGTCTTTAAGAAAAGCAGAAAATAATATCAATAACTGCAACTTATAATATATTCATATTCTAAGAAATCCTGGTATATTTCGATAGGAACATTCTGTATAAGTCTAAAGGAACTCATAATTGTTTAATATAATGAGCATGGCTAATTGACTATGAAATTATCAAAAAAAAAATTAGAAGGTTCACAAAAAAAGATGCATTGAGAGTGGGACTTTACCTGCGATTTGAACAGAGCCATCCTCTCCTAGAAGAATATTTCCAGCTTTTACATCCCTGTACAGAGAAAAGTCCAAGTCAGTGTATTGACTGAGCAAGCAGGAGCGCAACAAAATAAATGAAACAGAAATGCAACAACAGACAGCTCTACCTAAATTCTGATTGGACAAGCTGCATTTTAAGCCATTATAAAATGACTATAAATGCACCGCTGTGACCACACAAACAAATAAGCCATTTTACACAGACAATCTCACTTGGCCTAATGCTTTAATAAAAGACATCAAACAAGGCTGCACTGCCAGCATATACACATACCTGTGAATCTGACCATTTTTGTGCAGATAATCCAGACCCTCTAGCACCTCTTTTAATATGGTGGCAATGCTGGATTCATCTATGACACCTGATCTGTGCTCCCCTTTGGAAATGATGTACTTTATAAAATCAAGAACCGAGCCTGCAAACAGATGAGTGGAAGGACACTGTTTTGTGAGGTACTTTAATATCAAGTCATAACCTTTTTCAGAGATAATGAACACATTCAATGTCAAATTAATGATAAATAAACTAACCACCACTGAGCAACTTCATGACCAGCCAGAGCTCATCTTTGACCACAAAGGAGGTGTAATAAGACACAATGTTTGGGTGATGGCACTGACTCATTGCCTGAATCTCTTTCTAATAAAGGAAGGAAGAACATGTCAAAAATCACAGTAAATGTTTACATCTGAACAACAATTTTGAAAGATTATGCTGGTAAATAATTGCATTCAGACCGATCCCAAAAAGATCCCATTTATGCTAATGATTGCTCAAGCGCTACTTTTGAAAATGTGGCCATTCACAAGTTTGATGCTACAATTCTTTAAGAGAAAAAAAAACAATTAATGTAATTAAAAAACAATTTAAATCCAGAATTAAATACTTTAAACTTGTACACCAAACTAAATTAAGTAACTTAATTCGATTCTAAATCAAGTGTTCTTGTACCTTTGTTTTGTGTTAGCAGCACAAAATGGTTGTGGGTGCAAAAGGTTGTGGGTTCAATTCCCAGGGTAACACATATACTGACAAAATGTAAAACTTAAATGCTCAGTAAGTCCCTTTGGGTCTGCCAAATGCATAAATGTAAATGTAATGTCTAAATCAATATAAAACACAATCATAATAATCATAAAATGTCTCTCCAATCTCCATCTTCTAACTATAGTGCAATCACACAGCAGAAAAGTCTTTCCCTGTGCCTGTACCAGTTTAATCCTCCTCTGATTGACAGACATGTTGCCTTGCCCATGACCTGTGTTACATCATGACCCTTCCACTTGGCAAAAAGATCATTAACCGAGGTAAACAAAGCAGTCCCTGGATCAAGTGTGTTGCATAATCTCTAAAACTGCCATCTGCAGCAGTTAGCAACTTTTAACATCATAGTCTGTACATAAGCAACAAAATCTTGCTGGTGGACCTTGTAACTCCCCCAACCTCTGCTGTTTTCTTACACACATGCAGAATAGGATAACTAGCAACAATATGTTAATATTTCATACTGACTTAATTACTGAGGTTAAACTAATGGGTTTTATTTAAAAAAATGTTTATAACACAAAGTTGTAATTCTGTTACACTGTGTGTATTATAACCTAGTAAACCTAGTAATCACATCAGGATGCCTGTTTACCTTGTTAAATACAATAATTCAGGATAGGGCACATCATCCTTTTAGAACAGCAGACAATTAACTACCATCTATAAATAACAGGTTTAAGCAGAATCCTAAAACAACACTAATCAAACAGCTTTTGGTGAAGCATCTTATATTATGGAGAGTAAGTAGAAATTACCAGGAGCTCATCCATGCTTGTCTGGCATTTCTCAAGATTGATGCGTTTAATGGCAACTTTTTCCTTCCTGGGTTTGCAATATGCTGCCTGGACCACAGCTGTTGCTCCACTCCCTGTTTAACACGAATCAATGTAAAACATGTATACATTATTGACAAACTACAAACTACTGACAAAATGCACATAACAGAAAAAATACAATTGGGAAAAAGAGGAAGAATGATGCAGAAGGGCACAGCATCCGCAGTGCACAGATTGAAACCTTGTTTAAACATAACAGATTTGAAAAACACCCAGTTCTTCAATTAAATGTCATGCATTAAACCAATCTGAAATAGAGACAAAGTAGTAATTTAAGTCTAAATTTCAAAGTATCCATTTGTCTTTTCATCTGCCTAATGACAACTTCCTTAGTAAGAAGCAGCTGAAACATCAAACACAAATGTCCCTGGACATCAAAGCCATCTTCTGACTAGTTATATGGTTAGAAGTTATTAAAGTGTTTCCACAATACGTCAGACCTTAATCTAGGTAACATCATATTTGCCTTGACTGGAAAGCCTAATACTAAACAAACACAGTCTGAGTTTCAGTCTGCCCGGGTTGGGCAGTTAAGGACCTCCCAGTGTCATGCTAACCAGCACACCAAGTTATCAATTGTAATGGCAATCTATATATTATCTACATCACGTTTAAGTCACAAAATCATTTAATAAACCGATCAGCCTTTGCCTGCCAACATTACATAGTCTGCAGGCATGTCGGATGGCTAGTTAGCAAGGCTAGCGCCCTGAACCCAGACTGAACCTCCTACAGACTAGATTACAATGGACATCTGAAACAACAGAGAATATGCGAACACCATAGATGTTAGGGCAGACATCGTACTCTTCTTAATTGTATCATACGTGTGATTTAGAGGCTGATGTGTGTATAGCTTACCGATCACCTCCTGTAGCTCATAGTCATCCTTGTTGATAGACCAAGGTTGAGAGCTCGGGTCCTCGGACATGACTGCAGTCAGATAACGTCTGCCGTACGTTACACTGCACAGTTATACAGCCACACGCCTATTCTGATCGATCCGGTCTGAAAACAGACAGTCGGATGTTATACTCGGTGTACTTGTTGTAATTTTGCCGATCCCTCTTAACTGCAACAGCCAAACTTTACCAGCAGAGATGGTGACCCCGCCTAAGGCGAAAAACGCTCTTCCTCGTGTCAAAATCTTGGCAGTGATTAAAATGATGCGACGGTACGTCACCTATCGGCCACCAGGGAGAACTGCATAGGAAAATGTGCACTCGATACAACATGCTTATAAAATTTGATTATTAACTGATTATTTTACAGACCTATATATGAAACTCTTTGCCTTATATGAAACTGGTATGTCACTCTTTATTTAGGTACGTTTTACTGTTTACTGTCTAATGTACTCTCCCACCCTCGTTGCAATCCACTCATTCTCACATGCTGTACTTACTGTAGGCCCATTACACCTCTCAATGGACAACTTTGCTACCTATGTGGGTCAATGACGTGACGCTCATTCGATTAGACAAATTATTCTTTTTATTATGTTTTTTTAATTCATATACTAACAACAATGATTTCAATTACTTAATTTAAACTTAATTTACAGCTTTAAGCAGCTGTATCCAAATTTTTCTTAAGATGTAGGCTTCATTATTTGAAAATATATACACCAAAGGACAATGAGATTTACAGCAGGTACTCTGACAGACAAAGACAGCGAGAATGCAATGATTGGACGAACAGTTTATGGTCCTGCGCCTTCCACAGAAAATATATAAATATATTTATACCACTTTACTTTATGATTGCTGTCAGGGTGTGTAGAGACTTTCAACCAGCATAACAAAAAATGTTTCTGGAAAAGATTGCCTACCCTGCCTTTATTACATTTTGTCAAATATGTTTAGGTGCTTTAAATGGCAAGGGAAGTTTTCAAATGGCAAGGGAAGTGTTTGTCCCATGCATGTACATATTTAATTGTTAAATGCAGTTTTGCAATTTAATGTATATACTTCACACAGTCTGTGATCAATGTCTGTTGTTGTATAAATGTTTCCTTGAGAAACCACATTTAGTTTCCCCCTTGTTCTATAATGTAAAAAAATAAAATAAACAATTTTACACACTTTGTAATTAAGCCTTAGAATTACTTCTTACTTTTTATAATCAACAGTCAAAATGCTCAACATAACATCTATGAGAGTGGGCATTCAGTAGTTGTTTTTCAATGAAAACTGTTGATTTTTAACCTGAAAAATCGGGGGCTTTCCAGGTTTATTTAGCAGTAAAGTATTACACCCACGTAATGAGTCAGGGAAGACCAACAATTTCTTAACAAGTGTAGGAGAACCAAGCAAGCAGAAAACAAAATCAATTTTTGTACATGCAAGAAGACGACAGATGAAAATCTCTGGGACTGTCTAAAGAGAATTTAAAGAAAGATTGAATGAGAGGAGCAGGTTCATACTTCTAGCTTTATCAAACCAAGAAAACATAAACTAATCTTATGATGGAGTCTGCATAGTACTGGAAAAGTACTGGAAATTTAGTATCCATGAAATGTGACCAGAAAATGGCACTAAATATTCTACAGAGTATGGCCTGTATGACTTTGCGCCAAGCAGAAATGCAAAACAGGGTGAAAACTAACCAAACACACAAGGTTCACAATGTCCACCATGTTCCTGTGCCTGATCATTGGAGAAAAGGTATTGAAAAGGCAAAAAGCTAAGCTATACACAATTGTAAAATCTGGTAACACTTTTATTGTAGGTTTCCTAACTTTTAAAAGATTAAAGATTTCTCTAAATTATTTGGTTTTGGGACATATTTGCAGTTTTAAAATAAGAAAATCAATTAAACAGAAAGCAATCAATCAACTTAATCAACTTAAAATGCAAGCTAATATAATATTATATATATATATATATATGTAAATCATATCATATCATATATAAATGATGGTGGCCCTCAGGGTTATGAAACGCTGAAACATATCATGCACAAAATAACCACTCATAACAGGAAGCGCACAAAGAAGAGATCACATAGGAAAATACCCACAGTAATCAAATAATTTTAAAATAACAGTTACAATAAACATGAAAAGATTTAAACACTCTTAATTCCCAGAACATATGAACGCAAAGATTTTTTTCTTGAACCTTTGTATTTGTAAACAGTTTAATACACTACCAGTCTTACCACAGTTCAGTTTGAGGTTTAGTGGGAAATTCTAAAATAGTTAACCACAGTAATAGTCTGGTGTGCAATAAAGTGGTGGTTCATTCAAATAATAGTGCAGCAGTCTGTACAGATGAGTTGTGTGTAGACTTTGTGATCAGCATTTCCGTCACCCATAAGTAATGTGTACTTTGATATTTAACAAAATAATCAGCTTAATGAGGTAATGAGGTTCATTACTACATTGTTTACTGGTTACTATTACTACTACTACTCTTATTTTGCACATATTTACATTGTTTAACGGTCAGGCTCTTCTTACTTGCACTACCCATATTTTGCACATTCTGTACATTATTCAACATGCATACTATTTGCACTACTCATACACAACATTATTGCACATATAACTGTCTGTATTTGTATTGCTGTGTTTTTCCATACCTAACACATGCTCATATTATGCACATTTCATTTTCTGTAAATATTGTTCATTTTCATCTCCCCTGCACTTATCTGTATATATAAATCACTATATCCCTGCATTTCTGGTTAGATGCTAACAGCATTTCATTAGCTCTGTACTTGCACTCGGCATAATGACAATAAAGTTGAATCTAATCTAATCAGGATGGATTTTGAATTTTGGAACCCCCCAATTTTTTTTTTTGCCTTTTTTATCTGCAAGAGGGTCTGTGCATAGCAGCTGAAGATTACACTATGGCAAAACAACCCTATTCATATGATGCAACATAGCTCCATAGAAGCAGTAACTGAAACCCGGAAATTCTACTAGTGCCTGGAAATAACAGAGCTCATAAAAAGCACAGGGACACTAAACACAACAGCTGAAGAACAAATAGTTGATCAACAGGGACAATAACGTAAAATTTGTCACAAAAGACCTAAGATGCAAAGAAGTGCCTAAAAGCTGTGAGTCAGCACAGACCAGCTGAAGAACGCACAATGCAGGCAGAAATAACGCAGGGAAAAATAACACAGGTCTCAACAAACAGAAATCCATCATAGGTGTCCAAAATTTACCTTATAATTACATGCTGTCAAAATAGTGTCTGTGACATTAAGACCATAAGACTTATTTGACATCAAATTAGGAGAAGTCAGCTGTAACATTTCTGCTCTAAACAGGCCCTTTCACCCACTTCCCTGTTCTCTTTTGGCAATCTGCTGCTTGTATTTAAAATATATTGTCCACTTTATATATTTTCAACCATCAGAGCTAAATTCCATGGCTGTAAAGAGCTAATATCTTGGAGACTGCATTGGTTATTTAATAGAATATAGTTTATAGAACATGTTTATTAAACACATATCAAGATTTGTTTTTCATATATTACTTACAACATTGTGTCTAGGTGCTGTTAGCCCAGCATCTGTAATCTTCATGGTGTTTATCTTATCTTTACTTATTTATGTAATTTCTTTTTATTAGTCTTCTGATTATTTATTACACCTCTGCTTGTTTTAAGCATTCAAACTGACAAGAATTCTCTGATCTCTTGAATCAAAAAGGTCATACTTATCTCTCTGAATAAACTTTCTTAAACCAGCCTGAGCAGATCAGGTTTGTTGATGAGATGGTCTTCCAGGATGGTCTGTTCTCTGGTTTTTGGAAGTAAACTGGGCACCATCTTAGACCAGCTTAAACTGCTTAGGCTAGATGTTTTTTATTCAACAGGTAATTTATTACTACGTTCCTAAAGCCAGTATAATTTCTCTTTAAAGTGTAAATTTATAGTAAAATATAGATACATTTAATGTTCAGACGTTTTACAGCTGATTAACTGTACAATTTACAATACAGTAGTAGAGGAGTTTGATTTGCGCTTTTTTATTGCCAAATATTAAAATCAGAATAGCTTTATTGTCCTTTCAGCCATATACAGCTTGTATACAGTGAAACGAAACGTTATTTTAGTAATTTCATTATAAAATGTAAAAGGACCGATGCTGCAAAAGTGTAATACTTTAATACATGTATTACACATTTTAAAGTCATGGGCTAAACTGTCTTGACTTCAATCGCTATGGATTATTGTTTGAACCATTAAGCACTTACGTTAGTGGTGGTTCATTTAGACTTTCTTTAAAGATCACATTAACAAAACAACGGTTGACTATCATGTACAGCTCTTTAAACAAGAAGAAAAATAAGCTCTATCGCAAAGGTTGCAGGCAACGCAAACCCATCTTGACTCTAATCTGCGTTCGATTGAGACTTCCTGTGTTGCAGAATCGAGAGGGCAGGCGAGTAATCAACACTGCCTACAGACTGCTGGACGGTAACACTCTCTTAAAACCGCTGCCTGGACCGACAAAAGTGCTGCTTCTGACTTAAAGGGGAGAGAATCACTTCGGTACACCAAGAATGTGGTCGGTCGGACGTTGACTGCGCCTGCTGGAGAACTAGACAGCAAAGCGATCCTCGGTGCGGGTCAGCACATCTCACCCAACAAACAAACTGAAAAAGGAGGAGAGGCCAAAAGACAACTGCAACTGGAAGAATAAAGTGTTTACAATCCTCACGGATTGCTACAGCGTCGAAGATTAGCGGGGCATGATGGCCACGGAGGAACTCTACGAGGTGATTATTGGTGATATTACCGATCGTGTCCGTTTAGACGCAGTTAATCGACTATATTTGCGCACATAGACGACGACTCGTGTGGTTTGCACAAGCGACAAGTCTTAACAACCGACTTACCCACTCCAATATTAGTTATAAGCACGCGGCCAGGGGTGCATGCTAGCCTAATAAACTAGTATCTGGAAGTGTACACTCATCAGTGTATAGTCAGTGTTGTAGTTTGCAGAGTTTACGAGTAGTGCTGGTCGTGAAGCGTGAAGAGATGCTGGTGGAGGCAGTAGATGAGACTGGGGAGGAAAGGGCACTTTGGAGGGTGATATTTCTTTACGCTAGCTGCTAACCATGTGGTCTGTAAAGTGTACTAGACACCCACAGGACAGCTGAAAAGACACCGCCATCCTGTATGGATTGATCAGCTCTGAACTTTGTTTAAAACTTTGTTTGCCTTTCTGTGTCCAGTAGGACCTGTGGCTTTAGCTACTGTTCAGCTATCAACCTGCCTTGTGGCTACTCAGAAGTAGTAGTGTTGTGTCATGATCGCCACTGGACAGCTTTGTTTCATTTTCAAGTTACATCATTTTCTAGTTTTGGGGCTGACAATAGTTGTTAGTTGTAGCATTTCCGATAAATCACATGCTGGATTCAAAAATCAAATGTTTGATTGATTTTTAAGTTATTGCCATTCATTCCTTTATTCTGCTGAGCATTTTGCTGGAAAGGATCACATTTAGAAAACAGACATGTTAGTTTTAAACTGATGTGCTTACTGGAATAATTTAATCAGCTTTATCAAAGTTGTTGGAGCCACACGCTTGAATGCAAAAGAGTGGATGAAGAGACCAGATACAAACATGTTTAACCAGTTTATAAAGACCTCAGGTAGTAATGTCCCTGTTTTCTAACACCTTTATAATACCGTCCATTCAGCTAGCAATACCAGAACTCTTAGTCATGATCCACGATATAGGTTCACCAATCTGAGAAGTTACTGTTACTTTGGAAACAAGAATTAAGCTATGTCTACCTGTTCCCACAAAATGACAAATATAATTTTACAATTGTTTTAATAGTTGTACTGCTATTTCTGATTCAAATGCATCTACCAGTTCTTCATTAGACCAGTTGTTCATTCTCCCTTGAAAGACTTTAAGTTGTCCTGTTATGATTTATATTGGAACTGGTTGATTTGGTTCAAGTGTGAGAACTCTTTACTGAAACATTTTTAAACCCTTTTGAAAATGGAAAGGAAACAAGTTCAGAAACCAGGCTGCTGAAAAGTATGTTTTCATTGTTGTACTTATTAAACAGCACCTGTGATGTGCTAACAATTACCACAGAAAAGAATGTAATGCGTCAAAGCATTACACAGTAATGCATTTACAACAGAAATGAATTTCAGAACAATCTTGTAAGAAATATTTAAGACCTTAGAGATTTGTTTTTCAAAAAGAATGCATCTGCAATCTTTTGTCTAATGAGTTATATAATGGACTTCAGGAGACTCTGTCATTGTGATAAATTAGCCTAATCAGTAAGACTGACCTTCGTTTCCCAAGTGTATATAAATAGACAATAAACCTGTAACAAGTTTGTCTGATGGAAAAGAAAAGGGAGATGCTTCACCGAAGCTCAGATCACTTTCAGATGTAAAACAGTTGATCCAAACTTCATGAAGCAAGCATTTTAGCATTTTGAAAAAACTGTAGTGAAGTATTAAATGTGGATTTTAGGCTTTTATACTGGGTGGTGTGTAATTGTTAATATACAAGAGTCTTACTGGGTTTTTTAAAGGTTGATAAACTATTGAGCTGGTCAGAATGTAGGAATGTGAATCTATAATGCTTGAAGAGCTGACAGTACGAACAACTGGTGATAAAAGTGAAAACCTTGTAGCATTTTTGGACTTTCTGACATTACACTGAATTCTTCAGGCATCCTGGGGGAATATGATTTTAGACTGACCAGTTCTACTTTTTAAGATCCACTTTGCAATCAAATATATTACAGAGTAATACCCACACAGGTATATTGGATTCAGTAATATGCTTTCTTTAACATTATATAGGCCATAATCTAGAGCTGCATGGTTATAACACACATCTTATTTCTCTGTATTTTATTTGCTGTAATTGAGAACTGTGTTTCTGAACTACTTGGTTGCTATTTAATATAACAGTAAATCAATACTTCACTCCATTAACCCTACATTTTTGAGGGTTTTAGCATTTTTTTCCCCCAGTTAATTACCAATTGCTGATGAGACTTTTTGCTTTGGTTCTAAAAACATCATGACTTGTTTAGATGTGTCAGGTGATGTTTGTTTAGCACTCATGTTCATGTGGCAGTGCAAACAGAAGTGAAACGGGTGGGTCAAAATGCCTATTGGCTTATGTACTAATTTAAATAACTGATTGGGCATTGAATTCATCCACTTAATTGTTATGTTCAGCCACTACAAAAAAACATTGTAAATACTTTAATGCAGTAAGAGTACAAATGGAACACTTTTCATGAGTAGTTGATTGACACTGCTTTTGACTTTGCAGATTGAAACAATATTGATTTTGTTTCTAATTTAGTGTAAATGTATTGCTTCAAATCCATAACTTATTAAAGTCTTTCTTGGCTGTAAAACGATTAAACATTGTTTTTCTAAACTTAAAAGTGTAAACTACCACTAATATAATTCAAACTAAATTACCAGTTTGTTGGTTGTATCCTTAAAAAAAAATTTTAATTGAAGAAAATTATGTACCAACTATAGAAAGATACATTTCAGTAAAAATAAATATTCTATACATCTATAATTTTCCACTAATCTAATCCACTATTTTGGTTTAATATGTGGCCAGTGTCACTGATGGTATATCAGACTTACTGTGGCAGGAAGTGGTGTGTATCTCATTGAGTAATGGCAGTGTGGTGTTGTTTAAACCTTTTGCAGTGCCTTTTTGTTGTGATTGGTGTATTGTCACTGCCCACACACTGCAAGGACACATTCTTTAGTGCTCTGTTAGAAGCTCATGAAAAGCTGTCTGTGATAAAGTCTTCAGGCACCTTTAGAAAGCGCAGGTTAATGTTGAGTCTGACTCAGAATGGCTATGAGACCAAACCAGGTCAGCAGAGATTTGCATGCCAAGAAACTCTAAGCAGCTGATGTTTCTACTGTAGTGCAATTAATGTTGATTAGGGAGTGACACTCTCTGACTTAAGTTCACAAAGAGTTCTGTTGTCTTTTTAACAATCATGGTCAGATTACAGTCTGTAAGTGTGAAGCTCCACCTCATTCCTGAATGCATCCTCATCATTATTGCACATCACCCTAATTATTGTAGCATCATCATCAGCTTAATAATGCAATGACTGACTGTGCAGCAACACAGGTGACTGAGCAGTAAAAGTGAACTGAGTGTAGAGCTTTGAACTCAAACAGCTGCAGCCCTGTGGGGCTTTGATGTTTAGGTCAGAGCAGATAATGTATTGTTGTGCTACTAGGGGTGTAACAATATTCAAAACCGAACTGAAAAATGACAGGATGACATGAATGTACTGTTCTTTAGCATTGCTGGTGCCATTTCATAAGCCTGCACCAAAGCAAATAGAACTGAACCAAACTGAACCGTGGCTCCAAAACAGTGATATGAACCAAATTGAGGCATTGGCATATTGTTACACCCATATGTGCTGCACAGTCTTTAATGTTAAGTTGGCTAGATATTGCAACTGCAATTATTCATTTAGATTAATATCGTCATTGCTTTACATGAAATTTACTAAACCATAACACATGCCCCTGTGTAGGTGGAGAGGATAGTGGGCAAACGAAAGAACAAGAAGGGAAAAACTGAGTACCTGGTCCGCTGGAGGGGCTACGGCTTTGAGGGAGACACCTGGGAGCCAGAGAATCACTTGTCCAGCTGCATTGAGTTCATCCATGAGTTCAATCGCCAGCACAGCGACAAGCAGAAAGATGGATCTTTACTGCGTTCCACACGCAGCTCTCCCAGCACAGCTGGAGGCAACACTAGCATCAACGCCCGCAAACAGATCAGCAGGCCCCAGCAACCCAGTCCTAATCTATCGAAGACCTCTCCATCCACCCAAAGCACACCCACCAGCAGCTCCACAAAACGACTTCAACTGCCACAGCATTTGTCAAACCCTGGTGACAGTGACACTAAGGCAGATACACAGCAGCCGAAGAGCAAGCGCTCATCTGGCACGAGTAGCACCACCAGCACAGACATAATGAGCACAATCTCTGACACGGCCCCAACTGCAGCCCCCACTGTTAGCGTGCTGCGCCGTAGTATGGACCTGACTAAATCTGGCATTAAAATTCTAGTGCCAAAGAGCCCAATGAACAGTCGCACTGACAGCGAGGAGTCTCCCAGCGAGGCAGCACACAGTTTGGAGCAGGGAAGCCAGGAGCCAGATGCGGTGCCCCCTGAAGTGGCTTTGCTAGAGAAACCCATTGGTGCAGTGCGTGTTCCGGGAGAGGAGCGGGCACGCATGGGCACAAGGCCCAGGACACAAACAGCCCTGCTGCCACCACAGATCCCCATCACACCTGCTGCTGTCCGCACGTTAAACGGGAAAGGTAGTTATGAACCTAGAAGTTGTTGTTAGTTCTAGGCCTGGAGGCACCAAAATCTGCTTCCTGCCACAAAATTCCACTTTAGCCACATTGCATAGTAGAGTGGATTATGTGGTTCCATTTCTAGAACAACATAGTACAGAAAAGTTCTAGTATTAGTACAGAAAATCAGTGAGAATATTAACAGGTGGAACCTACTGGAATGGATTCATATTTGGTTATGTCATACTCAAAGATTTACTTATCTGTTTGTCAATCAAAATTAACTTTTCATTAACTGGTCTTAATTGTACTTTCATGTTTTGGATATTTGTACACTGCCTGGCCAAAACTAAAGTTGCACACACAATATTTTGACCGCCTTTAGCTTTGATTACAGCACATATTTGCATAGCATTGTTTCGCATTGCATAGCATTCAAGCTTTTGAAACATCAAAAAAAATGTATTACCATTCAGATTTTTGGCTGAGATTGTTTATTGCCAACAGGAGAATCAAACCAAGTCCACCAAATGTTCTCTGAAACATCTCAAAGACTTTCATTGTTAGTCCTTAGTTGTTTTCTTTGCTTGATGCAGGCCAATAATTTGAAACTTCTGAAACAGTAGCATCCTTTACATGACCAAGGAAAAGGTCTTCCAGCATGGTTGTTTAAGAAATGAATAGTTGTGAGTTGTAACATATTAAGCACTGCAATAGTGACCCAATTGTACCCAACTGTAATGCAAATGGCAACTTTTTGGCTAGGCAGTATACAACAGATGGAAATAATCACATCCAAACATTTTGCTGCTAACAGAACATAACAGTAGGTTCAACTACTAATAGTTTGTGATACTTGTGTGGCCTTGTCATATGCAAATACGGAACTCAGAACTGTGTTTACCACTAATTTGCACTGAGGGTATATTCATAATATACACATTTTAAATATTATAATAATGTAAATATTTATTTACGAACAGTTAAGCCAAGGTAAGCCACACATGTGCCCTATATTCCAGTGCCCTTTATAAGTTTTGGGACAGTAAAGGCAAAATGGCTCCGTTTGCTGTGGAGTCAATAAATCTATTTGATTAAAAGATTAATATAAAGCAAAAGTACACAGTCATATTTTATTATTAGCAGCTTCATAAGTATTTGGATAATTGGTTCACGTGTAATTCACAAGTAATTGTTCAAGAATTATGGAAGGCACTGTATATAATACGTGTGTATGTACACTATATGTGTTTTGTTTTAAAGGCCTGACCAATCTCATGGAGGCTTCATCTGCAAACGGAACAGCCCTCACACAGAACAGTGTGGCAGGAGTGATGGGCGGCACAGGGCTGACGGGGAAACGACGCTTTGAGGACCGTGCGACTTTTGACAAGCGCCTGCGTTTCAGTGTTCGTCAGACCGAGAGTGCTTACCGCTATAGAGACATTGTAGTTAAGAAACAAGATGGCTTTACGCACATACTTTTTTCTACAAAGACCTCTGAGAACAACTCATTGAATCCTGATGTAAGTCCACAAGTACATATATCACCTGGTTAGAAATTAACCAGGGTTAAAATCAGTGTCAGGTTGAACTGTGTACAGAAATTATTTCAATTAAGAAGTGTCCTGACAATTGACTTGTTTTTAATAATCAATATGGCATAACATTTATCCTCTGAATTAGTGTTTATGGGTCTGACCCGTGAGGAATGTGATGTGCAGGTGATGAAGGAGGTTCAGAGCGCCATGGCAACGGCTGCAGCTGATGACAGTAAACTCGTGCTGCTAAGTGCCGTGGGAAATTTCTTCTGTTTTGGCCTCGATTTTATTTACTTCATCAGACGGCTCACAGATGATAGGAAAAAAGAAAGCATCAAAATGGCAGAGACAATCAGGTAAAGTTACCTTGAACGTTACCTTAGTCTTTTGAACCCAAGAAAGACAATGTTTGAATTATATTTTAGTGATGAAGTTTTAAACTGTTAATTTTAATTGGCTATAAAACGTGCGTTTTCTGCTGTCCTCAGAACATTTGTCAACACATTCATCCAGTTCAAGAAGCCCATCATTGCTGCTGTAAATGGACCTGCTGTCGGGCTTGGAGCATCTATCTTGCCCTTGTGTGATGTCATCTGGGCCAATGAGAAAGCTTGGTTCCAGACTCCTTATACAACCTTTGGCCAAACCCCAGATGCCTGCTCGTCTGTAACATTTCCTCTCATCATGGGAGTAGCTTCGGTCAGTTTATCAGTAGTATGGTTTTGCATTAAACATTTATTATACACCTTTAATATGATTGTTTTTAATAACAACCAATGTCATATGTTTTGTGTGGTGCTAAATTTATTCAAATGTGAACATTTAAATTAAAAGCATAGAATAAATTTAAATTAATTACATTTAAATCCACTGTTAACTAAAAACCACTCCAACTGTTAAAGAAAGTAATAATAATCTTCTTTCTGCTCTTGTTTTTAATCTCTCCTGTCACTGTAGGCTAATGAGATGTTATTGAGCGGAAGAAAGCTGACTGCTCAGGAGGCCTGTGCCAAAGGACTCGTGTCCCAGGTTCTATGGCCAGGCACCTTCACACAGGAAGTCATGGTTCGCATAAAGGAGCTAGTATCTTGTAATTCAGTTGTAAGTCATCTCTTCATGTTTTGCTTTTTGTATCACATTTTGTCACACAGAACATGCATCTACACATCCCCATACACAGCCTTCCATTTTATTATTTTTTGGCTTTATTAGCTCCTCATCGTAGATCACGCACATTTTTAAACAAAGTCTTTTCTTAAAATAAATTAATTTAAATGATGTATTATAGTTGTACACATGTACACATGCTCTGCATTAACTGAGCTGGGATCCTGAACTGAGATCCAGTTGATCTTGGGTTGTAGAAGTGAAAACTGCCATGCATATAGTAGAACAGTCCAGAAATTATTGTTGATAATTGCTCCTTTCCTGCCAATTTTTTACAGTATCCTTTTAATCCTTCATAGACCTTTGGATTTTGTGTCATTAGTATTAAAAACATTTGTAATGTTTCATAAATTAACAATTAACTTAAGATTCACATTGCATTCACATCCATAAGTCATGTGCCTTTTTCCTTTTCTCCTTTATTTTGTTCCCCTCATATCATTTTGTTCTCATGGTGGTTCTGCTGGCAACACTGAAGGTTCTGCGCGAGTCCAAAGCGCTGGTGCGGAACATTCACCGGGCTGCCCTGGAGCAGGCCAACGAGAGAGAATGTGAGGCACTTAAGAGGGTCTGGGGCTCTCCTCAGGGAATGGACTCCATACTCAAATATCTCCAGAAGAAAATAGACGAATTCTAAGTTGTTTCAATGTCCTGTGGATGTCAATCTCTGGGGATACCATCCTCAAGTGCCTGACGTTGATACCAGAGTTGATTTATTTAGACAAGGATTGTCAGTGAAGCTCCATGTCTTAACTTTTGGTTTGTTTTCTTAAGAAGAATTTGACAGAACATCCCAACAGATTAAGACTGGTGTGGTCTAACCTCGCACTTCACTTTTGTCCTGGATGTATTTCCTTGCCATCGGACTGCAAAGAGCAGCATCTCGTTCTGACAAACATCATAATTTGTGATAGATTTTGCACGTCTTTCTCCAGGCACTGTGCAGAAGGGAAAGTCTGTTTTCACTTGCCTCCACACAAATTCCTGTCATCCTTGAGCTTCAGCTCTGCTCTGTCAGAACTGCTTCCAATTTTATAATGACTTGACTAATAATGACACAGTCCCTAATTGTTTTGTCATAGAAATTTGGATTTAGATTATATCTGAACACCCGACTTATGCAGTTGTGACTTTTTAGTAGGTTAAGGGTACTTTTATTACTTTTGTCTTAATGACTGTAAAAATCTCTAACCCTTAAATATATTTAGACCTGCAGGCATTTGTTTACGTCAGCCTCTTGTAGTCATTTTGGCAGTATGAATGCATATGCCTTCGGATAGATTGTGCCAATTAATGTTGTGGCAATATCAAGAAAAGCGGGCTTTGATGGCAAAAAAAAAAAAAAAAAGGTTATTGCCATCAGTGATTTTATAGCATCTGCTTAGACTTGAAAGGATTTAAGGAAGAGCACATTACAACAAACATTTTAAAACAAATATATTGTTCTAACTAGTTTATGTAAAAATGTGCACGCTAAATTTAAATTAGCATTCAGGTTTGTATTTAGCATAGGTTCTGGCTTAGTAAAAATGAATTATTTGTTTCAGGCTGTTAACAAGTTTTTCTGTCTTAAATTAAAAAAGTTTTCATCTTAATTATGATTAAGCTTAAACAATTTGTTTTGGAGTAACATACCACCAAATATTATAGATATATAATTTATGACAAATGACTTCATGATTTTTTTGAACTTGCATCCTTTTTCTGCTGGCTCAAATAAACCGGACTGCTGTATCAGAAGAGCCCTGGAGATTAAACATCTCTGAGAAGATCCTACTGAAATCAGTGTTGCCTTGTACACCCAACCCCCTCATTACTTTTACACACCTTTAGCGACTAGCTGGTATGAACTATTTTTACATGGAAATGGCTTACTTTCAATTCATAGTTTTGTTTTATAATGAAGATGGGTGGGGCGGGCTGGAGTAGTTTGCATAAAATAGGTCATGAGAGTTACGAGACTACATTCTGTCCACATAGCATGCTTAACAGTGTGACTAAGAACTACCTGCACCAAGATCATTTTTTTCCCTAATGAAATTTTACCTGTGAAAATTTGTCATGATTTTGTTCAGCAATTAAGTATCCAGTTATTAGTAAGTTTGAAGATCTCATGCTACTAAACGTTTCCTATGCGGTACGTTTTGAACGCTTGCATCACTAAAAATCCCCAGGGAAGCAAAACATGACCCTCTTAATCTAATTAAAAACATTCATTTAATTCTCAACATCTTTAATATTATTATCTTTATTATAAGTTCATTTTAGCCTCAGCAATAAAATGTTTAAATTATATTTTAATTCTATTCCGTATTTATTGACTGTAGGTAGTTTTCTGCAGTGGTTTCTTAACAAGAAATAATAGAAAGTTGTGTATGTTTTCCCCTTAAAAATGGTAAAGTTAATTGTTGTTTTTGGAACTGTATTTATTAAGTGATAATAGAACTGTTTATATTCTTCCTGTTATACTTTTGAATGCTGTTCAATTAGTTTAAATTAGAAATTTTTCCAGAACAATGTGGCAGGTTATATTTGATTATAAAGTGGATGTCATGACATTATTAATGTCTGTTATGCAATCTGTTGGTTGGTTCAGGTTTGTATACTAAAAGTAAAAATGCTTTGTTTGGTGACAGTTGATGTTAATGAATTTAATAGTCTGATATATCTGCTAATAGGCCTAAAAGACAAGAACCAAAACATCAGCTTCTAAATTTGTAAGAGCAGTTTTTCATTCAGTTATATACATTTTAGCTCAGACTTTGTCCATTGGGGCTGTCTTGACAGCTTTGATTTCTGTATACAGGGTGTTATCATTTATGGCAAAGCACTGCAGTTAATACCTCAGACAGTATAGTAGTAACTGTAGTAGAAACTATATTTGTTTGAAAAAAAAATATCAAAATCCCTTTATCCCAGTCACTTCACTGACATGCGTATATCTATATTTTCCCTTGGTCAACATTACCATCCCTTCTAAACTTTAAAGTAGCTGTATATATGTGTTCTGCCTTCAGCCTCAAATGCTGGTCAAAATTATGATTGTTTTTATATATATATAATGGCACGGCTTGATTCTTATAGTTTGTCTTATACTAAATTGTACAGTTTGTAAAGACTGTTTCCTGAATGTGTAACAGCTGTGAAAATAACAGGTCAAAATAAATTGATATACTGTACAATTTTGTTATCCACCTCTGTCCTTTTATATTTTGAAAGAAAATTTAGATGTTTTTGAAAGAAAGGCAACACTGTACATTTTAGATTGACAAGATGTTCAATGTAAAAAATAAATTGAAATGAAAATTAGTCACATGAATTAAAAAAAACAAAAACAGAGATCCTCCATGTCAAATACCCGTTAGGGTGGGCAGCCATCTTGGGCACCAGTAGCCATGTGTAACCAATAGTCCTGAGTCTTAAAGCAAACAAAATTGTAGAAGTTTTCACCACCTTTGAGAAATCCATGTTCTGTAACTCCCCAGGATACTGGACTGTCCATAAATCCATGTACAGTCAGTGAAAGCCATGGTGTAAACTTTGGTTCATCGAATAAATGTCTGAAAGATCCATAAAAAAGAACAGCATATTAGTCTCAGCAGTCTGATCATGGTCAGAAAACAATGTTCAGGAATGTGACTGCAATGTTTTAAGTCAAACCTTAGTTCTTGCAGCAACTCATACACATCCTCAGGTGAGATGAAGCCAGTAATGGTGCACAGCAAGGCTTTGCTGACAGAGCTCTGGGGCTCAGGACAAACATATGTAGACAGGAAACTGTCAGCAGCATTGTCACTGAGAAAACATCAAGTTGTATCTTGAGAAATGAGTATTTGACAGGTGACAACATTATAAACATTCCATAGCTTTCTAACCAGCTTATGTCCAAGTTGACTGCTCCAAGCCACTCAAGGAATGAATGCGGATCACATGACAGTGTAGTTCCTTTTACATCTGATGGGTAAAGTGTGGGGCATGGGAGATTCTTCAATTTGTGATTGCTAAGAACAGGTTTGTACTCTACAGGTGTGTACTGGGACAACAGCTTATGAAGAGTCCTGTCTTCAGCACCTGAGGAAGTCATGAATCCAACATATTAAGGCAGTGAAGAAATCTGTAGTGCATACTACACCATACAACAGCCTCTAGCTGTCTAGCAGGTTGCAAGTACGGAGACAGCAGCTTATAATGGTTAAAAATCTCAATGTGATTTGAGGTACATTTATTAAGCAGATGCTAATGTATCACATGCCACAAACCTGTTTCACGTTTAGTAAAAAGGAAGTCATATCTGAGCAGCACTCTGTCCTTTAAACCTGAGAGAACCCTTTTGTGTCGTTTGGTTCCTGGGGCCAAGGTTTTGTCTCTAAGATCCAGAGTCACAACTGCAAAAGAAAGTCACATGAATGGTTTTCAATACTACGGTTTCTGTTTTTCTCAAAAATGTTATTTTAGTTTACAGATTAAAACCACATTTACCATATCTCATAGGCTTTCTGTGACTGTACAGAGATGGCCGTCCTTCTAAACCAAGTTGTTCATACGTGTCTTTATCTAGGGACAAAACTAGCTGACCTAGGAAGAATGCACACACAACGATGACTTGTGCTATTAAAGTTAACATTCATGTGTTTCTATAATACACTGAAAAGTTACAGGTTAGGTTAAACTTTTAAATTACACTTGAATCCAAACTGTTAATGTGTTAATCTGTGGCACCTTGCTTACCGCTAGACAGAAGTGCTATGGTGTTGTCTTCATCAATTCTGGTGTTGTAAGAGAGAGCACAGACGTTGCCTATGTGAAAAGGCAAAAGTAAATATTTAGTTAATAGGACATAAGGCTATAGGTATAGGAGTGAAAGATCCTACAACAATTCCAGGAGTTTTAATGTAAGCTCCCAAAAATTAAAAAGTATTTCTACCTACAGCCCCGCCAGTGCCAAAAAGCCATTATGCTACATAGACAAGCGTTTATTTCCCCAGAATCTCCTACCTTTATTAACAAGCGTTTCATAGAATTGATCTCCCAGCAATTCATAAACCGGCAAGTCCCGCACGAGGTAATATGGGCTGAAATTGTTGATCACTCTGGCAATATTAGCAGGGACTATTCCGCATTCAGGTATGAATACCGAAATCTGCGGAGACAGTCCGGTAAAGAGTTCGACTACATGTGAGATTGTCGCGATCTTGAAACCATTTGAGCCATAACCATCTTAGTGATCAAACTGAAATCAGTTGATTAATATTTAAATATACCTTGTAATTGAAGTTGTGCTTCGACACGTGGATGTCATGCCGGGACTTTTCATTCAAGAAGTTTGATTTCTCGCACACCAACAAACTTCTCGGACACTTTTCCAGCTCTGACGACATTCTGATATGTATGCGCAATGCTACATTGTCATGAGATTAAACATCCAGAAAAACAAATGATTACCTTTGTCGATTTGTGTTATTTGCTGTATTGTTTGAAAAACGGTACCAACTTGACGTGTCGCAAACGTTTGACGTCAGTTCCTGTGGCGCACATAACAGGGAGGGGCTTTCTGTATCATGTCGTAAGCAATATGAACAGAATAAATATCTGCAAAAACACAGTATAACCATTTCTATTTGAAAAACAGAGTTACTGCCAGAACAACCATTAAAACAGAGCTGCTTAGATACCTAAGGGACCAAACACCAGTAGTCATTTGATGTTTTCACTTAAAGATGTACATAAACAGCTGAATAATGTTTTTACTTAGCTACTTTATTATTACCAGACTGAAACGATGATAGCAAGGTTTATATTCAAAAAACGTCAACTTCAAAGAAAGGTAGCTTGCCTCTATCAAACTTGTAATGAATTTACAAAGAACATTGTCTGAATATTGAATAAATATATATATATATATATATATATATATATATATATATATATATATATATATATATAAATATATATATATATAATGCTTTAATTAATAGAAAACCCATTTATTAGAGTACTGGTAATTTATCACCAATGATCTTTTTATGTATTGTTCTATTACGAAAAATAAGCTATTATTTATTCTAAAGAGTTTTGTCTTTTGAGTGCCTTTGTGAAAGTTACACCGTAAAGTACACTGCACAGAAATGCGAATAAACTTTCCCCTGGGCATTATGAGTGTTTTTTGTGAAATATTGGGTATGTTACAGAAAACTGGCTGCCCTGAGTTGCATCATATTGCGTTAAAAACCTGTAAACAATTCCATGTGTCAGAAAACGTGTTCTGTCATGTTTGCTCAGGTCTTCAGTTCGTCATTGGATTCTGCACTAGATAATGACTGACAATTCCTGTTTTGGAATAAACAGGAACAGGAACAAACTTCTCCCTCTGTTCTATATATAGATATAACAGTATTTTATTTCAGTTTTACTTTCAATGAAAAATTCAGTTGCTGCTTTATATTGGTTCTCACATGATCACACTATTCCTCAAAGAGCCATAAAACTGACAGGTGAAGATCCAAATCCCTGCCTGTATATCAGGATCAATCATCAAGAATGTCAAGAAAGTGGAAAGAGAGTCCAGTTTGCAAAAACAATTAGATAAAACTTGGCAACTGTGAGACACTTTGACATATCTGATGATGCGAATCAGAACTCCAGAGTTGCCCTTCATAAGAGCTTCAAGGCTGAAATTTCATGTCAGCTCCTAACTTCACATGTTTAGTACCAGCTTTTAGCAGTAGTTCTGATTAATTCGATTTGAAGTCTCTCCGTCTAGGATTTGCATTGGAGAGTGTCACAAAATTTTCTGAAGTAAAAGGTCTTGTCAGAGTGATGTTCATCAATGATGGAATGAAGTTGGGATCAGGTGGACTTTAAGTAACTGGTTGACGTTTTCAGATATACTAGCAGCACCCAAGAAGGACATGTGCTACAATGGGAATTCCACTTTTCCACAATTCCACTTTATTTTGCAAGCACCACCCTGCTTTATCAATGCATTTTGCACTGATGAACCGGACTGCTCATATACACAGTTAGCCCAATAACATAAATGTGGTAAGGACAAGCAAAGGCATATGCTAGAGGATATAAAGGACAAGCAAATGCATATGGTATATATATATATATATATATATATATATATATATATATATATACTGTGTCCAGTGGGTTTTAAAGGACATTCAAAGGGAGTTGGCGGTGGGGCAGCAATTCATGTCACATTACATAGACTTAAAAGAAACCCATGCCAACAGAAGATCCCCTGGGCCGACTGTGGCATATGGACCCTCTTTTAGTGATTGTGTGGTACTTTGTGATGTGATGGGCATCACAGTAGAAACAGAAGTGTGCAATTAAAATAAAACTATGAAGAGAAGTAAAGTAATGCAGGATATCAACGAGATCTAGTGTAACTGTGTTTTGTTTTTGCATAGCTAACATTAGCATAACTGGTAATAACTTAATTGAATTCATAACTGAGAAGAAACAATCTGCATTAAGCATTAAGATTTTTTGTGTTAGGACTCTTTTTGTGTTAAGTCTTTGTCTCTCTACCTTCAAACATGTCACCTGTGTATTATTTATCCTCTGCTCTCCTGCTTCCATGTCCACAGGGTCCTCATAGTATCTACTGCCTGCCCCATTTACTTACAGAACGTTCTGCATTATTAACTATCAGATAGAGACTGAATTCTCTCCTGCTGTAGCCTTTTGAATTAGAGAGGAATTCAGCAGAGGCACGGTTACTCAATAATGAAAGCCTACAGCTATATGAGGGCTGCGTTTCTCAAAAGCTTCGTAAGCCTAAGTATATTGTAGCACCAATTGGCACCAAGGGTCTCTACGATCATCCTAGGCTCATGATGCTTTTGAGAAACACAGTCCAGATCAGTTACTTGACTACTATAAGCTGCCTTCTTCAAATGTCAATACATGACCTGGAAGACTATATAATTACAGCATAATTTGTAACATTCTCTTACCTTTTTATTGTTACTAGAGTTAATCTTATAAATGTGTAACATTTAGAGAAATGACAGAATACTATTGATTAAATGTGAGATACTTTCAGTTTTGGTTTATGTTTGAAGCACTGTTTTCTCTGATGTGTGTGCCAACTTTGTGAAAAACAATTTCATTTTGGGGCACTTGTTTAATGGGTTTGTATTCGAATTAGACTATAATTCAAAAAACTGATTTGAAAGAGTAAAAATGCTAAATTTATCATGACAAAAGATGACACTAAATGAAAAAATGACCATAGGGACTGAAAAACCTGATTAAAGCCTGATTAAAGCAACCCTAACTACAATTACATGACAATGCCTTGTCTCGCCAAAGGCTTATATGCATTTTATAAGACATGTTGACTTTTCAATCCATCAGACTAGTCTAACTAGATATTAGTTACTGTATTTTCCATGTGATTATAAGTGATTGTGTTATTTTCCAGATCACTTAGACTGAATCATTTAAATCGATAGGTTGTACCAATTTTTAATATAAACACATAGCCAGACATAGATGCAGACAGTATATTGTATGTGTACATGTACTTAAGCTGTTTTGCTGCAAACAAATTTCTTAAAGTAAAACCCAGTTCTGCTGCACAAAAACATGCTAAGAGCTCTTGTCAAACCGAGTGGTTTATTATGTTTGGATGTTGTCCTGAGTCTGGGGTCGCTAAATTATTGAATAACTATGAGTCACTTTTTGAGCACTATAGTTTCTGCTTGGGGGCTTGCATGAACAATATGGAGAGTTATCTGCATGTTTTGATGTTATTGGTGTTTATAGAATAATTTAATACTTCTGTTTATTTAATTAAAGTATTTCAAATAAATTAGTACTTATTCCCAAAGTACTCTGTCATTTAACAGCAGATACAGGATTACAGATTTTTATATTTTATTTGCAAAGTGACTAATATGAATTAGCTTTTAGTCAGCCTGCTACTCGGTCCATGTCATAAGCTGTATAACAACAAAACAGATGTGCTTGACGAAAGCACAATCCCTTCAGGGGATGTTTGCGATCATCAACACAGCACGTGTTTATAGTGCTTGAATTCACAGGACAGAGAGCATCTGCGTTTCTCATGTCTTTAATATTCCACTAGAGATTTTCCATCCAATCAAATAAAGAAATATGCCATTTTAATGTGCAGTGTTGTGTGTGTCTTGCTTTAAACAGATGTTCAGGTTCTGTGCTATCATTAAAGGGGATAAATGCTGAGGGCAGTGTATCTGTAGATGAGTGAATGCATCTCCTCACCTAGAAACATTTAATTACTTTGATGGAATTACTTGTCATTTAGTAGTTCATTTCATCCAAAGCAACTCACAGTACTGTAATTGCAGTGACAGGTGAAATATCTGCATTGTTTTTACAGGATCCAGCAACCTGCAACCTAATGCCAGGGTAAAAGTAAGAGTAAGCAACTCTAAATAAAAATAAAGGTTTGTTATCCAATATATGATCCATTGAAATTGTATTTCATGTGCTTCATTATTAACACAAGATATTGATCTACAAGATACATATATATCAGATATGACATATTACTTTCTTTTATTGTATTAATAATCTTGCATCTTTGTAAACTAAAACCTTAGAAAGGCAGACATTCTATAGCATCTAATATCTGTATGTCAAATATATTTTTAAAATCCTCCTAAGGTATTCTTTTAAACATTATCAAGAAGTCCTATATTATCTAATAGCATAATGATCATATTGTGTGTGCATGAACATTAATTGATTCAGAAATACAGCTACATATTATTTATTTAGGGAATTAGATCTTCAGGTTTATTATTCAAAAGCAAGCCATGCTATCAGTGTTAAGACACACATCAGCAGTATCTTCAGTTCCAATGTTAACAAAGCTCTCGACACTCCATTATTCCCAGAGCATAATTCAAACAAACTTCCCTGATAGTTCAAACTTCGGGCCTGCAGCTTAAGATTTTCCCAAAGGTCTGTCGCTCCTTCCTGACAATCTGCAATAGCGGTGGAGGCACACGAGTGGAAGTCATTCCAATATCTGCATGTACATAGACACAGGGTTCACACTCCTATTGATCAGTCTTAGCCATGTTTTGCTTGAGTTTAACTCATGAAAATATGAATTCTTGGATAAGTATTCATAATTATTATAAGTAAGAAAAAAAGATGAATCTACAAAAGGCTTTAAGGTTCCGCATTACATTTCCACCACTGGCTATCTGGTGCTTAGCCTCTCAAACTTCTGCTCTCACCCTTGCACAACTGATCATATTGATTAACTTTCAGTGATTGTAGAAAACAAAGTGAACTTACGAGCAGATGGTCTGTAGGTTTTCCCTGTCATCCAGCTCTTGGGGATAGTTCACCATGTTTTCTCCAAGGCTGAGCAGGCAGTCAGAGAAACCTTTAAATACTGTTTCACATGTCCCTGCTGCACATGATGCCTGTACCAAAGAAACTAAAATAGAACACAATAAATCAAAAGATACACAAAATAAGATGATGCCAAAGGTTCAAACATCTTCAATTTGAAATAATGCATAAAATAAACAGCAAAACCCCAAATTAACTAAATCTGTGACCATGCTTAAGAGCAACCCATATTTTATCAAATATAATTATTGTCTAAAGACATAAAAAATGTTTAAAAACATGTTTAAATTATTTAAAAGTTGCCTCATATTGCTCTGAAGGCTATTCAGATCTAATCATTATTTCAAAACATAAGTGAACTCAAATGATAAACTTAAAATGATCAGGAATCATTTGACTGACTCACCTAATTCCAGCATGAATAGAAACGAGCTGTACTTATCAGACGAAGTCATTCCCATTCTATGATTAACAAGAAAGATCAATAGACTGTGAAGGAGGTCTGGAGTTGCCTGGTTTCTCTCATCATGACAATTCTGCATTCCAAAGGAAATGATTCTGTCACGAATTCCCCACTTTTGCCTGATGAGATAAAGCGGATTGTCGAGAAATGGAGATGTCAACCTTCACACTCCCCTTTTCACTTTCTTAATATGACGTAAGCATGCACCTGACAAACACAACCTATTTAATATAACATGATTCTGTCATGATTTAGTCAGATCATTGTAAAAATAGTAAAATTAACAATACGTGAATAAATAACCGATAATCGTTTAAATGAAAACTAAATCAGTCGTAAAATCACCGTATTACAATACAGGGCAATGTTTTAATTTTCTGAAATAATCGTACATGTCTTACAATTATGCGATATTGTCTTTGTAACCAGAGTTTTTGGAACTGTAACTTTCTGTTTTCATATGTTTTCTATGGATTTCTATGTTAACCTAGGTGATCACTTATGCATGCATGGGTGCTCTTAATAAACGTATTCGCGTTTTATTCTGAGTTTGTAGTGCAGTTACAATCGACATCAAAGCCAGAAACGGGTGACTATTCGTCCTGTTTAAGTGATTAAAAACTGCAAAGTGATCAGTAACTGAGTCTCCAGTGTGACCCTCAGTGTCAGGTGATGTGACCCTCATGTTTATACAATACAAAAGGTGTGGAGGACGTGTTCCCCTAGCCCCCCGCGGTTGCTACGCCCCTGGATGAAAGTATTTAGTTTCGATCCCAGAGGCCATTAAAAGCAGTTCCAATCTTTTTCCATCAGATGGCATTGTTGTCAAAACTGTAGGGTGCTTGTGTGTCAGGTTTCTGTAATATGTTTTTCACAATACATGCACATACAACGTATTTCAAACGTAGTTCTATTTTAGAACAGAATAAATGTGTTCTATTCTATTTTTTCTATTTTATTTTATCAAAACTTCTCAATCTTAGCTTTTCAACTTTTATTTTCATCTGATTGAAATACAAAAGATAAAAGATAAAAAGGCATGTTGGAAAATACAGAATAATTTGAGGTTTCCGCAGGCTTGAGAAAATTATTCAGGCCAGGCAATTATCCAGGTCACTGTGGGTCAGAGACATTACTTAGTATACAAGGTCAATCTTGTGTGATTACATAAGCCGATGAAGAGACTGCTCTCTAGTGGTAACAAAAACTCAGAGACCCAGTACAGAAACTGCAACGTGCCAGAGGTGTAAGAGTTGTCCCATATGTATGCCACGCAGAGGAGGCATAGTTACCTATTATTTGAGACACATCTATACCTCAGTCAAATGCATTCTAAGACATGACCTTAGGTCACTTTGCCCAGGTTGACAACATGCTGCACAAACTGCCATGTTTGTGTGTTTCTCAAACTATAACAGAGCACTTTCCTACAGAAACAGTTGAACAAGCACTAGTTATGCTGGGTAGGTAAAAAAAGTCTTACTATTATATTGTATTGCAACTGCCTTGAGAATTAGGGTGAAGTATCTTATACTTATAAGTACACTGGATGTGTTCTCTCAGAAAAAGACTTATAATGATGACTGAAGAAAACTGTCTATAAAATTTTCATCCCCCATAAGTTTTTAATCATTTATTTTAGTCTTTACTGACTGTTAAGCCACATAATTTTCTTAAATTGAGCAATACAAGGGCCAACACATGGAGGTGGGAATAAAAATAAACAACCTAATTTCAACTAATTTGGCAAGACTCAAGGCTATTTAAGGTTGTTAACTTGTTTTGTTTTGTGTCACTTCACAATAGATACATCCTTGCACATTGAATACTTAACAACACTAAATCTACAGTGCATCCAGAACTTTGCCATGACACTCAATGCTACTAACAACCTGTATGCTGCTAACGCAATGCTCTACCAACTGAGCTACAGGTACATTGTAATTAGTTTGTAATCATTTCAGGATCAACTTTTTGTCTCTAAGATTATTAAATACAGTGCATTTTTATTTGTTTGTTTTCTATCTATGACAATGTTTTCCTGTAGCTCATTTGGACAACATTGCGTTAGCAGTGCGAAGGTTTTGGGTCCCATTCCCAAGAAACAAACATACTGTTCAAATGTATAACTTGGATGCGCTTACAGTCACTTCTGAGTAAACGTGTTTAGTGGATGTGACGAATCCTCCTTTGGAGTGTGACGACCAACAGGTGTTTATCTTCTAACATCAAGAAGGCGCCACAGCCAGTGATGTTACCTCAACAGTATATTACTAATGATATATTTTCTATAACGAAGGTTTCTCTTTACATCAATACGCGTTTACGTATCGAATTTTCTATTTGAATTTGTCTCGTTGCTAGATCCGATGAAATATGTAATAATAATAATACATTATATATGGTACATTATATAGGTAATATATAACTTATATATGGTAGATTTAATACAATATATCTATCTGTCTTTTAGTGAATGACGAATGGATGAGGCTGGACAGGAGTGAAAGTTTCTCACCCCTCCCCTAGAGATGCTCACAGCTGAACTCCAGTGGCAGCTTCAGTAACACACGTCCCCTTGGAGACTAGAGCAACACGTGATGCGTCTACTTATCACGTTCACTGAGCAGCGCTCAGGAACACACTTTGACAAAAAGTGACTTTTCTGACCCTCCTTCGTCGGAAGTGTCGATGGCCATCACTGCTTTAGGGAGCTAGAACACTGAGCGATGTAAAGTCTCCAGTTGGCGAACTTTGCACATCCTCAAATGCGCCATTTTGATCGCCCTCCGGAACAAGTTTGTAGTTTTTTTCCGAAGTCCATCATCTCTTTTCACCATCACCATGTCTCGGCGCAATCAGCCCAACCCCGAAGAAGTCAAACGTAAGTACTCTTCTGTTTTCTGAATTATATCGCGTGATGTTTTGTGTACGTTCTTCATCCTGTCGAATTAAAACTTTATTGGAAGGATACTTGGCTGTAAGTTTTAAAACTTGTAAGGCCGAAGATGTTGAGGTGATGACCGATCTTTTTTTCTCGTTCAGGGTTTGTGCTTCCTCGTTTCATTCTCGCATCCAAAGGTTGAACGCCTGACTACAGGAATTCACTCGCGTCTTACCAGCGCACATGCATTTAGCCAGCTTACCTGAGTTGAACTTTGTGCCATTACGGCGACTTTATTTCTTACTTGACAAAATGAAGTTTAGCTCCGATAATTACAGCAAAAGTGAATATTTGTTTGTGAATCGAAGCATCCACATCTTTGAACCTTGATCGAGGCTAACGCGTGGGGGTTGGACGAGCTTCCCTTTATATTTTGACCTTGCTGGGACATTTTGTATTCACGGTTAATTTGCGCTTTCGATATGTTTTCACCATCGACAAGCTGTTATTGCACATCAAACAGCCGCCATCGTGTATGCCACATTTTATAAACTTAGTGTTTGGGAATGTCAAAACTTTTAAAGGAGGAAGTTCGCTGTCGTCGGTTTACTCGGCACGACTATCTTTGGGTTGGGTTTCGCTGCTGCACGAGATGAATAGTCAAGATAATTCAGTCGGCTCTTGTATTTGAAATAACAAGCGATATCGACAATATCATGTAAAATATAACGATTGGAGATGATTTTGAAAGTTTCTGCTTTGAAACTTCTCTGATGCATCATTTTTTGCGAGAGTGTCTTGATAGAGGCTGTGCATGTGCCCTCCTCCCTTCATCCTCTGGACTCTCTTTGGAGAGTCTGAATGTGCAGAGATCCGGATGAGCAGTTCACATTCCTTTACTAAATTCTACACTGGGCTCCAGGAGGCCTGCAGTGCAGCATCATTCCCTTGCACTCAGTTTTTCCAGTCTGCTGACTTTTAAGTACATCAGCATTGTTTTAAACATTTGCTTACATACTCTGTAGGTTCAGATGGTCATCTGCATATACATTATGTATGGTATTCCATAGATATCATTATGTGATGTAATGAACCTATTAGTTTATACAGATGATACAACATTAGGAGAACTTTATTAAAGATGGGAAGTTGCTATACTTTGTGCAGATCAGTATGATCTTAATTGATCAATCTATTGTGAATGTTCCTAAACACCAGTGTTTAGAGTGATGTTGCTACTCAGGGCTGTTACTAGAATTCATGGGGCCCAGATAAAATTATAGGGGTGGGCTCCAGCCATCATACAGCATAGCAGTACGAAGACACATTTTGTGGGCCCCCCTTGTCACAGACAACCTCCTGATGGCCCCCGCACCTCAACAATGACCTTAATTTTACAACAGTTTCTATGTTAATTTTGCTGAGTATTGACATGTGCAGTTTTGCATTTTTTTCTTTAAAAATGAAATACAACTTGGCTCCACATGGATGGAGCCAAGTTAAAAGGACTCCTCATTTCCTGTTGAATAGCTGCTCTCACAGTGTCAGATGCTGTAGGGTGGAGATTTGTTTGTTCAGTACAGATCAAATGCGTAAAAGCAAGAGGACCATTGAAAATTCAAAGGCATGTTCTGCTGAACAGTCAATCAGAAGCCTGGGCTGTAATCTTCTCTGTCCTCAGCAGGGAGTCGCCAGAGTTGAATAGAGAAATCCCATTGTGACCCATCAGACCTGCCATGCTGATAGTGATAGAAAGAGGCCACCAGCCTATACCTCACTTCGTTTGTAGTACATAAAGGCTCTCTATATTTAATAAATTCCCATATATCCATTGATTGATTGGTTTGCTCTGGTGTTTGTCTATTTAAATATTGAGACTCAAACATGGAACTTATATGCGTTCTAAAGAGGGTAATTAACTTTGATTAATACAGATGCATTCAGGGAACTCATGGGGTTCCCTGGTTTACTTCCATTGACAAACAGCCTAGCAATGATTGTTTGCACAGTGTAAAGACACAGTGACCAAGCTTGATTCTGGAGTGGATGGAGAAAGTAGTGGGTCACCACTACCAGTGATGGGTGTTCTGTTCACTCATCCAGGGTAGAGATGGGCATCCTGTTTCTCTCTAGTGCTATTTTTAACCTGTCTATTTTAGATAAGATTATGTTCCTTCTCCCTCATAGGGAATGGGAAGCCTGGTTTGGTACTG
The DNA here is from genome assembly GCA_036877525.1 of Chromobotia macracanthus. NCBI lineage: Eukaryota > Metazoa > Chordata > Actinopteri > Cypriniformes > Botiidae > Chromobotia > Chromobotia macracanthus. The sequence continues at coordinate 4,662,117 of JAZGTH010000013.1, forward strand.
AGGTGTTGGGTGAAATATTGTGATACCTGTGGGACAGAAGAAAATTTGTTTTGGGCAAAGGGAGGCAAACTGTTTGTTTTGTAGAACTTCAGAGACAGTCTTTAATAATGTTTGTTTGATTTACTATTTAATCCACTAAAGAAGGCTGTCTTTAAATCAGTGGATAACACTCTTTATTTGATGCTACTGTGTATAATATATTTACTGTTCATATACTGTTCATTACTCTGTTCATGTTACTTAATACTTAAATTATATTACTTGGTGCTGTATGCAGTACTTTACAAATCGTTGCACATCAAAAAATGTATCAGACGCTGAGCTTTTAATGCTTCTACAAGCACAGAGGGGTATTTAGGCAGATTAAAAAATTATTATAAAGTGTAGTAAAAATTAAAGTTAACCTGAATATTCATAAAAATATTATAGTATAAGTAAGACATGGATGACTGGAAATAGACCAGCATGTGTGGATAGAGGAAGTTAGAAAAGCAGAAACAATAGGTACTGTATCCTTTCTGTTAACATCAAAATTAAGTTGCGCCACAGTCAATCAAACTGGTCAGAACAGACAAACTGTGATCACTCATGTTTGTTTAACCAAAATCAAAACTTCTCTTTAACTTTTTGCGCATGCTAACAGTCATTTTTGAGGGATTATGAGCTTAGCTTTCTCTTTTTTTGCATTTGTCTGTTTGAGAGAAGAAACAAATCACATACAGCTTTTCAGGCCTCCTTTGCCTCCCCCTGCCACTGTCTCCACCCCCTTCTCCCACCCTCCCTCTGCTGCTGACTAAACAGTTTTGTCAGCTGGCAGTTGCCCCACTGTCTGTGAATCTTTGATAGCTTCTAGAGGTAGAATGATGTGTGGGGAGGCGGGATGCTTAAGATTGGCTCTTGTCGTGCATTTAGGGTGGTAAGAAGTTTAGGAAAGGAGAAAGAAACTTTCTGAAATGGGAAGATGGCAGGTCTGGTCACATTGTGGAACCAGTTCGTCTTGTACTAGTATACTTTGTATTTTAGGCTTCCCAACTACATGTTCTAGCATTGAACAAACATATCAAAGTTGTGAAAATATGCCTGTGGCTAATGCATTTGTATCATGTATAAGAGTTGGAACAAGTTAAAAATTTTGGAAACAATTGATAGAAAGTCTGACTGATGAACTGACATGATTACCAACCTTTTTCATGAAACACTGTTAATCTAATGACATCATACCATGAAGTGTGACAGCATCATGCTTTATCTCATTATAAAGTTGTGACTAGTTTCAGTCCATTGTAGTGATTCATTAAATGGAAAAAGAAATGAGTACAAGACTCATTAATTTAAAGAATATAGGTGTTCACTGCAAATTTTGAAACAGTTGTCATCATGTGTATGTCATTGTTGTGTTTGAATGATGATCAGAAACACCTTTAAATCTTGCAGTCTGCTCTTGTGTGCTTTTACTAAGTGCAACAAGCCAAGGAGAGTTTCACAGAGAAACATCCCGGCTGCTAGCTAGAAGGACAGATCCTCCTCTGTGTCTTTGAGAGAGATGTGCAATGGGAACCAGATGTGCCCAGGCTGTTAGCTCAGTGCCTTTTCCTTCAAAGAGCCCCAATTAGTGTGTCAGTATACAGAGTGACTTTGTGAAACATATTTTGTCAGCTTTATAGATACAGATGTTGTAAATTGCTTGTATGTCAGGTTTGCAGCACAGGTAACTTTTTTAATGACTTATGAATGACCTTTGACAGAATCAGTCCAGGATCTGATTCTGCAGGAAGATGATGGCAAGGGTCTACTCTTGGTCAGCAGGACAGGAACCAAGGCTGGTGACAGTGGAGTGATAGAGGGGGATGTAAACATTAGCAAAAAGCAGTGAAATAACATTGTTTGAGGATCTTTAAAACAGATGCTACATTACAAATATTTGAGACTTAATGACTGACTTAGTTAGCATTCTGCTACAAGTAATTAGAGTAAAGCTAATGCATAAGCTTCAGTTTCTCACAGTTTTTACCTGTATTTCTTACGGTTTAATGAACAAAGTTATAGCTTAAAGCACACTCATTCACCAGCACATCTCTCTCATTAGTGAGCATGTCATGACAAATTATCACAAGATTTTCCGTATCATCTGATGTCATGTTCAGCATAACTCTATCATAACCCGTGTTTTGATTTCACCAGCCCCATTGAAAAGCAACTTTTGAAGGTACTAACAGGTTATGAAGTCATTCTTAGCTGAACGATGCTAGTTGGCTGTAATCATTCAATAGGATTAAGTTGGTTTGGGCATTTCTCTAGCAGCCTCTCCCACAATGCCCTGAGGCAGCATAGACAATGGACCAAAAATGGCGTCCTTTCAGGAGGAGAAACCAAGCCGCTCCCCGTCTTCTGCAGCTTTTAGAACATAAGGCAGACAGTGTTTTCCCTGAGAATATGTCTGTCCACCATCCTAGCTCTCACTAATGTCTGTTAATCCACACTAGCTACAGTAATAGCTTTGTCCAAGTGTCTGAGATTTCGAGTGTTTGATACTTTAAACAATATATGTTAATAAAAAGCTTTTAACACAGATTTATGTTCTTCATAAACAGACTCTCACTTGTAGTAGCTTACACAAATCAAGGCAGTACTGTTTATATATTGTTTATATTGTGCTTTTTAGAAAGCAGCTTTACAGAAAAATATTTCAGTACTTTTCTCCTTGAGCAATTCTATTTAAAGCTATTAAAAATTATGCCTTAATATATATGTTCGTTGACCCCTAGTAAGCAAGCCAAAGGCTACCTTGACAAGGACAGAAAAACTCCACATGCTGTTAGTAGGGAAGAAAAAACCTTAGGAGAAGCCAGGCTCAGCCAAGGGTGGGCCAGGTCTTTTCTGGCTATACAGTTCTCCCTAAGACTGAGGTATAGTCAATAGCATAGAGGTTTTTAGCTTTTGTCCAGCTGGGAGTTAGCAGCAATTCATCATATTTGCATAACAGAACAATACTCTAAATCTGTCTGCTTTAGCAAAGAGAACAAGGGAAGACATCATTCATGTATGCAGTATTAACCAGCTGCAGTTAAACTACGTGGGGTTCTAAAACAAACGGATTGCTTTCAGACAGGATTATCAGGGTTGTCGGAATCGGTACTGCTCCAATTTCATGCAAATTTTTTAACTTGAAAAGACATTTTGCATTTGGTCTTTTATCAATTGAATTAAATATTTGCAAAATAATTTGCAAAAGAGTTTTATCTGAGTATTGAAGAGTATTCCTGTGGGATTAGGAGGGAGAACACAAAACATGGAAACAAGGCAAAGGTCACTCCTGGTTCTTTTGTAGCCTGGTTCATCTCAGGGTTGCAGTAAATATTAACTTGCTTATCACAGAGTATAGAATGTGTTCTTCTATTCTGCTAGAATTAAACAAAGAACTTGGAGTCCAGCTGAGCACTAATGAGTTATTTTAATCTGATGATTGTTATTTTAATCTTTAATCTTCAAATCAGACCAAGAGTATCAAACACACACCTATGATTTAAAATGATGGTGTGAACAGATAATAAATTCTAGTATTTTCTGTATAAAATATGAATTCGATCGGAACTCTTTGGACTGAGAACACTATTAAAATGTTCAGTGTGATAAACTCATATACATTGCTTAACATTGTAAAATCCATTCTTTCCATACAGGACAGCTTGCCCCAAGTGTCCTCCATTACCACACCAAAATCAGTACTTGTGTGTGATTTCATGTTTCATCAAAGCTACTTTAAACTTGTCCTCTTATTGTTTAAAGTGTGTGAATTAAGTAATCTGCCTTAAGACAGTTCTAGCCAATCAGAGTTGTTGGTCCCTTTAATTAACCAATCACAGCATCATGATTTTACTGTTTTCCACATGCTTGCTGTGTAAACCCAAAGTCTCAAAACTTGCATGGTGCTTCATAAATACAGAGATGCATTGAAAGTTTAAGCATCTTTCTGTTTCCTGTTGATTGCTAGTCAAGCATCTATCATTTTAGGTAATCATTAGATAAGACAGGCTACAAGCCAGATAAATGGATGCTTTACCTTTGGCCCATCATGTACAGCAGCAGAGTTTTTGTTAGCTGTATTTATGCAGTGAGCATAAAACATAAAACAAAAATTTGGAAACAAACATTGAATAATCACAACAAAAATACTCTGAAAGACTTCTGGGACTGTTTTGTTTGATCATCTTAATCTTCCAGCATGCTCTATGTAACTTTTGTCACAATCTTAAATATGAAATGCAATGACAGGCAAAGTACAGCAGATTATGAGGGGGACCACAGTTAGGGCAGGATTATCTGTACACGTATATATGTGGACTCTGGCCACATATATACAAAATCTTACTTTGTTAAGATTTTATCATAGTGTGCACTATATTGCACTGTGCACACTTACCAGGTTTTGTACATGTCATTGCCATTAATTTAACATGGTAGCACTGTAAAAGTATACATTTGATGTCAGTAATATGAGTTAGCAATGCTAATGCTGCGTGCAGACCATCTTTACACTGCCCCCTCCTGATCCAAATCAACTCCTGTATATTACACCCCCACAGTGGTGGTCTGTCCACCGGCACCAGGGCTTTTCTGACACAATGTCTCACTTATTTCAGTGATAGGCCATGTCTGTATGTGAGCACAGTGGATTATTTTTGCAGAGGCAGTTTGCTTTTCTCCACTCTAGCTTTTGACAGTCACCATGTGGTTGACAGACAACCTCCAGCTGTTTCCAACAGCTACTTTCTCATATGCACTCCACAAAAACTTCATAGTATCACTTGACTGGTTGGGACTGCATTGGCTGTTTTAAAGGATAGGGCCCTCAAGGAGGGGAGTGTCTTTGGGGCTGAATGGTTCACTTAGTGGAATCAGTAAATAGTTGTTTCTATAGTGACCACTGGTCAGTGTTGTGGCTCTGTACTTTGATCAGGTCATCAGGAGATGGACATAACAGTTACAGTATAAGAAGTGTAAGGGTGTAAGAAACAACACCCACTGCCTTCTTAAACAAATTCTTTAAATAAAAAAGTCCATGTGTAATTTATAATTAATCCTGTTCCATGACTTATTTTACTCAGAAGTAACTTTGACACTGTGTGGCCTGTTTGAGTGCATGCACGTACTTAAGCATGCATGCACTCGTTCAGAAGCGCAGGAGTGGGCGCGTTGAATAGACAAAGTCTGTGTCTGATGATAAGGACTCAGTTGAAGGTGGGTGGAGAAGAACAGAGGACCACAGCAAGACTGATTGAATGGAAATAACAGACACATACAGATACACACACATATATGTTAATGTCTATAGCAATCAAAGGCAGAGGAAACTGGCATGCATGCATGCATGCACACAGGAGTCTGAGCGAGCTGTAGCAGAGACAGTGAGCAGAGAGCACAAACATGTACAACACTGCCAAATACACTTTTTGACCTACTTCAGCTCACTGGGAATACACTGTATTGTCTAGCCTGAGACAGTGGCTGTCTGTGATGCCTTAAACCTCAACCCTATGAATGTGCTTCACAAGAGGATTTAGTCCACTGAGAGAGAAACCCTTAAAGATGGGTATGGAGAAAGAGGGTGAGATGGAAGGAGATTATGTATACTTTTACATAATCTTGGGGTGAGATGGGGTTGTGAAATAATGACCAGAAGTGCACACTGGGGTAAATCTGGTCTGGGGTTGTTTTAAATAGCCTGGAATGCACAGTGTTGGAAATGGGTGGTAGTTCAGGGAGCTTGTCCTGCTATAGACGTTGGTAGACAGGATATGTCATTTTTAAATTTTTATTAATACATTTTTGCACATTGTGGTGTACAATCGTTCAGCTAAAGTAGCATAAAATAATACCTAAATAATAGGTATAAAAATAATATAAAAAACCTTTCCAATAATGTATCAGTAATAAACGCGCTGGAAAATGTGCTGTGAATATGAAAAGTGCATCATATCTTAAGATCATATCCTAAGGTAGTAAGGATTGTAACATGTTGTGTACACCTCACTGCCTTGTTTTCATTCACGGACAATTAAACGCAACGTCCTTCCTGGCTAATATCTGCACTGGAGTTTATGTCACATACAGCTGCTGTTTAAAGATGAGACAGAGGCGGTCAGAGTCTTCCAACAGCATATGCATGGTTGCTTTCAGTTGGCACAGACCACAAGAGAGTTTATATGTTCCAAAAAGATGAATTGTTATTCATGAAGCCGCAGCAGTATCTAAATATAATTATCAAATGTTTCAGGCGCTAGGTTGTCAGGCGTTTGTAATACCTAATCACTCATATGACAAACACTGCGAGCATCTTTCTACCAAAACACAAATAAGCCAAGTATTTTGGGATGTGGTTAACTCTACTCTGTGATGTCATGCATTTTGCTTGAGCTTCTGACTTCATTGCCTGAAACAAAATGGTGGCTGTATGCAACAGAAGCCAAAGGTCATGTCAGGGCCACCTGTTTGGAGTGACAGCTGAGTGCTGCTTTGCCAAGGGCCTCATGTGGGCCCCTCCTGTGCCATTACCCCCCTATAGACATTCCAATCAGAGTTTCAAGCACATTGAGGGGATTTCTCGATTTGTCTCGGTCTATCACTGCTCCCTCACCTGCTGCAAAGTCTAGCTAAAACCAGTATAAGGTGGTAGATATGTTATAAAACATGGTTTCTGGATTCAGGCTGGTTATGAACCAGTCCAAGATCTTCAACAGCTGTTTCTCCAGCTGGCCAACCACCTGAAACATCTGAACCATCTTGGATCATCTAGAAACCAGCTACTGTACCACATTGCAAAACACAGTCACCACCATAAACTGGTTCTAGCTGGATTTTGCAGCAGGAGAGGAAGCAGTGATAGATGTTTGTTCCCACAGGATCTCCCTCTCTTCCCTTTTCTCTTTAATTTATCTTAATTATGAAATCTGATATAAAGAAGAATTTCTGGTACATTTTTAGTGCTCATAAGGGAACCATCCATAAATTCATCCCATGTATGTTTTACATGACTAAGTAATTTAATATTTGTCATCTTGACCTCATCTGGTTCTGTTTTTGCCTGACTCAACTGCAGAAGACTGAAACACAATTCATTATAAATGCAGGGTTCAGAACTAGAAATGAAGCAGCAGAAGAGTTGTGATAAAAAGCTCAAGTTTGTGAGGAGGTAGGTGGAGGGGAAGAGAAAAGAGGTGTAACCCAGAAAGGAACAAGATGTGAGTTGTAGAACCAGTTTAGCTAGAAACCTTCTCAGGGTGTCTCCTCTCCTTCGGTGTGGAATCCTCCTCCTGGTTTTCAGACTCTGAGTGCTGTAGCCCCCATCCCCAGCAAGCCCCTTCCATATTCACACCTCCCCCACTCAACACAAACACACATGCTGAAACTGATACAGGAACAGTGTGGAGTGTATAGCCAGCAGAACGCGATAGCCCCATGAGCCAACACCTGCCCACAATCCAACACTTGCCTGTGCCTATCACACAAGGATGCAGGAGCTTTGAGACATTCTAATACACAGTCTTTCTTTTTGATATCTTGCTTATTTTGTTCTTTTTTTAAGACACTGAGTTCTATCAAAGCAAACATTTATTCAAAGCAACCTACAGTGCCTTCATGACCTCTGATTTGTTAGCTAGAATCAAACCTGCATCACCTTAGAACGTAAAAACATTTTGAAAAATAAATTCAGTCAGTAAGTGATGCAAGCTAGAATCGAACCAGTATCGCCTGTGTGAGCACCACCCTGCATTAAAATCACCTCAGCTTCTCTTCTGTCAAAAATGTTCACCTTTTACTGTACCCTGTTTATTTTCATCATATGTAAGACAAAGCAGCAAGTCTTTGTTGTCAGTGCAAATTGCAATTAGCCTGTTTTGCGCATCATGACAGGTTCCTAATTCCAGCCATCTGCTTGCTATCCATCTCCATGGCCCCATAACGTCATCTGAGACTTCATCCTTGTCACTATCTCGTCATCCTCTTCAGTCTGTTTTTTGTACCTGCTTCTTTAAACACCAGCTTTTTGTGACACGCTATTGTAAAACCAATAGCAATGCTCAGTGCAGATGCCTGTAGCATTGGCTCCTGTATTCACCAGAAAGGAAACTTGGCAGTGCATCTGACTTTGTGTTATGTGGTGGCAGCGAGTTTCAGTTTACCAGCTGAACAAGAGGCCTGAGGCTGGATCTCTCCTGTTACCTTTACACTACAGAGAGCACATCTGAAATGATGTCACTCTTTCTCATATCGTCTATTCAGGTCACCGTCTCTTCCTGGACAGTGCCTCATGGGAGAAGTCACTCAGAATCTGCAAGGTTGACGTAAACTGACAGATTTCACACTTTAGTCCCGAAGGAGGAACACCTTATTTTATTTTCTTGCTTACTCAGCAAGTGGACTCCCTTTAACTGTTGTGTGTGCTTTTTGGAAACATAACACTAATTGTGTGTGTGTGTGTGTGTGTGTTTCTTTTTTTTAGTATGAGCAAGGGTCACTGTCCTTTGTCCTGTGCCCGTGACCCTGTGCCTTCAGGACCCTCTGACGCATTCAGCCCAGACATTAAAATGGGTAAATATACCAAAGACACTTGACATTACTGACTGATTAAGGTGTGTGTGTGTGTGTGTGTGTGTGAGACTGTTTGGTTGAGATGTCACACTTATGACAGATCCACTTATCCATAAAATTGTTATTGTTCCAGAAACAGTTTATATTTATGCAGTTGGCAAACATTTTTCATCAAAACGACTTGCAGGTGCTTTATGCATTATATATATTACATTTTCTTAACTGGTAAAACATTGCATTAGCATTGCAAAGGTTGTGGGTTTGTTTCCCAGGGAACACGCATACTGCTAAACAAAAAGTCTTTTTAAGTTTTTAAGTTTAATCAACTTGGCTATACATATAATTTCAACTTAATATTTTAAATCCTGACTAGTATACCTTTAAAAAAAATAGGTTAAGCAATTTTCCAGCTATTTCTTATAAGTTACCTCAACTCCACACCAGTCAAATGACTTGCCAAATTGATTGATCAACCAAATTGATTCAACTTACAAATTTAAGGCAGCAAGTTTTTTTTACAGTGTAGCACTATGCTCTGCTAGCTAAGCTACAGGAACTGCAGTTTTTCTCCAAAATAGTTGTCCTGTGCACTATCACGATCTTATTAATAAAGCACACACAGCCATTCGTCAAGACCAAACCAGTAAACTCACATTATGCTGGATATTTAGCGTTGTTATTATTCAAGTAACAAGAGATGTACCACTGTCTGTTGTCTTTATATAGGCTTATATAACAAATGTTTCTTTCAGGTAATCCGCACAAATTGTCACACATTGTACTTGTCTTTACTTGTACTTGTCAACATTACATTAATTACGCACCACCAGCAGCACTGTTTTATAGTTTTAATGAAGGACAATTGAAATCTATCCAAATACCCCCTAAAACCTGTTGAGTTACCCCCACCCCCCACCCCCACAGAGATGCCTGACTACCAGTATATCTGTGTGGATAATTAGGAGGTGTTGCTTAACTTTTATGTGAGCGGGTATGTCTGCATGGTGTGTGTGTGTGTGTGGTAACTGCATTCCAGGCCACTCCCACCACTGCTGAAGTTTTCTCTAGGTGAACAGAGCTTTGCTCCTGTAATACCTCTGCACTGTGGGTAGCATTGATAAGGAGGCCAAAAAAACATGTTGATTGTTGCTTACAAACATTTTAAAATAGATCTTACTTTGATGATGTCACACGCTGTTATCAAGTTTGCAAAGACATAAAATTGCAATAAAGATAAGTAAAAACACAGTGGATAAAAAGTCAGATCATCCAGTGATAGGCTGCCTTGACCAGCCACTGTAGTAGCAGGTATAATCCTAATTCCTTCTCTTCATTAAAAGTAACATAGTAACTTTTTGTACATTGTAGAGCCTTTATTCTAAGGCCGTATTGCACTACATGGCCGTATTTTGTTTGTATGCTGTTTGTCTATGTTATGATTCTATGTATGTTATAATTCACATCTACAAAGCACATTCAGCACACATGACCCTCGTAATGCCTACACATCCAGTCAATATACAGCCCTGTTTTAGTAAAAACAAGATCCCAATTCTGTCCAAATCAGTACATGAAATCACAGACAACCTTTGTTAATACTAATAACTCAAGCACTATTTGGAAGGAGTTGTTATGCAAAAGCTGTTTAAGTCGCTGTGGATTAAAGCATCTGCCAAATGCATAAATGTAAATGTCAACAATTGTCTCAGTTGTTTCCATTTTTATTTCTTCCCAGGAATATTAAAAGAAACATCTGAGACTGAGTTTACACTTAAACAAAACCTAACTGAGCGCCCCAGATCTATTAAAATGTTCCTCTGTCTGTGTGTATTGGAATGGAGCATCTTTATTTAAATGTCAAATAGTGTGTCATTGATTAAAAAAGATTTTTCGCAATGAGGCAGTGAGAGGGAGCGACAGAGAGGGAGAGAGAGAGTTGGGTCTAGAGCAGAGGTGGAATGTGAGTGAGTGAGATGGAGGATGGCCTGCAAGATGGAGGATAATCACAGGCCCAGGGAAGAGCAGAAGAGCACTGCAGTGAAGAGGAAAGCTAGAGGAAGCCAAGGAGAAGAATGGCCCCACATTCCCTAGACCTTCCCAGCCACCACACCAAACAGGAAATGCACAAGTTCCCTGTTTTCTCTCTGGTGGAGCAGAGAGAGGAGGGGTCAGACTTTCCATTCCACTGTGTCCTTATGAAAGAAAAGAGGAATAAACGGTCTAAACATTCTGAATGAAAGCCGAAATGTTCTGTGAGCATTTGTGGTAGTCATGCAAAACTGAGCATAGCTTGGGATTTTAGGGAAGAAGTTTAGTTTACGGTTCTTTAGGGATTCTAAGGATGGGATTGTATGCCTTTCAGTTCTCCTGTACTTCTGGTTCACAATATTGTGTGAGTGTGCTATTGAGAGTGATGGTCACGGGCAGATGGACTCATCAGTGTTATCTCTTCCCAGTAGGAGGGAGCGTCTATATAAACCACACACTCCCATTAACTTAGACACTTTTATGGCCCTTAGATGTAAGAGGTCATATGCTTCTCTGGAAAGTGTCCATCTTTTTCTGTCACAGTTGGTAATTTGTTTGAAACCCCTTGTTAGGTCATGCAGTGGCTGATAAAACATACAAAATAATCTGTCAGTTCGATGATTGATTCGATGTTGACTGAAAAGCTATACTGAGCTTTTAAAAAAATGTAATTATTCATAGACTTACATTTCAAGGAGAGACCCAAGCCATGTTTAGGGTCCAGAATATTATAGAGATAACCTAATCATACGATAATGTATTTAACAGCATTGTATCTCCTCATACTCTCATGTTTTTGTTACCCAGCTAACCGGAAACGTTTTTAGAATGTTGGCTAATGTTCTCTAAAAGTTATCTTAAAGTTATCAAAACTTTCACTTTAACAGTTTCTTGCAGTACTGTTAGAACTTAATTTAACATCATATATATATATATATATATATATATATATATAGATATAGATAGATAGATATCAAAAATGTTATTCTTTAGTTGTTAGTGGAACATTTTAAAAACAGTACACATTTAAAAAATCTAAATAATGTTCTTATAAGCAAGCAATAATACAATGCATAAAACGTTCCTAGAAAATTCAAAATTAGCATTTTCCAACGTTTTTGCTTCTTAATGTAAACATCAGGGAAATGTTCTTACAGCCTAAAATTGTTAGCTTGGTATTAGCTCCAGTGGATAATTAATTCATGACTTTCAGTCTGATCCTCTAAATTTGTCTGGGGATGCCTGGCTAATAACAGCTCATTCATCCCCAAGTAATCTCTGAATCTGTACTGTATTGCTATCTCAGCTCGTAATACTCTTGTGTTACAGTGGCAGTGTGAGCATCTGCTGGTCCGATAACTTGGCCTTAATGGCTTAATCACTCTTGATCATCAATTTTTTTATTCAAAATGTCCTCATGAACTAATCATTCTGTGATGGGCACATTATTGTCTTAAGGCCCTTAGTGATCAGTATCATCAGCTGTTAGGTTGCAGAATACGTGTATTCTTATGGAAATGACAGTCAGTGGAAGATCTGTGTGCTCAGTTTTCCAACCAGTGGAAGTACATGAAGTGTTTGGGATGGTGGGAGTTGGGAGGGGGATTTCCTACCCTTCCCCCTTCACAAAAGAGGAGATCACACCCTACAACAGCACACACATGCCGCAGCAGGACCGCACAGTTGGAGGGAGAGAGAGGAAGATAGTGTACTAGACGTGAATATTTTATATTTTTACAACAGCAAAGGACGAAAAATACAACAACACAACTGAACACTGAAGAGAATAGTCTCATCTGAATGATGTACATGCACATGTTCTGCAGGATGCTGTGATTATGAATTTGACAAATAAGCTTTGATAGTCGTAATAAGCAAAATTAAAACTAAAGGTTTACCAATATTATTTATATATAAAATTCAAAACAAAACACATAATTAAATAAAGATAGATAATACAAACTAGTAAAAAATGTTTCCTGGTGCAGAGCAGATAAGAGTCCACACTTCCTGCTTTGACTCTCACACGCCCAACACCCCCAAAGCCCCCCCCCCCCCACTCTGTTCTCATCAGCTTCAGTGCCTGCTTCACTCAGCACAGCGTTCCTGGTTTCTCTTTGTATGAACATGGACCTCTCTATTCCAGCTCTCTCTCTCCACTTTTCTTACATTTCATGATTTTCCTCCATCTCTGCCTGGCTCATGTCTCTCCCCTCTGCTGCTCTCACTTATGTGTCACTCATCTCAACCCCCTCCCGACAGGGATGGGCCTCTCTCTCTCTCCTCTCTCTCTCTCTCTCTCTCTCTCTCTCTCTCTCTCCCCCCTCGCTGTTGTATCACTCTCCCACAGCTGCCTCAAACCGTCTCTGCCACTGTGTTCTCTATCTTAACTCATAGACAACACAATACACTGTCTGCTGGGTTTCAGTTGAGATGTTTTTGGGAAGAATGTAGCTTTTAAGTCCAACATAAGTTTACATACTTGCAAACTTCACACAGACTTTGCATGGTCTTTTTTGATGTCCACAGTCTAAACTTTTCCTTTTTGGAACTTTGTTTGATTTTGGAATATAAAATACTTGCCAAGCACATGTGCTAAAAGAGGAAGTTGACCAATAAAAATTGTTCCTGTCTGTGACTGTGAAGCAAACTACAGCCTTTGCAGCTATCTCATACTCTTCTTTTATCAGACCATCACCAGTTTGCGGTTTGTCTAAATCGTTTACCAGAAATCCCTATCAAACCAACTACACTGTAAAAAAAACTTTGCTGCCTTTAATTTTAAGTTTAATCAACTTGGCTATACAAGTAATTTCAACATAAACTTTTAAATCCTGACTGGTTTAACTTTCAAAATTTCAACCATTTCTTAATTGTTACAGCAACTCAAGACCAGTCATGATTACAAAGAGTAAGTTGAAATGACTTCTGCAGCCAAAATGATTAAACTTAAAAATTGTTAGCCTATCAACATGGTCCCTTCTCTCAGGGGAAAATATGTTTTAATAGATGTATCTGAGTCATGATTGACGTAATAGTGATGTAATATCTTAGTTTCTGTTGTATTGTTATGATTAAATACATTTTGTTCGTAATCAGAAATTCCATGTGATTAATGATCATTCTTCATTCTTAGAAATACAGCACGCCTCCACACAAGAGTGTGTCAACAACACTGTTGGTGTGAATGAACAGTCTCAATTTTCAAAAGAGGCAGAGAAGAATCAGCCCTCCGCACATATACCAGAACCTGTAGAAGGTAAAATATCACAGTGACTCATGGGTCTGAGATAAACCAACTGTAAATGGTTGAAACAGTAATGTGGTCATTGTGTTCTTTACAGAAAACATGGTGAGAAAAGCAAACGGTGATGGAATGGACAAACAATCACATGTGGCAGAAGAAGAAGGAGGTGGAGTTAAAACAGAGGAGGAACTGACCTCCATCAATTCCATGATGAACACTGTGATGAGTGTGGGCCAGATTAATGGAGTTGATTCAGACTCAACCAAAGCATCTCCCAACAGAACCAGCAAATCACTCTCAGTGAATCGTACCGGGAGAAGAAATCAGGTACAGCAGCTGGTATTTGCTTGATATGCAAATGATAACTGTATTATCAGTTCTGTTTATAATCAGATAATTAAAATAAGCCTGAGGGAACATAAGTGAAAATCTTCTTACACCAAACACAGAGACACATATTTGGTGCAAAAACTTTATTAGGCACAAAACAGCAGCCACAAACATGAATTTTGCTGCCACGTTATCCCATTAAATTATTCAAAATAAAGTGACAGTGAGGTTTTGGTTCATGTTCCAAGTATCAGCTTGAAGTCCTTTGCCCCTTGCATCTAATGTGAATTTCATAGTAGCCTTACTGCACGCTGTGGGCCAGATGATGCTTTCGAAAGGAATTCGCCCAATGTCCAAATCAGATTGACTTCATGGAATGTCAACTGCAGTGAGTAACTACAGCTGTAGTAGCTTGCAGAGGTTGGGTCGTCCTTCAGAGTGGCAGTGACATGAGCCGTATTAAATGACAGGCAACAAATGGTCCTCACACGTTCACAATTCCCCCTTTGTAAGAGGTGATGCATGTCTTATGCCTTCAGTTAAAGTGTGGCATTTTACTGAAACATTTCTCGGTGGGGAAAACAGGTGTTTCGGACCCCCATCCCTTCAGACGCATTAACTGTGTTTCCATATGCCGAGACTGATCTCTGCACTACTGCCCTGTTGCAGAAGCTCTTGCCCACTGAATTAGTGATGCTGTTCTCCAGTCAGTGCTGCTGTTGTGTGGAAACAGATGGAGAGAACACGTGTCACACTGGGTGATGAGAGCGCACAACCGTTCCTGTGGCTTTGACACACACTGTCTTCATCAGACGGGCTGCATGTGTTTTAACTATAGTGTTTATTTGTCTTTGGGTGACCAATAAACTTCTCAGTGGGGTTTTGGGATCATGAGGATCAACATGTGCTGAGGTCTTGTATGTTTTGTCTGATTTGTCTTTTATTTATTGAGTTATTTTAGGGGTCCAGGACTCTCATGGGGTATAATAGGTAAATATTAACCCCTGGGTCAATATATGAAGAAATCTGCTTGGAGCGTATTCTCTGTACAGGGAAACACCAGATCTGATGGCACTGTTAAATTGTGCAATACTGTCAAAATGTTCTGTAATTATTAATTATGCTTCTTTCTCAAATGTTTTTAGTCTCCCAGCACAGCAGTGGTTTATCTAACCTGTTCTAATGTATGCTACATGTTGTTTATGTCTGTGTAAGCATTGTTTGGATTTTATTAAAAATTCTCCTCATCAGGCATTCAGTTTGTTTGTTGTTTCATAGTTAGTTATTACCTATGCTGGTTAGTATACCTGGTTATCCAACCTCCTGGGGTTCCTGCCTAAATTTGGATAAATGTCTTTCTACATGGAGAACTTTTCAACCTCATGCTTGCTTGTGAAATATGGTTGGACTTTAGCTTATAGATATTAGGGCCAGACCATTCTGCAAAATGCAGGCCAGAAACAGTATTTTAAATTAGATTCTGGCACAAAAACAAACAGACTTGATCAGAGATAATACACAAGTATTTTTAGGATCTCTCTGAGATGACTTCCTGTATGTGTGTCACAGGAAGTCAAGAAGGAGTGCTCAAGCTTCATGTGCCCCCTGTGTAACAAAAACTGCATGACACAGCACCAATTCACCATGCATATCAGACAGGTATGTGCTCCTACACAAAGAACACTAGCACACTCTCTATGTACATTTGCATATATGCCTTGTTCTAAGCGACAAGAATCTTTACATATTCGAATTGGGTTAAATCAAATGCTCGTTGTTCATTTATCTTAATCTCATTTAAAATAAAGATGGTACCATTGACATATAAGCATGTTTTCCCCCAGCATAACTTAGACAGTGGAGGCACTGATCACTCTTGCAGTATCTGTGAAAAGGCTCTGAGCTCGGCCAGCTCTCTGGACCGCCACATGCTGGTACACAGTGGAGAGAGGCCGTACACGTGTATCATATGTAACCAGACCTTCACCACCAATGGAAACATGCACAGGTAAATACACAGCTTACATCCTGTATGTACAGGTTGTAGAATGCAATAGCAGAAGTTGCTGTAGGTTAGTGGAGGAGGTGGGCCAGCACTGAGGGTTGTGAGAGATGATCCTGGTGTCTTAAGGGTAACTGATATTGATGGATTCTCTCTTTTATATCACTTATATTGGTGTTCTGAAATGATGGTTCTGTGTCTATGCATCTCTTTCATGTGTCTGCAGCTGGTGGTTTGTTGTGTGACTAGGGCCTTTTTGTTTGTGTTGATGGGACGTGTATAGAGCACTTTCTTGTGCAGTTGAGACATGCAGACATTCCAGACAGAGGTGGAAGAAGTTTGTGTCAGTGATAGAGGGGGTAAAAGAAAGGGGTCAGGAAGGGGGGGGGGGTGACTTCTTTTGGTGGTACATCATTTATGGACATTTTAGTAAACCTTACTGTGTCACAAAACAAAAATGCACAGGACATAAAATTGCTATTGAGCAATGTTACCCACAATTCCATCTTATTGCAAAAAGTCAAAATGTAGTGTTGAGTTTTGCATCAACAAGTAACTTCACACACAGAACCACAGTGTAATTGACTAGCATGTGACGAGAAATTGCAAAAGATAGAATCCATTATTATGATGCCATTATTATGCTGAGTAAGTGAGGCCGGAGACTTGAGCTATGAAATGGAAAAGGATTCGGGCTGTAAGGGTTGGGTCCACATGTGGGTGGTCATCACTCTGCTTCTCTGCTATTAATATCTTTGGCTGCAGGATGTAAAACAAGATTCTTACCACTGGGTCTGCTGACATTTATCCTCCCTTTCCAGTCAAACATATACTAGTGAACATAAACACTACACGGTACTATATAGTAAGCATATCACTATACATTTAATTTAAATGGTGTGTGTGTGTGTGTGTGTGTGTGTGTGTGTGTGTGTGTGTGTGTGTGTGTGTGTGTGTGTGTGTGTGTGTGTGTATATATATATATATATATATATATATATATATACACACAGAATATATATAGACATCTATAAAACAATTCTCCATAGCTGTACATAAGCATCAGAGGCCTTGTTTCTGGTTGAACCTGAAAGGTGGGTTTGTTTCTGTGAAGTGTAGGAGGGTGGGGGGTGCACACGTTCCAGCATGTCGTAATGTGATTCTCAGCACTTTGCCTCCACATACTACCCTTGACCTCTCATAGAGAAAGCATTTACTGGCCATTTAATTGCAGTTGCCCAGCCTAGTGGATCCTGTGTGTTTTTTTAATACAGAAGTATTAATGTTGCCATTGCATTAGCATCAAAATAGAGGCCGTTTAACAGGCATTATGTACATTAATAGGGACAGAACACTGTAAAAATTGTAGTAAATATAGTGTTAAAATAATTTATAATGCAACAGTAAAACATTTATGGTTTAACCTTACCTTATACCTTATATAACAATAATATATGTTGTAGTAGTTTCTTGGAAGTGAAAAGTATAATTTATGATATTTCTGGTATCCACAGTTGACAGTTAATTTACTGACATAAGTATTTGAAATGTGGCTAGTTTTCAATAGTCTACTATTGAAAAAGACTGTACAAGAGCGCATGATAAACATTACTATATATTTATGTTGAGATGAACTATTTTTATCTGCAGGCACATGAAAATTCATGAAAAGGATGCAAACAGCATTCCTACCCCTAGTTCATCCCCACTAAACAAGCGCCGCAGACCATTGGCTAAGAGAAACCCTAGTGTGGGAGAAGATGGAGACCAGGCTGAAGAGCCACCAAAGAAAAAGGTACAACACTGCCTCTGATGGTGGAATAGAATAGTGCTGCACGATATTGAAGGAAAAACGTGATGTGCTATAACTTGCTAAATAATGTGATATGCAGTATGCGATACAATAGTACTTTAAATTCTCTTTGCATTTTTTGCGATATACACATTTGTGATATTTAGGTAATTTCAATATATTGTGCTGCCCTGGAATAGAAACAAAATAGTTTGTAATGCTCCTAAAGTGATTGCCAAGACATGTTCTTTCATTATATTGTGCAGTGCTATGCCATAACATTCTGTGCCGTTTTATGTGCAACCAAATTGTCTATGTGTAGGTGATGTTGATGCAGAAGCCTGAAAAGCAAGGCTCTGTCAAGAGTGAAGAAGAACTTCTCCATTGCCCCATTTGCTTTAAAACATTTATTTGTAAATATGGCCTGGAAACCCATATGGAGACACATCCTGACACTACACTCAGGTGGGCTTAGGAGGAAGTACCACTTTGGACTTCCTTATTTTTGTGTCAGCGTATTGTAGTAGCATGCTGAATACTTAAATTCTTATATTTATACTTGTATATATTTAAATACTGTGTTAGAACTCTGCAGGGTTTTAAGACTGCTTCTTCTATTCGTAGGTGTAACATTTGTTGCATTACCTTTCGGACACACCGTGGTCTCCTTCGCCATAACTCCATCATACACAAGCAGCTGCCCACAGACCCCACTGGACAACCCTTTATTCAAAGTAACCCCTCCATCCCTCTGGGTTTTAGTGACTTGGCTTTCATTGACTTCAGCTGTAAGAAGTTTCCCCAAATTGCACAGGTGAGGAATTTGATATGATTATTTGAATACATCAGATGAGAAAGAATTATGTTGAATGACTTGTCTAGAGGGTGACAGGAAAGTTTCATTTTGATTTGTTTAACTTATTTAGGTCTGGTGTGA
This sequence comes from Chromobotia macracanthus, assembly GCA_036877525.1. NCBI lineage: Eukaryota > Metazoa > Chordata > Actinopteri > Cypriniformes > Botiidae > Chromobotia > Chromobotia macracanthus. The sequence continues at coordinate 4,681,042 of JAZGTH010000013.1, forward strand.
AACAAACTTGCGGAGATGCTCTAGCAAGTTTCATAGATTTGTTTGTGAAGTATGCGACAAAGCCTTTCCTCTTCAGCAGTCTCTGGATCTTCACAAATTCTCACACAAAAGTAGTACAGACACCAACACTGAACCTCAAGAACCGAACACAGATGCTGTTATGCATGCACCCAAAGTCAACTCCCATTCCATGGACTCCAAGAAGGTCAACGAACTAACACCACATGTTGATAGTTCAGAGGGAAAGAATGGTTTCATGGAGAGCCTGGGTCTCCAACACTATTCCATGGCCAAGCCAGAGACATCTGAAGAGCAAATTCGGCAAGAGATTTTAGACAGCATTCGCTTCATTCGCATTGAGCCGCCTTCAACAAATCTACCTCAAGAAGCCAGCAGCAGTCTCGGTCTCTCGCTTTTAGAAACCGTCTCGCTGCAAGGCATGAACAAGAGCCCTGCCCTCAGCCTCTTGTCACTACAGCCTCTCCACGGTGTTGTCACTGGTGGTATGCTTGTCCCAATAAGTGGTCAAGCTGCAGTGGAGCTAGCAGACATTGAACAAATCCTTAAAATCGCTGCCACAGTGCCTCCTCAGATGTCTTTGTCTCTGCTCCCCAAAGTTCAGGTTGGTCCTATGCAGGTGGACCCCAAACAGATTGCTTCTTTAAAACCTAAGACTTTAATCACTCCTCGATCCAGCATGGGTGCCTCCACACCCCCTCCACCTGTTATGAATGCCCAACAGGCCTCATCGGGCAACATTAGTCCTAGCCTTCCACCTCAAACAAGCCAGCAGCTAAGAACTGCCAGACAATCTTCAGCATCCTCTTCCTCTTCAACCTCATCCTCTCCAACAAACTGGGAGACTACTCAGCTGGGGCCAGATGTCATAGGAAGCACGATTATTTCGTATGACACTGCGACCGGAAAGATCAAGCAAGAAGAGTTTGATAGCAAAGAGAAGGAATTGAGAGTTGTGACCAAGAAGTCAACGAAAACAGAATTCCCATGCCGGTTCTGTAAGGAGGTCTTCTCCTTCCTAGCGGGGCTTCAGGCTCACATGCGTCATCATCTGGGAGCATCACCATATCAGTGCACTATTTGTAACTATGCGGCTCCTGACAAAGCAACACTAATTCGCCATTTCAGAACACACAGTGGTGAGCGCCCTTATGTCTGTCGCATCTGTCACTACCCTTTCACTGTGAAGGCTAACTGTGAGCGCCACTTGCGGAAGAAACATATGAAGAACACACGCAAAGAAATTGAGAAAAACATTGAATATGTAGCCACCTCCACTGGGGTAAGTGGTGTGACTGGGGGTGTAACGCTGGACCTCCTCGATACGGTCAGTGCTGGTAACACAGCTTGTCGCTTTTGTGGGGAGGACCTGAAGAACTACAGAGCTCTTCAGATTCATCTTCGAACACACAACGGATGTCAGCGAAAGCCATTTGAGTGTCGGCAGTGTGGGACAGCATTCCTTGCTAAAAGAAACTGCATTCTCCATTTGCTGAAGCAACACCCGGAGGTTCCAGAAAAGGAAATTGAAGAACACATCAAGAGTCTTCTACCTGTTTGTGGAGAAGGCACCTCTCAGGCCAACCATCATACTCTGTCCTCGAATGGACTGGCTAACAGCAGTCAAAACATAGGCTCAATCTATAGAACTGATGACCAGGACCAGCCTTTGGATTTCTCCAGCAAATCTCAAAAAGTAATTGGCTCAGATGATAAGGTGGAGGGAACAACATCTCCTCTGCTTAATGACTGCTCTGTGGAGCCCATTGATCTCTCCATACCCAAGAATACAGAGAAGAGAACAATTAAGGAATTGGCTCACAGCACATCCCTGAAACATCAAGATGTCAAGAAAGAACAGACATCCAATTCTGGAGTTTTGGCACTTCCCATTTCTAATCTGGCCTCAGTTTTATCCAGTGACATAACTAAGCCTATAACTCGGTTGAAGCCACTGCTACCTAAACCATCTTCTGTTTCTAGTTCTTCTAAAAAGCCACCACTAGATGGTCAAATTATCTCCTCTGTGTCAGTCACCCCAGTGTTGATTGAAACAGGAATGACTGCCAAGAACAGTGTTAGTGCAATGGAATTTAATACACTAATTGACAAGAAGGGTCCTTTAGGCACCATCAGTTTGGATTCCACTCATAATGGTTCTTCTCCTGACAACTCAAAGAGAAAATGCAAGAAGAGACCGTTTCAGGAAGAGATCTGTGATGTGAAATCAACAGCAGGCAGTGGCATAGATCTGGAGTCAAGTGGAGAGTTTCCCAGTGTGGAGAAAATGCTAGCCACTACTGATTCAAATAAATTCAGCACCTACTTGCAACCCAATCAGATGGAGCCAGTAAAGGAGGAGAAAGAGAAGCAGGCTATCTGTGAGGCAATGAAGGAAGAAAGAGAGGAGAAGCCAAAGAAGCCTCCACAGAATAAAGGAAAGAAAAATGCCTATTCCAACTCAGCACAGAAAATGACTTGCCCTTACTGTCCACGCCTGTTTCCCTGGGCCAGCTCTTTGCAAAGGCACATGCTAACACACACAGGTGAGGTGCTCTGTTTGCATTTAATCTATTCTGACCACAAAATACACTTTGTATTTATAAAACATACATATTTGTGTTACATAATGAGGTATTTAATAGTGTTTTGTGAATTCATTTCCTAGGTCAAAAGCCATATCCTTGTCCTCAGTGTGAGTCATTCTTCTCCACCAAGTCAAACTGTGAGCGCCACCTGCTTCGAAAACATGGAATATCTAATCGTACTCTTCAACACAGTGTGTCTTGTGCCAAACCTAAGGCTGATGAAGGATCTCAAGGAAGCACAGGTACTGTTGATCAGTGCATGGTACTTATGTGGAAAATCTTTCTGTAAGAAGAACGATCATTTAACATTTGTGCCCAATAATCTGCTGGTTTAACCTTTGAGATGGAGATTAATGGCATATTTATTGTTCTCTAAAATGTAGTGTTTTTGTTTTCTGTTTATCAACCTTTCAGATGTCTACAAAAAATATAATGTATTTTAAATATTATTATTACATTATTAGGAGGTTGTGTAAAGGAGCTTTGCAATGTGTGTTGTTTTTAACTTAGCCTTTGCTTGGCTTGTAGAAAGTATATCTGACACTGAACCTCCCGCAGCAAGAGATTCTATGGATCTGAGCTCAAACAAGTTCAAACAGGAGCAGAACGTCTCATCCCCAGAACAAGCACCAGAACAAACAGAACAATTAGTCACAGAACAAACAGAGAGCAGCAGAGATACAAGTAAAACAGCTAACGGGAACCATTTTCTGTCTTCTGTGAAAACAGAAAATGATGATGACTCTCAAAGCAACAAGAGTTTAGATATGAATCTTGCCAGCAAGCTTGTGGACTTCAAGCTTACTCAAAGTCAGCATAAATTAGCAGGAACCACTGCAGAACAAGATGGTCAGATGGAGGACTTCCCCCACACTTGTGCTATCTGCAAGAAGACCTTTCGCCATGCAGCTACGCTTAGCCGGCATCAGAAATCCCATGTTCAGGAGGTCCAGCCAGAAGATGGAGGTAAGAAGGCAAGACGTCAACCTACCGAGCCTAGCAAAACTCCAATGACAGCACCCAGAAAAGAGGTGGACCAGGAGGCAAAGTTAGAAGCTGCTGAAAGAGAAGAAAACAACAGCTGTGTGGAAAGTGGTGCAGAGGAAGAGGAGAAAGAGAAGGATGAGCTGAGTGATGATGATGAAGAAGAGAGTGGTTCCTCAGAGCTCAGAGCATTAGAAGAGGAAAGTGACTCGGCTGGAGGAAAAAATGATAAAAGGAAGAAGGTCTGTGTTGTGTGCAGCAAACGCTTTTGGAGTCTTCAAGACCTGACCAGACACATGCGCTCACATACTGGTAAGCATTTATTCAGATTTGGATGTTATTATTTTGATTATTTCATTATGCCCATTTTATTAAGAAACGTAATGTTGCTTGAAGGAAGTTTTGCTTGAATACTTGAAGTATGCTTTAAAAAAAGGAAAAGAAAAAATATGCAGTTGTTACATCTGAAATGACTATTTTTGTTGCAGGTGAGAGACCTTATAAGTGCCAAACCTGTGATCGCACCTTCACTCTTAAACACAGTCTGGTGAGGCACCAGCGTGTACACAAGAAATCCACAGAGGAAAAAGAGACTGATGAAGCAGAAATAAATGACGAAATGGATAGAGCAGATGACATTGGAGATCTGGAAGGAAAAGAGGTCAGGTGTCCATCTGGAAGTGAAGGTGAAGCTACATCCCCGATCCAGCCTGAGAAGGAAAGCAAGAGAGCAGACCTGCCCAAAGCAGAAGACAGTGAGGAACACTTAGTGGAGCAGGATAAAGAGAAGCAGAACCCTATAGATACAGACACAAAGGTGGATTCTGCTGAAGAACCTCAGGAGGAACCTCAAACAGAGGAGCCTGTAATCCATGTTGCCTTGGTAGAAGACCAATCGGGCTTTGACCCAGAACCTGCAAAAATCAGTGTCCATAGCTGTACTTCAGCTCAGGAAATTGCAGAGAAGAAAATTCACTAGCCCCTGGACTGTGTTAACTACATGCCATTGTTTATTGAGCTTCCACAAACACTAAGTCACAAAGTATGGCCTATGTCAATATTGGTCATATACAGAATGCATAGAAGATATATACTGGAGAATTTCTGAGGCATAGTGATTATTTTTTTGATGCCTTATTGCTTTTTCTAGAGATCTGGATCAACTTAACTGGACAGCAGCATTTTAATTCTATTTATATGATTTTTTTAACGAATCATATAAAGCCTTTATATTACAATAAAACATTTGTATTATAAACAGAAGATTTATATATCTGCATTAAAATGTATTATTAAGTTTCAGTTTGCTTTTTTCAACAAGTTTGTTTTTTTGTCTTGTTGATCTGAGGAGCTTAAGTGCCTGACTCAATATCAAGACTGGCTCAGTGCATTTCTGATAAAATTGCTGTTTATCTCTGTAATTTAGCTTTATATTTTATTAAGGGTGGTCATTGGTCAATCAATTTATTGGCAATATTTGCCTGTTCCTTGTATGCTATCCTCGGTCTTTCAGCCTCATTGACAAATGATGCAGACATGTGTATAAATTACTGGAAGGCTTGAAACGGCACATTTTGGTGGCGTAGAGCCTGAAGTATTATAATGCAAGGCCTGTGCGCGAGAGAAGAGTGACTCAGTGCAGTCACGCAGATTTACACAGTATGTATTTGATGTCAGTGTGATACAGAGTACATTTTTATGTATCTTTACAGTGTGATTTGTGTTTTGACTTCTTGGGTTTAATGTTTGTACTGGAGATTTTTGGATTTATGATGACTTCCGCAACACTGCTGTTCACACTAAAATATCTGGTAGCTGTCAGTTAAGGAACTTCAAATGTAGAACTCCAATAATACTTTAACTGCCTTATGTAGAAGGGATATTATGTTATTCTCCAACAAAAAAAACAGTTACACATACAGTTTTACACTAATGTTGCAATATAGGTCCTGGAGTCCAGACAACACTGCATTTGTCATCTATGGATTTAAAATTCCATTTCAAGTCTTTGTTTGCTAGTTTTCAGTTTTTGGAATTTACAGCAAATGCTTTATTTAAGAAGCATTGTAAATTAACCTGTCTCTATACTTTGCTGAATCATGTTTTCCATTCTTTTTCATTTTTCTTTTTTGAGTGTGTTATGATGCATTTACTTGTAAATGTGTGTATGAGTGCACAGTTATATCAATGACAGAAAACACTGAACATTTAATGCAGTTATTTATTGATCAATCTAAAGAGCATGGTCGTAATTTTGAGAAGCCATGTAGACTCCAATTTGTGCTGAAAGGAGAATCAGAAAGACAAAGTTTTGTAGAACTTCTTGTTAAGTTCTACATTCGCAGACACTTGAGATGCTTTAGGTAATTACACCTTTTGAGTCTTTTTCAGCTAATGAAACCTTCAGCCAGTACAGCTATCCATCTGAGAGCATTAAACCATAGAGTATATTTTGATGGGTTTCACAGTATGATTATAAAATTTGTGATTTTGCATGTTAATCTGATTTGGTGAATTTCTCAGTTTCTCTTTCTCAGGGGATTTTCAAATTCAGAATTTTGCTTCGTAATCTGTCTGATGTATAACATTTGTATCATTTGTTGTAAAACAAATCACTGCAGTAAAATATGTTTGACTAAATTTGCTTACAAACATGAAAAGGCCTGACTTTGGGGTGTATTGATTTATTAGTTTATATCAAACGACACAGAATCAATGCAGCTCTTTCAGAAATCTTTTGACAGTCATTATCAGTGACCATGTTTGTCCAGATGTTTTGTAAATATCTATCAGATCAATTCATATGTTCAGTTCAACCGACTGATTTCATTATCACATCACTGTTCACCCCTGTAAAGTGAATAAATCATGCAATCAATAAATGTACACTCAGAAAGGGTGAGAAATTAAGTGGAGGTTGTGTGTTTTTTCATTCAGTGTGTCATATACACACTGTATACACACAGTATCTCTTTTGACTTGAGCAAGTAAACTCTTTTAGTAATGATTGTAAGTAAATCTCCAGCAACCACAAGAACGCCCCAGAAACCTTGTTGCATCACCACTATTTATTTAGATTAAGGAAACGACTTAATTTGAATCAAAGGTCTTAAAATCGAATAATCGTTACCACCAAAATACTAAATTGAGTTACTTCAGGTAGCAGGAGTTCAGATAAAGCCGTGATACAGTTGGTCATGTGATTTTGTCTAGAAAGTTTGGATTACAATTGGGTTTTATATTTCCTGGTGCAATATTGTCTGTACAAAGGTTACGCGTTTCAACAAATCATTAGGATATTTTTCTTGGCCATTCTCGGTTTGACTCTTCTCGGCACCCTTACTCTCGTGTGCGGAAGTGAGCGTGTTGTTGATTTGAACGCGTGTATTGATTACGTGAACTGTTACTTCTATCGATTATAATTAGATTATCATTATATCTCACCGGGGCAGTTTGACGACGCGGAGGAAACGGGAAGGTATGAAACTTGACTAACCTATTGATCAAGGTCCATTAGATATGGCCAATCGTATTATATAATTCAGCATTAGTGTGTCGTTGTGTGTTTCATAGATAAATTATGCGTATATAGGAATTGAGTCCGTTCAAAATAATAGGGCTCATTTAAACTATTCGAACTTGTTTGTCCTTTTTGTACGATAATCTGTTAGAAATGAATTTTTGAAATAAATGAAATAAAAGATTTATTAAAATAACAAATAAATTTAGACTTGAAACGTGAAAGAAATGCGTGACGTTTCTCTTGGTGAGTCTGAAATCAGTCACGTCATTGACAAGCCTTCGCTGAAGAACAGCGTAGTTACTATCTATAACTACTATAGCTGTACTATGCTAAGTTACTACAAAGAAGAAAATGAAGACGACTATAATGATGAGGATGATGAGGAAGAAGACGATGACTGGGACTGGAATGAATCAGGAAGCGGAGACTTCACCAAGCGCTACACTGCAATGAGAACTGGGAATAATCCCCAGGTATTTGTGTTAGGAAGTTCAGGGTTTGTAGGAAATTGGGTAAATCCAACTAAACCGTATGGAACTATGTTGCATTATGTACATGTTCTCTGTTTTTTTCCACCAGGCTAATCGACAGAGTTCTAATAATAAGTCCTTACAAATGTCCACTCCATCAGACAAGGTCCTGAGAAAATTTGAAAACAAAATAAACCTTGGTAAGCCCACAATTCTTATTTCAATTGTTACCAATAAACAACAGCATAGGTGAAATGAGGGAAGGCTTCCTGTATTTACTGTTTGTTTCACAGATAAATTGACTTATGCAGATTCTGTAATCAATAAGGTCACTGTGATGCAAAAGCAGAGAAGCAGACACGTGTGTAATCCTACACCTATTATCTCATTGTGTGTTTTGATTCAGCCATAAATTGTTAAACCCTGGACAGTTTTATGCTTCTGGTTATTATATTCCCTTTTTTCTATTCAGATTTCGAGTAAAGGACAAATCAGACCGAGCAACCGTTGAACAGGTTTGTCATCTTAAACTTTATTTATTACTTGAATTGAAGGAATAATTATTTTACAAGCAGCTCAGATGCCTAACCAGTGACCACCAAGGAGTGGATCTGTATCACCACATTAAGTAGCACCTCAGTTATAGCACTGTGGAATTATAACACTGAATTATAATTCAGTCTGAAGCTTAACTGTAATGGGACAGGTTTTGGACCCTCGGACATGTATGATCCTATTCAAAATGCTCAGCAGGGGTGTCATTTCAGAGATCAATGGCTGTATCAGCACCAGTAAAGAGACAAGTATCCAATAACTTGAACACACATGATCTTATATGTATGTTAGTTGTTCTACCTTGTGTACAGTCCAGAACTCTAACAACTGCTGTATTTCTGATATGTGTTCTGTACTACAGGTGAATGTTTACCATGCAACTACTGCTAAAGGAGAAAGCAGAGCCGTTAAAATATACAAGACTTCAATTTTATTGTTCAAAGACAGAGATAAATATGTCAGCGGGGAGTTCAGGTAAGATAGATGTCTTTGTACGGAACTTTAGTTTTCACCGATGTATGATTCATGCTGTTAAACTGTGTATTTCTGTTCTGATTGCAATTTAGGTTCCGCAATGGCTACTGCAAAGGTAATCCTAGGAAAATGGTGCGTACTTGGGTGGAAAAAGAGATGAGAAACTTGATCAGGTGAGCTTTATTATGGCTTATTATTATAATAATATTTATTATTACAGCTTTATTTACCTGGAATGCAATATTTCGCATCATTTCATGTTGTTACTTCAGCACTTTCATGTTGCACTTTTAAGCGTATGTTGCCACGGCAGTTGTCGCTGATATGAGTCTCTTTATCTCCAGACTGCAGACAGCACAGATTCCCAGTCCAGAGCCCATCATGTTGCGTAGTCATGTGCTCTTCATGAGCTTCATTGGCCGAGATGACATGTATGACATCATGACATTGTGTCATTGCTTTCAACATATTCCTAAAAATACTTCAGACATTAAAGGATGTGTTATGTTGGCTTGTTTTCCTCAGGCCAGCCCCTTTGCTAAAGAATGCTGTCCTATCTGAATCCAAAGCTTGTGAACTTTCCTACAAGTCATCCAGAGCATGAGAATAATGTACCATGAAGCTCGCCTGGTCCATGCTGACCTTAGCGAGTTCAACATGCTGTAAGCCCAAATCAAATTATGCATTCAGGCTTTTAGAATCAGTTGTTTATGAATATGTTGTGATCTGTATGGAAACATTGAGCATGTTAGTTGCTGTGTTTTTAAGCTGATCCTTTGATTTTGCAGATATCATAATGGAGATTCTTATATTATTGATGTATTTCAGTCTGTTGAGCATGATCACCCTCATGCTTTAGAGTTTCTTCGCAAAGATTGCAGCAATGTAAATGGTAGGTATGTGAACCAAGCAGTAATTTTACACACGACTCTGAAGTGTGTTAAAAACAAAACACTGCATATTGAAGGGTGAAGTACTTTGGCTTGAATAAAATATACAAGCCGCAGAGTTTTAATTTTTAATAAAAAAAAATAAACCTTTAAAATTAAAAGAAATGTTTTTTAAAAACCCATCAAAACAAGGTGTGAAATAACCTCTTTCTGGCTGCTATTTGCCTTTTTCGCCACCAGATGGCAGCAGCGTACACAGCAGATTTATTCGCTTCTAATTCGATTATTTTGTTCCCTCAGACTTCTTTCAGAAACATAATGTGGTGGTTATGACTGTGCGCGAGTTGTTTGAGTTTGTCACAGATCCTTCTGTAACAAGTGACAACATTAATGAGTACCTTGATAATGTCAGTAACTAGTCACAATCTTGAGAGTCTGTTTCTTTTTCCTTGTTCTGTCTTTTTGAATCTCTGTAGCTTAATGGAATTAGGTGCATGTATTGTACATCTGTATAGTGTTGCTGAGTGGTTTGTTGATCTTCACTGTTTGCGGTTTACCTTTAGGCAATGGAAATTGCATCTGAAAGATCGCTCTTCTGCGGCTCTAATCAGGACAAAGTTGATGAGGAGGTGTGCTCATTTTCATCCACTCTTAGTAGCTCCACAATAAAAGTGAAATATAAACATACAAAAAACAGCATCATAATACCTTCAGTAATCTCTAACAACTCACATGTGGATCTGTGTCATAAAAGGTGTTTAAGAAAGCTTATATTCCAAGAACGCTTATTGAAGTTGCCCATTACGAGAGGGATGTGGACACCATGTTAAAGACAAAGGACAGCTCTTCTGAAAATGCACAAAATGACAGTGTATGTCTCCAAGCCGTAAATAAGCAACATTGAACTTGCAATGCAAGAAGTGCTAGCAGTGGCTAAAACTGTATCTGTCTTCCATAATAGATTCTTTATCAGACAGTAATGGGCCTCAGGAAGGATCTTTCTGGTGTACAAATGGTAGGAAAAACTCATTTGCTTTGTTTTTTACAAGACCATTTGGTGTATTTAAGTTCAAGCATTAGATTTAAGACACCATATGTGGCCGGGACTTGTTTTTTGCTATTAATGCGCATAGTAAGTCTGTGCAAAGGTCTCTTTGGAGTTTTCTCTGCCTACATAGCATGTGGGAGGATTAAGGCGGTATCGCCCATGGAGAAAATAAACAACAGCAGCAGCCAAAATCAGTTTATAAATGCTGTCGCTGAATTTTCATCTGACAGGTACCCTCCATACTGCAAGACTCTACAAAGGATGACAGTTCAGGCTCTGAAGAGGAAGATGATGATGATGATGAAGATGATGAATCAGGAGAGGAAAACACACAGGAGGGCGGCAGTCACAGTGAGGCAGCACCACTGGACAGAAAGGTACCTGTCATTTTCCATCTGGGATTTGACAAAACCAATCTCTTTGTTCTCAAGAGTTTTCATAATAAGTTGCCATTTCTGTGTCTTTCAGGAGAGAAAGAAATTGGCTAAAGAAGCTCAGAGGGAGAAAAGAAAAAAATAAGGTGCCAAAGCATGTGAAAAAACGTAAGGAGAAGGTTTCAAAATAAAGAAAGGAAGATGAGGACTGTGGAGAACTGAAGTAACAACAGAGCTTCATTGGCCAAGATGACATGTATGTTTCATTGCTTTCAACATATTCCTAAAAATACTTCAGACTTTAAAGGATGTGTTATGTTGGCTTGTTTTCCTCAGGCCGGACCCTTTGCTAAAGAATGCTGTCCTATCTGAATCCAAAGCTTGTGAACTTTACCTACAAGTCATCCAGAGCATGAGAATAATGTACCATGAAGCTCGCCTGGTCCATGCTGACCTTAGCGAGTTCAACATGCTGTAAGCCCAAATCAAATTATGCACTCAGGCTTTTAGAATCAGTTGTTTATGAATATGTTGTGATCTGTATGGTAAGACTGAGCATGTTAGTTGCTGTGTTTTTAAGCTGATCCTTTGATTTTGCAGATATCATAATGGAGATGCTTATATTATCGATGTATCTCAGTCTGTTGAGCATGATCACCCTCATGCTTTAGGAGAGAAAGAAATTGGTTAAAGAAGCTCAGAGGGAGAAAAGAAAAAATAAGGTTCCAAAGCATGTGAAAAAACGTAAGGAGAAGGTTTCCAAAATAAAGAAAGGAAGATTAGGACTGTGGAGAACTGAAGTAACAACAGAAACGCTCATAGAGATGACTAATAGAGAAAAAGAATCTGTATTAAATCAGGATGTGGAGTTTAATTAATGATGATGGAGTGTCAGCCCCTTACAGTTATATTACACCTGCCATCAGCATCACCAGCTGTTATATAGAAGTTTATTAAAAGGAATTCTTTAATAAACTTCATTTGTCTCTCTGATCACAGCTTGAATAGAGGGAGGGTTTTATGTTGTTATAGTGGTATATTTAATACATATTGTGCAGAACAGTTTATACAAGTATTTGTATGTTTTACATATAGCAAAGACATGCAATGAAATGTTCTTCATATTTAATAAAGTGCAAAATGCTCTTTACAGTCCTCTATACATCTTGTCCCTTCACAAAATTCTGTTGTTTTTAACAGTCATTTTTAAAGTAAATACCATATTGGTACAAAACTATTCATTGAGTCACGTACATTCACTTAAATGTTACTGGAACTGTTACAAAATGAGAGACATTATAAACACTTACAAAGTGGAACAATTAGCACTGTTAAAACAGAGATCTACCTGTGACCATTTACAAGCATTTAATGCCTCTAAACAAGAATGCTGTAGTGTTTCATTTGAGGCTCGGTGGGTGTGAGATCACCTAGCGAATGCCCTCTACATAGTTGGCAGGCAGCATACCTGACCTCCCTGTCCTCTGTACTGTTCCGTACATCCAGCCTTCATCAATCGGCTGCACATTCTGAATAATATCACCATCCCGGAATGACACCTCATCATAATCCTGTGCTGTATAGTCGTACAGAGCCCTGTATACAGTCTGGAGGCCAGGTATGTGTACATTAATACAATACATATGTTACTGAATGCGATTTAAATAAGAAACATCAAGTCTTTTGTAAATACTATAGAATATACAGGATAAATGAGAACTCACCATGCTTGTGTGCTGTGACCTCAGCTGCATTGACCTCAATGAATGCATGCTGGTTTGGTGCATGTAGCTGTGCCCATGTGTATGGCTGCTGGGATAGTACGCACCGGGAAGTACAGGTGCTAATAAGATACAATAGTAACATGAGTCAGAACAGTACAGAACACTGCTCAAGCTAATAACACAGTTCTGATTTTTGCTATTACCATTGTTATAATTGTTGATTAAGCCATTATAACTATTAGAAGGTTTTTGGGGTATCTGCACTTTGCAATGATCCAGAGGAATAATACCTTTGCGAAGATCTTGATGTTCACATTTAGGGTCATCACAAGTTGTTACATGTGTCATTTTTGATGTATGTATGTTGTCCTGTTTTCTTTTTGAAACCTACACTATTAGGTGTTAGGTTCTCGCATTGGAGAACGTACCCACAATGACGCCAGGTCTTCGATCCATCTCCATGATGTACTGATGGACACCCTTTTGTGTTGTGCTGTTTCCGGCCGTCTCATGGTTGGGTTTCATCTGAGCTCGTACCAGGTATGTCCCCCGCATTCCCTGAGTCACCCCATGCAATCCTGACACCTCAAAGTCCTTATGATATTTTGCCTGTAAGAATGGGAGATCAATTACATGATACTATGTCAGTTTGTAGGTGTGATGTTGAACAAGAGTTCCTGTAGGTCAGTGGCAGAGCATTGTGTTAGCAGCGCTCTTAGCAGGTTGTGGGTTTGATTCCCAGGGAACACATATACTGACAAAATGTATAACCTGAGTGTACTGTAAGTCACTTTGGATAAAACCATCTGCCAAATTTATTAATGTATGTTATGAATGCTTGCAAATTCAGCACACTAATCAGTGAAATATACATATTTGCATACATTACTAATCTGATCCTGGGCCTTCCTCAGTCTCTGTAGCTCAGGGGTATCCAGGACAAACTTGAGGCCCCGACCCTTACTCTGTTCAAAGTCCTTCTTGTACTTGACCTGTAGAACAAGGAACAGTAGGAACATGTAAGACACAGACAAGGTGCTTGCTAGGTACAGTGGTTGTTTACTGGCCCAGAACAGGTTGCCTTTATAGAAAAACTGTGCAGGAAGTTAAGTGCTTAAATTAAGTTAGGGTTACCTTTTTATCTTTTAAAGTCTTAAGTATGAGCAATAGTATTAGTGATGCGTGCTTTTACTAATTACTATCACTAATTAGTAATATAAATAGTTTAATTAATGTACCAAACTCAAAAACACACAAGAATGGGTAATGGTAATATATGCAAGAACACAAAGTACATTTCCATAGTTGCTATCTGATCCCTCAGTAAAACAAGGTTTCTGTATGGCAAGTTTAGGTTGCCCACAGTATGGAGTTGGCAGCATCGTTGAAGCAGGTGGAGGAGCTGAGGGGATCTGCCAGTGCACCACAGAGTGGACAGCTGCCTTGCTTTTCTCCATGCTGACAAGTATAACACCCAGTCCCACACTGGCTCTGACCAAAACACCCGTCTATAAATGATTCTTTCCATCTTGTGGTATTCCAAGACAATTTTTTGTATATTATTTCTGTCCTATTAGCTAAAAATAAAACGACCTGAGATATATGGTCCTATAATTGTAGTGGACTCATAAAATGTATTTTAATTGTGATAATTAAAGCATCTAACACACCACATATATCGTTGGCATGTGAGTTCACCTGACTTTGGAGCTCGCTCTGCTGCCTCAGCCGAAGGTTCTCAGGGGTGTCTGTCACAATTGTAAAAGTCTGTTTTGGGTAATGCCTTTTTGGAGAAAAGAGGAAGGTCATAGACGCGTTTCTTCAAGTGTCCACAGGTAGACAGTGATTAATACAATATAAACTTTCAATCAAACAATCTTATCTTAAACGTTTTTTACAACACAAATACATTAGAATGTAACGAGCATTTATTCAATGTTTTATTTCTCGATGAGGATGATGGATAAAGATAGACAGCGAACATACGCGTTACAGTAGGGCTTTTTCTCATATCCTTTGTAGTTATTCATGTTGAGAGTCATTTTGCACACCTCACAATGGAAGCATCCTTTGTGCCAATACTATAAGAAAAAAGCCAACGAAATATGCCAGATATGTATAGAAAGAACGTCAACTGTGTACATTTATATATTTTTCTGTAAGTATCGGAAAGTATGAGACAATACCTTGTCCAGACAGTTCACCTTCTCTGTTGCGTAGACAATTTTCCCACACCGTGCGCAATGAGGGTTCATTTTGAAGCTGTTGCGATGGTCCGGGTAAATAACATAACTCCTTCAGTAACCCCAACAATCGCTTCTCCGACTTGTTTCAAGATCTCCGTCGGGTTTGCTGCAGGATGCGGCGGGTTTATGTCGCAGAGCATTAAATTCGCATGTGTCGAGTGTGTGTTTATCAGCGTGCTCTCGTCTCGCAGTGAGAGGAGCAAAGATGCGTGAGATCTTCACCAAGCATCACCCACTGAGACGAGCGTTCAAACCCTGCCCGCGGGGGACTGCCTGTTCTGTAAGTGGACAATGAGCCAAAAAAACTAATAAAATTGAACCACATAAAGAGCTATGAATGGTAACGAGTCACATACGTCGTTTTATTTCCGCGTCATGGAAAACGGAGTCAAGCTGTTTCATGTCTGGCAAACTGATTTCCCACCAAATTGCCTTCTATGACGAAATCAAGTCTTTGTAACGATGTCAACTATTTTTATAGTGTCTCATTTTTTTCTTGATTTCATTATTCATCAAACCTGTTCTAAAGAAATTAGAAATGTGTCGAAATTAAATGTTAAACATGCCCCCGAATCCAGTGATGTATAATAGATTATATCAGTAATATTTCGTAATAGGATGTATTATGAATTAAGGTCTCCTGAAGAGGTCGTTAAGGAATAATAACACTCTAACGCCAAAAGAGGGCAGTAGAACACAGACAGATCTGCCTTTAGATTGATGGTTAAGACTCGTAATTATCACAGTCAGAAATCATGATTATATTTACCTTACACTAGAAATCTAATGAAATAAAGTTGTGCGTTTTAAATTAAATAATTAGACTTGGGCTCATTTATGTGAAGTGCCTGCAGAAATACAATAAATTGGCATATTTATAAAATCTGCATAGTTATCGTGTTTCCACGGGTATCCCAAGCAATACAACAAGATCAAAATAAGCCTATATATGACGGATTAATTAGGGATCTAAATACCAATTTATTTAACATTAACAAATATTAACAAAAATAAATTAAAAGAGTAAACGCTAACATGACATGCATATGAGAGATTTTAGACGCGTATTTACATTATAGTCCGTGCTCTAAATGTTGTAATCCGCCTACGGATTTTATTTTGTCTACATCTAGACCGCTCATGTTTTGTTTAACTTCAGGTTTCATAAATTTTTACAAAATTAGACT
Organism: Chromobotia macracanthus; assembly: GCA_036877525.1. NCBI lineage: Eukaryota > Metazoa > Chordata > Actinopteri > Cypriniformes > Botiidae > Chromobotia > Chromobotia macracanthus. The sequence goes on from JAZGTH010000013.1 coordinate 4,697,123, forward strand.
GAAATACTAACCAAACGTTAACGCATTAAACAGCACTGCAATGTAAGGACATCTTCACGTTGTACCTTTTCTATCCATCGAGTGGCGCTTGCTAAACGTGGGACGCGGATTTTGTCACGGTGCTGAGCTGAGCTTAAGCTAAACTGTCAGAGAGACGGTAAGCCTGATCCAGCTGCTGCATGCAGGCGCAGTAGACAGCTCAAATGTCCGCTCTTCGTCGCTTGACTTAAACAGGACGGTTTCATTTTGATATACTGGCAGTATTTGAATAGTTGTGTTTAATATTTTTACATTTTTGTTACCATAACGTTTGGTAACGGGTTTATACCATGATTTAAATCGGGCGGCACACCTTTATTGAGAGGTGGTATGAAATATCTCCATTCTATATCGGAGGACGGGTCTTCTTCTAATGTTTTTTATTGCATTTAATGTTTAGCCACATGACGGACAAGGATGCGATTCATTTGAGCTTCTGGGATGCCTTGCGTAGCGATCCTAAAATTGAGTTTCTGTGTGAATGAGTTGATAGCGCACGCATCCAGCCAACTGTAACCTTCAAGCCGACGTCAATGACAGCTAGCGGTTAGCTGCTTTGGGTTGGCAGATAGGGGGTTTTCTGGGAGTTTTACATCGTTCGTCAGCTGCGTTTCTGCAGAGGGATGCGTAAACCTGATGCATTAAAAAAGAACCGGACAAATCGCATGTCAAGATCCGACTGGGCGCTGTCCATTCCGCGCAGCTTGTGTCAAGGCATTGCCCGCTAGAAGCGCCGCAAGGAGCGCGCAGTGCCACGCGTAGAAGAGGATTTCATTCATCCGAGTCTGCGAAGTAAACATGGCCTCTGCAGCCAGCAACCTCGCTGCATCCATCGCCAGCAAAACCAAAACCAAGAAGAAACACTTCGTGTCTCAGAAGGTGAAGTTGTTCCGGGCCAGCGACCCGCTCCTGAGCGTGTTAATGTGGGGAGTGAACCACTCGGTAAGGGTTACGTTTTGTTACATGTTAATAATACTGATGCTGAGTCTGAGCCAGTTGAGGGCACTTGTGACAGTTTTCTCACTGTTTTTTGATCGCTAGAAAAAGGTTGCACTGACATCATAGCACGACTCTAAACATCAGTGGTGATTCTCCCCGCGTTGCAGCCTGCGTGAATTGGTGCGTTACAAATGATCGTGGCAGGAAGCAAATGAAAGAAAGATGACAGGCTGTGTTGGGTCAGCCTGAATGGCTAACTAGACAGATCCATTGTCCGTTTTCAACGCTGCTAGGAAAAAAACATATTTTTCAAAAGTTGAGCTTTTTGATTTTCCTTTTTTATTCGATGTTTTATTATTTTCATTGCAGAAAAAATGCTGTGCTATATTGACTAACACCCAGCTGTTGGGCTGAAAATGTGTGCTTTCTAACCCTAAAACAACAAGGTAGATTTAAAGCATGATTTCCCATTGGGAATTGTAGGTTTCCAGGTATCTGACAAGCCTTAATTGATCTCCTGGGAATCTGTGCACCAGTGTCTGGGTGCCTTATGTTTGTCTTTTAATGCATATAATTATTGTTATCTATCAGTTATGTGGAGGTTCAGTTGGCATAACAAGTCTTTAATTTTCACTACATAGAAAAGGTAGTTTTTAGGACATTGTTTTATACATACATACTACAAACTTATCAGCAAACACTTGGAAAAGCATCCAGGTTTCATGTATTATTATTAGTTAAGTTGGGATATACAAAATTGATGTATTGGCATTATTGTGGAATCAACATTATGTTGTCTATTAGGAATACATAATTACTTTATACAGAAATCTATGGTAGCAACAGGTGCCAAATCAGTTTGGTTTACTTATAAACTTATAAACAGAGCTTATGGTTCTGCCACATTACAGACCTAATATTTAATATTTATGTTTTTAAGCCTTAAAATCTTAGAATGTTTAGAATGTATTTATCCTGCCTTAAAATGAAACCTCTGTTTCGGCCTATATTTTAAAGTTTTGATATCACAAGCTGACTCTCAAGTATAGCATAAAAGATACCTTTTTGTCTTTTAAGGTTGGAGTAACAACCAGGTTAAGCTGTCTGAAGAGTCTGTTAAAATGAACTTTTGACTCATGTTGTCATCAGCGCTGGAGACTAAAAGACCTGGAACAATATCTGCAACACAAAATTCTTGACTTCATCTCTATCTTAAAGAGTTTTAGTTTTCTCTCAGTCATTGCTGTAGGTGTTGAATAACACCATATTAAGCTTCAAGATGAATCAGAGTTGCCCACCAAGTTTATTCTCCCAAACATCATGTACACATTCTTCTCCGTCCATCTTGCATGTTTACATTTATTGGCACTATGTGACAATAGCAAGTTTTGACCTCATAAATGCAGTGCTCAGGAATATTGCCTCTGGGTGTAGCCTATTTTTAGAATTTAGGCCAATAGAACCACTCCCTTCACTTCATATAACTAATACCCTCTTCCTTTTAACAGCAACAGAATAATTGATGCTGCTCTTTGCCTTCGTTTGCCCATATCCTTGACAGATATTCAAGATTTGTTTCCACATTACTCACCCCATCCAATCCTAACCTCCTCATCCATGCTTGTAATTTTTTACATCCCATAGATTTCTTATCCTTTCATTCAGCCCTGACACTGATTGAAGCTTTATTATGATGTTTTACATAAGAGCAGAAACTGACCACTCATTCATATATGAATGGGAGAAGTCTTAATGCTTACTATGATATCTGATCTCTAGTCTTACAGTTAAAAATAGTTGCTTACCCATTTGTTTGCTTTAGAACTTGAATACGTTACTACTGTTGTCAGATTTTATTTATAGTTTAAAATGTTATTGTATTGATTTCATTCCTTTCCCATTACAGCAGATTGGAGTTGTAGTGCATGAGTAGAAATTGCAGCCCAGGGGCATTCCAAATGTGGCTGTTGAGTGAATTGGCTTGCCTTAAAGGGACTTCATAAGAGTCTCAGAGGTATAATTTGAGGCTGAGGTGAAGGAACTTCCTTAATGGCAGGAATGAGAAATTGCCTTAACTAGAAACTGAAATGGAACAAACCTTCAAAACATTCAGTTAGCTTACTTTTCCAACAGTTAGCTTACATGTGTCCAGCACAAGGAATTACACTGTCAGCTGATGTCTGCTGATGTAGATTTATAGTAGCACTGCGTTATGTAAACTGGGTGATGAGCCCTATGTGATAGTTTGCTGAGACTGTCTCCAATGACTGTATAATCTTTGGTCTGATTTTAAAATAAAACGGAAGTATACAATTACATGCTGTTTTTCTGTATTTTAGTGCATGTGTTTCACAGTGGATTTGCTGCATAGAAAACACTTGTCTGCTCCCCTGCAAAAGCCTCTGGTCTTTTGCCTGATTAATCTTAATGGCTTTATCCAAATGAAATTGTACTGTGATTATGTAACCAAGTGTAAAGGGGTGGGGGCGTACAAAGCCACTACACCACATACACTGTATATCTGCATGTAATTACATGGACACACTCCTTATTAGAGAGGATAAACAAGCTACATCCTACTTTACATGCTTACCACTGTACCATTTGTTTCAACATCAGTGATTTTAAAAGTGTTTCTGTAGCTTAACTGGTAGAGCATTGCATTAACAGTGTAAGAGGTTTTAGGTTCCCAGGGAACATACATACTACTGATAAATTGTATAGCTTGAATGCACTATAAGTCGCTTTGGATCTATCTATCATCACATACTGTGTAATCGAGTGGAATGGTGGTGTGTGTGTGTGTGAATTTGTGCCAAACAGCTCAGGCAGGTTGACCCTGGCTTGTCCTTTCTTGTTCTCTGCTGCTTCTGTGCTGCTCTCAGTGAACCTGCTGCCCTCTTCTCTTATTGGTCTCTATTCAGTCTTTCTCTCTGCTCTTCTGGTCCCTCTTTTACTCTTAAATACAGTTCAGCTTTGCATATCCACTGTAAGGTTATCATGCAGAATTAGACAGTGCAAGATGGTGGTCAGTGTAACAGGGCTTTTACACGACTCTGTTGCTTAAATAATATCTCATTAAAAGTGTATTTGTTAAATAATATGCATTGTACAGAGTGTGTAGTCACCTAGCATAGTCTTCTTTGAGTGAAAGGCCTCTTAATGGACATGTCAACACCCCCTGATGCGGCAGGGACAGATGGAAGCAGGAAGATGTACAAAAATAGCTTTCTGCATACACAAAACACGTCATTGTGTGTGTGTGCAAGGTAGTGCAGGTTGGACAAATAGGCATGTGCACTCATGTTTGATCACTACCATAAATACATGTTGACTTTTAAAGACTATATCGTTAGCTAAGTAGGCATGTTATTCAGTTATATTTCTCTATCAATCCACACAGCCGTACTTGCATTTATGTTTAGGCATGTATGTGCTATTACCCTGAAAGACTGCTACCGCAACTTGTTTTAAATTATTTAGTACCATATAAGAGAAAGTGGACAGTCCAGCCTAATAAGTAATGCTTACCGTGCTGGTGCAGACTGCACTGTTTTTTTCACTGCTGCTGTCGGAACTTGGTTTCTTGGCAATGGTCCAGCAGTGCACCACATTTTGAAGAATGGCCTCTGTACTGCAGATAGTTCTCTGTAAATAACAGAACATTTTTTATTTAATTTGGAACATGTTCAGAGGCCTTTTCTTTCTCTTGTATGCCAGATATATTTTTGATATACTTCAGCTGTATTGTAATTTTGTATCATTATTGATTTGCTTGTTCCTTTCTGTACTCAAATGTTTTGACATCTTCTGTTGTTTGCTTTCAGATAAATGAACTCAGTCATATCCAGATTCCTGTAATGTTAATGCCTGATGACTTCAAAGCCAACTCAAAGATCAAGGTGGACAACCACCTCTTCAACAAGTAAGAGAGCCAGGTTCGAGATGAGATGCTATATTTGTGTTTATTGCTTTGCTTTTAGTTATTTTTATCTCTTTCTGCTTCCAAAGAGAAAACATGCCAAGCCATTTCAAGTTTAAGGAGTACTGTCCTCTTGTCTTCCGCAATCTGAGGGAGAGGTTCTCTATTGATGATCAGGAATATCAGGTAAACCAGTGCTTTAAAAGGAATCACATCATACATTGTTTCCAAAATATATTGTTTCTGTGGTGTCCACCTATGATATTAGTTTAAAATACACGTTTTTGTGCAAAACATTTTCATAACTGTTATCCAATCTTTCAGTTCTTTGAATTGAAAGTTGTTTTTTTGCTCCTGTGCCTTTAAGAAACATTCCTATTGCCTGTGAAATGAGCAACAGGCTAAATGTTTTCTCTCCCCAGCTCTGCACACACACTAGCTGAGAGTTTGTTGTCACGTGAAATACATGTTATTAATGGCCTGCCTTTTTAACAGCCTCTTTGCAAGCCTAAATTACATTGTGTCAGATGCGCAACACAAACCGTTGAAATCAGACCAAAATGATCATGACTGTATTAAAAATAAATGCAAATGTATACATTAGCATCCTTCAGAAAGATATGAGCAGCAGCACTGCACACAGTTGTTTAAGATTGATAACATCAATCCTACTTTCTCTCTACTACCTCATCATGACCAGGTGGGAAAACAACATAAGGCAGCAGTATGCAGCACAGAGCCCACAACTGTCACACACTGCATTAATTTCTTACAAATATTTCTTTGAGCGACATCAGATACAGGAGTGATCTCCACACGACTGAACTCCTAGTATGAACAGTGTCCATTGACCAATGAAATTTCAGAGAGGCGGGGCTATACGTGCTTTCAGAACTTGAATTAGCAGTACTCTCACATAGTTCCAAACTTACACAGCTTTATCCAGGCCCCCAAAATGGTGCTATGGCATCAAATATGTTGTGAAAGCTGTCTAGTGTGTCGGGTCCCTAAATTGTTTAGGGAGAGTTACTTTAATGGTGGTTGGGATATGTTCTTTCATCCCTACCTAAATCCGCACTTTGATGACACAAAGTTGTAGAAATTCAGAGTTGTTGTTTTTGCAGCTCTTCAATAACTCTTCTTTTTTGTCTTAAAGTTTGTTTTATGTATTTCATCTCACATGTACTAGCTTTTTACATGAACTGCAATAAAATTTGTTTTTTAGTTTCTACCAAAGATCAAATGATCACATCTTTCAGCCTCAGAAAACTTTGAAATCCTGAATGCTGAAACAATTGAATTTGGCCCATCTTCCAGAATACTTCAATACTACACTTACACTACTGTTGACCCAGCACTGTGATTGGAGGAATCAGCATTACCAGTTGATTGAAGTGAAAGCAGTTTTTAGAACCATATTACATACAGTATAAATATCTGCTAAAACAATTACTTAGTGAAACTGCTACTGAGTTTAGAACAACTTTAAACATTAGTAAAATGAAACTGTAACGTGGTGATACTCATCTTGATATTTAAAGCTGTTGCAAATGATTTATATTGATTTTGGGGAAGTTTTGGATTGGATACTTATTATTGATTTTGGTTCCAGAAGTCACCTGGAACCATTAAAGACAAACTACACAGAAGGTGGATATTGCAGCAAACCGCAGAGACCTCATATTTTTGCCAACTATGCTGAAGATGTCACCAAAGGATACAGACAGTATAGCAGCAGTACTTCTGTTGGTTGGCTAATGCCTTTTTAATGCAAACCCAAAGACTGTCTTTTTTCTTCACAGTGTGCTAATCTGTTAACATTCCCTTGCTATAGAAATACAAGACAGGGCATCTTGCCATTTGAATGTGCAAAATCTGTCAACATATTTCTGTTGGTGATGAAACTCAGTAAAAGAATGGCCCAGACTGCACAGTCTGGCATTCCAGGCAGACTGCACACTGCAGTCTAGGAGAAGTGCCAGCATTGGCTTTTCACTGTTTTATGGGGGTAGGATAGTGCAGGCTGGTCTAGCGTTGGCAGCATGAAATCCTTCACCGTTCTTTCTTCCCGTGGCAGAACTCTCTGACACGCAGGGCCCCAATTCCCAGCGACGCTCAGGGCCGCAGTGGAGCTCGCTTCCACACTTCATACAACAAGAAGTATGTCATCAAGATCATCACCAGCGAGGACGTTGCTGAAATGCACAACATTCTGAAGAAGTACCACCAGGTAAAAGGACCAAATATGTTTTTGTGTTAAAAAGTATATTTTAAAATGAGGTCCCCAAGCTATGGTATTTTTTTTTCATTTGCCCTCTAGTATATAGTTGAGTGCCATGGCAACACACTGCTTCCTCAGTTTCTGGGCATGTATCGCCTCACAGTGGATGGAGATGAGACTTACATGATCGTCACTCGCAACGTTTTTAGCCATCGGCTGCCTGTTTACAAAAAGTATGATTTGAAGGTGAGTGATGACAAACAAGAACTCTTAATGTAATTAAGCAGCTGCATTTTTAATTCAGATTTTTTTTCTTGCACAGCTACTGTTTTGTCTAGCTGGCTAGTCAATGTTTAGCCTCTGTTAATGTTTCTCCATACCAGAAACTTTGTCTTCAGACAAAGACACCAAGAGAGACCAGATTCATGCTGCTGGTGTAGTCATTATCATGTAAAAAACATGTCTCTTGTCCCAGTGTGTTTGTACTTTGATTTCTTAGTCACTGGTTCATTTCAGAGCACTTTGCAAAATCTTGGCTTGTATGTAACCATTCCAAATGACCATAGACGTTTGAACACTCCCTTAACATATATCCAGGGCATTGATAATACAGAACTAGTCAACTACTCAAGTAGTTGGTGCAACCCTTAATACGTTTTATAAATTCATATATATGGAACTTGGAGATTAATAATGAGTTTAATCTTTTTTGTCAACAACTTTTTAGGGATCAACTGTGGCCAGAGAGGCCAGCGACAAGGAAAAGGTAAACTTTCTTCCCTTTTATCATGTGTAGAAAGCAAGAACTTTATAAAGAGGATTTCATGCTAAGTGTTTTCAGTGAGAGCCCATGTTCAATGATTTGCCCATGTTCATATTAGATAGGTATTCAGAAAAGGACCTCACACTTGCATGTTGAATGTGCTGCATGTTGGGTTTGGAAATGTAAAGAAATAACTTTCTCTGACAATTTTTTTTACCATCTACTTCTCATCCATGTGAGTTGTGTATTAATAAACTTCCAAAAATTCTCCTGTGTGAAAGTTCCCATTTTCCACATTCTCCACAAAAACTCTCTGTGCTCTGTTTCACTTCAGTGTTTGCTTGATTTCTCCTGCTTCAGAGTGTAGGGGAAATCCTGTGGTCTTTTATTGCATTTAATTGCGGTCCTGAGAGGAATCATGAAACAAATGTTTTGCATTACAAATGCAGTGATCTGTAAGGCCTGAGGTGGTATGAACCATTGCAAGTAATTTTTCATAGATTGATGGATGATTATAAAACAAAGATGTAAATGTTATTAGCCAATGGCAGTTATTTTCTTCAGTCTATTTGGTTTCAGGAAATACAAAAACTTAATGGCAGTATTGTTTGACTGATGGATTACTCATGATCAAAGCTAACTAAACATGTTTGGTTTACTGTGTGTAAACATTTTGTGCATTAATAAAAAGCTTAATGAGTCTGATCTTGCAGATTTCACTTGTGTACAGTATTTTCTCTCATAAGGCAAACCTGATTTGTGTTTTTTACCTTCATACATACAGAAGGCATGTAAATGATTTGCATGTATATTCTTTTATTTAATTTGCACGTTAATCTTATTGGCATGATTAAATATTTCTATATTGATTTATTTTTTCTCTATTTCTATCTACATTCTAATGCTGTATATGACACTCTCTGTCAAATTTGAATAGCTGTATGTTTATAACTCTGTGTCATATACAGATTAGATTTTATTGTCACTATTTTATTCAGTGCTTCCATTGTTTCTAAGCTGTGATTTTCTTAACATCCTCCCGTGACATTTACTTGTTGTTTACTGTAAAACAGTCATGTTATTATTCAGTTTTATATCATGCTGTACTTAAAGTCTGTTCCTTTTGATGCATGCGTGTGGAATATTTCCATTGTCACCTTTTTAAGTAACTAAGCACAAAAGTAACAAAAAATAAAACAATTGCAGAGAGATTGCCAAGCTCCTCAAGCTGATTAGTGGCTGCTTGAGTTAGTGAAGCTGCTTGCATCTTACCTCCCTTCTCTTGGCAGCCACGCCCACTTGAGGAGGGGGCTCCATCCAAATCTCGCATGAGCCAAAAACTACAAACCATCCGGATCGCCACACGCTTTTACTGCGCCATAAGACACGTAAGGACACCACAGCAAAGAACTGTCCCATATTGCTCTGTTCTTCTTCAACATGCATCTCCCCACATTTTGCCTCAGGAAATCACTGTACCCTCAGGATCACACAAGGGACCATAAACCCAAGGCCAGGGATGATTCTTTAAGTTCCCCTGTAACGGAAAAATATGGTGACTTCTTCAACAAAGGATTTCTGGTGGAATTCCACAAAAAAACTGGAATATTTGTGTTTCAGCATTTTAATTATGTTCTTCTGAGCCAGTTTTTTAAATATAGCTGTATATGACCATCTATGACAACAAGTTGTCCTAGGCATCACAGAAATATTCAAATTTTCATCAATTGTGAAATTGTCATGAAGGGTCAAAAAAGATGCTTTGATGTTTCTTGAGGAGTATTCTGGGATCTTCTCCTTTAGGATTGTGCAGAGAGAAATTTTCCAGCTATGCTGTGGTAATTCTTTGATGTTTGCAATAAGTATCACATGTAATTCATCAGAGGTATCTGTAGTCCAAGTGAGACAAACATTTAATTACATCTCTAATGCATGAAAACCAGGTTCATGATCTAAGCTTGATTCTCACTGTACACTTTGGGTTGCAATCAATGATTTTTGCAGAAGGAAGCATTTAGGAAAACAGTCTAGGTTTAATCATTATAATTATTACAAATGCAGTAATTGTCTGTTCACTCTAATCATGAAATCTAAATCACAGGAGGCAGTCCACAGGAGGCAGTTAGCTTGTATTTAAATAGACTGTTTGTAATGTTGTTTACAAGTATAGGTTTTTTTTCAGATAATCACTTGCTGTGTGTGGACAGGGTATAAGAGCACCAGACCATATTTCTTCAGACTTCTTTTCACACCTTTGTACTTTTATGTGTTTTATGCTAAATTGATTTTACAGTATCCACTGTTTAACAGAGTGGTGAAGAAAACAAGGAATAAACATTATTGCTTTGCAATGTTTGAATATTTAAGTTAAATGTAAAGTGCGTAATTGCTGTGCTAAAAGCATCACTTTCAAACAAGTATCAAACAATCCCATCAGAAACGTATGCCATTTGTTGAGCCCATCAGGCATCTTAAAGGTACAGATTGCATTTTCCTTTAGTGTCATTAGTGATGCAGAAATTACACACTTTACCTTAAATTTTATTCTGTATGTAAAAATCTTGACATACACTAATGCCACTAGTATGTCACACCAATAGTAGAGTGTGTTAACAAATCAAAATGTGAATTTAGGGTTTTGTATGCCATCAACACCATCTTGTTGTCCTTGATAAGCAAAGTCGTGCTTAAACTTACAGATACTGCTCTTGAAGGACTTTAACACACTTTCTCCAATGTGAACAGACCAAGGAACTTCCAACCTACAAAGACAATGACTTCATCAATGACGGCCAGAAAATCTACATAGATGAGGAAAACAAAAAAATGTTCCTGGAGAAACTGAAGAATGATGTAGAGGTCTGTATGTTTTATGTACAGAGCAAATGTTATGTATTCATTGAACCCTCGTTTCTGTGTTCTTGCCTTCATCGGCCTTCATGTTTAACTGTGTTACATTTAGCAGAAATATTTTTCTAAAGGAACTTCAGTGAATTCAACATATAGTTTGAATTACAGTAACAGCTTATCAGCTTTGTGGGTTCCCTAAGAAACAAACCCAAGACCTTTTTGTTGCTAGCACCATGCTGTAACAGCTGAGATGCAGAAATGTAAACCTAATTGCATCATTAAACTCCTATCCAAACATACTCATTCCCCAATAACTCTCTGTGCCATTAAACTGTGTCTAATTAAATAGACAATAAATGTTTAGCACTTGACCCCTTAAAAAGGATGAAGAATGTGTTTACAGTTTCTGGCACAGCTGAAGCTGATGGACTACAGTCTGCTGGTGGGGATCCATGATGTGGAGCGAGGGGAGCAGGAACAGCCTGAGGAGGAGAGTGAGGACAATGATGCGGGGGAGGAGGAGGGAACAGAGAGCGATGGAGGGGCCACCGGCTCTCCACCAGACAGCCCCAGCAACACGCTGGACAGCAATAGGCCCCTGGGTCCAGGAGAGTTCAACCCCACCATTGATGTTTATGCTATCAAGAGCCATGAAAGTGAGTAACTACTTTCCAAATATTAACTAAATATTAAATTCTTTTAATCTGGTCAGTTGTATATAGAATCTAACTTAAATTGACAGAATTGCTGAGTAAGTGATTCTTCTCCAGAATTTACATCTAACGTTAGCTAGATTTTGATATTTCTTAATGAAAAAGTGATGCCTGCAAGAGTGTTGTGGGTGGTTGCCAGGGTATTGCTACATTGTGTGGTTGCTGAATTGTTCTGAGTGTTTTTAAGCATACTGCCATGTGGTTGCTTGTATCTTTGACACCATCTATGATATTCTGGTTCTTAGTAATGGGCAACCATAGATATTATAGATATTTTTCTTTAATGCTATAGAAGTCTATAGAATTTTTTGTCATGCCAATTTATTGTCCACAGGTGTGAAAGTAGACCAAAGGCTAACTGACAAATAGACGAACAAAATATAAGAAAGTCACACTGCAGCTAGACAAAAAAAAGCACTCATTGTAGTATTACCTCAGTGACTAATGAGCCACAGGGCGCTTCATCAAACACAAGGTAAAAATCTCAGGTCTAATGGTTTAGAAAAGTCATAGCGCACCTGTTAATTCTAATTAGAGATGTCATTCAGGTGATGTTTTTAAGGCAGTCTATGCATCAAAATGTAAAAGGTTTTAAAAATCTCCTACTCATTGCTTAAGAAAGCACTGTTAATTATATACATTAAAAAATTCCGGCGCCAGTGTGTGTCAGAATTGACTGTGTAGTGGGATATGATTCCAAAGTAAATATTGTACATTTAGACACATTATGAAATGTTGCACAATAGTCAATTTTAACTTAAATTTAATTATAAGTATTGTTATTAATTTATTAGTCACTTCATTGCACTTCTAGCTTGTATGAAAAAACAGCAGCGTGTTCTACCTTACAGGTGCTCCTAAAAAAGAAGTCTACTTTATGGCAGTGATTGACATCCTCACCCCATATGATGCCAAGAAGAAAGCAGCCCATGCAGCTAAGACAGTTAAACATGGGGTAAGAGTTAGAAACACAACTGCAGTATTTCCTAAACTCAATTCACAGTTCCCCTCAGTGCTACATAAGAATTTATTTAAAATGTGCTCCTACTTTCCCTAATTGTTTTGTGTTTATTTAGGCAGGGGCAGAAATCTCAACAGTTAACCCTGAGCAATATTCAAAACGGTTTTATGATTTTATCACCACCATTCTGTCCTAACCACTGCCTGTGAGATGCGACAGTGGCTGCAGTGATAATGAAGGTGGTCACATATTAAGCTCTCATATCCTGGGAAAAGTTCCTGCTGTGGGTAACAGATACAGTGTCTCTGTGTCTCTTTCCAACTCCCACCAAGGATAAAGTGTCAGATTTATCAAGATCTTTCTTTGGTTTACAAGTTGTTTTTCTCCTCTTGAGTAGGTTTTGGCTTTGCGTCATTGATAAGGGATATATGTGTCATATGTATACATCATATATATATATATATATATATATATATATATATATATATATATATATATATACAGTTCTGTACCTTTGTGTTAGATATTGTTGATTCAGAAATGGAGTGATGTTGTTTGTGATATGATTGTTTGTGGTATGATTGTCATACTGGAATTTTCAGAGCTGCTTGATTTTTTGTAACTTTGCCCTTATGTTTTTTTGTTCTTAAAAAATGTTGTCCTGAAAACGTGACCAGAGTCAGCATAAAAAAAGAACTGAATCATAATTATTTGAAAGTGTTTTTTGCACTATTGCTCTTTAGCTGCAGACTGTACCTTTAAATCGAATTAATGTAACCATGATGTTAAAGGGATGCAACTTCAAGTTCAACTGCAGAATTCATAGTGAAGCTCCAACCAGCAAATTGTATTTGGTCTTGCACAGGAGCTCAATAATTGCAATTGACTGATAACATTTAGTATAAACCTTGTGTCTAGCAGCTGTTTTTGCACATGATCTAATGCACCAAAATGTTTATGCAAATGATTCCAGTTTTACACCTGACTCACAGAGGGTCATGCAATAGTAGTGATTCATAGAACACGTTACGCACCTGATGGGTTACATGTGCGTTGTCACTTGTATATCCCTAGTGAAAGGACACACATTGCCTGTTTTATGTTGTTTAGATCTTGATTAGAGAACAATTTGAAAATAATGCATATTTTGTACCTCCCTTTTTTAAGTAATAATTCGCAAGTTTACAATTGGCCATTCTCCCAGTGAGAATGCAGTTGTGCTGGCGCTATAATGATGCTTGAATCTGTGTACAGTGTTTCATTTGCACTGTAAAGAGGTGGAGAAATCTGCCTAACTCTAGATCTAACTGTTATTCGCTCTATTTCGCTCTCTTTGTTTCATCATCTTTCTTTTTCTTTTCTATCATTGTTAAAACTTTGTGTGATCCCAGATACCTTTAGTATTATAAAATAAATAGATATTGTGATATGTCGTCTTCTGGAATATTGTTTGCAAAGTAATCCTTAATATTTTACTGTATGTGATGACATTGACATATATACACTGTGCAAGGGTGTGCCTTTTTTACTCTGGATTATTTAATTTTGTATTTGAATCATTTTTTTAAACAGAAATGTTTAAAAAATGTTATTTTCTAAAAAGGGAAAGGTGAATAGTATGAAGGTGGTTTGCTGTTCCTGTGTAGATGTGTAAATATACAAGTGTATTATCTGATTGCAATATTATGACTGCAGTCATAAATGTACAAAAACTCTGTTTTCCTGCTAACAGTGCATTAACCAATTTGAAATTATGAAACTTCACTATAAAAAATTCTGGGCTGTTTTCAAACCATGCTGGGTAAAATACGGACACACTGTTGAGTTATGCCCAGCAGTAATTGGGTTGTTGTTACCCAATCATGGGTTGAAACAGCCCAGTAGTTTTTGGGTGTCCACGTTTAGTTTCACCTATTGGATTGTTTACTGTTGATTCTTTGTTAAAACTCTTCTGAGACTTAATGTGTTGCTATATTTTAATTTCTGTTTGTGGGACAACCTTTAGTGGAAGTCTTTGTGTATTACTTAGCACAACAGCACTTCATGAGGTCATTTGTTTTTTCTCTTTTGGTCCTTGATGAATTTGATGCCTGTACAGCACAAATCTCTAAAGCCACAGTGGAAATTAAGGTTATCACTTCTATAGGCTTAAAAAACTATTCAACAAGGACTTTTCATTTTGTCTCAACTTATATAAAAGTATGATCTCGTGATGTAATTTGTAGAACTAAAATATTCTTTCATGTTGATGGCACAGTGCGAGTTTGACGATAGGGTGAATATTTGAAGAAGAGGGAAAACATGAACCTGTTTAAATATGCTGTCAAAGGAAGAAATGATCTTCTGTTAGTCTGCTTGTTACATCTGTTGTTACTTTGTCATGGAAATGTGCCGCTCTTGTGTGTGTGTGCTGTAGTCTAAAAATATTTAAAAGCATTCTTTCCCATAAGCATTGCTCAATAAAATGATGCATTGCTTAGCTTGATTAATGCTTGGAATATCCATGTGTTACTGTCAAATCTTACATTCAGGAGAAAAACCATTAAAACCAGCAAAGTGCTTCCCCTATATAGTTTCATTTATTTATGGTTGTTTTGTGTAAACCAGTGAAAAATATATTTATTTAAAGCTTAGGTTTGTATTTTGGTAAAAGGAATTTATTTCACTGGGTTTCAAAATATGCAGTTTATCAAAATCAAAAATGTTAATAAATTAAAATAATAAACATGAGCTGATAATTGCTCACGAATCATCTATGTTTTACGGCAGCCTATATAAGGCTCAGCAGTGGCCTAACTAAGGGTGAATTCTGATCAATGAGCATCCTTGAGCATCCTTAAGCCCTCTACCCTCTCCACTGGGGTTAGCACAGCATTTGTTTCTCATAACATGGCCGTTTAGAACATATTTATCTAAATGAGCAATAAAAAACAACATTATTTTCTCGAGCGACCCTTCGTGTTGCGTCTCGTCCCGGTGACTTTCAAGGGCGTAATAAACGTGGTTTGGAATTCGCCCCAAGATGAAATAAAGACAAATAAAGACATCTCAAGACATCTTCTGTCGAGACTAACAGGCTGAGTGTGCAGTGCATTTTTACAGCCAGGCGAGGGCACACCGCTCACCTGCACTGTTTCGTGCAAAGCAAGGTAGGCCTGCTTTCACGACACTCTTTCAGAAAAGCTTTTGTCTTGTGTTTTATAGTTATTTAATTTTATTATATATATATATTTAAAGCTTTACATAATAATAATTGTTTTTACACTGAACATTAGCAGCCGTTGTGTGTGGAAACGGTCAAACAGTGCAATCAATCAAGTAGCTTATGGTAAACTGAGCCTAAAGAAACTTCTGACTTTAACGCGTTTGTGCTGATATCCTGTATTTCACCTCCAAGTTCAAACGATTTTATATCGTACATTTTCCTGTAATCACTCATATCTAACTATATATGTTGGTTATCAACGAGACAACTAAGAAAGTTCACCTATATGCGTAACTACGTCAAACAAATTGGATCATTCATTTCTCTTAAACTGAGGCTCTAGCGAGCCATTGCGTTATTTGGTAATACAATATCTCTATAAAGTTTATGTGTGGTGTCAATATGCAACGTTAGGATATTTTATCAAAGCCAAGTGTAGTTAACTTATTCTTCCTTAATTGTTTAAAATAAAAGTCATTTTCTAACGCTTGAAAACAACAGATAATTACAAATAAAATTCGATAAACAACTTGAGGCCAAATCCAAATGTTTGTGTAACCCGTTAATTCTGATTAGGCACCTAAGCCCATTTTCAAGCGCAGACACTTAAGGTTGAAGAATAGATGAGGTAAATTAGACGTTGTAAGCAAATACTTGAATTTATGCGATTACAGTATTTTAAAAGGTGAAAGGTTTAATCGGTAATTTGGTTAACAGTTTTGATTAATTGTGATTTTTTTCCCTCTATATTTGGCGAACTGTATTTCGAGAATAAAAAAACAAATTTAATGATTAAGTTTTTACTAAAAAATTGAGCTCCAGTGTTAGGACACGAGGGCCACATGCAGCAGTCTAATTCTGCACATAATGCGTGATCAGTGTGACCCAGCAAGGAAAGAGCAACAAAAAACAGATTTCCTTCAAATCTTAACAATAGACAGCCCAGCCGTCTGTGTCTGTATATTCGTTGAGCTAATGAAAAGCTAAACGTATTTCTTACCATTTTTTTTACCGATTATCGATTATATTCTTTTGTCTTATACGCCTATACTGTTATCATGTGTAACTAGCATGGAACATGCCAACTCAGCTGCATTGTCAATATTTGTTGTTTGAACATTATGTATGAAGTAATATCTAAGTTTGACAAAAGGGTCAAAGCCTGGCCGCTGCTCTGAAAAAGCTTATTTCCCCTGGGGATCAACCGGCCTCACACATATTAGTTCACGAACGTATAACAATCATATGCGCTTTCCTTATAGTACAAACACAAATGCACAAATGAATTCAATGTCACAGATTTTTACCTGTAATTATTAAGTATCAACCTTCTCTCTCTGTACAGCTACAAATAATGGTATCTGTTTTGACCTATGAACCGAATGAATAGAAGGCCGCACACGGCCTTGTTATCGTAGCATAGTACTGTGCAGCCAGCATTATGGTGGTTTTCTTTGGCTATAACAATGTCCAAACAATGCATAGTATTAAAAACGTAAAATGTTTATTTAGACAAAGGTCTATTGTACAACAGTAAATGATACATTGCCTTTAAGAAATAGCCGCTTAAAAATAAAAATATAAAACAAGAAAGAAAATCCGAACTTAAGGCTATACGTGTACGGAGTCCTCTATCAACAACCTATATCCTCGTGTAATAAGATAAATGTTGAAGAAAATGATAGAGACTACATTTTCCCAAACTTATGTTGCGAGCACAAAAGAAATCCCAACAATACTGCCACAGCATTTCTGCCCTTTGTAATTTCGAAACATTATGCCACCTGTCGCATTTAGCTGTTGTGTGCGGTCGTCAAACATTTAGCCTGGGTTTACACATTTTAAAGGAATAAAGTTGAAATGTCCTTCATGACTGAATAATGCCCTTTGGGATATAACAAACAATTCCTGGATAATCAAACCGCTGTGTGCACAGCCTTGCATTTGCTGAAGACTTACAGACAAGAAAATGTTTTATATACATTGATGTTCTAATCTAAAGGAACAAGACACTTTATAAAAAACACCTAGGTACATTCTCCTTGCCGAGTTTTCCCTCAGTATTCATCACAATATTAGTTAAGCCATAGTACTTAATACAAAATATAACAATGCTGTGTTACAAAGTTTTACACGTTGTGACCAAACAAATATATTTAAAAATGATATAAAAAACTTGAGAAGTGGTTTATACAGAAAGCATCTACTTCACAGCTCTGTTTGCATGGGGTTGATGGCTTTGGCATTCATAGCAAAGTCACCCAAGACAGTTGGAGCCATTAAGAGAAGATTTGCAGACTTTGCTGCTGAAAGGAGCTTGGCCATTTGGGCCCACTTTGGCAGAAACTCCATTAACTGTGGAGATATGTGGGAAGCTGGGATGTGGAGATAGGATGGGAGTGCTTGGGCTGGGCAGAGACGAGGATGTAGAAGGAGCAGCAGCAGCTGGGCTGTTTGGTTTGTCACTGCTGGAGTCACTTTCTGTATAAGGCCTTCTGCCACTAGTTGTGTCACCCCTCTGGCTGCTTAACTTCATCTTTTTGCACCCAGGCCGAACTCTGTATTTTAATGGCAGAGGTCCATTCTGTAAAATATCAACACCTCTTATTACCTTGACCCAATGAAAATGAAATGTAAGAAATCAAAAGTAGCATACTTTTGCAATTTCGAAGTTGTATATACACTGAAATTCATAGTCCTACCCTTCTCCACGTGTAGATATAAGCAATATCCATAAGAGTGTAGTAATCTTTCAAAGGTTCATCTTCATACATAACCTCAATCTGAAGGGAAAAAAAATCCTGCTCAACAAGATCATATTGACTAATACTTCAATGGCACAGAATGCAGCACGTTTTGGAAAACAAACATTTGTGCTTAAATGTACATAAGAAACACAAAACAAACATAAGAAACAAAAATAAACTATTTTTGAGGAGAGAATACACATGTAAGTCAATGTAAACAAGATTACCTGATAGGTGCATGGTATATCCATTTTACTTCTGAGAAATTTTCTGAGATGCATCACTGTCATAGCAGCCGGGCATTGCAAGTACCGTTTTACATTAGCCTATAAAAATCAGATGATCAGAATCATTTTAGTAAGTAGTACACTATAACCCTCAAAATAGACTCAAAACTGAGACATAATTGAATTAATTTAGAAAGTGGTTACCTCTCTTGTGCTTTCTTTTTCTTCCACATCTTTCCTATCAAGTCTGATAATTTTAAGAAAACAATGGTGAACACAATTTTTAACTTTTATACAATAAACTTTAAATGTCTTGTTAACTACATTGCATTTCTATTTTATTTCTATTTCCACAAGCAACACAGGCTTTTAATATAATGGTACAACTTATATTTACACACCACAAGGAGCTTAGGCTTATAATGAACTGAACTTACTTGCTCTGATCAAAAAACTCAATAGACAAGCTGATGATCTCATCATCAGCAATGATCCTCTTGTCTTCATCAGCCACCTCTCCTCTGTCCTCATTAGAACCATTTGTAGCTGAAGAACAGAGAAATAATGTCACCGAATAGCTCACCAGTGTGACTTAAAAATACATGAAAAATCTCTTTTGATATTATCTGTCAATGTCTCAATGATTATCTGCACAATTTACCATCAACTGGATGCTCTGCATAAAAATCCCGCCTTCGTTTCATTTCATCTAGTAACAAAGGCACAATGAAAAGACCAAAATCACTGACAGCATTATTTCATCATACATCATTTTTAGTTCTGAAATTTTTATATCATTAAATTTTTAGAGAGGTTATGCGCTGCCCACCCCCTCTCCAGAAACTATCAATGCATAGTAACTATTTTAAAACCACACTTACTTTTGAACAAACCAGGTACCAGCTTGTATACAATGTCCTGAAGGGTTTTATCTGACCTGGAATATACCAACAATGTTTTAAGCAGTTACTCTGAGCACATTTATTTTACTCTACCAGAAGTATACCTTAAGACCTATGTTGCATAAACTATGTTGCAACATAAATGCCTATTAAGAAAAAATAATACTTATGTAAAGGAATTATTTCATTTAATACTTATAATTCTCAGCCATTACCTGATATTCAGAAGAGGTTTTGTTTTATGAACTTGAACGTCACAAATAGGGCAATATTTGCTGGTCTCCAGATACCTCACAATACACATTTTGCAGACTGGGAAAACGACAAACACAATAACGAATTAATTACACAACATCAGTTAAAGGAGTGCGCATATGAAAACACAATGCTGTTTATAACTGTCCAACAAAGCAACTCTTTTAGGTTAAGTAATAATAAAATGTGACAGAAAATGACAGATTTCTGGACTTACATGAATGCAAACATTCAACAATGGTGGTCGCGTCAATGAAGTATCCTCCACATAAAACGCACATCAAATGAGGATTTAGCTCCGTTATCTTGATTCTTGTTGTTCGGTGCATTGTCATGCGACTACGCCGACCTAATAACAAAACAAGACGCTCATTAATGTCCACAGACATGATTAAAATAGCCCACAGAAAAATGATTAGACTTATGATGAATGCGACAATGTCAGACAAAATACACCCAACTGTTTATCATATACCCCGACAATGAAACTGACTAATTCAAAAACACCAGCGTAATTATAAATGCATATCCCCACTGGGAAAATAATTGCTATCTGATAGCAAAATGCAGACATAAGTTGTAGTAAAATGGTTTTCATTCATATACCGGGATGCGTACAGGTAAGAGTGAAAGCCAAAATGCCCACACTTATTGTTGCTATGGCGACGGGTTGTAACTGGCTTTTTGCCAGTCAGACCGCAGCCGCACACCTCCATAGATTCACGAATTATCCGGACCGCTACAAAGATCAAAGATTCAATGATCGGTTCTAGCTAAAACATGATCTCTTCCTCTCTGCTCATGTGGTCGTCGCAAAAAAACATGCAGCTTGAACGTGGCTGCCATTTTGCTAGACAGTCCCGTGTTCAAAGGAGTTCGTTCACACGGGGCTGCGATCTACACTACACACCGTTGTTTACAAAGTGGTTCACGATCAGCCTATTAAACACGTCTTGCAACCATCATTTCAACACACGCGACATTCAAACGTGATGAAGAATAAACTGTGCCCTTTTCTGCCAGGTCTTAAATGAGGAACCCAGTCAACGGAAGCTCAAGAGCTCGTTGCTGTGGTCCCGCTATCTCTCGACTGCGATAACTGTAGCCTATTGGGAGTAGCTCAAAATGCGGGATTTCCATGAAAATATAGATATATAGTGCGAATGTCAAACCGTAACTAGTGCAAATGGTCTGAATCCAACCGACTACATGACCAGCAAATAATTTGTGTCTCCGATTTTCTTAGAACACACAAACCAACCAATGAACAGTTGCTCTGTGACTATAATAATGCTTTCTATATAAAAGAAAACGCTTTATACTGCAAAACAATAACTTAAAACTGTTCAGGGTACAACACTCCACAACAGGAGAAAGCGGATATCATTTCGACAGACATTCGACATTGTATTATATTAAGTAATTCAACATTCAAAGGAAGATATTTTAGTAAACCGACTTTTAGGTAAGACAGACTGAATTACGATATTTTACATAAGGGAATGTGTACATAGGTGGAATAAATAAACAAGGTTTTAATTCCCGGCAATGGTGAAATGAGGTGTGTTTTGGTTTAGGACCAGGCCTACAACGTAAAACCATTTCATAAGCTTTAGCTAACTGTTGAAACGTTTCAGGACTAATACATGTGGCCAAGTAATAATATTCAGATTAGATAAAATTATTTGTATGTGATGTCATATTTAACAATGAAACTGAACTGACGTTGAAAAGGAGGATGAACGGGCTCTAAATCAGGGCTGAAAACATGCAGTTACAGTGAATGTGAAAGTTTATGACAGATGACAGAGTTTAATCTTAATTTTCTGCACTATGATGAGCCCGCTGCCATTTATCGTCATTAAGAAGGTTGCAAGTATGCATTTAACTGATCGAAGCAGACCTTTTTAGGCCATAAAACACAGATATATCCAATGTGGCTAAATGTACATGTATATAATAAGTGTGTGTATATATATATATATGCATTTCTATATAATAGACATTTTTAAATGTATGGAAATCAAGACATGGCAAGTTGGCAAAGTAAGACAAGTGGTAAAAAAGCAGTGACAGAAATGACAGCTTAACCATTTACATTTTGCCAGAAGGATAATTTGGCAACAGAGAACAAACAATGGGGTTCGAATTATAAACAACGGTTAGACTGTATTTACATTGTTTAATTTCTTGGATGGATGATTTTTATAAACTTCTAACCCATCCGAGGTGTGTCGCTTGGCATGGTTAGTCAACAACTAATTGATTACTAATGGCATATTTAATAAATCAGAATAACGAAAAAGGCTTTCAAAAATTAAGTCTTGGAATTAGGACTCTTATCCTGCTGTGCAGAAAAAAGACTTCGTCCGTTTCGTGACGTTTCATGGCCACATAGGTTAGACAGACTCGAGTCAGTATTTTAGCATTAAAAACGCTAAAACGAAACACACTACCACTCAAGTTACATTCGGTAACAAATAAACAATAGTGAACATGCTGAAACACTTACTGAAAAGTTAACATAGCCTACTCAAAATTAAACGTTCTGTGTGTTGCATCTTAGAAGATGCGCAGCCAGTACACTTTTGGTTTTAAGTTAATATAATTAACTGACGATATTAAAACGCGGTAAGATTAATTTAGCCTAAATCTACACTCTCGAAACTAAACAATTCTATAAAATAAGGCAGGTAGTATTTGCTTTTCGGGCGTGAAGAAATGGATGAAAGTGGTCACCCGTTAACACCTGACCAACTCCTGTTCGAAGTGCGCGCCGACTTTTCATGTATAAAAGCAATCTAATAGAACAACACACTTCATGTTTACAAAGATGACATACTCGTTGACATGCATATTGTGTTAAGAGATGTCACCGAGTGCTCTTCCTAAACATCTAACAATTTTTAAATGAAAAACACGTATGAAAAACAGTCATGCACACAAGAGGTAACATTGTTAGTGTCTTGTCTCCGGAGAGAGCTAAAGAAAACAGTGGCCGAAAGGTTCCTAACTCCTCTCGTTTGTACATTAAAACATACATACCCAGTATATTTCCAGATGGTTTCTGAGCTTTGTTACAGAAGACAATGAAACTTGAGAGTCGATCAGCAGAAAATGAATGCTGCCGAAGCGGCCATCTTGGAATGAGCTGCAGACGCTGTCAATAGCTCTAACGTACCACCGCCGTGCTCAATTGTGGCCTTTTACGCAATTGCACATAGGTTACTGTAGCTCACTGTTTGCAGACACTTTCCGACTTGATTCACATATGAATTCCCAGATTCCGGGCGCAGATGGTAAATTCCAGGGGCACAGATGTTCAGGGCAGCGATTTGAACAACACAGCGTCTGATGGTTCAGTGCAAACTGACACAGTCCCCAAAATGGCTTATAGTTCGACCGCCCCACTCCATCACGTGATCCCATTCCTTACGGGTAGCCTGGGAATTAGGAGTGGGGTATATCATCAATACGGCACCCCTCTGACGGATGTCTTTGTCAAACCTCACCACCCACATCACTTCTGAAGAGGAAAAACCCTTGCGAAACCACGTCGTTCGGTAGTAGATTCTCAGACTAAACAACTTGTAGTACAGCTGCGCTTCTCCTTATTTGTACGCAAATTGCACGAAGAGTCAAAGTTACTGACTTATTTTTTCATGTCATAATTAGGCTGCATCTTGAAAAATTATGGCATAGTAAAGTTTGTCAAGAGGAATCGCCAGTCGCTCAAAAAATTGTTCAAGATTATTTCTCTGTTATTTTGCTCCCATGGTTATCGTAATTGGATATAATTTTCAATAAATATTTTGTTAATTTTGTAGCCCATGTCATTTTAATGTTTTAATGCCGTTCGCAGGAAAACAGAACACTCAAATTGAAACTTACAGTCGACAGGATAGTGTGACCTTCTCGAACGACGCGTTGAAGACGAAGACAGCTAATATGCGCTTGTCTTTAAAAGAATACCCTACAGTCTATACATGTGAGTGTGTAGACTGTAGGATACAAATGCGTTTTCTGAATGTATACAAATGAAAGAGCTTGATCCTGAAACATCATTGTGCCGGTTGAGTAATTAGATAAGTAGCCTACTCATACTAGGCTTATGAATGAAAAAGCTACTGCTTCTACGCATAATCAAAGAAAACAATACGTTTTATATCAACTGAGAATCAGTTAAACAAATAACAGAATTAAGTCTTGCGTTTTTACATTGTTATTTTTGTTACACTAAAAACTGACGTCCTGTCTCAAATGACAGTATAATCCGACAGTTCAAAGTTTCACTCATATTTATGCTCATAACTTTTGACTTGTAAGTCTTAAAAACACAATTCTTTTTTGTAACAAAGCATACGGTGAAATCCCTCGGAACTAAAAGTCCCTCGGAAATAAAAAAGTTCATCACATGAACAGTTGCTGAGGTAGATGATTAAGAAGGTGGTGATTAATTCTGGATGCATACCAAACAATTTAATTACAGCAGTCATGCGATATAGAAGATGGAAATGTTTACGTTGCATTGTATAGCCATATGCAATGTGACCTGTTAAGTGATAAAAGATGGTTCTTATAAAGAGTACAAAAAGCCCACTTATGATTTCAGAAATTAACATGCAGTAAATTAAATTGGAAAGCCGTTTCCAAGCAACGGCATGCTTTATTAAAGTACAATTTCAAACATTCAAGAAAAGACACATCCTGTTTGTGGTTTCATATTTTTGTTCACTAACGTTTAAATTTGCATTGATAAGGGTTGCGGACAAAACAAGGCACGCGTATTTTTTTCATTGGTTGGAGAGTCGGTGAAAGTGTGAACGCGCTATGCGTTGCGTGCACCCGCCTGTGTGTGCGGTAGGTCTGAGTTGTTCTCTGTAGCGCTGGACGGGAGTCTTCTGGCTTTGCGCTCAGCTGCACACCACAATCTCAGTCTGCTGCCGTGACGTCAGCTGCTCTAATACAGGCACTTGAGCGAAAACAAAGAAGCTCTGCAGGCTGGCGGAAACGCGAGGCACTTCGCGTTAACCGTGCGGGCTTCTGCAAAATCTCACAGCTTCTTCAATTATTTTACATCATGCCGTTTTCCCTACACAGGCTATCGCTAAACCACAATCAATCCATGCAATTGATTCAGGTCATCAGTCGAATTTGTCAAACAGCACCTTTATTTCCATTGATTAGCTACATTTTCTTAAAGCTGAAGGATAGCGGTTATTTCTTTATTCAGAACACAGATGTGACTAATCAAAATGGCGTATGTCGGTGGCTTATACTGGGTGTTAATGCAAGAAATGTTGAACTCGGAGAAATACCTTCTCTTACCTAGAAGAGGGCATGGTTCTTGTTTAGTGCCTACACAGGCACAATTTGCAAACCAATATGACATCAAGGGCTTTAAAGGAATTATTTAAAATGAACAATTCTATAGGCTATGAAGAATAAATGCAAGGACGGTGCACAGCTTATCGCCTCTTCATTGCCTCTTCTCTTGCAAGTGTTAATCTTATTTTTTTGGATCAAAAGACAAGTTATGGGGATTTTTGAAACATGGCAGTTTGTCTGTCATTTCCTTTTGATCTCAGCACGCCGATTATTAATTCCTTTCTCTTATGAATCAATTAAAAATCTGTTTATCGCATTTATAAACTAGCACAAATAAAATGCGTAGATCATGTTCAGTGACTGTGTCTTCAAAGAAATGTTTTTTCCTAGCCTGTCTTCCATATATTGGTTCAAACTTTAATTATTCTATTGATTATTGATTGTTGACTGTTTCCGCTATTGATTTATGGAGATGGAGGTTGGGATTTGAGCTACAGTTGACCTGAGTTCGTGTTGAGTCTTCAGTAATCTAAACCTACATGGAAACTTCATGAATGAGCATAAATATTAGCCCATTATGATATTTACCTGAACATATCCGGCTAATTAAACAAAAATATTGGAACAAAGAGGTCATATACCGGTATGTGATGATAATGTTACTCATTTAATAGGCCTTTTCACAGAAGTCACAGAATTGTAACACGTTACATTTACTAGCCTGGTATGTCATAGACATATGTAACGAGCTTGGTCGCCCTTCTTGTATACATTTTTCCTCTTGTATATATGAAATGCGTAATTTCTCCTCCGTTTAACGTTTTGTAATGAAGTTGCAGTGTTAAGGAATTAATAACGTGCCGATTATTATTATTTTTAACAGACTCACAAATGCTGTATTTCGTCAGCTCAAAATGTAGCCTATTTATTAATCTTGCTCATTAACAATATTACATTTCTCTATTCCTTTTCGATTGCTCATACTGTTTAGAAAGAAAATAAGAAAAAAATTAAACATTATTGATTTATTACATAGAATTGACTCACTGTGGTGTAAATGTTATATTTTTAAAGGGGCCATTTTCTTCCAAGTAAATGTATAAATACACAAGTAAATAGAAAGGTTGTAATATTGTTGCTTTTAGGTAAGTAATTCTACTCACATGAAGGTATAAGTAAAATCTATTAACTTAGTTATAAAATAATAAATATGAATAAAATAATGAAAACAAAATATAAACACTTTGTAGGCCTTACGGTGAACAGTTAACAAAAAAATGACCTATGACCTATGATCCAATAAAATATATATTTTTATTTGCTAAATATTTGGAGTGTTGACCATGTTAAGTTAATACCGTGGTTTTGGACTTCCTTGGTTATTGTTTATACATTACATGAGTAATAGAACTGCTGTACAGTTTATCCATCTGTTTTTCTGAGGCGGTGGGTATTTTACCATATGTATTCTGAAATATCTGATTTTTGTGTATGGCTACTTTTTTAGCATAACCTTTAATATTTACATGCATTCTAAATGCATTGGTTAAACCTCAAGTTTTTACTCTAACCGATGGTTGAGAAACATTTTCCGGTAACAATAACAAAACGAAAGCCCATTCGGTGACTAAAATTCTCCTTCACGCTATTATTGGTTCATTATTAAAGTTTACTGCCACAACTTAGCGTCGTCACAAAAACAAGATCTTACTAAACAAAGAATAATAGGAAGTCGGTCTCTTAAGTCATTGTAAAAGACCGACTTCCTATTATTAAACCAAAAGCAAAGGGAGATGCACTGTTTCAGATTCAAATAGTTAACGATGCCTGACATAGACAAGTTTTGCCCTGTCGCTAACATTGCCCAGGTCTAGTATGAGATTAATTTAAAAATGTTTCCTTAAAAGTATGGCAACGAAATGCTCAGTTCGTAAAATGTCACAATGGCACTGAAAACACCAAGTCTAAATGCTCGATAATAATTACATCGGACCTTTCGCTTATTATGAAAAAAGGGACACAAGGTTTTGAGTAGTGGATGAACGATACAACGTTTGCGTTACTAAGATACCACCTTGTAGTTTAATCAATGAATGGCTGATATATTTAAGCCTATTTAACTACTAAATTCTTCAATTTTTTTCGTAGGTCTACGTTTTAACAAACAATCTGATCTGTCAATGTAAAACATCAAATATTTTCTTGGTCACAGGAAAGTTAACGCAAAACGTTAGAATACACACTGAAATGCAATGACAAATGTACACCTTTTACAACAAGTCAACATTGTTTACTGAGTCTATTATTGCTGCTAATACGACGAATGCAATGAAATTTCTGTAAGATTCTTATCGGGACTTTAGGGCACCAGCATGTTAAAATGGCGTGTCCTAAATATAGAACTGGTTGTGTGGCCCTCTCTTGAGGCTGAGGGTTCAAACAAGATGAATGGTACAAAACAGAATGTCAATGTCCTCCAAAACTTGCCACATAAAAAGTGTGATTAGTAACTGTAACAACAAAGAATTAAACCTTTTTAATGAATATTTTGAATGTGTATACTAGTGGCTTACATCTGCTTCAAAAGATAAAGTATAGGAGAGAGAAAAAGAAAGATAATTTATGGGAAAGCTCCAGTTAAATAAAACACTATCCAGAAAAAATAACTGGTTTCTTCTTTGTTTGACATTTTGAAGAGGCCATTGCTACAGATCTATCACATAGCTGTGGATACATTTAGATCTCTAATACATAGGCTACTAAGCAATTATTTAGTAGTATAATGAAATAATGAATATTCCTAAAATTCAGGGGCCAGAAGTGCCGAGGCTCTCATGGTAACATTAGACATGACGCACCATGTAACAATTGAATATTTCATGCCTATTGGCTCGTGCTGTGGCGGCTGTATGTGAAACGCGTGTGTGCGTACAGCAGGCAGAGCTATTTGAGCTAAAGAAGGGGAAGTTACGCTAAAGTCGCTTTAAAGTCAAGGTTTTCCAGATGGGTAGTTGATGGTAAATCTTCGCAAACACACATATATAAACTTTCAACAATGACATCGCCCGGGATCCTTACATTGGTGGTATTCTCTGGGCTGTTCGCTATCCAGCCACTGCCAGTGTTAGCATGGGACGCGGACATGGAGCTTTTCGACCTAGTGGAGGAAATTCCTCAAAACTTCTACGAATTCTTGTCTGTGAATCAAGTAAGACCAGCATTATTTCTATCTACTGTCTGTGTTTTATAATCTACCTCGGCTTTTCGAAGCTTGTGTCCGTACTTAAGACATACAGGTAATTTAAATGTATTTCAGCATACCGATGAAGAAAGCATCAGCTTCCAGCCAGTTTATCATGATTATCGTCAGATCTAACAGAAACACAAACCGTTGACTACGTCTCTTAATAGCATTAACCACATCAAGGGGAGGTGAACTGACTCTGCCTCCTGTAGAAGCTGGATGGCGGTAGCCATTGACTAAGAAATCCCCGGGCTGTTGGCCTAGACACTACCAAATGACGTGTCATTATTCAGCACAAAGTCTAGTGTTTCAGTTCAAACGATCGTTTAAAGGCTCTGGTGTAAGATAACAACTCGGTGTCTAAGGGGTATTTAATGCATTAATCTAATGCATCTGCTTGCCTGTGTGATTTTGAAATCAAAACCGCTACTCTTGAAAAACACCCACTTTCCAAGCCACCAGCCATGTGGGATATGTTATAAATAAATACTACAATGACGTTAGTATACGTTAACCTTGCAAGAATTTGAAAACCTTGTAAAGCTGTAGTTGACAGCACGTCGACCTGTAATTTTATGTATAACAGCTTACAATATTATCAAATATCAGTTATCTTTCTGCCTGAAATGCATTGTCCATGCTACAAAAATACGTGACATTTTCTATTACGTACAAACGTTTACATACAGTGTAGCCTTAAAGACTTGTTTCTGACTTGTCAGAAATCTTATCAAAACAATTTAATGTGTATGCCTCTGTTTCTCATAGGATGCATCATCCTCTGAGATTAGGAAGGCATATAGAAAGCTCTCCCTTACATTACACCCGGATAAAAACAAAGATGAAAATGCAGAAACTCAGTTTCGACAGGTAGGTGTTTGAGGCCTGAACGACAATACTGTTTAATTTCATATTTACATCATTACATATAGATTATTTTGATCGCTTGCTTTCTAGACTTGTAAGAGCTTCTCTCATCTCTTACTAGTTAGTTGCCATCTATGAAGTTCTTAAGGATGAGGAACGAAGACAAAGGTGAGTAGTTGCGCAAAGATCTTGTCCCTTATGACTTGCCTTTTGAGGTTTTTGTTTTTTCCCTTTTGTCATTGTTGCATATCTAACAGAAATCTGTGTTATGAAATCTAGTCTAAAGCAACTATACCTGGGTTTTGCCACTTGCTCAACTGGGCTTGTCAGTAATGCTAAGTAAATGGTGAAACATGTAGCTTTGATCAGCTTTCTAATGTCTTATGGTCTTTACCTGTTGTAGTGATACTCAATGAATAAGAATATGGTCTGCTTGGGTTCAGTTTTAAACAGAAATATTAATATAGAAATGGTATCAGTGAGACTGTGACCACACTCTTCAGTCAGTGTGTCATATTTGATTAATCAAAAAGTGTAGACTGAATTAAGTTATTTTAACAGTAGATTATGCCTAGTGCTTTCTTACAGGTAACTGTAATGCATCCGCAGATATGATGACATCCTGGTTAATGGGCTGCCGGATTGGAGACAGCCTGTCTTCTATTATCGACGTGTGAGGAAGATGAGTAATGGAGAGTTGGGCTTCCTCCTCTTCCTCATTCTGACAGTGGGTCACTATGCAGTTATATGGTCCATTTACCTGGAAAAACAGTTGGTAAGCAGGGAATAGTTTTATTGCACAGGAGTTGTCATGCAATGTTAGCTTCTGAAAAGCAATGTTTACTTCTCCAGAAAATGTGTTAATGTCTTCTCAGGATGAATTTCTGAGTAAGAAGAAGAGAGAGAAGAAGAAAAAAAGCAGCAAGATAACCGAAGAGATTAAGTCCCTGGCACAGGAAAAAAATGAGAGGTAATCTGATACCCCTAGATATAAGCATACCAAATACCTGGAGCCAAATAAGCAGAAAACTTACTCTTGTTTAATAAAAAAAATTATATACCGACACGGAAAGTAACCTATTTGCTTCTTTTACGTAGATCTGACCGGCCACACTGGCATGACATTTTGCCTTTCAAATTAAGCATCTGGTTGTATTACTCTGTGAAGTCTCTCCCTCATATTATACAGGTACTGTTTACCAAGTTTAAAAACAGTCCCACCACCTTCTCTCAGTGCTCTTTTGAGATTTGCTTTCATAAGAGACACTCAGATTTAAGCAAACCACACTAATCAGGGTCACATGTTGTGTTTTTAGGAGGTAAAGCAGTATTACAAAGATTATAAGGAAATGAAAGTAAAAGAAAAGGAGGAGGCAGAGGCTCTGGCAGAGCAGGAATTGCAGCAGAGTAAGGCAGTGATTTCTTTTTTTCTCTTTTTTTTTTTTTTTTTTTTTTTTATACATACTGGCCTCTGCACGTGTGGTTGTATGGTCAACACTTGAGTGTGATTAAAATGATGCTCTTACTGATACTTGATAATATATGATGTGAGTAATTTTGCTCTGCAGAAGAGAAAAGGCCCAAGGTCAAGAAACCTAAAATGGAGTTTCCAGTCTATGAACCCAATACAGACCCAGCTTTTGTGCCAGCATATGATCAGGCAACATCTATTGAAGATATTGAAGATCAAATGGATGATTGGTTGGAAGACAAAAAGCAGCACCAGAAGAAGAAAGTAAGTATTTGTCTTTGTTGAAAGGACGGTGATTAAACTGAAAGTATATCATTAACTAACCGCTGCCAATTAATGCAGGTTCAAGAGTGGACAGAGGAAGACCTCAGCCAGCTTTCCCGCTGTATGGCCAAGTTTCCTGGTGGAACACCAGGCCGGTGGGAGAAGATTGCTCATGAGTTAGGCAGATCTGTGTCTGAGGTAAGTCTATAATTAGTTACACGTTGTCAGTGACTCAGCATATGTTTAAAGTAGAGCTGCAAGCTATACTGAAATGATGGCAATATGTATGTCGCCATAGTTTTAGTAATTCAAAAGGTTATGTATGGAGTTTTAGGTCAGTGGAGAGACTGTTTGCAAATGTTTGTTTCATTTCCCAGAAACAATGTGAAAAATGTTAATAAGTTATATAATTTCTGTTTTCTATATGGTAATATAAGTTGATTTTACAAAATAAAAGCATCATCACATTGAATATCACTTGTTGCATTATTTAGCAAGGTAACGCATATTACATTTTTCTTCAATATCATGCAGCCCAAGTTTAAATATTTTTCAGTGCTTAAACCTTTATCGGTATGTGGATGTGTAATAAGCTGATGTTAAAGCCTGTTAACTTTGCTACATTAGAAAAAGCACTGTAGAAAACATGTATTCTGTTAATAATAATACATGTATTTACACTCTGTTAATGTCAAGTTAACAAATAAATACAAAATAACTATATATAGGTTACAGCAAAAGTGAAGCAAGTCAAAGACTGTGTCAACAGTACAGCAGGTAAGCTCTGTTTCAGTTAAGTGTAAATGTATGTTAATAAAATTCAACAAACATGCTATCCCCTATTGTCTATATCACCTGGCATCTCCATAAGAATAATGTGTCATCTGTCTGTCCTCTTGTTTTTATACCCAGGTTTGGTGAAGCTTTCTGAACTGAAGGGTGGTGCTGTTACAAGCAAGAGTTCCAGGACGGTCACAGTACCAGACAGTCTGATGACCCAGCGAGAGGAGCCTGTAGAGGAGCAGCCAGAGGATTTGGGAGCATCTGTTTGGGGAGAGGACTTGGAAAGCAAAACTCTGAGAAGGCGAACAAAGAAGTCTTCTGCTGGGGGAGCCGGAGCTGAAGCAGCGGAGGAGAGGGTGAAAGGGCGCAGACAGAGAGACTTTGATCCCACAGCTGTGGATGATGACAGTGAAGATGAGAAGAAACCATCTGCCTCAATAGAAAAACCCAGTGCTGCTGATGATGTATGGACACAGAACCAGCAGAGGCTCCTGGAGCTGGCCTTACAGCAATTCCCACGTGGCACCACTGAACGCTGGGACAGAATTGCCAAGGTGGTGCCAGGAAAAACCAAGGTGAGCATTATTCTGTTACCCATGCCCTTTCTTACCCATGGCCATTCTTTTATAACAGTTGAACAGATTTAGAAGTCAGCAAAAGTTGGACTGACATTTAACTGTATACAAAAGCTGAATTATCTTTGTAGTCTCATGTTCTGATTATTAATTTCTTTTACTGATACAGGAGGAGTGCATGTGCCGTTACAAACTTCTGGCAGAGCTGATTCAGAAACGGAAACAGGCCAAGAGCTGACACCTGGTCTTCAGTATTTCACCATACCTTTCACCTGCTTACATTGTGCCTTAATATTGCAACCATGAGTCCTGTTGTCAGACTGTGTGCCATGTTCAGCAGAGCCTGAAACTTCATTATTACTGTTTGGAGAGATCAACGTTTGAGAATGATCATACAAAACTGCACATTTAAAGAAACAAGATTTTATTTATTATATTTTTCAGGTATTAGACACCGTTGTGTTTGTTTCTCTATGCAACCAGGCAGGAGCAAAAGAGTCACTTTTTGATGTTTTCTTTCTTTTCCTTGGCACTATTGTTCTCAAAAGCACAAAGTGTTGTGCTGTAATCTGCCTTGGTCATGTCTTGCAACATAAAGTGTTTGCATACAACATTTAAAGGTGTCATGATCTCTCATGTGGTTACTGTTGTGCTTTAGCACATTCACAAATGCTACAGAGCAAGCATGCCCTCACACTATAAGTATGTAAGGGCATATTGTGCTCAAGATGTTGCCATTTCTGTAGCTATATGTGGGTTTGGATATGGGTTTTATTTGGTCATTGGTGGCGTAGGTACAGAATGTTTAATGGCTTTTCATCTGTGAAAACTAACATGTCAACTCTTGTTTCCCAAAATAGCTGCAGACGCCTCGATTTATTGAGGTGTGCTTAACTCTTGTCATTCATGTTTTGATAATATGTAAGATGACAAACTGATAAAGTTTGCAACAGTATTCTCAAAATAAATTCTAAATTATATTTTCAGATATGTAGACATTGTGTACACCTACGTACCTTGCACATGGCTCAGTTGAGAAAAATCAGATCAGAAACTAACTACATTGCTAAAAGGAAACGGAATTTTTCAAATCTTATAATAGTCTCCCCTTCCTTTTTCTTGGGTTGAACATCCATATATGCCTGGGCACCATTCTGTTTATTGAAATGCTCCTGCTTTAACATAAAATTTCTTTTATGGTAAAAAGATTTTGTCTGTGACCTAAGTCGTTTATCGATTAATAAAACCAAATAATTTCTAGATTAATTTGGAGAAAATGCAAAGTAGGCCGCATGGACGCGATCACTCTATGAAACTGCTTTGCAGACACTGCCATCTGTCGATGGATATGAAAATTGGATTTTCATGATATTGGATACCGTAATATCAAATATTAATCATTTACGCCCAATTTAGATCACTGTTTGTAAAATAAAACGTTTGAGAAGTTGAAAATAGAAGGATCAGAATTAATTACATGAATTGGTGTTTAATTTACACAATAACTCTCTGATTCTAGAAATATCTAACCCATTTCAGATTGTCCATATACATATTATTTTGTTACCTTTATTTAATACATTGTCAACTCATTTTTTGCAAAAACATGCAAAAAAGGGGGCATAGGGCATAGATCAAGTGAAGTAAACTGTCTAGAGCGGCAGAGGGCACCACAGCACGCTTGCACTCATCCGTGTCCTAACGTTCAACTTTTCCCTGCAGCTGCCTATGCTGTAGTGTAAATTGAAGTGGGTCACTTTTTGTTAGATGTGTGATTTAGATACCTAGAGGTTTATCTTGGGTTTATTGCAGTTGCTAACTTTAAGGTTCAAACGAAATATTTTGATTTAAATTCATTTTACATAACTTATTTAAATGGTATATACCAATAAACTTGGTATAAACCAATAAACTAATGGCCCGCTTTACCTGAATTCACCCTACTAAAACATGACTAACAGTTGCAGTTTTACTGATCGACTTTGCAATTAAAGTGATAATAAAACCCTGAATCGACAAGCCTTTTAAATGTATTGTTTATTGTACAAGTGTATTTTACTGCTGGTGGCCTTATAGTAGGAAATAGCAAGATTATCGTATAATAACCCTGTGGTAAAGTTATAATCCTGTCTTCATACTAAAACCTCAACTAAACGGCTTGAGCCAGATGGAGATTGTGATGTACTATTTACTGGCAGGTCCTCTTCACAGATGAATGGTTCTGCCTGTTCCATGACAACAGGAGAGCCTGTGAAGAAAAGTATGCTAGTTCTCTTGGGTCTAGCAGTGAATATAGTTTTTCCTTTATTACCATTTATCTATTTAAAGTAAACAGTATGCTTATGTTCCTAAGCATAATGTTTCTATATCTTTAGAACTAACCGGTCCTATAAGTTCTTCCACTCATCGTATAGCAAAAAATTCATTAGGGACAAGGGTATCTGACAGACCTAACTTCAGTCATTGCCTGATTTTATTGCAAAAAAATGTAAACTTGTAATAGTGCATAAGACAGATAAAATGGCATGCTATTTAGTAATCTTCCCTGCTGGAAAGGCCAGCTTAGACCAGCATGAATTACACATTTAGTTGACTCTCTCCAGGCTGGTTTGGTGCTGGTCTGGCTTGGTGGACCACTATAGCCACAGATTCAATCATAAGTTTAGCGGATAAAACTGGTGGTTGACCAAGGAAGTAAAATTGTATTAGTCTTACTCATCTTAAAATAATAAAGAGTTTATCTTCAACACAAATAACAGGAATTACACTTGCCTATTTACATTAAATGCTTTTAAACAATGATATGTACACAAAAACAGCTTTAGCAGATTTTAAAGTCTCCTGTCTACACAGCACGTAGTTGTCCAGCAGATGTCTCTCTACGCTTTCCATACAACCGTCTATTTTTACGTAAACGAGTGGGAAGGCACATGGTTATAGAAAAATATTGTTTTTAAAACATCTGTGTATATCCCGATTATATTCAATCAAAAGGACAAGTGACTACTGTCTACAGAGAATTATTACGTTTTCAACGAGTTTGTATTAGCACATCAACTGCTAGCTAGCTTGCTAACTTTATAAGTTTTGGAAACCAGAGGATCAGCAACGTAAAAAAGATTGGTATAGCTTAACGAAAACGAAACGCTTCCCACTTCGTCGATTAAAACTATGTCTCTTCTTGGGGATCACAAAATCTTGCGTATTATTCTTATAATCCTTTCTCAAAATGTTTACATTGCTGTCCTGTTCATCAACGCACTCGCGGGATCGGGAAAAGGTAGGAATCGTATAAATGTACATAAGAGAGATTTTTTAAACAAATATTTTTAGGTATGTACAATTTCTTTTGCTCTCAGAAGCTCTGTAAGAAAAGCAGAAAAACACTTGCGTGATGTCTGACGAACTAATTTCACAATAGGACCATTTCAGCACAGCACAGGAAACGTGTCAAGGACATACGAGACAGAGATCACTCCTGCTGGATGGACCTTCTCTATATGGGGCCTCATCTATTCCTGGCTCCTTCTAATGAACATATATATCCTGACCTGGCTCTGCAGACGGTACCACGCACACACTCATATCAGCACTTACAAACATTGAAAGACATTTGATTAATATTTATAACTTTGCCCTTTGATATGATCAGCGGTATGCAGTTAGTAAATGGATTTATGAATTATTCCCTCAGGTTGCATTCTAACCCAGCAATCCTGCCCTCTGAATTCTTTCTCTCGTGGATCATCAACATGATTTTAAACAGCACATGGCTGGTCTTGTGGGACAGAGAGTAAGATTGTTGCAGCCAACACAGTTTTTGGCAAAACCATGACAGATTTATGGATTATCACAAATTATATCAGTACTAACAAAAATACTTGTGTTTGTTTTCAATCTATCTTTCTATTTAGATTGATAATCCCTGCAGTGATCGTTCTTGCCCTAATTGCTTTCACCAACTACTTGCTCATCTTCTTCTCTTGTGTTGGTCTTCGGGCTAATGGGTCATGGCTCAGGCAGAACCACCCAAAAGACCTTATCTGCATCATAGTATTGGTATGCACTGAGCATGATCTCTTTTGGATTCATTAGTAGAAGTAAAGCACTCACTGTTCTATGAAATATGTTTTTTAAATAGTCATGCATTTTCTATGTCAAGTTAAAATGCACTGACTACAGCATGTCATGTCTACCTCAGGTTCAAAATGGCATTGCTGCTTATGCAACATGGACAACCATTGCTACTCTGCTCAACTTTACAATTGTGTTGGATTTGGCATCAGTTTCTGCAACAAACGCTGCTACAGCTTCTTTATGCATACTTCTGTTGGAAGTGATTATATGGTAATCATAATTTCTGTTCTGTTATACAGTTCAGTTATACATTTGTTCTGTGAAAAATACAGTGTGATTGAAGGCATTAAATCTGTGTACTGTCGCACACAGTCTAATGTCAAATGCCATTCTCTGTGTTTATCTGCAGGTTTACTGTTGAAAACTTTGTAATAGAGAAACATGTGCGCTACATCCTTACTATTTACCCTGTCATCATCTGTGCTCTAACTGGAAACTTAACAAAGCATTACAATGCAGCAGCTCCTGGTAGGAATGCAGTCTTTTCAGGTAAGTCCATGATAAATCCATCCATGTCATTTTAGTTAACTATCACTTATTTAAATAAAGCAAATAAAGATGATGCATGAGGATCTTGTATATTATAACTGAAATAGTGCAGGTAAGCACAGAGCTTATAGTGAAATGCTTTTATTTTTCACAGTGGTGCTGCTCGCAATGACCTGTATTGTGTTAGTGGTGCGGGTGGGCCTGGTGGTTTGGAGACACAGAACTAATCCTCTCTTCTGTGAAGTCAACGCTGAGGTCCTGATGTCACCAAACAGTGCTGCTGATAAGTAACAATGCGTGTGCTTGTAAACATACAAACAAGATAATGTTCTCTAAACAGTAACCCTTGCTGGTGTGTAATACATGAGGAATGTTTTTCAGCCTTAACAGATGCTTTAGAAGAGGTTGTTGTTGGGTCTGTCACCAGTTTTATGCAAAAACTTGCATGAAATTGCACACAGCAAAAGTATGTATTCTGAGTCATGCCTTGGCTTGTGTGATATTCTATACTGTATTGTGTATATACAGTATCTAATACTCAACACTAATCTGTGAACAAATATATCAGTATTATACCTCACAGAATTTACCTTATTTTTTCGATTTGCTAGTAATATAGAGTAGACTATTATGACACTTAAGCCATGCTTAAAAATGTATTTGTAATGTTATTGAATTATGTTAAAAAAATAGATCTGTTTACTTACTGAACTATAGTACAAACACACTTTTTAAGCAACAAGCCATTTGTAGGTTTTAAATATAAAAGAAAGTGTTAATTTACTTCAAATGTTGTGGATCGTTCAGAGAAATAGCACAGTTATTGTGTTGAACTACACCTACACCTACATTTCTCTGCTAGGACCCTTGCATGAACTTAAGGGGAAACTGACATCATATACAAAAGTAATCGAATATATTGCTAAGGAAAACTTGTCATAAGTAAAGGTCTAGCATTATTTGATGACTTTTTTTAAGCATGACTTAAGGGTCCAAATATGCTTACTGTGTAACGTTTTCTATTTATACTGTTATTTGTTTGTTATTATCTTCACAGTATTTTATACAGAATGGGATATAATTTTTTAATCATACTTATGGATATTACTGTTTAATAAAGTACAATGCATGCTTTTTTGTTAATGATTGCTAAAAATGAACAGAGACCAGAGAAAAAGAGAAACTGAGACGACTTTGAGATCTCAGATTTTGAGATGACTGAGATGCCATTGTTGCATGATAAACACTAAGACGAATGACTCATGACAAACATGTTTGAAAAAACGTTGTGTTGGTTCAGTGTAAGTGTCGGGAATCCACCTTGGTGTGGCTCATAAGCTGCTGAAATCTCTGGGCTTTCCATAGTCATTAAAGAGACATTCAGTGTTGCCACAAAACATGTGTGCCTTGTAAGAACACACACTTTGATGCTTCTGTAAATTTGGTGTGGATATGAAGTGAAGCATACTGTCATGCATGTTGTTGCCCTTTGGAATGTGTGTTTCCCCTGGTAACAGCTGGAACAAGCTTGACCTTGTGTACTTTGGCTTATTCCCTACATGATAAATTACTTGTGAGAAACTAAAAGACAAATAAAGGAACTTTTCCCTTCCCAGGAGAGTAGCATCCCCTTCATTTTAAACCGTGTATTAATATTAATGTAGTATGTTAAGAATGTATCCTTTTATTACGTTTACATCGCAGTGTTTAAGCAGTTTAGACTTTGCATATGAGACAAATGGAGCATGAAATATACTGATTTTACAAAAGTGTGCATCAGACTTGCCAGCTCTTTACAAAAAGCAAAAACTAGCTTACTTATTACCCCATGCCATTAAACCATTGATAAGGTTAACAGGAAGTGTACTTACTCCAAAAGAATTACAGCTGTCTGACACGAAGACAATGCCTAGTGGATACGGGATAAAATTGTGTTGTTTTTTGTTGCTGTTGTAACAATGGATTAGATAATGGGTGTCTGAAATATGTTTGCTTTAATTTATTCCATTGTGACAATTAAATAAGTAATAGTGGTACCTGTATTTAGATGATATATAGGCATATTGTCATTTAAAAGTTTGTAATCAGGAAAATTAACATTACAAAAGAATTTTCAAAAACATTTAAAAAAACATTTTCAAACTATTTCAGTTATTCAAACATACAGTTAAATTGGCTTTTTTATATAAAAGAAAATTAATGTCAATTGAATTATCATTAAGTATTGTTTATTGTCTTAAATTGAAAGCCACTTCTTCCAACATTTATTCTAGTCGCTAAATTGCTTGTTGAAATTTTCAACTTCATCTGTTAAACATGTTACCAAGTGATGCACAATAAATATCAGGATGATATTGAAGACCCATATGCAGAACAAAACATAGTGAGACCATACACCAGCATAGTCTTCGTGATGCATGAAAAATGAAAATCATAAAGAACTGCACACATTTCCCAGTAGAACAAAAGCAGAAAATAAATGAAATTCTTACCAAATATCCAATTTTCACTCATATCTTTTCAAAGTAGAACTACAAATTTAAACTGATTTACAGTTTAATGAGCTTAAAACTGTACTTAAATGTAAATATGTTTTGCATAAATGTTCCTATTTGTAGATTCTGTGAATGTGGTGTCTTAGTTTAAGGCAGTACTAAGCAGCAACAGTCAGCAGCTACAGTGAAGTGTCTTCTAGTTCTTTTAAGTGTTAACACGCTTATATCTTTCCTTTGTGGAAGGTTTCTGTTCCTCTGTCTTGAATGTGCAGGATGAGATCACAAAATATTTTTTAAACTTTTGGTCAGTCTATTTTGAAGCAGGCAGGATCGGTGCAATAAAACAAGCAGAAATGCAGTTATTTAAATAGATTGAGCTGTTCTCATATAATCGGGAGAGGTAATACTGTGCATGCAACAGTTATCAGGTCATTCTAATATGTAGTAGAATTGTTGACTGAATTACTTATTCAAGTGACCTCTATGCACACTGTATTACAGCAGTAGAGAACAACAGGTGTAACAGACAAACCTGCAAACTGATAAAGATTTATGGATGTGATGTGTTCCAAAGAGATCATATTGGTGATGTCCTCTGTCTCTGCCTGGAACCAATCTTCTGCATTTGCAACTCTGATAGCTTGCTATTGCTCAATCATTATGGAAATGGATGTCTTGAACAAATAAGCTCTGATGAAACTTCAGCACTAGATCCAGAGCCAAGAGAACATTTGAGTTTGATCCTGTACCACCATAGTCCTCTAGTTCTTTTTAAATAATGAGGTAGTGAAGGTTCCAAGACTGCAGCCTTTTAAATGAAGGGTGGAGTTAAACACAAACATAAAATACTTGAATGTTTCTTGCTAAAACATCTTGCCAGATGTTTTGATGAACTGGATCTTGTATCTAGATTAAGAACACCAGTATTCATATCTCAAAAGGTGCACATTACAGTGCACCTTTTGAGATATGAATGGATACGTTTATGTTTTACATTAAAAGCTTGTTACAACAGTTTACTAAATACTCCTGTATGTGTCAATAAATACATTATAGACCTCTGTTGCACTTTATGACTAATAGCTACTGTTTTTAAATATGTAATCTTCCTTGTCTATAAAAGAACATTAAGGCAATTTCTCTATTGGCACGTCAACCATTGGAGAAGTTGTGGTTTTGCAATCTATACTTAGCAGCAGCTGTAATGAGAAAAAAGCAATTATTTAGATGCAGCGATGGTGCTAAAAGAGTCCAGTCCATGTTGCACTGTATTTTCTATTCATTTAAAAAGCTTCCACACATATCATATAATCACGTATGTTCAATATAATCAATTGTTCTAATTCTAGAGGTATTGAACATTTAGGCTCTTCACTTTGTAAACCACTTAATAGGGAATCGCTGCAGGTCGCATTATTAAGTGCCTGGCTTGATGCACTGAAAATACCAACCTTTTTTTGATGAATCATTAAATAATTTAATCTATTTTATCCATATCAGGGTGTGTTAAAAGTGGTGTACATGCAATTTTGAGAAAGATTGTGATGTTTCTTAAAGTACACTGGCACACTGTTCCTTACAATTAACAGGTCACAGCTTGTACAGAAAGTCTCTTATGCAAACTGCAGGTTTAAAGTTTGGTATTTGTTTGTCTTATAAATTCTGAACAGAAGACGCATATTTCTGCCTTTTAAGCAAGCTCTCACATTCTGCTGTTTGTGTGTAAAACAAGACCAAACAAATGGAGCCTTAAACATTTCCTGTATAAAAAGACTTTTTCAGTAAACCACTGATGCACAACTGACTTCCTTTGTGTGGTTTTGTCTCAGGCGTTTTTCTCAGACAAAAAGTCCTATACGATCACTATTGCTCTTGGTTCCTCCTGGGTAAGAGTGTTTAATGTACAAACAGATTCCTAACCAAATTTCATGTTGGCTTGCTAGAGGGTAAATTGAGTCAACAGGTCTATATTTCTATCTGTCTGTGTCCGTATTACATTTACAGAATTGATCTGACCAAACACCTATGAATTTACCCATTTCAAAACTTCCAAAACATAACACCTCATAATTTAATTAGCTTTCATTCAACTTTTCACTTTAGTGTTTTAACTTTGTCTTGTGGCTATTTTTATTAAAGGCACAGCTTTAAGATAAATAAAATAGGCCTTTGTGGTTTAGATTACATTGTTTTGCTGGAAAATAAATCTTCTCCCAAACCCAGGTGTCTGACTCCATCAGATTGTCCCCCTATTTCCCAGTACTTTGTTGCATTCATTTTTCTCACAAGCCATTCAGGAACTGGACCATCCCCACAGTGAGACCACTAAGCCTCACATTTATAGAAGATGTGCAATTTTTGACGGTCAAAAAAACTCAGTTTTGGTCTCAACAGACTATACAGACTATAATTCCTTTCAGTTGCCTTTCTGAAACCTTTTGCTGATATGATGATCTTATTTAACAGTGACTTACTCTTTTGTGAAGATTATTAAGTTGTAACTGGTGAAGAACCAGAGAAACAGTTGTTTTGTACACAGTCTCTCCAGTATCAATCATTATAGCTTGTAACTCCTTCAACGTTGTTGCAAATTAAGTCCATAATGATTTAATGTAAGAACAAGGCATGGAAGTTCAAGGGGGTAAATACTTTTTCAAAGTTTAAACTCATTTATGAACCTGTATTAAACAGTGTTTTTTGATGCTGCATGTTTGTAGTAAGGAATTGCTGTAATCCAGGCAGGCCTTAAGGGGGCAGTGGAGCGTTCCTTGAGTTTGAACAGGATGTGGGCTGCAGAATCCTGGAGAACGTGATAGATGAAACAAGAGATAAGAAGTGTTATATTCCTTCTTCATCACTGAGCAACAGACAAAGACAGTTTTAATTCATCTTTCCACATTTTTCTTTAGACTGGCAGCTTTGCCAATCCTCACACAGGCTAAATAAAGTATCTTTTATAAGAAGATTTTGAAGGATTTGTACTTATAAAGGTCAGTGTCATAATAGAAAGGCATCAGGGAAGGCAAACAAACAGCAGTTTAGGAATTTACATAGGAGTTTACTTTGCTAAAACGTCAGGAAGATGGACTTGAGATAGTTTAAATTCTAAATTGGGTTACTGAACACAGGAAAATAAGCAAATTTTTCAAATACTTTTAAGAAATATATAGCTCTAGCCTACATTCCAGCTCTTAAATTCCATGGTTAGTGGGATTTTATGGCATTCCACAGAACGGTGAGCTCAGTAATTCAGCTTGGCCATTCGATAAAACACCAAGCACTAAAAAGCACTAATTATATTTTTGCTTGCTATGTCTATATACATTTGAATTAACAGGTCTTTTGGCCAATATTATGTTGGAGTGTAGTTGGTAAACTGGTTGTGTATTAAACATTATTTGTTCCAGCCACTAAATAACAATAACAACTAAATAAGGGGCAGTCATGACCTAAGGGTTAGAGAGGCTGACTTATAACCCAAAGGCTGCAGGTTAGATTCCCACTGATGGCAAAAAATTACTGAGGTGCCCTTGAGCAAGGCACCTTTCCCCCAGTTGCTCCTTGGTTGCTGCAGTGCTGCCTGCTGCTCCAGGTGTGTGTGTATGTGTGTTCGCTCTTCATGGTATTAGTTAAATGCAGAGGACACACTTCAAGTATGGGTTACCATACCTGACAAATACATCACTTAAAAATAAGTAAATGTACTTTTTTGCATTAATTGTTAACTTTTGTGCTTTTCCAAGTGTATGCTCTTTTCTTGCAATTGCATTGCTTGTAATGATAAAGCATGCTGGGACATCATATCATAAAGTTAATACAGCTTGGTAGTACATGGTTTAGGCTGTAAATATGAGGGTATGTGGTATGCACATAGGTTCAAAAAGATGGAGCTGTGAGAATGTGACTAATGATAAGAAAAGATGAATACCAATCCTTGAGAGCATCTACACCAAT
Source organism: Chromobotia macracanthus (assembly GCA_036877525.1). Classification (NCBI taxonomy): domain Eukaryota; kingdom Metazoa; phylum Chordata; class Actinopteri; order Cypriniformes; family Botiidae; genus Chromobotia; species Chromobotia macracanthus. Next base: position 4,740,474 of record JAZGTH010000013.1, read on the forward strand.
TAACATGAGCATCCTTAAAATTGTGGTCTGTAGGTTCACAGTTTATATTAGATTTATAATAGTGCTTTCTCTAATAAATGTAATTTGTCTTGTAAAATTGGGTTGCCTTCTAACATTAAATGAGAGATTTCCCTGTGGCATTTTCAATGGTCATTACAGGATTGACAAGTGACAAGTGGAAACTTTGGGAGGGAAAAGGATTACGTGTTTGCATTGGCGTGTTTATTTACATAATTATTATGCATGACATGTCAAATATGACAATGTACAGTTCTATTTAACCATATGCATATAAATTCTGGTCATCTTTGAGGAAATCATCTTCTTTGATGGTCAGCCAAAAATGTGCTACAGATCTGTTCTCTTAAGAGAACAGAGGGCAAAACTGTGCTATTATATCTTAGATGATCATTAAAACAAGAAGAGACCAGAAGATGTGCTGTATATGATCATTAAAGCAAGAAGAGACCAGAAGCTGTGCTATGTATGACCATTAAAGAGAGAATAGACTAGAAGCTGCGCTATAGTTAAGTTTGAGAGAAGTTGTGCTACAGAGATTACAAACACAGAGATTACACAGAGATTTTTTTTGTAGAGTATGGTTTAAAAAGAAACATCTTGAATAATATTTTAAAAGGAGAGAAAGCAAAAGCTTTATAATAGCTGATAAGAGAACAGAGAACATGTACAATACAGAGTAATTATTAGAACAGAGAGCAGAACCTGTGCTATGCGGACAAAACAGAGACTGAGTCATTTACCGATTTTTTTCAGGTTTGCGCTGCCACAATAGAGTACACATACACACACCTACTTTGCAAGTATAGGATACAGGACGTTGGACGACAGCCTTGGATCTACAATCCTCCTCGCACGTGTGGTGTCTGTACGTGTAGACCTTTATGCAAACGCCTATTAGTGAATGTACAAAGCTGCAGAACACTAAAGAGTCGTTTATAAATTAAGTGTTTTTCGGATCGTGGATAAAAATGCACAGAAATCGCGGCATAGTGCAGATGGGGAGCCTACGCGCACCGGAGCGCCCGCGCGAACCACGCACAGTTGACTGACGCGTTAGATTCACGTTAGTAACTTTTCGGACGTCGACTTGCCCTCGCACATCTGTACTTTAGGGAAGCTCTCTCAAAGAAGAGAAACAGAGGACCCCAAAACAACGCTGAATTTGCGGAAACTGGTTCAACAACGCCATGGATATGTGTAAACGTTTGCTGATTTTATGGCTAACCTGTGCGCTCGGACCTGTAAGTAAGCCTTTAATTCATCCAGTTTTCCCATGCTTAGTCATGGACGTGAAAGAAAAGCAATTAGCTGTAACACACCTAGTCCTCAAACAAGGTTGTCAAGTCCAAGAATATAAATAGAAAGAGATAGAATGAATGCTTTTTATTCCTCTTTCATTTCCCTTTGAAGAATTCACTGCATGCTTCCCAACCTGTGCTTTGAATCCTCCCTAACTTTTGCTGATAAAAATAAGAAACTTGAAATTACTCTTGGTTAACTCCTGCGTTCGTTGTTTTTGGGCATCTGTTGCACTCTATTGAACAGCAGAGCGTCTCATTGAGTTCAGCTCAGTTCTAGTCTCTGACCCCTCACCTCTCATCATAAATGACCAAAGATTTTTTTAAAAAGCAAATTAAGTGTAATGTAATTACAAATTAAGTGTAATGTAATGTAAACATTCCCTGAAACGTTTTTATTGTGACTTGCTGCATAAAACAAATATAAGATAGTCATCAAATATAAGATATAAACTAAAATAGAATAATTATGTGGATAAGAGACTATGGATATACGTTTTACGTTACGAAGTGTGTTCATCTGATTTTACTACATCCTATAGAAGTAATATGTTTCACAATTGTTTTATTGTTTGAATCTGACTTATTTAACCTATAACAGGCATATTAAAGTTACACCCATACAGTGTGACAACATGCCCCGCTGTAAATAATCAAAGAACTATCAGAAGATCTTCTTACTGTGCAATAACAGTAAAATGTGTAATAATTTTTATTAGAAACAGAATGGGTTTCTCCTTTTTTCCTGGTAACAACCCTCACAGCTCCTTCCTTACTGTAAATTGCAGTAATTTGTCTCTGTACAGTATAGCTGACTGTACTCCAAATATGTCGCCTCACAGTGTAGTTGACAACTCTGCATTCATCAGGTCTTCATATTGTTTGAATTCATATTCATAACTGTAGATCACACATACCTGCCCACTCAGGAACTGATTTGGGAGAGAAACCATAATTCTGTAGTAAAATTCTGATGTCACCTCTCACTGGTTTTATCTGTGCACTATGAAGGGATCTAAGAGAGCATATTCTCAAATGATGAAGCCTACATTTAAAAAAAATTGAATACAGCTGCAGAGAAAACAATTTATGGTGTAAAATATTTCTCCACCATATAGATGTCCAGCCTTAGTTCTTTAGGGATCAACAGCTGTGAAAGGAGACATGATTCAGGTCTGCTCTTAGGCGCAGAGCAGGTATTTACGCTCCGCTTGTTAAATTGCTGTATAAGAATGAAGGGAGAGCTTGACTTGTCCTACCCTTCATTAAATCTACATGACACTCTGAAAAAGGGGAAGATGGTGTTGCATGTTATTCCAGTTCACTTTGTTCTTTTATAACAGTAATTATGTTTAGCTTTTAACATGATCAAAGGGCTATTGCTATTCAAAATGTGATACAATGTTCCCTGTAACTCTGAAAAATAAGCTATGTTCTATTTTAAGAAAAAGTACCGTATGTCGGAATTTCACAATTGCCTTATTGATTTAAGCAGATGCTGTCTGTCCAGATGTGTGAGGTCATGTGGGAGCTGGAAGCAGAGAAAAGGGAGTGTTTATCCAAGCTGGAAAATATCACTGCAGGTATGAACACTGCATATAAGTCACTGTATGACAGCTGTGGGCATGTAAAAGCACTGTGAGTACTGTCATATTCTTTAGACTTATTACATTTATTTCTGGGACTAGCCTTTCAATACAATCACTACAACTAGTGTTCAACAACTATGTAAAGGTGTGAAGTGTGAGATTGACCTGAATACTGTAAGAAAAACATTTTTCATGAGCCGGGGGTAAATTTCTCTCACAGACTGCAGTAGTCAGCTGAAACGTGAATCTGTGTCAAGGATGACAATAAAGTGAATTGAATTGCTTTGAAACACCTCTTTGCATTGTATTCAATATTGTGGTTTTTTGATAAATACATAAAAGCGAGGCCACCACTGAATCTGAGCTTTTCTTCATTTTGGGAAAACTAGAATGAGTGAAGTATTAATGTCTTAGTTTCTGATAATACCAGGAGCAGCAATCCCTGACCACTGGGCTGGTACCTTATTAAACTGAAACACTGCCTGTTTTCACCTTATCTAATATCGATTTTGTTGTTATTGGACAAAAAAGCTGGTTGTATAAAGTTGAAATCTGATTATCTTTGGGTTAGTGAGTTGAATTTCTGTGTTGTCATCTGTGTGTCCTACGATTTAAACTTAATCCACAAATCTCCCCTGAGAAATATGTCTTAGACTAATATGCAGATTGGTTTCTAAGACTGTGAGATGAAGTAGGGTAAAGCGTTCTTCCATATGGTTTTGTCTTTGATTGGTTTTATCATATGCTGATCCTTTGTCTGTTATGAAAACTGATATGTTAGACTTTATCAAATGATCAGATAGTCCGACTACTAAAACATGGTTTCTGTTCTCAGAGCAGAAACACCAAATGAATTTAGTTTACCAAGCTAAGTAGTTTAAAACAGTTTAATTTACTGACCTGGAATTCCACAACTGATAAATGAATGATTAATTTGCAACTGATGAACTCATTACCCAAATAAATTATATGACAAGAATTTACAAGTTACTGTTTATGGTTGAGTTATTTTTTCCAAAACACTCAATCAACGTACAAAGTCAAGGAGCATCAGTGTCAAAGACAGACCACCTGTGACTTTGAGGTTCCTGGCCACAGATAAGTCACTATAACATGTAAACATGATGGTGCTGCTATCTTCATCATTATTCTTCTGTGGGTTTCGTTGCTTCTTGATTAATCGATGAACTTCAGATAAGTTGTCAGTTAAACCGCACACACTCCTAAATTCAAGCCCACAGTTCCTGAATTTTTTAAACATGTTTAAAAATATTGAAAAATGTTCAGAAGGTTGTACGCTGCTGTTTGGCTCACAACTCTGGCCCCCAGTGTATGAACCAATCATAAGCAGGGGAGTCAAAATCTCACAGTGATTTTGCGTTTGTACAAATTACGGTACAAAAGTGGTACTATCACACACATGACATCATTCAAGGCATGGTGGTAATATCTGTCAATTTCAGTCTTCTAAAAAAGTTTTTCTTCCTTCAAGGTTGCCCAGGTGAATGGGACCTAGCATGCTGGCCTTCAGCTCGGGTTGGAGAGTTAGTCACCATCCCTTGCCCAAATTACTTCAGCCATGTCAGTGATCTTAGAGGTATGTCACCATCTTTTCCAAAGAATATAAAGATGTCAAAATGTTTTAAAACAAAACTTACAATTTTGTCTGGCCTGTGGTGTTTTCATCATTATGCTGATCACATCATCATCAAATGTTATTCTGATAGACTCTTTTAAGCCGGTTACTAGAAGTTATTTTGAGGGCCTCTGTGGAGACTTGTTCTTAGAGAAAACAAGCATCTACACAGGCACCCTGTACTTTTGTGCAGACTTATAATGTTACTTCAGTAATAGGGGCCATGACTGAATTTGTGTTTTAAGCAATGTATTTAAATCAGTCACAACTGTGGCATTGTGTAACAACTATGTCAAAGCCTACTTCTCAGTTCTAATTAGCCTTTGATAACTTTGGCAAAGAGAAAGATTGTTTGTGCTATTGGGATCTTGTGGCGTAATTTAGCAAAGACGTAGATATACACACTATATTCATCAAAGTTTCTCTGGAGGGCCTCTGGTGGGCAAATTATTAGCTGGGAATTCATGACCGCTGTAATTTATTCAAACAAGGAAATTAGTAGGTTATTTTTAATAGTGTTTAGCCTCCCATGGTTATTTAATGCTAATCAGGAGTAGCTGTGTATGCAGTAATTGCACATGATCTCAAGGTTGGGGGCTGTTTGGTATGAATAACAAATAGCAGACGTCACATTGCACATCCAGTGTTTTTACATATTAGGTTTGTAGTATGTCAATGTCTTAATATCAAATTGATCCAATATGGATTAAATTCCCTTGGTTCATGTATATATGTATACGGAGTGTAGGCTGGTTGATTGTTTTCTTTTGCTGGCTGCAAATTGTTCATAGAATAAAACGGCTACATTATGTTACTATGACAATCATATACAGTATATATTGCTAAATGGGTGAATGTTTATTATTGGTTTTCAATATACTTCTTGCCTTGTGTACCATTTGCTGACTGTCTAATAAATATGTGTCCTGTGTTCTGCATAATATTGCCAGCTTGCAGTAATATGGATTGCTATTGACCTCGGTGTTCTACTAGACTAGTGTAACGCACCTGTCAGTCATGCGAACATTGATGGAACCAGGACTGGCACTTTTATTCATGTACATTTACAGCATGCCAGGTACAATTTAAATAAAGCCCAAGATCAATTGCGTAGCCATCTGGGAAATTTAAAAAGCACACGTAAACACACAGAGGAGTAAAGTATTGCGCTGTAATTTTGACCTTTAAAACATTATAGCTGAAATGCAATGAAAGAAATGTCATTGGATAGTCTCAGGCAGTTATGTTTGCTCTAAGAGCAGATATAAATGGGTTTTTTAAGACGGCATTGCCCAGCAGTCATAAACTTGTGTAGGAAAATAACAGTGCACCTGTGTAGATCAATAAGTCCTTCAGAGCAATTCTACTTTAAAAGCAGCTGTGACTTCCATGCCATTCTCATGTAAAGGTCTATTTATTTTAATGACACATCATTGTGGAAACTATGACACTTGGCAGCACTCATAAAAGCTTGTTGTATGTAGAAAATGTAGCTGTGACACTTTGCCTTTGATCTACAGAGAATGATTTCAATTTAAATATTCCAGCATATGAATTTAACACAGTTGTTCATTGCCAGTTTTTTTATTATTTATTTGCATGTTTGTTTGCTATGTGCAGCTAGTCTTTTGTTAATGTGCTCTGTCAGAATTTGAGCTTTGATTTACAACTCTGATTTTCACCCTAAGAACTGTTTAGATGTGTCTAATGGTTTCCAGGTCATATCTGCATCTTGATGAAAGGAGCATGGCTTTCCTGTAAAACTATGAGCTCATGAAAGAGCTCCTTGGAGGAAATCCAAAACATGGATTGAGGGATTTAGATGGTACAGGATGAAATGCTGTGGATTCATGTTCCACAAGTGGTTTTGGACTTCATGCAGAAGATAGTCTTAAGTGGGCAGTGATACAGACCAGATGTTATAGGAGAAAGGTCTACATATTAGTTTGGAGGTGAGCTTACTTGAAAATCATGTGCACCTCTGGTGCTCTGATGGGATAAAACACTGACTGGGAATGCTGAGTTACGTTCTAGGGCAGACAGAGACATACATTACTCGCAATGTGATGGAACACTTCATGCCACAGAGTAAAGAACAAAGGAATTGTGTTGACCCTGTAGACATGAAAATCCCCATTAATTTATAGCAAACAGACTGAGATGTTCGGGTCCAATCAAAGGAAACCTTTTTCCTTAGCGCTGTTTTTCTCATTCTGTGTTTATTGCCCAGGAAAAAGAGTTGAAATAACATTCAGCAATGACATTTTATGACATTAGCTAAAATTGTTGCATTATAGTGCCTGTGGGTATGAATTTTTGTCTTGGTCGCCTAGCCAGATGTATGTGTGGAAAATCACAGTTTATGACTCTGGCCTAATAGCACTGATGCTTTATATAATTAAGCTTGAAGAAGCCTCAGTTGCAGAATCCCATCTGTTCCTACAGTGTATTATCCACCAGGAGTAAAATTCCTTCACTGAGGCTTAATCTCTCCAATTTTAGTATCAGATTACAGATACAAAAGAATCTCCAGGGTCTTATGTTATGCTAAAATGAAGAGGTAGTTTTTTAGGCGCGTGGAAAGGAAAACAAGCGTTACGAAACTTGGCGGCACAGAGATTTAGGGACACGTCATAAATTTGTGGTAGGCGGAGCTTTTGGTGTCCTAACACATCTGAACTTTTTACCCAGGAGCTTTACAGCAAACATACAGTCATTAATCTTCTTCTATCATAATTTAGAGTAATATAATGAGCACTTTCATGTGACAGTCAAACTGTCAATTCTGAAATAACGTCATGGTCATACCTCACATGAAAAGTAAATGTTTTGTTTTCGAAAGTTTTGTCCTACATTACTTTGCATGTTTTGGTGGTTTGTGTAAGAGCTGCTGTCATAATATGACAGGCAGCCTGCATATGAAAGAAAGACACGCCCACACACTCACCTTCACTAGAAAACTGCTGTGAAAACACCAGCTCAAAGAACTTGATCTGAAGCCACTCTGATTCATGTTTATACAAGTCATGCCACTATTAACATTTCGAGGGACCAAACCTTCAACAAAATCAGAATCCCTATCTTCCTTCCTTTACAGTAGGTTGGAAGTGTAATGTTACACCAGTTCTCACAAGGACAAGCTTTAACCAGGGGCCTCTGCAGCATGCTTACAGAACGAAGAGCAGCCCATCAAAGGCACACTCTGAAATAACATAACAGTGGGTTGATTAGCTCCCATGTTCAGTCCATATTTTCATACATGGCTCTGATGATCCACATTCTCTTGTTTTTCGGGATGATGAAAGCATTCTTCAGACAATCCCTCATTGAAAACAATTCCGGACTCTTGCAGCAGTAGCTTATCTGCCTTTGTCTAACCCCAATGCTTGGAATTACACAGACAATGTAATGCACAAGTCATTTTGATGAGATGATTGTTGATTGGAGAGCTCCTTCATTCCTTCAGTAACCGGCATTGATTTGTAGTGTCTTTAGACAAAGAGACTGCTGAATTTGGTCAATTAATAAGATTACGGATTTGATTCTTTGGAGGATTTTGATGGTTGTGCTGCTGTTATTACTTTAGCTGTCTTCAATGTTTTGATTAATCTGTATACTTGGTTAACACTGAAAATAACCAAAAAAATAATATTTGAAGTATTTATAGATCTGTGTTTCCCATAAGAAAGAAAAATCACAAATGAGATCTCATTAATACTTCATTTATTTCTCCTAGATGGCAATGAGATTAACTGAAAAGAAAATCAAAACTTTTCAGTCTCCTACATCACTGATGTTCCTCCTAAAAAGACCCATTAAAGACACATGTCTGTTTGTGCTTGCATTTGTATTATATAGACTTTCAACCTAAAGTTTTGATTTGTTTTTGTCCCATTCCTGATTATTCTCACATGTGTCTTGTAAGCATCATTAGCCCCCATGTATTTAAGCCCTTATGTTTCCTGTGTTTGGTGTTGCATTCTTTGTATTGTTAACACGGTTAGTTGTTGCTTTTCGTTTGCACAATTAAACTGCATAAGGCTCCTAACTTTTGCTGTTTAAAGACTCATTTCATAACAATGTCTCCACTTTTTCAGATGTTGAGTTTCAGATGGGATCTCAACATCAACTTGCCACAAACTAAGCTCATATTTGCCAACAATTAAATGACAAGGGTAAAGAAGATTTCAATATAAAGTCAAATATTTCTCATAACATTTACCCAGAACCAGATTATAAATACATAAATTACATACATTTTATACCTTCATAATCTTAATGCATTTTGATTATTGTCTCATTTGTTTCTCTTGCTATTTCTCCTAAACAATTTTAGGTCAGACACATTTAACACATAAACAAAATTGCAAACTCCATTGCAAGCTCCAAGATCCAATTGCAAGCTCCAAACTTCAGAGCTATTAAAGAATAACCTCAGAGCAACAAAAGTTTCCTTTGGGTTTGGATGTCCCCAGCCCTCACTGTCTAAATATACATTTTCACCCTCAGATGAGTTAAAGCATCAATTCACTTCTCACGCACTAAGCATGTGGTTTTTCAAATTATCTCATCTGAGTAAATTATCACGGCCACATCTGGCAAGCAGCCAGCTGCATATCAAACAGTTCAAAATTCTGTTTATGTTTTGCGAGGTTGTCTTTTGCTTCCCACAGAGATTTTAAGGGGATGTTAAAATGTTACAAATAAAACTTTTTAACTTAGGAAATAGGGAAGACTCCTTTGGTCATATTAAAATGTCTGCTAATACTGCTAATGAGATCAGGGGTCTCATTTACAAATGTTGTGTAAGAAACCATCCTACATTTGATCATTTCTCAAATGTGTGTATGTGTGATTCAGATGTGTGTATGTGTGATTTAGAGAATAAACTTATGCACAAAAACAGTGCATACGCCTCTCTTCTAGATGTGAAATTTATAAATCGTGAATGATCTTGTAATTGTGTGCAGCTAAATTGGTCCAGATCTCCACCTTGTAAACACTGCCTGATTAATGTCATTAACATAAAAAAGCACCAGTCAACGTCCATGTCCTTTACTTGAGAATCGTGAATGGCAAAAATAGCTTAGATTTCCAAATACCTACAGTACTTCAACTCTCTGCCCCCAGGAAAAGAGTGTACGTCTGCTTAGACCCTGACATGGCGATAAGCACTCTTCCATGTCAAAGACAGTTTTTATAAATATGAACATTGGCATGGATTTTAGCGTTTTGCACACACTAAGATCCAGGATTCTTTTCTGGTTTGTTCTCACATTTAGTGTGATTGTTTTCATCCAATTTAGTCAATTCTTTAGTTGGAACAGCATGATGTGTTTACAATATAAATAGTTTACACCCAGGGAAAAAATGAAAAAAAATACAATCTGTTAAAAACAGCTATGCAAGATACAAAGCACAACAGAATGAGTTTTGTGCATGGATACCTATTTTTTAATAGTTATTTAAATACTGTTATTCTAGAACCCTGCCTCTGTTTGTTTCAGTGTGTGAGGTTCTATTCATTAGAGTTGTTTTGAGTTGCTTGCTGATATCTAGTGATATTCTGTAACCATCATTCATTTACAGGTAGTTGGTTTACATCCAACCCTATGCACTTTTGTGTATTTCTATACACTGTGGAGCCCGATTATTATTTCTAGAGGTTCACACTTACCTTGTTTGATGCCAGAACATTCCCCAAGGATGACAAGGTCCCTACAAATGAGAGTAGCATTTTCAGGGGTGAAGACAGCTTATGTTTTATGCATGAACAATCTCTCTAATTGATAGGAACAAGCTAATGGTCCCCTGGGAAATTTATTACAAAAGAAAACATCATGTGACTATAAAGCATATTTTCTCTATGCTTTATTTTTTGGTAGAAAATGAAATATTTCCAAATACAGAGTGAGACATCTGCATGAAATTTTGATAAGTCAGAGTCAAACTTTCTGATACTTTCTATGTAATGCTTGGAATATTTTGGGAGGTGCTGTTTTTCGAAATTCCATTCCTTTCTATTCATCATCTGACATTCACATAAATCTGGCACCAAACATGCTGAAAGCGCATGTCAGATAGGTCATGAATTTGAAAAGGGTGACACAGTCATTACATGTACAGCAGAGAAGTAAGAGGAGGATCTAAAAGGTCATTATGAAAACATCATTGTGTGTCCAGTCATTAAAGTCATTTTCCAGCAGTTATTTCAGCCAGTGATCTATTATGGTTCCTCCTCTGCTTGGTAAAGCATGATTGCCTGATGATGACTTTCTCTCTCTACTTCACAACAACAGACTGGCTACAGAAATCAGCTCCATTCAATCTGAAGTCCTCCAGAACTGAGAGAATTCTCAAGCAAATGAATGTTGAGCACAATCTAATCAGGGGCTTAAATCTGCTTTCCCAAATTGCAGCAAAAACTGTTTTTAAAAAATTAGAATCACTCTGTTGAACTTTGCTAAAAATAAATCATAAAATTTTGTGTTGGGCCACACAGGAAAGAAATGTGATAAGACACTGTTTTCCAGTACATGTAGATGTTAATAATTTTCTGTTGATTAATTCATTAGTGGCTTGGGCTTTGAATGTGATTCACTCATTTCCTCTGCTTGTTTCGCAGTAATCGGCAGCCTCATCTTTGGCTGTGGCGTTAAGTGTATCAGAGTATACTATTGACAGACACATTCACTGGCCTCTCGCCCTATGCAGGAAACATATCAAAGAGCTGTACGGCAAACGGCTGGACAGAAATAAATCCAGTCGTCATGGCGTTTAATTGTGGCTATGACCCCAATATCACAGAAGATGAAGACATGGTGCGTATGACTGTGCCACATTTAAGGTAGTTTTTTTGATTGGTGCCTCTTACTTTCAAAATCAAGTACCTCTTACGTTTCTTACCTTAATTAATGGGCTTATGTGTCAAGCTCTTAACCTCAATCTGCCACTGTTATACCTAAAGTTTTTTAAAATAATAATCAAAATTTCAACTGGTGTTAACTGGTGTGCCAGCTAACTAGCTAGGCAATCTAGCTCAAGACAATTGACAGCTAAATTGTAGTTCTGATTCCACTATAATCATCATCAGTGTGTTTATCACTTTATCAATCATCATCAGTCATTTAGTCCTTGTTGACTTGTCTTGTTCTTGTAGGGTGACTTCCTGGGCTCTGTGAGAATCGGATACACCATCGGTCACACTGTGTCTCTTATATCTCTCATCTTTGCCATCATTATACTATGCTTTTTCAGGTAAATCATCCATACATCTCTGAACATATACCACTGACTTGCGTTATGGGACAAAGACCTTGACTCTTTATGGCTTTTGCCTTTCTCATGTTATAGAAACTTCCAGTTTCAAATATTGATGGTTTGGTTGATCTTATGTGATTGATCTTTCTCTAGATCAGTGCAGTAAATCAACGTTCTGCTAAATCATATTAGCGTCTAACAGGAAGACCTTGCTCAAAATGGTTTATATCGTGGTTAACAGTTTATTGGGAAAGGGACAGATAAAGTTCCTCCTACTGCTCAAACACTCATTGGGTTTAAACTATAGTAACCCATAACTTGCAGCTTTGCAGTGGTAGCACAAGCATCTCAGCAGTAAATAAGACCCACAGAATGTACCTCTCAGTATAACCTCAGATGCATTCATCAAGATCTCAAGTGTATAAATCTTCCTCTTTTGTCTTTTGAAATTCCACACTTAATTAAATAGACACAGTTATCTTAAACATAAACATTATCTGTGTGTGCTTTGTATGTAATCTTATATATATATATATATATAAAGATGTGTAATGTGTGCTAGCAAACAAGCTCAGTGTGTTTGCATAGAATAAGTGTCTATCCTCTAAATTTGAACACAGGAAAACAACAACATCCTAAACATTGTATAAACTCGCTCTCCACCATTTGATGTATATATGGTGAAAGAAAGTTGAATAAATTACTCTCTGCTTTGCACATGCTTGTATCTACAATGCATAGTCTATATACCCTATTATGCAGACTTTAGAATACAGTGTTAATTATTTTCTTGCCTGTCATTTATTATATTGAAACAACCCATTTGGTCACTCTCACTGTCCCTTTATTCCTAGAAAACTTCATTGCACCAGGAACTACATCCACATTCACCTGTTCATGTCCTTTATATTAAAAGCTATTGCTGTTATAATGAAGGATGTAGTTTTGTATGAGGTGGAGGAACCTGATGACTGCCACTATGGATCTGTAAGTGTTTTCCAAAATCCAGTATTAACCAGCACAATACTGTTTGATTCTATGTCCGTTTGGTAGAGTTCTATTATCTTTCTACTGCTTGCAAAGACACATTGTCTGTTATAAATTTGCTCTATAAATGGTGGTCGGCAGAGTGCTCTTGATGTGTACGTTTTGTGTGTGAGGCTTAGCTGTGTTTGATCAGTCCTTCAGGATCTTTGAAGAGCATGTTAATGACCTCCCTTATCCGGATATGGACAAATTCTGTGTTTACCCAACATCATGTTTGGTTTGTTTTGTGACATTTTCATAGTTAGGAATAATTGTGTAGCGGTGACATTTTCCTTAATTACAGTGAATCTCTATGGTTATTGGAGAGGTTTGTTAGTGTGTGTGTATACTGGTTTAGTTGCAGTGTGCTCTTGCACTCTGTGTTTCCCTGTATAAACACTCTTCAGAATGTTCTGAGCGGCCTGGATGCAGCTGCTGGTCAACAGAATATGTCACAACAGGGTGCTCAAACAATCAAGATGGCATGAGATCCCCAATGTAAACACTCATGCAAGGTCACAGTCATATGTGTAAAATTTACACAGCATGGTCCATAGATAAATCTCACTTAGTTAGATGCCATTCATTTGCATGGATCTGTTTTTCTTTGGGGTTTTTTAAAAATGACCGTTATACTGTTATTGCTATGAGGACATCGCAATGGGCATGCTTATAGGTGATAATTGAGGTTATCAGCATGTTGCAGTTGCAGCACATATATATATATATATATATATATATATATATATATATATATATATATATATATATATGTGTGAACAATCAGCACACAGAACTAATACAAGTGTTAAACATTAACAGAAAAGCATACAGTAATTCTTTATATGTGTTTACACTTCTCCTAATAGCCCTCTTTAGAAGTGTTGCCTAGCACATGTAACAAACCAGAGCTATAAACAGCAAAGGCATTCTCTTTGTTTAAATACAATGTAAACTTGCAAGGCCGCATTTCCTGTTGTAATATAAACAAATGCATAATAGCTCTAAACAAGGTTCTTGCTGCATTTTACAGGTGGGCTGCAAGGCTGCGGTGGTGTTCTTCCAGTATGGCGTCATGGCCAGTTTCTTCTGGTTATTGGTGGAAGGTCTTTATCTGCATGCTCTTCTGGCTGTGTCCTTCTTCTCTGAGAGGAAGTACTTCTGGTGGTACATTCTGATTGGCTGGGGTGAGTTTGCATTATATCTGCGCATCAGTGATGAATTGTCCCTAGGTCTTGTAATTCTTCACCATGTATGTGAAAGACCTGTCAAATGTGAATGACAAATTGATTCCTAAAGTCAATAAGACCTAGTCAATAGTGCACGTACACACACGCTCAAGATTTAAGTAATTACCTTTCCATTGGCGTCACAGTGTAGCGCTGGCGAATGTTTCACACATTTCTTGTACAATATACAATTCTAAATGGCATAAGCAGGGTCAGATCTATTAGGTTATAAGGACAACTAGCATTCCCACTTGTTATATTAAATTCCAAATTACCTTTAGGCCAATTAAGATTATCCCATCGAAACATACCTTCAGACAGATAATATATAACCATGTATATGTCAAAGGTGTATTTATAAAATTTATAGATATTACAATACAATATTTTCTTTCACAGTACAATATTTTGTACTTTTTTTGCTTTTTTTTGCAAAATGTTCCAGTAAACAGGACAGAATTACTTATTAGGCATGTGACCCCAGACTTTAGGGACCCCAAACAGATTTGAGATTTTTAGACATAATGCATTTTAGTTTTTGACTTATGATGCATTATTTTATTTTACATTATGAAAATTGGCAAAATAATTTCCATCTTAGATATGATGATAAACTATGCTTGCATTTACAGAATAATGGGTATGTTATGAGGTGGGTATGTTATGGAGTGGGGATGGGCGTTGGTCTGGCCCTGCAAGTATCTGTTTGTACTTGTTTTTATAACAGGAGTGCCCGGCGTCTTCATAACAGTGTGGAGCATCACAAAAGCTTATTTACATGATATAGGGTAAGTAAGGGCTTGTTTAAAGAACAGCACTTCTTTATTTTCTACATACACATTGGCCCTGTGCTTCAACTTACATGTCATGTGTTACCTAAGTGTAACAGTGAAAACCAAGTTAATCAGAAAAAGGATGTTCTTGTTTTTATGAGTTTTCGAGCTCAATTGAATTTCTCCCTTCTGGACACCTACAGCCAATAGCTATGATACAGCTGACGTTGTAAATCCTGTTTCTACAAATTTGACTCAAGGCTGTTCCTTGTGCTGATAAATGACTTGCCTTCATAGAGGTCAGTAGTCTAGATTTAGAGCAGTAAAGAGACCTTTAAGAACAATTTATGTGGGTACTTTTATAGTCACATCTTTTAACTTATTTATATTTACTGATGTATGTATATATTGTATTGCTTATTTGTGCATCACATCTACACAGTTAGTATGGCTATAATTAAAGGAATAACAACATCACAATTTGTGATGTGAAGATTTTCTGAACCAGAGATGTTATTTATACGTATTAAATTAGGAGTAGGTAGAGCACATATTGTGGTTTAAACAGAGTTATGTTTTATTCTACAGATGTTTTTTTTTTGACAGATGCTGGGATTTTATTGATGATGATCTGTGGTGGATTATAAAAACACCTACTCTCATAACGATACTTGTGAGTGACCTCAACAGTTTTACTGAAATTTAAATGTAGTGTGGCAGGTTGTGAATAAACTAATTCAAATGGGGCCTAATCTGTTATACTGTCTTCTAGATTAACTTTATTCTATTAATTTGTATCATCCGGATACTTCGTCAGAAAATCAGTTGTCGAGATATTGGGAGAAAGGAATCGCACCAGTACTCGTGAGTATTTGTTATAGACTATAGACATTGACGTTTTACATGCTTAGTATAAATTCAAAATGACAATTTAAAATATTATTTTATTCTGTGCCATTCCTTTTGTTTGCAGGAGACTGGCTAAATCAACTTTACTTTTGATTCCTCTGTTTGGAATAAACTACATAATCTTTGCCTTTATGCCTCATCACATACAGTCTTATCTGCGCTTGGTGTTTGACTTAATCCTGGGGTCCTTTCAGGTGGGCAGCAGGGTACTGAAATAGACACACAAACATGTTTTTGCCCACAGTCACCCACAGTTTTGCTTATCTAGTCTGCCAATAGAATACTAAGAATGGTCACAGTGATAGGCTCACCGTGGGATCTGCCAGCTTGCCTCAACCCCAGACATCCCTAGTGATATATATTCACTCCATGTTTGTTCAGCCAGATGACAAGGTTGGATGAGGATAGACAAAAATACTTCAGGACTGACCATTCATCTTTCTCTAAAGTCAAAGGAGTTTAATATAAATAAATAATTAAATATTATTATATAATAATATACTGCGCTTGGCTAAGATGGTCATTCCATTTATGTTTTATTGATCAATGAAACAGATATTGATTAAAACAATATCAATACCTATAAATATGAAAGAGGATTGGAATTTTCTGGAATTTGGTTATTCCTCCATCACTCATTGGAAATGAACATATATTGGGAAAGGAAGAGCTTCTCAGATTATCTAAATGTGTTTGATACAAAACTATAAGGATTGAATTTAACATAATTTACATTAATTCATCCAAAGTGACTTACAGTGCATTCCGTTTTTGACATTTTATAAATATGTGCATTTCCTGGGAATCAGACCCGTGACCTTGGTTTTGCTAGTGTCGTGCTCTACCTACAGGAAATCCATCTCATATACAACAGATTTAACAGTAGTTAGGACTATTAATCTGCCGTACAGAAGCTTTAATTGATTGTTTTCTCTGTTTTGCTTTAGGGATTTTGTGTTGCTGTTCTGTACTGTTTTCTAAACGGAGAGGTAATGTTATCAGCATTTAACAATCATTCATCATTTTAGCAGTGAGAGAAATGCACATACCACTTACACTGCTAATTAAATGTGTGAATGCCTACAGTGTGCAGAACTGTAATCTCATCTAAGTGTGTAAACTATATAAAATGTATATAGTTTTGCATTTAAGGCCAGAAATAGGCACCTTCTTCATATTGGTTGCCTTAAGCTCCATTGTACCCTATTATTAAATTTTTTTCTTGGCCCCACACAGGTTCAGTCTGAGATAAAGCGAAAGTGGAGAAGGTGGCACATGCAGAGGTTTCTTGGAGCTGACACTAAATACCAGCAGCCCTCGATGGGAAGCAATGGCATCAACTTCAGCTCCCAAATCACCATGATGACCAAATGCAGCCCGGCCACACGGAGGGCCTCCACCTGCCAAGATGATTTCTCCATTGTCTGAGCAATGCTTCATAAGATGACAGACCAGAGACCATGAGTCTGCGCTCTGCATACACGTGCTGCCACCAACACCACCCTCCATCATCTCCAAGGTTGCAGATCAATTCCTGTGGAAACTTTGCATCTCACCACTCAGTAGGAATGTGCAGGAACGCAAGCACTTCAGTGCATGTTGTTGGTTTGGCATGTGATGTACATGAACAGTTAATCATTATGATGTATATTCATAGCCATGATCTTCTCATACACACCATCAAGAGAGAGGTAAAATAAAAGACTTCCAGCACACTACATGTACTAATGTAATATATAATACTTTTGACATTTGAATGCTTTTGGAAAACTACTGATTCTGAACAGAAAGAGAGGCAATCTTAAGCATAAGTATCCAAGACCAGGTTTTGAATCTTCAGTTTCAAGAAGACACAGGCTGCTGCTGTGAAACTTTTTGAAGAATTCAAGCATAGGGAGAAAGACGTACATATGAATTGTGGCTCCCATTCATAAACATTCTCCTGTGCACAACGTCACATGCATTAATCCTGTGCATTAGTGTTCAGCATGTGTTTGTGATGTGATATACTGTTGTGTTCTTCTGCCCTCCTGCGCTCTCATTATGCTGAAAAAAGATTCCCCTGACTCCTAATAACCTGTAAATCTGAATAGTGACCTTTTCTGTCTCTATAGTGACCTAGTTTTATTTTTATCTCCTTCCTTATTCCAGGATGAATTAATGTGACTTAGACAATCTGACGTTCTGCTAACATCCTGTTTTCGAATCCGTATTTCTGTCGTGATGACGTCTCAGCGAGCATGCAGACAAACCAAATTATGTCTTATTGACAGTTGTAAAAGCAAATGTATAGTGTGTCATTCTATATGGTAAAGATTTATAGTTCAACGTAAATGTATAGTTAAATTTGGTGAAATATATGACATTTACATCTGTGCATGTGTTGCATATATAGACCATTCTTTGTTTTTTTAAAATAAGAATGTTATTCCTAAAAAACAATTTATGGTAATTTTTTCTCAGTGAAAAGTACTTGTTTAGTGTTATTCATAGCAATTGCTGCTGGCATGAAAGTGCTCCTGCATGTTTGCATACACAATTCTTGTACCTCAGTGTGATTAGGATAAAGAGTCAAGAGAAAATATCTCTAAAAGTGTTGTTGCTAATTTTGAACATGTAGATGCTGTGACAGAATACAGATCAATTTTATACAGTTTGTCTTATTATGTCTTTTCTTTGTGTACAGTGTATTCTGGTGGCTACTGGTTGATGCACTTTAACATCCCATTATTTGTAAACAAAAAATTGAGGCACAAATCCTGTGTTTTTGAGACCCTGTAGGGAAACCATTATATAACATAACATTAACATACCATGAATATGTTATTGCATGAAATGTTATACATGAAATGTTACTGGATGATTTTCTCCCGTTAGAGAAAATGTAAGCGACATCATCTGAACTCTTTTACAGCATGACATAAATTTTTAACAAATACTGTATTCATCAAGGTTGACCATTTAGCCCGGTTACCCACATAACAAATATTTAAGTTTGACTTAAGTTTGAAGTTATAAAGGGAATTATAACTTTATCAATAATTACAAACCAGCATTTGGTCCCAAACTAAAGCTCTACTGAAAGCTCTGCCTGTTTACAAAATCCCATAACAGCTCAACCCTATTTATGAAAAAATATATATTTGCCAATTAAATAAGCAATTAAATTTAAGAAGGTATAACAATTTTTAAATGCAAAAGTTTCATATAAACTATTCACAGAAGGGATTTTGACAAAGCTATTGTAACAAAGATCCACACTGCTGGTGTTTTATGTGCTAATTAACACAATGTACTGTATGAATTCTGGCTTTGACTCAACAAAAATAACAACTACTTTGTTTTCATACATTAAGGAGCTCTCCTAATGTTTCAGAGAACTTTATGTAGCCCTGCCAGAAATATCACTGTTATGATGACATTCAAATCTTGTGCAAGACAGATGGACAGAGAATAAAATAGGACAGAGTGAGATAAAATGAAAAGTGAGAGCGATTTTATCTTTGTTTACTTCTCCTCTGAAAGACATCTGTTATTTATCCACTAAATCCTTTTTTAAATGATTCCCGTAACTCACTCTCTCTCTATCCCTTTGTGTATCCCGCCCTATAACATTTAGAAGTGCGAATACCAATAAGCACTGATTGTCCCACGGCACAGATTAGCTAAACTCAGTATGGTCAAGTTTAGTTTAAAATTGCATAAGTGAGATCTCCAACAGATAAACAAAATGTTGTTGTTAGATCTGAGCAGAGGAGCTAATAGGAGGCTCACTTTCCTTTTATTTAAATGAATAGACTCCCATTGGGGGATGGCTGGATACTAAGCCAAGCAGTCCACCATGCTAATTAGTTGAAATAATTTCTTATTTATATAAGCTATAAGCTTTTCTCATGTCAAAAACAAAATACCACATGACATTAAAGGTTGTTGTGATCTGTGCAATGCCTGATACTTGTTTTATTAGATCAATTAATTATTTTATTAAGAAGTTTAAAAAAATGGTAAGTATATGTTGTATTGAAACTGAATGACAGATCATATATAAATTGTCATAACCCATTTTTACAACTATAAACATCTTTCCAGACAAAGTTTTTATAGATCCTGTGATTTATGGATATTTGTGAGTTACAGTAGACTTCTCATAAAGTATGATTTATGACCTTCCTATTCCATCAAGTTGTAGTGGAGAAGTTTGCTGGCGTCTAGCTGTTGTGGTGTTGACTGCTGATGTGAGGACAAGCAGGTTTGGAGAATGGATGGATGAATCGTATTTTGAAGAATGTTAACAAATGTATTTTTTCCATACAATGAAAGTGAATGTGTACTGAGGTTGCCAGTCATTAAGATTCTGCGTATCTCTTTTTCTGTTCCAATGTGGAAATCATTTTTAAGGCATTTGTTTAATCAGTGTATAATGTATGTAACACAACTGTCTCATATAGCACAGAAAGCGTAGATTAAAAACTTGTGATCGTAAACATGATGCACAGATGTTTGCCTCTTGGCAAAGAATCAGACTTTGAGGTTCCACTGCAGCAAACTTGACATCATAAGAAAGTAGCTGACTGTTTCTTCTGAAATACAAAAATAAGTTATAATAACAGTTATAATAATACACAGCATGCAATCCACGGAATTGCTTCCGTCAGTACATCAACGAGTGAACGACGCACCGAATTCTGTCAGTCGATGGCTAAAAAAACATCAAAATGTTTATGTGTTAGCGACATGCTGTGGCCATTGTGGTACTGTACAGCCATTGCGTATTGTCTGCGTTGAACCGGTTAACTTTGATATGGACTCGTTGACCTCGACTGCCATTGGCTTGTACTGTTATGAAGACGCAGCTGGCGTCAGGTGCGCACGGAGATCATTTGGAGACAGTAAAAAAACTGAATAGTCTGCGATTGTTACACAATATTTCGCTAAGAAAGCTGGAGATTGTGCAAGAGTAATCGCGTCCCTGTCGCTTTAAAGCTCCAGACAAAACGACTCATATGATTTCGGACCTCCAATCAACTCTCCCGTCTGTGAGAGTGAGAACACTTCTGCATGCGGACATGGCGAAAAGCACAGATGTCTATACAGAAGAGCGTAGTGTGGATGTAAATAACAGCTGTTTGCATGAAAAGGAATTACTGAAATGCTAAGGAGGGTACCCGATGCTCCATCGAGACAGAGACCATTGAATCACCATGGTAGTAAGCCCCCCTTGACTGTTTATTATCTGATGCCATGCATATTTGAAAATATTTATAAGGCCTGCAGACAAATGTCTAAAAAATCACACCAACAGTACGGCTGTGTGTGTGAGGTACAGATGTGCTGATATATAATGCAGTTTGTACATATGTGGGCTACTTCTATAACTTCCTGCTACTTTTTGATCAGACAGTGATATAGAGGTTTACAATTTATATATTTGTCTAAATTTCAATATCTGTGCCCTAACTAAAACTATTACCGTCCCAATGTATAACTTATAGGAAAAAATTACGTAAGCAATGTCGTCTGTATGTAGGAACGTTTGTTAGAATGCAGTGTTGAAAACGTGTAATAATCTTATCATATAATTATATATATATATATATGTATATATATAATAAATAATAAATATATTGTATAAAAATATAACTAAAAATAATAATGTAATAACAGGTGAACATAATGTCAGATGATAGTTGGACAGTTGGACTGACAGTGTATTGAACACACTCTTTGATATAAATTTCTTTATAAAAACAATATTGATCACTGACATGGGACATGTATGAGTTAGTCTTCTTTTCAAAAACTATGTTTGTCTTGAGCAAACGATTTTGCTTTTGTGAGTGTCTTAGAAATAATTCTTCAAGTCTAGAACTTGACTTGATAGTAATTACTAAATTACTTGTAGGGGTTTTGGGAGGTTTGTCGTTTGTTTCTATTACGAAACAATATCAAACATTTTGAAGTCCAAACTGGTATGCATCATTTACACAATTTTAATCATGTTCTGGTATAGCTCATAGTCGAGCAGACTGCTGATGACCCATCTGCAGAGTTCTCCTTGGTTGAAGATGTGGCTCTTCACTGCACCTTTTTGATGGACAGGCTAAACAAGCAGCGTTTGTTCCAGCCAGATCTGTGCGACGTGGACATTGTGCTTCTGCATCATCAGACTTCATTTCGGGCACATAAGGGTGTACTGGCAGCCTATAGCCCTTTCTTCCACTCACTCTTTGCTTCTAGTCAGGAGCTGCAACGAGTGGAGCTCTCTCTGGAGGCCCTCAGACCTCAAGGCCTGCAGCAAATTCTTAACTTCATCTACACATCCAAGCTGCTTATAGCCAGCTGCAATGCCCACGACGTGCTCAAGGCTGCCACTGTGCTCCAAATGAGCAACATTGTCGAGTCCTGTAGCGACCTTATTAACAGAGGCTCGCTGGAAATCAGTTCTAATGTGGACAAATCCAAACAGGAAGTCAGTGCTCAGAGCTTGAGCAATAGCAACAGCAACTCAGTTAACTCCAACTTTCACATGGAGATCAAGCGAGAGAAAGACCCAACTTGTGCCAAGATCTATGTAGGGAAAAGAGAAGGTGGCCCATATGCTGTTCAGGTAGGCGATGACCCTCCAGTAAACGTACAGGGAAGTTTGTGTAAAGTAGAAGGTGAAACTGGGAGCTCAAAAAACCCAGAGGATCTTGTTTCGTTTAGTAGGGAGCAAATTATTGTAGAGCTCAATTTGAACAACCAGACCCTTAATGTGTCCAAAGGTTCAGAAGGTAGTTCTCCTCCCAGAACGCCCCCCTCAGAACAACATGCTTCTATACACGGAAAGAGAAATGGTGACTCAAGAGCCAATGTAGCCATGGAGGAGGAGGAGGAGGAAGAGGGGATAGAGCCAGGTGAAGTAGGTAATGTGGGACTTGGAGACACCAGTGAAGAGGAAAGTGACACAACTCATGGTGACCACACATTACCTGTATTCATGTCTGAAAGACCCCCACAGCACACACAGGCCTCCAATAATGCTATACCGAAGGTCTACAACAAAGCCAATTCAGGAGTGAGGCAGGGAACTGAGGAGCATGAAAGCCTGGAGCAGAACAATAAGTTGGAGATTCAGAGCTTTCCTTGTGTTATGTGTCCCAAGATCTTCAACAACCGTTGGTTTCTGGAGAAACACATGAACATGACACACAACCACATGCAGGTCTGTGAAAAGTGTGGCAAGCGTTTCCTCCTGGAGAGTGAGATAATGCTACATCACCAGACCAACTGTGAAAAGACAATACAGGTACATTCCTTTATGGCAGATGTCCAAAGAAACTTACAGTGCATTTAAGTTATACATTTTATCATGTGTTCCTGGAGATCAAACCATGACCTTCGTGCTGCTAACGCAATGCTCCACCAATTGAACTACAGGAACACATTCTTACATACTTACTGGTGTTTGTCTCATTTAGTGTCTAACTTGTGGAAAAGCCTTCAGGAAGCTCTGGTCCCTCCATGAGCACAAAAAGACTGTTCATGGCTATGCCGAGAAGAAGTACACTTGTGAGATATGTGAGAAGAAATTCTACACAATGGCTCATGTACGCAAACACATGGTTGGTGAGTTATGTTAGTGGCATTTTCATTTTTTTTGTTTTTACTCAAAATCTTAATTTACTTTCTCCCATATTCTTAACACTAAAAAACTGTCCATTTGACTAATCTCTCAACCGGTCTATATATCTTCAGCCCACACAAAGGAGATGCCTTTTACCTGTGAGACATGTGGAAAGTCTTTTAAAAGGAGCATGTCACTTAAGGTTCACTCTCTCCAACACTCAGGAGAAAAGCCATTCCAGTGTGAGGTATGACAGCTAACCTCTGCTATGATAAAAAGCTATGTAAGAGGCTATGACTGTATTTACAATTTAAAATGTTTTTTAAATAAAATTATGAAGGACACAGACTTCAATTAAAATGATTTTTATGAAGAAAAATTAAAATGCATTTTTTATTTAGTTTGTCCCTGACAAACACAGAACACTATTTAATATGTGCTGATCAGTGATATATCCACAGAAGCCAGATGAACAGGTGTTTTGCATCATAGCTGTTACTATATTGTTTATTTTGACTATATTGCATGAATGATGTATTGACCAATCACCATCAAGGACTGTAAACATCTCTCCATCTAAAATCTGTACAGGAACATAAATGTTATAGAATGTGCTTTACATGTATTTTTCACAAACTGCATCAAATTTCTATACAGGTTTTTATAATATCAAATATAGATTGCTGGCCATGTTTAAAATATGTGTTCCATATGTTATTTAGGTCTGCAGTGAATGTTTTCAATACAAGTACCAGCTGCGGTCTCACATGAGCATCCACATCGGACACAAGCAGTTTATGTGTCAGTGGTGTGGGAAGGACTTCAACATGAAACAGTATTTTGATGAGCACATGAAGACACACACAGGTAAGATCCAAACAGAGATTCTCCTACACACGGTGTTGAAGTTATAAGAGTATAGAGTTATTCTAATGTTTTTTAGGAGAGAAACCATATATATGTGAGATCTGTGGAAAGAGCTTCACAAGTCGACCAAATATGAAGCGGCATCGCCGCACACACACTGGAGAGAAGCCTTACCCCTGTGAAGTGTGTGGCCAGCGATTCCGCTTCTCAAACATGCTGAAGGCTCACAGAGAAAAGTGTTCCCAGATCAGGAACCCTCCCACCTCTGAGGTCATAGAATATAACTCATCCACTATAACCAATCAAATGGAAGCTACTGCTAATCAAGAATTTCCGGTCCGGATGGAAACACTGAGAGATTTTAACCCACATATTCATGGTGTAGTCACTTTCCCATCACCTGTGCTCCACTCAGAGGAGGGGGCCCCATCACATGCTCAGCTGCTGCCCCGTACGCCACTCTTCTCTGCTGCAAGAACAGACTCCAGGAACCTGTAACTACTGCTGTGTAGCTTTTTCTGTCATGCATATATGCATATGTAGCAAAGACCCTAATATTTCTTTTCAGCTGTCATATTCTTAGATTTTCTAATACTCCTGTTTTAATATCTCTTTTATTTCCATATCAAATATAACTAAATAAGCTTTGTGCTATGATAAACCCTAGTTAGGCAAGAATTATTAAAACTATTACCCAAGTATATAATATTATATATAAGTATTATATCTAGTATATATAAGCGCATATATATATATATATATATATATATATACACACACTTTTGTGTGCACTATATATATAGAATAATAGATCAGTTTATACTTTGCGTCCTTACATTATTTTATCGGTTTAAGATGCTTTTTATACACACTGTTTAACACAAGTCAAGCCAGTACATTCCATTTCTGGCACTTATAGTGCTAGCAAGTATCCTCTGCATTTAACCCACCAAGTAAGTGCACACATATTGGAGTAGTGAGTTGTTAACACGCACACTGCAAACTGTAAACACACACCCGAAACAGTGGGCAACGCTGCGGCACAGGGCAAAGGTGCCTTGCTCAAGGGCACCTCAGCTCTTACTTGCCGGTGTTGGAATCGTACCGGCAACCTTCTGGTTGTAAGTCCAACTCTGGTAATTGTTTTCTTGCATTTTATGTGTATTTTGAAGCACCTCAGAAATTGTCAACAATTGTAAAATACTATACATTGTATGTTTTCAACAACATACAACGTGGTAATTTAGTAGCCAGATAATTAAAGTTAAAATTAAAGTTTTTGTATTGTCTTTTAGCTGCAGTTACTGTTATTTTTAGGTCACGTAAACAACAGTGCTTGTTTAACAGGTGAATTATTAGAGATTTATTGTGTGTGTGTATATATATATATATGTAGAATGAAGACTCTAATGTTGTATATTATGAATTAAAGTCTATTTTTATTGTCATCCTTAACTGGTCATTTATACACTCTATAGACAAATAACATAGTTTCATAGTATCTGATGTATAACTTAAAAAGTAGTTTGCACAGCAATATTTTTGTAAATTTTGATAAATTGGGAATTAAAATGTTTTTAGTATTGCTGCAGTGTTTCACATTTGCTTAATAATTGTTTAGGAATAAATTGTGACTAAAATTGTGAAATTGTTAATTTAAAAATTAAAAACAATTTATTTAGAACTAATCATTCAGCAGGAATGAGTGTTGATGTGCATGTATTGCTTGCCTTTACTGTTTGTCTTTCAGTAGCAATTTATCATGACAAACCACTTAAGTCAAGAATACTATTATGAAATGCAATGGTAATGCAATGGCAACACAAAATAATGTACTACGTTCATTTTATTTAAAAAGTACTGGCTGTTGCGCTGTTTATGGAAAGTGCACATTTATTGAAAAAGACTGAAATGTACATGTCATACGTATGACTTTGTATCGTCTATCTTGTGTATTGTGTACATTATAGTTTCAGTATATGTCCACATCAGTGGCTCCACATTTAATCATTCCTTGAATTTTGTTTATCAGGTGACTTTGCAAAGTGTATGGCAATGTATCACCACTGATCTTTATGTTTGTGTTTTCATTTAAGTTTGATCATTCTTCTGCAGTTGCTTTGATTCATTTTTGATTGTTAAAACATTGTACTTGGTCATAATTGCAAATTGTTAAATTGTAGTTGTCATCTAAAACAAAACATCACAGAATGATAGCAATCAATGTACATGGATATGTAAATCAAGTCAAATTATACCGCAGTTATAATTTAAAGTATTCCTATGAAAATTAATGGTCTTGTTTTTTGTCTCCATCTGCTGAGGTTTCTGGGAAACAGCATTTGAGAATTTGCATAATACTAAGAACTGCTGTAGGCAGACCAACCCATTTTAATAATATCCTGCAGATACAACACTGCGTAGCACAACACGTTTGGATCAGTCCCAAACTAAATACTGTATGCCAACATTAAGCAAGTTGTGATATTCTTTAGGATACAAAGAAATGTAAAGAATAAATACATTGTTCCTTGTAAATGTGGGCAGCTCTTAAAGTTGTGGAGTGTTGTTTGTATGCTACAGCTAATGTGTACTGTTTTTAGTTTATATATGACAGTAATCACATTTTTGTTAATCGCAAAGTGTTCAGATGCACACCCAGCACTGTGGCCCATGCAGCATAGAGTATCTCCATCAGCGTCCCATTCCAACAGTTCTCGTCTTCATCAACCCTGGGAAGTAATTAAAAAGTTTTTGGAGACAGTATGACACACCTATATATATATATTATATTTGTGTGTGTATATACATATAGTGTTTTAGTAAATTATTTTAGTATATATATATTAAAAATCAGATTAAAAATCTTTTATTCAAAAATGTAAAAAATATGAAAAAATAGTGTTTCCAAACTTTTGGCCGGTAGTATGTGTGTGTATGTGTATATATTTTATATATATATATATATAAAAACTCGTGTGTACCCTCTAGTGTACAAACTGCATAATGCTAGTGTCAATGTAAAAAATATATATATATATATATATATATATAAACTCGTGTGTACCCTCTAGTGTACAAACTGCATAATGCTAGTGTCAATGTAAAAGATATATAGATATTATATATATATATATATATATATATATATATATATATATATATATATATATATATATATATATATATATAAACTCGTGTGTACCCTCTAGTGTACAAACTGCATAATGCTAGTGTCAATGTAAAAGAAATTAAATTAGCCAATCTATGCACCTGCGTGAGTGTGCGTCACACGTTCGGCATTTTATAAATATAAATCTCATCCACAGCCGTGCTGCATTTAGTACATGAAGCTGTAAAGACGTTACTGATTTTTGCGACCACGTACTTTGGAGAAAGTGGGATTTTGGGGCTTACTAGCAGAAAAAATACATGAACGATATGTAGAAAACAAGTCAACGACTCAAACTCTATCCAAAGCAACCAAACAACTCAATCATTAATTAACTATACAGTATATAATAGGAAGGAATGCAAGCAATATATAATATTCTGCAATATATGCTATATTAATAGATGATACTTTGTGTGACTGTTGTCTATTGTTTATTGTTAGGAGGGGTATACCATTGTAAAAAATCTTGGAAACTTTGGGAAACTGCTTTAGCTCAATAAGTCCCTTATAACCAATTTTAACAAGTTATCAGGTTACCAAAAATAACGGCTTAAGTAACTATGTCAAAAGTAATTACAAATGTCAAAATTAAAGTGCAAGTGACATATCTGTCAGATATGGTAACCCATACCCAAAATGCACCCTCTGCATTTAACCCACCACTAATGAGGAGTGAACAAACACTGCAAGTTGTGAACACACACACCCAGAGCAGTGGGCAGCACACTGCTGCATCCAGGGAGCAAATGGGGGTTAGATGCCTTGCTCAAGGGCACTTCAGTTGCTACCTGCCAGTGCTGGAATTAAACCAGCAATCTTCTTATTACAAGCCAGACTCACTTACCAGTAGGCTACAACTGCCCCCATTAGGTTTATCTGTAAACCTAAATACCTCCATATGTCATTCATTTCAGTTGGCTCGAGTTTTTGTGTCGTCCCATTCGGCATCATAGCAAACCCTCCCACAGCATGCAAGCTGCCATTCAGTTGGATCAGGTTAAGAGAACTCCTTTCCTGAGGAAACTCCACACACTCCGACCATCTGAGCAAGACACACAAATGACTAGTTGTCCTTAGCATATTCAACTTTATGAACATGACCTTCTACCTTCTCTATGACCTTCTTTCTATGACCTTCTACCTTCTCCTGAGATGGAAACGTATGCAGTGTAAAAGCTCTGGCAAGTCCTTTAACCTTTCCACCATGTATTCAACCCAGTCCATCAAAGACTCAAATACCAACTCTTCTCAATCTACATTCAAGGAGTCACATGTGATGATAGCAGCCAGCTCACCAGAGCCCAGCTGAAGTCTCGGATGATGAGATGATACGGTCACAGATGAAGTCCAGTGCCTCCATGGCCAGGCGTGGGCAGTCCAGTATTAGCCCTAGCCTAAAGATGGCCAAACAGTTACTGAGAACCAATTTCTGCTTCAGGTAAGTCACACACACAAACACACACACACTAAAGACTGAAGGAATCTGGTACATACTGGCTGCCATGAAGATGTCCTGAACATTCTGCTCAGTGAGGTTGATGTCAGAAGTGTACATGCATTTTAGGATCATTCTCATGATTCCAGGCTCGATATCTTTCAAAACAATCTCCTGCTTTTAACTCTCTTCCAGGTCTGAAAGGAACATGGCTTTGAAATAGGGGCTGCTAGCAGCCAGCACTAGCCGATGGCAAGGAAACTCTCTGTCTTTGATCCTCAGAACACAGTCCACAAATTTGTTAGTTTCCAGTAGATCACAGAGCCCATCTTGAAGAAGTGTTTGCTAATACATCCGCGGTTCTGTCACTGGGTCCACTGACATGGAGGACATCTTGTTACGGTTTGATTTGATATATCAGTAGGTGGGAGGGGTTTCCTGGTCCTCTCCCACAAGAAAACTGAACTGACTGTATTAACAGTGTGTTACTCTAAATGAGAACTGGTAGAGGGTGATCCCATGGTGTGCTTGTGTGGTGTGGCCTCTTGCTACAGCTGTCGCAAGCTATCAGCTACTGTCTATCCATTTATATATAGAAATGCGTAAATGAACCACACTTTAAGAAGGTCTGAAATTCAAGCTGGTCCCTCCCTCCCCCCTACCTGACTTACCATGCCAACAGCTGAAACGTGCTCACAGGGACTATCAAGTTGTAGATCTTCTGGTAATAGACAATTGAGGACAAAATTGTTCAGAACTGTCAACAACAAACTGAATAAGAATGTTACAGGGAGAATGATAAAATACCCCATACCAGGTAATGTACCCGTATAGTCTAGTGGACTATCAGTATCATTAGCTCACAAATTATGTTTTAACTGGTGAATAAATACATCTCTTGGAAAAGGTCTCTTGGAAAAGTTTCTTTTGTTTGAAGTAAAGGTAAAGGCTAATTTTATACAATGACAAAATCCTAAGGGAGATTGAAAACTAGGAGATATGTAATTGTGTGCTGATAACAGCATGAGAGATACATAGTGTTCTTCAGTGTGTATTTTGGGCTTATTAATCAACCCAGATCTCTAGTGTACCACTAATAGCTCAATGTAGGACAAAGCCTAATAGAGGAGTGTATTCACACAATATCATCTGCAGGAGTGTGACATGAGTAACAGAAAAATGTGGTGCTTAATCTTGACTAAGGGGTGAGTAAATGTTAAGTGAGTAAACTGCTAAAATAGTTCCCCGTGGTAATTATTGTTTATAAACAGGAATTTTTGGACTAGGGATAACAAACATGTTTTTTTATGGAATGTCTCACTGGTTTAACTATTAACACGGTTGGTTTATGCCATATTATAATGCTAGAAAACCTAATTAACAATAAAATTAACAAAATCCAATAAAAATCTAAACTGAAATCTTCACATAGTTTGATGTAAAACCATAATTGTTAAACACACACAGAAACAAAAACAAAGCAAAACATTTTATATTTTCTTTTTATTGTTCAATATATTATTTATTCATAAAATATTTGTCAAGCCCATCCTTGAAATATCCATTTAAAATATAAATAAAAATGCACTTGTTGGTTTGTCTGTAGGATTACAGCAGAGTACAGGTTGCATTTGACTACAGCAAGTGCACTTGAGAACTATTCACAGTTAAAAACATCTCATGTTTTTAAAACAGATTTGTGCAAAGCAGTGACCATAGTGACTGGAGTGCAGCAGTCTGGCATGGACGCTCAGGGGCAGAATTAACAAGAGAGACCTCAAGAGTTGGATGAGATTCAATGACCTCTCTGTGCTTTACTCAGCTTTCTGTTTGACTGGCTCTGGTTCTGGTTCATCCAGCAGAGCCTGCTTTCGCTCTCTCTCCTTTATCAGCTGCACACCACAGTAAGTCACAAACAGCACCAAGAGAGTGGACACAGGGAAGCCTGAGGGAAGCACAAGGGAGCTATTATTTTGCCTGTACAAACTGTTTTTCCAGATTCATTGTTGTTGAGCTGATAAGAAATGTCATGTGTATTAGATATATCTATGTATTATACACAAGAGATACACATACTGTGGCCTCAAAAAGTATTTGGACACTTTCGCCTGCAAACTTTTATAAGATTTAGTATTAGTTAATGTGATGAACTACAACTGTGGTTACTCTGCTAGGACACCTATGTGGGAAAAAAAGGTTAGTAAAAGTCTAAAAGTAAAGGTCTCAGCTTAATTAGTTTGCAAATGCCTCTTGATTTGTTAAAAGTTATAAATAATTTATACTTTAAGTGTCCAAAACTATTTGTATACTTTTGGGGCCACTGTACGTAAGAATCAAAGGTTTAGCACCTTCTATAAAAGCTATATTTGTTTCAGTTTTCATTATCATTATACAGTGAACTAAAACAAATAACTTACCTTTAAGCAGCAGTCTCTTAGCAACCATCTGAGCAAATTCCAGACTGTTCAGTGCCAGAACATTGTACAGGACAATCTGCCAGAAGTTAACAGCGTTGAACAAGCCCCGGATTCGACGTGACATTGCTTCAGTCATAAGATTCCTCTGGAAAAAAATTCAAATGATTACTTTAAACTAAAATTACTACCTGATCTTCAGCACGTAACTGCATTATGTGAAACACTATGAATTTAAATTCATTTAGACTGTTTCTTGATGACTCTTGATTGAATATTTAAAAATATTGTTCGGTGGATGTATGGAATCTTACCTCAATGGTGGAGAATGGAGGCAGAGAGAAGAACTTAGCCACCCACAGTTCAAAGTTCAGGCCAAAGCAGTTAAAAAAAGACCAGATGTAAACCAGTTCACAGGGTCCAAGCCACAGAGTTGTTACAGCAAAGGTGCAGATGGTTGCAAGAAGCTCCTTAAAGATAGCATCATGGTTTTCTCCAATGTAATCATAGACATATCTTTAACAGAAAATAGGAAAACAACTCAGAATTTAGGAGTTGCAGAAACATTTAGTGAGTAGTAATAGATATTTAAAATATTTGAATTTATTGAGAACAGATATGTAATGAATTATTTGCTCACTTGCATAACCAGTCATTGATTCCCCTGTCAAAGTGCCTAAAAAGTACATTTTAATATTCATGAGTTTTAACATGATCAGATTACACCAAACATCCATAGCTACCAAAACATATCCACTTTTGTGGATTGTGTTCATGGAACTACTTACGTTTCAGCAAAGACATAGAGCATTGTGATGCATTTCGGGGGCTGAGGAGGGTCCAGATGGTCAAGTCTGGATACAGTGTTAATGACACCAAACATGACCGCAGATTTCACCCAGTCATACACTAGATTGGAGTATGCCAAACCAGCTGAAAAACAATACAAATAATTCGGATGTGATCGCGAAATTAAACAAATACTTTTTAAATACTTTTAGCTAATTATTTTAATTAAACTGACCCAAAGACCAGTCAGAAAGCTGCTTCACAAGCTTCAGATCGCTAGGGATGGTCAAAATGTACAAGTAATGAAAGAAGACATCCACCACTAAAATAGCCCCAAGGTGCACCAAAGCATGAATGGTGATGTTCCACATCTCTCTCTCTTTACGAGTCAAGTTAGGGTTGTTAGCCTGAGACAATCAGAGGGAAGTGCATTTATTTAACCAGAGTGACTAAATCAAGGACAACACAGACTGTGTCCATGATTCTGTGGTTTTAAAATGGCTAATAGGAGAAACAGAAATAATTTATTTAGAACTATCTAGATGTCAGCCTCTCTGAATATACAACGACTCACCTGTTCATGGAATCGATCAAAAGTCATGACAGGTCCAAAGAAGAAGAAGGGGAGGTAGAAGTTGTACTTAATCAAATCCATGAAAGTGTAGTTACCATCTTTCTTCTCGCAATTCTCTAAGGCAAAGCTCATACAGCGCATAATGGTGAACCCACAACCTCCATAGAACAAGACGTCTTGCAGATCAAAGGAGCCTGTCACAAAGCCTTCCTACATCAAAACACAGACAGAATTTAAGTACATCAAAATGACAAGTAAAATCTTTTATAGACACCTGAATTGAAGAGGATGTGTATAATGAAATTCTTTGACAGATTTGCTGTATAATTTTGCAAT
The DNA here is from genome assembly GCA_036877525.1 of Chromobotia macracanthus. NCBI lineage: Eukaryota > Metazoa > Chordata > Actinopteri > Cypriniformes > Botiidae > Chromobotia > Chromobotia macracanthus. Next base: position 4,773,411 of record JAZGTH010000013.1, read on the forward strand.
GACTTTCTCACCTGCCAGGTGCTAAAGGGCTCCATCTTGAAAGTTGCGAGGCTGGTAAGTCCAGCCACAAAGCAGAGCCACTTTCTCTTGATGACAGCCACGCTGTAGAGGACGATGCAGTGAGACAGGATGACAGAGACATATGTCCATCCCATAGTAATCAGGACAGCTAGAGATCCATACACCATATAGACCAATGATCTGTGCTGTGGGTTAGGAAGAACCACATTATTTCTTGTGAAAAAATTCTGTTATCAAATTGTCAAAAGAATAATGAAGATAATTAAGTTATTGTCAAAGTTGTAGCAGAAGAGGCAGAGTTAAAAATGATAATCAGTCCAGTGTTAGCTGTAGGTTTAGTACTGTAGCACTAGTATTAGCAAATAAATTAGTGTTATCAAATCAATCAACTAAAAGCTGATAACGTTACCTTGCATCCATCTATTCCAATCTTCATTGACAGCAAACAAAACAAGAATTAATTTAGCATCTGTTACAACATTTCATTTCACAGATGCATTGTTAATATCAAAAAGCATTAGTTTTAATATCATTTTACAGTTGACACTGCTGGGGACAAATCATGCAACATACACAAATACACACCATAACAATAATTATCATACTTAAATCATATCCAACTATGACATAAGGTGATAACTATACCTTTGGAGATAGCATTGAGCAGATCTTAGCAAAGATCACATGACCAGAGAGGGCAAACAGGATATGGTTGCGGAAAGTGGTAAACCACATAACCCATTCAAAATCTGACACATCCTAGAGAGAAACAGAACACCAGTCACAATAATGAGGATGCCTGCATATTAAGAATGGAGTTGTCCTCATTCCTACATGGTTATGCATATTTCATAATACATTAAATACATATACTTGCCATTTTTCTGCCAAAATAGTGCCATCCTGGTTTCACATTCTCCTTAAATGCTCTCCTGTTTAAATTCTCTGAAAATAAAAAAGATTTACAAAATGGCAGGATGTCACTCAGTCCATCTGTAATGATACAATCTGCCATATAACCATGATCATGTTTTTTTCTAGACATCAAAAAGAAGCCAAAATTTGTTTCCCTGTGATACATTACAGTACGTATTGCGTGTGCACTCCTGCCAACAACAAACCATTGTTTTACATATGTTATAGAAATAAATCAAATGGACAAAAGATTCACAGGATTCACAAGCACACAGGTGATGTTTGGTTGTACTCCTGCAGTGAGCTCCAGATCAAAATCTAAATAGTATTACATAACTTGGCTGGTACATTTTGCCAGCCTGTCTATTCAAAACCCTCTCTGTGATAATCCAGATCCTAAAATATATTTTAAGATAATGCGATTGTTTGATCCTGTGAAATCTGAAAAATCTTTGTAATATGAATTACAAATATAATACAACAATTGCATAACAGACCTCATTTGAGAGTCACAGGGATTCTAAATCAACAACTGGAGCATGTAACCTATTCTAAACTGATGCTTCTGTTTATGATCCAAACTGTGGACATAATCAATATCTTAGGTCATATTACAGAAACCTTTTATCTGAAGTGCTAAGTCAGGATCTGACATGTTCATTGTTCTAATGGGGATCCTAGCTGAAATTACCATGGTTACTAAAGAGATAACATTCAGAGGTAGGATGTTTCTGTACATGGCTCCTGATCTTTAAAAAGCCTGAACTAAGGCATGGCTGCTTGCTCCACTACCAGCACAGAGGTCAAAAAGAAAGCCTGCCCACACAGATACTTAGTATAGTATAGTGCTGTAATGCATTATTAGGACAAGAATGCTTACACCTTTACTCTGTGTTCTAGGGCAAAAATTATAGATATTAAATCATTCTGAAATGTTTGTTAATGCAATAAAAAGAAGAAAAAAATAAATTACCACTAGAGGCCTCAATGATCCAGCTGCCTGCCCATAAAAGTGCCAGAAAGAGAACAGCAGTGTAGAGGTACAGTTCAAACCTGGGAAGGGCTGCCTTGATCCCCATGGTTAACCTGATGAAAAGCCTTAATGTTAAAAATCTTTATCCAGAAATGACTCCAGGAGATAAGGAAAATTACACAGATGCCTACAGAAAACGTCCCTGCGACTAATATTATACTACCTAACGTCAGAACCAACACTGTACTAATTTAAGGGATGTTTTCTACTATTTAAAACTAAGTTTTTAATGTTTCGTTGCATATCGGATTGATTTTGTTATTTGCTCCGTTTTTTTATATCACCCTCACTAACGGCCGTCACAGGTCAAACGTCACTCAAACTGCTTCACAATAGCCACCGATACTCTCCTTCACTACTGTACAACCAGGTCAAAAGCTCGACGGGTTAATTTTTTTGTTTGTTTTAATAAAATGTATTCCGGTAAAGATTTAAAAACACAGCGGTTCATGTACACTTTGAAGCAGCAGCTTAACGAAGAAGACGGGGGAAACTGAGGCTAATGATATCTGAATACAGATATCTGTCCAATCACCGACGAATTTTGTGACGTTGATATTAATATTAATGACGTTATACATTTTCAACCGCAGGCGCTCTTTAGCAAATCAGTATACTTCTTAAGAAATCAGTATAAAACAGTTATTTGATGTATCATGTATATTGTAAATATTGTTTCTTTAAATGATTAATATAATATGATAATTGACAATTACTGCTGCTACTGCGTTTATGGTGACTATGCTTTAGTAACATATGGCAACTTTTGACAGAATCAAGTTATACTAGCAGAACTAGTTTGCCAAATCCAATTTTATAAAGCAAGGAGTGGTGATCTGATTAAATGCTTGAAAACTTTGATGTAAAACAGAAAGTATAACAAAAAGACTACACAAAAGCAAGCAGCTTGTGATTTGCTTACATTACAAATAAAAGGCCGATAAAAAGTGCCTTTAAAATATTGTTAATATGGCATTTGTTTGAGACACTTAATTTGCGCTAGTTCCAGTCAACTCGGTCTATTTGTTACCCTAAAATAACAACAGCAGCGATAGGCTTTTAATAGACAAAGCTGTTTTAATTTGCTTTCTTTAAGAAAAACAACTAATCAAATGCAGTGCGATGAAAATGCGTCTGAAACCTTTCTCACTCAGAAGTCTTTCTTTGTGCTCAGTCTAACAGTTTAGTTCCGCAGTTCACATATTGCAGTGATCACCAACACTTAGGCTATGAGATATATAGTATTTTTACGCATTATACGTTAACTTCAGGACGTACCATGTAGTCTCCGCCTAATCAATATCCAGTTACAGGAGAAACATAAAAACAAGAAAAAGACAAATTAAACAACAAAAAGCATTCCAACAGAGTTGACACCCAAATCTAATTCTCAGAAGACGAGACTGTATGTCAGTGACTTAAATGGGAGTGCCTCTTTTCACAGGTCCTCAGAAAGAGCACAGTCAGCTGCGCCGTACAACCTCTTCCTATTTTAGTCTGAGCAGTTGCTCATGGTACAGTGCGGCAGCTGCTGCGCAATGCGATCTCCCACACATCAAGAGATCCTTTAGCAGTATGAAAAACACAGGAATGAACTTCCAAAGCAACGCACTTGTTTCATTTAACCATTTCATTATTTAAGAAGTCATAACCTATTCGCGTGCCAAATGAGTTAAAATGTGGGTATTTGTAGGTAGTACATGCAAATCATTTGAACTCATTTGAAATGTAAATGATGTTGCTCATATCTAGACGCCTTCATATCGCTTAAAAAATGGTCCGTGGCACTCCGTTTACAGCAACACAATGTACAGTAAGTACAGTAATTCAAAAGGGGTACTTTTTTCTCTGTACTAACCTTGTAATTGCCTTTTACAGCCGCTCAGATTTTGGAGACAGATGTGAACCCCCACAAAATTGGAAAAAAATAAAGAAAAGGGGGGTGAATATGGGCTTCTCCTAATACATCCGTCCCGTTTTCCCAGTGCCGATGGTGCACTGGGTGAGAGGCAGGAGTTGCTGGTGTGGATGTTGCAGGAGGGGGTGTACAGTGTATTTATAATCCGGACTGGAACTGCAGAGGAGTGGCACCCGCACTGTCCATCAAAGAGGCGCACAAATTCAAGATACAGAGCTGAATGGTAATGGTGCATGGCTTTGCCATAGAGTGCCATGTTGAATAAAAGGAACCAGTCCTATGTATACACAGTGAGGATAATCCATCTGTTTCCTGCAGCTACAACTCTGGCGTTGTATTGCATAAAATTAAACTAATGAAATGAAACTATAGCAAAAATATGTGTGTTAAGTGCATTAAAGAATAATTCTTATATTTGAAACTGCCATCCTTTATGACTCGTTGTTGTTAGATGTTTCAGAGATTAAAAGGGTTAATACTCCAGCCCTGGTATAAAGAGTATGTTATTAAATTATTAGAAAATCAAAAGTTTGAACAGTTTCATATATATTGTTATTTAATCTGATTAAGTTACTGATTACTGGCACTCAATTTGATATAAGACGTGTGAAATGTTTATAACTTTGCACTTGAAAAAGACAATAAGAAATATTCAATGAGCCTATACAATCAATGTCTGTACATACTCCACATGTTAATCAATATACACTCAGTGTACTAATGTTTTGCATTCTTATGAATTAATATGCGGGTATACTGTAACATAAATGACAGACCAGATCAGATTTCTGTTTATTTGTTCAGTTTTATTATGTTGTAGGGAAATAGTAATCCATGTTACTAATAAATAACAACAGGAAAATAATAATTATTTCAGGATAAATAGGAACTTTAGTAGTTGTACTTGGTGAAATAAACTACCTGCGAAAGGGTGCAACAATAGTTTCGAACAGCAGAGGGAGACATGCTATTCAAATTAACACAGGGAATGTCCCTTAACCATTTAAACATCACTGTTTTGATATAATATGATACTCAGGACACGCACAAACAAATTAGAGTTCCACTATTTTACAATGTGAAGACCACAACCCAAAATCTGTATGTGAATAACAATTTTCACAGTTAACAAATTTTCAGTTTTTCCCATCTGTATTGAAGCCATTCAAGTTTACACACACCAAACAACAGCAGCAAACCGAAGAAGGGATTAAATCAATATTTGTTGTGATATTGCATTGTATTTTAACGTATTGTTTGTTTAATATCACAACCCCACAGTTGAATGCAAAATTGTAAAAGTAATCGGTCAACTTTTGTGCGGATTTCTGTCACTGGGTTGACTGCGTGCGCCTTGGCCGTGCTTTTATTTTTAATATGAGGGAGGGGGTTCCCAGAAAATACCTCCTCCTGCTGTTCCTCGGCGCTATCTCGTGAATATCAAACACTCGCCGTCTCCATATTGGAAGCAGAGATCAGAAAACACGGGAAAATAAGAAGAGGCTGCGTTTGGCGATCGTTTAACCGCGCAGATGTCGTGTTTTCCCCCAACTGCTCCGGGAGTTTAAACGCAAGCGTTCAGATATTGCGCGAGTCCATTATTCAGCCCACATTGGGAGGTTTCGCGGTCAGCTCGCTAACGCTACCTTATATTAGAAATCCAGCCTACAATCGCTTTTCAGCCGTTCGGCGATCGCGAAATTTACTTTTGTTATGAGTATCCGCACAGGCTGATTGGTCAGATGTGTGTCCACGACGCTTATTTTAATGCAACAAAACGCAAAGATTAGTGGTCGGGTGCAGTCCGTTCGCCCACGCTAAGCCCGAGCGACAGCAGTCTGCTGGATATCTGCCATTAACTCGACTAGCTGTTAGCACAGTCTAAAACACGGAGACTGCAAGAACTCGCTGGGAAAAGGAGCTAACATTTTGTTTCCATGGACAACACGTCCATAATCACGCAGGTTACGAACCCTAAGGAGGAGGAGATACTCTCGTCAAATGCTGAGAAAGGTGAGAGGTGTTTTACTGGGTTTAAGTGATTCGGCGCAGCGCGTTTTGTTAGCCTGATCTCAACCCACCATTTTGAACGGGCGGGCTGCGCGTTTGCGTCCGCGGATAGGGAGAAAAATAAGGATTTTATTCCCGTTTGGACAAACAGACGTGAAAATGTGGTGTTTGTGACGTTTAAGATTATTAATGTGTTAATTTACATCGCCGTGTGTTTTTGTTCATGCAAAACGATTTGTGTTTATAAAGCTCAGCAGTCATAAAGGCGGAATGTGAACTGGTGGAGACTTAAAGTTTGGGCTCCATGACCGTCAGTGCTTGTGTCACCAGTGATGTGGATAAAACCAACATAAACGTGTTTCTTTATGTCAAGGGGCAGCATTGTTGCTAAATGGGGAAATAGACAGTTATTAAAACCATACGCTTTTATTATTTTTTGTTATTAAAGCACATTTCTTTTTTATGAGGTGAAATTACAATTACAAATGGACTTTGATTTATTTTGCGTTCAGTCAAGTCAGCACGAACAATTGGTTAGGTGTGCTATTCAGTTGTCAACATTCTTTACTAACTAGTCAGTTCAAATGACTTTACGTGAACGCATAGTTTTTCTGTTTTCACGCCTGTGAAAACTCAAGTTCATAGCAGTTCTGCATCTATGTTGTGAACAATTCAGATTTCAATTCAGAATTCAAATTCTATAATGCTTTCACAGTTTGTGCATTGTTGCAAAACAGATTCGCAGAAAATGCATTTTGGAACAAGCATCTGAAATGTAAGAAAAACAGTATAGAAATAAAGAAAAAAGAAATGGTTGAAAATTATCCAGTAAATAGAATTCATGGTATTATTGCAAATCTTTTCATATGATTTGCAGCCATGAAGGCAATTTTGTAGGGTTGAGGATGTCCGGCTCAGTGACAGCAGGAATTCCTATGTGGCACTTTGAGGGCCTCACCTTTGACCTCAGGGTGGCCAAGTGGAGAAGCTCTTTAACAGCTGCCTCTCACAACAGCACAGAATAAAGCTGAACCATCTAAAATGGTCCTTATGTTGTTGAAGGCCTATTTGGTGACACTTTAAAATTCTTTAAAGCCTACAGTTCCTGCCTTGATCTCTTCCACTACATCTGGGTTCCTTCATTAAAGGTGTTAATGATTCTTTCCAAGATACGGCATATTAAAGCATAGAGTAATGTTTGTCCAGAAGTAATTAGGGTTTGTTATGGTTACAGGATTTTTAAGCAGCTGAATTTTTTCCTGGCTTCAGCTCTGATGGTATCTGATAGTGTGCCGAAGTGATCAATGTCTTTGGCCCATTGCACGAAAGGGATCTTTTTTTTTACATTCTGTCCACAAGTGTGTACAATGTTCATGTGTTTTTTTTAAATTCACATGAAAATATATTTTGTTTATATTACAGCTTTTTTTATTGTGGTCTGTAGACAGATGTTGAAGATCTATGTGAAGTTTTTTTGTTTGCAGTTTTCTGTTGTGGCAGGGACTTTCTCATTACTACGCAGACTTTGTCAGTAAGATCACTGCTGAATATGGATATATGAAAAATACTGAATATGTCCTCCAATTTATGAAAAAAATGATACTACCACATCCTTTAAAATACACAAAAACCCTAATTAGAAGCTGTTATCTGCATCCTAACTAGTTATATACTACTAGTTATACACTAACTTTTAGTTCACTAAACAGTTTCCTATAATTATTGGCAGAATCCTTTTAGTTGTCACATTTATAGATGCATCAGATTTTATACTAAATGTGGATGTGAAGTTTTGCACCCATAGTTTTTCTTCAGTTTAAAAGTGTAGGCATGAGATGTTCAGATGTAGCGAAGTACTGTAAGAGCAGTAGAAATGGCTAAAGGGGCAGGAGAGGAATGCAGAGCTCCTATAGGCTGCTCCTTTTTTAACTCCACCTCCTTTGCTGCCCCTCCTCTCTTCCCTCTCTCCTTCAAACATTCCATGCTTCCATTCACCTTTGCCTTCACACTCGTCACTGAAGTTTTAGGAACGAGGGAAAATAGCCTCTGTCCCTTAAAATGGTGCTAGAGTCGGCAGCCAATGAGTGGAAGCGCTAGGGTTTAGGAGCCTAAAGAGGACGGGGTGGGGTTTGTAAGTGAGTGGGGTCTAGTTTCAGATTTTTTTCTTCTTGTCACTATTTTTAAAGGGCCTTCTCTAGCTGGTGACCTCAGTGTTAAAATTTAGAGCTTTTGCCGTGCTGCTGGAATGAAGGCAGATGATTATTATTAGTATATTATTAGTGTGTGTGTGTGTGTGACATACTGTCTAACATTTTCATTATGCATTTTTTGGATGTGTTTACTAGCAGATATGCTAAATAGGTTACAACACTTAACTTAAAACTCTATTCACCAAGTCCAAGGTATCAAATATATCTTTTAATTCATCACTAATGCTCTTATTTTTAACTTTAGCAGTTTATTAATATGCTGTATTTGTTTTTTGGCACAAGATATTAAGCAGTAGTAAATAAGAGCGCAAGGATATTTTAACCAAAAATGACACGCGTATAATGTACAGTAGATAACTCTTATACTTTCGCAACCCTCCCTAGGAAGGGCTTACTGTTTGAATTGGAAGAAAATAAACCCTGATATTATCTGTTTGCAGCATCTAATTATAATGATAAAAATAATAAATAAAATAAGACTATTATTGGCTGATACTAATTTAACCACGCATAAATCACGCGTCTATACTAAATTGCAATTAATTAACTTTTGATTGGTACATTCTCTTCATCTATTCTTTTATCAGTTTCGCTGTCTAACAGCAGTCTGAAGAAGAAGAGAACTCGCAGCATCTTCAGTTCCTTGTTCTGCTGCCTGAGAAGTTATGATGCCGAGCCCCCCGCCACCCCCAACAACAACAGCAGCCCTTTGCCCCCACCTGTGGAGGAGAACGGAGCTCCACCAAAGGTGAGACAGCCCAAACATCCTCCCCAGATATCAGACTGTATATCGATCCAGAGAGTTCGGCCTCTATTTGAAGACCTTTGTTTTGACGTCTGGTTGAAAAACTGTCTGATGTCCGTCTTGTGTTTTGCTTGATAAAAAGTCATTACAGCTCTCTCTCATCTGTCTAGACTGTATCACGTGTCTGAATTATTGTCCATTTGTCCTGTGTTTCATCACCTCATTTCTTCTCCTGTATGTTTCCTCTCTGTTTTCATCTCTCATGGCCCAGTGTGACCAGGTTGAGGTCATCCCTATTCCCAGTGTATGTATGACTCCACACGTTCCCTGTGTATGTGTTCTCGCATGCTGCCTGGAGCATCGCTTCCCTGTGCGCTTGAATCTTCTAGGACGTGCCTCTGTGTACAGTGATGTCCTTTGATGCCTCTTGGATGCTTGCATGCACTGTACATTACACTTCTGAGGTGGCTGAAAAGCCACATTTTCCACACAGTCATAGGTTAAGACATTTAGCGACACGCGTGAGCTGTACCCACCCCTTGTGTTTTTACAAGTACCTGTTTTAAACTAGTTCAACTAGTTCTGATTTGACAATGCAACTTTTATGTTCCATTTATCAGAATTTCATTTGATTATAGTCTGTTTAAAGGTGAAATATGTAACTTATGCTGTACTGATGTGTTGATGTGCTGTTTTGATGTGTTGAGGTTATTAGGGTGCTTAAACAAACAGCAGTGTTTTGAAAGTACCACAGAGCTATAGTGTTAATGTAATGTTAGGAAAAAAATACAAATGACTCCTAGTTAAATAAAAAGATACACGCATCACCTTTTAAAAGCTTCATAGATTAGGTTATTTCCTGCCAGTCTTTAATTGATGAGATTTAGCATGTCTGTTAATCTGAGGCTGGTAGGATGTTTGGGTCCAGATGGACCTGAATCAATCCCCTGATGATTCATTATCCTCTAAAGCCTGACTTAAGAGGAAGTTTCAGAGTGCTGTGCTGTCAGCCAGTAAAATTTTGCTGACTTACTGTAACCTCAAAATGATGTTTGTATCAAAGAAACTCCAGCTAAACTGTTAGTTTATCAGTTGACTTGTTCAGCAATCCGAACCAGGATCTTGACTGCTCTCCAGTGATTCCTCCTAAGCCTGATTCATCCCATTACATAGGCAGGGATTTAGATTAGATAGACTTCACATCGTACTGCCTCCCTGTATAACAAGATTGCCTCTGCTTGTATTGAGACAGTGAGGATTAGGCAACTGGATAAAGAGAGAGATACGTTCACCCGCAGCTTATAAATAAAGTGATGATATTTCATACAGACTAGCCGTGCTAAACTCACTGTGACACTCTCTAACCTCACCCATCCTGCATCTCCGATTAATGTGTGAATAAACCTTTAATCCCCCCACACAGCTGTAATCTTTTCCACTTCCTGTTGGAGGAATCTGTATGGAAGAGCCGGGATGTGTAACTGCATGAGTGTTGTCTGTGCACCACAGGAAACACATTTCCCAAAATGCCTGAAGTTTTCCTTTAAATTTCCTGAGGAAATGTGTAAATCTTCAGGGACCATTCTGCTTTTCACCATCTCTCTGCTTGATAACTGTCTCCCTTCTAGCATGTTGCTGCTTAATCTCTCGTGCCTCATTTCCCACTCATTATGGTAAAACCGGCCTCTCTTCATCACGTTTAACCTCTGTTTTGCATCTCCACAGCCACCAGAGAAGTATCTCCTCCCTGAGGTTAACATTAATGACTATGGAAAGAAGTGTGTGGTAATAGACTTGGATGAGACCCTGGTGCACAGCTCATTTAAGGTAATTAATTAATGTCTGTAGGAACTAGCCCTGATCCTCTGTTTAATTCCCAAACCGGGAATATATCTCAGTTGTGTTATTTACCTCAAGATACAACAAAATTGTGACTGTCTGTTTCTTGCTCTGTAATTGTGACCCACTGTGACCTGTTTACATCAGGCCTATATGTTCATGCAGTCAGTGTTTCCTGTAATGCTAAATGATAGCCCAGTGAATGCTTTTATTTTATGTACTGCTAGTGTAAGAAAAAACAACACATCCCCTTAAAAACCCTTATATTGAACTTTTCAGTGTCTCTTGATCAGTGTAATTTCATAGCTTGGAGCTTACAGGTACTTATTACTATTTTTTTAAGTTAAAACTATCACGCTGAGCAAAAAAAATGTTTGAGGTATACAATACTCAAATCTCCCTCAGACTTAGTAATTATTATAATAAGAGGGTTCACATTAAAAGAACACAGGCGCCCTCTGCTGTTTATTTTTATTGCGATCATTTTATGCTATTGCAACTCAGCTTAGTAGAAAACAGAGCTTATTGCATCTCGATAGCCCCTCATTGCATCAGTTTTTTGTTGTGTAACAAAATGAGATACAGTTTGTAAAACATGGAAGGAGTCACAATTTGTTACCTTTATTCTTTTCTTGCAGCCTATTAGCAATGCTGATTTTATTGTCCCAGTGGAGATAGATGGCACAGTGCATCAGGTACAGTATCAGTGGAAACAATGAAAAATGTTTAATTTGATTGATGACATCACAGTGCTAAAGTTGAGATGATAAAGTTATAATGTCAATTAAAACTTCTCTAGTATTTTTTGATAAAATTTGTAAGTGTAAATATTTGTATGTCAGATTTTTGTCAGATAAATGGTACCTGAGGGGCTCTTACCTTGTTCAAGTAATCCAGGATAGGCTGTCTGTCCTAGTTGGCCTATTCATGATTACTTGCACTAGGTGGCAGCTGTACATCTTCAAGGAGCAGATGTCGTGTTTACTTGAATTCCCTCATTGCCTTCGGATTTGTAAACAAGAGAATGACTACATCAGTGATTATGAGAATTATGTAACAATTAATTGTAAGTGTAACTTAAGGGTTAGTTCACCCAAAAGGGAACAGTGTGTTGCTGTATGAGTTTTCTCTTTCCCTGCAATACAAAACCCTCGACCACTCAATCGACACTTGACCTCATGGTGAATAAACCATGATGAATTTTTCTAATTTTGAGTGAACTGTCCCTTTAACTTGAATGGTTCTGTGCATCATGTTATCTACCCTTTGTAGGTATATGTGCTCAAAAGACCTTACGTGGACGAGTTCCTGCAGAAAATGGGCGAATTGTTTGAATGTGTGCTTTTCACAGCCAGTCTAGCCAAGGTTTGTCTTTCCCCTGGCACCACACTGTACCTTTCACTTATTTAGTGCTTGACAGACACAGATTATATCAGCTGCCAGACACTCTTAACTCAGTACAAAACAGCAATGCTACCTCGCTGGCCAAAAGAGCCCTACATGTTAGTGTTTCACCCATGTCAACAGTGAAACATTTAAAAATTCTGTGATATATCTGCCAAGGCCCATTTATGTGCTTCTGGGTGATTTAAGGCTCATAGGGTGGGTATTGGTTTCATACCTGCTCTCCTAATATATGACTCCCTCTTTGTCTCTGTGTGGCCTGCGTTTGTTTTAGCTGCTAATGCATGGGTAAGTGTCTCTATGACAACCGTGACTCTTACAGAATGCGTGCCATGTATCAGTAGCCGTGCTTCGTAGATGCAGTTGCTGCTGGCTTCACCTTCAAACACTCACATTGTTTCAGTTCGCCAGTTTTTACGGTACACTGTGAAGTTTTATTTGTCGCCATATCTGTATCCGATGTCCCTGATGCGGTTTGCTCTCATACCTGTTAATGACACATTAGCTGTTAGCCAAGAATGATTGCAGCCTTCAGTAGATTTAGATTTTTGTGTCATGGTTGCTTTCGTGTATGATACATTGAGGTCATAATGGCTCATTTGCTTTAATGGCAAACTTATGCACCAATCTGAATATGGTTTTATAGTATTTTGTAGGTTTCCTTAAAATCCTCTTTGTAGGCTTTTTTTAGTTTGCATAGAAATGGAAATAGTGTTATGTTGCTGTAGCAGCTTGTATTTTCTCTATTGTGTTTGATCTCTGTATTTGTTCTAGGAAGCAGCTTTAGGGTTCCAGAGTGACTCTGTCTTAAACAGTTCAGACTGCATAACCAGCTTGATGCTCCTTGAGAATTGTGTTGTAAGACTAAATGTAATTTATCTGTGTGTGCTTTAGTATGCTGATCCTGTGGCTGACCTGCTGGACCAGTGGGGTGTGTTTCGAGCGCGTCTCTTTCGGGAATCCTGTGTTTTCCACAGGGGAAACTATGTCAAAGACCTTAGCCGTCTTGGGAGAGAGCTCAGGAACGTTATCATCGTAGACAACTCCCCTGCTTCCTACATTTTCCATCCTGAAAATGCTGTGAGTTTTGATTTGCCATTAGAAACTTGTTTGTTCAGCCCAGTATAACCAATTTGTGTAAATTTATTTTCAGCTTGTTTTTTTGTTTTAGTTTAGTTTTCATAGGTTTAGTCACACGCTAATGTTAGTTTACATTTTATTTAATTTCTTATTTTAAAATTTTTTAATGGTAATATCAGTGGCACAACATGTTTATAGTGACAAGTATTTTTTTTGTTTGTGCTTAAAGCAAGAATGCTTTGGATTCTGACAATACCCCAGCCATTCAGAACATACATGGTTTTTGATATTAGGACACATTGATAGGTGATGTTAATCACAGTATGATTCTGGCCTAACTGTGTGTGTGTGTTGTGAAGGTTCCGGTGCAGTCGTGGTTTGACGACATGACCGACACGGAGCTCCTGGACCTGCTGCCTTTCTTTGAGGGACTGAGCAAAGAGGAGGACGTGTATGGAGTTCTGCAAAATCTGAGGGCCAGGTAGCAGGCTGAGCTGCACCACCTGATGAGGAGCCAGTGGAGCCCCCTGGTGGAGAGCAGAGGAGCTGCTCCTCTCCTCCTGCCTGCAGATACCTCCAGTCCTCAATTCACAGTACAGGAACATGACCCCACTTGCGTTCCCTATAGGACAAACACAATCAGTGAAATAGACTTTTAACATTTAAAGGACATTCAAAATTTCTCTTTTGAAAAGTGCTTATGATAAACCAAAAAAAACAACTTCTTATTTTCCCTTTTTTGAAATGAAAATATTCATACCAGTTCTTTGAGGTGTTGCTATGCGGGTAAATCCGTAGGGTTAAAGGACTGTGGGTTTTCCTCTCCAACCCAACAAAGTGCCTTTTTTGAATGTCATTTTTACGGGGGAAAATAACATTTTGTACACAGCATATTTCCAGAGAACCTAATCTTTACAAGAAATATATGCTTTAAAATGGAGGCAGGGCCGGCTCGTTTTTTTTTATAAAAGCACTGTTAAAGAGGCCAGAGATTTTTAACTATGTAAAGCTGGGTGCACGTCTCCATTCTTGTCCTTGTTGTGCTCTTTTGTTTTTATTCTCTTCCTTTTTTGCTTTAGCATGTGCCACTATATAGAATGATTCTAGTATTGATTCTATTTAGACTTGTGTATGTTTAGTTTGTTTTCTAAAAGCAAAGGAATGCATTTGCACTTGTTAGCTTTACTATTCCTGTATGACGTGGCCTCTTTTGCTAGCCAGACTAGAAGAAACAATCTTAACAGATTGCATTGTGCCAATCGTGAATGGTTTGTCTAGCAATCCGATGCCATTTACCTGCTGTCTTCAGCAGGCCCAGCATTAGGCAACTGATTTTAAGAGTTGAAATATACAGCTAATATTGGTGCTGTAATTAATGCATCAAATTTTGTGGACAAATGTTTCAACATTTCAAATTTCATCCAGAGATGTTGCCCAGTTATTTTACCAGGTAGAAGTTTTAGCCATTAGTCTTTCTTTAAACTTTATAGTTGATCTGATTGCCTTTGGTGAAGTAGTGTAAACACTGCATTTGTTGCCCCTTTGTTGTTTTCCAAAGGGGAAGTGTCCTTTATAGAAGCCAGGATGCACAATTGCAAATGTATCCCTTTTATTGTTTTTTTTTATTTCTTTCATTGTTTGATTAGTGGATTGAGAAGTGGTACAAGCCCATCATCTTTATAAGACTGATCTTGTTTTTTATTTGTTTCAACTTGTTTTAAACCATACCCTGTTGCTGCTATCACTGTATATTACACTACAAAAGACCTCCCTGTAGAGTACAAATGGTACCAGCCCAGGGACACAAGAATTGTCTGTGCAGCTTGTATGAGAACGTAATCTAGGGCACAACAGACGTGACAGTGAGAATGAACGTTTTCGTAGTTTGTAGGGTTTTAATCACAAAGTCAGACTCCCCAAACTTGTTTTGCTTCCAGTAAGCGTAGCCCTCATCAAGAGCTGCCTGCTAAAGCAAAACCCATCTTTCCTGTTGGGATCCTGTCTCCAAGTGTTGCCGAAAGCAGCGTTTTGCGCCAGCTGCACAGACTCACCACCACAGTGCCTAAGATGAGAGGAGCAACAGTGGCGTTTCCTGATGTGCTGCTGAGCAGGCAATAACCTTTCTGCCTAGAGTCCGCCACACCATACTGTCATCCACTACAATCATTTATCTTTGCCCTCTTTCTCAGTCTTTCATCGTCTACCTCTCTCCATCTTTCTCCATGTTGTTCCACAGCAGGCAGCAGAGAGTGATTTATTCTTACATGTATCTGTCAGTATTTGAGATGTTCACCCTGTTTATCCCACACCTGCTGTTTTCTGCTCATTTGAGTGCTGTACAGCCTCCCCTTTTTCAGATCTTTCGAATCTAGAGATTGCGGAAGACCTTCAAGCTATCGGGATATTTAGCTTGGTGTAATATTTGATTTCTAGCTTGATTTCAAATGCTAATGAAAATTGTGTTTTACACATTTGTGGATTTCACAGTCACTGTTTTGTATCACAATAGACTCTGGGTTATCTGACATTGTTTAACATTTTTGGTTTTGGTTGTTGCATTTACTTTTGATCTTCTTGTGTTCACTTCTGAAGTGTCAGGTGCGTCACGTCAATACACGTTTTTTCTTCATTTCACTTAAGTGTCTCAAGCTGACACATTCAAGATTATAAATGTTCTTTATTGATATTATTACAGCCATACAACACTATATGGTCGACAGACTCACTTGGGTTTGAAGTTGGTTTGGAGAGGCTGTACAGTGCTACTTTTGAAATAAGTTGAATTGATTCATGGATGTCGCAAGTTTTCTTCCAGACTCTTGACATTATTAAAGCACCTTTTTAAAAATTTAAAACTTTGTCATTTTATTGTATTTGATTTTTATAGATTTTGGTTGGTGTACAGAATTATTGGTTTGCAGGGAAACAATTGATACCTTTGTGTGGGTGGAATAATAACTATAATAATAATAACCTTTAAAGACAGTCCTTAATGTCTTGTTTCCATTAGGATGTTAAAGTCTAGGCTCTGAGGCCAAAAACGCATATAGAATTTTTAAATATGTACAGTGGGATCCAAAGGTCTGTGACTACTCAGGAAAATGCATTTCTTTTTAATTTTACAAAATATCAATTTGAATGATAGTCAGACAGGAATTTACCGGTTCATAATTTCTTTAACAACATTTGGTTCGTTTTGATTTAATGACAACATATTCTAGAATAACTTTGGAGCTCATGCCAGCTCCAGTACATGTGAAATGTTTTTGAATATGTCAATGGAAGGAAATCTGCCCTTTGTGTAAAGTTTGGTTGGTTACCTTTGGTTTGTTAATATAATTTTGTAGGTTGATTTTTATTTATATAAAAAAAATTAATTTCTAGGTTTAGAATAGTTTCAGTGTCAGATTTTGAATATTGTCTCCTGGATCCTACTGTGTACGCAGTTGTTTGTTAGAAATCAAATTCTCTTGATGTTCTAAATTTCCAAACAACCAGAAACTTCTGTGATATTTCTCTGTTAAGTGCTTATGTTTCTCACCAGATGGCATTACTACAACTAGATTTACACCATGCAGATGTAGATTTATACCAGCAGATGGGGTGTCAACGCAACACAGCTGTACAAAACACGGAAAACAAAGGACATCTTCACATTTCTTGAGAAATTACTTGTGGTGGATGTGAATGTAAGAAATGCTGCAAGCTGATGATGACGAGTTTTCAAAATGTAGTCAGATAGGAATACATTTTATTACAATGGCTTCAACCACTGCAAAAATTACAGAATCGTCCAACTTCTAAAGTTTTTAATAACTTACATTTATTATCCTTTACAAAGGTAGTGTACAGTTAGCAATGTTTCATTAGAATCACTGACTTTGCAAACTGAGTATCAAATGTTTCAAAGTACCATATGAAATATGACAAGTTAACTATGGTAACTAAAGACAAGTGGGAGGAAAGTATGCAGGCTTTTATTAAAACACATTTTAAAATAACTGGACAAAGATGAAAATGAACCTTTTTCAAGAAAGTGTACCTCTGCTAAAATCTAGTTAAGGGTAAAAGCTTGACTGACTCCTGAATATTTTTGTTCAGCATGCGTAACCATCCTGTAAGTGGTCTACTCTGCATACTAAAATGTATAATGTAATTTACAATAGTAAAACAAAAGTTGATATTGAATGTGAGAGGATCACATGGCAAAGTTGTAGGATGCAGGAGCTGCCTCATTTGTTGCCGACCAGTTAAAGGAGACATTTAACCTTAGTTATGCCTGCATTGTTTTGATTATAGTGATGCACAAGATCACCTCAGATACAGCACAGTCTAAACTCTCTCTGTGCTAATGTGTGGACTATTCTGAATTTACAACCATGATGTGAACAAAAAGTCTAGCTGAGGAAAGGAGGTCTCCATTCTTGTTGAGCAATGGCACATGGTGATATCCTGTGGTGAAACAAGACATATTTGATTAAAACTTAAAACACTGATTGTTTGTTTCATTCTACACTAAAGCCCTTTCTTAAGATTAATACTAATTATTTAGATTATGCGACTCATACAACACACTCACCGTTTCGTAGGCTGTTGAAGGGAAGTGTGTACTGCCCAATAAACTCATTGCCGGATGCGGAATCATAATCCTCAATCAGAAAGCGCACCAGTGCTAGATCTGGCACGCACACTTCAAACAGGAAGTTCTCATTCCACATGGGGTTAAACCCTAAAGAGGTAGAATAGATCAGTCAACATCCACAAGTCTCTCTACATGCTGACTTATATGAATGGTGCCGTTAGTTGTGTACAGACGTTTACAAGATAGTATACCATTATTCTCAATGTACTGTGTTTGTTTCATGATCGTATCATCCGGCACACCATAGATCTGCACTTGAACTATAGGATCCACAATGGAGTGCTTGTGCTCATTTACTCTGGGTAACTGCTGGGCTGAGATCACCTGTCAGACAAACAGCATTTAAAAGCATTAAACATTTCAATAAATACATACTGTTAGATTTTCTTATTATTGTCTGATCAGTCGTTGACTCGCCAATGTATTAGAATTGATCTAATACATAAAAGAAGCAAGACCAAGTGTTTGTGGGCAAGAGTGTTTACTGAAGGTGGTGTATCATAGTTCTTCCAGGCTGATGTTAGTGTGCCAACCTTTTAGTTTTTTAACCCAAGGTACTGTCTGTGTGACCAGACCTGTTAGAACAATTCTCTGAGGTTGATCAATTTATCGTATGGGCCATCTGGTTCTCACCATTACAGACACAAATGTTGATTACATATGGGGCATAGTCACAATGTGACACATCTGACTAGTCAATACACACAATCCTTCAATACAAAAATATTTCCGTCAACCACAGTATATGAAGTTATTAATATGGCTGATGTAAGAAACATTTAAAACTAAAGTTTTGCAAATCCACTTGCCATAACATGAAGAGTCTTTTGCTTTAACCACGGTCCCCTGGTGAGAGTGATGGGGTCAAACTCTGTGGCTCGGTCTCGTAGATAAGAAGGCTTTAGAATGTAACCGCTCTGTCCATTCTGGAGGAAGAGCCCCTGATTCAGATCCACCTCTGTGCCGGGTGTTTGAAAGTTGAGAGCCACTGGAGGGTGAAGGGAGAGATTCATGTTTAAAGAAGTTACCTGAGTTTCAGTTTATGAATAACAGATACAAAGAGAGATTTTACTCAAAAGAGCAGTTTATAGCCAATTAAACATTTTGATCTCAGCATAAAAAACACAAATATATTTAAAAATAAATTTAAATTGACATAATAATGACTTAAGATTTTATTGACTGTGTATTCCTGTTGTCATAATTCCCAAGATTTCCACGATTGTGGGAACCCTGTAAACACCTTCCACCATGATTGACTGTGATGTGTATGTGCAGAATGTACAAGTGTTTCTCACTTTTTACAGGCAACAGAAAGTGGATTTACCTATCTGACAGCCTGCATTCCACAGAGTCACAGGATTATAATTTGAAGAGTCTGCCCTCAGTCCTGCAGGGTAAATTCTGCTGAGTTTTTCCGCATTATGACGGATATACTCGTTTGCTGTGACAGAGAAAAACAAACTGATTACTGTGAACACACTTGTTTGCTTGTCAGTTTTTTCTTGCCATAAATGTTTGTTCTAAGTGGCTTTATTTGTTTTGGAATATGAGTTTACATAATAAAATGGAGAATCAAATGAGGTTGACAAGCTCAATAGCACGGTACAACATGGCACTACCAATGCCAAGGTTGTGAGTTTGAGTCCCAGATACCATTTAAACACAGCTTGAAAACACTGCAAGTCGATCTGGATAAAAGCATCTATTCAAATCCATTATTGTAAAATGATGTAAAAATAATACATTTATGCAGTGGAGCAGAGTGCAAGTCTGTCTCATAACATACATTGAGGTGTTTAACTGCTTGCGTTGTGTGTCCTGACATCATACCTGACGACTCTGCCAGTTTTACAGCCTTCCCCTCTCTGAAGGAAGCCATCTCATAGAAGGACTGGTTGTCCTGAGAATCTTCAAACCCATGGAATTGAACGCTTTTGCAGTAGATGACAATATCCGACAGCTCTTTAGCCAGCTTCAGCGACTTTGATTTCTGTCTCAGAAATGTGCGGTACACAAATTATTACCGTCCATGGTTATATGTGTAAGAGAGGGACCACAGGAATTAGCTTACCTTAGACTTGGCTTTATCTTCTTCACCTTTATCATCTTCTTCCTCTGTCACACTCCCTTCATCTACTGATTTAGCTTCATCTGAAGTATTCTCAAATTTGTCCAGTCTCTTGCCTTTGACTATAAACCGGCCCTTCAGCTCCTATAAGAAACAGGCCCATTAAATCAAAGAACATGGAGATTCAGCAAATTTGTAACTTTATATCCAAGAAAAGTCATGCATGTTACTTCATCTTTCCACTCAAATTGCAAAATATTACCAACTGTGTTTGGCTGTTTTGTTACTTCTCCATTTAATTGTGATCTAATAAGAGTTAAAGCATTGCAGAAGAAGGACTGCATTGCAAAAACAATGTTTTCAGGTTTCCTAAAAATGTCCCCATCTCCCATTGGTTGTCCAAACAAACAGCTTCTAGTAAAAACAAACTAAAAATGTACATTTAACTCACTACATACAGCATACTGAATTTAACATTTAGAAATACCAGGAGAACAACGGCTGTTTTTTAAACTAAGTTTAAGAAATGTTTACTATACATGAAACCCTAGAAGAGACCAGTGGCTCCATTGTTGACTATGACAATGACCAAGACAGGCCACACCTTGACTAAAGGGAATGTAAAACAAGGTTATGTAAGTTATGATAATCACTCATCCCCCTACAGGCAAAGCAGCACATGAGTCACCATAGTGATTCACTGGACCTTTAAAAACCAGGTCACCACCAAACAGTGATGGATCAAATGGTAAACATTATCATATAACTCTGCTTCTGCTATAACCCAAGTTCTTATTTGTGCTGTGTAAGTACAGTGTATGTGCTAAAGGTGTCAGTGTTGTGTCCTTGAAGAAATGACATGTTTATGAGTAATGTTTCTGAGTGTGTGAAACAGAAAGGGTTTGAGATACAGAGGTTATTTAAATGGAGACCAGCTGCATGCATTCCACACATTTCACAGAATTCATCTTGAAAGCAATCTCCTGTTCAGACAGGCTAAAAAGCATCTCTCCAGACTCTCGCTGTCCAACCCACATCTACTGGATTATGCAAACTCTTTAATCTTTTAAAAAGCTTTAAACAAATGTTAAGCAAATACCTCATTTGCAATTATTATTGAAACGATAAAACAACACGTAAAACAGTGTATGAATTAAGGTTTTTTTATGTGAATTTAAATTTGGATTTGGAATTTGACGTTTTTTTTAGGTTGTTTTTTGAGGTTGTTTTTAGAATTTACTACAAACAGGCAACATTTATTTTAACATAGGCTTGCAACTGCGTTTTTCAAAATATGTCTGGAAAAACACCTTTGCTTATTATGGTTATGAAAGCCTGGCCTTTTGAATAGTATCATCTATGCCTTCACTAACCTCAGGGGAAGGAAGACATGTGGGCATCTTATCTCCAAGGGGTTTGGTGACCAGAGCACTACCCAGGATGGAGATCATGTGCTGAGCCATGATCTTCTGCTGCTCCAGACTGCAGTGGTTCTCCAGAGAAAGGATCACAGGGTACTTGGATGTCTGATGAGAAGCAAATAACAGTTAACAGTCAGGCAGATGTAGAAAATACACCAGAAGGACAGGCTCTACAACTTCTATAAATAAATATTAGCTTTTGATATAAATCAGGAGCACTGAGCTGTAGTAATATACAACACATGAAAGCTACAGTATTTTGCATTCATACATTATTAATCTTTGTACCTTAAAGGCATAGTCCTTAATGGTTTTTATAACATCTTTGAAGAGGATCTTTGAGGTGAGTGTGTATCCATGATAGATGACTGGCTCTCCATCTGATCCATCCCAGCAGTCAAGCTCCACACAACGACAGCCCTTTACAAGCGCTCTGTAAAGGGACAATGAAACTTGGTATTCCACTGAAACTTGGTATTGGAAATCACAATTGGTGTTTTGTGGTATTTAGTCCATGTGTTAGCTTGACATTCTTCTATATGCTATTGTACATCTAAAAGCTGTCATATGCCATTTGCTTAAATAAATGCATATTTCACACTTTCACCTTTGGGAAAATAGGCCAAAAACATGTTCAAAGAATACCACCAGCAACCAAGTAACAACATCAAGCAGAAAATAAGAGTTCATGGCTGTGACATAACTAAAGCCTACTGGCTATTTAAAAAAATGGGGCAGGTCCTAAATCGTGCAACCACACTACAGCAAAATCTTGAATGATATTGTTTGAGTGTGATTACTTTATGTATCCCTCAGTGCTGCTGGGTCCTTTGAGCTGGTCCTCCATCAGGTACGTGTTGTGAGAGGAGGAGATAAAGTAATGGTTGAGAGGCTGGTTCATGTCCTGGTAAACCCCTTTATAGGTTGGGTTGAGGATCAGGCCCTCTGACTGTTGCAGATACATTAGGAAGCCATCCTTTGTCATTAGATGTTTTGCTTTGGCTACAGAGGTTACACAAACATGTAATTATATGATTTTTGTATTTGAGTGTAGAATATTTCTGCACATTGACTTGTTTTTGTTTCTCAAACATGAGGTTCAGTTTTTAGCTAAATAATGAACTGAATAGGGGTGGGAGATATGACAAATATATCAGATCACAATTTTTTTCAGACAGGATCACAATCTGAGATCTTTTCACGGTTCTTTTTTCCCCATATTGGTTTCTTAGACTATTTAAAAGTTACTGAGCAGCACATCCAAACTAATTTCCCATATTAAAAATATAGACATAAGGTAACAAAATAAATTTTTTAAAACAAAAAAGTGAAACTGATCAGAAAGGTACAACAGTTACCATTTTCATCGAGCTCATATTTTTCAATAAGCTGAAGAGCATCAGTCTGAGATGCCTCCTCTATCTGCTCGTTCAACAGGAAGTTCAGCAGGTCAGCAGCACTCATGAGGCCATCTGTCTTGGCATATTCTCTATAGATGACATCGATCTCCTCTCTCTGTGTCAGGATTTTATAGAAACGCTCAATCTCCTTTCCCTCTAGGGCTCCAGATTTTGATGTGTCACATTTCTGAAAGAGAAAAGAGAGAGAGAGAGAGAGAGAGAGAGAAAGAGAGAGAGATATTACATTAATAATTGTACATTTCTGTGTCTGTACGTAGTCCTGTATCCTGAGCCTCTTCTAAAGCATTTTAATGCCCAGTGTCACTCGCGTACACTGTGAAAATGACAAACAAGCTTCTCTAAAATAACATGAACAGAGGTCATGTTCTCAAACTTATAAAAACAAACAAACAGAAGACAATACCTCAAAGAGCATCTTGGTGTAATCATCATCCACCTCAATGTTGATGTGTTGTAGAAAGCTCTTCAGCTCTTTTGGACTCATCTTGCTGTCAAAGTTTTTGTCAGCTTTGCGCATACAGCTGTAGATCCAGCTGGAGCGCTGATGTAAGGACTAAACATACAATTCATAAACACATAGCACAATCTGAAATAGTCTAGCTCAATTATACTTCAAAGCTGCGGGAGTTTGAGAAGGATACTGCTCTGTCTTCTTCTGCTGGCTGAGATTGTTCGTGTTTGATATGACCTTCTCCAGACCACCAACCCACTTCTTGGCCTCCTCCTCAGAGCTGGCAATCAGGTCCAGGCTTTTCTGTCGGCCCTTAAACAAGATGGAGAAGGCCCGACCCTCCACTGCATCGTCCGTGTATTTCCTTAAACCCTCTGTCTGTCGGCCTGTTCGTACAGCTTCAATGTCTTCAACAGAGACTAAATGAAAAACGATACACAATCAGAAAACATCAACAGAAATACTAAGAATATACTTCTTGACATTGTTCTTGGTATGAGCATCTAAATATCTTTAATAGAATTTTATACCAGTTTATAACAATCTCCAAGTCTTTTTCCTAGCTTTTGACTTGCTGTTAAACGCGGCAACATCGCAATATGCATATGGAAATTATATGTATATTAGGTCATGCATAATATGAAGAGCGTTGTAAGCTCCATTCTGCACCTTTAAGATGAAACCAAGGCAAAGGTTTAATCCTCAGGTTATTTTATACAGCACTGACCACAACATGACAACATAACTTGGAAACTCAGTACAACTTACACGTGGTTTTGTTAAACAAAATATTTCTAGTGAGTCTTTTTGGTGATAAGCAAACTAAATAAATTTAAAAATGCTGGTCAAATCTTTGATCTTAAATTTTGATATGAAAAATCACAGGCAAAAAAAAATAAAAATGCATCGCTGTCGTTTATTAAGTGCATAATTATGAAAGTTAAATGCTAAATGTAAAGAATATCACTATCAATGTGAAAGCAGAAATACTGAGACTTATCCCAGAAAGATTAGCAAATAATTAAATGTAATGTTCACAAAGTACTGTAAAATAAATCACTGTTCTTGCCTAAGCCACAATCTAAAAATGACCAGATCTACTACAGTATCCATACTACTGTGGTGTTAAACTAAAATACTTACTTCATAAATCATGTTACCGTTATGAGAAAGAATATGAAAGGATACAAGGTAATTGTACTGTAAAGATAATACATTACACACACTCATATGAATAAAAAATTCAATGTTCAAGACACATGGAAAGACCCACTACACACATGCAAAGAGCTGACATCACCACACCTCTGTGAACATCCTTCTGGGACGAATGCCAGTAATACTTACATGTCTGTTTGGACTTTAAAGTTTTTTTGGACTCATGCCACATGGTCCTGCAGTCTTCCTGCAGCTTGTAGTAGCGCGTCTTTTTCCATGAGCCCGATCGCACCTTCAAAAGGTCCCCGCCATTCAGCAAAAACTCCAGGTCTTGGTCACCCTCCAAACCTATTGGGGGGAAAGAAGAATAAAGACAGAAAGACCGCTCATGTAGTCCTTATTTCAAAGCATGTATTATTTCCTTTTGAAAGCCAGGTTTGTAGATCATTTGTGAATACGTCATAACATCCTCATTCTGTATGAAAGCAGAACAAACAAAAGGTATGGTTCAAAGAGGAAGGATCCCACCTGTTCAAGAGTCCTCATGCTGAGAAATAAAATGTGGCTTCAAATTTATTAAGTAAATTACAAAAGACCCCCCCAAATGACCTGAAAACAGACTGAAGACACCTTACTTTAACCAGATCGAGCTATTAGGTCAAACTGCCAACGCTAAGGTGCATTACTTACCAAGGCGTGGTGTGCATTTAGAAGTAATTTACACAGCAGAATGAATCAACAGGTGTGACTTGCTCTTGTTGTTTTCATGACAATATGACTGTAGCTTTGAACCGTCTTCCTTGAAAGCATTTTGAGGCATCGTGCCCAAAATGCAATCTAGGTAAGCAGGTGGGTAGGTTTTTAGACACAGTAAATCAGTTAATCGTTACTAGATTTCATTCGCGATGAAGTGGTGCGCGTAAATAAAATGTGTATGTGTATAAAACAACACACTGCAACAAAGGAGTAAAGCACAGAAGGAAAGATCGGGTAACGCGTCCACAAGAGATGAGACAACATCAGTTATTTTCTTATTAGTCGTCCTACCTAGAAATCTCATGTTGTCGAGCGCTGCTACCTTGTTCTGCTCGCTGTGTAATAACTCTTGGGATTTGGTCCGTACATGTTGCCTTCTTACGCACTGCATGCTTTAAATTGTCTTTACAGAAATAAAAACTACTGGCAGAAAGTCAGTCGAAAACATATCCCGATGACTGTTTCGTCAACTCACTACCTACGGATTAGGGGCGTGTACTATTCAAAGTTCATTCGTAGTATTATGTCATTGTAGTGAGTGATACAGCCTGTCTGTCCGATCCGAATGATTCTCTGTATTTATTGGTAAATTTGAAGCAACACGTTAAGGGTTTTAATTTAAAGTAAATATATGACTATTGCCATTTAAAATATGAAAACAAACAGCAAAAACTAACATCTTGTACATTAAACGACTGTTGGGAGTTTGCAAATATTTGTGCGCTGAAACAATGTCGCCATCTAGTGGCACCATTTGAAATCGCGCTTACAGTAGTCACACTCGAGACCTAATCTCGTTCCTGGATCAACATCTTCACACATTTATTTAGTCCTGGAACAACATTCATGTAAAAAAAGACCTAACTTAAACCCTTACTTGGTTAAATCACGGTGAATCATGGTCAAACTGGATTTCTGTTTACCCCACACCTGCTGTGAGATAAGTGTTATTTTATGTTGATTTAGACTATTAAACCTGTAGGAAGCTCCACTTGAATATTATCTTATTGTTTTAATGTGGGGGATAAGACCTTACGGAGACTAAGAAGTGGAGTACCATATCTGCAAGAGACCCTCAAACAGACCCTTCAGCATAAAATGAAAAGGTCCTAATATGCACTTAAAGTACTCAGGGTGTTCCAAAAGTCAGCACATGAAATCAGTTTAAGAGTTGTTTTCCTCGCCTTGTTAAGTTCCTCTGGATAAAAACGTCTTCTAAATTCCTAAATGTATAACTACTCACTGCTAGACAAAAATAACAGAACTGAATACATATAATGTGAATATGCCCATGGAAGACAAACTCACTTCAATATTGACTTGAAGTGAAACGCAAAACAGTTAGGCCCCACATATGGCTGGTATTAACATCCACCTGGATAACAGAGATACTGGGAGTAGCTGTATACACAACAAACTCATGGCCTTGAATGCCTTTGGACCTCTTAGAAACACAAAAATGGGTCATGTTCTATGTAACACGTGAGAATGTTCTCTGACAGTGCTTGTTCTTTGATTATGGTCTTCTGTAGACCTGAAATACTGTGGAATGAGGTGAGCATTGATCTGAAGAAGCGAGTAAACCCATAATTTGACAGACGTTCAGGTAGAGGAACTGGCGTAATGAAAGGGATGTGTTATGCGAGATGGTTAACGGAATGTTGCTCCAGGCTATTGAAACTCCTGTGCCCCATTCTCAACAGAAACCCCAAACTCTCCTTTGCTCCATCCTCAATAGAAAATCTGGTAGGCTATAATACAGCAAAATTGGAGCACTGTTGTGAGATGAACAAATACACCCAACAAGTGATAATACACTGCTAAGGGTGGGGCAATCATATAATGCCCTTTCTGTTTACACTACACTGCCCATTCATGCGTTTTATTTTATGCCAGAACAAAGACATAGTTCACTGAAAAACAATTATTTAAAATAAAGTATCTCAAATGTGTTAATACTGAACCAAATTAAACTGCACATAAAAAATGTAAATGAATGTCATACAAGATACAGTAACATAAAAGCTTATATGACATAACAGTACAAAATCTTGGCTTGTAACGTCGTGTTTTACATGCATCAAGTCTGAAAGTATCGTGTTTGTAAAGGTTAACATTAAGTTGCTTAAACTCGTGTGCAGGTTTACTGAACAGGTCTGAACATTCACAGCTCTCAAACTTTCATATGTTGTCGATTGACTTTTGTGATGCCCACAACCATCGCTGAATCACTTTCATTTACATACAACAACTGTTTTGTTTCAGTTTTCCTTTACCTTGTTTTTCAGGATTGCCATTGGAATCCATTTCTTGTAAATAAAGCAGACTGTTATATCCTCGTTGTCCGCAGTACGCCCAGTTTTCTCAACCTCAGCAAAAGCGCAACATACAACTTCGCAAAGACGCGGAGAAAAACAGGAGAGATCGATATAAATTGAGCTGATCCTTCAATCTTTTGCTCACAGGTACGGATTACCTGCCACCGGGTGAAATCGTCTCTGTTAAAAGTATCCCATGAGCCACTCCCCACTGGTTTAGCGCCTCGCCACCCATCAGTTCAGCATCTTATAACTGCATGCAGTGCCTCAAGATGCCTACAGGGGCAGATGATTGTTTGGTTTATAATTTTATTCTATTGCAGAAACAGTTTAACCATCGTAAGAGTTTGTGTTAGTTTACGAACCTGGGATTAGCTGCTATTAAAATCTTGATACAACTGTTTATGTCAGTGGAAATTGTCATTGCATATAAAGCATCAGTTTTAAATCTTTGAGCTAGAACTAATTGCCAATAGGTATAATGTACATGCAGTCGGTTGTTATCGCAAATTAAACCCTTCAGGGTGATACAAGACGGCTCTTTATGTACGTCTCAAATGTGTGCATTATCTCTTACATAGATACTTGTACAACAATCTGTTGTACCCAACAGATACTTGTACAGTCGGAGCCAGTCTCACTCTACATTTTTTATGTTGAATATCCTGTTTCATTCAGAAATGCAATATTACGGAAGTCAAATGGGTGGTGAACACTACATATTGACCTTAAAGGGAAATAGAAGTTTAAATGCTTCCACCTAGACTACATTTCCCATTTTAAATAGACACAAAGCTACTAAATTGTGGTCATCTTACCCTTAGAAAATCCTTTGAAAGTTCCTTTCTTTCTGATCAGATCATTTTGTGTTTGTGTGTGTTTTAAGTTGGTGTATTTGTCACTGGAGTGTCATTATTATCATTCACAATTAGGCTAGGATCATTTTGTGGCACTCCCGAGTGACCACACAATTTCATGTATTTTTCCTTATTGACAATATGGTTAAAATGTTTTGTAATATGACATCTGAATTTGTATGTCCATACTGCTATTGGTGCTGTCATAGATTTCAGGGCATTAATGCATTATGATTTAGTTACACATAAGATGATCAGATGAAAACTGCTTATTAAAACCTTCTTAAACCGAGCAGTAGACCTAAGTCATTCATATACATTTATGCATCTAATAAACATTCTTAATATAAAGTACAATATAGTATTTAGAATATGTCAGGTTTTGTTCCTCAAAACACCACATTAGCAATTTCACAATTGGACAGTAAGGTGATGTGAGATAAATCCTCTTTGTCTGTGTCTCTTTATGAAAGGGAAATGTTAAAGATCTTTTTTGCTAAGTGCGTTAAAAAATAGTGGTAAGTTGCAAAAGGCCATATGAAATTAAAATCCATTTTAATTTAGTAAGAAGCACAAGTAAAATTAAGGTATTACTTAAAATCTGACCTATAATCCTCTTTGAATCTTACCTATATGAAATTTAGAAATTAATTTAGAAATTAAATTAAGCGTTTTATTGTGTGTGTGTGTGTGTGTGAGAAACAAAAAAACAAAACAAATGAGTATTACTACTTGTATACTTCTGCCAAGAGTGTCTAAAACAAATAAGAGAGACTAACATAATAGAGACTAAAACATACATTATACCAAAAACTGTAACGTAAAAACCTTTGGACCATGTAGATGGTCTTATACAAGACACTGGAAAGAAGAATAAGACACTGATATTCATCTGAATGTCATTGCCTCTTTTTGTAACTGTTATCTGATTACATAATTAGAATTCTTATGGTTTACTGTGTTTCCATGCAGAACTGCTTCAAGTGAAGAGGGTGATAAAATATTGTCTTCTTGTTGGGGAATTCCTTATCAGAGCAAAGAAATCAAAGCACACCTACACGGTGGAATGAATTGCTTTCAGTATAGCTTACAAAATTGTTCTTAGCCAGAATAAGCTTGAATATGTATCAAACTTGCTGGTTTTTAAAGACATTCTCTGTGAGAATATCACAGAATTTCATCTATTTTCACCAAGTAATTCTCCTGGATAATATTTTTAAGAGCAATAGCACCTTTCTTTAAGCATACAATTGTTTAGTGCTATTTCCTAGAAACTGAACAGTGTACAGTATTGTATGTCACCCTCTAGGAAAGTCCCTTTCAATGAAGTTTAAATCTTACAACAGTGTAATGTTTGTTAGTGTGGAACCTACAGTATTGAATTGTGGGACTGGTAGAATTGTAGGATTCATTCTTCTTGTGTCACTGTGACCGAGCAGCTACTTCAAAGTGATCATGTGATCCCTACAGATGCTCTCTTAGATAAGCTATTGACGAAAGTTATAAAGTATGCATCATTTAAAGCTCCTTTTAAGGTGAAAATACCTGTTGAGTTGTCCCACAATCCTAGGTATGCAATTCGTACCTTAGTGCTGCTTGTAAAAATGTCATGTTTACAGGCAGCACTAAGGTCTGAGATATCAAAGATAACATACCTGCCCAGACAAATACACAGTAGAAAACTGTATGCAGAAATATCAGTGAAAAACAATGCTAACTCTTGTGTAACTCTTCAGTCATTTTAAGGAGTTACTTTGAATGTCTTGTTATCTCTAACACATATTAGTCACATTAATCTAGTGCATATTATTTTACTTGGCTCCAATACAAAATAACCATATAGAAGTGAGTAGCTGGTTGCATTTGTGGCAATCATCAGTCCCATGCATGACTGGCTTAACCTCAGAGAAGCATCAGCTCTTGGGTGAATGCATTGTAACATTAGACCAATCTGCAGCCTGCAGGAAAAATGTGCAGACATTCTGCTTTTGTGCCTCTGATATATCTGGCCTGAATCATATTTTAATAAGAGACAAATGTTAATTCATTCCCCTTGATTGGACAATGGCAATCTTGTTTGATCAGGTTATGACAGATATATCTCGATCATGTTGCAGACAGCAGACTTGTATATGTACTGTGTATGGAATGCATTACAATGTGATAAAGTTAAGTTTGCATTTCCTACATTTACATGAAACATTTTCAAAAATACAAAACATTATATGGCTTTTTACACACAATATTACAATGTAATCAGAATGGTGAAAGTAGGTCAAATAGTTTCTGTGTGTGAATTTAGAGGAGCTGAAACCTCCAACGCGTGTTACAGATACACGTTTCTGTAATACAGAAAGACATTTGTGGGCTTGTGGGAGAAGAGCATGCATGGTATGCTCACAAAATAATCATTCGGCATAAGCTCTTCTCTGCCATCATCTTACTAGCAAGTCTACTATTCTACAGTTACTAAGTCAGATACAAACTGTAAATGTAGATGTTTAAAGACATTCGCAGAAACGTTCTTGCTTTTATTTTAGAAGACTTGGCCTGCTGCATACTGAAGTGAGACAATACAGTATGTATGTTAATGTATGTTAATACAGTACACTGTGAAACAAGATCAATAGTTTTACATAATGTAATAGTGATTGCTCAGGTACACAGTGACATGGCATATAAAAGAGCATATATTATTTATATTATGGGGTCTCTGGATCTTTTAGGATTTGGTTTCTTAATCAGACAACCTAACACTGCAGCAAGAATGTAAACATTCCAGTTGGGCAAGATGCAGTGCCAAGTCACAAACTCAGAGAAACATGTTGCTTCACGCTCTGGCACATATTGATGTCTGTGTTTAGCTCTGTCCTTTGCTATGACCCTTCTGAATAAATTAATAGGTCCATGGTAAAGTTTGTCCACAAAGTTTTTACACATAATAAATTGGTTAGAAGGAAAGGTAATCCTCTTAATAAATCGGAATAGATTTTTTTGGTAATTGCTATAACAAATATGATTCAAAAGGTCCAAACAAAGTCAAGGAGTCAAAGTCAAGGAACAAAGAGTCAGAAAGATTGTGTTTCTGTCTCACTAAGTATGTGATTCCATTGCATTCGAGCATCATTGAGGGGCGCAGGAATACAGTGCCTCTTAATGATGAGCACCCCTTAATGATATTTTCATTTTAAATTTCCCACCATCCCACCATTTTTGAGGGTTTAATTTATTGTGATGATTTATCTTCCATACTTTTTAAAGTTTTCTCTTTTCTTTCCACATTTCTAGAAAATTAATTGGTACAACATTATTTAAACACCAAATTTATATAGACACAAATAAAAAGAAAACGCCATTACCCCAGCCCTGCTGTACTGTACAATTATTTTATTTATTTAAACAAATAAGTAACACTGTAATAACACAAATCATTTTCCTTATTTCCTTAAGTGATCATTTTCCATTGGCATGGGCTACATATGTTATATGGCAACATGCATATTACTCCTTACTTTTCTGTAGAAAAAAATTGTGAACAACGTCAATTTAACTAAAGAATTCAGAAGATTGTTTCTCTGAATAGCACGAAAGGAAACTAAACATACTCCTTTATAGGCATAATGTACGACAGGGGGTTAACAGACAGCGCGTCACCAGCGTGCACCGGAAGTGCAATGTCTGCTATGGATTGCAATAGAGTTCAAGTTCATATTGTGAAAACTTTTCATCCGATGTCTTTTTGTCTATATTGATTTACTTCAAAAGCGTATTGTGCCATAATGGCACACCGATATCTGCATCTGTCAAGAGGCTGCAGGAACCTTCTCCACGCTCTGCTGCCAAATGTTACATCAACAAACCGTGTGCAATCGGTAAATGTGCAGCTTGGTTGTATTTGTCTCAGATATATACAGTCTAATCAGTATAATACAGTGTGATCATATCAGAAACACGTGTCCTATCATTAATGCTATCCATTTGCATTTTTTGGTGCAGAGTGCCTTGTTGCATATCGGAGAGTTTGATAGTAAACAAGAGTCGGCCTGTGTGACATTGCGTTTCGTAACGCGGTTTGCTCTTGTTATGTCTCGGTTTCTTACATCAAACATGTTATACCGTTTATTCTCAACAGACACACAATCCTAAACATTATCGTGTTTCAATGCTTTTCTAACATTGCTTGTCTAATGCCTTCGCATTCTGATTAATGACCTTATTAGAAACGATATCAATCTGTTTTAAGGATACTTACCTCGCCCTGTTAATGCTTACCTATATAAACCAACAACTGTAAGTGTAAAATATTACTCGTCGTGTGGAGTATGATTGGTTTCTTTTGGTATTTCCTTAAAAATGAAGTCTGTTTTAAATAGGACGTTCATATTTCCTTATGTCATCGTCTCTAAAACCATTTTAAGGTACTTTCTCATATACGTTTTGATTTTCTTTCTTGCTCAGCCGAATATGTTTTGTTTTTGAAGGTTACGGGTATTGGAGAAATTGCCCTAAACAGAAGGTCTTTACTCTCCCAGGTCTTGGGCACCTATCGAAGATTAAGTTCTAAACCTCCCAAAGGTGTGAAAATCACATGAATTATAAAGTCCTTATCAGGTTTTCATTCTAGTTATCTGTGTGTGTCCAGTTATTCATTGAATCTAATGATGATTTTATTTTTTATTGTGTTGAAGGATTTGAAAAATACTTTCCAAATAGTAAGAATGGTGCTCCAAAAAACAGTGAGCCCAAGCCATCCAATGCAGAAGGCAAAGGTAATGTCTGTCATTCCCCTAAAATATAAATGAATCAATGTATAGTGCATCCACAATTGACTTTATATGATGCCTTGTTACATAGGCTGCAATCAAGTTGTTTTGTATTTGTTTTAACTTAGAGGCCAAACCAAACAATGCTCAGAAGCCCGGAGGTGGAGGAGGAAGTGGTGGAGGAAAAAGAGGGGGACGGAAGGATGAATCCACCTGGTACAGCCGTCTTCAAAAGGTTAAACTTTTATATAGTATAATCCAATATAGTATTGATTATTATAATCGATTTTTCAAGTGGTTGCTTTAATATTGTAATCAACAACTTCTTTTACATTCATAGTACTTTATAAAAATCATCAGTATTTCAAAATAATTTAACTGTTTAGTAATTGTTGAAAGAAATAAAGGTCTAGGTTGTAAAAGAAAAACAACAACAACATAAGTGAATCTGTTAAACAGTTACTGAAATGATGTGCCTGTACATCACTGCTGAATGAAGGCTGTCTGTCACTCTCTTGCAGGGAGATGTGCCATGGGATGATAAAGAGTTTCGTATGTATTTCCTGTGTGGCGCGGCCTTCTGGACAGCTGTCACATATTATTTCTTCTTTCGGGATGGAGGAAGAGAGGTTACTTGGAAGGACTTTGTGAATGGGTACCTTGCTAAAGGAGTGGTATGTGTTGTCTTACTTTAAAATCAGAAACAAATTATTGTGGTTCATTTGTTTATTAATTTATGTGTTTAATTTGATTTGTTTTCTAGGTTGACAGATTGGAGGTCATAAACAAGCGATTTGTAAAAGTCATCTTTACTCCTGGTAAAACTCCAGTTGATGGGGTGAGTTTCTGCTGTTATTTGGGTTGACTATAAAGTCAAGATTGATTTTTATGTAGTCACTAGTAACCAAATGTCAGCAATGATAAAAGGTTATGCATTTGTATATTGACACAAACTGTAACTGAAACTGCATAGATTAATTAATCAAATCTAACAACATTCTTTCCAACAGCAATATGTGTGGTTCAACATTGGCAGCGTGGACACCTTTGAGCGGAACCTGGAGACGGCTCAGTTAGAGCTGGGTATAGAGGGAGAGAACAGACTGCCAGTCGTGTATTCCACTGAAAGTGATGGGTGTGATTTTAAATTAAATTTGCAATTCTACGTTTTCTAAAATGAAGTTATGCAATTCCGGTCCTGTAGGGCCATGTCCTGCAGAGTTTAGCTCCAACCCTAATCAAACGCGCCTGAACGGACCAATCAGGGTCCTGGAGAATTCTTAAAAATAACAAGCAGGTGTGTTTAATTAGGGTTGGAACTAAACTCTGCAGGACAGTGGCTCTTCAGGACCGGAGTTGAATTGCTCTGCTCTAATATAAGCAGCAAATAATTTAGGAAAAGGCTGTTGGTTCAGGTGACTACACTTTGAACCAGATGCTCAAATGCTACTCAATTTCAGGTCTTAATTTCAACCTCATGCTTCTTTTGTTTGTAGGTCCTTCCTCCTCAGCATGTTGCCCACCGTCCTGATCATTGGGTTTTTGCTGTTTATGCTGAGGAGGGGTCCGGCAGGTGCAGGCCGGCCAGGAAGAGGAATGGGTGGTCTGTTTAGTGTCAGTGAGACAACTGCCAAAGTCCTACGAGACGAGATTGACGTCAAGTTCAAGGACGTGGCAGGCTGTGAGGAGGCAAAATTGGAGATCATGGAGTTTGTCAACTTTCTTAAGAACCCAAAGCAGTACCAGGATTTGGGTGCCAAGATTCCAAAGGTATTACATGACTTTTCTGCTTGAATGAAATTGCATTAGCATGCTCATCATTTGAGGAAACAACAGCAACAAATGTTAACTCAGGCTTAAATAGAATGTTTTGGCATTTTCTTTATTAGGGGGCTATTCTGACGGGACCCCCAGGCACAGGAAAGACTCTACTAGCCAAAGCCACTGCAGGGGAGGCCAACGTCCCCTTCATCACAGTCAATGGATCAGAATTCTTAGAGATGTTTGTCGGGGTTGGGCCTGCCAGGGTAGGAACATTATGTTATGTTTTATAGTATTCTGTATGCTTTAGTCTAATGAATCTTGATCATGGACTTTAAATTTTATTTAATATTTCTTTAATAGGTTCGGGATCTCTTTGTGTTAGCCCGGAAGAACGCTCCGTGCATTCTCTTCATAGATGAGATTGATGCTGTGGGGCGAAAGAGAGGCAGAGGAAACTTCGGTGGACAGAGTGAACAAGAGAACACCCTCAACCAGTTACTAGTTGAGATGGATGGTTTGTATCTGACAAACAAAAGATTACCAAAAAATTACGTGGTGTGGTTTTATATGCTAAATATATATATTTTTTCCTGTCTTATAGGATTTAACACTGCTACCAATGTTGTGGTGCTAGCAGGCACCAACAGACCAGACATTCTAGATCCAGCTCTGATGAGGCCTGGCCGCTTTGACAGACAGATATACATCGGTAAGGTTTTTTGGGTGATTCTCTATATGTAAACCGTGTAGTGTAGAATTGGATGTTTTTTCCTTCGTTTACCATAGATTCCACATTTTATCCTTGGAACTGTTAGAATTTTAGTCATCAACTTGAATAAACATTAAAAAGACATTTTCACCAATAAGAGAGAATTTATTCTTAGTCAAATACAAATTATTTTAATATCTAAATATATTGTTATGTATATTTATTGCAGGGCCACCAGATATTAAAGGCAGAGCGTCTATATTCAAAGTACATCTAAGGCCACTAAAACTAGATGCAGAGTTGGACAAAGAAACGCTGGCAAGAAAAATGGCCGCTCTAACACCTGGTTTTTCTGGCAAGTAAAGACTTTATTGTATAAAATGTGTGGGTTTTAGGTAGTTTAAGATGTGAACTGAACTTTGCTGGTAATTGATTTGTTTCTTATAGGTGCAGACATTGCTAATGTTTGCAACGAGGCTGCGCTAATTGCAGCTCGCCACCTTTCTGATGCCATCAACCAAAAACACTTTGAGCAAGCAATCGAAAGAGTAATTGGAGGTAAGTGACGGAAGTGACATTTGATCTTATGCAAGTTTCTTTTGAGAAACGTTCACAGCACGTGCATAGTGTTGCAGTGAAAGAAAGAAAGAAACAGTTACTGTATGTCTAGGTCTTGAGAAGAAGACACAAGTGCTGCAACCAGAGGAGAAGAAAACTGTGGCTTACCATGAGGCTGGTCATGCTGTAGCTGGCTGGTTCCTTGAGCACGCTGACCCCCTACTTAAAGTAAATATCTCGCTTATACATCACATACGTGTCTTTTTAATGAAATCTTACAAACCTTGTACTCTTGCCATTCTTTGGTAACTTCAGGTGTCCATCATTCCACGTGGGAAGGGGTTGGGCTATGCCCAGTATTTGCCTAAAGAGCAATACCTGTACACCAAAGAGCAGCTGTTGGACAGGATGTGTATGACGCTGGGTGGGCGTGTCTCAGAGGAAATCTTTTTTGAGCGCATTACCACAGGGGCACAGGATGACCTGAAGAAAGTGACACAGAGTGCCTATGCACAGGTGGGTTATTATATTGGAAAGTGTTATTGGTAAGACATAGTAAATTAATTAATTTTAGGTAATTTGAATGCCGTTTGCAATGATTTGGTTTTGGTTTTAACTGTCTTTTTCCACTCTGCTATCCACGACTTTCACTGACACAGTAGACACAAGTCACATAACATGTCACTTTTAATTTCATCTGCAGATTGTGCAGTTTGGCATGAATGAAAAGGTGGGACAGGTGTCTTTTGACCTTCCACGGCAGGGAGAGATGGTTCTGGAGAAGCCCTACAGTGAGGCCACGGCACGCCTCATCGACACAGAGGTCAGAATTCTCATCAGCACGGCCTATGAGCGCACCAAGCAGTTGCTCACAGAGAAGAAACCTGAGGTGGAGAAGGTACAGTAGGGCAGGCCCAACATTTGCCATACTTTTTACTCTGATTTGCTTCTAGAACCTCATTGTATCTTAAGAAAACAAGGTTGTCATTTCAACTTTTCTCTCTTCTCCACAAGGTGGCACTGCGTCTACTGGAGAAGGAGGTGCTGGATAAGAATGACATGGTGGAGCTGCTGGGCAGAAGGCCGTTTGCTGAAAAATCAACTTATGAAGAGTTTGTTGAGGGAACGGGGAGCATGGATGAAGACACCTCGCTTCCTGAGGGCCTAAAGGACTGGAACAAGGAGCGAGGCAGCGAAAAGGAGGAAACTACAGATGAACAGGTGGCTCGGCAGATCTCTGGTGGAATGCCCTTCTAAATGTGTCCCTATGGCCCCCAACGGCCCTGGAGGGGTCAAAGCACTTATTTATGAGATGGGAAATACTTTCTTGCGATGCAAGTCTGGCGGACACTGACACAAGTTGCCTGTTCTTCAGAAGAGCCCTGATTGGAGGGCTCCTTCACAGTGGTAAGCATCGGACTTTTATTGCGTACAGTAGGGTGTTTATGAAATATAAACAGATTAAACCCATTCTTCATTTGCTGAAGTTGATTGTATTTCAGCAAAATAAAAAATCCAGTTTTGGAACTGTAAAGAAAATCTTAAAAAGATGAAGTATATATTATGACACAAGTGCTTTGCCAAACTTCAGTTAAAATCAAGGCAAAAGCTTACCAAGAAAGCAGTTTTCTTGTAATTTCAGAATTAACTATAAATGGTGAAAAAGACGTGAAGATAGACAATTTATTAAAATATTATTGTAATTATTAATAGACAAATTAAGTCTTCTAAAATTCTTTATCTGTAAGAGTCACCTGTAAGACCTTGCTTTTTCCTCTGTGACGTGCCCAGATACAAAGCTTGTGTTTTCACTTCAAGTAAATTAGATTCCCAGTTTAAAAGGTTAAACTGCAGTAACTGCCACAATTTTGTGAACTTTTGGAAGGGGCTTGTTTGCAGTGCTGTCTGAAAGACTGCAGTGTTCTATCATGAATGTTGTTGACAGTGCACAAAGTCACCCATGTTAAATAACTGCTCTCTCACATTTGCACTATCATGGCCATCATGTTATCTTATGCAGCCTGTTTTTGATCACATGTCCCCT
This sequence comes from Chromobotia macracanthus, assembly GCA_036877525.1. Classification (NCBI taxonomy): domain Eukaryota; kingdom Metazoa; phylum Chordata; class Actinopteri; order Cypriniformes; family Botiidae; genus Chromobotia; species Chromobotia macracanthus. The sequence goes on from JAZGTH010000013.1 coordinate 4,811,519, forward strand.
TTGTGAAAGGCAGAACAGTCATTTTCATGTATTTTTCTCTGGATCATTAGTGGCTCATGCAGTTGCTTGCAGTAGTTGCTACATGTGTATTGCGCAAATTGCATTTCTAACGAAATAAGCTGTACACAAATCTAAGATCAGTCAGTAGCTTATTATGATGATGGTGAGCTAATGATGAGGTGTGTGATTTTGAACACATCTAGATTCAGTATTTATTTTACTATACAAATCTTTTAATTGTGACATCTGGCAGGCTTTAGGAATAAATTCAGAACACGTCATTACAGTACACATTGTCCTTCAGTGACGTTTCACTTTGATACAATATATAATGTGTATTTTGTTTTGTGAAAACTGCTTTAAAGTGTTCTGAAACCTCAATAAATGCACATAATATGAACTTCCAAATGATTTTTTTATAGTTATTCCTAATACATCTTAATATTTGTATTCTTAATACAGCTGTCCATAGCATGAAACAATGTATGTTTTGTTTAAATAAACTTGAAATTGCTAGGAGGAGATATGTAGATCAGACTTGACGAGATGTTATTCAATTCTGGTTGTTGTCAACTGTTGCTGTAAGCAAATATGAGTAATGTTTTTTCTCAAGAACTGTTGCAGCACCCCCATGTGAATCTGGTAACATGCTCAAAAAAGCACAGACCAAAAACTGTATTCACGCGAGCATTCGTGATGAGTGATCGTGATGAGAGTTAAAAAAATACACCGCAGCCCACTTCAATGGCGTAATATTTGCTGAAGCACTCCGGGTAAACAGCAGTATGAATCAGCCGCTTGCTCAGCCGCTGGGGAGGATGTCCACATTTAGACTAGGCAAACATGAAGAGGCTTCCCTCACTGTCTCTGATTCAGCACTAAATGGAAGTCTTTCCCACACTGTGACATCAGCTGCATAGATAACCAGCTCGCCTCATGAAAAGTGGGTAACGTTAGAGTTAAAGTGATGCTGCAAGTGAGTGATGGCTTTAAAAAGTTCAGCTTGTGGATGATTCACTGTTTCAGGCCCTGTCCCAAATGGTGCACTTATAGACTTTGTATTTGTCATTTGCAGTTTCATAAGGCGTCACAGCGTTCCTCTTTGCAGTTTATAGGCACCCTTTTGCCAGTTCTACTATGACCCCTGGGTCCATGCTGCATTTTTTTGTCAAAGTTGCATACTTATTGGACAACCACAAGGGCTTAGGGTGACATTTGGGACAGGTCCTTTAAGACATTTTTGGGGATAATGGATAATACCAGACAATTTGCACTGGGAGGGGCCTGCTTAAAGGGCTACACAAACTCCACCTGTACAGTTTGGTGTACTTAAAGTGTGCTATTTGTGCCACAAGCTGGAAAGGCATCATCTAAACCAATGGCATGAGTTTGAGGCAAGACTACCTGTTTTTCTGAGCAATAGTGATAGGGTAGTGTTTGAAAACTATTGTTATTTTTGCAATTCTGTTTTCACACTTCACCTGTAAAGGTGCAATAAGCAATTTCTGAGAAATGCTGTTGACATTTCAAATTGACACTCAATGAACACACTGCTCCCATCATTGTTCTGCCCTCAAAATAACAAACATGCTATGCAACACAAGCAAGGACTAACAGCTGGTAGCCTTCTATTGCTGATTGGCTACAAGAGTGTTATGGTGTTGTGGGGATCGGTCCAATCCACATTGTTCTCTTTGTCTTATTTACACAGCCATGACTATGTGCAAACACTTTTTTAACACACAAAGAACAGACATCTAGCAAATATTCATAAAATAGTTTTTTGGGTGTTGGTTTTTTCTTTAACAGCATTTCTCAAAAATTTGTTTTCACCAAAGCTACCGGTGACATACCGGTGTCGTGAGGATTACTGTTATGTTGATGTAGGTATTTCTGTTCAGGGTCATATGCTATGCAGCTACCCAATTTAATACCAAGTGCTTTGTGTAACATGTTCAGAAGGACGTCGGGAGGAGGTTTTAGATCGTTGACAGTTATTCATGTTGTAGTTGAATGAAAAAGTCAGGAACACATGTAAGAATGTGATTGCTTCAAGAGATGCAGAGGCAGCTGGCAGTGAAGGTTGCAAACATGACTTCAGGTGATTCATTGGCCGTGATCGGTATGTCTGGTGGAGCAGGTACAGTGATGAAGCTAGAGATCGAGGGATCCCGCCTACCTACTGTAGCGTCACTCAGCCGGCCCTGACTCACAATGTAGTAGTGGGTGTGGACTACCCTGCCAAAACTCACACATCAACTACTTACAGCCTCTTACATCATCAGACTCAGTTACGACACCATACCATAACACCAGCAAAACATAAAAAATACCACCACCATGCTACAGGAATGGAGCATCTTGCACAGCAATTTGAGACCAAGTAATTTGTAACAACTTCAAGAGAATACTTCTCATATTTTTACTCTTCACTGCAGATGTGGAAATTTGCCTGCGGAACAACGACAAACCAGTGGATTTGATTAAAGTAATCGTGTGTATTGGAGAGAATCATATGAGATTGTAGAGTGCTCACATGTCACAGTAAAAGTTTTTTACTCTAGAGTACCACTTTACATTAGATGTATTCTTACACAACAATAAAGCATTTAATACATTGTATTTATTGTGTATGTATGTGTTGTTTGGGTAGGTTTGGGGTCAAAGTGTAATTAGATGTAGACAATGCAAGTGTAAATACAGTTTAACAATGCATACATACACGGTAGTTACACTGTATGCATTTTCTTATGTAAGTTTATTGTTAAGTATATTAAAGACACCTAATATAAAATAGGACCAATACATGTAAAACATGTGAGAGTGTGCAGCGATGATGAAGTCTGTCTTACTCATTCCTAGAGTCCCTCTGTGTGTCATCTATAGAGCGAGGAGGCATGGCAGCAGTAGGATGTGTGATGACACCACCTTATGGACACCTTTCAGAAATAGCAAACTCACCACACGCTTACACACGCTGCCCAGGCAAACATGTGGCAAAGCTAAGAATACGTGTTTAAGAGCTGAGAACGATCTATTGGAGTGCTGTGTTCCTTTCTAAGTGTTAACAAGTCTTTGAATAGCTACATTGATGCCAGTGGGTAGGTGAAGGGGAGCCTGTATGCTGAGCCCACAAGAACATCAGCAAGAAAGTTTCAGATAGTTTGTCAGGGGTGTTAGAAGAACATTGTACCAAAAATTTATCTTAATGAAGAGTTTGGGATTGATACACATGATATTCATGTTAAAGGGATAGTTCACCAAAGAATTTAAATTTAGTCATTATGTACATGCCCTATTGTTTTAAAGCCTATAGGACCCTTTATATTTTAAAATTGTAAAGAAATTGGTATCTTTCCTTATCATTGTATGAGTAAGGATTCTATTAGGATAATGTTTTTGTGGTCTAAAAACTAAAGTCATGCAGCTTTTTGGGGGAGCTATTCCTTTAAGAGTTACCAGTTTTAACTCTAGATTCAGTATGTGACCAAAAATATAAAAATAAACATATTGGACTGTATTCAGAACTGTTTGCTTTTAACTTTGTTGTAGCATTTTGGGGAGAGACCTTTTCTGTATTTTATTGTCCTGAACATCTTTAAGACTTCATCACCTAACATCAGTGGCTAACCATATTGTTGTTCTTGTGTCCAGGAGCAAATCCATATACAAACATATAATGAAAAGTCTTTCCAGAAGAGAGGAAGCTGTTATAAAGGACTACCTTGTTGATGCCAATGGTTTATAACACATTTCTCTTTTAATGCAAACAAGATTGAAGTTATGTTTCAAAAATATGAGATATATTAATTCTAAATAGAATATTTATTTAGCTTTATTTAAAGTCTCTTAAATGTGGACTATGAGAGAATAGACCTTGGTACACAATATCCAAAATCAAAACAAGATGTTTTGGCCTGATGCAATCACTGATTAGGCAAGACACGCATGTTTTATGATGAAGTATTTTGGCTCATACTTTAAACAATATTAAACAGAGGATATACAGTATGTATTTTGTTATTAAGGTTTCTGTATAAACAATTAGAATGTAAAATGTTTGTTTAGCCTCAGGACTTAACCACAGGCTTGATCTCAAAGTTCTCACAAGGCGTGATCTCAAGTTCTTGCAAAATTGAGGTTGAGCAGCATGACAATGCTCGTTTTAGAGCAAAGAATGAAAAGTGACGTCTGGTCTAGGTCGAACAGGCAAATGTATGAACCAGCATGCATCTGCCTTATGTATGCTTACATGGGTTGTGGCCAGCTGACAGTTATTGGTCTTATTGGTCTCTGGAGGTCTCAGTGTCTGAACTCCACAAACATCTGGAGGCACACTGGTGCATTCTGTTCTGCACTCATCAACATTCCTGTGTTAGGCGGAATAACCTTCTATGGTTTTGTTTATCTTTAGCTTTATCTTTTTGTTTCCGCTGTATTTCTGCTTATATACTAAGTGTTTGAAATAATTATTAATTATAGGAAATGTGCGTATTATAACCACAAGAGGGAGTAGAGCTTATGACTGCCATGCAGCACTATACTGTACAAACTAAACATTGTAGATGCAGACAATGTTAAAAACCTGTATTTAGTAAAAAAGAATAATTCTATAGGAATGAAAGGGTATGTAAATTAAAAAATTGTTGTTACCAAAATTTTAATTTATTAATTTACAGTCATTGTTGTGTAAGACTTCACACTTTAATTTTATGAGGTATTTGAGTAATGCTTGCCTGTGCAAAAGTTCTAAAACAGTGATGGTCAGTTCAAAAGATCTGACCATCACTGTATTTGTGCTATGGGCATGAATGATACTTCTGTGGCATGTTGAGGAGATGTGTGATTTATTACTTTCTTGTTAAGGTGATAGAAACAAGTATAACAATTTAATAACTTTGGTGTTTGCTTTGAAAATTTAGACAGATGAAGAATATCTGACTGGACTAAATCTTGTATAGAACTGTTTTGCTCTTCTGTACATTTGGCATACAGGAATTGCCTCACACTCACATGCATGTCCATTCTGTCTTTTACTAGTGTGTTTGTATGTTTCACAAATGAGTCGCGGTGTGTGTTTACTGCACAGATGTGTGATATCTGCACAGATAGCCGTGATAATCATATTGACCCCTTGACTTTCCCTTCCCAGGAGAATATTCCACAGTGCTGTTAACCAGCCTGCACAACAGGTGCTGATGGATTGATGGCTGGAGAGATAAATGATTGGTAAAACAGAGAGAAAGAGAAAGCATAAGAGCAACTTAGATTTCTCCAGAGAAAATCAGTACACGTTACTGGAGGAGCCACTGAAGAGTGAGCAAGCGAGAGAGGGAGAGAGGGAGGGAGTCAAAGTCAGTGAGTCAGTAGTGAGAAAGATAGTAATAAAGTGAGAGGGAGGGATGAAGAGGTGGAAGGTATAATTACAGAGAGAGGAAGAGAGAGAGGACAAACAGAAGACAGAAGCCAGAGAGTGAGCGAGTGCAGGAGAAAGAGTCAGAGAATTGTCTAACCCTGCCCACTTTTTTACTAAACCATTCAAGTCCAGTACAGTGAGCTCTGCACTGTCAGGTTTCTCCAGAGCTCTGCTGCACAGAGCACCGCAGCCCAGAGAAGGACCAGGACAGAGGACCTTGAGAAGATCTAACTGCAGGAGCAGCTATATATACCTGCAGAGGACCGGTGACAGTTCATTCAGCTCTCCCTTTAACTTTATCAACATGACTGCTACGCTCAGATAAGGATTATTTTTGGACTGGCCCCTCATTTTCATATCGATTTGACAAACAAGCCACAGCGTTGACTGTGATCTGCTGGCAGCGGTGCAGGTTCGAAGGAACATCTGATTGATCGCGTGAAGCCGAAGCAGAGGTGTGAGTTTGCCGTCACTCAGGATGTCCTCGCTCACGCTCGTGACGGGGGTGCTGCTGCTCTCTGGCTGCTTATCAGGTGGCTGCTCACCCACGCCTGCTGAAACTGTTGGTCATGAGGTAGAAGGACTGGAGCAAAAGCAGCAGCAGGAGGCAGCTGGCTCTCAGGGTGTACAGCAGACGAGCGATCCCGTGACCCTCTGCCCATCTTGCGCTCTAGCCCAGAGACAGAGAGACTCTGAGGAGCAGACCGATATGGTGGAGGCAGTCAAGAAGCACATCCTCAGCATGCTGCATCTGAACACCCGGCCCAACATCACACACCCCGTGCCCCGTGCTGCCCTGCTCAATGCCATCCGAAAGCTGCATGTGGGGCGGGTGGGTGAGGATGGCACGGTGGAGATAGAGGACGATGGAACGGGGCTTGGAGACCACAGAGAACAATCAGAGGAACAGCCGTTTGAGATCATCACCTTTGCAGAGCTAGGTAAGTTCATTAATAAGGCTGTTTAAGTGCCTGGGTGCCAATGCGGGTTTATTAGATTCTGCTTGATATTAGAAGTCTGACACTACTAGCCTCTTTGTGGTGTTAAGTAACATATTCTCACCTGTTGAGTGAGACAGTGGAGAAACAGTGAAGTGCAATGAATCGTTCTGACTTAGAACCATTTATCTACATTAAATTAAAGCGTTAAATAATATTGAACTATGTATGGCTTAACAGCTGTTCAGGAATGCATGTGCATATAGGTAAACCTTGACTTATTTATACTTTAATAAATATGATCTGCTGATCTTTTAATTATTACATAATTACACAATGCATTATGGTGGTGGTTATAAAGTATTTACACTGTCTAATTCCAAACTCTGTTTTTAAAAAGCACTTTAACATTTCTTTAAGTTTAAACCTGAGCTGTCGCATCACTCACCCTGTAAGCTCGACAACAGTTAACAGTTTCCCTTTAAATGATATGCCTAGAAAACACTTGCAGCATGTATGATGTACAGTAGATGTCAGCATTAATGGCTCGGCTGTTTCTTAGGAGTGCTTTGAAAAGCACTCAGGTAGGTGTTCTGAGGGAGAGGAACACATGCTCTGCAGCTGTGAAGTATTAATATGCACGGCTGCGGGAGGTTCTTACTGCTGCGCTACTGATGTGAAATGAGTAAATGAAGCCAGTTTACAGCTATTGAACGTGCCCACTTTCACGTATTCCACATATTCAGTGCTCCCAGGGAATGCAGAACTAGAAACAGATTGAGTTTCAAAATTAATTAAACACAGAAGCAGTTCAGATTTGTATAGCACTTTATTTAATATATTTTAGACGTGGCATACTTCCAAACTTTGCCAGATATTCACATTAAATCTACATACCTGGAGGTCTTTCACAAAGTATGAGACATTTCATTTGACTGTCACACAGACCAATTGCTCGTATAAGCTCTAGTGCAGAGCTACATGACACTAAAGAAATATTTGTCTGCTGACCTGACGATACGCTTTTGATTTGTGTAGTTCTTTTTTGTAGTGGTTTAAAGACAAACGGAAATTAGACTGTTTCTTTTTAAATAGTTCTTTAAAACCACCAGTAATAAACACTACATGCTGGTAAGTTCAATGGGCTACATCTGAGATGGGAAGATCCACAAGTGCATTCCATTTTTAATTGGTTCCTCATGACTTATTTATAACAATGTCACTGATCCACAATTCAGCATTATACTGCTGTAAAAAAAAAAGCAGTTATCTGAATGGGGTACAGTGTGCCATGGAGGCGGATGATGTGCAACTCATGGCATGATTTTCTTTTTTAGCAAAAACAATATAGCAGTGTTTCTAAAGATAACTGAAATGCTGAACTATCTTTAGAGCAACATTAGCCATTAATTGGTGGTCACATGTTTCTGATTGACCAAAGAAAGTCTATGTTTCGCACATGCTTGATGGGGTGATTTTTGTGGCTTGTTAATTGCAGCAGATTGAGTCCAAGAAAGAGCCAGAAAACGTGACAGAAATGTCTCTTACATAAACGTGCATAATACCCTGATGCTATAAATAGCTCTTTTGAATGAACATAAGATTAAAAAAGTCCCCTCAGAGCCTTTATGAGATTGCAGGGGTGTTAATGATGTACTGGGGGGAGTGAGATGGTTTGATCCCATACAAAACCCACAGGGCAGTTAGCTGGCCATAATTGTTCCATTCATCAAATATGGGGCCCAGTAATTACTCTGGGCTGCTCTGTTGGTGTGTGGAATGGTCGGGGTTTCTTTGAAAGTATCTGAGTAAATCAGAAAGACTGAATGTGTCGGTAAAAGAGAAGGAAAGAAACACTCATCTAAAGTTCAAAATGAAAACAATTAACGACATTCCAGTGCCAGTTCTCGTCTTTCTGGAGTGGGATGGATAGATGCTTAATTTAGAGACGGTGGTGTTCTGTCAAGCCTCCAAAGTGAAATGGTTTTATTTATTTTGCTGAAGGCATTAGAGTGAGAGAGCTTTTTGTAATTGAAGAAAAGAAAGATTAAGGTTAGTCATATAGGCATTTGATCTGGAACTCAGACAGTTTTGCTGATCTTTTCTGGTGAGCTTCCTGAAAATGCTTTGAATTTAATTGATGAATTACTGCAGGTTCTTTAAAGTTATTTTAGGTTTACCCATTTGGAATCGAGGATGGATTATAATCACTTTGTTTCTTTTTGTTTATTTTACACTGAGGCAGTAATTACTGACACACATTCAATGTCATTTGTCTTTCTATCTATACCAATTTTACATCTGCAGTGGTTTATTTCCAGGTGTTAGACCACCACTGGAGGCCCTGGACAGTCAGAGGCCTCAGGACTCCAGCCCTATCGGCCTGTTTCCTAGTCCATTCTTGACAGTTGTTGTCTTATGACCCCTGTGAACCTTTCCCCTTGACAATTCTTAATTCTAAGCCTTAATTGTTAAGAAACAAATAAGTGATAGGTTTGTATATTGTTAAAGAGACAAAGCAGCATAAAACTGTATTATAGGTAACTGCAAGAATAATGCTTGATTACTGTATATAGGGAATATCTTTTATGTGGTCATATCAGATAATTATTTTATTGATCAGGGACATATTGATATCAATTGATATCAATTTTACTTCCTGCTATACAATACATGAATACAGTTAGACCTCTTGTTTGGACCTGTTTTCTGTGAATGCAATTGACTTGACTTTAGTCCATTTCTGTGTAATTCAACTTAAACAATTCAATGATTTGACATCTTTTAAATCCCAGAAATGGAAACCTCAGTAACAGTACAACAACAACACTGAAAAATATCTTTAAAGTCTGATATTGGTTTTCACACCCAGTGTTTCTTTTAATCACAGGACAAATTTAGTCAGAGATTTGATTTTAGTCTTTTGACAATTTGTTGCACAACAGTTAGTCCAAACTGTCTATCTCTTTAGAAAATTGTTGGATAGCAGAGTTCCGAAAATATGATGTCCAAATAAGAGAAATAACTGTGGAGAGGCATGTACCAACGGGATTACATACTGTATTGGGTACTGTTGACCTTTGCTGCTACAGGAACACTGAAGAATGTTAGTCCTAAGTCAAACCTGTCACCTCATAGGAGAGACACGTGGCATTTAAACTTACAAGAGACAGTCAACTACAGTGAACTCTAAAAGACTGAGTTAGAAACTCCATGGCAGCACCCAAAAAGTAGTTTCCTTTTGAGATGAAAAGGATGAACAGCTCTTTATACACAGCCGCACACTGTAGCTCTTGTCTGAGTGACGAGGTGTTCTGATAAAAGCTCAGGTTGGATAACAATGCAGAGAATGACAGCATTCACCTGCAAATAGAAACTAGTCAGCACTGCAGCATTTCTTTCTCCAAAGAGTTTATTCATCTGTAGTTTGATGAATCATTTCTGTATATGTTCTTGTATTTCTGTGTGTTTCTTTTGATGTTACCCCTCACAATGCAGAAGTCAGGCTAAAGAATATGCAGGGGAAAAGCTTTCCTGAATCAGAGGTAAACCAACAGAATTCCCAGTGTTGTTTTTGTGATTTTTTTTTTTTTAATCTAGAAAAAACAGTAATGTATGGCCACCAAATAACATTATTAATTATGTATAATTATTTTAAAAATAATTGTGTTTTTGCTCAGATGGCTAAAGAATAGATAGAAATATATGTAGAAAAAAATGGTTACAACTACATAAATTAATCAGATGTATGAGAGCATAACGGAAACTTTAAACAGGAAAGTCAATTCACATTAGCGTGGTGGCACTCCATTTTTTCCACTAAGCTGTTTGTTTGACAACTTAATTCAAAGTGCGATGAAATATTGGCTTCAAACATTTCATTAAAGGTGGAGTCATTTCTTGCACAGCATTCCCACTGCCTACCATTGGTCAGTCAAACAGACAGTCCTGTTTTAAACTCTTGGTTGAGCCAGGGTTGCTGTGTCAGTCTGTTCAGAACTGCTCAAACAAACAGAAAAATCTTTTGAAAATGCCAGAGAGCCGCAGTGTTTATATTTTTCGTAAGGCAGCTTACGAATGGCGTACATATGCTTGTCTCTGCATATTAAGGTAAGAAATAAGAAAGTCTTTTAACATCCAAAAAAATTAGTTCAGCTTTTAAAAATAGTTCTGCTGTTATGCTTTCTGACAATGTGAGATTCAATAAATAGAAGTCACTGCCCAGTAAAGTAGCTCACAGTGTGAATGAATTCACAGGCTTTAATTAGTGATTCACTCAGGCAGATTTTCATTAGGCAGCAATATCTCTGAGCGCACATGGTCAATAAGGGAATAACAATCAAAGCACACATGAATGAGACTGCACTGACCCTTCTTAAGTTTCACTTTGAGCTGTTATATAGTGTCATGTGAGATGACTGAATAAAGGCAAACCTGCGTTCCTCTGAGATCTCTCACTGCCATATTGAAAGCATATAGGAATTATTTTTTTAAAAAGAGGGTGTTTTCATGGTTAAACCATATCTTTTATATCAGATAACATAGGATTTATTTAATGTGGACATGTTGACTAAACTGTTAAATTAATAGCAGTTTTGTTGAAAAGGCTTGGCAGGGTAATTGAAGGGAGCGAATATCTTAGATTTATAAATCAGCACTGGTTACTGATGCTGAACTGGCTTATAGCAGACAGTCATGTGCAAGTTATTGGGAAGGCCCTTGTCATAACATAACAGGCTTTATGTACACAAATGGAGTGCCAGGATTTTAGAAGCAGGAAATGTTTTTATGGACTGAGGCTAGGTGTTGACGAAAGACCGCAGATGGTGGAGCTCGACTGCAAAAAGTACATGTCTTCTCTGACAGAACGAGAGAGAGAGAGAGAGAAACAGAGTTTACTCAGGTCTGGAAAAGTGAGATTTTCAAAATCAGTTGGGTACACCAAATCTTGTGTGTTTCTGATTATTGTGAACTTTCTCATCGGTTTGAACTGGCTCCAGCATTTCATCAGTCATTGTTCTCTTTGTCATGAATTAATTGATAAAACTCTAACAGGACTAATAGGGGATGTCAATCTGAAGATCACAACTAACCCATTAGCTGTCTAGTTTAGAATGTTTCTGCCTTTATTCATTTTATTTAATCGCTGGTGTGTTCATTCATTCATTCATTTAAAATGCTTTACTTTTAAGTAAAACTCTCTCTGGGATTTCTTTAAATTTATACCAGTAAAGCACTGTCCATACACATGCCTTTGCTCTTAGTTTGCAACTCTTTGTATTTGATTGGTCTGATTCAGGTAACCCAACCACTAGCTGATACTCAAACTATACATTTTTGCATATATATTGCATTTCTTATTTTTGGCTGATGATGTGAATTACTGTAATAAAATGTTATCTGTCTTACAAAACTAAATTTACAAAACTAGAGTTTAACTCTAGCATTAAATAATAATTTGCTTTATGTCTTTGCCACAGGGAACGCCCCTGACATTGTCACATTTGACATATCTAAGGAGAGCAGTACTCAATCTGTGGTGGAGCAGGCCAATGTCTGGCTGTTTCTTAAAGTTGCCAAGGGCAACCAAAGGAAAGGAAAGGTGTCCATCCAACTGCTACAGCACGGAAAAGCTGATCAAAGCTCGGCCACGGGGCCCCAGGAAGTGGTAGTTTCTGAGAAGATGGTGGATACACGGCGCAGCGGCTGGCACACATTACCCATGCCCCGCACGGTGCAGGCCCTGCTGGACGGGGACAGCAGCTTGCTTAGCCTGCGCGTTTCCTGTCCCATGTGTGCTGAAGCCGGTGCCACGCCCATCCTGGTTCCCGCAGAGGGCAGCAAGGCCAGGGAGAGAGAGCAGTCGCACCGCCCCTTCCTCATGGTCATCCTCAAGCCAGCCGAAGAGCACCAGCACCGGCGCAGCAAGCGTGGCCTGGAATGTGATGGCAAAATCCGTGTCTGCTGCAAGCGGCAGTTCTATGTCAACTTTAAGGACATCGGGTGGAGTGACTGGATCATTGCCCCATCCGGATATCACGCTAACTACTGCGAGGGCGACTGTCCCAGCCATGTGGCCAGCATCACAGGCTCCGCCCTCTCCTTCCATTCCACCGTCATTAATCACTATAGAATGCGTGGATACAGCCCCTTTAACAACATCAAGTCATGCTGTGTGCCCACGCGCCTTCGGGCCATGTCCATGCTCTACTACAACGAGGAGCAGAAGATCATTAAGAAAGACATCCAGAACATGATAGTAGAGGAGTGCGGTTGCTCGTAAAACTCTTGGAACTCCTCACAAACTGTTCTGGACTATCTTAAATGTTGGTACAAAGCACATATCAGAGGATTGGCATTCTGTGTTCACCCACAAACTTTTGAACTGTTATCTGCAAACCTGGGCAACTTAATTGTTTATAGACCATTCTAACAGGACTCTGTTTATTGGAGTGGCACTTTCATATACAAAATGAAGGAAGATGATAAAGCATAATATATTTTTTTGAATGGAGGGACACAGAGACTGAGGGAACGGGTGCATGGGTAAAAGTGTCAGCCCTGATTATCTGCACTGCAATAAAAAGACAATTATTCAAAAGTGTGGAATTATATATTCTGAGAACAAGAACCATGCAACTCTATGCAAGTCAAGTATTATTACTGGATGTTCTTTTTTATTATTATTATTTGCTGATTAGCTTTTGGTTTTGTTGTTTTAATTGTCAGCCCTTTTCTCACAAAAGAGTAATATTTTAGTACATATAAGTAGTTATTTTTATTTCATTATTATTTTTGAGAAATACTTGAAGAAATACTAGTTTGACCAGCTGCTGGAGCCAAACTACATATTATTATTATTATTATTATAAACATTATGAATGTTGATGAAAAGTAATATAAATTTGCACTAAGCCAACATTCTAACTATGTTAAGCCCCAGAGCAGAACGGGCTGCATTCCAGTTGCCATATGAGAGTGTAGAGTTATATGCATTTGGAATTTACACATAGTAAACCAAAGACCATACACATCCTGTTCTCAGAGCAAATCCTCTGTCAATTGACTGAAATCAGCAACAAAAGTGTATGGCCAACATAACAAACCATTAACACAATATAGCACAAAAGAGAATTCTTCTGTTTGTTTGTTTATTTGTTTTGTCTGTTTTGTTTGTTTGTTTTCCTGAAACAGCCACAATGTTAATGTTAAAACTTTATGCTCTGTTTCAGCAGTGTTTGTCTCTACCAATGTAAAACAAAAGTCTTAGAATTTAAACTGAAACTTTGCCTTTAAACTTTTATTTTGGACAGACATTCAGCAAAGAGAAAAAGGAGAGGTAGAAAAATGTCCTGGCAACAGCAGTTTTTTTGTCAGGAACAAAGTTCAAGACACTAACGAAAGCCTCTGGATAAAAAACCTTAAAATAAACTGTTTCATGTAGAGTTCTACAACATATGGTGATATGTTGCTATGTTGTACAAATCAAAATATGTGCTTATGTTTTATATCTAATTTATTTTGCAGCATATTCTTTGCTTCACTATTAAAGCTAAAATGTACAACTACACCATTTGGTTTACGTCAACAATCTGTGTGTTTACCAGACCAGATGAGAAGCTGTCCACATCATTTTTAACACTCAATTCAAGTTAGACTTTTACATTTGTGCTAAATGTAGTTTTGATATAATTTCAAGGACTGATTGACAAATCTGTCACTTAATCCTAAATTTGAGCACCTCACAGGTAAAGCAGATGCTGTGAAAACTCCTCAAGACATCTCAAGCCACACAGCAGCTGTCTTCAGGAAGGTTCAGCTGTTTTAAAGAGAAGGCTGTAATTTTGTTTGTGAGATCTCACATTAACAGAAAATGTTTAACGGAAATGAGTTTTTTTTATGTCTGACAAATTATTACCCCCATCAAGTGTATAATTTAATACAATACAGTTAATACAATATTGAATTACAGTACAGTGAATACAGTATTGAATTTAATACAATTAACAATTTAATTTTGAATTTAAATTATGAATCATTATTTGTCATATTATTATTATGAATGGCAGTGAAAGGGGTAATTTAGATAGTGTGATGCAAAAAGTAAAAGGAATTAGCAACCTATCAAATAGTTAAATATCAAATAATTTGATTAAAATGTATAAAGAAGTTAATAATGTAAATGAAGTTCAATATCTACCCAAAAATCATTTGTGTAGCAGGCCATGAAGACTCCAACAGGTTTATCTCCTGAGAGCAAAGTCAAAACAATTACATACAGGTGACACTCAAATCCCACAGCTTCTGACATGGCTGTCCCTGCATAGATGGCTGTTACAAGCCACTTCAGGAATTTTTTTTGACACATTTTTATTTCAGAATTGTATCACTGAGTACAGCAGTTTTGAAACCAAACCTTTAGAAAAGTGTCCCATCATAGCTCAGAACATTAATAAGACAGTTCTTCATGGACTCATACCATCACAGAGTGGGTATTACTCATTTTCCATTTAACATAGTCAAAGCATGAAAAGCCTTCAATCAGAAATCTGTGCAGTTACAAAGGGATCATGTCAGCACACTGGCTTGCTGTGTCAGGACAAGAGATGTGACCCTGGGGTAGAAAGGTAATTACCACTATCATCACTCAGCAAATAAAACCCCCACAGGTCCTGTGAAAAAGAGCCTCTCTCAGAGGAGAACATAATCTCTTCTCCATAAACCCTTCATGCCATTTAGAGCACAGCTACAGAACACATCGCTGTCTTGGCTGATTTATTACTAATGATTTGAAATAAATCTCAGCATTATGCACATTATGCAAGAAATTTTCAAAGTTCATATGTAAATCAACCCACATCATATTATTTTCATGTCCTAATACTGTGTTTATAATTACTGTGTGTGTATATAACTTGTCTTAAAACTGTCTTTGAAAATCTGATATGAAATGTCTGTTTTTGGTGGTTGATCTTGTTGATGCTAGCGAGTATTTACACAAAACGTTTATTATTAGCCTATATACACACAAACAATAAATGCTTTAAAACTACTGCATGTGTAATATTGCTGGTGACTTATCCAATGTGTCCTTTATAATATGACATAAGCCACAATATTTGTTGGGTCTACTTTTACATCCCCAATAACTGAATAAAAAAAGTTACCAACATGTTTCAATTTAATGAAGTTTATTTTCTGGTAATGGCAACAGACTTTACACATAAAAATGTCACAGCAATATTTAATGTATTTAATGTAATCTTCCATGTAGAAACAAACTCACAGATAATCCTTCTCAGTGAGGCTGCCATTCAAGAATGACACTGAATAATGTCTGTGGACCTTGTAAGGTCTAGACAGCACATGCATTCCTGCCATGGATATGAGCTTGGAAAAGTCAAGATAACCCCAACAAATGAATAAAGGCAGAGGGGAGGGGCACTGGATCTACAGAATTTGTGTGGGTGTAAAGCATTATCAATCCTACCAGAATAAATGTGCCTGGAATGGTGTTTGTATACATTATAAGGGCTTAAGTGTTTCTTTAACACCTCATCTGTCAAAATGAAGACAGAAGCTACATGCCTTTTGTAACTTGGACTCTGTATATCCCATCTCTCTGACAGTGTGACACAATTTAGTCCCATGAATGGCATATGGTGGCCTTGAATCAGGCCAACGCCCCCTCATTCATATTTACAAAGGCTCTCAATGGTGACTGGCTTCAGTTAAAGTCAATATTGAACTGTTCCCTGTTCAAAAGTTGTGAAAAATTATACCCTCTGTTCAGAGAGTATGCACCCATATATGTATTTCAATCATAAATCTTCTCAAAACTGGCTATTGGATGGATTGATTCATGTAATTTAGTGGTTTAGCCTGCGTTTGGAACCAATTGCCGTAATAAAGGTTGTTCAGACTTCTTATTAGTGGGCCCAAGGGACAATCTGTGAATGTATGGTCAAAATCCTGAAACAGCTTTGAAAAGGTATAATTGCAACTTTTTAAGAGACACATGATGTGGGTCTGGGTGTTAATCCAATACTTGATGTACAGACAGCCCAGACTCAAAAGCAACAATGGTACCGCGGCCCTGACAATGACTCCCTCCTGAGAATTTTCCAGGGAAGGCAGAGTTATCTCAAGGTCGTCAAGAGCTTAATCTCATGCCAGGATTTGGAGGGGTTGTGCAAATCTTGACACTCTTTTCAGTGTGATAAAAAAAGTCAGGGGGATAGAAACTATGTACAAAAAATGAGGTCTTCCTGGCTTGGCCTACAGTAGTCCACACAAGGTGGTCTGTTGTGTTCTAGGCTGAGAACAACATATCATGTCTGCTGGTCTGGTCGGCTTTCGCACTTTGACAATAGAAGTAGAGTGACTGGGAAATTTAACACTCGTCTCTTTGTTTGCGGAGAAAATTTAGATCGGCAGCTTACAGACTGCACGGCTCCTGTGTTATCGCTGTAAACCTTCTCGTCCCTTTTTTTTCCTATCCTGACTCCTCTTTTCTCCGTTGAGACATAAACCCCTTTATAGTGCGTAGTATGTGAACGTGAACATTGACAGCTGTAAAGTAATACCTGCTGAGGGCACAGAAAGTGCATTCAGGACAAGAGAAAGAGGGCAGATAAGACCCGGGTTGGCAATGGAGAGCATGGCCCTACATGGCACCGTTCATTTGTGAAGTGACCCAAAATCTCATCAATGGATTTGTGATGTGATTAGCAGGAAAGCAGTTTTTAGGGTGACTTGTGGATTTTAATTGGGGTTATACAGAAATGCTCTCACAACACTGCCCTCTAAAACATCTTTACCAAAATATAAGTTTAAACTATTTCCACAGCTGATTAATATATAAGCTCACACGTCAAAGCATGTAATGCAATTTGAGCATTAAAATACTTTAGCTAACATTTACACTTATTCTATTTCTTTATTCTTTCTTTGTTCTTTTTATATCATTGAATCATAAAAGACATTAGGATAAAGTGTTTTCTAAAGTCATTCAAGTCACACAGCAAGTAAGCATGAATATCTTACGGCAATGAACATCTGATGTCATCATCAGTACCGTTGCAGATGTTTATGAAGAAAGTCCCAAAGTGAAGGCCACTTGGTAATTATAAAATTGTTTTTCAGGTAATTAAATGAAAACCAGATGGATAAAAACATAATTTTCGTTCTCCCTCTGAGAATACGTAAGTCTATTTTTTCTTTAGTTACAAGATCTCTTCTTTTTGTTTTAAATTTGTTTTAAATTCACCTCACTAATCTACACTTTCCTGAGGACACTAGCAAAGTACTTCATATTAATGACAATTTAAGAACCCTTTCCCTCTCCAGGCCACACTGTAATTTTCCCTTATGTTCGCAAAGCACACAACGCAATAGAGTCACTTCAGGCAAAAGAAAAGGTGCGTGCTGTCAGTTTGATAAATCTGCGTTCCTAATACTTTTAGTTTGTGTAAATGCACTAAAGTAAACTCTCAATCCATTTCATTAATGGGTAAAGTTTATTCAAGCAGTCCTCTGTGTGCAACACGTATCTTTGCTGAATAAAACGTACTGGTGCAAAGGGAGAGTGTGGAGCCAATAGAATGAGTGAAAATAAGGTAAATAAGGAAAACATTTTGCAAACAGACAAAGTGCAGTGACCCTGTTGACAGGATAGTCAGTGCTTTGTATGGAAACACTTGGATGGATTGGGCTCGGGGTGAAGCGCCTCAGCATGTGGTGCAATATTTACCGATCAAAATGCCATAAGAGTCTCTCTGATGGGACTGTCCGACATCACACACTTATGTAATTATTTATGGTTTCATATAAGCATAGCGTGCTGGCCAAAGTTGAGACATTGAGAAAAACATGTTTTCAGGGATCTGTAAGAAAAACAGTACAGTATGTACAAAAAACAATAGCTTTCAGAAAACCCATCATAGAAGAATATAATGTAATTTTGGCAGATAAAACTGCTTTTATTTGTAAACTACTGCAACTTATAAATTATAAAACAAGGAAAACTCAGGCATCAAAATGCTATTTTTGTAAAGTACATATAATAAATAAGGCATCAGTGTCCATTATCACAATAGCCACTATCACTATTTAAAACACCTTTTGCCATGTTTGATCATTTATGTCATGATAATTAAAACATTTAAACAAAATGCTTGTCTGAACAAAACCTTATATAGTTTATTAAAGAATATGAAGCTAAAAAGGTAAATTGGACTGTGTCCAGTTTTAAATTTGTCAGGAGGTGAAAATATATGCCTCTCTTTAAGGCTTAGAATGTTCATACTTCAGCTGGTCTGTTAGGATAGCGGTCAGGTTTTAGGACAGCCTCTGGTGTGAGCCTCATTCACTGAAAGCCAGTGATGTCCTTGTGTTATTTCTAGACACAGGGAAGTGACGTGGATAAAATAGGCAGCCATTGTCTTCTGACGTGTTGACCTCATGGCCCCTCTGGTACTGTCCAAATATTATTTCTTGCAAAAATGTTGAGCGCCGTTCATAGGATCTTTGTCAGAGAGACTCATCTGTTCCCTACAGTATGGTGGCCCTTTGTAGTGCTTTTTTTTGTTTTTCTGTGTTATCCTGTACAATAAGTACAGGATAACACAGTTTTCAAAGTTTTCCAAGGTAAGAGGAGGTCTAAATGTTGATTTGTTGCTTGTATTGTTGTATTGTTGCTTGTGTGAAACAAATTACATTACAGCAAAAGTATCCATAGTAATCAATGCTATTTTGCAAAGAAAGCACAAAGGATGTTTCTCATTCAGATTTGGGACAAAATTTGTCAAAAAGGTGTTCCAAAAGGGTCAGAATCAAGGGCTGTATGGTCATGCGGCCACATGACTGCAGGACATTGGGAATCCGGGGAAATCCAGGTATCCATGGGCAAGGTGAATAAACCCAGCAGGGCTAACCTGAAGCGTGTGGGGAGCGGGGCAAGTCTGTCCCCTATCCTGGAAGTCTTTGAAAACCAGAGGCGGACAAGGGAATGTCAGGTCCACTTTGCGTAGTGATTGCTATCAGGATGTAAAAAAAAAACTTACAGCATAACAAAAAATGTTTCTGGAAAACAAATTACCTGCATTGCCTTTAACAGCTAATAAAAATTACAATTGTATATATTTTTGACATAAAGATGTGTTACTAATATGTATTTTATATTTGTGATTATAACTAAACTGTACAGGAAATTGTGCAAACATAGGCCTGACCATGCCAGAGTAAAAACTCTATAATTAATCCTCGAATACTTTACAGATACTCTGGGATTTGTGTCCTAAGTAGCAGCACAGTGCTGGATCTGAGAGGAGAAGCGGTGAGCCGGTTTTGGAGTTGTGTATGGTGTCAGCTGGGCTCAGGATGCAGGATTCTTCCTATGATGAGACTGGAGATGCTGACTCACTCCTACAGCTATAGTGGGTGATTAAAGTGTAATGCCATGTGTGCCACCTCCGCATACTGCACATGCACACACTCACACATGCACACATGCAGCCTGACTGGTCATGCTAAAGAAACGATTCTCATACTCACAACTGCACATGTACAAACCGAAGTTGTCACATGGTATAACACTGGTTTGTCAGCGTGTGCAGCATAAGATGAAAACCACAGCTGTAGGGGTACTGGAAGCCACACTTGTGTTTATGGTGAGTAACGCACATTGGTTTAGGACATGGCATACGCTGTGTGGGGGCTAGTGAAGAATGTAGGCTGTAAGATGAGGGACTTGAGAGAGAGGCTATATTACTGTTTATACGTTCTCTATTGGGTTTCTCTCTCTTAAGAACACGGCATACAATTATTAAGAAACAACGTGTGCGGTGGATGGTCCTAACCTCGCTAATTACCACAGATTACACACACACTGTACTGAAAAATTTGCTAAAATGTCAGTCGTGCCAAACTCAGAGTCTCTCACGTATCATGGGGCTTCGTAAAAGATGCTGTACTGTGAGGGAGGCTATAATTAAAAAGCCTAACATGTTGTGTTGAACTTTATACGGGGATCTCAGTGTTCATGCCAGTTTGCCAGTTTGGAAAGGTACATTTAATACCTTGTTCTCTGTTGCAAGTTTACAAGTTTGACAATGTTCATTGGATTTTAAAAGCTGAAATAAACAGCATGTGTGAGTTCCAAGCCTTAATTACACTAAACGTCTGAGTATTTGTGAACACTTCCTTTGAAATAAACTTCTGGTCTAGGTTTGTTTGAAAAGCCTGTCGGTTTGTGAGCAAGAGGTTAACCGCTTCCTTTAACAACTAAAAAAAAGGCATGTTAATAGCTGCAGGTAGAGGAATGATGCTGACGTATCTGTCCAAACTGAGTTATGTTTTGATTGCTAAAGGGTTCCTGTCAGATAATGCACAAGTAACACAGGTGATGTTGCACGTTTAGTCATTAAAGGGTTAATAGTGAACAAGGGCTATTGACTGAATATGCTGACTGAAATTAATAACCAGCATATCAAAAAAGTGAGAACACAGAGCACTAGAACATCCAGGCTCAAGAGATTTTTTTTCCCTTAGGAAACATCTACCTCATGAACAATTAAAACTGCTTCACAAGTCTCTGCATGAGTATCTCCTCTGCAATATACTCCACATACAATCTCATATACAATACTTAAATTTAAATCATATTAAATGGTCTTTACATACTGTCACCATTTGTATACCGCATTTGTCAATGGACATATCTGTATAAAATCTGTATACTGAATTTTATAAAAAAAATATATATATATATATATATATATATATATATATATATATATATATATATACTTTATTGTTATATATACTTATTAACTTTATTTTTACATGCATTTCCTTCTTTATTCTTTTTTCTGTTATTACTGCTCTTTTATTCTACTGCTTTGTTGTCATATTTTTGTGTACTTAAAGCTTCTGTCACTAAGACACTAAGACTAAATTCTTCTGCTCTCTAGCATAAATGGTAAACCAGGTGAACATGTCCACCCAAAATATTTAGATGAAACCCACAATTCTGCACAGCCCTACGCAGTTCATTAAAGGACTGTATTTTCAAACTGGTTACCCTAAATGCATGAAAAAATTAAGAATACTTCCTCTGGAACAAACTTCTGGTCCAAGTTTGTCTGAATAGATCATGACTTCCACATGCTTTTACATCTCAAACACCGGACTGTCATTGCAGGTGTGGTAATGATGAAACATCTATCATGAGGCATTACCATGTTTCTTCTCGTTTTCCTGTCCCTGTGGTAGTGACCTAACCCCCACATCAAAAGCAGCCCACTTAAAACCAGTCCTCACTCTCTGGCTCTGCCCGCTTCACTACATAGAGAGCAGAAAAATAATTACTTTATTTATAGATCTGCCTCAAAAGGTTAACCTACAGCTCACCTACACCTATTTCATCCCCACACTCATAGACAAGCGTATTATCTGTCAATGCTTCTTGTTTACAGTACATGTACCTCAGAGTGGTTGCAACAGATTTGTCCTATTGTAAATAAATTAATGTCCCCTTTGATCTGAATCCATTATTGATTGAATTATTATACATATTATTAATTATCATACATTTCTGAAAATGAACACAATTCTCTGAAGTTTAAGATGAAGCAGACTGAGGTGTTCTGTGATATTCTGCAAGAAACAACAGATCTCAAAGACATCCACATAGAGAGTCTTGACTACAAGTATAATTCCATCATCACTTCTCAAAAAAAAAAAAATAAAGTTCTAAATGCCTAATGGCTAATTTTATACTGGGGTCTGCAGATGATATGAGGGGATTTGTGAAAAAATGGAGAGTCAAAAATACATTTTACAGTGACTTATCTTTTTAGAAAACAAAAGCTTTCTTTGAAGGTCTCTTCACGTAGTGTTAACCACAGACCTCAATTTATTACAATTTGAATGTTATCTAATGTGTTCTTAAATTAATCACTATTCTAAAATCCAAATAGAAAATTCCTATGGGAACCCATGGCAAATTAACTTTCCGGCCTTAAATTGACATCATAACTAAATAGCTACGTAGCATCCATACTTCCAGGAATAATTTTGGGGAGAAGGGCTCTGTAAAATAGGCCTGAATGGCTTAACCATTTAACAGGCCTCTCAACCATTTGGTGGAGCATATTCCAATATTCAGTATGAACCCAGTTAAGGCATCTCTACTACTTGGGTATGTTAAGCACTAAAAATTACTTTTTATCACTGGAGTTTACAATGCTAACTTTTACCAGCATCAATTATGCATTAATATCGATTATTCAAAGTAAAACAGTTTTTATAACATAGTAACATATTTTTCATATCATACTATATCTTGTGATGGCTCTGACAAATAGCAGATTACCACAGTTTCATATTTAACAAACATACTAGTGTCTATGGCATTTTTTGCTGAAACTGCATTATACTACACTTATACTGTCAGAAACATCACAGATGAACAAGTTGGATTGTGTCTTTTCTTCTTATTTTCATTCTCAGAGGTACAGTTTTTTTCTTTTTTAATGTATTTATTGTAAAATACAGCATTGCATGTTGATATCTCCTAAATTAGATTTCCCATGTTTATCACCTATTTCCATTAAAAGAAATATGTTTAAGGGAAAAGCCTTATAAGGACAATGACAGAAGACAATATAGAATTGTTAAAAATACACTTTCAATAATTTAAAAAACAGAAGGGACAGCCAACCCTGACTATCAAGCACTTGAAATGACAGAAAAGGACCATCAAAGCATATTCAGGTTTTCTAAAGCCCTGAGAAATTTACACTAAAACACAAATCAAATGAAACTACACAGATATAAACATCTGGCAGGTTTGGGACTGTAATTTAGGATGACAGGTTATATTATAAGAATCAGCCAAAAAAACAATGCCGCAAAACAAGTATTTCTTGGTTTCCACAGTGACAGAAGGGTTTCGCTGAGAAATATCCGTAAATGAACTGCATAATAGATTAATCGGTTCTGCTGATGAATATTAAGACCAGTAACCCTGAACGGCTGCCAGACATATGTTTCCTTGAGCATGACAAAGTGCCCCAAATAATTTTTTCATGTAATATAGAGATTAAGGAAAACCCTTTGAGGCCATTTTGAGAAAGAATAGCAAGTTTCATGTTTCATTGCATTTGATTATTTTTCTGAGAAGGTTTAATACTACCTTAATCTCAAATCCCTCTGGTTTAGCAAACACCCATGCCAGTTGGACACTAATGCGATGTGTGGATTCAAAGAACCAGACACAATATGGATAGCAGTGGAGAAGAATACGCAAGCCTGTGGTGGTGTCCTCCCCTTGCCTAACCAGGACAAGTTGTCAATATCACATTTATTTACTTCTTTTGCATTTAGGAAACAAAAACTGGTAATAAGAAAGAGATTTGTGGGCACACTGTTTAGATGTGGTGGAGCCCAGAACACAAAGTTTCCCTGGATACAGGAAGCTTCTCTTCTACAATTGATAGCATTATGTGCCCGGGGCAAGGGTTGTATGCCATCTTCATGCCATGGGTAAACAAGGCTTCACTCACAGATATGGGAATATGGGATGTTTTTCCCACTTTCAATGACCATGCAGTGATAAACAATCCAAAATCCCTCTCCAACCTTTGATAATTAAGGACTGTCACGCATGCCTGACCACATGGTGTGTTCTCTGTTTTGCTCTCTTTGTTCTGGATGTTGATGTGTAATCAGCCACATCAGAGAACACTATGGTCCAGCTACAGGGGGTCTGAGCCATATGTCCTTTGCCAGTCACTCTTAGGTTCCTCAGAGTGAGTCAAAAACTGGACCACACATCTCCCACCTCTGTTTTATTGTACACTGATTCTGAACACTCATCAGTGCTGTCCAGCAGCAAACATATAATCGAGCCTAGCAACTTCATTGTTAGAAATTGTTTGACCAGAATTCTAAGCAAAACAGGTGCTATTCATCTGTTTTATTTTATTGCCTTGATGTGCAATTTATTCCAAAATAGCTTTGGTGAAGGGACAGCACATCTGTACTCAGACTCATATAGTTACATTAACTATTTACTAATCAGCACTGCTCCATGTAACTTACTGCCAGGTGTGAAACACTGATTGAATTATATATATATATATATCACATAATTAAGTGACATGCTGTTCCCAATGCATTTCACAGCTGTAATTTTATGTAGCCTATTTCTAAGTGAAAAAGGGTATTCAATGGAAAAAATATAGGGTGGGATTTTTTTTACCGGTAACTGATTATATCTTGAAAATTTCCAGAATGGACATGAACATACCAAAATGGTGGGGCTTAAGAAGTAAAAGCGATTTGTGATGTCAGTGGGATAAAATTATTGTTTTGGCAAAGGCACAAACCTGACATTTTGAAAAAGGATTAAGAGTCATTTATGCTAACGTATTTGTGATAACATGCACTAATAGTGCTAGATGTTCACTAGAACACTAGATGTTCACAATCACAAGTTATGATAGTCATAACAGGTGCACCTAATGCTTGGGCGCTGTCAGAATCACTGAATCTTGATTGTGTGTGATAAAACAAAACAAATCATGAGAATGTTTACACCATCATCTTCTGCTTGCCTGGAGCTCTCTGGATGACTTTGTGAGACACATGTACGCACTGACAGTAAAGTCCCAGGTGTTTATGGGTTTGTGGTTGTGGCCAGTGACACGGCTGGCAGGGTCTGACTGTGAGTCTGTCATGGTTGTGTGCCCAGGTGTAAAATTCTAATGTTCTATGGCTGCAGTTTGAATGTTTTGGTTGGTTGGAGGGTGTCTGAATCAGCTGTGTGGTTTTATCTGTTTCCCCTGAGCAAAAACCAAACTGTTTTATTCCCCTCAGACATTTTCCATCCTGTACTTCCTGGCAGTTATGTACAAATGCTTTTCTCACAGATGCAAAGAAGGAAATGAGTAAATTTATCCTCTTTTGATCCTTTAAACCTGTTCTTCAGTGAGGTCTATACATTTAACGTTTTCTTGATCAGAATTTTAAAAAACCACAAGTAAGATCTCTTTAGTATCTCTTTAGTAATGGACATCAATTAATTAAACTGAGAACAAATAAAGATTTTTGCTTAAATCTCCTGATGTAATTTCACATGTCCCCCAAATAATATCAAAGACTAAACTCTTACAAAACATTGAAACATTTTTAATTAAATTTTTCACAGACCAAATTAACCGAGCTACATTATCCAAATGCTATAGCTACACACTGTTACCGTATGTCAACAATTGTCTCATTTGTGTCTATCTTCTCCTAAGGAATTTTAGCAGAAACATCTGAAACAAAGTAAATGATAATTAAATGAAACAAAGCTGAGCACTCCATTGAGTCACCTGATAAAAGAGAAATCTCTGAGCAATAAAATGTTTCTATGGATTTAGAGCAACCAAACAGGATAAAAATGGGAGCTATGTGTAATGATGACATTATGCAGTCAAACTCCCTGGTTTTGATAAATGAAATACCCTGAATGAAACAGTTCCCAAGCTAACTGCAATAAGCACTTCACACCTTTTCCAAATTACCTATTTTGTTTAATAGTTACTTGCTTCACAATTAAAAATGGTTTATGAATATTGCCTGAGCTATTTGTTTCTCACATTAGAGAGTGTCACAAACAATCAGCACGAATGCACTTGAAAGTTGATAGTATTGTTTTGTGCATGCAGTGCTGCTGGGATGACTCAGACTTGTAAGAGCATTACTATGGTTGAATTTGGCTGCCAATTAAAATGCCCATGTGTGTGAGCAGTGTGTGGGTTGGTGGGTCTGCGATCTTTCACACAAGAGATGCCTCTGGGGATCATTAATGTAAAGCTAATAAGAGACCTGGTAATTGGGCATGTTGTTCTTTGTGTGTGTATGTAGTTTGGGACCGGATATAATCATTATAGAAATAGGGGCGGTTTAACAAAAATGGACTTTGCCTGTTTTTGGAAAGCACATTGATTAAACACATTGATTGAATCGCAACATTACATGCAATCTATTCCTGTATATGTGTACTGATGACACAGGTCATTTTATTTTCACCACATGACCAATCTGCTTGGTGTGACGTGTGAAAACGCTGGTGTTCTCCATCAACACCTTCATTACTTAGCCTGCGTGATACGGCCGCCCACCCTGCATGCCTCTGTGAGTGACTCTGATTGGTGAGGAACAGGCCATGTGTGGGCAGAGAGGTGTCATTCTCATATTAGTGGCCCTCACACTGTGTGTACCTACACCCTGCCGTCCATTCCATATCTCAGGGATGATGATAATGATGATCATGGTGCCCACATAGTGTGGTCAAGGAATGTTTCATCCATTACATTTAGCCACAGATAGAAGTGAGATCGGCACGCACGCACAGACAAGCTCACACACTATTTAACAGGGGGACGTTGCGGATGCAAAACGGTATAAACACACTTACGCAAGCACCCACATAGGCAGACATCCTCTAACTGAACTGCCTACACAATCTCTGTGTGAACTGCATTCATATGAGGGAAAGAGAGAGAGGAACAGAGGAAGTGAGGTAAGAGGGGATTCCGTCTGTGTAGTCTCTTAACAACTTTCTCTCCACACAGCTGTACTGTAAGTTAGCTTGTGGTGGGCGGTGTTACTGTTCTCCGTACTGTGATGTCACAATGAGCATTCAAAATGACGTAGAGTTTAGAAGTGACGTCACTATTAATCCAGTTTTTAGAGTGAATGAAAATGCAGATATAATGACTGCTTTCAAGCAAGTTTCCTAAACGCTTCTGCAATTAGACTAGAAAACAGATAGTCCTGTCCCAAACATAAGGCAATGGTTGGGCTACAGTATGTACACTTTTCTGGGAAATCAACCCTCAAATAGATTTCTTCACCCCCAAATGTCGGTCTCAGCATATTCAGCCAGAAAAGAAAATGCATTTCACATCGAAACAATTCAGATTTTACTCAGGAGGGTATTTTTGTCAAACACAAGTATTTCACTTTAAATAGGAATTGATGTTATCCTAGTGCCAAAGGCCACCTTTAAAAAATCAAAGACCAGCAGTCACGACATTCACTTGCATATAATGCATAATGCCAGATTTAACATGGTCATAGTTATAGTCGTTCATGTGGCCAAAAGTAACAGTCTATTCAGCCCACTCTTTTTGTGACTTGTACACAAATAAACAACAAGGCTGTGTTAAATTACGAGTAAGCAATACCGACACCATAACTGGCAATACAAGTCATTAAAAACTCTTTACTAGAAGCTCATGTTTTCAAATTTCTTGGATGTTTCAGCGCACATAATGGGACAGCTGAGACGCAGAACCAAAGTCGCGGAACTAATTTAATGTCCACCTGTTTTCCATAAACTTTTCATTACCTCTGTATGAAACGTGTCTTAGCTACGGCCACAGCTGACAAGAAAATAGGTGAGGAGATCTTCACCCTGAAAGCATGTATTAATCTATGGTGCTCCCTCTGGAGTCCGGGAAGCTGTTACAGGGAAGTGTGAGGTTACACGCTCACAATACTACAGGCCGCTACGCATCCAAGAAAGCAACCGTCTGACCTCGGAGGAAGCACACATACTATGTCCGGAATTATGAATGCAGCCGTTCAGAGAAAATGTGCAGGCCACATGCACTAAACAATGTGAATGTGAAGTCATAAACAAGCTCATTTCCTTAGTGGTTTCAGAGCAATAGGCTATGTCAGCAAAATGATAGGCCAATGTGAATCCCATGTGACAATCGTTTTAGGTGCTTTGATGGGATAACAACACAAACTTTCAGTTTGATGAGAATCACAGAAATGCTCTCGGCTATGACGAGTAAATGCGAGAACGCACAATAGAACAGAATTGACAGAAAAAACTCAGTTTAATGCTGTGTATGTATTCCCCTTGATCTTCTGTGGCTCCTATGGCCCCTATATGAGTCACAGAGGCATCAGAGGTGGCTTCTTCAATCAATAGGCTTTTTCATGTGGTAGGATGTTGATGTCCACTATCCTCCTACTGATCTCTAGATCAAGGTGACCTCTGGGGCACAAACACCTGCTCCCCTGGTGTTTAGTTCGTCATAATGGGGGCAGAGTGGTTTGGGTTCCTCTGGGACATCTGCAATGGTGTATGTTTTTGTGCTATTACTAAGCATACAAACAAAACTGATTCCATTTTAGGCATCCCTAATATTATCCGGACAGAATGCCCAGAAAAAAGCAGTGTTTAACATTCTTCATTCAACAGGTTTCCAAGTCTAACATTTAAAAACCCACATGTAATGTTTTGACCACATGCTTGGAGGAAAAATCAACATGTTTAAACATTCAAAACATGCTTCACAATGAGGAATGTTTAACTTTGGAATCATACAATGATTGACTTTCTCATGGGCATTGCTGTTTTACATCTAATACATTAAGTGAAAATCAGCTAGATACTAATTCATTTTCACAGGCTTTATCCAAGCAGCAGATGTGAAAACATTTTAGTTTGATCGAGTCTCAGACATGTGGTTTCAGTCAAGTCTAAAGTATGCACATTGTCCACTCTTTAAAAGACTTCACTACCCTGTGGTGAGAAAAATCATTCCCAGCCCAAATCTTTCCACTATTCCTCATGTCCCTCTGTCCAACAATCAATTTCTGTTATGATTGCTTTATGAGAGCCAGTTTGTATGCTGCAATTTGTAATTTTATTTGTATTGTAATGTTCTGCTTTTTATCATTGTTCTAGGCTTACTGACGTTGAAGGAAACAAAATCGTTAAAATAGTGTATGATGCCTGACCTCCACATACTTATTTGACAATGATAAGCATTGTGGAATCTGAAGAAAGAGACAGATCCTTTGTGCTGGAGGGTGATACAACAGATAAGTCCAGTGAGGACATTGTGAATGCCATCTTGTGGTTAGCAGGAATAACCCACTCAAGTGTTGTAAACCTGAGCACTTTCAATGAATAGGGTACTGCATTTTTCACTTGCCAGTAAATAGCTGCATGACCTTCAGGACATGTTGATTGTCAGCTTCAGGAGGTCAAATTAGTTTTTAATTGGTTTTGCGAATTTTGCAACCCTGTTAATTTAGACATAAAAAGTTTAAAACCCTGATTTGTTTAGACTTGTATTTTCAGCAATAAAAATTTAAATTAAAAATTAGGGTAATAAATTTACCTAAATTACTACTAATTAGGGTCTTGCTAGTCTGACACAAAATGTTTGTTATTAGTTATTGTGTTATTGACAAACCCTATTTTCTGTATTTCCCACAAATTAAAGAAACAAATTTATTTGAATTTTATCTTAAAATAGCTTTGGTAACAGTACACACAGTTTGTATAAAGATAAGAAAATTACAAATATTTGCAGTTCTTGTCTTGTGTTCTTGACATTCTGATCCTGAGAACTGCTTGAGAATTGCTTGCTCTCTCTCTCTCTCTGCTAAATAGAGTAAAACATGCAGTATCACTGCTTTTGCAATGGGGTGAGAAGCTTCTAATCCGAGAGTAAGAACATCTGCTGAAAACAGAATGCACATGACACAGAATCTTATTTACGTAATTAGCTACCGCTCACACTGCGACACACATCTGCACCAACATCATTTATAGAATAGCATTTGAATAGATTTCACATTTATTAAGTAGCAGAAGAATATTTCAGCTTGGTATAAGCAATGTGAATTGGTGTCATGAACTTTGGCTTCGAATTAAGTGCAAATTGCTTTTATTACTGTCATTTGTGCCTGGTTCCTCTGACTAGACATGTCAGAGACATGTATTTTTCCATATAAAATTTAATCTGTTGCCTGTTGGCTTGCATGTAATTACCTTCACAGCTTCATAATTTTCAAAATGTTTCATAATAATTTCTTCCAAAATGTGAATGCAGTCTCTAACCTTTTGGAAAATGACATTTTGGTCCCTGTACAGTTAGAAGGCGAAAAGTCAAGGAACATGAGGATATGGGTGTATGTGAGAGGGGATTTCTCCAGCATTAGAGCAGCCAATCTCAAAGCCCCGGAAAACAGCTCAAATCCACAGGGAAAGTGTAAAAAATAGGACGTTTCAACAGCTGACAGAAATGGTTAAGCTCTTTTCCTGTGCTACAGATCTCTGCATAAACACTTCACAGTATTAGGTCTTTACATTTTTAGACAAAAGATGAAATATTGGAAAATGTGAGGTGTGAATACTTCATCCCTGGACTCCCTCACTCCTTGTTTTGATTAGCCAATCATGGACATCAAGGTGTCCAAAATAATATTGAATAGTGGATTTAATGGATGAACTGTGGTCATCTTTACGCAGATGCAGCACCTTTCCTTTGAAACAACAAGGGCACACACTCTTTTTTGGCTCTTCTCCAATTTTCCAGTTCTGGACTACAGGTATTGTTAGTTTAGAGACTTTTTAATGTGGTTTTCTGTATGGTTGTGCTTCCTTCAAAATGTGTTTATCACTAACAGCATCAAAAAGAAGGCTTGTGACATCATACCCGCTCTGGGACAACTATAACACACAACACTGTATTCCTGCTACTGTGAAAGACTCTCCTTTAATCCTGATCTGCATGAATCATGCCAGTAAAATGCTGAATTTTAATGAAAGAGGCTTGCAATGACAGAACACTCTAGATCAATGATTACATTTGGCCTCAGAAAGTATATGGTATTGTATTTTTAAAAAGATGAACACAGAGATGTCAAGAATTATATTATTAGTTTGGAGACTGTAGTCTGACAAGTAAAATGTAAGCATATATAGACACAATTCAGATTGACAGTGTTTTACTTCTGGGAAATCGGACCAAAAATACTGATGACTCATTGTGCACTACACAGATTTATGTCCAATTAAATGCTTTCTACAGTGAGAATGCCTCCCACCCTCATTACCACCTGCAAATGATTAGAAAGTAGTCAATGGTCCATTTCTACATTTATCCAGTCACAGTCAAGGTTAATATAAAAGATCTGACTTAATAAATAGAGCAACACTAATCTCCAGCACATTAATCCCATTGGCTTTTTGCCCATGTGAGATAAATGAGCAGCATGAATATGTGAAGAAAAGATGTATTTAATTCCCAACAGGACATTGTGTACCTTAGCCACAAGTATTGTGAACTGCCTCTTTTAAAACAAGAAAAATTTGTGTTACAAAACACAAATTCCTATTGATAGCACAGACAAAGGACCTGCTGGTGGAGAAAATATGGGCCCACACGTGCTGACCTAAGTGCAAGGGTTGACATGTCTGTGGTCACAAAGTTTAGCCACAGCAAAATTTTGACGTTTCAGTTTGGTTAATTAGTGCCCCTGAAAATTCCCCAGACACCAGAGTGGGAATTTAAATGTTTCCTTTAATCACTTTTTGTGTGCATGTCTATGTTAGACTGTATATTTATAGGGATTTCTGCGCTGAACAGGTCAGGTATTTAGGGCAGTGATTCTTAGTTACAGTCCTGAGGACCCACAGCATGACACATTGTGCATGTCTCATTTATCATACATACTTAGTTTAGTCCATTAGTTTCCGATAATAAGCTGGATGATCCAGAAATGTAATTATGAAATCAGTTTTAAAATCAGATTTGTTTTACCTGTTAGTAAACACTTGGTAAGGACAACAAAATATGCATTACATGTCACATATGCACTGTAATGCAGTGCTATGGTGATATAATGTCTTCAATAGATATCACCCATTTTAATTCAGACACTGATGTTTAGACACTGATATTAAATACTAATAAAAAAGACTTAAGTGAGGTACATGTACATAATTCTGTGCATTACCTACAGGGACATTTCATATTAAGTGCAGTCATTTCAAAAATAACTGCTGTTTGATCTGACAACCATCAATTTTGCTGCAATCTCATTAAACTGGAATATCACTCACTGTAAGTTGGAATCATGGACTAAGAAAGTTAATGGAAAGGATTTTCTGCTGTCTGGGGAACCTAATTACACATTCATTCCAAATGTGCCTCTGTGGAACATAAATGATTTTTAGATCTGTGCTGTGTGACAGAAGTTTTACAGGCTACATTAATCAACAACTGTTGTCTCTGTGGTGTCATTCTACCGGCTCTACTCATACCTGTAGCACAGATCCTTTTAGGTCAACTGGAAAATATCTCAAACCACAATCATTATCTGCTTAACTCTCACAAGTATCTGCATTTGGAACAGCAGTGTGGTGTGGTCACATGTATTCAGTTATTCAAGATTAGCTATAAAATGTTTTTTTTCTAACCACTGCTAAATATCATTTACCCTTGTTTGGGAGGTAGAATGGGGGCAACAGTGGCAGTCCTGGTTTATTTGGTGCCCTGAGAAAGATAAGCCAAGGCTAAAGTAGTTCAATATTTGTTAGTATGATAGTCAAGTGGTATAGTTTTCATGTTATGAGAAAGGAGACCTGAGTATCCCTGGGGCCCTCTTGCACATTACATGATAAGAAAAAAATACATCAACATGATGGATAAGGGTTCAGCATTAGGAAATTGTGAAGAAAGGACCAGATCTTCTATTCTTCTCTCAGTACTCGAGTACACACTCTTTAGCTCCCTCTACACAATTGTAAACTTGTTCAGGAGCCCATCAGTAAATCTGCTCACAGATAAGACAAAACTGAATCAACGAATAAGTAAATAGATTTGCAAAAATTAAAACGTTTTCAAAGACTATAATGGGTCTAACCCATGAAATCAGCTGTGTATCCAGCCTGGCTTATCATGATTAATTATTTATACAACAAATGGCTGTCAGTGTAAGCAGAATTGTTAAAAAGAACATTATGCCAAAAATAAATACACTGAGGAAAGACACTTACCACAGCAAGAAAAGATCAAAGAGATCTTTGCTCTGCATTGGGATATACAACTAATTTGCTGAATAACTGAAAAATAGCTGAATTTTTGGGAAGCTGCCTCTAAAATCTCTGGACAGCCTCATTTAAGCAAACCCCACTCTGTTTACTTGCACAAACAGCCAAATTGCTGTTTCTAAAAAGATTACCATCATGAGGTTGGCTGCCATAACTTTCATTCCTACCACCTAAAAGCTGAAAAACTGGCAAAGGTAAAAAAAAACCCCAAATCAATACAATATAGGATCTGAAGAAAGAGGAATCATTGTCTTTTAATCTTTTTAGTTTAAACAATGTGACATTGTTTTGCTCACATTTCTCTGTAGAGCCAATCAGCCCTCAGAGCCAGCTGAGGAAAGAGGTGTGGTCTATTTCTTCTTTATCAGATAATAGCAACAACTCATGTCCAAGGTAAATTTGGTGTACATAAATATAACTTCCACAGGGGGTGTGTTGGTGTTGTTCTTCACTTGCATGATGGTTTGGAATGGCACAATTCTCACATTATCACCAAACAGAAACACCCTTTAATTGTCTATCAGGAAAGTACATACTTGAGTACAGGATAACTTCATGCTCATCTTCACTTCACTTCATCCATCATCAATACATCATCAAGTGAGACAATCACCAATATATTAAGTTACATGATACAATACATGATAAATACATTATAGTTTCAGACACTATGGAATCACCAGGAATAACAGTGTTCTGACACAGTGGCCACATCAGTGCTGTCATATCCCTCCTCAACAACTTTCTTTCGTTCATTAATTCATTCATTCATACACATAATCTTCATCACTTTTGATTCATGTAGTCAAGACTGACAACATTGCCTTTTAACGGTTTTATTCTTCAAAATTCATTATTAATTTTTTGCTGTTATTTGTATTGGATCAGTCTGATAAAAGTCAGATCTGGTGTACAATACCATCTTACTATTGAAGTAATAATCACTCAGCCAACACATTATTTCTACTTTACAGAGGTTCACTTTATATACATGCCTCACTGCTTCTCTGTACTTCCATCAGTCTCTGCTGGATTCAATTGAGTGTTTTTATTGACCTCCCCTTATTTCATTGTATACACTCATTAATAGGCATCTTTGCCCCATTTATAGCCATTACATAAAGCTGTATTAAAACATACTGTACTCTGATAAAACATGCTTTACAGCTTTGCTGTTTAATGAAGTAAAGCTTTAAAAATGTGTGTCTAACCCATGCTTTTAACACAGTATTTGTTAGTATGAGATTAATGGTGATGCTACATTGATCAAGATGTTAAATGTTGCTGATAACAGGACAAAGCAGATGAGCTACCACCACTCTTATATAACATCAGAGCCATTATACGCAAGATTGAGCATTTCTCTGGCAGTCATATTAAGAACCCAAACAATGCCATTATGTAATATTTACCAAACTATTATTTGATCCATCTGATGATCCAACAATTTTCTTTTATCTGGAAAAATTCTTGCATGGTCTTGTTTGCCACACAGAGGACAACGGATGTGTTTTGAAACTCAGCACGTTTTCCACAGCTTTTCACATAGTACTCCCGTCCAGACTTGGCATACAGGAGAATGTACTAGTGTCTGTTTTGGCTGTAGGCCTAATTGGTCTAAAAATACTTAAATTGTCATCAATTAATTATCTGTTAACACATACATTCTTTCTTTTCACAATTGTGTTTATGAAACAGTATTAGACCTCAAAGGGGTAGAATGTCACTGGTACATTCTGTTGTTTGGGAGTTTCGTTGTTATATTTTGGTGGATCATGTGAAGCGGAAGAAGAAAGTTGCATGTCTGAGTCACGGTTTCAGGATTTCATTCCAAACCTCACAAAGGACACCACGAAGTTACAAACTTTTTGTCACACACACCTGCAAAATCAGTGACTAAATGTGCTTAGAAAACAAATTAGTAAAATATCCTTTTAATACCCTAAAGCTCAGACAGGTGTGTTTAGATCTATCCTACTTTGACTGGCATCAAAACAGTCATCTGGTTTTTATGTTGTGAGGGATCAGACAGAGGAAGACAGTGATCCCACTCTAAGGAATATTTAAATCATTATCTTAATCAGACCACAACTGCACTCTTCCCAGAACTCAAGGTCCCACTCAAGAGCTCAGCTTTTTTCAGTTTATCTGACATCAGAAGGACGTTACGTTGCTTCAAATACATCACCATAAGAAAACTACATGGGTAGAAATTCAGGTGCTAAAGTTTAAGAAAAGGTAACAAGATGATTTTCGCCAGCATTATGCACTATGAGACCGTTTTGAATAAGTTGAGAAAACACAATAATTTATCTCAAATTATTTGTGACATCTGTGAAAGCAAGAGTTCTCTTGGGTGAAATGAAAAAGTTAAGGCTTGACACAGCTGCCAAAATGAGAAGGATCTGTGACGACAATGCCTAGAACTGGATTAGCTCAATAAAAGTCCCAACCTGCTTGATTCCTAAAGGACGCAGGTGCAACCTATGACTTCACAACTGCTCACCTGAGAACCACTGAACTCTGTAGACCTACAATTCCTGTAACGGATTCCCTGAGCTCCTAAATCCCATTAAGAGACCACAAACAACAGCACCATTCATGATTATCTAGTTTCCTCTGAAACTAGGATAAATGAGCATGTTACACATATGGTTCCTTAAAAATGCTGATAATTTTTCCATTCATAGATTTTTAAGATGGGTGAAATATTATAAGCAGTATGCTTTTATTGGGAAATAATGTTTTCATTGAGAGATGGCTCATCATTTTCATGTCCATGAGTCTTCCGTTGTTCAGTTTCTGAAACAGCTTGATGGACAAAAAAACAAAGTGCCATAAAGAATCACACTGAAGCAGCCAGAGAGCAGTGGATGTGAATAGCATGCGACCAACTAAGCATGAAGCCAGATGAGGGGATTTGATTATTAGAGCATGAGTATACTCAAGTGTTGAGAGATTCCGAAGTCTAGATAAATAATCTGCCTCTGAGGTAAGGCTCAGCCCTCAAATACTGTGAGATCAATGGCATTTCCCTACAAGGAATAATTCACAGCTATTCTCTCCAAAACGTACACATTTCCAAATCGATTGATCAAAAGCTAGATCAATGAGCTAATGCCAACACATTCCATAAAGGCCATTACTAAACAAAAGCATCATCATTATCATTAGTCTGCTAGGACTAGCAAACAAGAACTTTTGGACACTGCTCTGTGACAGGCCTTTTATTTAATAGGAGATGGAACATACAAAAAATGACTTGGGACATGATGACTGGATCAGGAATCATTTGCTTAATATAATGATGTAGCAAAGGTCAAGAGCAAACATTTCATGGATTTAAAAAAATCAGAGACTCTTAGAACTCATGCAGCTGAAAGTTCAGTTCCACCCTTGTTTTAGAACTGACAACAATAGAAAGTCCTCAGAGAGAGTGGATAGACAATGATTCAGAAAACAGATTCGACTTAACCACAACTAAAGCAAAGGTGACCTCTAGAGACTCACAAACTAACTGCACATCATCTGTGCAAATTTGTAAAAATAAAATTTAAGATAAAATCTACAACTTATGCTTTTTACAAAACACTTCTCTTATGTAGAGTCACGTGTAATTAGAACATTCCCAGTCCAAGGATATTTTCAGAATGACTAAATTCACAGCAGTGAATTGTGGAAGTGACAAGCCTTCAGTGAATGAATGATGAAGGGGCATTTGAGGTGGGAGATGCATCTGGAAACTCTGGAAACATAGGAACAAACTGGAGGTTTGAAGCACCAGTGAAATCTAGGGTGTGAGGAAATGGGTCACTTGCCTGAGAGACTTAAGGACACAACACAGTTTATCTGAGTGGCACATTGTTTGTCTGTTGTCTCATTGATTGTCGTTGTATGAGATTGTCTGACTTCAGTGACACAGTTTTGTCCCACAAAAGATGTCTAGTCTACTTTTTGTAGATAATAGATAGCCTTGTGTGCCGGTCTGTAGTTTATGTGTTTGTTTCTAGTTTGGTGTTTTTGCCATGTCAGTCAGGCCTCTATCTGACCTATAGCCCACTAATGGTCATCTTGTTTTTCTTAGACAGGACAGTTGGTTTGTCAGCTCAATATCTGAGCTGGGAAATCTGTAGCTTTGAAAGAGTCAGTGGTCAGTATGAACCAACCCTATTGCTGAGGTTAAACTACTAAAGGAACATTTTAAACATTTTGTTGAACTTCACCTTCTTTAGCATTGATTAAATTTAACAGTTTTTATTGTAATTATTTTCTTACAATTTATTTTTAAATTCACAGTTTTATTGGCCCAGAGGAAAGGGGACTGATCCATTCACCTTTTCTGCAGGGGCCCATGAATTAAAGCAGCATATCTTTCAACAGGTCCTACTCCCACCTGAAAAGGTTGACTCCACAATTAGAATTATGTTGTTTGACATCTCCTGTGCAGAAAAGTATTTTGCAGATCATGGTCACTATATATTCTAAGTGGAAGTCTTACAAATTAAAAACTTAACATAAAAATATTTTTAATTCATAAGTTTTAATGACTCTTTGCTTTAGTCAGTCTAAAGTCCCTTAAGCTCAATTAAGGAAACTGACTTTGCACCGACTAGCATTATTCCAAATTACCCAGTAGTGACAATTAGAAAATTATAGGGCCATTGTATTCTCACTGCAGCCATTAGTCCATAGTGTAATTCCCAAACTTAATTTCTCAAGCTTTAGATTGCCTTTTAAGGCCACACTTCCCTTGGTATGCTGATTTCCAAATGATATAATGACAAAACCAATCATTATTCCACTGATTAAACTGTGACACAAGAGCTTTGAATTAAACAAAAGAATGTATTAAAAGAAAACATGCTTGAAAACTAAATCCATCAGCAGTCCTCAATCAGACTCTGGTGCTGTGGGAAAGCTGTATTTCTCCTCACTGTATACCTCTTATGCTTTTGGCAAAAAACTTTGCCTATGAATTATGATCTGTTTATAAGCTTACAGCACATGGAGGTGACCTCAACAGAGGACTATTCGCAACAATAGGAGCCTCAGACCCTTCTATTCCACCCTGCCATTCATCTAGATGGTATAGAATATAATATAAATAATATATATATATATATATATATATATATATATATATATATTATATATATATATATATATATATATATATATATATATACAAATATATAGCGTTCATACAAACTTTCTATACCATGTAGATGAACAGATGCTATATATATATATGTATGTATATATGTATATATGTGTATATGTATACACATGCTAAAACTACTCTAAAACAAAGCAAACCTGCTTATGCTCATTGAAGTCATAAATAGTAATGATTTTACTGACCTCTACTGATAGAAAAGAGAAATAACAACTTATTTTCTCGTGGTTTAGAGCGATAGAACACGGCTTTACCAAATCTCTTGTTGTAGATAATAGAAAATGACTTAAATTGAATTACAGTTATTTCTATTAAATCTAATACTTCAAAGGTTACCACAATATTGGAATTATGACATTTAAAAACATTTTAAGTAACAGCGACAGTTTCCCACTGCCTAAAAAAACCTTAAGCAAACTTGTTCCCATATGGGACAATGCTGCAGGGTAAAAGGCCCACCAGAATGGGTAAAAGACACCCATAAAATCTAAAGCGATGTAGTGGCAGCAGTAATAGGGCAAAATTTGTTTTCAAACACACAAAGAATGTTTTCTGTTTGTTTTAATTGCTTTGAAAATGTCATATAATACATTTACGCATTTGGCAGACGCTTATATGCACAGCGACTTAACAGATCATTCAAGTTATACATTTGATCAGTATTTGTGCGCTTTGGGTATCAGGCCCACAACCTTTGCGCCGCTAACGAAACGCTCTACCAGTTGAGCTACAGAAAGACAATACTAAATAAATATATTAAATGACAAAAGCCTGAAGAATTTTATAATGATGTCTTTTTATTCAGCTTTTAGTAAATAACAACAAACAAGTATTTAGGAATGTTTTGTGGTAGTTTTGTTGCTTTTTTTATGTTTTTGGACAACTCAAATGTGCCTTTTACGTTATATGTGGCCTGTTGAGTGCTGAAACCCAAACTGACAACGTAAAGAAAGGAAAGCACAGATACAGGTACACAAAATGGTAATTTCTAAATCATAGATGATTGAGAATTCAACTGAAACTTGATGTTTTTGTTGCGGTACTTAAAAGCTGATTGCACACGTTTATGGGCGCTTAACACGCCATGAGAATAGGCGGCAGTAACGAGTCTTTCCATCTATTCACATGTAAATAATCGCTGTCCTACATTTCTTGTTCCGGGTCAACGTGTTTTGTTGCGCTTAGTAACAACCATAAGTACTCATTTTACAAAGCTAGTTCCCACTCGAGGTTTGGAGAACAAACGGAACAAATACCTCAAACGATGCAAAGGCCACATTTTCGGCATCCACGCCAGGGATCGGGTCCGAGGACTCCGGGCTTCCGAAGTCCGCCTCCAGCCTTCGACAGGACAGGCAGTATGTTCCCATCGCCTCCTTGGGGATTTCCAACACCACCAACGCCGTTTGGGCCGAGATTTGGGCAATGTTCTCCAAATACATCACCAAGAAAGTTTTGTGGTGATAGGGTTGGCAGCAGTGGGAAATATTTTAGCGGTCAATCGCCTGGTCACACGCCGCGCAGGTCGAGCCCCAGTCCTCGCGGCGCGCCGTACAGACGCTCGCCGTATGAAAGTGCAGGACGACACGCTGGACATCAGGTAGTTACATCGCGACTAGAACAAAACAGTATTAAAATGTGATTTTTAAACTATTTGGGCCGCCTTTGTAATTACTATGCAGGCGTGCTGTCCGGCAGAGTACACGCTTTATTGGTCAAATGCAGTATTTTGCTGATTTGATCGGTTTGATGACACGGGAATTCGTTTTCAATGTTTTCTTTATATTCGATTAGGCAGCACAATACAATCTCTGGCTAAGTGTGGTCGTTTTAATGTTTTTCTGCATGATAATTTTCTCCTAAAGGGCTCACCACGGACATCCACACCGTTTGGCAGGGAGAGAGGGACAAATGATATGGAAAAGTATTACAAACCCTCAATGCTCCAAGATCCCTGGGCTGAACTACAGCCCATTTCAGTCACAGAAACTCAGTCTAAATGCAACTCCCAACAAGCCACAAATACAGACAGACAAAGAAGATATTACAATTAAAAACAAGTACATTTCAAGGAAATGTAGTCTAACTTATATGAAACCAAGAAATTTTTGTTGAGCAGTCCGTTTTTAGTGCAGTGCTTATTTTTAAGTCAAACATGCATGTCTCAGACTTGATTCAGGATTCACCAGCAATAATTTTTGAGAAGTTTGCTCAGACTGATATTTTTCTAAGGTTGTGTAATTCTTGTACAAAGAGACATTGTCTTACATCTGCACTGCAGGATCAGAAAAGTTGGGTGCTGTTGTAACTGGCAACCTATTCAAAGCAGTTTTGTTTGCCAACTCTAATGGAGTTTGCTAATCCTTTGAAAATCAAAAGGCACACCTCTTCAAATTCAAAATACCTCTAACCTTGATTGTATGCTGATAGAACAGGTCAGGACAGCTCCTTGTAAGTTTGTCTTCTTTCCTAATTTTCTATGGACTGTTAATATTTTAACTTTTTTATTTTTGGTGACCTCTTTGATTTTATCAATCTATGAGAACTTTTCTGTCCAGTGAGAAACATGGACCTATTTGAGACAATTAAGGACTGTTGGTTCATAAGCCTAATTTCATTAAAATTTTATTTTAATACACAGTACTTGTCCAAAAGAATCTGTTTCGTTTTTATATCACACTAAATGTTAAGTATCTTCCAAAAGTTATTTTGACCATTTATATTTTATTGATACGCTAGATTAAACATAACATCACTAAACATCTCTGCAAGCTACAATTCTGGATTTTTAGCATTTTCTTAATATACCATTTCTGACTCATATTAGAGGTCTACAAAAATAGATTTTATTAATGTAACAATACATCACATTTATATGTAAAGTTCAGTATGCTTAAATGTTTGCTTTTCATTTTCACTTAACATTTAGATCACAAATTATAGACAGTTACTCATGAAATATTACATAAGTGCTGTAAGATGTTTTACACTCTGTTTTCTCTGTCTTGGTCATCATCTGGTTCTGTTCTAATTTGGCCTGTGAAAGTGACTTCATGAATTATTCAAATGTATGCATGTGAACCTTTTGCCCAGAGACCGTAAATTATAAAATGCACACACATTTAATCTAAATCTTTACGAAAGACTCCATCAATAGCTTAGGCTTATATTAAAATGTATTGTAAACTTCTAGAGCAGAAAGTCAGTCTCTCAGTAAAAGCAAAGGGGTGGGGTCTCTTGAGGCATCAGCTGTTTATACTGTTAGCATCATTGCCCCACACAGACTAATGAAAAGCTTTGAATGCATTTAAGCATTTAACCCACAATGACTAGATTAAATTGAGAAAATAAAAACTTGCATATTTCATGGTGCACAAATACAGATTTAGGTGACAGTTTACATGAAAAGAAAACAAGTAGTTTCAGTTGCAGGTGGTAGTTGGTAAAATAGCATATTTGGTACATGTAACTTCAAGATGGGATGTGGTTATTTATCAAAGGGAGATGGGTTTTCTTGCACTCAAAATCTTCACTGTAGCCACCAGGGCCAGGTTTTCAAAACAGATTATGTCCAGCCCTTTTAGAGTTTCTTAGTCTAAGCATGTTACGTTTTAAAATATGAGCCTCTAACCCTAAAATTCAGAACTAATTACAATAGAAAATATTATTACCCAGGAGTTGCAAGAACATTGCATATAAGTTATTAGGTACACAATTCAGTCTGTGTAATAAAACATTCCAGCCTGTTTTTCACAGTAAACTTGAGCCAAGCCTGATGATGTTCTCATTTGTAATTGGTAAAATCAGCAGTGTCATTGCAGACACATCAACAGCACTAAAGACATCTCTAATTCTGAAGCCATACAACACAGGGTGGATAAATAGCCCTTTGACTGCAACTATTCTGTGCTTACATAGTACAGATTGGGTTCTTTTTTTAACATACATGTCACATGAATTTGATGCACTGCTAGGTTTAAGATATTTCATGAAATGAAGGACAATGTTAAAACAGCTGTCTTTGCAGAAATGCATGGGCTTTACACTTCTTAAAGTGTAAAGTTTAAGAAACAGCCAATCAAGAATAAACTCCAAATTAATTCCTGGGTTTATTACTTTTGTAGTGATTGTTAGTCCAGGACATACAACTTTAATTATCTTTTAGATGGTGTCCTGAAAACATGTTTTTGTATAAATGCAGAGTAGTATTTTTTTGAATACCTATTTGAATAAGCGTTAGTGTTTAGCAGTCAATAATCAATAATCCATTCACATTCAAGCAACTAAAGTGAACAGCTGGTTAGAGTAATTAATGCACAGTACATTAAAATATTAGAATATCTATGGTGCGCTTGAGCTAAGAAATGTTCTTCTTTGATATGTCAGACCTTTGACACTATTTGGTCATCTCTATTTAAGTTGTCTTTTTGACATTAGCAAGTTTTGGTATGTATCTGATGTTCTGCTCTTTCATACCCATTGAAATAGAATCATAAAAAGACACCATCAACAGACGGTAGCCTGAATGTGTTTTTAGGAGGTGATCTCCAGCAGTTTTGGCTGGAGAGTGATGAAACCTGAAGGATTTTGTTTTGGAAGCAGTGGAAAAGTAGAGAAAGGTTATAGTGTTATAGTGCAGACTGACCCTGTCATTATAAAATGCAACATCTTTCCCGAATTCTCTTTGCCAAACTTTTCCTCTTCTTCTTTCCATTTTTCTCTTTGCCATCTTCCATTTTTCTGGCTCTAATCTCACGCATGAGATCAAAAAACACCTGGACAGATAATGAAACTTCAGTGTAGCTGTTATGGAGCTGCAGATTTCACAAGAACAAACCTCTTTAATTATGCTGATATTGACAGATTTAACCTGTTCATGAACAATCATGTAGTAGTTGCCAAACTAGTCTTCCGTAAAGCCTACCTTATCTACGTTGGCACGGGTTTTGGCAGAAGTCTCAACGTAGCTGACTGCCCACTGATCTGCTCTGGCTTTGGCCTCCTCCACCCTAACCTGCCGTCGGTCCTCCAAGTCTGACTTATTTCCCACCAACAGGAAAGGTACGTTTTCCTCCTCCTTTACACGAAGGATCTGTTCTCTGAAGTTTAAAAAACAATATACTTCAACAATGGCATCCTGCTTTACACAATGACATTATAGTTATTATAGCAGCATGTAAGTTGTCATGATAAATGTAAAATGTACTTGCAATAGTGTTATTACCAGTTTCATGGAGGTCTCACTACCTGAAATCAGCAGTAGCAGCAAAGGATTCCGATTCTGTGATGGAGAACACACACAGGAATCCCTCTCCACTGCGGAAGTAATTGTCTCGAATAGCAGCGTAATCCTCCTGCCCAGCTGTGTCGAGGATGTCAATCTGCACCTCCTCTCCATCCAGAACCACTTTTTTTCTGTAGCTGTCAGCTTTAGTGGGCTCATAGTCTTCCACAAACTTAATATAAATAAGTCACGACAGAATTGCGTTAACATTTAATCATTTAGCAGACACACGTTTTACTACAAATGAGGAGAACAATCAAATAAACAAAAGGGCAAACAATGTGTAAGTGCTGTAACAAATTCCAGTTAGTCCTGTAAAGTACATGTAGTAAATGTTTTATAAGTAGAAAAGAAATACGTGTTAGGTGATAGGTGTCTGGAGAGATCATAAATCTGAACGTATTATGGTTAAGTCATTACGGTTGCTGGTTAATGTCAATTATGTGAATTTTCTAAATATTATGTCTTACCTCATCATACATAAATTGCAACGTTAGTGCTGACTTGCCCACGCCGCCACTGCCCACCATTATCACT
The DNA here is from genome assembly GCA_036877525.1 of Chromobotia macracanthus. Lineage (NCBI taxonomy): Eukaryota > Metazoa > Chordata > Actinopteri > Cypriniformes > Botiidae > Chromobotia > Chromobotia macracanthus. Next base: position 4,855,793 of record JAZGTH010000013.1, read on the forward strand.
TTGTGAAGGGTCAAAGCATTCTTGTTGGCAGCCATGGCATCAAGCAAAGAGTGATGGGTGGCAGTACAGTGATGGAGACCACGTAGTCAGAGGTAGATGGGTATTAAGGGAACCTTTGAAAGAAGTTTTTGAGAGGAACAGAGCCAATCACTGAAACTATTAAAGGTTGTGTAGCTGCCTATAAAGTTAAACACAGTAACTAACACTAAGGAGCAATTTTCCACACAGAATTATTCCAGAATAAAAAAAAAGTAGATATTGCTTAACTTTAGTTCTAGAGTAGGGAGTCACAGGCTTAGGTAAATAAGGAATAGCCAGCATAAATGTTCTAATTTAACTAATACACATTAACTCCTGGCCTAAAACTGTAAGAACAATAACTTCAAAGTTTTCTGATTAATTTCACATTCTCTATAAATAGTTGAGTCAAACCATTGAGTTGCAGGACAGAATTGTGAATGGTCATAACTTAAAAAGTTTAACATTTTGATGTGTAGTTACTGTGTTTTTGCCCTTCTATGGCAGTAAGATAGGCAGGTATTTTATCTATTACCTGTAGAGCATATTTTATACTATTTTACATAAAAAAACAATGAACAACATGGATTATACTGTACTTTTACAGGCTGGTTTGTCATTTTACTTTTTCATTTACTGTACCCTTCAAGTCAGTCAAACAAATGTTTGGGGCCAGAAAAAAATGGCTTTTTCTATTCTCATCATTTACTTTAACTATAATGACCGTAACACACTTTATTTTCCTTCTCTTGAAAAAAGACTAAAACAAAGAGGCTTTTCATTAGGGATAATGCAGAATTCACCTCCCTTCCTAACTGACACTGACATCACTCACTGAACTGAAACAAAGCCGCTCAAACTTCTCAGTTCTGTAAATCATTAAAACTTCTGCAAATCCAATTAAAATCAATGGCCCTTTTTAAAATTAAACAAGACTGGCGCTGGTTGATTAGCACCAGGATCTATGAAATAGTCCACATATATGGTGGGAATACATGACCTACAGCATAGGTGCAATTTATATTTGCAATCTGATTATACAGAATCATCCACACAAAAAAATATGTTAGAAAACTTGAAATTATATGAGCAGAGTCACTACTCCACCACTCTGCTAACTGTAGTAGTTAGATACACAGACATGGGTTTACTCAATTTGTGGTGTAAACAGAGAGGGTGTGGCTAATAGTAAACTTAACTGGGTGCAGTATCCTTGATTTCTTCGTATAAAATGATGCAACATTAAGATTGTTGGCAGAGAGAGTGAGATAAAATACGGAAATGAAAAAAGGCAGTAAATTATTGGGGCATCACAATTCACAATAGGAGCTTTAATAGGCTTTTTTTTGTAGCGCTGGCCTATTTCAACAAGACAAATAAGGGTCAACGTAAACAGTGGCATGACATCTAGTGGCAAATACTTTTGATTTCATTTAAGATTTAACCTTTAGCCAATCTATTATCCGACAAGGCAAGTCTCACGCACAACTAACAGCTAGACGTGTCATTCTGTTTTTACTACTTCTTTAAAACCACTCTTTAAACAGTACAAAGATATATGCCATTAACAACGAAATAAGCCACGGCTCAGGTTCGTGGTGCATTCCTCAGCAACTAAACCACAGCATGCATGCGATTGATATTTGACACCTGTTACGTTTATACAGTCAGTTACAGAAAACTGGAGTCTAACCCTTTTTAACACGAAAACTCAGCCACACGAAAGTGAAATATCCATACGGTACGAGTCCCATCACACCAAACGGGCAGCCTGACAACACTGATGCAGAAAGCGCTCAATGAATAGTGTGCCGATGCCCGCTGTTGAGCTAGCAGGCTAACTAAAGTGTTGCTAAACGACACACACGAGCTGCTTCTGGAGTTTGCGATCAGCTCTTAAGTGAAACCATGCGCATTTTCTAATATAATTCAGTACTGATACGCACGAAATCGTCTTCCGTGTGAACGAACAGAAGATGATTCAGTTTTAGCACTTCACGGCTAACATGGGAAGCACACCGTAAGCATTTGTATTAACTTAGCACGTTAAATGTCACATTAATTGGCCAATAACATGTTTCGTTGCAATCCAAATCGTGGATTAAGCGTGTGCAAATCACACTTACCGAATAGGCACTGGCGTGGTCGACGTCTTGTTAGCTTTGCTGCTCTGCGCCGATTTGTTTAGCCTCAGCGCATGACTCAGAAGGGAGCAGCACTATTTACAGCTGTGGCTTGGTTTTCACAAACACACGACCAACTTAAATAAATTGTGAAAAAAACACAAATCATATCAACGCAACGCATTATGTAATGCTGTGTAACCCGATTAGTCATAGCGACATTATAGATTTGTTCCCAACTATAATAAAGGTTTCGTGCGCAGATGTTGTGTGCTCTTACCGATAGTAAGTTGGGATGTAAAGTAAAGACGAAGTCTAGCAATATTTTAAGCGATATCATCGATACAAGAAAATTGTCCGCTTAGAGGTCCCTAAATATAACTATACAGCTCTTTCAGGAAAATATAAAGTCGGCTATTTGAAGGGCATAAGTTTATAACAGACGGATAGTCTTCAAAGACACGAGTTGCCAGTTATTATTACACGTTCTTAAAGTTAGAGCAATAGTTCAACCAAGCCTATAAATGATTTATCAAAGTAAAAACAAGCAATTAATACAGTTTACATTCAAACTGCCATATAAATTTAATGTAAATTACCCAAGTACTCCAAAATAAAATTATTACTATATAGACGCCCCCATGTGACATTTATGAAAGCCAGTTTCCATGTGATTTTGATATTTTGTGTGATTCCATGTGATTTTTGTGTTTCTCTTTTAATTATGAGATACCAAGCCACTGTTATGATAGTTTATCAAAAATATAATGACACATTATAATGACTTAATATCTCATTATTAAGAATTACATTTTTTATCAACTGTGGCATCCATAATCACTAAAATCCAGTTTTTTTAAAACCCACCATAACAAATTGATGAATAACACAGACAATCCTAATGTGATAAACGCATTTAAAGGGTGTTTATTTTTGCTCATATTCATTTTATTTTCTACTCTTTTGCCAAATAGATTTGATAGTCAAGGTTAACTAAAAACATAAATCAGCCAGGCTGATGGTTTGGGTAAATAAAACTGAGGAGAAAAAAATTGTATGCATCTAGTCAAAGGCTTTGAAAAGAAAGTATATGCCTCAGTTTAAACACTGTTTTTGACACAATATTTTTGATATGACAATACATTTGGTTCTTTTGACATCTGTGCTAATTTTGCATTCAAGAGCTGCAAATGAGGCACTGAACTCAGAGCTTAAACACAGAGTTTGCATAAAGTTACAAAAAATCTGCAACCAACTGTGCAATTTATTTGCTATATAGCAGGGCCTCTCACGTGGTTTATATTTTTATACAATACCCTCCTTAACTGTTTATAATTGTACTGTAATTAACATGTCCTTTACTGCTGACAGATTATTACTTTAACAGTCCTTTAGTCATATTTCTCTCATATTGGGATTGCTCTCCATTCTTTTCCCTCAGTAAGTGCACGGGGTTGGTGGATGAACACGCTGTATTGCACACCCTGGTTAGCAGCTGCACGAACAAATCCACTATTTGCAGTCATAGTGACAGCCCGCAATGTGTCACCCGTCCCAAAGATCATCAGTGATCTACGGTTCACCTTTGAACTAGTCACTAGGCGTCTGGTGCGCTCAGATGGCTGGTCTGGAACTACCTTGAGTTTGGCTAGCAGCTCCTCAGCTCTGGCTTTTTCCCCGGGGCCTCCTAATGTATCCAGGATGACACGGAAGTCTGTAACAGCAGAATGACAAGCAAACAACTCTTTCCCTTTCATGAACTCGTCCAGCTTGGGCAGGACTTTCTCTTGCCGTTCTTGTGCAGCTTGCTCAGTCAACACCACCTCCTTAAAAGTAAAGTGACAGTTACCATGGCTGAGCGAAGATACATAGGTGATCAGAGTAGTGATGTCAAGGTTGACCCTGTTGCACACATCTACCTTCACCTCAGTAGGGAAGGCAAGGCTGGCCACAATAGTGTCCCTGTCAACACAAGTGTGCATGAGGACTGTATCATCATCCTTCTCTTCTATATCCTCATCATTTTCTTCCTCATGGTCCTCCTCAACACAACCATGTTTGTTTTCGTCTTCATCTTCCTCTTCCTCATGCTCTCCACCTCCAAACATTGTATTAACAGCAATAATGTCGCCTCTCACAGATATACCCATCTCTCTAAGTTTGTCAGCCATTGGGCTGGATACACCATTGTAGAAGGCAAATATAATGTGTGGGTTGCTGTACTGCACCAGCTGTTGTCGACTGGCCTCAAGAAAATCTACTGCTTGCCGGATCACACTTTTATCCCCATACTGACCGCGGCCTTGCCAGATATTGTGCAGAGCCTCTGCCTTACGCCCGATGGCTTTGACCCAGGTGTGTCCACCATTTGCCACCACATCAACCACTAATGTCTGCTTCCGGCCATCAGGTCCCTCATAGGCAAACACATGCAGCACACTCACCACATTCTCTAGATTCTCAGCTGACTCAACAATGGCCTTCAGGTGAGTAAGGTTGGTACTTTGCAGGTTAGACTCTTTGATCACGACCTTGCCAGCCTCCACTTTTTGCAGGAACTTCAGCTCAGCCCGAAGCTTACTGCACAATTTAGCACGTCCTTCAATCTTATGACCACAAACCTTGTCCACTCGCTCAAGCAGCTCCTTGGCTACTCTAATCCTGTCCTGTAGTGTGGAGAAAGTGGCCATTGCTGTTGCACATTATTTCTACAGAAGAAGGAAGAAAAGTAAAGAATAAGGAATATAACATCTGCACATAAACGTCAATGCTCAGTCCAAAATGAGAATTTGAATAAGAAATTTAAAAAAGGTATTGCAGAACACAGAAAGGTCGAAATGCATTACATCAGCATTACAATGTACCAAAAAAGTGAAAAATTGATCTAGACCTGCGTTTAGCAAAACACCACAGGATAACCCATACATTTATGCATATATAAACCATATGTGTTTATGGTGTTTTACTCAGACGGTCCAAATTAACAAAATGTTAGATCAGATTTTATGAACACCGAACGACACCGGCTTGGTTAAAGATGTGATTACCTTTATATTTTCAGACACAATTTTTCCTGATTTACTTCTAAAATAGACAATCAGATGAATTTGCCGCTTAGCAAGAGACAAGCGAAAAATATGTGGACGATATTAAATAAAAACTTACAGCCTCTACGGATTCAAACAGTTGTAGCTCAGTTTCCATCTGACGCTTCTTCAGCCACTAAGAAGCATGTCGGGCTGTCACGGTAATGAGTAGGTAGGTCGCCACCTAGCTTGGTGGTTATGAATTGCACATAACCGAGTCACTTCATAAGAGGTGTAACATTATAATAGACCGCAAGGTACAGTTCAGTCTTGACACTTTTTCATATTCCTATATTTTGGAATTACATATAAGATCCAGACCTAAATTTAACGAATTGCATACAGAAGCCCACCGTTTTCCACCGCCATTTGTCGGCATTTCGCATGCACTATTGTTTTTTTTATTTGTCTACCTTTTGCATGCATTAGCACTTTCTTACTGTATGTAAAATCAGTATTACCTACATTGGTTTTAAATGTATAGGGTGTATTGTAAAGAAAAGAGGGAGGGTATTAGGTCAAAGGGACTGTCGCCCAATGCAGACGCTGAAAGGGTACGCATAGTAACAGATTCTGCAGGAGCGTATGCGTGGTCCTGACGCAACAAGTATCTGGTTTCCAGTCTGTCCTTCTGGATGACTACGCGCTGTATGGAGAAGAGGTTTTAACATTGGGAAAATACATACCCAACATTTCTCTTGCGAAGCGTAACGGTCTCCAATCTATCGTTTGTACAACCGCGTTGCGTTTTAACCGATTGCATAACAGTTAATCCGACTTTATACCGTTATTTCTACTTTGCTAGATGTATTAAAGTTGTAAGAGGAACTAGCCGTGTTTAAAAAGAGTCACTGAAGATTTTTTCACCACCTTTTTCTTTTGTTTTATGCATATGGATACTTTTACGGAGCGTAGACTGTAGATTATGCATTCCACAGGATGGGTGCGAACAATGGGAAACAGAGCGGGAGTGAAGGTGAGTGCCAAAATCAAACACTCAGAGCCAGCCACAATGCTCCTTTTCCACTGTTAAATCTCGGTATATAGCAGCCATAGTTGTGTCAACGTCACTATTCCCCCTTATTCTTTGTGAACAACAATAGCCTTGCAGCAAACTCCTGTATCAAATATATATTAGTGAACATTTGTTATTTTGTGTCACAGCATTACACTAGGTTAAATGGTACATCTCTTCTTAAAAAGGTCAGTGAAGGACCTACTGCTGTTTCTGACAACACAACAGGGCTGTAAAATATTTAATAATAATAATATTACCCCAGTCTATTATGAACTGTTGAGGAAAAATACACTGATGCCTCAAGAGTTAATCTGTATAGGAACATAGCATTTAAATGTAAGGATGTTATCTTTGCTTAGAACAGGCCCCAGCTATAGGCCTGTATATAAAAAGCATAAACTTAGTATCTTTATACATTATATTTCTTCTTAGACAGTGTCTGCTTGGAACATACTGTAAATTTATGAGCAAGGATTGATATTCTCCTGTTTTCTTTTTGTCACGCACAAAAAAGATTTTGCTGCACTAAATAAGAAATGAGAAAGAAAGAAAAACATGATGTTCAAAACAACTTTATGAGAACTTATGAGGTTTGGGCTTGGAACTAATAAGAAGCGACTATGTGCCAACCTCAGAAAACACAGTGCAGACTAGCTTGTTCTAAAGTTACCATCAATTGAGGAGGGTGTGTTGCTTTAATAAAATCAGGGAATCTAGGACTAATACATAATACAGCATTTTTGACACAGTGATTAAAGGTCAGGGCAGAGGCTGTTCACTGAAATGTGGATGCTGAAGGTTGCCACTGATCATATTCTTATGACCGTGAGCACTCATGCCAGAAACTTCACTTGCACAGTGAGTTCTTGGCTGTGTGAGAGACTTGTGGTCTCTTAAAGAACACCAGATTTCTAGAAGGTCAAGGTTTGGCCTACCCTCAGAACTGGCATTCAGTGAGAAAACCAATAATTTTCCACACAGTTCAGACAGCTTTCCAATTTGCATATTTCGTACACATATCACTATCTATTACAATGTTTACTAGTTACATGTTGCCATTGAGAGCCTTACAAGCTTGATTTTGTTTTCTTCTGCTGAATTTGTACAGCAAGGTCTCAAGTACAAATTCAGCAGAATTTGTACTTGTTTTATAAGTCATCAGACGAATTTCCAAACAAACCATTAAGATTTAACTGCATTGTGTATTCTAAACCTAGTAATGTTAGTCTTCTATGTTGCATTCGAATGCACCACATAAAAGAAAGAAAATGACGTTTGGAAGCCAAAAAAAAATAAATGTGCAGTTTTCCATTTAAAGTGGTGTTTGAGTGCCTCAAATACATGAACATACCAGTGTTTATTCTAGTGTCACTTATGAGATATTTTCACCAGTGCCAGTTTTAGTTCTTAGCATTTGTTTTACAAACAACTTTAGTGCAGTGTACTCATAAGCAATTGTTTGCTCATATTTCATTTGGCAACTATATGAACCACTAACAGAGGCAGAAACCATCAAAAAGACCATGTTGTTTTCTGTATTAAATGTTCTTCCTAAAAGAGATGTCTTGATCAGGATGTCTTGAATGTATATAACAATTGTAAATCTAAGTAAATTAAAAAAGTGGAACCAGTCAAATGACCTAATTTATGTCAATTATGACAAAAATACAAAGGAGCTAAAGTCAAAACATAAACCTAATAATGGCTCAGTTTTATGAAAGTCCTATGGATTCTGAAAGGACCTTTTAGATTAAAAAGGTAATAAAAAGACATAAAAAGGTCCCATTCTTATTGTGTTGGTTTAAGGTTTTGTGTAATTGTGACACTATAAAGGATTTTGACACTTTTTTGGCTATTGCTAAACTTCACAGTATTATTGTTGTCGGTAGCTTGGGTCTGTATTCAGTTGTCTCTTTATATAATGATAAAAGTCTTATCGTTTATACCATATAGCCAGTGGAATGTAAGATCTTGCAGAATTTCATCAAGCTAATATTTGTTGAGCCAATTAATCTCATCAGCAAAGGAGACATTCTTCAGAGACAATAAACAATTGTGCCTGTGATATAATATTATTCAATTATTATTATTGAATAATATTATTATTATTATTATTAAAGGCATCTTATTCAAGGTCAGTGTCTGTGTAAATTCCACCTTGGCTTACTGATTTTACTCATCCTTTCAAAAAACATGGCCTGAAATTTACATAGTGATATCACTGTGAGAGTATTTGGTGGAAAACAGGTTTGTTTACAGAACAAAACACATTTTTTGCTCAGCATGTGGAAACACCCTGTGTCAGACCATAAATGGTAAAATAAAAGCTTATGTGAACTCTTGTGTTTTCTCTTTCACTGAGCCTGTAAACATGCCCCATATGTGACCTGATGCTCTGAAAAGTCATTAAAACAGAGATGTTTAGAAAACTTTCACACTAGTGCTGTTCTGTTGTGTCATTTCTGATTCCAATTTGATAACCAATTTTTTACTGAAATAGTTAAAGAAAACTGTAGCAATCCAAAGAACTTCACTATTTCAGCTATTTCAACATACTGGTTTACTTTTCCATTAACATATCGACCATGACTGTTTTTATGTCACGAATAGCATTTCTATCTGAACATCTTTCTTCAAATAGCACATCAACTTGCATAATTGGTTTATTTTAAATTAGGCAGAGTTTTTCTGTGTTTCTGTTCTGTAATTTGTAAAGGGCATCAGTTTTCAGTTCTTCCCTGTCCCTGCCATTGGGGAGTATCTGTGGGAGGCAATTGATTTGTTGTTCTAAGTTTGTGATGGACAGAAAAAGAATGTGTGGCATTTACGCCAGATTTGGTGAATTCTGTGAATTCTGAATGCTTAGTAAATGTATAGCTTGAATGCACTGTCACATAAAAGCATCTGCCAAATACACAAATGTAAAGTAATATAAAGATTAGTTTGTAGTTACTAATAAGTCAAAGCATAATCAATTGCATATGGTTTGTTGTTCACATTTAGAGTCCAAATGAAAAAAATCAAGTAAATTGTTTATGAGTCTCAAATCAGCATCACTGATAAGAAGTAGTTTTGATTATTGCATGCCTCTTTCTCTTTGAAGGCTGATGTTTGTGTTGTTTCACTGGGTGTCCTGATGTGTCCTGAGCTGTTCTTTGTGATTTTAGGGAAAGGCAGTTCCAGTATTTCCTCCGACCTGAGTTCAAGTACAGATCAGACATCGACCAAAGCTCCAAAGAATGCAGCTACCAGTGAAGGTAGGGCATATGGTCCTCATTAACCATCACTAGTTAGCCTTTCGTTTTTTGACTGTTAATTATTTTGGTGTTTTTTTTAGATAATAAAATCAACTTATAAACTGGTCACCACAAACACTGCTGAGTTTCTTTTTCACCTCTTTTCTCATTGTCCTAGTCTGTTCTCCTCTCAGAATAGAAAACCTGGTCCAGATCCACACTGGTGTTGAGAGCATGCCCTGAGGGAAGAAACATTGTGTGTGTTTGTGTGGGTGTGTTTGGTGAATTGTGTGAAAGTGGGGAAGAATAAAATGACAAATGCTGGGTCATTTGTAAGGAAGCTCTGCTTTTTCAGGCTTATAAACATTTGGCTGCTGTTTTTCTCTGTGGACTTTCTCAAGATAACTGTTTAAAATGATGGCTTTAATTTTATTTATTTACCTTGGGTATGATATATCAGAGAAGAGCAAAACTGTTACTAACCCTGAAGATTCCAGCTCACCTCAAACTCTTAGATCTAAATGTAAACAAAAGAACATGAGAAGGAAACAGTATAGTCTATTCTCTAAACTATTCTCTCTAACTGTAGTTCGATTAAAAAGTTCTTTAAAAGTAAAATGGACTGTCTGCTTTAAGATTGGGTGGGAACATGAGAAGGGGGTGGGTAAAATGTGCAGTGTGGAAGACTGCTCTGCAGTGAGGGCATCTCAGAGCCAACCTGTGGTGTGTGTGTGTGTGGTTGCGGTCTGCTGTATATCCATCCGTCAGAGAGAGCAGATCTTGTCTGTCCTCTGCCTGCCCACAGTAATGTCAGAGTGGTGCTCTGAATTACTGCCTCTGTGGCTTTGATTTACACCAGCTCCTCTTTAACACTGCAGAGGGGAAGAGGTACACTTAAGCTGATGTAGCCACTGCACAGCATAGAGCACTCCAAGCCACTGTGTCTCTCTTCGACTTTATTTTGGTCTTGTAAACATCAGAGGCGCATTGAACTTTACACAAGCAATTCAGTACTAGTCTTGTTAGTAACTTGTTAGTGTTTATTAAACCTACAAGTGCCTGTTTATGTTCCACTATCGGAAAAGCGAGTTAATAAACAATAAAATGACAACCTAATTAGTATTAGTATCAATTTCTTCAAAGCAATCATGTGCTCCATGGTGATTCATCTAAACTTAACCAGTATCAAACAGAGCTAATATTGCTACTGTTGGTAGTAAGTCCTGAGGCAGTCTGAGGAGAAGTGGGCAGTACAACATCAGAGCTGTCAGATAGCATTGTTCTGTGAGGGGACCTTTTCCTACCAGCACTTCCTCAGTGACAACCCCAGAGGAGTTTAAGCCATGTTGCTTTAGCCTGTGGTGTTTTTTTAGTCTAGAGCAGAAATAGTCAATGTTTTGGGTGTTTTGCAGTTCAGGCAATTATAGGCAAAGCCCCTAGTGGCAGACTTGTCTACTAAAGATTTTTGTAAGGGATGTTTACATTCAGAACCCTATTTAGTGGACTTTAGCTGTTGTTTAGCTAATGCCTCTTGCTTTAATCCACTGAACATTCCAAGCATGATTAAATGTTTTACAGTGAGCAGTACAACTTTACACTTTTAAAGCAGACAACTATGACTGAAATGTAGCACTTGACCCAAGCGGATTTGACCTCAGGGAACTTTTGATCTACAAAAGGTTTACATCATGGGTTGCATAATGTTATTAGGTATTAGTATGTCACACGATACCAATATAGTTTTGTTCAGATGGCCATTCCTCTGCTTATTAACACTGTAAACTATACTGAACTATTGAAAGTTGGTTGAGTACTCTGCTGGATGAAAATGATGATTATTAGATGTTTTTGCAATAGAAAGAATAATCACAAACATAAAAGTACCATGCTACTATTCTACATGTATCTAAATATTCATAAATACGGTAATCATTCCATCTAATACCATCAGTATACTATAGTACTGCCACAGCAGTTTTTTCATTTGATAAATTAAGGTTTACATACAAAGTCAAAAATAGTACAGTTATTTGAAGATAACATCTTTTGTTGAAGGTGTACTCTCTTGTTTTTAAGTTTATAGTCAGGCCAGACGAGAGCATGGACAAAAGCAAAGCAAAGATTTTATCAGATGTAATTAGCCTAGCAGGCTTTTCTAGTCCTGCTGGAAGTAATCATTAGCCCCTTGCTAGCTACATCTTTAGGAAACATATGTTCTCTGTTTTAATCCTTAAGCTGTAAACTACATCTCTTAAAGATGAACCAAGGAGCTTTCCTTGAGACTGCATGATTCTTTGCGCACTTGGATGCTACACATTTTTTGGCTACACAGATTTGGCTAAGACCACGCTGATTTATCAGAAGAGGTTTGTTTTAAATTATACATCAAGGTTATTCCAAAACAGAACACACTCAGCTGTTTTTAATTAAATGAGCTGATGGGAACATAGAGCGCTTACATTTGAAATTTTCACTGTAAAGATGTCCCGTTTTTCAGTTTGTTAACTTATTAACAACCACAGATGTTATAAATCACATCAAATAATAATATTTCTTTCAAATAGCTTTCATTCTTCAGTTCAAACCTTGAAATTAGTATTTGAAACAGTCATCCAGATCTTTTATTCCCTTCTATGCTTTTCTCAATAGACAGCACTTAGGCTCTTACAAAGCTAGAAATAGGATAATTCCCATATGAAGAATGGAGAAAATATAAGTGTACGTCAGGGCGGTGGAATTTACTCTGCTTCACTATGGATTTGGGGGAAGATCAGACTGACTCCCCAAAGGAGGAGCGTCCTTTATTAGATTAGAACATTGTTCTATATAATGTTGAGAGATGGACATGGAGACATTTTATTAGCTTCATATTCATATATCAGTCAGTTTGTATAACCAAATAAAGGGACGCTTCATGCTGGGCCTCAGCAGCACCCTGTTAAATGCATATCAGCAGGCCCAGCTCCAGAGGGGGGTCAGAGTGGGCTTGGCCCAGCCAATCAAGAGCTTGTAGCACCTCCCTACCACCACAGTCGTTAAAAAGTTCTTTGTTATTATCCAATAAATGGGTTTTGGTTTAACCCTGTAACCATGCCTAATGCAGCATGGTAATACTATGCTAGCTTCTGGTACTGTGTTAGGGGTTAGTAGTAAATATCTGTCCCACCCTGAGATACCAGTAGTCCACCTTACTGCCTAGTCTGCTTATCAGTTGGAGGTTCATCACATCATGCTATAAGTGGTAGACAGTGACATAGAGGTTAGCTGTTGTGTGCAAGAGAATCTCATTATATTGGAGCGTGTGAAGTATAATAGCTATCAATGTTCACTTGCACCCTACAATGCCTTTCTGGCAAACAGCGATCTGATATAGAAGAGTTTATGTTGCTGTACAAAGTGTGGTTCCTCTTAGTCTTCATTTCATGCAGAAATCTGATCTCAGTGTCTGGAGTGTGCTAGAGAGAGAGGAGTCAGGGTTGAGTTGAAGTTCATTGGGAGAGATAGGCTTTTCTGTTCTAGAGGTGGCCCAGGGTCACACACATCCGTACTAACATGTATTTCTAACATTTTATTGTGGTTGCTCATGTTGTTGATGGCTATAGTCAGTGTTCTCAAAGAATGATATTCCAGATAATATCTTTCATGAAGTACTGCTGATGCACACTGCTGAATTATAAACAACAGATAAGGAGCTTGTTTTCCCATGTTATATGTTTATATGAGATGTTTTAGTCATACTTTTGTGATTTAGCTGGATCAAGTTTGCCTTTAAATAGATTCATTCTTAAACGCTTGGAAGTTTACAGATAAAGCAAGATCCTAGTTTAGTTTAGATCCTGGAAGAACATGTAAAGTAAATGTTCTTTTTAGGAACACTTAAAGGAGAACCATTGCAAAAATCGGTCTACATGTGTCCCTCTGTTAACGTTATAGATAGAAAGATAACACTCGGCTATAGAGGGCATGAATAATCATGTGCTAGAGCCTGAACTAATCCATGCTTTATCATGAACTAATGTTGAACAAAAGCATTGACTATTCAGGAATGAATAAAGTGTTAATCTTAAATACAACTGGAGTCATACTTCCCAGTGAATTAACACTGACCATTAATAAAGCATTACACTGTCATTTTCAAACAAGCAATCGGTTGTAGGGCTGTTAGAGTAAGGTATAAAACAGATTTGACATGTTTTCTTTTAGCATTCCTTGCAGGGCAGCTTTATTGCACTGGTTGTGGGGTTTATGTAAAATCTGCACCCTGCTGAGAGTTTGTGAAGAGCTGTGCTGCATTATCTGTAAAGGATGCATGTGATACTTTTATAGCAATACATGGGCAGATTTTAGTTTTATGACAGATAGAATTTAGTAGTAGTGTAAGTGTAGTGTAATAATAAAATTTACTATTAAAGATTTTTTTAGTTACATGGACCATGAGTTCTTCCTGGAGCAAAACATTTATTTAATACGCTTCTTTTTATTTTGGATTAATATTGGATTTTTTCCTGAGAACAGTAAGTGGATGTGACTGTGAGATCAAGCAAATCTTTCAATAGACACTTGAAAAAGCATCAGATCTTAGGTAGCCTGTTCCCAACAGTTACACAGCTGCTGCTCGGGTCAATTCCACGAGATCCTAAAAGTCCAGGTCATGATTTGCGTTTGATTTCCTGTCTTTGCTCCAGAGGTACCGAGCACTTGATTTGGATTGAGCAGATCAGTTCAATTCACTGTTTTTTGCAGAGACCACAGTTAAAGTCCAAGTTTTATCCTAGCTCTGGAAGACCCGCTCTGGACAAATTTTCTTTGGCATGACACAGAGTGCGTGTTGGAGAGCAGTCTTTGGACGGAGGTATGCAGTGCAACATGATAGTATATGTGAGGTTCCACCCAGAAGATGGCCTCCACAAGCGTGTGTTGAATAATAGTCATCTAGGCTTTGAGCTTTGGTGGGAAAGAGTCTTTTGAACTCATCTGTGGCTCTTCCGAGAGAAGGCCAGTCAGATTTACGAGTCCAGGGCTGGATTAATGGTGTGTATAAAAGAAGATCTAAGAAGGATGTTGCTTAGTTGCTTTTACTTCTTAAAGATTTTGTGACTTCATTATCCTGCTAAATCCATTGTGAGTTATGACCATGAGAAAAGTGTTTAGAATGAAAACAGCATAGGCAAAAATTCTAAAAGGCAAGATTATTCAAAGCTGTCACACAAACGGTTACAGATTGCCCTGTGTTAAACAGTTATTTTATTTTTCTTTCCTTAAATTTTAATATTACGCATTTGACATATAGTTCCACTAAATTGTTGTTGTTACTGCTGGGGTGTATGATAAACCAGCAGTTCTCGTGTGATAAAGACGAGGTTTGAGCAGGAGGTTAGTTATATCTCAGATGGTTACTGTGAAAGGAGTATGGTAAAAATTAATTGGGTAGTTTTTTCCCAGTAGTGATTTTGCCCAAGTACTGGTGGTACTGAAAGCTGCACAGCAGCAAAGGGAAGTTATACTGTTTTCCATGGGAAATGTCCTGCAGGTGTCTGTGTGACAATCCTTCCCAACACAGGGCTTGCCTGTTTAAACAAACACTATTGATGAATTTGGACTATTTTCCTTGTCTAACCTCTGGGTGTTTCATTGTTATTCAGAGAGCCAAAACAAACTTCTGTGGCTCTAAGCAGGTGCAAGATGGTCTGATTTATTCCAGCCCTGATCATTTAAAGCTCTAGAGTTTATAGTTTGGAGGTATATATTCTTTATCTGCCTGTTCTCACCATAAAGAAGAGACTCAACAGTATAACTGTAAGAGGGAAATATCGTGTAAAGTCGTTAGACATTTGGCAGAGCATTGAATTTAAAGAGTCCCATAGTCAACCACATTGTTTTTCTTTCCACAACACTCAAGTCTTTGCAAGCCACTGAGAGGTTTGGTAATGGTACAGGAGCAGGTTCTGAATATCTAAACTATTTTTCTAGGGCTGTTTTATTTCCTGTTTGCAGTGCAATAATAATATAAAGGGTGATACACCTATGGTATTTTCTGTAGCTCAGTTGGTATAGTATAGGGCTAACAATACCAAGGTCACGGGTTCGATTCCCTGTGTATGCATGTACTGGTAAAATGTAAATGCACAATTAAATGCATTATCTCTTCCATCTGTAATCGTCTTGGACTTTTGATTTGCATAATTTCTCTTTGTAGCATGCATTAATTATATTAGATGCGTTTTGCCGCAAATATTACTTTTTATAATGATGCAATACATATCTTTATTTTTATTGTCCTGATAGTCCTGGAGATAATCATGGAGAGCATAAAATTAGTTGTGAACATGCTGGAGGATCTTATGCCAGCCTCTCTGGAGTCTTGCAGGTGCAAAAGACACAAGCTTTCATACCAAATGACAGGGTGATTACAGCAACCACAGTGCACTTTTTATTTGTCACATCTGTCAGTTATACAAGGGCAATCTAGAGAGGAGAAGGATTCCTCCCTCATGTGGAGAAGTAAACAGAGCCCCTGTTGATGATGTGGTTCCTTGGTGTGACATTTATGTCGATACCCAGCTTGCCTTAGATCACTTCAAACAAACATTATGTGACTTTAGGTGTGGCAACATGACTCCCCTGATGACAACCAGCACCAGTAGCATTCCCAGCATGGAAAGCTTGTTTCCAGCAGACTTCCTATCTTGCTTAAAGGGGAAAGTTCACCCAAAAATGAAAATTCTTCCATCATTTACTCCCTCATGTCATTCCAAACCTCTATGACTTTTTTGCTTCTGAAGAACACAAGAAGATATTTTGAAATGCGTTGGTAACCCAACAACAGTGGCATTCATTGGCTTCCATTGTATGAACAAAACCACTGAGACATTTCTCAAAATATCATCTTTTGTCATACTAGTCATACAGGTTTAGAATGAAATGAGGGTAAGTAAATGATGGAAGAATTTTTATTTTTGTCAGTTTCCAAATAAAACAGCAGCAAGGAGAAAGATCAGACATTTGATCAGACAATCATTTGACATTTGTCATTCAGCAATTATGCTGAATGACATTTGTCATTCAGCATAATTGGGAGAAGCATGTATTTGTGAAATGCATGGGGTGCCTAACACATATAGATGTATACAGTGACTCCTCCTACAGTGACTCCTCCTACAGTGACTCCACTACAGAGAGCTTTGTCTCTCACAGTTGTTTCCTGTAATGGGAAACAGTAGGGAGAACAGGAAGTCGGTAGGCAGTTATTTCCATTGTGCCCCAACTACCCTGATGAGGTCATTGCTTCCTTTTGGAAGCAGTTTTGTAAGAAATTAATCTCCAGAATAAATTTTTGGTTAGTTGGTTGGTAAAAAATATATAATTCTAAAGATTGCCATTGACCAATTAAACCTGTTATTCATTACTCAACAGCATTGTGAAAGGACAGATTTTGACAAGTGGTGCGAGTTTCCACAAATCCACATGTGGTGGAAGACAAACTTGTAATATTTCATCCAGACTATCAGAGTACAGAAACTCTGTAAAAGTACTCTAATGTTTTGGGATTAAGTAGCATGCTTCCATTTAGCCATAGTGTTTGTGTCCCAATCTGCAGATTAGCAGTTTTGAAGATTAGATCAGTATAGCACTAATTCATATTTGTGAATAATGAGTTTGGCTTTTGTTTTTATGTACAAGGGAGAGGGAAAACTTACTTCAGCCCTGGCACCTGAGAGCCATATACATGATATGCTGTGAAATTTGGTTGCTTAGTGGACTAGCCAATTAGAATGTGAAATATAATGTGCTTGACCAATTTCTAGAATTGTTAGTAAGTCTTCAGCCAGGAGACCCATTTAAACATATTTGTAGAGAAATCTAACTGTTCACAGGCATCTCTGTGATCTTATAGAATAACAGAATAAATATAAACTCTAACCCACTCTAACCCATTAGTTGTGCCTTGCGGTACAGTTTTTTGCATTTAATTTTCTCTGGAGCTCAGCTGCTAATGCACAAATGTATGTGCAGTAAAAGTGTAGATGTGGTTAATTTGTGTATGGAGGCCCAGGCCAGGACAGAGGGTGATCAGGCTTCAGACTGTTTCTCCAGATCCTCTCTGCTTTATGCATCACCAGCCAGGCTTTCCAAACTGGGGAGGGGATGGAATGAGAACAGGGCAGACTGGTTAGAAACATGAAATGCCTTTCCTTCTGCTCCTTTACTGTGGCAAACCCTGGTTTGAACACCAGATGTTTAAATATTTCCTTTATGATGTTTTTGATTAAAAAAAGATGAATCCTGAACGGATGAATATTTCTAGAACAATATTTATGGTGACACGGTTACTTCACTTCTTTTTTTATATGATGATTAGAAAGTGGAAACATCAAAGAAATGTGGCGGTTTGACTTCTCTGTATGCAGTTATGAATAAATGAAGGGAATAAACAAAACAAAACACAGAATGCTCATGCCAGAACAGAATGTGTTTTTGAGCAGCACCTATTGCTTTGATACCTGATACTGCCTAAAATTCTGCTTAAAACCTTTGAACAGTTTGAATCCAAGCAACCTACATTGAAGGTTTTCAGATCTGCAGTGTGAATTCTTAGCAAAATTTTCCGCTTTGAATTTAGTGCCTGTGTTGGTTCTAATTTTTCCCTAGTTCACCCAGTTCAGCATGCAGAATAATGTAGGACACGTAATAATTGCAGTTAGTTTTAAAGTAGTTTTAGCCTTGCCAAAACACTGCCCACAGTCCGCTTGCCAATCGTCTGATGCATATTGCACACAAAAATGGAAGAAAACTATTTTGATATTAGTTCTAATCTGATCACTAATCACTAATAGTTTTAAAGTACAGGCGGATAACTGTGAGTGGGTTAGTCCATGTACTTGCTGGTAGTGTATGAACACAGCTGCTCCTAAGCACAGACGGTAGAGTTCGACAGTCTTGCATGAGAAGCTCTGAAAGCATTTTAATCAAAACAAGATGCCCCTCTGGAAGCTGGAAGGGGCACAGCTGAGACATGCAGGACCAGCGTCTGTCAGGATCTGTGGTTAGACTGACAGATGAGTCAAGCGCCGAGAGAGCCAGGTCTGTCAATGACCTCTGATAGAGCAGAACTACTCAAATTCTGCCTCTGCACACAGAAAGAAAAAGAAAATCTGTCTCTGCTGTCATTTACTGCAGTATCTTTACATTTCTGATTATTTCACAAATGCTTCAAAGGGTTGACATCTATGAAGGAAAGTTTCACTGAATCAAAGCGCAGCAGCTACAGGTCCCAGGGCCCCAACACTAAAATGTTATAAGTTCTTTGTGTTGCATTTTGAGATCAGATTACTGTCTGCTGCCAGAGGTCAAACTCTGTCAGAGTGGAGGAGACATGTCATAAGACTTCATTTAGCTTCTCATAACTAAAGGAATGAGTAGATGTTGTGATTGGAAACCTGAAGTTCTGGCACTGACTAGCAAGTATACATGGGAGAAAACACATTTTCAAAGTGGTGCAATGTTACCTTAAAATACTGTATAGACATTCTCTTGTCAAGAATCAACGTTTTAGGTTAATATTGTAGGGAAAAATACATTCACAGGAAATCTGTGAGATGGCTAATTAACTAGCATATGCCCTTTTATGGGGATGTTGTTAATTGCATAAACCCTTTGCTCAGCTGTGAGAGTACAAAACTCTGAAGGTTGACCCCAACCATGCAAATAAAAGAGGTGATTGGTCAGTCCCTTCAATAAAATGAAAAAAATTACCCAACCCCTTAGAAATTTCTGTTTGGAATAGAACTGAAGTAGAAATAGTTCTGATTGGGTATCATAGACCAGTGCCTCCTCCACTTTAAGTATAGGAGCAAATTAACATAAATTGTTTTATACTTAATTTTTTAAGTGCATGAAAGTTTTGTTGAATGGGTGAAAGAAAGTTCCTTAAGTTTAAAATGTCTAATCTTTTTACCATCACTTTTGTATCATGCCTTCTCTGAAGGATTTCAAGGGTCTGCCCACATGCCACTGCTATAGGAAGTCAATATTATTGAATTATGACCCAGACATTATGCAATATTGTATTGCCAGGCCCCTGCCATGTTAACGTTTTTGGAGGGGCAGAAAGTACGAATTTAAATGCATTGTAAATGTGATGGATTATATAACAACATGTTTGTATCTTGACTGATGTGCCATTTGGAGTTTTAAAATCCACATAGTATGTTTAACAGAATGTATAAATGACAACTGAAGCCTGAAGTGATTCCCCTGACAGTGGCCTGCATGGAGCTCTGCAGTAATCTGTGCAATAAGTAAACAATATGAGTGAATGAATCTGACCTCCTGTTCACCCTCACGCCAGACCCTTTGGAGTCTGCTTAAAACATGGAAGCTGGCCCTAACTCTAAACATCTCATTTTCATCCTTCAAAAGGCAGAAGATCTGCAGCTGAGATTATGATTGAAGGTCCTGTCTTAAGATAAGCACCAATCTCCATTAGGCATATTTGAGAGCAATTACCCTCAGAACACTCCTGAGATGAAAACGAGACTTATCAAATTTGTTACCGTGATCCACACCTCCCTTTCTGTGCATTTTTTCCATTTTGTTTGAACGTTTTTTTCAGAGAATTTGCTGTGTGCTTGAGTTCAGATTTGATTATTCAGAAGCATGAAGCATGCGTGATTGAAGGTCATAAAGTTCAACAGCAGGAAGCTTTTGCAACAGGAACATCTAATCAATCCCAGAGCTGACAGCTGTACAATTAATAATGGTTTTACGTGCCACGAGAGCGGAGCTGTCTCGGATTATAGAAGTGTTTAAGAAAACACTGAGTGAAAAACATTTCTGCTTGATGTGGTTTAGAGGGAAATGATTGACTAGAGGTAGAACAGCTGGCGTGATGGATCTATGAGCTGGGAGTTCACAGGAGCCTTTTTTTTAGGTGTGCTATATGGTGAAATGGCATTCCTCACATTCCTGTCTGTCATTATTTGTAATGTGTATGTAAGGACCTTTTTATCTCAGTGCCAGTCTACGTGAAGACTGAGACACTCAGACCTGATATTGAGCATTTATGCTCAATTTTTTAAAAATGTTTTGTTTTGTGGTAGCGCTTTGCCAGATATTTGTTGAATGGTTTGAAAAATGTTTTGTTTGTTCAAACAAAAACAATTGCCTGGTGATTTATAGGCTTAAATGGATATAAGTGGGATTAATAGTTATCAATGAATATTTGATGTTGTAACTGCAGATTTACTGTTTTATTGGGTTGTTATGGCACTGCATAGTCCTAAACTCCGTTATACTGAAAATTACACTGAAAATGAGTTTCTTTGCACAAAAAAATCAATGAATCAATTAATTTTGCATTTATGTCAAATCCTTGTTGTTTCTGATGAAGGGGAGGACAAGAAAATCTGCGAATTAACTTATTCATCTTACAAACATGATTTTATTGTTAAACAATCACAAAAGCAGGCCTGTTCTAATAGTAGCTTTCTGCTTTGAAACATTGATGGCTTTATTTTTGTCTACATTCTTTTACTTTTGTCAGAGTGGTATTTTGTCAGTGGATTAAATAGTCATTTGGCATCTTGTCCCTACAGACGTTTTATGTTTGAGGTCCTCAGTATACCTCCCTGGAATACCAATCCACATTATCTATTACGCCCCATAGACAGACTTGCCTCTCTTGTGAAATGGAGAAAGATGCCACTCTTAATAATTAAAAAAAAAAACAGCACTGAGGTGTTCCACATTTGTCAAGGTTGGACTTACAATGATTTTTGGGGAAAACAGTTGAAGTTATACACTGGCAATAACATTTTAGTTTAGCTTCAAGTTTCATGTTATCACCTCATTTACATTAGACTGCAACCAGAACAGGCATGGAACAGTCTAAAAATAAATGCAATAATGAGATACAATTCGTGGCTTGAGGTAATTATGGCTCCTGTGGCATTCTGTGTGGGTTTGGTTAAATTTGGCCTTTTTGCCAAAGGTACTTCTTTAACCAGAAGTTTTGGAGGATTTAGAAGAAAATAACTGGAGATAATAAAACTTGTCCAAATGGAAGTGAAACAAAATGTCTTTTTCTATGTTCCAGATACTGCCAATCTAAATGTGCAGATTCTCTGTGGCTATTTGAAGGCTAAACAATACAGTGGCCTCAGGAAAGTATTTGGACATGTGTCCACAATTGTATAAATGTTGTTGCAAAGACAACAGAAATATCAAATTCTGTTGCACATGCAAACAAATAATGCAAACTTATGCAATGTTTTGCCATCCTTTTTTGTGATTACCAGCTGGTTTAAAGGTTATATTTTGTGCTTAGGTGATGCCAGTTCACACAGGTGCCGAGTAACCACAGATATCTGATCACATTGATTACAGCTGTGACTGGTTTTTTTTATACTTCATACGTTTTTTTTAACAAGTGCCTAAATACTTTGTAATTTTGAACAGTATAACTTATGCTTGGTTTGATATTTTGTTATTTAACACAATGACATTCACACAATATTACGTGCCTAAATACATTTTGGGTCCACAGTATATTTTCATAAAGGGACCACCAGAAGGTGGTGTGAAAATGCACAGTAACAGACGCAGGTGTGTGGTCTTGGATTAGTTTGGATGCAGAAGACAATTTGGTTGTGGAGGTTTTACAGGTGCACCATTGATTAACTTTAATGGAGGATTATTGGGCTGTTAATCCTGTGTTTAGCAAGCTGACACATTGTTTTAAATATCAATGTACTCACACACTTGAGCATCCTTGTACTGCTACTGCTGTGTACTGTGTCCTTCCGTGAGAGAAGTTTTGAGCTGTTGTAATCCCATTGTGTGCAGTCATGCATTTTAAAGATGTGAATCACATACAGAGACCCAGATTGCAGTTGTTCTGCTGCTTTTCTTGTTTCTCTGTCAAAAGGGAAAATGTAGAAAGATGTTCTTGTTGGAAAAAACAGGTCACACTAATTTAAGATGGTCAGGTTGGTTTTTTAAACGTGGGAGCTGGTTGTTGCTGGTTCAGGCTGGTCTACAGACATGAGTTAAGCTTAAGGATCACCAGCATTATTCACCTTAACACTCTCAGACATGAACTCGCCTATTATTTCACACATGTAAAATGAGCCACTGGTTTTAGCGTGATTTTCCAGGAAGGGGCTGTTATGTCTTTAATAGAACGTCACAACCACAAACTTCTCCTACCATTTGTTAATTTAGAAGTTCTATAATGTTTTGTATTGGCTGTGTAAGGAAACAGAGTCTTCGTTTGGCAGTGTAATTCAGCTAGTGGTGAGGGCAGTAATCTAGTGTGCGAGTAAACTTGTATAGCCACTTCCAATTCTTTGTCTCTAGTGGTGAAATTAAAACATAATTGGGCTCTGCCTTTCTGCCAGCCATAGTAGCTCCCCATAATGTTATGGGCCTTTGGTTACTCTGAGAACTAAGTTTGTGAATGTGGCAGCTGTACCCATAGAATCAAAGCTAAAAGTTTCACTCTCGTGGCTGTTTGAGTTGTTTGGGTTTTTATCCTGTTTTCTATTTCTTAGGACATGTTGTATTTACTTCTTAGGTTATTAAAAGCTATGTTCTTGCTTATCCTCTCGTTTCATTTCCCAGTTTCTTTCATTCTTCCCAGTTGTTTTAAAGAACTTTTGATGTTATAGAGTGATCGTATATATCATCATATTGTTTGAGGACTGACCTTTCACTGTGCCAACCTGCTGCTTCTCAGTTTCTAGCATATTTCAAATATATGTGGTCATTATGCCCATAAATTAATAAAAACTTGTGGCTTGAGTTCTTCTGAACAATATATATTGTGGTTAGGCAGCTCACAGTTGTCATTAACATAAAGAAACAGATCGTCAAAAAATAACATTCTTCTGCTATTTTGTCTCCCTTCTGTCATTCACACCCCCTTACTTCTATGAAACACGAAAGGAGAGAATGTTAGTGAGAATGTTCAAGCAGTGTTTTTCCATAAAATAAATGTGGATAGTGGTTTACAATGCCAAAAAGTAATCCATACAAATGCATTTATTCTATGTCTACAAAAGAAATGCTTTAGGTCAGCCTCTTTTCGTTGTAAAGGAAAGAGCAAGTCAGACATTTTGCTTCACATCTCCTTGTACAGAACAGAGAAATTGATACTGTGTTAGAACAGCATGGGGTGAGGACAAGTTGACAGAATTTTCATTTTTGGGTGAACTATCCCTTTAAGTTTAATCCAATAAAATAATAAAAACTGAGTAACCCTTGATTCTGATCCAATCAATACTGCCCTAATGGCAGAAGAGCGACCATATAAGGCCTGATACATTGTATCTGGCGTTTTAGTGATAGGCATGACTTGAGCCAGATCCTACAGTGGATGAAACTCATGGGAGATTAGTCTCTGTGAATATGGCTTTTGCAGGCTGTGCATACAGGCTAGATCTCCACAACACTGGTCATGGAGTCACATTTCCTAAAGCTATGAAAGACTTACTGTCTTAGTCATTGGAAGATGAAGCCAAGTACTTTACATGTGCAGAGACAACGCATTAACTGAGGAACTTATTTAAAGGGAAAGACTAAGATTTGTTTATATTATTTCATCATCTTGTCTGTGTTACATAATGATGTTCTCATAGTGCTAATGTGTCTTCTACTACTTATCTCTCTGTTTCTCTCTCTTCTGTCTGTTTTTCTATTTCTCCTCTCCTAGACTCGGACCTTAGTATGCGAACAGTGAGCACGCCAAGTCCAGCTTTGATTCTGCCACCTCGTTCTTCTTCAGCTGTCCTTAATGGCTCTTCTACATCCTCCTCTGCCTTCAGCACAGAAACCATTGCCATGGTACACACACCCCCTACTCAATCCTTCACCCATCCTCAGAGGTGCATGCAACCGAGGGACCAGCAGGGGGCGCCCATCGACATCCTCCTGGATCATACCTTTCTGCAGATCTTCACCCACCTGCCCACCAACCAGCTATGTCGTTGTGCACGTGTGTGTCGCCGCTGGTATAACTTGGCATGGGACCCTCGCTTGTGGAGGACTATTCGTCTGACGGGAGATGTGCTACATGTGGACCGTGCACTTCGGATTCTTACTCGCAGACTCTGTCAGGATACACCTAATGTATGTCTCACCTTGGAGACTGTTGTTGTCAGTGGCTGTCGACGGTTGACAGACCGTGGACTGTACACAGTGGCACAGTGCTGTCCGGAACTCCGTTGCTTAGAGGTCGCCGGTTGTTACAACATTTCGAATGAGGCTGTGTTTGAGGTGGTTTCACTCTGCCCTAACCTGGAACACCTGGATGTTTCAGGTAATTTATCTTGATTGATTATGTTAGATTTGTTTTGTTGTGGTTCTTAAAGATTTTTTTGGTTGTGCATTTTTCTGTTCTGGGTTCATGCATTTACTATTGAAACAGGACGTTTGGGCGGACCATATTAAAGGATCCTTCATAAATAGCCAAACGCAGTGAATACAACTGAAATGACCAAAATGACCAAGAACTGCATATTCCTAGGAATATGAAAATGTACGAATATATCATAGCAAGAATAGAATAATTTGGTGTCTAACTCTCTGTTTAATTGTAATCGTCACGTTCTCTGCTGCCAAACATTCATAGTATTACAAATTCTTTACTTTGTACAATTAAAATCTTAGCGTAACTCTAGCGTAATTTTAGGAATGTACACTGTGGGTCAAACGTTTAGGATCACTTATTGTTTCATAATTATGTTTTTCCCCATTTTTGAATAATAGTAAACTCATTAAAACTATCATATAAGGTAGTTACAGGAATTTGGTTTGCGACTAAAGAATATTCCAAATTATTGAAACCATATTTTAGCATATTTAATATAGCCACACATTGCCCAGACACAAATGTTCTCTTGGCATTTTACCGTCTATTTTCTTGAGGCATCACCCTGCGATGATTTTTAAACAGTAATTCCCATCTATACTGGGCTCTTATTGGCTGTTTTTGTCATTATTCAGTCCAAGTCGTCCATTTCTAAAACTTTTAAAAATGTGTTTGTAAATATGTTGTTTTTTAAGAAATTTATTTAATGTTGGTGAACTTATATTAATGTCTACAAAAGTAATTTCAAACATTTAAGAAGACACCTTAAGACTAAAATACTTTAAAGATCATAAAAAACATTTCAGGCAAGTGATCCTAAACTTCTGACCACAGGTGTAGCTTTGTTGGTCTACAAGCTAACCTCTGAAAGACATGAGAAGGATTATTAATAAACTGTATGAATTACTTCCTGACTCAAAGCCAACAGCCTGAGTGCTTCACCTGCTTTGTTGTCCAGCACAAAAAACAGTTCAGTTTTTTTACTCACAGAGGTTATTCTAAAATGTACCGGGCTTCCTCTTGGAAAAGCTGGAAAAGGTATTAATAGCTCTGACATTCTGTATGTGTTCTCTATACTTCCCAAAAGAAACATAAGTCCCAGAAAAACCAGGACCTCTGACTTTAAGGTGCTTTGGGAAAATCTGCTAGAAGATTTTAGAGAACTGTAGGTCATTGAATGATCTATATGAATAAACTGCACTTTGGATAAACTGTATTGCTATAAACCATAAAGATAAATATTAAAAATATTTAACTGTTTACATAATATTTTTAAACCTTGTAAATGAGCTTGATTAATAATATCAAACGTATATACAATTGATGTTAATGTCAGTAGCTTTTTGTGGAGCAGCAGGCTGTTTTATTTTATTGAGGTTTCTTAAATATTTTCTGTTCTGATTTCTATGTTCATCTTTATACCTTTGTTTAATACCTTTAAAGCCAGTTTTCAGTTATCTTTAAAGCATTTTATTTCACCAAGGCACGTATCGGTATTTACAATTTAGGATTTGGTGAATGAGAATGTCAGAAAAAAATACTGCGTCTTCAAGTACCTTCCCTGGTGTTTTATTTCTAACTTCCTGTGCTGCACTTCCTGTTCAAGCATATTGTTGTTTTTCCCGTGTGAGTGCAGAGGTCTGACTGAAGTTCCTCTGCTGTTGGGCTCAGGTTCTGCTTTCTCTGTTTTCTTATGGGAAGTCAGTTACTGCAAATGAAGGACTAAACTGCTTTACCTGATTCAGCAGTTCTTGTAGGCCAATAGGCCTAGCGCAATCCAAGTTTATATTGATGACAAGCGTCTTATTCATGGCTTCATTCATACTTTGCCACCCTTTGGGCTGTATAATAAACAGAAAAATGTGGGTGTTTACAAGGTAGTTAAGTGATCCACCAAAAGTATATAACTCTCTTAAAGTCTCATGATGTTCATTCATTGTGGCAATATGGTCACTATTGTTCTAAAGAACCCTTTCCTTGAATTGCTTTTTTAATGTGTGTAATCCAAAGTAAGAATTAAAAAGAATTTTATTAAAATCTATATGATAAGATTGTGGACACTTTACATTAAGAAGAAGAATGACATACATCATTTATACATTGCTGCTACAGGAAAGTTAAATTTGGATTGTTTGATTAAGGCTAGGTGACTGAAACTGACTCATGCCACGCAAACCACTAGGTGGCGCAAATAAACAAACAATATTTGTGCTGCCCAGACAGTTACGCTGCACAGTTTGTTGGACTCTGCAGATAACATGTCCACATTGTGCTGTTGAATCAAAAAATGCAGTTTTGTCCTTCATTGTCTATCCAAAAGGAGACATGAGTAGACCCCATAGCCCACGCCTCTTGAAATAACACATTTCAGATGTTTTTGGCAGGTTTAACTCAACCTCCGTTCTTATAGTACTTCTAATATTCTGCTGTTACCTTCACTTTAAGGTCTGAGTGTTTTGATTAGTTTAATGTTAGTGCTTCCTCTGTTAAATCGTTGGATCAAGATCAGAGGGAATACAGATTTCTCAGATGGCATGTTAAATCAATGCTTTCTCACAGTTGCCTTTTGTGATTTCTGTTAAAACAGATCTAAACCTAAACATTTGGTGTTTTTATACATATTGATCATGTGTATTAAAAAATGCATCACATATATATGGTTCTGAAAAAAACTGACTTTTTAATAATATTCAAATCAGTCCATAAATAGTTTGTCTATAGAGGGTGAGGTGTGCATTTGTTTTTCGTGTTAAAATGATTTCCCCTATATGAGCTTAATATGCAGAGACTATTATGAGTAAAAGTTGGCTTTGACAAGTAAATAAAACTTATTGCCAGTTGGCAGAAAACTTTATTACGAGCTGCAACAGAATACATTTTTATAAGAAATTGTAAGAACATTTTTGTGCATGCCTTTTAAACAGTGAAGGTAAACTTGATAGTTGTTTGATTTTTTTTTTTTTACTGTTTTTCTTTTTTGTAGGGTGCTCTAAGGTAACCTGCATAAGTCTAACTCGGGATGTGTCGGTAAAACTCTCACCTCTTCACGGCCAGCAAATCTCCATCCGTTATCTTGACATGACAGACTGTTTTGCTTTAGAGGATGAGGGGTTGCACACCATTGTGGCCCACTGTACTCAATTAACTCACCTGTACCTGCGCCGCTGCGTGCGCCTGACTGACGAGGGTCTGCGTTTCTTGGTCATCTACTGCCCATCCGTGCGCGAGCTCAGCGTTAGTGACTGTCGCTTTATCAGTGACTTTGGCCTGCGAGAGATCGCTAAACTAGAGGGCCACCTGCGCTACCTAAGCATAGCGCATTGCAGTCGCATCACCGACGTGGGTGTGCGCTACGTGGCTAAATACTGCTTCAGACTGCGTTACCTGAATGCTCGTGGCTGCGAGGGACTAACGGACCATGGCATTGAGCACCTTGCCAAAAACTGCCCCAAACTAAAGTCGCTGGACATTGGCAAATGCCCCCTGGTGTCGGACGCAGGCCTAGAACAGCTTGCACTGAACTGTTTTAACCTGAAAAGACTGAGTCTGAAGTCATGCGAAAGCATCACGGGTCGTGGGCTACAGGTAGTGGCAGCAAATTGCTTTGACCTGCAGCTGCTGAATGTTCAGGACTGTGATGTACCGCTGGAGGCGCTGCGCTTCGTCAAACGTCATTGTAAACACTGTGTCATTGAACACACCAATCCAGCCTTTTTTTGAGAGCTGGAACAATGAGATTGTAGGGGGATTGGAAAAGATAAACTTTAAAGAAACTTTCTGACCTTAGGCAGTGACTTCTTTGCTAAACAAACTCGGCAGAGATTACTACTGCTGCACCTTTGTATTTAATTTGCATGGTTGGGAGAAATCTTAACAAAGACTTCCTTAAACCATTTATTTATGATTTTAGTCACTTATTTTCTGGATCACTTATCTTGCCTACATCATACTGTATTACATTTAACATGTATAGAGGTGTGTATTTCCAAAAAAAATCTCGAGCTGATTATCAAGGATGTAGTTTGTTGCTTTGAAACAGAAATGCATAGCAGATTACATGAGACGTTAATCAGAATTGAAACCACACACATTACATGTGACGTTAATCAGAATTGAAACCACACACATTACATGTGATGTTAATCAGAATTGAAACCACACACATTTGTCAGGATTTGTGGCTCCAGTTCAGTTTTTGTGATGTTTAAATTTATCTCTATTTATTCATATATGTGTTATGAATGTTTAGCTTCATCCTGTAAGTCTAATAACCTGGTTTCTATTTTGGTTTTATTTCTGAGGAATGTTCTCAAACAGTGCCATTGTTGTTGTGACATTCACCATGGTAATACTGCTTCCCTGCTGAACAGACCAGCGATTTGGCCTGATTGGCTTATGTTGTGCTTTGGATGCTGATGTGCTGGGGTTCCCACAAGGCTTCTTAACTAGGTTAAAGTTGTAATCCATAACTTTTTTTGGGTTAAAAATCAACAAAAATCAGTTATTGAGCAATAACTCAACTCAGTGTTCAACATGATTTCCTTCAGTAAGTTTATAGTTGTGATTAATAAATCAAGCTTTAACATTTCAGAACGTTTTGCTGGTCCACCAGCACTATTCGATATAAACAACTATAGGCCAACATGGAAATTCATGCTGGTCTAAGAAGGTCTTTTCAGCAGGGCTATTTCAGGTGCTCAACAAAACGAAGACCACAGTGGAATAAAATGGTCGAAGCCATATTAAAAATAATTATGATGTGTACTGTCATGGTACTAACTTGCATTTGCTAGAATTTAACTGAACGAGACATGAACGAGACAACAGCATCATGTCATTTACTCCAGACTGGGGTTGCATTTAGAAGTAACAGAAGAGTGACCACTGCGGAGGAGGCTTGTGCTGCCTAATGACAGCAGCCAGAAAAGATTCCACTTCAGTTTAGCCTCTTCTCTTTTTTCTGATTAGTGTACCAGCAACATGTCAGCTTCAGGTTAAGCTGTTTTAGATATTTTTTTATTTGCTGACAAACACCTTGGCCAGTGAGCTGAACAATGAGAAAATGAAGGAAACTGTCTGGCAGGTGAAAGCAGTGGTCCAGACATTACAGCCCAGAGGAGCTGTACTGTTCAAAACAGCAGCGCGCCCACAAACAGAAATTGCCGGATTGTTTCCAAATATTGATATTTTAATGTCTTTGTGTCTTTAACAAATGTTACAATGTTCTCAGAGATGTGTTTAATATAAATTATAAAAGCTCTCACTTTAAAGTAAATGGGAAAGTTTTTATGACAGCAAATGTTAAAATAATATCAAGTATTCAAAGAAAAGCATTATGAAAGCTGAGAAGGTGCAAAACAGGGTGTAGTGCCCTGTGTGGTATAAAGGAAAGGTTAGTGAAAAATAATGGTAGATCAAAAGCCACAGGTAATGGCTTTGTGGCACACCAGATATATTTTGCCATACTTGGTCCTCAAGGACTCAATAAAGTTCACTCAACTTCTGTTGAGTGACTGTGACTTGAAGTCACATATATCACAAAAAATGTATAGACTACACTATTCTATTTAGTTAATGCATTTCAGTTTGGTTAAAGATCCTGTGATTTGATTTACTAGTCACAGGACTCAAAGCCAGGTCATTGCAAATACTCGCTTATAAAATAGACTGAGTTTGAAAAGCTGACAGATGTAAACAGTACCCAGACTAAATGGAGGAACAACAATGCTACAGAACTTACACAGATCACAAACGTTGCAATATAACAATTAGTTAACAACAGAAAACATTGTCTTTAAAAGAAATCTAGTGGTCACACACTGTCCCAAGCCACGTGTGCACTCTTCAAGATTTTACAAAGGGGCTACTCCAGATTATTGCTGAGGAATATAGAGATGGAAAACTCTCAAAATAAGAATGTTAAACGCCAGAATTGCAGTCTGTGGAACTGAATGCAAGCTTTCTGCCATAACCAGAATAACCAAACATTTTCGAGGTGAATGAATTAGACCACATTAAATGAATGGGTGGAATGAATTAGACTACACATTTACTGGTGTAAGGTTTGGGCGCCACCTGTTGTCTAAACCCGCTAAAAGCATGGGAAACGCAACGTTTCTGGTTTAATTTAACTCCAGAATGTTTAAGAAACCGAAGGGAAATCTTTAATAGGTTATAAACTCAAGAGTCACATAATGGTTTCTTCTTTGACTAAAGCCCTATTTAAGAGGGTCATGTCGTCAGCCCGGCTAGCTCAGTCGGTAGAGCATGAGACTCTTAATCTCAGGGTCGTGGGTTCGAGCCCCACGTTGGGCGAGTTACATTTTCAATACCTTGAAGCATGGTAGGCTTGTTAATATGTGTTCTTCTCTGTGTATTTTATAATACTACAAGATTTATCCAATACAAATTTTGCGTCAGAATCATCCGCGGGTCATTCAGCAAAAACGAGGTGCCATAAAGGGGGAAAAGCACTGTGAGGCAAGGGAGGGACTCTAAATGTCAAAGTCAAAGAGACTCTAAATGTCAAAGTCAAAGTCAAAGCCTTTACTGTCATATGCAGTCCCCTGTGCACTAAAAATTTTTGCTTTCCACTGTGCATGCTGTAACACGTTTTGCCCCATTTGCATTTGTATTTTTGATAACACAATTTTAAGTATACACCATAATACACAGTGTGTTTTTTAATTACATTAACAACTAGATGTTGTTAAACTATCAGTAATGCATGCTTAGACAATGGTGTGAAAATGTTAGTTCAGAGGGTTGCAGACATCTTTTATAAACATAGTGATGATTAATAAGTGTGCAGAACTGCTCTTTCAGGCTGAGGGTGATAGAGGGAGTGCTGGAGGAGAGGTCTGCTCATCATGGGCTATAAAATACTGTTTATGAATATGACTGGCAGCAAGCCAGCTGGGGGAAAGTTTCAGGGACATTGGAGGGTGGAAAAATGTGATTTGCTACAAGGAAGAAGTATGCTCAGTATATTTACCACCCTGTTAAATACCATATTACCATGCAGTACTGTACACAGACTGTTTAGTCTAATTGGGGTTTGTTGTGTACTAAACTATTACAAATATAAATATGCTATTTGCTATAAATTGACATGCCAGTCATCCCTCCAGTTTTACCCCAAATGTAAAATATTATGATTTCGTAGATCACAATGTTGATTTATATTTAAAACACAGAAACCTATGCAGCATCTCCACCTGTATTTACCTTTTAGCTGTTGTTTTTAACAGCATGTTACCCCCTGCTAGGTCATAATGGGAAGATCTAACTAAATATATAGCACAGATCTAGCAGCATGAAATAAGCATAAAATATTACCTTATTACCCCTGCTGGAAAAATAATCAGAAAACAGCATGATGTTTTAGATGCGGGTGTGCTGATGTTCCCAGCAAGCTTTTAAACTAGAATAAATAGCAAGACCATGATTTCATGGTCAACCAGCATCATCTAAAGGAGTATACAGGCCAATCAACAGCATGGATCCACCAGCTAGACAGTGTTTTAAGAAGCACAAACCAGCTTTTCAATGGAAATGCATACAAGTTTTGTCTTGTAATCATTCAACTTCTAAAAGTGATATATGCAAGGAATAGTAAACATGGCTTAACTGTACTTTCTATATCAAGCTAGTATAATTGTTTGTTTCATAAGGTCTTCACTGGGTAGTTATAATTTTGACCAATGGCTTGCTGGATTTGGCTGGAGTGTATAAAGTGTGGGTTTTTTCACACTAGACTCTTGAGCTGTCTTTAGGCATGTTTACACTGGACATATGAAGGAATGTTTCCAGTGAAAAATAGATTTACTCTATTCAAAGAAAATGGTGATACAGTGCGCCATTCCTGATAGGTGAATACAAATTTCACAAACATTTTGTTTTGATTCATTCGTAAATTGCCCTATGAAATGACATTTATGACTGTTAATGGTGACACATCTTTAAAATAAATTAAATTGAAAAAACAAATAATGTAGTAATAATAATGTTAAAACAAAATAATGTTACCTTAGACTTTATATTTACTTTATATTTACAAAACTAGTAATATTTGTTTTTTTGGATGTGAAAAATGATGGGTGAGCATCTGTGTGGCATTCTGAACCTTCATCTGCAGCATATCATATCTGCAGATCTTATACACTGTGCAGTTCGGTTGATTTAATTTACTAGGCAATACTGGCACATAATTGTTAAAAATGTAAGGAATGCTATAATTAAAATTAATAAAATTAACATTGCCTTTTCAAGAGCAACTATAATAAATTGAATTCAATATAGTTCACTCATACAATAGTTTACAAAATAATAAGAAATACTATTATTATACATATAAGCACTTCATTTCATTTCCAGCAGAGGTCCCTCCAATCACGATTCTGAGTCTGAAGACGGACTGATCATGAGTTTCCTGTTGCTTCTCAGAATTGCGTTTTAAGTTTTTGTGTATGTTTTAAAGGTTTTAATGCTAAATGCATATTACCAAATATAGCACAGGCTTACATTTGAACTCACTGGACTGATTTGCGTTGGTGTTTGTGTAGACAGACAGGTACGTTTTTTATGGTTAAATGTGGTTTTCAGATTTATATAATGGTGAGTTGTTTGTAACCTATCCCATTGCGGAGGATGACCTAAACCTGTCATCATTTTCTGAAAACAGATTATTATTTATTTGTGCAGTCAGCCCA
The DNA here is from genome assembly GCA_036877525.1 of Chromobotia macracanthus. Classification (NCBI taxonomy): domain Eukaryota; kingdom Metazoa; phylum Chordata; class Actinopteri; order Cypriniformes; family Botiidae; genus Chromobotia; species Chromobotia macracanthus. Next base: position 4,889,352 of record JAZGTH010000013.1, read on the forward strand.
TCTTATTTTCATTTAATTCAAATGACAAAACTCCTTGATGATGAGTTTAGATGATGAAAAATTGTCTCTTTGTCAAGGAATAATTATATGAGTGAATTCTCTTTGAGGCCGAGACTAGAAGGAATGAAATGACAGAATCAGTCCAGACATTTATATGAATTACTTTTAAACGAACCTTACCACAACACACATACACCAAGATTTACATTTCACCTCAAAATCAGTGCATCCTTACAAATGTCTTTTATAGCGTTCAGATCCTATATTGTAAATAACAGTTCTTCCGTTTTGTGCACTTCTATCTTTTATCGTTTCACAGGTGGTAACGTTGCGGTTTATCTGAAACTGAGAAGTTACATTTATGAGAAATATGTCCCCTTCACATTTCCACTTGAGTCAGAGAGACAAGCGGGTCTAGAGCCATCAGTGGAGAACCATAAGATTTCTCGCCCCTATCCGTGACGCATCCCCTCCTCCATTACCCACCAGGACGGAAGGAGAAGGTGGGAGGTGGCCGGTGTGGGGGAGGAGCTCTTTTGTCCTAAGCGGCGTTGTGGCTAATCTAAAGACCTGTGATGGACGCCTCTCTGGCGGCACAGACCGCTGGACTTCACCCCGGAGAGCGGGGGATGGGATAGCGTGAGAGGGTATGGGGGAGGGCAAAGAGAGGAGGGGACAGAAGGAGGCAGCCAGGGCTGGAGGAGGGGGGAAGGTCATTAGTCAGCATGGAGAAAAGGAGAACAGCAGGACACAGTGCCACACATTACAGCCCCACCACCTCCTGCATTGTCCTCCATCACAGGCCAAATGACTGCTGGAGGATTCACAGAGTTAAGTTTCTAATCTCTCTCAAGGGGGTTGGGGCTCCTTTTTTGTCATATAATCTGGAGCGTTGGTACAGTATGGCAGGTACAGTATGTAACATGCAAATGAAGGAGTCCTTCACTGCTTATCAAATGGAGGAGATAGTTTTGTTTTAAGATTTTTGCCTGGTTACAAGGTTTGCTTCTCTCGGTGACCCACGTTTCTATATTTGGATTTCTATAGACCACCCCTGGGTGTGACTGTGTGAAGAGTAAATGTAATATTTTTGTGCACAGCTCCATCAAAAATGACCTTTACAGCTCACAGCATGGCACCAAAGCAACAGACGCCTGCTGTTGCAGTCCTTGAAGAGCAGCAGACACCCCAAAGAACTTAATTTGTTCCTTAGGAACGTGTTTTACACTCGATCACACCATTGTCAATTTTAAGAATGGAGAGGGAAGTTAAATGTAAACTTCTCTGGCACTGAAGACAGGTTTGGCTAGTTTTTGGGTGCTGAGTGCCTAGGAAGCAGCCAGAACTCAGGGCACAGATGCAGACCAGACCTGCAGCTGGGTTTGTGTGCAACGCTGATAAGAGATTGCACTGGAAGGAAACCAGCTTAACGCACTCCAAGACGGAAGACAACAATGCACCAGAACACTAATCGCACAGAAGGAATGAATGAGCAGGGTTTCAGCAGAATCAAGAAGCTTTTACAACAGACAAATACGAATATAGAGTAAACTGACATGTAACCAGGCTCTGGTTTTCTGACCAACAGTTCTTTTTTTATAAGGTTCTTTATTTATAAGGTTTTCTAAAACATAACATTTATATCTTACAGAGATGAAACACTGAAATATGCAGAGATAACCTATCTTTTTTCACAACTCCTTTTCAAGAAGAGTTGGGAATAACATTGTACAGTAAATCTTCCTGGGTGAACTGGGCATAATGAGGGTGTTTGTGTAGCGCAGGAGCATTTAATTTCACAGTGAAATACAGCCTCTCTCTGGGGAAACAGCTCACAGGCACTCACTTTGGACAACAGTGTCTGATGTGTCCTGCTTGTGGTGAAATATCTGTCTTCACCTCAACTGGGTGAAAAGCACAGGTCAGATTTGATAGTAGAAATTAAATCATGGGAAAGATGTTTAACTTCTTTTTGTTTTGCATCTATGAACAGGTATAAAATATGTTTTGTGCATGGGTGTTTTGGTGCATGTAATACTTTGTTTAGAATTTTCACATTCCAAAATTTCTAAAGGGGTAGTTCACTCAAAAAATTACATTTCTTTTTATTACATTCCTGCAATTGCAGGATTTTTATTTTTGGATGAGCTATCCGTTAAATATATAAGCATATTCTTCTTTCTATATCTCTGCTTCTCCCAGCATGCACTAGAATTCTTAAGTAGTTTTTGTCATCTGTTTGCACTTCCCCGGGCATGCTAAAGTGGGTAAATGTGTGTGCGTGTGCAATACACAGGACAGCTGAACAGTCGGCATGACACTCGTCACCCAGTCTGCGATTGATGCTCTGCCTCTCGCCCTCAATGTCACGCACGACACATCCGTCTCTGGGGGAAACAGGAGGTGTGAGAGCGTGTGACAGTTTTAAATCCCCTCAGCCAGAGAGGAGGACATTGTCACTGCATCTGATAGAGCTCAGCTACGTCCCTCTCCCTACCTGTGTCACTAGCACAAGATACTGTGATCAATCACATAACCAAGATGGCAAGGCACTAGGTCGTCAAGGCGGCCGCAAAACGTTTTTTTTTTATAGAGAAAGCTGCAGAGATAACAACTCTGGCCAACTCCAGCTGGAAATGACATGTTTATTGGCTAAGATTAAGAACTAGCTGGCCAAAGGCTGACATTTTAGGAAAACAGCAGTTTTTAGGATCATTGGCTGTGGTTTAGTCGAGTGGCTGGAGGGATGGACGCTATATTACCCATGTCTTTTGTGACACATACCCTGGAATCATACAAAAAAGATTGTTACTCTAGGTCATCGGATCACATTCCCTTGGATTACTAAAACCTTAAAGACCCACCACTGAATACTGAATGAATTCACCTCTTAAACAGAACACAATGTCTGAGAAAACAGAATCTCTGCCTTACAGGTGTGATGCGAGTAGATCTCTTGAAGTGAGAATACTGAGCCCCAGGCTTACAGAGACAGACCTGTCACAATAGCTAATGAGCCTGGCTCATTAAGGGAATTTCTACTGATTAGCTGATTATGTAATAACAATTTTGATTAGTTACACCTCAATGCTCTGGGTCACCTCTTTTTCACATCCATGAATGAAGTCTGTAGAGTGACTGTGCTTTTTGAGAATCATACATTAATACAGTCAAAATATGAGCAATTCAATGTAAATTGGAAATTTTAAATTTCCTAAAGATATATACCACTATTACTTAAGGCTATTATCAGGTGGGGAACAATGAGACTTTGTCCCAAGCCCTTTGACAAGTGTGTCTACTAAGGACCGCTGTAATTGGCTACTTATTGGGCCTGGACAAGGGCAGATTATGGACTGTGGCAATAAAGCCAGTGCTCCAGGCCTATGACTGCCAATGACATCCAGTTTGAGAGTTCCGTTATGGGTCAACACCCAGAAACACGGCAGAAAACAGAATTTACATAGCTGACCAGCACTTAAATGTGTACCAGTGACTGTTCAAGTGATGCTAAAATACTGCTCCTAAATTAAATTAAACCCACACTGGGACCTGTAAATGTAGGCAATGACCCAGCTATCACAGAGAATGACTACATGTGCACTAAAATACACAATAAAAAATATTTACTGTAAGTAGTTTGAATTTTTTTTTTATATCTACAGCAGTATAATAGATTGTCTAAAAATTACAATATGAATGGCAAACTGTGATTGAGTTAACTCCTTGAAAATCGTTGGAAATTGGTCAATGTCTACATGCCTACAATAGCAGAGCAGCTTCTGAGGAAAGCGTTCATTTGAGCCTTTCCAAAAAGAAGCCTCTCCCAAAGGGAGGCTGCCAGCTCTAATCCCAGCAGCCCAGTGCTAGTGAACTGTGCTGTGTTGCCACGTTTGACGCTCAGTGGCTAACCACAACCTGTCTCCTCCACCAATGACAGACTTCACACCCAGCAGTCAGTGGTTTGTGGAGGCAAGATGCCGGTGGTGACAAGACCTGTGCAAGCTACTGCACCATTTGTCAAGATGGCACAAGGACCTGGAACCACAGAACACTCTCACTGCCACAAAAAAACACTGACAACATGAAAACTCACTTTTCATTAAAAACGAAGCAAAGAAGAGTACATTAACATCAGTTCATTATTTGCCTCAAAGGAGCGATGCCTTTTGCCCATCCAAGAACGTAACGCTGAAAGCTCTATGATTGATGTACATTTTACACCTCCGGTGCAGGTCTTTCATGCCATGTTTAAAAGGCATCATTTTGACAATTTCTTGTGCAAGTACCTCCTGTCCAAATCTCAAACTGCAACTCCTGCCAAGAGCTCCACGCTGGGTGCACATGAGACCTATGGATTTCACAAGCCACTTCATCGGAAAGTGCAATTACGAAAGATGTCTGTCAAGAGAGGGAAAAGGCCTTGTTCCAGCCGTTAAGCTCATAATGGCTGGCTACTGGAGCAGACAGAGAGCCCCTGCCATGTCCTCTCATCCTGTCGGAGCATGTTATGTCAGCCGCGCCACAGGACTGATGGTGTTTATGATGGTTAGAATAAACAGGCCTTTTGGAGTCTCTTTTCAGAGACTCCCTGGCAACCAGGCCATGTAGCTGTACTGTATGAGGCGTCCAGTACACAATTTAAATGGTCATCTTAATTTTTTGTTCAGTAAGTGTCATTTTAAATCATTCATTTTAAATATTTCAACAGAAACTACTTTGCATCTGAATTAAACAGGACTGTAACTGACAATAGACAATTCAAATATATTAAAAATTCACAGATCAAACTGGCATAAACGTGAAATGAATGAATGAAATTATTCTGTTAGACAATATCCAAAGGGCTATTGTTATTATAGAGGGCTGTGGTACCAAATGCTACTCGTCATGCCCACAGAGCTACACAAACACCGTTTTGGTTTCCTAGGCGAATATTGAGTCACTTTTATTAAAAGCATCATTACTACAGTTGGCAGCAATTTACAGTTCATTATACATGATGGTTTCGAAAAAAGGAAAAAGAAAAAAGGACACTCACAAAAAGAAAAACATTTACAACATTTGTCTGTAAACTTCAAGGCTAGTTAGAATTGAGGTAATGCTGTTCAGCTTTGTGGCTAAAGTAACAAAAGTCCATTCAAATAGATAAAGGTACCTGATTTTATTCTTACACCAGTGCATTAACATGGATACAATGAGACAATTTTGACTGCAGTAATTTATTTCATGTCACTTTTTCACACTTCATGGTGTTTAGTCAAGAGAGTAAAATTGAACATTCAAAAGCTGCCTTCGTTATTGCTGTCTCCACAGGTTGAGAGGTCTCCTCACCTGTTTGGATTGTCAGTGTGAGAGACTGAGAACAGTCTGAGAATAGGCTATGATATGTGAGAACTTCACCCGCTCCCTCTCAGCAGAACAGTACAACAAAAACCAAGATCCTTTTCTCAGCAGTGGAGAGTCTTAATGCCGTTAAATTGTACACCACTGAATATTATGAGATGCTACTCATTGTTATAATATTAACAGTAGAGAAAGAAAAATGATGAAAAAACAATATTAAAATAAAAGAGCAGCATAGCACTATTGGAACGATTAATTCCTATATTTCGTGACATTTCCATCTCATCTAGAAAGCACCAACACAGTGCCAAAGACTTAAACAAAAACAAACAAAAGGAAAAAATACAGAGGGGAGAGGGGAATACCCTTTTGACATCCACACGACTCTACTTCAGTTTGTTTTATCCCTGGCTATGCTAATGGTTACAAAGAGACAGCTTACTTGCTTCCTGTTACATTACCAGTCACGAAAAACCAAACAACCAAATTCATAAAGTGTTTTGGATATTAAGTTGGCATGTAAACAACTGGACTATCCATTCTGTAAGTTTGCGTTTCAGTCAGCATCTCCTTAGCCCTGGGGAAATGTAAAAAGGCCCATTTTACTTTTTAGTCACTTTTGTCCTCATCATCAGCAGGGTCATCATCATCGTCATCATCCTCCTCATCCATTCCACCCTCCATGGAGTCTATTTCCTCCGCTGGTCCTGCCAGGTCTTCATCTAGTACTGATGAATCAGCTGTCTTGTTCTGGCTCTCCTCTGAGTCACTGTCTTCAAGTGTGTTGTCAGCAGTTTTCACATCAGCCGTGGAGGCATTCTGGTCCTGTTCTTTGCAAGTCCCTTTACTGGACTCCTTGCCCTCACCAGCAGCTCCTAAGGCCCCAGACATAGCACTCTGAAGGTCAGCAAGAGAAGCTTGGGGAAAGCCTGGGAGGCCCAAGCCACCAAGGCTGGGGGGTAAGAACATGGATGGGTAGAAGAGGCCTGGGGCCATGGTGGAAAGCAGGAAGGGGTTGAAGGCCAGCGGGTTGGTTGACATGCCAGCAGTTGCGGCAGCAGCTGCCGCAGCAGCAGCGTTCAGAGCAGCAGCATCTTCTGTAGCATCAGTAGATTCAGTTTCACTCGGTTTCTCTGCTTCCTTGTCTTTCTCTTTATCCTCTTCTTCATCCTCAGTCTCCTCATCTTTCTTGGGCTTGGGTTTCTCCTCAGGCTCAGCCTGTTCTGTGCCCGAGGCATCATTGGTGGCTGTGGCAGCTGCAGCCAGGTTTCCTCCAAACAGTCCCCCCAGGCTGAACATGTTGGGTAAAGCACCCATGCCTGGAAGCATGAGAGGCAGCATGGCAGCTGATTGCTTGGCATCTGTTCCTCCTCCTAGAGCAGGAAAGCCCATGAGGCCAGCCGCCAGCTGAAGGTTCTGGAGGTTCTGGAGGTTCTGCAGACTGGTCAGGTCCATGCCTCCAAACAGTCCATTCATTAACAAAGGATTAACGCCAGAGGTGGAGGCCACTGCTGCAGCTGCCTGTGCTGCTGCCGTGGCCTTGGCAATCTCAGATTTGGGCCGTCTGCCTCGGCGTCGCAAGCCCTCCTCTCGAACCACTGGCCCAGTCAGGAGACGATCAAACATGGACTCTGGGAGAAAGCCCTAGAAACATAGTAGGATAAAATATTAAGCTATATTTAGACTGATATTAATGATATTAAATATACTTAAAAATATTAAAACATGACTAGAACCTTCACAATTTAATTATGAATTTAATTAGACTAACCGATTGTTTTACAATATCCGTCCAATCTGGGGAGACTGCAAATTCTGGATTTTCAACTAGCCAGCGTGGTAAATCCTTTATTGGAGGGGCCATGGCTCCTCCCATCTGTATCAAAATGATAAATTTTTACTGAATGTGTAAAGAATATATTTACGTTCAAAAGTATTCATAATTTTATTTATACTACTAAAATAGAATACTTGCCTTTCTCCCATTCCTTATATTGACAACAGGGACCCTTTCCTCCCCAGTCAGTGTGTTAATGTCAATCTTGTTGGGATTGCGACAACGGTGTCTCTTCTGTTTGGGCTTGGTGAATTGGGAAAGGAAGTGGTCCTCATTCTTCTAAAAGATAAAAGCAAGATAATTCTGTAAAAAAAAAACCCATGGTTTACAGCTGAGGGGAGGGGGTGTGTTGGGGGTGTCTAACTACAAGACTGATGGCACACACTTACTGGTACATATCCAGACATATCCATAGTGTAGGTGGGATGCTGTCTCAGCCATTCCCGTAAGTCTTTAGTGCTAGGTCCATCTTCTCCTTTAAGATGGGTTCCTTCATCTAGACCATCACCAGTAGCCTTCTGTGCAGGAGATGAAAGGTGCCTGTGTGCCCGTCCTGGAATGTGTGCCCCATCCACAGCAGCTTTGGTCCCATCTGAATCTTCCTATAAATCACAAATAAAGAGAAAATTAGTAAAGACAGAGAAGGTTTGGGACGAGACGTGAATGTTTCAATAAAAGTGTAATAAACACCATCATCTGAAAGATACACATACAGCACTGGGGTGTCCTCTCTTGCTTCCCATAAAGAGCAGCTCCAACCCCTCTACGTTTTTCCTACGACCTCTCTTTCTCCGGTTGGGCAGTTCAATATCAAGCAGAGAGCCATTGGCTCTTGGTCTGGAGGAAGCGCCTGCTTGCAGCAACTCCATCTGTGCCTTCAGGGCTGCAGAAGAGGCCATGGCTCCAGGAAAGGCAGTGGACGAAGAGGACATGCCATGCAGGGCCTTGGTCAGGTCCATGGCCTGAGCTTGGCCTTCTGCAGCATGCGACTCTCGTAACTGGGCTACCATTTCCATTAGGTTCCTGCGTTTGGCAGCCCGCTCTGCCTCAATCTCCACCTTCCTCCTCCTACGCCTGCGTTGCCGAGGCACTGAAAGACTCAATGCATCATCCTGCATACCAGAAAGGGCAAGAAAAATGAGACATTAAACTTTCAATCAATGATAAAGCTAATTACTTGTGTAGTTTTGGCAGTATAATAAAAGGTTTAGAGATTTAAACAGGATGTAGAAGGTGTAGGAGTCTAAAGCAGCAGTAGACCAAGATATGAGCAGGACTTGCCTTGTTGACCTGTGGTGACATGGTGAGGTCCTCACTGCCACTATAGCTGGTCTGACCCACCACTGAGAGATCACCAACACTCCGCCTCTGCAAGGGGCTGTCCGTTGCCATAGAGCTGTAGCCAGTCAACAGGCCTGGGAAGTCAAAGAACTGCCTCCTGTTGGCAGGCCATTTGCCCTTCATGACCGCATCACAGATGTTGTCCATACGATTGATCATTACCCTGTCCTGAAGTACAAAAGTTTTAGTTCATTATCTTTGTAGCAACCGATATTATTATAAATACATGCTCACACAACAGTCATGTTAGATATGGATGAATAGTAAATTATCATTAATATTCTAGAAATGGAAAGATACAAAATCAGATTATTAGAATTAAAATTGACACTAAAAACTGGAACAGAAAACATGAGCAACAAACTCATAACTACTCTGCTCACCTTGGGCCAGAAAGAGAAGACAGAGCGTTCACTGAACATCTGAGAACCTGACGGCTCCACATCATCGATACTGAAGCAGTCGCGCGTCTCATCGCGGGCTGTGCTCAAGGAGGCATTACTCTCTTCGTCGAAATTTTTCCTCTCAGAAGTGGCTCCAGCTGCAAAAATGTAATAAATACAAAACAGATTTAACCTAATCCTAGAATCAGTATTTCCTATTGGGGAAAAGGTAAAAAGATGGTTCGATCTCTACCTAGAAAACAGCTGTTTGCTGAAACCCTTTACATGTTTCAAAAACAGATAATACACATACACTGTAATCTATACAGTGTTAGAGTTAAACAGAATAATCACTAATGTGTACCTTCAGCTTGTGAAGACTTTTCTGATTTGTCATCCTCATCCATCTTTTCTTCCTCCTCCTCTTCAGATGTTTTGTCAGTAGAAATCTTACTCTCATTGGCCAAGGGAGGTTCCTTCTCTCCCTCAGTATGTTTGTCCTCAGATGCAGGGAGCACTTCTGTTGGCTGCTGCTCCATGGGCTTCTCAGCTATGCCATCCTCAGGACAACCTTGCTCTTTCTTGGTGGTCTTAACTTCGATCTCTTCTTTCTCCTCCACTTCCTCCATCTCCACCTTGGGCTCCTGCTTTGGACTCAAATCGTTTGCCGCCTCTGACTTCACTTCTTTAAGAGATAGAGCTTCAGTTTTCTCCTCTTTGACCTCCTCTACATTGCTTTGGTTCTCCACCTTGGGCACCATCACATCTCCTGGTTCTTCCTTCACCTCCTCATCTTTGACCAGGTCCAGAGGGGTAAGGGAATCAGAAATAACAGGCAGTTCTGCACCTTTGCCCTGTGTGAACTTCCGATGGGCCTCTAAGAAGCTCAGTTCAGGGTCATTGAGGATGTGGTAGTCTGTCCGGCTGACACCGTGTTTGGCTGCACCCCGTAAGAGGTCTCTGTCATGGCGTCCAGGCTCCCACCAGGCCGGGAGGTCGGGGCTGGGTTGGCAGAGACCCAACCTCTCCTCCAGCAGAGGGTGCAGCAACACCTGCTCCCTGATCCGCCGCAGCAGCTCAATACGATACAGCGTCCGAGAGGCCCGCTCCTCTGTAATAGGGTCAATGATGAGGGTGGGGTCTGGGAGCTCTACAAGCAGAAAAATAAAGGAAGTTAGCAAGAAGTACGATCAAGGAAATTCATATCAAAGTAGTTGACATACGGCACACAGAAAAAAAAAACCACACCTACAAGTACATGTATATGAAGTGTATGTGTACATATGCATAAATGTGATGAATGCACTATAAGGTGGTGATCACAGAGTGATTTAAGTCTTGTGAAAAGTGTAACTAATATTTAAGAGCGGTCATTGCTCTAGCGCTGCAGGCTTCATTGATTTTAAACAAAAATTATCATTTTGTCTCAACTTGCTAAAGTGCAACATCAAAACTATCAGCAAACTCTTTGATTCCTATTCCTAGTTTGAGCAATGTTTTTTAAAAAAAAGTTAGCATAAAGACAAAATGAGAGGGAAATGGAACTATTTAAGGGTAGAGGAAGCAGACATGGTTGTGGGCACGAAAAGGAAAAAAGTTGGGACTACACAACCAAAACTAGAAAAAACAGGAAACCACAAGAGAATTTTTTGAGAACCAGGAAATAGACAAATGTAATTGTGATTTCTATAAAATGTGATTTCTATTGTGCTTTTAAAGGTCTATACCTGGAAATACAGCTACAGTTTGGCAGGGAAGAGTTTACCTGTCTCTGCTTTAACCTGCATCCGGCACACTCGCTTGCACATGGCCACAAAGGAGTAGTAATATTTTTCCAGGCTCTCATCCGTCTTCTTGTCTAGACGAGCAAAAGCACGGAACTGCAACCAGTCAAAGCACTGTTTGTTAACGTCATAAACCACACCAAATGTGGAAACCACGCGGTAGAAATCAGCCTCTTCACGCCTTGTCCATCTGGAAAGCAGGTGGTGGTAGAGCAGAAGAAAACATGAGAAAAATCTGAAAGAATTTCTTAAAATACAACAGAATAATTCTCACTTTCACAACACTGTTTGGATAGCTATTTTTTAAGTTCTTGTAGAACATCGGAAATAATTCTGACATGGATAAACAGAAACTAGGCAAACACAGTGTATGTAAAAATGTTCTAATTTATATATATCCTTTATTTTATCAGCTCACCTCTGTCGTCGTTCTTTGAAGTAGGCTGCTCCATCAGCCAGCAGGGTGGCGCTGTCTGGGAGGAAAGGTGATCCCTTAGCTATAAAGGGCCCTCCTTCTGACAGAAAAGCCACTGCTCCCTCTGGAACATAAGCTCCTCCCTCTGTTACCATAGAGAGGAGGTCATCACGGCGGCGCCTACGGCGGTCAGGTTTGGTCATGGCTTCCTGCCTTAGCTGCTCACGTTTATGAGTGCGCTGATAGGCCGTGATGAGGCGACGCAATCGAGCGGTCAGAGCCGAGGCTGGCGGCCAGTAAAGATTACCCGTCTTCCCATTCTCCCCAGGTCTAGGAACTTAGCATGAAGAAATGAACAGCAACGATGAACACGCAGGAGGAGAGCAGTAATCTTTAAAGAATGAGATAATACACAAAAGAAATACCTTCTCTGCTCTCGCCATCAATGCCATCATCTTTATCATCCAGAGGAGAGTTTGTAAAATCCTACAGAAACAAAAATTTATGTAATACATTTATAAACAATACTGCATCTAAACATTAATCAAGAGCAACGCGTTTCTAAACTCACATCCAGATCATCTTTGAAAGACATTCGAAGGGGTTTGTATTCAGGGTCTTCATCCTCTCTATTAGAAAAAAGCATGGCAATCAGAATGGGAGCAAAAACAAAGAACCAAAAGAAAAGAAAGAGGGAGAGAGTAAGAGAGAGAAAGAGAACAGGAGGAGCCCCTCTCACTGGGGCTACGATTTTGGGCCAAACTTACCCCTCAACACCATCTGCCATCATGTCCGCTCCCCTCTGCTCGGCAGCGATGGCCTTGGCATCAGGCATGCCCGCCCTCTCCAGGAAACACAGGGTGGGGTCAGCACGCATGGAGTTATACTTCTCATAGCCTAGCGGAAGAAAAGAGCAGCGGCAAACATAAAATATGTGTAATTACAGGCTTAGCTGTGGGCTGAAGAGAGCTATTATTTCCCGGGTGATGGAGGCATGAAAATATGAATTACTGGTGTCAAATCTAGTTTCAAATCAAATTGGATTGAAAATTTTAAAAATAAAATGGCAGAGTCCCTTGAAGACTTTGTGGGAGGTCCTAAATACAATAAAAAAATTAAAGATTAAATGGATTTGCTTGACAAGTGAAGTTCTGTGTTGACATACCCCTACTGAAACAGAAGTCTGGGCGGGACATATCAAAGGGCTCTTGCCCCTTTGTTTTTTTTAAATAGCCGACAGGCTTTAACCACAGCCATAAACCATAATATGCTACTTACTAATCAGCTGCAGATAGAATTAGGGGTGTAAAATTGGACACTTAGTCACTTAGGAGTGCACTGACATCTAATCTCTTTGTTTTTTTCATCTCTGATCTCCAAGTACAAAATTTTGAAAAACATCTACAATGTTTAGCGCCAATAACCTTATAAATCCTAAACTACTAACTACTAAAAGCAGAGAAACAAAAGGCAGAGCCAAAGGAAAATGCCCGTTGAAACTGTCCAAGCAGAACAGATTTGAGCCTACGGATCCCGACAGCGCACAACAGGGGAGACGATTGGCAGGCTGGACCCACTTCAGCTGAGCCACTGATGAGACAGGGCTCAAGCACTCCCCCTCCCCCGCTAGAACATCACATTTCAATTAGGATTTATGCGGTGACACATTGTTCCTAACTGCTGCCGCGCCCTGAGCCAAACTGTAATCATGAGGGGGTTTATAGGCCATCACTCTTTACTCTGCAGTCCAGACCTGCCACCTCTTCTCTCCCTGCTTCCTCCCCAGACCTTCCCACTGATTTGGGATTATGATTAAGAACAGGCTGCCTGTGCTATACACATGCTCCTGTATGTGCGCATGTGTGAGCACATGGGTGTATGGAGGCCAGCTGAGTTAACGAGTTAGCACAGAGCACCGGGGGAGAGAGAAATCTCTGTACACACAATCAGAAAAAGACCAATTGGAGAGAAAAAGCCTCTGGCCAAGATTAATATCGTTGTGAGAGCCTGCCAACATTATTAAATAAAAAAGTGGCCATTACTACATTTAATACAATTATAAGTTAGCAGCTGAGGAATCCCCCTCTCTCTTTACACAGCTTTTGGCCCCTTTTTCCTCAAAAGATAAATTGTAATGGCTGCACAGCTTTCCGAAAGAAAACAATCATGTCCCAAACAGGGAATTTAACAGGTTCTCCCAGAACACCTCTTAGCACTGCAGGTCAATGTTAATAAAATGTGCTGAGAGGTGCCTGTTGCCTCTGATGGATTACATAGCTGTGTGACTCATCCCTGCTCTGTTCCCATCCTTTTTCTCAACAGTCTTCTATCTTGTGCAGGATCAGCCATTTGGAAAATATCACCAATCAATCTCTAGGCAACATTACAATAGGTCAACATTAGCAATTATAGTCGCCTGTCACCACCAAAGCTCCAATCAGACAGCAGCAGCACCAGCTGTGAGGATGTGAAAACAGAATGGGGGAGGAGCTTACCATGCTTAAAGACGCCGATAAGGAGGGACTTATCTGCATCAAGATCCCACCAATCTGTGGGAACCTCAGCATGGAGGGGTTGTGGGATCCAGATATCCAGTTCACTGTAAGCAAAAGACAAACACAGGAAAAGCGATTAAAACCAGGAGACGGCTGCAGTGGCACATAATCTAATGAGCGCTGCATTAATGTCTATCTGCCGACATCTGGTATGAAAGGCAACCATTAGCAAGCCGCATCTCATTTAGGCCAATTTCTCATCTTGTTTATTCAGGGGCAACCTGATTATGGCCAGAGATCTGAGCTACTTGCTTATCTCACTCAGTGCACTTGCGTGCTCTTGCAAATCCCTCATAGTCATTAAAACTTTAGTCAAGTCCTTGAGTGTATCAACATGGCGAACACGTTTGCGTATTATAAATGCATGCACATCTGGATGTGTGGGGGGGTGGTGTAGTGAAGAAAGTGATAGAAAGAGAGGAAAGATAACAGCAGGCAGGATTCAACTGTGGAGAGAATTGAGAAAGATGCCAACCTTGAATCGGTTCCCTCCAGGATTCTGTCTGCCTGATCTCCAATGACTTCCTGCCGCAGATAGTACAGCATGCGGACCCGCAGCAGCACCCTGTCAAAGATAAAGAATGAGAGTGGGACAGAAATAAAGCAAAAACAATAAGTTGGGGGTTAATAGAGTGACAGAGGGAGCTGCAGATTAAAGAAAAAGGAGGACAAAGGCAAACAAAAAAAATAAGAGTACGCTCAAAGCTGTGCCAGTAGCAGTAGCAGTGGCAGCAGCAGCTCGTTGGCATGTGCCACAGCTCATCCATCATGCTGCCAGGGCTGATTAGCCACGCTGTGCGGCAGCCTCCACGCCTGACAGATGGCTGCACATAATCACCTCTGTGTGTGCCGCCTTTCACCCGCTTCCAACAGGTCTGCCTGGCACCTGGCCTGGCACCGCGCCGCTGTGCTTGGGGAGTAGCCCATACCCACCCTCCTCAACACACATACACACTCCACCACCTTCATCTTCTCATTCTCATTTCCTTCCTAATGCTGTTAGGGAAGTTGGGTAGGTGCTAACGGGACGCCTCCAAAGTACAGAGGCAGAAGTTTGTAGTGTGACAAGCAGATGGCTGGTGGTCTAAGCACCTCGCATTTATCGTCTTGTAACGTTTTCTCAGCTGTTGCTCTGTTCCCCCTTCTTTGGATACACATCAGAGTCAGGAGTGTACCTTGACCCCGAACACACACCCATCACTGCCTAGAGTTAAACAGGACACAGCAATTCTGGCAACAGAAATTATTTATCAGATGAAACCAAAGAAGCAACATGCGAGGCACAATGGACATGTGCAGTGAGAGACGGAATCATCGCGTATGGCCTGATGAGTTAAGATGATGAATTATTGATAGATCTTAAAATCTTTAATTTCAGCGATGAAAGAGATTCCTCATGGTCTGCCATTTATTATTTCATTCAGTTGGCAGAAACCTTTGCCAGAAAAATGGGACTGTTCCATTTGCCAGATTCTCTACAGCTGGCCATTTTTTTTTAACTGACATTCATTAGTCAAAGCTGAACTACTGAGGAGCCAAGCAACTTAATGAAACATCTGCACCACAAGGTAACATAACTAGCTCAGTTTTATGTTCATCTAAATTTACAAGTTTGCTTCAATTACTTTTGAGGAGCTCTTTGATGAACTTTCAAATTCTTCTAATTCAAAAACCACCTGCTTCTAAGGATATGAAACCGAAGTTACTTTCAAAAAGAATCTTCCCACACTTTCTCACAAATGACTTTCCATAGGTTTAAGTGACTGCACTAGCAATACACAAATGTCTCAGACAGAAAGAGCACCAAGCACTAGTCAAGGACAGCAGAATCATATAAATAGAGTAATATCAAGCTGATGAAATATGTTAAAGAGGAAAACTGCAACAAAAACATACACTATACAACCCTGTACAGATATTTGCAATAATTGACAGAACTTTCTATGAAGCAGAGAAAGCTAGTTTTTGCAATGAGGCACATACTTGTTGCAGTGATGCTTGAGGTGTCTCTTGTAACTGTCCTCTTGGAGAAGGACATCTGGATTACAGTCAGCAAGCCAGTCAGCCTGTGGCATGTGAGGCTGAGCAGCCTGCAGCTTCCCCTTCTTCCCTTTACGGCCCCGAGGCACTGGAGCAGACAGTCCTGAAACCAGAGAAAAGCTACCATTTAACACACCTCTAAAACATAGCACATAATCTGACAGCTGCAGAGAAAAGGCATGCAATGCAAACTTCTGAGTGCAATAAAAGTTGTTGTGTCCTACCAGAGTGATTGGTCAGTGTGCGACTCTGCCCATCCTCAGTAGGGGTAATGAGGTCCCAGATGAAGCTCTTGATGTTCTCATCTCCACGGTAGTGGAGCAGGCAGTAGGCCAGGAGTGCGCGGCAGATGGTCTCTACGTCTCGCTCCCTCAGCGGGCGCTTAAAACGTCCGTGGGACAGGATGTCACCCCAGCGGCCCCAGCTATGCAAAGGAGAGAGGAAGAGAAGTTAGCCAGAGCTCAAAACAAACCAGGCAACATCCTCCATTTCTGTGCTTCCTTAATTACCCAAATTTAATAAAACTGGATATAAAATTGTTTAAAGAAGCAGGCAAAATGTCGTTGACAGGACATTTAGGACTAAAAAATGGAGACATTGGACCCACTGACTTGTTGGCATAGTGCATGACCATGACGAGACCCAGTGCCCTTGTTATTTGATGGAAGCACTCAAGCTCTCTTTAGGCAGGGCCTGCAGGGCTTTTTGGGAAAAGAGGGGGAGGTCCAGTTTGATTTTATAGGCCTACACTGCTTTTCAAAAAAAAAAAAAAACAGAACAGACAAAGCCCTCAGATGTGATGGATCTAATTTGCCATGTAGCCCTGGGGTCTAGACACGTCTGACTGAAAAGGGGAAAAAAAAATACTGGTCAGACATGGTGTGTGCAGCCAGCCATGATTAGTGCTGAGTGCACTGAGGCCTGGTGCTTAATTAACTGTGCGCGTTAGATAGCACTGTGTCTGCCACTGCCCTGGGACAAGAAAGTGTGACAAACTCAGGCAGTGTACTGGTGGGCTGCAAGCGACCAGATATTCTTATTCCAAATGGAAAACAATGACGAGACAAGGAGTATTTGGATGGCAATGACTCAAAGCAGGAAACTGTATATCCCTGTCTCGTGGCACTGCGACAGACTTCCTGCAAAAGCTGATTTTCATGGTGAGCTGTGACAGAAAGGAACGGAGAGACTTCCTCTGGTTTGGAGAGACTCGGTCTGAAAAGGTCTTATATAGAGTTGTGTATAGTTAAGCTGATATTTAACAGATGCTTTTTCTTCAAAAGCAGTAGACTTAATTACAGGAGTAAGTCCCTATGGACAGCTCTAGTGCACAATGATTATCAGCAAAAAACAAAGTACAAAGCTACTGAAACAACTAACATTTTAATATGCCCATGTAATATTTCCCAACTGCACTCACCCATACACCAGCAAGTTCTTCTCCACTCTGAAGCACTCACTGCGGCCGTACCCCTGTGTTCGGTCCTGTGGCCTCCGTGGTTTCTGAACGGGCTTGTCCTCAGAGTCACTCTCAAGCTCTGAGTATTCCATCAAATCATCATCCTTCATAGAACTGTAGTGACGTGTCTGCTTCCTCACCCGTGGAGTGTCAATCACCAGATTATTCTGACAAGAGAT
The DNA here is from genome assembly GCA_036877525.1 of Chromobotia macracanthus. Lineage (NCBI taxonomy): Eukaryota > Metazoa > Chordata > Actinopteri > Cypriniformes > Botiidae > Chromobotia > Chromobotia macracanthus. The sequence continues at coordinate 4,906,691 of JAZGTH010000013.1, forward strand.
ATAATTTGGGTTTAGAAAGCTGCCGGAAGAGTTTAAGACAACACATTCCTATAGAATGGTACTACCATTGTATAGGAAAGCACTACACCGCAAGATCAAGACCTTTGCTCAAGGGCACAAGCAAAACATGACAGACACTTTCGTTATGTAGAAGCAACATGACCATTTCCTCCAAGCAGATATAAGCTGCTTAGTGCCTCCAATTCTCCAGAGTGCAAAAAAAGTGGTAATTACACAAAATGCTTCCCATGGCCAATTTTAAACAATTTCGCCTTTGCTCAATTACGGCTACATTTCACACACTGTTAGCCTGGGGAAATATGCCTCATTAATTATGCTCAGATAGCATATTTATGAGTGACATCAACAAGCCCAACTGACAGACCTGCATTTTCACCATCTTCAGTCATCAATACTCAGACATAATTTTGACTATAATACATGTCAAAAGCTGCTAATGCATGACCCTGATATTACTAGTAATGAAAGTCACCCACAAATCCTTCAAAGAAGATAGGTGCTGCAGATTAGCAAGTTACGCAAACAACATCCCCTTGGAGGCATTCAAAGCGCAAGAGAATCCACATTTTTCCATGAAATTCTAGCTTACCCTGCCATTGAGCATATCCAGGTCCAGCTCTGCCTTCTTTGCCCATTTCTGCCAGAAATCTGGGTCCTCCAGAGAAATGTCTGTTCTGTTCCCAGAGGACACAAAACTTGCCTGGTAGGGGGAAACATAGGACAGAAAATTACCAGCGAGATCAGAGACATTTTACCCTTTAGGCAGCACTATTTTAAGAGCATAACAAAATAAGTAGCGAGCCCATATATAGGCAGTTATGTAATGTTGATACAGTGGATTGTCAATATAATGTAGCCATGGCAAAGAAAGATACTATGTTATCACCTTGGCAAAGGTTGAGCCTTTGCCTTCTGATTCAATGGTAATAGTCTGTGTACGTCTCTGCAAAATCTGGTCAATATCTTCCTCACAGAACTTGGACCCTTCATCCTCCTCATCCATTAGAGCTCCATATGCCCCTTTCCGCAGGAGGTCCTCAATCTCCTTTTTAGAGAGCTGCTGAACCTGAAGAGAAGTTTAAAAGTAATGACTTTAACTTTACTCACAACAGATTTCAATTAACTTACAAGATAAGATTTTCATCTTGGGTATTTTTATGGAGTGGGCACATTTTGGCAGACGGTATAAAATGAAAATAAGTCTCAGTGTACAGAAACTGGAAGTCCATCCACTGACTGCCAACATGTGGAAAATGTTTGATTAATGAACCATCTGGAATACTGTTTCAGTGAAACACTGCGCTGTGTGCAGTTTATACCCCGTTGGCAGCGTTCTCCCTCCCGCTCATGGACTGAAGTACAGCCTTGTCTAGTCCTAGCTTCAGACTGGCCTTGTCAAACATCTCCCTTTCGTAGGAATTTCTGGTGATTAGGCGGTAAATCTTTACAGCCTTGCTCTGTCCAATCCTGTGGCATCGAGCTTGTGCCTAAAGGCAACAGCACAAAATGGTCATACACGCATTGCATGATACATGCATTTCATTCAGTATCTTTCGCATCGAGCTTTGTGAAACAAAACGGCTTCATATGAAGGTCAAGCAAGTTCACTTGCCAACACAGTAACATGGTGAGGAACCCATGCTTACCTGCAAGTCATTCTGTGGGTTCCAATCAGAGTCAAATATAATGCAGGTATCAGCTGCAGTTAAGTTAATACCAAGGCCTCCAGCCCTGGTGCACAGCAAGAACACAAAGCGGTCTGAGTCTGGTCGTGAGAAGCGGTCAATAGCTGCCTGGCGGAGGTTTCCTCTAACCCTGCCATCTATACGTTCATATGGATACCTAGAGTGCAGAAAAAGGAGCACACATTACCATCTACTAATCTACTAGTTTATTTTAATAAGCACTTTCTATTAACTAACTACTCTAGTTGGTTAATAGAAACTACTCAAATTGCAAACCAACATATGGTTAAACAATGCATTCATATGTGCATATCTCCAAATTGTTGGCCGTGCTGTGGGTTTAGGCCTCCTACCGTCTCTGGATGAGGTAGTCCTCCAGGATGTCCAGACAGCGCACCATCTGGGAAAAGATGAGCACACGGTGACCCCCAGCCTTCAGTTTGGGGAGCAGCTTGTCGATCAGCACCAGTTTTCCTGCAGCCTGGATCATGGCCTGGAGGTGGAATTCTGGGTGGTCTGTGGGGTGGCTCTCTCTGAACTCTTCCATTATCTTCTCCTCAGCACCTACAGGCAAACAAAACAGTGAAATTTCAGCCTGGCTGCTGTCAGTGAAGCAGTTATAGACTGTGTACATAATCTAATGGAACAAGTTATCAAAACAAGCCTCTCACCTTGCTGTCAAATATAACCATCCTAATTCTATTTCTACATGTAATATGAGATTTAAAACCAAAAACTATCCTAAAGGTTGATTAATGCAGTCTTTTAATCATCTCACCATTGATGAGGTATGGGTGATTACAGCACTTTCTTAGCTCCATCATGGTGTTCAGCAGGTTGGGAACATTGGATCCTCCTCCACCACCTCCTCCACTTTTGGATAGGAAGGCAAAGTTCTTCTCCAAGATTGCACGGTAGTATTTCTTCTGTACATTGGTCAGTTCCACCTCAATGATGGTCTCCTCTTTTGGTGCAAGATTCTTCTCTACATCTTCCTTCAGTCGACGCAGCATCATGGGTTTCAGAATGCCTTGCAGTTTTTGCACCTAAAACCAACATAAGTTCATTAGAGAGCATCCACTTGGGAAGCTTTGAAAAGCTTTACACGCAGAGTGTAACTTAAGAACAAATGTTAATATTCCATACCTGTTCCTCTGTTTTAAGATCTCCAAACTCCTGCATGAAGGTGGACTCAGATGGAAACCTGTCTGGCTCCAGAAAGTGAAGGAGACTGAAGAGCTCCTCCACTGTGTTCTGCAGTGGGGTCCCAGTTAGCAGGACCTTGTGTTCCTGTGCAAAGCATATAATCTCATTAGATTGGTTTCGGTTCTCACAGTTTTGATCAATTCAATGTTTCCATGATGTTTCCATTTGTGATTGTAATTTTTAAAAATCCTTTGTTTCACTAATTATTTATCCAATATGAGAATCATTTTGATTAATAGAAACCACTCACAATTCTGACATTACTACTTGCAAACATGTTTCACTGTACAAGAAATATGTAGCTGATTATATTTAAGACTATAGCAAAATTAGATAAATGTAAATTTGTAAGTTTCTCAGGCAGAACCATATTTACGTTAGCCTGTATGTGGTAAAACTGATCGATAAAAGCAGAGGTACCAACCATGTCCATCATCTTTAGGCCCTCAAGCAGCTTGCAGTTTCTGTTCTTGAGCCTATGAGCCTCATCAATGATCACACAGCGCCACTGCACGCTTCGTAATTCGGGGCAATCCGTCAAGATCATCTCAAAAGTGGTGATGATCGCATGGAATTTGTAGGCTCCCTTAATTACACGGCCCTGTCAGAAGAGACATGTTAGCAATGACAAAGAGCCCTTGAGTACACTGCTCATATAAAGTCCTTCAGGCATGACGTCTTGTGCAACATTACCTCTAGAAGTTTACTTAAAATTACAGGTAATGGGATCTATACACAGACTAAAATGGGATGTGTACCTGTGAGTCTCTGTAGTTCATCTCATAGGCCTGAATGGTCTTTCTGCTGGCTTGGCTACCATGATAAACTACTACGTTGAGCTCAGTCCATGTCCTGAACTCTCTCTCCCAGTTGGGAATGGTGGAGAGAGGAGCAATCACCAGGAAAGGACCATGGATTCCCTTCAGGTATATCTCATAGAGGAATGTGATGGACTGGATTGTTTTGCCCAGACCCATTTCATCAGCTAAAATACAGTTTCGTCTGAGAGCAAAGGAAAAGTGTGTTAGAATAAGTCCACTGCTAAAAGTTTGTCAGTTAGAGATCACAATATTTCACCTCCATTAGAATGGCATTTCAAATGCACCAGTGCAGTTGCAGTTTAGCCTGTTTATGAGTGAGCAGTGCAGCTGGATGGCTGGATAATTGCATACATACGTGTTGTACCAGTTGAAGAGCAGCCAGTTGACTCCCTCCAGCTGGTATTCCCTAAGCGCATTGCCGTTTTTATACTCTCTGGAACTCTCGGATTTCTGCCAGTCGCTAGCAGGAGGTCGCTCCTGTTTCAAATAAAACAATTCCCGTTAGTGGTTACCGTGCAACCGCAAGAACGTGGCCCTCTTCCCCCCACTTGTTCAGCACTCAAAAGAGAAAATAAAGAGCACTAGACAAGTGCCAGCTCTCACCACACGCTTCAGCTCTGGCTCACGCGCCATCACTCTCTCAAACTCCTCTATCTTCTCCTGGTCAACGTCAGCTTTTAGCTCCCACGTGCTGTCCTCGTAGGGCAAGGAGCACCACTTCACCAGGTACAACGTTACAGGCTAAAGGAACATGCATCAACAAGACTGTTATCCAAATAAGGGTATTCACATTTTTCAAAATCCTCTGGGGTGGACTGACTTGCATCTTCTTAGCAATAACTTGTCTAAGAGCTTTATCCAGAGTAAATCTGTTTTGAAAGACTGATGACCTGATAAACAAGTGAAGCAGATGGATACACGAGAAGTCATACCTCTCCATTCTCATCTGTGCTTTCAGACACATCCAGAACCCTGTCCACCTCCACATAATCTGGGTTGAACGGCTCATCATCCATCTGTCAATGAGAATGTGACTGGATGGTTAGAGGGACCATCGCAGAATGCTTGTTGCACTGCTGCTTGAACCACAGCTACTCCGTCTTAAAATAAAAATTTATTTGATGGAACATTTTCTGAGCTCTCTGATGTGGGTGGCATAAATCTCTTGGGGAAAACCCCACCTGGGTTTGATTTTGAACTCTTTCAAAAGTAGTGTGGGGTTGTGTGTCAAATTAATAAACAGTGTTAAACAGCACACATTTAACGCAAATGCTTAAATTACTTAAAGCTTGTGAACAGAGCTGGGTGGTATGTGTGCAGTCATGCTGGGAGATTGCATGCAACAGAGATAAGGGCTTTAAGAGACGTTTTTATTGCCATAGCATGGATGAGATCAAAACAGCACAACACTGTTGAGCATACATACTGCCGCCATTATCAGTGAGGGCCATAAAATGAAAGGGGAAAAAATGAATGGAAAGGAAAATACAAAATGGAGGATGACAAGGAAAATGGAGGGTGGATTCTAACCTCAGTCAGGAAGTTATTGAGGGCTTGCTTGGCTTTAAACCTCTTGACCTTCTGCTGAATTCTCTTATCCTTCTCCAGCTCTTCAATGTCTGCCCAACGACAGTGCAGGTAAGAGCTGGGGGGAAAAAAATTGCTAAATGACCTCACAGAGCAGGAATCATTCACAAATGACCACTTCAAAACACATGAACAAGACTAAAAGTTTATTTAGGAGCACAGCAGCAAATGTTGTTCATAGACATACCATGTACTATACAGTACTACTATGTATATGAATCCAGTTTTAAACTCTCTTGTAGAGTTAAAAAAGGCTAATAGCATAATCATTTAACACGCACAGCACAGGAGCAACTGTGCTGTGCTTTGTACTTTTTGGCAATTAAGTTCCATTCATTTTAACTTAAAAATACATGGATGTCCACAAAATGCTACAGTGCTGCTCTCCAACATTAAAGACTCTTTATTTCTAATGTAACTGAAATTATTACTTCTGTCACTACACAAGAGAGAAAACTGCAGTATTAGACAGTATGCATTTCAGAACGGATACTCACAAGCCTTTATATTTGACGTAAAACTCTTCAACTTCCACTTCTTCACCAGACCCCAGCTGCAAAACAAGGCGAAACTTTATTTGATGTTCAAAACATGTCTGTAACATGCTTGGAGCCTACAACAATCACTACATTCCACACAAACATCACAGGGGAACCCATTTCCTGTCACAAAAAAGGCCTGCATTCTGGCACTGAAATCTGCTCTCAACTACATTGCTCCAGGACAAAAGCAATGACAACTGAGAGACCTTGGGGAGGAAAAAAAAAGAGCATTCCTTCTATTGGGTTTCTCAAGCTAGTAGTAGTATGCTGTGTGGCTGAGTCATGAATCACTTCAAGCTCTTCTACCACACACAGCCCCATTCACAGAGAGCTGACCCGGGGCCTGGCTTCCTGCCAAAACCACAGCGCTACGGCAGACGCCAAACCTACCATTTCCTCAGGCGGGAGCCCATTTGCAGCTGCGCTGCTAAGAGTCATGCACAGCATATTATTTTTGGCTGCCGAGCTTGGGGAGCTTTGTTTTGTGGAGCCATTTCAAAGGAGTAACGTTGCGCAGCTGAGATTAATCATGCTGAGAGACAGTTTATTCTTATACGACTTCATCTCAAGACCCTGTGCACCAAATTCGCTTCTAACCACCCATGGCTTGGTTGAGCTGTTGGCCTGTACCAGATTAATACGACCACTGTTAACTGAAGACAATATCAGCCCACTCAGACATCCCCTGGGTAATTACAGGGTCTGGAGCAGGATTTGATACAGATGTTAGGTGTAATCTGCCCCGATACAGTAGAAAGCAGCAGTTAAAGCTCATGTGAGAGGATTTGGGCTGTTTAGCTCACTTCTTTCTTTCCCATACGCATCCCCATGATCTTCTCCACCACAGGGCCCTCTGCATCCGGCATGTCCTACAACACACATTGAAACAAAGTACACAATAAATAGAGGAACATCTATCACACATACCAACAAACAGCGCATTACATTAGCCTTTTTTTTAGCAATTTAAGTTATCTTCGTAGAGTTAAGTCAATAGCAAAGAAAATTTAATTTATACACAGTTAAACACATGCACAACATCTATGATACTAACCTGTTGCTCTGATGTAGTGGAGGGTGACTTTGGTCCTGGGGAGTCATCTCCATCGTGGTCATCATCAGAAATCTTGAACTCCAGGTCCTCAGTGTAGCGCTTCCTTTTCACTTGTCGGCTAGATCGTCTTTTCTGTAGTAACGACACAAATTTATACAATGTCAAAACATTAAAATCTTTAAAACAACACGTTTTGTGTAAGTTGATCTGTTACATTCATGAAGCGTTCATGGTTTACTTGAACCAAATACAAATAAGACACAAGAACTTTGTTTACCTGTACACCATCATCCTCCTCTTCCTCTGGTGAAGGCGGGGGCGTTTTCTCCGTGTCTGAGGTGACTGAGGGCTCTCTCTTGCGCTTTGCCTCTTTCTTGGTGCTGTTACTGGACTCAGAGTCAGATTTCTTTGCACTGTGGGTGATCAGAGATATGGTTAGTGTGGTAAGTGTCAAACCAAAACCAGATTAACAGTTATTAGAGGTGTTAAACCCAAAGGGATAAAAACTTTCTGTATGTTCCTCTGAACTTCTTTGTCCATAAACACAAAGTACACTAGAGAAAGGAGGTAAAGGAATAAGAATTATCCTTAAGATTAGGATTACAATAAAGAATATGCTGCATTGCCTTTCCCTCTTACATTCAGTTTCAAACACATAAAAGAAAAGGGAATGTGAGAATGGAGACAAAACTAGTTTAACTCCACTTCCAGTTTGGAGTTGCACTCTCTCCCTGCCACAGATTACACAATGCCCTGGAGGCTCTTGTGCTCTCTCGCTCTGGGGCCCCCCTCTCTTTTCACTCGCATGCCAAGAGCAATCAAATCGCCCTGGTAACCGGTGGTCACATGACCCGCACCTGTTCCTCTGGCTGGACGCCACTGGCTAAAGCCATCTGCTTGCCTCAGTCAGAGTCTTTCTCTCCAACACTCCTCAAGCACCTGCAGTCGCACCGCTCAGCGGCTTTGGGTTTCAGACAGTCACCACTCAGCAAACACAGCCAAAAATAAGGAGAAAAAGGAGACAAACAATAGAAAGGGGGGGGAAAAAAAATCTATGAAGGCAGGAAGTACATTCTGAGTTGCAAAGGGGGAGATGATGCTAGCTGACCTTTATGAATTGCAGAAGGCAGAGAGCTGCTACAGGACCCAGGCGACACATTTGGTAGTGGGCTGGGCCACGTGTGGCCTTTGAGATGAACAGGCAGAGAAAAAGGGGCTAATTGGCATTAGCAGGGGAAGGACATGGGCCCTGCTGCCGGTTTGTGTGAGCCGCAGCGCTCCAGTGCTGACAGTCAGGAGGAGGAGAGAGGGCAAGGGGGGTTAATAGGACACCTGCCACCGCCCGTGAGATGACTCATCTTCAGCTGGACCCCCCCACTGAGCTCGCTCTAACAACAGCTGCTCACACACGCACACACAGGACTGTTTACTCTCAACAGCTCTTTTGCAGTATGGCACAGGTGCAATAGTAAACACGCATACATAAACAAAAACCTGAAACTGCAAACATGCTACAACAGGTTTACAAAGGCCAATGCTACAAAAGTGGATGTCTGCACCCTTTAAAGCAAACAGGCTATTAAGGAGACTTTCCAAATATAGACACAAACACACCCTTTTACAAACAGAGCACTATCAAGTATCAAGGGGGGTGTGGGTTCAAAATCACACTAAACTTTGCCTAAATTAGGGGAGGGGAAACGCCTGCCTCTGAAAGTGCTGGACTGTGATGAGAACTTGTGGAAGGATGTGTGTGGGTGAGTTATGAGAGAGAATGAACAGAAACTGTGCCATGGAATGAGAGGAGGAGAGGACAGAAAGACAGACTTAGCAGAAGGATCAAGTATGTGATAATGGGTGGAAAAGGACAGCATAGGACTGCAAAAGTGTGTGAAAAGTGTTAGGGGCCAAGCAAGAAAAAACACAGCATGTATTCGCATATGCACAAAGGAAGAGAACTGTGGGAAAGCAATGGCATCACACCTTGGGCTGTGAGCGCAAGGTCACCCATGCTGCGGATCTACTCAATTACTTGCCATCACTGACGAGGCAGGTTTAATAGAGCACTACAGAGAGCTGCAGATGCATACATTCTACAACCACACACAACAAATTAAGTCCTGCATAACTTAAACCTGTGTTTCACTGATCATTTGCTAAAATAAAGCAGCAGATATCTTAAAAGTGCTCTCAGTAATTTGTTAGGCTGTCTGATACTGCAGTTGTCTTGATAAACATTAGTAATCTGGTGGTCACGTAATCTCAACATTGCCCCCATAAAGCAGCACAGCTCCATATTAACTCCATGTTAACTATTCAGCTTTTATTACCAGACTGATATCGAGTTTCACTCAAATAAGACTTTAAAAACTTCAAAAATACTAAATGTCTTTATGGTGCCTTTTTCATAAGCATAAAAAAAAATGTACAGAGCGCCCCATTAGAGTGGCTAAATTCCACAGTGACTATAAGAAAATTCTGAGCCTTCTAAAAAGTAATTTCAAAACAGAGGGTCTTTCATGTGTATGGTGTGTGGGCGGGGTTGGCTCTTTGTTTGTAAATGCACGAGGCTCTGATGCAAGTGGTTAGCACCACGGTGTGCATCTTCACTCTTGCTTGTCCCCCAGTGGCTGTACATTCTGTAATCGACATACTTATCAAATCTGTTTTCTCTCTCTCTCTCTCTCTCTCTCTCTCTCTCTCTCTCTTTCTTTTGAGGCAGTGGCCTGTCTGATCACCAAAGTAGCAAACACAAGGCTTTACAGGAACTGAAAACTCCCAACACCTCATGGGACAAGCCTACCAGTCATGGAAGGATAAAATAAACAGTGTGGATGAAGTTGAATGCTTAGCTTTTCCTTCTGTTCTGCCATCCATCTCTCTGCACTTTGTCTTTAAGGTTCATTGTCATACACACTGCAACTTTTTTCACACCTGAGCCTGGAGGGGAGACATGGCGGAGTGCTTGTTTGAGGACAAATAAGCAAGCAGTGTGGCATAAAGATGCTGTAGGCAAACTCGTGAGCAAACAGGCATGCTGGTCCCACGAGTGAAGAGCTTTAAGTACACACATTGCAGCACTTCCTATGCAACCACGACTGTTGTGGTTTTCATATCTGAGTGCACAGGATGTAGCTAAGATAAACTGTGAGAAAGAGAGAAAGACTTTTCAACATGAGACCAATGAAAATCAAAGTGCCTGGAGGACTGCCCACTAAAATAAGATGGTTATACCATTTAAAAACAACCTAACAGTCTAAAATGGGGGCTTTGCTATAGTTGCTTGGGAACCTGCCAATAAATTGAAGATGAGAGGTGTGTATTTGCAATTCAAAGTAGCCTTCTCATGGGGGGAAAAGAGCCACATGCATCGCAACACAGAGGAGCGATCCTTCTGAAGTGTTTGATGATTGTGTGGAAAACAAACCTGGGCATGCAGATGCATTTTACCCCAGGTATGGCCCAAGAATGACTTTTTATAGTTACTTTGTCAGTTAAGAACACTAACCAAGACAAGGCCAAGACTTTTAAAAGCAAACCCTGCAACCTCTACTCCATTTTCATGATTGAAATGACTAAACAAAGAAAGTGTTATAACTGATAAGATTGATGGCAATATTTTAAACATGACACTTGGGGCAGGGAAGCGAATGACAAGCGCTCATCAAATCTGTGACATGCTGGATGCAAGTGGATAGCCCACTTTTTGAGAACCAGGGCACACTTTTAAGCACTATCCACAGGGGCTCACCAGCACCACACAACCACAGTGTAGCAGATCTGGTCAAATTCAGGCTGGCATGATTAATGATACAGCATTGTGGACATAGGTGCCATTTTGAATGCAGATATTCCCCCTCCCCAATTCCTTGCTTACACACACACTCTTCCCCACCCCTCCCCCTTCAGATGACCTACTGCTCTGGCACCGTGCTGCAGATGCGCTGCTGAGTGCTTGCATTGGCCCGGCCCCTTTCCTCTGGATGAAAGGGACATGGCAGTGGAGTGACGGGCGTATAGATGCGGGGGGTGAGAGCAGGAGGAGGAGGTTAAGGGGGAAGGCTGACACATTCCTCAGCCGGCTCATGTTACCACCTTAGCTAGAAGAAAAATGTTCATGCAATCTTGTTGCTTTGCATATTCAGGGTTGGTGCCTTTGAAAAGATGGGTGTTTGGGGGGGGGGGGGGTTGGGTGGTTGAAGGAGGGGCTGGAAAAAGGAAAGGGCATCATTCAAAGTCAGCATAATGACTAGGATGTGTATTGAGAGAGAGAGAGAGAGAGAGAGAGAGAGAGAGAGAGAGAGAGAGAGAGAGAGAGAGAGAGAGAGAGAGAGAGAGAGAGAGAGAGAGAGAGAGAGAGAGAGAGAGGGGAAATATGATAGTGTTCAAGGCAGTGGCTGGTAAACGTGAGCTGACTTTTTTGCAGAATAAATGACTAGAAAAGGTAAGAATGGATACTGTAATTGTGATGATTTGTATATCTTTACAAGTATCAGTATCAAGCTCAGATAAGTGGGTGAGATTTTCTGACAATGCCTAAGAAGTTGGTGGTTTAGTATTAGTAGCTCAAAGCAAAAAAAGCTAAAAGCAAGCCTACAAAGCCCTGGACAATATCAAGTCTGTAATCACTTGCTGAGGCAATAAAACATAAAACAACACCACCCCCAGCACTTCTGAATTGACTGAATAGCACTAGCTGGTACTAGACCTACTAAAACAACTGCTGTTAATATTTCTAAAATTCAATAAAACAAATGATCACGAGGAGATCAAATGATCTCCATCCACATGTATGCCAGGGAACAAATGCAGGACAAAGATGGACATAAAGATGGACATAAAGCATGCATTTAGAAGGTCATGTAAGGCTTATTTCATAAGCCTTTATGCATTTAGAAGGTCATGTAAATACAACCTTCCCGTTTTGAGTTAAACTTTTTTAGACCATGTAACACTTTTAATGTAGTCAGAACTTTAGATTTAATGACAAAGTATTGTGATTTAAAAAACCTAAAAGGTACCTGGGCTTTTTGGAGCTTTTAGGCTTTGAGGTGGTGGTCTTCACTTTTTTCTCCTTAGGTTCCTTGGGTTCTTTGGGCGTCTTCGGAGTCTTTGGAGTTTTTGGAGTCTTGGGTTCTTTTGGCTCCTTCTCCTTTGGTTTCTTCTTGCTTTTCTTTTCAACGGCAGACTGATCAATGGAAGTCATAAGAGAATCTCCATCATTTACCAGAAGTGAAGCTCCTCTGGCCTCACTGCTGATGTCATTACCCCCCTGGCCTTCACTCGCCTTGGCTTTCTTCTTTTTCTTCTTTTTCGGCTTGAGCTCAGTCTCTGTCTGCCGTATGTCACAGTAGGCTGGTTGGAGGCTCGAGCCTGAGGCGGATGTCATACTGGATGTTACCATCTCCAAGGAGGGGTCTGATGGTGAATGCTGAGGATGGCAAAAAGAGAGATCTGTTAATGCTTAGAATGAAAAACAAAGAAACAACTGTACAAAAAAAAAACAGTCTCAGACTTCTGCATTTTGGAAAATCTCTCACTTTCATGACCACAAAGCAGCTAACCCATGCTCTTGGCATTACTGCTTCAACCATTCAGCACAACCATTTTAAGCAGCACAAAATTGTTTGTTTAGTTACACTAATTGGGGAAAGAAATGAAAGCATCTGCAGATTGTGTACTGCCTCCCTGCTACTGTTGGTCCTTGAGGCATGCCATGTTACTTGGTTTGATTCCCTTGCCCCATTAGTGCCAGTGCTTGTTGAAGATTTGCAGAACTAATGTTGCAATTGTTCTGTTTTTTCTCCAATACCCTATGCATTCATAGCAAAGACAGAATGGTAGGAAACATGCTGGCAGCTGTGTTAAGTGTCCAGCTTCCTAAAGTCCCAGCAACAGATGGGACTGAGGCATTGACACAAATAACAAAATTTTAGAAATGCTGGTGTTTCAGTTTTAGACGTCAGCAAATTTAATGCAACATGCCACAACTTTCAAAAATCATACATAAATTAAGAATTGCTTGAGCAATAGCAGTTTTTGGCAAATTGGAACTATGCATACTTGGGAACCATGGCTTGATTCTGCACTAGCATTTCACTGCATACCTTGCACTTTGCTTTAACACTTTGTAAGACTTTGTAAACCACATCACTGTGGTGATGAAATGCATATTTCCTGTAAACACTGAGAAAAATGGGTGCTATGTGCATGCCAAACAGTGACAAGGTCATAGTAAATACCCAGCTGCAAGTGCAATGGTGGTCATTAGAGCAGCTGTAACAGCAAGTGTTCTGCTGCTGCTGCTGCTTTAATGGATAAACGTCTCTCCTCTTGCCAAGTCTCCCCAATAATCAATTGCATGAATGACAACAGGCCTACCACATGCGCTCTCTGCATTTCTAATTTGACAGCAGCAGTCCAGAATACAATATGTTCAATATAGGATTTCATCTCTCAGAGGAGGAGACTGGCATGTCAGTTAATCTAGCAGGCAAAGTGCTCATTCAGTGAGCTAAATACTCCCTAAAGGAGCACAAAGTTTTGCAAAGCCAACCCATGAGTTAACATCCAATTCGTTTGATGAGTTTGTGACGCTTTGAGCTTGAAATAACATTTTATACATTATATACTTAGATATTTTTTGGCCACATCTGTGCCCAATGCAAGTATTAAACAGCAGTTAAAACTGTCAAAATGAGGCTAGAAAATGTATCTATCTGCCAGCATAATCATTCTGTGTTGCAACTTCCTTTTACAACATTTTGTTTGCGCAAATGTGTAACTATACAGCCGTAACTCCTGGTCATACTCCAAATATTTAGGAAGTACTGCCCTGCTTGTGTTTGAGAGAGGGAGAGAGAGAGTTACCACTAAGATGGCAAAAAGCCGCTGGCTAACAGCTTGTACTAAATGCTAAATAAAGGAATCATAAACATGGCTGTCCACTCTCCACTCACAGCATGACTGGATATAAGCCATGATCAAACATTTCCTGCATTCCCATCTGAACTTCTATTTTAGTTCTCAAAGACCAGTGTGATGCTGTGAACACTTGCGCTTGGTACCAGTTTAACTACTGTGACTGGTGTCACAATAAAGAGTCTGTTCTCTGAGATGAAGCACAGCTCTATTTTAAAGGTCACACCCTCATTTAGTTCTCATCAAACCTCTCAATATTGTGCAAGTGACACATCCTGTCATTACATAGTTGGTAACAATACATGAGGTGAGTGCAGTATGTTCTGCAGTGTAAATGGAGTCCATAGCTGATTCCTACTCTTAATCTCGACAACACGAGTCAAACTCACTGTTCATGCTCTCATTTTATGCCAACTTGAATTGTGAGTAGAGAACTTGATCACAAATTTAACACGTCTCTATCCAAACATCTTAGAGTGACTGTAAAAGCAACAAGATATTCCAATATGAAAATTTAGCTGCTGCCTCAGCTGGTTTGAAGGTGAGACTTAAAAAAAACATTTGAAAAAAATATTAGCATCAAAAATATTTAAGACAACTTATGATCCAGGCAAAGACAAGATGGCTTAATAGCCCAAAATGATAAGATGCACTGATGCACTGAAGCAGAACACACCACTTCAGTGCATGCGTTTCATCTAGGTCACAAGTGAGGTGGACAAATTAATGCTGACATCCTTAATGTCAACCACAAAACTTTATCAGGACATAATCAAAGAGAGTCATTGCTGACATGAGCCACTGTTGTGGTATGAAAGAGATAGAGAAAGAAACACCACCCAAAAATGCTATGTGCTGGATATGCATTTTGGAATAACAGCAGCCATTGTGTGTGAATGGGTCACCAGAGAAAAAGGCTTTCAGAGCAAAACAAGCTAATGGCATCAGAAGCACGTGACATTCACAGCTATTGAGAGCTGCTAACCTCCCTTCCCCACTGGCTCTCTCCTCCACCCTCCCAACAGGACGCATCCTGCTGTATGCCATTAACACACGCATGAGTCCTCAGAGACGGGCAAAGCAAACAGAGCAGAGAAAGAGGGAGACAGAGAGAGAAAGACAGACAGACATGATACAGAGAAACAGAGGGGGAGGGAGGGGAGCGGAAGGAGTGCAGACGGGGGAGGAGAGTGATGCTTACTGCGAGCAGGAAGGGAGTATTTCCCCTTCAGAGTGGAAAGGGGGAGGGGTGGGGGTTAAGAGATTAGCACTGTGGCGCCTGAGTCTTGGGGAGGGCTGGATATGCAGTGAGGAAGAAACAAACAGCTGTAAAAATCCATTTCCCACACACCTGTGCACCCATGGGGTAGAGGCAGCTTTGTTGTCTGCATGAGAAACCCTCAAACACACCTTTCACCACCCATAAAGCAAACTTTCCAAAAGTAAGGCTAACACATTGTGTAATGACAATGAAAGGTTTACTTCATTTCCACAACTCACCTGCATGTGAGGCACTTTCTGCATGGGTGAAGGCGACTGGTGAGGAGGTGCCCACGCCTGCTGAGATGGAGGGGAGCTCTGGTGGTGTGCAGCCAGGTGTGTCTGTGAAGGGGGAATTGAGGGAGGGGTGTGCACCTGCTGCAGCTGTTGCTGCTGGAAAGGCAATGGGGGTGTCTGCAGCTGCTGTCGTTGCACTTGTTGAGAGAGCAGTCTCTGGTCCTGTGGGCCTGGCAGCTCTGTGTGGTTTGTCCCTGGTCCCGCTAAAGGTCTTCCTTGAGCCCTATGATTGGGTGACAAAGCAGCATACATCTGGGTGGGTGGAGGATGTGGGTGTTGCTGTGGGTGTGAGGGATGTGATGGCAGCTGTTGGTGGGGATGCTGCTGTGTTGCATTCATTGAGCCAGCTCCTCTCTGGGAATGAGTCATTGGACCTTGAGGTTGATGTGGCACACCAGGGTAGCCACCCACATCAGTTGCCAAACCAGTGCTGGCCGGCCGGCCTTGTTGGGGGGGAGGAGTACCTGCAGGGGTAGCCAGGTTCCTCATTGGTGACATGGAAGGTGGGGAAGCGTATGATCCCTGAGATGGAGGTGGGAGATGCTGTTGCTGTAGCTTCTGCTGGGATGCAGCCTGGTTCTGGGCTGGATGCATAGGCTGGACATTTATTTGGTTCACATGAATGGGCTGCTGGTGCATTGATCCCTGTTGAGCCCCAGGTGTTTGATAGCGCTGAGGCCCTGTTGGAGCAGGGTAGTGCTGGACCTGGGACATGGGCGCATTAGGGTTACTATTGTTGCTGGTGGTAAGGGTCAAGTTGGGACTCATTCCTGAAGTGTTGGCTAATCCCTGATTAAGGCTGCCATACGGAGGATAGGGAGGGTACTGCCCTGAGCTGTTTACAGTGTTGGAAGGGACTGGCTGGTTGTGCATGTTAAATCCCATATTTTGATGGGGTCTCCCGCTCATGACTTGCTGCTGCTGCTGCTGTTGCTGTGGCCGTGAAGGGCTTTGTGGGAATTGGGGATTATGACTGGCCACAGACTCCGGATGAACCGGGCCCTGGCCAGATCTGTGGAGAAATTGCTGACTGGGTTGCTGATGCTGCTGAGGTGGCTGTCCTGGGTGGCACATGGGAGGTCCTGACATGCTGGGATTCTGTGCCATCCCCACATGACCCATAAAATGATTGGGTTCCTGAGGGTGGCCCTGTGGAAAGTGATTAATTCTTGGAGGCGTTTGATTGTGCCCTTGCATGGCATAATCACCACGACTGATAAAAGAGCCCATTTGGTGGGCATGCCCCTGTGGCCCAGCAGGGCCATGCTGATGAGAAGAGGGTTGTGGTGGTTGCTGTTGAAAAGAGGGTCGAGCCTGTTCAGGGACCTGCATCGCTTGAGGGCCCCAAGCATTTCCAGTGTCTGGGAATGACTGGCTTCGCCCATCTCCTTGTGCACCTGGGTAGACAGGATGGCTTCCGGCCCCTCCCGCACCTGCTGAAGCACCATGGTATCGGGAGTGAGGTGAAGACATGCCATTTACTGGTCCGTTTCCCATCATCCGGCCTCCCTGCTGGTCAACTGGGTGCATCTTAGGCTGTTCATACTGACTGAAGGGGTCAAAATGGTGACCAAGCTTAGCCTGTCCAGGTACAGAAGAAGAGGAAAGGTGAAGAGAAGAGGAAAGCTGCCCATAACCTTGGTGCTCATGGGGCATCTGTTGACTTATGGGATTTGCCTGACCTTGGGGGTATCCACAGTCCCCCAGGCTCTCCAGCTCATCAGAGAACAGATTCCCATCATCCCCAAAAAGGCTTATCATGCTGGGGTCAGCCATGGCTGCAGTGCTCCTGCTGTGCAGCCAAGTTTCAGAAGCAGGAGTGGGAATGTGCGCTCAGAGGTGGATGTCCTCAAAGCCGTTAATCCGCTAACTAATCTGCAGCATGTCACTCCATATTTCCTTAATTCTCTCAGAGAATGCAGCGTCAGGCAAAGTCAGGTTACAGGACCTGAAGAGGAAGGGAGAGAGGAAGCATTAATACAAATAGCTTTAGGCAAGAGCAAGCCTCTTCCATTTTGTTCACTTTAACCATGCTTTATTAAATTTTCAACCAGTGAGACACAGCTGAGCAGAGATACAAGAGCAGTTGAGGGGTGGTGACACTAAAGGTTTTTTCTGCAGTTAAATCAGTTGTAACTGACTCTTTGCCAACCTTTGATCCCAGCCCCCACCCTCTGTTCCTTCTGCTTCCAAACAAAAGGGCCAACACACAGGCACCAAGCCTAAATTCATTCATTCTTTACAATTCGTTGATGGTGAAGAAAGAACAAAGGATTTGAGTGAGGCAGCAGCAGAAGCATTGGTAGTTAAACAACAGCAGCTGCCAAACCAGGCTGGCAGATGTAAGAACACAATCAGGCAGCCCACCTGCTAAGGCTAAGTCTTAAAACCAACCCTGTTGTTGCCTGTGTGCAACTTTCTGTATCTGTGAGTGTGTTAGTGCTGCTGGAGTAATCTGAAGTACTGTGAGTGAGGGTGTATATTCATGCAAGTGTTCGCATCCTTAACCTGCTCATCCCTTGTGCAGGGTAATCAGATGAACAAGGGGAATTATGTAGATGTGAGATAAACCAGGCAGGGGGAGGGGGAAGCCTGCTAAGGCACTAAATGTCCTAGTCAACCACATCTACCTACGTGTGTATATGAGTGAGTGAATGTGTGTATGTGAGTGTATGTGGGGGATTCCACTGCAAAAGAAGGGCGTGCATGAAGAATGAGATGCCTCAACTGCAACTACCCCAAATAGAAAATGTCCCTTCCCACCCCATACTCCTCCCTTTCTGTTTCTCGTTCAGTCTTTTCTACCAACCCCCAATTTTCCTCTCTCTTTAGGCCTCTCCACATTGCTGCTAAAACTATCCTGAGGAAAATCTACACTGACCAGCCTAATCTAAAGATCAAAGAGCCACACTGAAAAACAAGCTTCAGCAGGCTGTGGTTTAACTACTAAAAAAAAAAATGTGCTCCATAAGCATTCTACCAGATACAGAATACATAAAATTTGGCACAATAGCAGTAAATTTGAAAAAAAAAAAAAAAAATCTAAGAGGAAAAACAGTCTTATGTCTTGTTTATGGTTATCATAACTGTTACATTTATAGTAAGTGGTCATGTAGCATGGCAGTAGGTGTCAGGACTTCCTGTAATGCAATATCAGTAAACAGTTTCCCTGCTACAAATTACACAAATAAATGGTTCACCAAAACCAACAGACATTCTTTCCTAGGGCTGGGCGATATAGCTAAAATTGCCAAGCTATAATATGTCATATCACTCGATATTATTAATTATTGATAAACTTTTTTAAAGACCAGCAGAAAAAAGGCTTGGGATGCTTTGTAAATAAACAGGTTTATAATCCCACAAATACAAACAATTACATTTTTCATGTAGGTCTATTTATAGCCTTCAAGAAAAAAACTGAATAAACAGTCAGGAGCAGCAAGTGATTTTTTTTCACATTTGTGACACAGACCACAGGTTTATTAAGTTGCTGTCACTTTAAGACCTAATCCTTTAGCACATAAGTGACTGTGTTTGTGTGAACCTTGTGTGTTTTTGACAATAAGCATTTGACAGTGTATGCAAAATAAGACATGAAAGAGAACGTGTGTGTGTGTGTGTGTGTGTGTGCGCATTGTGTGAGTGGCAATGCGCATTATCTAATAGCGTGCAGTTTAAACAGACAAGACATTAAAACGCATGAACATACACTTAGGTGATAATGAATAACAGCAATATCTATGATAGAGACATATATGCTGTTTAATCGGGATGCGAAGGTGTGTTGCGCTGCATAGACGGGCATGCAAAGCAATAGAATGTGCACTGTAGCATGATCTAACAATTTCTGTTAGAGCAGAGAAAAATTCAAAGTTGCAGGTTGCACATGACTAGTTGTGACTAGTTGTAAAAAATGTTTGCACACTTCATGCGAGTTTACATTCAAATGCCTTTAAGTGAAACCATCAAACTTTATACTGAACATTTTTCCTACTGTTATTGATCAAGCTGCACCATCAATAAATTAGGAAACGTATCAACTAGCCGAGCCCTATTCTTTCCATTACCTCAATATGAAACGCATCAATCAAAAAATACTTAAGTTGTGGCCTTAAACTTTTTGTTTTTAACCAGAGCCAGGGTTCTGAAGCTCTGGTGGTGATGCAGGGTGACCATTACAACCACAGCTAACCTCAATGAAAGTAGTGATCGTAAAAAGGAAAGATGTCTGCCAGTGGGTGACAGGACCACAGCTTCAGATAAAAGCAGGAAAAGGAGTTAACACCACAGCCATGAATCAGTCCCTATTCACCTGAGGCAGCACTAGTACTACACTGTTCTTGCTGCATCAACGATAGCAGTGGAGGAGGGAGAGAGATCCTACGTAGCCATGCCAAAAGCCGCAAATTTGAATCCCTATGATCAGATTTGGTGTCTAAGCCAGCAGCCTGACCGTTCACCCAATTCTCGTTGGCAAGTGACAGATGTGGCAGAGTGCCAGAGCAGTTCTGTCTAGAGGGCCACACCCCTGAGGAGGAGTAGAAACCTAAGTCAGAGCAAGAGCACAAACACTTACAGCAAAAGCAAAGAACATGGGTGGCCAGGTTTGCACCTGACCAGAGGGCAGAACAGAAGGTGAAGTGTAGTGGGGATGGCAGGCAAATACAACCACAGACATACAAAATGTCACTAAAAAGACTAATTACCTTGCCACACCAAAACAAACATATTTAAGCTGTTTTTAAGCTTTGAAGCCTCAAAGAAAATGCCCAATGGGCATAGTTTTTGGTGTATGCCCAATTCTGAGACAAATTTGCAATAATTGTTTTCCTCATTTTCATTTATGATCTTAAACAGTGACAGAAGGTCAAGGAAGAAACTAGACAAGAGAAATACTGTCTACATAACTCTTACTAGGGGTGCAACAATATTCAAAACCAAACCAAAAAACACAATACTTTAACCACAGTACTCTCTTGGTGTACCGAATGCCCCTTGTACCCTGACCTCACTTTGTCACAAAGTGATTTGAAAATCAACAATTTGATTAAACAGTTATTAGTACACTTAACGCTTAATAAGGGCTGTTATTTTTTTCCTGAATATTATACACCAGGGCATGGGTTGCACACTTTTTCTTTCCCACAAGTTTCACTGTAATATTCCAAGATTTTGCCACAAACATTTATGAACTTGTGAATTAAAGCACACAGATCACCAAATCAAATGAATATGTTTCCTTTCAGTCTGTAATTTCATAATCAGCATGAGTGAGTCAGCTCTCTCCGTGCTCACGTGCAGGTTTAAAGAAGCACGTCCTTGCTTATTTCTGAACGTAGCTCACTACAGGCTACTGATAGTTTTAAAGTTTTCTGCACTTTAAGCAAGTTCATACAAAATAACCAGTTGCATTTAAAATTAACATGGCGCTGGAGTGGTGACCGCTTGCCCATAATACAGCAGAGGTGTAACAATATACCAATGTCATGTTTTGAAGCCATATTTTGGTTCGGCTTGCTGTGGGGGCAGGGTGCATGGTGTGGATACATGTGCATGGGTGCAGTAACTTAAGCATACAGGGGAATTCCCTCATCAGAAGCTCATACGGGGGATTTTGAACCAACAGAGTCTTGGTTCCAAACCAAGCTGAATGATATGAACTCAACTATGGCAATTGGTATATCATTGCTTCAACATCTTATAACAAAGGAAGAGTAGGGGATGTACTCTCATGCAAATCAATTCTATAAAGAAAGGCATGGCCTTTAAAAAGGCACTGCAATATTTAGACTGAAAATTAGAAATAACACCATTATTTAACCATAACCATTATTTAAAGTCATTACCTGTTTTTAAATGGTAACCATTTTAAATGATAACTCAGAATGTCAATAGGAAATGAAATTAGTTGGATGGGTAACGTATACATGGGAAAAATTACAACATCCACCTTTAACATTACCAGTGAGTCACAGTGCAATGTGCGACCACCATGCTTTAAAATAAATCTATATAAATGTCCACTCAGGGCAAGTTATCCCCACAATTCCCAATCCTCATTGAAAATATTTCATGCTGGCAAAACAAAACTGGAGTATTCTCAGGAGCCACCAAAAAGATCATGTGAACAGCTGGTCAGTTCTGACTTCAGTCCAATTATGACACTGGTGAGACCATAGTTGTCCACATGAATTAAAGCGAGACCACAATGAAAAAGGTCCCACTGAGGAAAAGGTTCCAATGTGTATAAATATGCTTATAAACAATGATTTTGGGATTTAAACATGGTTGTCTGTGACCAGCCAGGTCTGAATGGAAAGAATGCCTGCAAAATCTCAATATCCTTTTTTTTGAATCAGTTTCACAACTGTTAATTTACAAAACACACAAGAAAGCCAATCAGTCACACTGAGATTATAGTTGCTCCCTATAAACAATATAAGTGTACTTATGCATGTATGCAGCATGTATGGAAAAAACAAAAAAACATTAATGCCAGAAGTCTTATACCAAGAATACATTAATGAACATTATAGGTCACAATGACAATTTCTATCATGCAAGGTCACTGGAGTCTTAATATAGAATATTAAATGACAGATCTGGTTGATTGAAACCAGCTACACTGAAAATGGGTGTAATAGTACACAAAAATGATGGTTCGGTATGTACCTCGGTTTTGTCATGGTTCAGGATGCTTTCAGTGTAGCAGGGTAAAAAACAAACCACATTTTTTTTTATTTTTGTTATTAAGCTGGTTTACTAAATCTAGGTCTAAAACTGGGTAACTGGGGGGGGGGGGCATATTTGCAGTAAATAACTCAGGCATCAAACAAAAAGGCAAGCCATCTCTTGCTTAAGACAACTTCGATCATGCTTTTATCCACCAGCAGCTCACTTTGTATCCTCAGCATTTTTAGATGTGTTTAAAATTACATTGTACATACAGAGAAGCTCCGCATGTGAAACAATTAAACACTACTGTTCAGTACACATGCATACCTAACCAAAAAAAACATATTACAAAAATTGTACAAATGTCTACCGTTACAACCATACTGAATAATATCAAAATCCTACAGTTAAATGTGTCAGCAATTTGGGCTCTGTGTTTATATAGACATATGAGTTTCTTGCCCTTTATTTGAACGGTGATCTTAGTAAAAAAAACAAGCAATAAACAAAGCAGTCTGAGCCGGTGTTAAGCCATCTGTGTCAGCACCAACCCGCAAATCAACCAACCAACATAGCCTTGCCAAAAGAGCAAGGGACTGTGATACAAGACTAAAGGAAAAAAGTGGGGGAGGAAAGGCCCACCAAGTGTGTGATTGCAGTCATTAACACCGACAGTGTTTTTAATGCACTCTGCGAGAAAGTCACTGATTAACCAATCTCACCTCCCCAATTTCCCATTTCACAGGGAGTTTTAAAACCATGTTAAGAGAGGGCAAGTCTATAACCACCTGTGGTTTGTCTTTTTGGATTAAGCTTCACATACATGAGGTATGTATCATGGCAAAAGAGGAGCCACACTCAAAACAACTCCTTGCACAAAAAAAAGCTCACCAGCAGCATTCCTTTTTCTTCCACTCTTCAACAACCCCCACTGGAGGGCCTGACTGCAGCTGGGCATAATTTATATCTGTGCTACTCTGTGAGTGAGCACACATTATATGCATAGGCGGGGATTTGAGGGGGTGTATCTGTGGCAAGTAATTATGCACAAAGACAGTGTGAGTGTGACACAGAATGTTAAAAGAGTGTGAAGTTGGAGAGAGCATGGGTTAGGGCCGCAGAGCGGTTCAGTGTGTGTGAACAAACTAGTTCTTTTTTTTACACAATGCTGTGATTAAATGAATGACTTGGTTCTCACTTCTTCGTGAGCTTGCCTACATAGGATAGAAAACTGTGGCTTAGGAAGATCTCCATGTGTTGCTTTAAGAAATTTAGCAGTTTTCTCCTCAAATATCAAGCAGCTCCTGCACTATTTTAATCTTAATGGTTACAAGGGCAGCACTTCAGTCAGGTGAATGAAAACAAGAGCTTGCATATGTTAAAAAACAGACAGCCAGAAAAGGCAGATATTGAAAGAGGAAGGGAGAGCTTTGACCTTCACTTCCAGACCTGCTGTCATCAAGTCTGCCTCCGGCACATGTCTGCTCACCGGCTGAGGACCTGCTGCAGGGCCAGCTGGGGCATGAACCCATGAAGTCTCCCATTCCTCATGCTTTAAAGTCTTACACTGTTTGCTACCATCACAAGAAATGACAAAAGCATGTTATGGAGAAAGTTTTACCAGATGCGTTTCCTGGTACTGACAGGTAAAGGTGCCAATGGGAACCTTTGAAGAAGAGATTTGAAGAACAGTCAATCATTTAACTATTCTAATGCTGTGGACTTGTGATTGTACTGCATTGCATTAAAACAGATTCATGTAACGTACATGGCAGGTTTTTTTTTTAAAAACAAATCCACCAACCATAATCAAACAGTCTAACCTCAACTTCTACTCTCCTGATTGTGCGGCATTTAATGCAAGATGATGCTTCTGCATTAAAACTGCTTGCAGAATCAAAAGCTTAAATTTCTCAATCACATTATTTGATGGCACAGTGTTGCTGACTTTGACATTCCCACAGGGCTAATGATTTTAGGGTTGTATATCCTGATGCTCTGATAACTGAATGTAGCCACCGGGAGGCAAAAATAAGCCAAGGGGAATTACTGCACTAGATCCTCTATCAAAATGCCTAAAGCAATGAGTTTAAGAATTTAGAGCAAGTGTACCTTCTTCAAGAGTTATGACAGACACACTTATTTTGTATTTCAGGAAAAAGGCTGTGCTGCTTTACAAAAGGGAAATTATGAAAGCTGAAAGTTTGATATAATACACACTACACTGTGCTATAAGAGCACAATACTGGCACTGTATTAACATTGACACAGATGTGAAAGATTGTGAAGCACAGATGGTACACGTTAGAATTATTTACATTACTTTATGCAAACTTCAAAAAGCAAAGTCCTGGACCTATCAGAGGACATTAAGGTGTGCAGCAACCCTTTAACTAAAAAAAACTTAAATCTTACAAACTGATTGTGTGGCAGTTTTAGCCATTAAAACCCATTTGAATATCAGATGCATCCATTCCAAGCTATTCATCTGAAACGGTTCCTCCATCATCTATGTGGCAGGAGAGGGGGATGGTCAGCAAAAAGGGAAAAAAGCCTGCTTGTTTTGCAGCACAACAGGCCACTGCAGCCCTCCTGCTAACCCATGGCTAGAGAGGAGGGGTTGAAGGGAAAGGGCCTGTACACAGCAGTGCTGTTCCTGGCATAGATTGAAAGCAAGTTGTCAGATAACTAAAATACCAGCTTGAAAGAACTGTCCAATACCAGTGTTTGTGTGCACGTGTCATTGCAGGGGGTGCCTGACCCACAACATCTGCAGTCCTCTGGATCGCCAATTCCTGAACTGTTAATAATAATAGTTTTATAATTAAAAATAAACTATATCTAAGAACAACTATGCTAATCTAAGGAAGATTTACATTAACACATTTGCTAAATGCTTTTATCCTAAGCAACTTACAGTGCATTCAACTTATACATTTCATCAGTATATTTACCATGCTCTACCAGTTGAGCTATAGGAACACTTCACATAAAATTTCACAGTAATTAACCAGCCAACCCATTATCTTTGCTCATTTTGGGCCTTCTTGCATCCTGGAAATTTTATTATTTTTCCTTTTTGTTCATGCATATACTAACAATACACAGTTATATACTAACTATAACAATTTACAGACATTTACGTATATAAAGGAAAAGTATCACCAAAGGCATTTCCAAAACAAAACATCAATTGAGTATAGCAGACAGAATCTTGTTTTTCCTTATGTAATTCACTTAAAAGATTTAAAATCCTAAAGTATACCAAGAAATAGATGCGACAGACGTCGTCCGTCGTCATGCTTAAGTTTGCTTGATACAAAGTCAAAATGGCTGCCAAATGAACTGCACTAACCATTTTCCAACACTCCTTTCATAAAAAAAAACAACTTAGGCTTGAAACTGCTTACATTTTTATTTCTCGTTAAATAAATTTTCCACAATCAATACTTTGTATCAACAAAATCTAAACGGGTAAAGTTTTGCAACAAGGTGGCAGACATCCACTTAACGACAGTTTAAAAGTGACCATTTATTTAAGTACAATTTGAGTGACTATCGAAAATCACGTTCGATAAATGCATACATTTTAACTTAAGTTTATGTAACTCGCACAGTCACACGTTTTATCAGAGATTAACAGAACAAGTTGTAATCAAACTTCCCAAAAGAGGAACCGGCACTTGACTTGATTTGATGCAACTAGTGAACAAGCCTCGGCAAACCACAAGAAAACGCACGCGAGATGAAAAGCCTGAAGCGACTACAAAGCAGCCTAACATCTGCTCCGCCATACCGGCTTCATATCTGCTTACTGAGTGGACCGACAAACATTTAACCTAAGATGGCAGCTTTAAAGACTTAAGAGGCAGCGAGTGCAAGAGACAAAGACGACAGAAGTTTATGCAATAGTGGTCTTTTTGAAATAGTTGTTAAAACATTACATAACAGAATTTGACCATTTAAAAAGACACGCTATTAAGGTATAAAGACAATCGGCAACTAAAAAAGCGATCTTTTCCTCACAAAATTTCTAACTCTGCAAATGAAGCAGGTGCTTAACAAGCTCCATGTCTGTCTTAAATACAGAGCTTGAAATAAACCGAAACTTTTGAAAAGTCATCTAATAGCCATGTACATTTATCCAATCCATATCCAAAAGTGACGAATGTCCCCCTCACCCACCCCCACCCCGTTCGTCTACCTGTTGAAAAGTAAAGGGAACAAAAAGAAATGTGAGATGAGTTGTGTCCAGCTAGCTAGTTAGCTTGTTGTGAGACAATGAATTCGACGCAGTCCGTCTCTTACGGAGATCGGCCACTTCCAACCAGCTAATTACCCAACCTGCGCATGCCTGCCTCTCCAACGCACTTATCACTGTCGACCAACGACTAAAATATAAAATCGGAGCAAACAAGCCACATATTTGCGTCGAGTTTAATAAAACACGCCAGTGTTTTAATCATTTTAAAGGAAACGAGGGCTTGACACTCTGGCCTCAAGCAACCTTCCCCCGTATCTATATTGTCTTTCGGACGAGCGCACTTTCCGATTAGTTTTGCCATTACCACGTAATAGTTCGATCCCCCTGAATGTTATACGCGAAAGCCTGTAATACAACTTTAACCACATTTCTACGTGCAGTTTTGGGGTGCATGAAAAGTATTTAAGTGAAATAGTTCATACTAAGGGTCGGTGATCTCCCTCATTCAGATCGGCCAATGACTCACCTCTATGTTCAAATCACCTCGTGTCTCAACACAATTAGCTTGCTAAGGAACGCTTACTTTATATGGTTTTGAGTAAATTAATTTTATCCGCCTGTGAAATTCATATAGCACAGAGGCTGTGAGTGTTGTGTTTCGTACCTTAAAAAACGGCGCTTGTGTTATTTAACACAGTTTCTCGCTTCCACTCCTATAGGTATCATGGGCTCTATACAATGCGGTACGCGTGAGCTAAATGAGCTAATGTTAGCATGTGTGCGAGCTAGTTTGGGAATCTCCGAAGAGTTAAAATGTAATGAAACAAAAAACTAACACGCGGTTCCCGGTTTGCCGGCGAACCCCCTGGTAAAAACAACTTTTTGTGCTTTTAAAACACGGCTTAACATGACGATGACGGTAACGGTGAAAAACAAAGTTAAATGTAAACTTAATGTTTTCTCACAATGAAGCGTGGGTATATTATTTAACACTGTTTCAAAAAGCACATGAAACTCACAAATAAGTTTTGTGTCACAGATAAAGTTGGTGGATTCATATCGTATCATCATAAAGAAAGACGGCGTCTTACCCTACTCGACGCGGGTCAGTTTAGGGTTTTCACCAATTAACTCCTGTTCATATATCCCGAAAATCCTTTTAAATACGTGAATAACTGTCGAAATTCAAATAGCGTTTGTGAAGTCGGCGTCTCAGTGTCCCGTCCTCGCCAACTCTGCCTGTCTCCTTTGTGTTAATTTCACTCAATTCGAGTTTAATCCGATCGATCCAGGCAGTCGCGTTCTCGTGTCCTCTCCCCTAGACACTCGCGCTCACCTTCCACAGGCAGGGGGCGCGTGCATGATTTACTGGATAAACAGGCGTGCACGTGAATGACCTCGCCGGGTTGTGACGCAAGAGCTTTTTTTATTTTACCTTCAAATTTATCATAAACATTATTGTGAAAGGTATTGGTCAGATGCTGTTGTTTATGGTGGATAATTTTGTCTTTGAGTATTTTGATTTTTTCCAGGTGTTATAATTACTGCTTAATTTTGAAACTTTATACATGGTCATCTTATATTTAGTAGTCCTTACAGTAAAAGAACGTTATCAGAGAAATATGATTTTCTCAAATAGGCTTATGCAGAGTTGGAAATTGTTTTTATCCATAACTACTAAATAACCAACAATTATGAACAACCAAAAAGAGCATTAATTCACGCACGTATACAAACACGCCTAAACAGAATTGACCTGAATCATAAACCAACCAATCCTTTATGGCGTCAGTACCCCGGATGTTCAGGCCTGCGCTTGATCTTCGCGTCAATTCTATGTCTGCCCAACGTAAATATGACACATTCCTCACAATTGCCATCGCACAAAGTGATCATTGAACTTTTCAGCATTTCTTTTACAATTTTACTGCACTCCTTTTCTAAACTATGAACATTCAAAATTATACATAATAAACATATAATCATTATGTCAAGAATGTGTACATTTGTATTTTACAAAAATCAGGTGCACAAAATTCACAAAGCCAGCCCTTCTAGGTTCTATAAAAAACTACACATTGATGAGCTGAGTTTATAAGGTTTTATTATATTTTTCGTGATAGCATTAAATTTTGAGAACACAGCAAATAAAGTTGAGGGTCACAAAGTTACTCCAGGTTTGGCTTTATCACACCCCTTTCACAACAGACAAGATGTCCACCATTTATCTATTAACAACATAGTGCCAAGAGAAAGCAAGTCTTTACACAATCTTCAGACATCTAAATTAATGTGGATCTGCACTGACGTTACACAGCTGGCGGCATCGGAGAAAAATTTAATTCAAAATTAGGGAAAATATATATACTTATATGCATACTTATGTGCATGCATACGTGACAACTTTATGGATATATAGATATAGGCAGGTATGTGAGTGTCTGTCTAATGAATAAGTCTAGCATTATAATATGCAATATATAATTGCATGTAATTACTGAAATGATCCTGTGTGACAATTGTAATTCTTTTGATGTCCCAAAATCTTTAAGGCAAACAGCAGATCTAGTTCTGGAGATGTGATCCATATCTGGAGCTGTGATTTCAGAACACAGGTAAACACAAATTTGGCATTAAAATAGGAATATAGAGCCAGAGTTTCTATACACAGAGCGGTATCAGGAGTACGAATACGAGGAGTCAAGGCAGATGGCAGGACCAAACTAAAATAAGAAGTAAAATGTTCTCTTAAAACGCTGTCAAAGCAGATTTGAAATATCGCAATACTGTTGTAGTTTCAAGCTCTATTCATACAGTATAGAATTTAAGGAAATTCAATACAGAATTCTAGCTCGGTCAACATACACCAAAGTAAGAAATGATAACTATATATACAGAATGTGAATGATAAATACAGATTTAAAACAGTCTTTTTTCTTTTTAACTTCTTCATTTTGATGATAGCTGTTCCTTAAAGTACAGCACTACGTTTCATTTATTTTGACTTCAGGGTTCACCAGTTTTAAATAATTCACCCACATACACCGATTAAAATACTATAGATGACTTTGTAGTGTTTAATATGGTTCAGATTGAAGTCAAAAGGGCAAAAACAAAACATTAAGAAAAAAAACAACTTGCTGAAAAACATACATGAATGTATTTACCATAATAATTCCAAAGCTTCTGCCTTTTTCCTTACTAGTAACAATATGTCTGCTGTAGCCCAAACAGGCTTCAGGAGGTTTGTAGAGGACCTGGACTTTATAAATTAATTTTGGGCAACCATCTAATATACGATTTTGAATCCGGGGCCTGGTCTGTGGGAGGTTAAGAAAATGTTAGTGAGCCCGACCAGTCCAGTAGAAACATAAGGGGCAGGTTGGGGATTGGAGAAGACTGGAGGGTGAAGGGTAGAGCTCAGCAACAGCCCCCTCCAGCTTGCTGTCCTCCCTGACTGCCACCCATCGTGGAGTTGGTGGCAGCATGCTGGGGTCCAATCTTAATACCGTTAGCCTGCACACACAAATAAAATGAAAACATTTAAACACTAATTCCCATTAAATTGTGAGATGACAGGAGACCTCACAATTTTAATGTTTACTCACA
Source organism: Chromobotia macracanthus (assembly GCA_036877525.1). Lineage (NCBI taxonomy): Eukaryota > Metazoa > Chordata > Actinopteri > Cypriniformes > Botiidae > Chromobotia > Chromobotia macracanthus. The sequence continues at coordinate 4,936,576 of JAZGTH010000013.1, forward strand.
AAAGGTGAAAAGTACTCATTTAACATTGTAATGATTTTCTACTGTCAAATAATTCTGTATTAAGCAGAAAATCCGTCCCTGTAGGCCTGAATTAGCATCCCACTTTTGTCAGCACTGAGACGGGAGAACCTCAGGAGTGTTATTCCAGCGGCAATAAAGAAAAGCAGGGAAATTTGCCAGGGCTTAAAAAACACACACCCAAGCTGGTGGCACTTTTATTCATCACACAAAGGCATCACCTTGCCAACTTTTCTCTTAAGTGGGCTCCCATTCAAAACCCACTCTGGAGAAAGGCTGCACTTTTGTAACATTTTTAGGAAACTCCACATTGTGCCAAATCTGATTTATAGTGATCTGGAGTGAGAGGGGGAGCTCTCAAGTGAGTCTTGAGGTTCCTGGCTTGGATTTCTATCAGCTGATGCGGTTTGGACTCTGTCTCTTAATTTTTTTTACTTATGCTACTACACTTTTAAAATAGCTGCAGTGGGCTCACCTCCATCAGACCAGCTGTAACTTACAAGATGTGAGGTATTTATGTTTTGGCTATCAGCCAGCAGACAGAAACTGAGAGGCCAGAGGGCTTGTGTGGAGCTTTCTCTGGGGGACATGTGTGTTCCTGGTTGATTATCTTGCTTCCTCCTTTCACTTCGGACATGCATTTACAGCACTGGACAGGCATTCAGCATTTACTACCATAATGTTCCTAAACATTTAATTAGTTACTACAAAATCTGGATTACATGCAAACTAACACAATAATATTTGTTTAGCTTCACTTGCTATTACATCTGAATTTGCACATACATTCGTAGGCAACAATGTGGTCACTGTGAGTAAACACCACAATGGCACAATGAGTATCAACCGTCTAGCATTTGGGTACTTAACTACTATGTTAAGTAATTTGAGCTTAATTGAAACTATCCTTGAAAAAGAATACCGCCCAGTGTCCATCCTATTTGTGGCACCTAACATCACATTTGCTCAATGTTTCTGAATCCCTGTGTCCAAACATATTGATTTTCAGTATAGTGCTATAGAAAGTTCTTTTGTCCCCATTATTTTCAAATGTAATAAAAATGTAATTTTAAAACGTAATAAAAAACACAGAATGTGCCTCCCCTATACAGGTTACCTCATTGTTTATATCAAAGACTCCTTCTTGAATCTTCTCATAAATCTCCTTGGCCGTGTTGATAAATGCCTGAAAGGACAAAAAGAACCATGTTTTAAATATCATGTAAGGAAATTAAACGCAATCCTACTGAATATGATAAAAGATTACTAACCTATTATAATGACTAAAATCTTTTTATGTGTAGCCTTCGACCATTGGCCACTGAATGTCAGATAAAAAAAAGCACTAGACACAAAACATTAAGACATACTAGCATCAATATGTGACTGATTTAAAACGCTGGAAATTTGAAAGCAAACAGTGTCATGGTATTTACGGTTGAAGGCTGCTGCCCCCATCTGGCTGCAAGTGATTGTGTCTATTATTACTCTTGATGTACACACTTTAGGCATCCTGAAAAAAATATACAGGGCCATAGCTTCGGCTCACCCTTAAAGTGTTAAGAACTGCCATGGGCACTTTGTAGTCTAATTAACAGAGCTGCTTTGCTTCTGGTGGAACTGCCTCTCAGCTCTCCAGAGCAATCAGTCCTCCGCAGCTCAATTACCACAGAGAAAAAGATGGCTGAGAAAGTACCGCAGATGTGCGCTTGTATGCGTATGTGTGTGGCAGGGGATCTATGAATATACATGAACCCTAAATACGAGATTGAAACGTCATAAAGGGGTGGGGGAAGGGGTCAGAAGAATTCACACGACACTAATGAGACAAATTAATCATTGCGGCAGCTAAGGGTGGATGTATGGGGGAGGGACTTCTACAGTTTGACACCCCCACTCTTTTAAAGTCATCTTTAAACTCTGCTTTAGCTTTTTGCCACTCACCACAGAGAACTGAATGTTTTCTTTCCAGTTTGTGTGTCCCTAGGGTGTTATCTGTTTGCATGTATGTGCATGTTTTCACACAAGAACCCAAACATAAATCAAATAAGCACCAAAGACCTCCATACAGGTGCTACTGTACCTCTTCTACATTTGATGCAGTCTTTGCAGAAGTCTCCATGAAGATCAGACCGTGTTCCCTGGCAAAGGCCTCTCCTTCCTCTTTCTTCACTTCTCTCCGTGACTCTAAATCACTGCCATGAGAAACAATGTTTGGTTGTTCCAGGTAGTGATGATGACTTGTGAACATGCACTGTATCTTTTTTCATTTCTTAAAATGTGATACTTAATCAAATGGTATTTCCTGCTTTTAGTGATGTCTGTTATGTGAATTAATTTGATGATATCGGGCAATTTTGAGATGCCTTAGCTATTAACTAACTATAAGGCATACCAAACAGACATAGCACTCACCTTTTATTTCCAATGAGCATGATGACCATGTTAGAGTTGGAATGTTGACGAGCATCTTCTAACCAGGTTGTCAAGTGATTAAAGGTGTCCCTTCTGAAAATATAATGAAACCCCACACATTAAAATGAGATATGCAATTTCTGAAACTAATCTTTGTGTGAATTCATCAGGAGCAATGTTTGCAGTACAGCGTAAGGCTAAAATGACAACCATGTCTTACCTTGTGATGTCATAAACTAGGAGAGCCCCAGCTGCACCTCTGTAGTAAGACCTGGTGATTGAGCGAAAGGACTCTTGCCCAGCCTGGAACACATACACATGCATGCATCACCAGTAAGAGACTGTTTATGAGGAGTATCAGCTGCCAACCACATCCACCCTGTACATTGTCTCTCAACTCTGTAAATAAACCATCTTTAATTCATTTTCTTCAGCCAGATGTTGTCACAAGAACTCCAGCTTCAAAAGACCACAGTATAAACCAAATATCCATTTCCATTTTGTCGAACCTTCCCTCCACTAATGTTGAGAACATGCAGCTAAAGACAGCCAATGGATTCTGAGGAACAGCGACTTCACATGCACTGACCCACTGTTGATTCTCCATCCCACAATGCTTCTCTACAGCATGGCGCCCATCCAATCAGCCAACTCCCAGCACAGGGCCACTGCTCAACAGCATGTCATGGCATAAAATGGCCTCTGGTCAGCCCACCCCCTTTGACAGCAGGCACATACGGCAAAAGCACGTATCTGAATTCAATAACCCATCCCCTGGAGCAGCTGTTAACATTAGAGTTAATGGAGCCCATTGTGAATAAATGATAAATGACACTGTTATGTCTGCCATCTGCTGGAGTGAAAGGTCACAGGAAGGCCAAACATGCAGATTTCTCCTGTTACTTCATCCAACACTCTGCCATCTCAGGTTTATCACAAAATGCTTGCTGAAATAACCTTGAAATTAATTATTTATGGCACATTTAAAGACACAGTGCAGTCTAGATGACATCATCGCAGCATGGTTACAAGGAAGCCACACCAAAAAACTACCACATGATTACCCCTAATTATCCCGACATTAGATTTTTAGAACACAGCCTCACCCATGCAAATTGCCTATAAACACGAAAACATTTTATTTAGCATTTACCTCAGACTTCATTTAAATTGTAAAAGACACTGTTACACACACAGAACTGGTTTCACTTCCTTACCTACTCACTTAAACAGTACAAAACAAAATAAGACATATACAAGTATACTACCGATATTGCTCTGACAAATATTCTATTGATTTATAAGGAGTCCACAAAGACTTGATTAATACTTTGTCGCCCTCTGCTGGGTGAAACGTTTATGTGCAAAGCTGCATTTTTTTCAATTCTTACAAGGATGATTAAGCAAATCTGGTCACGATTATCTCAAAATATTGCATATATTTACCACATTGCAACAACATATATATATATGTGGTAAAACATTAAATGTTTTACAAAAGGTATAATTAACGTTTGGAAAAACATGCCATGAAGTCGGCATGAATCATCAAAAAAAATGTCTTACTCAGGTCTTTTATGAATATTTGCAGTTGTAATCACAGAAAAAGGCTTACTAAAGAACAATGATCAAATAAAGAACAAGTTAATAAACAAAAGAAAATATTGCTACGCAGAGTCATGGAGTAGAACACATTCAAGGGAGTGTTTAAATGTATTTTAAAACAGTGCAACCAGAAATGTAATTTCCTGAAAATTAAACTACTCCCCAAGTCTTCCCCAACTTTATTTCATGCTGCAATGTCAGAGGTTAAAAACCCATGAATTTGCAAGATGAGCACTGTTTTCGCTGTGTTGGTGTATTTTCTGTTGGAACAGGATGTTTGGGTGAGACATAAAGAGCTTAGACAAGTTTTAAAAAATAGCCAGTAAGTTTTGTTACAACACAGCTATGAAAAATAACTTGCTAACTCAACATAACCTGGCATGATCATTCTTGATAAAATTCAATTGGGCAAAAATCTGTGTAGTGCAGATGAGTCATTAATATTTTTAATCCTTTTACCAAAAAGAGAAAGACAAAAGTAAAAATTTAAATGTCTCTGTGCTGACAGGGTGTGTGGTTAAAAGTTACACCTAATGCCAATCAACAACAGTCATGCTTCCTCAAAGTCAGATGATTTACCACTGATTTAGTGCTGATACAGCACTCAACTGTCTAGTCAGAACAACACTTCTCACTGCCTCTACATTATCAGTTTCGTATATAAGCAACTTCAAATGTGATACCATTCATATAATTCATATACACAACCAACCTGTGATGTAAATTATCATTAAATATGACAACAAATTCATAATATCTAGTTGAGAATAAAGCTTTTCTGCACAAAGTGACTGAAAACATTAAATGAAAGTGATTTCAATCTTACCGTATCCCAGATCTGAAGTTTTATCTGTTTGCCATCTATAGTGATCATACGTGCTCCAAATTCAACACCTGTGAGAATAAAATATTGATTCATTGAACTCACAAGACACTGATTACATTTACTACTGATCAGGTCTGCATTTCAAAATCATTGTAAGCCTAAGTAAATTGTACAAAGCTTCTGAGAAACGCAGTCCAAATATTTCGTAATGAAACATTGCTGGTAGGAAACTGGACAATGCGCTTATATAGAAACCTATACTGACGTTTATCAGCTGAGGTTCTTTTAAATGTGTTATAGAAATAATATGGCATTATGGCTTTGTTATGACCTGGAGCTAAAGCCTCTCACAACAAATGTAATAACATACTTTATTATGCCTTTAAAAAAATCTCTCAGATGGAACTAAAATCTGTCTCCAGTGTTGATCAGACCCATTTCCTGTTATTTTAATTAACGAGGGAATATAATGAGGTTGGGTTAAAGAGACTTACCAATAGTGAGATCATGCACCGGCTGAAAGCGTTTATCTGTAAACTGTAATAGTAAGCACGATTTCCCCACACCTGCAAAGCAAATACACGAACAGGCACAATTAGCCTGAGGGCTTTACATCTGCTGTATCCCATTATATGAAAAACATTTGTCAAGTCTTTATATCAGATACTTCAAAAAGGTGATGAGTTCTTATCTATAGTGATGCTAGGTTGGCCTTTCTCTCACATCACCACCTCATGTTCAAACGCACACAGTCTTACAACCCTTCTAATTAATCTCATTGTTACTGCTGAGAATGAATGCAGATCAAATGAATTCACACGCTGAGAGCAATAACAGATAAACAGAAAATAACAGAAACCATCATAGCAGAGACGTTTGACCTAACATCAATTACAAGACACATTGATGTAAAAACTAAATTAACTTAATAAAGCCGGTTTATATTATTGGTTAAACCATGTAATCCCATGCCCTGAAATGAGATTAGAGAATCTGCCATTATACACAAACAGGTTAAATGTTTAGGACATTAGATGTTGCCATGAGCAACAGTGGTTGCTAAGCAAACAAGCTGCATTCACACAGTGCTCACAAGAGAGATGTATAGAGACAACATATCAATGATGAAATCAAACAGCGTGTAGACACAATGTGCAGACACACCTGCAGAAAGCACTAGTCTAAATATACACACTTGCTAAACAATTTTGAATCCAACTAGAAATACAGAATAAATATTAAAAAACAGGCTTCACAAAATACCTTTATGACTTTTTTTAGTCTCTGGTGCTTAATGGTGACAAAATAACAAATCTTGAAATGACTGGTTACTTCTAATTCAACTTCTAACCCTGTAACATTAGATCCATGCCAGTTCACCCATGATAAGCTTTTAAAACCAAACTAAGAAAAAGAGCGTCTTTTTCTAAGCCCTTTTTGAGTGAGATGATTGTCATAATATTTCACATAACTCTCTAAACGCTAAACTAACTAGTATATATAAATGAGTGAATTTTATAAAAAGAAAGAAGTTCCTACTCTTCTTTAACCACACAAACGTTCTAGCCTGCACTATAGTAGTAAGGAAAAGTAGTAGGGCTGCACGATTTTGAATAAAAATGTGATAAGGCAAAATAATGCAATGTGCAATATGATACAATAATGATTTAGGTTTGTAAAAATCAATAAAAATATATTACATTATTTAAAAACTAAAAATGATCTAACCAATGTACGTTTCACATTCCTTCTGGATAAAGAAACATATATTCCATCTAACATTTGCATGCCAGTCTTTCTGCCTCAACCTAACACTTTAACAATACATACTTTAAAAAGTTACTAAAAGCATTTGCAAACCATTTGAACATGCATATTGAGAAAATCATATTTGCAATTTTTTTTTATATATATCTTGCAGCCCTTGAATGAGCATACACTTCTTGTCTCCTTTTGATCAATTGTTTATGCTTGTTTAATTCTCATATAGTCTCTAAACATAAAATAACAAACGCAAATATAACTCGTTCAAGAACTTAACCAAATCTCAAGTAACTTCAACATGTACTAGCCCAGATGCAAACTCACCACAGTGCTTAGTCAGATCAGGTTTCAGATGAGCATCATCTGACTCAGGTTAAGCAACATGAAAAGGGACATCCCTATTTACACATGAAAACACATTGTGTATATACTATTGCCAAACAGACAATTAAGTGTGACAGAGTTCTTACTGTTTGTTAATCAATGTTAAAATGTTATTTGTTAAAATGCAGTTGGCCTAGTTTTTGACTGAGCACCCCCTAATCAATAAGGCATAAAGAAAAAGGAAGAAACTCAGTGAATTAAAATAGCTGCTAGTAAAGGTGTATAGTTATGGTTAGGTAAATGCTGATAAACATTGGCTCCAAAAACTAATAAATGGATGTTATGGTATGAATTCGATAAAGGCCTAGAATTCATTCATGTATTTTAGTTTTGTATTACTACTTTTGTTTCACATTCCTGAAAAGATTCAATGCTCCAAAAGTTAACCACCACCGCATCTGTATTAGAGGCAACTGAGCAACTTACCTAATATACTGGAAATTAAAAGCTTTTAAAATGCCAGATTTAAAGCACAAAGACCCAGATTCAAGTAGGACTTAAAAATGAAATCAATGAAAATCCTTGCTTATTATTATTTTGATGTACCAGCCCTAATGCTGTTTAAATAGACCCAACCAATCTTAATAACAACTAACCTGAAAATTATTATAATCTATGATTTAAAAAACATGTAATATGAACAGACCAGTTTCAGGTTAGAAGTAGGTGGGGGGATTACATACATGGTTTGCAGTGAACATTATAACCTACCTCAGCATAATATTTTCAGGTCTGAATGCAATGCACTGATATTACTGATTTAATATTTTAGGAAAATTAAACTGAAACTAAACTCCATAATAATTTGTATTGAGCGAACTGACAAAATGCTAAAAACAACAACGTCTCCTGTTGACGTATACCAGTATCTTCAAGAAAAGGCCTACTGGAAAAGAAATCTGGTTTGAATTATAGTAGGCCACAGATATAGATGGTCAATAGCAGCGAAACAAACATGTACCTGACTGATGAATGCAACTCTTATCATTATTAATCAGTAGTTACTAAACGGATTTTTCCTTTAACAAACGCAATTTGCCTAAACGCCATTTTCATGAAGTGTAGCTGCTAGCGGTTTTAGCTAGCTGGGCAGCTGTGGCCTTTCTTTTTCTGGGGTTAGAAACATTTTATTGCACACAGATGAATGCCAGTGCACAAATGTCTGACGTACACATGTCGCTTTTACACATGCCATGGGTACAGTACGCATAGATGCTACTATTGTTATTGATGAAGCTCATATGAAACAGCATTTAGCATACATGCTAACTTTCCCACCCAGGCCAACTGAAGGACCGCACAACAAAAGACAGTGACAGCATTGTAACTGCACGCCGCTGTCAATGACATGAAGCAGGGGCTTACGATTGAACTTTAGGGATGATGTAAGTGTTAGGATAAGAGTCAATGAGGTAGATGGAGAGAAAGGTAGAGGGAAAACAGCTTGTCAGTCTTCCCACCGCTCGCATCTCTGCTTAAACCACGTCATTGACTCCAACACTGCGGAAATAACAGACTCGCGCTTGCCGCTTACCCGTGTCTCCGATTATGATGTATTTGAAGAGGTACGCGTACGCCATGGCCAACTGGTCCTGTAGTAACCCGCTTTGGCCTTTTAAAATGGCTCCTTGAGCGTGAAATCGCAGGGAAACTGGATGATATATGCCCCCGTTAAGCCAACCCTTTTCGCTCCTCGACGGGATGGAACAATAAACACCTCGAGCTCCAGCCGTCCTACGTCACACGTCCCGCCTTCGCCACGCACACAGAACAGAAGACGGCCTGAACTTCACCGGAAATGATCTCTCCTAACCCTAAAGTATTAGGCCAGCACGTCCCTACAACTTGTTGAGGGATTGTGCACACTTTACAAGGGTATAATAATCAATCTAAAGACTATTTACTACCCACAAATATTTGGTCTTTAAAATAGGTATCCACCCTTATGCGGGGCTATTTGTCATTTAAAAGATTTTCTCTAAAATTGATTTGTGTATTATATTCAGACACTGCAACATTTTATTTCATGAACTAAGATATCTATCTATCTATCTATCTATCTATCTATCTATCTATCTATCTATCTATCTATCTATCTATCTATCTATCTATCTATCTATCTATCTATGCTTAATAACTACTCATGTTTGTTATGGTACTTTTTCAGATAAAGCATTTACAGAACTGCTGAACCTTACCAGATTCTAAATTAATTTGATTAGCCAGGTAAGTCATAAGTCTATATTTGCAAGGAAGTTGACTTGTAGTACACAATAAACCTTTTAAAAAATATAACATAGAAAGAAAGTAACGTGGGTTTAAAATCAGAGACCGTTACTGAAACCTGATCAAAAGGTGACACATCTGAGTTGCACATGAATGCAACAATAATGTGACTGAGCAAATACATACCCAACAGAACCACTACCGCACACACAGAACAACATTCAGAGTAGAGTAGTAAAACCTACCTGATCTTGGAATTTAAAGGGTAGTTCATCTTTAGAACACAAATAAAAAAATTTATTCAGAGCTTTCTGAACCACACACCACCCGGCACCCCATTTTCAAATACAATTTTCAAGGCCCAGAAAAGTAGTAAAGACATCGTTAAAGTCCATGTGACCACAGTGGTTCAACATTAGTTTTATGAAAAACCAAAAATAATGACTTTATTTAACATTTTCTGCTCTTCAGTTCTCAAGCCCTTTAGGGTGTGTATCCTGTTTTGTAATGTCCACAAGAGGGTAGTGCTGTTGTTGAGAACCTGCTAAGCCAGAGCTGTATTGTTTAATTGCATAATTATTCTTCAACACTCACGCCATCAGAAGACAATGTTTGTGTTTTGTTTCATGATTTAAAATCTTCTGAGATACACGATTAAGTGTAGAGTTGACTCCACAAGGTCCTGTGACAGCCCTGTTTTAGTTCATAAGCTTTAGGGAGTAAATGACCTACTTATTATTAATTAGATAGTGATTGAACTTTTGTGTAATGTGTTCCCTTTAATTTTAGAAAATTAGGGTCAAAGTAATTCCTTAGTATAGAATTCATGACAATGAAGTGTACTTTTCACCTCCTCTAGGTCTATTCTACATTTGATCTAGGACAGTCTGTAGATCTGTGCCTTCAGGAGCCTTTAAAGTAATAGTTTATCCAGTGTCTTTTTTAAACAAGTCGAATATGAAAGCTGTGTGTGTGGATCAGACATAAATGTAACTTTCCCACCAGTAATCTGAGCTGTTTGTTCAAGAATTGCTATGACAGTGTCTTTGAGTCAGTGAGCCCAGTTCAGTTCAGATTTGTGAATTTGTTTTTTTTTAGTCTGATTTTTAATTATATTAACTAGTGGTTCTTTTTAATTTCCCTTAAAAGAACTGCCTTAAAATAATGTGCAATGATCTAGTTCCATGATCCATTTGCAGTGTGTCTCAGCTCACTGAAGATTGTCAGTGAATAATAACTTAAGTTCCTTACACAAATGTCACAGATGTCACTATCAACTGTCATCGTATGGAAACAAGCTGACTGGAGATTCTTCATAAGTTCTTGTTTTGCAAGCACAGCGGATAACAGTTTTAGCATTGATGAACAATGATAACATTTAACTGTGCTCACAAACAAATATCATACTTGATATCATATCAAAATATCATACTTGAGCAACACAACCGTCAGACAGAGGAAAGCACTGTAGGGACCTCTCTCACCATCACCTTAAAAAACCCTAAGTAATGTACACAGCAAACAATAAATCTGACAGACCTTCCTTCTCTCTAAGTCTGTACTTCTTGTCCTCCCCCTGGTGGGTGTTTTTTTAACCACACCCATTTCCTTCATTGTAGGAGGAACTCCAAGGGCAACATCACTCCTGCCTTCCTGCCAATGTGCACTGTGCTTCCCATGGCCTGACTGTAAACCAGGCCACACTGCTGAGCTGTTTCTATGGTGCTACATCTGAGAATTAAGAGTCATTGCACTCAGCCAATCAGATGGCTTGTGGCTTGCGGTGGAACAGTGTGGGCTGGAGCAGCTAAGAGAGAGAGAGAGTTTTTAAAGTTTCTTTAGGTGTGCTCTAGAGTTTGTACAGGGAGGACCACTTTCCTGGAAGAGAACAGGAGACCGAAAAGGGGATCGGACACTAATCATTATCAATGGAATGTGGACTTGTTCTTTTGGTTGCAATCCCCCCTAGGAGTTTTGTTTCTGATATTGGGTCTTTGAATTTACTGATTTTGATCACTTCCACAATATTGTTATAGACCACTTTCTTCATGTTTTATGAGTGGAAAGTGAGCAAACGAAGAGGAAGAAGTGATCCAGAAAACAGGGCCAGCTCTTAGTTTTTGGCATCTTCCCGGGGCAGAACATTAGTTGTTCTGAAGATTCTCAAAAAAATTCTCTTGCCATGGCAGATAATGTTATTGAGGAGACCAACAACTACCCTGGTAAAGATGAGCTGGACTGGGGCTATGAAGAAGGTAAGACTTTAGTGAGATAATCACTAGCTAATTCCCCTCTTTGTGAAACATGAAACTTTGTTGACACACCCATGATCAAGAATTACTCTTTAAACATCCCTGTTGCAGTTTGCCTAAAAAGTGGTGGTAATATGTGTATTTCATCTAAAATGCAGTTATTTGTATTTATAAACATCAGTGTTTTAATTTAACCATAAGTTATGGGCCAAAATACTTGTTGTGATATTCATTGCAAACTGCTGTCTACAAATTAGTAGAAAACCTACCATATAACAACATTTCAAAGTGTAGGTTAGTCGTGATCTATAAAAACTAAGCCCCCTTTAAAATTTGAGTAGCAATGATTTATGTGGTCACTTAATATGATCGTTTTTATATTGAATCAATATTTTATTGGTCATAGTTTACTCTATATAGTAAGTCAGTTTATTTAATGTAGTGCTTTTCCCAGATTTTTAAGCAGCTCCATAAAGAAAATGTCTTAATAAAGTGTTTTAAAGATTATTTTTGCTTAAATTAATTTTGCTTCAATTAATCAATAACAATTACATTATTTTAAGTCATTTACTTGCAGTAAAACAAGTTATGTATTGAGACCAAGTATTTCTTTTCCAGGCTGATATGTTTTGGCTGAGTATTCTTTATTGTTTTATACAATGAAACAACTGACTAGTCAAGAGTAAAAGAACAGAGGAATGAGTGAAACATTTAGACACAGAGAAAGGAAAAGCAGCAGAGAAAAACGAGCACATCCTGTATCCCCCTGTGCCTGTTATTCCTGCTGGACGCCTCACTAATGATTTGAGACACTGGAGGTCTGACAGCCCATATTTAGTTTCACATTAAGAAATTTAGACCACTGCTTTTATCATCCACAGCAACAGCTAATATTCCATGACTTCATGTACTTGGAATGACAGTAGAATTGACACAAAGTATAACGTGCAAAAGTTGGTTTCAAGGTAACAATCCACCAAGGATTAGCGGTAAACTGTGTTTCAGTGGGTCATGAACAAGGACAAAGTTAGCATACAAAAGCAAGATGAATATTCTTTGATAACCTTAAAAATGCTATCATTATTAAGCAGTTAATTGAATCACTTCATGTCTTTTGTGAATGATTTCAGGTGTTGAGTGGGGCCTGCTGTTTCCTGAGGCAAATGGAGAGTACCAGTCCCCCATAAACCTTAACTCTCGGGAGGCACATTATGACCCCCGCCTCCTAGAGGTGGGGCTTAATCCCAATTATGTGGTTTGCAGGGACTGTGAGGTCATCAACGATGGTCACACTGTGAGGATCATGCTCAAATCCAAATCAGGTATTCAACATTGATGTGAAAATATTAAATCATAAGAACCTATCTTTTCATTGAACCAAAAAATACTATAATAGGATAATCTTCACCCCCCACTGAATTGTGAGGTCATGGTGCAGTAAAAACTGTATGTTTATTTGCTGTATGTAAAACATTCATATTAACTGTCTATGGATTACAAGCTTGTTCTAATCTTGTTTCCTGTGTCTTGTAATGCTTTCTCAGTTGTGACTGGGGGCCCTCTGCCCAGTGACCATGAGTATGAGCTGAGTGAGGTGCGCTTCCACTGGGGAAAAGAGAACCAAAGAGGTTCTGAACACACTGTCAACTTCAAGGCCTTTCCTATGGAGGTCAGTGTGAACTCTGCTGGTGCATTTTGTGTGTTTGTTCTTGTTGATCTGATCAAGTCTGTAGTAATCAATGGCCAACTCCTGAAAACATTAAAAGAAATACTCGCTGCAGCAGTCTAGAAATTACATCTCTGATTCGCAGCCGAAACACTGTCATTGTGAAAGCTAAACACAAGCCTGCTGTTGCAGTTATATTGTTGCATTTATAACTTATGTTATTGGGCTTGCGGTATGAAATATGCGTATCAGAGCACAGGAGGGAATTAAAGATACAATGAACCTCATATACTGTTAACAAACATACACTTTACATCAATTGCTATACCTGTTTGATGTATAAGAAGAGAACCATTTTGGCTATTAAAGAATAAACTGGGACCTCCATCCATGTCAATACCATTTCAATATCACATGCTACACTAAGACACTTGCTACAAGGTTTATCATGTAGTGACACAACTCTGTACTGTAACTCACCTGTCTCTAGCACCTGCTCTCTTGTTTCTGCCATTGTCCTCTGTACACAAGGAGAATGATAAAGGCTTCTCCTCAATGTGTTACCATGTGTTTGCCAACCTGTTACCATGACGCAGTTGTTCCTAAAGCTTGTTGCAACAGTTATACCTCAAACCAGTTTTTAACCATAATTTTTCAAAGAAAATTATGATAGTGAAATATCACAATCATAATTTGCATTTAGATTATTGTAGTCTACAACAAATAAGGTCACTTTGATTTCAGGAAATTAATGCAGATCCCTCAAGTTAGTAATAAATATCTCTCACAGCTGCATCTAATCCACTGGAACTCTACATTATTTAACAGCGTGGAGGACGCCATGGGGAAGAAAAATGGCATTCTCATCATTGCCCTGTTTGTGCAGGTATCACATTTGACTTTACCGGATATACCCAGCAATGTATAAATAAACATGGTATCAGAACATTGTATATATATATTGTATATATAGAGCTTTTGGTATTTTTAGGATTCATCTGTTTGGGTTTTAAATACACACTAAATATGTAGTGTGTATGTATATTAGGTGATATATTTACTATGTAATGTGGATTTTGGTCCATGTGGTTTGTGTGATCATTTGATCACTGATTTGTGGTGATCTATGCAGGTTGGAAAGGAACATCTTGGGCTGAAGGCCATTACAGATGTCCTGCAGGACCTGCAGTATAAAGTGAGCAAATGAGATTATAAATAATATAACACATAATTTTGTAGCGTTATCTGACCTAAAATGTTATTTTCTGTTTTTACAGGGAAAGACAAAAATTATTCCATGTTTTAATCCTAACACATTACTGCCTGGTAAGTTAAAAATGTATATTTGTTTCTTTAATTTGCAATCTCTCAAACTGGTATTTGTTTTTATTTTTTAAATACTGTGAAAACTGAACTTTTCCAATGGCTTCATCGTGTGACACTCTAAACAACTTGTTAACCTCCTCAGACCCTCTCTTAAGAGATTACTGGGTGTATGAGGGCTCTTTGACCACACCACCCTGCAGTGAGAATGTCACCTGGATTCTCTACCGATATCCACTAACCATCTCCCAGATGCAGGTAAAGCAGTTAAAAATGTATTGTATATTGACTGATAAGTGCTAACTTGAAGATTATGCCCAGATTTTTCCATCATCATTGAATCTTCTTCAGTTTTGTTCTAAACCTGTTGAATATTTTTCTAAGGTGGACTGTAAAATGAACAAAATATTATTTATTTTTTGATCATTAATACTGCATTTGTACCGTTTTTGGAATAAGTAAGTTAAAAATATACCTTCTTTCTTAAAAAAATCTTTAAAAACACAAGCCTGTAAGTTTTTGGTTGCCAATTATTTACATTTTAGGAACATTATTTTTAGATTTTATTTTTGCAACTATAAAATAATGCACACATAACATTGCAAGAATGTTTTTTTAAGTACAACCCCAAAATAACTTTTAGGATTTTTACAATCATAAAATAACCTAAAACATTATTGGAACTTTCTTGGATCCAAAAATGGCTAATGGTTTATGACTGACTATTACCATTGGAACAAAGATGGCTAACTAGGGAATGAGGCAAGTACAATGTATAAGGCAACGTTTACCTGAAGTTTAAGGCAAAGAGTCACATGACAGTATTTAAACTGCAAGTATAAGCCACAAAGTGTAGATAAATACATAATATACATAATATAGATTTATAAACACAATTTATGGACTTATTAAAGAAATTATTTGGTGCAGAAAATAATATTTTCTTACATTTTCTTATTTTAACAATCATGAACTTACACTGGCCTTTTCAAGTAAAGGCTAGTCATATATTCAGTATGAGCTAGAGGTCATGAAAGTCATTTTATATAGCGTTTCATACAATACAAATTGTTTCAAAGCAGCTTCACAGTAATAAACAGGAAAATAACAATCAAGAAGGTCAAGGTTCTGTCTTTGTTTGAGGTTTATAATAACATTTTGGATGTTTAGATGGAGTGTTATCACCATTCATGGTACTGATATGACCGTGTTGATATTATGACTTCAAACTTTGGGCAATGGAGAAACAATAACAGAATTTTGAAAATAACTCTCTAATGTTTGTATAATTCTACAATGTATGCTCAGGTTTCTAAAGCCTCATATACATTATGAAATGCCAAAAGTTCCTTGAGAAAAATTCATACCTGCTACTGTACACATAGTACAGTAAAAGTACTCAGGACATTTGCTGATTTTCTCTAAAAGTTATCAAAAATGTTTTTGCCATAACATTAGTAGAACATTTTTAAAATTATATACATCAAAAGCATTATTCTTATGTTGTTAGTGGAACATTTTTAAAACGTTACAGAAATTAAAAAGTTGTAGTAACATTCTAATAACCAAGGAATAACGTTAATACAACATCTAAAAACATGGATGTTTTTCTAAAACTTTCATAATAACATTTTTAATATTTTTGTTACTTAATGGAAATGTTAGAGAAGCATTCTTAAGCATCCTATGACTGTTAGCTGGGCAAGTACTGAAAATGTGTGAAGCAAGCAAGCTTTTATCTCAACTAACCCAACTGTTTTTTGCCACAGATTGAGGAGTTCCGTCGGCTCAGGTCTCACATTAAAGGAGCTGAGCTTCCTGAAGGGAATGATGGGATGCTGGGAGATAACTTTAGACCCACCCAGCCCCTGAGCGACAGGGTGGTCAGGGCAGCCTTCCAGTAGAACCCCCACAGCAGGATCTGTATTAAGCTGCCACGGGTAACTTTACAGAAGATTACAATCTTTTTTGTTTATTAAGGTGGAGTGCCTCCATTGAGGATAATGCAGGCTTATGTATGGCTTTGCCTGCTCTGTGTGAAGAAGTTAGATTCCTCACATTAGCTGATTAAATGTCTTGTTGTTTGAGTTGTGGCAGGGGCCCACTTGGATTTCTGGGGGTGCAAATCAGTTAGTTTTGCCAGAGACTTCACATAACCAGAATGCTGACCAATAACAACACAAAGGGTCTTGGTTAGTGTATAGTACCCCAATAAAAATGAGCCATGTACAACTAGCAGTATTAGCATTAGTATACAGTGGAGTGCTGCGAGGGCTAGAGTATTAGAGTAACCCAGATCCTTCTGATCTAGGACTAGCTGCAGCATTGTGTGTAGATTGATCTATTTAAGGACTCTCAAGGGGACACCTAGGTCTGCCTGCATATTGCTCATTTTGAAACAAGACTGTGAGCAGGCTCAATGTAGGCCACAGTGAAGCAGTGCTACTAAATACGTACAATGCTTTACACTGCATTTTTTTTACAAAACACTTCATTTATGCATTGTTGAACTGCATTACAGCTAGTATCTAGCATCTCAAGGACTCTTTTGGGTTATTGCAAAGATGAGTGTTACTTTCAGTCTCAAAGCAGTGACCCACTACAGATTAAAGTATTATTTAAGATTTGTTTGGAGTGGTCACATAATTTACTCATATAGGTTGATGCTGTGAGCCATAAATACCACAACAGACAATATCAGCAACATCTAGTCCCGAAATTAACTCAACTAGGTCAAGTATTTTACAATCTATACAAATCTACAAATCTACATAGCCTACTTTTTGGCTCACATAGACATATATATGACCGTATCACACACACAAACACACAGGATGAATGCACTACTTCCTCTGTGCTATGCAACAAAAAAGCACGTGCCTGACAGACCAACAGAGGCACAGTTAGTTATTATTCAGGTGAAATTGATATCTAATGGTCATGACTGCCTTACAAATCAGCAATGTGTGGTCTGCACAAGAATTTTGGAGACAGATTCTTATTTTCCGCCTTTCCTCTTTCTGCACACTAGGTCAAAAGGTGTCACTCTAAATATAACATTATAGCCCTCTGAAAAAATACATGTCTTTGCTTAGCATTTGCCAAACAATATAGTCATAAAAGATATTTTTAGTGGTCTAAAAATGTTAAATATAAATTATCTAGACTATTCTTTACAACATGAATGGTACTATTTTAAACAACACAGCCTCTGAGTCAATTATGTGTGATGGAGTTTTAATTATCACAAGTTTTAGATGTAACATATAAGAGAATAAAATCAATTGATTTGGTTTTAAAGATGTTGTGTTATAAATGCACCATATAAGCTAAACACCATTTTTTTTATCTTTTATCAGAGAAATGAAGTTGAAAGAAAGGCCCTACAACATTGTGGTGTAAATGAAAGTGGATCACTTCCTGTAGAGTTGCTTGGGCACTATTTTGTAGTTCATTGTCCTGAGGACACTGACGGTTAGTGTGTGCAGAAGCTGCTTTTGTCTGTCATCTGAATCACATTTTATTGGATTTTATATGTGAAGAAGGAACCAATGAGCACGAAAAGACAGCTGGTGATAATCTTGTGTGGAGATGAGCCAAGAAGAATAATAATGCTTTATGACTATTGTTAGAATCTTGCAGTTAAGAAGTTTAACTACCACATGTAGCATTTGTGTAGTCCAATAAATAAACCTGGCTTTATAGGAACATCATATCACACAAAACAATGTACACAACTGGAACATGATTTAACACCATTTAAAGATACCTTTTGTTTAGAAATTTAACATGTTTTCATACTGCAATACACGGCCATTTTACATTGAGAAGCTGTTAAGTGACATCAAAATAATCAACCACAAAGATAGGCTCTTTAAATTTCTTAAATTCCTAAAATGTAAATAAATTAATGCTGTTGGCTAACTGAACTGCAACTGACTACAGTTCCATAATTTTTTGAACTTCATAATTCATATCCTCAAAATGAATGAAAGGAGTATGAAGGGTTGTAGGTTTATTAGCCATTGTAATGCAATTCTTTGCTTACAATTTGTGTTGACAGTCTGTAGTCTGTATGGAGATATGGCTTACCATGTCAGGTTTAATGGCTGCTTCTAGCTCAGCAGAATGTATGTAGAGCTGCAGTTTGATATTTAATTGTGTTTAATTGATATTTAACAAACTTTTGTTTGTATTTCCTCTCATCTTGCTTTACATACCTATGGCCTTAGTAAGAAGTTCTTATTTTGTCCCTTGAAACGGAAATGTGATTCGCTGACAAAAATGTCTGTGTTTTTTTCACGCTATTTTTAAAACTGGCCACAGACGTCTGTTGTCATCAGATGAAAGGTATTGGTTTTGCATACCTTAAAAATCCCCTTGTCAATGTAATGATTGCCATGTTAGGAGTAATGTACTGCCATTTGAGATCACAAAATGTGTTGTCATAAAAATGATCTAGGAAGGGGGGCAGTAATTGTGTATCATTATGTACCCTATAGTTCTTATATTTGTATGATGTAATATTACATTGTCTTTCATAAAACCATACTAATATTACATATTGCAGTAAAAGGTGATGTGGAAAATGTTTCTCCTTTATTCAAATGACAATGTGGTAAAATACACAACTAAAAATAAACATTGTACCCCAGTCTAAAAACCTGTGTAGCTGCCATTACAATGTTAGCACTGTAATTTAGGGCATTAACATCAAGACAGCTAGCTAAATTTACCAGTATTATTATATTATTACTTATTCTACTATTCCAGTAAAAACATTCCTGCAAGCAACCAACAAATGTATCCACCCATCTCTACCAACCCATCTCTACCTACTAAATATAATGAAGTGACGCTTTTGTGTTTTTTAAATAAAGAGGATCCACACCTGTAATTCATGACTTCATGATAAATTAAGTTATGAACGGGTCTTATCCAGTCATGTGCCTGTATGTAAAAAATACAAATCTTATAAAATATTTTTCACATTGGTGTCAAGGCATATAATTGTGTGGTTGCACACCTTAAGTGGCAAAAAACTACTGAAGAATATAATTATATTTATAATTAGACTTTACACAAAAAAGTACCATAGTAATATATTGTTTTTGGGCATTGCTCAGTTTATGTACTCAATGTTTCTGTGTTTACAGAATCATAAAGTGTTTTAAAGAAGACGTTTGAACAGCAAGAGCTATAGTTAATCAACAGCATCGACTAACAGCTTACTGTATTCGGGTTGAAAGGCTCTACAGCGCCCCCAGCTGTCTGTGAAATAAATTGCAGCATTCAGGGACACTGATTTGTCATTAGCGTTGCATTTACGAGGGCAACTTGAAGGCAACGCGAGGTTTACGCATCCGACCCTCGATAAAATATGACACTGAGGTCAGAATATAAAGTGCTTATTAAAATCATCCTATCGCTTATGAAAAGCTAATATTAATGTCACACCAGGGAGTAGACTCATCAGATCTGTAATAAGGATGAGAACATTTATCTTAGATCATAATGTAAAGCTCTGTGCCCCCACTGCATTGTAGTTATGCCACGTGAAGTGCATTTGGGGGTGGAGGGTAGTTGGCTTTCATCTTCAAAGATCTTCTATGGGCGCATCGTCATGCTCTGACATCATGGTAAATGGTTAATTGAGGTAGTCAGCCTAGTGTGTCACGCTAAATGAAGTGTTTTACTCCAGTAATCAGCAAGAAGATTCGCACAATGCTCATCAGACAGCTAATTCCTCAATCTTCTTGTCGTTATTAAGTCTTGATTAGAGGGAAATTATGGCATGGCAAATAAACAAGATACAGATGTTAATTTGTTAATAGCTTTCCCTTGGGCCTGAAAAAGCCAGATTATAGCAATCATTCACAAATCCTATCACAATAAAATAGAACAACAAACATGTGCAATGAACACACACAAATGCACACACACACAGACATTTGAAGCTCTGTTGAGGAGGATGTCTCATGGACAAGTTTTTTAATACTAAAAAATTATATTTTCTACACTCCACCGCTAAACCCAATCCTTACACAAACCTGCTGATATAAGTAAAAGTGAAACATTGGTGTGCATTTTAAGTAGTAAGGACAACTTTAAGTGTCACTACGAGCTGGTTTTTCAGTTCTGAAAAACAAACAGCCCTCACAAATATAGGCAAACATGTACACACACATAAGCACGCATACACACAATCCTTGTTGTTCTCTTTTACCAACCTTATGCTTAAACCATACTGACTCACTTCTGTACATTTCAGGACATTCCTTAAATAAATATATAGATTCTCAATACACTTCTTTACAGTTATCGTGTGTATGAAAATACAGAGCTCCTTTTTGTGGATACCTATAAGTAAACAGATCATTTGTGAACACTGATGAGGATGAATGAGCGCATATCAGACAGAAGAATACATTTCATTATTGCATTGAATGTCAGTGTCCCATGTCTGCCCAAACCTGTTTCGATCAAATATTGTCCTGCCACGTGGAAACAGTTAAACTGAAGCGTGTAACCCAAAAAAAAGTATCAGCATAGAAACAAAAGAAGGTATAGGCATTTGAACTTGAAAATATATAAACTTACTGGATCTTTCATAGTGCTTTGCATATAATGTGGAAAATCCTGCCAAAGCAACCGTGACACACAAACCTAATGAAAGAAGATCCAAAATTCTTCTGCTTTATGGGATATTTTCCCTCATTCGCTGTTTATCCTTACTATGCTGTACTATGACATGTCAGGAACAGCATAAATGCACCAGGGGGCGGATGGCACACTTGTAGCTTCTTTAATGAAACAGCAGGGGGAGCTCTGAGTACGCGATTATATATGCGTGGCTGACGGATCAAAAACGTTTCTGGCCATGGGCCATCTAATTGAATGATCTGCCATGACCTTTCACGGTCGGGGGGAAATATCAACGACACGGGATTATTTCATTTGACATTTCTATTATTCTCCTCCCAATATTCACATGAATAGTTTATTTTATAATAATTATAATTATTTTTATTTATTTATTTCGCCAAAA
This sequence comes from Chromobotia macracanthus, assembly GCA_036877525.1. Classification (NCBI taxonomy): domain Eukaryota; kingdom Metazoa; phylum Chordata; class Actinopteri; order Cypriniformes; family Botiidae; genus Chromobotia; species Chromobotia macracanthus. The sequence goes on from JAZGTH010000013.1 coordinate 4,958,103, forward strand.
GGCAAGAGCTTTAATTTCAGATGTGCTTGATTAGAATAGTGCGAGACTAATTTCGAAAACTCTTCTTTGCTATTTTCAAATTATACAACAAGACACGCTACATGGATATTCAAGACCGTGGCTACAGTAAAACATGCTCATGCATTAAAACATGTCTGTATAAATTTCAGCTCTTTATTGTTCACATCAGAAGTAATTGCGGTTGCTCTAATTGATTTGTTTCCATAGCAGAAGATTAGGTGAACCTAGATGTTCCCTCCAGTAAAGAGGTATCACTTCCCTTTTTGTTTTGCATTAATTCACAAGTTTATTCATGTCATTCCCAGAATGACCTTTTGCTATTACAGCTTTAATACAAAACAGCTTAAAGCCCAAACAGATGGTTACTTCATGGGCTGAGGGACAACTCAACGCCCTTGTAAAGCTGGTGCATTTCCAGTCCACATCGCTACTCATTTTAGTAACAAAAATATACTGTATCTGCCACGCTGGAGACATAGAGGTCCCTTTACACTTCCTCTGCAGATATAAAATCAGTAGTTTCTTTCTCTTGCATATAAATAGAGAAGGATCATAGCAGAAAAAAGAAACAAAAATTCCTGGGAATGAGAACTAAATCCCAAGGGTTCCCAATGCCCCAGGCTACTATACCTAAACTGACACTCAGATGGAGTAGTATTATGGAAAAAATAATGATAAGGTGTTCTAATGAGAAAGAAAGAAATCACATATAAGCTGCTATATCTGTAGTACTGGCAGTTTGTAGGTATAATTGTTTGTGTATAACAGAAAATTCATATGCAGTAAGATCAGCATTTCTCTGAAATGGAATTCTGAAAGGGGCATAATAACAACAGATATAAATCAAACGACAAAATCTAATCCATTTCACCATGACCTTTGTGCCTAAAAAAGAGAATGTGTGCAGAGAAAGAGAAAAAGAGAGAGAGGGTGCAACAGAGAGAGAGAGAGAGAGAGAGGAATGAGTATTGTTCCATTAAGCTGCTCTAAAAATAACTACCATTTCTGACCAATGAGCTGTGGGTTGCTAAAACGTCCATATCTTTATTCCAATGAGGGTGATATAAATATGCAGTATTGGGGGGGTCGGGGTAGATATTGATCACTCACTACCAAATGGAATTAAGTGTGCTTGACAACACAGGGGGTCTGGGGTTGGGGGTCTGTATAAGAGCATGGCCTTCAAATTCTGACTATATAGAGGCAACAAAATTTCATCTGAGAATATTCAGATAATTTTTGCATTTGCTCTGCAATTAGAATGTGTGGGCGGTTTACACAGTTGTCAGAGTCTAGCAATGGCAAAACAAACAAAGTGGTGTTGTGTTTTCAGACGTTTTTATGTTGTAATGTAACAGTTGTGTTATCAGATATGTTTGCAAATTAGGTTGTTAGGAGCCTAAGTGAGAGTTTGACAAAGATATGGTGAGCTTTATTTCAGCTCTATATAAAAGTATAAGCCATCTTTCACAGAACTATTAAAGCTTCACATTCCCCTTATGTGCAGAATCAGCCATAACATTTTAGATCCAAAAGAAAGTGGTTTTTCATGTGTACCATGTGTAGAATAGTCCTCATTAAGAGGATTATTAAACGTGCACGTATTCATTCACTCACTCAGTCATTTTTACTTATGTTGTGCTGACTGACATAGCTGTCTTTAATACTGACACTCAGTGTATGAAGCATTATGCAAAGGTACATGTTTTTAGGTACAGATGCCATTGTAGAGATACACTATTCATCCGTGATTAATTTGTTTCCTGAACAAAAGTGCCTGATAATAGGAAGGATGGAATAAGCAGAGCAGGATATAGTACTATATGAATGGTCATGTGATCTCAAAATGGCAGCCCCCATGAGGCTGTCCAGCTCAATTTCCTATTTTTATTAGGTTACAGAAAAGACTGGGTTCTTTATCTCATTTGAATGTACATGATTTACAATATATATTTAAAACATATATATATTAATATGTATTATTATTTTAATATCATGTATACATATAGCTACTTCAATATTTTTCTCATAGCAATGCACTGAAATACATTATTTATAAAAATGCATGTTTGGTGCCTAAAAGTCTTCTTGGCTTTAAAGACCATTCTATATTGTCACTGCCTCTCAGTACAAAATCATGGGACAAAAATAAAAGGTTTTACAACATGACATACTAGCTCAAGGTTTGAAATGCTTCATATTAAAGCTTATATTAATAACAGATTCCTTCAAACACACACCTTCATGACAGGGGTATTTATCATTGCATAGAATCGCACCCTAGTCAGTAGCAGAGGATGCAAATGGAGTGGCACTGGGTTTTAGCAGCCATTCCAGGCAGGCAGTAGAGCATTATGTGGACAGATTGGAGTTGATACGTGATTGTGTGAGGGCAGGGACCCAGAAAATGGGCAGTTATTGAGACTGGGCTCTGAGGGGAGGACAATGTCCCATTCAATTGGTGAATGTGGCACAAGTGTTGATGATGAAATGTGAAAGGGAGAGACTAAAAACTATGGAATTTGGTCTGTGGAGCTTCCAGGTTCAGAACATCATCATTCTTTAAACTTGCTTGGGATCAGGTTTTGTTTGAAAGCTTTTGAATTGTATCATGTTGACTAGTTCACGTGACCACTAATATTCTCCTATTTTATAGGAGAATATCAGAGATTTTGAATATAAACAATAAACACTGTCACAACTCACACTCATTTTGTTTGAACATGTAACTCATTAAAGCATCTAAAAGAGAGTGAGGCCTAATTAAAGCCAATGAGTGAGAGTAAGAGAGTCATTTAAGTACAACTAGAGGATAATTAATATTGATTTTTCTGCTGTTTTGGAGGAACACTGATTAAACGCCACCAGGGAATAAAGGGTGTTTGTAGACATATGTTAGGTTAAAAATGAAAATGAAGCGCTGAGACAAATGTCTGAACATAAAGTGGTGAGGTCCTGACAGGACCTGCTAAAGGGGGTCAGTGTGAACCGTACTCTTACAGAGGCAATGACCCAGCAGAAAGAGATCATCAGAGCAAACTAGGTCTGTCCTCTCAAGTGGGTTGTGACAGTGTTTTTTTCTCCTGTAGCAGAGCTTCCAGAACTGCACCAGCATCATGGAACCCACTGATTAGCTCATAACAACCTCTGATCAGGAGCCCACTGTCAGACCACCAATACTCAAGAGCTAAAATGGAGTAATAAACTCAAAAGCTGCACCTTAAGACATTTGAAGATCTGTGGCCAATACGTTCCATTCATTTACAGAAACCACTATAACTGTTAATGAATAGGAAGGATGTTTTTCACTACACAGAAACTTCTACCATGGGGTAAGCTGTGTCACTTTTACTTAGTTTTGTCCTCTAGGCAGAAACAGATGAGAAAGAGCAAAACCAAATCTCCTTATTAAACGTGAACATAAATTAGAAAACTACTAACGCACAATCCCATTTTAAAGTCATGTTTTGCTGCACATTATTTGCATTTTAATTAAACCAGCCAAGAAAAGTTTTTCACCAGGATGAATGATATATAATTTTAGATCTGGATACTTTTCTTTGGCAAAAAATTAATTTTAATAAAGAAAATGTAGTTTGGCATGTACAACACTTTTACTATTAAAAATAGATTTTAGCTTATGTCTTGAAATATATGATTTCAAGACATAAAGTATTTACCATTGCTAAACTGTAAGGACTGACAAAGCTTACCCACTGAGACATCTGACCCCACTCTCCTCTGTATCTCAAGTGAAATCTGAGCATCTGGTTGTGTCAAGTTTTCTGTAATAATACAAAGATCACGATCTTGCGAAAAAGTCAGTTATACCACATCAAAACATTTGCTTGGGATAAAACATTGATGTCCCAGGTGATTTTCCTACAATTCAACAAATACTTTTGTGATTTGCATTGTAGATGGTAGACACATGTAGTTAGACTGTCCTTCACTGGGCTCTCTGACTCCTGAAAAAGTCAGTGTTGTGAAATGTTCATGTTTATTTACGTGCTATTGCAGTAACAGACTCCCCTTTCATTTTAAGAAGTCAGCACAAGTCCTTTGGACACAGGAGAGCCAGACTATGAAACTCTACCAGCATTATGTATATTTTATTTGGTAAGGTTTGTACCATAGTGAAGTTTCACACCTCCTGTAAGTGCTGTAAGTTATGCTTGGGCCGTATTCTGTTTCACATTCATAATGAGAAGGAATGGGAGAGAGGAATGTAATCACAGCTGCCCCTTATAAAACCCTCTTTGTGTTTTGCAAACCACATGCCACACTGGGCTGGCTGTGCCAAGTCAAATAACATGCATTGTATAGTAACATTTACTGTGAGACAACAGCTTGATTGAAGATATTCACTTTAAATCTCCCATTATGGTGCGAGACTTTGGTGGCTTGTCATCAACGTATTGATCAACAGTTCGTAACACTTTGGTTTTGGTCTTGGCTCTCCGTTCACCAGTAAATAACGATCATTAAAATGGTTGCACATGACATTCCTCATCAATCAAAAATTATAATGTTTGCTTGTTCACCACTCCTACAGTCTGTTAATGTCAAAGATATCTTAGCTGCAATAATATAAAACTTTTAAAAATTGCTTGTTATGCGAGAATAACATTCTGCTTTCATTAAGTAAGTATAAATATTTGGGATAGATATAGGTTTTGGCTACATTTAGCTGATGACGTCCAAAAAAAGAAAACAGTCAATACAGGGAATGTTTTTTATTGTCTGATTATGTTCTCAACAATATTTTTGTCTTATTAGTTTTATCATAAATTTGTGACATATGAAAACAACTTCAACATATAATCATCTTTAAAGAAAGACATTCCAGAAATCATTCCAAATCATCTTTTCATCTTTAAAGAAAGACATTCCAGAAATAGAAATAACTTTAAGATAATATTTAACTTAGAAAATATGCTTAATATTTATGTATGATTTTCAAACTCATTTTAAATCAACAACACAAGATTAAATTGAAGGAAGATGAAATACATTTTATATAATAGACTCTGTGTTGTACTTCAGTGAAATACTGCATGCTATTTCACAACACCTGGTCTGAACATACCAAAGACATCCAAGCAAATCATTCTTTCAACAGAATTTCTCTCATGCAGCTGCTCCATATATCAGCTCCACCCCCATCACAAGAGCATACACAGAAAAAGAAGAGAGAAAAACAAGTAAAAAATTGAAATCCAAAAACTCATCTTACATTGTTTGCTCTATAACATTCTGAGCAGAGGATATCAGATGCATGGCCAGACTGAGCCCAGGTGGAGTGGGAGTGCAATCACTCCAGAAGCAATAAAGAGCTGAAGAGATTGAGGTCTACACTGATCAAATCACACTGTTTCTTCTCATCAAAACCAGAACACTAATATTGATCCCTAACATAAGACGGCACATGCACCTGAACTCTTATTCTGAAGTTGTCACAGGCTATTACCACATTCATTTTTTTCCCTCTCCATTTCCCTTTAATTAATATCAAATTGAATTTCTAGTGGTGCTCTAACAACTAGACAAATCAAATCAAAGATTTTCGGGCTTGATAATACAATACATCTCCATCTCGGGCTGCAACGTTCCTTGCTTCTGTTGTGCGGAAGTAATCATTACACTGCTGGTGTCAACAGCATAATCAGATCAAATTATACATGGGACTGTGTTTTGCTCGTTGTAATTGATTTACATTGGTGTTTACTGATTTGCAGTGCCGTCTGCTCAACACCCTCCCAACATCATTTTTAAAGCAGATTCTTGTACCAATGCTGTGAACACAGTAATTCTAATAGGTTGAACTACTCTGGCTGTAGATTGTTTCCCTGGAGCTTTCAAATAGTGGATGTGATTTTGGAAAATGTGGTACGGTAACACTTTATTTCGATTGTCCACTTTAGACATTACACTACTAACTTTAAGTAACTTTCGAACAACTTGTGAACTACCAGTCATTAGAGTATAAATAGATTATCTGCTGAAACTTTAGTTTGAGGGTCCCCCAACAGAACTTCTACTGACTTTATGTAACTTTGCAAGTACACAACTTATTCTACTAACCTTAACTTTAACACTAACCTCAGTCCTAACAACCTAACAATTAGAGTCTACTAAAACTCTAATGAGAGTTAGTTGACTTGTAATTGCAAATTAATAAGAGTTAGTTAGACATATAGTCGCAAAGTTACTGATAGTTAGTGGAATGTTTAAAGTAGACTATCAAAATAAAGTGTAACCCATGGTGCATACAGCAGCAACATAATATGGGTTGCTATTTGATATAACTCTGTCACCATTGACATGGACTTACAGAAATGATATACATTTGGAACCAAACATCTGAAACCATATTTAAAATCGTTTTATTTTGAACTGTAAATAAATTGGATGTTTTCTTTTAAAATCAAAGATGACGCAAAAATGAAAACAATTCCACACTACTAGGTCACTAATCAAATGTAAGCATATTTTAAACATTAACTATGGTAATTCCTTTGTACAAAAGCTCAGATTTTCTTGTTGTCATTGAAGCACATACGATGCTCTTAGGAACATTCTCAGATCATGCTGGGATAACATGGATCATCAGATTTTGAACAAATTGTGTAGTCCATGCCAGCTCAAGTGCATACAGTCATTAAAGAAAAAGGTAACATTCCAAACATACCAACTACTGAAGTTCATGCTGGGCATATAATATATTTGGTAATGCAAAATTGTTATTGTATAAAACAAATACGTTTTAGAATCTCAGAACAATTTTTTTCAAATCTAGCTTGGGTCAGTCCAACTTTACAGTACATTTTTAGTATCCATCATATGTCCCCTTTTACAGTTACATTTACAGTTTACATTATTGGCGTCTTTATACACCATACAACACATTCAACATACAACTTCACACTTTTTAAAGATAGTAATAATATTTATTGTTTTTTATTTAATCACTACAATTAGATGAACATTTGGATTAATCATTTCACTATTTTGGTTGGAGCAGATGTTCCCATTTTTGCCATGTCTCTGAGTGCAAGACATTAACTTTAATTAAAATGGAAAAACATATATTCCTGGTGTTTCTCATTTTGTTCTTTCTTAATTGAAATGATTCAAACATATTTTCTAAAGGGAAAATTTAATTGGTAATCAGTTTATAGCTTTACCTGTGCCCTCAACATTACTTGCCAATTTGCTTAGTCTTTCATAATTACCTTTTAATACTTTTTGTGGGAAAACATCAGTAAGTATTAACTTCAGTTAGTATTAACTGACTTGATGGATTCTGTATTGTTTTATGGTATCAGTTAAGTATTTGTGTTTTTCTGAAACATTCCATCCTGTTCAGAAATTAATATAACAATACCAGCATGTCAAAAGTTGATATTCTCATGTAAGGACAGTCTCTGTCTCTCACTGAACATTAGATAACTTCATCATAATCTTTATTTCCATTCTTTCATCTTTCTGAAAGAACAGAAAGTCTGGTGTAGTCATTTACAGAAATTCCTCCTTAAATCACAACACAAGCATCTATATGTTTTTTTTAAGTTCAAAAGGCACTGCATTACAGGAATGCCCCAACCACATTTCAGTTTGTCCGTCTTTATTTCAAAGAAATGCAGTCTGTTGGGACAAGACACCCTGTTCCCTGAACATGCTAATGTTCTTTATATCTCTCTTCACTGATATTCAAATATCTTTGGCAAAAAACAGCTTCTTGCACAATGCTGACTCACTCATTTCCATTTCTGACTAAGCCTATTCAAACAAAGAGGTGATATGTGTGTATCTGTGTGCATCTGTGAGTGTGTGTATTTGTGTGAAGTGATAGAGGGAGATAGATTTAGAGAGAAATTTAGAGAGAGGAGAGGATAAAGAAGGCCTTTGACAGTGCACAATAACAGCTGTCTGAATGCCAGGTTTTATGCTGTTCTGAATTTTTTATTGTAAAGGTAAAAATATTTTTCAGTTGGAACAGTCTGAACTCATTAATGTTTTACTGAACAACATTCAGAATTCTGAGTCACAGTCTGTGTAAACATATTAACCATGTGCTGTTAAAGAAAACTGCATTTGACTCTGTAAATACAATTAGTACAAAAACTGTAAAATGTTATATTGCTTTATCATAACAAAGTAATGCACCATTTTTAATTTGCAGTTCATATCCTTCCAGAATACTTCATCTACGAATGCCTGCTCTACTATTTAAGAGCTGCCAAATAACACTACACATTTTAAAATTATTCAGTGCAACATATGCATATGACCTTTCAGTCTCTGTCTTATTTAAAAACTGCTTAACTATATATTCTGTCCATTCCAAGTGAAGTGGACATTATGAAATGATCCCATACAGAGAGCTTTTTATTCTTGTCCTATGGAGCTAATTTTACCCCCATGAGATTCGGCCACAAAAACACAATGGCACAAAGTCTCAGCCTTCCTACACAAAAGTTTGAACAGAATTGGTCTTTCAGTGTTTTTTGCAGGCTTAATGATCTGTTGATGGTATAATACTGCAATAAAACCCACAAAAGTTGAGATTGCATACTGATATAACTGAAAATTGGCAACAATAGGCTGAATTGTATGTCTCTTAAACTTTGCTAGTCTCTGCTATGTATCTCCGAACTGCCCCCAAGTGGACAAAGCCGGAACAAGACGTAGCAGTTCTATTGCTATTACAGTGGGAAGTGTAACACTCTCAAACAAAGCAATTTGCACCTTCCATTAAAGAGCGACTATCATTAAAAACTAACGATTCTCTAGGGAGGTGTTACAGTACAGTGCTGCGAAATTTTTGCCAACCATTGTGCATGTCGCAGTAGCTGGAGCAACTTGGAAAAAGTTTTTATAGTTGGAGCAACTTGGAAAAAAGTTTTTATAGCACAATCTGAGCTTAAGGAACAAAATTAACAGTTTATGTTTAATTGTTAGTTGGATATATGTTGTTTTATTGTGACCTGAACAAGTGATTGTAGATATATCGGTCTTTCACTATTCAAGTAGATAGGACTTGGTCTTGACTGAAATAGCTGCCTTGAGGCAAAGCAAATATGGCCGAGTGAAGTGGCTTTCTTTAAAGGGATTTTGGTAGTAGTTATTAATATCTATGTGCCAACTTGTTACAAGTCACCTCTGTCATTAACAGCTGACAGCTTCTTACACAATAATGTGTACCAAAATTTGTAGAAACTATGGTTGAGGTTGGTTTGAGGTTTAAATTATGTTAATGGTAATTGTTTTTGTTTATTTTTTTGTGTTTAACATCATAGCACTTTGTTAAAAATGAGCTATTGTTCTGTAAACAGGACAAATGCAAACAGCTAAAAAAATGTATTGCAAACATAAAATAATATTGCAGTGTTGCAATAGCATAGCTTCAGACTTGATCACACAAAACACAAAACTGTGATCTTTTCATATGCACCCAATTATTGTTTAAAAGTTGTGGTGGGTTCATTAGTCCTTGACATTCTCTTTCTCACTGATCTAAACAAGTCACCTTTAGCTGTCAGCTTTAATTCCAGCTAATGCAAAGCAAGCTTGTGTTACAAACACACGCTGCTGATATAATTACAGATCTCCATGGCCATAATGTTTCTGTCTACTGTTATAATATCATGCTTGTGGCTACTGAAAATGACCATGAGACAAAGCTCTACAAACACAACAGTCAACCAACAGCAAATTAAGGAGAATTTCACCTCCCTGCAAAGTTTCCTCCAAATAATTTTGACTGACCTTGAAATCAACAGCAGATTATTTCTGTATTTACCTTCATAAAATTTTCCTGTGAATCTGATTATATTCGAATGATAGATAGAGGCAATTTTCTATTAATTATGTTAGAGAGCAGGAAGAAATGCAGAGAGAGATGGTTGCTTTCAGAAGGTTTTTTCCATTATGAAACAAGTGTAAACATGGACTGAATGATGTCTTTGAGTGAAAAGGAAACCGTGCTGCTGGCATCGGTCCCAGAATTACTGAGAAAGAAAAGAGGAAAATTAAGTCATATATTAATCTTTGGTAATTGCAAGATACAGTGAGTATATAGGACAGCCTTTGGACATCATTTGAGCTAGACCCAATGACATGTAAGTAGAGCCCTAATTTTGGGTTTGGCAGCACACTGTGCTATTAGAAGTGGGGAAATGTAAAACCACACAGCTTCTTTTTCTGTCCTTTTAATAAAAAAATAGAAATAAGATTAAGATTCTTTTCTATAGCCCAATGTGTACTTAAAAAAATACTAGGAAAGGAACAAGATGCTTAAAAAGTGTGAAGGCCTATTTAAACAGATACTTCAGAATGGTCAGCAAAAAGTTTCAATAGCATTAGGTCTGTGCATTAAATATCTGAGATGAAGTGCTAGTGCTCTGGTGCTTTGACTAGCAGTGAAACGGCTGACCGGTTTAAAAAGTGCTGTTTCTAAATTATTCACACATTCTGAAAAGACTAATTTCTCACAAAGCCCATACTATGATCCAACTCATAAAACATCAAAGGTTTAAGCTACAGAAACACTGAAAACACTACAGAACAGAAAAAACACAACACTACAAAAAACTACATATCAAACATCACCCTATATAAATACTTGTATGTATTTTGGTGTAGGGTGAAACATTTACAGTAAAGAATAGGCACTTTTAACCAAAGCAACTTACAGAGTTTTATAACTGTACATTTTATCAGTGTGTGTGTATTGGGGAAATGAACCCATGACCTTGACGTTGCAAGTGCAGCACCCAATCATTTGAACTACAGAAGCTCTCATCACTGACATCACCAACAGATGTTGCTGAAAACTGCTTTCACCACATTAATGTTTAGCTGTATTTGTATGGGCTTAAAAGCTAATCTGCAAACTGACTGGCAGTAGGATGTGAAAGCTGAATGTATTGGGTGGTTTAACCCTTTAGATGAAGGAGTGACAGCACAGTAACAGAAAAATAAGAAGTGAACATGCATTCTCATTACCTCTAAATGCAATTAATTATTTATCAATGCAAATTCTAACTTCACATGCTTCTTTTTGAGAGAAAAAAATGGTAATTTTTTATCATATTGAGAGGACTGTATTAATAAAACATCAACTCTTTGCAATGTAGTCATCTTTATTCCTTACATCTTCCACAGAATATTCTCTTCTGGTGCCACAATGCAGTCTAATGAAAAAGAGTGACAGGGTGGATTGCTTTTTATTCAGAGAATCAGGGTGGAATACACCTCATTTGAACACACCTGGAGGCTGCACAAGGAGGTTAGCGTCATTGATCAAAGAACAAACTGATTCATGAATGTGAAATCTCTGACACGTAGTCTGTGTATCCTATTTCAGGGACAGGGGCTGCATTATAGCCGTTCCTCTCCAAAAAACACGACACAACAAACTGAGAAGCCCATCTCCAACTCAAGACTCAGCAAACAATATATATGCACTGATGAAGGAAGAGCGTTCAAATAACATCCCTGCCTGGGGTTCATCCACACCGACATCCTGCGCAGGAAACGTCTATCTCAATTTTTTTATCTAAATGTGTTGTCTGAGAGGAAAGAGAATGAGAGAATGAGAAATCTAAATTAGCCTGTCGACAATGGGTCGCCTAGATGTACGAATCCTCTCTAGTCCTCATGCATCTCTCTCCTCTCTGTTATTGAACTCAGTCTCTCTAAATCAAAGCAACAATCAGTCTGAAATCTCAGTGTTCTAAAACCTCACTTAATTCTTTGAAGATTTACTGTAGTGAGCTGTGCAAGTTGAAAGTGGTGACTGCAGTAAATGAGGGTTAATACGCAGACTAGTTTTAACAGCCATGAAATTTTGCCCAGGGCATTTAACAATTCAGAGCTCTCTGTAATGACATGACTGCTGCCAACATGAAAATTCAAACTACAATTCATTGGTACTGACAGATGGAAAAGACTCAGAGGTGGATGAGTTTCACAGTTCATTGTGGCTTTGCTAGGCTTCACTACGTTCACATCTTTTAACGCTGTGGATGATCCAGAATAAAGCAAAAAGATAACGATGGCATAGAATAGCATTTTATAAGCTGTTTTATAAACATTATTCCTTTTCATCTTTGTTTTAAAATGCAACCTTTGAGGGTGAGGTTTGCAGCACAAAACGATTGTAGCATTATTGGGGCATTGTTTATAGCATGGTTGTGGTGTTCTGTTAAATGACTAAATGTTTGCTAAATGACTAAATATGTTGTTTACAGTTGTTAGGAAGCCTGGCCCTTTTTAATTGTAAATGTTGAAGCAATTGCTGTCTTAGTCACAGTTTTGCCAATTGTTATAAATGGAGGAAATAGCATTAATTGTGACTGATGCTATCATGGCCAAATTCTCTGCAGCATTGGTAACTATGAAAAAACAGGAGTCCAGGGCCCCCAGAGATTATATAAAATGTCCTGTGGCATCACAAAGAGCTCACAAAGTTGACAATAACTTGAAGCTTTTTGCTGTTTGCTGAAAGAAAAAGCCATTTCATGGTTATACACACCACACCACCAAGACAGAAATCAATTAAAAAGCAAAATACATTGCCAAAATAAATCCTGCTGAAGTAATGAACCGACCATTTGTGAATTTCTGAAATCCAATTTTGTGGTCGAGTTTTGAAGAGTGAGTATGGAAGATTGCCATTTTGGATTATGGGGAAGCTTCATTCATGTGTTATTGATTATACTGGTGATGTTCTTTTCCCTCTTTAAACATATTTCATTCACATCAAGTCACCAATTTCCCCCCATGTTTTATAGGAATGTCACTGGCAGAGTAAATTTCTCAACTTAAATTGTAATTATTCATATTTTGTGGTTAATGTATAGCTGTATGTAAGTTTGAAAACATTGCAAATGGTCAGAACTAGAAGTATTTTTTGTTTAAAGTGTACAGTAGACAGTGACAGGAAGTAATGGGAGAGGAGAACAGGATCTGAAAAGGACCTTGAGCCAGGACTCAAACTCAGGTAACCCAAAACACTACTGCTCCATATACTGGCACGCTGCCCACAAGTCTGAGACAGACTAACACAGACCAAGTCTTGTTTTTCATAAAAGGTTTTGATACTGATTATGTTGAAAACAATGTCTTCATTACACTGTGTGGTGATGTCACAATGGAGGCAAGTTTGTATTACAAAGTAAACCAAGCAGCACCTTCTTTATAGCTGTTGCATATCTTAAGTGCATTTTCTAAAAATAAAATCTAGAATTGGTGTAAAGAAAGTTCCTAATGTATTGAAGTTTATATATGTCTTGTGTATCTATTTTTATAGGTCTCTATATATAATGTGCTAGCTTCAAGGTGACATGCTAAGTTTAGTAGCTCAGTGATGACTACTGTTCATAATTTACATTGTAGGAGTGCTCTCAGTTTATCTCATGTCTATAAAGACAAACCTCCTGCATTATGAGGACATTCTTACCTTTGCCAATATATGTCTGTCATAATTAATAAAATAAAATAAATGTCTATTTTTTGATGCTTCCACCTTTTTCAATATAAATGTATTGAAACAATATGTAATATAATTTTAACATGATAACTATGGACCACTGAACACATAAGGAACTTTATTACAGTTATTGTATATGTTATTCATCTTCATTCAGAGTGGTTTTAGGTTTATAGCATATATGCTAGGTACAGAAATGACCTAACAGAAATGCTAAAATTCTGTATTCAGTTCTCTAGTCTCCAAATCCACTATGTTGATATCAAGCAAATAAAAACATTTTTAGAATAATAAAGACCCTTGTGGTGATTATTAATGACTGTTACATGTGATTTTTGCTTCTGATATTTAAAGGGCAATTGATCATGCAATGTATTTGACCCACTTTACCTCATGTCCAATTTTTTGCTGAATCCATTCTACTTCTCTTGAATTCATACAATATAACTATAGTCATACACATGCCTGAAGCTAGACAATTTATAGTAACAATTTATAGTAGAATTGCCTTATTATGTTATGAAACACAAAAAACATATATCAACCTCTCTCAATAAAAACAAAGTGGATCTCAACCAGTGTGTTTGTTAAGATAGTCAATAAAAGTGAGACAATGTGGCTGCCCTATTGATAAAAACAATAGTTCTCAGCACACCTCCAGTGTAATTCATCATACTGGCTATTAATGTCCAGTTGTTTTGTCACCAGCAACATCTATGGCTGCTACTCCCTGCATGTATTGATGTTTGTTAAGGCTTGGGTTCACCATTCAGACTCACTTTATTTTATAAAGTTTTTAGATTGTAGCAAAACATGACTATAGGTAGTGCATTATAAACAAATGAGACAAAAGAAAGCATCAGTAATAAAATTAATAGTCAAGATGTAGGGTAATGACCCACCCTGTAGTGTCTTTGCTGTCTTCAGGACAGGAGGAATAATTCTGCAAGATAGTTAAGAAGATAACCATTTCACAGAAGCATCCTTCACAAGCCATTACAGCTGACAGCCTATTACATTTTGGATTGAGGAGCTGAAATGATTAAGAACATTGTACTACGTTGCCATGACAGCATGCATTTTTTCATCCTTAGAGTGTAATCACTATAGTTTCAATGATGTACAATCAAACCAGATGATAATAAGCAGTGCAGACATGGAGATATTGGGTTTGGAGGGATGTTTCCATGGCAACTGAAATAATAATCCTCATGATTGATGTTTTCTTTTGCGTTTTCCTTTTGTATGGCTGTAAGATTCAAAGCCCATGTTTTTTTTTCCTTTTTCTCCTCCACAGTAGCTTCATATAGTTTATTAGACTGTCAGAATAGTTTATGAGATGTTGTTGCAAAGGAAATAACCAAGTTCTCTTGCTTAATAACATGCCACATTTTCTGTTTACATACTCTTTGGGTATAAAACAAACATCAATGGATTCATCTTTCTCAAACACATTTTCCAGTTGCATCCTGGGTAAACAATTTTGCTGTCTATTAGCATCCAGGTCACACATAAATGTCAGGGAGATAGGGCTTTTGGGCCGAAATGAAAATAACACACAGAATGAGTTGCCACTATTTGTTCATGAAAGATGTTAAATGTGTGACACCCAATTACTCTGACAATAATTCAGTAGTCTGTTATTCTTTACAAATAAAAATCCATTCCTCTTCATAATGAAAAGCCAATCAACATGAAATAGCTCGAGATAGTGAATAAGTGGTAAATTAGTTATGCAGCACTGTAACCTTGTATGAAGTGCAGTAATTAGATATGTTTGTTATGTGAAGTGTGCATGGGGGCTAAAATATAAAAGAAGAGGATCTTTCACCATAGAATCTAGCATGTTAACACAATACAACACACACAAGCATTAAACACTGTTACATACACTATACCATTTCACAACAATATTAATAACAGGCAGACAAACATGTAGTATAGTCAAAATAACTTCATATTAATAATACAGTAAAAATGCATAATAGTAGACCATATGGCTGCTACATTACATTGTTGTTTATTTTATTATTTGCTTTCCCTAAAATCATCCCCCTCCATTGCCTTTGTTAATAATATCATTTTCACTGACTGTCATATTATATTATTGGCATTATTAATTATAATGTTTTACATTATTCATTGGTGGTTTTTCATGTATGCTGTTTCTGGAACACACTTATGTTCAAACATGCTTTCAATGGAGTCATATAGAGCACATTTACCACATTTGTGCATTCCACAAATATGAGGCAATTGGTTCTTTGAACCCTATATGGATGACATGGACAGAATTGCGAGAGCTGTGAGACTTCTTTAAAAATTTATAACCAATACAAGAAAAAATTATAGAGCCTGCATTGAAAAATAAGAAGTGGTTTTGAAAGGCAACAAAGAGCATCTTCCACCCAAAGGATACAGTCAAGTGATTGTTAGTAAAACAAAAAATATATGTTAATTTCAATTTAATTTTATAAATGCAATTCTTAAACTATAAATTGAAACTCTGTCTCTTGAGAGTAATCTTAAATGTCTCACGTAAGCTAAAAATGGTAAGTTCAGAGGTAATCACTATACGAATATCAATCCGTGACTCGCGTTTTCTCGCTAAAAACGTAGCTAGTAAACAAAAGCAACATGTAGCATTAGTTTTGTTATTCTTCTTCTTGTACTGTCTACCTGACTCGTTTCGACATTTTCACCAAGGTGGTTTGAAGTTGTCGTGCTAATTGCGCTGCAAGAATTTAATTGGAGGAAAAACTGATCGCAATGACCATTAATCGGCTGTCATTGACCATGTCAAACCAGCAATCAAAGACAACAGATTTTAGCCTAGGATTATAGGAATCTTTTGGGATTTCCAAAATCTGTCTCAGACAACAAAATCGTGGCCAAAATCGCACAGTGTAAGC
Source organism: Chromobotia macracanthus (assembly GCA_036877525.1). NCBI lineage: Eukaryota > Metazoa > Chordata > Actinopteri > Cypriniformes > Botiidae > Chromobotia > Chromobotia macracanthus. The sequence goes on from JAZGTH010000013.1 coordinate 4,974,534, forward strand.
CGCTTTAGATGCATGCTTTAGTCATGATTTCTGGTATTGGCCACACCTGTTTCTTGTTATTCTTACACCTATACACCTGTTCAGGCTCCATTCTCTTCGCCTTGCATGTTATCACTCCACCATTAAGCCTTTTCTTCTTTTGTGCATAATTAAATCTGTGTGTGTTTTACATATGCATATTTTTCAGCCTTCCACCTGGATTGTGTTTCTTAATGTAGCTACTCTATTTGCTCTTTATTGCTGTTATTGGAATAAGGCTTTGCTCACAATGTGTCCAGATGTCTTTGTAAAAAATCTTATTGAAGTGCAACAGAATATATAAACTTGAATGAAGAAAACATGACAGACACAATAAAGAACCTAGTTTAGGAAAACCAAAGTAACTCTTCTCATATAGAATCTTTAACAGTTTGCAACATAATTGCCACCATCATGATAGCAATGAACAATAGATTATAACTGCTTCTATTTGCAATGGGATAATTGTTATTTAAAAGCAATTCTGGGTAAGTTAATAAAAATATCTAAAAACAATATAATCTGCAAACTACTCACCATAAAATGATCCAAACTAAGCTTACAGCTATGTGTCAGGCACATGTATGCCACCACAGTGTTGTAATTTGCAATAGGAGTCTATGGATTATTGTGTTCATAAAGCAAAATCACATAAGCAAGATTATATTATGGCTGTAATTTGACCATAGTCACAAGGCTGCAGTCTGAAGCAACTCAAAGAGAGAGTGTGACTGAGCATTTGTGATTACCTGCATGTGTGACTACCTCTGTCGTGACATGTCCACTAAGGAAATCATTAACTTGGTCATAATATTGTTTCCATAGTTACTGTGGCAGAGTGATATAAAACAAAGGCCCTCAGTGTTTTTCTGGTCCTGTATCAGCACTCTTGGAACATCTCATCCAATCAGATTTGAGCACTGGAACTAATTTACTGCACTATTTATTTTGTGTGCATATGTATTTTTATGCATAGTTGATGAAGAATAGTGGAAAAGATTACTAAATTATATTACTAATTTAGTCAGTTAATTAGGCAACAGTTGTGCACAACATAATTCTCATCATTATTATAACAACATTTCTCATCATTATCTATGACTGCACAAATAATGCACATAAGACTGCATCAAATAAATTACATTGATAAAGCTTCATTTTTTGTTGTACAAGTGATTAAATATGAAATTGCATAATATGTATATTTTTTGACCAATGATGACCAACTTTGACCATCAAGCTTATAAATTACATTACAAGTTTAAATATATATATATACATATATCCATATAATATGCAAAAATGTAATCCCATCCGAATCAGAGCATGAAGTCACAGAAGTTGGGTGAAAAGAATTTGTCCAGTCTGAGTAATGTTAATGGAATTTAAGTCTATGTGGGTGCTTAATAAACTGTCGGTCAATAAGCTGTGGTAACTACGCATTTGTATGCAAAAAAGTTTTGTTTATTGGTGTTCACACAAATTCACCTGGGCTTAAAACAACTAAGTGATAGCAGGATTCAGTTTTATTATAGCACCCGTAATCTAAGTAGTGCAGATCCTAGCACAACATACAGAAACTCAATTCCTGCTTGGTAACATGCTTATGAAACAGCAAACAGTAAGTACACGTTAAAGCAATTATGCTTACAGCAGGGAGAATCTTGGAGATGCAATGAAACATACAATATTTCACATAAGTATGTGGGGACTGAAAAAGTAAGTTAAACATTACTATTAACTATAATATATAAATATCTGAAACCTTTTTTAACTTAACATTCACTGCTTTTACTACAATTAACTATTATGAGTGTTCCTAAAACTAGGAAGACATCATTGCTGGATTTGTGTTTTGTTTAATTCACATAATAGTTCTTAATATCCTTGAGCACAGCTGTATTTATTTAGTTTAGTGTATATTTTTAGATGTCTGTTAAGTCTGTAATTATTGCTTTTGGATGAAAAGTGTGATTTCCTCTGTTTTCTTTACAGCCATTTGTGAAGATGTATTTTTCGGTCTATTATTGTGATGTTGTTGATTTCAGATTTACATGATTTATTTAAGACTCACAGTGCAGTGCAGTTACATTGCATTTAGCACCTGGTTAAACTGAAATAAATGTGGTAAATGAATGCAGTGCAGGTTTTAACTCTAAAATACCACATGCAAAAGTGGCCCAAGTGTTTAATGAATTCAACTCATGGTAACCTAAGAATATTTTCATAACTGTCCAGTGTGTTCACCCTCTACACATGCAGTATATTTTATAAAATAGTTGAGACTCACTAAATGATTTAGGATTATTTGTAAATTTGATTTAATGATGCACAAGAACTGTGTTGGTGAAGATTTTGTGCTCTACTAAGAAGCTTTTCCAGTTGTAGATGAGGAAAGGCACAAAGAGTGAACTGGAATGTATTTGGTCTGAGAATGATGAAGAGGATGCCAGAGAGAATCTATTTTCCATGAGGCCCTGTGACATTATTTAATTTAATGATGATGTGCCGCTTTAAGAGGCTAAATCAATCTCATTGTGTCATTGTGTTAGAGCACTCAAGCATTGAATGTGTGTGTGATGAGTACCATGTTCAGCTGTTTGTGTGTCTACATGTTTTGTAGTAAGATAATTTCACTGTGTATGTGTGTTTTAACAGTATGAGGTGTGGTCTGATGTTTATGTTGTTTGTGTATATGTGGGGTTGTGTGTGGTGTGCTAATTTTGTTGTTCATGTATGTGTGAGAGTGTGACAATGGGGTCAAATCAGACTGTAAAGAATAGAGTGAAACCCAGTGGAACAAACTGCTTATGAGGTCGAGCTCCCCCACCCTCCCCCTGCCTTTGCACCATGTAACGCAAATACTGGGTATAAAACATCAATACTAGCTAAACCCACACCTCATGCATACTTTCATTGTCTTTTCATTGTGAGATATCTTTAGAATAAAAGATATATCACATCAAGAATACCAAATTAGCTATGTACGTCGACTTATTCAGGGCTTTTATAGATGCATATGAATGGGGACCTACCAGAGTGAGCGATGGGTGATAAAGCAGTCTCGCTAATAAGAGCTAATGAACCAATGACAAACTTCATCTGTAGTTGGCATGCATACGTTTTCTGCTGGACTCCAAATGCTTCAAGCCACTATATGGGTATTTATAATGTATATTCTATATTTCTATACTTTACACCATCCTTAATGTAGCAATATTTATAAAAAAAATGTTTGCAATATAATGATATGTCCTGAATTATGTTATAGCATATATGTTAGAAATATATCTGGGTTTTCATCAAATTTAATGCATTTGTTGGTCACTTCATGATGATATTGTGGTTGTGCCTGTATTTTTCTGGTACAGAAATGGGATGAAAAACAGAGACGAGTTGCAAGCATTATACATGCACACAAAACATACATACAAATGTTCCTTAGCAGGCACACAGACAAACGCATATACACACCCACACACACTTACACACAGTGAGGTTTGCACATACGGCTTGTCACACACAATCAGTCACCAATAACTCTCAATGGCATCTGAGTAATATCTAATAATATAATGTGAAACACAACAACAGACACTTATAGGACCAAGTGATAACCAAGTGATAAGATAAAACAGATAACAATACAAACATGTGGCATATTAATAGCTGAAATTAAATTCTTCACATTCAAAAACCATCAGCATATATTACCTACTCTATGTCCTGGCCTCAGATTTTGGAAAAACAACAGAACCCTAGAAATGAACTTCCCACTCTAGTGTAAAATAGTAGCCCTGTCAAATTCTTAAGTCTCCAGGCAGCATCTCCAGTCTACACCATGTGACAGGCAAGAGTCTTTCCGATCCAAAATCAAAAACAAAATTGAATTTGATCTGATAGATTCAAAATAATCTGGTTGTCTTGGTGACGGATGTAAATATCAGAAGCAAGGAAGTCAGAAAGGGTAGATATCAACAGAGAACTGGACAGGCTGTCATTGCTGGCACAATCTATTGTTATTTGACACACTGCACATGCATATACATGTAGTGCATGAAATAATACATGGGCTTGATTGTAGAATTTCACTGCTCTATGTGCAAAACTGACTTATTGATATTGATGTTGTAAGTTTCAGTACACCAAAGTCATTAAATATTATGACAAACTAACTAAAACAGAAACTTAATATAATTGGCACAAAAACTAATTTTTTTGTTAAGTTATTACAATAAGATATTTTCCCATATCTAAGAAAACCACAATGTAAGCCTCAGGTCTGAATGAAAGAATTGTTATTGCATTAACAGTATATTCATATATAAGTTAACTAAAGTGTTGAGAAAATAGACCAAATGAAGCTTAGGACCAGTATGACAAACTTGACACTGAAGATGCTAAAAAGAATCACTGGCAACAAATGCATTAAATAATGATGAGACTTATGGAGAAGGAAACGGGTAGACATCTTGAATGCAGAATGGCCCATGAGCAATGAAAGTGCAAATATATTCAATGTACACTGCTTGACATTCGTCTGTTGAAAGACAGACAGAGCACCATGCAAGTGTGTGTATATGTGTGTGAAAGTGTATGTATATGTGTGGGTGGTTGAGCAGTGGGGGAAGATTACATTTGGTGTTTGATACATTTTTTGATGCAACAGAGCTCATCAAAGAAAGGAAGAGAAAGAAACAGTAAAAGAACGAAGGAGAGAATAAATTTAAAAGTATGATATAATATATTCAGCCTGATGCAGTGATGATACCTCACCCACAGTCTGTAGGTTAGAAGCATTCAATGTTTCAATGCATTAAGACACTGTCAGTATAAACACATGATCCAACATGGTGCGACTCACAAATATTCGAAGATTTCATTATCAAATTAAATTATTTTAACACCATTATTATAGACGATTAGCAATTAGCTAAGGAGTGACGCATATTTCTGTGTAAAGATTTAATAATTTACAGGACAAAAAGTTTGATTACCACAATAAATAAATGCACAATATTTGACAGGTAGACAGGTAGGTTGTAACAACAGCACCTGTTCTAGCATATTTGATTAGTGTCTTTTTTAGAGATGCCATTAAATGTTTAATTTATTCTCTGGTATTTTATATACAGACTAAGAACTATGAGCTTTTAGAAAAGCATTTGTCAAGAAAAACAGGAAGTTCATTGAAATCAAGATATGTGCTATAAATATAAACATTCTCATTTTAGAGTGTGACTGTAAATATGCATATGAAAGATTGTCTGAAAGGCTGTTTCTTGAAATAATTATAAGCACAGTTTAAAACAAGTAGAAACGGGTTGTGTGTATTTGTGTCTTGAGTGTGTGATAGATATCTAGATTTGTGATGTGTAAATATTCACATAGATCAAACTGCACAGCACGGGGGGAGGGTGTACATTTCTGTGGGGGAAGGGAGCGTATGCGCAAGGGGGTTGTTTGAATGTACTTAATAGGTAATACAGTGGGGGATGGGATGCTGACATTCAGAAGATGCCTATTGCTGAGGTAAAGTTATGGTTTCAAGTATGCGGTTCTAGCACATGTACAGTGCAGATATAACAGTGGTCAATCAAACTATATGTTGCCCATACAATTTTAAAAAATCCTCCTGACACTCAAACACCTATATACCTCTTAACAGACTGAGTATACCCCCATAGGCTACTATAAAAATCAGAATCTTTGTTTAATCTGAATTCAAATACAAACTCTGTTGCTCATTTTTTAATTCATACTGTTTCTCAGTAAGTATGCCCTTCAGTTAAATCACCTAAGTTAGTGAACTCTGATTAACATTAAAAGAAATTTAGTTGTGAAGAAGTTGATTTAACACGGGTGGTTATATTTGTAGCTATTAGATTGTTTAGATGTTTCACATTGTGAATTCTCATTGATTTTTGGTTCTGTGTACATCAGTTGAAATAACATATCGACTAAAATGGAACATCCCTATGGACACAACCTCCAACCACTCCAAATACCCTTCCCACATGAAAGACTCTGTTGCCTCCAAAAATAGTTTGTCAGGGTTTTGGGATGAAATTGAACTATTATCCTAGTCCTGCATTGTTAACCTCTTGTCCTGCATTTGATTAATTAACACTGTGTCAGCCAATTAAAATACGTTTGGTTATGAGCTCTCCCATGATGTGATAGCTAAATTTTAGATTGCCAACACAATGCTTCAAATGCCAGCAGATACTCAAAGGTTAATGAAATAGAAACCTCATTGTACATTTATTCACCCTATACAAGCAATATATTGTTCTTTAATAAAATGTCAGCATAGCTCAACTGTTAATGATTAGGATTCAGTTCATAACTTGTTTTCCACATTAGTCAGTCTACCTATTCAAACTAATGTCATAACAGAACGTCAAAAGTTTTGTCTATTAAAGTCAATGTATTTTTTCCAAATTTTTAAGTACTATAGTGCCCAAAGCTGGAACTTCAGCTTTATATATATGTTATAAATATTTTTTATGCCTCAGTTGTTTCTTGCAGGCATTGGGAATCAATCATTAGGCCACAGCTGCCCGTTTTTTGGTGGCAACAGTTAAATTTGAGATATTATTAGTAAATAAATTCAGGATTAAATTCAGCATATTATTATTAGTCATTAATGAGAAGTACTTGTGTGTAGGTTTGGCTGTGCTTGTGAAGAACCAAGTACTTGAAATGTTCGGTTTTTGTGTTCTCTTGAAAGCAGATGTTATGGCACTGTGTAGCACTGTGTATTCTATTTTCTAGTTCAATAATTAAAAATAGTGAGTTAGATTTTATGAGCGTGAATGTCATGAAGCTGGGTTAGTTTTTTTTTTGGCTGCCAGTCACACATTGTTCAGAGATTAACAGTCTTTGAATAAAATGCTGACATGACTTCTACTACAAAAAGGCAAGCTGTTGTATGCACTAGCATTCACAATTCAGAAGCTCCATATCCAAACAGAGGGAGAGCTGACTTTATTTTACTGTAGCTTTTGATGCAGACAGGCCACTGTAATGATACACTCTGATTTGGTACATTTGTCAGCAAAAACATTATACCGACAGCAACACTGTGTCATTTCTATCATCATCAGCCTCACCATCATCATCATAATCAATGAGAAATAATGAACAATGCCAATTTCTCCAATGTAATTGACAAGAAATAGGACCACCTGCACCCTGCTCCTCTGCCCTCTTCTCAACTCCTTCATTTCCATTTGTCTGTGAAAAACACACAAATTTTTCCACAAAAGCATTATACTCTTTCATGGCAATATTTTTGTGTTTCTATGAGCCTAGTTTTCCAGCAAATGAAAGAGCAAATAAAAGCTCTTTCTGTCTGTTTGTCTGTCTACAAACAGACAGGTAGGCAGTATTTTCCTTTTAGAAGCACAGACCCTCGTCAACAAAATGAACAGAAATGTTGGTCTTGCTTTATCGAAATGCAAAATCAGTCTGCTGAAGAAAAAAGCAGAAAAGTGTGAGTTCAATTCACCCAGGGATTTTAGAAATGTGTTAAATGGTTGAGAAAATCAAGCTTTAAAATATGATTGATGAGACAGACACTGAAGAAGAGTATTTGTGTGAACAAAATGCTAATTCCGATCATGCAGACAATGTAAAATTCAAGGATTGTACTGTCAGGAACTGTTTGGATTGCAGGATTGTACTGTTTTTCACGAAATCCTCAATATTACCCTAATAGCTTTTTTTAATGTGGTGCAATTTTGCCAAGGAACCAAGAAACATAACTGGTCTTTGTTTATTAAAAAAAGCTTTGAGGAAGGCCTGCAAAAACCACATATTGAAGAATGCATATCTTGAGCAAAACTAGTTTAGCTCAAGCCCCTCTTTTAAGCTTGTGCACCGAGCTGCTTAATGGACTGTTGTTTGCTGAGGTCCAGGAGTGAGTAGTGATGCCTGTCAGCTCTGTTTTAAGTCTGTAGAAGCAGCTTAGGCAGTAACTGCATCTTTTGTGAAATGTCTAGGTATATCTTCATTGATTATACATATTTCTTAAAATCAGGTGAAATATGAGATGACAAAAATATACAACAGAAAATAATTGTTTTGATAGTTTCTATTTTCTCAAGGCACTCTGCCCTTACACCTCAAAATAAAAATCACATTGGCAAAGCTAATTAATTTTTTACTTGTCATTTAAGGAAGAATTCTAGATCTATATTAAAATAATGCAAAAAGATGAAAACAGGCTTTTTAGAAAAAACATAACTGGCTAAACTTAGACAGCATTACTATTGTGAAGGACTAGGCTTGTTGGTTCTTAGGAAAAAATGTCCAATGCTCTCTGTCTTTGTAAGTCGCTTTGAATAAAAGCGTGAATAAATGTAAAATGTAATAAATCAAAGAGCATTAGTGGCTTATGCTAGAATATAGGGCTATGTCAAATCGAAGTTTAGCATCTCATATTGTTGTATGTCTTTGTACGGAAATTCTGTAGCTTCCTACATGTATGGCATGCCAATTGCGTTTGGTAATACATAACAAGTTCCATTTATAATGGAAGATTTTCACGTCAACATACACAGTTCCCAAATTCATTGCTTTTGGGTGTTTGCCACAATGTTTGCCACAATTCAGCTATATATTACATTCTACTGTGGTGAATCGACCCCTTTAAAAAGACTATCGAACAGTGATATTCACACACAACTAAGCGGAATCTTTCACTGACTATATGGTCAGACAGTATCATGCAAAAGTAATGCAAATGCCCAAGTAGGTGCGCACATTACAGCGCCCCCTATGTGCCGCTCAGTGGCACAGCCGCGTTTCTTGCGAGTCTTTTGTGTTTGAACACTGGAAAAGCGCTCGCTTCTCTCCATATAGCAGTTATACTTAGCCACAGCTGCACCAAGATACACATCTCTACTCTCAGCAGTCAACACAGACTCGCGTCAAGCTTCTCCCCTGATGCTCTTTTTCTCCTCAAACCTGAACGTCTTTCTCAGTAGTATCTCTCTATTGTAAGACGGCTGCAATAGAGGTTCACATAAAAGTTTTTGTGAAAACCGCGGAACGGATGTGAGGCGCTATAGTCTCTCTTTCAGCCTCCAGTTTCTGCCTTCTCTTAATTGCGTTGCGATTTCTGAGTAAGCGAGGCACACAAATTCAAGTGGAAAGGCAATAGGGACCGGTTGATGTTTTTGCTGAAATGGACGTGAGATTTTATCCACAGCCACCACCACCATCAGCAACAGATCCTTCCCGACTGGGACAGTCACACTATTCGGACTCTCCATATTGCAATAAGGTAATACTTATTTTATGATCCGTGATGTTTTATGATGTGGCTTTTCGTGGACGTGTTTTGTTAAAATGCCATGCGTTTGCGTTTTGTTTGGATGGACGTGAATGAAGACTACTGTTTTGGACTTGTTCAAAGTTTGTACTTCAGTGACTGTCACAGCAAGTCGGAAAGCAGAAGCGATTTAGCGCGGGACCCTAAAATGTATCCATCGGTGACCGCGTTTATTATCATGCATTATTATTGCTATTTGTTAAGTTGATTTTTAAACGCATCAGCATTTTCACGTGTCTGTTACATCGCAAAATTAAAAGCGCTTGTCACGGCCAGTAAGCGCGCGTAATATGGTAACAATTAAAGATCCGAGTAAAAAGTTGGTAACTAGAAGTGGCGCGCGTTTTCCTAAGTACACCTGCTCATCGCAGCCCCAAATTCAACATACACGTTATTAAACTGTCCTTTATACTGCAAGCTGGTACACATGCGCAAATAACAACAAATAACCTGTGTTTGTGTATGATCATTAATTGGCGATACTCAATTCCAAGCGTTTTTTTTACTTAAAGTCTAATGCATAATTTATTTTCAAGTCCCTGTGGAACAACAGAGATATGAGGGGTTTGTATTCCTCTCCCTCTCCTAATGATGGTGCTGTTACTGTATGAGTGTGTGTAGTGCATGTAGGATAAAGAGAGATGGGGAAAGAGTGAGGGTGTGTGTGTTTGTGTGTGTTTGTGTGTTTGAATGAGGAGGGGGTAGGGTTACTGTGGGGTGATTGGAGTGGGGGTTGGGGTTGTATTATTCCTTTCAATGCTTCTTGATTCACTGCTATAGGTCTCATATCCAAGTCTAAGTGTAGTCACATATACAGTTAAATGATTTGTGGATGAATCACACATTTTTGTGTGACAGCCTCAATTTAAAAAAAGGTAAAAACATTAAAAGTGCAATTTCACCAGCATTGTCTCAGTAATTCAATTTGTCAGATGTAATTGTAATGCAGCAGTATATCGTTAATATCTTTGCTGAGTTTATAAACCCGTTCAGCAGAGAGAGTGAGGTAGAGAGAGAGAGAGAGAGAGAGAGAAGAGGCTGATGGGGGTAGAGAGTAGGGGAAGAGGGTGGGGAAGGGCTTTCAGATATAATCTATATAGTGTAATTTTACTGCAGAGGCAAGTCAGCCTATATCAACTCCACTCGAGAATTCTCATTTTAGCAGTTCAGAAAGAGAGAGAGAGAAAGAGGGTGGAGCTAGACTTGTAGAGTAAGGGGGGGAGTAACACATAGAACAGGCAAGTGAGATTGTGACAGTGGTGTGTGGTATCTCTAGAACAAATAGACAGAAATTGATGGTATGTGACTAAACGAGGGTCACACAGGCTGATTCAGTCTGTTCACATAGCCTCCATCTGATTACCTTCATCTCTACCTGCTGTACTGATCTCCTCAGGTCCCTGAGGCTTTGGTGTTTGCTGTTTTTATTTGAAGTGGATAGAACGATAGAAAAACAAACAGTACAGACTGTATTTTCATTATTTAAATTATATTGCAGTTCCTTACAGTTTATAGCTCAGCCTTGGAGACAGACATTGGTTTTAGAGCTTTTTGTCACTGTACACTTTGTTGTGGATTTTTTGCAGTACGCCAAAACATGTAAACGCAGGAAGATGTGTGTTTGTATAGCATATTGCTTTCATGCAGCGAAAGGTGGATGTTTTGTGCTTGAAGTTACACTGCTGTACACTGTATTCCGCTGTTGCTACAAGGAGGAAAAAACGCCAGCTTTGACACGCTATCTAAACTTAATGCTCCACACTTCCTGAACTATACAGTACGGCTTTATCACGCTGTGCTTATCATGTCATCTACTAGGGCGTTTGTCAAAAGGCACAGCGTTACTTTGGTGAGAAAGTGTTTGCTAAGCAAATAAATGCAAAAGCAAATAAATGTAAATTTGAGAGACTCAGTCATCCCGGACCCCACAGAGATATCTGCTGTCCATCCGCGAGACCGTTCTTGGTTTGCATCAGCATTGCTGAATGTGGTGGAGCTGATGTAGGTTTTAATACAAGTGCCCTGGTGTGGCATAGTCACTGTTGTTGAGGAAATCAAGAGTGGTCTTGAGGAGTGCTTCAGAGGGGTGCTCTAGAAAGAGAGAGAGGCATTGTGGGTAGTATTGGATTACAGTCTGTTTGGGATTATGAAAACCAGCAGAGATGCAGCCCCTGACCATTACTCCAACTACTCTGCTGAAGCCAACCCATATCAAAGTCAATGATTTATTTTATGCTTAATGACTTTCAGCTTGTGTGCAAGTTTCTGCCTTAATGGAGTTTACAGGCTTGAAGTTATTACAGCCAATGAAATAATGCAAACAGTTTGTTAACACTATGTTTGATGTTGATGTGAGTTTAAGGAATGGTGGGACAAAATGTGCACTCATACAATTCCAAATATCACAGTTCTTGTTTGTTTACAGTCAGGTCAGAATAAGAGGCAATCTTGTGCTCTGTCAGTTCATAGGATAGCAAGTTCAATTGAATTAATTGGGCCAGCATTGAATAAAAGGGGTTGATGGGTGTAAAGTATGTAATTTTGTACCTGCAATGTGTGAATGATGCTTATAAATGAATTAAGCTGATAGAAGAGGATTTAATTACCTGCATTAAAAAAAAAATAATAATTGGAAGTTGGTGAGCAAAACAGGGTTGTGGATTTCCTATTGACACAGTTAACAAAAACCCAGTAAACAGATGGTTTTAGTTTTGTTACAGTTAAACTCGAGACATAACAGACATCTTTGAACATGTTTTCCATAGCAGTTTATTCAATGGCAAACCCACAGAGTGACTCAAGATAATATCAGCTCTTTTAATTAAACATACATAAAATATTAATGTTTAGAGGTTGCTCTTAATAGCTCAGGATATTCTCAATTGTATTGCATTTAAGTGTCAACTTTGTCTCCGATGTTTCTCCTAATATTGCTAAGGAGAAACAGAAAATGATACAAATAAGACCAAATATAGAACAGTGAAATTAATGTATATTGTATCGCTAAAGTAATCTGGTTTTTGAATTTTTGGAATTTGAAAGAAATGTTTGAGTTCATATTAAAATGTTCAAAAACATTAACTTTTAATTGCAGACCCAGATTTTCTGAGTCTGTTTCTCAGGAGAAACATCTGAGACACAGGAGACCTTGGCAAAAGTTTCCATTTGCTCCACATTTAATCTCTTTTCTAGAAGAAACAAATGAAGTGATCTCATCTGTGATTTTTTCTTATGGGTGTTGACTACAACAATATAGGCTTGTTGAGTGTGTATTTTCAATTAGTCAGAAATGACTCTTTGTGAAAAAATATTGTTAGTACATTCCAACTGTGATTCCGGATCTGATCACATTAAAAATGGATGAGAAATTAGATATGTCAGATATGTATTGCTGTCATGGACCATGCTCTGTGATATGTGTGCTATGTGGATGTCTTAGCCACAGGCATTTTCAATTAAGAAGAAATTACTGAGATCTTTGGTGGTGCTAAATGTCGGAGGGGTCTCAGGATGTCAACCCCGACATAATACGCTGTCTTTTGTGTTTGTTAGTTAAGAGTGGTACTCAAACCCCATTCCTAAACTGCCCAGCCCCCCCCCAAAGTCCTTATACATCAGTCATAATGAACATTACACAACATTTTTAACAAAACTAACATACTTATCATTTGTGCACTCAAAGTGGAAGCTGATTTGACTCGGAGGAAGAAGGCGAGAGGAGCTTGCTCTGATAATCTTTGTTTACCAGGTCACTGCTTCTCAGAAGGAGTGATATGATGATATGGTGAGACTGAGTGGGCATTTGATTCCAACCCCCACTAGCTTTTAGAACCACACTCCTAAATGTGAGAGGAAATCAATGCAAAGCCGTCTGCTGGTATTTCTTGTTGTATTGTTCACGTGATGTCATAATGGTAAGTGGAGATGTTTACTGTCGTAGGCTCAAAATGAAATGTATAAATTTGCCAGATGCTTTTATGAAATGGAACTTGCAGTGCATTCAAGCTATATATTTTATCAGTATATGTGTTCCCTGGGAATCAGACACATAACCTTGTGTTGATAGTCCCATGCTCTAGCAGATGAGCTACATTACCACTAATGTAACGCTGTGGACATACAGTATATACATAAATATGTACATAAACATACATAAATATATTTTACATGCCGCTGTAAAAAGGGAAAGAACGAGGATTGTCTTGTTTAGGATGTTTTGTTTGTACCATATGAGTGAGATCTTTATGAGATCTCAATATGCATAATTAGGTACATAAACACAGTATTCAGGGCCTTAACCTGAATATCTCCTCCATGTTTGAAACGTTTTGAAAGCAATGTGCTGTAGCTAACTCCCAAACCTTCCCTCTTCTCCTATGGCTTTAAAGAGTGATGCTCTTGCACTGACGGATATCTGTGAGTGTTTCCTGTGTCAACAGCCTATGTCAACATTACACCAGCAGGCCACACATGGGTGTATTGTCATAAATGGAAAATGTTTGCATAGGCTGTGATCTTTGCTCATGTAGTGCCAAGGTCAAGCTGCAAACACAACATAACACAAAGAAGAACTGCACATCATCAGTGTGAGTTTTTGATTTTCATATGGCGATATTGTATGTCCACACTGGCGCTGCTTGGCGTCTTATGCAAAGCAGATGTTTATGTCAGTGATTGATGTTTAATGTTGTTGTCAGAATGACCAGCAGTAGTCACTGCATTTCCCTGAGAGCGTGCACACTTCAACCCTGTTTAACTCAGTCACTCCATGTATTGGACATAAACATGGCTACTAGTGCAAGTATTGTGTAGGTTCGTATTAGCATAGAATAGTTGTAACATAGTTATTAGTACAGTTTCCCAGTTATCTTTGCAGCAGGTGGTGAACCAGTTGTCAGTTGTTAAACTATAATACAAGTTGTACTATATAGTACAACTTGCTAAACAACCTAAACCTACAACCCTGATATCCAATTAATGTCTCATCTCCACAATGTCAATATATTCTCATTTAAGTTCAACTTAATTGCATCCAAATTTGGTTTTGCTGGTAACAAAAGCCATTACTGTTTGAGTTCCTGTTCAATGGCTAGCTGGCACGGTTCACTGGGTACTGTCAGAACGGATTTGCCTCTGATTGACAGCCTCACTGGAATGTGAATGCAGTTTTTAATTGCATATCATGTGTGCATATCTAAAGAGACAGGCTCTGTGGATTAGGCTACTGTTCATTACTACTTTACAGGTCAGTGTACACACACACAAAATAAATACAAACACACCATTTTATAAGACCATTACATGGTGGTGTGGTTCATCTAACTTTGTTTCATGCTGTCCATTATGTGGTACGAAATCTGCTTAGTTTGTTTGCCTTGTCTTTATGGACATGTTTAAGTAAAATATTCCTCCATGTGAATATCATATACATAATACACTATACAAACATGCAGGCACTGTAGCACAGCAGAGATTATTTGCACACCACAAATGATGTGCTTTATCAGCAACCATGTTATCTCAAAACTCTACCAGCTACATATCTTTCTGTTTTCAAATGTTCCGTCTTACCAAGAATGATCTCCGGTTGTAATCTCTAACACACAATAAATATGCTTTATTCTAGTATTGTTCATTTAGAAAACATGAATGATTGTTGTTTTCATTGTTTTCTCCAGAGTCCCAGAGGGCCAAACTTGAATGACAGATTTAAGGAAAATAATGTGCAACCAACCAAGGTGTTCTGGGAACTCTGTCAGAGATGTTAATACTTGTGAAAGACAAAGAAAGACATAAGTGAAGTTTCTTATAAAAAGTGAACATAGGTTTTCTTAGTCAGCCGAAGTTGCAAAAATGGAAAAGTTGCAATTTTGCTTGGTGTGTTCTAGTTTTATATGTCAGAGTGCAAAACCTATAGTCATAAACAGAAGCATCACCGTGAGAAAAGACAACATTCAGTTGCATTTTATGGGCCTGAACTTTAGCGACATGTTAACATTGTCACTGTCTGTGTTTACAATGTTTTTCACCAGTTCCAATACGGCCCTGTCCAATATCTGAGTCTGCCTCTGTGTGTAATTCAAACAAATGTGACATAGCATTGTAGCCATATTTGTAACAGAATAAGATTATTTTCTCAATATAATTAGCTTTCCATCTCTGCTATTGTATCAGGCAATGCAATGTGATACAAAAAATGCCAAAAGATCAACTCATTAAGTAGCTGAACATAATGATCATAAAATCTGGACATGTGTTTGCTTTATTTTGGCTGGGGAAATGGGTTTTCTCCGGCCTGCCACGCGCATCAAGAAAACTCTGGCACAAATCTGTGATTGCGATTCATTGGAGGCATCTAATTTTTTGGGTCTGCTTTGCCCAATGACAGTCTACATATGAATAGCTGATTAGGCTCTCAGTTTGAGGAAACATCCAGACAGATGGCTCTGTGAAAACCAATCCAGAATAGCTTAATTGTTTGGTTTAATCTCACTATGAAACATATTGCAATCATTTTCACATAAAGGTTTTTTCTCCTCAGAATGTAATGAAAATTGTGGTGCAGATCCAGGATTTTTGGAGTTGCAAGAAAATATCCCAAATATTTTCCTCTGCCATCCCTATAATTGCTAATATCTTCAAAGGCCTCTCATCATAATAATTTATTTTCCTCATTGTTTGTATCGTTTAAGCACACGTCCCGCTGTTTATTCGTTAACTTGCTTCTCTATTATTTTGTGGCATCTCTCTGAGTTTTTGAGCTGTTTGTGTGTGTGACAGAGGCCAGCATCTGTTAAATACATATTTGTGCAAGTTTGTTTGTTGGCATGGCACGTACTGTTTTTGCCACAACAATAGTGCCAGCCTCTTTATTGTGTGGTGCTGTTGCATGTAGGGACCTTGCTTCACTGCCTCCCAGCCACACATCCGGGCCAATACACATTGCAGCTTTGTAAAGACACACACCCCTGGCTTTTGTGGGCCCATTTGTAGGTGAACTAATGGCCTGTTGCGTTTCCCCTCAATCAACTTGGTCTTTGGTGTTTAAGTGGCACCTGTCAGTCTTTTGATGCCTGTTGTCCTATGATCAACCAGGACACATTATGAGTTCCTGATCACTGTCTTGTGACAAGTGTAGGATCACATTTCAGAGTAGCTAGAACAGGTGGGCCCCACACCTTTCTCCTCTGGAACATAATCATCAAAATGGACTCCACGCTTTGTGACTTATCATTAGCTGTAATCAAAACCCAAAAGCGCAAGAAGTAATGTGGTGCTCATGACATTAATATTGAACTAATTGTGATGAGGTTTTATATTACTTTTGCTATATATATATGCTACTCATGTTGAATTATGAATACAGTCAATGATGGACAAACTAGAGCAAGGTACTTATTTAATAACATACATTTTCAGTCTGTATTCCTTTACGTTACATTTATTCCTTGTTCTATATTAATTTGATTAAGACACTTTATTAAAGTGATAATAAGCAGGTGTATGCTTTAACTTACTGTATTACAATATGTATAACCCAAATCTTATATCACTGTTTGAGTAGTTTTGTATCACAGTATAAGTATACATTGCAATGTATTTTTTTCAGTTGATTTAAAAGACTGCTCTTTTGTTTCATTTTATTATTTCCTGTTTTTACTTAGAACTCGATTAACTTAATCCAGATTACTGTTATGATTTTTTTTTGTGGAATTATACATTTGGCAGTAGTGAATCACTATTATATTATGTAACAGAAGTTACAAACAAAACACTAAACACTAGTCACACCAATGTTATGTAACAGACAATACTGACTCTAAATTCACATTCAAAACACAAGCAGTGTAAAATGTTATATAAGTATTACTTATCAAGTATTACATGCACATAGATTGAATTCTACATAAATGCTGCAACTTGTGATGTTGCTTGGCAACCATGAAACAGCTAACTACACTGCAAAGTGAAGTGCACCATACCCCTAAACAACACGTTTCCTTGTCTTCTTTGGCATGAGCCCCCTTCCGTATTTCTGCATTTGTCCATATACAATACAATATGGTGTGGTATTTCAGAAGCTCTGCTGGCCAACACATTTTTATCATCAATAGACATATATATGTATATATATATATATATATATATATATATATGTCTAACATATAGATATGTTTTTTCCCCAAATTTAAATAGCTAGCTTTATGGTATGTGTATTCTTGAAAGTCCTTTAAACTTAGGAGAAAAGTAAAAAGACGTTTTCAACAAACATCTTTTATTTTTCTGTCCTCGCTGCAAGCAGCTGTGTTTGAGGTCAAAATCGACCCAAAATAACAGACTTAAAGTTATAATTGCACACTTGACTCTGAGAGAAACTCCTCTCAACTTGTTCATGGTCTGGTGAAACGCTTTGAAGCAAGTCATTTGCCCAAGTTATTATTTGAAGGGTTGAGCCTGATCGATGTTCCATATTTTGGGTGTTTACACATTCAGGCTTTTAGAGGACACATTCAGCCAACTCAACTTATGAACCTAAAATTAGGCACGAAAATATGCGTTACTGTGACGGCTGTGTATGAGAGAGCAATTAATTTTAGCCTGGCAAGTGCTTGCACTGGTTATAAGCAAAAGAGAAGGTAATTCAAAGAGACCTAAACCTTATCAGCACTGCTACAAGTGAAATGGAAATGAAAGGCCACAGACAAAGAAAACAAGGAGCTCATTTCAACAGAAAACCAGCAGAAAGTCATACTCAATTTTGTTTTGTATTAGTCATACCTTCCTCGTGGTTTCCCACTGAAAGAATAGAAAATGTCTACAAAAATGGTTCCAAACCCATTTGTTTCATAGAAACACTTTGAAAACTTTGTGGTCGGAGCTAACATTAGATTAGTTTGGTTATGAGATTGTCTGTCATCAGCGTACACAAAACTGCTTTTCATCCACTCTCATTATTTTATTTTAAAATTTGCTTTGGGCTTTAAAGTCTTTTATAACATTTCAGCATAACTTTGAATAGAAACAATGTCTTGTGAGCCTGATGTTGTAAAATGTGATTTTCATAGTGTAAGAAGAAAGATGCAGTGTATTAAAATCTGTTTTTTCAATTTTTTTCTAGAGTTATTCTGGATGTGTGCATTTGGTCTGTCATCACAAATATAACAGCAGATCTATAAAACAATTCATGAATTTCAGAAGCCTTTGGCATTCAGATTCAATCTTTTCTGTTCATGTAAATGCAAATCAGTATTACACAGGTGTGTTATGTTTTTTAAAAGCTGGAAATTGTTCCTTTGTCATTTTAATAACATACAATTTTTTAATCTTTCATTTCAGTCAGTAGAGGTTTATAAGTTGAACTGCAAAATTGCCCATTTCTATACCTCTCAGTCTAAAGGCAGTGGGCACCCAGTGTTTTGCTCTCTGCAAACAAGGCCCTGGAGAGAGAGAGATAAAGAGAGAGAGAGCTACACACACACACACACACTCACAAACACACACATACACACACGTATACACACATAGACACATTCAAATATATGACCCCAGTGTAAATGAGGAACAGCTGCACCATTGTAATTAAACATGGGCAAAGAAAACTACACAAACAAATGAACCTCACAGCCGTAGGTCCTGAGGCACATTAGGGGGGAGGGAGAGAGAGAGAGAGAGTTACAAAGCTTCCTACAGGTGGTTAAAACACAAAATTGCTTCTTGGAAGACAAATGAAGCGCACTATAAATTTGTCAGATAGGAAGTTAATGCTTTTAGTGCTGTTAACTGAGATCAGGCAACCACATTCGCCACATTTAGTTTCACTGGAAGGAAACTCGCAGCGCTCAGCTGCGGTGAGATTAATCCAAATATTATTTTAAAACATCATTCCCACTTAGTTGTTGGTGGTATTATTTATTTACTGATTGTTAAATGTAGAAGTGATTAGAAGAATAGTTGCAAACATGAATATTTTGTCATTATGAATCCACCTCAGATAGTATGTTTTTTAGTGGAACACAGAAGTAGAAGTTTTTAAAGAATCTTTATGCAGCTCTTGCAATACAGAAAATTGTGAACACAAATTTATGGTGCTTTTTTGGTGTTTTTTTGTGATCTGTTTTTGTATGACATAATCTGCATAAAGACTGTCTTATATAAATAATTATAAATAATAAACAACCCCTTTTGTGTTCTGCAAGAAATCCCAAGCATATAAGTCTGAAACATGAGGGCGAGCAAATAATGACAAAGTTTTCCTTTTTGGGTGAAATATCCCTTTAAGAACATATGCAAACAAAAACATTGCTGCTACAAGACAGATGGAAGTGCTCACTTGAAATTGCTTCTTTGGTTGTGGTTGTAATACAGAAGTATAAATATCATGTCATCAAGTCTTTGAACTTTCACAGCCCCCAGGCTGAACCATGCGAAGCATTACTCTGTTTGATTAATATCATTATATGTAATGTTTTCCAAAGGAAACTTCGAAGTAAATTTGCAGCTCAGGTTCAGCCACAATCAATACTGTAATTTGATATTTGATGATATTTTTGTCCTCTTAGCAAATGCTGGCTATTTGCAGACTACAGTTCAAGATGGCTTCCAAATCACCAGAAAGAGAAGAATGACACATAAAAGCAAGGTTTATTCTCAGGTTTCCCCCAATCAATAGTTTCATGTTAAAAAACAGAAGTGAGCTTTAGTCGGCATCGCTAATAAGGATACAGGTGCAGAGCGCCCCTGACGACACCATGGAGACCGTGTGATGCTGATCAGCCTGAAACTCATTAGCCAGGCCAGATTTGTGTGATTGCTCAGGATGCCGAAATCTTGTACCAAATGGATCTTGTGGATGCTTGTCATGGCAACAGCATGTATCAATAAAGCAACCTTTATTTCCTGACAGGGAACAAGACCTGCATGCTAATGGAGGAGCTGTTATTGCCTTAGCGTAGTCGCTGCAGTCAGACTGGATTTAGCTAACCCATACATCTCTCTATTAATGTGTGAATGTCCACAACAGGCTTTGATGATTGCCACATAATGGGATGTTTGTGTGCTAGTGTCAGAGCTTGTTTTTCTGTGTATGTTTTTAGCGGCAGCTCATTGGTCAGGCCGCATTAATTTCTACGTGTTTTCCTAGCGGGGGAGGTAATGAACAGGAAGTGAATGTGGTCATGCATTGAGATAGGAGAGCTTGTGTCCCAGCATCCCTGATGCTTATCACCCACCACACCAGGGCGGCAGCTGCAGAGGAAGTACATAGCTCCATAGCAACAGCCCAAGAGATGACAGTTGACTTTAAAGCTCAAAAAAAGAATCTCAGGGTCAGCTTCACGCAGAATAGGGCAGCCAAATCAATGATTTAAAACACTTTCTAAAATGCTCTCTTAGTGGTGTAAAGGCAGCATTTACAGTGTTTCAAACAATTCTGGATCGATCCACAGAAATATAAATTCTGAATTCTGAAACAATCGTATTTTTTTAAAAATTATTACGAGGTACAAAACATTACAGATATAGATTTGTGTGATGCAGTATACACAGAGGCACATCTGTAACAGCATATACGCCGGGAAAATGTACATTGGTTACATTGTGCAAATAAACCTACAATTTAGATAAGTTATTCTTAAACTGCCAAAGCTAAATAAGCTTTAATGAATAACATCTAAAGAGAACTAATGTTTTGCATAATGAGCTCTATATTCAAAAGAAATATGTATTAAAAACAGGACGTTAAAAACAGGAAAGCCAATTGCAGGACACATCACATTATGCACATCCACAGAACACACATGCTGATTGACAGTAACAAAGTTTAAGAATTTAATGCACCATTTCATTTACACTGATTGAAACAGATTGTCTTTGATGTTAGGTTATTTTCAGATTTAATTTGTAAGTTTTTAATATGTAAGTATAGATGCAAAATCTTTGAATCTGGCAAATGAGCCACTTTAAGTTCCCTGCAATGTTGCTGAAAAACATAAATGCATGAAAAGGCAACACAAATGAACAGAATACAGTAGGGGATGAATGTATGTATGTATATGATAGGGAATGAATTCAAAGCATGAACCATAGATTGAAAGGAACAAATGTGGAGGAGATGCTTGGAATATTTTTTCTAAGTATGTCCACTGCTGATAGCATTCCTGGCCTCTTGGGTCACATCAATGTAAAAGGCAGGGCAGTGCTGAGGATGTGTAGTGCTGCTGTGGTGTTGACTGAGGCTGTGCTGAAGATGAGAATACAGTGGCTCATTGTACCGGGTTCACATACAGGGGCCGATGAGTGAATCCGGTCAGCTCCTGCTGGGAGCTTTTGTCAAGTAAAGTAGTGCGCTCAAGGGTGTTGCATCCCCCCTCCCAAAATACTTACGTTTCTGTGGGAGATTTGTGGAGGGACCTCCTGTAATGAACGTTCCCCTTTGATTTGCCATCATTGCCCACAACAAGCCCTTCTGTCAATGTAGTGTCAGGTTAAATGAAGGATTAGCAGATTGATTTTCCCAGATATTCCACTTAATTGTCTTTCGTGTTTTGCAATTAGTAGGAAAATGACTGAACACGAGTCTTTTTGTGGCTTTTCGTGTTTTCAACAGATGGCAAAGCTCTGTTATTGATTAGAACAGTAAGTTCGACTTAAATAAATGCAAACAGAGGAGTTCATTAAGTTTTCATTTACTGGCATATGCAGTTGATAAAAATAGCTTGTTAATTGCACCTGACTGTTGTGAGTTACCTTTCTCATATCAGTCAGGTGTGATGAGGGCACATCCTAAATTAAAGCAAGGCAAATTCATATTTCATTAAGCCACCATGTGTGGTATTCAGCCATAAAGTAAGGAAAAAGAAAAACGTAAACCCAACATCTGAATTAATCGCATTGGAGGTTAAATTCAATTTCATGTAATGGGACTTGGCACAGGTTTTCTTTCCCCGACACAATAGCTAAAATTGCAGCCCTTTCAGCTGGCTGCTGGCAGCCATCCACCCAGGTCATTCCGGTTCCAACCTCCTTGTTGTCTATTTTTTTCTGTGTGATACAGAAGATACAGGCAGAGAAATGTTAATCCTTTCAGTGTATCTCACCTGTTGACATTTTTTTGGGTCTATCGCTTTTGCGATTACTGTGATTTAATGTCGCTTACCTCCCTTAAACAAGGGAGCTAAGAAAATTCTGTGCCTTTTGTGTCCGTTTTCTTCTTGCACCAGGACAAACTCTTAGAGCCTGTTGAGAGTGATTAGATTTCTCAAGGGTCCTCGTCTCAGAAATACTACCCTACATAAATTACTCATGCTCATAGGCTCAGGGAATGACTGCCAATGCTGCAGCTCATCAGCCATTTGCCTGTTCAAAGGCTGTGTGGTAAATTCAGTAATGCAAAATGTACCACGCTTCTTTAATGCACTCTCACTAATGCAGAAAGTAGAATGCTCTGATACCTCACTGGTACAATACATATACAACTAGTTTATGTGTTTTGCAATGGTCTGTGCTGGTGACATTGGTCTGGTGTGGTATTTTGTGAGATGCCACTGTGTTATGAAGATGCTTTCATGTCTACAGCTAGCTGCTCTGAGGTTCAAGTGCATTGTGGGACATTGGTGTAGACATATATCGAACTGCATCCCTGACACTATTGCAGCCCTAAAAGTAGCACACAAACACACACACACAAAACTCCTGTTGAGATAAAAATAACGTGACCTACCTTTCAGCAGCAAACATCCTCAAGTGAGCAGATACACTTAAACACTCTCCCACACGAGTTAAACACTGTTGACCTTGCACAGCTGCACCAAAATCTGCACGATTTATCAAAATATAGAAATGAAACAGACACCAAAGACAAACAAGGAGAATAAATGTTGTCTTTAGGCTTTCGGTGCTGGAAAACACTTGTTCAAACAGCCTTATCAAACCAAATTTTCCCCTCAACCAATCGTAAAATAAAGCAATTAAGTGGTCATGTCACCATCTATTGGTCTCTAGTGAAATATGCCTTAATTTACCTCCATTGGGATTCCTGAGGCAGTAAATTATGATACACTGTAATTTTGTCTCACTGTGAAAGGATATTTAACAAGCCACTGGCTGCTCACTCTGAAACTTAATCATTTTTATCTACCGTCCCTTTTTTCAGGTCAGCTCTGCTTTAGATGAGATTCAGTGTTGAAGCGTATCTAAAGACCTGGTTAGAGGAAACAGACATTAAACGTTCTATAATGGTTTAAAAGCTAATTGACTGTCTCTTTAATTGTGCTGGCACCAGTGACCAACACCAAAAGTGGTTTAAACTAATAAAGCACTTAAAGATGTAGTTCACTTAAAAATGAAAATTCTGATTTCTCATTTTTCTTAGGTTATTTCAGATCTGTAACACTTTTTTTCCCCAAAACAAGAACAAGTTAATTTTTCAGGAATATCCTGCCAGGATATTCCTGAAAAATTAACTTGTTCTTGTTTTTTAAATATACTTTAGATTTAATATAAAATATACGTTTATATTTAATATAAAAGTATATTTATATTAAACATACTTTTATAAAGGCCACTTTCATGATACTTTCATGGTGCCTTTTTTGTCTTTGCTCGACTGCTTAACAACCCCTGTCCCCATTTACTTTCACTGTATAGAAAACGGTAGCCATGATATTCTTGAAAAACTATTTTTTCTTTTTCAAAAGTTCTTTTTCAAAAGAACTTTTTCAAAGTTCTCTTGTGTTCCACCAAACAAAGAAAGTCATATGTGTGGATGAACATGACGGTGAGTAAATGTTGACAGAATTTTCATTTTTGGGTGAGCGACAGTGGCAGAGGTGGGCGAGCAGAAAGCAATATGTCATCATTTATGAATCATTAAACCAGTGGAGTCAAAATGTTTCCCAGATGCTCAACTGTCTTTTCCACGGACGATGTGCCCGTTTCTCGTCTGGAACAGAAGAGCTGCGTCACTGTGTTATTCCCCCTTATACAAATTACCATTCAAATATAAACTGCCATTCTTCACAGATCTACGTTGGGCCATTGTGAAGATAATTGTAACATAGGAGGGTGGTTTCTCGTCAGGGCTTGTCTCTCAGCGTGCAGTTTCCACCTATGTTCAATCAGCAATCAACTGATAGAAATGAATACTTGCATTACGGAGTAATATATTCTAAAATAAATCCGCACAACAGTTTCAAGGCAAACTGCGAGGGGAAAAGCCCAACATGGTTCCTCGACTCGACATGAAATCGTACCAATTCAATAAGAGCTAGGCAGTGATTTATACTTCATCTTCATCTGTGGGCCTAATATCAGAGTGCCTCTATAGGTAGTCATGAAAGTCACTCTAGCTCACTGTAATAAATTACAGTGGTGGAACACGGATGAAGACGCTTTCTGTTCAGCTTCAGGCTCTCAGAAAATTGCCATTTTGAGGAGGGGGGAAAAGAAATCACTTTGTGCTGTAATGCAGTACAGACAAAGGTTATTCATCAGAGGAATGATTTGAAGTCAAAGATGACTGCCACTCTTGATATTGAATGCAAAAAGAGAAACACCCCCACCTTCTGCCTCTCTCTCTCGTTCACTCTCTAGGTCTCTCTCCCTTTTTCTCTCTGTCTCTCACTCTTTCCCTCTATTTCTCTCCATGACGACCCTGACCCAGTTTTTGTGGCTGCTTATTATTCAGGCTACGGTTTATCCATGGAAAGAATGTGTGTAATTTAGTTTGACAACAAACCCCTGCAAGTTCCTCTGTGAGAAGAGGTTGCTATCGACAGTGCCTCGTATTGAGTAATTTTTTTATTTCTTTATTTTAAAATAAAATAAATCATAATGTACTCATAACTGGGGAACAAGCTATAATTTTCAACACAGGGACCGTTTTGAGAGCGCATCTCACTTAGAAGTATTGCTTTCAGTAACTGCGTTTGACCTTTAGATTTCAGCTAAAATGAAACCATGAGGAAACCTCTCTTTTATCACCCGTAGGTTTACACTGCTACGTGCCATTATGCTCACATTATTCTTGCCTATCTGTGTTTTATAAACGTTGACATGTTTAGAAAGTGATGTTTCACCAGTGACTAATTACACTGAAGGTGTGTGCTTGGATGTTAAAACTGTTCATTGCAGGAACATCTGCTGATCACAAACGAAACGGAGAGCATTTTTTGGCAGGTCTTCAAGAAAGCATTAGCATCTTGTGAGAAGGCAGAGAAATATTCTTCATTGATTGACGTTGTTAAGGGGTCACACGTATTGACACAGGAAGGTCAGTTGGAGGTTCGAAAGGTCACATGGTTACAGCGGTGCGGCAGTGGATTTCAAAGTCTGAAACTACTAGAAAATGCTTCTATTTTGCATTTATAGTATAGTTTTTTTACTGCCAATTATATTATGAGCATAACAGTTTCAGTGAGCTATTGAATCGAAAAAGAATGTGAATTTTTTAGTATATTGTGTATTCAAAAGCTGATGATCTATGTTAGAGAATGATTAGGATTGTTTTAAAGAGCATCTTGCATGCTTTAATGGAAACAAGTATGACCTTTTGTACAAAGACCTTAACATGGTTGATGTGACCAAATTTGTTATTTGTGTAGTGATCTAGAAATGTTAAATATGTTTTATGTCATTTTATGGAAAATGTTTTATGTCATTTGTATTACATTTATCAAATTGTTAAACATTCTTCTAAGTTCCAGATTCAAATTAAATTTTAAATCTCAGATTTTCAATCACCATTTTCTGAACCCACTGTGAGTTAAAGTTTATACAGAGAGGTTGATAACACAGGACAGGGTTAATTATTTCCCTCTGTCTCCCAACAGTCTGTTATGCAGTACTGTATATATAGCATAAGTAAAATAGTGTTTATACAATTTATCATCCTGTGTATGTTTTAAAAATGGGGGCAGGGAATCGTTTCAGTTGGAGAGGTCTTTAATTTAACCAGCATAGAATTTTTGTGTTCACCCTTAGTTTTGGCACAGACACAACAATATCCACTGTGATAGTGACTGAACAAAGTAAAACTAGTGTTTTGTTGCACATACCTTATTTTGTAAAATAAAATGGTAGTAGTTGTGTAACAGATTGTACTGTAGGAATAGTATTTAAAATATGTTTGTGAGTTCACCTTTAATTATATTTGAATGTATTATTTTCTAGTTTATTAACATTTCTCTGTATTGCAATTTATTCAAAATAAATGTAAGCCTTGTTTTACCTCAAGCGTTAACAAACTCTGAGCTTTTCAGATAAAACAGGCCTGAAGTATTGCATGTTTAAGCAGCACATTAGTGCTTTGAAAAAGTATTATATCCATTTCTGTCAGTTCAAGAGGTTTTTATAATAGATATATTAGAGAACCCATATATTCCAGCAGCTCTGAGTCCAACATAAAAGGGGACGAAAATGAGCATGCTGCTGAGTAGTGAGTGCATTTAAACCACAGGGTGTGGAAAGAATACACACTCGCAGTTTGATTTTCCCATACTCTGACCTTCCATAAGAAACTGATGAGGAATGAAATTGGTTCCAGTCCCCTGAAAAAAATAAAAAGCTCTGATTCACATCTGGACATCTGAAAGAGAGAGAGAGAGAGAGAGAGAGAGAGAAAGGGAGACAGGGACACACACACCCAAAAATCCTGGTTGGTGCAGCAAAAATCCCTCCTTTCTTTGACATTATGCACTTACGATATGAGAAAAACTGTTTCACTAACAATCAGGGCGGATTCTGCATTCCTGCCGAACAACTGTGTTTAAAGACTGAAAGATTTACTGCACTAAAACATTTGGGAAAAAAGATAATGCCATTCACTTTTGCGTCACATGAAGTGATGAGTACAGCACAGCAATAAAGTCTGAGCACAGGTGCAACGCCAGAAATAGGATTCGTTCTATTTGATTACAGTATGTATCACTGAGCAGGAGATATGTCACTTCTAGACATATCATCCAGTGCCAGAGAAGCAAATGCATAAAGCCAATTTGACAAAGGGGTCAATATACAGCATCCAATAAAAAAGAAATCTACAAGATCTGCCAAGAGCTATAAACATCAAAATAATGGTTTCACTGTTCAACAAATATATTCAATTGGCTCCTCTTTTCTTATTTGTTTCTGGGATCGTTTTATATTTTTTGCCATTTACAAAGTCGTAGAAGTCAAACATGATACACGACTTTGAAAAGTACATCGCGTCTGTGTTGAAACATTAGCCGCGGCCATACAGCAGGCAATCATAGGAGATGATGCGGAGCTCCTTGATTGCACGCAAGTTGCATGATTATGTTCAGAACAGAGCATTCCATTGCACTCATATCTCATTACCCTCTTCCTGAATGGCAGCCATTTTGATTGGGTGCTGCTAAACCAGATAGAATAGTGTTGAAACAAGAGAGCACCATCAGCCTTTAGTGCTAAAGGAAATGTATGCATTAACTTTATAGTTTCACCAAAATGAAAATCCTGGGAGGTTTAAATTTAGAAATTAAGATTTCAAAATGTAAAAGTCTTGCAATAAAACCTATTCTGTCACCAATACATCCTCAGCATCATATGTTTCTCCTCTGTCCCCTTCCCCCTTCTTATGATATCTGTTTATATTGGATCTGTACAATATGAATAATGTAGAGCAACCAATCTCATTACCATGCTCAGATATAGAATACAGATTATTGTATAACATTTGCATAAAATTATGGTTCTTGTTGAGGGAGAGGGAGCGTTTCTTTTAGTTGATTTATTGGGTTCATTTTGATGAGAAACATTAAATTTGAGTTACATACAGTTGCCTTGACTGCAAAACATATGATACTTAAACTGGAATTCAACACCTAAAAATCAGATTTAAAATATTTTGGACACATTTCCGTCAGAATGACTTCAGGAGAATAACGCACAAACATTAATTCTCATTAGCACTTTCAAAAATGTAATGGTTTCATAATTCAACATGCATGTATTTTACACATTCTTTTGCATAATATTCTCATTTACAAATCCTCACAGAAGATTTGTTTATCTCATATAGCAAGTGCAACATTTCATAGCCATAATTGTATTATACACAATATGGAAACGTGCAAAAAATAATTTTGCTTGACATGCAATATTTAACTGTGAACAGAAATCAAAATAAGTCTTTTTGGTCTAGTTTTGTTATGTCTGCTTTTCAAATTGTCGTCTGCTGTGCATAAATCAACAGCATGTTATGTTGATACAACCCATAATTTTAGTTTTGGAAAAACAGTAACACACTGTCAAATATATTTTATTGGATGGTTCTGTTTTTTGTGAATGCAGGACAATATAATTAGGGAGAGAGGCCAAGTATTCCACTCAGAGGAACAGTCTTGGTTATACATAAAACACAAGGGTTTAGCATCTTTCCAGTTTCACAGATTGTGCAGATGTTTATATCACAGAATCTTTCAGAAGCCTGAACTTGCCCAGCAAGTAGCAAATGCTTAAGATTAAAGAAACAGAAGTTCCTCATATATTTTACCAGTGAGCTGTTCTTAGAGCTGGTTGTTGTTTAATGTTGGCAGGGTGCCTTAGTACCTTCCTCCTCAATAGCTGGTACTCTTATATATTGCTGCCTGCCAGGAAAGAGTGTTTCTCAGGGTGAGGGAGAGCTGGGGGTGGGGTTATGCTCATAGAAGGGTTATATAGGTTTAGCCACAACGTTTCCATTTTATCTGTGTACACGTTGGGTGGATGAGGCCTTGCAGAGGGGCTCTTCAGAAACTCTGCTGACCTCTGGAGAGCTCAGAAAGCAATTTACTGATACTAACAGCTTCCAGACTGCAGGTGCTAAAAGGTATTGCTCTCATGATTAGGGATAGGAATCAAAAGAAATTTAATAACTCTGATTCCATTTTTGCTTCTATTAATGATTCTTTTACACTTTTGATAAAGCACCTAATATTTGATCCAAATTAGTATTTGTATGTTAATTTGGTAATATTTGTTGCATCTAGTATAGTTTATTATATATATTAATACTACTTACAATACACATACAAAACTCTTCATGTTCCTTATGTGATCTTGAACTACACACTACATACTAACAAGTCTCACAAGCCTTAAGCACAGAATAATACAGTAACAGTAAGAGAGTGAGGCGTTTTACACCAAATGTTTGTGATTCATTTGTGAGTCATTCTGACCGATTCATTAAAATGGATTCATTAAAAAGGATTCATTAAAAAGCATAACTTCTTTCTCTGTGGTTCTGTTGCTTTTATTAGTGTCTTAGTGTTTTAACTTTGTGTTTTATCCACGTTGGATGGAACCCCCAGTCCTACTCTTGATGGAACCTTAAATGATCCTGAAGTGGCTTCTGTCATCATATCATACACGTGAATTAATTGCGGAACCTTGAAACCAGTCTCTTGCGATAATCAAATACAACTTTTTTAAACACCTCGTTCTGATCGAGTGTCAGCGCAGAGCCCCTCCTGTGACGCTAATTAAAATAAATTAACAGCAAAACCCTTGTAAGATAAATACAGGCATTAGCAAATGAACACATTCCTGGCCACAGTTCAGTCCCCACACGCTCTTTGGCCCGTAGGCCTCGTCATTCTGAACCAGGGGAGTCGTTTAAGGATGAACAGTTTAATTACAGTGCTAATAAGTGTTGCCACAGTCTTTCTAATATTATTCTGGGAGAATACTAGCATGTCATTACCCTCCTCCCCCAGAGGAGAACTTCCTATTAATCATAATGAGGAATTTGTTAGCATGTGGTCATGTCAGTTGGGATCAATTTCTTTTACCTAAGCTTCCTGTGAAGCTGCCAGACGCTCGGGGTGGAGTGTGGATGGGATCGATTTACAGTCCCGCAGCTATTAGGGCCCTGTTTTGTTTTTGTTGTTTTTGTTATTTGATAGCTCATTTGCATCACTGCGGCAGCTGCCGAATGTACATTCTAGTCGTTTGTTGACCTACTCGCACAGATACCTTCTTTCTTTTCGCGCTAAAAGTGTTGTTTATTTTGGGATGCAGCTCATACCCGTGGCCTTGTTGCTTGACGATATTTAGACAGAGTGGTTATTTGGCAATAATACAATAATTTGCATAAGAATCTTATGCAATCAAGCCATCAAATTTTAGAATCACAATCCACACTAGGTGTGGTTTTATATTGGTATCTCAGACTGAAAAAGAAAAGCTACAGTGAAACAAAATGGCTCCCAGCATGCCACAAGATTGAGAAATGTGAATCAAAGAAAAAACTTGCAAAATGGAGTTTGCACAAACCAGGGTTTGTTCTGAAAGCACATTTGGGGTGTAGGTGAGGGAGGGTGTTCGCCAACTGTTGCTGGATGGATTTGGTGTCAGTTTGATGGGTTTAACTCTGAGGTTTCACTTTTTCAACTAAGGCTGCCTCACACTTTCCACTGGCACATTCATATGCAAATAGTGGCTGATAGAGGGTAAGAGCTAAGCAGATAGAACAGCACACGGACACAGAGGGAGAGAGAGAGACATGTGAAAGGTCAAACCAGTGAGAACATAGAGAGAATCTTTATAAAAATGGATTTGCTGTTATAAATAACTGGCTGCCATTTGAGTGGGAGAGAGTGACATTGAAATGAGAAATGAGGTTGTATTAATCAACATAATCAAGAATATAAGCAGACACAGGCTGTTGTGTGGTTTTAAAGTTTCTGTAATATTATTATTGCTGCATATGTGCTTTGACTGTAAGATCTTTGACTGTAAGATATTGGCTCTGTTTCAAAACCTAATAAGATGCCTACATAGGCAGCACTTTAGGGTATCATAGGCATACTCCCAACCAAAAGGTATGTAAAATCTAAAGTATTTAAATATAATTGATTAATTCTAAAAGGAAGTGATAAAAAAAGTTTCATTTTAATTTTGTTTAATTTATTTAAATAGATGTATTAGAATGTAGAGCATTCCAATATGTCAATTAAGAAGCTGGGATTCTGCTTATAGGTAGCAGACAACAAAGAAGCGCACAAGTTTTTGGAACAGAGTCATTATCATGTGCTTACAGCCATGGCTGCAGTCTGCTTAAAAATATTATGATATGCTTCTTCAACATTTTAAAACATTTTCCCCATAATAGAATTTAGTGTATTCATGGCATGGGTTGTAATAGTGTTTAAACCACTATTTCATAGTTTAAGAATAGCCACATGTTAGATCAGCCTGATCACATTAATCACAATCAATAAGCTAGCATGAAATTAAATGTCATCCGTGCGCAAAAACCAATCAGATCGGCCCATCAACTTGTGCACTTAAAAGGTCGCAATGTGATAGGCTTTCATTAGGATTATTGCCATTTCATTTCCATAGTATAATCTCGAGCAGGCATAATGAAATGAGATGTGCTGCTCGGGTGAACAGAAATACAAACATTCAGCCATTGGTGGCCATCAGACATGTGTCCCTGAGTTTCTCTTTTTTTTTTCTCTGTCTCTCTTGCTCTCTCTCTGTCTCTCTCTCTACATTTTCACTCTCTCATTCTTTCATAACAGAAATACAGTATGTTGATGACAAACCTGTTCAGGACCTATTGCTGAACTGAAAATCGAATGGCCATGCAAACGTCCCCCATTCCATCAAAGCTAACTCAAAGCATATCTGATTTTGACTTTTGATTTTCATTTTTCATGGATTTTACGAGTGTGAAGCAGATGTAAATTGGTGTGCATTTCTCAGACAGGCATGTCAGCAGAATTGGCTGTGTGTGTTTGCTGCTGAGTGGACTGTAGCAGGCAGCCAGTGTGGGCTGCTGTAATTTCCCAGGTGTGCTACACAGCTGGGTCATGAGCTCCTTACCCTTTATCACACAGTTAACCTGCACTGACTCAGCTGAAGCTGTTCGGAGCTTCTTTAACGTGTGAATGCATAAACTGCATGTCTACTGTAAAACACAGTGGTCTGTGTGTGCAGGGGTTTGTGCTGTTTGCCATGAAGGCAAACAGCTCATTCTGGTTCACTAGTTCATTCTGTCAAAACAGGTATCATGTACTGTCCAATTACACATGAATAGTTCTTGTTTCTTTTCTTAATAGTTCTTGTTCCATAATGTTGTCTCATAATGACAGATAAAAAAATCGAAATGATAATTTTTTCGGGACGTAAAAAGTACTTGCTAAGTAATTGCTAAAAATAACATGTATAGTTTAACCAGCATAAATAACATTTATTGTTGAGCCCTGTAAAATCAGTGAAAAATTGTTTTGATTTGATTTGGAAATCGCCTGATCGTGAGTCAAATGAATCAACATTTTATATTGCTTCAGTGGTAATCTGAAAGTATAATCATTCAAAAATGTTGATTTAACAGGCTTTTGTTGGTATAGATCCACAACGAGTGTAAGAGCCACCTAGGCCCATCCTACACTCTCAGGTTTATCCATGTGCAGGCTTATCAGGCTCACACATGGCTCTCTGTTATATTCTGCTGCTTACATGAAAGGATTTCATACATCCCCATCAACCAGCAATTTTAATTACCACTGCACTAATTAGATCAAATCACTGACATCTTCATCTGATACGGCAGGGACTTCAAAGTCTAATTGTCTGTCTAAAGGTCTGTGTTTAGGGAAGGAAGTGCTCAACAGGAACACAACCTGAATGTTTTACCTCATTCCACAGCTTGGCTTATGTGTTAACTGAATGTTTCTGACTGTTTATTTATTGTATTTTTTTCCATTATTTTTGTCTGTTTGCAGTACAACAGTGAAAACATGTTCATGAGTATGCCAGAGCCCAGCCAGGACTTTGTGCCAGGGAACCAGGTGGGTTAATTACTGCTTACTCCTTTTGTTTTAAGTCATAATTAAACAAATTTAAGCCGGCACATCGCAAATTAGAGCCGCTATCAGTCGACGCCATAATCAGGGGCTATTATAACATGTAAACAAAGCATTTAAAGCTTTGTCTCGGCTTAATGAACTAAGCTTTAATGCACATGTCGTAGCCTTTCATTTCCTGCATTTACAATTTCATTAAAAACTACACACAGTATGGACGGCAAACAAGGCCGCGGGTTTATAATAAGCAGAATGTGCAGCGTCTGTGAGACACTCTTCTAGTTAAAGCCATTACTTACCAATGGAAGTTTATTTCAGGGCACTTGAGGTTGTTTCGTGTTTGAACAACCGAGATAAAAGCCATTTTTATTTTACCAGAGACTCCAGCTTTGCCCACTAGATAGTTCAGCACATAGATTTTTAAAGATGGCTGTGTCTTTCTATAAAAAGCCCAGCTTACTTAAGTATTTAAACTGAAACATCAAAGTCAGTGCATTAAGGTCAAGGGTGAACATGCCTGCATGAGGAGAGCAGGTCCTCTTGAGGGACCTATAACATGTTTGCCTAATGAATTAAGGCTATAAATTAATTTGGGTCCCTACGGACACCTGACACAGTCTGTGGCATGGAAATTAATGTGGCAGGTGGGTGGTTTTAGCAAAGAAGGGCTGATCATGTGTGCAGTTGTATGTTTAAGCAAAACAGTACCTGTTTAAACATCTGTACTCACCTACCAGTAAACATTTAAGCTTTTTCATTCAGCCATAAATATTATTGCTAATTCTTGATTCTTGACTCATTGATCTGAATTATGTGCTTGTGTTCCATGAAATTTATTCGGGCTACACTTTGACATTTTAAACCTCAGATACAACCACACAAAATAGGATTCTGAGATAGTACTCGCAAACTTGTCTGCAAAGTGCCTTAACACAGTAAATACAATCAAAGTCTCAAATTCAATCAGTTTTGTGGATCACAGAGTTTGGTCTTTAATGTTACATACTGCAGGTAGCGCCTGTGAAATAGCTCACACTCTAAAATAACTCCCCACTTCTGTCTCACTTTACAAGTCATAGAAGTGTTATGAATAAATATTCCATTTGCAAAAGTAAATTTAATAATGAAACACGTTTTAAAAAACTGGCCATATGGGTTGGCAACCTACTTCAAACATCTCCTGTCTTCTGGTTTGACATTAGTAACGTTTAACAGGTCTCTGTTCTCCAGAAACGTGTGAAGGTGCTATTCACACCTTTCTCACGCATGTCGAAAATTGTATATTTAAACCTAATCATGAACACATTGTGGAAGTTTGACAGAGTTGCAGATTTTTTATGAAAAAGCTGCCAATTACATCATCTGCACAAACATTCCATTTATTAGATATTAAGCCACATGTTTTTAATATGTATATACAGTCATGTGAAAAAATTAGGACACCCTGTGAAAGCATGTGTATTTTGTAACTTAATATATGGTTAGTCTCAATTTTAACAAAACAGAGAGATTAAAGTAATATAACTAAACAATTAAAACTGAAGAAAAGTCTTTAAGATCTTCTGTAAATGTAATTCTACAAAAATGTCTTTTAACTGAGGAAAAAGAAAGGACACCCTAGCCCCTAATGGCTAGTGTTACCTCTTTTGGCTGAAATAACTGTAGCAAGACGCTTCTTGCCTCTGACATCGGTCTGAGGAAATTTTACCCCACTCCTCAATGCAGATTTTTTTCCAGCTGTGAGGTGTTTCTTGCATGTACAGCCCTTTTCAAGTCACCCCACAGCATCTCAATGGAATTCAGACCTGGACTTTGACTCTGCCATTCCAGGACCCTCCATTTCTGCCTTTTCAGCCAGTCTTTGGTTGATTTACTAATATGTTCTACGTCATTGTCATGCTGAATGGTCCAGTTCCACTTTAGCTTTTTTCTCTAATAGATGGTCTCACATGTTCTTCAAGCACCTTCTGATACACAGTAGAATTCATGGTGGATTCTATGACGGTGAGCTGACCAGGTCCTGCTCCAGCAAAGTAGCCCCAAACCATGACACGTCCACCCCCATGCTTCACAGTTGGTATGGGGTTCTTTTCCTGGAATGCTGTCTTTGGTTTACGCCAAACATGTCCTCTGCTCTGGTGTCCAAATAATTCAATTTTGGACTCTGTCCAAAGAACATTGTTCCAGAAGTCCTGGTCTTTGTCAACATTCTCTCTGGCAAATGTCAGTCTGGCCTTGATGTCCTTCCTCCTTGCACACCTCCCAGGCAAGTTAAACTTGTGCAGTCTCTTTCTGATTGTAGAGGCATGCACTTTTACATCAACAGTAGCCAGAGGCTGCTGGAGGTCCCGAGATGACATTTTAGGGTTTTTGAAAACCTCTTTAAGCATCTTGCGGTCTGCTCTTGGGGTGAACTTGCTGGGGCTACCAGACCTGGGCATGTTGGCAGTTGTTTTGAAAGCCCTCCACTTGTAGATGATCTTCCGGACAGTGGAATGGCTGATTACAAAATCCTTTGAGATCTTTTTAAAACCCTTACCAGACTCATAGGATGCTACAATTTTTTTTCTAAAGGCCTCTGACAGCTCTTTTGCTCTCACCATGGTGCTCACTCTCACTTCAACAGTCAGGAGCACACCAAACTAAATGTCTTGAGGTTTAGATAGGGCAAGCCTCATTCAAAATGCTGAGTAACGATCTACTAATTATGTGCACCTGGTGTGATACACCTATGTGTGATTTTAGCCATTTTAAGAGGGAATACATGTGAGGGTGTCCTAACTTTTGCCTCAGTTCGAATTTGCATTTTGTGGAATTACATTTTACAGAAAATCCCCTCTTCAGTTTTAATTGCTTAGATATATTACTTTAATCTCTCTGTATTGTTTAAATTGAGATTAAATATCCATATATCCAAAATGTTGCAAAAATGTTACAAAAATACACAGGCTTTCATAGGGTGTCCTGATTTTTCACATGACTGTACATAATCTTATGTGGTTCACTCTACTGCTAAAAGCTTTAAGCATTTTAGATAAGCATTCAAAGTGCATTGTTGTATGGAGAATTAGAGGGTTGTACAGTGTAACCTGCAGACTGTAGAAGCTAAACCCAGTAGTGTTATGGCTCTCTCAATAGCGAGAGAAAAAATAAATAAATGATATTTGAGTCATGCATTATTCAACACACCATAGCAAATGCATTCAAGAGAATGTAAAGAAAAGTGCACTAAATTACAGGTCACCAGTTTGTTTCGTAGGGTTTATTCGTCTTTAAACAGGAAAGGCTACACACTGTCCTATTCTGCCGCCCATTACACGGCCAGAAATTGATTCAAATGCACTTTCTGCATTGGCCACATTGTATCTCTGGTCAGTCTGCTCATGCTGCATGTTTGCCATAGCTTTAATGCAGATGGAGATGAAAGATGTGTTATAAATGGGAAGCAGCACAGAACCACTAAAAGCAGTTTTGTATGTGCTATCATTTTTTTGTTACTCTGCTGTGTTGGTTGACCCTGTGGCCTTGCATCCCACTGTAGTTCCGTGTACCTGCCAGTCCCAGCCAGACACAGCATGGCAACAAGCAAGCCGGTGGCCACTGGAAAAGAGAGACCCCTTCACACACGGACGGCTCGCGTCTGACATGGGTAAATAGCCCTACACCAGCACCAAGCACAGTGAAATTTCTGTTTGTGTCTTATCTGTGTGGTGCCTTTTGAGTGGTGTCTTTCCCCACATCCCACACTTTAACGTTTGGTCCATCATGCTTTCTTTTGCCATTGAGCTCCACATTCATTTCACATGTATAAATGGAATCACTATAATTCCTGAAGCTCTTTTAAATGTAATACTATTTATATGCTTCCTTTTGAACTGTGGTGGAGTATCATGGCCAACATAGCAGGCATTGGAATTTATAGTGGTATTATTTAGTGATATTACTTTTTTTATTTTGAACCTTACCCCAAGATGCTCCACAGGCACTGCAGTGCTGCCTGGTGTGTGTTTATGGTTTGTAGTGTGCGTGTTCACAACTCACTATTCCAGTTTGTGTGCATTAATCTGGATGGGTTAAATGCCATGGACAAATTCAAAGTATGGGTCACCATACTTGGCTAGCATGTCACTTCACTTTATTTAAATTGGTTTACCTAAACAAATAAATATGTCAGGAACAAATTCAATCCATTTCATTCTGTTTATCTTGCTATAATTTTATATGGGCTTTCTCCAATCGCTGTCATCTTAAATGATGTCTGTCTACTGGGTTTTTATTGTTTTTTTAAGGAACATAGTCTTGAAAGAATTTTTAAGTCATTTTTAAATTAATTATAATGTTAATTGTGAAATTTGCATAATTATTTTTTACACGCACATCTCTGGCGCTACCCAGACATTAACTTACAAAAGACGCCAGCATACAAAAGACATCAAATCTCGATGCTGGTATGTAAAGTCAATAGACATGTTATGCATCAACTCTTCAGATGTTATTTCCTCCTGCCGTTGTTCTGTGGTCTGTATTTTCTGCTGTTTTTTTACTTCCTCCCATTATGTTCTCTCTCTTTTTCTCTGCCTATTCTCGATTTTGCTCTCTCTTCATTGCTCTCTGTTGGGAACAGGTAATTACTTTTATTGGCAACAACAGTTGAATTCACCTTGACCTCAGTGTGTGGTTCACAGCCACAAAGCATTCTCCTGCTTTTAAACACACATTAACTGAATTAGACTGAAGTGTACCCATGTGCCTATTTTAAACTTCACACTCAGGAAGCTAAAACTGAACCTAAAAACCATCCAGCGCTGAAGGCTAAACATGTTCTGCAAAAGAACTGTCTTTTAATCTGCTTTATAATACAAAGCAAAGGCTATCTGGAGATCAGTCCAGGCAAGTGTGAGGATTAGTTCTATGACAACTTAGGGAGAAGTACTGCTGGTTAAGTCTTTTAGTTTACTTCTTTTGATTTGGTTCTTAGGTTGATATTCCCTGAAATTACAAGTTTAAAAGACATACCATGAGTGTACTTCCTTATGGTGATTATATTGTTTCAGATGTAATTTATTAGCAGAGTTAAACGGCTGTACGAAAAGTAGTGGAGGTGGCTACCCTCCAGATAGTGCCGTTACACAAAGCAAAGCATCATGGACAATATTTGGGGCTTAAAAGGGGATTTTGGAGGTGGGGAAACCTTAGGATCTGGAGGTGATCTTGGTGCCCATGATTCTTTAATGACTAGAGGCAACTATGTATGCCACAGACCCCATGAAATCGCTTGATTAATGCAGTTACTGTGTTCGCATTTTTACTATTGAAAACAGATGTTTAGGTGGGACATATTAAATGGCTTGTCTCCATTTTCTAAATAGCTAATTGGCTTTAGTTATATAGTAACCAGTGTTGGGAGAGGAGACATCTATTCTAGAGCATATGAGATTGGACAAAAATCCAATTTTTGGTATGTTTTCTTGGAAAATAAATTTTAAATGTGTATATCTTCAGTGTAAATAATGTAGGAGATAAAGTGAAAGGAATTTGCAAATTGAACTGGTGATGAGTGGGCTTTTTCTAAAGAAAACAGTCATGTGGTAAAATGTCATTTAAAAACTCATGTTAATCTCACAGTTAAAATCTCTCTGGCTTTCTGCCAACAGAGCCCTTCTGCTGACCAACAACACTTAAAAACCTCAGTAGCTTTTGAAAAGCTGCTTGAAGTGACAAATGGGATACCGTTGTCCATCTAAACATATCTAAAATAAAAGATCTGTTTCTCTCTATTAGACGTAACAATAACAACAGCCCAGAAAAAACTAAATCAATGAGATGTTAAAATACACAGAGCATTCACAGACTCCACCTTAAAACAGAGCGAGTCTGCCGTCTGTCTGCTCACAGGTTCCTTGCTATCTTACCATCTCTTCCTCTCTTTCCCCCTTCCAACCCAAACCATGTGTTTCTTGGCTATTAAATAAAAGCCACATTTATTAGCCCAAAATGGTGGAGTGCTGAGCACATGTCGGCCCACAAGCGCTCTGTATCACAGTTTATTTATTTTAATGCGGCAGCAAGATGAAGTGGTGTGTGCCAGCGATGCTAGATAAAGCCGACTACAGCATACACACACTGAAAACTAAAAATATACACAGTTCTCATGTGTCTGGCCCAGGCTCAAAAGCACTACTTCAGCAAGGAGTGAAAGTGCTCACTTCTGTCTCACAGAATAAGCACTATTTGTTAAAAAACTGTTGGTTTTTGTTTACATTTGATAAGGGTGATGTTTAATATTGCATTGATTTTTTTGAGGCGCCTGGCCGATGTTCAAGAATATGCAATCAAAGCATATGTGTACAGGAAGAGGATTAGGTGGTAATTATAACCCTAAAGTAAAAGGGTGCATTTTAAACACAGGCAGATCTATGCCAGATTATGGTCATGTTATGATATTTGTTTTGTTTCTTACACAGAATGTAGTGCACAGGGTGATGGTTTAACATATATATACTGTGATGAGAAGGTTTGTCAGGTTGGTGTGTGGGTTTATATACTGTAGAGGTGCTCGTGGACTCTCTCCTTCCCCCCTCCCCCCAGATGTTGCAGAGCTCTTGGGGGACCAGCAGAAAACTGTGCATTTTAAACATGCATAAACTAACCTTGCGCTCTCTCCTGGGACTGGAGAGGCCCGTTCTTAAATGTATTTTTTTCTTTTTTTGCATTTTTCAGACACAGGAAAAATGTTGTCTTGAGCCAAACGAATATACTGTACAAATACGTCATATTCACAGAACGTCACGTCAGGCTTTTCAGGTTTTTTAATTTCTCAGATGATCTAGCGCTTTCTTGCATTGTTTTTCCCTTAATGAAAAACAATGAATGCATTATTCAGAGATATTCATGAATTGCATATTCATGCATGCATAAGGGTTGAGCTCCTCAAAAGCATTGGTGCAGCGATTCTGGACAGGGAGTGGCCTATCCTGGACTGCACCAGTGCGGCTTTGATCCCGATCTGTCTATCAGAGACTCAGTGTGTGCGTCTTCTCTGATGTCACGTCTCGGGTCAGTCAAGTAGACAAGAAAGCTTCACACGGCCTCCTGTCACCCCTATTAGACAAAGTAAAAGCCTCTTCCAAAATGCTTGACCTTGATGGTTGCACAAGACAGACAAGCCCTTCTCTATTTATCCAGAAGCTCTCAACAGTAATCGGCAGCTCAGCACGTTCAAGGTTGTTTTGGGGGCCCAGCCAAAGAATGTTGCATTCAAATGATCACCGCCCCTGGGTCCCAGAGGTATTCATTACAGGCTGAATTGGTTTCCTTGCCTTACTCTAACAATCCCAGCCTAGATGGCAAATGAAAAGCCAGGTGGAAAAAAATGGGGCACCTTATTAAGTTTAACTACTGTAGCATTTAACCTGACATCTTCATTATTCAGAATTACATTATGAAAAAGCCGCCTCATCTGCAAGCACAGGTTACTGTTGTTTACGCTTCCTTTTGCTGCTCCTTGGCAATTTAATTGGTGAAGGGGCACGACAACATGTTGGAGCACAGAACTCTGGGTAATGATCCAACTCTGGAGTGATCATTTAAATATCTCTTAATATAATTTAAAGTCATATTTCAGCAATAGTCAAGACCAATAATGAGAAAAGCATCTCTCAAACGAACTTAATGCATTATGTGGCGTAACAAAAGTGGATATGTCTTATCTCAAAAAGGCACATTTCCTCAGCCACCTCAACTAGAGTCATATCTCACTATGCATGCATTTCTTTCATAATGACTAGCTGATTTACTCCTGTCAAGATGGAAGGCTTATAAATGATCTACATCTCAATTGTGAGGCTACAGTAATTTAATGCATAATTTCTGCTGGTGTAGCATTTCTGTCATTCATTGCAACACACGGTAAAAACACTAGTGTTCTCCGCATATCATTCCATTCTGTCTCATTTCTTCTCTTATTATTAGTGTAAACTGCATCAGATACTAACGACTGTTCACCCATTTCATTCCTTTCTCTCTCTCTGCTGTGAAGCTTTGATTGACTGCTGACTGTGATGTCGCCCATAGACAATGATTCCATACTGCACATCATGACCATCATCAGTAATTGATAGTAGATTTAAATGACTCTCCTGCTCATTTGCCATTCATCTCCCAGCAGTCCCATTACCCTTGTGCTATTTGACAGGCAATCACCTCGCTGTGAGATTTGTTGTCCGGTCGGAATGATGTCACATGAAATGGGCGAGAACTGGCACATTGTGCATTTCAGAGGTTGTTGTTTTTTCTTCTTTCCGTTTAAATGATTGCATGTATTGAAAATGAGGGTTGTTGGGAAACTATGTGTCATCCAAAGTCTGAAGAATCAAAAGCAAAGTGATTTGCACAGAAATGCTAGCTTTGTCCTCCGTTGTTTCGTTTATTGTTAAATGAAAAGCTAGACTTTTAGAGAAAAGCACAGTGTTTGGTTGTCAAACTAAATTATAGAGGCAAGTTATACAGCGCTAGATCTAAATGGTATTCTGTTATGAATAGTAAACACTGGACTGGAATGTACAGATATTGTGGGGGTAACGTCCCACATTCTTGACTCACAATGTAAATAGTTAATTTAGATTCAGTTCTTATTATTTCATTGAAATCAGCACTTTCTGACCCTGGAGGTTTTTAGGTTGGTACAAAAAATATTTCAATTACCAGAGACAAGGCTACAGAATGACAAATGGCGCATGTATAAATGTTTGTCTTCAGGTGTTGTCCAGAGCTTGGAATTTGAAAAGTGAATAACTGACTCACAGCACAAAATCTCTTCATTCAGGGAGAAAATTTTCTCTATTTTCTGTATTTATTCAGA
This sequence comes from Chromobotia macracanthus, assembly GCA_036877525.1. Classification (NCBI taxonomy): domain Eukaryota; kingdom Metazoa; phylum Chordata; class Actinopteri; order Cypriniformes; family Botiidae; genus Chromobotia; species Chromobotia macracanthus. The sequence continues at coordinate 5,016,565 of JAZGTH010000013.1, forward strand.
TTAGCTGGAACATTTTTGCAGTTGGTATTTAAATAAGCAGATCTGTATCAGATGGCACTCCCTCTAAGTCTTTATCTGTTCTGTTTAAAAAAAAAAAACAAATAGATGCGGGGGAACGTGCAATGCTCTTAATTTTTGTACATTTCGCTTTTTTTGTCAGAGCCACATACCACAGCACAGGGTTATTGATTTCCTGTGTTGTCTTCTTAGCTGCCTGTTTATGCATCACAAAAAAAGACTGTGTAAAAAAGGAAAGAATGAAGAAGAAACATTACAGATAACCGTTACTACATAAACATGATTGTGTTTTGCAGGCAAAGCAGCCTTTCACCTCCTGCTTTGTTTTTTGAATTTGTTTTTTAAATTTTTACCTGATTGTAATTTTTTAACAATGATAATAATTGCAAAAAATAAGTACATTACTTGTGCATGTATCAACAGTAATGTAACCCACTACAAACAGTCATTTAGTTTTGTGATTTATTATTTTTTAAAATTGGCAGTAAAATCATTCCTCTAAGGGCTTTACTGTATGAATTATGCCAGCATGTTTCCCGCAAACAAATGCAGACATCTGTGAAGCACAACACAATCAAATATGCAAATGAGCATGATACATTGGCTTTTAGAGGCAGAAGTAGGAAGCTCATTAAAACGATTATTGCAATCCTTAAAAGTAACAGTTGGACCGTTATTTGAGTTGAGTTTGAATTTGGAACCAATTTCATACCTAATTGCCTGTAGTTGGCTGTCTGACAGGTTCATTTAGTTTGCTGCAAATAAAAGCTATGTATTAGAGATAATAAAGCAGGCAAAAAGAAGAGCCCCTTTGAAGGTAAAAAGAGAGGAATCATATGAGTCATTTTGAGTTGAATCAGAGGCACAGCCGCATTTCCTGGTCACTTTTTCTTGTGAAGCGTTGTGCACTTAGACTTAAATTTAAACTACAGTTAGGTGGGGGTGGGGGGTATATAGTTTCATATGTTCTCTGGTTTCCTTTTTGGTGTAGATAATAAACTTCATACATGCAATTGCTGCACTATCCCCTCTCACAGCCGGCAGATAACTGTACATATATTTCCCTACAGTATTTTACTCCAGGGGAGTGTTTACAGAATAATTTATGATTTTGCTTGGATTTGTACAGCCTTTCATCTGCTTATCTGCTTTACATCTTTTTCATCACAGTCTAAACTGACAAGGGCCAGAGGAAGCAGTGCTGTATTAAAGCAGGCGATATTAACAGCCAAAGCAAAACTTCACAGCCAAACGAAAGTGACTGTTCAGGCTCATAAAAGCAGCCTTTTGTTATAGTCTAATGAGATTGATTGACCATTTGCATATAATTTTACTTCCTCAAAGGCTCAAATAGTAGGAATGAATCACTGTAATGTTCAATGCACTTGGCTGTACTTTATTCAGTGTTTCATTTGCTGTGTACATAAAGTTGTGATTAGTCTTTTTCACTGTTATGGATACAGTGTGAATCATAGTATGGCTGGATCGTTTCAGCTGCAGAATATAGAACATCAAAGAATTTTCATCAAGACTGCAGCATAGATTTTTTTGTTTATGCGATAACCCACCTTATTCTCTTATTTATAAGTATCAAATGGACAGTCTGTTCTTGTTCTTGTATACGGTTCACCCCCCATTGTGCCATATTTCAAAGAACTGTTTGCTAAGCCTTTTTATACTACCATTGGAGACACTATGAGAATATTCACTGCATTTCACCATCAGTTCATTTGGTTTTTCATTGTAAAATTATGTAAAATTTTCTTTTAATTTTTACATGTAAATAAGGCATATGTAATGATAGTAGATGAAAAAGTACCTTGTTCTTTGTAACTTTTATTACTGTTTATAATAACTATTAAGTGCTTACATAAGCCATACATTAATATTTGTAATATTGTTGTGGCTTTGATCTTACTGCATGTAAGCTGAATTCAATCAGTTCTGATAGATCACATAACCTTTTGTGTTGTGTGTCTTTGTTTGATTTAGCAGTCCTACCCAGTGCCCAGTCTTGGGGACGAAGACTTCAACATCCCCCCTATCACTCCCCCCACCCTTCCTGAACACATGCTGGCACACTTGCCTGAATCTGAGTCCGGATCATACCATCCCCTCTGCCCCCCTGTCTCCCAGAATGGACTGCACCCCTTCCACCTGCAAGGAATGGACCTGACTGGCATGTCAGTCCCAAACATGTTGGGCCAAGACGGAGGCCTGCTCAGTAACTCTCTTTCAGTGGTGAGTGTTGCTTTGCTGTCTGACTGAACTGGAGACATTTGTCCGAGTAGCCAAGGAAGAGAAAATAATTGACAGTACAGAAACAAAAGAAATATTTCTAAAATTTAGATCAAGCAGTGTGTAAACCACTGATCTCTCACTGAAAGGTTTTAGTGAGCACTCAGTTCAGTTAAATTAAAGGTTCACCTCACTGCCTGCAGCCATCATTACACTTGCAGTGTTTACCAAAAGATATGATGACTAATGGTCTGAATAAAAGGTTACCATAAATAATAGACAAACAAAGGTAACAAATAAAAGCTACACAAAATATGTTTGTTACTGTAGCAATGTAGTTTTGAAGCAGTGTAAGAAAATCTTGAAAAACTTGGTAAGACTTTAGTATGTTCATATAAAACAGAATATAAATATTACACTATTGGATGTTTATTGATTTTCCCAAATATAAAGTTCCACACGCCTTTTACCCAGAAATTGTGTACACATTACATGGAACTAGAACATGAATATAAATAGGCTTAAAAACCCAGAGCTAGAGAGGGGATATTTCCCTTTCATTTCAAAAGTCCACACACTACTGGTACAGAGTTTCTTTCTGTGTGGATGAATATGTCATTGCGAGATTGGCGTCTTTCTGCAGAAAAAGAATATGCTCTCCTTTGAGATGTCGCTAATGCATTTCTCTTGATGAAATTACACAACACCAAAGTCATTTCAGTGAACAAACAATTACTTAATTGACACAAATGAAATACCTCAGCAGAGATTATAAGAGGCTGGAGCGACATATAGAATGATGGAGATAGCACCAAGCAAATGAGAGTTGATGTGATTTAATGCACAGTGAAACACTGCCAAATTCCCGTTGGATTAAGTTAATTAAATATAATTTAGCATCAAGGCACTCCTCCTAATGCATTCTTGCCATGTAGCTGTACCACACAGTCGTGCAGTACATTTAGAATCCACAAATAAAATAAAAATTACACCATTGATTCTTGGAGAAAAATAATTAAAAGAGAAAATTAGAAGGTTACCAAAACCATGTATAAATTAATTATTTTAAATGATTTAAATGAATAGGATTATGCAGGCACATATTTCAATTGTAAATGACTTTTTAAAATAATTTTATTCTAATTAGTTAACATTATAAATTCTTTTGTGTAATTATTATAAAACCTTCAATTTTTTATTATTATTTTAGCCTCACCTTACACCATTCTTGTCTTTTAACATTTGTTTTGATATCATAAATACTGTGTCCAAATCCTTGTCATTTCTCGAGAAATGAAACCTGAACCTTAAATTTTGGTTAAGTGCAAGAAACATCATTATGTGATTATGACACATATCTGGCGCTCGTGATCTGTGACTAACTGTGGTCAAAGAGTGATGGGAGATGTGCTGCTAATGTGATGTCTGAGTCAAACTGAAACTTCTCTTCTTCATCTCTCGGTATTGTTTTCCACACACTCCAAACCAAAATATTGAGCATTAGTTTCATGCTTTTCTGTCATGATACATTTTAGAACGCTAATTTTACGTTTTTTTATTCTGACCATTGTTTTACACTCAGAAGGGTTATATTAGTACAAATGATTCAGTCTTTATTTGAAATGAACAAATAATAGTGAAATGATAACTGCCACACCAGCCACAAAAATAATAGTACAGCCAATATTTTCAATTCCTTTGTTGCTTGTTCGGGAAAAAATGCATTCATGTACCTTCATGCTGCCCCTCTTAAACTTTAGCTTACATCAAACAAATTTTTAAAGAATAAAATACACATGGGTGGTTAAAAAACACAGAGCGACATACACACTGAAAGATATTGAGATTCACAAAGGCATTTGTTCTTTTCACCTTAATGTTCTCAGTGCTTGGAGAACATCCATTTAGAGCGGCTATGAATTATGGTTGCCAGGCAACGGGACAGAGAGCTTGTAGCTGCAGTGGAGAATGAAAGAGCTAGCTGATGGAATTAATTTTCTCTCAGCATTAGCCTGTTGGAGCTGCTTTCTCTGGTGGAACATAGAGTGCATTTATGTGTCTCTTACATTTTGCATTCATTTTATAGGTCTCAGAGCTTGCATTGTTTAGCCAGCAGAGATAGTTGAGTGAATTGTGCTTCACTTTAAAAAGTATTAGATTAAAAGGAAAATTATCTCGTGAGGTTCTGCGCTCCCTCCTCATTGCATTAAAAAGAATGGAAATAAATGTAACAGAATAGCTAAATGGATCTGCTGGTCCTGAGACCCAGGGAAGGGCCCTTCGCTTACGAATATAATCTAGCTGCTTTTAAAACAATAAAAATGTGAGAGATGATATCTTATCAGCCCGTTCTGATGATCTCAGTGATTCACATAAAATGCAAGTAATTTATTGGAAATGCTCAGGTCGGGTTTGCTTTCCAGAAAGCTGCACGTTCGCTTAAATAAGCACAAGTTGATGTGTGTAAAATGTGCAAATCTAAACAGAGCTGACAGTGGAGGAGAGGGAGAGTGAGAGAGAGAGAGAGCAGTAAAGAGCAGTCAGATCATCCATCATCACAGCAAAAGCCACTAAATCCTCATCCAGCAGTGGCCTAAATAAAAAAAAAACTGTAATAGACATAAATCTCCATGTATTGTAAATTTGCTGCAAAGCCTTTAGTTTACAGCACTTTGCCGCACACTGCAAAACTAGTACATCTGAGGGGTTGAAATTGCAGCGTGGCATTAGTTACTACTATTAAATTATGCTTATGCAGAGATCATTTACAGTAAAGGTTATTAAGAGACATGTCTTTATGTAAAGTTATATAAAATGATCAACCAAGAGCAGTTAAATTGCTATTTAAAAATTGGTGAAAAATCTAGTTGTTCTAATTTTCATTTAGATTAGGTTTTCCTTGCTTGAGATTAGCACATCGCAATGGATTTTTAAATGCTAAACATTTACTCATATTACTGTAACCTTGACCGTACAAAATATGTGTGAAATTTCTGCAACACCATTCTTAATTTTTCTTTAGCACATTTAAGATGTTAAAAGTACAGTGTGATGTATCCAGAGTTTCTCCTATTAGATCGCTTAGGCATAGATCATTTACAATAAAGGTAAATGGAGAGACAGATATTTGCGTGCAGTTATAAAAAAATTCAACTAAGAGCAATTAAACTCTGGCATGTACAAATGACAGATGGTGTAATATGGCTTCGAGATTTTATGTTCCAAATTACCTCACTTCTCATATGTACTCCTGCGTGTCATAAATATTGGGTGTTTTTCATCATGTAGACTTTGACAAGGTATTATTACCAAATAGCCATAGCCACTTTAAAGTGAATTACCTCATGTTGAAAGAAATGAATAACTAAGATTATGCAAGTATACATTTATATTTCAAATGCACTGATCGTTTACATTCTGATGATCAAAAGAGTAAACAAAAAGTAGTGTGTATTTTAGCTTGTAAAGATCTACAGTGTAACACAAGGACATGAAATACACCCTTATTACTCTGCCTGAAAAGTCCTTATCATTGGGCTGTGGTTTTATTACCCTGAGCAAACAATTGGCTCTGATCTAGTCCAGTACTTAAGCTATTTATACCTTTTTAATGGAAACAGAAGGACATGAGAGTGCCCCTGAAGTGACAGCCAGAGTAAAGTAGATATTATTTTCTTCCCTTTAAAATGTCAAAGGAGTCCATAGAAAAGCCGGCTTTCACTCTTTTTCATATATTTCTGTCCAGTGCTTATAGGAAGATAAGCATGCAAATAGCCTCCTACTGTAAGTGTGATTACAATTTGCCCTGTGATTTAAGAGAAATTGATATCAAATGAGTATGACCTCCCCTGCAGCACGGGTCAATGGATCTGATGAAAGCCCAGCCAGCCATTTGTTATTTAAAACCAAAAAAGTGCAGAACAGGCAACCTTTAGGGCTTTTGTGTGTGACCTCGTCACATGACCTCTATTCATCCCTGGTGAGTCTTTGTCCGCTGTGTAGTTGAGATTAATGGTGAGCTCAGATGATAAATACCATCACAACCTCACTCTGACAAACGCAATTCAATGTTTTCCAGCAGCCATGTTCATCCTTTTACTGGAACATTTCTATATATTTTTATCCATTCTCATTGGGAAATTTGGATTGGATTTAAGGGCCTCACAAGTGGTCTTTGATTCACTGGCTGTTTCTTATTTAAACATCACAGTCTTGCATCTTCGCTCTTGCTGTTTGAAGGTTACTGTCGAAAAGCTTCTAGGTTTTGTTTTACCAAGAAAAAGAAAGGTGACCTTTATCATTCAGCATCGTTTTTAAGTTGAAGTGTTTTCTAACTAAAACTGACCACATTGTCTCATTACCAGATTCATGACAGAAGGTGGGTATTGTCTGGTAAACTAGCGGAAAAAGCCCCCCTAAAAGTAGACAGATGTTTGAAGAAAAATTGAGTGGGAAGATGTGGAATACTGAAAACACTGAGAATATTAATGAGCTGAGTGTGAAGGTGAATGCATTTCATTGTAAAATGAAACTTCCTTCTGTCCATTAACATTGTAATGGTAAACTTCTGAAAAGTTCTTTTTAACCGTTTTCCATTGCGAACTTTTTCCAGCCATTTCATGAGAACTTGACATTTTCATCCGTTGGTTTATGATTAGTCAGTTAACCACTAAAACCGCATTCTCTCTATTGCTATGTAATGTCACGTCATTAGCCCGACGACGCTAATACAAAAGTTTTCTCATTATACAAATTTCTGGTTTTAAATACATATTGAATTCTTCTAAATCTTGTATATTGTTTTTCAGACATTTTTAACTTACCATTAAAAATGGTCATGTGTTCAATTAATGAATCAAGTTACCATTACACAAGTAACATTAACCAACAGCGTTATTGCTTTCACTAAAAAGGAAATTTTACAATGGAAATGGAATTTTAAAAATGACAGTTAAGATAAACAAAATGACAATAATTGAAAATAACTTAAATTCAGCTGCAACGGCAGATATTACTTTTATTATTGCTCATATATTCACAATATTTACACATAACTTATTCAGTTTATTGACTTGCCAGAGCAGTTGGGCTTGTGATTTTAGTCTGGCAGATGATGAATCCAAACCAAACCAAAAGTATTACAAACTTAATTTAAAGGGGGGGCCCATCCATAACTAGGGGCCATAATATTACAGACCTGGAGATGTGCTATTTGCACAGTTAACCACCAATTTCTTAGAAATAGGGGAACGTTAGATAAAAAAAAAAAATATATATATATATATATATATATATATATATATATATATATATATATATATATATACACACATTTAAATATGTTTAAATGATGTGTTCAGTAGCTCTTTTCAGTGTTAGGGAGGGGTTAGAGTCACCCAGTCTTCAGAGAAATGCCCGTGGCCTCTAACCTCAAAGCTCCACCTGTTGGGACATTGTGCTCAACATAATGGTGGGCGTGGGCTACATTTTAGGTCACCTGTTGCTTCAGACAGTATCAGATAACGGACTACAGCCACAGAGCTTGAGTTTGTTGCAGGTGATCTATACCCTAGATGTAATGAAAGAAAGCAGTGCTTTCTACACCCTACAACAACCTAGTCTTCACAGCAGAACAAAACATTGAATGAACACTGAATTTCAAACCTGTTATAAGGTCTGGATGAAGAAATTAGTGCTTATTAGCCCTGCAAAAATGGGATGGAAAAGTGAGGTGAGTTATAATGAGATCAAGGCCAAGTCCAGGATTTTAACTTGGAACCCACAGAAGTGCCTAAGGTTTGGTTTATTTTAAGCTGAAAGATCAAGTTAATTTTAAAAACTGGGAGGGTATGTTTTAAATTAAGGCTAATTTTTATCTTCCAGATGCAGCAAATGGTCAATTCAGACTCCCGCTATGGCGGTCACCCTCAGGTGGACACACTTAGACCCAGAGTACAACCTGGCATGGTTCCACAAGGTCAGCTGACCACTATCAACCAATCACAACTCAACAACCAGTTGGGGTTGAACAGCAACAATGGTACCCATGGCTCCCCCTCTCCACCAGAGAGCAAGTCAGCCACACCCTCCCCCTCCAGCTCAGTGCATGAGGACGATGCAGATGATTCTGCCAAGGTGAGAGAGAGAGTGTTGCAGATTCTATGATCTCATGAATATAAAAGCTTATCTTCTTCTCACACTCAGGCACAGTCACATAGACTCTTATGCACCATGGCAAAATAGTGTATTAAAAGGAATGAGTCATTGCTGACCTTTTAGTAACTTGTATTGCCATGTTTCCTCATACACCGATTTGTGAAGACACTGATTTGCTTCAGTTGTGTTCTTACAGCTTAAATACAGCTCATTTCCTCAGAAACTCCACTTTGATCCTCTGCAAAGTGTAGCCATTTATGCAGTCTGCAGAGATATTTCTTGTTTCCTGGTGGATAAGAGGTGGTTCAGCATTGCAATGTCAAAAGCTCTGAACATTCACAATTATATCTCAATTCTGAGTTCCCCATGTTTAAACAGGGCTCATGGAAACCTAAAAATATCAGAACATTCAAATATTGTGATTTCCAGGCCTAAAAAAACTCTTCATTCACATCAAACTTCAAAGCTTGTAATCAAATACTGCACAGAATAGAATGACATTAAATATTGTTTATATGTATTGTTATATAAAAATATCTTGTTTTATAATATTCTTTATATAACATTTAAAATATTTTAAGTTATTTTGATTGTTGGCATTTTGTAAAATTAGTTGAAATATAAACAAATAAATATACATATGAGTTAAATTGGAATTACACAATATACACAATGATTGCACTCATCTCATTTAATTATGATCAAGAAATTATGTAATCTCTATTAAATGATTTATAAAAATACATACTCAGCAATCACAAACTATTAGAAATATCATAGGATGCATAGAAACATCATGCAATGCATTATTTGAATATATAACTAATGTACGGAAGTCATTAAAAGTTGAAAATAGCTCCAGGCATGGAAGACAAGGCTCACTAACTCGCTTTACGAAGATGATTCATTCATAAAGCTTTTATTATGGCTTAATCTAATTGGATAGCCATTGTTTAGTATAATGAGCTCTTCTCCTTTCAGATGAATGGGGCGGAGAAGAGAGCAGCCACAGACATGGCCAAAAAGCCCAAAACCCCCAAAAAGAAGAAGAAGAAAGACCCCAATGAGCCCCAGAAGCCAGTGTCAGCATATGCCCTGTTCTTCAGAGACACACAGGCAGCCATTAAAGGCCAAAATCCTAATGCCACATTTGGAGAGGTTTCCAAAATAGTGGCCTCCATGTGGGACAGTCTGGGAGAGGAACAAAAACAGGTAACTTTATCTCTTTAAACACTCACGTGCACCTGTCAGTATGTTCTTTTATCTTGCGATCTTGTGGTTGACTCATAAAGGTACTGTGCTGTATGTTTCTATACACCGTTCTATATGCACGGGTACATTTTGTTTTTTAAGCTATTGTCTACTGTATATAAAAGTGTATTCACAAAATGATTTGTTATGACAGCAGATGTGGTGACGCATATCTTGATCAGAACATTTGCTGATTTCCCCTTGTGCAATCACATAACATTATCTCTGCAGGGCCCACAACATCAGTGTGGTTGTGCATGTTGGGGAAGTCTTAACAAAACCAGTGCAATATGTGTACGTTTTTTTTAATCAGAATATGTAAGACAAAAGCTTGCGGTCTGGTGATAATTTAGAACAATGTTTCAGGACATATTCAGCATGAACCTGATACTGTGTGTCATTCAGTTCTGTTTTTAGAATTACACAACAGTATGTTTTTCAGATTTGTTTTGCCATTTAAAAACATACCATTTAAAACCATATAAAATACAAAACATACTAACAATGTTGTGATTAACTCATTTTTATTCATTAAGATACACATTTATTGCTCTTGAATAACATTTGTTTTGATATTAACTTTGGATTACAACAAAAGCAGGAAGGAAAGTGTATATCAAAGTATAATATTGGACCTTAAATATTGTTAATACTTGTAATTTGTTTTTTTAAAATATCCTCATCAAGATTTCTTTTGACACTAGAAGAACTGGCACTACTGTAACACAGAGACTCTAAGGTTTTGAATAATGGCACAACTAGCAGCCTAGCTTCTGATTTTGTCTTACCAAAGCAACCAAACAACAACTACAATCATAAAATGCTAAATAACTCCTATTTTTTGTAGTCATTGATTTGTGGTGTTTTTATTTTACTATGTACAACACTTAGCCAAGTGAAGCTGATGAAAACACTTAAAAGTACTTTTACTTAAGGGAGGATGTTTGCCTGATAAAAGAACATCACATCTCTCCGCTGTTGTTCTCTGACTTTCTCTTTTTGCACTCTCTTTAGCAGAGGTCTATTGGTTGAGATAATAACAGCACAGATATATTGATGGGCAAATAATTACACATATGCCCCAACTGAAAGGGGAAATATGGACAGTCCATAAAGGCAGAAGAAAAAGCGCTGGATAAAGTGGGCTGCACTCAAGCACCATTTCAGTTCTCCAACAACAATTACACATTATGGCTCATAAATGGACAGCTATTAGATAGATTTCTAAGAGTAACTGTGCACAGGAACACGGAGAACAGCTCTGACCTTCGTTAATATTTTTTTCTTTGTTTGTTTGTTTTATCATGGCAGGTGTACAAGAAAAAAACAGAGACTGCAAAGAAGGAGTATCTAAAACAGCTGGCTGCATACAGAGCGAGTCTTGTGTCTCAGGTACGTAAATGACTGCGGGCTATTGCTTTGTATGCGCATTTCAGAAGGCGCATTCAAAAACATTCTTACATGCCAGTGCAGAGATGCTTGTTTTGAGGCAGATGTTTCCTTACCATCCTCTAGAGCTACACTGACCCGGGGGATGTGAAGGCATCACAGGCTTCCCAGATGCTTGGACCCAAGCCACCAGTTTTTTCTGGGGCAGGTCAGTCTCATCCAGGTCTCTATATGGCTCCACCATACCACCAGCAGCCAGGACTCAGTCCACACCTGCCCCCGATGCAGCCAGGCCTGGCCCGGGGCGGGACATCCCGACCCAGCGCACCCATGCCGGGAGCAGTGAGCATGGGCACCATGGCAGGCTCGTCCCCCCCTCCGCTACAGATCAGCCCCCCCTTACATCAGCACCTTGGCCTCCACCAGCAACAGCAGCTCAGCAGCCACCCGCTGCCCCTGCACTCCCCCTCTATGGCCCAGGTGAGACACACACACACAACCTGGTAAATATTTTCACAGAATTGCACCAATGAGACTTTGCTTATGATAGATGTATATTGACCAGGCAGACTAATTGGTCATTATTTGGCTATTTTGAGATTATCTACATTGTCCAATGAATAACAGAAGCTTAGTCTGATTATCTGATTCAAAGAAGTGGAAGTTCCCACTTGTGACAGTTCTGAGAGCTACTGATTGTCCTCTAAATGACTAATATGCCTTTCGTTTATCAGAAAAGTGAATTCTGAGTTAACATTAAATAGTTTTTCCTTTTTTTATTTGTAAGCAGTTTGCTGGTGTCATATCAATTGATCAGTGTTTGCCCTTACATCCCAAAACCTATATATTTAAACTTATGTCCTCAAATACACATTAAAAGTCATCATAAATAAAAAAGTGACCCTTTTTTCTGGGTTTACTTCTGTATTGGTGCACATTATATTGTTGGAACAATATACAAGCCAAAAATTGTTTGATTTTATCAAAATAAACAGTAACAAATAAAATGCATTAAAATACGACATTATGGAAGTAAAAATAGGTTGTGGACGCCATGTTGACTTTAATCAAGAGAGACAATATCAGCCTTTCCAGTATTATTACACCAAAACCAGAAAGAGAGGGATGACAGACAGTGGGTTGGGCCAATTAAAAGATTTGCTTCTCTCCTCCATCTATTTTCCATAAACCTCTTCAAGAACCCGCCTGGTCTGATACTCTTCAATTTCCATTATACATTATGGTAGAACAGATAGCAGAGTGTATATATGTGTGTGTGTATATGAGTGGAGGAAGTGCTGTTTATGCAGCAGATGCTGCAGCGTTTCATTTTTCATCATTTCCGGCCCCTTCAGCCTATCTCTCATGCTGGCGAATGAGGTCAAGAGAGAAACCATTAATATCTGCCAGCTTGTTTTATGTCCATGCTGTGCAAAAAAATCCTAGCGTATCACACAGACAGATTTTCAATTTTCTCTCTGTAATAAACAGATGCATTAGGATTTGGATGTGACTTAAGGTTGCACAAAAAACCTCACATTGAGATTGATGAATACATCAGTGTGGAAGACAAAACGCCTCGGCTATCTGATGAAAACAGTTTTTCTGACTGGGGCAAAGGAAATGAAATTAGTTCTCTGCTGAAGTGCATAGAAGGCTTTTCTCTATTTTAACCAAACGATTTATTTATTTATTTGCTTACTTAAAATGTTAACAACACCACAGAAGAGAAACTAAATGAAGGTTCTACCTATTTACACACAGACTGAAAAATCTAATTAAAGAGAAAATGACCTTCTTTGGAATAACATTCATTGGGTTTATTGCCTCCCCCCATAGCAAGTGAGGAGGGAGAGGCTGTTTCAACTGTAGCCCCATGTTAGCAACAGCTAGTTTGCTCAATCTAAAGTGCACTCAGTCTCATTATTAGCATCAGCGCTAATTAAACCCTCATTCTCCTAATAGAGGTCTCAAATAGAGGTGGTTAAGGAGAGGTTTGAAGCCTAAGTCTCCTTAAACACTCACTGCAATGGTGAGAAAGTCGTTAAGAGTTCTGTGTTGATCCGTTTCGTGTCTTAATGGTCCTGCGCTGTGGTGGAACTTCAGTGGGATTGATATGAGGTTGTAATGAGGTCCTAATGAATAGCACCCTTGTGCCTCGAAGCTCTTTAGTAGATGAGCATCAGCTGGGAGGCAGGACTAGCTGGTGCTGGAGAGAAAGAGAGGGAGAGGCAGGGCGGAGAATCACATTGTCTTGGGGTAAACAGAGATTAATTTCATAAAGAGAGATGAATCAGGTGGTCAAGAGAACAGGTGACATGTTTGTCCAATGACAGCAGTTTGATCTTTTACTGAGGGATGCGCTGCTCTGACAATGCCTATGACTAATGAACAATGTAAACGGTTCTTATTAGTATAATTTATTTCTGTAGATTTTGTTTCATGTTGTTTTTGTCATTTTTGTTGTTTTTCGTTTATTTCATTTATTTGTGTTTCTTTTTGTTTTGTTTTATTTTGTCATTTGTGTTGGTGTTTTGTTTTCAGTTTTGTTTGGTTTCATGTGCCATTAAGGGTGGCATTGCAATGTATTGATTCCATCACAGGCTAAAATGAAAAACCCATATTTCCAATTGAAACTGTTGCTGCAAAAAAGTTAAGCATTTGCATTTGAATATAAAAGGCCTATTGTTGTAAAATTCTATTCCTGTGCCCTCTGGGAATTCTGGGAAACGTTGTGTTTAAAAGAGCAACTACTTGATTGAATTTCATGTGCTTCTTTTTATCACTCCTCAGCAGGAAAATTAACTATTGCTGTGGATCATCATCATCATAAGAGAAAAAAAGTGTCTAATTTTCATGCAGATTATAATGTGAATTTTCTGAAGTCCAATTTTAGATTACCACAGGGCTCCTTGTATGGCTGTGTCAATCTTTTGGAGGAGAGTATGAATGCTTAAACTTGGCTTTTCTCTTCTCCGTTCGGGGAGTTCTTAAGCCTGTTCCACAGATCCTGCCTTTATGAGAGTTTTTTAAATCCAGAAGGGAGTAATAATCCTTGTTCATTTTTGCATATTTGTGGAGAGCAAACAAAAATGCGCGGTTCAGCTTTTTGGTGAGCTGAGGCAGGGTGGGGGGAGATGGGGCAGTGTTGTGGGGGGGGGGAGGGACACAAAGGGGCAGATGGAGCCTTTGTGATCGAATGAAGGAGAAGAATTTGAGGAACAATTCATGAATAGGTAGAATCTCTGGAGGGGGGAAAAACGCAGCCACCTGCTGTCTTGCTCTTTCAGGCAGATTCTCTTGTGTACCACTCAGATTAACTTCCCTTTCATATGCAGTCTTTCTTAGGCTAAGAACAGAGAAGAAGTCTTCAAATTAGAATATCTGCTTCGTTTATTTTTTGTCTACCCCCACCAGCCTTACCCTCCTCAACCAACCACTGAACGCAGTTCCTCATTAATGCTCATTTGAGGCTGCGTGTTGCGCTGCCATCACGTCCACTTCAGATCGTGTAGGATGTTTGCAAGGTGGAATTAGATTGGATGAACTGATTTGTGCTTTGCTCTGGGTTCTCTCTCTCACTTGCTTTTAGAGAAGAGCAGGAAGTTTTAGCATTCAGAAGCCAGGCTTTATGTTCAGCTCAACATAATGTTAAAATATTGCGATCTCATGTTCTGTTAAGATTGATGTAGATGTAAAAATAATAATAGAAATGTAAAAATCATTTTATCTTTACTTTTTAAAATCATCTGACCTTACCCCAATAGGCAGTTATTATATGTTATATTATAGGTTTGTTTTGAATAATAAAAACTGGCCAGAGGGAGTTCTCATACAAAACATGCGGGCTTTGAGAATCAGAAATCTAAAGACTTCCTGGGACATAAATGATTATTTACATACCCCATTTCCAATTTCATTCACATATATGAGCACTGTAAGTCTAGTCTGTGTGAGACCTGCCGTATGTAAGATCTAATATGTAATCATTTATTGCGCTCTCTCTCAGGGTTTCCCCCTTCAGGCAGAGTATCAGAGCATGGTAAATGTCACATCCTCTGCCGGACCCGGTCTGTCCCCTTCAATGGACTACCGCACCGGCTGCAGGAATGGACCGACCCAGAGCTTGGACTGGACCCCCGACTACTGCAGTAACGGGTGAGTGCCGACTCCTCCCCCATCATTAAATTATACCGCTTGCAGTAATGCCCACATCAGTCTTGGATGTTAAACATAATCATTGAGAACAGAATGGAAATCCATTTCACTTGCTCTGTTAAACATATGTTTAACAGAGCAAGTTAAATGTTTCAGTGCCGTCATTTCAAGGTCTCCTCAAAAACAGCTCTGTCAAAAAAAATGCTTCTGACTTTTGTGGCAGCCATTTTGATTTGTTTATATTTCCTTCCACAGAGCTCTGCAGAGGGACAAAGCCCTGTACCTGACCTGATTGATCTCATCACCCACACAATCCTTCATGTTCACAGGACCAAGGCAGTTCCTCATCCCAGTACAGCTATTCAGGGCCTGATTATTCAGGTCTTATTTTAGACTAGATACAATCCACACATCAGCAAAACAATGTTTGAATGTTTTCTTTTCCATGGCTCACACTTTAGTACACCAACCGTGGCGGGTTTGGAATTTGTGTCTCCTATTAGCTTCTGACATTCAGACGTTTTGGACCTTTAAAACAGAAAATTAAAATCATCAAAGCATGAACATGTAAATTGTATGCTAAAAATTTGTTTAAATGCAATCACCTTCGCACTAATGACAGTGACTTTCAATGCCCTCCTATTGTTTCGGGTCCTTGTTACATACCTAAAAAGAGGCAGCGTATGAAAGTCTGTCTAGACGTGTGTTTTATTGGAGATTGGTTATGGTTTTAAGAAATCGCATAGGTCAGTTTGCCTCGCAGGAAGGTTGTGTCACTCTACCTAAGGTTTCTAAGCACTTACTGCTGTGTGTCAGGAACTCTAAGCTCTTACTCACAAACAGCAGAACGATAAACCAAAACAGAACTTTTGTACAGAGGAAAATCTCAACAATCTGGAGAAAAAACAAGAACCCACACAAAAAGAATGTGGACGCTGTGACTACTGCTTTTCTTGCTCCTTTCTCACACCTTTTCTCGTTGTATCATTTTTCCTCTCTGTAACAATCTTTTCTAGTCAACTGCCTTAGAAACAGAGTTCTGTTGTAAGTATAAAACAGTCGCTCATAGCAACTTTATGAACGACCAGATGGGTTGTTTCAGCTCATTTCAAACTGTAAATAGAATCTGTGTTACTCCTAGAGTATAAGAATTAAACTTTTTTTCTAGTGACAATGTGATTTTGAATTGGGCCCACCAGTTCGTTTAAAACTCGAAAAGGGATAATTAGCCAAGAGGAGTAATTTCTTGGCATGGGAAGTCCCTGTTGATTAGACTAGACTAAAAAGAGACTAAAGAAGTATTTCATTTCCCAGGTTTAAAAAAGCAAAGGTTGAATCCATCAGGGTGTGAGGTAACATGAAATGATTTAAGTTTAAGTACTAAAGAAAAAGTTTATTTTGTATTACACACATTACTTCTTTTGTATCACTTCTGGCATATTGATTAATGTCATCCAAACTATGTGTATGAAACTGTCAGATGCTTATATGGTGTTAATTAGAAGAAACAGTGGCAGATTGGAGAGTTTGCTGTATAACCCCGGCATATGGCTCATCATTACTATTCCTCTACACTGTGTCTATATGAGATCTTTTTATGGTACTTGTTTGCGCCTATTTATGAAGGAAAAAAATAACTGTAGGTGTTTCTGAGTAATTATGTTAGAGTTCCAGGGATGTTTTTCTGTTCATTTGTTTTGACAGAATTGATCCAGGCAACAATGTGAATAATTCTTATTTAGTTTTTATTGTGTTTGAAAATAAATAAAGGCAAACCTGCATTTTTGTGCAGTAAATAATCAGAGTGTATCAAGAGTGTTCATTACCAGGAATTCATGGCAAAATGTTTGTATTGCATTTTATTTGAAATATTTATATCCTCATAACTCTTTGCGCACAGAAAGAAAGGTCAAGCTTAAGTTTACATATAATGAACACACTAATTCTCTTCCTCAATCATCTCTTATAACTCACAGTTCTGGTCACAGTACTGTTGATACAGAGTATAATAACAATAAATTTTCCAGCCATGAACACAGCACAAATAAACCGCCCTGTGTCAAGAACACATTTCTGGCCTTCCACAGAGCTGCCATAGCTCCTCAGTGATGTACTTACATTCAAATACAGGCTGAAGTTCTTACCTGTTCACCTTGCTCTAAAAGTCAAATGTTTCCACAGCTAACAGGGAATGGACTATAAATGTTCTCAAAGTTTTAGTAAAGTTATTAAAATGTTCTTGCAGTAACGTTAGTAGAACATTTTTAACATTTTATATCATATCAAAAACATTATTCCTAATTTGTTAATGTTTGGAACGTTTTAAAAATTTTACAGAATTAATCTTCTAAAAAGATGGAAGTTTTGAACATTTCTAGAACTTTCAAAATAAAGTTTTTGACGCTTTTGGTACTAATGGAAATGTTCCTACAACCAAAATTGTTATCTGGGCCTTAGTTGTTGGCAATATAATCACAAAAAATGTCTCTCTATTACAGATAGTAGTCTTTGTCTTACACCCAACTACAAAACGTGTTATCCAAATCTGACCATATTCTCACTTCTGCATACTACATGCTCAATCTAATGCATACTATAAAGGAATATCATGGTATGCACTTTAGTCTGTAATGTCCTTAACAACAAAACTCTTGTTTTTTACTTTGTGGCAAACCTTGTATGAATTAATCCCAAATAGGTTTTGTTAAAAGACTCTTTCGGATTCAGAAGACATAAATCATGAACATTTGGTATTGTTTCCAGTTAAAAGACTATGCTCTGCTCACCGTTTTTGCACCAAAGCTTATTGTCATAAACTCATTTTTAGTAATGGCAAAATATTGCCATCTAGCGGTCAAAGGCTGACATTCAGTGGACCTATGGCGTGATCTATGGTAACGTCATTCCTATGTTAGTTGTGGTAGTTAACAGAATATAATACAATAATGATTCATGTTGAATCAAATCCTGTTTTAGTGACAAGTAAATAGTCCCTATGAGTAACAACGACATTACCAAGGTGATCAACAACAGGGCTAACAGATGCAATAGATGACTAATGTTACCCTGTACTGATCTTCATCACCTCATCATTAGCTTAAAACTCAACTGCAACTCCCCTATATGTATTACTAATGGGAACTTAATTAGATTCTTAATTGCAAACAATTCTTAATTAGAAACAAAGCTGAATTATCATACTTGTATGAGTACATAAACCATATAAAGGTTTATATATTGTTTAGATGGACTAAATGTGACTGAACACACTGTACACTAAGCATTTCTTTCTGCATGTGGGATTTAGGTAAATACATATTATTTTTAAAAACTATTTGCAGGGAAACATTCATTTTACAGAGTGATTAGTCATGCAGTGAAACATCTGGAGCAGATTCACACTGTAAAATAGGGAACACTTCAAAACATATTTACAGTCAATTCACATAAAGTCTGCAAATGCATTACATAATACATACGAATTATTTAAGTATTATGCTCAACATATGCATGTACAATTTGTGAATGATTCTGTACTTCAAGGTTAAGACACGAAATACAAAATAGTTTGTGCAGCTTTCTTTGTGAGAAGATTCCATGACAGAATGCAATCCTAACCCTAACCCTTAACACTAACTACCTTTTAGTGTAACTAGCAACTTTCTTGCTAGCTTTCAGTTTATCGTAAAACAAAAGGTGGGTAATTCACTACAGGTTTTTCATGTAGTGAAAACTTGTGAAAACAGGTAGTGCACAGAATCAAAACTCTTTGTCACTTTTCACAAAATCAAAAACTTGATAACTTTTACTGTTGCCATACTCAGCCCAAATGCTTAAAGTTTATTGAAATATTTATGTGAAATACAAGTAACAGCATGTCTGATAGTAACCTACAGTGTGTTAGTGTACATTGAAGCTGACATTTGGTGATTGTCTTGAACAAACTCTGCAAAAGATAAGGCCATCTATCTCACAAGCAAACAACTACTTCAGCTGTATTATTTACACTGGCAAAGCAGCATGTCTCTGCTGCCTCTGTCATCAAGTTCTTTGGAAAAGGCAAAAAATTAACCACTCTCATCAATTCCTCATTGAACCGTATTAGGGACTGTTCACCCAACAGTAAAAATTTTGTTACTGGTTTGTTGCAAATTTACTTACGTATTACACTTGGTTTTTATCTGTGGATGTCACAAAGGGGTTAGGCAGAGCGCTCTTCCATACTATTCACTATAGTCATAAACGACTCATTATATAGACAAAGCATGTAATGATCACTGAGGCATTCTTGGAACAACACAAGGATATGCTTCTTTATATAACACATTTCATACACACTGCAATTCAAAGTGCTTGTACATGGTATTGGTAATAAAGTTGAATAAATATTCAATGATTTTACAATTTCCAAGCAACAAATACACTCCTTGTTAGTATAGTGGACAGTATCTCTGCCTGTCACACAGAAGACTAGGGTTTGATTCCATAGACTTCCATGGACCTCACCGATAGCAGGACAACATGGACAAAGTTATACAAAAGCTAATGAGGGCATTAACTGGCTAAAACTGTGTACGGCTGATGTTATTGCCTCCCTATGATTTATTGCTTCTTTGTGTTTCTTACCTTGTGAGTCACTTTAGATAAAAGCATCTGCTAAATGCCTAAATGTAAATACACAGACAAATCAAGGTAACAAAACACACGGACACAATTAGGGCAGGGTAACATGAAAGAACATGAAAGAAGAAAGTGGGGTAACATGGACAGTCCCTGGCATGGGCTTTGGTGACTCAGGACATGGTGTGGACCATGGAGGCTCTGGGGGTTAAGGACACAGTATAGGTTCAGGAGAAGGCATGGGCCATGGATGCTTTGGACATGGTGTTGGCTCTGAACATGATGTGGGCTGTGGAGTGAGTATAACTGATCTCTTTTAACAGTCGGTTATTATGTTACAAATAAAGGATTCAACTGTAGGCAAGTTTAAGAACATTTATTCACTACTTTGATAACTTTAACTCCAGCACAGTCTCTGAGATCTGTATTCAATTGTATATAATTTATTGTATATTTAACTGTTGTGTAACGTCTATCAAAGGGAAAGTGACTGCAATAAAACTTGGAGATAATCATTGTCACCATATCCTGAATTCAGTCCAAACTTCCTGTTCTTTAGCTGATCTATTGTGCATGTTGGCAGGTCTATTATGTAATAGGGTCAAGGTCAAAGTGTACAGCAGCCACTGTAGTGCACACAGGTATGCTCTTTCAAATTGTACCCTGATGACACCTGTTGTATCACCAGCTCAGAGTTTACTACGAGTCACTTTAATATTTGTATACTTGGTTTTAATCTGTATCAACAGAATAGCGCAGTTGAAAATGTCATGTCCTTGACGCAATCTAATTTACACAGTCTATCTGTGTTTATCACTACAGCACATTTATGTCTGTGTTAGTGCCATGACTACTTTTCATGATTTGGTGTATGCTAACACAAGTATGCAAAGGGTAACAGGTGTGGATTTGGCTCTAAGGACCCCATGCACAGTTCATCACCCTTGACAGACATCTAATCAATAGAAAGATAAAACAAAATAAGATAAGATGATGACAACGGAAATCTGTTGGAAGAGTTTTGTGTAAAAGGATTTCTTGTGATTGGTGATGGGCTGATTATATGAAAAATAAGACGCATAAATAATTTGCAGTGATTTTATACATCATGTAAGGAAATACAGACTGAACCAAAATGTTTAGAAAGTTGCACTTTAGAAGTAAAAAAGTCACATTTATTCAAAAGTACAATAATTGAGTAAATCGTTAGTTATTTTTTTTAGCATTATTTACATAATCTAAAAATGTTTTAAAGTGAAGACAGGTTCATGCAGTAAATGTTACTGAATACTACAGAAGGAGAGCCACAAGGTTTTTATAAAACTTCCTAAAACCTCTTCCAAATTATCTTGAACAGATAACAAACACAGCTAAAGGCTATTTACATTCGTCTAGGAGGACATAAGACAAAATATACATTATTTACAGTTCACAATCAAGTCAATAAATAAATGTTTGGTTCTCACTGAGTTTTCAGTCTGTATTGAAAGTCAACATCATAGATTGGCTGCAGAATCCCCAGACCGGCCCGAGACTGGTCCAGTGGTGGTACTTTCACATCAGAGTCCAAAAGTTCAACCTCAAAATAAGTGAGAATCAAAGACAAGAACTGCTTGATCTCATGCACAGCGAAGAAGCGGCCTGGACACTTGGTGACCCCAGAGCCAAAAGGCATGTAAAAGTAACGCAGTTTTTGTCCGTTTCTGAAAAAACTGGTCTTCTCCTGTCCGTTTTCATTAAGGTATCTATCATATTTGTATGTCTGTTTGAGGCAAGATTTTTACAACATACATGAACATTCATCTGGCCAATTATTTTGTATATAAAATGCATAAACTATCAGTGTCACTGAATCACAGATTTAGATGTCATATTAAACAGACCAAAATACTCACCAATGGATTGTCATAGACCTCAGGATCAAAATGAAGCATCGGGGGGTACAGAGCTATTACATCATCTTTGCGGATGTGGTATGATTCTTTGTTGTCCAGGTGAAGAAGGAAGTTAGTCTTAGCCACTCTGATGTTCAGGGATGCACTAGACAGTCTCATAGCCTCTTTAATGATGCTGTCTTTTGTTTAAGAAATAGGGGGAATCTTCAGTTCACAACACTTCTTGGTACATTAATAATGGTAAACACAAAAATCTTCAAATATTTTCACAGTATCTCTCACCTAGAATGGGCATGTTGTCCAGTTGTTCCCTTGTTAGTACAAGTCGTGAGTTTGTGGGATCGACTTTCTGGTTGGAACTTTCAAAAGTTTTCTTCACCTCTTCGCTAGCAGCCTTCAGGGCTGCTGGGCACCTGAAACGAGCGGAAGTTTTGTTACATTTTTGCTTGTATGTGCTGTTACCTCAGAGGAAACTTATGATTAATCTATAAAATTTAAACTAACAAGAAAAATAAGTTAAAATGCCCTACAATAGCAGTAGATCAGTTTTACAGTTTACACTTCACAGATAACATTTGTGCCACATGCACACATACAGGTGCAGTAAAAGTCCTGGTCAAGGACACCAGTTAAGAAAGAGTTATTCAGTGAAGTAACTTTTATCTCCACCACTACAATTAACACAGCTGTATTCCCTAAGCATGATGATAATGCTGAGCGACTACTGTGCAGAATGTTCCACTGTATGGGTTTCTAGGTATTACCTGATCATGTAGAACAAGCTCCAGAACGTTGCAGGTAATGTGTTGGCCTGGGAAGCCCACAGAATAGCCACATGGGTTCTGGCTTTGCTCAGCTCATTGAAGGTAGATAGCGTGTCATTTAATAGCATGCGCAAAGATATGAGGTCAGACACATTGGCACGCTTGCTAAGGTTCTCATGAAGCAAAGTCTTGGCAAGGTTCTCTCTGGCACTGTATGCACTCATAAAAACATGAATGGGAAGCCCAGCGATCAGAGCGGGGAAGATTTTATCAAACTCCTTGAAGTTCTCCAAAGCATTGAGTACCAGAGCTTTCTGAGCCTGTTGACGTGCAACGCTCTTATCTCCATCCAGGTCCTTCCCAAAGAGGGTCAGGTATCCTGCTTCAAACATAATCTTGTAGCAAAAAGCAAAAATACCATCAACCTTCCACTCTGAAGGCTTGGCCTTCAGGATGCTGGGTTGCAGCATTGTGTTCTGCAGGTTCTCCATCATGGTCTCAATGAGAGATGGCAGGGCATCTCCTTGTAGGGTCTTAAGAAAGGTCTGATGCAGATTTTCTGTGGTATAACCATGGCTGGGATCCATGCTCTCGTGACCAAATGCCTGTGAGATCATACACACATCACTTGCACTTTCCCTGGTATATGTTAAAAATTAAGTAGTTAATTTAGTACTTAATTTACTGATTCTGAAATTTATAGAAGGCACTATAAGTTACTTTGGATAAGTGTCTAGGAAATCCATAAATAATGTTTGCAATAAATGTGGTTCTGTACCTTTGCAGAGGCATCAAAGTGAAATTTCTTCCAGTCCAGATGTCTTCCTTGCCGGATGACAGAATGGTAGGAGAAGGGATCACAAAGAAAATGGACATACTGCCCAGCAATCTTACATGTGAAAATGTGACCATATTTTTTCTGTCTGCTGCGGAGAAACTCCAAAGGGTTGGCGCCAAACTGAAGAGCACAGCCAAGGTAAGGAATCCAACCATTTTCCACTGGTGGTTCTCCGGGTTGCCTGAAACACCCATAAAATAACTCAGAAGTGTATGTTTTAATAACAAACTGGGCTATCATGTTCTATCATGTAGTTTAACTGAAAGATGTAGGTGAATTCCTGTACGTAGTTGCTCATTCACTGAGAACCAATCCATGGTTTGATTCAAACCCATACAAGTAAAAAGCTTGAAAAAGAAAACATTTTGTCACCTTGAAAGAATTTAAGATCTGAATTTAAGAATTTTATCTTAAGCCAGTATTTACAACCCCAGGTTTTTGACAACCCCAAGTCTATATCTACATACTGTAATTTGGGAAAACATCAGTTGTCACACAACCAATGTGAATCCAGCATCCAGTGATGCTGTCTCACTCTAATCAAAGTCCATAACAACAAGCAGCTAAGTGAAGCTTTTAGTCACAAAGCTGCTGGTATTTACCTTCTACGTATTCCTGTGATAAGCCAGAGGCAACAACAGAGCCCCACCACTATGGCCCAAATGAGCGCAATGCTTAAGATCATGACTGCAGGAGTGAGGAAACTGGTAGAACTAGAGTAAGGTTGTAACCCCTAAAGATGCAATTGGAAGCTCCTGGTGCTGTACCTGTTTTTATATGGTTCAACACCAGCCACAGCCTCTGACGTAACTCAACAAACTAATGATATTTAGGGCACCCCACCCCCTTTTCATGCCAGATGCCGAGGAAATAAGCATGCATAGGTGTGTGTGTGAGTTTATGTCCTTGAACAGAGTTCACAAACACCTCCACCTGAGGGCCAGCAGACTGTACTTTGATAGTATTGCAGAGTTGGGAAACCGCTTCAAGGACTTTCATTTTGTGAGATTTTTGACTCAGGTCTTTTATATGATGAATTTATTAAAAGATTTTTGTTTATTCCTTTTTTTATAAAATATAGGGAAACAAACACAATGTTTTCACTTAAACATTAAAGTCACACTCTGTGGTTTTATTTGAACTGCATAACATTTAAACTTTTGTGACAGTGTCTCAAAAACCAAACTAGACTTTAATGAATGTTCACACCAACTATTGCTGCAACACAAAACCTGTTGATGACTAATGACCTAGAGGCTGAGGTTACATCAGTGTCATGTTCAAATGTACATTTTCAGAGCACAAATCTTTATGTTTGAATGCATTCCAAGTCCATTAAAAACAACCTCTGTCATCCAGCATTTTAATGTAAAACAAAGTATTTTTATTGCTTTTATTGCTTTACCAAACATGACAGGGCACAAAATTACTGAACGATCATTAATAATTTCTTTGTACTCATATTTAATTTTTTTGTTTAGTAGACAATACAGAATTAATCATCTTTTGGGGTTTACAAACCATTTTCCTCCCTTGGTGATGGTCTACAAGCTGTATAAATTGGCAGAGTGTTTATTTGACAAGGCAAAAGGTTTATACTGTTGTAACCCTAATTCAACAAGGGTCACTTTCGGATATAGGCTCATGTTGCCAAGTGCTTTGACTGAAACCCAAAAACTTCACTTATATTATCAATCATTGAGTTAAACAGTTCAGGCACATTTTTAAAAACGTCTGCTAGTAAATAATTGTTTCATAAATGTAAAAGATTAAAAGACAGGAGGGTGCTAAATGTTTAAGACCATGTCACAATCCACAGACAAATAATTAAATGTAGAAGTAGTTTTAGGAATATTTATTTGCTGACAGAGGTAAAGAGAGATTTTTTTGGTGAATTTTACAGGCAACTGAATCCAACAATTTGGATTGGTTTTAAGTACCATTCTGTTGCTGATCTAATCAAAAGCAATAAGTATTAATCCCAATGTATAATGTCTCACAGTGAACTGAGTTCATGATAACGACTATTGATGAAGGCCATGTTCATCAGCTTTAATAATTAACACTGTGATGGCAAGATGTTTGACCTTCAAACTAAAGATAAACTGTTTAATATGCTGCTGTTAAATGGTTATATACCGTATCCTGAGGTGTCCCAGCCCAACATGTAGCATCACATGACTGTAACACTTAAAGAAAATGTCATGGGGTTCACCTGTGGCATGAAGTTATTCATAAAGCTTTACAGCTGCTGTAACCATCCAAAAAGATTCACATTTCACTGATTCAGATTTTTTAAAACAACAGCTGTTACTCAATGTGAATATTTATAAAAAGCTTTTCTTGTAATTCCTGAATGAGTCTGTTTCTAAAATAGAGGTTATACATTAAATTATCAATATATTTAAATGAATAAGAAGATAAAAATCAATAATGAAATTTGTTTGGTAAGCTTTGCATCATCTGTTTGTGTCAAGATTTCTTTCAAAATATTACCTATCATTGTCATGTAAATTGCTTTGCATTGCATAACATCATCTGCCAAATAATGAAATGTACATGTTAATCACAACATTTCTTGGCTTAATAAAGCTGACAATTCTTCAAAACTCTTTTTTTCTTTAAAGGTTTTTCATGTGTCCTTTGTCAACCTGCCATGAGCATGAGCTTGTAGTCTGAGAGATAACAAGATAAACTCTGCATTGCAAAAAACACAGCAGGTTGTGAAATAAAAGGAGCACGTTTTTGATTGAGATTGCACGTGTCATCAGATAATAATAAATTAATGGACTGATTTAAAGCCACATTGTATATGCGGTGCATAGAAATATACAATTCTACACAATATGTTATGTTTCTATACATGCACTATGACCTTTACAGAGCCATAAAGAGAAAACAGGAGATTAAAGTAAAGAATATAACAATAAACTTGAAGCTGTAATAGCAATGCAGAGATAAATGTGGAAATGTTTACTGTAACCTAATAACAAGAACTCTATCTCAGTGAGGCCTAATTGCAGTAAAGATGCACAATATTAAATGGGAGGTAACAGAACTTACTTTCAGAGGTCCCAGGGGGTTGGGGTCATGTAAATATTTGTAAAGGTGTAAATATTTAAACAGTTCAAATTCATATTCAGATCATTTGCCCACATGTTACTTTATTTCCCTATTAATGTACATGTACTGTAAGACCAAATCAATCTTACCTTTGAATAATGAAACCAGCATGGATACTCAGTGTATCATTTATTACTGTTTGTTTGCATTTGCATTAGGGTGCTAATCTGTCAAAGACTCAATGGGAGAGTTTGTCTTTTGGAGCATTGATTTTTCCTGGTTAGTATGTTAAATTTACAATCCACAGAATTGTGCTTTGTGGACCAGTGCCCAGTTTGTACTGTATGTCAGGTGACTGTGATCTGCTTAAACTATAAAATTAGGTGCACACATGAAGTAAATCAAATCATTTGTCTGCTTTTCACAGTGTACCAATTCACAAATACTTTCCAGCAGATTTACAGAAAAACATGTATGTCTTAAATGTCTTAAGCCCCTTTTATTTATCCTGTTCTTTGTAACTTGATTAGTAATGTGTTTCATTTAGGAAAATAGAGTTATGCAAACAGTGCTCAGTAAGGCGTTACCTACAGTTTAGTTTTGTTTTGGTTTTGAGGGTTGAATCATATCATCAATCATTCATACTTGTATTGATCCAAACAATGTTCCTATCCTGATATTAGTATGAAACTTCAAGACCTTTTTCAAAAGTATCTGAGTGAAGCATGCAAGGTAAGACAATTTGTTTACAAAGATGCTTTTGTTATTTCTTTTGTTAATTGTGGTGCTCCACAACACTGGATTCTTGGACCACTGGATTTCATTTTGTAGATTTTCTGCCATTGTTGTTCTCCAGCTGCCCACCGAGTCAAGAAAATATGAGGTCAAGCTTAAACATGAGTGTTTCTAATAACATTTGCAAACCTGCAATTTAAACATGCAGTAACAGGTTTTAGTCAAACGAAAGAGAACCTCAAGCATACAGACCAGAAAGCATGCTAAACACAATAAGACAAGTTGTCATGTAATTAAACTCAGATGACACCATTTACCGTAATCTAGAAATTAGCATCTGAGTATGCCTTTTTTATATACACAACTGGTGCCAATGTGATCCTGATTTTACGGTTTAAACTCTGGTAAGGGGGAGATGCAGATTTTAGTTCTTGATTATTCTATACAGGAGTATTGAAGGAAAATTTCATGATTTGATATGCTCTTACATTTTCAACACTAGTCAGCTGCTATATCTTTTTGTTCTATTATGTCTCAAATTATTACCATTGTCTACAATAGAAGCATTTCGTCAAATTATGATCACAGTATTATCAGTGAAAGTGCTGTAGTTCAAGGATAATAATAAATGCCCTAATAAATTGATATGTGGTTTGATATATGATTGATATATGCCATGTCTGCATACTCTGATTCAAAGATCACTTGTCATTTTAGCAGGGTTCATCACTCATGAGGTGAAAGGTGGAAATGGTTTAAGGGGCCCACGGGTCCAGGGGGGTCTGTCATAGTTCTGGTGGGATTGATGTGTATCCAGTACAATTAATTAAATACATTTTATTTAACAATAACAAATAATTAACATGATGCCAAAGTGTTAGTCCACAATGTATAATCAAATTAATTTCTAAAAAAGGACAAACAACAAATAAGCCAAATTAACAGTAACAGACAACTACAATAAAACTTAAGCCAATTCCCTTTGGTGAGCAGACTATCTGCTCTGAGTTTTGGCAAGCTTGTGTGAATGTGTGTTGTTGAACAACAGGTGTCATTTTATGTGCTGCAAGTTTGCTCCTTATGACGCATGTTCCTGTAGCTCAGTTGGTAAAGCATGGTGCCAGCAACTATAAGATACACATACTGACAAAATGTATATATCGTCAACATACTCAAAGCTACATGTTAATGTATAAGAATGGCCTGAAAGATAAACTTTGATAAAAGTTTGGATTTTGCTAAAGGCAGACTTTTCTGGAAGTTTAAAACAGTTTGAAGGTTAGTTTGATGTTTGAAGGCTATATAAGCCTTGTGTACTTTAAATACATTAAAGATTTATTTTCTGAAGGTTATACTGTTGTTTGAATACTTGGGAGAATTGAAGTTTGAAGAGATTTAAGCTTTGCTGGAAGGTTGCTAAGATGTTCTGAATGGCTTCTGTGCAGTTTTATGCTGTTCAAGGAGGTCACTAAGGTATTCCTAAGCATATGGAGAGACAGAGACTTGTATCTGTTTTGTGCTGTTTATTTATAATGTTAAGTGGCAGTCTGTGGGATGTTTAATTGTTTCTTTAGGAAAGTGAAAAATCCAGTCAAAAAAGAGAACATGCTGAAAAACTTGTCCAAGGTTTAAATTTGCATTAAAGAGCAGATGTAATAACTTTCATTGTCCTTCATTGACGAATTGAGTTCTGGTGCTTTGGTGAAGCTTTCAATAATTTGAGTTCATCTAAAGTGCATTTCAACCAGGTTATGTTTTACAAGGTAATTTTAAGAAAGCAATGTTTTCATTATCATTATAGTTTGTTCAAAACAGAACAGCTGTGATTTGAACATGTTAACAGTTTAATTTCATAGATAACAACTGGACCCCACCCACTTAAGTAAACACTAAACGTTACACAATAAATATGTTGCATACTACTTATCATTGCAGCATTAATTCTCAGTTTCACTCACTATTCTGTTTGTGTTTTAAACAATCAAACTTAAACAGCATCTGTTGTCGCTTTTTTCATCTTTGTGTGTACACTGCCCCCTTCAGGCCGTGGGTGTAATGTTTTGAAAAGACAAACGGAAACAGAATAAACTAACTTTGTTTTTTTTATTATTTATATTTAATATTTTATATTATATTTTAATTTTATATTTTTTATATTTTATTATACTTTATATTGTTTTATATTTAAGTTGAGCCTCTTAGATTAACACATGGAAAATGATTAAGCACAGTAAAAATAGAAAAGTGTGGAAAGATTGCTTCCTTTGCATTCTCAAAAAAGTCGCCACAAGGAGGCAGTCTATATTTATGATGCATTCATTAGTTAGGGTTTGCCTGGAATGACTTGCAATTTGAAATACAAGCCTCTAGGGTAAATCAGTGGGTAAACTTTGACCTTATTTTTCCCAATACAAATTTATTATGCCTGACATTTTAGCACCAAACATCAGTTATTTAAATAAAATACACTAAATTAAAATAATTTGTTTTTAAGGGACAATTCACAAAAATGACATTATTGTCATTACTTACTCACCCTTGTGTTTTTCAAAGCCTGTATGATTTTTTTTTTGTGTGGTACATAAAAGTTATTTTAGTTTTCATTACAGAGATCGACAGTCCCATTTCACTTTCATTGTGTTGAGGAATGGCTTACCTTTTATTACAAGCCTCCGTTCCAGATAAGGATCCAGACAGCATTTGTGCCAAGAGTTTAATACAGTGCTGAGAACTGAAATGAAAACATTTTAGGTCAATTATATTCCTGCGTGACTGACCATCCATCCTGTGCTGTAACCACAAATCTCATATACTGTATCCCTAATACAAAGCAATATGTATGTGTTTTACAGAACTATACAGGAAAATCAGACCTTTCCTGTTCGAGCATGCAACACAGCTCCTAGTCCAAGCGCTCGTAATATCAAAGCAAAATGTTTAATACTCTTGTGGTTTGTAAGTCGTTTTGGATAAAAGCATCTGCTAAATGAATAAATGTAAATGTAAACTATAGAAATTATGTGCATAAACATGTTTTGCTTCTTATTAATATTTCAGAACTAGCTTAAAGTAAAATATTTCTGTACTATTACAAGAAAGTGATATAATGGGTTTTCAAATGCACAATAGAAATCCATGCAGAAATGAAATGTCTCTTATTAAGTCAAAACATAAATAAAACAAAAGAGACTACATTTACCAAGTAATAATTCATTAAACATAAAAAATGTGTTGATTGGTGCTATCATACTTGTCAGTGGCATAACCTAATATTTCTAGTCAACACTGTCAGAAAACCTATGGAATTACATGAGAAATGTGATGTTTTTCATGTGATCACGTTTCTGCTCATGCTTGAAATTCTTGTTTCTTTTTCTGTAATGGCCGGCTAATGCATTCCTCATCAAAATAAAAAAGTTTAATAACATGATTAGGTTTTTGGTCATATGTGCAGCCTCACAGCTAAGGGCAAACCATAGCTCTGTAGAGAGAAAAAATATGCATGCATGATCTCTTTGTAAACATACAGACCATTAACAGACTGACTGTTAAAGGTATAAGAAGCTACACTGTTTAAATATACAAGAGATTCCAGAGATAACACTGATAGTCTTATGTATTTCTTATAATGAAGAATCTTTTCATTAAGTTATTTAAGACAAGAGAGGATTCTCAGAACAGCTGATGCTGGTTAGCTGAGGACTACCATTTGAATTTCAATTTCAGGAGTATTCATTCCACACAGAGCTCGCTTGCTCTCCTCGTAGAGCAAAAGTGAATGCAGGGTGTTGACAAAAGTTCTATCAGGCTACTGGAATTTTAATGATGTGTGTCTCATGCTTTCTAATGACATTTCTTACTGACAATGCAATTCTTACAGATTGCATTGTTCAAATGGATGACAAGGTATACCTAACACTCCACCCAAACATGTATTAAGAAAATAGGAGGCAATTCATGCTGACCTTTAAACAAACTGGCAACATAACAGATTAAGTTAAGATTAAATTTGCGGCCCACATTTTTAGCCTCAGCAATAGAAATATGATCCACTGTGATAAATAGTAATTCATTTAATTATATTAGGAAACCATTCCAGTACACATTCTTTTTAAGCATTCCTGTCTTGTTTTTGGAGCCTGCTGTTTCCTTGATTTTTGTGGTAATACACAAATCATGGAGACTGAATAAAGATCAGCCTTTTAGCTTAGGTTTCTTTTATATCTGTGCTCATTAAACTTAAGATGGAATAACAAATCATCATAAACCATTGAGGTAGGTATAGGTCTTCAAAAGCTATGACAGGTATTTTGATAAACGTCCATTTTTTAATAATTCAAATGTGTTGGAGTTATTACCAGTTCAGTCATCTTTACATTCATAAACCGATAACAGTGTTAATATCTCTGTTAATATCTCTAAT
Organism: Chromobotia macracanthus; assembly: GCA_036877525.1. Taxonomy (NCBI): domain Eukaryota; kingdom Metazoa; phylum Chordata; class Actinopteri; order Cypriniformes; family Botiidae; genus Chromobotia; species Chromobotia macracanthus. The sequence continues at coordinate 5,048,113 of JAZGTH010000013.1, forward strand.
ATCTCTATATTAGGCCTATTACATATATCTTATGAGAACAATATAATTTGCAATAGTACCATGTATTCTATTTGTTATATATATTTCATAATTTTCCTGTTTTTCTTTATATGTAAAGCTTTATATTGTAAAGCTACAATTGTAAAAATTGTAATGAAACAATGAAACATATTTAAAAAAGCACTGTATAAACTGGAATGAAATTAAACTTAACATAGGAAGCCACTATAGATATCTTAATATTCTAATGGTATAGACATATCTATGGGTTTCATTTAGTGAATTCTCCATTCAGTATTAATTAAAGAGGATTTAGTGGTAAATGGTTTTTAAAAAAGCTCCCTGTCCAAACGTGTAAATTCTGTTATTCTGTAAATTTTGAATCATGCTGTATTGATGAAATCTTTATTTATTTATTAAGGCTATACAGTTACAAATCAAATGCGAGCAAAGCAAACAAAAGAGGGAAAATATGGCCACATGCAGCCTGTTTTGAAACCACATGATCACTGTAAGCCTCTGGCCTCAGAGAGTTGGGGACAGAGAGAGAGAGAGAAAGAGAGACAGAGTGGAAATCTGTGGTAAATGTCATGTTAGTTCACAGCTGTAAGCTCTGGGTTTAAACTGCTGCATTAGACAAGCACAGGTTTAAAGGATGAAGAACTTGCATTCAGGTTACAGAACAGACCCTGAAACTCTTAGAAAAGGGGTTTTCCCCTTTCAACAAAGAAGTTTATTAACATTAAAAAAAAAAATCAACCTTCAGAGGTTAAACAAAATATTATGAGAAATTTTATTTGTAGTTATATATCCAATTCAACAGATTTGTCAATTTGATTTTAATAGATACAATTAAGGTCAAGTCCTCTTGATGTAGAACAGACAAATCTGGCCATTTTTAATGCTAGGTTAATGTTATACATAACATAACAGTTTAAGGTCAAACAATTAAATGTACCACATTTGTGGAAATTGTCAGAGACTTACAGCCGGACGGAGTGCAGAAAGAATGACAACCAACGACCCCAATAACCATGTATAACCCCAGTAACCATGTACCAAAGTATCCCTCCAGCAGAGACAGAGAGAGGCTATAGAAAGGGCATTCATCAATGCCTCTTTTGTCAGGCATGCAAGACGGAAATTAATGAAGGTGTTCATAAGTGGGGTTTGACGCTATTAGTGTAACTTCAGGAAACCAAATGGAAAATGTAATTTACCTCCCTACTGTTATCAAGCCTGGGCTGTGCCTGGGGTGCCATTTTGTTTCAATCCAGGGTAAGCAGGGCTGTGTGTCGACACAGCTTCACAGTCCCATGCTCTCCTCCCATAAACAGATAAACCCCCATTAGTCATTTCATCTATTGAGAAATTATCTTCATGTCAAGCAAAGCTTGAGGGAGGATTTGCTAATCTTACATTACACACTTTTTCTGAGGGAAAGGAAAGAGGAGGAGGGTGCATTGTGTAAATGTTGTTAAACATGCAGTCGAACACAATTACAAACAATTTATAATTACCCTAAAACAACACAACACCAAGTAACAAAGGCAGCCATGTTGTGGCTTAAATAACAAACACTCCTCATGCTGGTTATGAAAGTCTCAGAAATCTGAGAACTGTTTAGTTAACGAGATATATAAAATTGTCTAAGGTAGTTATATCTATTATATACTATAATGTATACAAGCAGAGAGCAGTGGGGGGTTACCAGGGATATTAACTTGGTAGACAGTAATGTGCAGTTGATGGGATGTTCTCGGTGGTTACTAGGGGCTGAACAGCAGTTGCTGGGGTCTGGCTAGCAGTTGTTTACTATGCCAAGTCAAAAGAGAATACCCTCAAGTCTCTGATATTCTAGTCTCTAGATGGCTATCATGGTGCACAAAGGTTACATGACAAAGTTTAATATTTAAACTTTGGAAAACCCAACCTAAAAAAAAAGCGATGCCTGTCAAACATCACTGTTCAGTGCTGTTGATAGCATTAGACTGAAAGTCTTTTTGTGAAGCTGAAGTGGGTAAAAACATAAGGTTTCACATAAGTGTTCCAACTTGTGACCTGTGGCTCCCCTGTGCTTGTTAATGGGAGTGAGTTAGGTGCTCTGGGGAGCGAGGGGGCCTCTAGTGTAGTAGGCTGGCCTTTCTAAACATTTGTGATGAATTAGATCATTTCCTCCTATCCTGAGAAAGCCGACAGCACAAACAACTCCATTAAAGATACCTAGTCTTCTGCTGCAGGTGGTAATACTCCACAAAGAAGTTAAAGGGCTACAATGAGAGCACAAACAGCTGAGGGAGGATTCTGGATTATGCATAAAATGTGAGGATGTAAGATTTAAAAGCTGATTTCTTAGGGTCAGTTATAGGAAGATTGCATGGCTGGCATTTGTGATATCCATTACTATCTGTCCACTTCGCTAGTATGGCTTAAACTCTCTACACTCTACAAAACCCTAAAGAAAAAAAACAGCCAAAACCGAAAATTCTATCATTTACTCATCAAGACTTGCATGGGCATCTTTTATGGGTTTGTCATTTTTGTGACGTTTTTTGAGCTTGACACTTTAATTGTACAGAAAAAGCAACATGAATGATCTTTAAAAACTATAAAAACTGCAAATTGTATTTCATAGAAAATACATTAGAACTTTTGAGGTTGATGGCAAAAGTTGGCAAAATCAGCCATTTATTGAAATGAAAAAGAATTAAATGTCAACAAATTTCTTGATGAAATTTTTAAGGAACAGCTCAAACTTCAATATACCGAACATATGTCATTGCAACAACAGTGTCCTACAGTTTTGATCGTGGACAATGTCACAGAGTCTCATGATGTTAAGCCCAGAGAGGCTACAAACAGCCCGAGAGCTATGAAGGAGCACAGCAGACCCATCATCACAAAGATTTTCCTGCGACTCAGAAAATTATATACATTTTCTTACAGTATTTACACCTTTCCAAACAATAGTACCACAAAAATAATCAACCGGCATACAGTAACTTAATGGACAACAGACAGAGTGAAAAAACACAATGTTTAATGATGAGATGATGCTGCTGGAACAATATGACCAATAAAAGACCGGCTTGGAAAAGTTGGGTGGTGGAGATTTTGTGAATAGAATAATACATGCTTCTGCTGAGCCTAATCACAGAAGTTTATATACATACAGCTTGTATCCATCATAAGTTTAAAAAGAAAGAGAAAGGAAAACAATTTAAACACACCACAGCTCTGCATTCATACTAATATGGCTTCCTGGCTCAGTGTGCCTAAATGAAATAAGAAGCACCTAAAAAGGCAGTTTGACAGTTTGACAGACAGAGGCAGAAAGAACAAAAGCAAAGATAAGGAAGTGTGGTTGTTCTCAGCAGAGAGAGACGGTTGACGTAGCCATCTTTAAAGAGGCTCCTACATGAGCTGCAGTTCCTGGAGGCCGCAAAGAGGTTGAGTAGGGGTCATGCAGATTCAGACAACGAACACTGAATGCAAAAAGAGACTAAAAAGAGCCATTAACTCAAAAGGTTTTGCAATTTAATTCTTCAAGATTTCAAAGACAGTGCACAGATTGCAAGAATATGCAGGTACCCAGGTCTAATTAGAAGGAGGGCTCGCTCCCTCTTTTAAACATGAGAGACTTTCTGAGACTCCCGTGCCTGCTTGATGCTGTACAGCCATTTAATGACCCGGGCGTTCCGCTCCACAGCAGAAATTCCATAGGGAACGCGCTCGCCAGTGTCATCTTCATCGTCAGACAGGTCGTCATTGCTGTGCCGTGACTGCTCACAGTCCGAGCTGATCATGCTGGCACTACGGAAGTTGAGCGAAACAATGTCAGAGTTTGCACGGGCAAAGCTCTCCACACCCACACTCTCCAGCTCCTCGGGATCCAGCCCACAATAGTTGAAGAAGCGTTCTACATCTGCACCAGCCCGAGCATAGCGGTCACTCAGGTCTGACTTGGAACGGTGCAGAGAAGGTCTGCGGGCCACAGAACCGCCTAACTCCAGCTCCAGATCTGTGGCAGGGGTGGGCAATGTCTCTCTACCAGGAGAGTGGGAGGCATTGTCACAAGAGGCCAATGCTTTGGCGTTAGGCTTGGGTGGCAGTGGTGGTGCGGAAGAGCTGCTGCTGCGAGCTGCTCTGAGTGGTTTGCCATTACACAAGCGGCGAATGTCTGAGGAGCTGTGGGAGGCTTGCAATGACAACCTCTCACCTTCAGCCTCACACGATCTCTCCTCCAGCAGCCTACGACTTAGGTTCAAGTTCCCTCCTTGAGGACTGTGTCGGCCTTGTGCAGAGGGTGGTACCTTGAGGGATTCAGCAAAGGAACGACATCCAGGTTCTGACAACTCAGATGAGCGATGTGGCGCCCAGCTCCGTGCTCCGACTTTATGTGACGTGCCCTTGGCAGGCCCCTCAGATGAGGAGGAGCTATTTAAGATATTCTTTAAGATCTCTAGGTTGAGATTCTCCCGTTTGGTGGTAGTAGCACATGTATCTGACTTGGCATTGTTGTTGGAGGCTTTCAAGTCAGATCCCACGCCACTACCCCTCTTCACAGGAAGTGGACAAACTGGGGGCTTGGCCAGGACCTGTGGCTTGATGGGCTCCTGCTTAGCATTGATGACCTCTTGGCTCTTGACGTACTTGGCCTTATCAGCCTCTAGCCGCTCCACTGCACTCAGCCGCTTGGGGTTAGGCTCTGTCTGGCGACGGAAGTAGTCAGGCCCCTTGTTGAGGATGCGGAGTGGGACGGCAGAGGCAAAGGCCCCACCCTGACCAGTGGGCTTGCTATCTGCCTGCAGCGTCTCCGTGGGCATCTCTGCTGGTCTCTCGGCGGCCGCCGTGGTGAATTCGGCAGTGGACTCTCGTCAAAGGGCAGCCTGGAGGCACACACATCAAGCCAGATGACGGGACTGTTAATCCTGTCTCCACTGGCTGTCAGCAGTGAGGCCTCATACTCACAGCTCATTAATTAGCCCTGCTTCCTCCACGCAGCCAGCCCCGCACGGCAGAAAAAAAAGCACTCAGCTCCAGTCAGTGTCAGCACACCCCGTCAGGCTCTGCCAGCTGGGCGGATTGTGGGGAAAAGCCTTTTCGCTGCTTCTTTGTTCCTAAGAATCTGAAACACACAAGGACCAACCCTGTTAAGGAAGCAGGTGACATCACACTCCTAGCAACAACAGGAAGAGCTGGGACTCAGACATGCTGTTGGCTTATGATGCAAGTACTAGAAAACAACTAATAACCACACATGCACACCTCAATATCAGTAGAATTAATAACATCAGAAATGTTTTCTGCATTTTGTATAATCTGACAGCATCTGTGAATGATACGGCACTGTGGACTTATCTAACATGTACATAAATATCCTTAAACAAATGTTATATATCATTGTGATTTATTGAATTTGTATGGTCATTCAATAAAACTGAATTTGATTCACATTTCATGTTTTTCCTAATTTCCTAAGGAACAAGGAGCAAATGATTCTCATAAACATGCAGGGAACAGATGATTCAGCATTGAGTGTGCACGCATATGTGGATTTTCTCCATGCAACTTGAAACATAGTTCAGAAAAATACAGATGTAGGATCAGAGCTCATATTCCTGCCAAAACCTTGAGGCTGTTTATGGGGGAATCAGCAAAAAAAAAAAAAAAAAAAAAAAAAAACCAGAAAAAAAAAGACTGAATGGTGTAAAACTCTGTCTCATAAAAAAAAGTAATAACAGAGGCTTTTTGACAACAGTGTTGATGGTGGGGGCAATAGATCTAAAAATTGCTATGACAAAGCAGTTAATGGCACAACAGTCTGTGAAAATCTGCCCCATCAATCTCAGGCCTGCAGAGATGAACAAAAGAAAGAAAGAAAGATCACGCAGCTCTCGTAGAGGCAGCAACCATTTTCATTTAGGCCCATTTTAATTCTAAGAACAAGAATCTGGGCTCAGGAGGTTTCCCTCACTATACAGCTTGACTAGTAGGACTTTTATTATTGATGTTATTTTAAATAACAAATCACATTCTTGTCAAGTGGTCTAGAATGCTGTTGTGATTTAATAAGAAGAACATTACAAGGCCCAGATAGCTTAACATTAAAAGGCTCTGAAACATTTTACAATAACACCCATATCACAGTCATTACACACAATCCTTTATAATTTTGGCATCCGAGTATCTTTATCGCAAGCTCACTAATCATTTAACAGCTGCATGGGAATTGTCTTTTTCTGTAGAAACTTCATGTAATTTAATAACACTACTCCCATTAGCAAGTGAACCTCCATATACCCAAAAGCTCTCCCTTTTCTCCTTTCAGCCTCTAAAAACATCCCCAGGGTCACTTGGGTGTTGGATGGAGACTTTTGCAAATGCTTTGTAAATGTCAGTGGGGAAAATGTTAAGGAAACAAAAATAAGAGTCTTTAAAGAAATATCCTGGGTTAAATATAAATTAAGCTCTGTCAACAGCATCTGTCCCATGCTGTCGTTATCAAAATTCATGCATTTATGCATTTACAATGGAATTCTATGGACCCTAGTGATTCTGTCCCTGAATATGGAGAATGGGCCTTTCTCTTGAAACATAATTACAGAACACAGAGAGGAGTTTCAAACCCAGGTCATGTAGAGTAATAATCATAACAAGCTCCCCAAACTCCCCCACAAAAAAAGCCAGCCTTTAATCCTCTCTGCCGAGTGCTGTGACCCCCTCCCCCTAACACAAAGTAAAGCCAGCTGTGGGACTCCAGCCAAAAGCATCTCACATCATCTCCCTACAAAGCCCATCTGAATTAACAGAGCCCCATGGCTTTCGCAATGCACCCGTTCACCCTTATCATCCATGTAAAAATAACACTTTACCTCAGCGCACCATCCTTGCAAACTGGCCTGCTGAAGTTACACAGCAATTTCTAAAACAGATATTACACAATCCATGCAGGTGTGTATTCAAGGCATCTCTTTATATGGAGCCCTCAGTGTTTCATCCTGTGTCACATGCATACCAAAACGAAAACCTTTTTAATGTCAATACTACAAATACAAGTCAGTCATTAGCAGGATGATTATACAAAAATGCAAACACTGTAGCACTATCACAATGTTATTTTGAGAATCCAGGTGAGCTTAACCAATTGTTGTTTGCTCAAGGAAACCTGTTAAAACGATCATTATTCTAGCAATTCTGCTGACTGACTGACTAGTGGCAGAGAACTAGTACAGTGAAACTGAAAAGTTGAACTTTTGTGGCCCATGTTAGCTTTGAGGCTATTTATATGCTAATGTAATCCAAAAAAGAAACAAAATGACCTTTTAGCAGATAAAATATCTGATAGCAGATATACATTACAACATTTAAATTATGTCTGTCTTTTCTGAATAAAACACACCAAATATATTGATATTGTCCTTGAGTCAGAGATCAAAATTGTGTCTTTCTTAAATGTCTTTCCAAGCATGACTAGCACGATAGACTAGCGGGATGTAAAGCATATCTGAATCAACTGTATATCTGAAGCGTTTCCCATGTTTGGAATGTGTTCTCAGCAGAACCCCGTGTTATACTGTACGACCATGTTAAGCACATTCCTGCAAGCCACGGGCCATAAAAATCACAGAAACACGAAAAAATGCCACATCAGCTGAAGACTTTGGCAATGTTGCAACACCGCCATTAAAACCTTCTTGCTTTCTGAGAGGCCAGCCTTTTCTCTTTTAATTCCAAACACATGACGTTCATGCAAGCGGTTCTTACGCAGGCCGTTTAACTGAAAAATCTGCTGCTTAGGCCATATGACTCCTTTAAAATAACAAGAGGAAAATGCTCACAGATGCACATTATATTAGGTCTAGATTAAATTCTATGTCTGCTGCATTTATCAGCAATCTCTTTGAGATGATATTAAGCACCAGTTTCCCACTGCGCGTATCGTGTTACGTCGTCGTGTATAAAACAAAGAGAAGATTGGATTTCAGCTAAAATCCTTTTATCGTATTTACTTAAAGGCCTGTCCTCTAGTAACATTTCTCAAGGTAAAGAAAACTATGGTACGGTCCTGCTTCTTAGCACCAGCAAGATGGTTTGTATTAAGACTGTTATGAATTGAGCACTGCAAAACAAATTAAGAACATTTGTTAAATGTTTTATAAATGTTAAAGAATCTATAAAAACAATCATTTACAATAATAATTACTGAAAGCGATTAAAAGAACTTTAACTATGTAATAAAAAATCTTTTCTCCTATTTACAGCCACATTTAAGTGCTTCTTTAACAATGAACACTTTAATGGCCAGCAGTTGTTTTTTAATACTGACTGTTACACAAGACCCTCAGTTTTAGCATCATTTCCATGACCACTGACACAGGGCCCAAGTGTCTAAAACATACATGTATACGTTTGTATATGTATGTGTATAGACACACACTCACAAAAACACACTTTTTTTAATAGGTAAGATTACATTATTAAGCAAGACAAGCTGACACACACCTACTATTAAAGAATGAGTATAACATTGAGAGTGTCAGCACTATAAGTACAGTATAAGCAACAGATCCTAATGACCATCTGTTGCATTGATCTACACCAGCAGAAGTAGCACAGGAGCGTGACATTAGAGTTGATTAGGCGCTGTGTGCAGCAGGCTGGACTACATGAGCTCTGTCCCTCAGGGGAGAGCAGCTCATTGACTCTTCCCTCCAGTCAATAATCCAGGCCTGGGCCCACCCATATAGCAGGTGTGTGAATGTCTATCAAATAAACAAACATGAGTTTCCCTTTGGTCTAAAACTGTACAGATACATGTAACACAGATGACAAGGAAAGAGAATATTAAGCTGCCATTTTAAATTATAATGTCTACATAAAGTGTATGATTTCTAAATTGTTGTCGTATAAATGATTAAATAATAAACCCCTAATTCAGGTTCCGGTGTTGAAGCGAGTGGCTGACTGAACCACTGACTACCTAAACTTTTGTAATGATGTTGTTGTTCCCATTAAAACTGTGTTGCTCAATAACAAGAAAAAAAGGATGTTTGAAGATGGAGACCAGGCTGAGCTGAGGCAGTACAGACAGAGATGTGGGTGGAATCACATCTGGTCACCTAGATTACTGACTACCTATCAGGGAGACCACAGTATGTCAGGCCAAAGAGATGGTGGTGGACTACATTTCTGTTCTATTTCTATGCAATTGTTACAATAACTGTTTTTATAGGATCATTATTTTTTATTACTGATAACTTTTTAAATATATTTTCTGTTTGTGTTCTGTGTTAATTGTATAAGCTACTGGATCCCTAAATTTCCCCTGGGGATCAATAAAGCATCCATCCATCCACCATTAGCTTAGTCATTCTGTTTACTAAACAATACTGCATTAACAGTCCAACAATAAAGGCCAAGATAAATTCCACTTAATCTAATGTACTCTCAAAACACTGGTCTTAACTGGTGAATTGTGACCGCAAAATGGGTTGCAGGTCTGTTTATATACTGTTGGAGACAGTAAGGAAAAGCATTACTAAATGCCAGGTAATACAAGTAATCCTACATAGTTACCATAGCAACATAAATAGGTTCACCAAAAAAAATCTTTAAAAAAAGTTTGTCAAAAGCTAAAGGTCAGATTAAGCTTCGTACAGTACTTTACTGTAAATTCATGCTATTTAGCAGTAGCTAGGTATATGTTAACATGGACAGGTTAAATGTCCCCATTCTCAAAAAACACTCTGGAAACAGATTCACTTGAAACGACACCACTGTCTGTGCCAACCACAATTTTGTGTGATGTATTATTGGCTGCTAAAAGCACAAAACATTTGAAATTCAATTTTGTATGATAACTTTAGGAACGCATTGGGTTGCCATTTAATGTCTTAGTGTCCTGAAGCACAAAAATCCTGAAGCAAAACCAGTGGACGCATTTAATGTGCATTTGTGTGTGTATCCCCTCCAGCTACCTGTATGTGTTCAAATAGGGGGTGGGGCTGCCTTCACAAAAATCAACAGCCTCAGATGTTGGAAGAAATGTGAAAAGCATAGCAGGCGTCAAGTGACACAAATCTGTCTCTGGCATCATGTCTAGTTTCGAATTTTTTGTCACTGTCTGATATTTCTTCTGCCAGAATTTCTAGACAGAAACATATTTGTCTTAGACACTTCATTTTATTGTGACATTGGTGCTGAAAGGTCTAAAGCTTTTTAAAAGTATATCTGTGATCTCGATGTCTCCACTGTAAATCAAGGTCCTGCGTGCTTCTAGTGATGGAAGAAAATGTCTGGAAATAAACCCTAAGGTAAATAGCTAAAAAAGGCATCGTTCTGACATTCAGACTAAATGAAGGACATACTGCTTTGTACAGAGCTACCTGGCAAGCGTAGGTGAATCTATTCTGAGGAGACAGTCACCATGCAACAAAACAATGTATGCAGGCCTCGTTTTTTAAAGCACAATCAGAGTTCTTTTAAAATATTCTCTAACTTTCTAGGCACATTTCTTGGCTTCATTTCCTTACTGGTTACCCTCAAGGAATGACTTATAAACTGCTTTCCAAAGTCATGCTAACACAGCAGGGCTGTCAGTCAAATTTCCATTTTTTGAAGACAAAACCATAGTCCCCAGAGCCAATAAACAGGCTGTGCCTTAAAAAACCTTGGTGGACACTCCCTTATCACAGAGCCTTGGACAACGTTCCTGGTTGTGCACCCTTGACAACACACTGTTACAGAGGGGTATTTAACCTCTGCTACATGCATATAGAAGCACACAGTGGAACATCTTCAGATTCTTGTAACATCCAAACCATACAGTTGCAAAATTCCAGTTATACAAATAATTAGAATTTCAGATTAATGTTATGCAAAACAAAAACAAAAAAAAAATTTATTGGTATGCCTGAGTCTGGTAGGTGGATAAAGTATTCCCAAAGATAAGGAGCATATATACATGAACTCTCTCACATTTAATGCTTCATAATCCATCAACTCGTGGACTGTCTTCAGAAAAAAAGATATCTTCTGCACTTACTACTTTATCTGTCCCAGATGCAGGAGCAATAATCCAGTTAGTGCTAGTCAGGGATCAGCAGGAGGACAGCAGTGACTGAATACTAAGAATGATCTCAGTTGGCTGGCAACACTGATGTTGTGAATTGGCTCTCTCTGAATTACTTTGCTGTCTCAGCATATGTGTTAGCATGACTCGTCATGACACCTACACTAAGCTATGATGCTGTGGTCAGCAAATTATATTATGGTTCTCGGTAAGATATTTCTGACAAGATAATAAATGTAGCTGGAGGTAGTGCAGTCTCACAAAGCCAGTCCATTGACTAAACAACATATGGTATGGTCCACATTGCAGCACATACTGGCCAAGAACCGCCCACTTAGACAGGAAGAGACTGTCTGGCCGACATGGAAAGTGACCAACCATAATTTGTTTTGTTTTTATATGCTGTTTACATTTATCTGAAAATTGCTTGTTGATATCTTGTCAACTTGCAACTTAAAACCTTAAAAAAACTCTGATATTAACAAAACAGAATATTTCTGCAAAGATTTGATCCTATTAACCATGGAAATATGACTTATACACAGATACAAACAACAGTTTCCAACAAGACTTCAGCAGGTATTTCAGTGTGTTGTAGTGTGTTGTAAATACACCACCATATCATATAGCTATTAGATTAAACACATCTTAGGTTAAATACATTAAACAAATGGTGGAAAACAAGACAACCCAGGAATGACTTACACCACAATTCCCCATTCTCTTTTATAGATGGAGGCTTGTGAGTTTGATTTTATTTATCTTACAGCAAAGTTTGAAGCAATTTTGCTGTGCTAAAACTCTCCGCTTACAAAGTACACTCTGCCAGTCTGCCCTGCCCAAATGAATTGTGGACAATGAGAAACAGTGTTGAAAATATCACACGATTATATTTTAATGGCTTGTTAGCGAGACTGAAACACCAGATCTACTGGGGGTTGTACGGGTTGGTAATGATCAAAGGGAATGTTTTGGCTTGTACACCCCAAAAGCTTAAGAGGAAATGACATGGGAAAGACTTATTATTCTGCAGTAAAAGCTGTTCCCTGAGGTAACTAATATTCTTCAAACTGCTGTGCAGGAAGGGTAAATCTGCTTAAACACACTACCAGGCCCGGGGATTGCAATCATAAACTTTCTGTACCAGGCACTACTAACTCAGGGTAGACAGCTCAATAAGCTTTGGAACAGACCTACTGCAGGCATTTACGATTATATCATTAGTGTGTAGCATTTTATCGTTGGTGCACAATGTAAAGACTGTTCCAAAAGGTTTGCAGCATAATTCTATTATTTTGCCAAAGCATGTATACTTTTCACAGTAGACAAAACCCCAGGATGCACTGTGACAAGCTTAATGAACAAAAATTAAAGTCACCCTGTATAAAAAAGCAATTGCTAAAGAGCAAGTAACCAACCTGTAAGTGCCTCAGGTTTTAACAGGCTCTGAGTTGCTGTCCGAGTCGTCCTTCTCATCCAGCTGCTGCAGGTTCTCAGCGGGGGTCACACCTGCATGAGAGACAACAGCAGGTAAGACACTGCCATTACAAGCTAAATGAAATGACAACATAATTGATGTACTGTATTTCTTAGCATTTCCTCCATACCAAAGCACTTCAGTGAGATGGGAGAACTGAGTTTATGCAAATCATAATGGCAGGAATCAAAGGGTAGTAAGCTTTTTTATTGTTTTTTTGACAGTTAAAACTAAACCTGGCTGTAGCTTTTATGCAAATGGCAATTCATTCAGCAACAACATTCTAACTGAAATGCAACCTGTAACTGATTTGGGACAATCTACATGGGCTGCATACCTTTTGAAACAGGCTTCGTGTCGGGAGCATGCCTATGGTGCCTTAAAATGTTGTGGCATTTAGCAACACAGGAAATGAAACCTACGCCACAGCTAACAAATAGTCTATTAATAACATTAATTCACTGACGCTCTAGCAATAAACCATCAATCACAAATAATCAAAAAAACAAATTCTGAGGCTTCAGAAATTATTTTAAAATAATAAGCAGTTTTCTTCCCATTGCATTGATGCAAATAATTTGATTGTTAGGACATTCAGTGGACCACAAACTCAGAGAGTGAATGGTGATTGTTTGTGTGTTGAGCTCACGGTGTTCATTCCCTTTCACTGTGTTAATAAATCATCATGACACTTCAGAAAACCAGCAGATGTTGAAGCTTGCAGATTCACAGGGTTATGTCTGTCATTTAATGGGGAGATCCTCCATACATGAACATGTAAGGAATGGGAAAACTCATGGAATTCTGGTGCAAACAGGACGTTGCTCAGAGTTTTAGAGATACAGGCAGCACTTCTCACATGAAACAAACATTATCACCTCAGTGAGAGTTATGACAAGTACACAACCTGACTGAGAAACTCAGAACTTCACATGAAATATATTTTTGTTATGCATGTTATATTTATAAACGCACTTGTGAATACATCAACCTATTTAAGTCATCTAAGAATCTTTTTGTATTTAAGGGTTTTTTTATTTTCCAGTGTTCTCCTATCACAACCTAATACGCAGAGAAGACTGTTAAGTAGCTAAGTCAATTATAGGATGACTGGGTGATTTTTTTTTGCAATAATTTGTATTTGTGCAAACAATGAATATCCCCCGAATGAAGCAAATTATAATCGCATCGATGATTTTTTTTTTTTGAGGTATCGGGCAAATATCGCAATCCTGGATTAGAAAATCGATATGCATCGTATCATGAGGAGATGTCCGATTTAAACCCCTAATTGTTAGTGCAAGACATGCAGTGCCATTGTACCAAATATCAGCGTATTTCAGCCATAGGCTGCATAACAAACAGCGATGCTCTGAACGCTCTTGCTTGTGATATTGCTTTTATATAAAAGTTCTATAAAAAAAGCTGGTATCGATTAACTCACATTTTAGGCACAGTATACCTATATGGAACACTGTAACCACACAAACAGTAAAACATTTCAGTGTTCTGTGTGCTTCCTGTCGCTCAACTGCTAAAGCATGTTGCTAGCAAGGCCAAGGTTATGAGTTTATTGCCCAGGGAATGAACTGATCATGTGTATGAACTTGATAGCACCGTAAGTCACTCTGGATAAAAGTGTCTAAATGCATTAATTTAAAAGCTTATCCAGTCAGACTGCACAAATACACTGAAGCGTGACCATGTTTAAAATGTCTAATATGATAGCATAAATTGCTTAAAATCCCAGTGAGAACAGACTGAGATGTTAAAGTGACCCAGACACAGGGAACTGCCTTCACTTTTGATGTGGACATTTAGTATTCTATTCAGACAGCAGTCCTCACAGAGCATACAGCCGACTTTCACAGCTTCATTTATCTGTGAGCAAACACCAAAGGCTGCATTATCATTCCAAACAGGTCCCGAGCCATGAATCACATACAACAGCATGCATGAGTCAATTCCCAACTCTAAAGCCAACGGTGTCAACTTAACTTAGCGCAATGCTAATATTTCACTTCAACATAAAACTAGAGAACAAAGAGTACAAAATGGTGTGAAACAGAAACAAACTATCACAGTAGCAGTCCTGAAAAGATCAATCTGTTGATGTCAATGGAAGCCAAAACATCAAAGAACACAGCGCTTATCAACGAGACTCAAGAGCCCCATTTTGGTCCTTATGGAGGGGTGGTTTATGTTCACCACCCTGGATCCTACTAGGAGCGAGTAAAAAAGGTTGCTTTTTTTTCCTTTTTTCCTTGTCCTTTCCTTGGGTGCGTATAAATATATATCATTGTGTATTAAAAGTGGTGCTTGTATTAATGTGCTGTAAATGCATTATTAAATTCATTATAAAACCCATTAAGCACTGTCAGCAATACACATTTAAATGGACATCTTTGGCTGTTGGGCTGCATCTCGGGCTGTTTTTGAGAGCCCCGCCAGGAGCCTTGCCTTTATAGGTTGCCATGTCAGGATAAAAATAGTCCAAGTTTTAAAAACATGTTAAAAACAAGACCCCTGCATTGTACCAAGAAATGTATCTGATTAGCGATCAGCTACTTATGCTAATGCTACTAATGTTACTTATCTTTCCTGGCACTCCCATCATGCATTTCAGTTGTGAAGCTGTGGATGCAAAACCACCACCATCAGTATCAGAACTTCACGCTCAAAGCTCCAGTTTTAATGAGCAAACAGGCTACAGCAGAGAACATCAGCCAGGCTCTCTCACTACCGTAAAGGAAGTTGGGACAGCCTTGTTTAACTGTCACTCTTGTTCTTATTTTCTCCATCCTGCCGTGGCTGTTGTGAATGTAACAAAAATAACCAGAAGGACCATCTAATAGTAGAGTAAAAACATTAAAGGAGCCACTTCAAGAATTCATGAAGAATCCATCACTGCTTCTCTTGGGACATCAGACACTTGGGCTCTTTTGAACTCAAGCTCTCCTACATGAAAGCAGGACAGTACCAAACTACTAAAGGAACGTTTCCTATCACCACATTGTGAGGTTTCGTTTGAGGAAGCAAGTTGGAGGTGTGGCGGCATTTGCACAGGCCCTTTTGTTTACCAACAAGGCCAGTGTGGGAGAGGCGGGCCTCCTTTTAGGAGCAAAATGAATAGGTTTGTTAGTATGTCAGGAGCTGGAAATAAAGAACGTCTTTTTACTAAAACATGCTTCTGACTCTTCCATAGCAGCTCTGCTGTGAGAAAGAGTCAGAACTATGGGCCGATACCCAGAGCTTCTTAATGAGAGCTCATACTGAGAGACTTTCTCTCTCACTCTCAAGCTCCAGGTAAACAAGGTCCAAAATTACCCAATAGTTGCGGGTAAACTGAGAGAATTTTGAGTGCATAAAAATTTCTCTGGAATTTTTATGCATGAGGGTAAGTAAATAGTAACAGACTTTGAGTGAACTGTCCCTTTAAGAGTTAAAGCAAAAGTACCATTGACGTCTATTGGTACAGAATATTATCAGATTGACACGTGAACACAAATGAGAGAGCAAGTTTGTTTGGATTGGACAGAGAGGGATTTGTTGTTATCAGACTGGACAAACAGGAGTATGGGGAAGGATCAGAAAAGCAGTAGAAGCTGGAAAGGTAGAGAAGGGTGGAGAGAGAGACTGTGCTGAGTAAGGAGTGCTGCAGTGCCAACTGCTGCCTCACAATCTTTAAAGGTTTGGTCAGGGCTCAGCTGGCCAAACTCGTCTCTCAAACACAGGCCAAGGGCACAGACTACTGCATGAGACTTACACACTTTATGGAAAGTGTGTTTCCATAAGAAACACACTTTAAAGGCACTTCTCAGCTTCAGTGGTTTGAATCAAAAACCTGTATTACTGAAGTATGCAAGGACATCTCGGTATAGTAATTTTTTGTTTAAAAAAAAATAATTTTTTTAAAAAGTCACATACAGTAGCAGCCTTTTTGGACCTTAACAGACATGGTCAATATGATCCATCATTGAATAAAATGAGTGGCTTCAAAATTCTCTTTCTATGTTCAACAAAACAAATCAACAGCACATAGGTACAGAATTACAATCTGGTGAGTATATAATCACCAAATTTAATTTTTTTGTAACCTAATCCAATAAGAAGTCACTGACAGGTATTTTGGGTGATGCATATTTCCCTTTATGAATAATGACACTTACTGGCCTATGTTTGCTATAAACCTAAACAAAAGCTTCTCAGACTTGTGCGTCATATAAGCCGGCTAAACAGTGTTTCATCATGCTCCATGCCGCCATTACTAAGGAATGCTTGGTCAAATAATGTGAATTAATCTAATTTCAAATTTACTCAGACTACTTAGAGCAATTTTTTGCCTGCAGTTTTAAAAATAGCTCTGCCGTTTGTCCCCGTTCCCTCCTTTGCCTCTCTGCTACTCAAAACTTCTCAGTAACCAATCAAGAGGGAGAAAAAAAACACCAAATGAATTCACTGCAAAGTGACAGGTTTGAGAAAAATAAACACACTTACATATGCTTACAAACAGAACAAGCACCAACACATTAGCTCTGTTCCAAATAGTGCGCTTATGACATGAGGGCTGTTTCAAAAGCTACATACCTTATTTTGGACAAATTCTAAGGATGCACTACATCTTTGGTGGAGAAGCAATCCCAGAATGCACTGCAACAAATTCAGTCCTAAAAAAGTCTACAAGATAGCAGGTGGGTCAAGAGAAATGTTATTATATAAATTTAATTATTTAAAACCAGAAAGTGTTGATAAAGAATTATTTATTTTTTATTATTATTTAAAAGAAATATTATTATAAATTAGCTAAATTACTAATTCTACTCTAAAACATAATTGGATAGATATAGCTATTTTAGAAAATAATATAAATATGAAAAGATTGGTACCTGACACATACAAATCTGCCAGAAATGAGAATCAGAAATCACTGTAAATGGTTTCTTTAAAATTTTCTTATCCAATAATCATAAATAACCAGTAAGGTCACGGACAACTCACAGAAGTGAACTGGTCAAAAAGTGTGATAAGCATGTGATATACATGTCAATTAAAAGATGGCATTGTCAGTTTGCTCTGCGACTGACTGCTTTTTACCTTTTAAGAAGCAGCCATGACTCACTGATTTACTGACTCTCCTCTGCTACAGCATTTACCTTTGTAAATCATGGCTTATACAATGTAAAGCATATAAAAAGCAACTGCAAAGGAGAGATAGAGTATAAAAATTGTGTATGGGGGACACACCTCAGGGTGCAGGATTGCAGACAGCCAGTTATCACATCAGCAGTGACTCTGACACCATCAGAGACACATATATGCTTATCTGCCCACAGCCGCCACCCCCTCTCTCTCCCTCTCCCTCTCCCTCCCTCTCCCTCTCCCTCTCTCCCTCTCCCTCTCCCTCTCCCTCTCCCTCTCCCTCTCCCTCTCTCTAATTACGGCCCCTCAACCAGCTGCTTGTGTCGGCAAACAGCAACTCCACGAGAGGCTGGTGCAGAGTATCAGCTCTATTAAATTTTCATAAGTCAAATCTTTCGAAGACAACCTGATACTGCTGTTCTTTTAATAAGTGGACTGTGTGGACAAAGGCGCTGTGGATTCAGACCTCACCCTCTCTATTAACTAAAACCGCAGTCATCATCATATCCTCACCTTCAAATGGCATCTTAGTTCCTCAGCACAGCTTTCTGATAAAGAGCTCTAATTTGTTTTTGAGTTTGTTAATGAGTAGGCTGTTGCTGAACCTTGAATTCCCAGTTCTCAGCCATTAAACAATCTACAATTATATAAAACATCAATGATCTGTGGTGTCAGATACTTCTTCCATGGAGCAAGTACACTGAAGCCTCGCAGGAAGTAAATGTTGTAAGCTCATGACTCCATGATTTTCAGACCAACGGTATTTGTGCAATAGTATAGTGTGAGTCCCAGATTCTAGAGAATAATATGAAATTGCTGAGATGATTAAGAAAGTATTTTGACCGTCTTATCTGGAAACATTGTCACAGGCCCCATTATGTGAAGGGCCCACTATGGGCCTCTAGGTATAGCCTACTCTTTAGCTCTGAAGGTTAAGAGGCCCATCAATAAATATTTTGTCATTTCACACTCTTAAAGACTTGTATAACATCTAATAAAACATACAATATAATGAAATACAATGAAATGTTAACAGTTTAAATTGTGTATAATAAATTTTATTTTTTATATGAATATGCAGATACTTTTAAATTGCCATCAATGGAGAAAGATTCGTTTTACCCCAGCAGCATAGTTGCAGCATCTAACAGCAGAGGTTAACTGTAATCTTATCAACTGGCTTACAATTGGCTTTCAATCTTATCAATTGGCTTACAACTGGTGCATTTAACTACATACAACGAAGGTGACTCAAAGGAAAACAATCCAACACAAAAGTTAAGTAACTCACATTATGTGATTGTCCATGCAGCTGATATTCTGAGCTTGTTGAAGGTTTCTGTCATTGCAGTAATATGGGGGAAGGCTGGCTGACAGAAAGGCCACTGTGACTCACAGCTCTTAATCTTTCCATAAGCCCAGTTTCACTCTGAACACCGTATGAACACTCAGAGAGCCAAGCAAGAAAGCTTTAGTACATGAGAATGTACTTTCCACATTCAACGAATGTCCAGCTTGTTGTTAGTTTTTTTGTCATTTCCAAGTTCTTACTAAATCACAGCGAAGACATCTTTAAAGAAACTCAGGTACAGTCAGTCGTAGTAATGTATGGCTTTGTAAACACACCTGGAAATTATTAGCTTGGAGTTCCATTCAGAATGTTCAGGTCAACACAAAAGCTAAATGTATTAGGTCTGTCAACTGTATCATGAACACCAAGACCTGAAACCTGTGGCAATTTACAATTGTATGTTCCCTACAGAAATTTTAAAGTTCCCTATTACAAATTCCTAATTAGTTCCAAGAAAGTTCCTATATATCCTTTAAATACTTTTCATTCAATCATTGTTTAGGTCTGTTTAACCTTAAACTTCCATCCCTTGCTGAGGGTGATTTACAGCTGTCCACATGAAGCAGGTCTGAATCTGAATATCCCCCTCATGATCTCTATAAAGAATCTACTAACTAAAATACAATTCTAGTGAATGACAAATTAAAAGCCATCATGTATAATTAAAAAGTTAAGGCTGCAATAAATGCATTCTATAATTGGGAACTCGCTGCTGTATTCAAAAGCACCTTCGTCAAAGCTGGTGTGAAGTTCACCCACCTACAGAAAAAACCCAAAAGATACTTACGTGTGGATGCCTCTCTTGAAAGCCACACAGAGATGACACATTTCCAGAGCTGGCGTATTAGAAAGCACAGGATCACAGTACACATCATTCGACATACTTTATTGCAGTGCTAGTCTTGTAATTGTGGCAACAGAATAATAGCGTCCTGCAAGCTACAGCAGCCAGCTACAGAATGGCAGATAGCTGTCTATCAATGTCTATTAGTCTAATACAGTTTGATTGCTTAATCACAGGTCAACATGAAACTGCTTACCCTCTTTAGTCTGGTCAATACCAAAGACCCTAATCTTCACTTTAAAGTTTATCATATGTTATTGATAACCCAATCATTTCATCAGAGCACATGGGAGTTGCCACAGGACTATGTTTATTTAAAAGGGTCTGTAGAGTTATATGCTCAGAAGAAGCAGCCACCCCAAAAGAGAGTTGAGAAACGTCTTAATCCCATCAGTAGAAATGCAAACCAGATTTCTATGGGATTACAGTGTCATCACCGGTCTCACTGCCTACTAAAAGTTCAGCGGAACACTTTTTGTGACCTTGCACCAGACAGTAACAGCAACCAGCCAATGAGACGCAAGAACCGCCTACATCAGGTGAGAATGAGTTGAAGTGACTTCATCTCAGCATTTACTTACAAAAAATAAGGTCCTTCATTAAAAGCTTTGAAAACAGTGATTCACATGCAGTGTTTAACAACAGTTAATGAGTCACTTAAAGCTGTGGAGAAAACCATGAGAATGTGACCATCCTTAAAGTGAATACCAACATATATTGTAGAACACATAAAAAGTTTTTGTTAATTGTGGTGCCAGGCCATGCAGCTAAAGTCCTAACTTCCTGCAGGCTTTTTTAATGCACTAGGTGTGATGTATATTGTGTGCTGTGTTTGTTATGTTCGTAGGCAATATAGCTAATGATGTTGTGCTACCAGAGGGAGCTAGCTGTGTCACCATGAGCATTAGCATCTGGTGTGTGTGCTAATGCACTGCCAAGCTAACTGCCCACAGGAGGCCACAATTTCACCCTGGCCAGGGTTGACTGAGGCACACAGAGCGAATTAAGTGTTTATGCAAACACAAGGGTGCATTAAAGTGGATGCTTTAATATGTTTATGCTGCTTGATGCCCAATGGGAAAGCTAGCAGTCACTTCGCCAGGCTAATTCCATCATATGATGTTCGATAACCCAGGGGTCATCTGAGGGATACTAAAAAATCCATTAATGTAAAGCAGGCGACAGAAGATATCAGAAGCTAGCTGACAAAACCATAAAAGAGAAATAAATGTCAAAATCGAGCACAAGTATTGGCAACTAAACAAGCATAAATGTGAGGGTAGTGTAGACAGTAATTCATCTTTCCTCTAGTCTAGCACGTTACAGACAACCTGAATTAGGTCAGTGTTTGACAATCAGTCTGGCTCTCTGCCAATGTTCCCAGATATCTGCTGATGCTCTTTTTGATCATTCCTTCAGTTTTCATCTCTTGCTGTTGAAAACAAAATGGCAGATGCTGTAGATATTTAGCAAATAATGAAAGAGAGAGAGGGGAAAATTTCAAATGATAAGACAAAGCCTTGACTATTTAGGCATGTATAAAATGGAGGAGCACTTTGTCAGTGATGTAATACGAATCCTGATGCTTGGGTGGAAAATGTCAGGATGATGATGGAAACAACAGAAAGGAACATGGAAAATAACAAGTTTTTGATCTCACAAGATCAAATGTTTTCCTTCAAAGGAAGAAGTTTAAATATGCCCATCACCTAGATGAACTGCTGCAGAAATGCCTTACTGTGGAACATCATGGATTGTTCAACTTTGTAATTAAGACTCTATTCCATAGGAAAGGTGACACCTCACATGTCCATGTCTGCTTCTTACCTAGTCCAGAGTATTTAGGTCACATTTTAATCCTCCAGTGAGACAAACCTCACACAGTTAATTACTTTAAATCAACATTATTTTATAATACATTTAGCTTATCTGCAAAATAAACATCAATTCAAAATTTGCATCTGATTGAACATTTACATTTGGTTGTCATTTATTGTTGAGAATGGTGTCATTTATTGTTGAGAATGGTGTCATTTATTGTTGAGAATGGTGATATCCAAGCATCTGTGGTTCTCAACTGTTGGGTCACAACCCAACAATGGCGGCAGGTCTGATTAATATAATAGGCCTGGCAAAATAAATAAGCCTATCTACCTCTGTCCTGTAGAAAAAACAGATGAGATCCACTTGGTCATCAGAAATGAGAAAAGCAATTTCAGCAGAGAACTTCAGTTTACTTCTTATTAATGATTCCTACAACCAGGAAATATCTCTCAAGAGAAGCATTTATGGGCAAAGCATTTTATAGGTGTGGTAGGCTATTAAACATTCATAATATTGATTATTGGGACCACAATAGTGACAACAATTTACTGTCCACATCAATCATCTCCTAAGAAGTTAGCCAATAAAAACAGGATAATATAAAGCTGTCACAAATAAAGATCAATAGGAGTCATATTGAGTCGTTTCTAATAATCATCAGGAATTGGGAGAAGGAAAGTGACCTGGCACCCAACATCAGACCCCAGCTTGTGTGCCATCTGCTGTGGAGCACCTCCATAGGTCTGCTTTCATGAACACCTTCTGTTGACCTGTTCACACTCACAGCAGTACAGCTCTAATCCTCCTTCAGCTGAACTAATACTGGGCCAGTTTAATTGCAAAAATATTTCACAAGAGCCCATAAACAAGATGTGATCTTGTTTCCCTACTATATGAGCCGACAAGGCCAGAGCCGAAATCAATGCTTAGAGATTCAATAAAAGCATGATCCACCGCTAAATGATTTTGTGTTAATGCATTATGTGAATTCAAAGCAATATTTAGTAACATCCATTGCTAGAATTTCTGAGGTGGTTAACGATAGGGCCTCTAAATCTATCAGCCCTGTGTTAGCAAACAGGATGTTAAAAAAGCCATTAAACAATATCAATGGAAATGGGCTGTGCTCACTTGCCAGTTGACAGTTTTATGAAACAATGTAGGAGTAATTTTTAAAGGAATAATTCACCCAGAAATGACAATTCTTTCATTATAGGCTATACTCTGATACACTGATTGAGTGATGTTTCAATCAGTGCGGTGTGAACGTTCTTCAAAATTCTCATATTGTGTTCCACAGAATGAAGTTCATGAGGGCTCAAAGACCCTGTATGAGTATATGACTGCATTTTCATTTTTGGGGGAACTATTCCTTTAAGAGCCTGGATAGTTATGCATGCTGACAACAGTTCACAACAGAACTATGCTTCTGCTGACAGGACACCTTTACTTCTCTTCAGCAGCATCATAAACAGCTCTGCATCTTTGTGTTGTCTGTTGCAAGCAACACACCACTTACACAGAGGACCCTTTAAAGCAGTCTGGTGGCACACCCTCAGCAGAAAGTACAGAGCCTACAAATGGTACACACACATGCCTACACAGACACAAACACACCACGCCTGGGTATTATTACAAAAGCCTTCTGGGGTTAAGGCTATGCAGCTGCGGCCCCTATTGATGTAAATATTCATACAGATGGGTTTAAACCGCCTCTAGAGAATAAACAATACAAAGGCAACATTAAACCACAATAACCCTTCCACAGTCAACCTGAGCACAAAAAGCTAATTAGTACTCAGTCAGAGGGCATCTAAACTAGTCTGTTGTGAAATCAGTCAAACCAGACAAACTATTGTAGAGCTGTCTATGTTAAATCTGATTTGGTTCATCTTGATTATAAAACCGAAGGAAAGATGTCTGTATCATCAAATCACTGAACCTGGTTCACATGTACAAAATTAGGTTATATTTCAAGACATAACAAAATGTCAATAATCCTTTGCTCAAAGATTTTATATTTTTCCACGCGTGTACCCCAGCTGCAACATCTCCTCATTATTAATCCTTTCCATGACATCAAGTCCAATCCGAGACACATGATTATGTTTTGAGACATGACAACATCAGTCTGTCCTGGCCTCGTCTCTCGTATCTTCTGCTCTTACTGAAAATTAACCCCACTGTCCTCCTAAACACTACCACAATGTCCCAAACTGTGGTAACAAATAAGGTTGCACAAATTATCAATCCCATTTAATGGACAATACAGATCAATAACAATACAATTGTGTTTGACCTTCTAAGATTAAAAGTCAACATTTTCTGTAGGTTAAGCATCTACTTTCCCTGACCACGGAATTCACCCTTGGCTTATGCAATGAAGGAAAGGGCATTTGAGGAGCTGTGATATGCTGACTGGTTTTAATTACTCTTATAATTTTTCCTGTGACTCTCCTCTCATACCCAATATGTAACCTTCTTTCTCATACGGAAACTCTTTCAGATTTCCTCAAGGGCATTTGTGGCCTAATGGTTAGAGTCAGACTTGTAAACCAAAGGTCACAGGTTTAACTCCCAACGTTGACTGAGATTGTCTTTCCCCCAATTGCTATCTGGGTGCTGCAGTGATAGCTGCTCCAGGAGTGTGTGTGTTCACTACTCACTGGTTTGGGTTAAATTCAAAGGTCAATCATGGGTTAACATACCTTGACAAATATGTCACTTTCACACTTTCCACGTTAACAACAAAACTCATCCTGAATGACCCATTTGATCATCTGCTTAAATTATGATCCCTTCACCGCTGGCTTTCAATCAGGCCTCGTCTATGTAATACAAGGTGCCAAAATTATGTAACAATTTGTCGGCTATTCATAGACTCTGCAATTGTTTCTTTGTTATTTTAAGACAATCCCTTAGTCAAAATGGATGCTGTATGAAGGCCCTTTATTTACTCAAGCCCTGAGAAGTGCTGACAGAAACACTGACTGCATTTTCATCTGTTACCTCTAAGCATGGTTCATTTCCGAAACTCTGCTGAAGTCATCATGGCATTCCTCATATAACCACGGCTTTACAATCCCATGATACTCTTCTTCATCTCCTCTATGCAGATCTCATTGTACTCTGCTAAAGCAGAGAGATTGCTACGTTCCTGTAAGTTCTCATTGTATGCTTAATAACTCCAAGCCTTCTGTAAATATGATGCATGTCCGTTACAGACTACACTGAAAAAGGGCAAATTTCCCCTGACCTAAACCAACACTTCCGCAAGACATACCCTAATCTAGCTGACTATTTTAACTAGTGAGTGAAACCTTGACTGTGGATAACCAGACACATCTGTTGTCTGGAGGCAGACATGAACTCCAAATGATCAGTGGCTTTAATTCAAAACTGGAATAATCTGTGGTTACTCAAACTGAGTGACCTGAGACTGAGTGATATTTTGGCTAATGACTAACCATACGCTTAACACAAAAACTTTGAGAATTAAACACTAACCAACCTTATGATCAACCATTAAAGAAACTATTTTAATCCAAACAGCATACTCTAACACAGCTGTCTTCAAATCTTGGGTAAAAAATCTTGGGTACCAAAGCATGAACTTTAGCTGAATTAGTGCATGCTAGAATTTTACACCATCCACTTAATAATGCATAAACACAACAGGTCAATAGTTCCATCTTTTCCACTGCAATGGCATGCACGCTGTCATTTAGATGTCTAGGCTGACTAGATGACTTGCGAAAGCTGTCATTTAGTTTGTCCCTTGTCTAGTACATTCAGATGAGAAATCTCCACTTGCAGCTTGTAATGACCTAAAAATAAGCAATATCCAAACACTAATATGATGTTGAGCACAATGAGGGGGTTGAGTAGCAAGGCGTTGCTGAATCTATGTTTTTGTCATGGTGCAACTATTAGTTAACAGCCCTGATATATAATCAATAGCCCAAGTCAACACATTACAAAAGAAGGCAAGGCTGGTAAATCTAAATAATCAGCTAGTTAAAATGCTAGACAGAATTAATAAAACATAATTAATAAAAATAACCCCTGCTTTGTTACTTTCAAGCGTAATATTGTCTAACATCGACTACATGTGATCCTTAGGGTTTCATGACAACGGCAACCTTTTGCTCCACAAATACACTCATGAGGAAGATTATAATAAAGCCAAACATCTTCAAACTTCTTTACATATGCTTATTACCCGTTAAAAAAACGGGTAAAATAAATGCACCACTATAAAATCCCAATCAACATGTCATCAGCAGTGTTCATGTCCACGGAATTTGAATGTCTGCAGTTAAACAATAGGTAAGGGATGCTACAGACTGTGATTGTACAGGGCGCTTATTAGCTTTGAAGACACTGACAAAAGCTGAATACATGTTTGATGGAAGTGATCGAGATAATAAATGACTTACCTTTATAATCTAAGTGTAGTCACTTAAAATGAATGAGGATGCTGCGGTGTATTTCCGTGCACATTCGCGGTTTACTTGCGCTCAGAGCCTGGCGATGAGCAGCACCTACCAGCTTATTGAATCCCACTGCATCATGAGCCCATGATCCAGAACGTACTGCTGCTCTGAAAGGGAGGATCGTTTAAACAGACTATATTTGTTTTTGATCACTATAATTGTCTTATCGTTGATGTTTGATTATAGAAAATAATACATCATTTACAATGTCAACGCGTAAAGTGTTCTATATGTTTTTTGTATAAATAATGATTGTTCGTTTTCAATTTGACAATGCACCCCTGCTTTAAAAATAGTTCGGTCCAATTTTTTTAAAGGGACCGCTACACCCTGCAAGCACAGCTGATGAGCTTAGTTATATGAAATGTCAACCATAAATAATAAACGTGCCATGTGCGTAAAACTTTTAAGCTTTAAACACACTGACGCCTTTTAAACAATAAGCGACTTCCGTTCACAATTTCTCTTACTGCAGTCCTCTCTAAATAAAAAAGGGTAAAACATTTAATAAATTATATCTGCTTAGAGACTTTATCTTTATATATTAAAACATTTATATTTTAAAATATTTAATTTCTGGATAAAAATTTAAATGACAAAATAAAAAAGTTAAAGGGTACAATAAGCTACTTTATTATTCTGTAGCAGCTTCTGCGTTGTTGTATTGTTTTTGCGTTTTACTTCTATTTATCGAAATTGTATTAAAGTTTGAATACAAATTTAATGGTGTACAATAAAGTAATTCTAAAATGTGTAAAGTAAAAAGTGGTTAATCATTCATTTATAAATGCATAAACGACTGTCATTAAACGAACCTCTTTAAACTAATTTATAATTTATCTTTCCTGTGTTCAACAATGAAAAATATTATAGATTAATATAATAACTTATTATATTAGTAATAGTTTCTCAATGGGAGGACTGTTACTAGTACAGGCTTCTGAGTGGTTTCACTTCACAGACCTTCCACTGTTACCAGGCAACAGCTAAACTGAGCTGAAAATTGGAATTCGTGTTGTCAGGCAGAGGCAGACTCAGACTCAACATCATTTTAAATCACAAAATTTAAGAAATATCAGAATGACATTATTGCATGATTCTGAGTTGTTTGATATAAAACTGACATAGTGCAGAGAGAGCAAGTTCTCTGTTCATTTTTAAGATTTACATGAGCACATATATAAAATTATGATATAAGACGTATTATGCCTTCATTTTACTCTGTATTTGTTTTCTTTTTCATTATCCAACTTTGAAAAGCATAGATAAATGCAGTCATTGTAAATGCAGAGTGAGACACAGGCATATGCTGTCTGCATGTGGATTTGTTGTTCCAAGAGAACTACACGCTGTGCTGAAGGAGCCACCAGAGTGTTAACATTGTGAGAGAAGATTACGAGTGACATCCAGCCTCTAGTCCCATGGGGCAAAGCCCTAGATGACCCACTCTTGAACCAGCCAGTATTGTTACACTCGATTCCAAGCTGCTGGAATGCGAAGTGCTTTTTAAAATTCAGATGATTTAGTCAAACAATCATTTATTAATCTACAGCATTTCCACTTTTGGAATTAAGAAACGTACCATAAATTTGATTTATTTTACATGACATATAATACTGTTTAATTAAAAAAAACGTATGGAAATAGGGACTTTTAGGGCAACCAAAATTGAAAATCATAGAAAAATAAGGTAATTTACTTGAAAACATAACATAAAAAATATAAACTACCTTGAAGCCTATACCACAGCCACATTCATGCTTATCTGATTTAATTCTGTGGAAAATGTATTCATGAAAGAAAATATGAGTGGCAAACCTTCTGGAAAACCACATCACTGGAAAAGTGTACTTTCTCACTGAGTCATCCATTTGGAGAAAAGAACAATGTTTTCATCCATTGAAAGTTGTGCTCTTCTTTGCTTAATTTTTATTCCACCCTCTGGGCCATAAGTTGTGGCTGAGTCGCACTGAAGCTCAACATGTCAATGATCTCAGAGCTCTTTGTAAAACAGAACGGCTCAGAGTTATACAGACTGCCTGATTTGATTCTCCACACCACTCTATTTCTGTGCATCCCTATGTACATTTAATGATGCCGGTGAGAACCATGGTGAAAATAAAATGACATATTTTAGTTGGGGGAAAAAACATTTAAATGAAATAATGCTTAGAAATAGTAATATAACTTTTGAAGGTAGTTTTAAATTATGTAGTGGCTGCCATTTTTGGATCACATGACCCCCCCCCCACCCCCATTATTTAGATAATTTTTTGAAAGAACAAAATTATGGCTCACTGTAAATATTGCTCCAGGAGAACTACCATATTATCCAACCTAACAAAACAGCTACATTTAAAAGAAAAATAAAATACTTTGTAATGCATTACACTTCTTTATTCCAATATTTAACAATTTCTCTAAATACCCCCAGGATGTATAAATACCCCATTCATGTAAAGATCTTCTACTAAGTTACAATACTAAATGGATATTCAGCATTTGCTGAATCAGTTGCAGGCTCCATCTCTCCCTCAACAGGCAGCATCTGCAACCAATCCAAAACACTATGTAGGTCAAGTTCCCACCACCCTGCATAGAGACTGGTTGAGCACATCCACCAAATCTCCGGCTCTCATTACACAAAGGGATTTCAGCTAAAGCTCATTGTTGAACAGTTCCCACAACCGGAATTAAGAAATGGGCTCTCAGATCTGAGGACATAAGAAATAACTGTGCATGAGGTTATGATCAGGCGTGACAAAAAAATTAATCGCTGGAGGAAAGCAAGAACTGAACTGACCTATGAAAGGTGACTGGAAGACCAGTTCGGAAGAGAAAGATAGGAGATATTGAAATAGAAAGGCTAATTTTCTTTGTTTATGCTTTGCTTCATTCCACATTCCTCAAAGCAGCAGGCTCACTGATCATAAAAATCCAACAAGCCCTCATTCAGGAAGGAAGCGTCTACTGAAATGGCAGCCCAGCCAGGAGGCTGAAACGGTCCAGAGAAAAACAGAGATGCCGGGAAAAACAGAGGGATGAGAGAGAGAGAGAGAGAGAGAAAGAGAGGGGCAGAATTTCTTATTCAGCAATGCTGAGCACAAAAAAGCTTTTATCCTGTGCATCTGCATTACCTCGCTGGACTCTGACAGACACAAGCAAGGCTTTGTCAGGACAGCATTCTTGGTCATAATCAAAATCAGTGAATATAGTGTCAGTTCCACTTGATGTTTTGAACAAAGGTCATCTATGGGTTATACACACGGTGCAGCATAAGAAGGCCAAAGGGGTGTTGATATTTAGCCAACATCAGTTGGAGGGCCTTACTGTTATTGTGTACTATTATCCTACAATATGTTCCACCAGGAGAAACCCCTTCAGATTCTGGCTGTAAATGCATGTTTTCCATGTTTCTAGGACCAAAAGGCAATAAACAGCTGTAAAAAGCTCTTTATTTTATGAATGTTCCATTCACTGTGTATCTAATGCATAAATATATATTCTAGGCATGAGAGTAAACAGGAAGTAATATGGCTTAGAGCAACAAAAATGAAGATAATGTGAAGTTCATATTTTAGGCCTTTTATCATGATTATATTCAAATACTTCCAGGAATACTCCACAAAATGTTCTTTGTGTGTATACAGACAGATTGACATCTACAAGTGTGTTCCTGCATATGTTATTATTTTGGATGAAAGAAAGATAAATAATGAGTTGTAATGGAAGAAATATGCTATGATGTATTAAGAGGAGAGGTAAGTACAGGCAGACTTCAGCACAGAGCGCATATGGAATTTATCACAGATGAGGAGTGTCTGTAGTCCTGCTCTGCAAAAGATCTGCCACTACTTATTACCCCTGGACTTTAGGAGGGCCATGCAGTTCTCCCATACATTTCCCATGCATTTATAATGTTCATTTGACTCAGATAGCGTACTGCTTTTGCGCATGCTTTAGGATATGAAAATAACAAAAATAATTCTCACTAAATAGTGTGTTTTTGACTTACTTGAGTACAATAAATCAAATCCTTATACATTAGCTTTTGCATGTGCTATAGAATTATACTTGTAACTATTGTGCTTGTAACTATATTGTAAGTATTTGTCAATTTAGATTAGATTAGATTCAACTTTATTGTCATTACACATGTACAAGTACAATGCAACAAAATGCAGTAAATCTCAAGCAGGGGGCACCCGGATTTAGGGGGCACCCAATTTAGTTCAGGGGGCACCCAATATAGTAAGAATTACTAATTTATGTAATTCTAATTTAGCATTTTAGACATGCAGTGAGATTGACCTGTCTAGCAGTATAGATGGGAAAATGTCAATGAGGTCATGCTATTGTTGTAAAACCCACAAGGATGTGTTTTGTTAAACTGTGAACTATGAAAGCTTCTGAAATCAAAGACGTAACAGGACATTCTGGACTTAGATGAATCGAACAACAATTCATCCAAGAACCAACTATAAATATATGCTTGTCTGTTTCATTGTTAACTGGTGACTAACTGATGACTAACACTATTAGAACCAAATCATTAAGAGAATGACTTTTATATGTTATTTTAGAGAGTAACATATTGTGTAAATCTGTGAAAAACATTATTTGCAAAACATGATTTATAAATCAGTGATTCAGTGCTGCTTGTCCATCTGCCAACTATGCAATAACAAAACCCAAAGTTACTTACAAATTTATAGATCAGTCTAGAAAAACATCTTATTTGTGGTTTCTTATTTATGTTTCAGAGCACTTTAGTAAGTTCATAAGGTTCCTTTATATGTTATTTCTCCATTTTACAGCGTACTTTCAAAACAGAGCAAAACAATAATTTGTTGCGCAAGTTATTAAATCATGAAAAAGATATAATTGTCCACCTTATCCCTGGGAATCTCTCTACTAAGCCTGTAATGATGTTTATTGGCTTTATGGCCATGGGTTTTAACTTGTGCCAAGCTGTCTTGCGGTTACATGTTAAAAGTTTGACTAAAACTCTAGAAAACCCCTACTGTGTTTAATGCTCTTGTTTAAAGTACTTTGTATCTTGTATTTTCTAGAGGGCTTTTAAAAGGCAAAATTAGTGTTTCATTCACCAATAAAATGTGCCATGTTAGTCCTGCTGTTTTCTTCAAACATGCACCATGGGAATACGGTAGGGTGATGGTATTCTGAAGTACCTTGGAACATCTTGTAAATACAACAGAACATGACTATGAGTAATTATTCAGTACCATGTTATATATCAAAGTACCATGGAATTACAAAGTAATATCATAACAGAACCATAGTCCACTATAATAATTTGACATAATGACATAGGAACTCATCTTCTCACGTGAGATAATTAAATTCTTGTTATTTTCTTATTATTAGCTGGTTCTGGTTTATCCTGATTTAGAAGTATCTTTAAAAGTTATCAGACACTTCTTCAAGAGAGAATACAAAATGTTTGCTGACATCTAGTGGTGAAAAAAACAAATAACCACATCACAAATTATATCACAACTTTCATAAAAAAGATTTACAATAAGGAATTATGCCAATTATATAGTCTGCAACCAACTAAAGTCTCTTTAACCAACTGTTCATTATCTCATGCAAAAGTTCCCTCTCATGTGTGGTGTTCATTACCTCCCTTTTTTTTTTTTTTTTTTAAGTTTTAACAGCACATCGTGCCTTAATCCTCTCTGAACTTTAAGGGCTGCTAAAAAGACTGATTCTTTTAAGGATTAATGGTTTAGGATAAATGCGTCTGTGTACATGTAATACTGAACTGTATATGCATTAAAGATCAATGAATGAACTACATTTCATATATCACTGAGAAACAACAATAGCCATTAACTAGACTTTAACTGCAAATGTCACAACAAAAGACCAGAATTTAATTTTCCAAAAAATGCAATAGAAGACAAAAATATTGTCTTTTAAAAGTCTTTAAACTTTAAAAAGCTATAATTTATGGTATGTTTTTTTAAAATCACATGACAAATTATTCCTGATGCCTGACAAATCATTTTCTTATAAAAGTCCAACAAAACAAAAAGATTATATTAAAAATGTATGTGTGCACTACAGAAAGTGAGATACAAACTTTAATGAATAAATTCCACCTTCACATACTGGGGTACAGCTTGAAGATTCCCATCATAACATCATGATCTGAGAGTTACACAGGGTCTTCAGGCCTCACATTCCAGTGACTGGTTTACTGTCAGGCCTTCACTAATGTGCAAGTCTACATAAACACTTGCTTCTGAGGAAACACAACAAGCTTTCCCAAACCAGTACATTCAAGAAGCTTCACTCCTTTAACTAGAACACATGTATAAAAAATCCTCAACACATTAACAATTCAGAAGAATAAACTCAAAATAAGTACAATATGTATCAATCACATTTAAACCAGACACAGATGCTATTAATTTAAAAGACAACACAAGATTTGACGTTGTGGGGGATGTTGCATTTAGGTCCATTACTGGGTGCAAAAATGAATTATGTTTCTTAATCAATTGGCAAAACAAATAAAGTAAACAGAGAAAAATGTGACTCTAAATTCGATCTAACTTCTCACTAAGAAATTCCTCAACGCTGTCTGTGTTCCACTTGAGGATGCTGAGTTCTTCAGCAATGTTCCCACTATCGTCCAGCAGCTTTAGTACAGGGTCTGAGCCTCTCACATACTACAATAATGCAAAAGAAAAGACATCAGAAATAAAATGGTGTTCAGGCAAATGTAATATCAGTGCATATTCTAATACCAATGGTAAATACCAAAGCAGATCTCAGCGCAGAGCGCATATTGAATTAATTCATGCGAGTTTCTGACAATGTTTACAATCTTTTGAATAAGTCATTTATTTATTTATTGGCAAAGAAATGTTTACCTTGATTTGAAGCCCCTTGAACATCTTTGGCTTGTCACTCCTGACAAAAGCTGAAGGGAAAGAGTCACAATTACTTGGCACAGGAGGAGTGAGAAAGCAAACACTGTAGGCATAAACAAGCCTGTATTCTGTGCCACACAACAAGAAGGACAGCTGACTCAAACAGCTGCTATAAGAAAAACATCCTTTGAAGAACTGTAAATTAAAAACTATTGTATCTTTCTTAAATTGACTGCTTAATGAAGAATTAACTTTAAAGTGTTGGCCACTTTTGCACTCATGTTTAAGGTCTAATCCTCAATCTACCTTGGACTTGAGGGAACCTCCCCAGTTTTCATCCACAGACCTCAAGGATGGCTCCTGGGTAAAGCTGTTAAAAAATGGCAAAGTATATATTAAATTGTTTAATACATAATACATTAAAACCCAAAACACTACATTGTTTCAGAGCACAGTAGCAGGATAGAACTCTCTGCTCAGTGCGGGATGACAAGGTAATTTGACAGAAAACTAAACACACCTTCTTAGACTCAAACCGAGCCTCCTCTTGGCAGCATTGTCTGCACGGCAGATCTAACTGGCTCAGGCTAAACTGACCCAGGAGGTCACAAGAGCTACACAGAAGATTGCTGGAGAAGCCCAGCTCCCTGCAGGCCTCTGAGGAGAGTTCTGCTCCATAGGCTGCAAGCTGAACAAAAAGACAATGAGCACATTTAAACACTCGTGTCTAAAATTCCCAGCTGTTGTGACATTCAAGGGTCATAAAAACCAAAGAAAAGAGCAAATGGACAGTAAACCACAGGTGCAAAGATCTGAAACAAAAAGCCTTTGGCTACAGCTATGATAGCAAGTGTTCAATCCTGTCTCAGCTAGACACAAAACAAATCAGATTACATGGTTACATGGCTTACATTTGGATGCAGACAGAATAAACAGGTTGTTTGAGGATGTTGGCAATAATACCAGTTTTGGCTAATGTCACAGTAAATATAAACCCGGCGAAGGTACAATTCTCTTAGCATTATTTACATAATCAGTCGGTTAAATGTTTGAGCCACGTCACGAGCTAACATTAGTAAACCAGCGCATTAAGCGTAAATGCTTCACTATTTACGCAGTCATCTGAGTGTATGGCCACGGCTGAGTATCTGCTGTCAAAGTCTGAAGTCTACAGATGTAGTCTTTCACCTACCGTTTGTAATAAGGGTAGTAACCAAAGCAAGTAAACCTCCCCCGCCATGAGTGTTTCTCTTCCTCTGTGAGTTCAGGCGGAAGTACGTCATACACTCAGTTTGCTTTTTCATGAAATGTTATTAATTTATATGCAGCCATTGTCGCATTAAAACCAATTTTAATACCAATTATGTGTATTTACGAATACGAGGACAGACTGTAAAGTGATTGTGCCGTTGTTTTGTCAGTTTTAATGTAGATGAATCAAATGCTTGAGTGAAATGTGATTCTCCAGTCACAGAGCGACAGCTGAGCAAGCGTCGTCGCAGCTGGCAAATGCGCATGCGCACTGACACAACGTGATTCTGC
Organism: Chromobotia macracanthus; assembly: GCA_036877525.1. Classification (NCBI taxonomy): domain Eukaryota; kingdom Metazoa; phylum Chordata; class Actinopteri; order Cypriniformes; family Botiidae; genus Chromobotia; species Chromobotia macracanthus. The sequence goes on from JAZGTH010000013.1 coordinate 5,082,765, forward strand.
TGCCCAAATGTAATAACAACAGAACATACACTACAGCTGCCGTTCAAGTGCTGGAGAGACTTCAGTCAATCGTATCCATTGAGTATTTACAATGTTTAAAGCGTAACCGCTCGTCGCGTTTTGTTGAAGCGTTAAATCCTCATCGTGGCATAGTTTGCTGTTTGAGATTACACTCAAGGGCTGACTCTGTGGATCATGAAATAACACTGTCCGGCGCATCAATAAACTGTCTATCATAAACTTCTCAATCACGGCATGTGATTGACACTCTTTGTGTTCGATTCTTTGATGGGGCTTCTACGGATGAAGATGCCGTTTAAGTTTCAGCTCCTGGCTTTGTTGGCCTTTGCGATTGCACTGATCTTCTTGGAAAATCAAATTCACAAGCTTGAGGAGTCACGGGGAAAACTAGGTGAGAACCTATTTTCCGCTGAATATCTTGAAATCATTTGTAGGCTGGAATTCAGCACATTCTGTGCTATTGAATACTACAGTGTTTTTGTTTATACAGAGGCAACAAGCATTCGTGTGTGTGTTTGTACTACATGCTCCGTTCTTTCTGAGACTGCAGCTTCATTTTGCTTTCAGACAAGATCTACTATCAGTTTAGTCTGACCTAGTTGTGCAATCTGTATGGAGGTACTGAATAAAACATACCAATATTGCAAAGTGTAACTGTATTCTTTTCTTCAATCTGATGGTTTTTCCTTAAACCGATTTACATGTATGTGAGGACAAATAATTTATCCATGCTAAAAAGAACAAATGAAGAAACAACAGGCTAAAAACCTGTGAACTTCATTGAATTTGTTGTATTTGGTTGTGCTGTCATTTCAAACACAGGTTCATGTCTAACTGTCTAACAAGTTCATGAGACAAGTCAAACCCACATGCCTGGAGTGATTGGATATGGGCTATTTCCTGTCCTCTATGGGCTGTTCTGAATGCTTTACCATTTAGGCTGTAATACATCACACGTCATGTATCTGTTTCACACCACCTATATCTGTGCCACACAAAAGTTATATAATGATTTGCTTGTGTGAATAAATAACAGTAATCCTATTAAAAGTTGACAAAGTAGGTTTTGTTAGGCGTAGTCTGCTCCAACCAACCATGTTAAGTTATTCACATCTAATTATTAGATCCTTTATGAATAGTTGCCTATAAATGAGACACATTAGCAGTAAGAGAGGTAAAAGTAAAGGTTTTCCATCTGGTTCTAACTTGAGAAAGCTGTCAGTCTCAGTGCTGCATAAATTGATGAGGTTTTAAGGCTTGTCATTTTGTTACACAGTAAATATTTGCAAACAAATAGGATTGGTAGGGTATATACAGTGCAAATGTGCTTCAGTGTCTAAAGAGTAGTTTCTGGCTATATATTTATTTTCTCACACCGACAGAGAAATTGATTGATCACATTATTCCGTTGGCTGTAATGATGGCAGATGACGGGCACTTTCACAGTTCATCAGCAATGGAAAGTTATTTGATATCTAACCTGATATTGTCTCCATTTGCTAATGGAAGTCCTGGGATTCCCATTGAACAGGGTTCAGATCTGTACTGTTTTTAGCCTTGATGGAGCTTGGCTTGGCACACACTACATTGGCTACTGTACATGTTTAGATCCAAAATAGTCATGTGTTTATGATGTCTCTTTGAAAGCACTGTTGGTTATTTTGGAAAAGGTTTCAGAGCCAGCAAATGACATTTAACCTAAACAAATATTTCACCTGTCTCACAAACATGTGATTGCATAGCTTGTATAGCCTGTGTAGATGATACAAATGTATTTACAAATTATACATATGCATCAAGCCCCTGTATATACACTAGTAAATTCTCAGTGTACTATTCTGACTTTGCTATAACTTGTTGCATAAATCTTTCTTGATCTTTTCTACCAAATTTCATGAGCTGAGAGACAAATGCAGTTTAGTCTACATGTGATGAAAAGAATTCCAACCTATTGATTAAACAAACTACAAACGTAGTCACAGTATGTTTACATTGCTCTTAGAAAATGACTGTACCTACTAATCTTACTTATTCTAACAAATTTCAAATCAAATGTACCAAATAAAAAATGTCTGTGTCAGTCAGCAGATTAGGAGTCTAATGCTATACTCTTTACTAAGGCCTCTATGAATACCAGAGGCAAACATTACATTTCTTAATCGATTTTGCTGTACAGCTGACAAGCTTCAAATGTTTTCCTTCTGCAGAGAAAACACCACACTATCCTGTTTCTCTCACACAGCCTTAGTCATTTCATCAGGGTGCTAAACTTTCTTGTGGCATGTTAATGGAACTAACAGACGTTGATTATCAGGTGTCATCATAAAAAAGACCTCAGAATGAACTCGCATATTGTCTCTCAGATGCAAAACTTACTTACTTGATCTAAGGAAAAACAGTAACCAGATTTGAGTCATTGACAACACATTAATCACAGCATAACTTGTCAGGTTTGACAGCTGACCGCAGTAAATTCTGCTTTCCTCCAGAGCAGCTTGACACTTGTGGATATTACATTTCATTCCCTCATCACATTATTTTTGGTCTTTACTGGAACAAGCAACTCACCTTTCACATAGTTTTTGCAGTGTCATTGCATTCATCAGTCATTATGTTTTAATGTGTTTATTTTTCTAAATGTAGAATTCCCAAAGGGGTATTCCATGTGAACTCAACCAGAGGTCGCCAGCTCGAATTTTTAATTTTGTTAATATTTTGACAGAAGCAAGACCAATATAAATAGAGACAAAAGCCAAAATATGATGAATAGATACTGAGTAATCCACTAATTTGTAGTGGGGTGCCAAAATGACAGTTTTCACCTCAGATTTGGAGCCATATTAGAGGGGGTGAAAAATTACTTGAGAAATATGCCAGTATCATTACTGGCAAAATCTGTCGATTTTAGCAGTCCTTTTATATGCCAATGGTGATGGTTTCGAAATTAGAAAAAAAAAGCATATTTTATGTTCTTTTTACAAAATGTACAGGCCTGTAAGAAGTATTAGAGACATCCCTCTATGAACTTCTCTGTTTGTTATTAATCCAAAATTAATTGCATTTTTGAGGGCCTAAACATGCTCAAACATAAAAACACATGAAAGTTTGCACACATGTAAGAAGTGGAGAAAATTTACATCTGATATGAGTTTCAAAAGAACGTGTGACAAAATGGCTCTGTAGCACCACCTATAAAATTTCAATAAAGCAACCTCTAGCACTACATACATGTATAAACTTAGACTGTCAGTATTGGCATATGCAACAAGAACTGACCTACAGTTAGTCTGAGGGCCGAATCACTGCCTGACAGTTTTAAATGAGAGCTTTCGTTCAGCATAATGCACTAGTTGTGTGTCCTTTAAAAAGGAAGTGGGTAATGATTTATTGTGATTCACATTTCACAACTTTACATTAGGTTGGGTATTGCAGCAGTAATAAGAAATTAGATCATCATGAACAAATATATTTGGGATTGTTATAGACAGTAGCTTAGAGAATGTTACTAATACAAAAGGGTAGCTTTCTGTATATTTTGCTTTTCAATTTTTTTAATTTGTTGTTATATATAAAACTATTTTTCTTTTGATCGTTTTACAATATCTGAATACTGTTTACATGAGCAACAAGTCACTATGTCTGTGCTGTGGTGTGGTGGCAAAGTCTGCTTTCATAATGTGGGATTGCAACAGTTGTTGTCATGGGCGCCAGCAGTGATGAATAGCAGACTAGCTTCTCTGACCCTAGAGCAGTCAGAGTTAGGTGGGAATCTGCTGTGTTTGGCTTGATATCATCACCTCACAGAAGCAGCTGCCCGGATGCCAGATTATGTTCACACTTTACTGTCACCACAGCATGTACTCTGTCGAGTTTCCATCCCCAGATCCCACGAGTATTCCCAAGGCCAGAGGAGCTTTTCTGTTTCTAAATTGCGGACTGAATGTTGTCCCAACATTAGGTTTAGAAAATGTGTTTTGCCTGTATTTCGCTGATATTTAAATTGTGTAATTATGAATATTAATTTAGCTGATGCTACGATTTAGTGATTAACAAGACACGGCAACAATTGTATGACATAAAGCAGTTGCATAATTGTTTTGGGTTTTTGTTGTTTTTTTGTAAAATGTTGACATTGTTCTCAGTTGCTTTCAATATTTCAAGTTACAGTTCAGGTACTGTTAATCTTTATTGCAATTCTATGGTTGTAGATTCCTAAGCATTTAAGCCTCCTGCACTTCATCACTGAGACCATGTAAAGATCTTGTAATTCCATATATGGTAAAGAATTAAGGACTCATACATTTATTGTGCCTTCAGGGATGATGTTTTAAGATACAGTTTTCTTTTCACTTCCATACTTTGAGCATTTCTGTTTGAATCTGGAAGGGCAGGTTAATTTGTAGATTGTGTCAGACAATTCAAATGGATTATGCAAAAATCTCTCATTTTGGAGACCATCTTGGTGTTGATTGAACATATTTCCTCCCTCCATTGCAGAACGAGCCATCGCTAGGCATGAGGTACGAGAGATTGAACAGCGCCACATTCAAGAGGGGCTGAAGGAGAACCTGAAAGAGGAGGAGGATTTGGTGGTCATCTACAACAGAGTGCCCAAAACAGCCAGCACTTCTTTCACCAACATTGCATATGACCTGTGCAGCAGAAACCACTACCATGTGCTGCACATTAACACCACCAAAAACAACCCTGTCATGTCCCTTCAGGACCAGGTCAGAGAGACTCCTGTCTTCTCAAATGATCAGCCAATGCGAGCCTGGTCTCTCCAATCAGTTCAGATATCGGTCTTGACTTGACTGTTGTTTGTTTATGCTTATTTTAAATGCTTCTTGCTTAAGCATGTCTGAATTAAGATGATAAAACTATTAAATTATGAATCTAGTTGTTACCTTTTAATGAAATGTTCTGATTCACAAAAGTATTTTCTTAATAGTGCAGTAATAGTGCACAGAGGTTCAGTACAGTTGATGTTGAAGAAAGATTTTATTATTTCAGTGTGACTGACTTTAGGGGTTTAAAATAGTTAATTATTTTGTCTTAGACTGTTTGTTTGTTTAGATCAAACTCTTAAGTGTTTATTTATATGTTTATTTGTTTTGCAGGTCCGGTTCATAAAGAATGTGACATCATGGAAGGAGATGAAGCCTGCTTTTTACCATGGACATGTTTCCTTTCTGGATTTCACTAAGTGTGTGTCATGTGCTATAGCCATTCTCTATGCAAATTCCCTCAATCTGTTGTGGTCAATTTGCTTGCACGAATGGAAACAAAATGTTGCTTAGAGTGGTTTCATGTTTTTTGTTTAGTGCCAACACAAAAGAGGGATTTGCCAACATTCTGCATAATTAGAAACTGCTGAAAGAAGGCAAAACATGTTTTTTTTATAATCACTGTTAACACAGTGGTCATATAAAAGCCGTTTTGATGCTACTGACTTCTGGTGGTTCTATAAGGAACTGCACCAGCCCGCAGATTTTAAACAATCTAACTGGCTTCTCATCCTTCTTTTAAGATTTGGAGTGAAGAAAAAGCCTATTTACATTAATGTTATCCGAGACCCCATTGAACGTCTGGTGTCTTATTACTACTTCCTGCGATTTGGTGATGACTACAGACCAGGCTTACGACGCAGGAAGCAAGGAGACAGAAAGGTCAGTCGGCTAGTCTTTAAATTAGGAGTTCAGTTTAGAATTAAGAGTTTGATTAGTATTTTGTTTCTAAAAGCCAATTTACTTTTCTGTCAGCTTTATTGTCATTTGATGGTAACATCTGTCTGTATATTAATGTGTCATTCTAGACCTTTGATGAATGTGTAGCCGCAGGAGGGTCTGATTGTGCTCCAGAGAAATTATGGCTTCAGATTCCCTTCTTCTGTGGTCACTACTCTGAGTGCTGGTAGGCTTTTCAGCATCTCTGTATATCTGAGACAGATTTCTACCACTTTTAAAACTGTTGGTACCAATTACATGATTATTTTTCCTTACAGGAACATTGGCAGTAAATGGGCTTTAGAGCAAGCCAAATACAACCTAGTGAATGAATATATGCTGGTTGGGGTGACTGAGGAGTTGGAAGATTTTGTTATGATGTTGGAGGCGGCTCTTCCTCGGTTTTTTAAGGGGGCCACAGAGCTCTATCGGACAGGTATGATTGCATATGGAATTTTTAATATTTAAGGCGTTGTTGGCTTCTACACAACCTTTAGAACTGTCTGTTTTATTGTTTTGATTATTAAATCTGTTTTGTGTTCATATACTTCACATCCAGAATTAAGAAAAACTGCTGATCTGGTAATTCAGACTGAGAAACATTCTAAAAAAATACATTTAAATCTGATTTCAAACCACATATGGATATGGTTTGGAACTGGCTTGTAAACATCAGATTCAATGTGTTTGTTTGCTGTTCACACCACAAAACATTAATGAAGAGAATTTGTAACACTATAAAGCTGAACATGGAGATCCAGACTGTGATGACTACCTTTATATGTATCTCTATTTGCTTCCAAAGGGAAGAAATCACACCTAAGGAAAACAAGTGAGAAGAAGCCACCCACCAAAGAGTCCATTGCCAGACTGCAGCAGTCAGACATCTGGAAAATGGAGAATGAATTTTATGAGTTTGCACTTGAGCAGTTTCAATATGTCCGGGCCCATGCAGTGAGAGAAAAGGATGGAGAACTGTATCTACTGGCCCAGAACTTTTTCTATGAAAAAATTTACCCAAAAGACCACCTGAGATTCAAGGGGGAGCCATCATGCAAAATACTGTTGTTAGAAACACTGGAAGGGAGAAAACACAACATTTATAGGTATGTTCCGCCAAACTATTCTCCACGTGGATATGTACACTAGGACATCTGATGCTGTTAAATGCCACTGGGAAGAGTCTTGGGGGCCACATAGCTGACATTAGCTTTAGCCCCAACAGCTCTCAGCTGAGCTTGAAGTGACTGACATCTTGTTCAAGCCAATATAAAGACTGCCTTTCTGCCATATGGATTGTATACAGGTGCTGCCACATTTCTGAGAAGATTGTGTCTTTGACACCCATTTATTGCATTTATAATTGTTGTTGTTTTTGACTGAATGATGTCATGTATGAGTTATTACATCTTATTTTTAAGTAAAACATAATACAGATAACTACTGAACATTCAAATGATTTTGATATTCTTTATTGTAAAAAATTGCTCTGCTGTTTGATATATAAAATGATCAGTTAGAGTCAATAACTTAACTATTTCTGGTTCTATTAAAGGTATGTTTATGGAATATATAGGGAAAAAACAAAACACGTTTTTGTTAATTATTCCACAGTTGCATTTAAACAGGAATCTTATGCTCATGAACTCAAGGTTTTACCTTTTTCGCAATTACAGAAAGTATATTTTATCTTTAAATCTATGTAAGCAAGTATTGGTCATTTCAGTTGCAGCTGGACCAAAACATTTGTTTGTTTTTTTAGATTTTAGATTTTTTAGAACTATATTTGCACGTAGATCATTTTATTGCTATTGCTTCATGGTAAGCAGCGGTTGTAAAAAACATTTTAACCTTTAAATTTTCTTTTATAAATCTTACGACTGCATTTTTTTAACATAATGTTCAAACTTACATTATTTTAAGGATTTACTTGCCAGTCCTCATGTCAACATACATCGTTTGCTGCTTTATGATTTATAGATGATTTACATGTGGAGGTTTGCTGTAAGAAACATCCTAAACTTTCACTGGGACTGTGCCTTCATTTCTGTGACAGAAAAACATCTTTGGGATGGTGCTGTTGCTACAGTTTACAAGTGTAAATATCACATAAGAACTTGATCACAATCTCAGCGTGTGTGTAGGTCAGAAATGGTCCGGACAGAATAGTAGTTGAAGGTGTTTACATCCTACAATGATGGTATTGATGGATTGTCATTATCAACATCATAGTTCGAAAAGGATAACCATATGAAATTGTTTGATATTTTTTAAATGCTTTTTGATAACTTGAGTGGAACTTGTAAAGTCCTTTTTGATAATGGTGGGTTGTACTAGGGGTATATTATACAATTCTGGTGTTTATTTATGTATAATCCACAGTTTTGTGCATGTTACTACAACAAAGAATTTGCATAAAAATATGTGCTGTAGTTAAACACTTGCCCTCAACCAGCCTAAGACACAACATGAGTTATAACATAGGTCTTTGTGACAAAATATAACTTGAAGACATCTGCGGTTTTAGCTGTCCTTACGGTGTTGTAGAGTATCATTAGAAATCTATATATAAAACACAAGAGAAGCCTATGAAAGAGGTATCAGTGGATTGTTCCTAAATGCCACGAAGTCAGTAATTTTTTCCTCATCACTCCTTGTTCTTAATTTTAAACCAAATTATTTTGCTAACAGTGTTAAAGTAGATTATAAAACAATTTTTGTAGATTTTTGTATGTTAGCCAAAATAAAGACGGCTTGAATTTATTGTTTTTCTTCTCTTGTTATTTCCATTATAATAGTCACTAATATAATTATATTAATGATAATTTAGCAGCATTTTCTGTTTGTTAAGAATTGTTTCATTCTAAACAAAAGAGAAACTACAGTATATACAACCCAAATCAAAAAAGCTGGGACAGTATAGAAAACACAAATAAAAAAAGTAGTGATTTCTAAATTTACTTTGACTTGTATTTCATTGCAGACAATACAACAGCACGTTATTTAATGTGTTCCTCATGATTTTTATTGTTTTTTCTTTAAAAAAACTAAATTTCTATTTTGGTTCTTGCAACACATTTTGGAACAAGTTGGAACAGGAGCAATTTAGGGCTAGTAATCAGGTAAATTGGTTAAATAATGATGTGATTTGAAACGGGTGATGTCAACAGGTGATTGTAATTATGATTTGGTACAAAAGCAGCATCCAAGAAAGGTCTAGTCCTTTAGGAGCAAAGATGGGCCGAGGATCGCCAGTTTGCCAACAAATACGTGAGAAAATTATTGAAATGTTTAAAAACAATGTTCCTCGAAGAAACATAGGAAGACATTTGCTTATTTCACCTTCAACAGTGCATAACATAATTAAAGGATTTAAGGAATGTGGAGGAATTTCAGGGCGTAAAGGACAAGGGCACAAGCCTAAGCTGAACAACCGTGCTCTCCGATCCCTCAGGTGGCACTGCATCAAGAATCGTCATTCATCTATAAGCAATATCACCACATGGGCTCAGGACTACTTTGGCAAACCTTTGTCAAGTACCACAATACATAGTTACATCCACAAATACCAGTTAAAACTGTACTGTGCCAAAAGGAAGCCCTATGTTAACAGTGTCCAGAAGCGCCATCCAGAATGCTCTGAGGCATCTGGGATGGACCATCACACAATGGAAACGTGTACTGTGGTCAGATGAATCAGTATTTCAGGTATTTTTTTGGGAGAAATGGACGCCGTGTGCTCTGGACCAAAAAAGAAAAGGATCATCCAGACTGTTACCAGCAACAAGTCCAAAAGCCAGGGTCTGTCATGGTATGGGGTTGTGTCAGTGCCCTTGGTAAAGGTAACTTGCACTTCTGTGATGGCACCATTAATGCTGAAAAGTACATAGAGATTTTGAAGCACAATATGCTGCCTTCAAGAAGACATCTTTTCCAGGGACGTCCATGCATATTTCAACAAGATAATGCAAAACCGCATTCTGCACACATTACAAAGTCCTGGCTGCGGAGGAAGAGGATACAGGTACTTGACTGGCCTGCCTGCAGTCCTGACCTGTCTCCAATAGAGAATGTGTGAAGCATTTTGAAGGCCAAAATGCGCAACGAAGACCCCGTACTGTTGCCCACCTTAAGACTTGTTTGCAGCAAGAATGGGACAAAATTACACCTGAAACACTTCTTCACTTGGTGTATTCAGTCCCTAAATGTCTTTTAATTGTTGTGAAAAGGAATGGCAACATTACAAAGTGGTAAATGCTTTACTGTTCCAATTTTTTTTGCAATTTCTCAGAAAGACAAAAAATTTTGTTTCCTCTCAGACTTAACCAGAGGACATAACCATCATCTCTCTCTTCCACATGAGTGTCACCCATTGGTCTAACCTTACTTCTGCCTTAGAGGAACTCACCGTAGACATTATATTAATGAAAACAAACAAAACCAGCAGTGCTGTGTGCCAGTGCAATACCTTCTCTGTTGGAACCATTCCATGTTATCTCATCTGAGTGAAACCATTTTACAAACATCAAAGGGATGATTCTGAGGCCGTCTCAGTGGACCTGTAATCAGCATCACAATTAAAGTATTATTAAGTCACTTTTCTTTGGCAAGGCCTACATAATAGTGTAAATAATTAATTTTTCTATTAACTTGTCTCTTCAGCTGGCCTCTCTCAACATACTGGCAATAGATACTATGCTGCCTTTCAGAGATATAATTTTTCTAATTAGCACTTGAATGAAGGGCTGTCTATAGCATCTGATTGTCATTGTCAGTGTTTTAGCCTCCCCAACTCACCCCCAGTTAGATCATAATAGGTGATTGAGCTGTCACGGCAACAAATGAAAAGCTATTCATACAAACCCTTTCTATATTTGAGTGACAGTCTAGCAGCACTTCATTTTTAATGAACATTATAATTGTTGGGTATAGTCAGTGGGGAAAGGATACATTAATTAGGGGAAAATGTTTAGTTATAACTAACAATAAACTGTCAATATGTTATAACTTAAATAATTCAGTACATCGTTATAGTAACATGTACACTACCAGTAAAAAGTTTGGAAACACTTGACTGAAATGTCAGATTAAAAATCTTTTAATTTTTAATTTGATTAAACATTATGTAACAAAATGTAAAAATAAAAATATAATATAATTGTACCAACATATTAATTTCAATTTAATTTTTGTTATTAGAAATTGTTTTGAAAAATTATTTGAAATAGATGATTTGGACCAAATAATGAAGAAAAAAGCAGCCAATAAAAGCGCAGGATAGAAGGAAACTCCTTCAAAACTCTTTAAATATCTTCTCAGGATGATTCCCTTTAAGAAATTGGGTGATGGAAAATGTCAAGAAAAGTTGTTTGTCAGTTGTTTCATAGTTTAGATAAGTTTACTATTATTCATAAATTAAAAAAAATAAACAAAGAAAAAGTGTTTCCAAACTTTGGACTGGTAGTGTATTTCATGTTAAATTACTGAGTAATGATGAAAATTGTGTGTTTAAAGGAACACAGCTGGTTCCAGCTCTAAATAATAAGGTCTCTGGTTCATTTTGTGTTTCCATAATACGTTTATCTAACTGTATGCTCAGACAGCTCTCACCCTTTGTTAAGGTGACTGGCGCTTCACCTGAAACATCGCAACATGCAATTAAAGTAATAGAGCTGTAGAGAAAATGACTGATTGTCCATTACACTCCTCTGCCCACATGCATATCATTTTCAAACTTGTGTTCTGCCATTAGATCAATGACTGTGATTTCTTTACGTGAATATAATGATTTCGTAGGTAGGGGGCTGCTGGTCTCATTTAAAGGAAATCTTGATAGGACCAACAGCAGGAGCTGGTATTCTTTTTACATAAATAAAAATAAGAGTATATAATGTAGAATATTCATATTTGCACTGGTAGTTATTTGGTTAGTTTTAACGCACATTCATATTGCTATATGTGTTTTTGTTTTGTGACCAGATGTCTCAGTTGAAATGTTTCCAGTGGTGAATTAAAAAATTAATTTATTTTTAATGTAAGTACAAAGTACAAAATGTATAAAGTTTGCATAAGGTAATATTTGCATACATATTGGCCTAGTATTTACATTTCTAGCAGGTTGTAGAATTCTAAAGCAGACAACATGCTATATATTAACACTTTCAAAATTGAACCACACATCAAGGACTTTGAAGCTTTGAATAGTGACGTAATACACCATAAAGAATGACAGAAAGCCTGTGCCCAAACATGCCCTCATCCCCACGCCTGCTTCTTTCTCTCTTTGCACCTTCCTCTCTGTAATCTAGAGTGTGCAGGTTTCAATTAAGAACAATTGACAAGATAAACATTTTTCCTGGTTCCCATGGCTACCACTTTTTACCCAAACTGTTTTGAATGTATTTAATCTGATGGTAATCTAGGCTAAATAACAGACAGATGATAAGACAGGCAGGATCTTTCTCACAGGGATAATTTTCTATTACCACCCAATCAGACTGCTGTCAAGGTTTCTTTTCATAGCGATTTGGCCATGACGCTGTGTGTGGTGTAATTAGTTTTTTATATGGGTGATTAAGCACCCGGTTGTAAATTACTCCAAATTATAATTTTAAGGCAGTTCTTTGAAATGTTCTCTAAACTTCTTAAAGTCGCTTTGACAAATTGATGTATGCATCTGAGAGCCAATTTTGTGAATTTACAATTAAAATTGAACAGTCCGTTAAATGTAGCCAAATTCAGATTGTGATGGCACCATTCAGATGTTGATAACATCAATAATAACGTAGTGTCTAAATATTGCATTGCTTGGTCAAGAAACCTAAATTTATAGCTAATAACTATAATCAACAGCTAAAATAACTAGCTGGTGATTGGCTGAAACGTGTCTGACGTCACCTCACGAATGTTTAAAGAGAACAGAAGTCTGTTTATTAAGCGCAGTGATAGATTTGGGATGCTTGGTGCAAGGACCCACCAAGGATAGCACCAAGAAACATATTTTTAACGTAAGTCAATTTTTGTGTGTGTTGAAAATATATTTGCCTAAAAGACATATATGATCCGACGTCTAAGTTTATGAAATTAAACAAGGTTTATCATTTGGCTATGCGATTTATTTGTTCAGTATTTTCGCAATGACCGGGAACTTCTGATAAGTGGTTGGTGTGCATGCTTGTGGTAAGTGTAAATTTAACCATGTTTAGCTAATACAGAGATAATTAGCTTATCTGCTAGACAGAGGCCCGTTGTTAAAGTAATCTTACGTACTTGCCAACTGAACACAATGTGTTTCCTGCCAAGTTACGCTTATCAATGTACACTTTCACTGACATTATTTAGTGTATTGTACATGTAAACTGAACAGATGTTTCAAAACAATCTATTCTAGGTAGTGACCCACTTACTATGATAAACACTGCTTGTACTATACAACCACCTGATGTCAGAATGGGGGCCTTGGCATGGAAATGTTGTGTTGGATGTGGATGCAAGATTTCTGATCGCTTCCTCCTGTTTGCTTTGGATGGATACTGGCACTTCCACTGTCTCAAATGTTCGTGCTGTCAAGCCCAGCTGGCAGAAATTGGCTCATCTTGTTTCACTAAGCGTGGCTTGATCCTCTGCAAAAGTGACTATATAAGGTCAGACTACAGGAACACACTGTTTTGTTATTAGCGTCTTAATCATTTGTAATCATTACACTAAATGAATGGGAGCAGTTAATTTACACAACTATTATAGTCTTTTGACAATACAATACAGAGAATACAGAGATTAGACGTCAACAAGGAAACAATGCAGCCAAAAGCTCTGAGGGTTTCAGTGTTGTAAACTACATAAAATCAAACGGCATCAATAACAGATTTAAAAGCTGCAAATTGCTCCCTGGGATGCATTACTCGGAGGAACAAAATGAATGACTTGTTAATTAAAGGCTTATTTATATTTGTGATTATGCTGTTTACTGCAGATTATTTGGTAACAGTGGAGTCTGCAGAGCTTGCAGTAAATCCATCCCAGCAAATGAAATGGTTATGCGAGCACAAGGCAGTGTTTTTCACGTCAAGGTAATATGTTATGTGAAAGTGAGCCATCTAAATGGCTCATTCATATGATAATTTATATTTGTACTTGCAGCTTATAGGCTGATTTGTAAAATTATAGGTTGTGATGTGTTTTCACAGTAACCTTCATTTCATTCATCTTGCTTTATTTTTACAGTGTTTCGTGTGTTTCATCTGTCATAACCAGTTAGTACCTGGTGACCGTTTTCACTATGTGAATGGAAATCTGTTCTGTGAGCAAGACATGCCAGCTGTTTGTGCCTACAGAAATGACCACTTGGAATCACTCGGAGAGCAAAATGTATCTACACCGAAGTCTTGACCTGATCATTTCTTGCTTTTTAACTTCCCAGAAAGAAAGAGACATTCAGGAAGTGGTTTTATTTTCAGGACTTAATATAACCCTGTAGCTGCTTTGTCAGCTGCAGACCATTTTGTGAAAGCCTTATATTGTGGAAATCTGCAAGTTTAAATTAGGTTAACCATTGAAGCTGAAAAACAATATTGGTGAGCATCCTTGTGTATCACAATCAGTTATGAGTTCGCTTGCACAGAATGACCTTTCATGTATATGTGATATATATGTGGACCTGCAATAATTTAGGTCAGGTGTCTAAATTGTGCTTGACTGTATTGGACTTCAGTACCCTGACAACTGTGTCTGTTCACAGACTGTGAATATTCTTCTATTGGTTTGTGAGTGACATTTATCTTTTGTTGATGAGATGACTATTCAGCCTGGTCTACAATTACTGCACTTACTTGATTGACAGGTCAGTCTTAGAGGCATACAAGTGCAACTTGATTCTCTGTATTCTGTATCCAATGTGTTTCTATTGCAATGAAAATATTTAACTTAAACTAATATTTAATAATATAACAAACTTGCAGAAAATCTTTTTTTTTTGTGTATTAAGTAAAAATTGTTTTCCTCCCAAAGGAATTAAAACATTTATAACAAAATGTTTGATAAACTCTTCTTAATATGATGTATTATGTGATGGATATGTGAAATTGTTTGAACAGTCTGTACAACCATATGGACAATAAAAATAGAAAAACATTGCCCTCTGTTGGCTGAAGGCAAAACTGTCACTCTTATGGCGTGCTAGTAAATTAGATGAGATATCTTGAGTCATTATGTCTGCATGCACAGTAAAAGTTATTAGGTTAAAGCATAAGAGTTATGTGCAGGACTGACCCATTAAACTTCTGTGGATAGATAAAATGTATTTACTTACAGGAAGCAAAAAATGTTGCAAGATATTTGCAAAATAATACATCAGACTATAACTAGACTAATAGAGCCTTATCTAGGGTTACCTAACACTAGCCCCTAATGGGTTAGGGTCTATCCCATTACCTAATTAATGTAAAGTAAATATTCCTATTGTGACACAAACCAGGTAACGAAGGACCTTATATATGTTTTTCCATTTTTAATTCTAAGGCCGTAATTCTGGCTTGATGGGTATTAATAATGTATTATTATGTAGGGATTTTCATCCTACAGAATTAATCTTCAACAGATTGCAGCTCCTATAGAAGAAACCAAAACAGGATGAATAGTGTGGGTTTGATCAAATTTGTCCATAATGAGTGGTGGTGCTTCTATGGAATAAATCTCTATAATGGTTCTTTAATTTGAGAAAATAAAACAGAATATAGCCCTATAAAATAATATAGCGCTGCTTCTATAGCATAAAACACAATAAAATGAGTTGTCACTACAGAATAAGCCCCCGATATCCCAGTGTGGGGTGCTATACTTCTATAAAACCAAATAGTTGTGCTGAAATCTCAGTGTTTGTGAAACTGTTATTGGTCACATGACCAGGGGTGGACTGCTCGTGGCTGTACTGGGTGCGGGAACAGAAAGTTATACTTGGGGCGTTCTGCCACCCGCCTCCTCTTTCGATATTAGCTGCAGCGCTGTGTTATGTTCAGCCCTGATGCGCGGATCTGTGCATATAGCTTGGGTTCAACTCCTACCTTTACACGGAGAGTAACAATGGGACTCCCCGCGTCTCTCGGTCACCCTAACGATCGTACCCCAAATCAAGCGCTTTTCGCTTGAGACCGAAACATAACAGGCTTGTTTTTAGGGAGTGACTCACCTCCCCTTCCCCACAGAGTTTGATTCAAAAGAGTTCACAACCAAGATGGCTGCCGATCCCATGCAGGTAGGAAAAGTTTTAATTTTAATGAAATATTGCTGTAAAGTGCACGTCAGATGATTTAAGTGTGCCCCGCGATGTTTGCGTTTAATGAACATAATTTGCGCCCTATAAGCGCAGCTCTCTGTCTCATTGCTTTTCTTCTTTTGGGACGAGCTGCTCCCTCCGCCGAAGAGCTCATGACATGGGAAAACAAGGAATGTGGCCTCAAAAACGCTTATGACAATAGCTGAGATTATGTATTACCTCCTGTCAGAGTATAATAGTGTATGCCCAGTATTATGCCCAAATTTAAAAACACATTGATTTTCTCGTAATTAAAAGCAAAGAAAACATAAATGTGTGATGGATTAAAATCAACACAGTACACACTGGCTGTATCTCTAAACTTATTGAGCCACTTACGTAGACAGTGTTTTAGGACATCTTTGACTGGTGCAGTGTTTTTACAAGGTTTCAGGGTACGCCATTACCACAGCATCCCTACTTTGAAACTTTCTGATTGCTTAGTTGGAGGTTGTTAGTTATGATTTGGTTGAATTGGTCTTTTTGGTCTATTGTTCTGCTCCTAATAGTGTTTAAGACATTCATCTGTTTATAGTAAAGGTGTTTACAATGTACACTTTCCCTTTAACACAAAGAGGGTTTAATATATACTAACAAACTAAACACTTTATATATAAACAGTTCAATTCTTTCTGTTTCACTAACAGTTCATCTGCTGTCCCTGACAATATTCTTGGCAAATGGTAGATATCTCACTGCATTGAGTTGTCATTACAACCATTAGTAAATGCATAGCTGTGTAATGAGAGTTTTGCTTATGCAGAAGTGGCTATTTGTTTGAGTCTGTCTGTTTTCAATGTTGATCGGGACCAGACATTATGACAACATATCTGAATCCTAAACTTGAGTGAATTCAGTAGTCTGGAATGCAGAACCATGTGCTGACAGATGTCATTTTGCAAGATGTGCCAGTGTGTTCACATTACCACTGGGATTCTGGCAAGTTATTCTCAGTTGTTATAAACCACAAGTGGCATTGTTGTTACTATAACATGTTCTGTTATCAGGTCTGGATGGAGAACAATGCTAAGTCAGATTGTGTTATGAACAGTTTTGCTATGCACCATAATTCAGTTTGATTTTTGGGAAGGAGAGATGTTTAAAAATGCTGGTGTTGGTTATTCTGCCCTTTAAAACTGCATTTAAGAGACAATTTTCACCTTTGTAAGTTTAAACATTCAGTTCAGGAAGCTTTGGTCACAACACATCTTTAATAGATCAATTTTTTGGTCATGTAGATTGTGCTGTTTTAATATCAGTTTGTGTTACTTTGTACCCCTTTGTCACTTGTCTGTTCCTCTTGAGTGTAACACAGCAGGCAGTACAAGCAAGGAACAAAGATAAGGTGTAACTGGCTTTTCCCTTCTGATAACACCTAAAGTGTAGTGAAGGCAAGATGTTGTTTCACCCTGACCTGCAGCTGACCCATAATTCACAGTTGTAGAATCAAAAAATTACATCACTAATTTTTAATCAGTTGCACACGGTGCAATTTAAAGCCATGCATGAGGGGTGTAAACAAGAGGGACACCGAAGACAAGAGTTTAAGAAGATTCTCTCTGTTTCTGTCTTAAACTGTGAGATCTAAAACAGTTTAGATGAAATCTGACAGACAATGCACTAGGCTCTTGATTTTTCACAAAGTAATTTTAGCGGAAGAATTTTGTGAATTCATATATATTTTGTATGTTTAATTGTCTATGCATTGTGGAAAAACCTTTAAGCCTTCCCCAGACCTGAATGAGCACATTCTACTGAAAGTTTTTGGCGCAAAAGGTCTGCTTTGTTTTAAGCATTTTTGTGGCTACAGTTTCCCCTGGAGGAAGATTAGAGGACCCGTGCTAGTTCACTTGTTGTCTGTGAGCTCATGAAGAGCTGTCTAAGCAGGACTTGACTCACCCACTCGGACCAGTTATCCTCCCTGCTGATGTCAGTGATATGATGTTACTTCATGTGTAGGTGTACCTGTGTGTATGGATGAAAGCATGCTTAAGGAGTTAGGGTACAGGACAGTGAATGCAATACAATGACTCATGTTACTGCAGGTGATGATTATGCCTTAGAAGTCAGTTTCTTTCAGGTGCTGACCATGAATAGTAGAGGAATTCTTGGATTTGTCAGCCAGTTGGTATTACCACAGGGGGATCAAGTCTGAGAGTTTTGTATCATCCTAAATCCATTTTTAGTGACAAGAGGCTGTCTGTTAAATAAATGGATATGAAATACTGAAGTTAAATTAATTTCATTTTATGAGTGGAAAGAGTATTTTGAGAGAGCCATGTAATAAAGAATCGTTAAAATTTATTTTAAAGATGAGTAATCAATATTCAGTGTTAAAAAAAAAAAAATCAGTGAACCACAAAATTATTGATATCCACAGATGTTGTTCTGTGCATATCTTCTGTGTACATTTTTGTCGTGTTCACTGTGTAAGTTGTTTATTTTGTGAAAACTTTTATTTTGTGTAGGCTCACATGGTTTCGGAGCGGCTGGGACTGGGGCACAACCTTGACCTGTCTGATACCATGGTGCAGCAGAAGCTAGACGAAATCAAGGAGCACATCAAGAGAGAGATCCGCAAAGAGCTGAAGATCAAAGAGGGGGTGGAGAACCTGAGAAAGGTCACCACAGAAAAAAAGAGACTGGCTTATGTTGATAATATGCTCAAGAAGTCCAACAAGACATTAGAGGAGCTACATCAAGAGCTGCAGGAACTCAACGCACACATTGTGGTGAAGGACCCAGAAGATCTTCTCTTAGGTATGAACAAAGCTCCTGTACATAAACAACTTCAATCATACAGAGAAACCACTCTTGTGATAGCCTCAGATGATAACAGCAAATACATTCACATACATATTTAACAGATTTTTACTAATCAAAATTAATGTTGCATCCAGAAGACAATGATAATTCAGTTCTGTAGGTTTGTTTTTAGAAAGTACATTTTTAGCTGATGATATTTCAGTTTAAAAGCCACAGACACACTTGACTTGTCTTTCCTCCAGCTTTGCCATAAAATATAAGGCATAGTGCACTGGGACATTCTTCAGTGAAAATTCTTTAAAGCAAATATATTTTATTATGTTGCAACCAACAGTATTGTTTAACCTGATGTCATTTTACTGTCTTAATTATCACCTGGTTCTGTAGTCAATTATAGGACAATAGTCTTTTAATCTGAGAAACTACAGGTGCCATATTGATGTAACAGTTGTAGCAATTCATAATCTTTTAGAAAGTGGTTACATAGCGCTGCCCTGAGCTGTGATGTGATTTTTTTGGACTTTATTTTGTAGTAAATTTTATCTGCCAGAAGAGTAATCCAGGCTGGGGAGCCACTTAATAGCCACATCCGTTTACAGTATCAAACTTAGCTTGACATAGAAAACTTATCTGATGAGAAAGGGCTTTTGTTTGGTGATGC
Organism: Chromobotia macracanthus; assembly: GCA_036877525.1. Lineage (NCBI taxonomy): Eukaryota > Metazoa > Chordata > Actinopteri > Cypriniformes > Botiidae > Chromobotia > Chromobotia macracanthus. Next base: position 5,102,248 of record JAZGTH010000013.1, read on the forward strand.
AGTATTAGAGGAATGTGCTCTGTGTGTCACACCTCTGTGGCAACCTCATCTGCCCCTCTCCAGTAAGCAGAAATCAGCAGATCTGCCTCTGGGCGCTGCTGGAAGACAGCAGCGAGTCCCTCACTCATGATGTCATAGGACTCTTCTGTTGCCCAGCTCTCATTGTGACTCCAGGCGGTGGAGTGGGTGAGGCTGCTGGAATCCTGCGGTGACCCGGGTGAAGCCCTTTTGCTTTGGATGGGCCCCGCCTGTATGTTTGTCTCTTGAGCACTCTTTGGGTCTGATTGTAACAGATTTGTAATACCTCCTGTTCTCCTACCCTGCAGTCTCTGTTTATAATACCCACATCAGAGGCATCTGTATTTATGGCTTGTGTAATTGTGTGACTCAGTAGTCTCCAGGTGTTTAACAAAAAAGAATTTTTCTTCATCAACATGCGCTTCCCAGCGCATGATTACCCAAGGTGCTTTGTAATAGTTTATTAAACTGAACCTCAACACAGTAAAGTTTTGTGTTTGTATTGACCTTATTTTTGAATGAAATGTTTAAGCAGAAGCTACTTGGCAGAGGTTTACATAATTCCCATGTGGTGTATAAAATTTTTTGTTTGTATTGACTTTATTTTTGAAGATATGATAAATTCTGGGCTATTGTTATAATTTTGTATTATTACTAAAAAATAAGTGTTGAGGTTTTGATAGTAGGTATAGATTAAGGTTGTTGAGTGTAGAGTCGTATGAAACACGTTGGTGAGAGATGATGTCTTTGTTATTAGCAGAATCATTAAAACATGATTATTAATCTGATTGCTCAATAAATCTTTAATTTCTACCTCATACAGTTTTGTTGTTGTGTATATTGTGTGTGTATATTTGCATTGTATATTGTGTTAATAGGCTACTGCTAATTGGCTGATTTCTGACATCTGTTCCCAGAATGTCATCTTACACTGGACAGCCCAAAAAGTGAAGCTCGAACATGCACTAGCAGCAGCAGACTAGCTGCCTTGAAAAAGCAGAATGACATTGAATTGAAGGTGAAACAAGGGGCCGAGAACATGATTCAGATGTATTCAAATGGCTCCTCCAAGGTAATCTACAATTTGGTTTTATTTAATGACACTTTTTGCTTGAGGCATTTTGTTTTACGGGTGATGTGGAATCCAGAATTCTGTTGTTTACAAAGCACATGAGAGTAGGCTAACTGTAAAGGGGCCCCCAACCTACAGATTTGTGTGTTCTGTCAGATACCCAAAGTGAATTTTTGAAGAATGTACTGGCTCTTTTCCACACAATGGAAGTGAATTGGACCTGGGGATTCTATCTCAAGGTTTATGTTATAAGGCTTCTGAAGTCATATGACAGCTTTGTGTAAAGGACAGACTGGGGATTTTACTGAATCTTCCTCTCCAAAATGGACTATAAAAGTATTGGTTGCAAAAATGAGGAATAATATTATTCAAGAATAATAGTCTTACAAGTTTTCAATGACATGAGGGAAAGTAGATGATGATAGATTTTTCATTTTTGGGTGAATTGTCCCTTTAAGACACAATTGTACCATTTAAGGTGTTACAGCCAAAGAGCCCTTATCAAACTGGTAAAATGACTAGTGGAGGGGAGTCAACGTAACTCCAATAATGACTCTAATGGTACCACATTTTATTTCTCAGGTCTGAATCTGTAAATGCAATAGATAGACAAACAGAGTTGTTTATGTAGAAGTTAAACAGTAAACAATTAAATTGCATGTGTTAGAAACACAGGTCCCAGTACAGCTACCTCACTTTTAATGACATGTTAGAATGTAGTTCCTGTGACTTGAGGGCTTTGGCCACAGGCATGGCCGCACTGTAAGCTGTCCCCTCTGGCTGCTCCCTCTTTCACACACACCCATCAGGATGTTACGTATTACCACAACGGGAGAACAGTGCAGCTCAATGGGCTGATGTCAACCAGGAAATGGCTTGTAAACAGAAGCTTTTCCTTCTCACACACCTTAGTGTGGTAGCAGTCTCTGGAATTTGGAGGATTTTTTTTATCCTTTGGCTGGCTTACACAAAAGTGCTTCCAAGTCCAACAAAAAATAAATGATTACCAATGGTCTGGTGAGTGTCTAATAAAGAGGAGTGGAAAAAACATAATAGTTTAGCAGTAAGAGAGTTTCCAGTGATTGGACATGTAGCCAAATAAAGTGTATTTATTATAAAGTGTGTGTGTGTGTGTGTGTGTGTGTTGCCTTTTGTTTCTTGAACTATGAACACTGTTGTTGACAGTGTTGTTGTTGACGCTGTTGCTGTCATTGCTTCACAGGACAGAAAACTGCTTGCAACAGCACAGCAGATGCTTCAAGACAGCAAAACCAAGATCGAGTTCATCAGAATGCAGATCCTAAAAGCCAGCCAAACCAGCGAGCTCAGCTTTGACAACAAGGATGTTATTGGTAACATTCAAACTCTGTACCAACAATTTAAACATTTACCAGCTCACCAGGTCAATAGAGTACATACACTACATTGCCAATAGCATGTGCACAGCCCCTACATTTTAATAAATAAGTTAGGCTAGACCAATTACTAGCATAATCATAAAATCAAGCATACAGCCAGGTATTTTAGTGGGTCTTATGTTTGTATGTGTGTAATTATCCTTGTTGGTCTGTGTAGCCATGAGAATGCTATATTGACAGATATGTTTATCATTGCATAACTACTTGTCTGATGTTGTTTGATTCTTGTATGTTTGCAATGTTGGGTTCTTACTTTGGTCACAAACTGCTTGTTATTTGACTGGTGGTCTTTGTCCAGCCAAGCCCATAATCAGCCCCCTGGACCTGCGGGTGGAGGAGCTCTGTCATCACACAAGGATAGAGTATGCCGTTGCTGAGGGGGCCAAGAATGTCATGAAGCTGTTGGGGTCTGGCAAACTGGCTGAGAAGAGAGCTCACTCTGAGGTATCTTCTACTGTGACATCATCTGAAGTGACCTCTTTAGTGTATCTGGCCTGTGGCATGATTTTCTGATCTTTCTCTAACAGTGTTGAATATATTTCTCTATATTTCTCTAATCCAGGCCCAAGCCAGATTCAATGAATCCAGTCAGAAGCTGGATCTGTTAAAGTATTCCCTGGAGCAAAGACTCAATGAGCTTCCGAACAACCATCCCAAGAGCAGTCTGATTATGGAGGAATTATCTCTTATGTCCTCTCCTGCCCTCAGCCCTCGCCAGAGCTTTATATCCACTCATAACCAGAACAGCACTGTAAAAAACCAATACAGCACAAAACCAGCTGCACTCACAGGTGACCAAGACAAATTGCCAAATTTACATTTACTCTAGTTTCACATGGTATGTAAAGATGGACTTTTTTTTGTTTATGTTGCCCTGACACCTAGCGGTGTAGATGTTTACACAAAAGCAAAAGAAAGTGTCCAATAACAAGAGGTTATCAAGATTAAGGGAGTCAAATTGATCTGATTATGTTATCTCAACAATGTCAGCCCTTATGAGGTGACCTGTTCCCTGTAAAATTAAGTGGCTTTTATTAGAATATGATATTACTGAAGATTTGTTTCATGTGAGTGTATGTGATTTTAGACCTATTTCTTAAAAGAACTGTTTGGCTCCTTTAATAAGGAAAATATGACAGCTTGAAATGAGAGCTTTAATTGTTCAGTGGAGCTCTAAAGATCTATGTTAATTGTGACTGGTATTGACTAAAATAGGTAAGTTAGAGGTTCGACTAATGGGATGCCAGGACCTATTAGACAATGTTCCCGGTCGGTCTAAAGCGACGTCGGTGCCACTTCCAGGCTGGAGCCCCAGTGAAACTCGCTCATCTTTCATGAGTCGTGGAAACCGCAGCCGAGGAACCAGTGTTCGAAATCTGTCCAAAAATGACGACTTGTCCAGTTGAGTGGTTCCTAGTACTTGTATGCTAATGGCTTCTCCACAGACCTTTCATTTTGATTTGACAACTGATGAAGCAAAACATAGGAACTGCGAAAATTAATTGTTTTCTTTACTATTTGTCTGTATGTATGTTTCCCCAGATGAAATTAGTGCTGTTCTGAAGCTTGACAACACAGTAGTTGGACAGACCAATTGGAAACCTGTCAGCAACCAGTCGTGGGATCAGAAGTTTACATTAGAGCTTGACCGGGTAAACTCTCACTGTAAATGAAGTTAATGTACACATGCTACATTCATAACAGTACTGGGTCTATGGTAAATGTTTGTGTATACTGTAGTCTCGGGAGCTGGAGATCTCAGTGTATTGGAGAGATTGGCGGTCTCTTTGTGCAGTGAAATTTCTTAGATTGGAAGACTTCTTGGACAACCAGCGCCATGGAATGTGCCTTTACCTTGAGCCACAAGGGACTCTGTTTGCAGAGGTACCTTTACAATATTGTCTCTCACCGATCAATACTTTCCCACAAAGAGAGCTCTGTTTCCCAGCCTAGAGCCTGGGTGAAAATCACAGAGGACTTTCTCATGCTCAGTGGCCTTCTTTAGAGAATTTGAGTCTAGTAGTATTCAGGTGGGATTTGATTTGTTTTTGAGCTTGACCCAAGAATCCATTTTGTATTACAGGTCACCTTTTTTAATCCTGTCATTGAGCGGAGAACCAAACTCCAAAGACAGAAGAAGATTTTTTCAAAGCAACAAGGTGCGGCATTGCTGATATGATGTTTGTAACTTTTGGAAGTAGTCTCTATGATTGAGTTCTGAATTTTTTTGCACCAAAACAATCTTGAATAAATTTTTATGTGACCGTTTTCCCTCTATTTGTCCCAAAACATGAAAGTGTTTGGTTTCTGAAAGATTACTATGTAAACACATGCCCGCTGTGCTTGAAAAATGGCCCTGCTTATGTTCAGAATATATACCGTACTACTCCCACAAATACTAAAGTATATTATATGTATACCTTATGCAGTAAAATTCAGCATGCACAGAATACCCCCTAGTACATTTTCCAGAATTAGTGGTTTACAGCAGAGCACACTGCCGGGTTGTGTACTAGGTACAAGAATGCAATGCAATGCACTCAACTTGACCCTCCCCCATTTATTCATTCTTGTGACATCACAAAAGCTCAGTCTTCAGAGCAATCTGTTTTCTCAATATAGTTTCAGTAGATGGTCTTCTTGCACTGTGGATAGACTTTTGAGTTCTAAAAGTTACAGTATGTTTACATAGAACTATTTTGTTTCAAAACATCAAGGAAAAATTGTTTTTTGTTATATAAAGGGATGTGCTGGCCAAGTATGGTGACCCATACTCAGAATTTGTCCTTTGCATTTGACCCATCCAATTAGTGTACACACACTGGAGTAGTAAGTTGTGAGCACACGCTCTGCAAACCGTGAACACACACTTGGGGCAGTGGACAGCACTGTGGCACCCAGGGAGCAGGTGGGGGTAAGGCATCTTGCTCAAGGGCACCTTAGTTGTTACCTGCCAGCCCTGGGAATCAAACCCGTGACCTTCTGGTTACTAGACAGATTCTCTAACCAGTAGGCCACAACTGCCCCATATTACTCCCTTATGAGCAGATGTTAACATTTAATATTGCTATTAAATGAGATGACATAAACTGAAATAACGCAGAATGCTGCAATTATATATACATAACTTTTCGCTCATAGCCACACTGCTTGTAGTATATTTCCACCTAATCAACAGTCCTGGGCTTCAGGCCCAGATCTGCACCTGCACTGCATCTGACAGGTTTTCTTTGTGAAACACCATTTGTTTCAAGTTACAGTGTTTTTATTTTGTTTATATTACCCTGATTTCTCACTGAAGTGGCTTGTAGGGGTGAGCTGAATGTGTTTCCTCTCTTGGTTTGATCTGATGGCCGCTCCCATGTTTGCAGGGAGAACATTCCTGCGGGCCCCTCATATGAGCATTGGAACTTGGGGCCGCCTGGTGAAAAGGGCCATTCCCTCTCCAAATAACTCATTTAGTCCTCAGGTAGCAGTGTTGATGGCTGAGACTGGGCACAGCAGTTATCCAGGAATGCCTGCTTTGAGGAGGTATGGACAAACATAAGTTCATCATGTGTTCTTTTGTAAATTAGGGATGGATCATCATTGTTGACCAGTCATCCATCAACCATCCAACAACCAACCAGTCCACTGCTGAGGTCAACTAGTTTATTTAGATTCTTAGTATAGCATGCTAACAGTCTGATATTTACAACAGGGGTGTCAAACTAAGCTCCTGGAGGGCCAGTGTCCTGCAGAGCTCTAACCAGTTTCTAGTAATCCTGATAACCTTGATTAGCTGGATTAGGTTTAATTGAGATCAAAGCTAAACTCTGCAGGACACTGGCCCTCCAAGAGTCAGTCTGAGACCCCTGATTTACAATCTTTTCAGAAAAATTCTGTCTTTAAATTTAGTTAAGCTTCATTCCTTGCATTCCATCTAGCAGTTTTTTATTATATAAACAAACATCCAAACACAGTCAGGTAACCCAAAACTAACCTAATTATGTAGATTAGTCAACTAAGCAATGTTAATTTTGAAAATATGTAGTTAAACATCCCTATTGTAAATCAGCACACCTGCAAGCTTATTTTTGTCATGTGAGGGCTCTAACATTGCTGTTTGTAATTGTATACCCTCTATAGTGACCCAGTAGTGACAAAACTGGACTTTGACAGAAATGCTACACCAAAGCTTTACTCTCCTGTTAGTATTAGAGAAGCACTGCCTGAGGACAAAATCCCCAGCAAAGACAGAGAACAGGTAACATCACACAATCATGTGGTTGCTGTATTGATACCATCTGTCTGTAAAAGGACTTGTACAGTTAAAAACTCCTTTAAACTGATGATATAGATCTTGAAGCAAACATGTAATTCATGTTCTCTCTCATCTCTGCATTTGCATTTGAAAGGAACAGGAAATGCCTTTATTTAGCCAAAAGATATCCAGCTATCCAGTCACATTTTATGTAAATAGCTGGACTGATCTTGGCCTTTTTATCCTCTTCAGGAAACAATGACCACATTTGATTATAGAAATGACAGAAATAGCATCATTGTTCAATCTGATGCTGAAGATGTTGTGGAGCATGGGACCCAGCCATCAGCATTACAACTCATAACCGTACAAAACACTACAGACATAAGGTGAACTATGTTTTTCCTGTACAAACAAATATGGGCTCAAGATTACTTAAGGACTTAGTATTTAAGTCCTGTACTTAGGACTAAGTATTTTCTGTTCTCCAGGGAAGATGACGAGGAAGAAGAACAATTTCATTTCAGTCTAAAAGACTTTAAATGTGTTGCAGTGTTGGGCCGGGGCCATTTTGGAAAGGTAAGAGGCTGTTCACCTCTTACTCTTTTTAATTTAGTGGCACTTGCTCATATTTAGAATTAAGGGTTTGCTTGAATTGTAAGTGGATGCATAACTTGTCTTGAATGGTTTGTACCTAATTATTACTCACATTTTAACAACTTTAACAATTGCATAGCAACGCCTTGGCAACAACTTACAATACCACTTCAGAAAATTATTATCTTAATTCATTTTTTTAATTACTTGCCTTTTTTCACAGGTGTTACTTGCAGAATACAGTATAACAGGTGAAATGTTTGCCATCAAAGCCCTAAAGAAAGGAGACATTGTCGCCCGAGATGAGGTTGAAAGGTAGATTCTCCCCCTCTGTTTTTCATGTGATTGTTTGAGATCAAGACATATCAATTTCTGCCACTATTTACCCTTCATTTTTTGTTTTCCATTTTTCCAGCTTGATGTGTGAGAAACGGATATTTGAGACTGTGAACAGTGTGCGTCACCCATTTCTGGTCAATCTGTTTGCATGTTTCCAAACCAAGGAGCATGTGTGTTTCGTAATGGAATATGCAGCAGGAGGAGATCTTATGATGCACATTCATGCAGATGTGTTTTTAGAGCCACGGGCCACGTAAATGACTCATTATCATTATAATGTAACCCAGTAACCTTGTTTTTTTTTAAAACGTATATTTGAGCCTTCAGCTTAACATCTTCACATCTTGCATTTTCTGTACTTCTTGGTCACTGCAGGTTTTATGCAGCATGCGTTGTTTTGGGATTACAGTTTCTACATGAGCACAAGATTGTATACAGGTATAGAAATTGGTTATGTTCTGTAGTATGTTTATCTGTGTGGGTTTTTTTTGTATGTTTTTTTTAAGTTAGTTGCATACAGTTTTGTTTTAAAATTCATTTAGGCTAATAATGAAATCTTTTCTGCAGAGATCTAAAGCTGGATAACTTACTGCTTGACACAGAGGGATTTGTCAAGATTGCTGATTTTGGTCTTTGCAAAGAAGGTACGCCAGTGTTTGTTTTTATTGTTTATTAATTGTTTAATGTTCCATGTACTGAACATGAGCAGCAGTAAGAAATGTTGCACTGGTTCTGTGTTAGGAATGGGTTACCAGGACAGAACAAGCACTTTCTGTGGCACTCCGGAGTTTCTGGCTCCAGAGGTGTTAACTGAAACTTCATACACGCGTGCGGTGGACTGGTGGGGGCTCGGTGTGCTCATCTTCGAGATGCTTGTTGGAGAGGTCAGAACTCATCCACATCACATTTCCTTTTTCCTCCAAATAGCCCATACCCATCATTCTGGTCAAGGCATTGGGAGGCTTGTCACAGGGTTTTTATTGCAAACTCATTTGATTGACCATCAAGCTTTTGAGCTTGGAAAAACAACAATTTAAGCACACAGGAGTACAGTGACTGAACTCTCATTCAAACAGAAGATAACATTCCAGTTGTGTAAATGACAACAAAGTCATTCATAGACTAGATCACCTTATTAGGTGGAAGAAAGTGCCGAGATGAAGTATTTGTGGAAGCTGTGTTAGTAAGTGGAGTAATGTTTCTATAGTCTCCATTCCCTGGTGATGATGAGGAAGAGGTGTTCGACAGCATTGTGAATGATGAGGTTCGCTACCCAAGATTCCTCTCTACAGAGGCCATCTCCATAATGAGAAGGGTCAGTACCAATGACAGCTTTTCCATTTACTCATCAAAAGGTTTCTAAACACTAATATATGTAGATACATTTTGTAGGATTATCAGTTTTACTATGTTTTTCTTTCTCTTTTGTCAAAGCTATTAAGAAGGAATCCAGAGCGACGACTTGGAGCTGGTGAACGAGACGCAGAGGACGTGAAGAAGCATCTGTTCTTCAGAGTAAGTAAAGAGCCACTTCATCTTAAGCACTGGATGTCATCAAACTAGACACCCTTAAGCATATGTCGTTTCTCTCTTAATTATTATTTGTACCTAATTTATCCTCAGAATATGGACTGGGATGGACTTTTAGCAAAGAAAGTAAAGCCTCCATTTGTACCTATAATCCAATGTTCCAGAGACGTTAGTAACTTTGACGATGAATTTACCTCAGAGGCACCAGTGCTGACACCTCCCAGAGAGCCAAGGCCTTTAATCCAGCAGGAGCTGTTTGCAGACTTTGACTATATTGCAGACTGGTGTTAGCACCCTTCCTCTTACACACACACACACAGATGCTAAATAATGTGAATCCGACCATTTTATCCACTTGCAAATGTCATACCGTTTTGTTCTCAGTGTTTTTTTTAGGATTACCACAAGCCCATTTGCTTTTTTATTTCAATGAAGAACCTTTTATTTAAAAAGAAAAATATGTAGTGTTGCCACCTTACTAAGGTTCCAGATCCTAATCCATTTAATCAGAAACTTAAGCACTGATAATGTCAAAAAATGTAAATGTTCAGAGGTTTTCAACTAAACTGGACTGTCTGGACTACACAAAGCTCATTGCGTTGTTGTACCATGTAAACAGTTGCCGTAGTATGTCTCTGCTATCAAACACCCCCTAGTGTTCTGGATGTCAGTTAGTCACGTCCACATTTATCTTAGCAGCTGAAAGATTGTTTTTAGGTGTGCTCCAGAGAAAATTATTAAGGGTGGCCATTGATTTTTATGCTTCTGCATTTGAATTATTTACATTTTATGTGACCTGTTTAAAAGAAGTCTGTCAAACGTTGATGTTAATTATTTGTGTTTTAAAGCCATAGACAGATGACAGATACCCACTATCAAATACTTTGTACCTCATCAAATTGAATGTACAATGTGCCACCTTTACCAAAACAGGCAATCATCTAGATTTTTTATGCAGAGTCTATACCCCACCCTATCGTACAGTGTTAATCCATTATGATTCTGTGACTGTCAAGTTACAGTGAAGACTGCTATGATTGCAAATAATTGTAAATAATACATGCTTTTAAGGGAGAGAATTCAGTTTTTGTAACCAGACTGAAGCTGTCAGTGGATTTATTTGTGACAGGCAATCACATTACCTCATTAGTTAAGTTAGGGCTAGTAGGACTGGTAACCAATGAAAATGAGGCATAACAGACTGGAATCCATACAAAACACCAAATATCAAAATGAAGTATACTAAAAGCTAGACAACCAGTCTAGATGCTTAAGAGCAGATTTTAACTTGGGAAGCTTTGTGTGTGTTATAATAGAAGGGTAGATGCTACTTTGAGATATGGTATGTAGACTACACTAAATAGATGATGTCAAGCTGAAAGCACTAATTATTTTCTAGATTGTTTGTTTTCTATTCATTACTTATGAGTATAATGCAGTGAAAAATGTTTCAATGGTACACATCCTTAAATGTTTAACTTGACAATGGTGTAAATAACCAGTTCTGCTTAAACTGCCGGCCATCATGAATGCAAAAATTAAATGTTTGTGTAAATAACTATTGTTAGTCTCTTTGCACATTTTGTAGACCTGATGATGTTGTAAATGATTTATTGTCACTTCGAAAAATGAATCTGTGGTGTTTCATGAAAGCTCTTATAATAACAAATGTGAGTACAGGAAAAGAAACAAACAGAAACTTTGCTTTATACCAGGTACCCTCATAAAATAAAAGAGGGAATTCAAATTCATTGAGCTACACACTTATTCAAAGCTCAAGGTGTATGTAAACACGTTTTTGAGATTTCCGAGATGTTCAACATGCTTTTCTGAAAAGCATTTATTTAAATTACTAAATTTAATGCAAACAAGCTAACAAAATAATCATTTCCTACAAAAGAAAATGTTTACAGTAAGAAATATGCCTAGCTGCAACCACCAATCAAATTCTCACTTGGGCATATGTACAGATTATATACAAAACGAAAGTATAGCCTGCAACCTGTTAAACCTTGGAATGTGTCTTCTGTACTTTGTTGAATACCTGCCGTTGTCTTTTCAAAAGGCTCGTCTCTTCACAGGGAAGAAAACCAGAGAGAAAACCATATGAATTTCAAAGAGAAAATGGAAAAAATTCTAAAAGTACAAAGAGCAGTGAGTGTGGGACACAGGCATTCACAGCTGAGGCAGTTTATCCACCGGCGTGTCAAATTTGAAGTCGGGAGGAAAGAGATCAGCCGCACGGGGGTAGATGAGACGGTAGGACTGACGGATGGTTACATCAGCCACTCCTGCAATGTCCCCGATTTCTGCATAAGAAAAGAATTACTTCCATATAGCACTCTCAAATAGTGCCTGTCTGTTTTTGATTACCACAATACTTTTTGTCTTGCTTGCAAAACATATAACACAGGTCTTTAGGACCAAACCATACATGCCACATGTTTCTTACCCTTCTGAGTCTTCTTCTCAGCGGATGCTTGAGAGGCCATGTAAATAGCCGCAGCTGCCACTGAGATGGGACTGCGCCCTGGAACCAAGTCCAGTTCCACAGCCTTCCTAGCAATGTAGGTGGCTGCCATCTGAACCTGTTTGGGCAAACCCAAGTTGGAGCAGAAACGTGACATGAAGTCTCCAGTTGTAATGAGGTCCACACTCGTCTCTAGAGCCTTCAGGATCAATTTGAAGCAACGACCAATCTCTTTCTTGGAGATCCGAGAGACAGCACAGATTTCTGGGGTGGATAATTTGGATTTTTGCAATAATTAATAAATCATGACATTTTAGAGTATCAATATTAGAGTATCGTTAGCGAGCATGATGTTTGAAGTTAACTATAAATTAATGCCATAAACACAGTACACTTATGGAGATGGAATAAGTTCAGTGTAGTGCAGTCTATCAGCACAATGGAAAAGTGATTTTTACAGTGATTTTTACCTTTAAATGTTCTAGGGACACCCTCCTGTCTGCAGGCTATGTAGAGGCAGGCTGAAGCTATTGCATCATTACTTCTGCCTTTCAGACTCTTCTGTTCGTAAACTTGTTTAAACAAGTTGTTTGTTCGGTCCTGATGGATACAAAGAGAAAAAAATTTTAACAGGTGTATGTCACTGCAGAGAACAGAGATTTAAAAAAGAAAAGAGTGCTCAAAAAACTCACTATGATGTTTCTCGGGAGGTTGATTCTATCAGCCATGGTGCTGATTTCTTTGAAGGCATTCAGCATGGCTCGATCAGAGCTGGTCATGGTTCTACGATTCTGGTACTTGGAGTTTCCAAACTCATCAAAACTCGCTGCACCTGTTCCCTGAAAAATCATATGGAGAACATGAAAAAAATAAAAAATGAAGCTTTGGTTAATGCAAGTTTGATAAATGGGTTTGCAAAGTTCCTTACTTTGCTTATCATGGTGGTGAGGTCTCCTCCATTGAGGAGAGGGTTCTGAGCATCACCAACACGAGAAGGGTCTTTATTTGCCTTCTCATTGGTGAATGTTCTCCACTCTGACCCTACATCAATTACACGGTCACCTTAAGGAAAAAAAGAAACAGGAGTCTTATTGTTTTTCATTGACAAGTCTGCTGTTAAAACAGGTGGAAATTGAGAAATTGGAGAGCATCATACCTACTACAAGGCCACACTCTGGACAGATCATGTCTCCTGCCCTGTAGTCCTCCACCAGTATTGCATCGGGGTGATTGGGGCATTGAACCTTGGGAAGAGTGGAGTCTACACTGTAACAGAGAGAGATAATTCCAGAGGCATGACAAAGATCCACACATGAACTACTGCCATAAACAACTACTTGCTTGTGGATTAAGTTCTAGGAGAAGCTGCTGCAAACCTAATAACTTACACACAACCCGTTATTTGTGTACATTTAATAAAGTCATCCCAACCTACATTTGTTGTGGTTTCCTGCATTACACCTTAATACTTTAGATATCTTATTTCAAGTTGTGGTTGATGTTTATAGTAGTTCCACATTAGCATATCTCTGTTAAAATTGGGTTATAAAACAATGATGCTATGTTTCTAATTCCTGTTGATTAATCTGAACTTAATCAACATTGTATAATAAGCTCATTCTGAATGGTAAACAAAGTGCCCATCTTGTTATTGAGCTACGTACAGCTAGCGTTGTTAGCTCTGTTACGCTTGACAGTAACGAAACCATCACACCGTCACCACACGTTACATGCAAATCGAAAACAGTTACTCTGTCGGTTTATTCCTTTTTCCAAAATCATTTCTCAATGTCATTTCCAAAAATGTGAATAACGACTAGCTAACGTAGGCTTGCACAAAATGACACAATGTCTTCATGTTATCCGAGAGAGCTGCCAGTCTTATAAACCTTCAAACGACAACGAATTGTAACTGCTTTGAGACTCACACATCGGGGAAATGCACTTGTGTTACATACTATATGTGTAAACGTCAATATCAGAGAGCCATAACACTGAGTATAAACACGAAAAAATAACTAACCGGCTCGTCGACGCCATACTGTTAACGTACCTCCCGTCTACGGCAGCGACTGTGTTAGAGACAATGGACGCATTCTACTCCTATTTATAGTTTTAAGTCACGTGTCAGTTTAAGTACGGAGAGCCACACGTACCAAACTTAACATAATTTCAAAACAAATATTTAAACTTTGGTTTATGATTAACTCATGTTAACAACAGCAAACAAAAAAGACGCTTCCTGCATTCATACCCCTGGTTAAATACTATTTCATTTCCAATGATTGGAAAGTCAAATGCTAACAGTGAAAATAAATATGTTGCTTAATAATAAATAAATAAGATAAAATGCAAGTATAGGTATATTAATATCTTTACTTCATGTGCCAGTCAGTCACGATCTGAATAATGTGTATTTCCAGCAGATCAAGATTCTGCCTCTCTATTTACTCTGGGCTATACCCTATTGTTCTTTTACTTTAATTCATGATACACAACAGAATATATCTATTAGTTTTTAAACTCTGAGTTGCTCTTGAAAAACAAGCTAATGTATACAATATCTGGTACAATACCTAATACACGTGATTCCATGTCTCATTTGTAGAAAGTCACGTTTTTGTAATTATGCTGTTCACTGGCTTTCAAAGACACAACAATTATGTTCTACTTGAGAATTAGAGACAACCCCTAAATATCTGACTCATTAATGCTTCTTAATAATTTAGATGCGTCAAAGTTTAGCAAAAAAATCACTTGTAGTGCTTTCATAAACAAGGAGTGTGCCCTCTTGGGGATTAAGCACTCTCAAAGTTTTTCCAAAGGGATCATTCGTTTCTTTTAATTATACCCAAGAGCACAAAGGAAGCAAATGAACTGATAAACAAGTAGATCACGTTTCATATTTTTTATGTTTACTGTATATGTAAAAGAGTAGGCCTATGTGTTGAAAGTCAAATTTGGAAAAAGTGTATAGATTTATGGACTTCAGTACAAAATCCGTTTTATAATGAAAGCGATCATAATGCTGATTCTAATAATTTCCCCAAATCAGCCAAACAATGTTGTGCTTTCACATGTTCTTTATGCGTCTTTGTACTAGCTTCCTCAAAATAAAAACGTACGACAGAGAAGACCGCGTAGGCTGAGCGTGCATTATGCGTTTTATTCTCAGCGCAGATTGAGCAATGGTTGTCAAAAATATTGCAGGACAAAATAGTACTTAACTGACTCCATTGTAATTAGATCTAGGGCACTTAAGGCGCGTCGTAAGTGCTTTAATACGTTATAATGACAATTAATCGTTAACTTTCGGATATACGCAGTGTTTATAAGCGCTACACTGTCAACGTCCAATGAAACACGCAGTTGACGAGCGGAACAACTCCGTCACTGACGGCAGGACTACAAGTTGGAGCAGATCGGACAAAGAATCGCATTTTTCAGCCTCTCGCAGAGTACGAACTTCTCTGGATACGAACTTCATCTTCTTCTTCTTCATTTATGGAGTTACTATGAAGATACTGTGCTGAAAGATGATATTTGGGTGTATGTTATGTAATTGTACTCAAGGATAACTTTCTGGCAAATCTTCCATCTGCAGCACTGTGTCAATCAGGAAAGACAGACCATATGCTTACATCCGAGTGAAAAACGTTAACAGGACAGTAAGTAACCATTTTAAGTAAAGTTTATAAAACGTATTTTCCGTCAGTTCCTTAAAACATATTCACGGGGTTAATGCAGCATGGTTTAAACGAGTTCATAGTTGTGTTTCATTTAGGTTTCCTCTCGTTCAAATTGTAACATAATATTACTAGAATAAACGGACGAGAATATATTTTAAGCCCGTTTCATTAGCCTACTAATAATAGACCGTTTTAGAACAGCCTAGAAACCTCAATCAGAATCGTGGCTCTGTTTCTTTACTCTAAGCTCTCTAAAACAAACACTTAACGTGGATAAATCTGATGATTAACAGCTGGAATATGTGTTTTCGGACTCTATTTCTTACGCAAGAAGAAAATAGCCTCCAATCAAATAAAACACGAGCTGCTTGCATGCCACAGGCTGTAAGCTTGACGTTTAACGTAGACAGAGTGTGATTGTGTGATTTGAATGAACGCAAATCACATGCCACACGAATATGTAAAACTTTATGAACATGTAAGAATTTACATCTTAACACGCTCTTGCGATTGTTTGGACCTTTCGTGTTGTAACCTGAAGTCACATGTAATTTGTAAGTATTTGTCAAATTGTGTTAAGCCATAAACGGTCACCCTGTAATGCATTGCGCAAATGTGCATTTTTTGTGCAATTTGTGCAAATGAAATAAATTCATGTAAATTATTTGTATCTTGAATTGAGCCCCTGAGGCTTTGAGATACATAGTTGACATTTCTAATAGTGTGATGCATGAGATAATGGATGAATTCTGTTCAGGCATGCACTGACTGCACTCCTCTTTATTGCAGAGATGTTTAGCCTCACTGAAGTTGCCTCTCTGAACGATATCCAACCAACTTACCGTATTCTGAAACCATGGTGGGATGTGTTCATGGATTATATTGGGATAATAATGTTGATGTTAGCCATCTTTTCTGGGTCTATGCAGCTAACCAAAGACCAAGTGGCATGTCTACCCCTTCTGGAGGAAAGGGTGAAAGCACAGAGCACTGGCCCAAACATGACACAAAAGCCACTCGAGACTTCCACTTCAGTTATCGGCACTTCACTCTTACCAACTAAAGATGTTCCTGATGATGTCGCACATGAAATCCATAACACTCAACCTACCCCCTTTAAGATGGAAAGTATATCCACTGAACCTCAGCCCAAAGGACGTAAAACAAACCTAGATTATCAGCAATATGTTTTTGTCAACCAAATATGCTACCATGTTGCCTTACCGTGGTATTCCAAGTACTTTCCATACCTTGCACTCATACACACCATTGTGCTGATGGTAAGCAGCAATTTTTGGTTCAAGTATCCAAAGACCAGCTCAAAGATTGAACACTTTGTTTCCATATTGGGCCGGTGCTTTGAATCACCATGGACAACAAAAGCTTTGTCTGAAACAGCTTGTGAAGATTCTGAGGGAAACAAGCAGAGGTTCACAGGCGGTGCGCTTTTCCAAAAGCACATATCTTCAGATGGTAACGAGGACAACAGTCAGACTACCCCTTTGATTGAAAGTCCTACAGTGCAGTTTCCCACCGAAAGGCTCATTGCAGAAACCCCCAGCTTGACTATCTTAGACAAAAAAGATGGTGAACAGGCCAAGGCTCTTTTTGAAAAAGTGCGGAAATTTCGGGTTCATGTGGAAGACAGTGACTTCATCTATAAACTCTATGTGGCCCAAACAGTGATAAAAGCTTTAAAGATCATTTTAATCTTGAGCTATACATCAACTTTTGCTGCAAAGATCAACTTCCGCCATATATGTGAACCTAAAATAGAACATTTGACCGGTTATGATGAGTTCTTCTGCACACACAACATGGCATTCATGTTGAGGAAACTCCTCTTCACTTTCATGGCTATGATATGTCTGTATGGACTGCTGTGTTTATATACACTGTACTGGCTCTTTAGAAGACCACTTAAGGAGTACTCCTTTGAGAAAGTCAGAGAAGAAAGTAACTTTAGTGATATTCCTGATGTAAAGAATGACTTTGCATTTCTTCTGCATATGGTGGACCAATATGATCAGCTGTACTCCAAACGTTTTGGTGTGTTTCTCTCTGAGGTTAGCGAGAACAAACTACGAGAAATTAGCCTGAACCACGAGTGGACATATGAAAAGGTGCATCAGCATGTGGTATGCAATGCTCAAGACAAACAAGAGCTTCACCTCTTCATGTTGTCAGGGCTCCCTAATGTTGTATTTGACCTCAATGATCTGGAAGTCCTGAAGTTAGAGCTTATTCCTGAGGTCAGGATTTCAGCCAAAGTTTCTCAAATGACAAATCTTCAGGAACTGCATCTGTATCACTGCCCAGCTAAAGTTGAACAAGCCGCTTTCAACTTTCTCCGTGACCATCTGCGATATCTTCACGTGAAGTTTACTGATGTTGGAGAAATTCCACCATGGATTTATCTGTTAAGGAACCTCAGGGACTTGAACTTGGTTGGTAACTTAAACTCTGAACACAACAAGATGATTGGTTTGGAGTCACTAAGAGATCTGAGACAACTAAAGACATTGCATCTCAAAAGCAATCTCAACAAAATACCCACAAATCTTACAGATCTGTCTCCACATCTCACCAAACTGGTGATACATAATGATGGAACTAAGTTGTTGGTATTAAACAGTCTCAAAAAGATGACAAGCCTGGTTGATTTGGAACTCCATAACTGTGAGTTAGAGAGGATTCCTCATGCCATCTTTAGCTTGACCAACTTGCAAGAACTTGACCTGAAAACTAACAATATTCAGACCATCGAAGAGGTCATAAGCTTTCAGCACCTGAGAAGATTGTCCTGCCTCAAATTGTGGTACAACAAGATCACTGCTATTCCATCATCTATAGGCCTTGTGAAGAATCTTGAGACACTGATTATGTGTCACAATAAATTGGAGAACCTTCCTCCAGCTCTGTTTCATCTTCCAAAACTGAGGAACATAGACATCAGTCACAATTCCATATTGAGTATACCAGTTGAGATAGGACACCTTCAGAACCTTCAACATTTTGTTATAACAGGGAACAAGGTGGAGTTTCTTCCCAATCAACTGTTTAAATGTAGCAAACTGAAAGTTTTATGTGTGGGCCATAACAGCATCACCTCCATCCCAGAGTCCATTGGGCAGTTAATACAGCTGTCACATCTTGAGCTGAAAGGAAATTGTTTAGACAGCCTTCCATTCCAGCTTGGTCAGTGTCGCCTTCTTCGGAGGAATCTTCTCTTTGTGGAAGATCATATTTTTGACACACTGCCTTTTGAAGTAAAGGAAAGTATCAGAAGAGACTGATGTGGCATCAACAAGTGGCTTGTAAATATGATTCTAAGACAGGAAGCAAAAACACTTGTGTGGCAAAATTTAACAGGAACATTGCACAAAACAGGTTTGTGTTTGTTTGCCTCTTACAGACTACTGACTGTTTGAAAGTTACTGTAGTTACAAAAATAAGTTATGCTTGCCTGGTTATTAATATTATTTAAGCACATGTGCATTACTACTTTTAATATTAAATATTAGTTGGTTGATGATCTTTTAAATTGAATTACTGCAAAACAAACTACATTTTTTCGTCAGAAAAATATTTCTAAACTCAAGTGTATAAATATGGGAATGTTATATCTAAGACAGAAAACAAACACTGCCCAATGTAAAATTTATTGTAAAAAAAACAATGTTGTAAAAATAGTAAAAATAATGTTACATTTTTAAATAATGTTAAAATATTCTATGCTTTGTTTCCACTTTTTCTGTCAATTTAGGAGCAGCGCCTCTTAACATTTTATACAGTTGTAAAAACATGATTTGACATGAGGAACGTTATCTTTTATGTTTTGCAATAATCACAATATTGCACCACAGCGTTTAGTGTCAAAATATGTATTTGTCTTTTGTTGAGTCTTAGCCGTTTCCACTTTGCTGATAAGAAGCATATCAAGGACTAAAGGCTGGCAGAAGGGAGGATGCACAACCCTGCACTTCTCTTGATTAGAACCACAGTGACCTTTTTAAAGCTGTTGGCATTCACTGGACCTACTGTATGCTTTATCACTATGATTGTATCACGAAAGGCTTCATGTTTTTAAAACAGCCTTTGAAATTCTGCCATAATTATTGCTGCCTTAAATAAATCTTTGGTAGATTCAGAATTGTTCATGCTGTGCTGCTCTGTACAGATTTGTTTAAACTTGTCTACAGTTTTATAAACACATAGCAGGTTTAAAGAGGATTTGCTCACTACTTTTACATTATTTGTTGTTGTTACCCCTAAACATTTCCCCTGTACTATTCATCCTTATAATGCTTTGATATAACGTAGCAGAATGTCATGGTATTATAAATACAGTCACCTAAGTATCATTAAAATATGACTTAAGTGTGTGTGCAAACTGGTCATTAGTCTGGACCGGAATAAACTTCCAAGACATTCTTATTTGAAGGTGCCCATTTATCCATCTTTTATGAATATTTTTTTTAACTTGTTACAATTACTTGGATTCGATATAAAACTTTTCTTTTAAAAGTATTAATGGTTTCACAAAAAGCTTTAAACCACAATGTAATGCACACCATATAACACTAACACGAGGTGTCACATTTTAGTGACAAACAAAACCCTGCTTAGTCTTCAGTTTTATGGGTGGGAAAACACAGCCACCCTTGGCAATAGGAAGACTGTGGCATAGTTAACAAATACATGTATGTACATGTTGTTACATTCACAGCTGAACATATAAACAATTTAAAGACAACAAAAACATTTTATTCCAAACAACAAAATCGTTTATGATTTACATTTCCACATAAATTACCTAAAAAGGTTTATACACAAACATATTTGAACTGTAAAAATGGCCTACACAAGTAACAGTTATTGTTTTTTTTTTTCAGCTCAAGTGGTAAACTTACAGATTTAAAATAAAATCAAAAAAGAGTTTTAGGTAAAAACCAAAATGTTACTGAAAGGGAAATGGTCTAATATGGGAGCTGTGACACACATACTGTCTGAACTCTAAATATCAATGACTCTTTGACATAATGACTGATGTGGAGTCAAACTTCTGAATCAAGTTAATATATAGACTTAAATTTCTATACATACGCATTACCTGTGCACCTTTAAAGATTTGTGAATGGGATAAGAGAAAAATGTCATCAGGCTGAATTTCAAATTAAAATGGCTTATTACAAAAACAGAGACGTTTAAGTTTTGTATGGAGAGTAAATCTGTTTCTGCAGATTAAACCCAATGCAAGAACTTTGAAAAGCATCTGAGGTAAAAGTTTTAGTTTGGTGGTGGGTTCCATTGTAATCTCAATTAATTCACCCACCGTTCATATGACCAACCTTGTACAACACCAGCACAATGTAACAATATCTAAAAATCTGTCTGTGACAACAATGACTCCTCATTACAAATGACCATATACAATTTAAGTTGGAACCAAACAATTTACATGTAAGTGATATTCCGAGGACAAGATGTGCGTTTCAACAGTTCCTGGGCTCATGAGGATGTTTGCATCACTGAAGGTTGTGCCTGCGGTTCTGTGTTAGAGCAAGAGTCTTTGGGGAAGGTGGTGACCTCCACCATTCCTGCTCCTGTGCGTGGTACAGCAGTATTCATAATGTGCCTCTGTAAATGCTTTATCCAGTCCTCCTGGACTGACAAAGGGCCCTGGAAGACTAGATCACAAAACCTGCATAGGCAAGTAATCAGACATTAGTACAAAGAAGCTGTTGTATGTTATTATATGTAAATACATATACAATATGGACTTAAGTTACCTGCAAGTAAGTCTATAAATTTCCTCTGGAGTGTGCAGCAATGGATAGGTTTTCTTCTTTGACCCAGATCTAGACCTTTGCTTTCTCTGTTTACAGTCATAGGCTAAAACAAAGAACAATGAAGTTATGTAAAACTATACAAGCAAAATAAAACCACTCACATTCCCTTCACCTTTAACAGGTGAGGTGAAAAAACTTGAGAGTCTTTTGACAACGTTTTAATATTAAGTAAAACTATATTGAAGGTGCATATTTCATTAATGATTTGTCTGTTGTAAGTTCACTAAGGGTGTGTTCACATTTGTAGTTTGGTTTTCTTGGTTCTCTGGGTCCAGGCCAAAAAAAATATATTTAGTCCTGTATCGTTTAGATACCAAACCTAAGGGCATAAGGAAACGGTCACAACCTGATTGGTCAGCTTTTACATCGGTTGCACCGAAACATTTCAAACATGAAGCTGTGTGCTAGGCAAAAAACAGTCAAAAACAGCACCAGGAATTACTCTGTGGTACGTACAAACGATCTGATGCAAGGAAATAACGGTTCAGATGCCTGAACCAACTAATGTGATTTTTAAGGTTAGTTGGAAAGCGGACCGAAACCCACCTTTTAAACAGCCTCAGTCCGCTTGTTTTGTGCGCACCAAGGTTTGGATGGCAGCGTTCAGACTTACATAAATGGCACTAACAAAGCAATTGCACCAAATTTTGTTTTAACAGAACCAAACATGAGTGGCAAGTGTGAATGCTCTAAATTAATTTTTTCTACATTTTTTAAACTAAATTTAACCCCATGGTGACAAAAAAAATTGTTTTACATACATGCTCCGTCAAGGAGACCTTTCTTCTTTCGATGTGCATATGCCCTCAAATGATTGGACAGGCTAACACCACTGTGGAAAGTGGCATTACAGTGCACACACACTTTTCTATTGAGTTCACTTTTTTCTGTAAAAGAAAGAGAACATACAAAACAAGTCATTGTAGACACCATAATATTAACTTATGTAAGAAAAGCTACTAAATCCCCTTGTGGTAAATAAATTATAAGTAAATAATAAGTAAATGAAATATAGTTAATATTCACCTGTTAATGAATTTGGCACTGCTTTGAAAGGTTGTATCTCCAGGTCACGATCTTTGCCTGAAGAGAGAAGGAGAGCCTTTCTTGCCGTGTGGTATGAATGCTTTGCTTTGGTCTCTTCATGGGCCCTTCTTTTCTTCAGAATTCCAATCAGATCACTTGGTGGTGAGCCTTTATTAGTCTCTATTCTTTTCTTGTCCTCTCCCAATCGAGAATATACATGTTTATGCCGCTTAACAGTAGATGAGAAGGTTAAACCGTTACTCAGTCTAATAGGATGATAGTAACTGGAGCCACGACACTTCTTTTCAAGAACCTTCAACTTCATCTGGAATTGTTTCTTGTCTCGCATCAGTTCCTTTAATATGATCACTGGAGATTTCGACGCAGTGGAACTTGGTTTTCCCAGTCGTTTCAGGTGGCCTCGTACATGATTGGACAGCCCGGTCCTTGTTTCAAACCACTCCCTACAGAGTGGACAGACTAACTCCGTCTGTTGACAGTCAGTTGGCATCTCTGCCTGATGATCAGTCTGGGATGTGTCCACTTCTGTTGGGATCAAAAAGTAAAAGTGAAACCACATGTAACTTATTGTCGAAAAACAAAACTACAGAAAGATCAAGAATGAATGTTTAATACTGAGATAAGTTGACCAAACTAAAAGTTAAGAGTGTATAAAGTTAAAAGTGGATACACTAACAAGTCTGCATATTCGCTAACTTACACTTCACCACTACCTCACAAATCTGTTAAATTTAGGGTTAGGCATAGTGTAAAAAATTTAATTCAATTACATGAAAAACAAATGTAATTACATGAAAACACTTTCATGTTTCATTCAGTACAAAATGTATGTACACAATATGTACACTGTACTATGTTTTTCTTGTTAGCACATTGTAGTTAAGAACACCTAATATAAAGTGGAACCGCTACCTCCTCTGCAATTTTATTCTCTGTTATTAAAATATTTTCTAAATTAACAATTTTTTCAAATTATTCAAAAATGATCAAATTTAATCATAGCTTATAGCTTTTGCTTACTGATTTCCTATTCTAAATCATATCATACGTTTTTTCCATGTATAATGTTAGTCAAACATTTTCATAATTTAGTTTATCTAGATCATTTCTCACCCTTCTCTGACACTTACCCCATGACTTTTTGATGCCCATTTTGTGTGCATACAACATTTATACATGAGCAACCCTGCATGTGTTTATGTGTTCTAAGCTGTGAGAAGTTTGGACATTGCACTCACAATGTACGATTAAAAATGTTTGAACATTGCATTCAAAAGATCAATTAATGTCTAAAAGAAGTATTGCCCCAAATTAAATAACATGATGCCATGTTGATCATCCATTCACAAAAACTGTACATTGTACATCCTCAAAATGTACTTTGTTTCAAGTTTGTAAAATGTAAAAATTCAAGGCTGTACTTAATAACTACTAACTAACATGATCCTATTAACACATGGAATTGAGTAAAACCTTATCCTAGATGCCAAAAGTGCGTAAGTACAAAAGAAGTATCACCTGTTTTGATTTGTGGCATTGTTTGTCGTCGAACAGCAGATACTTTGTCAGGTGAAGTCACCTTAGCTGCAGACACAGCATTGCGTGCATTCAGGCCCACTCTGTGCAAATGTCCTCTTATATGATTA
Source organism: Chromobotia macracanthus (assembly GCA_036877525.1). Lineage (NCBI taxonomy): Eukaryota > Metazoa > Chordata > Actinopteri > Cypriniformes > Botiidae > Chromobotia > Chromobotia macracanthus. The sequence goes on from JAZGTH010000013.1 coordinate 5,126,169, forward strand.
GAGAGACTAATACCAGACTCAAATACAGCAGGACAATAAGAACACGCCTTTAGGTCTTTCTTGAGGTCTGAGTCTGATTCACTTCTTACAGCTGAAGATGACTCCAAGCCATCGTAAATGTCTTCCTCCTTGTTTTCTTCTTTCACAGAAAATGTCCTTGAGCCATGATCTCTCTCAAAGTGACTAGTGGAGACACCAAGACGTCCCTTTGCAAGTGAAGTCTGTTTTCTTACAAAACGCGGCTTGACATCACGGTCCTCTGTAACCTCACTTTCTTCAGTAAGGCATGCACCAACATCATGATTAGAATCAGATGTAAAGTTATCCTTGTTACTACATTCTCTCCTCCTCTTGCATGTTTCCTGTTTACTGAAATTTTGTCTACATTTTGGAAAATCTAAAAGAATATCTTGGCCCTGCATATTGTGGAATGGAGTTGACATTTTTCTTTTAGAAGGTGACTTCTGCAATGTTTGCTTTGCCAAATGTATGGAGCTTGACCAAGCTCCCTGGCAAGCATTATCATTTCCAACATCTTCTAAACACGTAACATTCCCATCAGATTCAGAAGTGCTTTTAGTGTTCCCTTTAGAACTGACAGATCTCTTTAGACACCTTGAGGGGAGTGAAGTCCTTTCTGTTTTTTCTGTTCCAGACATTGTGGTCTCACAGTCAAGGGAACTGTGGCGTTTACCTGTGCCCAGAAGCCCTGTAACACTGATTCCATCAAGATTCTGATGAGAGTTGTATTCTGAGGCACTCTGATTTCCATGCTTCTTTCTGGATAAAAGTGTGTCAATTGATTTGTCAAGTCTTGATTGGCTGTGATTTCTTCTGTTGTTTGTCCAAACATTTTGTAACTTTTTGCCTTTTTGCAATTGACTAGATTTACCATCAGTTAAAGAGCTCTCATTTTTGCCTGATGTCAGGGGCCCCTCCAACAATTTGGGTGATCTTGCTGTTGGTTGTGAACATGTAGTGAGAACTTTACAAACAGAGGTTTTATCAGTTGGAGATGGTTCTTCATTACCGCTGTCAGGGGAAAGTGATGATTCTGAGTCTTCATTAAACTTCGAAGAAAGATTTTTAGTTTTTCTTTCAAAAGAACAGGAGTATGAGATTGGAGGTGTTGAAATAATTTTGTTTGATTTACCGACTTTGCGCACCTGGAAACCATCTGATTTCCAAACAGTCAGATCAGCATCCCTTTCGCAGTGCTTATGAAGCAAATGACGTCTCATTTGAAATTCATTCATTTCCACAAAATCACACTTATTACAACTATAGTACCGTTTGTCTTTCTCATGGGTCTTAGCATGCTGGACAAAGACATTTGGACAGTTAGTTCCAAATGTGCACTGGGGACATTGCAATCTTGCATCTTTACCTTCATCTTTAATTTCATGCATCTTATTGACTTCTTTAGTTTTCTGACACTTTTCCTGGTGAACATTTATGTGATTTAACAATGAACTCCGGTCAGGATAACACTGCCCACATTCCTTACATACAAACGGCTTTGAACTAGGTGTGTAAATATTATGTGTAATTTGTTTGTGTTCATGAGGCTTCTCTTTCAAACTATTCTTACAAGGAAAAAATGTTGGTTCCTCCTTAGAACCTGAGTCTGCTGGCAAATTTTCTATAAACAATCCCAACTTTTGAGTCTTCCTAATAGGTTTTTTTGCTGGTTTGGGAAGCATGTGTTTGACAGCAGTTCCATTTAAATACTTATGAGTTTTTACAATAGGTGACCGTGGTTTGGATGGTTTCCTTGGAGACCGTATCTTCTTAACAGGACTGCTATCTGCCTGGCTTCCTTCACTATGGTGATCTATATTTAAATCAAAATCCAAATTAGGATAGAGGTCCACCGAGGGATCTACTTTCAATATCATTTCTGCTTTACGTTTTCTTCTTCTATGGCCAAGTGATGACGGAACACTAATTTTATGGTTGATGGGTGAAGGAACAGGGGACAGTTTCTTCTCCATTTCAGGACCATTGTCATCATCCCACAAGAACTTCATAAGTTCCTTTTGGGGTTTCCAGTTAAGGTCATTTCCATCATTATAATTATCTAATGAGCTTTCTGGAGACTCAGTATCAAAGCCCCATATCCCCCTATTTTCCACATCCTCTGCTGTCAATGTTTGCCTAATTGTTATTTCCCCCTCTTTTCTGAGTGGATCATGTTCTTCAAAGTGGACATTGGTTGTGACAGAATTCTGTGCATTTAAAGATTTGGGAAGGAATCCTGGTATGTTTTTTGAAATATCCAACAAAACTTCATCTGAGATATGCGGTGATGTGGATCCATTGACATAGGCAGCTTTGGCTGGTCCATCTGTGCAGATAGAATCCATAAAACCAACACTGGTCAGGAGATCTCCTTGGTCACTGAGTAGTGCCATGGTCTCTTGAGGACACTGGACTGAAGACCTTGATAAATTCCCCTTTAAAGAGAATGCCTCGTTGTTCAGAAGGTCCTGAGAGATTTTTGATATTGAGGTGTCATTTTCCTCTACTTTGGCACTCTTGTTCAAGCCAGACATTCCTAAGAGTCCTGAGGACTGTTTCTGGGAAATTGGGACAAAAAGGAAAACCAGTGGATGAGAATTTGAACTGAATTTTTTATGAAGCATTTTATTTAAACTTTATTTGTATAAAAGATCTGAAAGGTTCTTTACTATTGTTACTCTTCTGTAAACAGAAAGAAAAAAAATCCAGCCATTAAATCACGTGTGTGGTTGCTGAAATGGTGGAGAGTTCTTACAGCAGTTATTTAGAATTGACACTTGCCACAAAAGCAGTGAATTACATATTGCAGCTTTAAATTAATGTTTATTTAAAATCAGCCTACTGTGTAATGTTACTATATCATCAAGCTTCACACTGAAAATTGGAATTAGAGCTGATCGCCATATCTATAGCTGTTACGTTTTATGAGTTTTCTGATTAGCTTTTGTTCTGCTGATGGGACTGTATTGCAACTATTTTGCATTAGGCTTTTTAATATTATTAGTGTTAAGTTTGTAATATAATTTTTTTAACTAGCTCAACACAGTAACACAGGCTCAACTTATGGCATGAGTTTGGGGTGGGACCATCTGTTTGCACTGCCAGTGGACAATAGGAAACCTCTCTGAAAACAGTCATTATGCAACTGTTTGGTTCCACTACTGGTGTACACCTATAACCTGCTATAACCTTTAAGTCCATTTCTACAAAAGTTTAAGCTAAGAAGCTATATATGTTGTGTAGTAACATATGTAACTATAATTTTGTCCAATTATTGTTATACTCACAAAACCCCTAAAGGAACATACTAACTATATTTATATATTCGCTAAAGTAATGCTATTTAGTATAGTCTAAACAGTGAACAAAAATGCACTGATTATGTTCTTTATGTTTACCGTCTTATTGTCATTCAAATTTACAGCAAATTTCATCGTATCAATTTGGTAAGTCAATCAATTTCTATTGTACATGCACATTCTTTCTGGCAAGCGTCTCCAGCAGCTGCATGCTGAATATTAAGACATTTTGTTCAAGTGCATTATGGCTTACTGTGCAGGGAAAATAAAACGAGATAGAAGGGGGAAATCTCTTCATTACATGGCACAATGCTACGTAAATCACATGCTGTGAGTAGAAAGAACAACAACTGTGTAAACGCGTACATAAGACATTAAAATCAAAGCATTAACATCTGTCATGAACTCACATATTATTGTCGTGTTTTCTAAAAAAAAAAGCACATTACATTTCTGTGGCTCAAACACTACACTGCATAATTAATTCACAAAACATAATTTAATGTTCTCAACCCTGCGACCAGTTTTCTTATAAATACTCGTTTAAAATAAATAGCAGTCCAGATGAGCTATGTGGTGCTTTAATTTCCGTCTTGAAAATGTTGACATCTTACTGTTGCAGATTACACATACTATGAAGTATGCTAGCAAGGTAGCAATCAACCCATTATGTTTCACACCAGGCTTAGAAAATCCTTGCCCCTCTGCTATATTAGAGACACTTTGATGATTCTAGCTGTAAATTTTGTTGGCAAATTGATTCTGGCCTACCTTGCTGCAGGTATGACTGAACAAAAACACTGAAGTGAAATCATTTCATTTTTGCTCGCTCAAGCTTTTCATCTATTGCGAAGCCGCCATGTTTGCTCGATTGTCCACAGACAAAAACATTGCTGTTCATCGAGGGGGAATAACAAAAGGTAAAAAATGTATTACAAATATTTTTACTTTTAGTGAACACAGACCGGAAAATATTTATTTATAACACAAATTAACATAACAGCAACACGTTGTATATTTTAAATCCTGTGAATATGAGTAATTTCGGTAAGTCCTGAAAAGAGTTCCCCCAAATAAAAAGTGGACTATTCCAAATAGGTAGCAGATAGAAGTACTGACAGTGAAGTGAACAGAGAAAGATAAGAGGTGGATTAAAGAGATAACGACAGTGGAGCTAACTAGCAATTTTATAATAAATGAAATAGAGTACATTGATCGATGTATTGCAGTTTAAGGTGAATACTTCAGTAAAACATCAACTAAACATCAAGTGTGAACTAGGACATATAACAAATTCCTTCATCGGTGTTAATTTTCATCAAATCTAATATAGTCAGCTGTCGGTACCGTAGTGTAGCATTAAAATGAATGACGTTTTCATCATTTATTTAATATTGTGACTTTGTTTCTTTAACAAGTGCAGTATAGCTTAAAGAGGCTTTCGCGGGGTCTTTACCGTTAACCTTTTATATGGCCGTTTTATCAAATGAAATAAAAAAAAAACGCAGTAATGATGCTATAACGCAGTAATAATTGTTTTACATGGCCTAACCTTTAGTGCGCCTCACTTTATTAGCTCGTGGATTTTTCTCTTTTAAGGGCTTTACCTTAGAAGTAACATTAGCCAATTGGCTAATAACAACCAAAATGTATTGTCATGGCTCAGGCTTTTCCCAAGGATCTATATTAAAATTATTCTTTGTACTTAAATACGTCATTGACAACCACAAGATGTTAGATTGTGAAGGAGGCACATCTTTGGATAACCTGTTTTATGACAGCCCAGTGATTCAGTGTGAGCAGGCCTTTAACTCCAAGTGCACACCTGATTGCAGACACACCAATAATCTCTAAATGAAATTCTTTTCTTATTAATATATTTATGACTGCATTTGTTTATGTATTTTTTATAGGAAACCATTATGCCACAGGCAGTGTTCAATTGCTACAATTAATCATGGTAATAAAGCAATGGTTGCTGTCAGCCGCAGCCTGACTTTACATAAAGAAATGTCTTAGTAGAGACTGACAGTGGGAGGGGTGATCCAAGACTGTGAAATCACAGGAGCTGGAGGAATCTGTTGTGTGGACACATGAAACCTCTGGAGAAAGAGGTTTCTTCACGGTTGTAGGGCAGGATATGGATTGTCATTTGGAAACAAGACCTTTACCTTCTGCCAGGTCTCCTGTTTTCAAGACTCTTTGTTTTTGTTGCTGCATCTTGATTGAGTTAAAAATTAGCTCATTTAACAAGCAGTTCTTTGTTTTAAATGGATATTGGCATTGTAACAATAAGTGGGTTAATAGATGGAATTAATCTTGTTTCAAATCTTGCCTCTGGTTGTTCAGAGCTCCCACAAGAAATATGTCAGGGAATGGTGAAGAAAGTATATCAAATCAGTTTGTACCAATAACAAATGATGATGGTTTCCTTAGTCAGGTTGCTATGACAACCAGTAGTTCTCAGACAATGCATGCTGGTGCTACCTGTAGTTCCTTGATTGGGTTGGGTTGGGCTGGGCCAAGCTGAGCAATGTCATTATGTGGAATAAAAATGTGATTTTCCTGCGAAAACAGCACATGATTCCCAGCCTGCTCCCAAACTTAAAGAATTTGAAGGTAATATAAAATACTATAGAATTATAATTTGGTATTTACTTTAATTACATGAAAATTCCTTTAATGTTCCACATTTAGAGTTCCACAAGTTTACTGCATAACCAGTCATCATTTCTGCCTCTTCAATCATTAACAACAAATAATGAGTCTTAATTTTTCTGCATTAGTTGATGTTAATATATAGGACCTTATTGTAAAATGTGACCATTTTGATATTGTTTTCCAAGGGTCATCTAAACTCTGAAATTCGTATCCTCTTGAATTCAGCTAACCGGAAAAGAAATAATTTCCATTTATTATATTAATTATTTTTTCCATGTTTCATTGTTTGGACTGGATGCATATTTATATCTTTGGATTGTGAAATGATAATACATTAATTCATGCAGTCTAGTAATGTATACATTTTATGTGTAATGTTTTCCTTGATATATGCATAGCTGCTGAATTCAGAAGTCTATTTAAAGAATTCCCCTACTTTAACTATGTACAGTCCCAAGCGCTGGATGATGTAAGTCACTGCCATTTATATCTATACAATGTTCAACTGTCAGTGGTTATGCATGTATTGTAAAAACTGTACTGCCTGTGCCTCTATGGGGTCTGGGAAGACTGCACTTTGAGTTGGCCATTATTTGACTTCTGACTGAGGCTTCAGAGTCCTGGCACAATGTCAGAGCTGTGTACAATGAGTTACACATTCATAATTAGTATTATACATTTAATTGCCCATTTTATATAGTAATTATTAACAAAGGCAGTATAGGTATGGTTTGACGTTTTTGGTACATACCTCAGTTGCACCAATTATAACTTGTTGCAGTTAATATGAAAAATGGAAGCAAAAATGTTGACCTCTCCTACACAGAGACTCCTGTGAAACGTTTAGTTCTGACTACTAATAATTATATGTTCATAATTGTCTCTAAATGTGTAGTTATTAGGTCCACTGTATTTCATTGTAGTTCAAAATGGAACAGTGACAAAATGGAACTTGAATAACTGGAATACATTTTTAAAATATATAAATAATAGTAATCGCAATCCATTTCCCTTATATGATGATGAATAATGGAACAGCGGCTATAAGCATGCATTAATGTTCAATAAGATTTCAATATTCCTTAAGACATTATTCCTTATTTTTTGTTGTGTTTTCAAGGATTAGGGGAAGTCAGTGATACACTCAAAGTACATATGACAACAGAACTAGAAGAGTGTTTAGTTACTGCATGATAATTCATTTTCTGGTGGTATATTAACATTAAGATCACAAACTAATACTGTATTGTCATTGTCAATTTATCTACAGGCTACAATGACTATGTGAGAGACTTTTATTCTGAAATTATAGATTCAGTATTGGAATATTCTAAACAAACTATTACCTCACCTTAAGGTTCAGTACATTAAAGACTATGATGTTTGCCATATATCTAGCCCATATTTATATGTCAGATTTTGTTTGATAAATGTTTTTACAACGATGCAGTTACTTCCCCGCAATTCAGAGGTGCTGTCAACTGAGTACCTTCAAAGATGGACAGAAGGACATAATCGCCTTTAAAAAAAGTTGTTTATTCAACCCATACAAACCCCAATCACTGCCCTGACAGTGATCTCCTCTGGTCTAATTCCCTTAATGTGACCTTTACCAGTAGAAACAGTAACAGTAAAGTCAGTAGAGTGGTTTAGTGTCACTTTGTGTCTTTTTCAATACATTATGCAATTGTACAAATTAATATGTGATAAAAAAATGTTTTGTGCTTTTTGTCTTAGTGCTTTCAAAGATAAGATCATTTTTTCAGGATACAACCTGTGGCTGTTACACTTGTAAGTAGTTTACTACTTACACTTGTAAAAAGTTATAAGTATCTATATAGTATATGTAAATTGATAACTTCAAATCTAAATTCTAATAGGATGAGCCATGTTTGAACCTATTGTAAAATGCTAACATGTGACACCTGTGACTGCAAATTGTATTCTCTCCAGTCTCTTCAAGGAGATTTAAGACATTCTGCCTACCTAAGCAAACTTACACCACAAAAAATAAATGTTACATGTCAAGTACAGTTGTGGCAAAACTTTATTTTTAATTTATGTTTAACAATCAATAATGCATTGTTTACAGTGGTTGTCTATTTGATCTGTAATGCTAAAACCAAATCTGCTCTATTTACCTAAATTCATACTCTACCAAAGTAAATAATATCAAGACATTCTTATAGAGAAACTAAGAATTAAGAAACATTTATTTTTGCAATAATCCAAATATTGTTATCATCCAAGGAAATTACTGCAGTTCTTCAGTGCATCACACAACTGACATGAAATGTGATGAAGTTTTCCTTCATTAACATCTTTGGCCTCTGTTTATTCTCTCCTGCTCAATTTCTTCCTCAGCTGCCCTGCATTGGCCTGGGGCTGTGTAAACATATCGCTTGTCCGTACCATTGCTGATAAAACAGAACATGTTACTTATTGTAGAATCTTAGAGTACTTAGAGTAATTGTCAACTAAGTGTAATGTATATATTTTTTAAACTGATAGGGTAAATATTTAAATTCAACATTAAAAAGACAACATGACTTACGTTTGCATTCCATTGAATGCTGTGCACATCAAAATTCCTCCCAGAAGTAACAAAGCTCCTCCCACCCAAGCCACAAAAAGGGCGGGGCCAAATGTGTACCTGATTGTTTAAAAAACAAACAAGGTAAAAGAAGAGAAAGTAATGCATTCAGTACCAAACAAAGAGCCACACAAATAAGATACCAGTTGTGAAAAATTATGCACACTGGTCAACAACACATTTTCAAAAATACACTTGTTTGTTTTCATCGTACCTGGGACCAAGCATGTCCAGTCCAGCCATTCCGCTCATCCCGCCCATTCCGTTCATTCCGCCCATTCCGTTCATTCCGCTCATTCCATTCATTCCCCCCATTCCGCAATTTCCGCCCATGCCCATTCCGCCCTTTCCGCCTTTTCCAATTTCTTCTACATACTGGCCCATACCTCCTACCTTTCCTTGATTTGGGTAAGTGGTCACCATAAAACTACCTACTATGTCATTGGCATACACTGATGGTCCAGAAATGCCACAAAGGGCTGAAAGAAAGAAGAGGAAGAAGAAATTACCTTTGTGTATAACATTATATTCTGAATTAACAGAATTAACAATAAGAAATCAATGATTAAAATGTAATTGTTACAAAGTGAATTCTAATAATTATCTCAGACATAAGACGTACTGTAACAAAGGCTAGTGGTTTAAAGGTACTCAGCAATGAAAAAGACATTGTTGAGAAAGACAAGGTTTACCAGCAACGATAAACATAATCCCTGCACATAGCGTCATTTTGGCCTTGGTGGATTGCTTCATACTTCTCACTTTGACACACTTTAGGGAGAACAGCGCGATAAAAGCAGCAATCACACTCAGGACGATGGCCACCACCATCAGTGCCCTTACAACTTGAAAATGTCCTGAAATCACAAAAAACGAGAGTCATTAGGGCCTGTGAGTTTGTTTGTTCCATTTGTAATATTAATGTTGACTTAGTGTGGACTCAAGCAGTTCTGCTTTGCATGTCTACGACACCTGCTCAAAGAAAAATCAAACTCTTGATATTGAACTCAGCAATTAGCTTTTATTTATCAAAATAAGGATATGTACAGTAGAGTATTTATATATTTCACGTTTCCATGACTGTTCTATGGTTTTTAATATTATTATTAATATTATGGCTTTAGCTGTAACAAAATATTTTTTACATTGCTTAGACATCTTCAATAATTGTTTGGCTAGCTTAGTAAATGACCATTGCAAAAACATGTAACAAATAACAAACCTTTGTGGTCCAAATATAAAATTTTAGAATTAAACGTAAAACTCTTGGGTCTGTACACAGAATAAACAATCTCAACCTACCTGAGTAGCCTACAAGGCCATAGAGTGGTCGGCACTCAGTCTGTCCAGCATTGGACACTTCACAGTTGCGCCACAGTCCATTGTAAGTTTGGATGGAGGTTTTCATGTCCCCTTGCTGATCTTTGTTGCACCAGTTATCCATAACTGTGGCAGCCAAAACTGCAGCCATACCGATGAGCCCTGTTACGAAACCCCCAATTTGCAGTATTGTGGAAACCATCCTTGGTCTGTTCTTGTTTCTGCAGTAAGCCTGGTGAAGCTGGTGGTGAAAGGCTTTCAGGTGAACTGAGCTAGATGGGGTGAGGTTGCCTTTTATTATAGTGAGCGTACGTGTGAGGCTCACATGCACGCTCCAAGGGTGCTGCTCATGATAAGCTTTGAGTGGCCATGATTTCACTGTCTTCCTACTGAAACGTCAAATGACAACTTTATTCCTCATAAGCTCAATTTGTCAAAGCATTTACTAACACAAATTACACATGACATCAGTTGATTTGTAATATCTAAGGGCAGCTCAGACAGGCGTTTATATGACACACCTAATTTTTAGATGATTTTGATTATAGTTTAAGATTTGCCTGATGAATGTTTTGGTATTACTGATGCATGAAGCAAATAATGATCAGACAATAAAGGGAGTCTGACAACAATGAACAATGTCATGAATTGAATTATTCATCATTTTTAGGTGAAGAAATAAAAACAAAAGATGAAACATGTTGTGAATGGAATAATGTGTCATTAACAAGGGATTAAGGATTAACAGTTTTAAACAACAGGTTTTAGAGCATTTAGATCTATATGATAATATGTCATCCAATAAAACATTTTTATAAACATTACAAAACTAAATACCTGTGAGATATATAAGGTGTAGTTTATGAAAATTGTTGTGTTTTTCTTAATTTAATTATTTGGATTGGGTAAAACTTTATTTTCTGTATAAAGACAATTTATGAAGTACAGTACATATGTTCTGATATATCTGCTATAATTAAAAAAATGTGAGTTTAGTTAATTTTTTAAAGCACAGACTGAGCAACACCCATGGAGACATAACTTCCTAATATAGCATGAAAAGAAGTTTAAACTTAAAGTGGTGATTTTAGCCTTTTCTCACCCATTGGTGTTATCTATATTGTATCCAACATCTTAAATCATACAACAGTGTTAGCATAAGGTGAAGAGAAACAGATATTGCCATTCCATGTTCTCTGTTTTCACTCAATTTATTTGATTTGATTTTATCAAGTTCATACTCCGCCCTGTTATTATTGTTATTGTAATTTATATATATTATAATCATCATGTTACAATAATTATCAAACAATTTTCTTTACTTGTCTATAACCACAAAACAACAATGTTCTAAACTAGCACCATACTGAGCTAGTTGTATACTTGTTGCCCAAAAAACTAGTGTCACATGGCATTCCTTATGATTGCGTCAACACTTATAGGGCTGAGTAAAAGAAAGCTTATCTTATCACAGTTCATATGAATACAGTGAAAATATACAAACTTTCCCAGGGTTTCTCAGATGACTATGTAAATACAATTCCAGACCTTCTACCCCAGAATCAAGAGGTATCAGAATCAGTTTTTATTCTAATTTATTCTGCTTTCTTTAATGGCCTAATTTGCAAAAAAATTTGTCTAATTTTTTTTAAAGGGCAACATACAATCATGATCAACATGGATGAACATAACATGCTTTAACCATCTCTGTGTCTTTTCAAGTAAACTTTTATCTGATCTGTCAAATGTGGAAATTAAGGTACTTTCTTTCCATTTCCTATCAATGTGGACTTTGCTGATTGCTGATTGATTACATTTCCTGCATGAACACAATCAGACTGTAGACAAGATCTTTATGTCTAATAACAGAATAAAAGTACAAAAGACAGACATAAATATGCCAAATTAGTAAAATGTACTGAAGGCTCAAACAGGGATGATAAGAGGTTGGGATAAATTAATTCATAGAGAAAATCAAACAACATGAGATGAGGCATAATGAAGAGATAGACCTAACATGGACACAGAAAAGATGGAGCACAGAGAATAGAAATAACATGAAAAGCATATACCTAAATCCAGAATTTGGAATTGGAACATATAAATATCCACAAGATAACAATTTCATCACATTTTATTACATTACAAAGAAAATTGGGTGGTCCTCTAGTGTGCCAGTTTTGTATAGACAACAACATCAAGGGGTTATTATGATTAGGATGTACATACCATAGTTACAGGAGAAACTTACCTACACATACGTTCTTACAAATCAAAACATTTGTTTTAGAGAAAATTGCTGCTGTTGTTTTGCATTTGCATTGATGATCTGCCTCTGTTTAGATCAGACCAAGAGGCATTCATTGGCCTCTTGGTGTGATCCCTGGGTTGTGTCACGGTAATCACAATTTTTTTCTGCTTTGCGTCCCTGAAGAAAAACTGGAACACCTTAAAGTATATTTAAATGGTTTAAGAAATAAATTAACTGTAGTTCTGATAAGATGAAATAAGAAGTCTTCCTCTGATCGTGCCTCGTTAAACAACTGTTGAAAGAACGCCCTGTTTAAAGTAGTCTAAAGGCAGTATTATTTCTTTGCCTCTAATGCCGAAGTGTGCAAAAAAGCCTATATGCTTTGTGAGATGTTTATTTAAAATATTTTCAAATATTTAAGTGGGGCGAGTTTCAAAGAAAGATTTGACGTGAGGAGCGCGCGCTGTGACACCACCTCTTGCGCCCAGTCAGTGTGGGTTAGCATCATTAATACAATCTGTAATGAATCCAGAACATTTCTGTAAATAATAATAATACTGTTCAATGAACTCAGTGAATATATATACTGAGTACTTGAAATGTTCGTGGATGGAATCTGAATACTGAGATATTTGTTGTACAGTGAAATTCATTAGCACTAGGGGTCACTACAAATCAGAAATAGGCTATTTTGTGAGGGAAAAGCTGGATGAATAGACTATAATCTAATGTGTTTGATTTAAACATATGAAATCCTTACATGTTCGACGATTATTTATATTAATTGCTATATTAATATTTTAAATATTAATTAAACATTTTAAATAGAATATGTAATTTTAAGGAGTCAGAAAAGCCTGCTGTTCTATTATGTTGTAGTAGTGGATTATGTTGCAATCTTTAATCTAAATCATTTTTTATACAGATTGCCCTTGACAAAAAGTAACATTTATACTTTCACAATGAGTCGCAACAGGACTTTTATTTTTAAATGAAGTTGAGTCTGAGCGTGTCATACTTCACAGTTGCTCTGTGCAGGCGGTGTCAGGGAGAGTTCCGGTATCTCAGGAATTTGGCTGATCGTCTCCTGAACCCTCCTGCAGTACTAAACTCGAGATTTTCAGCAACTGAAAGGTATATTTAATCAATTAATCAAAGTCTTTTTCTTCATTAGAACATAGGTCATTAAACCGGGACTTTTATTTTTTAAGATGAACGCGCCACCCGTAACCTTAGTGAATGAGCACAATTAATAGAGGTGTGTCATTATAGTGCACTAGTGCAGCAGATAAAATCGCCACATTGTATGAGTGCACATCAGTAAGCTCCGTATACATAATATTTTTTCTTCGTTTGCCCGCGAGTGTTCAGTTATTAGATATGGTCATTACCACGGATTCAGATTGAGAATTGATTTAGTTTTAAAAGTATAAAAAAGATGTTGTAGCAATTGTTAATTCATAAAATTGTGAATAGACTGTTGATTAAGTTGATAAAACAGACGCAATTTGTATCTTTTATTAAATGAACTTAAAAATAAAGTTATTGAATGTCTTTATTAAATTTGAATGATCTGGCGCATCGGTGACAGTGTATTGAATTTTAATTAATTTACATAGTTTATGCCTGTCCCTCACTTCTTATTGTGCTGAGACCATTTTTCTCTTGCTAGGTTTTGAAACAGCCTCTGCTTTTCTCTTATATTACATTGGTTGCTATGGCTAATACTGTACTTATGAGTCAAATGCGCATATTCTATAGAAATATTAGATCTTAAAGGTAGGTTAGGCAGTTTTGGAGAGGCTTAGCAATGGCAACCTAGCTTTGAAAGTGTGAGGTCTCACCCTCCCTTTAGATACAGAGCATGGACGTATGCAAATATGTAATCTGACAGGCAAGTAGGACATACTATCATTGTATTTGGATTGAATGCAATGATTGGACAAACATGTTATGGTCTTGTGCCTGTCACAGAACAAATAAGTACATATAATATATATATATATATATATTTATACTATATTTATACCTCTTTACTTAGTGATTACTTTCAGAATGTCAGGGGACTTTCAACCAGCATAACACAAAATGTTTCTGAAAAAGATTGCCTTCCCTGCCTTTAAGTAGTTGCACAGCATTAAAATTGACTCCAGTCTTTAAAAGATCTGCTTATTTGAATTCCAGTCAGACTTGGTTTTAGTGTTCCTGTCCGTTAAAGTCAAATAGCAGATGAAAGTTTGTGGTGAGACAGACAGAAACTGACTTCCTGTTACATTATTGCTCTAAAACCTCTCACTTTATTTAAAGCTTCCTTGTGCATGGTCACATTCCTGTGCTGGTCACATATTTCAATAAATATAATAGCTGTCCCATGTAATGTGGTTACATCCAGATTGTAAATCTGTAAAGGCTCATTTAAGAAGTATCATCATTTTGCAGGTTTCGATTGAGCTCAGAATGTCTCACGCTGATAAACTAAAGGTAAGGAAATGAGAGCAGGTGGGCAGATGTTTGGTTTTATTTAGTGCTTCTCAAATGATGTAATGTACAGTATAGAAGAGGCTGTCATGTTATCAATACTGCAGTATATTTATATGCAGGAAATGAAGTTGCAAAAATTTGCTTGTGCTAAATCGCAAATCTTCTGGTCTAAATTGTATTATATTGCAGGCATAATTTTAAATCAGTTTGTGTAGTGCTTTATTTGTATAATATTCAAAGATGTCCCGTTCTCTCACTTTCAGCAGGGGCAGTTTACAAACCCAGAGACTCCTGGGTATGTGGGATTTGCGAATTTGCCAAACCAAGTGCACCGGAAATCGGTGAAAAAGGGCTTTGAGTTCACGCTCATGGTGGTGGGTAAGTAGCATTGATGTTTTGATGTGCCTGAAATATAATAATAAGGAACACAATAATGAGGAACACAATGTTGTTGTAGTATTTTTTTTGACCACAACAATGGTTCCATTATTATAATTAGTTACTTCTCTCTCCTATGCGTTCTATATTTTTGTCTGTCTATGTATCTATCTGTTTCATGCCATTATAATAAAGAAAACTCTTTTAAAACTCTATAGAGAAAACTCTTTGGTGTTTGAGTGGAAATGACTGTGGGAACAAGCGTCACATAAATCCCTTTGGGTGGTTAGGTCTGTCCCTTGTGTGTGTGTGTGTGTGTGTGTGTGTGTGTGTGTGTGTGTGTGTGTGTGTGTGTGTGTGTGTGTGTGTGGGGACAGCTGTTGACACGAATCAGATCTGCTTTGGAGAATGGGATGGGGGAGGGTAGCTGGGGCTACCCCCATTGTACACTCATCCATTAGCCTAAAATAAATCACAGGAATGCAGAACTTACTTTCTCTGGCTTGAATACTTTTACTGGCTCTGCACATCATGATAGAAAACAGCTTGACTGAGACTGCTTAGGATAGAGAACAATGACACTGGCTAAAGCAACTGTTAGTTTGCAGAGAACAGTACAGTCCACTGTATTATTTTTTCTTATATAGAGCAGTCTGTATATACAACAAAACAATGTAGGAACATTTCTGTCTTTTGTAATAATGTATTTTATGACTTATTTAACTGTTCTGTTCTGTGTATTTGTACTCTTTGTTATTTTTAGGTGAGTCTGGTTTAGGGAAGTCCACGTTAATCAACAGTTTGTTCCTCACTGACCTCTATCCTGAGAGAGTCATTCCTGGTGCTGCAGGTAAGAGATTCAGTCCGGAAAGAAAGTGCAATGGCCTGATGCTTAGGATGTTGCTGTGCACAGAAGAGCTTTGGACCTGTATCATATATTTAGAGTCATCTCTGATATGTTTTACGTTGTTTTATCATGCAGAAAAGATTGAGCGCACGGTGCAGATTGAGGCTTCAACAGTGGAGATTGAAGAGCGTGGAGTGAAGCTTCGTCTCACTGTGGTCGACACTCCTGGATATGGAGACGCCATTAACAGCCAAGACTGGTGAGGTTTTCTTTTGTTAGTCATTGAAAATAAAGTGAGGCAGAGTTAACCCATAATGACCATATATGTGCTCTGGCATTGTACCATGGTTGTTTATGGTCTTATTTAACTTTATTTATAGCAGTAGAGCTGTAAATCGGGAATTTTCAGAAACAAAATATGTGTGTACATTTCATGTAATTGGAGACACAATGTAAAAGACACAGGGAGTACAGCTTTGGAAAAGCTGCTCTGTTAGTGGAAGTAGAGAGACAGGAAACGTGTGTGACCTTTTCTTGATGGTTCCCTGACCCGCTGTAGAGTGAAAACAGAACTGAGAGCATATTAGAGTGCTTTGGGCTGAGAAAGGAAATGCCTTCACATAACATTTATACAACTGAATCTTGATTTAATCCAGTCACTTTAACAGAAGATGTTTACAAACGTGGGTTAAAATCATATCACTGCTAAGCTTAAATAGTTTATCATAGCTTGTTGCATTTAAACCTTGAAGCATTATTATGAGATTTTTGAAGCTGTCTTCTAAAGTTGGTCATATGTCAGTACACTTTTTGAGATATTGAAATATAACTCAAAACTATTTTCCCATGTAAAAAAAACACCATTAATTGAAATCAAGCTGCAAAAACTACTTCTAACCCTCTGAAAAGGCTGGTAATGATGGAAGAGAAGTTAAAAACTATACTTGACACTACAGTTTCATACCTCATTCGTCAGTTATGTTATCTGTTAAATATAACCCATATTGTGCCTCAGCAAAAGATGCGGTAGAACAGCAATGCAGAGACATTACGACTTCAGTTTACTAGCACTCAAAGAGTTAAAACAGAACATTTGGAATCACTACCAGCAGAGAGCTGGTAAACATTAAAAATTGTTGAGTGTAAATAAGTAAAATTCTTAAGGAACACTGTCAGTGTTTAAGAGTTGCTGTATCTTTTTTTTTGGACAGTTTCAACACCATTATCTCATACATCGATGACCAGTTTGAGCGCTACCTTCACGATGAGAGTGGGCTCAACCGCAGACACATCGTTGACAACCGTGTACATTGTTGCTTCTATTTCATTTCTCCTTTGGGTCACGGGTACGTTTTCACACTTGGCTCACCTTTGATCGATCATTCATATTGCATTTTGTGGTTGTACTATTAGATTTGAAGTTTACAATTTTCATGTTTTATAAATGTAAATATATTTCCTAATGATCCAATTTTATAGGCTGAAGCCTCTAGATGTTCAGTTCATGAAGGCCATTCACAACAAAGTGAATGTTGTCCCTGTTATTGCCAAAGCAGATACACTGACCCTCAGGGAGAGAGAGAGACTCAAGCGCAGGGTAATGCATTCAGATCTCTGTCAAAAACACACTGGTACTGATTGATCATATGTTTGGTTGTTGATGTGTTTTTGTTGTTGAATATTTGGTGCAGATTTTGGATGAAATCGACGAACATGGCATTAAGATCTATCATCTCCCTGATGCCGAGTCAGATGAGGATGAAGATTTCAAAGAGCAGACCAAAATTCTCAAGGTGTGCGCTGTGGTTTTGCCATCTTGTATCTCTTAAAATAATCATTCATAGCTTATGCAACCAACTTTTCCTGGTTCATACATGTATGTCATATATATATATTTATAACTGAATCACAATTTGTAATATATTCTCATTGTTTCACTGTTACAGGCCAGTATACCATTTGCTGTAGTGGGATCTAACCAGCAGATTGAAGCTAAAGGGAAGAAGGTGAGAGGGCGTTTGTACCCGTGGGGTGTGGTGGAGGTGGAGAACCCCGAACACAACGACTTCCTTAAACTTCGCACCATGCTGATGTGAGTTTGACTCTGCTGTTTTAAAAGTAATTTCTCTATTCTGAAGGTGTATATATATATATATATATATATATATATATATATATATATATATATATATATATATATATATATATAATCCAATAACTTCAAATATATATATATATTATGTCCTGATTGACGGCTGTTGACATCTGTGCAGCACCCACATGCAGGACCTGCAGGAGGTCACTCAGGACCTTCACTATGAGAACTTCCGCTCAGAACGCCTCAAACGGGGCGGCAGGTTGTCCTCCCATGGTTACATTCTGCCTCTGTCGCCTGCGTACGTACTGCTTTGCCTGTCTTTCTCCACCTCCTCCCCCAGCCTCCATGAAAAAAAGCTGTTTTTTCTGGATGAAGCCACATACTATTTGAATATCTGAAAACACTTCTTATTTTTACTAAATGCACACACAAAAAGTAACAACAGCAAAAGTATTTGCTTTGGCTAAATCAGTTGATACACCTGTGTTAAGACAACCTTACAATCTTCCATACTCTTTAGAGACTAAAGCTTCAGTGTTAACATGTGGTATAGTTGTGTTATGTTCATTCTACAGACTTGACTCGGGCCTGTGATGTCTGAGTCTCATAGATCTTCAGCTGTAAGTCAGATCTATGTGTGTTAGAGGATAGGAGGGGGAGGTACCGTTGCAAGCTCAGTCACAGCTCCACCTGTCTTTCAGCCTGACGCCATTTCTACACCTGTCACTGCACACAGCCTTTACTTCGCCATCTCTCACTCACTGATCCACACACGTGCATTTGTCCGCCAGCTTTCTGCTATGCTCAGCACACGCTTGTACTAATTACTTGGGTTTGTTACTTTTGTCTTAACTAAACTCTGCATCACAAAACCCTCAGTGCCAAAGTGTTGCTAATCCTCAAAGACCCCATGAAATCACATCATGAGTATATGACTTCATATTTCTGTGTGGAACTAGGAAGTCTGGATGATCATACTGCACATTTGTTTCTTGATAGTCGGAAGGCTTTAGTTATGTGCTAGTCTGTTACTGGTGTATTGGAGACATTCTCCTTCTAGAACAGAATTCACTGGACAAAAATCAAGTCAAGTTCAAGTCAAGTTGAGCTTTATTGTCATTCCGCTATATGTGGGGACATACAGTGGAACGAAATGTCGTGCCTCACAGGACCACGGTGCTACATAAATACAGACATACAACAATGACGTGAAACAGTATAAATCTAAACACAAATACAAAAAATCTGTGTAGTGCCAGATGGTCATAAATAATTCTGGTTTGTTTTCCCAGAAATGTAATTCTATACATTTTAAATGCTTAAATCTGCTAAAGGTTACCTTTGTCAGTGTTTAGAAGTACACTAGCATGTAAATGGCCTTAAAGCTAATAGATGTCATTGTCCACAAAACTAATTTTATTGTCATGGGGTCTTTAAATGGCAGTTTTTGATTATTCAGCACTGTCTACTAACATCTGTTTTCTTTTGCCAATAAGAGAAACTAATTTTTGGGTATTGTTTGCCTAATAAAGATAGCTAGTATGTAAAATATTTTTTTATGAAATGTTGTAAAGTTTAATTCAATGTGAGGCTCCTAACACCCACCCACCTTCTCTGTGTTATGCAGGAAGGGCCCAGAGCCAGAGGAAATGGACAAGGACATGATCCTTCAGGAGAAGGAGGCTGAGGTACAGTATCTCAAAGCAGACACAATCTAAAGCTAATAACACTAATGATGGAATATCAATGTAAACCTGTGTGTTTTGCGTCTCAGCTAAGGCGGATGCAGGAGATGATCGCAAGGATGCAGGCACAGATGCAGAAGCAGGGAGATGGAGAAGGAGATGGCCCACACCTGTGAGAATCACAGTAAGAGCAAATTCCAGTCAGAGACTTGAGGCCCTATTAACCTGCTATTAACATCCACCTCCTATGACCACTTGGGATCAGAGAGCAACTAATTACTCCGATAACCACATCAGTGATGCTGTCTTTCTTTAAATGTGATGTAGGCCAAACTGATATCTTATGGCTCCTATGGGACTTAAACAAACAACCTTCTGGTCTAGTGATCTAGCATAACACTAACATTGCATATTTAGTGTTGTTAAAGGTGCAATTAGCACACGTTTTGTGTGTTTCTCTCAGATGCTGACCTGTCCTTTGAGCTTGACCCTGTCACACACACACAGAACGAGATGTAAGGGGATCTGTTGCTACAGTAAATATGGAGAAAGCGAGGAGACTGGTCCATAGCTCATCCTGCTTGCCATTTTCTTAGTTTTTTTTTACTCTTACCAGTTTTTTTCTTGTAAGCAGTACTAAATTCGTTTTGATATTTAGTCAAATGCTGTATCTAATATTCATTTATGTTTTCCAACATCTTGATATGCCAGTTAGCAAAATGAAGAACAATCCATCAGTTATTACCTCTGTGGACCCCACAGAGCAATTTATATTTATAGTCTGTTACCAAAACCAAATGCTGCTTGTTAAGGACCTTCTTAAGTTAAGCAGCTTTTGTTGAGTTTCTAGCTGTTCCTGAATTTCAGTATTGTGGTGACAGCTATTGCACCGTGTTTTTTGATCATTTATACTGTTTTTAAGTGTTGCCAGAGAGATTGCTGCCCTCCTGTTGAGGAGTTTTCTGAAGTACTTCTTATTACCTGCACACATGAAGAAGTTTTTTGTGTCATGTGCCATTTTGTGCAATGGTCCCAAACAAAAGCAAAAACAGGTACACCGTGACCTATATTCCATTCCATGTGCTGTCTTATGAAGGAGAACAGGCAGTTGGGTTGTGGTTTTGGTGATTTTTTTTTTCTTTGTTGTTGCTCAGTGGATACCATCATGTAATTTCAGACATTGTTCTGGTCTGAGTGCAGTGTAAAATTTGGTTATACATTTACTTACAAATATATTCTTTTGTACTTTTTGACTTGTTTGACATGGCAAGTTTTTTCCTTCATCCAAACTGTGTGATTACAATGATTATTTTAACTCATGTCTATGACTGAAGCAATTTATTTCTGTGTGATAATTAAATACTAAATAAAACCTATAATAAATAAAACCTTTTAAGTGAAATCTGAAATGGGATCTGTTACCGAGAACAAATGTTACATGTGGACAGCTAAACCATTTTTTGTAGTTGCTCTTGAAAATTAGTTGTCAACATTCCACTTATAATATTTCATTTGAGAACTTTCTCTTAAAACCATTGTTGTCCATTTTGTGATTAAATTTTATATTGAAAACAGTTCTTGGTGTTTGTTTTTTACTGTGCATATATTTCTAACCTGCCAACAATGAACAAAATATTTTCACAGCACTTATCAATCTTTGTTAATGTTCGTTATTATTGCAAATACAGTTGTTCATTATTTTAGTTTCTTAACTGTGCATTGTATTAATACAAATGTATTGGTAGAGATTGAAATTAACATTAACTTATTAACATTAACTAATAAACGCTGTGTAAGCATTGTTGGTTCATGTTTCTCAGTGTCAAAATGGTGGCTTTTTTTTTTTTGTTTAGTGCCTACTCGCGGCCACTAGAGGTCGTGAATGAACTACACAGGAAATCAACCTTCATTACATTTACATTTTATGCATTTGACATAAAATGCATTAAATTATTATATAATGCATATAAATTATATATTTAAGGAATACTTTGTATCACTATACATTGTATCAGTACATGTTCCCAGGGAACTGAACCCACAACCTTTGCGCTGCTAATGCAATGCTCTATTAATTGATGCCGTAACACAGGAACCTAAATACAACTACTGAAAAACAAAGAATGCACACATCAAAATATTTAACTTAAGATCTTACATACCTATTTTTCTAATACAATAGTTTGAAAAAAATCATGGCAGTGCTGTGACACTGTGTCTGTGTACATTGTGGGGGGCCTTGACCTATTGACTGTACATGGATTAACAAACTTGAGCTCATTAGCTCCTTCCTGTCTAAGGACACGCTGTATCACACAACAGAGACAATGCCTTGTGAAAGTACACAGGTCCACTGAGGCAATTCACATACAGTATGTCTGTTAACAGATAAAATCTGGCCAGTTCTGACTGAAAACCTGCTAAGCAGCAGCAGCAGGTACAGAAATATACTGTGTGAAATGTAATTAAAACAAATTAAACAATCTGGCAACAGAATGTCGTAATTTAGTCTAAATTAAGGTTGTAATTTAGTTTTACTTCTCTGGTTAAATTATGTTTTAAGGTAGTTTTTTATTGTAAAACAATCAACATAATGGAATAGTTTATCCATGAAGCCAAACACTATTTCTTTTTTTGAACTATACCTTTAAGAATACGGTGTTTTGCAGGGCTTATTAGCAATCACTGTGCAGGATTTTGTGTTATATGAAAGAACTTTAAATGTCTGTTTTTCATGGGAATTTTGATGCACATATGTAAATAAATTTGATAAACAATATATAAAGACACACACCAGTAAAGCACACAACGCTGTTTCCTTAAACACTTTATAATAGGACTTTTGATCTAACAGGTAAAGACAGCTTGCTCAATGACATGGCTTTTTTTTTTTTAAATACTTTCCATTCTATAAAGAAAATTGTAAAAATATTTAATCATAACTAATTAAAAGATCTCTGGGGGGCTAAGAGAGGTTGAAAGAAAGGCAAGTATATTATGGTCCTGATGGGGCTCTGGTGATTTTGGGCAGAAGGGGGAGGAGCAGCAGTAGAAGGGGCGGTACTTCATCGTGACGATGGTGTGGTGTTGCCATTTAGAGCAAACCTGACAAGAAAAAACTCAGTAGGGTTAAAAAACTGTTTTGCAGTCCAAAATATTACAAAAGATCACACATTTTCTTTCATCACTTTATTCATTCAACAGCAACAACTATGAGGTGTTTTGTAGTTCATCTGCTTTGTTCTCCAAACTCCTGTTTAGTATTAAATGTACTACCATTGTGTCCTTACCTGAGAATACCATGACACAAATATTATGACACACAAATATATAATTTAGTACCACTGTATTACAATCTGGTACCATGGTAGCACAAGCTACTTTGTGTCTGCTCACCTGCACATTCTCTCCATCATGTGTGTGACCAGGAGGTCAGATATGCCAGGGCAGGACTCCTCTGCCAGGTTAAAAGCATTCTCCAGCTCCTCTATGGCACCCATTCCACCTCCACAAGCCCTCCTTTTTTCTTTCAGCTGAAGACAAGACAGACTCATGGATATAACTCCACAACAACAGAATTTATAGTTCATTACACTTTACCGTTGGCTTATCTGCCACAACCTTGATTAGAAGCATAAAGCTTACAATGTGCCCGCTATGTAACCTTGACAACATCAGCTTAAGTGTTTGATTACACACCGGAGGTGAGAGTGAGCATGAGTTATTGACTGTTACCTCTCTAAAGATGGGTGAGACCAGTGCTGACAGACACTGTGACTTGGGCTGCCTCTGTACTGTTTCTGCTGCCTGTGACACAAATGACAGGACAAACAAGACATTAGATGCTGGGGCAGTTAGGGCCTACTGGAGTCAGACTTGTAAGCTGAAGGTTACTGGTTCGATTCCCAGTGCCAGCAGGAAACAACTGAGGTGCCCTTGAGCAAAGCACTTAACCCCCACTTTCTCCCCGGGCACTGTAGTGCTCCCTACTGCTCCAGGTGTGTGTTCACTGTTTGCAGTGTGTGTATGTCCACAACTCACTACTCCAATGCATGTGCACTCACTGGCTGGGTTAAATATAGAGAACAATTTCCATGTATGGGTCACCATACTTGGCTCGCACAAAAATAAGACAAAAAGTGTCATCGCAGTAATCCATGTGACTTATGAGATATATTTCAAGCCACATGAAAGCTCTGCATGAGAAACAGATCCAAAATGCAAGAAAGCTTACATTTTATGACTTCAGAAAACTTGTAACAATGCTCACAAGTCATATCAACTACTTTATCGATGCATTCATGGTGTTTTTTGTATGCTTTAAAACATAATCACCACTGGTCACTGTGAACTGTCAAAAAACAAGATTTTGTTTCTGGGTTCCATACAGGTTTGGAAGGCCATGAGCCTGACAGAATTGTCATTCTTGGATAAATTATTCCTTCAGCTCCTTACCTCAGAGTCTGTGTTTGTATAGCCCTTCTGAAGCTTGTTCATGGAGCTAGGCCGGACTGTGGGAAATGTCCACATAGGACACTGGTCTCTGTCATCACTATCTCCATCCCTGTTAGGGTATGAGGAGAAACAGAGAACATGCTTCTTTGTAAAGCTTTAAATCATCAGCATCAATTTACCCACCACCCAATTAAAAGAATAGAGCTCAAAGTAAAGAGACAAGGCAGAAATGAATAATAGATCACAATGGCGATTAGAGGGCAAGAGTTATTGATTAGATGTACATCATGATGGATGGATGACATACATGTCAGAATCATCTGAGCTGGACTCGTCACCATGGCCTTCAGACTTCCAGCGGCGGTACCGGTCAATAAGTTCTGTCAGATAAGACGTTTTCTTGGTGTAGCGCGTGATGAATTTGTGCTTCAGTAACTCTTTGGCAGTGGGCCGCTGAATGCAAGCAGAACAGTGAGGTCATAGTCAATACACAATGCTTTTACAAAACCCTACAAAAGATGTCTGCCTACAATCTATTTGTGCTTGATGTTAGGAGAGATCATTTACATTTTTAATGAAAAAAAACGTTTTTTGAAGAAAACAAATTCTGGGTCACTGCCAAATACTCACAAAGCGAGGGTCTTTATTGAGGCAGGCCTCCACAAACTCTTTGAAGGGTTTGCTATAGGAGCCCTCTAGTGTAGGAGGTGTGTTCTTGGGTATAAGAAACAATACTCTCATCGGGTGCAGGTCAGAGTTTGGGGGCTCCCCTTTTGCCAGTTCGATTGCAGTAATTCCCAAGGACCAAATGTCTGCCTGCAAAAGGTATTATAAAAGATGTAGTAAATAGTAATAAAGAAAAAACACTACTATATCTGGACCCTTATGAAAATAATACCACACTTAAACTCCAATAGCAACCATTTCTATGCCCACACTGCAAAATATTTTCTAATTCAGTGTTTTTGTCTTGTATTCCAGTAAAGATCCAAGCATTATCCAAGCAAATAATTTTGCCATGCACTTTAGAGGCTGAGAGCTTAGAAACCATTTTACCACCCCAGCCTTCCTTCCAGAGTGCTGAACATGTGTTTTCACAGCTCTGTGGGTACATTTGCACATTAATATTCTGACAGTGCATAGATCTTGTAAACAAGCAGATTGTTCTCTTGCATTTTAAGGGAAGCCCATTCATTTATTTCCATACCTTGAAGTCATATGCAGACTGTTTGATGACCTCTGGGGCCATCCAGAATGGAGTTCCCACAAAAGTGTTTCTTTTGATCTGTGTGTCTGTAAGCTGCCCTGCCACACCAAAATCTGCCAACTTCACATCCCCCTGCTCAGACAGCAACACGTTGGCAGCTACCAAAAGACACAAATGTGAGTCATCAGCACAGTGCTCCAATTTCACAAAAAAGAGTCCAAATGATTAAACACAAATACATTCCCAGCTGGCTTGACTGAGTGGGCAGACGTGCATGTTATCACACCTTTGATATCGCGGTGAATCTTCCGTTCTGAATGCAAGTATTCCAGTCCCTTCAGAATCTCCCTCAGTATAGTGGCGATGTATGTCTCCTCTAGGGGCCCTGGTTTCAACTAAGAGGTGTGAAATAAGGAAGGAGACAAATTTAATTTAAGATGACATAAATATACTGTTTCCCATAACTGAATATCCAATGTTGTTCCACTTACTAAATCTAAAGCGGAGCCACCTCCTAAATACTCCATGATGATCCACAGCTTAGTTCCCTACAGACAATAACAAAAATAACATTCACACCATTTCCAAGAACCACATGACATTTTTGTATTCACACTCATGTTTAAAAGTCTTTAAAATGTCCGTACACACCCAAGATCCTCAACAACTATAGAGTTTACCTTCAGATATGAGCCATAATACTTTGTAACATAGGGGCTGTCACACTGGCTGAGAACCGTGATTTCCTGTTGAATGTCTTCAATCTCATCTTCTGCCTCCTCTAGGTCAATAATCTTGATGGCCACCACCTCTTTGGTGCGATTGTTGATGCCCTTGTAGACCTCACCAAAAGATCCCTTCCCAATGCGCTCCTGCTTTGTGAAATACTCCTCCGGATCAAGTCGGGAATTCTGATGATCAGGTGGAAGACAGTAGTTATAATGCAAAGACAATAGCTGCTAAACCACAATAAGCATTTACTTTGAATCCAGACTAACATCACACCAGCAGGAAACACTTCTATGTTAGGACAAACCTGTAACTTGCATACAGTTCAAATGATCAATTAGACATTATATGACATATAATAAGAAAGGAAGTAAAAAGGAATGTATTTCAAAGGAAACTGGATTTAAGCAATTACTGAGAAACAACAGAGCGTTAAGAAGGTGCCAATCTTTGGGATTTTCAATGACTACAAATAAAGCAATGGCATGCATGCATGCATGCAATGTCATGTTGGCACCAAAACTCAGTGTCATTTTAATAATGATGAGAACAATACACATAGATTCGGAACGAATATACTCGGCTGGGCTGCGGATTTACCTGATTCTGCATGTCGCGGAGGTGCGCCATCCTGACGGCAGGTCAGTGTGGATGAGACCAGATGTAGCCCTTTCTGCAAAAGGTGGGGTCCTG
Source organism: Chromobotia macracanthus (assembly GCA_036877525.1). Classification (NCBI taxonomy): domain Eukaryota; kingdom Metazoa; phylum Chordata; class Actinopteri; order Cypriniformes; family Botiidae; genus Chromobotia; species Chromobotia macracanthus. Next base: position 5,152,887 of record JAZGTH010000013.1, read on the forward strand.
GAAAACGCTTCAACGTTTTGCTCCTCCGATGACCTGCTTAGCCAGCTAGCTTTTACATACAAAAACACCTCTGCATGTCCTGTTTGTCTGCCGTTTTTTCGGCCTCCTATCCCCAATGGCGGACCCCGCAGCCTAGCCAGAATGATAGCTAGGTGTCGTGTGACTCCATGTATGAAAGCACAAGCGGACGAGCAAATCTGTTACCACGTGTAAATATTTTATATTGATTAACACACGTTCGGGCGGTTCTTCTTTTATTGCTTGCGGGAGAACAAAATAATAGGTGCGATAGCGCATGCGCAGCTTCTGATTCAATGAATGGGGAACTGTGGGAGTTGTAGTTTCATTACCTTTTGCCCCCACTGTACGTTTACTGTACTGTATCTGTTCTGGAGTGGTTCTGTACTGCTACGACAATCTAGTTCAGGTTTTAAAGTTTGGTTGAGATTAAATTTCTTTTAAGATTTTGAGGAACCCAACAACGTACATGTAAAAAATATAATAGCAATTTGAAAATGTGTGCCAATAATGAAAAGTACACAAATTAAAAAATTAAAAATCAAATATAAAAGTGGTCCGTGTACTGCTTATCAATTTTAAACCTCCGTCCGTGTTAAATGTAATACTTGTGGTGGGTTGGTTTCATATTCATTTTAAATACTGTTATCAGCATAAGGTTTGCGGAAATATTCTAAAAAAAATTAAAAATACACATAAAAGAGACAGAAACATCTAAACACATTTCTATTCAGTAATTAAAGGTAGTTTTAACATTTCTTTTAGTGATAGTTGGGTCAATAAATAATAAATACTTTAACATGTACTTTACTATATTGTGGGTGATAATGATGATACTTTATTCGTCCCGTCGGAAATATCTGATCACACATACATACATATGAAACTAGGTAACAAGACAGACACATTTATATTAGTCACACAGTCATGTCATTCAAACTACAGCACAACAGTTTTGTAGTCAAAGTATACATATAGCGGATGCAGTTGCAGTGAATGAATGTGGCATGCTTTCAGAATCAGTGTCCTGATGATTAAGGTTGATACAAAGTAAGTCAAACACTGGCCTTAAACTGTTATGTTGGTTTCCAATTAGAGGATTAGTTTGCTAAACATAGACAGCTAATAACTTACCTGGTAAACCACTAGACCAAAGCATGAATGAAGTTCCAACTGATCCTTAAGGATTATATTTAAGAATGAGCTATTTCTGTATGCATGTACAAAGGGATGCATGTTGTTCTGTTTCTCAAAAACCTACTTATTTAATTTGTTTTTGTGAGACAGCTCAAATATCATGAAGTCATATATCATGCATATAAACATGTTCTGTTTTTATTTTGCATTTTTGGATTAAATCCTCTCTCATAGAAAAAACAACAAGTCGTGGATTGTGAACTGCGCCTATAAAGGATGTCCCAGGCACTGTTTATATTTGGACTAAGCTGTTCACTAGGGAGTTGCTTAAGTAGTTACCTAAGCTTTCTAGGTAGAGAAAAAATCCAAGTGTCCGATATAGACACAGGTGAACAGCGACCCCATTTTCACCAAAGCGACCAGACAAAACGATGCAGTATACAGACACAGACCATTTCGGTCCGTTGCTTCCTCTGAAACTTGAGTCTAATGGAAGGAACGTGAGAAGATGGCAAGTCATTGCAAATTAAAATGAAGTCGGACGGCGGAACCTGACGATCGATCGGTGTAATTCAATTTAGCTTGCCGGAGACATTATTGTGGGATGATCAATTGTCAGTGTTTTACCTGATTGTCTTTTTACATCTGAGTGTCACATAAGCGCAACAATTCTGAGCAATCTGAACATTGTTTTGGAAAGTGCACTTGTTAGTAGAGGATATGGAGTGTTTGCTGCTTGACTTTAAAAAATGAAGCTGCGATAGTTTTGTTTTCATTTGTGCCAACAAGCATGCGGAATATGAACGTGTTTCGGCGTTCGTTGTTTTCCGCGGAGATGCTGGAGGTCTTTGATCGGACTCCTGCGGAAAAAGAGCTTGTCCTGCAGTCAAAGGAGCTTTGTAGAGACTTTATTCACTCTAGAATTATAAGGGAAGGACTCAGCTGGTCAAAAGTTGAGCCCGATCTTCCCGATCCACATGGAGCTCTCGTAGATGTATCTATGGTGCTTCTTAAATTGGGTAAGAACCAAGAGGAAGTGTGAATTAATAAAAGCTCTCCAGCAGGTGTGATAATGATATTTCAGCATTTAAGTTTATCCTGTCTTCTTAAATGGTGAAATGCTTCCTTGGTCTTGTTCACTTTATAATGTGATAAGGGATGTTTAGCTTTAAACGTTTGTATTTTTAGGCATTCATCACTGCCACGTTGGACACTGAGACTTCTGTATCAGCTATTTTACTCAGGACTACTTTTCAGACTCTTACTGTTTATTGTATTGCCACAGACACCCACTTTACACTGAACACTTTTTGTTACAACAGTCACTTTATCACTGCCACTTAGGACACTAGACCTATACCTCAGTATTCTTACTCAGGTCTGCCTCAGACTTGAATACTTTTGAATACTTTTTCTACTTTTAATACCTTTAATCAATGCATTGTATGCAGCTTTTGGTACTGCCCATGTAATAGTACAATACCCTTTAATGACATTTTAATATCCCAGTGCCCCTGCCCTAATTTTAGCTTGTGTCTTATTTGTGTATTGTCATGTTATGAATTTGTGTATGGTCCTGTAATGTCTCTGTAAGTCTGAGTCTCCTCGCAAGCATTTCAATGGCCGTTTTCCCCAGTGTAATTGTGCAAATGACAAATAAATGACTGTTGACTGTTGATTATGTTTTGTAGGAGACGAGCTGGAGTGCATGCGGCCATATGTATACCGTAATATCGCAAAGCAGCTGAACATTAGTGTAGAAGTTGAGGCTGTGGTGTCAGACGCATTCCTGTCCATAGCAACAGAGATCATATCCATGGGTAAGTAAGCTGGAGGTAAATGGAGCAGGTGTTTATGAGTATGTGTGTTCACTTGTGACTTCTCTTATCAAAATTTAGGGTTATGGGTTGTATTTGGTAAAGGATAGCCCTGTGTTTAATCTATGATGGTTTATTGTTATGGTTATTATTAACACAAATTCCCTATCTGATTGGCAAATGAGGCTGTTTGGGGGTAAAACTACTGCAGCACCTATGTGAGGGCACCATGACTACTATAAAAGGAATGAATTTAGAGTCTGTGGGATTTCTTCCAAATATAAATGAAGCAGTGTGGTCTGAGCAGGGATTGGGCATATAATGTTTCAGTGATGGACAATTATTCCATTATATTTTGACTTTGAATAAATTTCAGTAAAGTTGTCTTTAGTGGAAGGTTATATTTAAACCTGGATTTCACAATTAAAATAGCCATGTGTAGCTTATATTCACTAACAAACAGTGGATATGGTTTTGACCTTAACCTATATTATTAAATTTAGTGGTGCATTTGAGAAAGCAACTTTGATTATCAGCTTGATGATTCTGTCATGGTCTAGTGAAAAAGTTATTTAGAGTGATCTTTTATCCCCTATGGACAATGGGATTAAATAACCTAAAAAGGACATAACCACATTCTCTCCTTTGTACATATTTGGTAACACGTTAATTTTGGTTCTGCAGCTATTGATGTACGTGGTTGTAATGTGGCCTGTAACCATGGCAACATCATTCCACTGTCTGATGGTCTTTTCAGAACCTTTCAACCTTTTGTCCTCTGTTGTAAGCAGTCAGACAGGGATACCCCTGTGGGGAATTACCTTAAATGACTGTTGAAGGTATAAAGGAATGTAAACAGTTGGCAAAGTCCTGATCGCTTGGCTCATTATCACTGAAAATTGACATGTTACGCCTGAAACATGATTGTGTTACCCTTTTTGTTACATCATTTGCACAGAAAAGCTGTTTCTCTCCTTATTAAATGAGGGTTTTAAAGAAACATCTGAATTGTGTGATGAAGTCCCACTGTCTCAGAGGTTGAACGAGAGTTGTAAGCCCTGCTTTATACTTGGAATGTTTAAATAGTGAAAAGCCTTTTGTTTTCAGAGGTGCATCAATGGATGTTATATTTCAAACTGTTTTATTATAACCAATCATTAAGGTTGGTAAAATAAATGCAATTATTGATCATGTTTAACCACATAGTGCATGTAAATACCTTTTAAGAAACTGTATTAGAAGTTTAACACGTTTTTACATCCTTATAGAGGATGGTGGACCTTTTACTGTACTGTGAATTCTTTTTTTTTAGTCTTTTAAGAAGGCAAATTAATTTTTTTTTTATAAATTAGTAATGGTCAGTTTTAGAATTCTTTGTTCACTTTTGTTTTTGTGTATTTTGTCTTTAAAATGCAGTGATTAATACCTGGAGAGGGGTGCTCATTTGAATGGCTCTATGGCATATTAAATCTGCTTACGTGATTGCTTTCACATTAAAGGGATCACATGGGGCAAAGTGGTGGCCATCTATGCTGTAGCTGCTGGCCTGGCAGTGGACTGTGTGCGTCAGGGCCATCCAGTTATGGTGCACACCATAGTGGATTGTCTGGGAGAATTTGTGCATAGGAGTCTCGTTCCATGGCTCAGAAAGAGAGGAGGATGGGTGAGTGGCTATCCTCTGTAGTGCCTTTTCCATGAATCAGGAATAATCCTGACCTCTAGAGGCTATATGGGGAAATTCTTTTGTTACCCATTTGTAGTCATACTGAACCAATGTGCATTAATGAAGTTATTGTCAGTTTGTAGACTATTTTAAAATATGTAAGAGGACCGTAACTGTAACGGTAATGTTGAAATGGGGTTTTGCATATCAAATGAAAGATTTTCCTTCCTATCACTCTTTCCAGGTGGACATTTCAAAATGTGTAGTGAACATGAACTCCAGTTCTCACACTCATTGGTTGTTAGCAGCTGTGTTAACATGGAGACAGTTCTTAAAGACTATGTACATCTACCTGACGAAGTAGCCTTGTGCATGAAATAATTCTGATGACAGAGAACTGAATTCATCCCTCCCAGAACTATTGGAATGATCTTTTGTGTTTGCGGAGTCCTGGGGTGCAAACAGTCCATCACAGAGGTTATAGCATATTACCCAGGTTCATTTGCACCTTAATCTAATTTTACTTTATTATTTGTTAGAAAGACACTATGCATTAACAAATACAATGATCTAACATTTTGCGTAGGGGGGTAGATAACAATAGTTTGAAATGGCCTGGAAATAAGGTCTGGAGGTAATGGAGGTTTTTCTGTTCTGATGCATTGTATGGATAACTGACATTTCATACTGAATGTCAATGAGTGAAACATTTTAATGTTTGACAATCAACTGTGAGATTTTAATTTTTACAGAATGTTAACTTGATAACGTGATGCACATTGTTTCGAGTATCACTTTGCACTTTGTACATAACACTAAGTTGTATACATCTATAAAATAAAGATTTTAACCATGTTTATATAGAGCAATTGAATCATCTAAGAGGAAAACCACAAGGCAGATATTTGTCAGTGCTGTATATTTCTATTAATGCTTTACCTGTATTCCCTGTAAATCACCTTCTACATAAAGTATACTACTATTTGTTTGCTTATTTTATATAAAAAGGAACCCCTTTATACATATTAGATCAGATCGTATTCTTATTTCTAGTCACATATATTGCCTATAGCATCACCATCACCTGCTGGTTAATATATTTATCAATCATTGATATTGTGCATCATCAGATGTACACAGTTCAAGTGCTTTCAGAAACATCTTCAACCCACACTTCAGTTGGTCAATCAGTCCTGCGGTAGGTGATGTGCAGATGTTGTGTCAGAGGCTGTCCTTCCAGTGCCATCGAGACAGTCTGTTCCAGCCTCCCATCGGCCTTCAGCTGGATGTGCCTGGAGATCTAAAAAAAAGAAGAAAAAATGTTGCAGTAATGAATTCTTATAAACAAATTTAATATTATACGTTCAACAGTCAAGTGCTACTCAAGACATAATATTTTCTGTATAAAAAGGTACTATATTACAGTTTATTGTTCAACTGTTATATATAACAGTGAGCTGACATGGTGAAGTCGATCAGTATGTTTTTTTTAAACCTGCTGGACATAAGGCTCCTTGGCAAAAGATGTTCTAGCCAGGGCAGTACTGTGCAGAGTCAGCTGCTGTCCAGTGAGTTCCCCCTCCTCAATCTCCACAAGACCTAGAAGAGGCATAAACAGTTGGGTATATAATAGATATAAAGTTTATAACAACCTGCCAGACAGAAACGAATTTACAAATCATATGCCTGAGTTTTGTGCAATGATGAAGGCCACTCTGTTGGTTCCTGGCTGAAGCCGAATGAATCCACACTCTCTGTGAAGTGGCTTTTTACTCTCAGCATGGAATGCATTAAACCTATAATAAAATAAAACAAACCTATAAAAACATCCATATTCAGACAAAAAAATGTATTGTTGTCTTATTTTCTGCAATCACGCATGACATTAACTTGACTTTTTAAAGAGTTGTGGGTAGTTTTGTTTATCTGCCAGCCAATGTGACAGATGACCTGTAAGATGGGTCTGATTGACAATGGACAACAAATTATATTGCTTAGAAGCAATGGCTGATTGGTTCTTCTCTTATTTGTTTTTACTTTCTTTTAATTTTAATGAAGTAGGACATAAAGCCCAAGACAACAACTTTAGGACAGCCTACTGTTAACTAGATTGCAGAAAGCAAAGGTGTAAATGGAGAGTGGCCAGAGGTGGACCCAAAAAAAGAGACCCAAATCCACTTTTAAAGCTAGGGGCTGTGTGTGTTCAAAGAAAACTGTGAGAACACAAACAGGCCTCCGTAATTTACAAATGAAGTTTTGTGTGTGTGTATGTGTTAATGTGATTAGAACCTAAATAGCTGATACAATTCAATTAAGCTATTTTTTACTTACATAAAATTAATCACGGGCTGTCCCACATGTGAGAAATGGAGAGTTTCTGTGTAACGAAAAGGAGAGATGGAGGGGAAAGAGCCTTCTCCTGGCTCATCAGAGTGCCAAGTACCCAGCAGCCAGTCCAGCGGCAACACTGCGGGACTCAGCTCCGCTGTGGACACACGAACTGCTGGTTAAATGAGGCTAAAGTACACTTACTGAACGGTCGCAACTTCAACCCCACGTAACTATGTTTAAAGCCACTTTGGTGCAGCTGTAGTCACCGAGCTCTTTATATAACGCTTGTTTAATATTCACGGTGATACATTTGACGTTTGACCTACTAAAACGACAGACGAGAAATAAAGCATGCCTAAAATAAATGAAAATGGTTATCTTACCAGTGTGTTTGAATGGGCATGACATTGCGCAAGATTTTCAGATACTCGCAAATGGATTTACCAACTCTAAGTGATATTAAATCTATTAAGGACGTCTGCAGCCGAGCTACTGCTTGTTTGTCATTACGGTACGTATCTACTTCCTGATTAGACGCCAGGAATTCTGGGAGGTGTAGTTATTAGGAACGCCAACGATAGAAACTAAATCTTTTAAAACAAACCTTTTAAATCTTCCTTCATTCGCAATTAACTGTAGCTCATCCATGGATATAAAATAAAACATATATGACTGCTTATCATATGAAAATAGTTAATTTGTTTCTAAATAAATTATTAAATGAAATAATAGACTACCATTTATAGAAATACTTTTTCTCTTCACAACAGAAAGTCAATCCGTTTATGATAAGCTAATGCTCTGATGTGCAGACAAATTGCAAGTTTTACCCTCAGAATTTTATCTGGCCTTTCTGAGCGATTTGTACAAATAATTGGACTTTTATTTTATTTGTTTTTTTGTGGCCCAGACAGGTGGTAATTATTTACGTTACACGCATCATATTGTTAACAAACATAGCGGCATGTTATATTAAGATCTAGACACTTGGCGTAACATCATAGACCGGTGGGCTTATCGGTGAGAGGGGTGAATTCAAGAGCCTTTACTGAACACCATGGCTGCTTGTCTTGGTCAGTTCTTTGAGAGTTTTAGGAAAGGCCTTAAGAAAGTTCAACATACTACTACCTACAGAGATGCTCAGGGTGAAGTGGGAAGAGCGGAGCAGTTTGAGGTTGCAAGAAGGTATTGGAGGTGTTCTCAAACAAGTGGCCAAAAGATTTAAATGGTGCAGATTTACATTCGCTTAAATCACTTTGATGCAGCTTACAGTTGTTATATTATTTATGGTCTGGCAAAGGCGAAGAGACACCCCTATGCTGGAGCCCGCTCACCCTCCTGAAGTTGAACCATGCAAAACACCTGATATCTCTAAACAGTATACTCCGTGCATACAGGAAGATTACTTGGACAGGCGTGTTATTTTATATTTTAATATTTATTTTATTGCATTATAATTATGTATCCAGAAATGGTACGATGAAAGACTGCAGTAACATGCAATATTATCTAACAATTGTCTATCCAACCTACATAGATTGCCTGCTGAGATCATTCTAAAAATTCTTGCCTTTCTGGATGCCTCCTCTCTCTTTAATATCAGCTTTGTAAACAAGCGCTTTCATGATCTGGCTAACAACAAGTGAGTATGTGGTATAAAAAATATCATGAAATAAAGAATAATCCATTGTATTACCATGGATGTCCAGTTCCTTGTGGTGTGTGTTGTATGCTTGTGAGATTGAGAAGAAAAAGTGGAGACCCAAAGTATGTGTAATGACGGAAGCTGTGAGCACCACAGGTGTGCAGGAGAAACCTGCAGGCTACTGGAAAAAGCTGCTTCTAAAGGAAATGGCTGGCTACCGAAACACCATGTGGAAAAGTGAGCTAAGACACGTGAATCCACACACAGGCATGCCTGCTCTAACGGAACAAGTTCTCAGGTTGGCATTCCCACTTATTGAGTCATTTAACAGAAAGAGACAGAGACAGAAACATGCTTATGACTACTACTACACAATTGTATCTTTTATTATCTACATAACCTGCATGATTATAACATCCAGAACTTTGTAAAAAGGTAACAACTGGTGTTTTACAGGAGATTACACATTCAGTGGGAGATTACATTAACACACAAGAATGGGCGTGAAAATGTCTATGAGCAAACACGCACCTTCTTCGAAGATTCATCAGTTACAGTGTGCTGGAACCACAGGAGCTGGCCGTGCATCTATCATATTAATTATATACAGCTTCATGGGATAATGTGTCCAACATTGCCAGCTCCAGGAGACAGGTACGGTAAAAAACACTGCTGATCTTATGTGTGAAGTATATGCTCACCTGACCAATGCCTTTCAACTATAGGCCAAGGTGGAGATCTCTGATTTGCAAAACCAAGTTACATGGGACAGGACATTGGTTGTTCCTCGGGGCGGACAGGCATGTGAAGTTGCTGCAGTTTGATGAAGGGATCGTTGTTGGGGTCTGGCGGGTAAGTTGGTATATTTAGTCAGTGGCCACAGACAAAGTAGTTTTATCAATGTTTGACAAATAAATTTAATGATGAAAAATAGTGATATTGGATTAGGTTAGAATGTTGAAGTTATGACTAAAGTAATATAATTTACAAACAATTATTATGCTGCATGTTTTCCATTCATTGATGGTGTTTGCAGGGAAACTGGAAAATTGCCTTTATCATGGCCACCCTGCACTTCCACAAGCTGATTGAAAGAAGTCTCCTTGGCTCAAGATTTTGGTACAGCTCAACTTATTATGGGCACTACTGTAATTTATTTGTTTTCGCTGAAGTTAATAACACTTCACATAAACCCTTAACATATACACTTTCTTTGTTTACCTTGACAGTCCCTACATACCAACACAGGTCAATGGTTTAGACACAGACTGTGGATACACTCTGCATATTGTGCTTCACAACCCAGTTCAGCGAATCGTATGCCGGCGCTTTTCTCCGCTGTTCACCAGTAGAGGTAAACCATAACATTCTCATTTTTAGATGATTAATTATGTCAAGACACTGGTACACTGTGTACACTTCAAGCGTACATGGGGAGCAATTGTGGCCTGCCATTTAGAGAGTCAGACTTGCCAGATTGATTCCCAATACTGACAGGAAATGACTGAGGTGCTCTTAAGCTAGGGACCTTACCCCCAATTGCAAATTATAGTTGCAAGTTTTGATATCTACGCTGTAACAAAAACTGTGCTGCCTTAAATTTTTTATGTTTAATCAACTTGGCTTTACATGACATTTCATATTAATAGTTTAAATCCTGACTGGTGTAACTTATAAAAACAAGTAAGCAAATGTTCAACTATTTTTAATAAGTTACAGCAACTCTTTTTAATAAGACCAGTGAAGGTTACAAAGAGTAAGTTGAAATGACTTGTGCAGCCACATTGATTAAACTTAAAATTTTAAGTGTACTATAAATATGACATTGTCTTTGGAGTTAATTGTTCTTTTTTTTTTTTGTTTGCCAGTGATGTCTCCAGGAGAATATTTGCAATTAAGTGCCATTGATTTTACTGATGTGTCAGAGCACATACCTGTAGGGAAGATCAATCTTCCATGGCAAACAGAGGGACTGCATGAAGCTGTTGAGGTACGCTCAGCACATTGTATTTAGTTAGCTGTGGTGGTTTATTGTGCATTGGTTAGATTGGAGTACCTTATAGATCTGTATTGTGAAATTAGAATGAGAGTGTTTATATTCCCTGCTTCCTCCTAGCGTTGCTGTTTAATGACCCTGACTGTTCTGGATGAGGCTCAGTGTCCCTTCTGGTGTGTGAGTTCTCCTGTCAGGATGTCCAGTAAGCATAGAGCAGTCGACCTGGAGTACGAAGGCGAACAGTCATTTATCCTTTATGAGGATGCGGAGGGCAAAGTCAAAATGACCTTTGTGTGGATGGAGGAATTTCAGCAACACTTTTTGGTTCAGCTAAATATTGTTTTCTCAGCAGCCAAAGTGATAGCACTTTAGGGGACAATTTTGAAACTGTCAAGTTTCTGATTTTGTTTAAAGTCTTGGAATGCTTCTGACAAGGCTTTGAGTTGAAAAAAGATTTACATTTTGCCTTTTTTAGTAATGTTTTCAAACTGAGTTATGTTTCTTAAAGAAAACTGTATATTTTTTGCCAAAGTGTGGTAGTAGAGTTCAGAAATGTTTACTGGTTGAATTGTAGGGGCTTGGAGTTGCGGGTTCTGTTTGTCCTGAAACATGGCAACAACACTAATATTATGTATGTCAGAGGAAGATGAACTAAAAGCACAAAATTGTTTTCAGTATTAATCTGAAATTTTAAGTTTTATTTCATTATCTTGTAGCTAGACACTTAATAGCTGGTCAGTTCCTTTTTATGAAGCAGACTACATAGCTTTGACAGTTAATAAAAACAGAGTGTGAACATCTACAGTAGTTTACTGTGCAACTAAACTACAGTAGTTAACCAAAACGGTGTTCAGCACAGTATTAATTTAAATATTAGTTATGTTTATGGGAAGGTTATCCAAGTACTGCAGTGATACGTAATGCATAAAAACTGACATTGAGAAACACTTTATCAACATATGCTTGTTCTGTTTTGACTGACATAGAGAAATGGTTTTCTGTACAGTTTTTAATTGGATAAATTAATTTTGCATTACCAGCCCTTCAATAAAAACATTATGTATAATAACTCTACTTTTATATATCTTTAAAGGTGAAGTGCTCAGTTTCTACACCACTAAAGTCACCAAGCTGTGTTTTGATTTAAAACACTTTCCCAATGGTCAGACAACGATAGTCCCGCTCCCAAATTCATGCTACTAATTGAGACAATGTTGGGCTGGGTCGAATGCTCAAACAAACAGAGCAATGTCATGATAGCACCTCAGGGTCACGGCATTTAAACTTTGGGATACTCCTGGAATGGCTTACTTATGGCTGACTCTGCATATTAGGATGGTATAGGAGAAGGTATTTTCACACAAACATTTACACACATCACCTTTAGGTCAGTGGTAGAACATTGGAATAATTATGGATGGTCTTTACACAAGGATTTGCAGATAAGGCATCTAAAATTGCCTTTACTGTAGTCTCCTTTATGCTTTGGTCTTTCTACAGTTCTTTAAGGCATCATCCAGGGCTGCAAGAGCCAACTCAGCATTGGCCTTGTTACAGTTGTATCCCATAAGACCGATACGCATCACCTAGAAATTAGTTCACTGGTTAGTAATTTAGTCACATGAATGCAGTATCATGTACAGGAGGGGTTCTTAAAGTGGAGTCTAGGGACCCCTAGTGGTTTGTAATCGATAGCCAGTGGGCCCACCAAATAATAATTTGCTACAAATTATGAAATTGTGTTGTATTTTTAGAATACTTAAAGACACCTTAAAATAGTTTTAATGTTTGGGTTTATCAGAACTATTCCAGTCTTGCTACAGTTGATGTAAGCTTTTAAGAAAACAATTAAAATATAAATATAAAAGTATAAATGTTGTTGAGTCCAAAAGCAATTTGAACTAAATGACCATCTTGAAAACATATAAGTGGTATTAACATGATTCAAGGTCAAATGTGTTCTTGGGGGTTCTTGGAAAAATGTTTAGCCTGAAAGGGGTCCCTGGCTCCAAGAAGTTTGAGAACCCCTGATCTATAAAGCTTTTAACTCACCATGCCAACAGAAGGCCCCAGACCACCTGTAAACTCTATCTGGTGATGCTTCATGATGTAAGCCAACATTTCCCTCCAGTTATAACCCTCAGGAATGGCAATAGTGGTAACTGATGGTAATCTCAAATCCTTTAAAAAAATTATATTTAACAACTTTCCAGGAATTAAAAATAGCGGTATACCCTGAAAGAACAGATCATCAATAACTTTACCCTGTCCTTGATAAACAGCTTCAAGCCAAGGTCTTCTAATCCCTTCCAAAGATACTCTGAAACTTCTTTATGACGTGTCCATGAGTTCTCAAGGCCCTTAAACAAACATAGCATTATTATTTCTATTACATCAGATCAAGCATTGATTCACAAAATAAAATCATAAAATCAAAATGACCAAAGTACACATGATTTTGTATAAAACTATAACAGGTATACACAACATCATACATTTATTGATCTAATCCAGTTCTAGGGCTCGTTAGGGATTGGGAATGCAATATATACAGAAAGCCCCGTTGCACAAAGACTTTGAGAGCAAAATGTTAATCAACATCTAAGTAAATTATCACCAGATAGACTGTAAATGTTTAGTCAAACCAGTAAAATATGTATCTAATCCTTTTTTACCATTTCAGCAAGGATGGCCAGACTTTCCCTCAAGGCAAAGAACCCAGACACGGGCCCTGTGTGATGGTATCTGAAATACAGCTTAGTCATTTACATAATACTTAACTCAATATTGTACTGGAGCAACAGTTTGTATTTATACTACTTACATTCTGTCTGGCTTGCCATCATTGCCCCAGTAATTGGACAAATGGGTCATATCAAGGAGGTAAGACACTGGTTTTGTTTTTCTGTTGAACATCTTATGGCTATATCACATTTGATAAGAAATAGAATAATTAGTGGATTAGAAAGACATGTGCAAACACACTCAGTTAACAGTTATTTCTCACCATGCTCTTTCACTAAATGAAACAGGTGCTGTGCCAGGTGGAGCATTCAAAGCCTTCTGAGACCCAGTATACAGGATATCAATATCTACAAAGAAAAAGAGGATTCATTATGTAGAACAGTAAGATCTCGCAATCTTTGCACTTGTTATATATAACCTGTATTTTTATCTACTCACTTTGTTGATCCATTAAAAGTGGTGCAGCTCCCAGTGATGCCACTGAATCCACTAAAAGCAAACAGTTGTATCTGTACAGACAAACACATGCAGCAAAGGTGTATTATACCACATGATGTGTTCAGATACACAATGACTGGAGAAATGGGTACTATTTGTACAAGAATTACTGACAAGCAACGTTTACACACAACATAAATGCCATCTTTATGACTATTTTAAAGTTAAGGTAAAATCTTCTAGGTATTTGTGGAATATTCTTACTTGTGACACAAATCGCCAACACCGTCAACTGGGTGCACCAGACCAGCTGAAGACTCTCCATGTGTGAGGAAGAAAAGTACAGGCTTATGTTTAACCAGAGCCTGTGACAGAGAGAATGACAGATAATGTATGTTGAACATGGATTTTCCTTGCTGTTAATTAGCATACAGTACCTGAATGCTAAGTATGCAGTGACCTAACACAACAAAGCAAATTAACTAATTAAATAAAAAAAATAAGTTTTCTGAAGTAGCCACACTTTGCCTAGATTACAGCTCTGCCCCTTCTAGACATTCTCTTATGTAACCTAATGAGTAACCCAGCTGGGATGTTGTATAAGTTTTAAGTTTATACTAAAGGTTTATAAGAAACATGTAGTCCAGTATGTTCAAACTTTTGTCTAATGGTGCAGTCACAGGTAACAATTCGTCAACTGATTTTTGCAATGGAAGTTTGCCTGAACGTCATTTATAAATGTCGCATGGAAGCACCTGCTCAATTTCTGCATTTGTAAAATGTCCTCCAGGTGGTTTTTTCAAAGTGTGCACTTTTGCACCTGTTGAATAAAAAATGTTATAGATAGATTAAGATAATCTATATTTTTTTTAAAGAATTTATTCTACAGACATTATTAGACAATATTAAGTGTATGACTTTAATGTAGTAATTCTGACCCATCCGCTCAGCTATCTCGGCGACTCTTTCCCCCCAGATTCCATTGATGGCAACAAGTACATTCTCTCCGGGTTCTACGATGTTGAACACTGCGCACTCCATAGCGGTGTGTCCAGATCCACTCATGGCCAGCGTCATGTTATTATTGGTTTGAAAGGCGTACTGGATTCCCTTCTTGATGTCATCCATAATCTATAACAAAATGCGTTTAGTTCAGTTTACTGTTACAATCGTATGTCATTCAAGTTTAAAACAGTTTCCGCAAATGGGGTAGCTCGATATTAAAACAACGCATCCAAGCGTCATAGTTCGTGAGCGCGTAAAATTTACCCCAAACATTTCTGAGTGCATATGACCTATTATAGGTCTCCCTCCTGCCGCTAAAATACGAGGCGGAACATTAGAAGGTCCTGGCCCAAAAAGATATCGGAAAGGTGCCTCGAGTGGCCGAAGCATGCACGCTGGTGGATGGATGGTCACAGAGGACATCCCGCGGTGCACTCCGTGCTTGGTAAACAGTGCGCATTCCAAAGGCACCTGCTGCGCCAGCAGCGCGCACCTGGATAAAACGGACCTCGACATCGTCTTCTCGCTGCAGTTTGGACTGCAAAAGTGGACAAAGTTAGCGTTTGTCAAACATTTTAAACAAAGGGGTCTTTGACCCCTGGAACGTGCGTCATATTTTGACAAAAATTTACCCCGCCCTTCATCTGCCAAACAAGGTATAACGGTCCGGAGGTAGACAAGGACTGTTATGAACAAAAGAACAAAACTGAAAAAAAGTCTCAAGTTTAATAATGAAAGACAGCATGTTTTGTCCGTTAGTGTTTTCGTGCGTACACCTTTAAATCAATACTTTAACCAATTTCCTCTAACGTCACACACAAACTTAGACATGGGACATGTGTTTATCTGAACTTTTTCACATAGTTGTACTGCCCTGTAATGGGAGTGATTTTAGTCCTGTATTGCATATTAAGCAATGCAATTCCCCTATTCATATTTTTAGATATTTTAATACTGTTTAAGTTTGATACTGCTAGTGCTTGAAAAGTGTATTATAAATGTATATGCATATTTAGATAAACGAACTTAAAGAAAATAAAGCAGCTATAGTATAGCTATAATAATCCACAGCAACATATTTTGCCCACCCTGACAACTAGGACGAGCATTTCAGTCTTAAAACTGCTAACAGTCTTAAAACAGTCATGAAACTGCTACCAGTTCTATCATGGATGCAAAAAATATCCATTAAAATTAGTTTGTTTTGATGCTTTATTATACTTGTATGTAGCTCTATTGATTCATTCATTCCCTACTTGTTTACTCACTCTGAGGAGGAGTGTCCCCATCTCAACATTGATTGGTCGATTGGTCAATGTGAACACACACACACACTGGCATGTCCAATTTATATGTCCCTGTATTCTCAGTACAGAATGTGTCATTGCATCCACTGACCATTTTAATACACATAAAAAAGATAACAGCAGCACACATTTATTGTATGTTAATATATCAAGAGTTTTCTGTTACTTTGAGTTACTTAAGTTACAACTGTGTTTTTCAAATGACTTAATTTTTGATTTGATTTGGTTGTGAGGTATTAAGAGTGGGGTAGTTTATAATCTGTCTGCCTTTTTATAAGGTGCTTGGAATAAGCTGTCTGGTTTTAAATTGTCTAGTCCCATCATCTTCTCAACAATCATCTAGGTAATAAGTCATGCGGTGAGTGCAGTTATTGAAAAACGAACTGGCATGCTGCTTAGTCTATTTAGCTCTATATATGTAAAAATGAATAAAATTAGGCATGCTTTTTGAATGTAAAGATATTTCCAAATGTTCAGTTATGACACGTATCATATATCAATAATGATAAGTCTTTAATATGTATAGATCATGCTGTTCCCAAAATGTTTTCTCTGTACATAAGTACTTGATCAGAACATAGTGATTGTCCAGGAGAAGATGCTGATGTCAGAGCAAGGACTTTGATCAGAGCACCAGCCCCCACCACTTATCCGGCAGTAAATAATTAGTCTACACAGTAAATAAGTGTAAGCGCGATGTTTACCTTTGTGTGCCCTTTGCTCTGTGGTGGGGCTCAACACCCACTTTTCAGACAGAGAAAATCATGATCCTGATGGGTCAGAATTAGAAGCAAATGAAACTCAACTCTTGCCAAGCTTTTGGGAAAGACAACCTGATGTAACATCTGTTGAGTAATAGAGAGGTAAATGCAGGTATGATGACCTTGACCAAACTAATTTGAAAAAAGGGTCTGTCAGATGCTGTCTTCTCGATGTCCAATTGGATAGCGAAGATTTCTAATGGGCGGAGTGATGTCGTTTGTCCAGCAGATGGGGCTGTTCTATCAAGTACATTTTAGTGCAACGAATACCTTTACTATTCTGTATTCTTATATATTCTAATACTTCCAGTTTGTCTTTCTCTTGACAAGGTATTAAAATATTTTAATTAATTAACGTTTATTTGTATTAAAACATCACACACACACACACACACACACACACAAACTACATTACTACTGTAATTAATAAAGTTTAATTTAAAAAAATTCTATGTTACTAGTAAAAATTCACAGCTCAGTAATTAGGTTATACAATTATCTTGTTCATCCTAAAAAGAACACGATTAAGCACACTGACTTTTTTTTTTAAAGCTTCAAAGTTGTTAGTCTCTTTGTGTCAGCACAGCTAGAAGGATCAGCCAGCCTTTCATAATGAGTCCATTAAGAGAGGTCCGTATTATGCATACTAAAATACAAACTGGCAAATACAAAATTTAGAACTGAAACTGACTTGCAAGCTATTTCTTGACTCTGGTCTTTTTGGCATCCTCCTGTCATGCTGTTATTACCTCTGCCTTTACCTCTGTTGCCTCTCTCTCTCTCCCCCCCCTCCCACTCCCTGTGCTGCATCAGTGCCGCTTGCTCCCACACTGATGATGTCATCAGCATCTCACGGCTGATCAGCATCCTTGGCTCCACCAGAAGAGCCATTTTGTGTTGGGCTAAAGAAACACACTCTCTCTTGCTCTCTCAACACATAGCCACCTCAGTTAACCCCTCCCAGTACTCGAATAGACTCGACTTAGCCTGCACCCCCCACCCCTTCCTGACGCACCACTGCGTACCAGGCCCTGCAAAGCTAGACTCTCTCAGTCAGACGGTCTTGCCAGGGGGGCTCCGCCTGCATTGATGTCGCTGAACTAGGGAGAGGCTGAGAGCCTATAGGAAAAATAATAAACTTGGAAGAGGACGGTGGATCAAGCAGACTTGATGGACTAACCTACTGCTGTCCACAACAGGAATCAGGTAGGTGATAATTTTAGGTTTGTTTGAGGTTTTTTTAGTAGTGTTTTCATGTCTATTGTGAGAATGAGAAGGGTGGTGCACTATTCTACTGTTGTTTTGCTTGGCAAGCCACACCAAGGCTAAAATAGAAAACAAACAGTTAAAATTGAAAAGGGTAGGCAAAAAATAAATTTGGGACTATAAGACAGATATTTATTTAAAGAACAAATGGTCATGAGAGAGAATGATTGTTCTATAAATTTGGTCCTGTATTGTTATATTAGTCTAATGTCGTAGTACTATTTATTATATTATACATGACATTTTTCTTAATTATTTTTGGGCATTAAGGGACATCTAATGTATACTTCCACAGTTTAATCTCACATGTATTTACAGTCTCAGTGCTGAGGGATACGCTGGTTTATGTTGACAGGGTGAGGCCATGTCATGAAATCTTGGCCTTATTCTTTATTCAGACGCATTCACTTTAAAAAACGCGCAGATTGAATAGATTGTTTTGGGAAAATCGTGGCTTTATTTTTATTCGTGAATACAATATTGCATAAGTTATCTTTATTATGAGATGCGAGGGCGGATGTGGTCTTTACCCATTAAATGTCAGAAAGACGATATGAAATGCTGATGTTTGTCCTGGATTTGAGGAAATATTCCCATAGTAACAGACGCGTCACGTTTAACATCCTATCTACACTTCCAGCGACGAGACGCAACGCGAAAACTAAAACGCAACCCTTATAATAAACGAAGCCGTCTGCATTACAGGTGAGCAATGACGGGTATAATGCAGTGTAGAAATTCATTGATTGTAACAGGAGCCGCGTCGTTTGTTAAATGTGTAGATAGCGGGTTAATTCTGCATCTATGCATCTACGCAGTTCCAGCTCTAAATATAAATAAGATGCATATTTATATAAGATAACCCTGTGGTAGGACAGCTGCTTCCATCTGTGGTTTGCTTAAAGACAGGTTAAATAGGTTTATTGCGTTTGTTTTGATCGGTGGGCTGAAGCTGACGCAAATGTCCGTCCGTCCATCAAATATAATTCATGACTGTGGATGCTGACAGTGAGGGCAGCCATTTTCAGTGTAGAGTACATGGGCTGTGGTAAACAACGTTTGTTCAGTGCACTGTACTGTGTATAAACACAAATATAAACATAAATATTATTTTATGGCACTTAGGCCAAGTCAATTTCTGGATACAGATTATAAATATAGTGTAAGACGTGACCAACGTTAGCCAAATTATGCACTATAAACTATAACTTAATTATAGGATAAGAATTTTTGTTTTTTTAATAATTTTCTATTAATTAAACTATTTAAATATATTCGCGTTATTGGAGGGTTCATTCTTTTGAGACAAAAATACATGTTCAACGAATTGGTGATTTTTTAAATTAATTTTCGAATAGTCTTCCTTGAATTAAATGTTTTTAACCAGTTCTATCATCATGTGGGACTTCAAATGTTCTTCCATTGACATACACTTTCATATCAGTACTCACGTCTTATGTGGCATTTGTTTTGTTTGTTTGTCAATCTTTCTAATGGGTAATTATTTACAGTAGGGGCATTTGAAATGGATTACGTATAATACCGTTCGGTATGGAGTCTTCCCTATTAATGTATATATAATGCATACGAATCCTGCTTGGTGAGCATGTGCACAAAAGTCACGTGACAGACCTCTCGGCGCATAGCTTCAGAGACTTTATAGACCTAAAGAGCATCTTAAACGTTGCTCTAGTAATTTTGAGATTGCAGAAGCTGTCATCAAAACGATTATTATTCGGATAAGTTACCTTGGACTCCCTCTCGCTTTCAGACATCCAAAGATCGCTAGCAAACATGTAATTTTTCAGTGTTTAGTGCCTGCGTGCTCCAAATCGCAAGAAATATATTACATTCAATAAAAGAACCACAGAGGCTTTCCCGGTGACAGGCCTTTACCTTACATTGCCAATTGCGCTAATTTTCCCGGAAGTGACGCAGTTGAAGTTTCCTTGCAATATTTTTTTAGCGAAAATTAAATTAGCAACCGGGATGAAAACATAATGAATAGTGCGTTTACTCAGTTTTTATTTTTATTCTTTGCTGTTTGTTACACAAACGATAAAAATGCTAAAATTACAAACTTTCTACAGTAAATTACTTTGGAAATACTTGGGACTGTCTGTCTAATACTTAAGACTCATGTCTTAATATTACTTTTGTATTTGTATCCTTTGTCTGTCCTTTGAATTTTGTCTGCTAACAGATTCTGCTCTGGTTCTTGCTGATTAGGCTGTTTGTCTGTTCTTTTAATAAATCTGATCATATGGATTATAAACCAAAAATAGAACCATTATAAATAGAACCATTATATTTTTTTGGTGGATTATAAAAACAAAAATGTATTAAAATAAAAAAGAGGTTATGAGTTCACATGGCCATTTGCAGTGTACAGTAATCTACCAAATGTGGTAATAGTTCTGATGAGTCATGCTCTAGATCTCAGAGAGCTCCATTACCTAAATTAGATTATCAATGGTGTAACTTAGCCAGTTCAATTCTATGACCAGATATATGGGGATTTTCTTAATTACCTCTTAAAGTAAGTTGCTGAGAAGCTAAATCTAAAGTGTAGGCATTAAACACATTGTATTTAAAAAGAAGTGTTGCATAACATTCTTCCAGACCAAATACTCCAGAGATAAAACATTTTAACTAGTTTTTATCATTTATTGGGATTAGACAATGTCAGTGTTTCTTTCTGCAGGTTGAAACTGATTCCTGGCTCGGCTTTGTCCCATCAGATCCTGTGTAGTAGCAGAACCCCGGCACTCAGAAATCATGGCAGGTGCCTCGGTGAAAGTAGCCGTGAGGGTCCGTCCCTTCAATTCCAGAGAGATTGGAAAAGAGAGCAAGTGTATCATTCAGATGTCAGGCAACACTACAAGTGAGTGCAAAATATTTCTTTAGTTTGTTATCATTGATCGTTTGAACTCTGTTACCTCAGTCCCTGAAACTGTTATAAGTAATCATTGCTTGACAGTGCAACTAGTGCCCTGTAGAAATAATTTCCGACTGTAATGCATAATTTATTTCCGAAGTCTCTCATCAGCACCCCCATGAGAGGAAATATTAGTGCGTCTCTAAGCATATGGGTTTATCAAATGTCATGCTTGTGTTTTCAGTAAAGGTCTGATTTAATTGGGTAGGGGTGCAAGGCTTGTTTTGTCATTCATTGGTTCTTATAACAAACCCGTTTTTTGATAGATATACATGCTTAGAAACACGGTTAATTCAGGACAAGGGTTCTGTGGCATTTCCAGCCCACATTACAAGAGCAGTTCCAGCAACTAAAAACTGTCCTGCTGTGCTTGTTACACTGAGAGTGGGAAGCAGTGTCAGCTGATACACAATGTGGGGTCACACACACTGCACTGCATTGTGCTGGTGAGAGGATTCAGAAAGCTTCATGACCTCATTACCAGAGACCAAGAGATGATTCATACTCATCTTCTGTGGGAGATGCCTATGTTAAAACATACTATAACATGGCAGAAAATGCTTGTTAATAAATGCTTGTATAATATTAATATAAAATGATTATTAATATTTGCTTTTTTACTTCTACTTTTTTGGATATAGCATAAATAAAAAGAAAATCAGGTTTAATTAAGTAAATGAAATCATAATAAATCATGACCATTGTTTGTCTCAATTATGTTGTGTAATTGTTCTGGTAAAGAAATTATAAACCTTATTTATTTGTTATTAATATTAGTTTATAAATAAAATTCTGCCGTCAGAGATGTGGTTTCCCCTTACTTAGCATGATGTTTCTGTGGCTTGTAGAATTTTCCTTTGATATTTTTGATACTTTTGATACTTTTCAGACCACAGGGTTTATCAAGAAATAGAAAAGAGAAAAACTGTTTCGGAGATATTTTCTGTTTTGTGGATTGAAGAAACTGTTCTGTTTGCTTGCTAGCAATAATAAACCCTAAACAGCCAAAGGAGAACAAGAGCTTCAACTTTGACTATTCCTATTGGTCACACACAACGGTAAGTTTCATCTGTTGACTCTTATGCCGTGAAATAGCAAAATTATTATTCTGCTATAGACTGTAGTCATAATAAATGTTCTTGACCTAATTTTCTTTGTATTCTGTCTCTCAATAGCCAGAAGATGTTAACTACGCAAGCCAGAAGCAGGTGTATAAAGACATTGGCGAGGAAATGCTTCTGCATGCTTTTGAGGGATATAACGTCTGTATCTTTGCCTATGGGCAAACTGGAGCAGGAAAGTCATACACGATGATGGGCAAGCAGGAGAAAGACCAAGAGGGCATCATCCCATTGGTAGTACACCATGATGCTCCCTATGATTTTGACACCATTGCTATCTATAATATTGTAACAGATAGTTAAGATGCTGTGGAATTGTACATATTCCAAATTCTGACTTTATTTTTGACAGCTATGTGAGGACCTGTTTACCAAGATCAATGACAATAATGACAACAGCATGTCATACTCAGTTGAGGTAAGAGGGTCACATGATTACTGCACTTCAGAGAAAACTTTAACTGCATTTAAATTGCAAAATTTCAACTAAGTGAAGATTTCTGATTTATCAGGTCAGTTATATGGAAATCTACTGTGAGCGTGTGCGAGATCTTCTGAACCCAAAGAACAAAGGGAACCTGCGTGTGCGAGAACATCCTCTGATGGGGCCATATGTGGAGGATCTGTCTAAATTAGCAGTAACGTCCTACAATGACATCCAGGACCTGATGGACTCTGGAAACAAAGCCAGGTGAGCAAAATGGATCATCAACACAAAAGCAGCAGAAAACAGACGAGTCTAATCTTTCAGTTGTATGTATCTCTGTGCCTATGCACCTGTATTACACACTATCCCTTTAGAACCCAAATATTTCTGCAAATTAATGCAGAGGACACTTATGCTACAATAGTTCTCACTGTCTGTCTAATGTTTCTATCAATAAGTAACACAAAAATCAACAAAGAAAATCTATGGGATGGAGAGGTTTCACTGTTTTTCCAGTAATCTGAATAATAACATGACAATAATGAACAATAATAATGACAATAATTAAATATAAAGACAATTATAATTGTAAATGAAACAGCTAACTTTGACATATGGAGAAAACGAGCTTGAGTGGTGCCTCTTTGTTTTGCTTACCATGCTGTCTGTCCTCAGGACTGTGGCAGCCACCAACATGAACGAGACAAGCAGCCGCTCCCATGCAGTTTTCAACATAATCTTCACACAGAAGCGACATGACAGTGAGACAGACAACACTTCTGAAAAGGTACAGCACCCCTTCTGTTTATTTTAGATTTATAATCAGACCTTCACGTGTGACATTATGTTTACCATTGATTTGTGTGAGAATATGTCCTACACTAAAACACAAATCAGGTGACAGGGACTGTATGCTGTATGTATAAGATCATCTCTCATGGATGCTGGCAGCTTAAAAGAGGCTGAATTTGCTGATATGTGCATTAGAGCACATTACTGTTCTGAGACACATTTCTTTTTGGAAACAGGTCAGCAAAGTCAGTCTCGTTGATTTGGCAGGAAGCGAGAGGGCTGATTCTACTGGAGCTAAAGGCACTAGACTGAAGGTGGGTTACATTTTGTGCATGAGGGAGTTTCATGACGTATATTTTTCATGAATGCATCATAAACATTTGCTTCCTCATTCTGTTTTCTTAGGAAGGAGCCAATATCAACAAATCTCTAACAACACTGGGCAAAGTTATTTCTGCTTTAGCTGAGATGGTAAGAATTCTGGGATCAACTAGCATTAACCGTTTTTATTCATTTCAGTATTTCATAGGAAGCAGAAAACATTTAAAAACTTTTGTCATTTTGTAGGACTCTGCACCAAACAAGGTAAGGATCAGTTTATTCTTTCTTTGTCAGTCTGACATTAAAACAGTAGCTATGACCGTTGACACTATTTATTTGCTCAATGCAGAACAAGAAGAAAAAGAAGGTTGAGAGCTTTATTCCATACAGAGATTCAGTTCTAACGTGGTTGCTGAGGGAAAACCTTGGTATGAAGTTTTGTACACCTTGCACCTTCCACCTGATGATAATCAATAGCTCTCCATTAGCTTAATAATTTCAGATTGCATCTCCAGTAAGAACTATGAGTTTCAGCAGTGAAAACATTCAGTTTCTGAAGATCAGATTGTGTTTGTTTCATCAGGAGGTAACTCACGCACTGCCATGGTAGCAGCTCTAAGCCCTGCTGATATTAACTATGATGAAACACTCAGCACTCTCAGGTAAAACCCCCAAAAATGCCATTTGTTGATGTCATGTTAGACTAATACTTTTTTTTATTCTATGTAATATTAAGGGAAATGTGATTAAATCTAGATATTTTAAGCTAGGATAAGTTAAACCAACATCTCTGAATATGATATAGACTTGAGTTGAGTCAAACAGGCTTGGAGACTAGCAAGCCTTCTTAGACTGGTTTAAGCAGGTTTAGGTTTAGGTTATTGTTCTAATGCTACTTTGGATGGTTTAGATGCTTTATCACTGTCCTCAGATACGCTGACCGTGCCAAGCAGATCCGATGCAATGCTGTCATCAATGAAGATCCCAACAACCGCCTGGTGCGTGAACTGAAGGAAGAGGTGGCTCGTCTGAAGGATTTGCTCTATGCTCAGGGTCTTGGAGACATCATTGAGAGTGAGTCACCGCCACTTGTGATAGACTTCAAATTAAAAAGCTATAACCTTCTCAAGGCAATTGACTCCATGAATAACACAAACAATCTGCTGCACTGTTCTGTCAGAACCTGAGGGTCAAACATAGCTCTAGAAATGTGTCTTAAGGATTTGTCTCTTCTCTCTGTTCCTCTCAGCATATCGGGCACCAGGTTCTGGGATAGCTGCTCTCAAATGTGTGTATTTTGCCACCCAAAATGCATTGCAGCTTATGAAAGCCAAAGCAGGAATCTCTGGACCACCAAAGTGTCTTTGCCTTTCAATATCAACAAATCAGTTTAAATTAAACTAATTAGTTTAGAGGTTATTCTAAATACACTACTGCTCTGATGGTCCAGAGCTGCAGAGGTTTGCTTGGGGTTTAGCTTGGGGTTTATAAGTGGAGCAGAGGCACGTAGTCATCTCTATCTAGCCTGGCCATTCATGCTATCTGCAGTCACAGATGAGAACTACAGTGAGTGCTCAGTTCATCTCCATGCTCATTATGTCAAGCATGGTTTAGATGCTTCAATGAATTTGAGGCATGCAGGAAAGTTACAAATGTCTTTGTTTTGGTATCCTGAATTATTGCAGAGGGAAAAACACACTGAAAAACATTTGGCACCCTCAAATTTATGCTGTCTGCCCTGCACCCTGCAGCTTCATAACATCTTCAATTGGCTGTTGAGACTGATTTTTGACACTGTCTGTTTCTCTTCCTTTCCCATCTTCTTTGTTTCCATGGTTACCCTTTTCTCTTACTGCAACTTTCTCCTTTGACTCTCCAACCTGTTATTCCCAATTTTTGGCCAGACTTGTCCAATTACAAGACTAATATTAATAGCATCCAGGCTGTCAATCAAAAGGGTGATTTCTTCACAGTGACCAATGCCATGACAGGAATGAGCCCCTCCCCCTCTCTCACTGCCCTGTCCAGCCGAGCTGGCTCCATCAGCAACCTACATGACCGGATTATGTTCAGCCCAGGAAGTGAGGAAGCCATTGAGAGGCTGAAGGTGAGAGAGAGGATTATGGGATGGTTTAATCATTTAAGTAATTGCTGATAGTTTTAATGTTGACCTCTTTTCCAACTAGGAAACTGAGAAGATAATTGCAGAACTCAATGAAACTTGGGAAGAGAAACTTCGTCGCACTGAGGCTATTAGGATGGAAAGGTTGGGAAACACAAGCAGAGCTTTAATCTTGAAATGTTTCTAAAATGATTTAAGTTTTATACTCAATTTGCAATGAGAACATGGTTTACCATCTTGCCATTAGGGAGGCACTTTTGGCTGAAATGGGTGTGGCGATAAGGGAAGATGGAGGAACAGTTGGAGTCTTTTCTCCAAAGAAGGTTAGAAGATCTTTTAGTACTGTATGTGCTAAAAGGAAGGCAATATGCTTCAGCCAACAATTTGTGATTTTAATGTTTCAGACACCTCACCTGGTGAATCTCAATGAAGATCCACTGATGTCTGAGTGTTTATTGTACTACATTAAAGATGGAATCACCAAGTAAGAATGTTGTTTATTTACATATATTTAGATCTTAAAAGTTTACTTTGTAATTTTCTTGCTTTTGCTAGACTGGCTGATATTCAAGTTATGTTGGCCTTTATTTTGACACTTGGATTTGGCCCAACACAAAAGCAACAGTTTCCAGTGCCATTGTAAAAAAGCACTATTCACAATTTTTGTTTAAAATTAGGTTTTAGTTTTGCATAATGACCCTCTGAGAGAGACCTATGTTCTTCTGCAGGGTCGGCCGAGAGGATGCCAGTAGTCGGCAGGACATTGTTCTGAGCGGTCATTTCATTGAAGATGAACATTGTATCTTCACAAGTAGCACAAATGCCTCAGGAGAGGGAACCGTGGTCCTGGAGCCCTGTGAAGGGGCGGAGACTTATGTTAATGGTAAAAGAGTGACAGAGCCCACTGTTCTCAGATCAGGTGTGTTTTCGTTTTCTAAGCCAAATGCCAGCTGTAAGCAAAAGCAAGTTATGATCAACACTTTTTTGCCCCTGTATGAAGTTTTGACCCCGTCTCTTGTCCATCTCAGGTAACCGTATCATTATGGGCAAAAGTCACGTGTTCCGCTTCAATGATCCAGAGCAAGCACGACAAGAGAGGGAGAGAACCCCGTGTGCAGACACACCTGTGGAGCCGGTGGACTGGGCCTTTGCCCAGAGGGAACTACTGGAGAAACAGGGCATTGATATGAAGCAAGAGATGGAGCAGAGGTAGTGCTCCTGTTCAAGATTTACTAGCCCATATGTGTTCAATTCAGTTCAGTTTACATTTATTTGCCTAGTTTCTATGTATTGTTTTTATAATACATGCTGTTTCAAAGCTGCTTTACAGCAATTGCATCTTCTATATTACCAGAAGGGTGTGTTATTAGAAATTATTTATAAAGTGAAGATTATACAGTACTGTTACAGTACAGATTATGCAGTTGGCTCATATTGTGTATGTATTTATGCAGAAACAGTGAGCATCTAGTCCTCGTAGAGGCTGGAATCATCTCAGTTTTGGGTCATCTGAAGTCATCTGTTGATGCTGGATCCATATTGGAGCTGGCATAATTTGTAGTCAATATCTTAAATAACCTGTGCATCTTTTTTATAACATGAGATTTTGGTCAAATGTATATTCATTACTGATTTTGGTAAAATGCTCCAACAATATGTTAATGTTTTGTGACAGTTTTGTCCAATTAAGGTGCAAAAATAATATTTAAAGGTATCAACCGAATGTGAATGGACCAAAGGGGACCAAACCCAGTGGATGTGCTGGTGTTTTAGCTGTTTAATCAGCTGTGCAGCTTTATTCTGAGGTTTATGTCATTTACAGGTTGCAGGAGCTTGAAGACCAGTACCGCAAAGAGAGAGAAGAAGCAAGCAACCTTCTGGAACAACAGAGACTGGTATGCATTTTTAAATCAAGTTTTTGGAGGTTCACAAACTGAAAGAAGCTTGAAATGAAACCAAGTTGAACCCTTTGTTTACTAGGACTATGAGAGTAAGCTGGAAGCTCTTCAAAAGCAGGTTGACTCCAGATATTACCCAGAAACCACAGAGGAAGACGAGGAACCAGAAGAGGAAGGTGGGTTTTAAAACAGTATAAACCACATAAAAATATACTGATCCATATATCAAATATACAAAATATATATCAAAAATCACAGAGAAAGTGTTTATCACAAGTTTTAGATGTTTTTGAGACATCTCAAGATAAGTTTAAAATGGGCTCATATTTTTATTTCTGCAGTGCCGTGGACAAAACGAGAGACAGAACTGGCCCTCTGGGCTTTCCGTAAATGGCGATTCTACCAGTTCACCTCACTCAGAGACCTGCTCTGGGGAAATGCAATTTTCCTCAAGGAGGCTAATGCCATTAGTGTAGAGCTAAAGAAAAAGGTACCTTGTAATCACTTTAGGTCAGCTTTATGGATAAATTACACTCTGAAGTGTGAATATGATCAATTTTTTCTCATTTTCTCTGCAGGTTCAGTTTCAATTTGTGCTGTTAACGGACACACTGTATTCCCCGCTGCCCCCTGACCTCCTGCCCCCCAGCATAGCTAAAGACAGGGAGAAGAGGTTGTTCCCTCGCACCATTGTAGCAGTAGAAGTTCAAGACCAGAAAAATGGTGCCACACACTACTGGACCCTAGAGAAACTCAGGTACAGTAAAATAAATATACACTCTAAGATCCACATAATGCTTGAGTGTTTAGACTACATTCCTATTGAAACAGTAAGATGGGGCAAGACATATTGAAATGTATTGATGGGTCATTAATCTTTTGCTGGAAAATTTTTGTTCCTTTTCCTGGACTGTAAATTTTAAATGTGTATATCTGCCAAAAGTGTCTTAATCACTAACATACAGGAGATCTTAAAATTATATACATGAATTAAAATCCACAAACTCATATTTTAATTTTAGTTGTATGTACTGAATTATAAATAATCGTTACAGTCTAGCTTTTACTTATGCATTGCTGACACATCTATAGACAGAGACTGGATTTGATGAGGGAAATGTATGACCGAGCAGCAGAGGTGCCCAGTACTGCTGCTGAGGAATGTGATCACATGATGTCTGGTGGCGACCCCTTTTATGACCGCTTTCCATGGTTCCGCCTGGTTGGCCGGTGAGTAATCGATAAGTCAAGCTTGTGTGGTGTGCATGAAATGCTGGGTGAGTGGATTCTGGAATTCCTACTGTACATAACTGAAAACTGCTTATTTTTTGCATTGTGCTTAAAATGAGGGTTAATTTAATTTTGAGCGGAATGGTGAGCTATGTGCAGCCTTCGATCAACATTTTACTGAGAGGTTTTGATTTTTCATTGTTCCTTCTATGCTTCGTTGACCTGTTGTAATCAGACACTCTAGAAACACTAAAGCCTATTGGGCACTCTTTTCACCAAACAAAGTAGATTGCTAGCTGAACACAAATCGGGAAGCTCATGGCAGGGTTTATGCTTATATACAAGAATGCCTTGCGCATGTGAGCGAGTGTGGGCACGCTTGCAGGAAGGTTGTGTGCGGGTGGTGTCATACTAACCCAGTTCCCATGTCTCCTGCTGCACCAGCACTCCCATTCTCAACACGTGCATGAGCGAGCGCATGAGTGACCTTACCCTCTCCCCCACCCTCTCTGATCCCGAATCTGACATAACCGAGCTTGCCGATGAGCGGCATTATGGAAAAGTCGAGGTGGAGGAGGAGGAGTTGGAGGACCTGGACGATGAGAGCTTTATGGAGGACCTGGGCTCAGGGCTTGGGAGAGAGGAGGAGGAGGAAGGTGTGAGGGAGCACTGCCCAGGTGCCAGCGATGGCCAGGACCCCTTTTACGACCGCTGGCCTCTGTTCAGTTTAGTGGGCAGGTTGGTGAGGTTTCAGGAGCATGCTGTTAGAGGAAACTAGCTCTTTCACACTGAGACACAGACCTTAGTCAGTAGACCTTCTGAGTCTTTTCACTTAGCATATATATGTTCAGTAACTGAATTAGAGAAACTCAGCCATAAAGATAAGATTTTGACTGTGATAATAAACCACTGGTGACAGATGTTCAATGGTTTCTTTTTATGTGGGGCAAGAGAAATATTGTTGGCTTAATGTGGGGAATAATTCAAAA
Source organism: Chromobotia macracanthus (assembly GCA_036877525.1). Taxonomy (NCBI): domain Eukaryota; kingdom Metazoa; phylum Chordata; class Actinopteri; order Cypriniformes; family Botiidae; genus Chromobotia; species Chromobotia macracanthus. The sequence goes on from JAZGTH010000013.1 coordinate 5,182,854, forward strand.
ACACTGACCATTAAAAAAAGTAATAATTTTGAAACTCGGGTGGCTTTAAAGATTCATATATGTTGCAGAACAAAATATATGCCAGATATATTTATGCTATAAATATGATAAATCATGCTATTAATTCTGCTCTGCTTTGAAGGACATAGTATAGCTATGTCAGTTTTTTCTGAAACTCATGTGTCTTGAGTAGAATGCTGTTTTTGTGATTTGCTATGGAAAGTCACCTGATTGTATATTCTGAAAGCTGCAGAGCTCGAGATGAAAGAGCTGGTTTCGACTACAGCAGTCTCAATCAGGCATGCCAGAGCAAAAAATCTGTATCTCAGTTTTAGATTGGCTCTTATACTTTCACTTCCTTACACACATTCAACATAGAAGATTTGTGACATGTGTTGACTTTGATTTCTCTTTTAAGTTGAAGGGGTAAAATCCATGTATGTTAATGTCATTTTAGTATTTTGCTTTCCAGTTTGCATCTGGCCCAAAAAGCCAAATTTGGAGTTTATTTTTTAAGTATTTTGTTTATCTGAGCATGCTATATTTGCGCCTCACCAATCTTGTCATAAGCTCCTCCTCTCTGGCCACACCTCCTGCCGCTCTTGACCCCACCTGTCAGGCTTAGTGCTCTGTGAGCATCGAGGCGGTGACAGAAAAACACATCGGGATCAATACGGCAGATCTGAAGTGAATGAATTCATTTATTTTTGAAATCAGAAAAGACAAAAGCCAATCTGTCACCAAAATTTATTGCAATTGATGTCTTGTTTCAGTTTCATAGACACACCTGGTCTATGCAACCAGTCAAAAGTTGCTAAATTGTAAAGTAGGTTGTGGTGTAGTTCTCCTCTATATGCATGTATCTTGAAACCCTTCACCTCCTTCAACTCCCACAGAGAACAAGGCCCATATCACCACTTCCTGTTTCATAATGGGGCCCTAATATTCGTATTCACAGATGTACTGCATACTTGCAGGGAACTTGTTTGGCTTTCGCTGGAGCAGCTTCTCGTTTGGTTGCTTTCTTGTGTCTGATGTTGTGTTGTCTGATGGCAGTGTGGCTGAGTTGATCTTCACCACTGGCTTTTTTTATTTAAACTCTGTTCTCCATTAATGTTAACTCTATTTTTTCTTCTGGTTTCTCCATGTCTTCTACACCATCAACTATTTCAAATCCCTCTCTTCTCCTTTTTCCCCACCATCTTCTCCTTGTTCTCTCATAGGGCATTTGTGTATCTGAGTAACCTGCTGTATCCTGTGCCACTGGTGCATCGGGTCGCCATTGTGAGTGAGAAAGGTGAGGTCAAGGGGTTCCTTCGAGTGGCAGTTCAAGCCATCTCAGGTAAGATCATCTTAAGCTTGTTAAAGCTCTGGATGTCCTCCAAATTTCATATTCTAAGAACAAAAATTCAGTGATTCATTAAGTGATAAAAAATAAAACTGATGGCCAATCTACATAGATATGTATCACATATTTGTCAATGTTTATCGTTTTCTCAATAGTAAAGGTGTACCACAAGACAGTGAAATAGCACGTTAAAAGGATTAGATGTTTAGTCATGAGATTTCACTTCTTTCTCTTCACAGCTGATGAAGAGGCACCTGATTATGGATCAGGTGTGCGACAATCAGGAACCGCCAAGATCTCATTTGAGGATCAACAGTTTGAAAAGGTTGGTTCTGTCACTGATGCTATTCCAACCTGGCAAGTTCACACTTTAATAGGCTTGTCTAACTTGGATCATTGAGAAACCCTCTGTTAACTGTTTCACTTTCTGTTCAGTTCCAGACAGAGTCATGCAGTGGTGGGGCATCTCACACATCTCAAGAGGAGCTGCGCATCGTCGAAGGAGAAGGACAAAACTCAGAGATGGGACTCAGTGCTGATGAGGTCAACAACAACACCTGTGCAGGTAACGACTCAGACCCTCAGAAACATTACTGATGGCCTTACATGCATTTATTGACTGAAAAAAATTGCATTTATGCATTCCACTACATGATATTCCCAATAATTACACAGTCACATTTAACTATATAATATTAAGTCATGGTATATGTGTAAATAGTTATGTAAATGACATTAGTTATGTAAGACAAGATCATTTGTATTCTGCTGCGTTACTTCCTCTAGCCTCTCCTGATGTTCCGAACAGTCCTCTGAAGGTCAGTCTGGATTGTCCTCTTGATGTAACTCAGGAAAAATCTTTACAGCACTTGAAAATTGGCAGCAACTTCACCTTCAGGGTCACAGTTCTTCAGGCCTCCAGCATCTCAGCTGAGTATGCAGACATCTTCTGCCAGTTCAAGTGAGTAGATGTTTCCTCTATATGTTGCATTTATCTGTAGATTTATCTGTAGTTTTACATTCTTCTGCCAGTTTTTGCAACTAACCCATTTTAGGATGTAAAAGAGTGTAATGCACCTGTATTTGAGGGAGCAGTCTTGACTCTCTTGGAACCCTGGGGGGGGATAAGGCATGACCAAAGTTAATTTTTTAAAATAACATTTTAGTAGATAGGCAGGTGTAAGATAGTATAGACTTGTGAGCAAATTAAAATCTTTTAACATACAGTAATTATTTAACTTAAAATTCAAAAACTTCTGCATACATTCATATTAGGTCAATGCTTGTGAGACATGTAATGATCTCAGCTCAGGTGTCCTGTGTCCTTCTCCAGCTTCATTCACAGGCATGACGAGGCATTTTCCACTGAACCACTGAAGAACACTGGCAGAGGGCCTCCTCTGGGATTCTATCATGTGCAAAATGTAAGCATAGTTAACTGTATTTGAGACGAATAAAACCTGGTGTAAATTTAAATGTGCATGTTTGTTACTCTGGTAGATAAGTGTTGAGGTCACCAAGTCTTTCGTGGAATACATCAAAAGTCAGCCAATCGTTTTCGAGGTATTCGGGCACTACCAAAAACAACCCTTCCCACCTCTCTGTAAAGACTTAATCAGGTAAAGAACATGTCTGCACAGTTTAACATTTTTTAAATTCTGCAAATTTTACCATTCCAACTAGTCTATTTTACCTCCCTGTAGTTCATTACGTCCAACAAGAAGGCAGTTTCCCAGAGTTATGCCTTTGTCAAAACCAGGTGAGGCCAACCACATTTTATGTCTGTTCTTTAAATAGTACATTCCAGTTCTGGTTGTCTGTGTGTGAGCTCTGTCTATGTCTCCCCCCAGTGCCTGCCACTAAACTGAGCACCCTCACACGCTCTACCGCCGGACCCTGTCACTGCAAATATGACCTTATGGCATTTTTTGAGATCTGTGAGCTAGAAGCCAATGGAGAGTGAGTTTCTCATAAACGTTTGTGACATATGTACAGTATATCAGCAACCTGTAAGTTACTCATTGAAGTCTGTTTGCTTGTTAGGCTAGTTATATGTAAAGTGACCTTTGTACCTGTTTATTTACCTTCTCAGCTACATCCCAGCTGTTGTTGATCACAGGGGTGGAATGCCCTGCCATGGCACTTTCCTACTGCACCAGGTAAACCAGAACTAATTGACTGTCTTTGTGACACTTGATATTCAGGTAATGGTCATACAAATAAAAGCAGTGTACCAAAAAAAAAACTTGTATAAGGTTGTTCTACACATTAAACTAAACGGTTTCTGTTTCTACTACAAAAGGTAGTTGTCTTGAATAAATCTAAATTAACTAATAGTTAGTTTAGAAACCATCATATAAAATGAATGGTATCTAAGAAATTAGACTGTTCTTTGATTTTAAACAGCATGCAGAGCAATCTTTAAAAAAGGTCCAATTTAAACTAAGGTTTTGGGATTTTGACTTATTTCTAACAGGGGATCCAAAGGAGAATTACGGTGACTATAGCCCATGAAACTGGCAGTGACATTGAGTGGAAGGAGGTTAAAGAGCTGGTGATAGGTTAGTAAACATTCTTGTGTTTTGCTTAACAGACTCATTAGTAGGAGTATCACAATATAGTGGTATTGTCAAAAAACGTGATAATATCGTGAATAATTCAGCAACAGTATCTGGTTGACACTCCAACACAGTAGGTGGTGGTATTGCACCTGTTTAACAGTTTGTCTTAAGAGCAACAAGGCTGTGATCTCTCTCTCTTTCCCTGTATCCCTCCCTACACTCGTACTTTAAATGTGATTCAAATGTGATTGACCAAAAAGAGAAACACTAAATAAGATGAAACAAAAAAATAAGAATTATTTTTGAATCACTGCTCAACTTCTGTTTCAGGACGCATCCGTAACACACCAGAGGCAGATGAGACAATCATAGATCCCAACATCCTATCCCTCAACATCCTGTCATCAGGATATATACGACCATCTTATGATGACAGGTGCTACTGACATTCATAAATACATTTCCTCTAGGACCTAAATAACAAAATGTTGACTATGGTGCTCTGAATGCACTTTTCCTTTCATCTGATTAAAACTGTACTCTTTTGGATTAGCATTTAGTAGAGCTGTTCTGTAGCATATCGCTAATGCAAAGGTCATGGGTTCAATTCCCAAAGAATGCACATACTTGATAAAATGTAAAGCCTCAATGCACTGGAAGTTGCTTTGAATACAAGCATCTGTCAAATACATAAATGTTATTTTAAAAGCTGTTTTTGTTTTAGGTTAGTATTAAAAAATGTTCTTAGAATGTTACTAAAAACTAGTTATTTAAATTTGTTTTAAGTAGTATTAAGTATTGATGTATTTAAAAACAGCTTTTAAAAAGCACTAGAATCAATAACTCTAATTAACACATTAAAATGAATTAATTTACTAACAGCTCAGTTCTCTACATTAACTAACACTTTTTGGTTCACTAACATGGGGATCTCTGTATTGTTTTCTGTCAGTGTATCATTGGGAATTGACCATAGGTATGTTTTTTTAACCTCAGTATACATTGCTTTCTAATTATAACTCACTTCAAATTTGCACAAATAAAGACAAAATGTAAGCATTTACATAATTTTTATCTGTCTGTTTGTCTGTTTACTTCTCAGGATGTTTTACCGCTTTGAGGCAGCGTGGGACAGCTCCATGCATAACTCTCTACTGCTGAACCGTGTCACTCCATATGGAGAGAAAATTTACATCACTTTGTCCGCATACCTTGAGGTTCATACCTAGATCATGACATTTTATCAGCAATGTGGGAGACATTTGTCTCATCAAAAGCAATTTCCACACAGATGTCTGTAATTGTAAGACTACCCTATCACAGGTAAAGTTTTCAGGAGGTTACAATTGATGTGATTGTCATGTTAAACAAATTTCTTTTGTTGCAATATTTAGATGGAGAACTGCACCCAGCCCACTGTTATAACTAAGGACTTCTGCATGGTGTTCTACTCCAGGGATGCAAAGCTTCCTGCATCACGATCCATTCGCAACCTCTTCAGCACAGGTGCCTTCAGGCCCTCTGAGAGGTGAGCAGAATGTGCAGACCTAGTGCTGTACCCAAATGAACCTGCTTACAATGAGTGTATCTCAACCAACTTAAAAGCTTTAGTATGCAAGCTTCCATATGTGAAAACTGTTTTGCACTAAAATTGTTATAGCAGTGACATTTTGTAATGTTTGGATATGTAAATCTTTTTTTTGGGGTGTTAATGCATATTGTACAGTTGATTTGTTAAAAACTGCTGTAAACTTTATTTGTTTAGTAACCGTGTGACTGGAGTATACGAATTAAGCCTTTGCCATTTGGCGGACATTGGAAGTCCTGGTAAGACTCAATGTTACTGTGAGCACAATTTCAGATTAAATGCTTCATTCCTGGCACTTGGGATCAGCATAAAATTGCATGTTTAACTTTGTTGTTTGGCTCAGGTATGCAAAGGAGACGCAGACGGGTGCTGGACACCTCAGTAGCATATGTGCGTGGAGAAGAGAACCTCGCGGGCTGGAGACCCCGCAGCGACAGCCTCATCCTGGACCACCAATGGGAGCTGGAAAAACTCAGCCTGCTGCAGGAGGTAAAGGCCTTAGTGAAAATGTTCCATCAGATTGTTTCAGAGCTTGGCATGATGTTGTTCATGACTTTTGTTTCGTTTTGAAGTAAATGACCGTAAGTTGTTTGTGCGTAGGTGGAGAAGACCAGGCATTACCTTTTGCTAAGAGAGAAGCTAGAAGCATCTCTGTTTCTGGGACACGATTCTTTTTGTGGTAAAGATTTAATGGACTCACCCAAGGCCTCCAGCCCCATCATCAGTCCAGTAGTGAGTCTGGGTCTGGACAGTCCCAATGAGAGGCAGAGGGAGCTGGCTGCCAAGGTGATTGTTATCTCCTGCTAAATCTTAGCATCATTATTTTAAAAATCATGCATATGCCTGAATGAACTGTGTGTTATCCCACCATCTAACGTCTGAATAGAAAAATGAATGTCTCATTGCAAAAAACCTTTTCATAATGTTATGAATGTCATTTCACGTTCCCCCATTTTTTTCTCTCTCTCTTTCTGTCTCTAGTGTGTACGACTCCTCATGCACACGTTCAACAGGCAGTATAGCCAGGTGAGCAGCAGTCTCAGTGAGAGCAAGGTGAGCCTTTACTGTCCTAGTGTCCATCCAGACCCTGTCATTTTCTCACCTGAAAACACCACACATCATTCTCTCTCTTTCTAACTCTCACTCTCGCTTACCTGTACTATCTCTACTGTATATCTGAAATACTCTCCTGCACTGCAAAAACAAAACAATAATGTCAATTTAAGTACCTTTATTTTTTTGTACTGGAGACTATGACAAAAATTGTTATTACTCACTTACTAGTGAGTACTAGTGAGCCTAAGTGATTACTTACCATTACTCACTTACGCTACAGCAGTAATTAATGTAGTAGATGCTTTAAGGGTAAGCACACCATTATCTGAAATATGATGAATATGAATTGTCATGTATTCTCAGCTTTAAGATCTGCGGGTGTTCCTCTTTCCTCCCTGTCTGTGTGTGTGGGTGTTTTAGCTGTCAGAAATATCAGCATCACTTTTAAGGGACAGCTCTTCCTCAGCTCTGAGTACTCTGACCCCCTCTTCTACCTGCCCTTCACTGCTGGATGGCCACTTTGACAGTCCAGACTTTAGGTCAGTCTATCTCAACAAAAATAAATGACAGTAAATATAGTAAATGCAGAGCCATTATCATGGTGGGCAACTTGGAACATTGTCCCAGGCCCTGGGATAAGTGGGCCCACTCATTTCCTCTGTGGTGTAACCTACCCATTGGGCCCAGGGATTGTAAGGCTTCCTTACACAATTTTATTCCAGGCTCTGTAAAATGATGGCCCTGTGTATAATGGTCTCTGAGTGTCAGTTCATGTCTTTAAAACACCTCAGATTTTTAATTTGATTTGATCTTAAATTTGAATTAAGATTTCTTTTTGTTGTTATTTTGCAGAGGTGCTGAGGCTAGCTCTGGTGCGTCAAGCCCTGACCTCGACCCCTTCAGCCCTGTAGAGAGGAAGCACAGGAGCTGCACTTTTATCCCAAACATTCAGGAGATCCGCGTCAGGTGTTTTTTAGAATTCAGAACATTGTGTTGTTAACTAAAACCAATATGCAATTGCGTGGGTTAAAACCCTTCATTCTTTAAATAAATTCTGTATACTGTTTCTACTTCCCAATTAAATAAAAGATATATTATATATTATATATTATTACATATATTTTATTATTATATTATACAATTATAAATACAATTTATAATATAAAACACAGTAGATTATGTATTTTGGAAACATTGTATATAATGTTATCTAACATTGTATCTAGTTATTATACATATAACATGAAATCTATAATAGTAAATTAGATTTATAATAGTAAATATAGTAAATAGTCTATAATATAATAGTCTATAATAGTAAAACTATAATAGTCTATAATAGTAAATTAATAATTTGTTATTAATTTACATAACAAAATCGATAATATAGTTTTCTATTTCTCCCTTCGCTACAGTCCCATTGTGTCAAAGAAAGGCTATATCTATTTTCTGGAGCCACATACCAGTGGCTGGGTAAAGCGTTATATTGTGGTGCGACGGCCATATGTGTACCTGTACCGCAGTGAGAGAGACAGTGTGGAGAGAGCTGTGATTAACCTGTCCTCTGCCCAAGTGGAGTACAGTGAAGATCAGCAGATCATGCTGAGGGTAAGAGGCATGTCTCATTGCTTCAAATGAAGTTAGACACACCTGATTATTGAGTAATGACAGGCTAGATTTATGATCAAGCATCTCTGTGTCAAATCTTATTTGATTGTTTGTACTGTTTTGTTTCCAGGCTCCTAACACATTTGCTGTGCGCACCGAGCATCGTAATATTCTCCTTCAAGCTGGCAATGACAAAGAGATGCATGACTGGCTGTATGCATTCAACCCACTGCTGGCAGGAACCATCAGGTACAAACAGCCTACAGTCCAATCAGTGATTCCAGTTCCTTTAGTAACATACTCAGTTCCTTATCCAATCACGGCCTCGCTTTAATTTAATTAAATGTTTAGGTCAGTAGTTTTCCACTGATTTTGCTTCTTGTCCTTATTAGCTTGTCTCTGATTTAGATACCTTCTACCAAGTGACAAATATATTTACACCATAATGTTTGATTGGTGCCTGGCCCTTAATGTCATCAACAAAATATAACAGAACTGGGCCCATTTGGTTTATTAGTCAAGTTAGTTACTTTTCCAGCTGTGCCTGATTATATTCTTAGTAGTATTTAATTGTTTGCATTTAGCATTTTGCATTATCTCTGCTGTTCCAGACATCATAAAAGACCAAGCTGTTTACACCCTACTTGTTAAGAACTGCTGGTTTAGGTGGCCATGGTCAGTGATACTGGCATGCTATTTAATCAGTCCTAATCCCTCTCTCGCTTTCTCTCTCCACAGGTCCAAACTTTCCAGAAGAAAATCACAGATGAGGATGTAAACATTGTTTTTCCAGCTCAAAACATAAACAGATAGCTTACAGGCCCTTGTGATGTAATTAGGTCATGTGATCATGAGTGTACTATCCACACTTTATCTCAGCTGCCTGCCTGCCCCAGCACTCCTCCTTGTCTTTCTATGCCAGCCATAGACGGTGGGCCTGGCTTTACAAATTGTTTATGTAAGGCCCTATGTAGTTCGTTACAAATGTAAATATGCAATATTGAAATATTTAACACTTCCCCTTAACATTGATCAAGACTAGAATGGCAAAACAGCATTTTAGACAGGCCTCACTCCTAAGTGTAATACTATTAATTCATTTGTAAATGCAACATAATGCTCTGTGTGTATGTGCTTATGCAGAGTAGATGTCAAACACTTTAACCTGAATGTCAGTAGATGCCTCTTGCTTTTGTTAATTCTGCTATGGTCACTGTGTTTTTTGAAGGGATGCAGAGCTTATTTTGAGAAACTGTTTTGTTTTAGATGATTGCCGAAGGTATAATTGCAGGGAAATGCAATTAAAGGGTAATTTTCCTTTATATCAACGAAAATCAACATTGGAAGAGTACTAACCTTCTACCATACAGACTTTTATTTTTGTCTTTTTATTCTCATAGTGTCTTTTTTCACATTGTTTACTTATTTATTAAGCATTGTATGTTTTGTAAACAATTTATTGAGAGGTCACTATTTGAAGTGTTGCAAAACTTAATTTTTCACCTTGTACTTTTGATAATGAGCTTTATTTAGCAAATTTGTTTAGTTCATTTGCACAAGAGCTCTGCTGCTACAGAGAATCTTAATCACTTTGATGTTTCTTTATAGTCTACAGTGCCTTCCAGAATTATTGGAACAGTAAAGAAAAAAAATTGCTCTGTTTGCTGTGGAGTTAAAAAATCTTTTAGGATTAGGAGATTAATATGAGGCAGATGTACCGAATGTCACAATTGTGGACGTTGTTTACTGTTTGTTTCCCTTGTCCTCATCTTGGCCTCACCGAACCCAATACTCAGACTGCAGAAGCAACAGACAGAGCTGATACATATTCCCTGCTTTTAATGCACATAATGCAACAGGACCCAGCTGATCACTTGAAACACAATTATGCTGCAATTGCCCCAATACTTAGGCTCACATTAGATGTTCTTCTAAATTGGTAAAACATTTCTGTTGAAACAGCCAAATAACAAAATGTGACATTCTGTGCTGTTGCCTCATTCATATTTTTATCACTAATGATTTCTGGACTCCACAGCAAACAGCATTTTTTTCTTTACTGTTCCAGTACTTGTGGAGGGCACTGTATGTGCTTGGATTAGTAACACAACAATTAGACAAAGGTGCATGTAAATGTTCTTTCATTTATACACTGAAAGTAAAACCATAAGAGCACTTTTAACCTTCAGATGAGGGAGAATTACATTATTTCAAATAATATAGTAACATAGGAGGTCCATGTTCAGGAGAGTACTGTATATGAATGCCATCATTCCTCTTTTGCAGCTGCTACAGTATGTTGAGGTCATCCCAGCCTTATCTTTTGATAGAATATCTGTATTGAAGCCAGGATCTCTGACTTGGTGTGTGGTAGGAATGTGATGATGTCTTTTAAGAAGAGATCCAGTGTTATAATCTATAACCAAAAGTTTATAAATTACCAAAAGTTCCACCACCATCAGATGTGTCCTATAGAAACCTTTATTTTTTGTAAGATGCATGTGTTAAAAATAATTCCTTGTTTTTTTCTCCTCTCTTTGCCTTGTGACTCTTAAGAAAGAGTATACCAAGTATAGAAAATGTTTCCAGTGAGGAAATTAAAATGATGGCTACATCTTAAAGAGGTATTACCAGAGGTAATAATACTGTATGCTATATTGCATGCTGATGAATTCAGAAATCTGCTGTGTCATCTGAACTCATGCTATTGGTCAGTCAGCCATCTGGTATGCAGTTCATGTCGTATGTTGCTGTTCAAAATATCCTGTCATGTGAGAGAGGTGATGAATTGTGCCATGGGCCAGCCAACCCAGTGAGCACAAAAGCAGCAGCATTAATGAGTTTTCTGGATATACCTGAAAGTTATTGTGTTCATATAGCAGTTCAGCATTTCTGGTCTTTACCTTGCAAAATGGTCTTATCATTTTAGCAGTATAAATATGCCTTCATAACATGTTTAATAAAATAGATGTGAAATGTAAATTAGGGACATGTTTAGTTACTAGACTTTATGTTAAAAGCTCCCAGTGCCCTGATCAAGTTTGTTTTTATTCTTGTCTTTGATAATGCTATACAATAGCATGCTGTACATATTTATTTAGCTTTTAAATGAAAATGTATCAAATGTACCTCATTTACTTCTGTATAGTACAAGAGTAGCAATTACATAAAAAAACAATAGTTTGTGTAAGATTCAGTTGTATCATTTTACTGAAATCAAAGATCACAGTCCACTATAAGCATGTTGTATTTGAATTGGAAGTCTTGCATTGATACAGTGCCCTGTTAAACATTCAAGAGGTTAACACGCAACAAGAGACTTCAAGGGTTTGTAGCCAATAATGTGTCTCTGTTTTTGGCTGTTTCACTCTTAATAGATCTTTTGTGTCTTCTCATGTCTTTCCAAGCATCCTTTTAAAAAAACACCTTTCATCCATCCAAATATTCCAAATTTAAAAAGATCTCAATATGAACTAAGTGTACCTACTGTAATTGCTTCTATATTTCTTTTAATTTGCTCTGTATATAAACCTAACTGTGGTCTAGCATTCAGCTGTAACCACTTTATACCATAATAAATGGGCTGTAGTGTACTCAGTGCTCAAGTTCTTTGAGTGTTGGACCTATGTCTTCTAATGTCTGTGGACACTTAACACTTTGTCAGGTGTGAAATAAATGTGAAATATGCGCAAGCTTGCCCAAGCCTGGACTTCTTTTTTTAATCCAAATGACAGTAGCAATTGTACATATACAATAATAGTTATTTCACCATTTGAGAAGTTATTTCCAGCACACTTATCTCTTTATAACTAATAGCCTTACTATCTTTTTAAACTAGCAGTTTGTTTGTATGTGGGGGTGAGGGAAATTCAATAGATAGAAACAGATGTATATTTTTTACAGGTGATCTCATTACATTTCTGGCTCAGTGCTTGTCCACTCCCTTCATCTTTCACAGATGCTGTCTCTCCCATGGACATCTGTTACTGTAGCAAGCTCAGGTATCATTTTAGAGAGGGTGAAAGAGACAAGGATAATTGGGTACAGCCCAGCACCCCTGCCACGTTTGTTGCAGGCTGTCAGAGGTGCAGAATGGTCCTCCACAAAGCCATTCAGGCTGCTCGTGAGGGGGATATAGATGCTCTGAGGGCCCTTCATGCATCTGGATGCCTCAATTCCACCATCACAGATGCCCAGGGGGCTTCACTCATTCACCATGCTGCTCGCTGCGGCCAGCTGGACTGCCTGCAGTTTCTAGTGAAGGAAGCTGGTTTCCACTGCTGCATCTGCACCAAAAATGGAGCTACACCAGCCCATGATGCTGCTGCCACAGGGCAGGTGCGAGAACTGCAGTGGCTGCTGAGACAAGGCAATTGTGGAATTGAGGTGAGTGCCAAGTGTTTAATATATTGTATTGAGAAAGAAACAACATTTGACAGCTGGATTGATGATGTTTTATCTTTTATTAGTATCAATGACAGTTTAATACATCAGTATATTGGAATGTCAATGTGGATCTCTTGTGGTGTATGCATCACTTACTGTGCCTATAATTCAAACCTCTTGCGTGGTATTGGACAGTGATGTTGCATTTGTCTCTATTTTTGCTTACAGGATCGTGATAGTGAGGGAGCAACCACGCTGCACCTGGCTGCCAGGTTTGGCATGTGGAGGCAGTACAGTGGCTGCTATCTGATGGAAGCAGCCCAAAGGTTAAGACGGATTGTGGAGCTCTTCCTGTTCATTACGCTGCAGCCAGTGGAGACCTCACCTCCCTCAAACTGCTTGTGTTCAGCTCCCCATGGTGAGGCATACTCAGTTATGCCATCCCTGATTGGATAAACACTTTAATAATTAATTCCTCTTATAGCCTTGTTTCACCAAACCAGGGTTGTGAAGCTACTTTGATACTATATGTCTATATTATATTGAATGTATTGGTATTTTTTTACATTAAAGTATGAACAAACCAATTTACCTGAGTTAACTGAGAACATTCCATGCTATATATAGGAGAGGATTGTTTAAAACAAATAAATTAACTATAGAATGAATTGGACTATGAGACCCACCAGTTTAAAAAACTACACTGTTTTGAAAACAACTACTCCCACAGTACTGACAAAAAGTTTTGCTTACCAGAATGTTCTGTGAATGCTATTTTACAGTTGTAAAAGTAACCTAAAAACATTAGGTCACAGTCTGTTATTTTTAGGGTTGTCTATAAAAACATATTGCTACATTCTAGGAATAATATTTTATGGTTGCAAAAAAACTAAAAATAACAATATTACTAGAACAAAACAAAACTAGAACAATATTATTTGTCTCCCCCAAAAAAAACTCAACCAAACAGGAGCCAGACTAACATGACGAACATTCTTTGTTTGCTGGGTAATTACTCCTTGCGTGTGACTGTGTTTAATAACGCATAGGCACAAGTAAGAGTCATTGCCAAGTAAACACATAGGTGATGCCCTTGAGCCATGTCTTAAAATGTTTTCTAGGCAGGCTAAAAAGGTCAAATAACATGTCAAACCAACCATATGGGGCCCCGTCCTCTATAATACATGAGGAGTCTGGTACCTGCCACAGGTCAGCACCTGTGCTTATGTCTACATAGCTACCAGTTTCTACTTAACGATGCAAGAGAGTGTATACCTCGCAATGAGACCCTACTCTACTGTATTATGCTGTAAGAATCAAATAGCTTATCTATTATCTCAGGTATGTGATGTCAGACTGACATCATACTTCTAATTTAAAAAAGACTTTTTTGTTTTGGGCGCTGCTTAAAAAAGTTATGGATTCAAGCTTTAATGATGGCATATTTTGATTAATTTTGGGTGAGCTATTCCTTTAAATTTACAGTAGATCTGTATAGTTTATAGGATTAATTAAGTTTATAGGATCTAATTAAGATGTTTTATTGGCTCTCAGGTATGTGGACTACCAGACTGGAACTGGGGCCACTCCACTGTACCTGGCCTGTCAACAGGGGCATCTACATGTGGCTGAATACCTTGTGAAGGATTGTGGGGCAAACGTCCATATGCAGGCCAAGGATGGCATGAGTATTCTGCATGCAGCTGCCCACATGGGACACTATGCCCTGGTGGTATGGCTGGTGAGTTACAGCTGCTGTCAAATAATCTGGGGTTATATATTAAATACATTTCTGCCAATCAATAGATTCATAGCATACATATAGTTTCTTTTCTGTCACTCACTCGATATTGTGTCAGTGCTCTGTGTGCACAGTGGCTTGTCCTTGAGAGCCCAAATTATCTCTGACCTTTATATAAAAGGCCAGGAATATTGGTGAGTGGAATTTGCATGCCAATCTCTGCCCCAGACATATGGGAGATGGTATGCAACACTCACTCAGATTTTGTTTTTCAGAGCTGATGTTACATCATCTCCTGGGCACTTCAACATCTAAGCCTACAGGTGCTAAAAGAGTGAACTGAACATCTTTCTCTATAATGTTAGATCGATAACACACAAAATGGATGTGTTGGGGCTACAGATCACATGAAACTGACTCATTCTGGAGTGCTTATAACAAGTGAAACCTGGCTTCACATGCTAATTCTCTATGCCACTGAGAGCCTGAACCAGCAGTCAAGAAGTACTTTGAGAAGCTGGTCTTCTCAGCACATGAAATTCAGTCTTCGCCCCACCTTTGACCCAATCTGTTTTTTAAATGTCTCAACAAGTTCTGAGCCCACCTCTAGGTGATATTGTACAGTTTTTATCAACAACTCTTCAATGTTTTTGGTGAAGACTGATGATCCTTTCATCTAGAAGAGGCTTTTCACCAGGCCTGGTACTTGTGTGTTTGGCCCTCACAGCTCAGCAAAAAACATCTAATATTTATACCTGTATGTCTGATGAATCCCTAGTGTCATGTCATCGACACAACGTCTTGTTCCTGTAACTGAGATGTTTTGCTGTGAGTCAGTGTCACTGAACTAATCAAAGATCAGATGACTAATTTGACAGTGGTCAGCATTGTATAGAATTTATACGAACAATGTGTGTTTAGTTTCAGTAAATATGCAGCACCACTGAGTCTGTGTACAGTATTTGATGTGTTATAGCTGATCGCTCACAGTGTCTCTATGGATCTTCAGGCTTCTTTCACAGACCTGGATCTGTCCTGTCAGCTGATGATGGCCCTTGCTGCTAGCCAGGGCCATCATCGCATTGTGGAGCGTCTTTTAATGATGGGAGCTGGTATCTTAAAAGACCACTGGGGTGGGACCCCCCTGCATGACGCAGCAGAGAATGGAGAACTGGAGGTTCACATCATGGTTGATTATACAGTCTAAGTAGTGTTTGAAATCCAGTTACAGAGGCTTTGAATGACATGTCTGATCTTTCCTTCTTTCAGTGCTGCCGGGTGCTGCTGAATAATCACATCAGTCCACTGGAGAGAGATTTGGATGGATTCACTGCAGTAGATCTGGCAGAGTACAATGGCTATCACAACTGTGCCAGCTTCCTCTGTGCCTCTGATGCTCATGTAAGATAATTAGTTTCTTCTATTTACATGTTTAGTTCTCTCCGTTCTTCAGCTGTTGGTGTGGTTCACTTTTAATTTCCATAATTATTTTGGCATAATGTTGCATACATTAAATGCTGCTAAGTCCAGGGGCAGCAAATGGCCCACATTTTGGTTCAAGGCGCCACCTAATGATGGCAGACTATTACTGCCAGCTTCTGGCAAAACTTCATTTCTCCACCTTGAATATATTAGAATATATATGTTGACAATGAAATAAAGTAGTTACTATTGGCTGAGTCATCCTACATAATAGGGGACAGAATGTCCATATTGAAGTGCTTTCATTAAACTTTAGTGGGGCACTGAGGCTTCAGACTACATCTGTATTATTTAGTAGATATAGAGCAGGAACAGATACACATAATCCTCTAGTTAATCATTTGATTATAATCTGATCCACATTGTTGTTATGTCATGGATTTTAATAACAGTTCCAGGAATATGTTGTTTGTTTGTCCAGTCAGGAGAGATAGGGACACAATCTATTAAACATAAAGTGTGAAACCCCAACACTTCAGGTGAGCTCCAGGGCCACAGGGGTGACATGAGATCCACCTTCTCAGGTGTCAGAGGCCCAGCAATGCAGCAATTGGTTTGTCAGATGCCATTTTGCTTCTCATGCTCAGTGAATTAATCACAAAGCTGCAGAGGGAGATGCATTGTGACTGAGTTTGTATACTGATGTTATTCTTGTTTACACTGGAATGCCTTGAGGTCTGCCAGGATGTTGTGTGTATATGGGTCTCCCCAAAGGAACCTATGTGCAGCTTTATTAAAAATGAATACATTTGTTTGAGGTCTAAATAAGGAATAATAATTCTAATTTTAATTCTATAATAATGCTGTAGTCTCTCATATAAGCAGGCATTGCAAGCACCATAGTTCGTTTTTGACAATAATTATTGTTCGCTAGTAATTTAATAAGATAATAAGATTTAATTATTATCTAATAAAATGGATATATCATTTATACATTTGTTGTTTTTGTTCTTTTTAAATTAAAATTAACATTTTTTTAAAGCACAACTTGAGGACTATTTATCTAAAAAAGTCAGCCTCCAATGAATCCATTTTTACATTCATTATTTTATTAGTATTTTATGATATAAAACAAGCTTAAAAGGGGTTCACTACCCAATGCAACACAATGTCCCAAAGCAAATATCTGAAAACAACATTTGCAAAATGGGAAGTTGCAAAATTAACAAAAAATTGATGTTAAATTCCTGTCATCTAATGTTTATGTACAGTTGTCTAATCCCACCTGCATGCATTGCTAATGATCTGTGTAACTGATGTGTGTTGAACCTTGTGCTTCATGGCTGAGGTGCATGTGACTGAGAGGTGTTGCATAATGGCAAAGCAGTTACCTTAAGATAATAACATGATACCTCATTAGAGATTAGAACTGTCTGCTCATGTGTCCAGCCACTATCAAGCCCTATTTCTGTATTATACAACTGAATTTATTGTCTTAATGTGAAAAGACACAACAGAGAAAGCAGTAGTTAATGACTGTTGTTGTCAGTGTTAGTTCAATAAGAATATATGTCCCCCTGAAGCAAACACTGTGAGTGTGTAAGACCCCTGGTGGATTTCAGGAGCGTGTGGAGAAACGTGTGGTAGACACACAGCTCTCGTTTACTTAATCCCACCCTTTAATTATTAATACTTACTAATACTATGAAGGCCTCCTGTCTCAGTGAGCTGTTTATAGTGGACTGATCCTTTAGCTTTTGGCCATTGGTTGACTGGAACACTGATGTGATTGTCAGTGCTGGGATGGTCTCTTCACACTTGGCTGTTACAACCGTGAACATTTAACTTGCAAAGGTGTTTACTGTAAGTTATCTCAGATCATTGTCATTATTATTTTTCTGAAATCATGATTTTAAGGTGCTTCAACAATAATGTAATGTTTTAATTATTCTGCAAGACGGCATGAGTGTGTTTATAATGTGAAATACATGTGTATGAGTGTATATATATATATATATGATATGAACTTGAAACGTATGTAACATATATATATATATATAACAATAATAAAAAGAACAAAAAGTTTAGGTTTAGAAAAAGAATCAGGGCTGAAAAGTAATCTTACCAAGACTATATCAAGGCAATAACACAAAAACATGTTATTGATATAATGAAACACTTGTAATGTGCTTGTAAACCCTTTTAATTAAGACTACACTATGTATGACTGGTCTTTGAATTTTAAAAATATTACTACTATCATAAATATGGTCAAATCAATCTTCTTATGGTTGTCAGTGTATTTGTGAACATTTTTAAGAAAATCTTCAAATTTTTACACTTTGCTGTATGACACGTGTATTAAAAACACAGAATAAAGTTATGAGCTTTTAAGCATGAACAGAGTTCACGTGTAGCCATAAGGTAGTCAATCACTGCAGCTGCAGGTATGGGTCATTTAAACTAGCCTATCAGATGACTGAACTCTATAGGCAGTTATTCTTTGTTAACTAAGCTGAAGGTCTGCTATACTACACAGTTTAAGCTCCTATTTCACTTTTTTCATGACTTTGTCACAGACACAGGTTTGTCACTAATTTACCATTATGAGGTAATTGCAGTTTATATTGAGAAAAACACTGTGTTCCGAGACAGCTGATTTCTTTACTCCAGCAGCCTGCAGAAGGTTGCCCACCATCAGATGTTTTTCTCATAGAGGAAGAAAGGACCTTGTTTAGCACAACTGACCCTCACCAGGACATTGTGCACCTGTCCAATACCAGGATGGAGAATAGCAAGGTGATCATTTGTAATGTCAGGCTTAATTTATAAAACGAACATGACAGGGCACACTTAATCACTTCTGTTGCTTTGGTGTTCCTAGCAGCCGGTGAACGAGGTACCTCCCCAACCTCGTCTCACTCCATCATGCCAGGATGCCTCATCTGCATTACCTGTCTCCTCACAGGGTAAAAAGACCGGGGCTGAAGCCATTCAGCACGTGCAAGTTGCCTCTACAGGTGAGATTGCATAACCTATGATAATTGTAACATTACATGGCTAAGATGAGGCTATTACCTTCTATGTCATTCTTCAATCATTCGTCTAAACTGAATGCTAACTGTAACCATTACAAAAGTGTCCGTTAGATCTTTGGTTGCCAAGAATTGGTTGCCATCTCCATCAAAATACAACTTCCTAGAATTAACTCTTTTTCTCTGTTGTTGGTTGGTAATGTGCAGTTGTGACCTCATTCAACAAGAGGAAACATCTTGAGAAGGAGCCGGTAGTCCTATCCCACAAATCCACAAGGTCGCTGAGGCAAGTGGGAATCACAGCAGTCTTCACTGGACAAGCAGTAAATGTATGTGCTACCCTCAACATGTTTACCCAATTTATTAATGTAGGCAAGATAAGTCATTGATATTGAAGTTGAGCAAGAGATCAAAATCAACCATATTTACTTTATTAATATGTATTTCTTTTCTTATTCTGCATGATTCATCTGTTAATGTTAACCCAAAGAAGAATGTTGGTGTAATTGTCAATGCATTTATTTTATTGTTCAGTTTATGTATGTCTGTGCAGATGGGCAGTTTTTATATATTTGATTAATCTGTTTACAGAAAGAAGTGAATGGAGTTGTTTCAGCATTGGAGGATAACCTTGCTGACATTGATTCTCTGATCCCCACTCATGATGAGCATGGCAGGCCCATTGCTGAGTGGAAGAGGCAGGTTATGGTGCACAAGCTTCAGGCTCGACTACAGGATGAAAACAACCACAGCAGAAAAGTAAAGTATTGCCCAACCCTCCCCCATTTTAAACAATGTCAATTCTCACTATTCTGTCAGTACATACATATATATAATACATCATTACAATTGTTTTATTTAAAACAGGACAACAGTGACAAGCATATGGAGGTAGATGGTTTGAGGTATTCCCAAATCCACAATGTAATTGTGGGCCCTTTTGGAGAGTTGCTTACTGAAGATGACTTGGTCTATTTGGAGGGACAGATTGAAACCATCTCCCTTCAGAAACGTTGCCAGGCCTGTGAACTAGAGCTTGCCCGTCTGGCAGAGGAACTCAGAACTGTCCTTCCTGCTCCCATTGTTAATATTACTGTAAATACTCAGTGTCGCCAGCAACGCAACCTGGAGGAATCACTGCCCCTTCCTGTGTGGTACAGTCGTATCTCAAATATTGTGCAAAGCATGTCCATGCTGCTGTCCAATCTCAGAGAAGCAAATGTAGAAGATAGCATCTGTAGGATGCCGAACACAGATCTTGCATCAGTCATCATGCACCAGCCAGAGAGGCAGAGTTCTGTCAGAGGAAGAAGGCAAAAGGTTGAATTGGAGATCCAGCAGTCTGGAGTTTCTGTGAGAAATCTGAGATCAAATTTTGAGAGTCAGCTAAGTAACATCTACCCATTTTCTGGGCTTTTAAATAACACAGACCATCCAGACCTAAGGCAGCAAAAACTGTCTACAAATGGTAAGGACCAGTCTGCTGCGACAGTCCAAAGCACTGACATTAATCACGTTAATGACAAGAGCATAAAATGTAAACAGGCACCTGGCAAAGATTTAGCTAAAGTGAAGGAGAC
The DNA here is from genome assembly GCA_036877525.1 of Chromobotia macracanthus. Taxonomy (NCBI): domain Eukaryota; kingdom Metazoa; phylum Chordata; class Actinopteri; order Cypriniformes; family Botiidae; genus Chromobotia; species Chromobotia macracanthus. The sequence continues at coordinate 5,203,179 of JAZGTH010000013.1, forward strand.
CACCTGCTTGCGAAAGGAGCGCATTGTTGTGCTATTTTTGAGCCATTGGAAAAAGTCTGCATATGCAATATCAATGAGAGCCAAAATGAAAAAAGATCTTGGCATTCAGAAGTCTGTAGAGAGCTATTTGAAAGATGAGGCAATAACAGCCCAAGTCTCCAAGCCAGAGACTTCATCATTGTATCATCTCTACAGACAAAGAACTGCAATAGACAAGATGATTGGCAACTGGAAATGTGTCATCTTAGGGGTTCCTTCACGACAGATACAGAGCCTACAGAGAAAGCACGTAACCTACTCACCTGAGCAGTTCCTTCCCCGTGTAAATGGTGCTCCTGTTGATTATGATACTCTGACCGTTGACCTCTTCATGCTTGGTTATTTTCACATTCTAGAGCAGGACCTCTCCGCTGAAGAACGGAAGATGAGGCACCTGTTATGCTTTGAGGTTTTTGACCATGTAGGGAATTTTCCTTGGGAGACGGTCCGAGACTTTCACCGGGCTGTCCTCGAGGACATTGAGGCTGGGAGACGAGAGTGGAAGGACGGTTTTGAGGACATCAAAACACAGTACTTTGGGAAAAGAAAACATGAGACCTTCTGTGCTGAGGTTGTGCCGAAGATCATTCATGAAACTCCTATGCCACAGGATGGAGGACGTTTCAGCAGAGATGAAAGCAACAACTTCTCAGTGTTTAGCAATGATGAAATTTGTAAATATATTGATCGTAGTTTCACCTTTTGGAAGGAGAAAGAAGCAGAATTGTTTGATTTTTGAGATTTGTAAAAGCTGTGATGGTGATGGTAAGTATACAATTTTTAAACAAAACTATTCATAAAAATCACGTTGAGAACAGTTAAGGGTATGACAAGCAAGCCCATAAAATAAAGTTAATATTATAGTACAATCTGTCCTTCTGATGGTAATAAATTATCAGTGTGCTTGCAAGAGATGTAAGTTTGTGTGGTTCTTTATAATGCAGTGTCAGGCAAAATGTAAATACCACCATTGTATAATAATGAGAACATGGTCAAAAACATAAATGCCCTACAGCCATATGTATTCCCCAGATTATAATGTGACCTTTTCTCTTTTATAAATAAATCTGGATTTTTGTTTGAACAGTACTGCTTGGCTGGATTTATCTTTCAGGTTACAGAAAATGCTCTTTTCAGTTATATGAATCACTTCTGTCTCCCTTATAACTTGCTTCTGTTCAATTTTCTTGCATAAGAGACAGAAATCTGACCTTAAGTACAGTATATTAATATACAGGTGTGGCAGTGGGGGAGATGTGTGTATGCTTGGTCCTAAGGGATTAATGAAACATTTATAAGCTACAGAGCAACACTCATTATATTGCAGTGGCATTAAACAGCATGGGAGGAATGCTGAACATACACAAGATTAGTAAAAACATTTACTGCATATACAAGCAACAATAATTACAATTCATTTGACCAGAGTAAAAATGTTTTTATTAAAACATCCAGATAGCTTGGTCTCACTACTATGCCTAAACACACACACAAATCGAAAAATAGGAAAAAAATATATGGTTGACTTCAGTTTAGGAAATGACTCTTACTTTGGCATATTGATGCTTATTGTACTGATGCTTATACCCCAGCTTGCAAACACCATTCTCCTTCTACTAGAATTCAAAATAACATCAAAAGAATATGCTATTTAATTTCATGCTATGTTGTACATACTGGGCAAAGATTCCATAAATATTTTCAAACTTAGGAATTTATGTTCTTCACTGATGTGTAGTATGTTATACAGTATTTTAGTCAATTTTGTGCTACTTGTCAAATTATTTTGCTTTTTCATCTCTTAAGCCATCTGCACTTGGTTCAGCAAACATATAGCCTGGTTTTATTCATATGTATTTTTAACCTCAGGGCTGTAAAATAAGCAAAATGTCTCAAACATTGCAGATAAACAGCCTTGTCAGCATATATAAAATAACGCAAGCCTCCAGGACACAGTATTTTTCTTGCCACTAATATAGGCCTTCAGTTTATAATTCAGTTTGGAGATATTGTCCTGTTTGCTGTTTAATTAGATTTCTCAGGCTTTCTTTCAAACATGGTTACAGCCATGTAACCAAACACTCCACAGCTTATCACGTAACTGGGTAAATTAATTATTGGGTATAATGTATTTATATCACCCAACCAACAAGTTAACTTAGGTAAAGCTGTTCTGCTTTTCAAATATAGTATGTGGCAGAACACAGGCAACAGATTGGCAATATTTTCACATTAACATTATTTAGTAATAAAACTTTTATTGTTTTCATTATTTACACAATGTATTTACCTAAAAGCTTAGGTCCAAATGCAGTCTATAGAAAATGAGAATCTGCGTTAAAAACACTAAGAATGTGAGAAGAACAAACAGGTTAAAATAACATAATTTTTTGCTCTCAAATGAAGATGCACTTTGCAAACGGATGCATGGCCTGCGGTCTGATGTGAGAGGAAAGCATACGAGCAGCGTTTCCGTAAACACAGTGATATCAGACGGGCGGATCGCCTGCTCTGCGCATGCGCGCTGCACTGTGGACTTGACATCGCGGAGCAGTGCTGCAATATCTATCGATTCGGGACCGAAGATTATACATCTGCATTCTCGCCACACTGGTACCACCTGTACATTTAAATCCGTTACAGCTGTGTAACAAAAGCAATCATGTCCATGGGAAGTGACTTTGGGAACCCTTTACGGAAATTCAAACTTGTTTTTTTAGGGGAGCAAAGCGGTAAGTCATTGGCTTTGCCACGACTGGGTTTAGACGAACCCATTAACCTTTCAACACATGCATGTAGTGTATTAAATATTTTGTTGTTTTTTGTATCCCTGCTTGTTCGTGGTTGTAGTTTAAAAGATGTTATCTTTTCATCGATTAGCTATCAAACAAATCGGTTGCATACGTTTAGTTTTTGATTAGTCATGAAAATGCATAGCTATGCAGCGACATTAGAGACCGCTAAAAATGCATCTGTAAACACATGGTTTCGTACTATCGTTGTTAGAAAAAACTCAGTAAATTTGTTTGATTATCAGGTGCATTTTGCATTGGAGGCAGAAAATCTGACAATATTATTGATCGCTCTTATTCTAGCGCAGTCTAAATCGGCCAACATAAATGCGATTTATGTACTAAATAAAGTGGAAAGACTCTATATAGGCGTCTGTTTTTATATATTCTCCTTTCTTTGTACTGATTTAACATCTCATGACACAGAAAGGCGCAGAGGCTTTGCATTTCCCGTCTGTCTACTCGAGACACACCCAGGTTGGCAGTCAGTGTCTGTAGGATTTTTTGCACAGCAGAAATAAATAACATTCATCATTTCATAAGTTGTCATGATCTGTAAGACCAGCCTATGTATTGTGATTAGACATCGTGGTTTATTAGTTTAACTGGATGAGTGTCTTATCAGTGTCACCGTCGGTGTTTGTGATCAGACGTGATCGGATGAGCATTTGTCTGTCATTTGATGACTGGACATCCAAACATTGAAAATTATAATATTAATATGATATCACGGGAGAATTCACGTTTATGGAAGTTTAGCCTTCAGTATATACTGAATGTCTTGTAATTATGGGCTTACACCTTTTTTATACTGTGGTTATCATTCACTGTTGGTATCGAGAAAATGGATAGTCAGTCAGACATAGGGCCTGTACAGTATAAAAGAGCACTGGACATAACTAATCCTAGATCTGAAGTCAAATATTCGTAGCATTAATTAATGCCATATGACCTAGAGTACCAGGGGACTGACCATTTATTTAATGTTGTCTTCTTGACCACATGATCCCATCTTGGATGGGATAATAGATGTCCAAACCTGTTACAAAATCCTTACATTTTCCAGGATTTTATGCCAAGTTAGGGTCAGAAAACTGTTTGTTTTTTGCTGTCCATGGTCCTGAACATCTCTGCTGGTCTGATGGTGCTGTTCTTACTTATAGACATTAGCAGAAACATCTCATTCTTCTGATAAGGCCATAGATAAATACAGCCATTATTCCCTCCCATTCTGTGAGCTCTAGAATAACTATCCTTTGATGATTTTAGTGTCTCGGCTCAGCCTGATAAACAGGCCAAACCTGACTGGTGTAAAAGGAGCAGTCCTTAATGTATGAAATGTTTTAGGAATGTTGCTTTCACAATGGCTTCATGCACTGCTGCATTTTTATATTCAAGTAATGTTTTTTTTAACTAGAGTATAATTTGAACAATGGAGGTGAAGGCACTTGAATTATCTACATGCGTTGCAGTGCATTCATGTAATTTAGTTAACACTAACATAGAGTATGTGACCAGAAGTGTTATGAGGATGCAGGAGAGCATTTGTTATTTATTTTGTTTGGTGACAGTTGTGATGTGTAAATCAAAAACTGAACATTATTTTTACTATTTATTTTACAGTTGGAAAAACATCACTGATAACAAGGTTCATGTATGACAGTTTTGACAACACTTATCAGGTACACTACCACTTCTTTAATGAAGACACTTTTGTTTACAAATTATTGTTGTTTTCCTTAAGTTGCATTTTGACATTTTTGTCTTTGCAGGCAACTATTGGAATTGACTTTTTATCAAAGACCATGTACCTGGAAGATCGAACTGTAAGAAGCTTTGAAAATAATTCTATAAATGGTGCAGTGATGAAAGGGTAACATTATTTTTAAAGATCTGTCCTTTTTCTGCAGGTGAGGTTACAGCTGTGGGACACTGCGGGGCAGGAGCGTTTCAGGAGTCTTATCCCCAGCTACATAAGAGACTCCACAGTTGCTGTGGTGGTGTATGACATCACAAGTGAGCTACAAACACACACTCATGCATAAGCCTTAAATTATCTTACCACTGATACGTATTTAAGAAATCTTTACCACTCTGGGGTAACATTTTGTATCCTTTTTCTCCAGATATCAATTCATTTCAGCTAACCTCCAAATGGATTGATGATGTCAGAACAGAAAGGGGGAGCGATGTCATTATCATGCTTGTGGGCAATAAAACAGATCTTGAGGAGAAGAGGTGATTAATTTAAATATCATTTAAGTGTCATTTAGTTCATGTAGCTAGACTAGAAGAGCATAAAGCTAACTATACAAAGATCATGGGCCCAACACCCAGTGAAAGTATAAATAGACAATGTTTAGGTAGAATGCATTGTTAAAAGTGTGTGCCTAGACTCTTTATTTGTCATTATTTTTTTTGTCATTGCCTCTTTACTAATTTCCCAAAGGGATTAATAAAATACCTATCCATCAAAAAAATATTTGTCACTGCCTAGACTTAAAAGTGTTATTAAAGCCTTTTTGTCATTGTCACTACAGATCAACAGTGTCATAAGTAGTATTTTCCTCAAAATGTCTCATGCATTTTGATGGTATTTGATCTAACAGGCAAATCACCATAGAAGAGGGGGAACAGAGGGCTAAAGAGTTGAATGTGATGTTTATTGAGACCAGTGCGAAAACCGGCAGTAACGTTAAACAGGTGAGTCTTACAGCACTACCATGTCTGGTCAATGGCAAATGGGCTTGATCGAAAACATTAATTTAATTGCACTCATGGCCTGTAACATGACACATGCGAAGCTTTATAAAAATTTGATTTAGCTACTGAGTTGGTGCCTATGGGGCTTTATCTGTGCTAGTCCATAATGAAAAAAATTCTCAGCCTAATTCCATTTGCTTTTTGTTTGGTTTAACAGTTGTTCCGGCGAGTTGCTGCTGCTTTGCCTGGAATGGAGAATTTGGATGATAATAACAAAGAAGGCAGTATCCTTTAACTCATGCTACTTGAGAATTAAAGGTGATGTGTGTCATCTTTATATTCAAAATACTATTTTCTATACCAGCTTAATATGCAGAGACCATATTTTAAAATATTAAATTTTAAGAAAAATTAAATTCCCTCATAACTAACTTACCCTCATGCCATCCCAGATGTATGTGACTCTTCAGCTGAACATGGCTAAATACGCTTCAAAATCTTTTTCCCTCACAAATGTTTCGCTTCAGAAGATTTATATTAATCCACTGGAGTCATTTGAATTATTTTAATGATGGATGCATGTGCTTTTGGAGCTTCAAACATTGATCCCTGATCAATGGCATTACAAAACTGGGAACAGCCAGGATATTATTTAATATAACTCTGATTGTGTTCAGCTGAAGAAAAAGTCATGGCATAATGAGGGTAAATCAATAAGGAGGAAATTTTCATTCAGGAATGAACTATAGAGTATTCCTGTAGCTCAGTTAGTAGAGCATTGTGTTAGCAGTGCAAAGGTTGTGGGTTTAATCCTCAGGGAGCACACAAAGTGACGAAATGCACAACTTGAATACACTGTAAGTCGCTTTGGATGAACGCGTCTGTCAGATGCATAATTGTAAATGTAAACTAGACTGCTTTAAGAACTACAAATAAGCCATTTAGGATGATTGAATTATATCTGAATAGCTTCTTGTTTGTGACAATACAAATTTACAGATTTTACAAATGTACAAATTTTTAAAATTACAAATTTCCTTGACATAAAACCTTTCTCAGTGATCGACATTAAGCTGGACAAACAACCAGACCCTCCAGCCACTGAAAGCGGATGCTCCTGTTAGTGAAAAGCAGTTTGGACCTTCATTTAACACCACATGCTTGTTCTGTTGCTTCCTATGGGTCCACGTCCAGTTGAACTTTATGGTCGGATACATTTACATCTATCTGAATGGGTCTAAAATTATACTCAGCTGCAAGAAAAAAAATCAGCACTGTCAGTTCAATTGCCAAAATATCGTAGGTAATTCAAAGCGACTATCTAACAGATTCATATAAGACAGAAAGTGGCATGTGTACTGTACCATCACTGGACAAAAACATTTAGAGTGGATTATCGGTTGTTATGTTTTGTATTTTTGTACATTACAAAAAGCACTAAATGATGCCTTCACAAAAATTAATAAGAATTAAGACGAATGTCAGATTAACTGTTGTTCGAATATAGCATGCATGTAAGACAACTTTTAGAATCTGTTATGTCCATTGGTCCACATACATCGATAGTAACGAAACAAAGAACTATGAATTAATGAAAAGAGAAAAGAGAGAGATCCTTTTAAAGTCCCAGTGTGGGTCTGTGTGTATACTGTTTATTCTCATACATGCTAATCCAGTGGCAGGCCTCGGTGAGAGGTGTGCATACTCTGGCTAACCTTTAAAGTGCGGTGGCACTGTTGCAAAGAACCAATGGATTTTTTTGCTAGCTTCATGTATACACCTTAGACTGTATTGTATATAGTATTTATATTATTGTGAACATCTATCATTTAGAAGTGATTTATGTTCACCTGTATAAATGGTTTTGTTTCTCTTTAATATGAAAAGGGCTTCAGTTTAATTTTATTTGTCTCATCTGTAGCCATACACTGGTAGTGAAGTATTACATATGATTTGGGCATTTTTGTTGCCTTTTACAGTTTTATTGATCCAGTAGGGTTATTTGATTTTAAAAGGATCTTTTAAAAAGGCGTGCATATACTATTAATCCTATTACACTCCTCAGAAAAATACAGTTTCTATAAAGATGTGGGCTGTTTGTTTTATTTGATTATTGGTTATTTTTTAAGAGAAAAAAAAAAGAAAGTGTCATCCATTAGGTTCAGGTGGGGAAAGTGAATTTGAAGTGAGGCTTGGAAACAACTGGATTGTCATTTCAAGTACATGCACTTTGTTCTGAGTTCTCACACGGAAAGGTATTTTTCCACATCATAAAGTAATGAAACAGGTAAATGATTGTCATATCCCTCATAAAGCCTCTCTGGCACAAGGATTTTGATTTCATAATGTTAGCTGGAGGTGAACACTTGTCTTTTCTGTAATGTCTTCAGCTCCAAGACATTTTTAAAACAGTGCTGAGCTGGGACAGAATGTACTACAATGCTAGTAGTTTACTCACAACATTCAGGTTATTGCAATAGTTAGTTAAAGAAATGTGAGTTGTTTACGAATCTGTAAAAATAGTATCTTTAATCTTAAATGTTACACAAGTGTATTTTTTTGCTTTGTATTTTAAATTGTTTACATAAATGCACTGATTAACACCACTGACTGTATAAAGATTATTAGATTAATTTAGGCTATATTAACCTTTTAGAATACATATTTAATTATGGTCCAACTTCTGATGCCAATATTTCTATTAATTTGAACAGAAATGGTCATTTTTAGTTGGACATGAAGAATAACTGTGACTGAATCGTTAGGATTTAGGGTTGACTTTAGCTTTGCTCTCATACATACAGGGAATTGTTAAAGGGGTCATCAATATTAACTTTAGGGTTGGACTGAGGTGAATGAGTTTTGCATTGGCAGAGTGTATATCATCTTTCACATTTCTTCCATTTACTCTTGTTGTTTGCTTTGTCATCTGTCACTTTTGTACACTAGTTGTGCCTTCTGTTGTTGTGATATTACACTGCAAACTTTCATTGTATGGCTACCTGAGAATACATGTATTAGACTAAGGGAAGGTGGTCATTGATTGGTTGGCCAAGCAACTGACAGATGTTGATGTTCTATGATGAAGTGATTCCTTTTAATAAAACCTCATTATAACATGGTTGAGCCAACTGGAGAGGAACTGCAGAACAGTCTGATGTAATGGGAAGGTTTTATGTAAGATCAGGAAATAAGGTTGCTGTTGCGGGTGTTGAGTCTATCAAAGTTGTTGCCATGCGTTGTGTAAAGAAATGTAGTTGGCTCTTTATTCACTCTGTACGAACATTTATGAGCATGACGTCTGTCTGAAAAAAAATGAATAAAATCCATGTCTTAATACCATACTGTCTACTGCTATGATGTATATTTACTATATTATATTATGATTATGTGAATATATATATATATAATTGATTATATAGATTAATTCCTGGTTCCACAAACCTATAGATTATCCCTTACTATTTTTATGAATGTATAATAGAAATAGTATGTTCCAGGATTCAGTAACAACTGATAATAATTATAGCCCTGATATACACAAGCATTACATTTTGACAAATATCAAAGACAATGCTAGTTCCCACACATAATTACAATTGTGGATTAATGACTGAACCATATAAGGTGCAACTAATATGTGAGACTGGGATCCCCCTTAGTGTGGAAATCCTCAGGAGAGACAGGTGAGCAAAGGTACATGCTCACATGATTGAGAAAACGTTTCTTGCCCAACTGTGGACTTTCCAAACCATACTAGACAAATGAGTCTAAATGAGAAGATATTTTATTGAGGTGTTAGAAGTTAGTGTTTCAACTGATTTTTTAAAATAGAAATTCACCATTTACCACAGTATGATCAAAGGTCTTATGAATCAATGGCCCCTAGGGGACAAAAAGCACAAGAGCAATTTGTCCATCAGTCATGCACAAGCCATGCTAATCACTGACAGGCATCGAATCAAATAAAAGGAAACCAGTTCAGAGATTACAGGTTTCTATTTAGAGCTGCAGTCAAGATACATTGTAAGTACATTTATTTGCATTCAGCTTATTTAACAATAATGCATAGAATAGTTTCCGAAATTCATTTAAAAAGTATTGTTATTGCCAACGATTTAATGATCAATTAATGTATTATTTATTATAAAACAAGTAAAATATTTCTCAAATGTATATAAAATGTGGTATTCTCAGAACATTAAATCAAAATGTTGGGCATAAATTTTGATTTTATCTATACTGCAGCAATCCAAATATATATTGTGAAGACCACTGCTTCTGTAAGCATGTCTAGGGTGGAAGGTTACGGAGAGTCTGACCTGCGCTTCCAGCTACGAGCATGTAGGACTGAGATTGCAATGGCCATTCATGACCCCTTCCCACTGCTGTATGGGCTGGCCGATCACGACATCATCTCTGAACAGATTCTGAGGGTAAGATGCCACACAGTTGAACCTGTTTCACCATGCAGTTCTTTACTTATAAACATGTTTTACTTTTTTTTCTGTGGAACACGAAAAGAGAAACATACTGTTTTTCTTTTCATCAAAAAGCAAATAAAAGTGGTCCTGTTCTCCTTTTGTGTTCCACAGGACTAAAAGTCATATAGGTTTGAAATAATGTGGGGCTAAGTAAATAATCTATTTTTCATTTCTGGGTGATCTCCCTTTTAGGAGACTTTAGAGAGAAAGAAAATAGACGGGATCCACAAAGCTGTCTACTCCCTTGTAACTTTACTACTGGATCAGGATGCTGCTGTCCTTCAGGCCTTCTGGAAAAATCTTTGCAAAGAGTACAACAAGGAGAGTTACCCAAAACTGGAAACTCTGTTTATGAACCTCCCCAAAGGTACATCTATACTGCTTCAGAGGTTATGCAAACACCAAGGTGGGCTGGAGGGTAACCACAGTCCATGATGGTAATCTGATTTGGCAGGACTGAGGCAGATGGTCAGGCACACAGGTAACTCCAGGCTTGAGCTGCAGGTTCGCAGCCAGTCGGGCAAGAAGAGAGGGGTGGCAGAAAAACACCCTTCCCATCGCCATCATCACTATACTAAGAGAGCCCTACCTTCCAGCTCTGGTATGACCAACGGCACATACACAAATTCATAATTCAGTTTATACAGCAGGGTGGTGCAAACTTAATAACAACTGACAACCAATCAATATGATAATCAAGATCTGACCTTGGACTGCTGCCGGCACCCTTGCACAACATTCTCATTGATTGCATTATTATTATTTTCACAACAACAACATATTATTATTATTATTACTTATATTACTATTATATTTGTTTGACTGTTACTTATCATTACCACAACTAAGATAATCACAAACTAGGCTCAACCTGGCAACGCAGTCTAATATCTATATGGGTCAACCGTTTTAGGGAGCAAAGGAAAGTCTATGAGGAAGACAGATGGTGCAGCACTTTCTCAGGTCTCGGTGGGAAGCGGTAATCAAGTGTTTGTATAAAACATGTCATTAGATGACTATGTATTGTAGCAGAGGAATAAGGTTGCAAATTAATAAACGTGCTGTCGGGAGTAGGTGTCCAGGCTGTCTCTACCTCAGTGCAGAGGGCCGTGACTGTGTCCGCCAGCGATCGTCCCTCTGGATGCGGGACGGTGGAGGGGATTTTGATCCAGCAAGTCATCGAGTCTGGTGAGCTCAGCACACAAATACAACATTGACAGATAGTGATAAACGTCTTTACTTAGCTAATGCTTTAGCTCTTGGAGTTTGTTAATAGCATAACCTTGCAGTGTAAACACTTTGGCTGTACGATTTGGCAGCACATTTGTCCCAGCAGCTTTATTCTGCAGGAGGTGCCAAAAAATGCATCAAGGTTGGAGGAGAGTTTTACTCTTCTGGCAAACTGGAGGAGACAGCTGGACACAAGACACAGACTGCACAAAACTATATGCACCAGCAGGGGGAGCCAAGTACCAGAGCTATGGATGTACGTGGCAAATAGTGTATTAGGGTGAATTTTAGAAAACCTGTAAGCATGCCCGTCAGATATTAGTCAAATATGAAAAAGAAATTATATTTAGTTAAAGACAATTTTCCAAGGTCTAAAGGTTTTTTTTATTTATGCATTTTGATCATTCTGGTCCTAGAAATAGCCCTTCATTTATTTAAACAAACCATTGTGAGATAAGATGTTACCTAAAACAGCAAACAAACAGCAACAAAAACAAAAATGTTTAATTTTGTAGACATATTTTGATCTTCATCTGTGCATCCTCTTTATTTGTGATGTTTTTAGGTAGAGCACAATGATGATGAGTGTGCAGTGTGTAAAGATGGAGGAGAGCTCATCTGCTGTGATGGCTGTCCACGTGCCTTTCACCTCACCTGCTTGGTGCCACCCCTCACCTCTATACCCAGGTCCAGAGCAGTCAAATGTTTTTAAAGCAAACTTTTAAAAACCTGATGATTTATGTTCCATACCATCTTGTACATTTCTAGGAAGCATAAAAAAAAAACTACCATAACAAGGTCATTGTTAACACTGTAAACAATGCCATTGTCACAGATTTGTGTATATTTGCATAGAAATAGTTTTAATATTCCTTAAATATTTATTCTTTGTTTTACATAAACTTTTCTCACAATACAAGTTTAAATGGGAAATTAAATTCCAGATTTTCAATGTGGTCTTTATTTTTACACCCCACTCTTCATCAGTGGCACATGGCGGTGTCAGTTATGCCATAACAACAGAGCCAATGAGAGGGCATACACCCCCTTGCAGGTAAAACATGGCAACTTGAATATCAGTTCAATTGGAAACAACTATTAAACTGACCAACCAAGCATTACAGTTCTAAATTGATCTTTTTTCCTGTCTCTCTTTCTTAGCCTGCTGTTCATGTTCCTCTGACGGAGACAAGCTCCAGCTCTGCTGTGGACTTCTCTTTCTTTTCCTCTCTGTCCTCCACTTCACTTTCCACAGTGACAGGAGGCAAAAGTGCTCAGAACATGGGTCTCCAGGTAACACTTCCTGTGCTTTAGTGGGAGACATTGTGAGTGAGTGAATTAATGGGAAAAGTGCACCAGCCACCCTGCTCACCTAAAAGCTCATCTAAAATTAATGAAATAATATTTAGATAATTAATAATGAACTCTTTACTCACAGTAAACTCACTCAGGCTCTGAAAAACTACCACAGAATCACATGAAAAATAGTCCATATGATTTATGTACTTTTATTTTATAAATCAGAATAATCAGAATCAGTATTTAGATATTTTTGAGTAATGTTTTATCTCTGTTAGTCTTCTGATGGAGAAAGGATTGGTCTCAGGGTACCTTGTGGAATTTGCCAACTCACTCGAGGAGAGCTGAAGACCTGTCCTCAGTGCCTGCAGAGCTACCATGTCCACTGCAATTTCTCAAAGTAACACCTTCCAGATGTTTCATGCATGATCGTACATCAAAATATTAGGATAGAATTACTGTATATAACAACAGCAAGTTTCATCATGCTTTGAAGCTCGACAACTCTTGTTATTTTCTCTGTGTACCTCTTAAGTGGGAAGTCTTCATGTAGTAATTGCTCCAGGAATTGTGGTTCAGAAAGTGAAACATCATCTAGGAGTCTTCAGGTATACAACCCAAACACCCACATACACACACACACACAGATATAAACACTTCATTTGTGTGTGTGTGTGACACATTTCGACAGTGACAGCACATTTTTGGACAATCTAAGTGCAGAAATGTGATCATGTTTTTCTTCCTATAGATGAACCAGCACATGACTGATCAGAGCTTGATACCCTCAGAGCAACTGTTCAACAACGATGAAGTGGAGTCTATAATGGGGGAGGTAAGATCTTATTTATCGACAGTATACAAATAAATAAATGCATAAAGAAAACATAGCTATATGAAAGCTGTATATAGCCACAGGCAATAACAGTATTTTTTTCATAAATGCAGAGTTCTATAGACGGAATCCTGCAGTGGGCTTTCCACAACATTTCACGGCCCATCTCTGAATCTCAGGGCTATTTTCAGTGATACAGTGAGTCCACTAATTCATTTGTGCTGTGTCCAGACAACAAATCTCTGTATCAGATTCCTCTGTGATAGATGGGCTGTTTCAGACACATAACTAAAACCAATACTAACATTATGAAATTAAAGTTTGGCTAAAAGCTTGTAGTTTCTCACGCATTAAAATATATTAAGTGAAAAATTAATTTGTATGACTGTCAATTACAAGAATATCAAATATGATGATTTAAGTTCATAACTTTTCAATAAAACAATATAAGCATCAAAATATGTAAATACATGTACGTCTATAGTTCATAGTTCTATAGACATAGTTCTATATGCATATAATTAAAGGTCAGGCTTAAAATGCAACATAATTTTTGTACATTATGTAACAGGGCCCTTGCTACCTCTGTCTAATGAAACCCAGATTGGGCTGAGATATGTAATATGGACTTTATGTTCTGCCGTGTCAACATTCATGTAATAACATTCAAATGTGAGATAATGGGCCAGAACTAGATAAATTGATTTCTGTTTCTGCCTGGCAAATGTGTAAAACATGTTGCTGTTCTTATTAAAGATCCTCAACAATGTGATCCCACTCTTTGCTATGTGTGTGTGTGTGTTCAAGTGGGCCTATGTGGGCCTTCTCTGCCCTTCAGAGAATGGTTTTGACACATCCCATGGAATGTATGGTCCACGGCCAATACTGTCAATTTTCCTCTTTGGCCTTCTCAAGAGACAAAAGAGAGTGAGAGAGAGCAAGCAAGAGAGACAGAGCACTTGGAATGTTAATGACATCCATGTGGAGCTCTTGGAAATATGCTGTTGCTAATGTCAAAGCATTATGTATGTCAACACACAGCAAAGCTTTTTGTTTTGATAGGACTTTGTACAAAACAGTAAAACGAACAGTGTACATTTTTTTTTGGAAATCTCAGTTTCTAATTTTTATTTTTGTCTTGTCTGTAAAGTGCATGAAATACACGCTCTCAGCAGATGGTGTTGTGACAGGCCTGGGGCCAGACATTTTTGGAATGGTGCAGGGTTGCTATGGCTACCTGTTCTTTAAGGCCCAACAAATAGGGAGCGGGGAATGTATTATGGCGGACCCTAGACCTCAACAGAGCATGAAAGAAAATGTTTTAATATGTGAAGACATTTGGCAACGCAGCCTGCATCCATCAGTGAGCTAGTTCTGGTTTTGGTCCTGCATTGCCAAGGCAGTTCATATTTATGATGTGTTGGTTTAAGCATTCCGTCTTGCTTTTCTGTACAAAAGACATTCTATATATTTTATGTATATCATTGTTTGGTCATGTCTGCAACTGGTGCCAAATTTCTGCCTGCAAGTAATGAGAATACAAAGGGTATAAAAAATGACAATAGTTTAATCTTATGTGATACATGAAGTTAATGACTCTTTGTATTTACTTGACAATTGTAGTTTTTGTCAAAAGCGATTGGACAGTTTCTTATGTACTTGAGACTACAAATTGATTCTTCAATTGGTTTATTGTAAAGATTTTGTGACACTCTTGATTGTTATGGGTTGGAGATGTGAAGTGAGGTTTTATGCTGGGGTAAAGATATTCTGAAACTGCCAGACAAACAGTGCCATTAATTGATTAAACAACTTATTTAAACTTGTACTTGATATCTGTGCATTTTAGTTCTTGAACGAATAATCTTTATCCTTTTAATGCTGGTATGGTACGGGTTAAAACCGCAGAGGCATTGATCATGTTAGGTTATGTTTTTTCAGTTTTAATAAAGGCCTGTCTAGTTGGCCTTTTATTGTTTTCTGATGTGTTTGTGCTATTTGCTTCTAGACTCTGAGCTGATTGATCATTTCATTGTGAGAGGTAATCTATGGTGAACCATACTAATTTCAGATCTAACCCCTCATTAAGCTAAACTTGGACATGAAAATAAAATTTAATTGGAGCTGTGTAAAAATGCCAGTTCCTTTCAGTTTTGAATAGAGTGAAACAGCATCATCCCTCTGTAACCATTTCAGATACTCCCTAAGATTGCTCAGTCTTCCCTGATTCACCCAGTATGGCTCAAATCCAAGCCCATTCCATTCAGAATTACTGCAGTACAGCACATTGCGCAGTTCCACATATCTATTCCAGCTGGAAAGACAATTATTGGCAGATTCAAGGCACAACAGTGTAAAAAGCCCAAGTTACCTTAAATAAAAGTATGGAAACTCTGCTCATACACAGCCATTCACTGTTACAACTCCCTAAATAATGTCAGCTAGTTCACCTGTTTTAAGTTAGTTTGAAACCCCATGACCAAACTCTCTGTTGGAATGACAGTGCTAAGATTAGTTGCAATACATAACAATAATGCTATTATGAGCTGGATTCTGTCCCATCTCTGACAAATACTGCGCAAGTTTGCACAGAGGAATTTGAATAGATCTATAAAAGGTTACAAGGTGAGTATTCTGCATGCCTTCAGATGAATAGTACTGCAGTTAACATACAACAAACACATTTATTAGCAGGAGCTTCATACTTGTCATTTATTCACACACTAGTCATGTGTTTGTTTAAGATAAGCCACAGAGTTAGTACTTTGTTCTGTATATAACTTTTCAATTGCTATGGCTTGGACAATTCTACACACTCAAATACAAATATGCAGCTATTTTACTTTGTTTATTTTGGTCTGGTGTGTGAAAATATCTTGGCCTGTTTTATTGTTTATTCTGTTTAAAAAAGATTTGATAGTGATGATTGGTGATATTCTTTGAAAAGGTACAGATGTTACTATCATCTTACAGATACTTTTTCAAAGTTGATGTTTTTTTCCTCTTGTCCTCTTGATTCCGTGCATTTTCTGCAATATCCTATCTGTCATGACCTTCACATTCCACCCATAATTCCCATGCTATTGCTGTCACACACACCATCACTCAAAAAGAATATTTGTGCCAAATAAACATTTGCATTGTCTTTGGACTGATGTGTGTATGATTGTTGTACAGATGTTTTCATCAGCTGTTATTGTTGATAAAAGGATGTAACAATATTCCTCCCTGAGGAACTACAGTAGACTAAAACAAAGCACATTGCATTTTTGTTTGATAGATCTCATTTCTCTAATACCTTAATGGTTATGGTGAGATGTGGTTGAGTAAATCTTAAAGACTAGAACTAAACATATCGATCAAATTGATATTGATAAAGATATAACTATAATAATAACTTATCAAAGGTCTCACCTTCAAAGAAACTTGAAAATGTGCTAAGGAGATATTTTCATTTTCAAAACCACAGCAGACTATGCTTAACCCTAGGTTATTGTGCTGTTAAACCCCCTTTTGTATCCTGCTTATAATTTAAAAGGGGGTTAGCATCAATCAGATAAAGGTTCATAAACTGTCTCAGTACTCAGTACCTAAGAAAATATTTGTGTTTTGTACAGTTTCAGCAAACTATATTGTCTTAGCAAAACATTAAACTGTGACAGCAGACACGTTAACTACAGTTGGTAAAGACCAAATATTTATGCAAGTTAAAGTTTAAGATGACTTAAAACAATTTGTGTGGGATCATATGTTAAAACAGGTTGCATGCCTCTCATGAGTTATATCTGTTGATGCTATTGATCTCATTTATATGCAAATTAGACCTAAATCAATGCTATTGATCACATTTGTATATGCAAATAAGAACATTAACAACCAGGGTTTTTCAAAATGTACAGTGTGAGATTATGAATCCCGATTATGTTGACCCAGGATTACAAATGACCCTGGGTTAAAGTTTGAAATGTAAAAAAACCCCTGAAAACACTGTTGCATTAGCAGTAAAACACATGGTTTACAACACAGAATGCAAATGTTGTATTCTAATAAACTGAGATTGAGTTTCATGACTGTTTCAATTCTCCATGTAATTTATGTTATATAATCACACACTCAATATCAAGTCAATATCAGTCGGCATGCAGTGGTTGTATTTCTTCTCTTATTTACTGATGTGGAACAACAAACAGAGAACTAGCCGCTGTCTGTCTGGCTGGCTGCATGTAAACTGAGCCTTTACTCACATAACTTCCCCAAGTTGGCATTTCCCATATGGAATGAACAGATCATACATCACTTATCTAACAAATCAAATCATGTTCAGATAAGTACACAGATTGCTGCCTAGATAAATTCAGTTTATATAAGTATCTACAGTAAATTTACAGAAATTACAGAAACAATACAAAATGTAGCTGGGTTAATCTGTTCATTTTTAAGACGTTTTTTAAGCAAGAAATAAAGAACATTTTTGGGGTCCCTGCTGGTATTATTTCACACATTATGTGGTGCTTGAGTTATTTTCAGCGAAAATGACTTGTGTTTAAGGACATTCCTCCACAGTGGTGAAAAATAGCCTGCCTGTGAGGCTTCAACACAATGGCTCTTTTTCAGCATGACAAAACACTAAGTCCACTCAGCTGACATAGTTTCTCAGCAATAAAGAACTTCATGAGCATTTTTAGGGTTGTCTCATGTTCTTTATCTATGTACAAAACAACTATTAAGTTGGTTTTATAAGAGGGAACTGTAGCTGTACTCAATCATTTGGATATGTACTTACTAAAGACACACACCTATTATTTACCACTATCTTATCAGTGCCTTTAACAATAGCAATTTTGCTATTATCATTAAAGGTTAAAATTGAACAGTTTTAATTTATTGGAATGTAATTGGGAATTAAAAATAATAATAATTCTACAACTATTTTTTTTTTTGTGTGTTATATATATATATATATATATATATCTTTTTCTTATTCTCCAACGTGTTGGTGGGGAAAACCACAGAGTGTGAGCTATGTGCTGGATCAGCAGTAGAAGGGCAGTTATTTGCTTAGGGGCACACATGGCAGGGTAAAGCAGGGACTCACATGAATAAGCAGCATTCTCCTGATCCAGTGGAAAACTATTTAGGGGATCTTTTTACGAATTCCATCTCTGATCATGTTGTATCGCCTGTTGCTTTCCATGTCATACATTGCCTAAAAACTTGTTTGCTTCCCCTCAACTATCCACAGCCACAGGATGAAACATTTTTTTGCTACCTGCTGAAGAGCATCTATATGCATATAGTCAAGTAAATGGACAGCAATTATATAAATACATGGGTTTATAAAGGAGAAACACAAACAATATAGTATAAGTTAGTTTGATAATTTATTTGATCTTAAGCTTTCCTTTTAGGTAAAGATGAATTATGGCCTAGATTTAGCTCTTTGCATGTCTTTAGGAATGCTTTGTGTTTTTTTATTAATTGTATTTGTATTAATGCCTTAAATCATAAAGTGTTTATATTTTACAAAGAATGTTGCACTTTTAAAAGACATTTTCTTTTAAGGGCTGGTTTTGCTTATTTGCTAATACAGTTTTATTCTTTATATGTTCGGAAAACATGGCTTGGAGCACAGAGGTCCATAAACAGCTCAGTCCATTGAATCTTGTCTCAGACTCAGTAAGTTATGCTTTAATTATCTCTTAAATCACAAATGTGACATGAAAATATGTCAGGCCATTTGCAACCAATAAAGACAGAATTGTTATCAGAAGACAGAATCCTCTCTGGCCCCCCATACCAAGTCCTCGTAAAACCACAATAGATCCCTGTTGTGCTGAGTTTAACTCTGTCTGTATTTTTTTTTAACTCTGTTGTTTTCTTTTCTCAGTGCTCAAGTCTTGTGTTTTCTCTGAAAAACCCACACGGCAGTTTATGACTGAACGATCTAAGATATCAGGCTGAAGGAATGGAGATATTCTGGTTTGGCCCCTAGAGGGCCTTTAGGGAAAAAACAGTGAGAGTGAAATCTCTGACTGAGTGCTATCAAATGGAACATCATATGCTAAGAGGTCTGAAGTCATCACAGTGGCTTTAGTTGCTTCCAGATTTTCTCAGATTTGTAGAGACTTGCAAATGGCTGCTTCCTTCCCGCACACCTGTATTCAAGTAATCACTTGTCTACCACAAGCCTGTTTCCCATTGATTCACTGTCTGAGATTTATAAAAAATCCTATCAGTCTATTCTAGAAGAGAAAGTGAATGCTGCTCAATATCACAACAAGTGGACAAATGAAGTTGTTCTAGTTATTTTTAATATAATTTCCTTCTTTTCTAGAAAATCTGTTGCTAGATCTCAACATGCAGTCCAGCCCAACTGATTAAACATTTGACTTAATGCATTCTGTAAAATTCCACCCTCTTTCTCCATTCATTGTGGCTTTAGTCAGGAGAACCTGAGGATTTATACACAACCACTGGGCAAGCAAGACAAGTTACCACCCTGTCTGCTGCTGCAGGGTGTTACCTCCCTGTTTCCTGCTGGTGAGATGTTTTGGGCTATTGAAAAATGCAGTAGTAAAAATCACATGTGAAAAGGCTACTGTTTGCTACTGAAAATTGTTAAATCACCTTTGGGCTGTAAAAGCCTAAATTGCACAGATTGTAATCTATGTGGAGGTGCCTTTATGAATGTGCTTTGTTTACCAAATGGCCCCTAACATTTCTTGGCTTCACATTGTGTCATTGGGAAGTTCCTCAAATCAAATAGGTACTGGGTATTCAAAATAAAAGATATAGTTATTCTTAGTTATTCTCTAACGTGATTACATGTGAGTTCATAGAAGTGCAGAGCCAGACCAAGGCAAACATTCATAGTTTATAAAGTATATAAATTTTCATGTTTTTATCAGAAAATGACTGGCTAGGGTTGAGAGGAGCCATTTTAAGCTACACTGAAACTTTATTTTGGACGTTCGAAATGATGAACCTTGTTGAATTGCATTAGATGGAGAAAAATCCTGGAATGTTTCCTCCAAAACCTTAATTTCTTTTTGACTTCAGACAGAAAAACATCTTGGATGACATGGTTTCAGTAAATTATCAGGAAATTTTCATTTTGGGGTAGACATATCCTGTAAGCATTTTGCAAGTATGCTTATGTACACAGAGGCTGATCTCTTGTTGTTTGGATTGTGTATCTTTGTGTCAACAGGTCTGCATACCTTTCAACTTTGGTCACACCTTTTGACGTAAGCCATATTTCCCTAAAAAAATGACATCACCTTTCAGCCTCTCTCTCTCTCTCTCTTTCTTTCTGTAGTACCTAATGACTGTGTGATTACATTTTTCTTTTATCATATCAACTGGACCGTTTTCCTAAATTGCACATTTTCTACGAAAACTTGAGCGCTTGTAGCTGCTGTTGTAACTCTAGTGGACGCAAGCCGAACTGCAGCTACTTTGTTGTTTCTCTCTCTCTCTCTCTCTCTCTCTCTCTCTCTCTCTCTCTCTCTCTCTCTCGATCCCTGAGCTCACACATTCCGGTCATTCCAGGCGCGCTCAGTTATTTATGAGGGCGCAGCGCGCGCCTACCAGCTCAATTCAACCAGACCTGAACGCGCAAACACATAAACCATGAGATAAAGCATATACAGACGATATTATTCCGATCACTTGGATTATTGTTAAGTGCCATTAACGAAATCCGTGTGGAACGAAAGTATTGGCTGGTAAGTTAAATATATAATTTTTCGTTCTATATTGTATTAAGAAATAGAAACAAATGCTTTAACTATTACCTTGAAAGTCAGAAAACATAAAAATTGTAACTGTAATTGGGATTAATCGGAATCACTATGTTACTCTGTTGATGAGTAAGATAAAATTGTGTTGTGGTGTTCTTTATTTCGCTGTAATAAGAAACATTTGGCTATAGGAATATAATGTTTACCCTTTGAGCTTTTATGAACGTTCTGCTTCTCTATTGAGGATCGTTGTTTAACGCATAAAACATTTATGTGGGCTTTTCTTAACTAATATTTAATTAAAGATTGGTAAATTGGACCTTTTGTCTTTTATTTAGGCTGCTATATTCTTTTATATTCTGTTACATCTTTTGTGTGTATTATTATTATTATATAATATTATTATGTTATTATGTATTTCTATGCGCCTTATTCTACAGATTAATTAAATTTATATATTTACACATTTATAAAAATGGTTATTTGTTTATTATTAAAAATAGCAGTTTGTTACTAAATATTGGTAATCATAAAGTGTTAATTTGTTAAATCTCTCTCTTGCTCTCCAGGTCCAGTTTAGATAATAAATACTCATCTTTATCAAACAAAATGAGAGGTGAAGAAGCATCTGGCACTGTTCTGCACAGACTGATCCAAGAGCAGCTTCGCTATGGAAACCCCACAGATGCACACACACTCCTGGCCATCCAGCAGCAGGCCCTGCGCCGAGGAGGAGGTGTTGGGGGTGGCAGTGGGGAAACCTGTTCTCCCCAGTCTTCATCTGAGAGCCTCCAGGAAGAGCCCCAGTCCCCTCAGCTCTCTGCCCGCCAAGAGCCACAGGGTCAGGAGCACCAGGTTGATTTCCAGCACTCTGAGGAGCTGCCCACCTATGAACAAGCCAAAGCTCATTCCCAGCATTTGGCCTCCCATTGGTGCCAGCCACACAATGGCTCCTCACTGCAGGATAGTGACAGTACTTTTGTGGAAGAAGATAACTGGGATCCAAAGCGAGGTCACGCACGGTCACTCAGTGAGCGACTTCTGCAGCTTTCCATGGAGCGCAACACTAGAAATTTCTTTCCTGCAGCATCTTCTCTTGGCTGCTCCTACAGTTACCCACAGGTTCATGGATATCATATTAACCAGCACTTACCACATAGCCAGCCAGGCATGGACTACAATAAGCAGGACCCTCATACTGAGCACCCCGTTCATGTGCAGTCTCAAAGATTCATGCTACGACAAGGGTTGGAGTGTGAACAGTACTACAGACCACCACCACCATTCCATTCTCACCACAACAGGTAGGAATGCATACTGCACTTAACACCACATATTAACACACTGATGTGATTTGGTAATAGTTAACCTTAGTTAACTCATTTTGGTATATAGAATTCCTGCAGTTCTGAAGTACTTTACAGAATGTGTCACTATGACTAACAGTCTGTTGGCCGATGCTATTCCTGAGTTTGCAATTTGAGACATACCAGTGTTTTGTGTCAGACCTCAAGCAAGCCTAATGTTGTCACTGCCTGTAAGGTTTTAAATCTAACATGATGTTTTTTACCTTTTGCCACTTCAGAAATATCCTACCAATGCAGTCATCAGAGGTTTGCCATATACATGCCACAATGCCCCCTGCTGGCAGGGAGGTATTAGCTTGCAGCCCAAGTCAACTGGGGATGCTCATACAGGAAAATAAGAGGCTGAGACAAGAGCTGGAGGGACACACTGAGAAGGCCATCAAAATTCAGAAGGTATTTATAGAGACATCCAATAAAATGAACATGATTATTACCACGATAATAGCTTTTTAATTAACATTGGCTAGTGTCCAAAGGACCATGAAATGTTTCAAGTGAATTACATCAGTGCTCTTTTTCACTCTGACGGAAAGATAATTATACAGGTTACCCATCGGGCCACTGCCTTGAGTAAACATGCCTGGGAAAATGAATTCATGGTTAATGCCTTTCTGCCCTTTCCTGCTGAACAGTGACTCTGTTCTCTGCTCTGTTCTTAACAGCAATAAGAAACATTATTGAAGGATTTTGTAGTATGCTGCTGTTAGATACCTCCTTATCAAACACCTTTCTGAGTATAAAGTATACAAAGTAAAAACAAAGTTTAATAAAGTAAAACATTTGTTATTTAAACAATTTCACATTAGCACAAGCATTTCACAAAAGTATGTTGCAAAAGTATGGCTGTAAATTAGCATAGCTGTAGTTATAAAGGCCAATCACAGCCATGCTGATATGTAGCCAGAATGCATGGTTGCGAGCGTGATACTGATTTTACATAACAGTTTAACTGACAATGGAAAATATATTAAGAGTGGATGGAAAAAGGTCAAAAATAGACATGAAGTTACTGGAGTGACAAGAAGACAGGACGTGTGAGAAAGCATTTGTATGACTCAATAACTTTGAAAATCTCTTATCCAATTAGATTTGAGGATGTATAATTGTATTTAATTCCGACTTATTCTTTCTTATGTTTCTCACAGCTAGAACAAGAAATCCAGAGGATTTCAGAGGCCTATGACACACTAATGGAGGGCTGTACCAAAAGAGAAACTCTGGAGCAAGCCCTGAGAAACAAGCTGATGGGTGAAATCAAGAGACTGCAGCAGTCAAACATTCAAGCGGCAAAAGAAGCTGAGGCTGCTGACCACAACCAGCATGTTATGGTCAAGCTTCTACTGCAGAGTAAGTTCATAAATACAGCCTCATTATCGTCTCAAGGTCAAACTTTACATGCTCTACACAGTTGTTAATCCAGAGTAAAACTCCAAATGTAAGATATGCTTTTATTGGTTTAAAGAGGGAATGTGTTTACAATTACAGTGTTCCAATCCAGGAATTCCACTCACAAAACTGCACATTCTTTTACTAAGCTCTCAGTAAAGAGGATTATACATCAGATGTGACCTTTGCTTATTAAGGCAGACAGTTAACTACCGCCAGGCATTATCACTATTCTGTAACTAATCTGCTCTGTAACTGTTTTGCTCAGCATTCATCTCCCATACATTGAAAGTAGGACGAGGCATGCATAATGATGATGATGATGTTGATGCATTTTGATGATTGGTGGGAAACAAGGGCAACAATCTGAAGCGTTGAGATTGAAGAGTAAAGAGTAAGATAAAGAGTAAAAGCATGCTCCAAACTTTGCAATAGAATTCTTTTGTTGTGAGTAAAAAGTCAACAAAAGTGGGTCAGGGGTCTGCATAAACATTCCATCAGCATGTTTCCCACGTCAACAAAAAATAACTCTGTGTTATGACTATAGATAAACACTTGTGTATTTATAACAATACTATCAAAACAATCAACTCCAACCAAAAGATTTTTGGGGGGATCTCTGAGCATCTGACCTGTATGGATTCGATTTACACAGATCTAAAATTTTTATTTAGAAACATTGTTCTTTTCTAACTCTTTATCTGACAGATGAAGAACAGCAACTGCGGTGTGCACGTCTGGAGCAGGAGGTGCAGCATCTGCAAAATGAAGCAGAGGAGCAGCTGCGCAGGAGTGAGGCTCTGGAAGCCACCCTAAAGTCCACGCAGATGTGCAGCCAGCAGCTGTGGACGGAGCTGCAGAGGAAAAACGCATATGTGGAGAAGGTTGAGCGTCTGCAGGGGGCTCTGGCTCAGCTGCAAGCAGCTTGTAAGAAAAGAGAAGGGTTGGAAATGCGTCTAAGGACACGGCTAGAGCAGGAACTGCGCAGCCTCCGAAATCAACAGGTACTTAAAAGACATACACACAAACAACAGTGCAAAATAGCTACTAAATATTGCTTTAATTTTTATTGTTTTGGCTGGTCTTAGCTGGTCTCCCATCATTTGGAGATTAGCAAACCAACTATGGTTTTTAACCAATCACTAACCATTTTTCTCAATTGTTTTTGTTCTGAATTGTTCCAATGTGTCTATTTCAGTGGTATTTCCTTTCAGAGACTGACTTAAGACTTCAGATCCACACATCAAACATTCTTTAAAACGTTCTTTGGCTACATTAACACTAGTTTGTTTTCCTTTCCCCACAGAGAGATCCTCAGCCAATTAGCGGAGCCCATGTGAGTGTGTCAAGTCTGCAGGAGCTTTTGCAGGAAAAAGAAGAGTGCATTCTGTCCCTGGAGGCTGACAAGACATGCTGGGAGCAGAAGTACTTGGAAGAGAAGACCATGAGGGAGTTCGCAATGGATGCAGCTGCAACCGCTGCAGCTCAGAGGTAAACTAAAAAGATCAGTGTCAAAGTTCATAGAACATTGTTCTGTGCATACAAGTCCATAATCATAAAGTTTATCTTCCTGTACTTCACAGAGACACAACCATCATCAACCATTCACCCTGCCATTCCTCCAGCAGCAGTTTTATTGAGGAGCTACCATCTTCTGAGCACAGGAACCAAGAGGTGGAGAACAGGTATGAGAAACAGCCTCACTGCAGCTGTTAAATCAGTATCTGAAACATGTATGGTAAATCTGAATCATGTGAATTCAGTTCAGGCTTAGTTTGCAGACACTGCTTCTGTGCATACATTGTTTTAACAAAGCATTTTGGTTTATTGTTAGAATTCGTGCTCTGCACATCCAGATCCTGGAGAAGGATACAGTAATTAACATGCTAAAGACGAAGCTGGAAAAAGAATCAGGAGGCCTTCGTCCAGCCACCTCCGAGCCGTCTATCAGCCCTTCTCATCACACAGGCCAATGCAAAGGTCAGTATGCAAATGCCAACATTAAGCTTACTGTTCGCACTGAAAGCTCCACAGATTTTATACTGAATCAGAACAAAACTGTCATTTAAAAAATAAAAAAATGACAATCCAACCCCCTATTAAATGTTTTGCCTACCTTTGTATTGTGATTTCATTTACCAATAAAATTGTTTAGTACTCTAAACTGCATTAACACATTTTAACACAGTTCATATCCATTCTACAGATTTGCCCCTCAAAAACAGTCTAAAATGTGTAAACATTTTCATTGATTAAAATCAATGTAAACATATCTGACTCCAGGCCTATGGTTTACTTGTAATTTATTCAAATTTTAGGTATGGGCATTTGTAAAGCATTGGTCAAATTGGGTGTCAAAATGGTAGTAACAAATGACTTTTGGGTCATTTCCAGGAAAGTGTCATTCAGATGACCAGACATCTGGCATGTCACATTCCTCACACTCTCTGGTAGCTGCACAGGGACAGTTTGAGCCACTGAAACATGCCACAGAAGACCACAGCACAAAATCCAAACTCG
This sequence comes from Chromobotia macracanthus, assembly GCA_036877525.1. Classification (NCBI taxonomy): domain Eukaryota; kingdom Metazoa; phylum Chordata; class Actinopteri; order Cypriniformes; family Botiidae; genus Chromobotia; species Chromobotia macracanthus. Next base: position 5,229,576 of record JAZGTH010000013.1, read on the forward strand.
GTGGGTACACAACCACACATGCACGAGTACACAGCCACACAGTACTGCAATGTATCCTTCAAGTGTATGATAGTGCTAAATATTCCATTTGTTTATTGTATATTACCTTGTACAGTAGGTCATATATACTGCAGGGGTCATTGATTAACTTGTCAAACTAGTTATTTGATGTTGTTGATTGGCTCCCCTGATGTAGACCCTCACTTTTTGATAAATGCCTAGTTTTTAATGATTACTATTTTTTAACAGATGACATGCAGCAACCACCATCTGTAAATCTTTTCAAAGGCTTGGATGATGTAAAGGCTGAAGCAGTGGAGATCTTCATATGATGGAGGGCAAGCACATGGACAAAAGACAGACCAGATCAGCTGCCCTGGAAGATACATGCATCTTACCTGCTTGATGAGGATGTCTTAAAAAGATTCACACAGACAAAATAACAACTCTGTGGTGGTAAAGAAATAATCCAGATAAATAACACCTGCTCCAAGGTCTACTGTTAAAGAGGGAGCTGAGCTCTCAAGCACCAAATAGACCATTTGAGCAGTCTTGAGAAAATGCAATTGTGAATGTTAATTTTTAATAAAGGTACATCTATGTTGTGGCTTTTTTTGACACAAACTCCCAAATGATCAGTCAAAAGACAGTGTTTAAGACACTTTGGATAGTTTTCTATAGTCTACCTCTTTCATCTGAAAGGAGACCACCATTCCATTGTCCCTCCTCTCAGCAGACCTGTGGTAACTTCACCACATTCCAGTTCCATTGAATTCCTGAGGCACTCACATGTATTTTTCTACCCCACCTTCACCAATTGATGTACATGGTGAAACATTTTTCTAATGTTTTTCTATTTATGGCTGCAACGCCCTTCAGAAAAGTTTTACATTCTGCATGGCAGGAGTGGCCTCGTTGCATTTATATGATTGGCATGCTTTATACTGTCATGTTGTAATGTGAAATGAAATGCATTATACTGATCAGTTTGAAAACTGATTGTACTATATTGTATTTGCTTTTTTTTATGTACACTCTCAAAAGGCACATTTGCTGGCCAAGGTGTTAAAGAGAATATTTTATTGTGCTGTGAACAATTGTCTATTGCTATTACAGTTACTCTGTTTAAAAGTAAATTGTTAATATATTTTGTATGCTAAGATTATGTGTCATTTGAATGTATTGCTAAAGAATGGATGTCAAAGAGCATTTCAGTGTCCTGTCCTATTTAAACCAAGATGTGAATGCTCTGAAACCTTTCATAAATCTACAATAAAACTATTAATATATTTTAAAAAGTCTACACTGAAATGTGTCAAGCACCTGGGGAATTTTTTGTTGGTTCTAGCAAGTACCATTTACTGGAATATATCCCATTTCTCACATTCTGTTATTCCTGCTTCACACTTGCACACTTTCAGAGAAAGATGAGTAGTTAGAGGTGAATGTCAGCAAGGAGAATTCCTGCTATTACAGTTCACCAGAGAAAACCTCACACTAGTTCCCTGAAGCTCTCTTTAGCAACATTTAACCAGCTAATCTGAAGCATTCAGAGGCATCTGAGGCATTTTTCTAAGACAACAATAGAAAACATGCTCAGAACTAACTAAATACTGACTAACCTCTTCAGAGGACTATCCAGCCTTCTATTCTATAAATACTATTTTTACTAAGAATGTCAACAATATTTTTTAGCTTAGCAAAATGTAAGCTTTCTAAATTGGTGTTGATAACATTCTGTGTTTCCAAATATAGTATGTGGTAATCTGTGTTTATTTGATGCACTGCTGCATTTTTAGCTAAATGATCATCGTGACAGTAATGAGAGGTATCTCAGATATGGCCTTGCTCATAAGGAAGTGGTTTGTGCCTGATCTTAGTTGCACATAGTAGCAAGTCATGTTGGCATTCAACTGTGTGAAATACTGGCAGCTCACATATTATGTACTCCAGGGTGTTCAGCAAGACTGTAAGGGCAGTGTAACTGTGTATGAGGTTGTCTAATGTTTTACCTGTAGGTGCCACATATTTTAATCGGTCTGCAAAAATATATCAGTGACCATTTTAAACATCTGGGACTCAAAATCTAAATTAAAACTGGTAATAAACAGAAAGTTTTAGTATTTTGTAAAATGTAAATAAAAATGTTTTGATGAAAAATAAAAAATAAATATTTAAGACTCTTTATTTTTTAATCACTACCTTGTTGGAAAAGTTACGATTTATTGCTATTGAAGCACAAACAATGTTGTAGAACATTTCTGAATCAGCCTGGGATAACATGAATCATCAGGTTTCATGTGGAATCCATGTCCACTCAAGTGGGGGACCTAGTGTACCACATGCTAAGAAAATTCAGTTTTTTTTACTAAACTGCTGTTCTGATCATTGAATTTATAATGAAAACAATGGCATAAAATTAGACATGCAAAAAAAGAATATTGTTGGATTCTATGTTAAAATATAAAACCCTTAGCATACTGAGACATCATGAGTGATATTTAACACACTGAATAGGATGCAACAGGAGAACTGCACACAGAGCTTAAAATGTTTATCTTGACATGATTACAAAACATTCTTGAGGTTGAAGAAAGTATCTGAAGAATTCAAGTAATAATTGTAACAGTAGGGTGGTGAACAAGGTGGCCCAAGCATTAAAAGAATGGAAGGGAGTTTGGATACATGAAATGTATTGTGAACAGCACTATACAAATAAAATTAACTTGTTTGAAGAGTGAACAATGGAAGTCATAATAAAAGGCCCTTCTGTCTCACACAAACACGCAGTGAGGAATATTTAAGAGTAACCGTCATACAGTCAACAAGCATGTGAATTGAAAGCATGTTACCACCATCAAAAAAATTGCATGAAATCACAATCTTGGTTTCTTAGTCAGAGAATATTTTCCCCCTGAAGATCCAAGACATTTTGAATGCAAACATGGCATTTACCATATCTGACAGATATATCACTTTCAATTCACTTTATGTCCCAGACTCAGTATCAGAACTCTTAAAGTACAGTTTATAAATCATACCAGCATTTATCATTTAAACTGATAACAGAGAGACAAAAAACAAAACAGCTTTCCATCATGTAGAGTTCATGACGCTGGTCTACAGATCGTATGATAATAGTCAAATGTGGTTTCAATATTTGCTATAAAACATTTTTCACCAAATTATATTTCAGTAAGCAAATATGGCGATGATGGGACTTGATGTTAAAAGCTAAACAAGCACTAACTTGGCTCCAGGTAAACTTATGTAAGCAGAAAAATCCTCTTGGTTGGAATGAAAAGGTTTAAAATTTTTATAGTTGTTACAGCTTGTATGGGAACTGGGAAACAAGTGGGTTATGCTGTAATTAATCTTATTTATAAGCACATGCAGGCCTTTTCCTCCACAGATTTAACTTTGAAATCCTGCCAACATTCTTTTGACTTTTGAGAAGTTCTTGGTATTTTTAAAACCTTGGGTTTCTTCCTTAACATGAACAAAATGGAAGACTATGTAACATTTACATGTCCTGCATTTTACCAGATGCCTTTATCCAAATTATTTAGAATTTAGATTTAATCAATACATTCATTTGCTGGGAATCAAAGTCATGACACTGGCATCCATAGAGCCATGCTCTAACATCCAGGGTTACAAAGCTACAGGTTCAAAGGTACATTCCTGAAGCTTACAAATCAGAATAAACAATGTAGAAATATTGGATAAGATTAGATGTTGCACAACTACAGTTTAGATAGTTTGAATTTTGGGTCATGACCAACTAAAAACCAAACAATATGGAAAACCAGATTCATTTTAAAATGAATCATTTAGGCAGCCCAACATTAATTAGGGCAGCTTTATAAATGACCCAAAACCATTAATTCATTTGTTTTTGTTTGCTATATTCTTTCAGAAATTTAAAATGGACTCTTCATTGTCTGACAAATGCTGATAGAATGTATTGTTCTCCCAGAGTAAACCCATACACACATTTCAAGTATTGATTGATGACTGGATGGCATAACCTTCAATACTTGAACTCTCTGAATTATTGATCTGAACAAGGCCTCAAGGGGAGTAAATTAAAGCAAGCCTCACTTCATATTTTTAACTATACCACAAATTAAAACATACCTCATGGCTTTAATACTGTAAATGCAAGGACAAACAGCAGAAAAAAACACAAGGGGGACGCACAATATATCCATGACTAAACCTTTACCCTAATGTTTATTTACATGGTTGGGCATAAAAACCTATCAAACACAAGGCACGTGTATGGCTGCATTTTTAGAGGTGTTTTTCCTCTCTATAGCCTCAGTACTTGGGCTTGATTGGTATGCTGGGCTTTTTATTTAGAGGAATGCATTAATGCATTCCTAATCAATTAATCGGCATGGGAAGGTGACACAATTCACTAATGGAGACAATGGAGCACAACATGCTTTCTAAATATATATATGAAAGCCTCAAAGAAAAACAGAATGAGTTCTCAAGGCAAACGTTTCATGTTTTTAATATATTGAGAAGTGAAGAGAATCAATACAAACTAAAAAAACAATACAACATCTTTAAAGATTGTTGACTGACAGTTGCTCTATAGACTGTTACACATGCACCAAACAACCCAATGTAAGAACACAGTAACACCAGGGTTTTAGGGTTTCAACTGTGAAAAGAGCTTCAGTTCCAGACTGGTTTCAGATGTCAGCCTGGGCTAGAGAGACTCCATCACAGTACCAAGAACATGGTTGTAATAACATGGGGCCCATGTCATGTCATTAAGACAAAATAAGGCTCAGAGCTATAGAGAAATGGATACATTTCTGAAGAACGACAAGAGGAAAATGGTTTCTCACTTCACACAGTGAAGTGTTGTGCTTCTAACTGACCTGCTGATCCACCCAGGTACATTAGGAGCCTGCCCTGGGTCCTGTGTTGTTATATGGTAATAGTGAGCACATGGCAGTGAGTGTGTCAGGGCCAAAAATCATGCTTCACCCTCGATTACCATGATTGCTGGGGAGTATCCGTGTTAGATTTTCCATTCTTAGCACAAGGCTTTCTTTCTGTTTCATGGAAAAGGAGAATTACTGGTCAAGAGGCCAGGGGCTGTGAGAGGCTCACTGGGATATATTTAATTGAGTAATTAAATGGCAAGAAAGGCTTTGAAAAACCCCAAAGCTAAGTATTTACCACAAAAGTATTTTGTTAAATATTTGGATGTTTTGGTACAAACATTATTCATTTTCATAAACATTTAAAATATATTTTTTGTAAAAATGGAAAAATGCTTGAAGAAATTAGCAATCTGAAATACTTCATTAATTTTAAATTAACAAGAGTTTGGTGGTATATTAATTTCAATCTTGCTGTATGATGTTTTGGATATCATGTTCAGTCTGAGCAACATGCAGTCAGGACAAGACCAGATATTAGACCACTGAATGTAAGGAGTGACAGCATATCTGTAAGCATTTTAAATAAACATTTTCTCATGGCTTCTATATCAAATAATGGGATGTCAATAGTCCTTTCTAGACATTTCAGGGATTACATATCTATTTGCTTTAAACATGAATCAGGCTGACTCTTCTAACACCAGACATTGATTTATGTTTGAACTGATATGCAATACCTGTGCATTAACAATGTGAATTACCAAGTTTAGGTACTGTATTGTAAATTGTACTGTATTGTAAATTGTACTGTTAAAACCAAACAGTAAATACTAGATAAATGAACTTACCCATTAGCCTACTTGAAAAATGTATACAGTCAAATTTTAATGATGGAATGTTATTATTTGCAACCTGCCACACTTATCATTCATTAATTACATTCGAATAAATCATGACGTTTAGATTACATTTAGAATTAATGAGGAAACACTGCCACCTGGTGTAACATTGCAAAGTCCATGAGAAGATTGATGTAGGATCCATGTTATTAGTCTTCATGTAGAACAGTGGATCTAACAGAACTGTTAACCTACTGGTTAATGCTAGAGAACAATAAAGTACAGGAGATAACAATGATCAATTATTTTAGTGCTTCAAAACTAAACAATACAGTCACACCCAGCAAACTGATAATCACAGCTTAACCAGAAAGATGTAAATTAATTTCATTATCTGTTGCTTCATTAAAAAAACCTTTGTAACATTGTGAGTAAATAGGATTGTTGTGTAATTCTTTTGATGTTAAAATAATTTTTCCTATCCTAGCATTTTAGACAGAGTCAACTATAAATAGTCGGTAAACTGTAAACACTGTGATGCTATCAAATCATTATCAGCCCTGATCAGACTGACCAATTAGTCCTACCCCAGACCTTCATTATCTATTTGTCTGACCAATGAAAGGAGGGACGGTTTGAGAAACAATTATTTTAGACAATTATTCTTACACACGTCATCATTAAGCAGGCATTGGAGGTAAATCAAAACTACACAGATACATGTACAAACTGTCTTTACTTGAGCAGTGGAGTGCCACATGAAATGTCATTCAAATGAAATTATGATTAATCAGTATACAATCCTTCACCTTTGCCACAAATGACACTGCTTCAAACAACTTAACTGGAAAAACAAACATAATGTTTATTAACAAAGACAAATAAAAGGGCTTCTTTTATATACTTTGACACTGTGTGCATAAGCACAATCATATTTCGTTCCTACATTTTCAGATTCTGATGAACGCATCAGATTTGAAAATTCTCGCTGCCCTTAATGGGTGTGTGAAAACTGTCTCATCGAAGAGCCAATACTGATAGCAAGAGCTGAAGCAGCACTTGTGGACCTACAAGACCAATGATACAAGAAACATTCTTCACAAATCTACAGGTAGTAACATGAGAAAGAATGGAAGAACGTAAATGACTCAGACATTTAGACTCCATTAACAGTCTCATTTTCTGTAGAGGAACCGTTTCCAACACCTGCATCATACCAAACTCGTGTTCATGAGGCACGCAGAAAGGCACAATACTCAATTTTTTCCAAAGCAATTTGCCAACCATTGCATGCGAGCTTTGTTTCAAACACTTTCCTCAGGTCCTGTCTTGGTTCACTGAGGACTGAAGATTGTATCATTATGGCTTTTTAATATTATTTTGAGCACTTACAATACAAATTGAAACCTCCTGGCATGATAAATGCCAGCTCAATACTGTCATTAAGTTTAATACAGGGCACCTGCCAGGTTATCATTCAAGGCACCCAACTGAAAAAGTAATGAATATAATCTATTAGACTGTAAAATGTACAGCATTGCTTTTACTGATATGTTGTATACACGCATTTCTTTCTTATTTTCACTTTAAAATGGAATCTTAAACATCAACTTCCCTAAAATATACTCTCTGTGACTGAATTAAGACTTGAATTAAGAATTGAGACTGAAACATGTACACATTCGTATTTCAGTGAAGATACAGGTAAAGATGCAAGTTCCGGTTATCAGGTGATTTATTATTGTTGTTCCCTAGACCATATTGTGTGTGCTGGGAGAAGAAGAGCTTGCCAGATAAAGTTTTCAGTTCAGTTCACATCACACTCAGCACTCTTCAGATAAAGACTCAATCTCTTCTGGTAGAGTTAGAGCAGTGAGGCAGGGCAGTGCTGTGCCATGCCGACCATCTCACGCTCTATCTTTACGCTTCAGTTTATTGATCTTCTTGGTGCTGCTGTTTTTATTGAGCAGCTTCATGACACGCTCCTTGTGATCCAGCACCTTTAACATGGCATCGTGTGCCTCTGTGATCTGATCTATCACCAACTTGCAGCGTTGCATGTTGCCCTGTGTAGTAACAGTGGAGTTTTGATTAAAAATCATTTGTGTCTAGCAATATTTTGAAAATATTTTTAAAGCTGCAAACCTTAACTTTTTTTGGTTAATAATAAACAAAAAATCTGTTATTAAGCAAGTACATAAGAGACACTGTCTCTTTACCTTACTCCAATTCCCAATGGTAAAATTAAAAAACTTTACCATTTACCAATAATGATTTATAATTTGAGTTGTCGGGTCGAAATTTGCAGGAAATGTCAGTTTCACTTCAACATGTAAGTGAAAAGTAATATAAGTGAAAGTAAAGTAATCTGCAATTTTATGTTTTAAATAAAGATGCGATAGAGAGGCAAAGTTATGGATTACAGCTTTAACACAAATGTGACATTGAGTATACTGCTCAATGTTATCTTAGCCAAGCTTCTATAAAAACTAAACTTCAAACATGAGCTTCACATGATCTTGCATCTTGATAATCTAATAAACATGAGTGTTTTAAACAGTCATTGGATCAAACCTGTATAAGCTCATTAATGCGGTGAAGATCATCATCAGCTCCAGCCTTCTTCTTTGGGATGAGGCCTTCCTGAAGACTCGTTAGACGACTGTACACATCATGCTCCAGATTTGTCTACAGACAAAAGACAATTCTTCAGACGAGCCCAATCTAGTAATTGCTTTGTATTGTTAAATTAGGCTCTACAACAGCATGAGCTCACCAACTGCATGAGCTGATGTGCACAGAGGTGAATTTTCCAGCCTTGGGCTTTGCACACAACTCCCTTCTGATTGGCTACATCCTGCAGGGTACCCTTCTTGTCCTCTGATTGGATAACAAACAGATATTATGGAATGACTTATAACATTATATCATATAATGGTACTATACTGTATAATTTCAAAATGGTTAATTTACAAGATGTAACACTCTGTTGCCTATACAGACCCTTGACACGGATGTCACTGTATCTCTGGAAATGATGGTATGCCGCCTTCCAGGGGTTGCGGTACTGTTGTAGCAAAGTGATGGGAGGCCGAACCCGAGTAGGAACATACCGCACTCCCTCCTCATCTGCACCAGGGAGAACAGATACACTGATACTTAATTTGGGCATTACAAAGCACACAATTCATTAGTTATTATTTATCAAACGTGTAATTAATGACCAGGCTCTTAACATTTATTAATATTAGCTGCACAGATTGCATGGAACTTTACACATCAATCTTTGATATATGAAGACTTCAATGTCAAATCATATTACACAACGTGTGTGTGGGAAATGCTCCAAATATATCAAGGACAATTTACGAACTGCCATGATAAATAATTTCTTTATCTTTCTTGGTTTTACTTATTTCAGCTTACTTATTTCAGCTTGTTATTAAACTTGGTCCTTGTTCAATTCAGTTACAGCGCTATGAACCACTGTTTGGCAGATGTTAGGCAGAGAGAGGAGGGGAGGCTGATTTCACAGCCAGAGGACACCAGAATCATAAAGAGCCACATGCTCATGGTACTAAAGTATCACAAACAAATAAAATATAGCATGTAACAGATTAATGGTTTTTCCCAACACAGTGGAATTATTAGGTTGTACTTCGACGTACAGGGTAGTAGTATAGTTACAGAAAAGTTACAGGGGTGGGATTAGTTAGGGTTTTTTACTTAAAAAACCCTAACTAATGAAAATCACTGTGGTTGAAAACCAAATGCGAACATTGTTCTCAACACTTCTGCACACCTAAATGTGCTGTGAATGGCTGTAGGGTTGTGCATTCATTTGTAGCACTCTGTTTATCTGACCTCAGACTTTAGCTTCTAAAACTAACTTAGAAGAAACAAAACAAACACCCTGATCAGGGTAGCTCAGTCTGAAGTTCTACCTACCTGCAGAGTTTAGTTTCAGTGTTAATCAAATACACCTGAAACAGCTAATCAAGGGTTTCTGGTTTACTGAATTACAGCCAGGTGTGCTGGAACAGAACTCTGAAAGATCTGGATTTCCAGGAACACTGAGCACCCCAATGGTAATGAAACCAAGACTCACCAATGTATTCTTTAGGAGGGGACTTGCGTTTCTCTGCACGTTGACTGAGGGGTTTGGGTGGAAACTTCTCTTCATCTGTGCTGTTGGTCTCCATCATCTCGCTCTCCTCAGTGGAAATTATGTGCTGCTGCTTTCGGGGTTTCTTCCTGGGTGAGGCTCCTGGAGTGATGTCTGTAGGTACTGCCAACATTTGAGCGCCACTGTTGGGTCCTGACGCCACTGAAGGAGTATGAGGTGAAAGATGTTGTTTAATCAGTTAAAAGGCATGAGATGAATGATCCTTTTGGCTCATAAAATGCATCCTGTGTCACTGAAGTATTAAAATGTGTTGGGGTTTGGCAGCCTGATTCTTCCAATGGTGAGCCAACAGTTCTCAATAATGACAATAATCAAATAATAATTGTCTTGTTAACATATTACGTGACCACTATTATAAAACCTTGTGTTTGCACAGGGATCCTACCTGGTTTTGTACTATCCATAGGCTCAGCCTCTTGCTTAATATTAATCTCTGCAAGGTTGGAATTGACAGCACATGCTGATGTAGTACTGGCTGCTGGCTGAGTGGGCGGGGCCACTACATTAGCCATAGAGGGAACTGGTGGGGTGACTGCCATGGCAGCAGGTATGGCTGAGAAAGCAGGAATTGGTTGAGATGGGGGCGTGGCTGAAGTCAGGAGGGAGGGGACAGGTTGTGAGATGAGCTGAGAAGTTGGTGGCCCCACATGTTGTGGTTGCTGTTCGTTTCCCTGGTTAGGAATAGCCTCAATTGCTGCAGTTACTTGGGGAGCAAGGCTCACATGGATGTCAGGTTTAGGCTTCACACTGCCAATGAATTCAAAGATTTTGTTTATAAAGCTGTGCTGCAGTTAAAGACTACATGACACTGCAAACAGTAAGAAAGCAGAATTAAGTAAACCTGAGGAGCTTGTAAATTCAGATTTATTACCCTGCAGGACGAGGTGATCCTGACATACTCCTGATGGCACTATCAATTCTAGGGGTTGTGGGGTCACTGAGCTGACCTGGAATCAGACTCTTCCTAACAGCAGCACTTTAATAAATCAAAAAGTCAGATTTATTACAGCTCTGAAAAACATTTTTGCAATAAGAATTATGACTGAAACCGTTTTTGTGAAAATAACCCTTTACAGTCAACTAATAGCACCAAGAACCGAAAAACACAGTGGGATTCTCACCCCTCGTTGGCAGGTTTCTTGCGCAAAATGCTAGGTCGAGGTGAAGTCACCATTGAAGGGGTTCCAGAGTTGGCACTCTGATTGTGTGTTTGAGTCACAGTGGTGACAGGCTGACTGTTGTTGAATGCACTTCCTATAGAGTTAGCCACTAAAGTGGAACCATCAGCCAGTACAACTGGGAAAAAAGAACATAAATGCACACTCATCACTAAATGTTTGTACTGATTTTTGTTCTTGCTGTATTGATATATGTCATACAAAACATGCCAAAGTGGCCTTAAATACAAAGAATAAGGGCAGAGGACTACAGTTTGACCTTAATGAAAGACGCACAGTTTACTGAGGCTCCTAACCTGAAGCTTTTGACTCTGTTGGGGGTTGTTGGTTGACTGGTGTGGGCTGAATGCTCGGGGTAGTGATCTGGGCAGATGTATGCAGACCCTGGGCTGGGATGGGTGTTGGCTGGATGCCCTGTGCTGCCATGGCAGCCGGCTGGAGGTTCTGGGTGTTAATCTGGGCTATGCGGTCCACTGTCATCAGCTGCATAGAGTTCAGGTGAACTGGTGCGATGCCCACGCCGGTCTGAGCAGGCATAGCTGCATTGGGGGCCTGGGCAGTCACTGCATCCACACAACATACAAAAATTTTAAAATTATTAAAGTCCATTTAAAATGACCAAACACACCAGACTCCTGTACGTTTCTTCAGAGAGAGCAAAATTTTGTCTGAATGATATTGACATGGGTGGGATTGACAAATACTGATATAGGTAGGACTGGTCAGTACTTTTTACAGCTTAGTGATGGGTCATATAAAGCTGTTAACAATTTGGTTTATTTTAATATGGCACCAGCAATACCTGGATAAGGGCGTATGGATGACACAGAGCTGGTGATGGGGGTGTAAGTGTGGGTCAGGGGGTACGGTGCTGATGGGTAGGTGGGCAGGAAGTACTGGAACTGCACTGGAACAGATTGTCTATGGAGGACCATAAAATAGCTCATTAACAGCAGGGAAAACACATAGTTAATGTTATTTAACCTTGCTCCTTATCTTTTAATTCACTGAAAAACATTAACACAAATAGAAAGTTTTACAGCTAAAGCACCCAGATGTTTACCTGTTGTCGGTGCGGTTCTCCATGGTGATGGGGTTGGGAGAAGAGCGGTGTCCAGAGATGGGGATGAGGTTGCCCCTCTCTCCAGCATATTCAGACTGGATACGTGGTGAGGTGTGTGTGATGGGCTGTGGAACCACTTTAGCTAAGGGAGAACAGAAATCCTTTAGTTCAAGGTTTCAACATTTAACAAATAAAACCTCTTCCTGAAAACCTACTTGTAAAAACAACATCAACATTGAGTTCTCTACGTTCAACCCTTTTTGTTGAATTTTATTGGAGTTACCATTACAATTTAACTTAAATTGCTTGGTGGTTTCAAAGGGTTAGTCTCAAGAATGTAGATCTGCTTAAAATGACACGTATTATGGCGTAAAATACATGAGTACAAAAGTAACAATATGGAAATCATTTTGCAGACAAAACCTTCACTTTCATTGAATGTCACAGATAGTCTGACCAATAAGAGATTACATCTGGTTACAAATACTCAATATCCCTAGCAGTATATGACAAATTTACAGCCTTGTAGATAATATAATTCAATTAAAAAATAAAAACAAACCCAAAGCTAATAGTTTCTTACCTACGGGGATGGTGGATGTGGTTACTGCTGTGGCATGAGAAGAATGGGAGGCCACATTCATAGTTACAATGTTGCTACTGGATATTTGGGTGTGGGGGGTGGAGCCTAAAGAGAGGTGTTAAACAAAACAGCAGGTCCTTAACAAGTATTAATTAGAATATAATTTCAAGCATATTAGGACTGTTTAATACAACTGAAATAAAAAAAATACAAATGTTATTTTATGTAACCACATTGGTATTTCAGTCTTTTAATTTGTAACAATTAAACGTGTAAGACAGTGTGTCTAATAGCATGCAAGTTGCTAGTAAATATTGCTGGGATATGGAGCATCATGAACTGAAATGGTACTGGTGATGCTATAAACATCGACTACTGAAATTTTGGTATAATGATAATTTGATTTGCATTCCTGCAAATGCACTAACAGGTGTCCTATAGTATTACCTGTTGATGGCGTAGTGTTGGTGGCCTGAATGGGAGCCACTGTCGCGGCCGCAACAGGTGTCACAGTGCTAAAAATGGGCTTCTATAACAAAGCAAAAGAAGGAACATGCCTTATCTGCTCATATTCAACAAATACGTCCAAAATGATTAGTCAGAACATTTTCAACCTGTGCGACAGAGTGAGGGTGGGCTTTCTGAGCAGCTATAGCAGGGTGGGAGGGCAGAGTGATGCGTGTGGGTGTGTCCCGTGACGGTGGCGGTCGCTGGATACTCAGGGTTGCTGGGGGCGGGTGAATTGTCAACGTTGAGCGTCTAGATTCCACAAAGATGAAATTAGAGTTTTATTTCATCCAAGGCTAATTCAATAAAATCAGTGCAAGCACTTTTTCTAAAAGTAGAAAGGTCTTACCCGTGAACCATGTCTCCAGAGTGGGCAGCCACTGTGGTGATAACTGGAGACTGAGGTCTGGTGGCAGTCACTGGAGCCACTACTGTGGGCAGCACTGCCGTTGAGGTAGTGACTATGGGTCGAGACTGCAACATACACAATTCTCCCAGTTACATACATCCAAAAATTCTACATTTTTTGTTTTGTAATATTGCATAAAACATTTATGAATAAAGCAAATGCTTGCATATGTTCTATCCAGTGAGTCGAATTTAAAACTTAACTTCTAATAAACTGGTGGCAAAAATCACTGAAAATGGAAGTTGCTGCAATAGGAGAAGCCACTGTAGGTCTTTCTCAGATATAATAAATTACATGCGCCTCAGAGCAAACAGATGAAACACAATAAATGCGGTCATGTCATCTTGCTTTCAGAGGCTGATACCTGCTCTTTAGGACTACTGTCATGTAAGACAGTTTGGGGAGGTAATTGTACAAAACCACTTTGATGACAGACTTTGGCTAAGGCATTTTAAAATGACCAAACCAATATTCAATATGCTTTGCAACAGTAACACAATCACGTGATTTTTTTTTAATGCGCATTGGAGAATTTATTGTGTAAATGTGTTTCCATTGTAGTTAGGTGCATATCTTCGGATAAACTTTTTTGTATCGCGCATTTTAGCATTTCATCATCCAGAATGTTATGCCATATCTCAAAATGTGCATAAAAATAGGTGTATGAAAACATAGCTACCTTCAGTTACCGATTAGGATTCTAGTTAAGATTTTCTTTTAAAATTAGTGCAGTGCAAATGGGATTGTAGGTTTTGTCTAGGCCTACTTATGTGTGTTAATATAACTCTCACCATTCGATGTATTAGCGCAGTGATAGCCAGTACCTGAATTGGTTGGTGGATAATGTGCTGGACTGTAGGTTGCCCTGCAGCGGAGCTTGGACCTACTGCTGGTCTCAGAACTGTAGTTCCTTTGGTGCTTGACATCACAGCTGCTGCAGCAGCTCCTGTGACACCAGGACAAATGCTGTCAGCATGCAGACACAAGAACACAAGACAGACATCTGACAGACTCACCTCTGGGTAAATGGGAGGTGAATGGATGCTGAGGAGCAGCAGATGAACCGATCTGCAGGGCAGGGGCTCCACTGCGAATGATCTGCACGTTGGTCATTAGATGATGCAAGTTACCAGTGTGACCCTTATTGTGGAACACAAAACATAATTTTAAACCAAAACAGGGTTTTGTGGCAGGGTGGAGTTCATTAATAATGAATTGTGCACACTGATTGTGTCTTTTGCAAATGTTATCTGTGCATGTTCTAGGTTGCTGGCGATGCAGTAGACTAGCATGATCTTGCATACTTCACTGAAAGCGAACAACATTGACCCTGCACTACAATTTAGGCACTCAAGTACACAGATTTTTGTGAATAATGGTTTGAGTTGACCATTTTAATAACAGACATCTGAGAAAGTGAATCTGCCCCACAGTCTTACTGAAATAATGACCACAAGCATGCATCAGGATTTACTGAGCAGCCAAAAGATGCAGTCAATAAAAAAATGATTACCAACCTGCTGACCACTAATGGTTGCCACAGGTATGCCAGAGGCCTGTGTAGTCTCCATAGTAGCAGTGATATGACCGGGCACCTTAGAGGGGAGAGTGAGGTGACCCGGTGCTGACACAGGTGCAGGAGCTATTACACGGCTTGACAAAGGCGTCTTCAGGGCAGACTGGATTACACAGAATAGAGATGAAAGCAAATATTTACTTTGTCATTTGCTTACTTTTGTCTTGTTTAAAATAGATTTTAGAGAGAAGATACTAGAAACGGGCCATGATGGTCAACAATCAAATAATTGTCCAACAACTGTTTGATTAAAGTCTTCTATATTTTTTTATTCCTTATATTTTTTTGTTCCAGATATTTTAGCGATGATGCTTTAATTAGTACACTGTGCTTCAGCAGATCTTTTAAATCTTCATATTTTAAATTATTACTACAGCCAAACATCTTTGGTTACCGTGTTGAGTCTCATGTCGTCTCAACCCAACATCCCACACTTGCGTTTTTAAGGCTGTGTGTCAAAAATGGTCCAACTTTTACAAATAAAAGTGCATCAACACCTGTACATTCTGTTTGATTCAACTGTGCTTCATCAGACTGTGTATGCAAATGAGAACAGCCCCTTAAAAAAAACGCATTTGGTTAAAAACCAGCCTAATCATTCAGGGCTTCCATAAGCTGATCAATTTACTAGTCCTTCATGTAACCCAACAACTAGTCTATTTAAAAAAATATGTAGTTTTGCTTGCTGAAGATTAAGTATCAAAGGCCTGTACCTTTAGAGGTCCCTCCGTGAAGGCTAATGAGAGACCCTGAGGGAGGTGAGATGGGGCTGCTGATACAGAGACAGGCGTGCCTGGCTGAACAGGGAGGTGCTGGGGGAGAGGAGGGGGCAGAGTAGGAGCTGCTCCATGAGGTGGGGGCTGTGGTTGGGGGTAGGGTCGAACCACCACAGTTTCCTGCTTGTCATCTCTAAAAGCTGTAGATCCACTGGATACCACCTCACGAGAGGCATGATTAGAGTCTTCACGTCCTGCATAAACAAACAGCTTTGTGTAACAATTGATAGTGTTTAATGACATCCTGTAGTTCAGTTTCCTTGATTCTTTTTGTTTGGACCAAAAAAATTAAACATTTTAGTCCTGGTTTGCTTAGCGTTCACACTGGCATTTTTAACATCAAACATAACACCTGTACCAACTAAAAGGTAACCCCTCTGTGTTGTCAAATTAAGCGAATTTTAGGATTTGTAGGATTTTTTCAAATCTTTTGGCATCACATCTTGTTTATGGTTCATTCAGACATCTTTGGTCTGTGTTGTGTTCATATTTCAGTCAAACCACAACAGAGTTTGTCTGCAGACAGAGACCCAGTAAAGGACCCTGTTTGTTTGGTGGGCTCCAAAATGGAGCGTTCAATGGCAGCGTTCACACTTACTCAGATGAACCACGCTAACAGACCAGAATCTGTTTTAATCTAACCAGACTTATCAAGTATGATCTAAATACATCTAAAAGTGATTTAAAGACTTTACTATACGTTAATGAAATTTCACATGAAGCATTTTTTCTCCTTTACCTGTGTTCTTCTGACTTGCTGAAAGTCCTGTAGTGTTACTGCCAAGTGTCTGCCCTTGTCCCAGTCCAGATGGCAGTCCTGGACGTGGGTACTGCTGTGAACTCATCTTCAAGAACTCTCACCTTCTTCCTAGAAGAGCAGAGGGATGGTCAGCTGAATGACAAGTGCCAGGACACAATGTAGGTAGCAATATAGACCAAATGCAGTTTAAACAAAGGACCACTTCATAAAAGCGCATTTGCTTCGGGCATTACTGAAGACATATAGAGCGCTTAAACCAGATACATCGTGTTCAGACAATGCAGCCTTTCGCACTGGATAGCATTTGTTAACTTTAGCAGACATACTATCCACTATAACAAAATCTAACCCATTATCTACTAAAATTAATCCGCCTAAAGAAAATCCGCTTGTTTTCCCTGCATATCCAGCCGCGACGCCACTCCCGGGAGTGACAACTTCTTTAAACGTGATTGTTTGAATCTCCTTACTGTTTAATGTATAAATGAAATCCATGTCACCTAGCAGCTCAACCAAGGTATTTCATTTAGCCCGATTATTTGTGAGCGCTATTGATTTGTAACGTTAAATGGTTGCCAGGGCAATGGGATATACCAGCGCTAACAGCTATCCTATCCGATAGGCTCATGGCTTAATTCATCCATCTTTTTGTGCTTAAATCATGTCGCTAGTCTGATTTCCACAGTAAATCAGTACGCACCCATCTGATCGCGCACTTATTTGATAATAGTAAGTTTTCAGGAATTTAAACAGCCACGACTGCTAGTAGCTCAGCTTACGTGCAAAACTACCGAGATAATTTCCCTTAGATGCAAAATTGCAATCATTAATGCATGTATTTTAAAGTGTGTACGTCATTAGTACGTTACCCTAATAGCGTTGTTGGTTTTCTCAGAAGCAAAAGAGCAGATTTACCGTAATCGCAACCCCTGCAGTCTCCATCCGTTCCGCACCCCGGCAAATCGACCATTTGTATCGATACGAATCTTACTTCAACAGTCATTTTTACTTCCTCTGTTGGATTTTCAAGATAAAAGTCCTCGAAGCAGATACCAGTTCATTTAAGTCAGCAGTTTGACAAGGAACTAAATATGGTGCACTTATCATTTTAAGATGTGGAGCTCAAGCATCCACACATGGAGAGATGTGACAAACAACGTAGGTTGTTTGATATTACACTGCATATTAATAACTCCCAAACTATTTACTGTGTAAGTACTCCACATATCAGCTTTTGGCATTACTAGTCTCATTACTGGTTAACATATATGTTAAAAGGCAATCTATAAACACACATACTGATATAAAAACTGAGAATAATCTTTAATAGTTTAACAGTTGCATTCTACACTACGTGCATCCATCAGCTTTCACACCTGATATTGACATGCTATTTTTAATGGTGGAAAAGCAAGCTTTTATGATTTTGTAATATATAATCATTGGTAATTTTTTCTTGTCAATAAATGATAAAACAAAAGCCACTGATATTAAACGTGTCTGAAATTCACAAGGTTTAGCCTCACATGCGTGGTGATCAAATTCCTGCTCTTTGACATACACCTTGGTCACCTGGAAAATAGACAAAAACTACATACACAAAAACTTCTTGCCATGTGAAGAAGAAACTCTGGAAAACCTCAATGGTCCACTGTACCACCTCAAATAATAATATCCTGTGATCATGTGAGACTTGTGTGCATTTATATTCCCACTGACATGTTACATGCATTTTGCACATAAATGTATATAAAGCAATTGATTATTCATACTGGTTTATCAAATTCTGTTCATTGCAGTTTACCTATGATGTAACATACATCTGCCACAAGTGTTTCACTGAAAACATTTACTTTATAACCATACATTATCCAGAATAAAAAAAGAAGAACTGGTAATCGACAATGAAGTATATCATGTCAAGCAGTAATGCTTTTTAAAAAGCAATGCCATCAGACAATGTGTGCCTGACACAAATACACTTTCACTTTCACTCATAATACTTAAGATTGACAGAAGACTTTTCCAATTGCACCATTGGAGTACAGACAAAAAAAAAACAACTTTCCATCTTCATTCTGTGTGCATATTCTCTCAAGTGATTGAATAATCAATAATATGAATTCAATAGATGCATTTAAAACATTGACAAAAAAACTGTACATTTTTGCAAGTCAATATTGTGTAAAAAAAAAGAAAATAATCATAAATATAGTTATCAGATAATTACAAAGCACTGAAGTGACCAGAAAAGTGCACAGTTACATAAATAAACTACAAAGAGAATCTTAGATGCTTAAATTGATGTGTTGCTGACCATCAGGAAACAAAGGATAATGTATAAGACCTTCTATGATTATACATGCAAAACAGATCTCTCATAACATGTTCTCTCTAAACAGGCATCAAAACCAGTTGGGCTTTCAATGTCAATTCCAGGCATTTTCCTGTTGACAGATACTTCTTGGTAATCCCAACAGCGATGAACTTACTAACAATAATAATTGAAAACATGATGTTTTTAAAAGGCACTACAAAGGCAGATAGATTTCCCCATTAGCTGAATTGTGGGAGAATCTATCCCCAAAGCTTGAGTATGTACTTTTTTCAACACTTGGGTCTAACAAAGCTATGAAGACAAAACAGTTGATGATAATGTTTGATCTAATTGGGCTCCAGGGTAGAGAGGGGACACAGTCTTTCAGTCACTGCCCTTAAAAACAAGGCTCTCCCAGGCGTAAGAGATTCATTTCACCAGTGTTAAAGCTTTGGTGCAAAACCTGTCTTGAAATGTACCTACTTGAAATAAGGTATATTAACCGCAGTGCCTACGGCAAGATCTTGTCCATTTTGGACAGTATTGTGCCAACAGTTTATTTCTGTATGTTAGTGCAATAAGCAGTGCTGTTCATTATTTAATAAACCCTGAATACCACCCCATTTATGCCCCTGGTGCTTATGCTTGCTTTTTTATTACAGTATAATGATTTGTTTATTTGTTTGTTTTGTTTCCTGTGCATTTATATGTTGCTTTCAATACCTTTCCCTCTGCCCCCCAGTCAGTATGGAGGCTTTTCTCACACTTCTGAATCACATGCAAGGAACTTTCCTGTGTCATGTGGATGTGGCTTCTAGGTAGCTCTGAAGTTTACGTACAGTTGACTCATCCAGGGAGAACAGGTCAAAGTCAAAGGTTGTATTGGTGATATTGAAATGGCCAGTCTTCTCTATGAGGTTTACAATCTAAATCATAAAAGACAAAAATACAAATTATTTATCACTGAACTATAAAGCAACAATCACTGCTTAGTAACCAAGATGTTGTGAACCATACATTTTAATCTAAACTCTTGTATTTCTTAATTTCTTTCTTCTTTTCTCAGTTCTTAATGTAAACTACCCAAATACGGAAAACATATGAATTATTTTTACCTGCTGTAAAATATTCCTCTCTCTCAGAGCCATTAGCCGGCGATGGAGGTCCACAAGCTCCTCTGTATAAGCCTATAACCAAACCATTCATTAAAATTTTTATTATAGTGTTATGTACAATAAAATCTGTATTTCAGCTACAAATGAGTATGACTGCGTTATTTACCCTTCCTACCTTGTCGTATCCCCTCTTGAGCATCTTCTCACGGGTACAAGAGTCTGGGCTCTTTTTTCCTAACATCTGACCAAGGACACAAAGCCACTTTTTAAAATCAGTGTAAAACAAAATCTCAGAGCTTTTGCTTAAAGTCTGGCTGCTTAAAATGTCATCACTATAGTGATGGATTGATCTTACCTTTAGGTTTGCTGAGCTAAGTTTGAGTGGAGGTGAGGGGGCTTCCTGGCTGGGGGGGCGGGACTCTTCATTGCCATCACTCTCACTGTCCAAACTTAAACTGAAAACAAGAAATCCATACTGAACTTAAGAATACAAACCATTCACATTCAAAGTGCTACCCTGGAGTGCCAAAGTGCCAAAAATGGCTGGGGTAGTGCTAGACTTTTTTTAAAGTTAATTACAAATATATTAAAACACATTTTCAACTTTTAAAAATGAACAAAAATCAGCTATTGAGCAAGTACATTAAACATCAGTGTCCAAATTTGTTTTCTTACCTTACCCTGATTCACAATAAGTTTATAACAATGGTTTAAAATGGGCCATCTGGTTTGATTTCACAGGAAATGTCAGTCTGACCTCATTTGAATGTGTGGTTATGTAAATAAACAGGACATAACTCAGCCAGTAACTTGTAATTTTATGTTTCAAACAGAGATGATGACAGAAAGGCAAAAGTTCTGTATTGCGTCCTTAATAACGTTTACTGATGTCCACAGTCTTTCAACAGTGTTGACAAAAAGATTTTCTGTATTTTTTCTATAATCATTCTAAACATACTGGTTTAAAAATAGTAATGCAGCAACCATAAAGACACTGGCTACCACACCCCATGATGTAAACAAGCACAAACAAATCAGTACTCTATTGTACAACTCTATTCAGCTGCATTTACACTTGTAAGGCCTAATGCACAGATCCAAAATGTTGACCCTATTTCAATTCTGTTTACATTGACAGAACTGAAAAGAAAAGTCAATTCAGTTGAAGGTTAGAATTATGGCACAAACCGAGAGTCCTGGTTGGGTGGGGTTAATGTCTTAATAGGTGTCTCAACCTCAGAACTGCTGTCATCATCAGAACCTTCAGAGTGCATGTCTTCTACCATAGAACGCAGTGTCCCTGGAGACAGTTATTACATTTAGCTTAACCTCATGATGTGGGACACTGCTGAACATACAATTCACAATTTATGACTTAACTCAGTACCTTGGCCTTGCTTCTGGGAGGGTTCGAAGTCAGAGTCAGAACTGGAACTGGAGCTAGATGGACTGGATGGAGCTGATTGCTTTAAAAATTGAGAACACTCCATGATTACTCTCAATGAACAACACTCTCAAACTTTGCTCCTTTCAAATGTATTAATGTGTCAATTGGTCAAGCAACCAACATTCCCAATATACATACCTCTGATTTGGAAGAGGCTTCATCCTCAGAGTTTGATTCATCAAAGTCTGGCTGCCTTTTCACGTCCTGCACCTCTGGTTTCATCTTGGGCCAGTGGCCTTTATCTTTAACAGTTTTCTTCTCTGGGTAAGTTGAGGGTGTTGTTGAGGTGATGCGGGGAGAGTTGCTGCTGTAAACTCCACTTACAGGTCCCTTCATGCCCTCTGACCCCATCCGCTTCTGTTTCTTGGTACTCAGATTCGGAGACTCGGTGGCGGACGAGGGCCGTTTGCTGGGAGTTCGAGTGTCCAGCTGACCCCCGCCACCAATCACTGCCCCTCCACCCTTTGGAGACGTGCCATCCATCTTGGACTCTCTGACTGTTAGTTTGGGTTCTTTGAAGGCAGCTTTGGGCACAGTTTTTCCCTCATCTTTTCCTCTGTTGTCTGGGGCTTTCTTTGAAAAAGAGGATGACAGCTGGTCCCGTGAAGACTTGCCCCCTTCGCGGTCACTCTCTCGGGACGTGGCCTTGCTCTCAGAGTCTTTTCGTGTACGCTCTTTGTGTTCTTTGGTTGCCTTGTGGGCTTTGAGGCCTTTACTGCTCCCACTACCTCCATCTTTATTGGCCTCCTACAAACATAAGGTTTGGCAGATATTGAAAACATGATATAAATGTTGAGAATAGCTTTCTAGCAATCTAAAGTTTAGTTCTCTAGGCTACATTCCTGATATTGACAAAACAATTTCTCCAATAACATTCAAAGCTATCAATCACTTTTGCCACCCAAATACATTAGAAATAAAACTTAACCAAAACATCAATTCAAAAACACCTTTGGTTGAAGCTTTGAATTCATCATTAATTCATCAGAACAGGCTATTGCTTAGAAGAATCATTGTGGGATCAGAATTCACCTAGAAACACCTAGCAACAACCTTTAAAAAGCAATTTCCTTGAATGATGGTACAACGAAGCAACGATTATAGATCTGAAACAAAATATTGCAATTTATGTTTAAGAAAACAACTGGTACAGTTGATGTCAGGTTTAATAGTTGGTTGGAAATATACATAAATTAATATACATAATCCAAAAGATAAGACAGATGATAAAACATAGGGCAAATCTAAATATAACACACACATTCACTTATATTCTTTACATTAAAGCATTTAGCAGACACTTTTATCCAAAGAGGCTTACCTAAGTAAGGACTACAACAAAGTGATTCCCTCTAAGCAGGGAGAAGAACACCAGAATATTCTATATATCAGTATTCCCACACCATTTCCACCACTAAATATTAGAGTTCCTCAAATCATTGTAAACAATTTGTGCCAATGGATACAGGCTGAACAGCTCAGAAGCATTTCTAGAGGTGAATGTTGGAAATCAATTAAAAAATACCAGCTAGTTGATTACAAACCTTTACTGCATGGGAGGACTTGATCTTCTTGGGATCAGAGAAGGCAGAGAGAGGAATAGTAGGCAGCATAGGATAATCTGGACTGGGCCTTGGCATCATCTCAGCTCCCTCAGGAACAACTATGACCTGAGATGAGAACAGTGTGCAAAGATAAAGAGAGCGAGTAAGACTGGACGTTTGAAAGAGCTGATTATAAAGGTACCGGAAAAGCAAAAACAGTCAAACTCACCCCACCAGCCTTGACCAGTTTGCGTCGAAACTCGTGTGTGGGGTTGTTAAATGTGAGCTTCTCACAGCGCAAATGGTTGACAGGTGGGTTGCCCTCCAGGTTCAAGAAAAGGTCATAATTAAAGCACACCTTTTTAGGTTCCTCCTGTGAGAGAGGAGATAAGCATGTTCAGAATTTTTAATGTGAATGTAGGTAACTATCTCAAAAAAGATACTGTTGATAAAAGTATAAATTGCAGTATCAAACCCACACCGCAATCTATACAGACATGAGAAGTGTGTAAAACATTAACAGCATAGTACAGTTCAGGGCGATTACATTTAAGAAAAGAGAGAAAATAGAATAACATCACAAATATTCTACCAAGAATTCTAGAAATGTACAAAATTAAAACAATATCACAAAGAATGTCTGTCATTCATACTATTTATGCCCCAGCTAAGTTCTCTGTGACGCAACAGTTGCATATAAATTCCATGTTTATGTGTGTTTGTGTGAGTGAAATCTGCTAGCACCCAGTACAAATACTCCTGTCCACTCAGTTGTGTGACCTTTGACCTTTAGCGTATTACCAAACATATCGCAGTGTTTTTCCGATACGGCAATAGTGTACAACTCTTAGCTAAAATAACCCACACCAGGCATTTTTCTTAAACACATCTAGAAATACTAAGCACAAAAGTATGCTCAACCTTTTGCTCTTTCTGAAATACAAATTACTCGTGTCAAAGATGAAACAGATATGTGTGGCTTGTGGTTGTGCTCACCTTGTTTTTGAAATAAACCTCTATAGGCATGAGGAAACCGGCGTAACCTGATTCTTCCACTTTATATGGGGGCTCTTTACAAACTGTGCAACAAAGACATATTTCAGTTATATATCAGATATAGTTCAGTGCAGACATGTGTTAAATGTTTAGGTTAACATTGAAAATCTACATCAAAACAATAAGATGAAATTAAAAAGTACAACATTGTGCACAGACAAAATTACAGGTAATTTCTGTGGCAAATTCAGCACCAAACAGAACTGCCAAAATACTGACTGCATTTAGGTTGCCTAAACAGTTCTACAGCCCCTCCACCCTGTCCCGTCTGCCATTCATCAGACAAACAGGTAAGCCCACTCCAAACTCTTGCTGTTTGCAAGACTCTTGTAGAGCCAGAAGCAGACGTGTTGGACCGCTCAAACAACCAGAGTGATATGGAAAGTGCCACAGGGCCAAAGTGTTTTTATTCTTTGCAAGAAACTTTGCAATATTAGTTTCTGCATTTTAAACAAGGATAAAATATTTATCATCTAAAAATGCACTTAAACTTTAAATTATAGTACTACAAATAACAGCTATTTGATATTAGTTGACAGGTCTTAACAATATATGTTTAATAACTATATATATAGATCTTAACACTTTGTGTGTGTGTGTGTGTGTGTGTGTGTGTGTCCCAACTGTCCCAATACTTACATTAGATAGAGGGATGAAACTCTGCTGTTCTTCTACATTGGTAAAACATTTATGTGTTGAAACAGCTAAATAACAAAATGTGACATTCTATTATATATTCTATTACATCCATATTAGCCAATACATGGGCAGATCCTTACATTCAGCAAGTCAATTGCTTAAACACAATAATGGAAATACCCTTTATAAATAAACAGTAATTCTATCATTTATTCCCAATATAAAGGAGCTTGAACATACATGGCTGTACAAAGTTACAGTGTTACTAGGTTCACTATAAAACACCTGCCTCTTTTGGGTTTTGGGAAGCTGTCGTGAAGGCGGAAGACTACTCTCTCCACAAAATGTTGGATGTCACATGTCTCTGGGCCTCGGACAAATACCATCCAGTCATGTGTGAAGCCCTCTGTGGTGACTTTCTTCCTTAGCTGGGCTCGGTGTCCCAACTCTAGTTTCACCTGCACAGTGCACTGCGGGAAAACAACAGGCATCTTTTAGTCTTTCAGTTCTGTACCGTATAATAACATGGTAGAATAAGGTAAGCTATGGGTACAATGTCAGATTCTGAACAACAGCATTAAGCATAAAGTTGCAGTGGTGGATTGACTTTCCTGTTGTGAAACAGAAAAAAACCCATCTGTGATTGCAATATAACCTGTAAAGACCAGGCTACTGTGGAGGGATTGAATAACTACTATTCAAAACCTGTGTCAGATCTACAGTTTACTATTTAACATTATCACCCTGCTCCAGCGCTTTGACAGCTGCGGGTGGAAACTTTGTGATCTTATTGGTGTTTCACTGCGGTTTGCTGTTTACAGCTTTCTTGGTAATGGTAACAAAATTATTGACAGGCTTGTATGTGTTAGCTCAGTGGTTAATATATTTCTTGTGTCCTATCTGAGAACAAGAGCCTAAAGCATTTATTTTCATTGCATATTTAATACACAAGCTATGACATAAATACCCAATGATGACCACAGACCAAACTTAATCAAACTTCACAATGCATTCAACATCATTTCTGAAACCACTAGTCCCAGGAAATGAGAGCTTTATAACTTTATTTTTAGAAATGTATTTATGCCCTTTAGCAGTCACACAGAACACTAAACACCAGTAATGCATTCCCTCACCCAATACTAAACTACAACTATGCTATTTATGTACCAATTATCAATATATTACCAAACTTTACATAAAATAGAAGAACTTTACACATCTCTCTAAAACAGAAGAATGCTTTGATGCTGGCTGTGTCTCACAACCTACAGAGTAGCATACATGTACAGCATATCTGGGCATTATAGGAGCCTGGAAACGCTTATGATGTCCCTCAAAAATGTGTCTATGTAGGCAGTTCACTACGTTTTGAAACAGCCGCTGACTCACTTCAGGGTAAGAACAGCTAGTGTATGTGTAGGAACTCAGCCCATCCCCCCATATGTCAATCCTGTTTCTAAAGACAGTTTGATTTCTGTAAACAAACATTTGTCACATACATTTACATACAACAGTGATGTAATTCCCAGGCTTCCTGATTTAAACATCGCTGAAACGCGCTCAGAGACTAGCTGGCTAAATTAGCATCTTGCCAGGCAACACAGAAACGTTGGCCTCGCGTCTTTCAAATATAAATGCTTTAATTGTAACATCACGCACACATCCTTCTATGGGCTGACAGTGTCATTAAAGTCTTATTACCATATTCTCCATTGTTTCCTACGCTCCGGTTGTTTAATTTATTTACAAAATCGTTGAAACAGATTCAATGTACATCCTTGCCGTTACACATCTGCAGTAGTGTGAAGGTAGAAACGGAACAGTGTGAACAAATGGCTGCGATGCGGACAGTTTTTTAAAATAAAAGCGGAATAGCGCCTATCTTTCATATTCATTTACACACTATGCAAATAATTAAAGTTACTCCACCCATTAATATATTGAAAACTCTGCCGTCACTTTCATACTAGAAGTTTCACAAGACCAAACGACCATTTCCATTACTCGTTTTAATGAAACAACGTGTACACTATTAAATAATTTTATAAACGGAGAAATTCATGTCGGACCTTTAAATAAAACAGTGCAATGAAATTAGCGTTACACATCACAGTTTTTCCTGAAAGATTTTATTTTAAGGCAGAAAATGCTACAAAAACATGGAAACGGGTACAATAACATTACAACACAGAAACATGGCTGCGAGCTGAATGCTGTTAAGTGCCTACAACCTTATGCAAAAATATTTTTTTAATGTAAAAAATAACATTATTGTGATTAATAGATGCTAATCAAATCATTCAATAAAACAAATAGTTTTGAGTGTCAAGTCAAGGCAGACACAACACCATGGAGATACTTGGATACTACCTTCTCAATAAAAAGGAAACACTGAGTATCTCTCTGTATCAAAAGCTACAACCTATTTTTTTTGTCAATCAGTAAATTCAGCACCTCATTTCATGTTACAGCTGTGTGTAAGTTGAATTCTCTGAGTGCGGTGAAGTCTTAGCCAGTAATGATGGGGTACCAAGGGTGTCTGTAAAATATACAGAAGATCAAATGAGAATAAAGGTTTGATCAACCTCAGCATGTCCAGAAGCATTGGAAAGATAACACACATTACTATTTTGCATTTGCTTTTCATGACTGGCTATGACTCTCTCTTACCCTCACAAAATAAATAAACATGCAAAACATTCATTCCATGTATAAATAACTGGTCAAGGAGTCATACCAGGATCACTGTTCACTTTTCCCCCTGGGTTCTTGTGCTGGCCCTCAATGTGAGCAGTCATCTCCCCCCGGTTTGGGGTGCAGTGTCCGCATTGTAGGCAACTGTATCGCCCTCTGGTGTGTTCCCACAAGATGCGGCAGTTGAAGGACTGACCTGGCAGATTTAAATTTAAGAGTAATTCAACTAAAATAACTCAAAGATTATCACATTAGTTACAATAACAATTCAGTCAGATTGTTTACGTCTATAGGCAAATAAACAGACATAACAGTACATAATAGAAACCTTTCAATAGGAAAAAGAAGCAGACAAATGCATGACTGGCGTGAGCTGAAAGAAAACACCAATAATCACTGACATCAATTGATACACACAAGAATGTATTTTTCACACAATCAGAACATCATTAAATACAACCTAGTTTAGACCAGTGTTTCTCAACCATGGGAGGGTCCACTAGAAGGCCTCAACAAACTTCCAAAGGGGCCTCAAGATGACTTCAAATAAGTCAAAGCAAGCATTTACAAACAGCTACAAATCAAAGATATTTCCTAGGGTTTGTTTATTTTTATAACAAATATACATATTTATAGTTATGCCAAGCTCTAGAATATTTTATTGGGTAGAAAATATGTGTGTCAAAAATTGCTGTGAGCAATGGGGGGGCTTGAAATTAAAAGGTTGAGAACCATTGGTTTAGACAGATGAACATGGACACAAAGGTGCTGAGATAAGCGCTGCCGACATCTCCACACACAATCAACTGGGATGTAGCACCATCTCCTGCCAAAAGTGACCACCAAAGTTGCTGATGGAAATGCTGATGGAAAGGGAAAACATAAAGGAATACTAGACCTAGAAGCACACTATCTGATGTCTTATTACATTTGTTAGTGCATTCCCTGGATGTATGCAACTGGGAGTGGACTGAGTTACCCAGCTGCATGGTTCAACTACAGTGGATGGTACACCCAAGAAAACACTGAGCCAGGTTAGAGGAGGGAAGGGGACAAGGATTAGCACCTAAAGCATAATTTGAAGAAGGATCTGGTTTTTCCCTCAAGGAATGTGTGTGTGGATTCTCTGTGCCTCACCTGGACTTCATCTCTACTTAAACTCTGACTGCTCGAAGAGTTCCATCTGTGCAAAAGGGGCCCGGGCGGGTCTGGCAGAACAGTGCAACATGACAAAACACAGTTCACTCAAAGCGACCATGACCAAGGCTTAGGCATTTCCACCCCAGTGACTTATAAACTCACTTTCAAAGACTCACACCTGTTGATAAGCAGGTGAGATCAATTGAGCAAACTGGAAAATATACAGATGAACAGGGTCTAAAATGTAGGATGATTTAAGGAACACTGTGATTTAAGACACTTAGCTCAGCTTTCCCCACTCACAGAGGAAAGCTCTATAAGATCCATTCACCTTGGTTTTTCCTCCAGACCGCGTTTGATCCTGGAGATGATGGCAGTAATGGTGAAGAAGGCAGACTGGGAGGACCAGACCTGGGAGACCGCTGCTGTAGGCCTGGATCAGGCAAATAGGCTAGATTAACAGGGGACAGAGTGGGTGGAAAGGGATTGTAGGGTGCTTCTTGTTGAGAAGGCAGATTTGGGGTGGATGCAGGATCTAGAGTGGAAAGGAGCAGAGTCGCAGGGCCTGCCGAGGTGGTGTTTGTGAACGCATTGTTTTCTGGAGACTGCTGGGTCACTGGAATGTTTGCCCGCACCGTTGTTAGATTTGTTGACAAAGTGGGCATAGATTCCATATCCTCTGGCACCTTTGTGTTTAAGAATGATCCAGATGGCTCCATGTCACCAGAGGTGGGTGGAACACCAGTGGGATCTGGTGCCATTCCAGGCTCTGTCTTTGTAGCCTTGTTCTTAGCAACTTTAGCACAGGTTTGCAGGTGTTTGAGAAGGGTGCGGTATGTACGCAATTTGGCCCTACAACTCTCACACCTGAAAGACACAAAAAAATATGTTTTCACATAACAGAAAAGCATAAAACTGAGATAGATATTAAATCTGGATGAGTGAAGAAAAGCCCCAAATGGGTTGCACAAAATACTTTCCCCATAAATTTAAAATTAAAAGCTTTTCCACTAATCACCAGATGAATAGATTAAAAACATGAAGGGAAACAACAAAGACAATGAAGGAGGGAGATGGTTCCAGGCAGAAAAATCTCTAGGTCAAAGTACAAATTGCTGCTAGTCCTTTTATTTGATACTGACTCATTGGCAGAAAGGATTTAAAGGAACACCACAAATGTATCATAGAGAAAACACAGAAGCTACAAAATCAAAGCTACAGAAACTTACAGGAAGAAATTATTTGGCTTGTAATGATGCCTCATATGTTCCATGAGCTGCTGCATGTTGTTGAATGACCCGTCACATCCTATTTGAGAGCACAGGAATACTTTCCCTAGAGAAAAAGGGGATGCTTTAAACACCAAACTGCAGACCTGACGGTTTATAGCTATAAACATTAAGATGTTCCTTAAACAACAAACACAAAGATTATACAATGATCACACAAAACATTTTATTAATATGCATTACTACTACATCATAAAATGCTCCATCATAAAAAACAAAATTAAGTTATATACTGAGATGAAATGGTTTAAAATGAGAATACCTGGGAGAGACTGGGCTGTGTTCTTATGATGGTCCTGAAGGTGACTATTCAGTGCCTCTGGACTGTTGTAGGTCCTCTTGCATCCATAAAATGAACAGGACATCTGACAACCTGAAATAGAATATTAAATATTGATTCTATTTAAAGCAACGAGAAGTATCAATGGTTAAACAGACAAGAATGATTTACTGGCATACCCTCCATGGTGTTTGTCTAGAACCGAGATGGCTTGATGGACCTTGTGTTTAAATGTTCCAGCCCAGACCTGTGCACTAAGATTATAATTGCACTAGTTCAGAAGAGGCACATGAGATCAAATACGATATAGTGCACATAAACGTATAAATGCACATGCACCCTGACAATAAATAGCACGTAGTTAGTTCTTAAGTTGCTAAAAGCAAAAACCACAGTTCGCTCCAAAGCAAATAGTAACCTTGTACTTAATCAATAGCAGCAGTGTTTAAATGAAGAGCCATCCAGTGACGTTACTGTCAGAACATCTCATCATGTAAACAATCTGCAATGTGCGTAGATAGCACTCAACAGACGCACGAGCTAGCAGAAAACAACAAAAACAACACATTATTTGCTTTCAAATAATGTGCATAGGAAAACACTTATTGCACATTATCGCTGGTCGTGACACTTACTATGCATAAATTCCTTCAGGAAGTTTTTCATATACGTTAATTCATCAAACAAATTAATTACCTACCTTGGTTATTATCTACCCACCATGGCTACGTGCGAGGCATGAATCTCCAAATATCGCGAGAACATATGTTCCTGTTCTAGAGCTTGGGGTGGTGGACAATGACAAAATTTGAGATGATTTCGTTTGCTTTGCCATTCAAGTTTTGCCTGCTTTGAAAAAAATATATATTTATGTAAGAATTATATGTATTTTTACCATGAGTTTTCAAATGTTACTAGGGAAATGCTATAAATGCTGACAAAAATAACAGGCAGAGTTAACCCATAGAGGCAAAAACCCATACAACATAGATGATAATAGTACATCAGAAAACGCAAAGGTTTAAATAGGTTTATAACTGCAAACGGATGTAAAGCGAGATGTCTTATGGCAACAGTAAATCATCAACACTAAAGTTCGAAGAAATTATTCTTCGATGTCTTTTGCCATGAAGGTATCCTTTACCAGACCAGAAGTTTAAAGCTAGAGCTTCTGGGTCTGCTTGGGAGTCTCATATGTCAAATAAAGTATATCACTTTAAAGTATATCAAAAAATACTGTAACCTTAAAAAGTATTAAACAGTGTGGCGTTACGTCTCATCTTAAACGCAGAATAATTTAAATGTGACACATTGCATTAGATTTCCTAATAATTTAACAAATATTTCACTCATTTTATTTTATTTAAGAGGAATGCAAAATTCAATAGCACAGTGACCACATACAGGTACGGGTTCAATGTTTCTGTTTCCTGTCAATTTCTCGAATGTCCAGCAGATGTAGCTGTAAACTACTTCATTGAACTTGAATGGATGACGCTTTAAACTTCATGCTCCGCCCACGAACTGGAATATCCAATAGTGTTTTGAGCTTTTAATTCCTCTTTCAAAGCAATGCTTTTGATTGGAGGTGAAGTATTAAGTGGGAGGAGTGCTGGTTAAGACGTTATATATTTGTGATGCTCTCGCAAATTAGCCTGCAATTGACAAACATAAAGTCGCAGTCTGTTAAACGGTGGGTTGGAGCAACAGCGTGAATGCTGGCGCCTCACGGCTAGTACGGGGTAAGATGATACATTTTTTACTATGAAAAATTAACTTTATGAACTTTATGGCCAAAACTAACTCCATACAATCCATCACTACTTACTGTCCGGACCTCAATGCAGCTCAGACGAGGGTCACTTGGTCAACTTGTTGTTTTGATGGCTCGTTATGACGCAATTAAAAATTGACAGCTTGTAAAACGAAGTACATTGTTAAATACGTAAACATGTTTTGTCAGTTGATTGGTGTCTCTATTACGAGGATAGGTTATTTTAATTTTGGTTGCATGCTAAGTTTTTTAAAGTTCTCTTGAAATATGAAAAAGTACTGTCTTTGTATATATAATATTCTCTGTTTTAGAGAGAAACATTTCAGACTACCTGTTTTACAGGAAGATGTCTTCAGGACCATACTGATGCTCTGGTTGTGTGTTTCTGTATGCAGGAGTTATCTATTGTCAGACCACCTTAAGGTGATCAGATCAGAGGTGATCAGTATTTGGATCTACTGAGCCACAGTACTGTAATTTAGGCCTCAAGCTGCACTTCATTATTTGATCATTTGAAAACATGGTGCAAAAGAAGATCACAGAGATCACAGGATTTCATCGGTCTTTCAAGGTCAGTCACAAATGAGGAGCTTTGGATGAATTTGGCAACATGTTATTCTGATGGCCAGTCTATGTTTCATGGCCTGTATAAGTGAAAAATTGTGCGCTTTAGTTGGTGACACAGACAAAACTAAACTTCTCTTTGTTTTTTCTTTATACAGGGTCAAAACCCTTTTAAGACTGATGAATTTACAGAATCAGAATCCCATCTTGACTTGTCTTTTAAGTTAGAATGCTCCTCAAGACCAGGTTTGAATCCTTTGCCTACTGTTCCATTTAATATTGATTGTCATTATCAAACTCAAAGGTCTACATAGGTGTAACCTCTTTTGAGGAGGATATCACTTATCTCTCATTCTTAGCCAAAGTTCATAACAGCTTAGAGTGATGGACTTGGCACAAATTGTTTATCTTAACCATTTGAAAGAAAGTGTCCTTCAAGTGAATCTCTCCCCTCCTGTTTGTTTGTAAGATATGCCATTCAGCCAGCCCATCGACATCCCTGATGCTAAGAAGAGAAACAAGAAGAAGAAAAGATGCAGAGCCACGGACAGTTTCTCTGGACGTTTTGAAGGCAAGCTCTGTTTAATGGATTTGCCTTTTTTTAAATCCTTGAGCTTTGATTTGAGCTAAACTGTTTGTAGAAGGTTTCTGTAGTTTCCTTTTCTCTTATTAATTTCTTTTTTGTTTTACAGATGTTTACAAATTACAAAATGAGGTTCTTGGAGAAGGGGCGTATGCCATTGTACAGTCCTGCATCAATTTGATTACCAATAAAGAATATGCAGTTAAGGCAAGTACAACACTGTATAGCCCATAATGTGGAATTAATAATCTCAGTGTATTTACAGCTGTCAAATAATCAATGTGTTGTCTGTGCATGGAAAAGTCATGCAAGTCATTTCATGTTAAATACTTCTTCCTATTCTATACCTAAATACCTATTCTAGGTTAATATTAAGAGACAACCATATGTACGGAAATATGTAATGTAGGTTAATTTTCCCTAAACAGCTTTACCCTGTGGCTCTATGGTGCAATCAAAACATTGCACTGTTTGTTTAAAAAACTTGATCAGCCATAGTCATCTGTTTTTCTAGCCAATGGAAGATGGGGGAGTTTTCAGGAAACAATCATTGTTGAAAAATAAAAAGTGATTAATTTTTCAGTTCTGTTTTAGCATGCTTGGTTAAGAACACAATTAGACGTGTTTGGTGACACTGGAAGTATAAATTGGGGAAAACTTTGGCTCATGGCTGTGTGTGTCTCGCCCTCAGTGTAGTTACATAATATTAGGATAGGAGTTTGTGCTGGGACAGATGGTCAGGAAACATTGGTCACTAGCTTTAAATCATGGCTGTTTGAGCACTGTTCTTGTAAGCACTTATGTATTGTGTGTGTGTGTTCCTCTCTCTGAGAACAATAGCTTCAGCTTTCCTGCTTCTGTGCTGCTGTGCAACCAAAATAAATGACCACAGTGCCTGCTCAGCAGAGAAACTTCCTCTTTTCAATTGTTGACATTTCGAAGCTGGACATCTAATCTATGGACAAGCGGTGTGGTCTCTCGTCGTATCTATCTGACCAATACAGGAGAAAGTACATCTTTCTCTTATATATAAAATGGAAACAGGATGCTTTATTGCAAATGTTCTGTAACTTTCCAAAGGCTGCACAGAATTGAAAACAGCAGGTGGTACTGCTGATGTCACGGAATATTGGTGAATTCCTAAAGTCTAACAAGCCTGTGCTCTTTTCTGGAAGCTTTAATTACATAATTGGCATTAGGTGTAATGATTTTTTTTTTTTTTTTTTTTTGAGGTAAAATGTTTGGTGAATGCTTAACCTTTGTGTCATTGAGGTCTACAGAATGAAATAAATGGAAACTAATGTTATGGAATAATGCTCTAATGCCAGAGTAAATGGATTTTGGTAGTGGCTAAGAACAGTCACAGGAACAGATGGCAGGCTAAATCAGGACATGGCTTGACATGAGTTTAGTGGGGCTACACAACTTGGAAGCACTTGCCCATTAGAAAAGTTAGTTAGGCAGTGCCTGCACATGAAGCACAGACACTAATAATCGCACCCAGTAAACAAACATGGAAAACTTGTGGCAAGTTATTTATAGCCATTTTGCATACAACATTATTTGACAACATTAATACAACAGTATTTTGTATGTTTTGAAATCTAATGGTGTCTAGTCCTCCTTGCAAAAGCCTGATCAGTGGTCTAAGATGCTCTTTTGTAATCAAACATTGGTGTGTCATCTGTGCACTAATCTCCCACATGCATTGTGTGTTGGGTAAACCACAAAGACACCACCATCAGGGACATGCAGATCTGTTCACTCGAGCTGAATGCTGTGAGATGTGGACAATGTTTGAAAGACTTGCATTTACTTACAGGGCTGTCACCAGATAGCAAAAGGGCCCATCAAAACAGAAGCATCGTGTTCTGACCTTGAATTGCAAAGCTCTTTGTCCTTCCTTAGATTTGCACTGTGGGTCATTAACATGTTTCAATGCTGTACAGATAATTGAGAAGAGGCCGGGGCACAGTCGGAGTCGTGTCTTCAGGGAAGTGGAAATGCTCTATCAGTGTCAGGGTCACAGGTAAGGCAAGTCTTCAGGCTATAGTCTACAGGCCTCTATAGGCCACATTTATGGCATATTATAAAATGCCCAGCAGGTTATTAAGGTTTGGAAGAGAGCCTAGATCATGATGCATCAAAATCCCTTGGAATATGTCATGTTAAAATTCGTAATGTTAAAATCTTTCCTTTCTCCATAGGAATATTTTGGAACTGGTGGAATACTTTGAAGAAGAGGATAAATTTTATTTAGTCTTTGAGAAACTAAGAGGCGGTATGTTGTAATCTGGTTAACCAAATTGTTTTATGAATTTTGTTTTGTATAGAATGTTATACAATATTTATAGGAAAATAAATAAAAAATACACACACAATATGTCAATCTTTATGCATCCATTAATTTCCTCAGGTTCTATCTTGACTCACATACACAGAAGGCAACATTTTAATGAACAGGAAGCCAGCATTGTGGTGCAGGACATCGCCAGTGCTTTGGACTTCCTGCACAACAAAGGTTGGAACCTTGTGTGTTGATACAATACAATGTTTTCAAGCACATATTGCCAGTGTAGATGATGTCTGTTGTTGATATCTTGTTACAGGGATGGCACATCGGGACCTTAAGCCAGAGAACATCCTCTGTGAACACAGTGACAGGGTGAGTCTCTCTCTCTACATGAGGAGACATGAGACAGCTGAGGAGAACACACATGCACTGCATTTCTGACCAGATTTTTGACAAATCTGTTGGGTACAGTAAACTTCTATGTGCCTTTATTTTCTGTTGTTGAAAAAACATAAATTGGCCCAGTTATCTGTCCAGGATTACTGAATGCCTATCCTCCTCAATGTCAGTTCAGAATGACATTGTTTATTTTCTGTCTTCCTGTCTATAGATTTCTCCAGTGAAGATCTGTGACTTTGACTTGGGTAGTGGGATCAAACTGAACAGTGACAGCTCTCCCATTTCAACCCCTGAGCTCTTAACTCCGGTGAGTTCATCCTAGATATTGCAGATCCCTTTTTGTTTTTTTAATTACTGATAAATCATACATTTAAGAAAGCTAATGGGGTTAAGAAACAGAGCTTAGGGTAAGCAGAGTTCATATTTATGTAGTAATTTAGAACTTATGAACATCTATGCATTGTATTTTTTGTTTTATTTACAGTATGTGGTTTAAATTTTTCCAGGGACATGTTTTGTCATCTATGTTGTTTTTGGTCTTTCATAAACCGTGTCCCATTAGAACAGGAGTGGCTTGCTTTTTTATCACTTTGCTGCACCGTTGTCCTGAGATCTAAAGCAAAACAAGATCAGTAGTGATAAAGGTTATTACGAGTTACAGCCACAGCCAATAAACCTCAAGGTGATCACTTCTAGTAACAGAGATTTGTGAGAGATTCACGATTTGTTTTGACACAAGTTATCATAGATCTTATGACTTATGTCATGATAATAGCACACAGTGTACAGTGGACTAAAAGCAGCTTGGTGTAGCGCTACACAGTTTATCAATGAGGAACATGCAAAGGTCTTTGAATGTGAATTTCTCATAACACAGAGAACATAAACAAAATTACTCCTGGAGGTCTTTTTACCCTCTGCCTCCCTCATTCTGCCTCCCTCATTCTGCCTCCCTCTATTCACCACACCCTGAGATTTTCAGACACTGTTGAGGCACTCAGACATGGTTACTAGATGCTTGTGGTTTTGTCTGTTTTCTTTCTCCTGATGTCTGCAGTGTTTTTTAGTTTCAACTGTAGCACAGATGGTTTCTCCTGTAGTAGCTGTTAGCCAGTTTAGATTCAGCTTTTGTTACTAGATGCCTGTATCTCTCAAGTGGCATCTCTCAACTATATCTAATAACTGTAGTTGTGTCTTAAAGAAATGGTATTTTTGATCTCTGATTAGACAAAGTCAAGGATCTTTGAAATGTTCTGGCCTTGAAGACTTTGAACAGGGTAAGCCTTTATCTCTAATTTCTGAAGATAATGCAGTCATCTTAATGAAGCATAACATATAGCAATAGCAAAACATAGAGTAAAACAATAGTCAGAAACAAAATACAGTTATAAAGGTTATAGAACATAGCAAAAATCTTAGATTTTTCTAAATTTTACTATGTTCATAGACGAATATTAATTTGTCATGTGGATGGACCAGGATGTGAATGCTATAATCACAAAGGTAAGTGAAAAAGTGAAAGCAGTTTTGTTTCCTGCACCAGCACAGAAGAGTATAGATATGCAGTACAGTTCTTGGAATAAGAAACTCATTGGAATTTTACCTTTTGTACCAAGACTCATTTGAAACCTTGATATTTTTCCCTGTGACAAGTTAAATGGCCTGTGGTAGATTTCCCCTAAACACTTTCTGCTTCTGTTTTTCCCACAACTATGTTTATTCTTACCAGAACAGTGAACAAGGAAAGTCCCTGGTTTGCGAGAGATAATGTCCTCTCTTGCTACGATAACATGTCTTTGTAAACCATCTGACAACATGTTTGCCATGCGCTTGAAGTGGGTGAAGTCAGGGAAGTAAACATTACTGTTTCCGTTTTTTAAGAGAACTTATTTAATGTGGTCTTTTTGTATATTTGAACATTAATCCTTTGGTTTCCGCTCTTTAATGCTCTTGTTCCGAACAAATCATTTGCAAATACTAACCCTGTTACGTATCTACAAGCCTACATGTCTGTAAACAATTTTGAGCAACAACAGCCAGAGGAGTAGGGCTTGGGTGGGGCTGGTCATGATAAGCAACAGAGACCTTTTTGTGCAACACTCCTAAGATTCCTCTTACACAGAGGGGCGTTATGTAAGAGCCAAGTCATGCTGAAAATAGAATGCAGCGATCATCCCCAATTGTCATTTTATTGTCTGTCTGGCTCTGCGTTTATTGAATTGCAGTGAACTCCGGTTCCTGGCATGGGACAGGGACTTGCGTATCTACTATACACAGGGCTGAATGAGATCCAACTGTGCTTCCACAATCAGCTGATCTTTTACTAGCTTTGAATAACAATTACATTTAACCTAATTACAAAGACATTGCGTCGGTAGCACTACTGATCAAACCTCTTATCGTAGAACTACATTGGCAAATCTAGAGTATTCCATGATGAAATATGGCAGATATCACTTTTCCTTGAAAATGATGCCCGTGACACGTTTACAGAGCTTGGATAGTTTGCAGGAACACTGAGCACGCTTGCGAGGTTACCGTCTTGGTTATAGACCTGTCAGGGTCAGATGAATGGTTGTGCAGACTGGTTATTGGGATATTCAAGGACTCATGTAATCTCCCCCTTTTTGATCTGCAGAGAACCTCTGCACAATGCCTTCAGCTTCCCACTTTAGTAATCTATTAGTGACTCATACAGTAGTTGTGTAACAATTTTAACTGGACTGCTGTACTGTTGCACTCCATTGAATATAAACCCGTCTGTCTGTGGCCACTGGCCTGCTAAACTGCTAACCTCCTCAGCTTGCTGTCATAGGACATTTTTCCTCATTGCTTTTCTCCTATTAATACATCATTCAGGGTGGATGTTGCTACAGTATGCAGTTATGTAACTCATTGGGGCAGGGCTGGCGCTTGTTTATCCTCAGCCGGTTCAGAGCGGCTTAAATCCTTTTTTCCAAGCAGGGACCTTTTGGCCTAATTTCCACATGACGCAGTGCAGACAGCAGCAGCAGCCTTTGGGCTCTGCTGGAACAGTTGTCCGCTGATGTGTCCAGGTCTGAATCGGATCAGGCCATCCCAGCTTAACTCAGAACAATGAACTTGATAATGCCCCAGCAGGTGAATACAAACAAGAGAGGCCAGGCAGAGGGAGTGGAGGCTACAGCAGAGTGTGCTACAGCTCTAGTGAATGTTGCAGCTGTTGCATGCAACATCTTTAAATTTTGAACTTAAATTCTATTTCTTTAGCAGACCTGTGACCAGCTGTTGACATAGTATTGATGTTGTAAACATGAAGTAAAACCATAATTTGAGGCTACATTATTTCTCTGTTTGTGGCTTTTAAAACCCCCCAATGGGAGATTCCACACCAAGTGTACATTACCTTGCATGTATTAGGACATAGTTAGATAAGGTTTTTTTGGTTTTTTTTTTTTTTTTTTTTTTTTTTTTTAAAAGACCTTTACCTCATAAAAGTGTCTTGTTTCTGTAGTGTGGTTCAGCAGAATACATGGCCCCTGAGGTGGTGGAGGCCTTCAATGAAGAAGCTAGCATCTATGATAAGCGCTGTGACTTGTGGAGCCTTGGTGTCATCCTTTACATCATGTTGAGTGGATACCCACCCTTTGTGGGTCACTGTGGAACAGACTGTGGTTGGGATTGGGGAGAGCCCTGCCAAGTCTGCCAGGTACATGACAAACCTATACAAGAGAAGATACATGTAGCTTACAGGGATTTTTTTTGTATTAAATGATAAATCTGAAAGCTTGACCATAAACTTAAAACTGGCCTAGCCACTTTTTTTCATACTTCTCCAAATTGTATGCCTGGTTCCATTCATCAACACATGTCCACAGAGCATGCTGTTTGAAAGTATTCAGGAGGGAAAATATGAGTTTCCAGAGAAGGACTGGGCACATATCTCCCCCGCAGCCAAAGACCTAATCTCCAAGCTGTTGGTGCGGGACGCCAAAGATCGCCTCAGTGCAGCCCATGTGCTGCAGCACCCATGGGTCAGGGGGGTAAGTCCATTTTTATACCCCTCCCTATCTAGCAGGTTAGAGGTATGGGTTAAGCCAATTAATGTAGTTTGCACCTTGACAATTGAATGTACCTCATAGCTAATGTGATACCAGATAGACTGTATACAATTTCATTGACTAATATTTCTTCTGTTCTACTCACTTTAGTGTGCACCCAACGCTGTGTCTGCTAGTATTCTACATCAGAGGTTGGTGTAGTCCCTACTAATTCTGAAACCTGTGGTCCTTGTACAATCATGGTAGTCGGTTCTTACTGGAAATTAAATGGATGGGTTCTGTTTCTTGTACTCTTGTGCAATGTTTCTTGTGCAATAATGACCTTCAGTGTCCTCTCTTCAGGGGTGGTAGTGCTCAGGACCTGACATTCTTCGCAGGGCAGGCTGTAGCCATGAACCGGCAACTGGCAGAGAGGGATGAAAATGAAGAACAGCTTCAGCTAGAAAAGGAGCTCTCCTCCCCCCTTTCCAGCAGCTCTGGCTCCATGGTGCTCTCTCCTCCCTCCAGGTCCAAGCTGGCCCGCCGCAGGAAAACCACAGGCAGCCAGCACAGAGGGCCGGTGTGTGCTGCGGAACTCCGCCAGCTCCTCACCCCTCTCGTCATCGTGGGCGATTGTGCCTGATCACTGCTATTTTCTTTGATCTTGCATCTCCCCTGACAACTTTTGTTGGAATCTTCAACTAGGCAGTGTGTTGACCTCTGACATCTCTGCCCACTCAGTTTTGTGGATCGTAAGTTCTTGTGGGAGGAACTCTCATATTTGTAGCACTTAAAGCGCATAAACGTCAAAGGTCCCCTGCAAAGTTTTGATTTGGGTAAAAGCTGTAGTGCCTGGAAAAAGGCAAATGTTTATGTTTGAGAGTCCCAGGATTTTACTGATGTAACAACATTTACAAACAAAACTTGAGAACCAAAGGAATCCTGATGAGCTGCTTTTATTTATCTTAAACTGGATTCCACTCGAGCCATCTAAATTTTTTTCCAAGCATCAGAAAACAGACACTCAGCAGCAGAATTGTTTGTATCTATTCTATATTTCACTAACTTCTTTATCAGTCACTCAAAGAGTGATATTGATGGTAATTAGGTACAACTTTTGCTGGGAAAAGCAGCAACTGAATGAGATTTAAGTTATTCAGGGCAGAAATTGCAGCCATTCCAAGTGGGGACTATATGTATCCTGAGTGGTTTAGACCTCATTCTTGCCCTCTATTCCACTGTGTTACTGTAATAACATTTGTTTTCTACCAAACAAATCTCAGCTGTGTCTTTGCTGTGTTTTCAGCAGAAATGTCAGGTTTACTGTCTGATTTGAGAACCAAAGCAGATTTTTTTTTTTAAGTGGATTAGGTAGCAGAAGACTCTGTCACGTCATTAGAGTATATTTATATTCAATTTGGTCTCTGCACTGGAAGGATTAATCTTTATCAGAGAAACTGAGCAGTGCAACGTAACTTCTGTGTAAAGGCTCTCAGGAAAACAGGAATTGGTTGCACAATGTTATTTCCCTCCATCTTCATTTCCTGGCCTCAGATATGTTGTGGGTTCTGAGGAACTAACAGAGGTGAATCTTCAGGGCTCTGCAAGGGAATTCTGACAAAATCGCTAACCGAATGAATGGTGAAAATCCAAAATGGCAGTCATTGAACATTTTGTGAACACACAGTTAACTTTGAGGTGTGCTCTGTCAATGATTTAATTCACTGTTTGAATAAAGGTGATTATTCCATGAACAGACCCTTAAGTCCTCTGTTAGTGTCCTTTCTCATGCTTGTAGACCTTCTGAGAAAAAGTTCAGACACACAAGTAACCTGTAGAATCACCAATGTGCCATTCTGCTTTAATAATTGACCCCCCGCTTTTTGCCGTCTTATGCATTTGAAAGGGAGATTTTAATCTACCTTTTGTATTTTTTTTTTCGATTATTGAACTTGTGATATGAGAGAATATGTGAATATGTGGTCCTTAATGAGCAGAGATATATAGACCAAAAGCTCAGTTTCTTCTTACATTGTTTGTTACTGTTGTTCCACAACTGTTCTTTGTGCTGAACACTTGTCATGTCCTCTGTCAGCAATTAAAGTGTTACCACCAAATATGTCAGTCAACCAAGAGCAAAATTAAGTGCCCCTTTTAGCTCAAACACGGCCTGCCGTTACTAAAGGATGTGGATTTATTTTTTTTTAAATGGATGCATGTTTGTTAGTTATTTGTCTTGCAGTAAGACTTTTTTTAAAAATGCATATACAGTTGATTCTTCTTATTTTTGGCAGAGTTTGGTCTTTCTTTCTAAGAAAGACTCCCTTTTTCTTTATTTTTTTTTATTGTTATTTTGCAATTTCATTAATTTTTCTGAACCCCTGAACCATGAGAATACTTGAGCTGTACTCATAATGACCAGTGGTGTAGTTCTCATGTTTGTATTTTGTTTTCATGAGCTTGCTTTATTTTGCCATTTCACCCGGGGGGCCAAAATAAACAACATTGAAACCTGTTCAGCTAAAGAGGTAAATTTCTTTTTAAACTCGTCATTGAGTATCTAAACTCAGGGGACAGTTACTTTTTTTTTTTGAGATGACAATAACAAAGTTGTTTTAGGCTGAGCAAATTAAATTGCCTTTGTACAGATACTTTAATAATTAGAGATTCCCCATTTGATGTTAACTCCAAGTATTGTATGGGCAAAAGCAAAAACCTGTGAGATTTGTCAAATGACAACTTTGTATGTTCTCTCAGAAGAAAAACTAGAATAAAAAATGTCATTCACACATATTTCTTGTGCTGCTGGTATTTTGTTTGTCTCTCAATACTGTAACTGAATCAACTCCTGTCTTTACACACAGACCTTACGTAAACACTTTAGCTTCCCATGTAACATAGAACTCCACATGTATTGAAACATGTATTACACAAGTCTTTGACTCCTGTAATCATGTCTCCCCTTTTATAAATAATACATTCATGTGATGTCCACTGCCTTCACAAGTAAATAATAAATGCTTGATTATTGGTAAGTCCTTCACCCAGAAGGAATGTGATATAAGATAACGGTTTATTTACTTTTGAGATGAGAGGTGAAAGGGGTAATGGGGTGAATCTCATAAACTCATTTAGGTCACAATTTACCAATAATACAAAAGTGTTTTTGAAAAAATTACGAATAAAATTGTTGCATTAATTTAATTTTAATAATACAGACTTTCATGATGCATAAATATCTTAATGTGTTCTCATTTTCATAAATATATTATAAAAAATAAAAAAGATCATTTTTATTATACTAAACAATACTTTATTCTGTTTTATACATAATTTATCCAGATTTTCATTTTTTATATTGTAAATATTTTTTGAATATTTAAAAAATATTGTTGTGATATGCAATATATTGCAGTGGCACACACAGGCTGTCCATCCTCATGTTTGTAATTTAGATGAGTTGGTACAGTGCACAAAAGAGGCATTTAACTTGAGTGGGTGTCAAAAGCAATACACAGCCCTGCTCAAAAGCGGACAGCAGCAGAATACTGTGGTGTACAGTATAGTCCGCCTACAGTCTCTAGTATCACAAGCTACAGACTTTGGAAGCAATTGCTTAAAACTGCTGAAAATGTCTAACATACTTATTTTATTAATTTACATGTGAGATCATTGGAATGCTAAGGAATTACTGAGAGTGTGGAATACTGTATGTCAACGGTGATCAGCATTGAGAACAAAATGTATGAATAAATGTGACTTTCACATAGGATACTGTCATGCTCATACATTTCTAAATAGGACTGAACAGTTAACAATTTTCCAATTGGTTTATTGTTTATGTTAAAAAACTTGTAAAATGGGGAAAAATGTAAATGGAACACTTGCACCCCCAGGTGTTTAAACCCTGTCATTATATTGTCTGTGTTACGACTTGGTTCTCTGGTAAAATCATTTATGACAAGGCAAAGGACATTGTAAATGTCAACATCTGATTAATTTGCCTCTTGTCCTAAAAATGTGAGGTGAGATGATTTGAGATCAGGTTTGTGATTTCAATAAATTGCATTAAACAATAATAAATAAATTACAATATGTTCAAAGATCATCACCAAACATGCAAAGCTGATTGCAGACTTAATGAGTGCAGCTTGTGGGCCTTTAGTAATAAGAGTTAGTTTTACCTT
Organism: Chromobotia macracanthus; assembly: GCA_036877525.1. NCBI lineage: Eukaryota > Metazoa > Chordata > Actinopteri > Cypriniformes > Botiidae > Chromobotia > Chromobotia macracanthus. The sequence continues at coordinate 5,273,703 of JAZGTH010000013.1, forward strand.
ATGATTAACATATAGGAATAGTCTATTAATTTAAAACAAATAATTTATACTTATTTATGACTAAGTATTCAATTACTAAGTACTTAATTACTAAAGTTTTACAATTACAAAGTATTAAATACATGTTCGAAAAATAAAATGAATTGTTACTTTACATCAGCACCTTAATTCCATTTCTCTGAAGGCTCATGCATTGTTATAAGCTGCAGAAAACTGCATGCAGAAAACAGAAATTGGCCCAGTTAGTGAATTCAGGCATGATTTGCATTGTTCCTTGTTAGAAGGTCAAGCTCTGTGTGAGTACATCTAACATTAAATTTATGAATAACACAGAGAAGCCAGTTGACATTTACAAATTCAGCACAGGATAGGAAAATACTGAATTCTACTTAAATGCCTGCAAGAAAAGACATGGGAAACATGACTTATTATAAGCATCAAATTTAATTTGTGTAGGTGCTGCAGGTATTGAACAGTAGGTACCACATTAGGACCAATGTGATAATAATAATAATAATTAAAACACATTGACTTTTTTGTCATACAGTGTGGAGTTATGCTTAGGTCAGTCATGCATTTATTTATTTCAAAATGTGATGTTAACTGGAGAAACTCCATTGATGATGTGGAGGTTTAGTGTGTGGTATTGATCACAGAGGACGATGTTGTTGTGATTTGCTGTGGATATATACTCTGTAGAAACACCACAGTCTGAATCACAATAAAAACACATTTTGATAGCTGCAAATGGTAAGAAATAACATTTAAATTTAAAGTCAAAAGTATCACAGTATTGTCAGCCTTCATAAGAACATGTCACTAACATTTTCTAACAAGTGAAGAAAATGTTAGTGAAAATAGAACACATCTTGCATGTAGGATAGTACCCACAATGTGGCTTTTTATTTTGTCAGTTCATAAGCAATGAGATAAAGTTAAACATGCTTCTCAGTTATGTTTTCATTTTGTGGTGTATTCTGTGATAATAAAATACTTTAATAACAAATTTGTGGATACAAACAGACAACTGTTTATTAGTTATTAACTTATTTTGAGTATTGCTCAAACTTAAATTAAGAAAGCATCAGTTTCTACGTAATCAGGTTCTGTTTCTCACGTAGTTTTACGTTGAATGAAACTGCGCATTATGTTTTTTCCGAAGAGCGCGTAATTTTATGACCCGCCATTCTCCAAATCGACCTGCGCAAGTTTAACAACGTAAACCCATTGATGTGGTGGAGTGACAACGGAGGAAACGCGCCAGCTGTACGGAGAGGCTTAAAGAGACATCAGCGAAGAGGGAGAAAAAATGAGGATGGTTTCAAGGAATGAGCAATAAAACCGACCAAATGGGGAAGGTCGTCGATTTATAATACACGGATTTAGGTAAAAGTGTTTAATTTATTGCTTTGTCTTTCTTTCCGAACGATTTATTGAATATTCCGTGTAAATAATTTAGAACAATTTCGAGTGCTCGGATTAAGGAGTTGCCCGGTTAATGGCTGGCTAGCTGCACGGCTGGCCAACAACATCTATGTGACTGTAAACAAATACAGGGTTGACATATGTATTGCGGGCATGTAGAAAAGAACAAGCTCTCTTTTCTTTTCCCCAATCCCATTAGTGTTGTTGTTTTGAGTTTCTAACTCTCGTTAGCTCGGTAAAGCGCAGGCCACAGATTGTTAGCTTGTTCGGGCTAGTTAGCGCGCTAGCCTTGTTCACTCATCTCTGCTCTTTAGTTGGCAACTGACTGGCTAACTGAATTTTGCTGTTCGAAAACATTAGCCCTTCAGCAGTTCAGGATTTAGAAGATTTTTACTTCGTTGATGTTCGTACATTCATCTGATGTGCTCCTGCAATGGGCACACGACGTGCCAAAGTTTATCTTAATAACCCAAGTTTCTTTCTCATACTTCGGTGGCAAGCTAAGTGATGCTAGCAAGCACATATGTCCCGTTTGTTGTCGGCTTGCACTTTAGATGTAGATATGTATTTGCCAAATCTAAATATTAGACAATTAAGCGAATTGTTCACCGAGAGTTTCCGGTAAACCTAAGTCTCGTCATATAGAAAACATGCTGCTTAACAGAAAGACCACCAATGTTTAACAGGTCTGTAATATCTCAGTTGTTGGAAGTGTACAACAATTTTCATTGTCGGGCCCGACATGAGACGATAGATTACAGTCAGCATAGTTAACTGTTTAGATTATAATTACATGTAACGTGTTAATAAATGTTTTGTTAGATTATGCTGGTTTAACATCTTGCACTTTCTGAGACTCAGTGTTAACAAAAAACATTTATGCGACAAATGTGCTTGTCATCATTCATAGTCATGTCATGAATTTCTGGTTAATGGTCTGTGGTACTTAAAATGGTATTCATTAGACAAGAAATACATGCTGAGGAGATTTGCAGCTTTTAAAATTGAGGATTATTGAAGATGTCAAGCATTGTAAAGGTTTGATTGTATTTGGGTTTTGTACTCAATTATACAGTGTGATTTGCAACCAATTAGACTTGAGTTAATTTTTGTTTATACATTCAAAGAATTAAAGTTATGTTTAAATTTTTAATATTCCAACTTTCGAGAGTTTAATTTGAGTAAATATAGGCTTTTATAAATCCGGTTTTCAACAGACATGCATCTCCTATTTGCAGACTTCTCATGAGATAGTAATATTGTCACTTATTAGTACTAATATTGTATTTAGTTAGCAAACACAATTATTGTAATAAGGATCACAGTGGCTCATATTATTCTTAGTAAGTATTAGTTTCCTGGGCATGAATTATCCCAGCTTAGTGTTTCAGGGGCACTCTATTGTTAACTAAACCAGCTCATGGTCGACATCATGCTTGAGAGGAGGTACCTCCCTGCTCTCACAACACAACAGCGGCTTTCAGTCCAAAATGACTCTGACTCCTCTTCACACGACCTCAGGCCTCTTCTCAAACTCCTGAGGGATGTATTTTTAGATCTGGAAGTCAGAAATGCTAGATAACATTTCCTGTAGGGAGCTGGTCTCTGGTTTCATGTCACTTAAATCTTCAATGCGATGCATTTTATTTTCTAAAGGATCTTCTTCCTCTCCTTTTTAATGCATATATTTGTTTGATTTGTGGTCTAGCTAAACAAAGTAAAATTTTATCAGGATTGTGTCATTTGTATAAGTGCATAATGCAAGTGACTTATTCTAATACGTTGTCTAACTATCATGACCATTTCTAGTAATGTTAAACGTTTTTAAATCGGTGTAATAGGTTTGTCAAATTGTAATTGCAACACAAGAAAGTTTAATTCAAAATGCATGTCAAAAATACATGCAATTTTATATTAAAACCATTTTACTGTTTCTGGGTTTTTAGCCAATTCATTCTGAGAGGCAGTAACGTAAAAACTGCTGTAATACAAAATCTTTGATATTCAAAGAATATATCTGATAAACCCACAATTAAGAGTTGAAAATCGTTCATCTGATTTAGAGACCCCTTAAAATGATAGACCCCTTAAAATGGCATTCTTCTCATAAGATCATAATCACCACCATAGTAGTGGCAGGAAAATGCAGGTCTTCATGTGTATTAACCTTTCAAGTGCTAATTGTGCTTTTTCTCTGCCCTAGATATTAGGTGCACTCCTGATGTGCTACCTGTTTCCTTCCAGCGGAAACTTTGACATGCTCTGCATTCCTGTTTGGACACAAGTAATGTCTGACATGTCTGACAAAACCACTAGGAAGGGGCACTAAGAATGGAAAGCGATGCTGGACAGCGTCTTGCCAGTAGTAGCTAAGGCTGTGTGCGAGCAAAGGTGTGCACACGTGTTATCGTGGCCATCTCCTGATGATTGTGCTCCTCTGACGTTGGATTTACAGAAGGCTGCTGTATGATGTTTTCATCCTGAATCAGATATTACTGGATTGTCTGCTGTTGCTGTAGTTCCCCATCCTTAAAAGCAACTAATTTCTAGTTTAATGTACATGTATAGAACTGTTTTGTGAATGAGCCATTCCTTCCACTCTCTTTCTCTCTAAATTCCTCTCCTCCATCCCATTCCCCATACCCCTGTTGCTAGTTTTGGTGGCTTTGTGATTTTATGGCAGTGGAGTAATCGTGGAGAGGCCGGGGTATCACAAGCTTATGGATTTTGATAAGAGAGGAGGAGGAGGTGGAAAAGGAGAGGTGGAGGAAGGAAAAAGAATGTCAAAGACTGGTGGAAGTAGGACTGGGCATGGTGGGGGTAGAGGTTCTGGGACCAATCCTGGGGTGCTTATGGTTGGCCCTAACTTCCGAGTGGGAAAGAAGATCGGCTGTGGAAATTTTGGGGAGCTTCGCCTCGGAAAAAATCTTTACACTAATGAATATGTGGCCATTAAACTGGTAAGTGTCTCAAGAAGACCTGTTTTGTGTGTATTTGTATTGCATCGCTAAAGATCCCATGTGTATTGTACATCTTTCTAACATTTCACATTTATTTGTACCTTTGGAGCATCATCCAGTAGTGTGAACTTGAAGCACGGAAATTGTAATCTGCTTACAAATAACAAAAGTGTCAGGCTTTTTTTCCACATATCCCCATTATACCTTGATTTGTGTACTAAACTTTTGACTTTATTGTCATAATTGTTTAGTTACAGTATTGCCAAAGCATTATTCATAACTCAAGAAATATACAGAATCACAATAATAACAACCAATAGTATGTTGTTAAAATAAGGTGCTAGTGAAAAGGTTAAACAATATCTCTTCCCTTTGAAGTATTAGGAATAACTTTGCATATGAAGAGCTTCGCATTTGGTTTTGGAGATGTTAGGGTTTGTCTCTGAATGTTAGGTGCTAGTTTAAATCCTTTTTACTACAGTATGTATTTTTTCTTACAGTTTCTTAAAACCACCTGGTGGTTTTATCACTGTGTGAGCCATGCAGATTAATTTAAAAATGTGTTTCATATCAGTATTTTAAATTAGGCCTTCTTGATTTTAAGACCCTAAATCCAAAATGCATGGTGAGAGATGAGTTAGAACTTGGAATAATATTTAGTAGGGACATTTTAGTAACTGCAAACATTGTTAATTTAAGGTTAAAAAATTATTAGCAACACCAGCCACCGTTTTCTTTATATATATACTCAATATATGTTGTCAAATTTATTTACAGTCACATTATTACTTCACACTATGAATGACATCATATTGCAGAAATTTCCAATGCATGTTTCTCGTGATTACGTTTTCCATGTTGGGAACTGTTATACTTTGAACGAGATGTGTGATAGTGTAAAGCAAGACTTTATCATTTTTACCTAGTGTGGTGTCAATCTCACCTTTACAGACTGTAATGAGACTGGTAATCACTCTATAGTGTGATGTAGCTTATGGTAAGAGCAGTGAAAATGAATACAACTACATATATTTACATGCACCCATTTTTCATCAATCTGAATGAATTAATATCATGGCAAACAAGTACTGTTATTGTGTACCCTAAACAATCAAATTGCTTGCAATCCAGTTTAAATATTTGTTAACATGTATGTTATATTTATTCCAAACAAAATGTCTACACAAGTGCCCAGCCAGTCAGACAGACAGTTGTTGAGTTCACACCAAATGGAGAATTGTGGAGAAAGCCATGGACAAAACACCAAATGAGCAAATAATTGTTTTTGCCTTATTGGTGTATTCACTTTACTTTCAACAAAGAATATTAAAAGCGCTTTTTCAACATCCTGTCTGGCTTCACCATATTACACTCATGCCTATTTTAGGATTATTTAAGTGTACACCGTGTCTTTCAATCCAGTCGAAATTTCATTCAGAACAAGCTTAATCGGATGCATTATGGTGTTTACATGAAGGCTTTTCAGTCTGATTGAGCCATCAATCCGATTTCAGCTCTTCATCCTGCTTTGACAAGCTGATTGAGACACCCACAGATTTGTCTAATGGCTGGATCACTCTGTACTCTCTTAAGCAGGACAAATATCCTCTGCAGACAATAAATATAAGCCAATTACAGATACTAATTAGAGAGTTTTTTAATTATGTTCTTATTTGTGACCTGAAGTATCAAAGAAACAACACTTACTGTGGTGATAAACTTTGTCTGTAATGGAATAAACCTGTTGTTTGCCTCATTCTCAACTGCTGGTTTTTTAAGACCTCCTGTGGCCTTTATGCAATCTGTTATTTATTTATTTATTTGGCTGTTATATTCTGTCCCCTGCTAAGCAGCTCTTTCCTCCACATGCTTAGAGCTGCTGGTGCATTACTCAACACTGGCTGATCTGCACTTAACTGCACACACACAGTTAACTGCTTTCACCACTCACATTATTAACATAAATACCAGAATTATGTATCAGAACTAAATGGGCTATCTTGTATTGATGTATTTGGGGTGGAATAGCGTGCACCTACTCTGGACAGCATGTTTATATAAAAATCATTAGTTGTTTAAGCGTTTGTTTTTTAAACCAAAATAGTATTGTGTGTGTGTGTGTGTGTGTGTGTGTGTGTGTGTGTGTGTGTTGTGTGTGTGTGTGTGTGTGTGTGTATATATATATATATATATATATATATGACCTCTTTAAGACAAGTATTTTTGTACTAACTTTAGAAAGAGTTTTGGAAAACCTTATGTTCTTGCCGTTTTATTTATTTTCATTTATAGGAGCCAATCAAATCCAGAGCACCCCAACTTCACCTTGAGTACAGGTTTTACAAACAGTTGGGGAACTCAGGTAAGCAATAAATCCTTACTGTTTAACACATTTTAGACACGTTTTTGGTCCACTGTTTCTTTATATTTCTTTGGAGCTTGTATTGTCTGCATCCTATTTAGGCTATGAGTTGCTTTTTCGAGCTGTCCACATCCTTTCTTCAATACAGAGCAAGAATTTATTCAGCGTGAGCTGTAGTTCCTGTGCCTTGATTGCTCTACTTGCTGTGCCCTTCCCACACAAGTTTAGCTAAAACTCACATGAAATAAAGTGGTTTATGTAGTAATGATATTCAAGGCTATGCAGATTAACAGATAGCTGATATTCAAGCATATGATAAATTCAGAATCTTTAATAAAGCAAGAATGCTGTCAGGTGTTTGGCTCAGAAAAAAACTCATGATTGCTGCTTAAAACAGTGCGTGCGTATATTAATGGTGCTGAGACAGAAGATCGTTTCCCTGCATTAAGGCTTCATACTTTTCTTTTTTTACTCTGCTATACATTTTTCATGAGCAGAGATTAAGAACATGACACTATACACTGTCATATTGTTTTGTGCCCAAGGAACCTATTTATGTGCTTGTTTGTGGTTATTCAGGGTAGTCTTTTGTGCTTATTGTTTGGGTTATTATGTCGTCTACTTCATATACACTTTAGTTGGACTAGGGCTGGGTGATAGAATATCAGGATTATATATGAATATTTTTCAGCTTTTTCAGATAATCAGTAGTGGTGCATGGATATGAACCAAACCATGACATTAGTATATCACGGTTTTGGAACAGGGTTCATAGCATGTCTAGGAGTAGCTACTTCATCATGCCATGTTAAAACAGTGATTTTTTTTTTTTTAAATACATCTCTGATTAAAAACCTGATTTAAACCTCAAGAGCACAAAAAGGCTGAACGATTTGGGAATTCATTTGGTTATATTAGTCTTTTCAAATTGTCATCTCTGTTTGCTTCAACAATCTGTTGCATCATTGCATGCAGGGACACGCTTTCAAGCTATTTAAGGGCAAATACATAAATATGAAGATATATACTAATTATTGGGGTTGTAACAATATTTATAACTGAGCTGAAAAACTGTGATACACCACCTACTTCAGGTTATCTGACATCTGTGGATATGTTTTCTAACATTTACATTTGTGTGGGCAGAGGGTGTTCCTCAGGTCTACTACTTTGGGCCGTGTGGGAAGTACAATGCCATGGTGCTGGAGCTGCTTGGCCCAAGTCTAGAGGACCTGTTTGACCTCTGTGATCGAACCTTTTCCCTCAAGACTGTCCTCATGATTGCAATTCAGCTGGTCAGTATAATCGCACACAGTGAGCAAAGAGAGAAAATATAACTAAGACTTAAAATCAGAAATACCCTCAAACTTTGACTTTCACAAGGTTGTTGGTAAATAATTCTTGAGTGCCTCATCCTTCTGTCGTAGATCACACGGATGGAGTATGTGCACACAAGAAGTTTAATCTACAGGGACGTTAAGCCTGAAAACTTCTTGGTGGGCAGGCCAGGAACCAAGAGGCAACATACAATCCATATCATCGACTTTGGGCTTGCCAAAGAATACATTGACCCCGAGACCAAAAAACACATCCCCTACAGGGAGCACAAAAGCTTAACAGGGACAGCTCGATACATGAGCATCAACACACACCTGGGAAAGGGTAAGAATCACAGTTTACCTGAGATGGTGTTAAGATGGCTTAGTAAGGTTATTGCAGCCTGATTGACGGAAAAGACAAAAGTATTTCTTAACCTAGTTTAGTTGTTGGTGAGCGCATGTTCTTTGCATGTTTAGCCATAGAACATAATTTAAACTTAACACTCTTTGGTTTAGTTTTTTTTACTACATGTAGTAAATTTTGCAGGGTCAGTTTACGTTGTGAATAAAACAATGTTTTTTTTTTCAATCATTTTTTTAATTTTACAGAGCAAAGCAGACGGGATGATTTGGAGGCACTGGGTCATATGTTTATGTACTTCCTACGAGGCAGTCTGCCCTGGCAAGGCCTGAAGGTATTGCACTGGGTGGAGATAAAAAACGTCTGCTGCTTATATGCATTTTGATTAGTTTTTTTTTTTTTTAACTAAGAATTTTAAATGACATTTTATTTTGTCATTTTCAAAGTTGTAATGTTCAGTTTAGGGAAATATATAAGAGATTTATGCATAGGGCTCTAGCTTATCAGTTTACCTGTAGCAAATCTGTTTTTCTACCTAGAGACCACAAGTAAGGTGAAATACAAATATGTTGTATTAGTTTCCTCTCTGTTCAGTATCACACTTTTAACTTTGTTTTGATGGTGTCCTTTGTTCTACAAGTCACTTTTGCTAACAGTGAGGCAAGCCAATTATACATTTCTTCATTAAACCAATCTTTCTGTAATGTGAATGTTTTTGTTTTATATTTATTAAGGCTGACACCCTGAAGGAGCGCTACCAGAAAATTGGAGATACCAAAAGGGCAACCCCTATAGAAGTCCTCTGTGAGAGTTTCCCAGGTAAACATGCTGTTTACAAATGGTCAGGTACATTTCTATTAAAGATGGATTACACTGCATGACTTGCCCTGATTTGCGGAAGAGGATTAGCTGCTGAAAATTGTAGGCAATCTGCAGATATTGTGCAGATGGAGTAAACAGAAGTCATCGAACCCTGCATAGGTATGACAAGTTCAACTCATACTTTGGTGCCCTCATACACTGATTCCGTCTATATTTTGAGTTTCCTGTAAAGGAAATCTCTTGTGTGCTCAGCAACTCAAATATGAAGTCACACTTACTAGCCAATGAAAATTAATTAATGGAAATGATCAAAACCCCATCTAAATGCCATTGTAGTCACAATGACTACAGCAGCCCTTTACAAAACTGGCAAGTGCGTGATGCCTAATAGTTTAAATCTCTTCAGATTTAAAAAAGTCATGTAATGTAGTCCAGCTCTTACTGCATGTACAAGCTCTTAACTTTGACCTCTTGCAGAAGAAATGGCCACCTACCTGCATTATGTCCGGAGACTGGATTTTTTTGAAAAACCAGATTATGACCACTTGAGAAAACTCTTCACAGACCTCTTTGACAAAAATGGCTATGTCTTTGACTATGAATATGACTGGGTCGGCAAACCTCTGGTAAGTCTGGAAGTTGTACCATAAACACCTATATATGATGTACCAGTTTACATGTGTTACATTTCCTTTCTTTATACAGCCAACTCCAATAGGTCCCATGCCTAGTGACACACCTATGCAGCCCAGCAGCAGAGACAAAGCACAACCACAGACCAAAAATCAGGTGAGAACACAGCTATTCATATATAGCACTACACTATCATGTTGTTGACAGTAATATACATTACATATCTGTGTAATAGACATCCTATATTACTGTATTTTATGAAGTTGTGGTCAGTGCAAAATACAGGTTTTGGTTTAATATCATAGATGTATAAAATTCTAAAATATTTAATTATTGAAACACATTTTACAGTTTTATCTTTGTAAATGAGGAAGAATGGGCCACAGTTATTAGAAAAAACATTGCTTTATGCATTATCATTTTTTGCAATCTGTGATGTCAGTATTCATGATTCTGTTATAACTCATGTAAGCGAGTATGTGCCTATTTATGTTTCGTTCAACAACAGACTCACAAGAACCTGCAGCTAAAATTTCATTAAAAATTTCATAAAATTAATGAATTTCATTTTTTTTGATGGTGATATTTGCATGTTTTGGTCACAGTCTCTTGAAAGCCTATGTAAGATTACAATTTTTAAAAAGAGAGATCAGAGCTGTTGCTGAAAGAAAACAGCTTAGCTTCCCTCTTCATCTTTGCATGTCGTGCTCTCTATTTTCACTCACACTTATTTTTTTCCCACCTCTGTACTGTTAGCTTGAGCAGTCTGCTTGTGCATGGAAGACATTCCTCTTTAAACTCGTTCTGTTCTTTTTTCTTTACACACTCACCTCCTTTCAAATACATCTCTTATGCCCTTTGCCATCCTCCCACTTCCCCCATTGCTGTCATGCCAGTCGCCAGAACCCAAAGGAAGTGAGTCCCAGCCCACTCCTGTGACCAACAGGGAGCTCCTTGGGTCGCACCTCACGGCTGATAGGCTGGGGGGCTCTGTCCAGGTACTGGGTGTTTGCGCAGTACTGCACAGTGTTAGTTTCAATCCCGTCCTTTCTCTCTTCTTCCTGTTCCTTCTGTTCTTTCACTTGAGACACTTACGTTTATTTACTGACTGTGAATGTTTAAATTGTGCTTTTCTTGTGGTCGCCGTTGTCTAACACTGTAAACATGCACACTTCTCCTGGTGACTAGGCTCAGAATCTGGTGACTTCCAGCTAAACAAGACTAAATGTTCATATTTGTCCTTTGTACAGTTGAGGTTTTTATTCATTCAGGGTGTAATAAGATTAACACCATTTTAGTGGTTGTTTTTTAAGAACTCCAGTTAAAACTGCCCATTTTGTGCTTTATTTTTTTTAACTAAACAATAGCCTCTTTCACACATGCTGTCTTTGATGGTAAATTACTCGCAACTTACTGTTAACAGATTTGTGAACAGGACCTTTTATAAAAATCAGTCTTGGCAATTTACCAGTAGAAGAGATGTTAGATGTTACTTGTGAATGCAGAACTAGATTACCAGTAAACTCAGAATGCGCTAACCTAAAAGCCTGTTTTGAGCCAATCAGAATGTTCTGACACGGATGATGCATTTATTCCGCTGTTTACAGAAGTCAAAGCAGGGATGTTTGTTTGTTATAATGTCGTTTGTTCAGAAGCAACTGCATGAATGTAAACGTTTGCAACAAGAATACAGACTGAATGTGTTTGGAAACAAAGTCAAACCCCATCATGTTTTAAAATACAACACTGTTTGGAGCTCACTCGCAGTTAATGACTTCACTGAGTTTACATGTATTTTGGTATTTATGTGTGAATGGTATGTTACCAGTAAAAAGTTGGAACATCAACATTACTGGTGAAATCATTCTGGTAATTTGCTGGTAAATTACCAAGATTATTGTGTGAAAGGGGCTATTGTTTTTTTGTATTTTACTTTTTCCATTCTTCTTGGCTTACCCTGGTAATTTTTTGTGGATATATTAAGTCAGTTCCCCTCAAGTTCACACGTGTCTTAGCAGGTGTCTGCTGTGACCATGTACTTTTGGATCTTAGTTTGAACCCTATATCTAATGTTTTGTCATTAAAAACTTAACAGATGTCTTTGTGAAATATTTGGAAAATGTGCCATCTTTCTATTCAGTTACTTGTTTATTACAGTCACTTGGTTTAATATTCTATCTTATGCAATGACATTTATTCCAAGTGTGGCTTGAGCGTCCAACTATATTAATATTATTTATTAATCTTTAGGTTATGAGCTCGACCAATGGAGAAGTGAATACAGATGATCCCACAGCAGGACACTCCAACGCTCCTATTACTGCTCCTGCTGAAGTGGAGGTGGCCGATGATACAAAGTAAGGACATTTTCTAAAGCGTTTAGTGCGGAGTCTAAAAACACTTATTATAACAGTCATTTATGTCTGTGTTTATTACACATACACCACTTACAGTTGTGCACAATTGAGAAGTCTGATCTTGTATGTACGTAGTTATGAGATCAGAGACCTTCCCCCTAAATTGCAATGACAAGTAGTCACAAGAAACCCACATGAGATGCATGTTACAACCAGGTGTAAATAGTATTGTGTAGAACTGAGATTGGATCATAATAGCAGGTGTAAACAGGGCCATTAACTTCTTGTTTTGTCTTGCTTGTTTCAGATGCTGTTGTTTCTTTAAGAGGAGAAAGAGGAAAACGCTGCAGCGGCATAAGTGAGGAGGAACATCTTTGACATATTAAGAGTCACTGGCGTGTTTCAAGAAAAAATAAAGCAGAAGTAGATGTAATGTGGAGCACCCGTTCTTCTGTCTCCAATCTGAGTGCTCTGTTCCATCTCAGACCAGAAACTCAGATACTCACTGCCTCAATTTTGGCATTTGCTCAGAGAGGACACACCTCAATACTCGGGGCTCTGACATTCTTTGTAAGAAAACAATTCAGTGGAACAAATAAATATATTTGTACAACATGGGACACCAGAAATCTTAAAGAGACTTAAATGGTTATGTTATGTGACTTAATCCCAGATGGACTGTTTAAACTTGTATTTTAGATGACACACAAAACCATTATTTGAGAACTAAAAGGCAACTGTAAACACACACTTTGACACGCTGGATGAGTGATGTACTCCATGGTGTTTTGTTTAATGGAATCAAAATAGGTGGGAAAAGTTTGCTGACTGATGCATCAAGATGTGTGCATCAGAATCCAACAACTTGTGTAAATTGTCTTTTCTTTTTGTAATTTAAATCCAAGTTGTTTTCAGGATCTGTTCTCCCTGAGTTGAACAGTTTTACTCATGTTGTAAAATGTAATTTTTTTATCCGTTCTTAGTTTTTTTGTTGTTTTTCCTTTGGTTCTTGTCAGTGTGGATGATGTTATAACACAGTGGCTGGTCTCAGGTACTGTGGGAGATGGAGAGAAATACACAGGGTCTCTCCTCTGTGAATTGCACTTTTGGGGGGGAAAAGAAAACCATCTGGCATTTCTAGCAGTTGAAATGATAAGAAAGCAACAGAAATAAAGGCAGATATTGGGATCATTTATACAGCAGGCTCTTGTGGCCCCCAAATGGACAGTTGACACTCAGTGATGATGGGGTGAAATGTCCTGTGCTTTTTTTTAATTTTGCATTAGATTGTTACCTGGAATCATAGTTTGTGCCTTTCCGAGTAAACACAACACTAATGTGTCCCTCTCTATCCAGGTGAGGTGTCCATGGCCCCATCACAGTTTTTTTATTTTCTACTGTGTGCTTCATGCCAGGCTAATGGAGTCTGTTTGCATTTCTCAGATTTCTTTCCATTATTGTAAAGTGTATCATAGCAAAACTCCACAAGTCTGTGGGTTTATACGCAGTAACAGAGTTTGCCTGTCAGAGTGAGGATGTGTATTGATTTACATACCTATTAAATGTTGCTTTTCTTCTATGCCTCATAGGATGTTATGTGTTGTATCTATGCACAATGACTGTATTGCTTTTATGTTTGTGGTGCAATTTTCTTTTTTACCCACCCTTTCAATTAGTTTCAACAGTACAGTCTAAATAGCTTGTTGTTAATGGGGTCAAGTACAATGTATAACCAGGATGTGGTGCCATAGGTCTACAGTGCTGCAGGGCAATTGTCTTAAAAGTCCCTTTTTATAATACATGTCAAAACTGTATAACAACTGACTGAATACACATTCCCAGAAGGGCATTAAAGTGAGTGTCATGCCCTTGTTGCACGCTAGCTTTTTATAAAAAAAAAAATTGTGTAGTGTAATAATAGTGTATTTTTATTCTTTTAAATGACAATGTTTCTGTTCTTACAGGAATGGCAGAGCAGCATGTTATGACCAGGTCACATCCTGTGATTATTTAGACATGAACCCCTTCAAAACCTACTACCAGGAAAAAAGTGTGTATATGGATATATTGTAGAGGCGACAAAATTAGTTGTCACTGATACATGAACGTGTGGATGCTAAAGGAGATAAATCTGGTTATTAGATAAATCTGTAAAATTAGAGTATCCTTTAACAGTTTTACATGTAATGTTTATGCTGCTTATAGTACATAGCTGTCGTATAGGACATGGATATTTTTGTGCAATCTTTATAAGAGCCACCGTTTGTTAATTATTTTCCTCAAGAGTGTCAAAAAACATCTAAAAAGTAAAGTAAAACATAAAAGCCGTTGTAACGCAGCATGCCTGTTTACAAAGATTACAAACAACCTGTTTTTTATTGCAATTATATGGGCCGCAGGGTACATTAGGATACAACTAAAATAAAAAAAAATAGATAAGATCAAAAGAAAGAAATTAAAGACAGTTAAATAAACTAAAGTGTATAAAATAGTAACACATTTTAAAGTTTTATTTGCTGACATAACATCAGGGGGCGTGGCTTACAAAACGTCATCAGCGTGGTACCAAAATAAGGAACTACGCTGCACCAGCCTTTATCCACAAGAAAGAAATCGGCCATTATGTTTAAGATATATTTACCAACACAATAAGCTTTTACAATTTTATTTTAAATATCACCTTACAGGTGTGCTCTTAATCCATGGAAGTGAGCTCATGTCGGCGTTTGTGTTATGCAGTGGGCCATTTTCTCAACTATCTATGTGCCTCTGTGTGGTTCACATATCTGCTGGTTTTATCACTCAGTGCTGGGCTTTCAGAACACGTATGCCGGCGTGTTGTTGTTAGCGGGGCATAGCGCAGATGGAGATGGACGCCGCTTTTTGGCTACGAGTCTGATAGGACACCGGGGTGTGGGTCTCATGGGAAAAGAAAATCATGGCAGACAGAAGGGTTTATCAAATAACCATGCGATTTCATCCTATTTCTATTTTCTTCACATAGGGACCGTGTCGCACTATCCTTTCCCCTTTATATTTAACTAGTGTCTGGGCTGTGACCTGAACACTCCACAGTGGGTCAGTCTCACTTTCTTCATCCCATTCATTGTGATATTCCAGTTTGGCTGGGCTGCCACCCAGATCTCCCATCTGTCCCTCATTCCTGAGATGGTGTCTTGTGAGCATGAAAAAGTGGAGCTCACTGCATACAGGTAGGTAAAGGCATGCAGTAATGATCAGCCATCGCTATGATGATGGACGTACCCTAGATTTAATTAGTTGTAGTCAGGTATGTTTTAATGTGTTTCGGATGTATGCGTCAGGTATGCCTTTACAGTGATAGCCAACATCACAGTGTATGCAGTGGCCTGGCTAATGTTTCATTTTCAGACGCAGGAAGATGACCCTGCCGTTACAGACAACCTTGGACCGATTGACATCCCTGTGTTCAGAGTGAGTGCAGAAGAGCCTTTAAGACTATTGGTTGTGTAATAAAAATGGCATGCCATTTAATATATCCCATCCTGACGTCCTGTTTTTTTTTAGAAATGCATTGCAATACATAACTACATACTTCCAGGTCAAACCTAGTGAAACATTTGCAAACACTAATGTGTATCTTTTCACACTCAGAATCTAGGGCTTGTAGTGGTGGGCATTGGAGCACTGTTCTCTTTGCTCTTTCACCTTGGCACACAGGAGAAGAGATCACGCCCCCGCCAGGAGGAGTCTGGGTCCAGTCCTGGGGGGCACCAACCCCTTCTCAACAATGCCGCTGTGGCCCCACCCACAAGCCTACTGCAGTGGAAGCATTGGCTGAAACAGCCGTCATTCTACCAGGTTAATGGAAGTTTTACTCTAGTGGCATCCAATTTTTTGCTCAGATTTCAAAGTGCATGCATATTTGGAGTTAGAGCACAGTGGTTTAACAGTGTGTTAATATATTATTTCTTTTATTTTTTTACATTTCGCTCACCTTTTTATTCAGGTGGCTGTGCTTTACATGTCCACCAGACTGATTGTGAACTTATCACAAACGTACATTTCCATATTAATACTCTGCTTCATAATAAACACTGTTCAACCATAAAAATCACAATAAAGATCTAAATAAAATTAATGTCAGTTTAATCCTATTCCCCTGGTCATGTATGTGAGTGGCTTTGCTTCCTCATTTGTCATGAAACCTCTCAGTAAGCTAATAGGGAAATGTGTGAGTATTTATTTTGTAGTGTCTCATCATTTAGCTTTGATTAAAGCATGATCCATAATTATACTGCTGCTAATTCCATTGCTTCTGATTGTTTTATGCAATTAACAATTAAGAGCTACCAGTCAAATATACAATGGCAGCAAACATGTCTAGTAATTACACTGAAAATCAGAAATTTTATTGCATTATATAAAATACAAAATCCTTTTCTGATCATTTTCTTCCCATACGTTCACACAGCTCTCCTAGCAGATATAGTTCAATACATTAACTAGAGACATAATCCACTAAGCTTGACAACCAAATGGTCCAAAAACTTTCTTTGGCCTTTGTTAGAACATTGTCCACAGTAATGTTTTTGCTTTCTTGTTAATAGATGACCTATTTTTTGGGACTGCTGCTGATATTGGCATTCTCCTATTGGGTGCTGCTGGATACTCACATGGGTGACATGGTGTACGGGGCTGCAGTCCTGCTAGGGGTGGGATCTGCCACCATACTAGTGATGTCACTTGCCATGACGGCTGAACTGATTAGAGATCAGACAGTAAGTGTTTAGGAATTGTAAACATTGAGTAATTATTTCAATTTTTCAGGGGGCTTCCCTATACACAAGTCTAAACCATTTCAACAATAACACATGAGCATGTCTGAAGCTAAGAAATGCAGATTTGTGTAGAAGTGAAAATGGGCATGTGCAGACATACCAATTTCAGAGGTGTGAAATGTTGTATCAGGAAATTCAAAAACAACAACAACTGTGAACAACAATGGTGAAAAAAAAACAACAATTCTGATCTGACATTTTTTCCATTTAACAGCAAAGTGGGGCATTTGTTTATGGAGCTATGAGCTTCACAGACAAAGTAGCAAATGGTCTAGGTGTTATGATGATCCAGACACTGCACCCCTGTCAGTAAGTGTGGTGTTTGTCTGTGTGCATGTAAAGAGCGAATGGAAAAGCTCTTAATTTTATACATGTTCAGCCTAATATAATGTTTTTTGTTTGTGTGATTTCTCTCATTCAGCACAATAGTTTGCTGTCCAGCCTGTGTATGGTATTACCACTCTGTCATGGTTATCGTCACTGGTGGAGTGGCTGTTTTAGCAGCTATAAGCCTCTGCACAATCCTCATCTGGCCTATAAAGATCAATCGCTGTAAGATATTCAACACAACAGATATCTTTGCCTATGTAATTTTCATACACACCCATTGACCTGACCTGAAGGATTAGGGTGATTAACCCCTCATATCTCTTATTTATTTTCTGCTGTGAACTCTCCTTTGTTTTTGTAGATCTGCCTGAAGTGACTGGCCTTTGGGAGGTAACAAAAAAAATTCAAACACCCCTTCCCCTTCTTTTCCCAAAATGGCGAAGTGACAGAGAAGATTCAGAGAGCTCTGACCTGCCTTCAGTCAAATTCTGCCCAAAACAGATTCTTTATAATGAGTTTATATTTTTATTTTGTTATATATAAGACAGAAAATGCCATACAAGTATCTGATAAGATATTTAAATTATCTCTGATTTGTATTTGAGCAAAACGCACAAGTAAAGAATGAGTTTTTATTTGCAATCAGGTTTCAGCTGCCATCAAGTGTCAAGAGATTTTGCCAATGTGAACCAATAACCATGGTTTGCATTAAGAAGCTTTATTTATTTTGTTTTATATTATTGCATTATGATTATTATATAATTATCATGTAGGCAATTATGTCTGACATGTTTTCTGTTCTTACAGAATAAATTTTGTATTTTGGGTTGTCACATTGTAACCTGTTGTTTGTATCTTGTCAGTCATGGACAGGAATGCATGGTCAGTGTGAGTTGCTGAATGTGGTCACCTGATCATGTGCGATGCTCAAGCCTTTAGACACTCAAATACAGAGACTGTATAAGCCATTGCTTATGTAACTCAAATGAAGTAAATGCGGTCAGTTATAGTGTTAACAATCAAGAGAATCAGGATGTTTTTTATTGGACATTTGTAATTATGTTTTTTATATCTTGTGTAAAACAGCTTTTAAATAAAACTGTTTTCTGAATTAAGCAGTGTCTGTCTGGCAGCATAAATAGGATCTGGAAAAACAACACGTGAGAGATTCCTGAAGACGTCCTGCTTGTGATTGTCATGTGATGTAATAATTATTCTGTTATGGAAATACAGGAGATGAAAAACAGGAAATGGACTCGGGCGGTTCTTGGAAATCTAGGAAAGATCTTGGAAATATGCTCAGCGCTAAACAGGTGAACATATGCAGGCTTAACTTACCTCTAGGTGCATGATTTTTTAATGCCTGCCATGTAGTATTTGGCCGCAAGATGGCGACAAAGTAAAAGCTGCGGTAAAAATGTTTCTTTAACAATGTTCAAGACCACTACTCTTTATTTGAGGTTGCATTTTATTTATATAATACATTTTATGTTATAGTTTATATAAATACTTTTTTATTTTTATGTAATAATTTATAAATAATATTAATTAATTAATTTATAACACATCTAATAGTGCTTACAACAACACCAAAATACGATTTGTATCTAATGCTTTAAATTTGATCTAATGCTTTACACAAGTAATAGGACACCAAAGTAAGCTCCAGTCACGTCAACGCTTTGAGACATTTTATCATGATAATGTTATTAAGATCCTTACCATAAGAAATAAAGTGGTATGAATGGTTGCAGTTATAAAGGCTAATACGCATGAGAGTTATTTATCCAGGATATTTATCCAGATCATTCAACTGTTAATGTAAAATGCATTTCAGTAATATCTCAGATCTATTCATTTTAGTTCCGGCTCTCTTGTACAACTTCATATACTTAGTGCCCACAGGAAAATTCAACCAAAATATTTATTAATAACATCTTTGTTTTAGAGCTTCGAAAATAAATCAGAAACATACATTCAGCTGTATCCTATTAAGGGACAATTATTACTAATTGGAACAGCATTTATAGAAACCACTGTAAATTATCTCTGATTAGGTACAAAACAATGAATTGTTTCAGAGACACTGTATTACGAAGCACAAGATTTGTGCTTTCTTAAACAAGAAATGTGTCTGGACGTTTTGTGATACTACCCATAATGTGTGATAATACCCATTTTTTTACTAAACTCTGGTCATTTGTGAAATTATAAATGACGTAGTTTCCCTATTGGATTGTAAATTAAGTATTCTGATATCCATAAAACATTGTTTTATAAACGTAAAACATACATAATGGGCTGTATTAGTTTCTGCATCTCTCAGCTCTTAACGCCTGCTGTTTAATTCAGTCCAGAATCGTGCCATAATCTGCTCCTCATTAGGACTAAATCTGTTTGCAATGAAGAATCTAAAGGCAACCCATTCTTTTCTTTTGCTTTATTTGCATATAGCTCTGCAGGTCAGCCAATGTATTTATAACATGCTTCGTGAAATAACACTGGACTGCTCCCTGAAAATCTGGAACATTCTCTAATGTAAACCACTAAAATTAAATCACTAATGAAGCAATTAATCATTGTTTTCTCCCATATAACCTGCATTTCTGGCATTAAATGGTTATTATTTTTAATGTACAGAAAGAGCTTTAATTCTTTCCCAATTCAGCTGCTATTTGTTTAGGAGTTCCATTTATTAATATGTTGGAATCTGAAGCAACATTTGAGTTTTTACTAATAAGCTCATTGCCTGTTTAGCACAATTGCAGCACTAAAACTCGTCAGCACTAAACATGTCAAAAGCTAATCGTATATTTGTTTGTCCTTTATTAACTCTAATGTTCTTCCTGTTTTAAGAAAATCAGATTAAAAGCAAGGTGTGATATGTTTTGTTATGTTAATGTTTTGATCATAGGGCCTGTAAATGGGATTGGTGAACTTTCTCTTAATGACCATTGGGTGGTGCAAGCAAGGTGTTTGAAGGTTGGCACAGTCATAAGTAACTGTTATTTTCAGTTATTTTCATTTAATTTTAGCTGCAACTATCTGTTTAAAATTGCAGATAATGGGCAGATGAAGGAAACAATGATTAAAGTATTTCTTCCAATCAAAGCATTGTGCAAGCGTATTATAGCTTACTGCGTGAATGCAGGTTAATTGGTCCATTTTTTAAACATTGACTGTCAAAACTGGCCTAATTTCAAAGCCAAATTTAACTGGTTTCACATGCATCCAAAGTCCACAAAAGTGTCTTAATGATGAGTTTGTTAGCTCATGAAATATATAGTCCATCTTTTTTAATTTTAGCCAACATCCCTTGATAATAGTGTTTTATTGATTATGTGTTCTGTTATTAGAACTAAGATTAACCCTGGGCAAAATCTCACAGCTGACAAGAAAGAGCTTGCTGTGCTCTCTCCTGTTAAAACATGACCTTGTTTTAGTTGTTGATTATGGAAAGGGAAAATCCAGGAGGGAAAACCTTAGAGACAATAACAATGGTGTGTTACTTATTTGGGGGGAGGTCCGACAACCCACAATCACATCCATATTGGCAGCAATCAAACATCTAGCAGGTCCTAAATGTTTACTGCACAAACTCATTAAAGATTATTAAAAACATCATGGAGAAAAGATCAGACAGATTTAAGTGATGAAGGACATTTAAAGACATCGCACTCTAATTGAAAACAACGTTTGAAAATAGAAACTGTTCGTGCTTATTAATAAAGCTGTTAAAACCACTGAAAAATACAAAAAAATGTGGTTTTAGTAAATCTGTGAGTTTTGCTTGTTGTTTGATCATTTTTTTATTTTCCTCTTTAATTTAATTATCAGATATTTGTTCCATAAAGCAGCTGTTTTTTTTCTTGTTTGTTTGGGAGAAGCAAAGTGACTTACACTAACAAGTTACAAATTTAATCATTGAAAATGTTAGTGGTGGGCAGCTGTGGCCTACTGGTTAGCGAGTTGGGCTTGTAATCAGTAGGTTGCTGGTTTGATTCCAGTGCCAGCAGGTAGCAACTGAACTCCTGATTGCTCCCTGGGCACAGCAGTGTGTGTGTATGTTCATGACTTGCAGTGTGTTCTCTCCTTACCAGTGATGGGTTAAATGCAGAGGTCACATTTTTAGGTATGGGTTACCATATCTGACAAATATGCCACTTTTACTTCCATAGAACTCATGTAATGAGTTGAAACAAAGGTGTAAGAGTGTTAAAGTTTGCTCTGCAACAGATTTAATACATGTCAACTTCATTTATTGTGATCTGATACCCTGTTTTGATTACATATTTACTTTGCACAGTGATTTCAATGTTATTTAATATAAGTTAAATAAATCATTATTCTTTCAAATTGCATCATAAACTGGTGCTACAGAAAATAAAACTGTTGATTATCTGTCAAGCCACATAAGTTTGTCCAGAGTTGTAAATGTTTTCCCTACATCCAGAAAAATCAGTGTGCATAAGAAACAGATCCAGTAGAAAAACTAAAAATGCCTGTTCTAAAAATGGTCTGTTCTAAAAGTCACAAGTTCACATTTCAGTGTCAGAAAAACAGCACTCCATTGAGCTTAAAGGCAATTGGACCTCTATAGACAAAGTAACTTAACCTAACTGGGGATCACCAGTCTCCAAACCGATCTGGGAGTTGCAATGCCCCCTTTTACCCCTATATGTTACCATATCAACATGTAAGTATAACATTAAACTCATCTCTTATGATCTTTAATGAATACAGATATTATATTTAAGGTACATGGACTAGGTAATAAGATAGGCAACTTGGAATGGCCAATTTCTGCATCTCGGATTAATAGGACATTCCCATTAAACACTTTAGGCTTTTTTATATTATAGATATTTCCTTTTTTTCCCATAGCAATGTGATGTGATGTGATTGGCAGTGACAGACCTCATAGTCAACAGGCTGTCAATACCGGATCAGTTGTTATGGACGGAGGCAGCTCTGTCCTCCAGATATCTCTGCACACTGGACCTTAAACCACCAGGGCCTGGGAAAAACATGAACTTGGAAGTGCTTTTCTAAGAATGATGTCTATTCATTCCCCTTGCCTTTACATGATTCAGGCCCCAAGGCCTGATTATTAATGACTAACATGGTCATATTTCCAATGGCTGATTGTAGTGAATCTCTTCGGACCATGTTGGTGCCATATGTTACAAACTGAAGCCAGAATTGCACGTTCATTGCTAAAATATGCTACAAACAAAAACATGAGGAAATTAACTGGAATTTATCCATCAATACCTAGATAAATGTATTACCAGACATGAAATAAGTCTTTTCAAGTTTTGCGTATTTATCTAACTCGATACAGTTTAAAACAGAGAAGGCCTGGATTTGGTCATGCATTTCTGTGTCATACATTGTGATGGTTAGACATTATACTCCTCTTTTGATGTGATTTACTATCAGTTCTGGTTGGAACTGCAGTGCTTTATTCACTGTTGCTTAAGTAACAGCAACAGTGAATGAGAGAGAGGAATAGAGAAAGTAAGTGAGAGATTAGGAGGCCACGCTGCCACTGGATCAGTCACACCCACCACGCGTGTTGTGTTTAAACAGCTGCTGTAAAAATGACCTGCCTGTGGACGAGAAACATGCTCATAATTGTAAATCATCTCTATTATAGAGATGGTAAAGCTCACAGAAATCTCTACAGAGCACTTAGAAAACAACAATCTTCTATTCAAAGGAAATTATATTATGCTCTGATACACAAACCTACCTCAAAATGATTTTCTAAACGTACGTTTTGGGAGGAGTCTGATCATTCTGACCTGTCAATCATCACAGAGTGCATATAAAGCAGCAGCTTTTCTATTACCAGTGACCATTCATCCCTCCTTCACCCCAGTTCCTCCTCTATTCTAACTTCTTTTTTTCAATTCTGAAGTCCAAAGAAGTAGGTTGAGCCGATTCTCAGTATCAGCCTCTTCCTTAAAGGGAATGTAGACTGTAGTTTAATTCAATGTGCTGTTGCAGGACATAACTCTAATAACGGGGTGAATTTGAAAACCAGGGTATGTTTTGCTATGATCATAGGACTGTTATAAACAAGTGCAAGACAGGAAAAAAGACACAGGATAAATACAATAGAATTATGTAATTAAAACAATAGTTTTGGAACATGATATAAGCCACATTTGAAAACAGTTCTTCAAAGGCATTTGATAAACAGCCAGTTTATAAATAGCAAGTATATAACAAAAAATCATGTCAAAACATCCAGATTTTAGACATTGTAATAACGTTATTGCTTTATGAGAACATTCTTAAAAAAAATAATTTTTGTAAAACATTCCACAAACTACTTAAGAATACAGTTCGCTTTAAACTCAGCTCGAAATTGGTATTTACACCCAGCTAACAAAACCTGCTTGAATTCACATGTCCTGGCTGATTTGTGTTGCATATGTTGGATTGGTGCTTGTATAATGCCATTACTGTTTAGCTGGTGAGTATGGTCAACCAGCATGGCTTGTCTAGTGAAACTGGTTGACTTATATAAAAACTGCTGATTAGGCTAGCTAAGAAGCCTGGTGGGGACACTGGCATTCTGTGCTGGAGATCAATATCAACAACCATAAATATTATTTATTTTACCAGGGCAATATGGCATTCTATTTTCGGTTTACTTCAAATACCCAACCACAAAAATGTAGCATATTCCTAAGAGTAACCCAGCAGCTCGCTCTCCTGTTAATATTTTGCCTCATTTTAGATAATTTGTGATTGGTTGGAATTTTTGAGACTGGTGAGGAGTTGATCATGTGACATGAGGTTGAAGCCAGACTGGGCTCTGAGAGGGGAATTGCACAGGATTCCTCAACAATCCCTACTGAGAACTAGCTGAAAACTGATAGTGTTGATCTACAAGGCACACCATGTCTATAAGGGCCAAATTCAAATGCCAAATCACGAAATAACTATTCATAACCCTTGTCTACATCATTTTACTCATTCAGCTTTAAATTGCAATGTGGAAGTAATGGACTTCAAAAAGGTATTTTTTTTATTATTTACACTATGTGAACAACTTAGCTCTACAAAGAATCAAGACTTCTTCAGTTTTGTGCATTTGTATGTCTATGAATTTGTATTTTAATGTGTTACGGTCATGTGGCACATCAAGTCTGTTGAGGACTTAGGAGCGCAAGAATGTTTGTTAACATTTGTGGGAAAAATGATTCCCTCACACCTCTTCCTGCCCCTTCTGTGCGGTGGTGGTGAAGGAAAACTGAAGCTGCTCTTGAGTCATTCTGTGAACTTGCAAGATGATGGAAAACAAAAACCCACGCCTTCACTCTCCACCCTTTAAATGGTCTTTTAACCATTCCCCTTGATATTGTAGTCAGAGTTTCCAGATTTAAGCAGGGAATTCTTTCCACTCTGTCTGGCAGTGAGAGAAAGTCATGAGTGACAAACAACACCTTGAATTACTTTTAATTATACACCTGTAGGCCTTCAAAGTGAGATGTTGGGAAACTGGGAAGTTGAGAAGTTCTCAGGCAAATAAATGCCTTTTCACTGTTTCCATTATTTGTATACATAATATAAGATGTGTCAGTAAATAGTGTATTTTCCCACTTAAAATTCACTTTTAAGTGGCTATAAAATCATCATGTTTATGCATATGTTGATTTTTATGCATATGGGAATGATTTCAAAAGTCAGTCAATAGCTTTTTCACTTCCAAATTATCATCACTATTTTATTTAAAGTATACAATATGCGTTGACTTTCTTGGGAAACCTTCCCAGCAAGCTAGAATGCTCATATTTGAAACTGCTTTAATAGGCCCCCAGATCCCCCATACCTGAAATTGTATATATAGTGGCCTACTGCCCAGTTGCATCTAAAAACGCTTTCTCAGTATAGAATCAAACCAACCAACCAAAATAGTATGCAATAGTATCTTCATCTTTGGCATGCTGGGTGAATTAAATTAGGAATATGGGTTTGCTAATATGTTACATTTCAATGCATACACGGCTGTTGTATGTAGGTTTAGCAGCATTAACTGTTTATATTTAGTAATTGATTTGCTACAGTGGGCCTATGAGTGGTTCTGTGTATCATTGCACAATCCCTCAAGCTCAAGACACAACTTCTCCTACAAGAGAACACAAAGGTTTATCCCCAATTAGGGTAGACTGGAAAATGAATTAGGTAATATTGTAAATCTAGCATGTAAATAAAGCACACATTGGAATCCAGTCAGAGAACTTGTTGCGGTCACCCACCACTGTATTTATGAAATACTGATAAACCCTAATCGAAACCAAATGATACATTCATATATATATATATATATATATATATATATATATATATATAGAGAGAGAGAGAGAGAGAGAGAGAGAGAGAGAGAGAGAGAGAGATGGTGAAAGAAATAATAATAGTTAGAAAAAGTGAGAGAACTGAAGACTGAACATCATTAAAATACTATTCAATACAATTATCAGCAGATTTAAAACAGATGACTGAAGTGTGTTTTACACTTCCAGCTTTATAAGCATGATCAAGCAGATTTATTTTAAGTGCATTTTTAGTTTTTACACTGAAATTATTTCTTTCTCTCTGACTTTGATTTAAGTCAGCCAACTATTCTCTTTTTATTAATGTTTTCTAATAATTCAGTGTTTTGTACTTTCTTCCACAGAGAGTCTCATGTAAGTTCATTTGTATGATAACATACAATGTAAAATAACATACAAAACTACTCTTTAATATGGGAAAAAATATAAGTACTAAACAGACTCTTAGTGAAACTGATTTAATACCCAGACAGCTTGTACAAAGACAAACAATGCAAATTGACTTTGACTCATTCACTGTAATCAGATCTTAAGTGTTGGTTAATGCCATTTAGTATCATAAAGATCTCTTTGCCTCACTGCCAATTGGTCATAATTGGTAATTGGAAAACTAAACTCCGGGGTTCACATCCGCATGCTGTCAGTGTTCAGAAAGCTGCCAGAGAGGAAACTGAAGGCAGATTTTTAATGTATGGCCTCCTGACCAGACTCTGTTTGAAATGAACACTTACAGGTATCACAGATATCAGATATCTCATATTAATATAACATATAAAATTGTTTACATTGTATCAAATAGATCCTTTATTTTAAAGGATTTCATATCCTTTAAATTTTTGTTCTATCATATTTTTCACCTGTCCTGCATCTATGAAAAGTCACAGTGGCTTTCCAGGAGCTGTTTGTAAATAATGTCCGTAATCAGATCATATGTTGGCAAGAAAATTTAAAAATGAGCTTGACAAAGTGACAATCTGCTCTCCCACTGGTAACAATGAAGCCTGTTGGTGCAATGAGGTCCTTAATTAAGTGTATAAATCAGTGGAATTTTTTACGTGCAGCAGGGGGCTGATTGTATTGAATATAAGAGTGAGTTATGATAAGGCAGCACAATAGCAGGCCTGTTTCTGGCCTTTATGAATGAGCCCACTTAATCAGCCTGGGGAGGAAGGTGCAAAGCCTTGGGGACAGATGTATAATATCGCTACTTCCTTCCATAAGCCTGTGGTGCAGATTTATGGTGTGGCTACTTTGTTAGAAAAACTCTCATGCCGTCTTCCACCACAACCTGTTTTCCTTCTCCTGGAGTTTTAGTGTAGTGTTGTTTCCATCACTTGGGGAAAGAGGGAGTTGCCATTACCAGAGAAGGTCCACACGCCATGGAGCAGTTGGATGGTTTCTAACTAGAAACGTTTATATAGTGTTCACCAATATGGTACTTATCTCAGACTTATTAATACCTACCTGGACAGATGCAGTATCACAAATAAGCGAAAGCTTTTAGTTACGGATGCTATTGCTATTGTAACACCCAATTCACACACAGCCATGTTTGATATATAAGGGTTTACTGAGTTAACAGTACTAGGCTAGTCATGTGATCTCAACATGGTGGCCCACAAACAGATCATGCTAACTCCTGTGAATTAAAATCATTATCAATCCTATTTTTATACTTTGACATGTCACTTTATTTTCAAAAGCATTCATGAACCCAGTTACTTTAGATACACAAAATACAAAAATGAAGTGAGAGAGAAATTTGTAACACCAATTACTGTTCCAATATGAAAGGAAAGAGAGTCAGGAAGGTCCATGCAGGGAGGTGCTGGTCTGAAGGTCTCTTCCTCTGAGATGCAAAGAAAACAGAAGTTACAACAATCAAAGTTGTGATTGTTTACCTTGATGCTTTGTGGATCAGAACTGTTCTAGTGGACATTATTAATTGATGTTGATTTCAATTAACATCTGAAAGTTCCATAAAAAAAGTTCCTTGAGGAAACATCATCAAAAAATGCTAAAATACATTTTATTATACATTTAAGCATTGTTTAATTAAACATGCATAAAGATTATTTGTTGCATAAAGAAATCTTTGGTTAGTACTTACATATTACTTGTTTTTCATACCTCTGTCTGCCAACTACACATTGAGAAATCTAGAGCAGCGTATCTTTCATTATTTCCAATATAACCTTTCTTTGCACCCTCAAAAAACATTCTTCCAAGTCAGAAAGTTCATTCCGGTCATCTTCATGGCATGAACACAACAGGCGGAGCTGATGGTTGTCAGTGTAAGAAAAGGTGACCAGTGTTTTGGCTCCTCTTGACTTCTGAATGTATCATTCCCAAAAAATTCTGAACTACATTCAAAGCCTCACAGTTTCCAATATCTTGACATGCCAAACATGTGTCTGTTTGGTATTTGGTAAATAGATCCTGAGATACAATTCATTAGAAAAACAGACAAAAAAAGTGTTCCTCTTTTGGGCTGGGTCAAGCAAATCACAAACATGTTTACTGAAGCTGTAAAGATCTTTAAAATAAGGTCTTTGTACTAGTCAACACATAATGGCATAAATCATGTGATCCATGTGAACTTGTTCCCTTTGAGATTTTTATAGAAACATAAGGAGTCTTTCTTTAATGATACAGATGCAGAGTTTATCCTCATAAATTTCCTTATGAATGTGTTGGACTTAATGCAGCAGCATAGACTGCATAGACCAATTGGTGTCTGACTTCTAGCAGTATGCAGCATGTTGCTTACAACTTTTGTCAGACCAGAGACTATGCCAGCGCTCAGCAGTTTGTCCAGGTTTAGACTGCATCTTGTTTAGCAAGTACAATAAGGACCGGGGAAACTATTTTTTGCATTTGTTGTTTGCAGCTACATTATAGGGACATACCAGTCACATGCCACGAAAACATGTAGTCATACTACACACATAACTAATCGTACACAACAATGTAATCATAATCATTTTGCTAATTGTAAACATTTGCTCTGATTGGCTGTGATTGTATACATCGCACCGCACAAACTGGACTCTTATTGCATCTCATGTCAGAGACGTATTGGCTTACAGATAGATCAAAACACACTTACAAGTTCCAACCAATGCTAGTTTAATGTTTCCCCCACCCCATTCTCTGTTGCATTCTGTCTCTATATATTTCTTTCTCTCTGACTCTCTCCTTCTTAATGGGTTCCAGATGTGGAGGGTGATGGGGTGAGCTGCTCGCTTGTCATCTGTAGAGCTGTCTGTCCATGGGGAGACTCTGTCAGTATGTTGCAGGGTGCAGAGGAATGACGTGGGGGTGGGGTGAGTGTATGATCAGGGCTGCTGGGGCTCAGGTCAGAGATAGTCAACATCTGAAAGCACTTGGGTCATTGAGCCCAGACTGTAAAAGGTAGGATGGATGTTCAGCCAGGGGGACAGAAGAGACCATTTTTAAAGTTTTTTTCCTCTTCCATTTACTAACCTCCCTTGAGAAAGCTCAGCCAGAGACAGGAGCAACATTTCATTATTTATTAAATTGAATACATTTGAGTAAACATATACTGTGTAATAGGCCACTGCTGTACATCACAGAATAACATCATATGCACATTTTAGAGTCATAATTTCATTATTAGGTGTTTGGTTGATGTTGGCATGAGGACAGTATCGATTTCATCCAGATTTCTGCATGGATTATTAAACAACCTCCAACAAGTGACTCACTTTGTTAGGGAACCTTCATGGCCCATTGACCTTGATATAAATGGTTAAAAGAGTTGTGTCAAAAAAAGCTGTTGAAATAGGAAATAGCTCCTACTCCAACGTGAACATCAGTATATTGCAGGTCCTCAGAGGATGGCTGTATTTGGAAATGGTTTGACTCATGAACTAGTGGATCATAAAGATTCCACTGCAAATTGGATAGAACAAGCCCAGCTTGTGGGGAAAAGCCACATTAAAGGCAGTGCAATTGGAATAATGACAGACATTTTAAACTAGATGCATCATTTAAGGAAAGGTTTAAATCTGCCTTGTCAAAAAACACTGTATACCCCTTCTTGCCCATTATTACTAACCTAAGAGAGAGGTTAATCTGTGTGTTCTATCTAATCATGAACATTGAAAAAACAAACATGCCCATTATTAATTCAGTCTTGTTAGATAGGGTAGCTCTTACATATCTTACAGATATTGGCAAGCCTGAGGCAACAATTTATTTGATGTGAAAATAACTTTTTCATTAGGGTCATGAATGAATTTTTAAGAGCTGAAATAACAGTACATAAACTCAATGTGACTAAAGCTGCTACACAGGGTGCAAGGGCTGGAACCTATGTTTACATGTAAGCTTGAAATATTTTCAGGCAAATTTTAAAAATAATTTAAGATACAGATCATCAAAGACATGTATCCTGATACACAAACATCTCCAAATTTAAAAAATGCACAGTGCTGTGTGGGACACTCCCATAACTCATGTTATAAACCAAACATGTTATGAACAAAATGTTGGACTGTACTGTAGTTAAAGAATTGCATTATAGTAATGACAGCCAACAGATTTCTTTGTGAAGCTAAAACAGATGAAAAAACAACTCACCAGCTCTCCCCCTTCCTCCAATTGACTGTCTCTGAGGTTACCTGAGGTCACTTCTAATCAGCAGACCAAGGGAGCCATCAGGTACATAAACAAGCCAGTGTCAGCCATTCAAAAACAGCCCATGGCCACTTAAACTCAAACGATCGCTTCCTGTGCCATAAACAGTCTGTTTTGAAAATAAACATTCCTGTTCAACAAAAATATAACAGTGCGACCCTAAAGACTGGTTTAAAGAATCAAAGTTCACCGCGCAACACCAAAGAGTCTATCATCATGCAGTAAAACGCGGAGGCAGTTTTTAAGAAGGGTGCTGTCAGCTGATTTTTTTCTGTTCAGCCTTTTAAAGGTTTTCATATCCAAAGCAAATACACAAGCACTTTAATGAGATGATAGCTGGCAGGGGAAGAACATCAACACTTAAAGTGTTTGGATCTCATGCTCACTGACCAGCTTGATTAGTTGAATTTTGTCATTTTCCCACTTTTGTTTATCCTAAAAAAAGTCACGGTGAAAACAAGCATATAGATATAGGAACAGAGCCACAGGATTTTCTGCTACACTTTCTACTGTTTCTCACAGATTCCCGATGAATAGTTATTGGTACATGAGCCTTCAGAGAGACACTAAGCAGTTAAGAAAGCACACAGAACAACTGTACTTCTCTCTTACACTTGGGTTATTGTATTATTTCGCCTGGCTCTCCTTTTTTTGTGTGATGGTGTAAATTAAACAGGCCAGCTGGAGAAGTTTATGTTTTATCTGGTTATATTCTAAAAGACCTCCCCTGAGGCCATGTATGTAATGTAATAGGACTTCATTAAATGTGATAATGCAGTATGCAGAACTGTTGCCCGCAACAGAATAACCATAGAATAAGCTGTCAGTGACACAAGCATGATTGTACAACTTTAGGATAAAAGCATGCTCAGATTTGTTGCTGTGTACAGTAAATCAAATATCCGTCTGTGACTGACAAGGTTATAAAGATTTTTTGAGGACACAGAAATCATCCATTAACACACTAATCCTGAAACACAATGCCATGACACTGCTTGGACATTTTTATTGCAAAGGTATATTACATGTTTAGGTATATTTAGACAACATAAATGGGTAAAATTAAAACTAAGCTCCAAACTCGTAGAACAGATGTCATGTTTCAACGTTACTTACATACCATAGTAAAACATGGCTACACTCCTGTATATGCCAAAATAAACATATAACCCCCTTCTTGTCATGGGCAAAAACTGAAAAAAGTGAAAAGTTCTGAATATGAATAAAGGAAAACTAATTTTACCCAGTTTCAATAATCAAAACATTTCAAATCTCAATTTGTTTCCTCAGTGCACAGTTATGAGTTCCACAAGAAATTAAGGGAAAATCCTAAAAACTTCCCAGATGTCCACAAGATTGTAGTATGTAAATTCCACAGAGGTTGCAAATCCCTGTGGTCAGCAACAGTCTCAAGAAAACCTATAGCAAGCCACCATCTTCAAAAGGAATGACCACATTCGTGCTGCCACAATCAGTGTGAACAGAGAAAGTTTCCATTTTGTGCTTTCCAAAACTCAATTTTCCCATATGTCATTTTCCCACATGTCAAGAACATGGCATGTCTTCTGTAAATCACTGGTTTAGGAAAGCTTGGTACCTTTGTGAAGTTCTCTTTGCTTCCACTTCTTTAAAAATTGGGTGTATAAAGGTAAAGACACATAGGAAGACAGAAAAAAAATATGTAAATAGCACAGAGTTGGTGTCAAAAAGCTTTGTATGGGATGTTGGAAATGTTCTATGACAGCCCTGCTGTCCACTTCAGTTGACTGTGGGTACCTGGTTGAGACTGTATTCTTTGGCCTTCAGTCTCAGGTTGGCAATACTATTGGCCATATTCATGCCCTGGGCTGTGTTGTTGTTAGCACATGATGGAGAATAGGTTGCCATGGCACTGTAAGAAAGGGGTCAGGTTGTCAGGAAAATAAATTATTTTCATTTTTATCAGATTATTCAGTAGTACTATTTACTGTATTTACAGTTATTACAGCTTAGACATAACTATGCTATTATTTGTATATATACAGTATATCCAAATAATATAAAGTAAAATCCTAACTAGAGAAAAAATAAAACTATCTATCTAATCTATCTAATAGCTATTTAATAAACATCCAATTCACAGACAGCTTGACAGCTTGTTTGATATATAGGGGTTTACTGAGCTAACAGTACTAGGCTAGTCATGTGATCTCAACATGGTGGCCCAAAATCTACCTAAATTTATAAGTTGCATCAATATTTTTGTTTGGGTTTAATTAAGAAATAAAAAATATATTATGTTTGCAGAAATGTGTCCAAATGTCAAAATGAGGGAAACTTTTTGTTTGTTGAGAGAAACTTTTTGTTTTGAGAGAATTTTTTGATAAAATCATTTGGTCTTCTTCACTTTATAAAAAGCAATTGTTTACAGTAATACATTTACAATGGTAAGCAGTCAAATGGATGTGGCATTAACAATCTTACACAATCTCATGCTCATACATTTATCAAGTGTTAAAATAATACTTTTTCTGAAAAGTATGACGGTTGCATATTTTAAACATTTCTTCATGTTTTTGGTTCATTTTTGCAAAATAAGGGCCAGCAACCCACAGACAATAAGATATAAATAAACAACAAGTAAGTACAACAAGTAAATAACCCTCTTGGGAACCATATCCACAACCAACTAAAACAGCAGATTTCCCCCACGAATGCTTGTAGAGGCATAACTCCTAAGTGTCCACAGTCACATTAAAAACTGAACACCTTATAACCCTTCATTTATGGCTAACCTTATCTCATAGTGTCTTCAAAAGTGAACTAGATATCTAACCTGTATGATGGCGAGCTTCCCCAGGACAGGTAGTCATTGGGCCTGGGAGCGGGTCGAGGGACAATTGGCTGCTCCACGGCTGATACTTCTCCTGAGAAGGACTTGAGCAATGAGGCGTTCTTACTGGCCAGCATTGCACGTTCATTTCGCCTAAACTTAGCCCGCCGGTTTTGAAACCATACCTGGGAAATCACAAAAGATTTTTTTTATTTTTACACACATAAAAAAATAAATAATATCAGATGACTATCAGACAAAAAAAACAACTAACCTGCACTCGAGCTTCAGTGAGGTTGACCCGTCGTGCTAAGTCTTCTCTGACAAAAGCGTCGGGATAATGTGTTCTCTCAAATACCCTCTCTAGGGCCTGCAGTTGGCTGCTGTTGAATGTGGTCCTATTTCTCCTCTGTTTGCGCTTCTTCTTCTCCTCTGAGTTGAGTTGCTCATCTGAGGAGGCACACACACACACAATTACATACATACCATGAAATAAGGATGTTGTCATGAATATTTCCATTGTCATTGGTTTGTACTCGTTTAACATCCTTATGACCCAAAGCAAATTTAAATACATAAAAGTTGCACAAGTTAGACAGAATAAGTTTGTTGATTTCCTACAAAATAACAAACATTTTATAGAATAAACCTTTACAAACCTGTCTGGCTTGAAAGTTAAGGAAAATTAAAAGCGCTGGTGCATTTCAGAATAATTTTCATGCAGATTGGCATCAAGACTTGTGTGCCATAGTTTAGCATAAATTAGCTACTTATACCTGCAGAAATACAATAAACAGAGTTTATGTTTTATATTTTGGAACAGAGTAACAGTGGCCCTTGCTGTGGGATCAATAACGGACCATCAATAGTTTAGTGAAACTTCATCCTTTCAACTTTTTATTACTTATTTAAGATATAAAATGAGGATAAAATATTTTATCCATAAAATTTACGTTTTGCTTTTAAAATTTGTCTATGGTGCGTCCCCCTGAAGGCGATCGCTAACGGACCTGGGGCCCAGCAACGCCATCAGAAACTCTAATGGCGTCCCTAAAAGGGCCACGACATAAAACTATCAAATTAAGTGCAATCATTAATTGACAATAATAATTTTATTAAATTATACCCATGTTTTTTGTTTAACTGATCTTGCTTCTTTAATAGTCCGGCCTTCTTTAGTAATAGGAGTCCAATACAATCTTTTGACGGGAAGAAAGTTGCACACACTTTTCTTTGGAACATCAATCAGTTCTTAAATTGCTCCATTAAAACTTCTCCGGGAGGGAGAAAATACCCCAGTGACGAATTGATTCGTCCCAATTCTTCTAAGGCTGCAAACTCAAAACAAAGATAAAAGAAGAGGTTATCAGTACTGAACCCGGAGCATTAACAGTTAAACTGTGTGGTCTTTGACGATAGAAATAAACTCAGTTCTATCGGTTTAATCAACAGCTAATCCTACAGGAGAGTTTCTGTTGTGTCATAAAATGATGTTTTCATGGCAAAATACAGTTAAAAACAATATTATATTTTAACGACGTATACGACTTATGATGAAAGTGAATTATAGTAGGCCTTAGCAAAAGTTTAAACGTGCAGCCTATTTTTTCTGCAGTTTGTGGAATAGGGCCTACACTCGCCCAGCTGTATTTACTTAATTTAGTTACTTTTTTACACGAGCACTTATACGATTCAAAGAGACAAATTTAAATTTATTGTATAGAAAGGTCATCATATATATACAATAAACCTAAGCGTAAAATTGAGGCAAATGCCATTTGCAAGAGGTTCGTGTTTACTTTAATATCTCATGTTTATGGTTTATGAAAGCAAACTCTGTAAAAATAAAAACAATTAAGATGTTCGTTTTCTTACTAAAAATGATAAGAGTAGGCCTACTAATGTATCATTTTATTTATCCGTCAATAAGTTTGTAAAATTTTCATTAATCCTTTCACCTTTGAATTACCTATTTAAATCTGAAATAAAAATATATTTTATTCTATGTATCCTTATGATAAGGATCAAGCAAATTTACTTTGCGCTTTTAAAAATATGCCTATTTATAGTCCATTTTGGAAGCCCAAGCATTCAGATTTACTCTTAACTTCACTGAATATAAAATATTAAATAGAGAATAGATATGACTTATTGTGTTAATTTATTTACTGGCTGCTATGTTCCCCCCACCCCTTTCCTTCCTCCACCTCTAACTGTATTTTTGTATTTTAAATACATTTTAAATTTGTGTTTTTGTTTTTATTAGTTATCAGCACAGTCTAACTGAGCATTCAGACACACATTTCACTACTTGTTGTATACTATATAACGTGTATGTGACAAATAAATCTTGAATCTTGAATGAATCTTGAATCTTGAGTAAAATAGGCCTTATCACATAGGTCTGCTGCTAAAAGTAAATATTGCATAAACTTTACAGTCTACAACGTGAATAAAATGATAAAGTCTTTGTTCGTGTTTTAAAGCCTCAAAATGTACACTTTGAAAAATGCTGGGTTGTTTCAAGCCATGGTTAAGTAACCACAACCCCACAAAGGATAATTTATAACCCAGCTGTGTGTTCTGTCCATGTTTTACCCAACCATGGGTTGAAAACAACCCAGCATTTTTAGAGTGTATTTTCCAAAAAATAATTGTTTTATTTTAAACATTAATTTAGAAGACTGATATCATCTAATATCATAAATGAAGGGTTATTTAAACAATCAAGTTAAATTGACAGTTTACATCCTACAATTGACTTTACAAGCTAATTCATTACAATTAATTAATTACAATTGTCTTAATTGATGAATATTGAATAAATGAGCCAGGACGCTTTCAGGGCGTTGGGAATCATATTTTCCTATATCTTGCATCCCTGTAAAAACATTTGCTGTTGTTTGCTGTAAATCTGAAGACATGACAGTGTTTTTGTACTCTGAGGTGCTAATCATGTCAATAAGTTGATAGATCGCATAGATGAGATTGACTTCCTGGTTGTTCTGGGTGCCTGAAACCCCGCGCCATAATCATAATAATGACTAAATTAAACAATTATTTCACCCTCAGCATTTAAATCGTTATGTTTGACCTGTGACCTGAAACCATATTATATTATTATTGCATATTATTCAAGCATTAATTTTGGCGTGGACTTAAAATTAAAAATAATTGCTATAAAAATATTGCTATTAAGGACAGTAATAAATGTTAATTTTTGAATAATTAAAAGTAATTCAGATGGCCAACTGACAAAAGGAACTATTGCAGTGTGTGCCATTCAGGCAATATTACCACGAAAAATATAAAAATCTGGGGTCTGTTATAGGCTACCTTAAACAGAATAATAATTTTAAGTATAAGTTTTATAATTTCCAAACTGGAAACCTGTTTCGTTAAAATGTATTAGGTATCAACATAACCATTCTACCATTAACACTTTATGACACTCTGTATGTTTTTGAAAGGGGCTTGGGTACATGAGAGTTATGTATTTTTTATGCACTTACTCTCATGCTGGGTTGTGTCGCTGCCGCTTGTCAGACCCGGTGACTCCAACATACTCCTACCCGCCTCTCCTGCGCTCTCCTCCGCTTGAGCTCCCACCATCTCCCGCGCTTCCTCCAGATCTAACAGGTGACTCACGGAAAAGTTCTTCTTAGCATGCAAATGATCCTGATTTGCGGTGATCGGACTCTCCAGTCGGTTAGGTAGCGTGGCTTGTCTGTCCATTACATGAGCATAGCTGGAAGTCATGACGCAAACTGAAGAAACCGAAGATTTCTTCTACCTATTACCAACATCTGTTACGTTTTGACAGTAAACAATCACTTTATGCTCGACAAACAGATCGATTCTGATTTTTACATCCGCGATTCAGTGTCCTGTTGTTCCAAGCACGCGAAGTTTCCGCTAATAACCTTGACAGTCATGTGTTTGTGTGGGGAATGGCATCACCAATAGATATCTCTACATCAAGGACTCCAAAGTCTAAGCAACCATTCGCCTTACCCGATAAATCCCTTTTAGGTTCTACAACAGAGACTTTCTCTTCTCATCCCGGCGAAGTTTCAAATGAGGAAATGAGTAAAGTGGCGACAAAAGTATGAGGGCACAAATGTAAGACTTACGCCCAAAAGTAGGAGGACGGATGAGCCACTCTTAGCTCCTTTCTCCAGTATTTCATACGACACACTGGTACAGCGGGGGGAGCCTGAACGCAACATACATGAGCATTTGAAGCTTGATAGACATGTAAGAAGCCCTAATTACGTGGCAACGTTTTTGGTGGTGTTTCTAACTTTTACAGAGTGAAATGTTCTCGCCCCACCCTCAACACACAAAGTAATGTACACACATTCCCACGTCAATACTCACAGGGATCCTATGCAACTTAATTAATAATTATGCTCCACAACTGGGTTGACTGATGAATATTGAACGGTTCTTTACATCACTGGTCTAATAAATCACGGGAAATTATGTTTTAAAGACTGTTTGGTGTGGAGGGACAGTTTTGTAGAAAGTAGTCGATAAACTAAACATAAACACTAAAATAGTCAAAGTTAATACACTGACAAGGATCGAGGGCAATATGGCATTTTACGTTCTCCATTGATGTAAACCTTTCTATGATTTGACATTAAAATGTTATTCTTTTTTATGTTTTCAGAGGATGTTGAAGCATTGCGTGCGCTTTTAAAGAGTCTCTCGACAGGAGGGGATCAAGCTCTGCATGTGTCGCAATGACATGAGTCCAGGCTCCAAGCTGCCTCCGTCAACCTCCTAGGTCTGGGAAAAGAACACTTGATGCCATCAAAGGGGTGCAGATTGAATCCAGATGTGCAGTGCCTCTCTCGTTCTTTCCATGCATTTAATTAGGAGCTTGGATTGAGGAGATCTTTCTTCATCATTAGTTTTCCCCCAAGATCCCATTTCTCCCTCGAAGCCCAGCTCGCTGCCCTATGCCAGGGCAACACTTTGCTTTTTTATTATTATTATTTCACTCTGCCCGTAAATCTGCCACATATCGAAGCTTTGAAGCTTTTTGAAGAAAAGGTCTTGCCTCACTGGGAACGCGGCGGTGGGGAAAAAAATCAGGCCTGCATAAAGACACCAAGACAATTTTGTAATAATTTAAATAACTGAGATGCTTTTTTATTTAATTTATAACGTAATTTGACTCTGTAAAAAGAAACGATTATGCACTTAAAGAAAATTAAAGAAGGTCCTCATCTAGCAGCCGTTACGTTTTGCCACAAATAAAGTTATATTGTTATATGCAATGGATAAAATAAAGAAAAATATAGCACACTGAAACATCCATTGTCTGCATAGCTAAGTTTAGTAAATATGGATGCGTTGGTATTTACGTAAAGGACAGTGGTCAGTTATACATTAAGTATAGACTACTGTAAATTTATGATGTTACAGGAAGCATTTGCTTTGAAATCATTATTGAAGGTGGGGGTTTTAATAAAACGATCAGTCATATTCCAATAATAATAGCCACAATAGCCA
This sequence comes from Chromobotia macracanthus, assembly GCA_036877525.1. Taxonomy (NCBI): domain Eukaryota; kingdom Metazoa; phylum Chordata; class Actinopteri; order Cypriniformes; family Botiidae; genus Chromobotia; species Chromobotia macracanthus. The sequence continues at coordinate 5,312,437 of JAZGTH010000013.1, forward strand.
TAATCCAATAAATGCGTACAAAAACATATATGCAAAGGAATATATGAATGATGATCACATTGGCAGCAACATATAAAACTTGCCTCCTAAAATGAAAGAACCATTATCTTATCCACACACTCTGTCTATACAGGGAAATAAAATGAAGTATCTTTGCAGCTTTGATAATTGTTACAAAAACTAAATCGTGCTTAGTCGTCAACCGAATTTAATCATTATAGCACTTGAAGTCAGCTGTAACCCACAATTACTGAAAAATCAATACAGATATCAATGTAGAAAAATTATAATAGGTCCATTATTACAATTATATAATAATAATAATAATAATTGAAATTGCTGTTCGAAAAATTGTCACTTTCTACATTCTATCTACATTAAAAATAATTCAGATTCATTTCATATCTAATAGGACAAATACATGTCATTTTGGAATCACACTTAAAGTTGCCAGAAATCATAGTGATTATAAACTCCTAATCTCGCGTTTGATAGGTTAACAAGCTCAATTATTATTTTTTAAATAAACTATAAAACAAGTAATGCCATCAGCTGATAACTACATAAATGAACAGAATAAAATATTTTGTTTTTTAATTGTATAAATTATGTTTTACAACTTTTTCAGTCTGTATTTCAATCCATATTTGCCCTGAAATCAGATGTTGTCGACTGTACGAAGGGCAATAAGTGAAGAAGCGAATACCTTTATATCTTTAATCGTATCATGGATTATATCACAAGCCATTATAGGATTAGGGATCAATTGACAATACAGGGAAATACTGAATAATCCTCCTAACTGGGACATGCGAACGGTTCCCCTCAAAATACTGCCATGCCCTCAATGTGCTTTAAAAATCAAACATATACGCACACTTCACACAGAATTTGTTTTCACCATCGGGACATTTCTCATAACATATCGTGTTTCTCATAACATAGATTTGTCTAACGGGCGAGTCACAGCGTAGAAAGAAACAAAGGCCTGAGAACGAACAGTCAGTGTTTATCATATATAAACAGAATAAATGCACATTAAACTATAGCGGTCGGAATGTGTTCCACACCGAAGAAAAACCAACAAACTTAAACAATTTAAAAAGCTCATAAGTGACTGTAAATATAATTTCATTTGGAGTTTAAAGTTTATAGCCTCCCTGTACGAATGATCAGATGTGAACACTTTTTTGTTGTCTTTGTTTTTGTACGTTACTTAATAAGCAGTGTATGAAACTAAATGCACAACATCTCTGTAAAAGGCAATGGATCTCTTAAAATGTCGTGCAATAAAAATATTTAGTCTTGACTATGGTTATTTCTTAATAAAATGAATGTTTCTAGCGTCCCCCTACACCTCGCGATAAAACATGTCCAATAGTTACTAATGATTTATTGTAATCCAATTATTTTAAGCCATTTCGTTTACATACTGTGTCAAAAGCTACAATCTATAACTAATGCGCGGCCAGCGGCGTTTGTGCGCATATGTTGATCTCAGTCTTTTTACGTCTCATGTTACATACTTTTCCTAGTTGTCTGGAGAGGCAACCCCACGTAAATTAAAAGCAGATCCAAGGGAATGTTGCTCTGTGGAGATGAACTGCGGTTAAAGCAGCCGTATATTTAGCCGCGTCTGTTTGGTACTGGGTTAGGCAAAAGATAACTAAAATGATTTTGATGCGACTGTTTTAATAAGTGTAAAGCAAGCACCTGTCTTAAAACGGTCTTAAATTGCCCATTTAAGATATTATGAATGTAAAACTTTTCGTGATCTTCTGCCGTCATTTATTTCTTATGGCCTTGACATTCACAGTATTGTGCTATTGTTACTGCTGTTGGGTTATTATGTAAAGTCTCTATGATGCCATACATTGCTGAAATGGTGGACTCATGGATTTGAACAAAGATTGGAGCATTCTAAGTTTTAATCAAGGGCTGGAGATTAACTTTAAGACTATCTTAAGAGAAAACTGGATAAGACTTATCCAGTCCAAAAATGAGAGCCAGGCTTTGATAAAAGAACAAAAAATAGACAAAAAAAGAAGAAAACACATAGCTATATCGATTTATTCAAAATCTGGAAAATGAGTACAAAAAGAGCAGCATCCTATTTTGAGTTCCCAAAATATTAACCCATAGAGAGGTTGATCTTAATTGTGTTTTGCCATTCTGTGACCTCATTGAAGTAATGCAGACCAAGTGAGCCAACATCCCCAACTGCAACACAGATACAGTTAAATAGCAACAATAATCACATTCTTTGTATTATCCTCTAGGTTGTCTTAGTTTATAAATGATGATAGCCTTGGCCTGGAGAATAGGGTTTAAGAACCACCTCTTCACATTCCAAAGACCTCATGGGACTCAAAGCTGTTTGGAAATTAGGTTCATTCTTATATTAACCCCTTGACCCTGCCGGCCGACAGGCGGAGGCCATGAAGAGGAAGGGCAAAGTGGCTAATTGATGGCCATCGCTAAGGGGAGAGAGCATGAAAAGATAAACAAAATTAAGAGCAGTGAAGAATATCACCTCTGAAGGAGCAAGAGGCCAGGAGAAGTAGTCATTTATTAATGGGAAGTGTTAGGCCATTAGCCCAGTTATTGAGTGATAGGCCAATGGCAGGCCCCTCTAGCGGACCCCCTTGAGGACTTGTGATTGTAGGCTATGATAGGAGTAGTGTTGATCGGTCTCAACTGTTCCAACTCAGATGTAAGATGACTGTTCAGATTGCAACACTAATCCAATTTTCCCTCATTTGTCTATTAAATCTTGATTTTATCAGCAGACTCGTTCTGAAATCACAGCCTGTGGAAATAGCACAAACATTTGGGTGGTTATGGTTTCAGGAGGAAATCATGTAACACTAGCAAAGATGTGAGAGGCCCGTGGCCTAGAGGTTTTGTTTGTGTGTGTTTATGTATTTGGCAAAGAGGACAGTTGAGTGTATGTGTGTGTGTGTATTTGTGTGTATGCTGCTATAACTTTGAAACAGTCCATTGACACCCAAGGTTCAACTTCACAGTGCTGCCCATTAATATCTAATAAGGTGTCCTGAAATCGAAACAACCATTAGTCACTATATGAAGAATTTCTCTGTGCCAGACTGTGCTGGCACAATGAAGGCCCCTGATAGAAAACACATGGGCTGCAGAAGATGGAAGGGGCCCATCAATAAAAATATGATAATTGTGTTTCTAAGACTGAATATATTGCAAGTATATAAAGACAAAAGACAAATTCTGGGCAAATCTATAAAGTCCTATTTCTTTCCACAATGATGCCTATTTACATGTGTCAAATCAATTTGTCATGGCACATTGACAAGAAGCAAATATGGGACAGTACTAAAGAAGTTGTCTATTGTTTAATTACTTTGGATTGATGAGGGAAACTGTACAAAAATAGCAACTATATTCTGATTATATTTAGACTCCCATGCTGACAACACTTGGTGGGAAAATTCCTCATTGTGATTAATCTTTCAAAACCTAAACTAAACAAACTAAAATAGTGCATTGTTATCTTTTGAATCTATCTTTTGTCTTTTGAATCACAGCTAATGAACATTTGAAAACAATAAGCTTTGTTTTTGCGTCTGCAATTTGTATACTGCAGAAAATGTAATGTAAAGGAATAGTTCACCCAAAAATAAAAACTTTAACAAAATGTAATCAAAAAATAAAAATTTAAAAGGTTTGGAATGACATGAGGGTGAGTAAATGATAACAGAATTTTTATAATTGGAGGAACTACCCATTTAAGATTCTATGCTCTTAAACACAAAAACAGCTTGTCATTTTACGTCCACATGTAAACACTAGCAGGAGTTCAGAGAGTATATTCATCCACTATCACCCATCAACTCACACAAATTGGCAGCCAATTTTTCCACCAATATGATGGGAGGTGAGTACTGGAAAGGCTGAAGTGAATGTTGCCATGAGAGCAGAAATGATTCAAACAGGAAACAGGAAATTGGGTTTCAAAATATTTTAGAACTGCACAGTGCATGCACAGTGGAGAGCAGATTGGAAGCCCAGCGCAAGGTTCCTGCTTTGGACACGATTGGAAATTCGAAAACTTGTTGATTGTTAACAGCTTATGAATTTATCAAAGCAATTGATTGCAGCAAGATAAATGTAAATGATAAATTGTATGATTACGTTTTTTTTATAATTTTGAAATTTACTTTTTCTAATAATGTCATTGCGAATGGACAATAGGCCGTTTGGCTGTGAAGATATGGCCACATCCTTTGTTCATCTGTGAAGCAGTCACAAGTGTGCATGATGTCGACTAAAAAAGGGTTGTTGAGATGACAACCGGCACAGTATTGGAGTTAATAACTTTGCTCTTTGGGTAATGTATGTGACAGGAAAACCCTGTAAAAGAATTCCTCAATAATTAAACTTTATGAGTAGAAATTCCTGAACAAAAAGGAATAATGATGATTTAAAAGATAATAATAACAATGACCTTTTTAATTTACCTTACCTTACCTTTTAAATTTACCTTGTATTTGTCTATTAAGCTATTACACTGTGAAAACATATTCATTTCTTTCTAGGCAAAATGTAATATTTTATCATTTTAAAATCACTCTGATGCATTGAGCTTGACAGAAACCTGGCATGATTTATGGACAGAACATTGCCAGTCAGGGGTTCTTTGAGTGAAAAGGTTAAGGCAGATCAGGCTGACTCAATGAACACAGCAGCCCATGTTCAGAGACCCCTGACAAGATCACTGCACAGTTCAGTGTGGTGAAAGGTAAGTAAAACAAAAGCTTCAAGGTGGACAAATAACCAGAATGAAAGCATATAGACATGTATTTGTACATGCTCTCTTAAGTGTGTTATGCTCTAGCACATCCAAAGCTGGGACAACACTGGCCTCTCTTTGATTGGCGGGCTTCACAAATCACTGTTTAAACAGGCCAGATGCTCCCTGGCCAACCCTGACCTTACTTTGAGGATATGTCCCTCTTCCTAACCACCAATCGTCTCACTTATTCCTGTTCTGAATTTGTTCTTTAATTTCCAGTCATGACCTTGCAGCTTCCCACATCTGCATGGAATTTGGGATGCTGAGACCCAAAGCAGGGTGCATGGGGCTCTTTCCAACTTTTGACCTAGACCTGAAGATTCTAGACCTACACTGGGCTCAATGGCCCTGACCGTGGAGAGACAGTTGTGCTGCAGCGGTCATATCAAAGTGTAGCTGATATAAAGAGATATTTTAAAGAAACATATGCTGGGAAAAAACTGTCCTCATGAATATAAAAATACCCCTAAAATCATCTCATGAAAATAAAACAAGAAATGCATGTATTTAAACACTAAGATTTCATAGATTTTGTATGTATGTTTGGCTTCACTATTGTTACTATATGGAAAACGAATGAAGCACATCAGTTAGCATAAGCTTAACTTTCTTCAGAGTGTGTTAGCACCATGTTTTCAGTTACCATTAAGAGTAATACATCTGCATTTTCTGTAAGAAAAGTCAGAGTTCTTGATCTAGTCCCAAAAGTACTTTGATAAAAATTCTAACTAAAGCCATGGCCAGCTGCAGAGGTTGTCCAAGCCTCCATACACCTATCAATATTGTATTCCCATTGGCTTGAAAACATAACTCCCCCTTCCCCAACCAATAGCATTCCATTTGCAATTCAAGGTTTAGCCAGACTCTTTGCATATTGCACTTCAAACAGCAGCAGTTTTAATAGAATGTGAAATATTCAGCATGTTCAATCTGAAGTGGGTAAATGGACAGTCATATATACATTGTGGTATATGTATGCATATGTGACTAGGGTGAAGACAAGCTTGACAGGCAGTTGACGGAGGTGATGACATTAGTGAGATCATTTGTTGTTTGTGAACAAAAAGGTCACACAGAAGACATACAGAACAGGAACAGACAACCTTAACTCAAACATGATCAGCTGAGATTTTCAAAATCTCAATGCTGATATTTTACCAGTGTTGGGGAAGAGCTAACTACAAATTGCATTGCTGTTTGTTTATCACTGTTTTACATACTTTTACGTCATTTTATGTTGTTAAATGATCATGTGGAACAGAACTTTCCTTAAATAAATAAATGTTTTTTTTCAGTTTCTAATTTTTGAATTAATGTATGTTTTCGACTCTGATGGTGTCATTAACTGAGAATCTGATCATGTTTGTGTCACATAAACAGAAGTCATGACCCTGAATCCATTTTCCATTTTATATGCATGCAAACAAAGTCATTAGGGAAAGACAGTCTGCTCACCATGTTGTACTGTCCCATTGTCTCATCTAATTTCACTACTCATATTTTCTGTTTTTTACTTACAGGAACATTTATAGAAGGACATTTTTATTGTTTTGTTACCTGAAGAAGTTACACCAAGTTACAGAACAGCGAAACCCATTAAACTGTTTGCCCCAAACAGCCTCATTTTGACTTATTTTCACGTACCTCATAATAAATTATCTAATCTAACTAACATGCACAATTCATCTGCTCAGGAAGTCAATGTGTACCTGTATCTTCTATTAAATACAATTCTACTACTAATTGTACTACTAAAGTTTGAGCCAAATGCTTTCGCTTTGTACTAGCACATGACAACGGATGCAAAAATATTTTTGCAAGCAAGTTTGTACTCAGGTCCAAATAAATTATTTTGTTGAAACAGAAACCGCATCTTCTCTTTTAATGGCTACATGTAACGTATGTAGAAAGATGTCGCACATTTTGTTTTTTACCTTGACAGATTTCTTATATTCACATATTAAGCATTGATACTGGCATCTTGTAATGCAAGCACTGTGCATTGTGACCACTAAATATAACTTAAACAACAATTTGTGTTAAATTACCCACCATTTGCTCTAAACACGGTTTTTCTTTGGAAACTATGTTCCTGTTTAGTGGATTTAACATCATCTGATGTGTCTGACCACCCACTAAACATCTAGGGTTGAAACAAACCTCTTCAGGCCTACTGCTAGGATCTAAACTCAGATGCTACCTGTCAACAACAGTCAGTTTAGTCCTGGCTGATATTGAACATGTCCATACACCTGCAAACTTACAGTCTTTATTTATTCTAGCTGTTTAATTTAAAGAATTATTGCTTGATATATCACAATGAAGACCAGGGAGGGATTAGAAGTTTGAAAGCATGGTGTACGTATTAAACAGCATTACTGTCATTTTTTTCTTCCACACTTATGTCAGGCTAAAAGGGTAGTATAATTCTATTTGTGGCCTATTTAACACCATTAAAATGCCGCACCTTGTTTAAGTATCAGAAAAAGCAAACACTGCTAAATCCACTGGGTTAACAGGACAGGGAGGGCAGGGTTAATAGCTGGTCTTTTTGAGGCAAGCTCAAAACGTCCTTTTGTTTTGCTTTAGCCCAGTGAATAAACTCTTGCCCAGATATGGGCTGATTATAATTGAGTTGCAGTCATGTTTTTAGCCACACATATATAGAGAGTAAAAAAATAAATCTGGGCTGTTGGATGTTTACAGAGGTAACTGAGTGTAGGGGTTAACCCCAGGGTTTAGGACAAACCTTCATGGCCATAGTCCCTGCTTTATTATGCTTTCCCATGTGTTTATTAGATGCAATTGGGCCTCCCCCAAATACACAAGCAGGGTTTTCACATAGGATTACCTGAAGTGTGTTCCACGTCGCTGAATATGGCATTCATTCATGACATTCATTTGTTTACAGAACAATGTTTTAACAACATTTGTTATGCAGCTCTTAAAAATTATGTGTTAATAGACTTTTGACCACATATACTTCATTGCAGTTTATCAATAATATTGTTCGCTATGATGGCCTTGAGGGCCAATATATATCAGTTGTCCAAGCCAGCATTTCAGAGGTTTACATCTGTTACCAATTGGACTTCTCCACTGCCCATCTGTGGTGAGGCTTAGGTAATCTTAGTCTGTAGGGATCCCAAGTCTGGAGGGAACAGCCGAACCTCCATTATAAACCCACCATTAGCATTACAGTCACATAATTATTGCAATGCCCATTTCAAACCAGGAGAACAAAAGGGGGCCTGATGCAGCCTCTGGCAGCAGAGACTGTGGAAATCATTTCAAGTTTGGCGTCAAACACAACTCTCTGACATAAATGCCTCCTGTCAGGCTCAGCAGGGCCCACTGGCTAAATGGAGTCGCATAAGGGAAGTGCAGTACTCCTGCGTTGGCATTCATTACTGGAGAGGGCGTGTCTGTATTGCAGGGCCTGTGTCAAATATAGTCAGGAAGACTAGTACAATACCTGCATTCTGTGAAGGTTTCACAATTTGCTGCTTTATTACTTCAGAAATGATTGCAACCACTTGTCGTGTTCTTTATAATGCTCTGTCATTCACAAACAAGCCGAATCATGCAAGCTAATAGTCCAATTTGGTTGTTCAATTATATGCTATTTGCCTGAGGCTGGATGTGTTGTTGTTTAAGAAATGAAAGCGGTGGATTTTTAGATCTAAGAAGATTCTAAATTTAGACTGGAACCATTTTGAAACCCAGCTCTTAATTGGGAATGCATGTAAACCCCATCCCTCATATAACAATGCACAGTTGTTTTCATGTTTGGTTTGTATTAGGGAACAAAGGAAGTACATGGTGTTCTGCTGATCGAAACCATCAAAACTGACTCAACAGCACCAGAACTTGCAGCCTATGCACACAAGGAGCAAACAAAGTGCACACTGGCACTGCAAAACCTATAAACCCTTGCAGAGCTCTAAATGCTGAAGAAACCTGATGAAAGTTCTCAGTTAGCTTTGTAAAGTAGGAGGCCCCTGTGGCGGTGGACGGGAGATTATGAACACAGAGCTACTTTTGTGAAGAGTTTGTTAACGGTATCTTGAGCGATTCATCAAAATCTTCAGAAATAGTGAAAAATGCCAAAGCAGGTGGGATAATGTAAGTTGCTCCTACACAGAGGTTATTATACTTTTACTTATATTTTACTTATTATTTACTTTTATATTTTATACTTTTATATTTTTATATTTTATTACTCATTCAAACAGTTCTCTCACATATACACATCTCACACACCCCTGTATACTCTCTGTTCTTGTCACCTGTGAGAAGGACATAGGTGCTGTTACGCACAATTTTAAGTTGGTTTGTAATCTAGCAGATACATTTTTATTTTAATTAGGTACCTGTGTTTAAAGGATTGAACCATGAAAATATTTATAATAATATTTTTAGAGTCTAGCAAATTAAGCTGGCACTTAATTTTATTTATGAGGCCCCATTTATTGTACAACTTGTTTCCAGTTATGGAAATCCCTGTCTTTTAGGCAATTTACAGTAAAATTTAGACTGCTCTCTGCTTTATCATATCTGCCACAGTAAGGTAATTGTTGGAAAAGATGCTTTTTGGCGAGAGAAGCCTGCGAATAGCCTCCCTGTGGCAAGTGTTGTTCATGTAAACATGCTGGTTGCTATGGGACAGAGCTGTCAGATGATGTGTATTATTATCGAGCTTTAGGCCCCTGGCGTAGTGCGAGCGAACCCAAGATCAGAGCGCGGATCTGGGACGCTTCTCCACCTCGTTCCCTAAGATCTCTTAAAAAGCTATTAATGAACATCTGGTTGAGATTACTTCAGTATTGCCATCAGCAAGAGAGTGCTGGCAAACACAGCAACCCACTATGTGTGGCTGCACTTTCCCAATTTCTTCCCCTTCACCCTGGGCTTAAAATAGTTTATGTGCTCTTTTGAGTATCATTTACGATAATGAGAAAATAAGCAGCTGGTACTGGCTATTGTCCCCCCAATTCCTGATCTAATGTAGTCACCAATGGTGAACCAGGGGAATTTGTCACTGATGGTCAGTTTTCTATTTCCAAAACATGCATGAATACCCTGCAATGATTTTGCTGTTTGAGTGCATTACTGCATAGGTGTTGCTTCTGTTTTTTGGTGTGAGCTTGACATGACAAGAAAAAACAGGACTTTCAATATTATTGTTTGTTGTTGTAGAAAATCCTGCATCCTGTTTTCTATATTTCCATAAGCTGATTCACATGAAAGGATGTTGTTGAAGCAGTTAAAGGCACTGAGAAAATGGGCCACAGCTATTAATAAATGATTCATTTAACCCACACTGAGATTTCATAATATGTTATGTTTCTTAACTTCATGCCTCAGAGGGCTGTAAATAGGTCCAAATAAGACACCACTGTAGTTCTGCAGTAGCCGCAGGTATTATGGCTTGACACTGATTTGGACTTGTCATGTTTTATGGAAATATGATGACTATTACTGTATGTTGACACAAATCAAACAACATGATTAATGAATAAACTCCTTAGTGTGACTTTCAGAAGCCTCAGTGCTGTTCAAACGGGAAAGAGGAGGAAAATTCCCCTGCCCATATTTTTTAGGTAATTGGATTCAGAATTCATGTACGAAAAGTATCTTTAAAAAATACATTGAACGACTGTTGTAGCTTAGGAAATATCAATTAAATATTTATTCCAGAGAATTATTATTTAATTATTAATGAAAATTAAGAAGTTCAGTCACAATTTTGGCTTGGTTTAAAAAGTTATTTCTTTATGGCTAAGCTTGAAGAGGATATGAATGTCTGTGTCTTGCACTAATCAAATCCTCTTGCAGTTGTCAGGGCCAGTGAACTATATATAAAGCTGACCACAAAGCATGTGTGCAGGAGAGGCTTGCAGTGTGAAGCCCACTTGCCATGTGCTAAAGTGAGCTTAATAAGTGTAGCAGCAACAGCAGTTAGGAAGACTGAGTGATATATGTTCCATATGGAGTTCAACTCTCTGATGCCTGTCAACTGTGAACCAGCCCAATGCCAACAGGCCACTTCAGGGGTGTCATAACGCTCACTTTAAACACACTCCCTATTAGCTTATACATCTATCACAGCTGGATCACCTAACAAGATCAGAACACTAGCTTTCAAATGAAAAGAACCTGTGCTAGTATTACTGTCATGTTTCGCATTGTTGTTTCAGCTTCCTGTCAAACTGCGAGACTGTTACAATTGAAATGTCCTTGAAAAAGCTCCACAAATAAAAATCTCAGTTCAGTTTAGTTCAGCTTAACGAATTCTCTAACCCATCTGAAGCATGACATCATTTTTATGATAAGCTTTCCTGAGTCCTGGCACTGAAAGATATGGCTGTCTAGACCAATGACAGAGACCGATGCATCACTCGGTGCTCAGACGAGCTGAATCTGCTCTGTTTTGTCTGCTGGTTTGTGGTGAGGTTTTCTTGTGGCCTGTCAATTGTTGTCTGGGTAAGGTCAGAACTGTCTTACTGCATTAACCAAGTGAAGCTGTACAGAGGTAATACATGTTTACTGACTAATGTAAATACATATCAAAGCTCTACTCTGGAAATGATCCTTCAAGAAAAGGACTTATTTTCTTTAATTTAGTTAAAATTTTGTAATTTACTTGATTTTAGCCCTGACAATACTCAACAAATTTTTTGTGGTAAGCTTCTTAAAACATGCTCATATTATATTGAAGTGTGTCTTTCTCTAAAGACATTCCTCCAGAGCCATGTAAAAGGTTTCATATTTTCCACTGTGCGTGTCCAGGACATTTACAGTTGGCGTCAGTATATCAGTTGGTCTGAGGGGAGGCACTTTGAAGTGTTTGTGGTATCACAACATCTGCGGGCAAGATGTGCACCATGTGGAGAGGGGGGTGTCGGCGGGTGTTGAATACTGCCTGTCTTCTCCATCATGTGACAATGAACAACATTCCTTAACTCTTTCTGGAGCAGACGCTTGTTGCAAAACCCTTCGCATCTTTATTTCGCATCACCCCAACACGGATCTACGCGCAGAACTGTAATCAGTGGTGATGCTTTTCCAGCATCTCCTGAATAATGAAGACTTGGCTGAGATGCTTATATGTCTCGATGGGAGCCTCCATGCTGAGCAGACCTTTGGTTAATTGTTTTCAGAAGGTGCTGGCACATATTGATGTCAGGCTTGGCATGGGACTCACCTAAGGGCCGAAAAAGGCATGTGCATAAAACATGAGAAGGAATCCAGAGGACCAAACGAGTGCCTAAGTGTAATGACTTCTGAAGTCTACTGACTCCTGAGTTGTAATGATCCTGAAGGTCACACAGTAGTTTAAGAAGTGTTCCCTCAATCTTCTGGGCATAACTTTAACAAGTTCGACCTTTGCAGCCATAATAATTAAGTTGTTCTGTGGAATGTTTTCTATTTTGTTTATTTACTGTATTTAACATTTCTGTTTTTTAAATCAAATGGTAAAATCACTTAATTTAGCTAAATGGTTTATTGACCTTAATTGTCAACAGTAAAATCACACTGTTATGAAGGACTGAAACAAACAAGCCTGCTCGTAAATGTAGGGCAGCAACACTACCATCAGCTCACTGGCACCACACACATCCCACAGTCAGACACATGAAAGCACCTTCAGCTCAATTACAACTAAACCACAGGACAGCAACTTAATTAACAGTTCAGTCTGCAGGAACCATAACAGCCACACCACAGTCATTTTCACATTTCACTGATAACAAATGGGATGCCAAAAATATGCTAAATGTGCTGCCTATTGTCATAAACTCTCCAGCTCTTCTGCATTTCTCAGACAGACAGCAGTGGAGGCATTTGTAAGCATTATTAAAGTCATATTTTACAGTTTTGTCTGTAAATCTCCTCCTAAAATGTTTCAAATTAGTTGGATTACTGTTTTACTTTGGGGTTACTGCTAGAGCACTAGACAGCTCAGATGTGTTAGATGGTGGTTTGAGGGTGGGCCCGGAGAAACTAGCATGATGTTTTGTGGTGGAAAAAAGCACTATAGTCAATGACTGTAAGCAGAACTTGCATTTGTGATGTTGTTAGCATGGTTATACACTGGATCCTCCAAACACAAGAAGTTGAAATCATTGAAAGTTCAAGCCCTGATAGTTATGGACCTAACAAATTCTGTCCAAAGGTGTTGCTCTACTATGACTTTCTATAAAACCTAAAAATTTCCCTTTAAAAACTAAATGGCAGGCTTTCAAGGGCTGACCAGTATACATATCCAACCGGATGATTCATTATGAGAAATGAAAACATTTAATTATGGGAGTAAACCAGTTTCGGGTAATGTTGTGACTCACATGTGTGAGCCATCTTGGATCATTAAAGTATAGCATAACTGGTAAATGACACTAGACTGAATCTGTGTGAACTCATGTAGACAGTATCTGTGCTATAGTCTGCTGAACCACTATATATAGGCCACCCAATGCTGTTGATATGGAGTATACTTGAATGCACAACTTGTAATTAAATCTGTGAAACTTTTAAACACTCTGGATTCTGTCAGCGTTTTAAAATGTAACATAATCTGTTGTGGTTCACTCTTGAAAAGAAGTGTTGATTACCAACATGCAAGTAACCTGAAGAATGGTCCCAGTCTGTAGTATTTTTAAATTGCATATTTTTAAATTTCTCATAAGATGTTATAGTCTTTATAGTCTTTGGTGCATACACATAAACAGTACATGCCAGCCTCTTAGATCTTTTTTATTTGTTTTAGGTTGTTTTCAACTTGGCTGTCATCAGCATTACTCACAGCATTTTAAAGCCATTTGCACTATCCGGTGTCTTGCAGCAAGCAGTGTATTAGACACACAGAAATGAAAACCAGCTTCTTTCTCAACATTGCTTACTAGCTTCCAACTACCCAGCTAACAGGGAACATTCTCAAAACGTTGGCTAACGTCCTCTAAAAGTTCTCTCAGATTTATCAAAAAACATTCCTGCAGTAATGTTAGAAGAGCTTTTTTAACATTATATATCATACATATGAAAAACATTAGTCTTAAGTTGTTTGTGAAAGGTTTTAAAAATGTTACATTTTAATAAAATGTTTGAATTACATTCTTTTTATGTCCTTTTTATTTTAACAGTACTCCCCTGATGTGAAACAACCAAAAAAATCAAAGAACAACTAAAAGTTTAACCAGTCTAAGCTGGTGTATTGGTTTAGGTAGCTTAAAAACAAGCTGGTGTTCAGATGGGTTAGATGTTTAGCCAGCTGGTCTCCAAGCTCGACCACCTGACAAGTTCTCAAAACTCCCTCTAAACCCAGCAAACTAGACTAGCCTGACCAGGCTGTGAGACCTGATAAGACCAGCAAACTAGACCAACCTAACTGGGATGTGAAACCAGATAAGGCCAACAAACTAGCTTAGGCTGGTATATGATGTTTTTAGAAGATTTGGATTGGTCATCAGAACCAACAAATTTATCACGCTGTTTTAGAATGATGATAGTTTTCCTAAGCGGAAAACAGAGAACAGCTGGAAAGATCAGCAATATGTTAGGGTGCTACATGACAAATCAAACTCTAGACAGCTCAAAGATCCCTCATTCCTCAATGATAAGTGTAAATTGATCTGTTAAAATATAAATAGCCTTTTACTGAATATCTAACCATTTCTAAAATGAGACCAAACAAATGTATACATACATGTACATAAGCAGTTAATGAATTTGGTTACAAATCAATGTAAACAAAATGCAATAGTATGATGAGATCGTATATGTTATATTTATATGGTGTGTATATATATGGTCTCTGTTCATATCTAGATTTTCTATCTCTGTGAACTTCTTATCAATGTTTTAAAGACACGCAATGCAGCTTGGGGTCATAGTCCTACGTTTATTAACTCGCTGTCCTCCTTTCCGACAGATGGCGACCGCGCTCAGTCCAGCGTTTAGTTCGGGCAACCTCTCTCCCTGGATGGGTGACAGCGGATGAGTGGACTGCAGATGAAGATCCTTTGATTTCATCGTTCATTCTCGGACAGTGAATCATCCGCATACATGTCAACAGTGTAAAAGAGAAGCTAAACCGACTACTTGTACTGTCTAATGAACGGAATAAAATGCAGTTGGACGATTTGCAGTCATCGAAACGGTAACCGATGGATTCGGGTTAATTTATGTGATGCTATCACGTCAAGCGTCAAAATATGACAGATTTATTCGGATGTCAGTTGTAAATAAGGGATGCAGCTTATATCATGATGATAATCCGTATGTACACCGTTGGTGGTTTGATTTTCAAGCAAATGAATGTATTGGATTTTGTATGATCATTGCAAATCTGGGTCAAATGATCCGCTCTGATCGCAGTTGGGCGTGGCTTACTGTAACCATCCCGTTGTGGTTGTGTCTCAGAACCTAGTAAGCTTTCTACATAGATGTTTAGATGGCAAGCAAGCGTTTATGTCGCTGGAAATGATGTTTGCATATTAGATTGTTGAAGATCTCTGTTCTGTATTTCATCAGAGTAAAGAAGTGTGATATAGATGTGCATCCGACAGAGAAAGCGCTGGTGCTGCACTATGAAGTCGAAGCATCCGTTATAGGAGAGACAGGTGATGCTATGCACAAGGGGAAGAAAGAATGCCAGAAAATGTAAGCAAAACAGCATAAAGTACAAAGTTGACATTAAATATATATTTATTTTCTTTTTGTTCTCTCACTGTGTTCATCCCTAATAAAAAAGTATCATCATTTGTCCTAGAAACCAAACTTTATAATGATAAAAATCATCATTAAGTTAAGCACCATCAGTATGAATTATCTAAATATAGACAATCCGTTTTAATTAATTAATAAATAACGTTTTTATTTAGTTTTCTGTACAAATATCATGTTTGAGGGCATATTGTTATCAAAAGTGTTACTATTGTCAGTCTCATTTTAATTATATTTAATATCATGTTTGACGACATATTGTCATCAAAAGTGTTACTTTTGTCAGTCTCATTTTAATTATATTTAATATCATGTTTGACGACATATTGTCATCAAAAGTGTTACTTTTGTCAGTGTCATTTTAATTATATTTAATTCCACATATATTTTTATGATATTTGTCTATTTGTTTTGTTCTTATTTAGTATCCGACTAAGGAGTTTGAATGCGGGCACTGATATTCCCTCTCTGGCCAGGAAGGTAGTGGAAGAGTGCAAGCTCATTCATGCATCAAAACTGGCCGAGGTGGAACATCTGCTGCTGTATTTACAGAACCGAAAGAAGCCGAGCAGTAAATGTAAATCACATGGTTAAACACAGTATTTTTTAACAATTTTTAGTTTTACAATTTATCATGTATTTGTTTATTACTAGTATTTTTATTTAATTTTAGCTTATTAAATAAATTATAGTCATTATATTGTCATAGTGATGCGATTTTGTTTTTTGTTGACGTTCCTTAGTGGAGAAGAAAGAGAAGAAGCCAGTTAAGCCCAGAGAACTGATGCCATTTGAAGGAATGGAAGTATGCAGTTTATTGCTCTGTGTCCAAACTTGTTTTAACTTGCATTTGACGTGGTGAAACTAAAGTTGCTTTTCCATGATCACCTGTGTTGATCAGATTGATGAAGAGGCCAACATCAATAAGATAGATGAATACATCGAGCTTTTGTATGAGGGCACCCCAGAGAAGATTAGAGGTTCCACTCTGATTCTCCAGCTGGCCCGTAACCCTGACAACCTGGAGGAGCTTCTTCATAATGGTAACAGAGCAGCCTGAACATTCAGATCTTGTTTGTGTTTGTTCTCAATTCCTTTAGCTTAACACATAAATATTTGGTAATACCGTCAACATTGTTGTTATTCTGTGACAAACTTTGGTCATAAATACATCAGAAGTCATTGTAGTAAAGTGCCACACAAAGGCAGTAAAAAAAGGCATTTTTGACCCCTCTTGCAACAGCACTTCTTTGATTTTCATTGAAGTTGGTGGTCTAAGAGTGCATCAGTTTAATATTTGTTAATGATTATTGTCAAGTTGTTTGTTTGTGAGTATGTGATGTGTTTGATGTTTATTCAGAGACTGTGTTTGGAGCTCTGGCCCGAGTGTTGAGAGAAGACTGGAAACACAGTGTTGAATTAGCTGCTACTATTGTCTACATTTTCTTCTGCTTCTCAAGGTATACAGTTCTTTACAGTTTTCTTTGCTATGTTGTTTTGAAGTTAGCTTGCTGAGCTTTAACATGCTGTTAGACTGTCAGCACAGTAAACTCTTTTTGAGAATTTGTGTTTCTAAATTCTCTTTGAAGCTTCCCTTCTGTAGCTATTAAACAAGCCTTGTGTAACAAATAATACATTTCAAGACAATTACTGTCAGACTTTAAATTGCCAGCTGTGAACAATTTTCCTATTATTATAAATAATCTACAGGTCTCCGTTTTCTTTGCATGTCTATGCTGCAAGTTTTCAGTTAAGTGTTGGTCTACGCACACATGCAGATAGACATGTACGCCTTGATCTTTTATTCAACATCTCATGCTGTAAGCAACATTTTTAAATCAGTGTATAACCTTAGCAACAGTTAAACTTTTGAAATCATGTACCAAGACCCCTGCATCCTGTTGCGGTCCATTTGGTGGAAGCAAATTTACATTGAAGAACTGTAAATTCTTCAGTTTTGAAAATATGTAGTTTGTACATAATTAGAAAAATATTAAAGGTAATCTTTAGTGGCTCTGTGTTCATTTTTTATTTCATTAAAATAAAGACTAAATGCAAGTCAAAAAGATTTTTGACTTTGGTCATCTGTCCTACACACCTATCCGCAGGTGTGCAAGGTTTTTTTTTAATTGATTAAAATAAAGGCTTCCACCTACAGTTCTTAATAGTCAAGACATTTTTTCACAGATAATATATATAATATATACTTTTTAAAATGTTAATTTTAAGAAGTAAGCTACATAATATGCGCCACTTGACTTGGGTTTATACCTTCACTGGGTGACAGAGTGTGCGTCACGGTGTGACGGTGTGTCGTGGCTCTTCTATAGTCATAACAAAATCATGAGGCCTTCTCAAAACACCTTTCACGGCCACAGATTGAGTTACTGCTTTCACTTCAGATAGCTGTGAGGGATCATTCGAGGTATGAGAGTATGTGTTCTTATTTGAAAGTTTACCTTGGCTCACATTTTAAGATGGCTAATGTGGAAATTACTTGCCACGAGCCAGAAGGACTTTGACAGCTGAAGGATGTATTTGAAATGCATGATGAATTGTTTGGCCTGATCCTTCAGTTTTGTTTATATATTAATCAGAAATAAAGTTTGAAATAAATGTAACACGCCCGTCTCGGTTTCCCTACATGCCGGTCACTGTCTAGTTTGTGGGTTCTGTTGTATTCATCAGTGTCCGGGTGACTTGGAGAGGTCGGGGAAGGACAAATCCTCATGGTTTATAATTGCTGTTCTGTGTTCTTCTGCAGTTTCTCTCAATTCCATGCGCTGATTACACACTATAAGATTGGTGCTCTCTGCATGAACATCATTGAGCACGAGCTGAAGAAATATGACCTGTGGCAGGATGAGTTGGGGAAGAAAGACAAAGCTTATATCCTTCCTGACTCTTGTAAATCAAAAAGTCGTCTTAGATCAAGAGGTCCAGTCACAGTTCTGATGAATTTGCTGACAGAATGTTGAATTTCCTTTGAATGTTTGGAAAGTATTAAGTCAATTTAAGACTAGTGATCATGGCAATATGTGTGTGGAATCACACCCATGACCTTTGTGATGTTAATGCAATTCTCTGCCAGTTAAGCTACAGCTAAAACTCTGTATTCACTTGAAAAGATTTGATATGAAACTAAAGAGTCCCAGAAAACTGGAATTACTTCATAGCAGGGCAGGTAGGAAATACTAATTATAATCTGTCCACCAATCAGAATCAAGCATCAGACTGTGCCATAGTGTAGAGTACAATCACAAGACTTTATACAGTGTCTTTTTACAGTGTCTTCACACAAACTTGTTCCTTAACATACCCACGTGATGAGGATCCTGACAACCAGAACTTGCGAAAGGAGCATGAGAAAACCCTTAAGAAATACCAAAGTCTTCTTCTCAAACAGGAGCAGCTGCTACGAGGTACAGGAAGTGGCATGCTTCATTTACCTCAGTTTAGTAGGTCGTATTCATGAGATCATATTTATGTGTTTCTTTTCCTACCCGTGGCTGTAGTTGCTTTCTATCTACTGTTGAACCTGTCTGAGGACACTCGCACAGAGCTCAAGATGAGAAACAAGAACATTGTGCACCTGCTGGTGAAAACTCTGGAGAGAGAAAATGAAGAACTGCTGGTGCTTGTGGTCTCCTTCCTCAAAAAGCTCAGCATCTTCTTGGAGAACAAGAATGACATGGTGAGCAGACTTCCTGCTGTCTAAAAGTGTCTTACCATCAGAAATGATTATTGTCATCCTCACAACTTTTAAATATTTTATTAGGGATGCAACAATAATAAAAACCATAATAAAAAACACTACCCACGGTAGTACCGGGGTGCTCTCATTGGGTACCGAATGGCCCCCACCTCCTGCTGCTTCAACCCAGCCCTGGCCCATTGTTCCTCAAAAATCTTTACCTTATGTTGCAAAACTAAGTTTTCTTCCTTAACATTAAATAGTAATAAAGTCCTTAACATTAAATACTAATAAGTATTTAATTATGAACTAATTACGTCATTTTTGACACCAAATTAGGAGCTGTTTTTTTAAATATTATACACCAGGGCCTGAAACGCAGCTCAGGATTATATCAGGATTATATCTCATGTGCAGGTATTTGTGTGTAAAGAAGCATGTTCTTATTTCTAAACACAGATTGCTACATAAAGCTGCTGATAGTTTTTAGGTTTTCTGAACTTGAGAGCTGAGACAAAATGATCAGTTGCATTTAAAATCAATGAAGTGTGCTGCACTGGAGCAATGACCACTTGCTTATAATATAGCAACACTTTTCATAAGAAAAATTAAATCAGACACCATTTGTCACATTTATGCGTCTATTCATACTTTATACATATTGTCATTCTTCTTCTTTAAACTGCTTTAAAATAATGTTTTGCACTATGCAAAAACATTTCATTTGATTAAAGTAACTCCTAAAATGCAGGGATTTGCGTATAATGTCTTTCTCCCCCAAAATTCACCTATACTTCATAAGAGCTGTTAATAGGGAGAATTCCTCTGTACACTAAATTTACTGTTTTCAAATATTATGAGGTTAAAAGTGAATCTCGTATTCTTTAGTGTTACTGCTGCCATGCCCCACAGCAAACAAAACTAAACTGAACTGTGGCTCTAAAACCGGACTGTGGCATTGGTATATCATAACACCCCTATATTGTATACAAACTTTGCAATTACCAAAATTTCTGAGGTCTAAATATAGTTTAAAAACCTGATTTCTGTGACATTTATAAAATAATGTATATCATACATTATCACTCTGTTTGAGACTAAATGTTTTTTTTATTTTATTAGTTATGGATAAACTTATGTTTTCCATAAATTAGCGAAAAATATTTATTTAATCATTTATTTTCTTACAATAACATGGGTAACAGGATTAAATGGTTTCATGTTTTAAACATTTTATAAAGTTATTAAGCTTAATGAGACTTTCTAAGTCTTTACTGCCATACTGTAGAAAGGGTCTGAATTCAGGGTTTGCATGCAAACTTTGAAAAACATGTAAATATAACGTTTTTAATGCTACATTTGTACTTCAGTTAATTGAATATTAACTGAATGATCGACAGATCGATGTGAAATTAAAAAGGTTTTAATACATTATAGTTAAAATAATACAGTGTAGCCAAAAGCACACATTTATTGGGGGGGAACAAAGTTTATTTTGTTACCTAATAGTTTTTATGTCATTTATGTTAGTGGCTATATCAACATAAATGTTAAGTATTTACAGTTTGTCAGTACTGCGCACAACACTTCTAAGGGGTCTTAGTTTAATGGCCGTTTGCTTCAGGATATAGTGCTGTCATTGCTGTACAAAAACTCATCCTGCTTACCCTTAAACTGCACCACTGTCATTCCACCTGGAATGAATCTGTCCTGGCTATGAATGTGCATTTATCAAGGCTCCAAATTAGGAGCAGTTGTTTTTATTCCTGTATCCCCTTACCAAATCCATGTTGTAGATAAAAGAAATTGGCTTTTGGCTTTGAAAGTCTTTCAACATGTTCATACATGAAAACACATGTTGAACAACAAAAGGTCTGGCCATTGTAGAGCCATCTGAGGAAACGAAGAAGATTCAGTTTGTTTCTCCAGAATATGAGAATTATGTTTAATATTGTACTATGTAGTTGTTTCATCCAACATGTAACACCCATGATTTTAAATGTGTTACAACTAATGCATTTGTAATAGGCTGAGATGGATACTGTGGAGAAACTGGCTCGTCTGGTTCCCTGTGGACATGAAGATCTGCTAAACGTCATTCTGCGGCTCCTTCATAATCTCTCCTTTGACACAGGCCTGCGCACTAAAATGGTGCAAGTGGGTCTTCTTCCTAAACTCACCGCTCTGCTGGGTAACTCTCCTTCCTTAATACTAATGGTGCTCTTGAGATTGGACTATTGTTCTGCTGTAATTGAATTGCACTGAACTTTCAAAATGTTTTATGTATTTTTAAAGCATTAGATTAAGAAAATGTTTGCTCATATGAGTTTCTTTTTCCATTTGAAATCAACTTTTTTATTTTAAAGAAACCGTGTATAAGCCGGGTTCATTTAAAACTTAACAAATGTAATTTACTTAAGTCATCTTCAGATGTGTATACACACAGAATTTTTAAATTAGAGACAGGGTTTAATGGATTTAAAAGTTGGAAAATCTGCAACAGAGAAATGTTTGAAAGCCTGCAAGGGATACATAGAACCATGATCTACATCTGAATGATTTGCAAGCTGCTGAATATACAGTTACATTGAGAACAAAAACCTGTTTTTGGCAGAAGTTGATGCAGGTGCTTTTGATGGAAGGTTGACTTAAAATATGGCCATTTTGGCCAGGTTCTTTCAATATCTGACTGCTCAGTTTACTGATCCAAGTGAAGCCAACACATTTACCCTATGATTTCACCTACACAAGTCATATGAGAACAATTTTTTGTGTCTGTTTTTATTTTTAGTTGTTCAAAACAATCCATCATTTCTCATTGTACATCTTAGTCAGGCCCCAGTATTCATGGTAATTTGAATGTGACGCGTCATGGTTTCAAAAAACACCTTTGCATCGGGATGAAAGAAATGCTGCTTTCTAAATACTCTTAGTGATTAGGCCACACATTTTTTCAATGTTAGTCATATAGTTAGTCATATAGCCGTCATAAAGTCTTTTTGCCCCTGCTTGCTCTCACCAAGGTGAGGCAGTAACGCACGTCAACTTTGTCTGCATCCTCTAACAAGAAACACATGTCCAGGCCACCAGGGCCGGGCTGGGATAGCCTCACCTTATTAATGCCACTAAAATATATGCCTCTCCCCATATCCCCAATTAAACAAACTCTTCCCAGCAAACCTTATCTCTCCTTTTTTTTTTTACCTACTCAACTTTTTTCTTATCCACCACTTTTTTCTTTTCATCCTGATATCCCCAGCGGTCACATCTGTTTCTAATAGCCGATGTGATAATGTGTTCTAGGGTGTCTTGGGTCCCGGCTGCCACAGTCAGGGTCCTAATGAATAATTATACAATTGATCTGTCGGAGTGTTTCCTATCTCACGGAGGAGTATCAACATTAGGGAAAAGAGAGAGAGGCCGCAAAGTGTTATTAATGAGAGTGTTTGCGTGACTCATTTAGGGAAAAGTGCAAGTGTGTGTGGTGCGTGTGTGTCTGCAGTTTCTCTCTCTCTCTACCCAGTGAAATAAGTTTGGATTGTAATCGCACACCCCACATGCTCTTATCTGCAATCTCAGTGAAAAATGACTCGCTCTGAGCACGAGCCAGTATAAATACATTATCTAACTAACCACAACTGATCAATTTAGATAGCATTTAAAGGTTTACACACATTGTGAGTCTTTATACAAGTTCTCTTTTGTTCTTTTTGGTAGGTAATGACTCACACAAGCATGTGGCGATGCGCATCCTCTACCACATCAGCGTGGATGACAAATCCAAATCCATGTTTGCATATACTGATTGCATCCCTCAGGTCAGCATCTTCTTCATTTACTTCTGGTTGACGTGCAGCATGTGTAAATATAAGAACAGTGATTGTATGTATGTCTGGGTGAAATCACACATATGGAGCAGGCCAGATTAAAAGTATAGACTGTTGTTTAAGGAATTGTGCCTTCTAGTATATAAAGTATATAAAACAGTATGTGTTAACTCTGTAAACAATAGCATGCTTTATTCTTGCAAATGACCTTATTACGTTGTTGAATTCAGGAGATCAGAATTCAGGAGTTGTGGCCAGTTCAGAATCTGAATTGGATATAAAGTAGCGTTTTGTATTTGAATCCAATTTTGTGTAAAAAATTACTTGCTTTAGGCAGTTGAAACAAATAATGAGTCAAGGAGGAGATGTTAAACCCTGTGGCTGTTATTACTTTGGGTTTACTGATCATACTGAAAATGGAAGGTTAAGTTGAGAGCACTGCCTTAGGTGATATGGTATTCCCATAATGCAGTATGGTAAGCTGTCTTGTATACTTCTCATTTTAGCAAATGTAGTTGATAATCCTTGCATTCTATGCATACAAATTTGCATTCTGCATGGTTAGTGTTGTGGTTAGTGTTTTTGCTACTGTCCTGCATCCTACATGCATTTTGTATGCACCTAACAGTGTTGTAACAATGATGTAATTCTAGTGCTGTCTTTCTCTCACATGGCTTTAATGAGATAACAGAGCTGATTTAATAGGAACAGGACCTCTGTGGGGTCACCAGCAATTGGCGGGTTACAATTTTTCTGAAACAACTTCTGTCCAATCATTGTCATCTTTAAAATGCTTGTCTTCTCTAATTGGGTGAAAATGCCTACCAGATGCTTGTAAAAAAAAAAAAGTTAAATTCCCTATCCTAATTGTTCAGCCAATTGCCTGGAGACACTCAGGGTATGGTGTCAGAATAGCTGTTTGACTCCTTTATGGGATTTATGCATTTTCTTTCTTTCTTTCTTTCTTTCTTTCTTTCTTTCTTTCTTTTTCACAAACACAAAAGAGTAATGACAGAAAAGAAAAGGTTTCAAACTAAGGAGCCAGTAGGGTTGATAAAAATAATAGTGTGCAATATTAAATAGTTATAGTTTATAAAATAAAAATAAAACATTATCTTTTGATGATTCCTCCAGACTGCTCATCAAAAGCTAAAAGCCCTGCATTTTTTTCTTTCTGGATCTGGTGTCCGTCAGGACCAGACTCTCTTCAGTAAGGGTAGAATTTAGATCAAACAACCTCAATGCTCTGGGTTCTGAACTGGCGAAGACCCATTCCTCTGCCACAAAGGGGTCTTGCTATAATTACTCAAAGCTGTGAGAGCAGTGTGTGTGAGGAAATGCTTGAAGGGGTTATGGAGCTATGAAACCATGGAGAGCTAAACCTGGAGGTGGGTGAGTGGGAGGTTGGGAGGGGAGGACACTGGGGTACGAGGCAGGGCCTCCCATTGCTGGTAAATAGGAGCAAGCAGGTGCCAGTGAGTCTAGACTGCGTGATTTGGAGGCCCGGGACCAGGTTATGTGATACTCAATATGGAAAAGGCCTGATTGCAGACTGCTGCCTCTTCACCGGCCTGCTTCACTCTGTTTGTGCCTTCCTGTTTAACATCCAATCAGCCCATGCTGTGGTCCTGCCCATGGAGCTCCTCTCTTTCTCTTCATCTCCTGCTCCTGTTCATCTCATCTTCACCCACACATTCTCAATATGTTTGCAGCTGGATAGTTATCTCCTTAAGATGGGCCTGCCAAGTCCTCTCATTGGACTGTTATCAGCAGCAGTGTCAACCTGATTGGAGTGGACTTGGGGATATTGTCTCAACTTGCTCTGGCTCTTAAATAAAAACACAAATAGCAATCCGTTGGCCAACACTGACAGCACTAATACTTCTCCCTGTCAATAACAGCCTGTTTCATCGTTTATAACTTTCATTTGTTTTCTCTCTGATTATTGCATGATGCTCCACATGCAAAATGTTCATCGTTCTGAAATGCGCTTCAAATGACCCATTGTACTGTATGCTCTGGGGATATTTTGAAAGCACACATGCAGACTGATCGACAATGGAGCTTTTTCAAGTACTCATCTTTTGAATGAGAAAACTGATGGTTTATTTTAAGTTTCACTTGAATTTTCTTAGTTTATCCCAGACAAGCATTATAGATTAAGCATTGTGTTAATATATATTGTGTGGATTGAATGTGTTCCTGTATTGTACATGTGTGTTGACACTCATTTTTTTGTGTTGTGTGTGTGGTCAGCTCATGCAGATGTTGTTTGAACACAGTGAGGAGAGGATCGACACCGAGCTCATCTCCTTCTGCATCAACCTGGCTGCCAACAAGAGGAATGCTCAGATGATCTGCGAGGGTTTGCTTTTCTTTTCTTCTGGAATGAAATGCGAGGCACATGCACTGAGCTGCACAGCCTTTTGTTTTTAAATATATTAAAACATACTGTCACACCCCAGTGATGTCTACAGTCGATACTACATGAAATCAGTTACAGCTTATGATCAGTCTCTAAATGAACATGAATGTTTGTAATTGGTTAGATTTGTATATTTTCTCTGCAGGAAATGGATTGAAGATGCTGATGAAGAGAGCCCTTAAGCTGAAGGACCCACTGCTGATGAAGATGATTAGGAACATCTCACAGCACGACGGCCACTTGAAACAGCTCTTCATTGTAAATACAGTTTTTCTGCCATTCCACTAGAAGTTACAAGCTGCTTATAGTCAACTTATTGAAAACATGAAAGCCTCTGTGTTGTATAGGTTATTATTATGGGGTGGTGTGGCATAGTGGTTGAAAGATCTCGGCTAGAAAACAAAAGATATAGGTATAATATAGTCAACATTACCATTGCGCCTTTGAGCAGGACACTTAACCCTAGGTTTCTCCAAAGAGGTTGCGCCTGTAATAAATAAACTGTGAGTGTAAGCATTTGCTAAATGACTGCTTACCTGAAACACCTAGAGATGTTTTAATGTCATTTGCATTTTAGGATTTTGTGGGTGACCTGGCAGCTCAGATCAAGCAGGAGGGTGATGAGGAGTTCGTCATTGAGTGTTTGGGTACAATGGCCAACCTCACCATCCCTGACCTGGACTGGGAGCTCCTGTTGAAAGAATACAACCTGGTGCCCTACCTCAAAGACCACCTCAAACCCGGTAATGCTAACACATCTGGTCATGCTAACATCTTTTATGTAGGTTTGTTTTCTAGTCTTTTAAAAACTTTTTTGAAACAGAAAGAAAATAATGTACATACCACAGTTTGTAGGTAGTTGATGCAAACCATGTCATCATGAGGTCTGTTTGAGCACATTGCATTGTGGGATACAGTATTCTGCACAATAACAGAGTATTGCAAATGTAGTGGGTCACATTCATTATGCAGTTTACATAAATCATACTGCATTCCTTGTTGGAGTAGTATGACAATATATTCTTTCTTTACCTTAATCCTAAATTTGACTTCTGTTTCAGGCTCAGCAGAAGATGATCTAATTTTAGAGGTGGTGATCATGATTGGTACGGTGTCTATGGATGACTCGTGTGCTGTCATGCTCGCTAAGTCCGGGATCATTCCTGCTCTCATTGAGCTGCTAAATGGTAAACTTACTGCCAATATTTACATTAAACTTATACCAAAGCACTGCCATTAGGTCGGTTCTGAATGGCTCAAAAACAAACATATCTCCAATATAATTCTTACAAGAACAAATACTGAGTTTGGGGCAGAGATGTCCATTTGTCTCACTAATAGCTGATGTTCCCATAACCTGTAGGAAAGCAGTTTTTTTTGCAGTTCCATTTGATAACGCTAGTGGTGCAGAAATTGCAGTTTTCACATAAAAGTAAATTCCAGAGAAAAAGATCAATGATGTTTTGACTTCTACTTTTATTTGCACAAATCACAACAGCTGTCTCCCTGCTTTGCGTGTGTGTAGCCACTCAAATACCAGATTTTAATTTGGCATGCTTTGTCTTTCAGAATATGATCAGATGAAATGAGATTGGAAGAGTTTATTTAGACAGAACAAATATTAAATTAAAATAAATTAGAATAAATAAACAGCCGAGAGCTGAATGGGACATGGAGGGCTGGATTCTCGCTTTCTGGATTACATGCAGGAAAGTGACAGGGTTTACAGGAACAGGAAAGCACCACTCTCATGGTATGCATGAGATTTGCTGGTTCTGCTTAATGTGAGCCCTCATTTCAATAAATGCCTGATGGCGGGACCCTTTGCTTTGTGAAGAACAAATGCTTGAAATAATAGATGGTGGTCAAGATGGTGGAGGGCCAGGATACAGACAATTCTAAATATGGTTGGGTTGTAATGGTACCAAAAGTTGAAATATACAAGTTAAATAGGACATTTTACTTCAAAACTATTTGTTACATTTTTTTGTTACCCGCTCCAAACATAGTGCTGTTTAACAACTGAACTGAAATGTGTTTTGCACTAATGCCATATAATACTTTATAACTTTGATCATCACAACGTAAAAACAAAGCTGAAGTTTGTGTCACAACACTGTATTGAGAGATGCTTGGCAGTTGTTTTGTTTATTCAGTTTTTCAGCACCCCTATTTATATTCTCCTTCATTGGCTCTTTCTCACCAGAAGGCGTTGACGTGTCCTCTGTGATGTTATTTGTAGCTTGTGCAAAGCTTGTGCAGCTCCTTGCTGTAGCAGTATTCAGTTTCTGGTCCCATGGAGCAGCTAGCCCCCTTTGCTATCACTCTTCTGGAGGAATTTCAATCCCCGGGGAAGAGATTAAACTGAGCCAGATCAAAATTGAAATAAAGGCTTTTATTAAAGTTAGGAGGGGGCAGCTACAACCACACATTTCTCCATAGGAGCTTTCTGTATCGTTTCAGAGGAAAAGTTGATACCTTCACCAAATGGCGTCTTCTCACGAGAGTGTTCATACATAAACATGATCCACTGGAGGAGGTTCTAAACGTCAACTTCTATGACCAGGCAGCAACAGACAGGAAATGCCTGCACAGCTGCACTGTGTGCTTGAAGAAGTGTGTGTGTAGTTTGTTGGTTTGCCATATCAAATTTAAGAAAGATAACAATTGTGCCTTCATTTAATGACATGTCCATGTGGAACGAACATTATTGGTCCAGTCCTTCATTTTGTTGATAGCCAGGCGAGGTCAAAGTAATGTCCTTAATCTGCTTGTGTTTGCTCTGTTACCAGCCCAGCAGGAAGATGATGAGTTTGTGTGTCAGATCATCTACGTCTTCTACCAGATGGTCTTCCACCAGGCCACCAGAGATGTGATCATTAAGGACACACGTATCCTTATTGTTAAGTTGATTATTCATGAATGGGTATGTTATTCAGTGCATATGTTTTGATTTTAAGCAGCTGCCTGGCATGTGGTCACTGCATTGGTACTTGGAGTTTGGAGTAGCAACTGCATTTATGAATACATGCTCATATTGTTGCCTAGACAAAGTAAGAGAAAGAGAACAACTAGTTAAGCCATGCAGAGATGCCTCTGGGGTAGATAGTCAAAACCAAACTCTTCAGAACCCAGACCAGACCACCAAAGAACAAGACCAAAACTAGACCCCTCAAGGCCCATACCAAGACACTGATTAATGGTTCTTAGATCCACACCAAGACCAAGTTTATGTGGTTTTTAAAGACTCAAGACCGCAACACCAGGACTTCAGTTCTGCTTAGAGAACTGTAACCTTATTGTTATAAGGTTATATAAAAATAAAGTATTGAATTAATATTTACAATATATGCCATGCTTATTACTTGAGCTAATTTATATTGCATTTATCAACATTTGCTTTCAAAAGTTGTATCGAAAAGCCCCCAATTAAATATTCAAAGAAATTATTTTAGCAGATGAGTAAATCAAACTAGCAAAAAATTGCTTTAGAACTTTCAAAGTCATAAAAATGTGCCTCCAGACAGCTGTGTTCTGTTGTGCTCCATCTAACTGTATTTGAACACAAGAATGTTTTTGACGTCCTCGCTTATTCTCTGCTGTCTACTGTCTGTAAGAGTTAGTTAGCGAGGCACGCTGCTTGTACTTATGATGGGGTCAGGGAGTATTGATAAATGTATTTATTTTTATTTTTACAATTAACTGTATGAAATACATTACTTAAATTATCACCCCTAATTATAAGAGAATCATTTAATGCCTTGCTAGTTCATATGTTGATGCTTCTTTAAATTCCACATTTACGGTAGTAATCTTACATCTGCAAGAAGGGTATTATAAGGCTCTATAGTTATTTTCAAACTTCTTAACTGTCTCAGAAGCCCCAGCCTACCTTATCGATCTAATGCATGACAAAAACGTGGAAATCCGGAAGGTTTGTGACAACACCCTGGACATTATTGCTGTAAGTACCCACAAATAATTTCACTATATATATATATATATAGTGAATGCGGTTTGAGCGCATATATATATATATATATATATATATATATATATATATATATATGCGCTCAAATCAGAGTAAAGTCTTATGTGTGTGGGTGCTTTTGCTGTAAGCTGACCATGTGTGTTCACAGTGCTGATAAGATCTCTGCAGCTTTAATGCCCACTCCCTGACATTAGATAGCAATAATTGTCGGTTAACTCTGAGAGCAAGGTTTGTTTGGGGAAGTGTTTCATTCACTTTATTAGGCCTCTCGTTAAGCCTCGGCCACATGAAAGGGTGTATGTGGGATCTGGTTTGTATCTGTGGTGACAGAGAAAGAGCAGATGGATAGCCCTGGTGTAGAATACTAACATGTTTGAAACCAAATCTCAACGACAGCATCAAATATGCTGATTTGTCATCATGCAGTTGCTTGTGAAATTATAGCATGGTTCCGGTTTTCTCCATTGCAAATGGCTCTGTTTGTATTCTAAGTGGTAACTTTGAGCATTTAAGGATGTGCACTCACTTGGGCGCGAGTGTGCATGCATTTGTGGGTGTTTGTGTGCAAGTTTACGCTCCCACAGGCCCTCTGGGTTTTGCATCAGGCTTTTCGCCCCAGGCTCCTGTGCAGCTCTGCACTGCTGTCCACATGATGAATGGACAAAGCACAGAAAAGAGAAACAGGACTTATTTACTCAGGTTCTGCCACAGGGGGCCTCGGTTGATTAATTCATATTTTCATTCAGTGCAGCAGGCGGCGGCAGGACGCCTCAGCGGGCCCACAGACCCTGAGACAGAGAGCCGGTCTTCAGCTCTGAGTTCGGGCAGACCCCCTCTTGCAGCCTCCACCAGCACTAATGCCACACAAACAGAATGAATCTCAGCCTCTACCCGAGCATCTCTTACTATGTCTCAGCATAAATGACTTAACTAACATGTGATCTTAGATTCTTTATTTATAGTGGCGCTCTTGCACATGTGTTGTACAGCTGCTCTGTGAGAGACTACAAATGTGTTTTCTTCACACTGTGAAATAATTACTGAACCTAGATTTCCAATTCCCTTTTTTAAAATAAAGAAGTGTATTCATATTGTTTAAAAATCTAATAATAGGGATTGGTAAGGCTACATTCTTATAACACTTACATTTGAATTATTTTTTCTTCTGATTTTAAAATTATGATAGAATTTACACTTATGCATTTATTAAATTAATGTCATAATGACTTGCTCAAGGACACAACTCAGCAATTTTATAATTTCTTTCTTAAGTCGTAAGTTCTTAAGTTCATTAATACAACATAAACTGCGACAAGCGGGGAGGACAGATAAAGATTGAGCAGAAAAAGATAAGGGCCTAAAAAAGAGAGAGAGAGAGGGGGTAGACAGTTCACAAACTTTACAAACTTCAAGTAACAACCTGGCAAATGAATCACCATCTCACCAGAAGTGCAGGCTGGGCAGAAATCGTACAGCTGTGGGCGATGTGTGTGTTGTGTGTGGCTCTCCACCCAGTCTGTGGCTCTGCACTTTTAATCACTGGATTATACCAGAGCTCTGTTTCTGTATGGCACCATCAGCAGCCACAGTCTATGGGGAAAACCCTGCTCAAACTGAAGCCTTCATTGTGGGATAAAATATATCTAATGAGAGGCTACTGCGGAGGGTCCGAAGTGTGTTAGAAGATGGCAGATTTCACACGTAGGAATGAAAGATTGCCAGGAATGACAGTGTATGGGACCTTCTAAAACAACTTCTGACAGATATTTACTGAAAATCTCTTGTGGGAAGTAGTAGACCTGGCACTGAGAGTCAGAGCACCAGCACTGTTTGGACAACTTAAAAATGTATGAATTTGCACAGCTGTGTGGTAAAATTTAGGTTAGAGGGGAGAAACATATATTTCAAATAAAGTCAGCGTATATATTTATGTGTGTTTGCATGTTTTCTGTATAGGAGTATGATGAAGAGTGGGGCAAGAAGATCCAAAGTGAGAAGTTTCGCTGGCACAACTCTCAGTGGCTGGAGATGGTCGAGAGTCGACAGTTGGAGGACACAGAGCCCTTCCTGTATGGAGACGACCCAGACAACCTAGAGCAGCCCGATCTGTTCTACAGCACCGGTTAGAAACTGTACCAAACACAGATGAAACCGCACATACGCACCAAACTCCAACCTTGTAGACTAATCCCTGAAGAACATACCTGAGACC
This sequence comes from Chromobotia macracanthus, assembly GCA_036877525.1. Classification (NCBI taxonomy): domain Eukaryota; kingdom Metazoa; phylum Chordata; class Actinopteri; order Cypriniformes; family Botiidae; genus Chromobotia; species Chromobotia macracanthus. The sequence goes on from JAZGTH010000013.1 coordinate 5,344,139, forward strand.
ACAGAAGACAGCCAGTGTTTTCTTGTCTGGTAACATGACTTGATTGGCATACTGTGCCACAACTTGACAGACATCGAAGGCTAAAACCTTCAATTTAGATTTGTCCAGTTTTCCACCAGATTCATGATACTGTGTTTTGGTTTGATTGCTCGTTGAGTTGGTGTCATCAAAGGCTGGTCGTAGCAAGAGGTTGTCAGGAAGATAAATGAGAATAGGTGCTGGGAGGAAGTGGCTCTGCTGGGCCACTGTCTCATTCGATTGTTTGTTCTACATAATTTGTGTTACATTGATGTGTGTGTTACTACAGATGGGATGATGCCCCCTGAGCCGGGCCTCAGTCCAGACATCTACAGCCAGTTCCACTCTCAGAATGGAGACTTCAATGCCTGGTGAGTGAGCAGCTGTAACCCTCATCAGCTCTGTAGCTGGCTTCCATTAAGCATATATTTAAATAAAATGAATACTGTGAACTATATTTGCATAATTTATGATCTCAGTTTTTGTCCAGTAATGACGTTAGGCTGAAAAAGAACATTGCTACTGCAGTTTGAATGCTACCACTGAACTACTACTGGCATTTCTTAAAAGGGCCTTTTAATGGAAAATAATTTTCTCTGCTTATTTGAAATGGAAATGAAAAATGACATGTTCTGAAATCTTCATATTTAAGTAATAACCTTAAGCATATTAACATATGACTGGTCATGTTTACGTCATCCAGGCTTTATTCTGTATTCAGCAGCTTTGCAGACATGTTGTTACTCATTGTAATAAAAGATGACCAATTATAAAAGAGGCCATTTACATATACATACAGTAAGTCTTAAAGTTAAAGTTGTAAAAACAGCCTATTTAAAGATGCAGTAACCAATTTCTGAGAAATCCTGTTGTTATTTAAAATCAACATCCAAATAAATACAACCCTCCCATCTTTGCTCTGCCCTTAATATAACAAACATAATATGCAACACAGGCAATGATTAAGAGCTGGTGCATACACCGTCTATTGCTGATTGGCTACAAGTGTGTTATGGTGTTGTGGTAATCGGTCTGATCCACTTCCTTTTTTATTCGATTTACATAACCAGGACTATGAGCTCAAAATTGTTTCAACACAGACAGAACAGACATCTAGCAAGCATTCACAAAACAGTTTGGATGTAAGTTTCAGTTTTCAACAACGTTTTTCAGAAATTGCTTACTGCACCTTTAACTGATGTTAAAGTTAGTCTTTTGGCAAAATGACTCTGAGCTTCTCTACCTCCGTCAGTGGCATTCTTACTGGCCTGAAAATAAACATACCTTTCAAGTGCCTTGCAGCCAAATATATAATCCACATTCCTCTACAAACACACACACATACATACAGATGAAATAACATTTCACCTCTCCATCCATCTCAGTCCTCGTGTTGGCTTTCTCTCAGTGATCTGTGAGGAAATGGATCCGTGGCTTGCTTTATATGCAGCTATGATAGTCGTGTAGTCTAAACTTGCCCTGATTGTGCCTACTAGATGAGATAGCTATCACTGAGTTTGTTTATGATAAGTTGTGTATTTTGTTCAGAGAATGCGCCCCTCGTTGGCCTGTTTGTTTTGACTGTTTGGGGATTTGTGCACTTTGTGGACTGACAGGCATGCGGTTGGGTCCCGCCGGCCTGTCATGTGGGTGAGGATGGGGTGTGGGTCCAGATGGAAGGGTGAGTTTTCTGGCAGCTCTTTGTAAAGTGATACATTTCAAATATACACCATGGGTTGGAGGGCACTGTTAGGGTCCCAGGATAAATGGTTTAATTTGAGCAGGCAGCTCTGAGTGACAGAGGTTACCATAATAATCAAATAGAGTCCGGGTCTTTACTTAAGATGATGTGAAATGATGTGTGCGAATGCAGGCCCTTTAGAGTGGTTAGACTTTGCGTGCCAGCATCAGACAGGTATTTGATTAACTCGAGTAATCCAGCGCAGTTCCCATGTACGTTGTTTACGTTTTCCTAAGTGAGATTGAGAACGAAGACAGATGGGCAATGAGTTGAAGAGGTGTTGAATTGTGGTGTTGTATCTTGGTCACTTTGAGCAGAGGAAGTGAGACACTGTCTGCAGATGGGTTTCTAACATCCCAGAGGAAACTGCGATCTGTCTGCGTGTCTCTTTGTGTGCGTGCCGCATATGCATTGGACAAATCCACATTCATTCAGTCCGTGTGGGACTGTGTGATGCTAAATCCTCAGGGAGCTTAGAGGAGGAAAATAGAAAACAGGGACTAGAAAGGGAGGTGCTGTTGATTTGACACAGTCAAGGTAGGGCCTTGTAACCAGAGAAGTGACAGGCACAGAAGATCAAAGCAAAGATTGGAGAACAACTTGGGGAAAAGAGGTGGAGAAACGTTCTTTTATAAAAGTGCTGAGACCTGTTTCCTGTGCAAACACTCTTCTGAACTATGAAACAATGTCTGGTTAAAAGGGGCCTTTTTTACAGGCACCTTTGGTCATATACCCCACATGCCCTCCTGGGACATCAGGGCCGACCTGGCTCCCTATGAGCTGTCAGTCTCACCTCCACTCAGCTTTTATTGCTCTGTTTTGAAGCCCCGTAGAGGAAGAGGTGACAGACTGACTTATAATTGGACAGGAATGTGCTTGCTATGGATCACTGGCCAGGTCACTCTGCTCTGTGGTACCACAAGATGTAAAATGATGAGAAGGTTTTGGGGTCTTATGGTACAACACCAATGATATAGAACAATCTGCTCAATACCACCAGAATTCAAGAGTTTTGTGACTTTTTTTGTACAACAGTGTTATTGTCTTAATATAGTCTGATTGTAGTATTTAGTATTGCAGTACAGTGTAATGAACACACACACACACACACACACACATATTATTATGTAGATAATGCTGAGTTCGATAAGTCACAGCTATAAATTCTAGCTTTAATTCTTGTGGTTTTTCGATTGCTTCTGTAGATGATTATACTGGGTTCTGGAAGCCTGTATTTCATTTTTAAGAACTTACTTAGTGAGCACGTGGGGAGAAACAGCAGAGGTAAACGTTCACCTACAGGTGCTGTAAAGCTAAAGACCCTCAAAGCACAAATTCTTCTTACCTGCTGCTTGGATTCAGCATGACAGGTCTGGCAAGCCAATAGGAAAAAGACATATTTTAGACAGCAAAGTGTGTGAGAGTCGGGGTGCTAAGAGGGGTTGCTGTATATGATTACTGGAGGTCATACAAGGCTTAAAACAACACATTGTTATGTGGGCACATAGGGGCAAAGCAAACAGCGCATAATTTAAATGCTGTGGGCTGAACCTATTGGTGCAAGGGAGAAATAGATAAAGAGGCAGAGAGATCCAATAAGCAGTTTGTTGTCTGAGGCACAGCACTTTCCTGATTATCTGCATCCTAAATCCTATAAACTGCTTGTAGAGAGGCAATTATGATGGCAACATGGCACACCTCTGTTGTTTTACACTACTAATTGTATTCTATACAATAAAACCATCCAGGTTGTTGGTTTTAACTGAAAGTAACTAATTTTTAACTTGGAACATGCATTGGGTTATTTAGTTTGCAAGATGTCTCATGTTTACGTAAGTGCTGCTTTTTAACTGAAAACAACATCGAGCACAAACATTTTGTCTTTAGACATGGATGTAAAAGTAGACAGTGACTACAGCTTAGAGATTGTATCCAGAAAGTTCAATCTCCAGCAGGAGTGGGCCGTCACAATTGTCCTCTTGAGCAAAGACCAAACCTAAGTACTATACAACATGCATTATAGTAATACTAATAATAGTCTCCTAAATTTCTATTCATGTGATTATTATGAACTTTCTATTTTTATTGTTTACCTGAACACAACCACAATATGTTTCATGGAATACATTTTAAGAAACCAAGGCTTACATTCTCATGCAGCATTTATTGGTTGAGGCGTTACAATTCAGATATATGTGGCTAACACTGTACTGTTGTTATTGTGGCTGCAAATATATCTTGGACAAAAGCCAGTTTTTTAAGCAAGCTTGGAGTTTTCATTTCATACTATAACAGTTTTGTTAATATAGTCCTAGTGAACTTAGTGAATTCCTTGCCGTATCTTCTGTTCACCTTAAACTCTGCTAACATAATAGTTACAACAAATTTATGTCAGGTCGTGAAGTACATGCAGTGCTGAACCGGATCAAAATATATAGTGTTTGTTTAAAACCTGTAAGTCTTCAGTTAGAATGCTGTTTTATTCTTACAATGTTAAAATGTCTTTCCTCAGCAATGGAGCCGATGGGCGTCCTGCCACTGCCTACGGCTTCCGTCCAGATGAGCCTTTCTTCCACGGGTACTGACCCACCAGAACTACTATTTTCACTGCATCTTTACGTTCAGTGCAAGTCCAGTTTAATTTCCTAGCAACAAAACAAACTTAAGAACTCTGTACCTCTTAAACAAAATGTGAGCCCACCCCTGAATTTAAACTCATATTTAACAAAGAGTCCCCACTAATGTGCTTGGTCACATTTTGTAACACATTTTGATTCAGTGACAGACATTACATGATGCTTAACAGATCTGTATATGAAGATGAAAATGTTTCATGTAATGTTCTGTTTGAAAGTACATTTATTTTCAGTTAAGCATTATATAATGCAGTAATTTTTTAAATGAAAAATATTATGAAGTGTTACCTGAAGCTCTGTAATTCAATGGACTTAAGATCTGTAGACTTTAGAACTGCACTCCAGTCACCATTCAGGGTACTAGGGTAATAAATGTGCTGCATGCTCCAGTTGCAACAAAGGAAAATTGCTAATGACAGTACATTAACATTACTGTATATGTAGTTACATTTTAGTTTCAAAATAGTTTTATGTTATTTACACATTTTATATTTTTTAGGTTATATTTGCACTTTAGTAATATGTTGTATATTCACTACATAAATTCCATACTGATTTGTCATAATTAGCCACTACAATGTAAAATGATTGACCAACTAACATTTATCCAATTAGAAAGTGTGGGATAATTAACTCTCAGCTTACTGGTAACTGAACCACTTTCTTTGTAACCAGGTCTTATTATTTAAAAACACACATCAACTGCTAACTTGGATGAAATTTAACTGAATATACAGCCTTTAAAACATGTAGCCTTGCTCCATTTATATAAAATAATCTTGCACTACTTGTCATGCATAATAAAAAAATGTGTGTTCTGTGTTGTGTGTCTGTTAAACATATATAAGTAGCCATTATTCCTAAGAGATATTTATTAAAATTGACTGCCTAACCATGTCCAGGATGTATTGTTGTGAAAATCTAAGTCTTAAAACGTTCTAGCGTGTTCAGTTCTGCCTCTGTTATACCTTTACGTGTATGTATTTACTTGGTTAGTCTATGTTGCAGATTAAGATGTTGCCTGTCTTTTTATTTCTAAGTCTTTTAAATAACAGTACTGTACTGTAAATTTAAGTTTGTTTTAATGCTCACAATGGAATTCAGGACATCTCTATTTCCAGACACAAAAGGTGCCTCCTAAGATCTTGCCCTTTGCTGCTATAATGTTCCTGTGAATTTTACAAGTTAATGCTTTGGGTGAATTATCCTTAAACTGCAAACAAAAGAAATAAAATAGAAGCACTGATGAACTATGTGTTTGGTGGAAATTTATTTTTACTGACTCACAGTGACAAATGACTGTATCTACAAAGGTGTCTCAGGTTATGAAAATACAGCATGTTACAAAATAATTTAGTTCCCCTATGTCCTGTGCATCCCATATTTAGGGGATGTTTCTCTTATATCATGATCTGTGTTGGCCAGTATATACTAATAAATAAGTCAGCACAAATGTTTTTGTGTACCTAAAAATGTGGTTTATCTAAAAATATACATTTATTTATTGTTTGTCAGTTTATATTGGCCTTGCAATGTAAAAAAATGCAATGGTAAAAACTCTCATTCTTAATATAATCCAAAATGCAGTGTTAAAAACAAGACTATATAAATACAGTTTACATAGGCACTTGGTTGATATGAGTCAAAATATTTCATGCCAAACCGTGTCAAAAATTAGATATAAATTTTGCATAGATTTATGTAAATTGTACATTAATTTTACGTAAATAAAATTAAAACGTATTTATGCAGAACTGTACAATGACAATAAGGTCTGTCTATTCTATTCTAAATGTAGAATAGAAAAAGTCTATGCAAGTAAAAAAAACATACAAAAACACACTTTAGTCTGTCTTGTTATTAAAGGTTACGATTTTACAGTTAACATTTTAAGACTAATTTTCAACACAAGGTCTCACTACGTCCTCTACTTCAATTACCTCCATGATCAGATTTCTAATAGCCTTCACACTGTCATCGGTTTCTTCTGCGCCTGCGTCTCCAGCAACAGAGACCTGCTCTGGTGTGCACACTGCAGTGCTACCGTGGTTCACCAACTCTGTTATTAAAGCAACAGCGCCCTCTGCTGGAATATCGGGGTCAGAGACGAGAGTAAGTGAAGCATCCATTCTAGGATCGTCTTTCTCTGCGTTTATAGTTTTCTCATCACCAGAGTGCACTGCCACACTGACCTTGTTTTCCCCAATGTTCTCATTGGAAGCACTGATGTTTTTTGATTGAGCGGTAATGTTATTGTCTATAACACACACGTCTGGGAGAACTTCAGGGCTGATCTTTGTAGTAACGTCAGCTTGGACAGTGTGGACACGTGCCTCAACGATTTCAGAATGAGAAGGAATTGCATCTTTACTCTCTTCATCTGCTGCAAAACTAATGCGCGGAGAGACCTCTGTACTCACTGATTCAGAGGTTTGAGCAGGAGCATCCTGTTTGTCAAACAAAGGTTTCTCTGTAACTCCATCTTTTGCTTCAGGAGACGGTTCCTCTGGTCCTGAAGAAGATGAATCTTCTGCAGATAAGATGGTTTCAGGTTTGACTGAAGAAACATCAAGAGCTGTTATAGGAGCATAAGATGTCTCTGACATTGAGGTGCCAAGTTTGCTTATGGAGATGTCAGATGTGACTGTTATGACATCAGGACATGAGAAGACCTCTGGAGCAGGAGATGTGTTAATAGGTAAAGTTGATGAAACATCATCTGGTTGAACTGTTTCTGCAACACTTGGTGTTCCTGTGGGTTCCGTAGATTCTGGAGAAGACACTGTAATGGTTACTGAAGGTATGACTGAAGTGTCACATTTCTGATTGGTCTCCTCAATGATAGTTCCTCCCAGTGGAGAGGTGGGCTTCTGTTCTGACTGTTTAGAGAGGGACACAGAGGCCAAAGCTACAGGCGGGCTGGATGGGGCGGACAGGGGCGGAGTCCGGCTGTCGGCCAGGCTGCTCTGACTAACACAGTGCAGGTCAGTGCTGTCAACAAACAGGTTGTTCTTCTTCAGACTGGCTGCCTCCTTCACCACTGTATAACATACAGATGAATATATTGAAATTAGTAATTTGAAACCTACAATGGCCATCACTCAGACACTAAAGGCTAATACAGTTCATACAGTTTACCTTTGTTAACTTCATTATTCAAAATGTTGAGTAATATATTTTCATAGACATTCTCCACTTGAACAAAGTTTGCGTAATCTGCAAAGATGAACTGTTCAAAATTCTGAAGCTCCTACAAAAAGAGCAAAGAACAAGTTTTCAATCAACAGCTCTGATAGCAATGAACTGTAAACATTTATTACCACAGTACTGAAGCAGTAACACCATGCTATATCTTGATTAGAAAGACTGATATAGTTATTACATACATTCATTATAAAAACATGACACTTAATCTTAGGTACTTTAATACTGTCTCAGTTCACGAGTTATTGTGGAATTATTCTAGTTAGATTAACACATAGTTGCTTAGAATAACTCTACTACTCAGTCACTGCTAAAAACACGTCTAATGGCAGATTCAAATAACGCTTGTGCATTAAACAACAATTATTAATAAAAGATGAGTGATACATACAGTTTTGCAGCCAGGAGCCAGATTTCTCCTGATGGCAGGCAGAGTGATGTCAACCAGGGCTTCCTGAAATATCTTCTTTCTTACAGTGCTGCTGTCATAGTCAAATTGCTAAAGAAAATAAAGTTGATAATGTTTTGTGACAAAGATTCTATTTATTCTATTCTCAAAATGCTGTACTACTTTGCTTTGTATAAGTGAGCAAACCCAACCTTGAGGACACGTAGCTTTGCTTTCTCCATGACCGAGGCCTGTTTATCAGGTTTATCCTTTAATCCAGAGTCAAGTAGCAGTTCAAATGTGTACACAGCATTCTCCATCAGCTAAACAGTGTGAAACAAACAATAGGCCTACAGTTCATACATATTCTTCTTCCTTATGCTCTACAAGATGTTGGCCTGTAGAGGGAGCCAAAACTGTCAATAAAGAGATGGTCACACTAGACTTTTGTGTGCAGTTTTGTAAACTGACCATTGATATAATTGCACTTGATGAAGAAGACCAGCTATTTAATTACATGAAAGCACAATATCTAAAAGCACCACCAAGTTTACTAATGCTCAACTAAGAGCACTGAAATACTAAGAGCCCACCTGCTGCATTTGGTTTTGGGTGCAGTGAACAATCTGTGTGGAATTGGAGAACTTAAAGCGATTGCGGAGTTCCTGGAGCTGTTCCTTCAGGACGTTCACATGCTGGTAACAGTCCTCCAGCCGGTCACGACCGACCTGGCGCAGAGCCTTGAAATGCAGGGACAGTTATGACTTGAGATCTCAGAGGAGATGAGAGTGTTTATGAGCTCAGATTGTTGACATTCCAACATCATTAATAATGTCAGCTCTTTATTGATTTACTTTCCTCTCTAAGGCAAAAATGTTGACCTGAATTTAAGTGTTGTGCAATGTAACCTTATTCATGAAATCTTAAAATCAGCAGACAAATATTTTTTATAAGGACTTGCGCCAGAATGAGGCATTAGCATGAATTTGTATATGTCTTACTTTCTGAAGATCCTCTGTGACTCCACCCTGAGGAAAATCCTTGCAGGCTCGGGTCAGTTCGTCCTCAAGTAGCAACCTCACAGCCTGAAAGCCTGCACTGACTGGACCCATCAGCTCCTCCAAAATGGAAGACAGGTATGGGGCCACGCTCTCTGAACAGTATTTCATGGCTGGTTCTGACACCATAGCTTAAAAGAAACACAAAGATACGGCTTGAAGTTACATTTGTTATTTCTAATTGTGTATTTTGAAATTGTTATCTTCCCTTTAAGGCAAGTCATTGTGGTTAAAACTGTTCTTGACTCATCAGTTGACTAAAACACAATATTTTAACTAAATTTATTTAACTAATTTTATATTGTTTTAATGTGATACCACCTAGAGTGTTTTGTTTACAGCTAAAGGTTATTAAACTATTTATGAATCTAATAACTATTATATTCAAATATTTTATACTATATTGTTGTATATATATATATATATAATATATATATATATATATAATATAATATATATATATATATATATATATATATATATATATATATATATATGCTATACTATATTATATTATAGTTTTATAAAATCATTAGGAGAAAATAATTTGTGAATATATATAAGCAATTATATTCCTTGTTGGTGTGCTCTTATTTGAGATGGTGGGTAATGCTGTTTTGTTAAGAAAGAAAATGTACCATTATACCCTATTTAATCTATACTGCATGTACAATAACAGGAATTAAACATGACAAAGTGCACAGATACATTATCTGTCCATACCTTGCAATTTAGTTTCCAGGAACGTTTGTGAATTGATGATCTGGTCCATGTCTGAGCGGATGAGTGCCTCCTGTTGTCTGCTAGCCTCTCTGCACTCATTTTTCAAACTCTCTAATTCTTCTCGCAGGTGCTCCTGCACAATCTCGTAAGTTGCTTCCACTGTCTAATTACACACACAAAAAAACAGGAAACAAAACATCACATTCACATACTAAACATGGCAACACAAACCCACTCCATCATGAGCACAGAGCTGCCTTTGTCTAAATGTTTCCCAATGGCAAACAGACCCTTTAATAGGGCTGCAACCTTCTCCAACTGCTATAGGCCATGGAGGGAAAATTATGTTTCGTTGTATAAAACGTTTAGTTGGATGACAATTGAGGTAATGTATTGGATAAATCAAAAGTAAGAAGTAAAATGTTGCACAACAACATTAAAGAGTTTGGGACATTGTAGAAGCCTAAGAATAGAAGTGTAGAGCAGGCTGATCTCACTGACCACAAACCACACCCTCTTCCTCTCTGTTTTCTTTCCCTTCAGCTTGGGCAACAGCTCTTTCTGCAGGGAGGGCAGCAGCTCCTCCATCACCAGGTTGGCCAGCACCTGCATAGAGGCAGAAGGTGTCATTATGGAATGTGAGAAGGCTGGTGTCACAGCAGATGCAGAGAGTAGTGACACAGGACTGAACCTCAGACAAAAACACCCACATGCCACTGACTCATGGAGAAACAGTAACAGCACTGAATCTCTGGCTTGTTGTAACATCATAGCAATGAATCAGTCTGCAATAGATTATACAAATGCAGTCACCAAAGGGGTGTGGCTTGCTTAGTTAATCAGACCAAAACAATCTCTATTATACATAGAAAATACAGACATTATAATATTCTCTAAAATTTTCTATTTTTTGTCACTATTAGTGCACTAAACATGCTTTCAGATATCATAATACAACTGTGCTCTGGAACGCTTGATACTGATTGGTCAATCACAGTAGTCAAATATTTTTGGGACCATTGTCCCAAAACAACTGTAGCTGCGCTGCTCTCATATCATGAGAGCTTTTGTTTCCCATGCATAATAACACCTTTTCCTTCAATTTAGGGTTGAATACAGGACCTAACAATAGTTAGAGGAAGGCAGAGGTGTTTCCTTGAGTGGCTACAGGACATCCTTTGAGACCCTGATGTGATCTCAAGATTTGGTAGAATAACAGGGGCTCATAATAGGGATTTTCATATCAAGCTCTAAGCTCTAACTGCATATCAACTCTTTGAGGTCTTAGCAAAGGCAAACATCACTTTTACTGGGTTTTTGTTCATTCTTAAGGTTAGAGATTTTTTGTGCCACATAATTCACTGTTCCTATGCTATCAACAGGAATAAAATGTTTCAAAGTGACCAAACTTACAATTTTCCTCTGGTGGATGATAAAACAACCAGAAAAATCCTTAGTAGTTATAAAAGAATATTTATTATAAAATAATAAAATAAAAATATAAAAAAAAGTGAACAATACCATTCTGACAATTCATTCTGTGGGTTTACACTTGCTTTTATGTGGCTTAAAAACATGCTCTTGAGTAATGTGGTGACTAATAGTGGAATGCCCACCTGACAGTCGGTGCCCACCAGCATATCCCATGATTCATAGTGCCCCTTCTCCTGCCTGTAGAAGTGAATGGCCTTCAGGAAAGCCTGTACTTCACATGTCATACTCTTCAAATAATCTGCAATGAGATCATAAATGGGAAGAAAGAGAGAAATAATTTTTTTTTGAGATCTTTAAATAACTAAATTAGTTGTGTAATACACTGTCATGTGAACAGTTCCCAGAAAGTTATCTTTTGTGGTTGCAGAGATCCTCGTGAACAACAATAATATATAGAGGAAAAGAAGAAATTAGCAAGAAACATAAAAGGTGATAGATTATTACTTAAAAGAGAGACAATCAAGAGATTCATCACTACAACTGTGTTTTGTTAAATATGAAAAAATGAAAAATCTGACTGACTACATTTATTATTGGCACTTGCTAAGGAAAACAACACTTACTATTTCTCATACTTACACATTGGAACAAATCTCCAATTCGAAATATTAACTCTGGCAATCATTGCTCCGTTTATGCCACAGACATAAATAATGCATGTGATAAAACTTATGGTTTATGACATCTGGCAATAAAATAAGGTAAAACATTATGGTGGGACCCAAGCTGTATCTAGAGACCAAAATATTCATTAGAGGCTCTTCTGATTTTGACCCATAAGCAACCACGAAGCAATGAGCTTGAAACCATTCAGAACATCCTAGCATGATGGAGATGTCTAAGAACATTTTTGTCTATAAAGGGAAATGTCTAGTTTCTTTAGAACTTTAAATAGTAATAACAGTTTGTTCAAGCACAAAGGTGTGAAAACTTCTTTTCTCCTTTCAGGTCAACTAGAATAAAGCATCATGCTTTGCAGATGTTACTTAATCACTAAGTGGAAAGCAGAGGAGGCCTTCCCAACACAAAGGAAGAGAGCTTTGCAATTCTAGATATTTTTAGTGTATCACCATGGCCACCAAAGAAAAACAGTAGAAAACTGATGCGAGAACAGTGTTTGCCACACGTGGCTTGAGGTTATCCTCTCATCAGTCCCTCTACTAAAATATAGAAAGTGTTCATGGTAGATTTTCGGTGGGTATATTAGTCAGTAAGAACTCTGACGAAATTAGTACTTATGTTTTGAGTCAACCAAAATTAAGAGGGAATTAACCATTCTTTGTGATACAGTAGTTCACCCTGTATTTCTATTTTAAGGGTAAACTATGTCTTTAAATAATAAACTTCAACACAGACCTCAAATACATGTGTAATCTGACACTGAGGTAGCGTCGGTAGCAGCACGTGTCTGGCATTGATTGTTTGTTTTTAATGGTGAGTGGTTACCTTGGTTTTGATGGCGAATGCAGTCGTTCAGGATTGAGACAAAGCGGGCCCTCTTTTCCTCCTGCTGGAAGCAAAAGTATGAGTCTTGTCTGTAAGGAAGTCTCAGGTACACCGGAAGAGGACCAGGAACTACCACCATAGGACTAGATGGCTCTTCCTTAGAACCTAAAAAACAAGCAAACATTCAAACGAGAAGTTAGTCTCAGACAGCATGACCACAGTCCAAAGATCTGGCTATGAAAAACTAGAGGACAGGTGACAAACTCACCATTAAGATCAGGGAAATCTTTTTCTACAACGGCAATGTATTTTTCCTCTGAGGTCAACACAGTGCCTCCTGTTGTCATGAGTTTGTGGCGTTCTGGTGTTCCCTTTATATAGGTCTGGATGCATAGAGTAGTACAGCAGTGTGTATATGAGTATATGCTATCACCATTAAAAGTAGCTATTTCGTTGAAATGATATAAGAACTCATAAGGACCTCCTGGCTATCGTGTAGCTCCAGGCAATAGTTGGCACGGACCACAACAAATCTCTCTCTCCACTTTCTGTTGTCATCAAAGTACAGCATGCTGTCCTTGTACAGGACCTCTGAGGCCTGCAGAGGCTCCTGTAAAGTGAAATATACCACCATTGGGTCAAAAAGAGAATTTAAAATAGAGTGTATGTATAAAGATACAGTGCAGCTGACTGAAATGTATTCTCTCAATTGCTATGTCACTTAACATCACATTTATATCAGGGAAATTATCCAATGTCTGTATTGTAGCTAGTTATACAGAAAGAGAAGAAGAGAAAACATTTTTTAGGATTTTTTAGGTTTTAATCATGTTTAAAACATTTTCTGAGTCTGTCTAATAATAATAGAAATTGTTTGATAATAGCTCAAAATCCCAGCAACAATTTAGCAGTGTTGATAAATGTATTAATTATTTTACTAGAAGGCTTAGACCTGTTGCTTGATCTAAATGACTCAAAATAAAGGAGCAGGTCATAATAATGTGTGCTGCAGTAACTTTGCACACTCTGCAACTGCATGTATCAACAGTGTGCTATTTACAGCAATTTCCTGTGGCTGATGAACATATACCTGAAACTAAGATTTCACAGCTTGGTAGTTACATGTATTCATGAGAGAAAAAATTGACATTATAAGTGCATAGCTAAGAGCACAGAAATAACCACAGAAGTAGATGCTGTCGGTGTAGGATGGCTGTTCTCTCACCTTCTGTTTGAGCAGCTGGGCCTGGCCTGCTCTGTGCTGCTCCACTTCATCCTTCAGATGGGAAAAGAAAGCAACACAACTCTGTCTCCTGTAATGAGGACTGAAGTTCTTCAGCTCTGCTTCTGTCCGGCCTGCAAACACATGAAATTACAGATTTATCCAGTCACTAATATTGCCAAAACACTTATGCAGACACTATATATTATTACTATATTGGATCTGTATTATCATCAAATCTTCACCACAAAAGTCAATAATACGAATTATGAACTAAGCAAAAGGTTAGGCAGTAAACTAAAAACATGTATATATACATGTATAAATTGATCTTCTTATTTTCTACATTCTCTGCTACTCATTTTAAGAATTATCTACACAGGTAAGTTATTGTCCTCTAAGCTAGATTTGTTTGTCATCAGACAGTTAGCTTTTAACCCAAGGCTTGTCATGTTGATTGATTCATGAGACAGGCATCAGTTTAATACAAGCAGTGAGATAATCTATCTTAATGTTCCTGAAGATGAGAAGGACAGTGACACATTCCAGACACTTCTGTGATGCATTATCTAGGAAAATTAAGCTAGAGCTTTACCACTCCATTGCATTGCCAAAATAACACGGCACAGAATCCATTTCAGCCTTATTCCACTGCACAACCCAAAGTCTAATCTTCTCTTGCAATAACTGTTTCCAAGGGAAAATATCTATTGAATTTTTTTGGAAAAATTATTCACTGCCAGGAAAAAAAGTATAGAATTCTGATTCTTTGGATGTGATTATAATTAACTACAGATATAATTTATAGTGCACATTAATGAGACATGCTATATAAAACAGTCCCATTGATTGTGTGATGACAAAATAAGATAAAGGTAAAGTCCTGCTTCTGTTCAGCCAAAGTGGCCTCCTACTTGGAGCAGTGAGTGTTAATCAGTGGTCTGAGAGTATATGATCCATATCTATGATCCAATGTGAGCCTGATAAATCAGTTTCCACTGCCAGGCAAATGATACCTCTGTTGGACCTCTGTTGGAAAGTTGAAAATATTGCTGACAGGCACCTAAACAAGACAAACAATTTCCTATTACTGATCTCAGTTGTTAAAATCTGGTATCTGGTCCCAGAACTGTTTTCAGTACTGTCCTATTCCTGGCAGGAATGGGTGGTGAGGACCAGTGCATAATCACTCCAACAGGAGTGAGCGTCATCGCAGGTCCAGAAAGAACACAGGGTGGGATTTCCTCATTCAAGCAACCAAACTCAATAGCTAGAAACTGAGCACAGTCATGGCCTAACACACTACTTTGCTTGTCATAGCCCTTGCTGTCTGTGGACTTTAGGTGATGTAGAGCTGGTAAAGGAAGCCGTCGCCTCTTTCGCCCCATGGACTGGAAGGGGAGCATGTACAGCCACAGAGACTCTGCCCCTTATCTGGACAAAACTCAGTTGGCACTCCCTGGCCTTCCTACTGCAAGAGCACTACACTCCTGCTTAGTTGTACACCGTCTTCCTTACAGACTTGTTCATACAATTTTTGAGACTTTATTATGTTTATTTTACATTTCTTTTATGTTTCACACTATCACTACCCCACTAGGCACTAACCTATTCACTTGTTTTGGTGGTTCTTGGCCTTTTTAAGTACTGTAAAAAATGTAATTTTCTGAAGTCAATTTCTGGCTACGAAATACTATTTGCAGATACTGTTTCCAGTGCTTTGGACAACTGGGTCTTTGGTGTTACTGCTGCAAAACAACCTACTTCACTTAAACTGCTGCTTATCAGTAACCTTAACTAGCAGTTTAATCTTGTATTTACACTCTTATTGTATCACAGTGTGTGAAGAGTTTTAAAGGCTGGAGAATCTTCACCATTAGATAACTAACTGTAATGTCACAAAAGTGTCAAAACATCTTGAACAAATTAAAAGTCAAATTCAGTTATTTAACTGTGATTTTTTTGCCTCAAGAGATTTTTTTATATTATTCTTGCATAAGACTTCAGAGACTTTGGAACAAATTTGTTTTTAAAGGGTGCTGCTATAAAACTGGATACACTTGAAGTGAATTGAATTAAGTGAATTACAGGTTAAACAATTATGAACTGCTCTGTGGAGGACAGTAAGATTAAATAATGATTTCCTGTGAAGATACACACACACATACACTTATAAGAGCATAGCTGTTGTAAACTCTGCTAAACTCAACAAATTTTTTTATCTTTTATCTTCTAAGATACAGACACATGCTGCCACTGAAGATCTCTTCCCAGGGAAACAGTAACAATTTTGTACAACAAAATTGAAATGTATTGAGATCTGGGTTTTAATCAATTTAATTTTGCTGACTACTAAACAATAGAATTCTCAAGACAGAAAACATGCACTGTAACATTTCTTACAAGACATATACACCACACACAGTCCAGGAAGCCTCTGCAGCCTCTTGAATACAAACAGTCTTTATGTTCTTCTTCTTCAGCCTTTAATCTTGAGCAGAAATATTGGTTGATTAAGATTAGGAACTTTCAAGCAAGTACTACTGATGGTGGCATTTTTGTATGACAGAGAGCCTTTCTTGGTAATTAGTATAATTTAATATAATTGGTGCCTATTACAGGTCCCATGTAATTACAGGATGTATTGATGCAGATAATCCCTCAGTCTTCAAGAAGGGAGTGAGTTAAAGCAGATGCACGTGTTGAGGTTGCATCATTTTTAAGCATGTCTAATACGTAAATAAATCAATATTATGTAGTCAACAGAAGCTGCTTAATCATGTTAAGGCCACTTTGCAACATGTGTAAACAGACAAACAACAGACACGTTTGTCAAATGATCTGTTAAGCAGACCTGGTTTCAGACAGGCCTCCCTGGATGTTTAATAAATATAGCAGAGCATTTTCTCAACTGTGCTACAAACAGCAGGATTACTAGGTGCACATCTGTATTATAATTCTGGTTTCAAACCTCCCTTCAGCCACCCCCTCCCCTGATCACTTATCTCCTGACAGAAAATGGGATCTGGGACTTTAATTTTGTTTTTTATGGCCCTCATCCTTTGACCTAAATGTGTGTAGAAATGTGAGCACAACCCACCCTCCTTTCAAATCTCTTGGGGGAACTCTAACTATGTCCTAAGGCCACATATAATACACATGATCATGCACGGAAGTTTTGTGAGAAAACTTCTTTACGCTTGCACTGGCACAATCGCACAATGTTACACCTGTCTTTCTAAAAGTCAAAGTGTAGAACAAAGTGTTTACGCAGTGCTGTGTTATTTGTGAAGTGAGGTCATTTCCTGCTAACACAAGCACTGCTAACTTCCGAGGCAGCTGTGAAATCAAGTGACTTTTCTTAAACATGGTGGATGCAAGCCTTAAACCTCAGTAGAGACCAATCATTCACATATAGTTCTTTCCATCTCCTGTATGTCCAGATGTCTGTGCACTGGGACTGTACACAATTTTTTTATTATGGACATATTTCATGATGTCCTACATTTAATAGCTGAGTGCCTGAGACACTGCCAATACACAACATTTTTGTAGCTGAATATCCTTTTTAACTAACAGACGAATATTAAACAACCATATGGCAATATTTTATGACTAGACATATTGTGTTTGCATTTAAATGAGGTTTCATGGGCACATTTGCTATAAAATACCCAAAGGATTTTTCAGGAACAGCTTTACTGAAGAATGAAAACAAAATGTTGGTTATTTTCTCCAAACAATAACAAATTTTTCAGTGAAAAGTAGCTCAAATAACTTATGACACAATTTTAGACCTAGTTAACATTAATTGTTACAAGACCAGTGGTTTGGATGACCAGCTGAGAGAAGACTGCTTTTCCCATCACCTCTTGGCCTGCACAAGAAAACTGTAACCTGGAACGGTTTCTTCTTAGGAAAAGCTACATTATTTTGTCAGTGTGGGTTTATGAGGAATTTATAAGTATTTTGCAATCCATAATACTGTGGAATCCAAATGATAACGTGGTAAGCTGCTAACTCAATGTGTTGTACAACAGGATCCCAAACAGAGACCACACTCTGAAAATCTGGCATTCAAAACCTATTTTTTACAACTATGAAACATTAAAATGAAATAAATACACACTTGTGACATGTACATGTAACCTTTAAAAAGGTTAATTTTCTTTGCTTTGCTTTAAGTGTTCCCCAATGAGGCACCCCAATGTTCTTTGGGGTGCCTCATTTTCAGATCATGCTGGGATAACACAGATCATCAGTTTGCAAACTTGTGGGACTAGCATGCATTGAAGCCTGTCATTGAAGCACAATAGGGAACATACCAATGCTAAGAAATGTTGAAATTCATGTTCATTTTAAAATGTTAAAATTAAGTCAAATTATTATGCTTTAAAATAACTTGTAATGGAAAAATAACAAAATAGAAGCATTTTACTTGTGGTCTCAGAAAACCACTGTGTGTAGGAAGAGGTGTCCCTCGGTCAACTGAAACCATTGAACATTTTGTTAACACCCACGTACCATAACACTGTGGTGTTGAGTTGCACAGATACAGACCAAGTATTAGTGTCAGGTCAGGATAAAACCCAATAATGACACATTTATCTAATGTGTGTGTGTGTGTGTGTGTGTGTGTGTGTGTGTGTGTGTGTAAAATGAACTGTCAGAGGGTGTGGGTGTGATCCTTCAGTTTGCTGTGCAGCAGTGTTCTTCTGTAGAGGTTCAGGATGAGGTCCCAGAATGAAGCTCTGATTCCTCCCATGCCATCAGAACTAAACTGATTCTCTCACTGATACCCCTCCCAAAAGTAGAAACACCCAGAGACACTGAAAATTCTGAACATTTTCCAAACCCCAGACTATTTCGCACCACAATGTTTGTGCTTTTGACACGATTGACACTCATAGAGCATTAGACTTACAATAAAGGAAAGACCTGAGTCATATAGGGATCTTGACATATAGGAAGACTTGGCCTATAAGACTTGGGCCAATAAGTAATCACCAACAATTACCCAGAACACCACAGCAATAGCATAGCAACACACTAAATACCATTTAGAACACTTTAGTAACTGCATAGTAACACCCTAGCAACCACAGTTTGCATAGGCATTTACATTTATTTCTAAAATATAGAATCTAAAATATTTCTAAATATTTCTAAAATATAAAAATGTATAAAATATAAAAATGTATAGATTATACTAATATATATTAGTATAATCTATTTATTTCCTTTAAAAACACCAGCCTGTTCAGTCTTGGCACTTTCTGCACTTAATTTGTGAGGAATGTCCTGCAATATGTGGCTGGAATGTTTTGGATTAGACACTGAGATAAGGCAATCTGCATGTCTTCAGGATGTTTGGACACTATTTTAAACAAAAAGGGAAAGCTGAAAAATGTTAAACCTCACCATATGGAAAGAGTGAAAAGTGAATGTGTCTGTCATGGAAACACATCTTCCTCCCACATGTTGGGTTCTCACATGGTGAGTACAGGACAGAAGTGAGCAGTCTGAGCCATTTGCACCAAGTGTAAACAAGCATGACCATTCCAGCCACAGCCGTACTACAGGTTCTGAGTCAGTGGCAAAGAATATCTGATGTGAATGTCAGCTGGATGTCTCAACTGTATGCTCCCTTCAGGTATTAAAGCACTTCTAGCTGTTTAAATGTTTAATGAAGTTAAATAGAACACAACCAGTTTGACAACTTAGAATAAACATACAGGAAACTCAGATTACATGTCCCACACTAAGGACCAGTAAACACACTAATATTGCAAATTCTACAAAAATATATTGCTTATATCCAGCGCAATACTGTACAGAGCATTTAGGATTTCAACATTTTGTCATTGTGTTTAAATCTTGGGAGATAAACCCATTACCTTGATGTTGCTAGCTCTATGCCCTATGCTCTTAGTTGAGCTACAGGAAAGCAGAAAAAGACATTTTTGTTTTTCAAACATCTGGTTCTGGAAAGTGGATCTATATTGTAAAATTCCACAATTATCTTCCAATGACAAGAGATGTTGGCACAAAAGAGGACATGGCCAGAGGCACATAGAACAGCTGAAGAACAGAGAGCGATTGTGTCATCTGATTCCTTTCAGAGACATTTGCCCAATTTGAACAGGACACCTTAGCAAGGTGCCAAAACAGCTCACTGAGCAAAGACATTGTGCTTAAAACTGTGCTGAATCAATCAAAACACAAGAGAAGCTTGAAGAAGTGGCACCATTGTAAAGCATGATATTTGGGGATAAATCATTTGTCATGCCTGTCTGACCATATCAGCTTCAAAAGATGAATTCTCAACCCAAAAATCTCTGTCAAAATGAGTTGTTGTCATGAATAAACACTATATATCTCAAAAAACTGCAGGTCATTAGAATTCATTTACGAGTCTGGTAAAGTCACTTGTCAGAGACGTGAGTTATTTTAGAAATGTTTACTGCTTAAAGAACTGTTGTATAAAAGCAATATCACACTTGCAATTGTGCTGTTATACTGAACATCAGCACTTTGATTAACTCACAGATCTGTCACAGATATAGCTGAATCACAGCTGTGCTTATAATTCAGTACAATTCAGTACTCTTGCTCCCCTAATATTGCTTTAATACAAAAAAAGTATGCACTGTGGTTTGGTACACAGAAGTCTTTTATAGTCTTTTATTAAATGCAAGAAAATAAGATCATAAACTTTTAGTTTATTGCATTACTCAGTCTATACACTACAAAAATATGGGTCATTTTGCAACACATGTGAAGCGGAGCCCAGACCACCTCAAGCCCCTTGCCGCCAAATCAATCCTAGTTAGTGCCAAAAACATGACATCATTTGAGAAGTTAAGGGAGTGGTGCATAGTGAGTTTTTATAATTAAAGACACATTCTGTGTGCCTTTATATGCTGCTTTGAGTTTTACTATGCATTACGTCAGCCCACACCACTACATACAGCTTTATATCTTTTCTTAATGTTTTCGGCCATGCACACATTCAACATAATGACTGTTTATGACATAAACAAAACATTCTTTGCCTGAGCTAAACTCTTATGGGATAGAAAACAAATGTAATATAACATGCAGCTAGCTAATGAAAGTAGAAACCCCAGACTGATCCAAATCCTTATTTAACCTGCGTGTGTATAAATTGGACAGCTCTTTACAAATGCATGCCAGGTCCCAAAAAAGCGAAGAGGACGTGGCAAATAACTTGAGTTTTTGGAGCACAAGAGCGTTATTCACTCCAAGACTGAAGCCTATTCTGTTTCAGTTTATAACCCAGACGCTGATTCTGCTAATAATTTACCAGTCGAACCACACAGATGTGATGTCATACAATGTCAGCTATTGTAATTAATGTGTCATCCTACATTAATTAAAACACAACACATACAATGCAATTCCGTTCAGCTGTATTAGGTGTTGCTAATGTCATGCAATTCCAAAATAATAAAGGCATCTAGCATTCACAATACAGCCTAAGTCAGCAAACAATCTGGAGTAAATACTTAGTCGAGAACACTGAACAATAAAGAGAAGTGAATTAGTTTCCACTCTGATCCAATACTTTCTGCTCCCTGTTGGACAGATTAAATAAGAGCAAAACAATCCCCATTATGCAGGAACAGCTGTGCTCCCCATCAAGGGGGAAGGAAACCCATTCTCTACAGTATGTGCTCAGAGTGTGTGACATTCCAGTGAAATCACATACACATTTTAGTGTATTCACACAGTGATTCCAGGAGCTCTGATAAATGGTGGTTAAATGCATGATCAACTTCACACATTTCTGGGATAAAGAAAATTGTGGTCTCTTTGTTACATAGAAAGCAAGTTATTAACTTGCTAAAGTTACATTTATTGTTAACAATTACTAACAACAATAACACAATATACATGCAGGTCCACAGCATAATTGCTATATATTCAGTAGTTTGCTTGGGTAAATACACAGTGCTGTTATAAACACAAAAGTAAATTGTGTAAAGTGAGAACAATGTCAATAAGATATGGATGATTAAACTGAGCTGATACATGACATTCAGCTGCATTATTTATGAAGATAGGTGGTATAAAGGGTGTGGTGGGGGTATTCCGGTTTCGCTAAGCAGTTTTTAGATGGGTGTGTACTACGCAAGTAACTGCAACAGAAACTGATGACATTTTGAGCTCTACAATAGCATGTCAGTTGCCGTTTTTTATTATGCTTGGAATTCATTATTTATTCCTACTGCAGAAGTTGTTTTGGCTTAAGAGAGATTTGGTTATTACATGTTGAATGTTGTTTTAAAACGCAGTACTGGGTATTGGAAAATCATAAACAATGCGCAATATCAAACCAGTGTAATACCAATTCAATTGAATTATTGAAAAAAGAAATAGGTCTAGTGTTATATTAGTATGTCAGCTATTAAGAAATTACGTTACCTCTTACGTAGCTTATTTTACTCTCGTCCAAAAGACTGGATGAGGATGCTCCCATTGTGCAGAAAGGTTTTTCACGGTGATCCCGAGCGGATGCGTCTTTCCGTTAGTCCGATCCGGTTGTGAAGCGCAGTGAGTATTTTGACTTTCAGATAATGACGAGCGCAAATAAACTCTGACTCAAGCATCGCAGACTTCCTCAAACTGCAGCGCCGCCCGCTCATCCTCTCCGCAATGCCGTCAACATCCGAACACGTTTTCACATTTACAACACTGTTCCGACGCTAGACTTTCTTTGCGATAAATGTAATTACTTTAACTAATAATTAATAATTTCACCTCGCTTTTTATTCTTAGTAAGGCTATGGTCAAGTTTTTAGTTATCCTTTAACATGATGAAATAATGTGTGTCGAGGATAAACATGTAGTTAATGTATTATAAAAAATAAATTGTTCCGTTTTCTTTTTCCACATTTTAAAGTAAACGACTGCAGAAGTGGCTTAGAATGAGCTTTGTTCGCCAAATTTATTTTTTGTGGTTTTTAGGAACTACGTGCGTGATGTATATACGTAACAAGAGGAAAAGAACACTTTAATACGTGAAATTAAATATAAAGAATTTCTGTAATATATTATATATATAATATAATATAATATAATACAGTATAATGATGAAGTGGGAGGGTTATGTACAGATGTGCATAGTAAGTACTGTATATACAAGTGTGTTTAACTGTAAAAATAATATTTTTATTATTTTTATATTTATGAGTTTACATAATTATGCAGTTGTAAAAGAGATTGTTTACCCAAAAATGAAAATAGTGTCATTATTTACGCGCCCTTATAGTGTTCCAGACCTGTTTAATTTGTTCCGTCGTGAAAAATAACGGAGATTTTAAGAAAAACGATTCAGCCCCAGCCACACTTTTATTGCGTCTTCTATCTATACAGTTACAGTGTATGGTGACTCAGACTGTCACTGTCCTAACATCTTATTTTGTGCTCCACGGAGGAAAGAAAGTCGTACTAGTTTCAACGACGTGAGGATGAGTAACATTTACAGAATGTTCATTTTCCGCGTAAACGATTACTTTAAGCATACTACATCATCCAGAGTTCATTGCGCACACAGAATCCGCCATATTGAGCTCACCAGAACTCGCTGGCAGAGGGAGACTATCCACAACAGGGAAACGTATGTATGTAAACAGCTGCGTTTTAACATAATTATATGCTTTCCGGATACGTAGCTTGATTTATTTACTTTGGCAAAAGATTTCTTATGTGTTCAGCACGCCGACACCGGTTTCAAAGCTGATGTTTTAAGGATTGTAACTGCAGAATATGTATTAGTAGAGGGAGAACTAGCCATTAGCTTGTTTGCTTTGCGTTTTCTTGACAGCGCAGGAGAGAAACCCTTTACCCCTGAACCATCCCACTACCCTTCACTTTGTTTTGGGTTATTTAATATGTATGTGTTGCTGAAGGATAGGTACAGTTATTTAAATACACTTCACATATGTGGCCAGATGCAATGTTTGTTCTTTAACACAAGAGTTATAATTGCTGCTGTGGCTAATTTCTAGCTTGTTAGCATCATAACTGTGGGGTTAACCAGATATTATTCCTGTAAATAGTGACGATCCTAACCAAAGAGCTCATTCTTGAAGACTATAAAAGTAAACAGGCGTATACCTTTAATGAGTTTAACTATCACGTCAGCTGCCTGCTGAAACCAACATCAACAGAGGCTATGACACATGCTCTCATATGGGATTTGACAGGGATGATTATGAAACTGTCTGTTGAAGTTGTTTTTAACAAGACTATTTAAAATTGTAAAGTTAATTAGAAGGATTTCCATGGTATCTGTCGCTGTTCTGATTCTGTATCGTCTTGATGGTTTATATGTTCTTTTTAATATCCTTTTATATATTTTATATTACTTGCTTTATTACAGAAGTGAAGGATACACGTGCATAAACATGACACAGACAGTCCAGACGAATGGAGTTCAACCCCTCAGCAAGACCTGGGAGCTTAGTCTCTATGAATTACAGAGAACTCCACAGGTAACAAATGTCTTACGCCTGTTTTAGTCATGATGTGGACTAAACTTTTGATTTGGACTGAAGTTACAGCTTCTGTGCCTGTCTGCTCTTCTAGGAAGCCATCACAGATGGTCTGGAGATAGCCGTGTCCCCACGCAGCTTGCACAGTGAGCTCATGTGTCCCATTTGCCTGGATATGCTGAAAAACACTATGACCACCAAGGAGTGCCTTCACCGTTTCTGTGCTGACTGCATTATCACTGCCCTCAGATCAGGGTGGGTTCATGTCATCAATGTTTATGATTTATTTACTTAAATGATGAATGGGTTGGTGAATAGCTAGTGGTGGTGTGCTAATTGCATTTTTTTCCAATTTTTGCGTTTCCTGTGATTCACAGAAATAAGGAGTGTCCGACGTGCAGGAAGAAGTTAGTGTCTAAGCGCTCGCTCCGTCCAGATCCCAACTTTGACGCCCTGATCAGTAAGATCTATCCTAGCAGAGATGAGTATGAGGCCCATCAGGAGAGAGTGCTGGCCCGCATTAGCAAGCACAACAACCAGCAGGCACTCAGTCACAGTATTGAAGAAGGCCTTAAAATCCAGGCCATGAACAGGTTAGTTCTGTGATAGAGATATCTTTGTATTCCACAATCGACAAACAGTTTCACTTTCTTCTTTTATATCTCATCTCTCATTATGTACTGTCACATGCATAAATGTCACCATTGGTACTGACAACTACAGTTATTTCTTTGTTTTCTTCTCAATTCACTAGTTCTGCTGTAAGACAATTCTTTGGTCATCTTTTACTTTTCAAGAACGTGCAGATTTGTTTATTTGTGGTTGTTTGCTTTTGTAACTGTGTTGCCACCATTCCACCACTGGGGGCGCTGTAGACTGCAGCGGGGGAAGAAGCACCAGATTGAGAATGGCAGTGGGGCAGAAGACAATGGGGACAGCTCACACTGCAGCAATGCATCAGTGCACAGTAACCAGGAGGCCGGGCCCAGCATCAAACGAACCAAAACATCTGATGACTCGGGTCTGGACATGGACAATGCCACAGAAAATGGAGGAGGAGACATGGCGCTGGATGGGGCCAGTGAGATTGAGCTGGTGTTTCGTCCTCATCCAACGCTGATGGAAAAAGAAGATGCCGCACAGACACGGTGGGTTATCTCTAATGATTGGCTAGCTCCACTTGTCATTTCCAGTTGTATGTTGTCAGTTCTTTGGTTAGTTTAGTCATTTAATCTGAACTCTGATTTGTCACCAGGTACATCAAGACTTCGGGGAATGCAACAGTGGACCACCTCTCCAAATACCTGGCCGTCAGACTGGCTCTGGAGGAAATCCGCAAGAGTGGAGAGGCAAGCCCCATCAATGTAGAGGCAGCCAGTGAAAAACAGTACACCATCTACATCCCCACAGCCAACAACCAGTTCACAGTAAGTTTGGTACAGCTTTTACTAATGATTGTGGTGGGAGACCTTTCTTTAATAAAAAGACAGTTTTATACACAGTTTGTATGTCGGATACATACAACATACAATGTTAGAATTGTTTTCTGTTCTATAAAAGTTTAAATTCAGATTTTGCTAAGAATAAAATTGCACTAAACACTGAAGTCCAGTGCGGATGAATGCAGTTGAGTACAGATGTTCCTGTAGCTCAGCTGGTTAAGCATAGTGCTAGCAACCCCATAGTCATGGGTTCAAATACCAGGAATGCATGGACTGGTGAAATGTATACTCCAAATGCACTATAAGTTGCTTTGGATAAAAGCATATATCACAATGTTATTTTGGTCCAGATATTGAAATAATATTAGAGATCCCTTCTGATTTTCATGCCGATCTGTTATCAGACACCTTCCAGATACCATAACACATCCTTTTAGCCAGTAGAATGTGCAGATATATTTCTTAAGTATGACAGTGTCATGTTTCCCCTCACAGGTCCTGAATGGTTCCTTCTCTCTGGAGCTGGTGAGTGAGAAGTATTGGAAAGTCAACAAACCCATGGAGTTGTACTTCGCCCCAACAAAGGAGCACAAATAAATACAGCAAAGGCACAAGGGCCCTAAAAGGCCCAGGACTGATGGTTCATCTCCTCTCTTCTTCCTCTGTCCTCTCATTCTTCCTTCTTGTCTGGAATTTATTAGTCTTTAGAGCCCTTGCTCTTCAATAACTGTGGCTGCTTTGATTTGTTTTATATTTGTCTTTTTGTATGGAAACGAGACCAGGGTTGACCAGTGGTAATGGGGTAGGCGGCTTATGGGAGTCAAACCAGTGTGTGGATTTGTTTTCCCCCCTTTCAGTTGACACAATCATTTCATTGTTACATATTTAGTACTTTTTGAGTCAAGAGGACTTTGACATTGCCTTCAACAAACCAAAAGGTTAGTCTGCAAAATGGATACCGTAACACTATTACTTTGAGGAAGTCAATACAAGTGCTTCACAAATGACTCTGATGTCAGAAGGTGACCTCTGTAGCCAGTGGTGGTGTCCTTTAACATAAAACTACACCAATGACATTCATGACGCTGTGGGGGGTTTGCATTTTTTGACACGTCACTCCTGTAGCAGCAACATTTGTTGACTAACATAATTGCATTTTGCCACTGTGTACCAGTATGTGTCCAGATAATGTGATGGCTTAGTTTACATGACACTGTCACTAGTCTGTACTAATGTGTTGGTAAACTTAAATATGTTTTGGGATTGTACATACTACATTACTTTATAGTATAACTACCTGGAGAATATATATTGATAACAATGTTACAGCTATTACAGTACTTTTTCAAAAACGTAAGCTGACAGTACATCAAAATGGACCCAGTTTTTGATAGTTATATTTCATAGAAACTTCATCCAAGACATGGAAAACGTTTCAGAGCATGAAATACTTTCAGTTTGCCATCCTTGGCATACATATTAGTTGTTGTTGTTTGGAAAAAATGTATACAGCGTTCTTTGGAAAATAAAAACATAATAATGTATGCAATCCTTGGTATGCAATGTATTGTCACAGCCGTCCTGTCCCCGCCGCTTTTTTTAAAAGCATATTTACTTCAGTAAGGTAGAAACAGATTCCCAGCAGATGGCGCTAGTGTTTCAAGTCACTCAAGGTTATCAGCATTTGATACAGCGGAAAGATAAAGGCATGTAGCCCTGGGAACAACATCTGCTTTGTGTGGGAATGCATACACCAGTAATCCATTAATAGCATTGTTTAAAATAAGAGCAAATGAAGTTTTCCTATATGGAAAACTTTAATATACTCTCTTTTGTATATAAACTTTATATATGCACGTTTACTTTTATACATACTATCTCTCTATTGCTGAAAAATAGGAAGAGTTCAAATATATCAGCACAGTAGCATAGTCCCTTAATCTCAGTTTTTGCCTCTGCTTTTAATGGCAATTTCACACAGTCCCATCCACAAATCACCATCTAAGCCTGTCTGTCTCTCCTGCATGTGTGTACCATAAGCTCAGAGATCCCAAGTGCCCTATTAACCTGACCTCAGGTTACCTACCTACCTTGGGTAGATCATTTATAATGTATGTCAAGAGAGAGACCGACCTGTGGTTTATGACATGTACAGTCCCATTGCCTGACTGTGCTGGCTCTTATATGTCAGTTCTTCAGTTTGATATGCAGCCATAATGGATTTTACAGCGTCACAGCAAGAGTGCAAGTTGACCTTCTGTGCAGATTCAGAAATGTGTTTTCATTTGCACAGACAGGGGGACTCAATCTCTGTGTGGTCAGGTCATGGCAGAGGCCCCGCTGCCATAAAGGGATCAAAAGCCGTAGCTTCCCACATCAAAGACGACCCATACATTAGTAAAAGCCTCTTACAGTTTGCCTATATCATCTCACACTTAACACTTAAGGCAGCTTGGTTTTTTTCACAAATGAAAAGATCATTTGTCAGCCTTTGGGCATTCATTTAAGAGATTAGAGTCAATCCTGAATTAAAGGCAGGTCTCTTTAGGACAAGGTTGTAATGAGGTGACCTGAATGTAATCATGTAAAACAGTTCTAAAATAGATGCAATAGGACAGAAGTGGGTGTTTGGGTCCACTGTGTGTTTGTGTGTGGGCATGTACCTTTGTATTGACATTATACAGTGGCCCAAAGACGTATCTGAACACCTAATCCAAACATTTATGAATTCTATGAACTCAGGTTCACAGAGGTGTTATTCATCTTATTTTTATCTTTGTCAGCATTTTGTAAACCTAAAGTGGAGTGAAGTTCACACGTGCTGTCTGTAATAAATACCAGGTCAATATTTTATTTGAATGCAATGACATTTACACATTTTAAATGTGATAGCTGTCACTATTTAGCTGTCAATTAGTTAGCATCTGTTCAGACTGTACTGTATGTGTTAGTTTGTGCTGCATTAAGGTAGTTCAGCTGATGCTTACAGCTGATAAACACACAGGTAAGCATGAGTTTGCAAATTGTATTAACATGTAGATAATGACATTTTATTTTTATGATGCTTTCTTTTTGGAAGTTTGTTAAGCCACTCTAGCTGAGAAATACTGCCCTAGGTTGTAAGTCAGTATATCTCGTACATGAGTTTGGCACTGGTAAGGACACTAGCAGTTTCAAAGCAGCAGTTTAAGGACAACAATTTCAGGATACCGGTTTTAGGAGAGCTGTTTTGGGACAGCAATGCCAGGCCAGCAATTTTAGGAAAGTAGTTTCAGGACATCATTTACAGACAACAATTTCAAATCAGCAGTTTTAGGACAGCCGTTTCGAGACAGCAGTTCAGGACAGCAACTTAATGTTTGTCTCTTCAGCGTCTGGAACACGGAGCATCAGGAAATGCTTCTGTGCTGCACACCACAGCTGATGAAAACTTTGTGTAAACAACATTATCTTTAACTATTTGATCCTGTGTAAGTGAACCATCCCTGCATGTACACACAAACCTGCTGCCATCTATTCTCAAGTATGGGATCATGTGATTGTACTGACTGTTTTGTTTACTATGTGTTAAAATTGTAGTGGTTGTTAAGCACATGCAGACACATTCTTCATGATCAAACCACAAAACCTTTGTTGTTGTTAGAGACAGTGTCACTCTGCACTGAATGGAACTACTTAACCAATGAGCTAAAAGTACAAAATGTACCGTGTTGTGATTGGTGCCTTTAAGGGAATGCTCTCCAACACTTTCTTTGTTTTGGGAGTGATAGAAACTCATTGGCCAAATCTGAGAGCCTGGGCATCGTGCCATTATTTGCGCATTTGGTGTGCTGCGGCTATAAGGTGTTTTTTAACAAGTGCCTCCAAGATCAGGACTCTGCAGAGAAATGCTGTGTGTGCCACACAAAGAGCATGTGACAACGCTTCAGGACTGTTCTCAAGTAGATCACGCACTACACGTACACACACACATAGTGCTTTTCCAGAAATCTGAGACTTTATCTTGTCATCTGTGCTACCATGCTTGGCACTGTGTGAACGTGATTTATGACGTGCAGATGGAATGCTGGCATGTTCTATCTTTTATAGTGAGACTGTTTCTCAATGTGCCATATGATGCTTTTGATTTGTTCTTAATACACTTGCCTCTCATGTTCTCATTTAAATCAAAGTTTTGAGTTCATCTTCAAATCAAGCATGATGTGTAAGACATTATGTAAGAAAGGGTTACAGTTCAACCTAAAAGTTGCATTATGTTCCAACCCCAAGGACATTGGTGTTTAAATAATTAGCAATTACTTAGTCTTTTCATATATTAAGGTACAAAAATGTGATTGACACACTGTT
The DNA here is from genome assembly GCA_036877525.1 of Chromobotia macracanthus. Lineage (NCBI taxonomy): Eukaryota > Metazoa > Chordata > Actinopteri > Cypriniformes > Botiidae > Chromobotia > Chromobotia macracanthus. The sequence continues at coordinate 5,374,378 of JAZGTH010000013.1, forward strand.
GTTGTAAAATTATAGTAAGCCAAGCCAACAAAAACATTGGTGTAATATGAAATGGATTGGATACAGAATATTTACTTCTCGCTTTTCTGTAAACTACATGGCCGGAAATATTTGGACACCCAATTAAACAATACATATATAACAATAGTTATGTTCATATAGAGAGCTGTTACTCATAATATCAGTCTACAGAGCGGTAATGAGTCCCTGAAGGCCTCTGTCACCCACCAGTAGACTCAGGGGACATGGACTGTTTACAGCTTTAGCAGCACAGATTTATCTGAACTGAAACAAAGAGCTGTATATAAGTTGTCCACTGGGTTTTGTCTTGCACATGTTCCTTTTGGTAACATTTAGAATTTGAAACTCATAGGTTTTCTAATCCTACATTTTTAATAATTTGCAGTGAAACTATGTCATTCCATGTAATACAAACCATTGTAGAACAGTATTCAGGAACCACCTTAAGTGTGCAATTACATTATATAAGATTCTGCTGTGGATATTTTCCACCTGCTGCCATCCAACAATATCATTCCTCCTTTCCCCAACTTGTTTTTCTGGCTATGCGTGATTTCTGTCTGTTACTCCAATCAGGGGTACTGGCATTACATCTGTGCTTTTTCCTGTACTGAATGATTCATTATATTTTAAATGAATTAAAAACATCTAACCATTTACATTCTACATAGACTAATGCTACAGTTGTGTTAACCATTAAAATCAGGGCTACATGCTACATTATAGTTGTACAGTTGTTTGTCTAGTTTGCTCCAGTTCCTAGATAATTATTAATTTTCTGTGAATGATGACAATAGAGACCTCTGTCCTCAAACAGTTCTGTATCACTTTTGATTTATCCTGCCCGGGAACTCTCTGTATGTCAATTATGTACAGTATGTAAAGTTGCTAAGCATAAACTTTTCACATCAATTACACTGCCTGTCAGAGTCTGACAGATTAAACCAGTTGAAAAACCCACACAAAACCTATAGTAACAGAAACTGGAACTGTTTATATAGTGAACTTGTGTTCCTGTCGAGCATGCAGAGAATATCGCATTCCTAATGTATAATATTGATACCTGCTGAAAGACAATGTACGATTTGTTGTAAAAACTCATTGGAACAACATATTAAGCGGGTGAACAATTTTGAAGGCTCAAAGAGAGGAGAGGTGAATAGTTAACCACAAATCTTCCAGAGTCTAGCTGTGGTAGCTATGTACTGCAGCTTCATTTCCTGTTTGTCACATACCTGCAGTAGTTTGGGCTGGCTGCCAGCACTTATATTAAAAAAAGTGTCAAAAGAACAACAGCTTTGCAGTCTTTAAACAGCAGTATATGTATCTAAAACAAACATTGAAGGCCATTATTTATAAGGGTAAGCATGAGCTCCCAGGCCCAGCCTTCATTATGTAAGACACTACAATCATGAAAAATTAAACCGGCCTTACATAATCTCCAGACAAGCAAATACAAGTACAGGCATACACAGCACAACAATAAAAAGGTTTAATGGATTATGTTTCTTTTTCACATTGAACAACTGTAAGCATCAGTCACTTACTGAGAATTTAGAATCTTGATTATTGTGTCACTTAAACTTTCCAGATTACATAATGATCAACTAACTTTGAACAGACTAGCATGCTGCCAACTCTGTGAAATTATTGTGTGGTTCCCATGCGAGTCGCTACATCATGTGGCTCTCATACACATATTTTCAGAACTAGAGCTGCACCAAGCTAAACAAATACAGAAATTTTGCACATTCCTACATAATTCGTTCTTTGACTAAGTTTAATAGGTTGTGGTGAGATTTTGTGTGACTGAGATTCCAACATCCTTGACATGCCCAGAACAGGCCATTTTGACTATGATAGGAAAATAATTGAAAATTAAATTGGATGACCTGTCTTTAACACCTGCTGAAAGAAGCAGTCAAGTGTTGTCATCTCAGAGCACATGACTGACTAGCCCATTTACCCACAGTGGCCTGCCCTAATGTCACAACAGGGATCAGGCACTAAGTCTAATTTTAATCATGAATGGAGCATATAATTGTGACCTAGTGGCTGGCAGCTGTCTAAGAGTTTAACCAACCTCCCAGACTAATTCCACCTGGGCAAAGTGCCGTCCACTACGCCTGTGCTTAATACTGGCTAAATATGACCTGCATGGAACAATTTTTAGGTGACACACATTTTCCACATTACACTGTACATGATTTTCATGACTCCTACAAGCCTAAAATCAGAATGTTAAAGTTTCTGATACTGAGGTTATCCATTCTGCTTTGAGGTAGGAAAAATGCAGTTCACTTGACACAAAATTTCACTTACGTTGAAATGTTTTATTAATACTTACATCATTTTTGTACCAAAAATATGACAAAAATCCATTTAGATTTTAAGTTTTAAATACAGAAATGAATGAGAAGAGTGTTATTAGTTGGTATTAAAAATGGCATTCATCATTGGCTTCTCTAGCAAAAAGCAAACACATGAGAGCATCCAGGTAAAACTAATCCTGTGGCACAGTCAGTAAACTTGGAATGTGTACTAAGTTTTACATATTGGACACATACAAGTGTTGTATAAAATGCTATAAAAAGGCAAAATTCCCTTCCATTCCACCAAAGAAACACCTCTCTACTTAAGATGATTAACTTGTATTGAGTATTAAAAGTATTCAGTGGTCTACAGCTTTTTAACTCTACAAGTATACATCTCATTTTTAACACGCAAGGCATTCCAAGTCAAATTACTCATGATGGACTAAGCATTGCATTTGACTGCAGTAAGCTGTGAAGCTTTGAAAATCCTGAAAATATTAACCCTGTTATCGCCAAATTGCTGGAATTATACTGAAACAATAATAATAATTAAAAAAAAACCACTATCTACATAGTAATTTATGCAATATGCAAAGCCTTAAATGTTGCTTTAGGCAACACAATAACATCTATCAAAGTTTTCTGTCCAATCCCACCACCACCCTCCCATTCTCAGCACCCAAACCAAGGACACCACAGTAAAACAAAATTATCTTACAAATGACAGCCTGATAGTGGGAGAGTAAGCAAGCTCCCCATACTCTTCAGTTCTTAGTTAATGCCTCTGTAAAAGGGCTCCACTCATTGATATGTGGGTTATACACCTCCATTGTGTTGAGAAATTCATTGCCATCAAAGCCCCCAACAGCACAGAGCATGCCGTTTAACATGACCACCCCTGCATTGCTGCGTGCTGAGGTCATGCTTCCTAACATTCTCCACTCGTTCTTGGCTGGGTCATAGACCTCTACACAGCACAGAGCGTGAGAGCCGTCAAATCCTCCAACCACAAAGAGCTTACCTGTAAGAAGGTGAAAATTACTTAAGCTTGCCAAATTCAATTAGTCAGTAACCACTGCCTACCAAGTACCAGGATGGGAATTATACCTAAATCTACATTTTGAGTAACCTTCAAAATATTAATTTACCTTCATCCACAGCCACACCAGCTCCACGGCGGGCCACATTCATGGAGGCCACCAAGGTCCAGGTGTTATTCTCAGGGTTGTAGCGTTCCACTGAGTTTAGGCAGTTCCAGGACTCAGCACCACCAATTACGTACACAAATCCATCAAGTTCACACACTGCTGCTTGGTGCCTCCCTAAATACAGAGGAAAGAGGATGCACAAGGTGAACCACACATTGAGAATTAGCAAGATCTTACAATACAAATCAATTTGGGAACATAAAAATGAAATTGACATACTGATGTTGAGTGGTGCGCAGCTGGTCCAAGTTTTTGACACTGGGTCAAAAGACTCACAATTCTTCAAGCCCTTTTGACCACAGGGATCAGATCCACCCACCACAAAAAGCTTGTTTTGCAAGGAACACACACCTGACAAGAAACAAGAAAAAGAGATTATCCAGCCAATCAGACACCTAGCACTTAAGCAAACAATTACACTACACTTTGTATGTACGATTTAAAACCACGTAAAGCCAGAACAGGAAACTCAAGTACATTTGTTTTGTTGTGCACCACAGATCAAGTCTGGTAAAACTTTGACTGGTGAAGCAGAGCATATAACCAAATTACCTCATGGTTCAATGCAAAAAAAACCTGCAAAGCCTTATGACTATACCTTTACAACAGGAAGTGATGCATACCTGCATTACAACGATTGGTGCGGAGCTCTGGAAGTTGACTCCATTCATCAGCTATGGGGTTATACATCTCTCCACAGCTTAGCTCATCTGAATGACCGTTGGAGCCACCCATCACATACAGCTGACCCTGAGAGACAACCATTCGATTAGCTCTAATAGCATCACTAATACTGCAGCCAGTTTAGGATTAAAAAAAGGTGTTGTCTTTACCATTAGCACAGCCATTTGGAAACGTGCTCGTGGAGTGCGCATGGGGGCAATGAAAGTCCAGCAATCCTTTTTTGGGTCGTAACACTCCACAGTCCTCAAGCACTCCTCTCTGTTGTAGCCACCTGGACAGATAACGGTATGGACATCAAAGCTAAACAAACTATGGAATAAATAAGATACATTTGTAGGGTTTAAAGATAAATCTTAAGTCACCATTACAAATAATTCTGAACATTAGGAATCTGTCAATATTTTTTAAATTTTCTGTGGTGATTATTGGGAAGAAAATCTTTGAATTATGTTGATGTAAACTGCGACTGTTACACTTGTTGGAAACTGTGAGATTTTAATACTTCAGCACGGTTTCAAGGAAAGAAACATGTATGGGCTGGGGAATGTGTACTTTATAAACAACAGGTGTATGAATTCTTTCTAAAGAATACTTTGGGGAAATGTGAACCAAACCTAGTCATTGATTTTAGTTGTTCTTATGAAGTGTAAAGCAACATTAGATGTAGCTCTAAAAGGTGCCAAAAAGATTATATTTTTGGGCCAAGTTTCTTACATTAACAAAGCTCCTTAATTTTAACAAAGCTCCCTTCTTTTAGGCACACTTTATTAAACTGTGCACAAGGATACCTGCAGCAATAAGTTTGCCATCCAGTTCAGCAGTTCCCAGGCCTGAGCGAGCATAATGCATGAACTTTAGCAGTCTCTCCTGCATCTCCTCTGACTGAGCCTCAAAACTCAGGCTTTTCTGCATGCAGGGTGTGGCAGATGGAGAACTCTGGGGACTGCTGCGGCCATGCAGGGAGATCACACACAGGGTGCCTCTCAAAACAGCCAGACACAGGTATGTGTTGTCTGGAGCAGAGATGACAGGAAGGTTCAGAACACTGATACCCAGTTAAAATCACATACTAACAATAGCTACAGATTATCCAGTATTAAAGTGCAAGACACTCAGCGGTGTAAACTTACTGGTGGTCTTTTCTGAGGCAATATACTTCCATTCATGCTTGTTAAGCTGACTGTTGGAGGTGGGAGAGAGGCTGCCAGAGACACCTGTGCTCATCTCATCTCTCTCTCGAGGAGGTTTCTTCTGCAAAACCAAACCAGGCAGCTACAAACCACTGCCAAAAGTTCCACCCCCTACCTCTACTATACATGCATGCAGACACGTGGCCAAAGACTAACTCAACCTCTGCCACCATCAGAGGGGTCTTCCACAGTGCACACAGCTAAGAAAGCTGGTGGTTTATAGATATCTTGCAGTGCAAACCACCTAAATGTTAACAAAATGGGAGCCGTGCTATTCTACAGCGGTGAATGTAAGAGGAAGGCTGAAAACCAGTCTTGTACCTGCACAAACTGGATGTGGTCATCCTCAGGGCTGCAGACTTCTGCCTGCCCCTCAAGCAGGCTCCCATCATGCAATTTGTGATCTGCTGAGTAGTACAGCGTTTGCACCTGCAACAACAAAACACCAACAAGACCCATGTGGGTGTTTCCATAACAAGAACAAAGCAATGTTCTGCCTTGTTCCTTGAAGCAGATGGAGTCAGCTGCTATGAGGGAGGTCCTTGTCAACTTTGCTGTTTAGACCTTGAAGTAGTCATGACCACATGCATCTACGGTGACTGAAATGGTAAAAATTGCTGGAAGGAGAAATCATTCCTATTGCAAGTAACTTGGTGCCAAAGACCCATCCTAAACAAATGGATTGATGCACAGTGGGGTTTGGGAAAAGAGCTCCAATCTCAGGAACACAGATGGAAACACATGGCTTTTGGTTGGTTCACTTAGTACCATTGACGGATGGGATCTTGCATTCTTCTTCAGTGCTTGACAAATCTGCGGTTGCTGTGTATTACTAAACCTACAGGAGAGATGGGGAGATCAATGGGGAGGAGCAGCTATTAGAATCAAAGTAAAAACACTTCAAAAAGCCCTGCTGAGGAGAAAATGGTAAGTTACAAAAGACAAGGGTTAAAAGAAAAGGGGGAACGCATACTGAACAGTTTGTTCAGCTCACCTGGAAAACCGTTCAGTTTTTCAGTTTTTTGAGGAGCACAAACTGCAAAATTTACAAGGTTAAGGGAAAGAGGAACCCTAAATTAACCTTCAAAAAGACGTACAGGAAACATGAGCAGGGAGAAAGAGGGTATGGAGAGAGCCACAATACTGACCTCCTCCATTAATTTTTCTAGAGGATCTCCATTCTTCCACAAGCTGCGCTGCACCCAGTTAATAACCTTGGAGTAAAGTTTGCCATTACCCGGCAGGTTCAAGTTCTCCTCTAGTATCACCTCCAGCTACCAAAATGCAAAGAATTTAAAGATAGAGATAGTAGTTAGATATACACTGACAATAATCAAATAATGATATAAACATCTATACATATGTATAAAAAAAAAAAACATTTATTAGCCTCACCTTCAGACGAGGAAGTTTAAGAAAGTCATCCTGTTCCAAGATTTCCTGAAGATGGTCCTGAATATAGCCATCAATTTTGCCCAAAAGCCGCCCATCAGCCATACTACTAGCAAAGTGGCGGAAGGAAATCACACTTTGGCAGTCGATTTTTGATAACAGGTAGTCTCCACAGATCTGAATAGCAATAAAGAACTCAGGAGATCAGTACTCTCTGAGTACTGTACAGTATCATTACTGTACTGATGACATTTCTAATCATGAGACTGCACATACCTGTTTGACCCGCTCCAATTTAAACTTTTTTGCTGCAGAATACACATCTCTGACAAGATCCTTATCTGCCTTCAGCCTGTCAACAGGAAAGTATAGGTATATATGGGATCTCTCTGTCCGTGACATGAAGATAAGTGTGTGATACAAAGTTTAAATATTATGTAAGCATACTTACTGTGCTGTGTAGGCATAGTTGAGCAAGATCTCAACAGCATCTGGGTTGAGATCATCAAATTTGACCAGTGAGATCCCACCCTGTAACTCAGAGTCACTGTTAAAGATCTCAAACAGGAAAGAACTACAGCAGGCAAGCACAGCCTTATGGGCCATCAGCTCGTGTCCACAAACCTGCAGAAGGACCACCATTATTAAGAGTGTGTATTAAGAGCATTTATGAACTAACAGATCAAGGCTCTGATCTTACCTGTAGCCTGACATCACAAAACTGGCCACTTTTACGCAATGCATTCATCTTGGCCACAGTAGAATCAAGGAAACTCTCATCTTCAAATATCAAATAACCATTGGGAGTCATTTTGATAGATCTATCAGAGCTATAGAAGAAGGCAAATGCATTAAAATGAGAACTGCTTGTGGTTATACCCATAACATTTAGTATTGTGAGTAAGGCCACAAGGAATCTGTACTCTTATTTCACATTTTGTAACAATTGTAAGAGAAAAATCTATCTAATGGATTTACAAATCAAAGTGTGTTAAACTGGGCTCAGAATACTACGTTCATATTTGTAGCTTTAAAACATTAAAGCAGCCAAAACATTTAATACGTGCAAACATGCAAGGGTTGGGGGAGGGCTGAACTTGACAGGAATTCTAATTCTGCAGAGCTTACTATGAAATTTGACAGGCACAGATTTTGTGCAGACACCTACCAAGCAGATGAAACAGGAGATAAATCTTTTTAAAGCACCCGAGTCGATCTTTTAACAAAAAGTAACACACAGATGTTTCTAGAGAAGAGGCAGTTGGGCTGTGCCGTTTTGACCAGTTGTTCCTTATGTGACTAATGGCTTAAAGAATACAATTTCTTCCATCTTGATTACCCATGATGACCTAAAAGAAAGAAACACTTTAATTTAACCATGACTGTTGCAGTAAATTACGAAAAGAATATATACAAACAGGTCAAGGTTATCTCAGTAAACTTTCTACACTGTTGAACAACTGCCTGCTGTTGGGTGGACGACACAGCACTGAGTAACTGTTCAACAATCCATATGCACTGTCATAAATTGACTCAAAGGCAAATTAAGCACTTTGAAGTTCCTCAGCTAAAAAAAACAACAACACAAAAATACATTTATACAGACAGATACAAAGAATCATTTTTGTAAGGGTTTCCGGGTTTAAGGCGCCAGATATTTCTAGATTGAACCAGTATCACATGACGTCGCCTGTGGTTGTGTTCATAAACATAACAGTAATATAAACACGTAACAACCACAGGTCAAGAATAAGATTACACAACATCAGACTCTGAAAGGCTACATAAATATATTATAAAATATATAACATCCTTAGTAAACGATACATACTCATGACCTGAAATAAGCCAGCTGTTAACTGTCTTTAAAACAAAACATGGCGCACATTTTATCACACTTTAAATATGATGTCCAGCTGACTGGACAGTGAAGTTGGGGTAAATTTGATTTGCGAGGTTAAATGCTGTTTCAGATACAAAACAAAAGCAGAAGTTGAGTTTCATAAAGTCGTCAGTGATTCTTACCAAGCCAGCCAGCCATCCACCCCCAGAAGGAGGAAATACGTCCGTTTATCATCATTAGCAAAACTAAACAATGTGGATATTTTTAATGTGAACCGACATTCAAATATGTGGACAAACTTAAACGTAACTGCAAACAATTACAAACAGGTACAATACGAGCCCGCGCTGGCTAACTCACTAACTATACAACCTGCCATATGACCGACAAAATCACTATAACTTTACACCAAAATCAAAGTTTAAAGACTTACCAGGTCCCCTTGCCTATTTAAGATGACAGACATCGTTTTGCTAAATGACAAAGTTACAAACTGAAAGGCTGAAACAACACTGGCCTCAAAGACGCGCCGTTAACGAGATAAACTGAATGACACTGAAGAGCGCGCTTAACACTGCTGCGTCACCGATGACGAAAACGATGGGCGGGGGCATGGAGCTCAGCTCTATTCGCTTCACTGTTACGTTTGTTACTCAAAGTACTAATTGTACTATTTAGCTGGATTATTGTTAATACATACAAAAGTAAAACCTGGTTAAATATGGATATTATGCAATGACCACGGTTGTGTGTCACAAACCATTATTCATTATAATGGCATTATCCCATGAAGTTCTTGGCCACCAGCAACCAGAGCGCAGTAATTCGTTCATGTAGCACAGATGTGTTCTGACACTGTCTATATAAATATTTCAGGTGGTACATCCTGAATCTAGAGTGGTTATGTGTGGTTAAACGGTAGTGTTGACTCATATAATTCATATCTCTTTGCTTTAAATGTAAAAACATATGAAAGTGATGCAGACTGTGCTAACTCTCTAAAACTACCTAAACTATCTAAAACATTTTTCATGTTTTTGTACATATTGTTTACATTTTTATAGTACTTTTTTCATATTCATACATTGTTTCCACAATGTGGGTCACTGATATGGATTTCTGTTTTAAATATGACTATTAAGAAAAGATCAAATTATACAACCTTTTGCTTTTTTTAGTGTTTTCACTGAGGCATGTACTTTTTGCACCCAAGGCACCATTTACTAAAGCTCCTGTTTTAACACATTTACCAAAAGTAGAAAATTTTAAAAAATTAAAATAAAATAAAGCAAATGTCAAACAAAATTCAACAAGCACAGAAAATGTGAGGTAAAAAAACCTCAGAATACTACGTTCATATTTGTAGCTTTAAAACATTAAAGCAGCCAAAAATTAATATAAAATAAATTAATTGACAGGAATTCTAATTCTCCAAAAATCCCCCCCTTTTTTTACACATTTCCCAAAAAGAAAAAATTTTTTAATTTTTATATAAAATAAAAAAAAAAATTTTAAAAAAAAATAAAAAAAAAAAAAAGGGGGGGGGGAAAAAAAAAAAAAAAATTTTTTTTGTTCATATTTGTAGCTTTAAAACATTAAAGCAGCCAAAACATTTAATACGTGCAAACATGCAAGAGGTGGGGGAGGGCTGAACTTGACAGGAATTCTAATTCTGCAGAAATCTGCTCCTGTTTTAACACATTTACCAAAAGTAGAAAATCTTAAAAATTAAAATAAAATAAAGAAAGCAAATGTCAAACAAAATTTAACAAGCACAGAAAATGTGAGGTAAAAAAACAGTAATAATTATCTCTGAATGTTAAAGTAAATGGATGTCAGGTTTCCAGTGATGTCATTGTATGCCCTTTTCCTCTGCCGAGGTTTGTATTATGTAACCTCACCATCAGTACAGCTGAAGTGCTTCTATATCATCCTGCTGTCTCCATGGTTTCCAGCCACTTAGAAAAAGAAACATGAATATGCATACAGGCACCGTTTTGCTTTCTTTCTACAGATCTCTCAACGTTGTTTAGTTGAGCATGGCTTACATAAGGCCCTTGGCTAGAACACACTTAAGTCATTTTTTATAAGCCATATTCCCCTCTAGCCTCTAAAAGCTCAAATCACTGATTATACGGTCTGCATATTCGTTGTTGAGCTGATTAATGCTGTTATTTGCTGTTATTATAGTTTATGTTGTAGAGGCTCATATAAGAGTTTAATACTGGAGTAGGGAGAGAGAGAGAGAGAGAGAGAGAGAGATTAACAGTTTATCTAGGAATATAGGATGAGATATTGCTTCATCATATTAAGGTAAAACAGTGTGCTAAGTGTAACACTATGTGCAATAAGAGTAATAAATCAAAGATTATTTTCACAAAGTAGTCTACATAGCAAGGGTCTGGACACCAGATGTTAAATCAGCATGATAGGAATGGCTTTTACATTAATGATTATCACATTATTTCAATGCAATTACATTTTGGACCACCTATTATAGGTAAAATAACCATTTAACAATTATTTCTACAAAACAATTATAATTGATTAAATGTAAATTACCAGTTTATCAATTTTGCCTCTAACATTGATGCTTCTCTTTGTTGTCTAATGAAAGATAATGTTTACATGAAAACAACACAGAGCCAACAGATATGGAGCAAACTGAACATCATGTTCCCTTTATGAATGGGAATAGTAAACATATGCTGGACTTCTGAATCAGATAATGCAGAGCTTATCAGTCCAATGAGCCATCACCATGTTCTGCATTATGGGCCTCTTACCTCTTTTTCAAATAAATGTAAGGCAGGGATGAATGGATAAACTTACTATATACTATTATAATATATAAAATATAATATTAAAATTAGACAATAGAATATTTCTCAGTATTTATCCCCCCCCCAGACCTGTAGCAATCATTTATATTAGTCCATTAGCTATCATCCTTTCATTATCACATGCCGCTCTGAAATACTTTATTCCGACTGGTTAATAGTGGCATTCTGTAGTCTGATATTTTTGCATGACTGAACTGTATACAATTGTCCCAGGCAACATATTTTTTATATAGACGTGCTAGTTTGATGTCTTTTATATGTAATATACCTTCAGGTAAGACCTCTTACCTTCATGCATGGAACCTGCAAGAAAACAGATAGAAGGACTTTGATCACAAAAGCCATTTAAGATTAAAATTATTGTGGAGATGTTGTCAACTTATGTCTCCATAGCAATTGCCATTATCCATATTGAATTGCTTATACTGTTCAGGACATGACACAATGTACTTGTTAGACTATTGTCAAGCATGTTGACATTTCAATTAGCCTTTTGTCAAGCTGGTGGTAATAATATATCCAAAACATACCCTGTAATTCTAATTTAAAACAAAAGTGGTAAAACAATTGTTGAGAAAGTAACTGAGAAAGCAACCCAAGTGAACAACCCTTTGTGATTAAACAAACAAAGCTAGTTTCCCTTTTCAGAGCCGGTTTAGGTTTAACAGCTTTTTTTGGTTTAGTTTTGATCAGTTGAATTACATTTTCATACAAACCTTTTGATTATCTGGCTGCCTTCCGTAAGGCTGTGTATTTAGTTTATCATTATTCACCCACTCATGCTCTAGTTCTTATTCTTATATAAGACATCAGAATTGCCTATTTTTATGGGCACTGCTCTCTAGAATATTTTTGGATGCACTAATTTCTGAGAATTTAAACATTGTTGTTGTTTTGTGTTATAGACTGTTTTGAATCAATAAGCTCCATAAGGTTAGTGACTGTCTAAGCACAATGAAGGCTTTAGTCAATTTTTAACTTTATTATTCATATTTCCAAAGAACATTCACCCCACATGATCCTCAAAACATCCACGTGTTTACATCTGATCTTTGTCCTCATATAAAATAACTTCCTGTGACCCACATTTTTATGAGATATATTAACGCACGTAAAGGAAAACAACTTAAGATTTTACATAGAAGCAAATAATAGTAAATAGTAAACAGTAAACAGCGACACCATGTGATGGCTTTGGAAAGCCCTGAGTTATAAGAAATAACAGTTTAGCTGCACCCTCTTTACATTTGCTTTTATTTCTTATTAGAAAGTGTGCGAAGCCTTTCTTTGCTTAGTGCAAAACTATTAAAGCAGAAAATACTAGGATCTAGGATTAGTGGGCTATGAACATAACGCCATTAAAATACCTTCAAATTGATAATGGATACTGTCCATTTAACCAACAAAACAGATATAAGCAACTGTAAGGTAATTACAATCACAGTTTTTGAATTAATTTAGATAAAACAATATTTATTTTTAAAAGCTAACCAACTACCAAAAATCAAAATGTGATCTGTGAAATGTTAAAGAACTACAGGCCTGTTTGCACCACTTTTAATACAGATGAAAAGACAGACATTGTAAGACATTTTATTTATTTTTCAAAAGAATCATACAATATAAAAGGAATATTTTATAAGGCAGTTGGTAAAACAGGTTCATAATTTTGCACTTAAAATGATTGACTGATGTGATGCAAACTCAACATTCACTAAGAATCTTTGACAAGTGGACACTTCCTTGGGTTGGTTATGGCTTCAAGTTCACAGAGGAAGCAAAATCTGCACTCATGTTTCATTGCAGCCTAAAAAAACGATTGACATGCTGCTGTTTGGTGAACCCTGTGAAAGTGCAGAAACTTTTATGCATGTTAGCTATCATCAGCACCTGACAATGTCCAAAGTACATGTTGAGAAATAATGTTGATAATATTAACATCCAAGTTCAAAAATGATGTGATCAAAATATACATATCCTTTGGTGGACAATTCTAATAATACTTGTTGTAAAAAAATTAAACTTGTTTTTGTAAAGCGTACAAAAACACACAAGTATTAATGAACAACATACGTTTTTGGCAACTTAAGAAAAATTATTCCCTTTTTTGTTTTTGTTTCTTCAAAATGTGATCCCAGTGTGATACGTAACAATACAGATGAGTTAAAGATGCATAAATTACTGAAGGGACTGTGTGGAAAATAAGCACTAAGATGACAAGTTTTGAATTCAACCTCTTGCAGGCAGTAAGATAAGGCTGTAACCCAATAACTAACCTTGAGCGATATACAGTGTATGCAAGTGGGAAAGAAACCATGGGCATGAACACAGCACATACTATCAAATAAGCACCTGAATACTGACGTTTGCATGTCCTGCAGAGCATCTCTGGTTATGTTTCTTAAAAAGAGTAATATGAGGTGGAAGGCAAAAATAAATATGCTCCACAGTACCCCAATATAACATGCCATTGAAATGACATGACTGTAATGATTTGTTGAGACCTTAAGTTGTGACAAGCAAGAGGTGATGCAGACAAGTAAAGAGACACATCCTACAAAACAACTAAAATGTCTGTGCTTAAAATCTGCTGAGGTTAACAATAACATTTCTTGTTACCATTCTGTTTCTATATAGATTTAAGGTGCTTATCTTCACTGCAAGAAATTCAAATGAGAGTGTAATGTCTGATCGTTTACAAAAACAGGTGATTGACTGGACACCCTCTACAGCATGAGCAGAAACCAGACCACAAGGGGTTGTGCCAGCCAGTCCCTTTGGTACCCTGGTGATAAGGTGGTGATGTCTACACGGTTTTCCTGGCTGTGAGGACTCTGACAATGGAGCCCACACCACCTGCTGAGAGAGCCTGGAGACAGGGGACAGAAGACACTGCTATAGTTACAGGGGCAGAAACTTGAATATATCATAATTAATAATGTCATCTTTCCAGGTTATTACTAAAAACTGTCTACTGTCAACTGTTAAACTAAACTATATCTATACCTACTGTTTTTTGAAAAAAGAAAATAGACTTTAGCTGTTTGTCAAAATGAATACTTTCTGGAGCTTAACAGACATTCACTATAAAGCGTCATTGCCTTGAAAGGAGCTACATTAACACTCCTCAATTCCAGCGTTATAAAACAAAATAACAGCATACTTGCTTGGAACAGTTTGGGGGTGGGTAAACTGTTCCTTTAAAATATATCAATACTTTCTTTACCTTTTCATGCCACTGAAGTAGAATGGCACTACTGTTGTCTGAGGGTCTTTCAAACCCTCTGTAGATGTACTTCATAAGAAGATCGACTCCAGTCTTATCCAGAGATTGAACAGCCTTTTCTATATCACTGGTCTTGAAAGAGCTGAGCACTTTTAACACAAGACCCTCAGCCCGATCCTGCAGACATATAAACACAATTAAATAAATAAATCATGATTACTCTTAATACAAAAATCAGAATTAAGCAGATTACAAACCTGGTAAACTATAAACTGGTATATAAAGAAACCTCTAATGTAAACTACACAGGTGGTGCAGAGAAGATGTTTATATCAAGGTGAATTCATTGACATTTCAGGGCGGCTTAGATGCAACTCACCTTTACATTCTGGTTTTTAGTATTAATTGGTGGATTCTTCAGTACTGCCTGCAAAGCCCCCATCAGGTTACCTGTACAATGTACTAAGGAAAGCGTCTCAGAACTACTGTATTTAAATATAGCCACTGATATAATTTATAATACATTATTTATAAATTAGCATTATGTATTAGTTGCAGAAATTGAATCCAGATTATTATATGGTGTGGACGCACTCTCCCCAGATTAGCAGTTTACAACCGGAAGTGTTTCTACAGCAACCCCTCGATCACGATGGGTGACTGTTTTTAAGTAATGCTACAAATATAGGGTTCAACTTCGCATATTGCATGCCTTATCCACTGTAGTCGTTATTTATAACTTTTAAAGCTCTAAAAGTGATGGATTGTCCAATGCAAACTACATGAGAGAGCTTAAAATGTGCATGTTCCAAATGAATGAAGTGACTGATTACCACACCCATGTCTACTCGCAAGATTAAAAGTTATAATAGTATAACATCAACGTTTGTCGTGCATTCAGAAAAGGATCGGCTAAATCTTATACAGCATGCATATTTGAACTTTATGAAGGATAATCCCAAAAGTATTAAGTCTGCAAGGATATGATCTGATGAGAGAATCCACCTCAGTTTCATCCGGACCTAGTTGATTTTCTCCGCCGTCTTCTTCGTCGACAAACTTGTTCTCATCGTACTCATCTACATCAACCTTTCTGAATCGATCGGACATCGTGGTTTTCGACATGTCTGTTTCGAGCACTTAATCAGAAAATATAATTTAATACAGACTAGTCCTAGTACTTTCAGGAAGCAGCTCGGTTGCTTCTTGACTTCCGCACAGAAAGCCCCCTAGTGGCTGCATGCCACAATAACTTTTTACGTGTCATTTCTCAGTGATCTCTAGGTGGAGCATTAAAACATTTAGTTTTAATAATTGCCTTGCAGTTGTGCTAACTACAAATCAACTACACTTACAAATAAGATATTTTAAATCTGTAGATCAATCTGGGCCAATCTGTCGTTGATCATACCAAGTTTCTTAAATATCATATGAAAACAAATTGCGCTCACAATCATCACTATAGGGTCACTTATAGACATCTTTAGAAAGACAGAAAATTTATGTTTAAATTTGAAATTTATGGCTACAATTTTGAATTTGATTAATTTGAATGAAGCTGATGAAGTACACGTGTAATATGGTCATATTTGTAGCAGTGTGTGAGAATCCTACAGAATATGTTGCAGTATGTGTATGGATAAAAATGCATGCATAACAATTACAGCATCTGTCAATCTGATTAAAAAGGATGGCCATCAAGTAAAATTGCACAGGTGCGGAAATAATATTTTTGTGAAATGATTATTATGTTACTCAAAGGTTATATGGATCAAAAGTCACACCTAAATTATAAACGGAAAAAGGATTACATGAACAGTATTATAATTGTTTTTATATATTTATTGAATAAATATATTTTGCTCACTTTGCACTTCAAATTTCGGTTTCCATGCACGTTGTTATTTTTTTATTTGCAGATTTTTTTTTTGTTTTGGACTGTTTCATCTGGAACAGGGTCATAGCTTTATTCATGTTAAGGCCCAGAGACCAATGACAGACCAGGTCAAAGGGCTGCACACATCTGATGTTAAACCATTCCTCATTGTTTCCAACAAGGATGACTGTTTTGAGTCACCTGCCTGCAAAGAAGTGGATCTTTTGTTGTCTTTCTTTCCATCATGTTTCATGTTGTAAAGAACTACCATGTTTTGAAGCACTTTTGAGAATGTTAGATTCTTGCTGTTGGCAGTGCAGGTGCTGGAGTGGCGGAGGACAGTCATTTGCGAAATCACAAATTTTATAGTGTCCAATACATTGGCTGGAATGGTTAATTGAACACTGTTTTGTTGACATACAGTCACTTCATTTTGTTGTGTAATTTGGACAGCATTTTTGTGGGGTGCAGGGTTGCAGGATTGTCAAGGTGCTGTTCTTCACTGTCTTCTTGAAGTTTCCAGGGAACACAGTAAATACTGGATGCAGGACCAGTGTGATTCCAACCTTGTCCTCTTTGGCTGGTTCCTTTCTCTTGTCTGCACTTGGGGACAGTGCGACAGACAACTTTCTGTTTCTGAAGCGGCTGTTCATTTTAGCCAAAGAAATGACTCCACTCCTGTTGGAAATATTAGACCATAGACTACTATACAGCCTAATACTCTGAAAGACAGATTCAAGAGTCAAAAGCGATCAGTGTATATAAATGGCAATTACTGTTGTAATTGCTTTGATCTCTTAGACAATAGACTAATACTATAAGATTAATAATCAAATAGCAGTCGTAAATCATCTAACAGACAAATGAAATATTAAATAGCTATCCGTGATAAACTGATGCAGCTGAAAGTTCAGGAGCAAATTCAGATTGAGATAAATGATAAGAAACTGCTCCTGTTTGCTCCTTTTATGGGCTCCTGTCATACATTCTAAATTCTAAATGGCAACATCACAATAGCAATCTTATAGATATCACATCTATACGCACTGTCTGCGTAATATTCCTCACATTCTCAAAACATCAGCTGGCCATGTGTTATTTGCCAATAGAACCCGCTGATACCCCCCCATAAATCATGGATATGTTTTATAAATATTTAAAGAATAACTTCTCATTAAGGATTTTTTTACTATTAAGTATTAGGTAATAGTGTGATATGGTCCTAAAATTACTAAATAAATGTAAGAATTGGTTTTCCTTCGTAAATTTTAAATAACTTTATTTATTTATTTATTTATGTATAATATTTAAAAACAAAATATTTGTATTTTTTCTTTTATCAGTGTGCTCATCTGAATGGCGCAGCTCGTTATAAAAACCCATTTGAGGCTCTGAACACTGCCCGTACTGGCGCTTTATTGTAAGGTATTATCACCAGCAGTCCAGCAGATGGCGACGGTATATGAATGGGGAAGATAACATGCTTTATGTACATCAAAGTACCCAGAACTTTCTCGAGCCCAATAATTTAAAAAGATTTTTTAAGTCACAGCAAGCGGGACACAGACAGTATTTCGTCGGAAAGAAATGCCAAGCAGAACGTATAACAGCAGAAAATAAAATGAGATAAATGTGATTTTACTTTATATGTACCAACTGGTCTTTCTCATTTATTCATGGTTGATTTTTTTTAAAATTATATTTTGCATTTATTTATCATCGTGCATTTTTCATTCAATACATTTTATTTGAGTCCCCCAGGGTTTTCCATAAAGAAAGACATTTCCTCAAATGCCATTTCCCAAAACAACAAACCATATCTGTATAATTATATATAATTATACATTAAACATAATTATTTATGTTTACAATTAAATGTAATGTAATGTTCTTTTTCCTTCACACAATTTGTGTGCATTACAGCATGATGTTACAAAATCAAAATCTACATATGATTTGTGTTAGAGACGAGATGGATTTTTTGTAAAGAAGCTAAATGAAAATGTTTTGAAATAAACATAACAGTGTGCAGATCTGTTTTTATAAACTGTAATATTGGTATCGTTTAGGCTTTTAGGTTTCAAAGGTAAAGTTCAAAATTATTCAGAGTGATCAAAAGTACCCAATATGCATGGCTGTTTTGCTCAGTTCCAGCTTTTCCAGTAAATGATGCTACCAGACAATTCATTGATATGTCATTTTATTATGGATATATAAAACATATATGTAAATCTTATGTAAATGTAATGTATGATCAGGTGACCAGTTAGTGACCCATATGCTAATGGGTTAAATTTATTTTGGATTTAAAGTGCATTCTGAAGCTTAGTTCTATTTTTACCACCTGTCTTTCCAGTATCTACTGCCACCTTTATCCTACTGACCTCAGTACATTTGTGTGATTTAACCTGCCCTGCATAACAGCTTCTCATTCTTTGTTTTTTCCAGTTTTTTCCTGTACATTTATTTCACATTTCAAGCTAGTCCTACTACAATTTCCTTTGTCAAATCTGATTTTGAGCATGTCTTTCCAGGTCATAATTAGGATTGATTAAATGATGACTAAGTTAAATAAAAAAAGTTAATTAAAATCAATGACTAAGTTAATTAAATTGTAAACTGCATATTACAAAACTACACAATAAGCATACAAATAAATAAACATTTAAGACAATTAAACATTTTCATGCACTGTGTACCACGGAGGTACACTTCCATCAAACATTCGTAAACCAGAGAAATATTCATGTAGAGAGGTAAAGTTGCATTTAAATCATTTTCAGCCCTCATATGCCACACGTAGCACAAATGTAATATATCTGATATAAAAAGGAAATGTCACATATCTATCAAAATATGATCAAGTTATGCAGGAGATCAGCACATCATGTCCCAACTTGTCATGACTTTTGACAGCTCTGAAAAAGGTGGAGTCCTGCGTAGGTGGTGTAATATGAAATTTCACCTTCTTATTCTTTTAACCCCCAGAGCATGAGAGCTGACACTTGTAAGAAAAATAAATAAAAGCAGCTGTATCCAGTTCTTAATGAAACAATGAATGGTTTACTAAAATATGAGATGAATTCTGTCCTAAAGGCAAGGTTTACCACAAACTTGGGCAATCTACTGGTCATAGGTGCGTCACAGTACAGCTTTATGGAGAGCATAAATTGTTTTCTTATTACCCAATCAGAAATGCAAAAGGAACAGCATGCCCTGAGGCTCAGGCTGTCTCTGAGACCATAAATTACTGTCACAGCTCAAAACAGTATTTGCTGCTAAATGTTCAACAATAGAAACACCGGTATGTGGCTCTTTGTAACCTTTAGAAAAATACACAGGCAGATTTGTAAGCATTTTAACATTGAAGGTGTGGAGAATTTGCCCATATGGTAATTCAATGAACATTTTGGAAAGTTCACACTGTAAACCAATACATGTTCAACCCCAGTAATAAGGTTGATCCAGTCTTGTCTGATAAAGCTGATTCTCATCAACAGTCTGATTTAGAATCAGCACCAGAAGATGCAGTCTCAAAACCAGAAGTTATGGCTGATTTGTGGCAATCTGCTAGGTGTGTCTTTTTGCAATGCTGGCTTCCCGTTTTAGGAATTTCTTGTTTTCAATCTCATTAAGAGAAAGGGAGACGGAACAGCGTGAGGGATTCTCTCGTCTCTGCAGAATGCTGTCCTTAATTTCTTCTTTTATGACCTAAAAACAAAACGTGTATAATCACATAGGACAAATAAACACCATTTCGTTCAACTATCATAGTTTCAAAGTGAATGAGTTAAACTGACCTCAATGTTGTTCAGTGTGTTGAACTCCATGAGATCATGCAGCCTCTTGAAAGCCTGGTTGGAGTATTTAAAGTTAAAGGTGGAATAAGGAGAAGCTGGATCATCAAATATGTCAAAGTCACCAAACTCTATCTCTTTGTCTGTTTCTCTGGGAACTCCTGCAAACAGAAATAAATATATGCATTAATTTCTAAACATTATCTACAGAAAGAAATACTGTATTCTGAATGTGACACTATGAATATTAAAGCAATGAGAATGAATGCTCTTATATTAATATTTTCTTTGTTTGGGGGCTTTAAAGTTAGTAAACTTGCATGTTTTTTCCAGTGTACATTTATTCAAGAATGCCATTGTGCCATTGCTACAAATCATATATTTAGTTTGAACTGAGCGACATTTCTGTTGCATTGTCCTCAGTGACTGCATGAAAAATAAACACTGGTACGGAGTACCTTTGTACATGTGCTGAATGAATCACTCAATTGGTGTGTTTTTTGTAATAAGTCATTGGATGTGATTGGTGAATCAGACTGAATCAAACACATGATTCATCAATTTGAATTATGGGCTGAATCAATGACTTCCTCACTAAATTGGATCAGTTGACAGTAGCACACTCAACTCAGGTTAAACCAGTGTTAAAAATTCAAATATATATGTACAAACTGTGACATGCGTTATAATTATATGATCTCACCTGGGGCTTTAAAGTCCCGAAAGTTGATATTGGCCAAGACAAAATGGATGACAGTGGGGCAGTTCTTATCTCCCTTGTTAGGTCGGAACACATAGCACTCCTTCAGACCCTCTCGGTCAAATACTTTGGAATCAATCTTGGGGAACGGCAGCTTATTCATACGGGCCCATTTTTCAGCCAGCAGTAACTCCTAACACAAAAAGACAGATTAATACAGCTTAAACATACACGTGACGAATTCTGTCTGGTATACTTTGATAACAGCTTAAAGGAATAGTTCAACCCAGAATGACAATTCTCTCATAATTTACTCACCATAAATGACTCATTCAAACACAGTGTATTGATTGCTAAATATGCTTAAAATATGAATCACAAATGTATTGTTTCGCTTCAGAAGACATATTTTAACATATTGGATTGTTTTAATGATGTGCTTTTTGGACTCTGATTGTGTTCATATACCTGGGATGGCATGAGGGTGAGTAAATTATAAAAGGATTTTCATTTTGGGGTGAATTAATCCTTTAAAAGAGAAACCATAAAATCGTTTAAGTTAAAAATGTCCACAAACTGCATTGCATGACAATCAATCCATATTTAGCTGAATTATTTTATATATTATTGCATATATAAATGGAATGCACAACACCCATTGACAATAAGCTAAGACTCATGCCTCAGGTCAGACACTCACTTTAAATGGCGGGCTAGAGTCACTGGGCCTGGCTGAGAAGTCAAAGGAGATGATGAGGTCCACCCCTCTCTGAGGCCGCAAGATAAGTGGGTAGGGCAGGTTAAAGGTCAGGCCACTGTCCACCACATGGATCTTTTTACTCTTCACATCTAGCGGCTCGTAGATTCGCTCAAACTCATCAGGATCTACAAGAATGAACATAGCCTGTTCATTTCAATGTTATTTCAATGTCACTCTAGGCTATTTTAAGTTCCCTATTTAATAAAAGACATTTACTTACATTACAATACATTTTACATAATGTTTAACATAACATTTGAACATAACACAACTGAAATTTCTTCACAACTGCAAATAAACTGCACACAGGAAAACCAGCTACAATACATCATACATCACTAAAATTCACCTACTTCTTTGCTGCTTGTGAGTAATGATAATTATATGTTGCAAAGGTGTCATCAATTATTACACATTGCTGTGATCACTTCTCAAAATATTTTGTAATATAAAGGAACTTATCTTTTTTCTCACACCCAACTCAGCAGGACGTTCACTGTTGCTGAGTCACTGAGACACACATTGCTATTATTATCAGTAATTATAAAGTGAGACCCTGCCCTCACTCATTTGTGAGCTTAGCAGAATAACACAAACTTAACACACCACTCAATGTTGCTCTCAATGTTGCCTCATCTAATGTGATTACTGATCGTGCTGTGGCATGCATCCTTTAATGTTGGTTCATGTGTGGTGTATTCAGGTGTTTCTGTGTATTTAACCTCTGGGATAGAAGTTAATCTGCAGTGGGTGTGTTGGTATTTCCTACAAGTGAGTTGTTTTGAGTGCTGACTAACTGATTTCCCCTCTCCTCCCATTTCAGCGCCAAACTGTTTAAAATCCCATTATCAAGTCCTGTGTCACATGACCAGATTTCAGGCTAATGTTTCACCTACAGTATGTCACACCCATTTCACCCACATACTCCACAAGATCTGGATGAAGTGACCTTTCAGGCCCAATGAAAAAGACACATTTAGAATAACATTAGATCAAAAGTTAAAACAATTTAGTGACCTTAAGGATCTGGGCTGCGTGTCTCAAAAGCAACATAGCACCAACTATGGTCTTAGCCTCACAATGCTTGTGAGAAATGCAGTCCTAGGCTGGTAAATAAAAGGTTGCAGGTTTTAATCTCTTGATCTTTGAGCTATCATTTGCTTTGGATAAAAGCATCAGCTAAATGCTCCACTCTTATATGCAGCATTGGGAAGTCTGATTCATTGTAGTAAATCGGTTCCTTCAGATACAGTTTAAAAAACAGTTCACTGATTTATCCAACATATCCAACCTTAGTTAAACTACTTTCAGTTATTGGCTTGTAGTGTAGCCACTTAAAAAAGCTTATGGTACAAGCTGCTTGAAATTTTCAGTTTTAAAGTAGCTTCTGCAGCACTGTTACCTGTGACAGCATCCACCTCCTCATCCACTGAGTTCTGGTTCATGAGGCCACTGAACGGAGAGAAGGGCATGCTAGAGTTCAGATTAAGCCCCAGCATGAAGTTGTGCACCTTCCCAGCACGGCCCTCACGTGTCGTGAACAGGGTGGTGTCGCCCATTATGGAGGTTAACATGCGCTGAATCCAGCTAGCCTGGGCATGACGCTGGCGCTCATCCTCCAGCTCCGTGCTCTCTGTGCCTCCTGCAAGAGAGAGAGACAGACAGAGACAAACTGTGAGTTTTTCTTTTCACCATTACAAACCTTCACCATTTAAAGGAGTTTTCTATGCACTGTTGCCCTTGGCTTCTCACTTGTCTCTATAAAGCTGTTTTAGAATATTATGTATTGATATATTATAATATTATGAAAGGGCCATGCATTGAATTTAATGTGTGTGTGTGTGAAAATGATTTTTCTCTCACCCCGTTGTGTTTCCTCTTCATTATCTGCTGAGTCATCTCCAACAATATGCTCTGGTTTAATTTGTTCTGAAAACATGAAAGCCAAACTCAACACAGCCTATCCAAATGTGCAGGAGATAATAAACACAGTTCAGTTCATGAGTTACACTGAACAAACCCATCTGTCAGTGTTTAATTAGTGACATTCACCTATTTTTCACAACTCAGTCATTCTTAGTAACATGTTAAACTTGCTAGTCTAGTGGTACAGTTTTTGTGCATCAGACAAAACAGACCTGGGTTCAAATTTCAGTGTAATATACTGTACAGTCTTGATAAACAATGCTGAACAAGTCAGAAACTTCTTTAGTATTCCATAAAAGAAGGTAATACAAGTTTCAGACAATGTGAGGTTGAGCAGAATGAAACTTAAAGTTTAAAGCAAATGATCTGCTGAAGCTGGGACTTATACTGACCAAATGCGAACATATGAATGGGTGAGTTTAACCCATGTCCCCTTCAGTTAAATGAGTATGACACTTCTGTGTTAATATGTTGCTCTGTTTCAACTGTAATACAATCAGAGTGAGGAAATGAAAACCTGTGTTGACAGGGGTTTTGACTGAGGTCACGCTGTAATAGCTGGTAGATCATTGTATTTATTTGTCTTATTGTGTCTACACCTTCCAAATGGTGGACTGAAGCAGTGGAATACGTCAACTGTTCTGCACTAGAAGAACCGGTAATGGCACTTTTAAGCATATCACAAGGCCACAAACAAAGCAATATGACAACAAAGTAATTTATCCTATGTCTTATTCTCTTAAAATACAATGCAGGTTATCCCTTTTGTTGTGTGCCTGCCCATAATTTTACTTCCTATGTTCTAATCTCAAGAAAGTATAACATTAATAACATTAAAGAAATGTTTATTACCTAATTCCTCCTCCATTGTGCTGGCGCTGGCTGTCTCCTTCACACCCAGAACCCGGTTGAAGAGAATGGAGAAAGCACTCCCCCATACACCTGCAGTACAAACAGTTAATACATCAAACATACTACAATGGACAATACCTGGAACTGATATTTTGGTTTGAGAAGTTTAGGAATCTTCAAAACAATGGTTAATTCTGACACAGAAATTGTTTTCATCCTCATTCATGTGAGGTTTCTTGCAGAAACCCGAGCGCAAGAAGCTTGCGCAAGATCAACTTTCTTGATTGTAGATAAGACGCATTTAGATGAGTTTCTCACGGTAACAGCTCAAATTGAAACCATGGGAAGTATGAATAACCCTGCTGATATACAGTAGATAAGTTAACTGTACAGCTATCAGTGTTTAGTTCATATAATTGCACAAATTGCATTGGCATATTGGTTCTCTGGAATACTTAAAACTGCTTGGTCAGTCATGACATTCTGAGGTCTGTTATCCCCTGATAACTCACCGCTCATCTTGACAATACTACTTTATTCACTC
This sequence comes from Chromobotia macracanthus, assembly GCA_036877525.1. Lineage (NCBI taxonomy): Eukaryota > Metazoa > Chordata > Actinopteri > Cypriniformes > Botiidae > Chromobotia > Chromobotia macracanthus. The sequence goes on from JAZGTH010000013.1 coordinate 5,399,555, forward strand.
TCATAATAAAGAGTAATTTTAAATTATTATTTTGTGTCCAATTATTTACTTTATGTGGCAAATAGTGATAACAACTGGCTGGATGCTTGTGTCAACTGACACTAAATGAACTTTCATATTGACAGGTTATGAATGAGTAAAGGCTTTTGTTGAAATTTAGAACAGTCCCAGTCTTACCCATGAGGAAGTGTAAGGGATTTTCCTCATATGGTTTCACAACGCTACCCATGAAGAACTTGCTCCCAAAGAGCCCTGGAGACATGAAGGTGCCATATTTGGCCATGCCAATTTCATACGGACTGAACTCTACCCAGTCTGATGGAGACAGAAACAAGAATAAATGGTTAGTATGGGCAATCCAAAGACACTTCTGTATTACACTATACTAATACCATTATTAATGGTAATACAGTAAAAATACTAAAAATAATTCTACTGGATTATATGACTCAAGTCTTCTCGAGAAAGAATAAGAGAAATGTAACTGACTTGCTTTTGACTGGCAAATAGTAAACCCTAAGTTGCTCACATGCTCTGATCCCATTCAACAGAAAACAACTAACCCATACACAATAGTTAGTCTCTAAAAATAGGCAGTCTACACCTGTGGGTGGACACACCAACTTCACAGTTGGTCAATCATTAGTTCAGAGACCGTAAAAGAAATTTGCATGTTTTCCACTGAATTAAGCAAATATAAACAAATTGATAGCGTCCGTACCTTCGTGGTGGCCGTGAAGAGGTTTCAAATTTTCGCTACATTATAACTGCAAATACTGACTTTTCCAATAGTGGCTCATGCCAATAAAAATGCACCATTTTACTAATTGCAGGTGTTTGCTTAGGTTTATATAGAATAGGCTACAAAGACTTTCTCTTACCTGCAAACATAAGCTCAGAGACATCAGGCTTAACGTGAAGACAGGTGAAGAGAGGCAGAGGACTCTGACCTTCATTTATCTTCTCCTGCATGGAGCTGAGAGTACTGTTCATTCTCTGAGCAACACACATATACACAATCTAAGCATTAACTTTCTTTAGTGTCAAAAACATCTCTGACGATATATGGCAAAAAATATATATGTGCAGTATAATTAAACATCTTCATTTAATCTTCATTGAAGATAAAATAGAAATGTTTTCATGATCCCACTTCATGTACAAGCACACTTTAAATGGTGACTGTTTTGTTATCAGGGCCCTGTGCATTGGAATAAATGCTCAATATAATCAGAACTATATCACTGCTGAGAAATGCTTATTTAGCCAGTCTCAGTCAGTACAATGTTTCCACTACTTCTTTATCTCAGCACACTTTGTGCCATTTGATAAAAACGTCATGGAAAAATTCAGTTTAACAATGTTAATCTGGTGATTAAAGAAATGGACTCAACACTGACTTAATTTAACCACAAGCTAATACAGAACATATCACACTGTACAGTTTTGCTGATTCATTCTGAAACATAGAGGTTGTCGGCTTCCTCTGTTGAAAAGTATCTTCCTGATTCACATGGATGATCCTCCCCAAGAGAGGCCATTTGCATTGGGATGCATAATAGACAGACAACATACAAAGCAGTCTTTGTATTTGAATAGACAGTGTAACAGTAAACAGTGTAAACTGCATTTGTGCCCAAAGTCTCAGTGCCCCGCTGCAACAAACATTCAGCATTCCTCACCCCTGGAATGAGAGTCTCTCCAATTAACATGCCGAAGATGTCTGTGAAGGTGACGGGCTGCCCGGCTGATTTCTTCTTCCACAGAGCCTTCACGTAACGATTGATATTTTGGGGCAGGAGAAGTCTAAGTGGGTTATTGCTGACCCTGGTCATCAGTTCCTTATTAATATCTCCTGGTCCTTTAGCAGGGAATTCGGGATGTGAGTACAATGTGGACATATACCTGTGTAAACAGAGTAACTGTGATTGTAACCCTCATCCCCTCATCGCAAAGTAACATCACACCTCTCCTCAATAAGCCACATAATTTGTGACATCATTCATGTCTATAAGCATGAATGATTAGCAATTAGTTACAAGTAAAATTTCTAAACCTAAATATAAGCAACAAAATGCTGATGCTTTGCAGGTGCCACTAATTACAAGGTCTGCTGATATGCACTGCTGTAATAAAGGTAAAAGACAACTACAGGTAATAAAAAAGCTCTAGCCAGCTTGACTTTTAAAAAACAAAAACTGACCATGTTGATCCAGAAAGTCCTGCCACGTATGTTGCACAATCAAGCACCCCAGACTCATACAGAGCCTTCATCACTCCAGAGAAGCCCACCATTGCACGAAAACCCCCTCCGGAGCCCAGTATGCCAATGGTTGGCACCTGAGGACAAGCAACTGTCATAAGACTGGATCTTGCTTACTTGTGATATGATCATTTTGTAGTATAACAAATGTGATGAGGTGCTTTTGGTGGCCATTGAGTTTACCTCTCTTGGTGAGGCTGGAAGGAAGCGTGGGTTTTCCATTTTCAGAAGCTTCTTGATGCTGAGCATAACTCTGTCCCTGCGTGTCTGCATGAAGAGCTTCTCCTGATCACACAGAGCCATGCTGAAGCGCAGATCTGTGGACGCACTGGAGACCAATACAGACTACATCAGTCCAGTCACAAAAACATCAATTCTCAAAATTGTCTGCATGGGCTACACTGGGCCGTGTACAAATGGGAACTTATTGTATGTACAAAATATGCACAATGTGTGGCATTACAGTTGTTTCATACATACCACACTTCTAAGGACAGGTCAAGAAACACTTTGGTCTTCTAGAAGGAATATGAAAATAACATTAAACTTTGATGAAAACATTGATGAAGACAGGCTCAGTGGATAAACAAACATGCATTTTGGGTTCTTACCTTGCCAATAGAAAGTGTCACCTTCTCTGTCTGCCCCACTTTGAGCTTTGAGAGGGAATATTTAGCTGTGCCCAAAGTTTCGTCCATGACATAATTAGCATCCATTAATGTCAACTAAATAAAAAGCAGTCAAATGGCATTATGCTGATATATATTTTCATACTCCAATGATTGAATGCATCTTCAGAATATTCTCTATATATAAAAATCCAATTATGATTTATTCACCTCCAACACATTGGGTTGATTGGGATCCAGTATGAACTCAAAGGTTTCATTCCACTTCGGGTTAATGTCATTATCGATGTGTCGTGTTCGCTTTCTGAACTCTGGCGTGGTTGGAATGGACAGCTCCACATATGGGTCTGGGGTGTCCACTGTAAACAAACACATAAACAGTAAAGCACATGCACTAATTAGCGTTTTAAAGCTCTTCTCAAGTAACAATAGATCATTAATATATACTCACATAAATCCCCAAATGCTCCTTTAGTCACATTTTCAGCTCCCACCACAGTAACTTTTAATCTATGAGAATACTGATGCTCAACCTGTACACATAAATGATCCACAATGACAATGAAGTCAGCAAAATGGCTAGCTATGTAAAATGGAAGCTTATTTAACTATCAGTCACAACAATAAAAGGAATATTAGGAAAAATATAAGGAAAAGCACAACAGGTCAATCACAAACATAAACATAAAACAGGTTACCTTAAAACACTATGAGCTTTCATTATGGTATAACATGTTGAAGGTATGACTAATGAATAAACTAATAATAAACTTTAGCAATGTATTACATAGAGTGTAAAGTGCCAGATTTCCCTCATGCAAATGATTCCTACTGCTGCAAATAAGAAGGAAGTATCCACCAGCAGCTCTTTTCCCATGTAACTTTCTCAGAAAGTGGTAAATTAAAACATAAACATACACTGTCATTCTAAACACATAACAAATAAATTCACATATTTTGTATTCAAAACAAAAACAAACAAAATCATCAGAGACTAATGTACTTTGATAATTACTTTATAAACCAGATAACTTAGAAATAACTTTATAAACCAGATTCGATTTTAAGACTTGTGAGAAAAGATGGTTTTATACAAAGTTTAGTATAATATAACTTACTATGATGTACTGATAGGGGTCTATGGAGGACATTATGACAGCAACTTTGAGGTCAGGATGGCACTTTTTCAGGACAGTCTGGGAAACATCTGTCAAAACAGACAGAGATAAAGAGAAAGAAAAATACAGTCTACGCACGTTGTAACATGATACTGGCTTGTCGAATAGATATGCAGAGTTCAAATGAGAGAGACGAACTCCCAGGATTTCACTTTCAAATGTCGACTAGCATGATAGAAACAAAGCAGATATGTTTTGTTGCATAAATCATGCTGGCGCACACTCACAGTTTTACACAAATACGAAACAAAAGAACTTACCACTGGTGGTGAAGTGATGTTAGACCCTCTCCGACAAAGGCATTTCAGGAAGACGTGTTACTGGGCGTGCTGAAGATGTGTGATTAGACGAATTGGGTTTTTTTTGAGTCGGTTCATTTGTACGATTCAGTTGAACCGATTCGCTGGTTTTTGCACGTCACACAAGAGCACGACTGAAGAAAAAACGTAAAATGGGTGATATATTTACACGATAAACAAGGCCATATTTGTACTGTATTCTGGGCAGGATGTCCGGACAAAATTAAAAAAGACGTCTCAGTTATTAAACAGATCACGACTCAACCAATTATAATGAGATTTAAATATAAAGAACCAGTGTGTGTAGAAATTGAAACAAACAAACAAACAAACAAACAAACAAACAAACAGCCTATAAGGTCTGTAAAATCAAAAAGCCCCCCCCCCCAAAAAAGACTGGGTCTTAATTAACATATGTTTGTGATGTCATTTAATTTTAAGTTCAACCTTTTAATTTAATTTCATTTACTTTAAATTGTACTTACAATATGTACAAATTTAAGACAATTTCCTAGAACTTGCTAAGTTTTGTCATTTTAAAAGTTTAAAAAGAACAAACAAATAAAAGATTACATACAGGCAGACAGGTAGATAGAATAGATAGATAGATAGATAGATAGATAGATAGATAGATAGATAGATAGATAGATAGATAGATAGATAGATAGATAGATAGATGATAGATGTGCCGATAAATAACACGTATTTATTGTCAGGCGTTTTTTAACAAGAATCTACGGAGGCCTTGAAATTACCATTGTCTTTAAACCGAAGCGTCACAAGGTGGCGCGCATGGCCTAAGGTTCAATGAACTACGAGGAAATTCCAAGTACGTTTCGTAAGAGACTGATCTGTTTTTACAGTACTTTGACAATTTTCCGTCTTTAGCTGATCTCTAGTTTAATAAGTGGTTTTACCGGATACTTTAGTGAATGTGTGGGCATCCATCTGGAGGAATGTGTAACTTTAATACAGGAAAAATATAGTCAGCTGGTCCGTATGACGTTACACACTTCGGATCATCTTACAACATTGCGCAAAATCTCTCCCTTTCCCTTTAGTTAAAAGGCGCAGGGCCACATGAAGGTGCACATTTGTTCAGCGTCTGTCAGAGCTCACGCGTCTCTACTTCGGAATAATAAATACTGCAGATCAAACTTCTGGAATGCATAGAGTGGTTTTCCTGCTCCTACTTTCAAGCTTTTGGATCTTTCTCTGTGAAGGATGTAAGTTAACAGCTCTAGACAGAAGTGCACCTTATGGTGTTTGATTTTTGTGCCCATGTTGTAAACTGATCATGACTGTAAATAACCTTTAATTTTCTTTCTTTGTGGTTGTTCCTGCAGACGACCCTTGCTGTGCTCAGCCTTGTCAGAACCGGGGTGTGTGTTTATCCCAAGGCACTGATGCTTATGAGTGTGACTGCACAAGGACAGGATATTATGGTGTAAACTGCACTTCTCGTAAGTCTGCTCCTAAACTGTATTTACATAGGTAAAATGTTTTCATTTCTATTCTTAGTGTAGAAAATGTTTGCATTCAAAAAGATTTCTGCTTTTTCTTGCCTTGCAGCTGAACTCCTCACATGGATCAAATCAACTCTGAGGCCAGCACCAAACGTAGTACATCACATATTAACACATTATAAATGGATCTGGGACATCATCAACAACATCTCTTATTTGAGAAATGGCATAATGAGCTATATCCTGACATGTGAGTTAAATGATTTTGCTTCAGGGTGGATTCATAGCATGTTCACTTTTGTTCTCAGTAGATTCTTCCACATCTTTAAAAATGCAAAAATTAAATTATTTTCTCATTTATTGTTTTACAGCAAGGTCACATTTGGTTGACAGTCCCCCAACATACAATGCAGAATATGGATACAAAAGCTGGGAAGCATATTCCAACCTGTCCTACTACACTCGTTCCCTTGCACCAGTGCCCAGGAATTGTCCAACACACGATCCCCCTAATCCAAAGCAGGTGGTGGAGAAGGTGCTGTTAAGAAAACAATTCATACCTGATCCACAGAGGACCAGTCTCATGTTTGCCTTCTTTGCCCAGCATTTTTCTCATCAGTTCTTCAAGAGTGACTTAAAAAAAGGACCAGCATTCACAAAAGCCCTGGGCCATGGAGTAAGTGTTATTCAAAGGTTAATTATAGCTCATTTTACCAAGAGGGGAAATTGTACACTCCATCAAAGGTTTATTTAGAACTGCAGTGGAATTTCTAACAATTCTATTATGTTTCAGGTGGATTTAAGCCATATTTATGGAGACACATTAGAAAGACAACACAAACTTCGTCTATTCAAAGATGGCAAGCTGAAGTATCAGGTATTGTGATATGATGATAACTAACATATTAAACAGTAGTAAAATATGACATGTATTGTTCATAGGTTCTATAGCCTTAGAGAGAAAACTCTGTCAATAAGATGTATTTGGCCCTTAGGTTGTGAATGGTGAGGTGTACCCTCCTCTGGTGAAAGATGTCCAAGTTGAGATGCACTATCCTCCTCATGTCCCAGAGGAACAGAAATTTGCTGTTGGCCATGAGGCCTTCGGTCTGGTTCCAGGTCTGATGATGTATGCAACCGTTTGGATGCGTGAGCACAACCGTGTCTGTGATGTCATGAAGCAAGAGCACCCTGACTGGGATGATGAAAGAATCTTTCAGACCACCCGTCTCATTCTCATTGGTAAGTCATGACTGCATCATCTTAAACTTTCCTAATCCTAATGTGACTTGACAGCAAGGGATTAAATGTTTATTCTCTTTTTGTTGTAGGTGAGACCATCAAAATTGTGATTGAGGAATATGTTCAGCATCTGAGCGGCTACCACTTCAAACTCAAGTTTGACCCAGAGCTTCTCTTCAACCAACGCTTCCAATATCAGAACCGCATTGCAGCCGAATTCAACACTCTGTATCACTGGCACCCTCTCATGCCTGACAGCTTTCAGATCCAGGATCAGGTCTATGGCTACCACCAGTTTGTGTTTAACAACTCAATAGTTACAGAACATGGCATCAGCAACATGGTGGAGTCCTTCACCAGACAGGGAGCTGGAAGGGTGAGTTTCACTCATAGACAGAAAGCAGTGAGATTATAAATTATCTTTATTCTTTACTCTTTTTAATCCCTGCTAACTTTAACCTGTTTTGTGTGAACAGGTATGTGGTGGACGGAACCTGCCAGCTGCAGTACAGGGAGTGGCTGTTAAAGTTCTGGAACATTCCAGAGAGATGCGCTACCAGTCTTTCAATGCCTACAGGAAACGCTTCAACATGAAGCCTTACTCGTCATTTGAGGAGATGACAGGTGAGATAAACAGTAAACAAATGTTGGTGTCAATCACATAAACAGCTCATTTGAAATAGACAAACGTTTATGTTTATGTAGATCTAGAGGATTGTTAAAATATGAAAAATATTATGAAAAATAAACAATATAAAAAAATCACATGACCTGAAATTTCATACCCATTCTTCTGTGTGATTAAACAGGAGACAAGGAGTTAGCGGCTGAGCTGGAGAAGCTGTATGGTGATGTGAATGATGTTGAGCTTTATCCTGGTCTTCTCGTAGAGAAGCCCAGACCCAACGCTGTCTTTGGGGAGACTATGGTGGAGATGGGTGCCCCCTACTCTCTCAAAGGCCTCATGGGAAATGCTATTTGTTCTCCTGAATACTGGATGCCAAGCACATTTGGTGGGAAAGTGGGATTTGACATTGTTAATACTGCCTCATTAAGGAACCTGGTGTGTTTGAACATCAATGGCCCCTGTCCAATAGTGTCCTTTCAGGTGCCTGATGTAAAATATCAAAGTTCAGAAACTGTTAATTCAAGTTCAGTGCAGGCCACACAAAATACTGGTAATCCAACTGTTGTCCTGAGAGAAAGAAGCTCAGAGCTCTAAAGAACATCAGGATTATACTTCTAAGGCCTCAGGGTTTTCACCATGATACTTGATGTAATATTTAAAATTGTATTTATTTGTGTATTTAATAATTTAATTTAATAGTTTATTTATCGCTGCGTGATTTCTATTGACATTGTTATTGTCAGTAATAATTGTTTTCTTGACCATCTCCTTATTTTGAAAGCAGGGTTTATGTAAACAAATGTTTTATTTAATGTAGTTGTGTTTGAATGTAGCTGTTTGTAATTGTAAATCTAAATTGTAATTGTAAATCTAAATGCTGTTTGTAATTGTAAATCTAAATGGAAAATGACATTCTTATAATGTGCATTTTGTGAATAAAATGTTTGACCTTTTAAAATATAAGTTTACTTTTATTTTTCTTAGTCTCGCAATACTCACTCACAGTACTCACAGTACTCACAGTTAACCAATCTGTGTCAACAGCTGGTCAGATTTTAACTACTTTTACTACTTTTTTCAACCCTTAAGTGTAAAACCAAAAAACCTTCATGCTTCTGGTTTTTTAACCAAACTGTGTAAAACTATTAGATGGAATTTGGACATTCTGTGAAGTATGGTACAATGGATACTGGCGACAGTGCCAACACCAGTCATGAAATAATATGACTTCATATGTCTACTTAATGTCTACTTTTGACAACAGATGTCATTGTCAGATGTCCAGCCTGATCTGTGCATACTTGCAAAGGCTCATTTCATAAACCCATTTTTTGATTATATGATGTGATGCATGCTGATGCAACAATAATAAACCTAGAAATAAAGAGTAACAGCTCACACAGAAAAAACTTTGATTTGGCCTGTTGCAGCAAAGGTGTGTCTGAATACACAAAGGAATACACAAAGGAATTCTTTACTTTGTTCATTAGGGAAACTGGGCTACAATATCACCAAGACATCTCAGACTGGGTGTTTCTGAGAACTTTGGAGGAACAAGCTTAAGGCTCTATACAAGCACCAACATGCCTAACAAAAGACACTGAAAAATGTTTATTCACTTGGCCTAACTGACTGTGGGGAGAGATGGATGTTTAGTGCAGAGGAAGAGCAAGAGTCATGAATAACTTGATCTATTCATCTTAGTACTCACAAAGGTGACAAGAGGTTGCAAATCAGTGATTGCAAAACTTACATCACATGCTCATTGTTGCACGTGTATTGCACAAGAAACAGGTAAAGGCAAAAAACTGGCTGACAAAAAAAGTTGGCCAAGGATTTTAGAACTTTTTTAGAATTATTATTTTTGCAATAGAAAGAGCTCAGTATTTGGTTGATATGCTAAAGTCTCCAGTATGTTGTATACTTGTAAATTGTGTATTTTATGTTGCACGGAATGAATAAGAAAACCATTGTTTGTTTTCCTGCAGTATTCCTGCAGGATAACAGTACTACTGAACAAAGAGTACACTGTCAAATATCTGCATTAGTTCTGTACTAGTTCCTGAATAAGTTAATTTTAAGACGTGCAGTCTACAATATCTGATCTCACCCTGACAACCTTTAGGAAGGAGTTTAGAGTACATTCATCCATAGAAGCCTCTAGTGACTAGTTAATACACAAATAAAAATAGATGAATAAAAATCACCATGTATTATGTAAACATCTGAGTGATTCAATATAGGTAAATCATAGAGATGAAAATATCTAATACTATCTAATATCTAATTTGAAATAAATTGGTGTTTACAATCTGGAAAAGCCTTTAAACATCTCACATGTTTAACAAGTATAGATAAGAAACAGGATATGTGCTTGTGGCTGTATCCTACAAGCATGTTTACACTGTAATTTAAACACTGATTTTTGCTGATGTTACTAGCGGATGTGTATAAGGTGTATCACAGCTACACCCTCCTCAATCAGAATCACAATCAATCACAATCAGTTTCTCCATGGCAACAGACACACACAACCCGAATGTACACAATTAAACAACACAGTTTTGATGGTTCAGACAGTTTCACCAGGAACCTTGCTCACACTGCGTAAAGTAATACAGACGCAGACCCCTGGTGAAAATGTCCTATACGTCATTCAGTTTTGCATACAGAGATTGAGATCATGAGAACACAACTATGACAAACTAATGATTAATGCTTCATTGATACACATCAAGCAGTGACAGACCCGCCATTCACACAGCGACAATCATTCAGAAATTACATCACTCATCACTGCTGTGATTGTGTAAAACCGAGGTTTAGTAAGGTTTTCTCTCTAAGCAGTTTCTAGAGCATCTACGACTAAGAGGGAACCCTCAGCCAAACCAAACATACACAGAACATTACATAAAAATTATATATTGCTTTATCAGTGTTGACACTGGCAGGATAAACAGTACTAGAATTCATTGAGGTTCTCCAGATGGTTCCAGATGGTGTGGCATCTGAGAAACCCCAAATAGTCCCTCAAGTATCTTTTCATTTATAGTATACATTGATTTGTAATAATAATACTTTTAAATCAAGACACTCAAAAACTTTGAAACTCTGCATCGGTGTCCACATTTTATATTTGCTCATAAACACCCTTCAATGAACAAAAATACAGTTATAGGGTCATATATCAGTGATCATGATAAAAATCAGTATTATAAAAATCTTTAAAAATCATTGTTGTCATTTCTGATCTGACAGAAGTGAAACTATCTATCCACCATCTACTATTTCCCCAAATGTATTAAATGTGAGATATTTAAACATTTGAAGTAATGCAGACAGTGTAAGAGTGAGTGGGTGTTTCGACCGGATGTAATGGACTTGTAAGGGTAAAGACAGTCACAATGCAGTCACATTCCTTTAGCTCATAAGCATTTCTCTAATCTTTTAGGCAAGACCTGTTGCTAGGGTGCACAGGTCTATTTGTTTGTTTTGTGCGGGGCATAAAATCCTGTCAGATTTCTTCTGCTTACAATATGAACAGACACTGCTCCTGCTCAAAGGATGTCAAACACCGTATAAACTGGCATTGATAAAATTTCAATCAAATACTGTTCACCTTTGCTCTTAACATTTGTGAATAAGGTGTCTGAGAATGTGATCACATGTTCACTTTAGTACACCAGAAGGTTTCTCTGCCTCACCGTATAGACAACAATGAATTTCTCCCACTTACTCATGATTTACTATAAAGCAGTCTAAATCTGCTAGAATAACTGTACTTTTTTAATAACAGTAAAAGTTCAGAAAGCTGCAGCAGATTGAAGACTGGTGGTCTGTGCTTGTGGAACGTCTGAATAGGGCTTTTGGTTCAATCTGTGCTCTGATGCACAGTGGGCATCCCGCACATTGCCGGGAATAAAAACTGTGGTTTGCATGGATGGCACAGTGCCTGGAAAAAAGAGGAAGTGAGAGTTCTGGCAACTTATATGGAGGGGATGATTATAAAAGTGCAAAATATGGGAAATATCAATGAAAATGGAAATTGACTGATTCACACATTTTACACACGTTCAAAATACTAATTACAAAAGTAATTCAATTAAACCATTGTAGACAGGTTCTCAAACCGTGGTACTAGGAATGGCCATTATGTAAATTCAATTTTGAGGGAAGCTCTAGAAATCACTCTACAGCAATGCAGCCATCTCTAACTGTAACTGGATGAATTATGTAAGAGAGAAGCTTATGCTGCGCTGCTTACAACATTTCTGGGAAAGCAGTGATCATTGTTTTTATTGGTTAGTGCTGGTTTGGTGTTGGTCATAGCTGTTCATCAGCCAAATTAGGCAAAGTCTTTCTAGTGGGACTGGTTGATGAAGGAAGAGTGATTAGTTAGCTGATTAACAAAGTTAATGCTGTTGACTGTAAAGTAGTCATGCTGATGTCCAAAACACAATGCATGCTACATTATAAAAAACATTATACATTTGAAGTAGGAATGTGCTGCATACCCGGGTGATAGGTTCACTTTCACAACCACTTTTTGAATTTTGAAACTCTTAAAACTAATGAAGTTGGGCATGACAGAAGTTATTGGGCAAAGTTAAATTGATAAAAAAAAATGATATTTAGAAACAACACATTCATGACCACTGTAGGGTAACTGGCCCATGACTTGGTGAGAACGATTAACTGCATTTTGGCCCTTTTACAGTATAGTGGAAAGATTTTCTTTCTTTTTCTTTATGTTCACACAAATTAGTGTTAATTGCATTCCTCAAACTTCAACCCTGTTCCCATAGTTATTATAGGAAATACATGATCAAACAAATATTCTTTCTATAATTTATGGGAAATATAAATGTATTAAAAATACAAACCTGTAATGTTTATTGCTGTGAAATACCAAAACCATGTTTAACACTGTTTATTCCTGTCCTAACTTTTGGTAACAGGTTTGCAAAGTGTAAAACTTCATAAAAAAACTAAAACAGCTCAAATAACAAGTTTGACCTACTGAGGGTGACAATCAATATTTTCTGAAGGTTAAGTTGAGAGAGCGTTTCAATGTTATTAGTTAGAGGCAGTAAATTTAATGGATTACTCTGATCTATCCAAAAGGAGGAAAGACACAACTCTTCCACACAGTACAACTGCAACTCAGTATTGGACAAATTTGTATCTATATGAATCCCATGCACATATAAACTTGCTCAGATATGCATCCCTTATGTGATTACAAACATTCAGGCACAGACACAAACACTGGTCCCTTTATCCACACTGACTGTGCAATATTTTGCAAACTATAACTATGTTTCTATGGTGTGAATTGGAGACGTTCACACCTAATTCTATGATTTTCCATGACAGCATCCAACCAGGCAATTGAAAACCTAATGACAATTAATACAAAGCATGTCATGATAGATAAAGCAATGTGTTACATGAACACGTGTCAGATGGATTCAGCAAACTAAAAGGTTTCGATCTTACTGTTGGATTGCTCATGTAACAGGTGCTCACATGACAAATGTTTTGATTTTACAAAAATATCTGGTATTGTTAATAGATGTATCAGCAGCCATCAATTTTGCTGACAATTTTTCATGTTTGCATGCTTTAAAGTTGTGCGGCTTCACAAAAATCATGTGAACTCAAACTCATTTAATGAAATTTTGAACACAGGTAGTTTACCAAAGTTGATACATATTTATAACATTGTGATGATAGACAGCCTGCACATAGTATTTACAACACAGTGCTTTAATTTAGAAAGAATAACAGACAAATTCAGCTGCCACAAATCTATTTTATTAGAGTGACCTTAGGTGAAACTTGTGAAATAGGAGCTATGCCTATTTAGGGTAAGAAACAATGTGTAGACAAAAGGTGTCAGTTTTATATTAGACAACCAAGAAATATGTCCAACATTTGTAATAAAAGTGATACAAATCATAACAACAATAAAACAAAAATTCATAAGGAACAATGTGGTAGTTGCATTAAATGGCAGGGACAAACTGAAATAAACAACAAGCATCATTTGTATCCAGTTATGTCCAGTTACAGAAATAATGTCAGTGTGTAAGATGGGAATAACCATAAGATAATTGGAAAATGTAGTCACTGTGTTTCACTCTCTGAATCTTTCTTGTTAAAAACTCTACACGAATTCAAGCATTCCCGAAGATTGTGAAGATTGTTTGGACAATCCAGTGCTGAGGTCACAAAATGGTAAGCTGTGTTTTCTCTACGGGTTATAATAAAACCACATGAGGTCAGCAAAGGGACCACACACACACAAGCTCACAGTTATATAAACTAGAGGAAGCAGAGGACGTTTTCCTAGCAGGTCTGTAGTAAGTGCGGAGATTTATTCTTACTCAAACTTTCACTTACACAACATTACACAACAGACGAGTTGAACTGTGCCAGGCACTGCCAGGGTGAAGGGAGGGGGGACAGACAGAGACTAAACTGCTGTACAAAGCCAGAATGAAACTGAGTGAATATAACACCCAATGGACACCCAAGAAACATTTGTACCATTTTTACAGTTTCACCGTTGACAGCGATAACTTTCTAGGGCAGTAAAAATATGTTTTATAGACAAATATAAATTGTGACTGCATATGAATTTCTTTACAAATCTACATTTATTAAGATATTCATTTAATAGAAGAGTTGGTCTAGATGGTAAAGGAAAAGGACAACATACATTAAAATCATAATTAATACTGTTTATAAGCATAAACACTGTTTACATCATTTAATATATTTTATAGTTTAGACTATAGACTGTAGTTTTTTTCCTGAAACATCAGGAACAGTTATAACAGAGAAACAGTAGAAACAGTGAGTAGGGAAGAAATATATTATTCCAAATGTCATTAATAAATGGCCCCTTTCTAACATGACTGTAACAGAGTCTCAGGGGATGTATAGTGAATAACAATACAATACCGAAAGGATCAGAAGACAGTGTTTAATGTGTCAATTCAATAAAGTGTATCATTACAGGGTGTGCGTTAACGGCCCTGAAATGACATCTGTTGGCAGATTACCAGAACAGATAGATGTGAGGTTTTGCTGATGTCATGTCAGGTGTGGGGGTGTTGAGGGATGTTCATCTGCTTGAACTTCCTAAATGCTTGAAGTGGATTTTACCACCATCTAGTGATGACTAACTACAAACAGATAAATATTCATCGCAACTAGTATTTCTTTATCTAGACAAATGTCTTTGTTTTTCCTGCCTCTTGCAGAATGTGAAACAATGTGAAGTGAGATGGAACAAACATGAGAGGAGAATGCAAAAGCCCAGGACAGATAACGTGAAACAACATGTTAGAAATGTACAGACGAGATGTAAAATCAGTCTGCACCTTAAAAAAGTACAAATGGTTCAGTTTATGTGAAGCATGACACATATAGGCAGGACCAACCATTACACCTGATCTAATTGCCAGCTTCTCAACTCACAACTGCAGTAAAAGAGTGAGGCATACATGTATAGGGAAGATCAGAGATAATTATCACAAGGACTGTTGTAAATGGCTGATCTTTTCAGAATAATATGTGATGCTCACTTTAGGTTGCTAGAGTGATTTTCCATCTGTACATGCCTGTTCAACAGTACTCAAATCTATCTAGCATTCAAAATGTGTGAGTAAATAAATAAAAATGAAGTATGGCATAAATATATACTATGATAATGATGGTAAAGCTTTTAGAAATTCTAAAATTTTTACTATTTTACTATATTATTTTTACCAACCACAAATAAATTTATTGGTGCTTATTTCACTATTCACAAACTAGCACTAGTAAACAAGCAAATGGATAAAAATATTGGGGGTTGTAATTGCTGATTTGGATTATTACCTCCCCATCCCCCACAAGCTACACCCTAATTATTTGACAAATATATTATAGATAAAAACAGTCTGATCACATTTGTTTTTGTGTAATCAATAGGGGCCTATCCAAATTATTTCGGACCTGCATAATGCCATCTTATCTCTCTGTGTTTGGATGGAGACATTACACATTACAGCAGGTTTAATTCCTCTGCAGTAATCCTATCATCAAATTATAACTGAGATGTAACCATGATGTCATGCAGATGAAGCCCCACTACAACTGAGACAGCTGTTAGCAAACTTTTAACAGAGCACAGCACTGATAATAGGGCACAGACAGTGACAACAAACTGTCAGGTAAGAACGGCATTTATTACACAGTCTATTCGCTTCTGTGCAATTAATGAGCTCAGGTGTGGAAAGCTCTATGTTATATTGTTAATATACTGTACTGGCCAATATAACAAACAGGAAAACATGCTTTTAAATATCTGTTATTTCTTGCCCACTGCACATTTATTTGACTGTAACTTTTCAGGCATTTTGTGGAGGTATGCATAAAAACATGCATATCCATTCTGTTTTATAACCTGCATTCAGAATGCATACACACTATCGAGTTCAGCCGATGCCTTAGAGCAGTGACACTATTGTGACAAAGGCCAAATGTTTTATTGTATGCATAATGAGCAAATTTTATTATGTGTACCATTGCCCCTGTGATACTGAAACTACAGATGTAAGACATGCACAGGTGTCTTTTGCTCCTTTGTATTAATTGTGCAAATCCTGTACACACCTTGGTTCCTTAATTGGAATTTGTGTATTTTAAAAATTTTTTTGAATGTTTTGCCATGAGTATGAGAGATATCATTGAGGGATGACAAAGCAATCTGTAAAAGCCTGATTAAACAAGATTATTTCTGACGGATGTCTAAGTCTATATTGTTTAGAGCATCCATGAGTATCACACAATCAGCATTTTCTTTTAAACCCTTTGCTTAAACCGTCTGGTGGTGCAGTCTTAATGGTATGAGAAATTTTGTGGCTTTCGTAAAACTTACACTGAAGTAGCAAGATTATGCCTTTTTACATTCAAGAAAAAAACATGTTGAAGGCATTGATTCAAAACAAACCCATTACACACAACAATATAATCTGATTGCAATCTAATCCTTCAACTATACGGGAGTAATCTGTTAATTCCACCTCAACCTGGATAATTGTAATTGGGTCTGACAGTGATAACAGGAATAAACATTACTTTCTATGCTAGATTACATAAGAATAATTACACCAACAAACACTTCCCGCCATCTGTTGTTTGTTTGCCTATTTCAGTTTCTGAAAACATTAAAAGGAGTTTCTGTGAAAAAAGCAAGCCAATTGAGGTCATTCCATCACTGTAATCCTGTTCAATGTAATTGCTCTTCTATTTGCATAAATATCCTAGATCTGTGGAAGTTGCACAAAATTGGCATATTCTGATGGAGTAACAACTTCCTTTTATGTTATTTCCATCCTTGTCTGATCTTTGTGCAACGTTAACCCAACAAATTTAGTTGTAAAAAAGTAAATAATTAAAACCCCAAAAAAATTAAAAAATAATTAAAACCCAAAATACTAGGCTAATGTGACCTAGTATTTCCTAACAGGTCTTCACAGAAGATCCCAGGTAAATCATGTCAAGATCAGCTGAGAATGAGGAACCACAAGCAACACAAACAGGTTTGACAAAAGTTTTAAAACAAATGTTTTACAGAGAGTAGCACTTTGACAGCAGAACACATTTTAACATCATTTTTACAGTAATGGTGAAATTATAGTATTTTATATATATATAAATATATATATATATATATAATATACTATAAGTATATAAATACTTAGTTCAGTGTGTCTGGCTGATCTAATTTTCCCAACCCGCTTTCTATTTTGAACAAATTTAAGCTGCACACACATTACCAGAATATCTTATGCCCATCGTCGCTTATTCCTGGTGCATCAGCTCTTTTCTAAATATACATTTTTCACAAGCCCCAAATTCTAAAAAATTTTACAAATTCTAAAGTTCTTCTATCCAAACTTGACATTGATGAAACATGATGAAACTAAAGCCCAATGTAGTTAATTGAAATAAAGGATTTAATAATTATACTCTTAAAAACAAAGGCGCTGTAAAAGGTTCTTCACAGCAAAGCCATATAGAAGAATCATTTTTAGATCCCCAATGCATCTTTCCCTCAAAGGTTCCCAAAAAGAACCATTTCTTTCTTACCTTTTTATAGTCTTCTTCTACTACAAAGAACCTTTTAGGAACCCATGTAATACAACAAAGAACCTTTTAGGAACCTTTATTTTTGAAATTTTTAGATGAAAAAAATATGCAAAATCCTAAGTTTTCTTTGTGCATCTCAGGCCCCAAAGGGGTAATTTATGACTGGAGGAAGTTTAAACTAGAGAGTGAGGACCATACAAAAATCCCTCCTAACAAGAGAGAGCTCCTCAGACAGATGTCCAACCCCAAATCCAATAATGATGACACGCGTGAAAAGATCAATCGCAAGGTAACTTCTCAAATTAATAAAGATGATTCAGAGGAAGTAACTTTAATTTTTAGACTCATTAATCGTCATCTTGTACCTCATGAAATGACATGTGGCACACCCAGAGCCTTTAACATGTCTGAGCTTACATACACTTCCAAAATGTCAACGATTTGGACAAGTGCACACATCCTAAATTATTATTATTCTAGTGAAGTACTTTACTATTATTAATAGCAAAGTCATTCAAATATATAAAACAGCGCATATAAGAAAGAATTGGACCATAAATATTACACAGAACTTATTATTAGCTTTTTCCATCCATCCTTTTCCTAGCTGCCTCTTGACCACCTTAGGGTCAAGGTGGGCCTACCCAGGCCCTGGGCTAACTATTAATGATAAAGTTTTGTAAAAAACATCATATATAGGGCCTATGTAAGCATTTAAGTACAAGCACTTTTAGTTCAAAAGGTTTTTAAGATCATACGAAACATAAATTAAGTAAAATTTGTGACTGTACAGTACTGTAAAGAGCCTCTTCTGCATAGTTATTAAAATGTTATGTCTACCCACAACTGCAGATGAGCATGCAGGAATATGAGATGATACAAGAGGAGGATGAAAGCTGTCTGCGTAAGTATCGTAAGCAGTGTATGCAGGAGATGCATGAGCGACTGAGCTTTGGCCCCAAGTTCGATGTTGTTTTTGAGTTGGAGAGTGGGGAGGATTTTCTGGAGGTCATTGAGAAGGAACATCGCCTGACCCTAGTAGTGGTGCACGTCTATGATGATGGAATTAAAGGTTGCGATGCACTCAACAACGGCCTGACCTGCCTAGCAGCAGAGTATTCCAGCATCAAATTCTGCCGAATTCGGGCTTCTGCTACAGGAGCGAATGAGCGCTTTTCAGAAGATGTTCTGCCCGCTCTGCTGGTGTACAAGGCTGGAGAGCTGCTGGGTAACTTCCTGTGCATAACGAAGCACATGAAGGAGGAGTTCTTTGCCATAGATGTGGAGAACTTCCTAAATGAGCATGGCCTGTTGCCAGAAAAAGAGTTCACAGCCTGTCCCGATGAAGAGGAGAATGCCGATGTGGAATAATCTGGGAAACTTCATAAATAGTCGGATGTGAGTCAAGCAATTTAAGCTAGATCCAGTAATGATGCAATCATTACTTTCGGGCATTGACTTTAAAAGTTACCCACTTCCTCATGCATGCAAGTTATTTAGGTATATTAAACACACATGGTCTACCACAGCACAATTACGTTAAAAGTGACATTTACAGAAACTGTGAGCAACCACCACTGTTAGTAACTTGACATGGAAGCTGACACAGTTAGACTGTACTTGTCATCTACATTGTGTACTAAGCTACTGCTTCCTCAATAAAAAACATGCATAATAATATAATTAATATATTGTGTATTTATATGTTGTTTTAATATATTCTATATGTTGCAATGCTCCCTTACATCATGTCAAACCAAGTCATATTCTTTCATACAGACACAGACAGGCAAACGGAACTGTGTTCTTTCTATCTATGACTACAAGTTTAGTTTTGTGCTACACAGGCCCTTCCAGATAAAACATGTCCTGACATGTAGCCAACTATCACCACAAAGACCAGAAAATTCCACTGTGTGTGATTATGTGTAAGTGTTTGCTTGGAGGTGCAAGGACACTTCAGATGAGTGTATTAAATAGACTGTGTTAAGGATACCCATGATAATTATATGTTTGATATGCTTGTTACTTTAGTTTAGGCAAGTGAAAATGAAAACCAAGGGCGCTTTCAATTCCTGTCAATGCATCAGTTCCTGTATTTCTTCAATGCTGAGGGGTTGGCAGAAGCATTGTAGATGTCATCTGATATCATGATAACAATTAATGTTTTTCTTTTTATTGTTATTAACAGCATACATAAACACGTGCCACCAGTGAGTGTGCTTTCATAAAAGGAAATAAAAACTGTACTTTGGTAAATTGTACTTCTGGCAACTAGTTAGTAATTACACAATTAAGAGCTTATCAAAACAACTCATTTCATATTTCAACAAAAAGCTATTGTAAATGACAATAAAATGAGCTTTCGTAAATTATGAATTACCTAAAGTGCACAATGAAGTAAATTAGATTTGAAATCATATAGAAGATCATTTAATCTTATATTACTAAAACATACTTGCTTATACACTCATACATACATGTAGTCTGCATTGTTATTCATTAAAATACAGCAGGGATGTAGCAGTGGCAAGCAGAGCAATGGCTGCTGCTACTGCCACACCTGTGGGAAAGAAACAGGGGGAGACAAGAAATGAATCAGAAAGGTGCACATGGACCAGAGTGTGAGAATTAAAGCAGGAGTCCAGGAATTACATAAAGAAAAAAACAGTCTACACAACCTAGCCAACTAGCACGCAACATGAACTAGTCAGAGACGGAATTGAGGCTTGACTGGACTGTCAAGCCTTGTGTAACAGAGGCAGACTCTGATACAGGTCATTCAGGTTTAAGCCAGGAGATAAAAGGAGGATTAATACTGAAATTACTTTTCATAGAGACAGAGATTAAATATTTACCTCAGGAGCCACTTACTCATAGAGAACGGGCAAGAGGTTAAAGTGGCAATTTTTAACTTATTTGGTTAAATAACAAATCAGTTATTGAGCAAGTACATAACAGATCAGTGTTCAAAAAAGTGTCTTTACTCTACCCCAGGGTGCATTGATTTTCGTGTTTATTTTCATGTTTCAGTTTATGATAATCATTCATAATTTGAGCTGTGTTTTTTACACAGTTTTTTTTACGAAAAAAGTATGAAATATAACCTGCAATTTTATGTTTCAACAGAGATAGCAACAGAGAAGCAAAAGTTGCAAACTGCAGCTTTAAATATTTATATCAAGAGCCACTTACCAGTATAATATTGGGGGGCTTTTTGGCTTTTGGGTGTTTCAGCTTGAACTTCTGAAGCGACATGTTCACTGTAATCATCATGGTGCCTGTCACACATTTCAGGGCTAAACACTGAAAAACATGGAAAAATGTAAACGTGCACATTTTAATTATTGCTTTATTGTAAATCTGTATCACCAAGCAGAAGTAAGAAGAGACAGAACAAATTCTTACGTCTCATTCCTAGAAAGTAATAGGATTATGTTGCTGTAGAGATACAGTAAATAAACCAAACATCCCAAACAGCCTGTTATTAAGAGGAATCAGATTTTCTATTGCCTGCGGCTGGCAATATTGCCTGCTTCCATGCTTTGCTTTTTACCATACATGGAAAATCACTTGTCAGCAAAGTTTGCTTAAGCAGGTTCAAACAGAAGGAGAGGTGTAACTGGCTATTATAATGGAGGGAAATGTGCCAGGGTGTGTCAAATGTTGTTAAACAGTTTGTGCTCATTTTGACAGAGGTTATTCTTTGGCATTCTGTAAGTCCCACACCTATGCACATTTCTGACTTTATAACCAGAAAACCCAACACTTGGGTTACATCCATCCCTAAATCATAGTGGCTTTGCAAGAGCTTGCTTTAGATTACACAACTCTCTATTACAAACAAATCTAATATGTGCTTGGGAAAGCCCAACAACGATGCACACCAACACAATGGTGTAATAAAAAAAAAAAACAATCCCAGTCTAATGTCAAAACTGGGCTTACAGTGATTGCTCTCCAGACTAATATCTATGTCCCCCTCTGGCGTTTCCCAGTCCAGCATCTCTTTCAGACGCTCTGTCACATCAGCTGTGCTTTCATCTGGAAACATGTAGTCACAGACAGACAGGCCAGAGCAGGGCACTGGGGCAAACACACGTCGGGGAAGAGCCTGCTGCCCACTGCATCTGCCTAAAGAAGCAACAAAAAACATTTGGCTGTGTGATCCTTTAGTGTACAGTATAAAAATAGAACCTGATTGCCATCTGGTGGTCAGTGTTATGTTTGCAAAAAACACTGAGCAGTTCGGGTTTTTTTGCAGTTGTTGAAATTTTATTTGATCAAATACCACTGTACCTTTGTGATTCCCCTCGCTTACTAAAAGATCTTCCAGAAACATCTCCACTCTGTTGGAAACTGTATTTATGATGTCTCTCTTAATGGCCTGCCAATATAAACCACATGATAAACACCAGCACTGATTTAAAAAATAACAGGGAATAATAGCTAAACAAGAAAATGTTTTGTACAGAACAAATAATTTGACTACATTCTGTAAAGGACTGGAGACAAATGGATAAGTGTTAGATTAAGCTACTTTTCCTAAAGATCTCACAAGCTAGCACATAAAATTTTATACAAGTACAAAGCAGTGACAGCAGGTTTCAGTTACCTGTGTTGCATGTCTGACTTTGGGTTTAATGTTGTGGATGTAGGCCCTACAGTGCACCACCCCTCGAACCCTTGCGGAACCACTGCACACTTGAACCAGTGCACTGGACCTCTCGTCCACCTCTGGCTGCTCCTGTGGTGTTGATGTTATCACAATTGTACATTTTACAATATACACATATATAACCAATTAATACTGTTCAAAAGATGATATGCCCTCACATGAGAGACAAGGACCTGTGCTGGGAGTGTTTGACGCTGGGTTATCTTTTGATTTTTTTTCTGAAAATGAAGAGACATCAATGTCAGCTTCAAAGATACATTTAAAACCACCATAGAAATTACAAAATACAGAATAAAACTTACCTGTGCTGAAATAAGTTCAGAGTCATCTAATGCCTGTTTATTATTTATGAGACAGTGACCAGCCTCGATCTGTCTAGCCCACTTCCTAAGGCCATCCTGAACAGAAGGTACCAAACAATATTAGAATTCAAAACGTGTCCAGACACTGCTTTGTACAAACCAACACTAAACCAAAAATAAAACACTATCATGACATTCATATACCTGTCTGAGTTCTGTCTCACCTTTATGCACCTGTCTGTGTTATCAGAGGAAGATTCAGTCACAGGGATCTGCAGATCGAGCTCAACGGAGCAGGTCAACATGGGCCAGGATGATGAGACACCTGGCTGATACTTCCAATCTGCTGGCTTGGCTGAACTCTGGACACCAGTAAAGAGTAATGACTCTGAATAAGTGCCCATCCTCAATAATACAGAGCACAATATACAGCTATTTACTGCTCTATTTAATTTTTCTCTATTTGTAAACCAAAAATAATCTCACTTACCTTTGGATCTTTCACATCAAATGTTTTGCAGACAGCTCTGTACATTTTAAGTCAAGAATCATTTATATCTTGTAAGTGCAAGGTTGAGAATCAAAATAATAACAATAATAATAAAGGTCAAATGTATGGTAGTGTGCAGGATACTTCTTTGTTTTGGAGCAAATCTGCAGTGTGGCTCGATCAGTCACATCCTCCTCTGAGAGCTCCCATAGTCTTCCTTTAGTTATGTATTTATCCATAGCAAATATAAGCTTTGTTAAAACAACAAGCACACAAGGAATTAAACATGTAGACAACAGTACTTATTCTCTTACAAAACATCTTGCAAATTAAAAGAAAAGTACTTCTGAGAACCTACTGATTGCTATAAAAATAAATGAACATATACTGATTTGTATACATATAAGCATATGAGACTCACTCTTTTTAGAGTGTTCTGGGCATCTTTAGAGAGTTCAGGTGGCGTTATTAAAAACAGGCCAAGGATGCAGAGACCTCCTGGTAACATGCGGGACACCTACAACAAGGTTGTTTAAAATGCATTACTGTACAACTAGACAAAAAAAGATTTTAAAGCCATTGTTAGTGGGCAGACAAAAGGTTACCCACCTGCCTGGCATGTTCTGTGACCCAGTCCACATCAATGTCATCCAGTGGACTGCCCCTAGTGGAAACCTTCGGATGGCCCTCACTCTCCCTGTGAGGAGTCTGTACGGCCAACACTACAAAATCTCTCTGAGGGGATGACTATAAATAGTAAAAAGGCATTGCATTAAGTACTTAAACCCATTTTTAACAATTCAATATAATTTATATTTGTTTCTTTACTTGACCAATTAGCAGTCCTGTGACACATGATCCAGGAGGAGCTTGAAGGCCACCAAGATACGTCTCCACTGCTTCATCTACAATGTAGCTTCTACCCATCCTTCCTGCAAACTAATACAATTAAACTGGGTATGGCACCATGTCAGTGTCTAAATCATTTTATATACAACATCGTTAAGATGTGGACATGATTTTGCACCTGGACAAAGCAGGTGCAAAATCATGATTAAAATATCTTTATGAACTATTATGAATTTTCACCGAGGTAGCAATTGTTGTTGGGAGAATTATTATTGTTTAAACTTTCCTTCATTCAGTGTTTCTACAGCTTAGGTTACACAAAACCTTATCTAATCTAAGTGATTGCAACTTCTCAATATGGTTAAATGAAACTTATGAATTAACAAGCCATCATATAGAAAAAGAACGCCATTTCAAGGAATTAAATCCGTTCATCGATAACATTGTAAAAAAAATTATACTATAATAAAGAGAAACATTTAAAGTTACCTTTAGATCGTGCACACTTCAGACAGCTGAACAGGAGGAACCAATACGTGTGACATACTGTCGCATGAAATACACGACATAGAGTGAAAGTAACTGATTGGACAGGCCATGTACGGTTTACAATCGCACAAATATGATGTAACGGCAGCTAGCTGCTAATGCTAACCGTTGCAGTGTGCCGAAGAGATGGCGGCGCTTCTGCAGCAAGCTCTGGAGAGAAATGAGATTAATAAACTGCCGAAAGCTATCCAGAACAAACTCGAGAAGGTTCTCGCCGACCAGCAGACAGAAATAGACTCACTGAAATCACACCACGAGAGATATAAAGCAGACTGTGGTGGGTAACAACAGGCAGGCCAGATAATTCAGTCATTCAGCAACTCAAAACCAAGTAGAACGTAGTTTTATGCGTTATTGCCTGTGTAGGTTAAGCCAGGATTTTGTTGAACAATTTGTAAGGGATTGGGCTAAAATCCTAAAATGTCTTTGTAAAACCTTATTTGTTCTGAGTTAACAGATGAGCTACGCCATGAGATTTGCAGCTGACACGAACTGTAGTTATTTGTAGAAATTTGTTACTTTTTGTTGGAACACAATTAACAATTTGCTTGTTATGCTGTTATCTCCAGTTGAATATAAAGGGTGCATTAAGGTAGAACGTCTGATACTGAGATCAAGATTTAAGATTAAGATCAAGAAGACGTTTTATTTTCATTAAGGCTTCCCGAATGAGCAGTTACATCTTGTTTTATTAATGATGTACCCAGTGAACTTCTGGATGAATCATGATATGTGTGTTTATACGTACAGAACAACAGTACTTTAACCTTGAGAAGAAACTAGCTGAGAGTCAGGAGCAGTTCTTGTCCCAAAGTAAAGAGTATCACAGTATCAAGGAGGAGAATGCCAGACTAAGTAAGTTCATTGCTTCATTGGTTTTTATGTTTGTGAATCGTATTAATACAGGGCTACTGTATAAGACAAGTGTGCTTGTTTATTTTTAAAGCTGAGGAACTCCAGAAGTTAAAAGAGATAGAGGAAGAGCAGGGGTCAACGCAGGAGGTATTTGAGTTATATGCTTCTCGTGGTTCATACATGCGTTTCTATTCGAGCAGTTAAAGATGTAGGAATATTCCAATGCTTTTCTATTTCAGAGTAAGCCACCAAGAGCCAAATATGAAATCGAAGCAGAGAACAGAGAGCTTTCTCGTTTGCTTGAGAAGAGATCTCAAGAAGTGGAAAATCTCAGTGGTATGAATTATTTCAAAGTTGTCATACACATGTGCAGTAACTCAGTACACTTTTCTTTGTATCATTGATCCAAACATTTGGGAAGGCTTTTATAGTTGTTAACATTGTAGCTTATGCTTATTATACAGAGGATCTTAAACGTCTCAATGACAAACTTGTGGAGACCAACACAATCAAGATGGAGCTCCAGCTTAAACTTGATGAACTTCAGTCATCGGAGGTTTCCGTTCAGGTAAGTAATGACTCAGCTTGTGATGATAGTATTCTTTGATATACATCCTATATTAAATGGAATTGGGCAGAGCATATTAAAGGGTTTGTCCCTTTTTAGAGCGTTAGACGTTAGTTTACATCACAGCCTTAAACTATGAGTTGCCACTTGCTACCCTGTTACGATTGGTTTTAAGGAGAGGTGTATTATTCTGGAGGGCTTTTTATTGCAAGATTAGTAATCAGTTAGTTTCTTTAAGTGAGTCTAATCATGTCATTGTAGTTAATTATCAGATATGAACATTGATTATTGATCTGTTTCTCCATATCAGTATCGTGAGAAAAGAATGGAACAAGAAAAGGAGCTCCTGCAGAGCCAGAACACATGGCTGAATTCAGAGCTGAAAAGCAAGACAGGCGAGGTGTTGACATTGTGCAGGGAGAAGGGTAAAGAGATCCTGGAGCTCAGGTGTTCTGTAGAGACCAAAAAGGAAGAGGTATGAACCCATTTTTTTTTATATGTGTATCTTTGAAGTAGGGTAAATCTTTAGTAGATGACTTGTATGCAATAATCTTATGTACGTCGTACTCATCAGGTCACCAGGCTTCAGGACCAAGTCAACACACTCAAGAAAAACAATGACAACATGCAGAAAAGTACAGAAGAACTGATGAACAAACTCAAAGAGGTTCACCATCAACTTCAAGTTCATATTTGGTTTATACTTCTCATTGAAGTGGAGTGAATTTGAATTGCATTGATTTCCTTATCGTTCAGGCTAAAGAGCAGCAAGCCTCCATGGAGGAGAAGTACCGCAATGAGCTGAATGCCAATCTCAAACTATGTAACCTGTACAAGGTTAGTAAATGTAGTTTATGATAAGGCTTGAATTCTTATGTGTAGAATGACTAATGAAGGTCCAAATCCATTTGTGTCCACAGGATGCAGCAGCAGACTCTGAAGCCAAAAACGCTGAACTGAACAGAGCTGTAGAAGAGCTCAACAAACTGTTGAAGGAAGCTGTGGAAGGTCTGAGTAATCATTTTAAGCTTAAGATTTTAAGCATAAGAAGTTTCTCCCATTGCCTCACTGTAAATGTTGTCTGAATATGTTGAGTTTAGATGATATGTGGTATTTAATCACAGTTTTGCTCCTTTTATCAACAGCCAATAAAGTCACAGAGAAGAAACTTTCAGAGCTGGAGGGTGTGAGGCAGAAATCTGAGTCTGAGCAACAGGAGAAGCTCAGGAATCTAGAAAAAGAGCTGGAGAACTCCAACACACGCCTAGCAGATTTCAAGAGGAGAGGTAATGCATTTAAAATGAGAGGCCACGAAGGGAATTCAGCCTTTGTTTTATGTTGAAGAATCTTTTAAGTGTAGTTTAATATAGCCTAGTATTTCATTCTATAATTGTGTAATTCACAAGGTGTTCCAGCTTTCACAGAAGAGGAGCTGACAAACCTGTCCCCAACTGCAGCTGCAGTGGCCAAGATTGTTAAGCCTGGCATGAAGCTCATGGAGGTGTGAAAGATGTTTATGATTACAAACTAATATATGAACATTTTGTAAATGTTTAGGAATTGCTTAAGCACCAAACTGAAATCCACATTGGGAAAACCATCAAAGACATCTGAAAGTGCCTTATCATGAGTACAGTATGATTAGTATTAGTGACTTTTGTGTTTGCTCCCAGCTGTATAACGCCTTTGTGGAGGCGCAGGATCAGCTGCACTTGGAGAAACTGGAGAACAAGCGTGTAAACAAGGTTCTGGATGAAATAGTGCTGGAAGTGGAGACCAAAGCTCCCATCCTGAAGCGCCAGCGAGAGGAGTATGAGAACATGCAGAAGTCCATGACTAGCCTCTGTGCTAAACTGGAGCAAGCCATGAAGGTCTGCAAATGTTCAAATAATAGAGATGGCAAAAGAGAGTGTCATAGTGTATCAGGGAGATATTAATCTGTTTATCCTCCCTGGCTTGTTTATCAGGAGGTCCATCGTCTGCAGAAGGAGACAGATGAAGCCAATAAGAGATCTTTAGTGCTTGAGCGAGATAACCAGAGATCAGAAAGACAGCAAGCAGACATGTCTGAACAGGTAAGTGAGAGTCAGCACTTTACAGTAATATTGAGGTGCAACATCTAGTCTCAGCCTCAAACAGCACACACACAGGCTGCCCATAGTTCTGTCATTGATCATATGATGCATGTTACATGCACAACTGGTGTGGAAAAAGAATGTCTGATTAACTGTCAAACATTATTTCTTGTCAAAGTAGGCAGTTCTAGCCACTAAAAGCTGTAGATGTTTGGTTTTGGGACGCCATATGATTGAAAAGGAAACACCCTCAATTCCAATGCATAATCACAAACTGGTTTTCATGAATGTGTTTTTCTGTTGTTTATCTTCTTGCTTTGAATGGTTCAGGTGCGTGTACTGCTGGTGGAGCTGGAGGAGGCTCGTGGTAATCAGGTGGTGCGGGAAGACGTGAACTCTGCGGTCAGCAGCAGCTCTGAGGTGCAGAGCTCAAGGCAGGTAGCCTTCCGCAGTGTCCAAGAGCTTCAACAGCAGAACCAGAACCTTCTGACCCAGATCAGGGACCTGGAGGAGCAGAGAGAGAGCGAGCAAACCCAGGCTAGGACTGCCAGGTTACTGACCAATTTTACATTAGTGTCACCAGCTATGACAGCTACATACAAACCAAATGGCATTTATTTTAAATTTGAGGGATTGTTTACCCAAAAATGAAAATTCTTACATCAGTTACCCTCATGTCATTTTAAACCTGTATAACTTTTTTGCTTCTGAAGAACACAAAATAACTTATTTGGAAGTACGTTGGTAACCAAACAACAGTGGCACCCATTAACTTCAATTGTATGGACACAAAAACACTGAGACATTTCTTAAAATATCTTTTGTGTTCCACAGAAGAGAGAGGTTTGGAATGACATGAAAAAGTTTTGTTGTGAATTAATATTGTAATAATAAAAGTGTGATAATGTTTTAATGAATGTGCTACTGCTAAGAAGAAAGTACTGTGAGGATCAGTAAAGTTATTGTTCTATGCTCTGTCAGGCAAACTGAATTGGAACAGAGTCTTGAGAAGGTTCAGAAGGAGCTGGAGGAAATCAAGGAGCAGAAGAACCACCAGAAGCAGCTGGCTGACTCTGCTGCCCGACAGAGAGACATGTACCGCATTCTGTTGCAGACAGCCGGGGTCGAGCTTCCACCACAGGGTATTAAACACTGCCTCTCCTTTTATAGTAGCTTTTGTTCCAGGTGTTAACTGGCATGTAACTGACTGCTGCTGTCTGCGCTTAGGTTTGGAGAGTGGATCTCAGACCTCCACTCCCAGCAGGCCGGGACTCATGACCACCAGATCTACACCACTGAGGGCTGCAGCCACAGAATCTGTCCAGGCAACACAGGCCAAAGCAGCACTTAAACAGGTTAGACATACAACTGAACAACTTTAGCACTTCTTACCTTTAAAACATTAGTACACCCACAATATTAATTATCAAATATGCTTTTCCCTCATAGCTTAATGATGCCTTTACAACATATAAAAAAGAAAAGGCAGAAAACGACAAACTTCTGAATGAGCAAATAGAGAGGCTTCAAGGTCAAGTGTCTGACCTGCTGTCGCAGAAGGCCAAACTTTCATCTCAGCTAGAGTTTGCTTTCAAACGGTAAGCTCACTTTACCCGAAATACCTCAGGTCATTAAGTTTGAATCTTTTATCTTTTAACCATACTTTGACCTAATTAAACTATTGAACATAGCTGTTCTGATTGTCCAACATTATGCTTGTACACATGAAAAGCATTTACCATGCCATGATTGCCCATGATTTTTTCTTTATAAGCATAACATATTGTGTATGATTTTATGTATGTTGTTTATATTTTAATCTGTGTAAATTGGCCATACAATTGAAATGTACAGTCTGTTGTGTTTAGCTTTAAAACTCATCTTACCTTGCAGGTACGAAATGCTTCAGGAGAATGTGAATGGCTTCAGACGGGAGATTGACACCTTGAGGGAGAAGAATCAGAAGATGATGGCCACTCATCAGAAACATGAGCAGATCATTCACACAATGACCCAAGACCTGAGAGAGGCCAATGAGAAACTAGCCATGGCTGAGGTGAGAGTGGACCCTTGTTGTGAGCTGACTGACAGATGGCGAGGGTTTGATAAAACAGCTCTTATTTATTTTTGCTGTTTATAGAGTCTAACATTAACTATTAGAAAACTAATGTGCTGTTACAATTTTAATGTTTATCTTTGCCAGTTACGCGCTGAGAACACGCGTAAGGAACGAGACATTTTGAAGCAGGTGGAGAACAGACTGACCCATGAGAAAGAGTCCATCCTGACCGAGCAGCGCAGCCAGATACTTTTACTGACTAACCTCAAATCCATTCAGGTTCAGCTTGTGCACATATGCAAACCACACTTTGTCCAAGCACTTTTCTTTGCTTTTTTTTTTTTAATATCTCCCCTATTATGTTATAGTTGACCATGGAGCGTTCTGAGACTGAGATCAAACAGCGCTACAACAATCAGATCCAGCGGCTGGAGAAAGAGATTGTCCAGTTAAAGAAGAAATTGGAGCAGGAGGTGGAGCAGAGACATGCCCTGGAACGCAACCAAGATGTAAGATGAGAATTTTCTTAAATTTACTCTCTTGATGTTTTCCTGACACAAAGTTTACACCAAGAAGATTTGTAGAATCTGAAGAGAGCTGTATATATACACCTCGCATTCCTGTCAATAGCAGTTGTTTAGTTGGTGCCCCTGGAAGTACACAGTTTGATGTTTGAGTCTTAAAGAATAAGTCCACCCCAAAATAATATTTTGCTCATAAATTACTTGCCCTTAAGGCATCCTAGGAGGATATGACTTCAGCCAAACACAATCTGATTTATGTTGATTGAATATATACATACATACATACATACATACATATAATAATTTTTTTTTGTATAAAAATATATATATATTTGTATAAAAGACTACACCGATCATGGCGGCACGCCAGCTCCACCTCAGTAGCTCCACAGCTCTCCAACAGGGCAAATGCTAAAGATCGTTTGTACCCAAGAAACTTGTGGAAATCATGTGTCTCGCTTTTATTGGCTAGGCTCAACTGTTGGAAGCTAAGAAGCAGGTAGAGACACAAACAGTATTACATCAGAAGACCAAGGAGCTGCTACGAACTGCTGAACAGCAGGTCACTTCCCTCAGACAGCAACTGAACAACAATGAGAACAGTGCAGCACCTAAACAACCTGTCAGGTCGTTACCCAGAGGTAACCATAAAATTAAGAGGGTACAATGAATTTAGTGGTGAGTATGTTTAAATGCTTACAAAATTTTTTTTTTTTTTTTTTTTTTTTTTTTTTTTTTGCAGCAACAGCTCCTGGCATTCCTCAGCAAGAGGTGGATGAGCTCCGTACACGCTTGCAGCAGGCTGAGGAACAGAACACTGACCTTAAGGAACGTCTGAAGACAACCACCACTAATGTAGAGCAGTACAGGTCCATGGTGGTCAGTTTGGAGGAGTCTCTAAACAAAGAGAAGCAGGTGATAATGCCCTGGACATTTATTGTTCACACTATCTCTGTGTCATAAAGACTTAGTTCTTCTGCTGAGTTGCAGTACTACAACACAACTCACATAATTCACACAAATAAATACATTTGAAAATATCAGTCTTTTGCAGCTTAGTTTGACTTGGCCCAGACAGGAAGTTTTAAGTAACAGAATGTTGCCTCCAGGTGGCTGAGCAGGCACGGTCTTCCACTGAAAGCCATCTGAAGGCAGTAAAGGAGTTAAGCCAGCAGCTTGAGGCCCGACTGGCAGAAGCAGAGAAAGAGAAGCTGGAGCTCCAGGAGGAAAAGATGAAAGCTGTGGAGAGTGTTGAAGAACACGTAAGGAACTCTCTCAGATGGCACCTCTGTTGTGTCCCCAGCATCTATTCAGGGTAGCACAGTTCTGTGTTCACAGTGATTTAAACTGTGTTTTGACTCTGTGCAAGGTGAAGGAGCTGAAGAGAAGTGTGACAGACATGCAGACGGAGCTGCAGGATGCCCTGCAGAGAGCTGTGGCAGCAGTTGCACAGGAGCAGAAAGCCACGCAGGACAGTAAACTACAGGTGATCAGATGAGTCCACCCAAGACAATCAGAAAATAGTTGGACTTGTTAAGTCTTACGTGTTTATTTTGGGCTCCAGGCTAAGCTGGCGGCAGAGGCTCAGAATAAGTACGAGCGAGAGCTCATGCTGCATGCTGCAGATGTTGAAGCCCTCCAGGCCGCTAAGAAGCAGGCGCAGGTGTCGGCACAGAATGTGAAGCATTTGGAAGAAAAGGTTCAGAAGGCCACGGCTGAGCTGCGTCAGGGCCGCACTGACTGGGAGCAGCAAGAGAATAGACTAAAGGTGAGGAATCAATTGGCATTTGGGTGAAGAGTAGAAGGAACTTGCTGGTGCAAAATGGTGTTCAAGGTACAGTCTGTGACTAACTTTTTGTCTACATTAAAAAAAAATTTTAAACTCTTGAGACATTAAACATAATTAGTGGCGGTTGGGCTAACATCACTGTGGTAATTGGTCTTAGGGATTTAAACAAACCTCTGGAAGGAGGGACCTGAGGTGTGAGGACTAGAATATCACAGAGACAACTTCTTAGTAACTTTTACTGATCTACATTTTTTTTTTTTTCAGGAGGAACTGGCCAAAGAGCAGAAAAGAGCTGAGGAGCTGCAGAAACAGAACACAATGCTCCATGAACAGATGGAGATCCTCAGCAGCAAGATAGCTGCTTCTGCTCAGCAGCAGACAGCCAAAGAGTACAGTCTAAACATCTCTCTAAATGAACAGGGCAAGTCTGATAAGCAGATCCTGGAGATTCTCAGGTAAAATCCTCCCAGTTCCTCTGTCTCAAACATTACCTAATTTAAACCTCAAATATTTAAAGTGGTGGCATGTGATATTAGAAGACATTTTCTGGTATGCTGTGAGGCAATTTACTGATGTGGCCTCCCTTTTGTCACAGGTTTGTTCGGCGGGAGAAAGAGATAGCAGAGACTCGTCTGGAGGTGGCGCAGGTAGAGACCCTGCGCTATAAACAGCGCATGGAGTATCTGGAGGGAGAGCTGAAAGAACTACAGGACAGTCTGACTACAGAGAGAGAGAAACTACAGGTCACTGCCCTAATTTATGTATACATTTTAAGGCTCTCAGTTTACTTGATGTGTATTAACAGTGAAATGTGCATCGGTAGCGTCACCAAATGCAATTGCAAAAATAATGTAATTAGTTTTCAAACAGATTTTCCTAACACTTTAAAAGATAGTCGCTCCCCAAACTCCCGCCATTGGTTGAGGCAGTGTTGCTATGCCAGGGATACTTGGACAAACAGAGCAATGTTCTGGTAGTGACACTGTATCAACACTTTTCAGAGGAATCAGCTTGCACATGCTGTATTTCATAATTAAGCTGGGATAGGAGACAGTATTTTAATACAAAATAAATGACATGACCTCTAGGACTCCGTAACATAATATATTTTAAGAACACAATATACATAACATTTTGATGCAATAACATCTCAATCTATAGGCTACTTCAAAGACCTTGGCACAGCAGGAAGACATGATCAAGAGGATGGAGAGTATGAGTGCTTTGACTGAGACCAACAAGATGCTGAAGAATGAGAAGAACAGACTGGAGCATGAACTGCAGCAGAATCAGGCCAAGGTATTGTATTAGGATAACGTATTTTTTGTATAAAGCACTATTTTTATCCAGATAAGTCAATTGATATGCAGGTGCAAGGTGTGTGTGTATATTTAAACAGCTTGTCCAATTAGTTTTTAGAGGCAGTTTAATTCTCAGTTTTATGAATAGGTTTTAACTACTGTTTAAATGTATGACCTTGATTTATCATGCCTTGGCTGTAGGTGCGTAAGCTGGAAGCAGACATCCAACCCCTGCTGGAATCTAATGCTGAGCTGAACGAGAAGAATGGCATGTTACAGGCTGAGAAGAGGCTCCTGGAGGAGGACGTCAGGCGCTTAAAGACACGCACACAGGTCTCAGGATCTCACTGCTTCTGTGTATCATGTAGAATCTAATGGTTTTTGAACGCCAGTAAATTTAAAGAGGATTTTAGAGCTCTAATTTGTAAGCACCTTAATTGGTTACATGAGTTGTAAAGGTATTTCTCAATGTTGATTGGTTCTGCAGCAACTGCTGAGCCAGCAAAAGGACAGCGATCAAGAGGAAAGTAAGAAGCTGCATGCTGAGAGGGAGGTCCATCTCAAACGTATCCAGCAATTAACAGAGGAAACGGGCAAACTTAAAAATGAGGTGGCCAGGTCAGTTGCATCCGTTTTGGAAACTTATAGCAGTATAATTCTTCTCTTCTGTATCTGAGCCCTCATCAAAAGCGTATATTCTTGCTACCAAACAGGAGCCAAGCTTCCATCTCCACAGCTCAAATCCAGGTGCAGAACCTGCAGGACAGTATTGGAAAGATCACCACTGAAAGGGACAATCTTAAGAAGGAGCTGGAGACCAAGACTGTAGACATCCAGGAGAAACTCAAAACCATCACTCAGGTCAAAAAGATTGGCCGTCGCTACAAAACACAGTATGAAGAACTCAAAGAACAACATGAGAAGGTACACCAGAACAAATGATGGGCAGACTATAAGACTATATGCTAGTTAACTGCTACCCATCTTTCCAACTCTTTCTCTCTCTCTCTCTCTCTCTCTCTCTCTCATATAGATGGTGGCAGAGGCTGCAGCTAAGCCAGCACAGGAGCAGGAGGAACCTCAGGCCTCCGTGCAGGAGATTCAGAGCTTGAAGAGCTCATTGAGTCAGTCACAGAACAGAAACTCAGAGCTGGAGACCCAGCTGGACAACATTCAGAAGGTACTCATTTGATGTTTAGTGTGCTGCGCTATTGTTATTCGCTTCAACTCATTTGTGTTCAATGCTTTCATGTTTATGTAGTCCTATAGTATAGCTCTAGTCTGTACCTTGTGATGCATAATTGCTTAACTTTTAGTGACCTTTAGGATGTTAATATTAGCCTGGTCTCAGGGTGTAAAATGACACTGTATTTAGTGATGTTAATCTTGGTCTTTCACTTTGTAACTTTGTACAACACTTTTGTTGTGCAAACTTTGTTGTTGCTTCCCTGTGATATATCCTCAAGTCACTGGAAAAAACGTCTGCGGAATGCCTAAATGTAAATGGCAGGAAAATCATCCTGAAGCAGCAGAAAATTCCTTAGACAAAACAATCCTTGTTGCAAGCCTAAAAATGAAAGCTTCCTCACACTGATTACTTTCACAGAGACAGAAATGTCAAATCTTGTGTGATTGTAAACACCACCAATAAGGGGTTCACTGGTTTGGCTCACTGATCAAAGGTCATATGGTAATAAATGTTTTCTTGCTAATCCAGGAGGTGAGTAGTGTAGTGTTGAGACAGTGAGGTGTGAAGTGAGTTTGATGAAGTGAAAAGTATGTTTTTGTTGAATGAGTGGATTTAACAAGAAGTATTTCTTTATTGTTGCTTATGAAGTAAATCTAAAAGAGTCTGTCAACAGTGTTCATAAAATGTGGTTATGTAGTTTGTTTATTTGTGTGTGTGTGTGTGTGATCAGACAGTCCAGGAGCGTGAAGCAGAGCTGAAGAACCTGCAGGAGCAGCTGGCACAGGGTCAGCCAGAGCTCAACCGCCTGAGGGCAGAGCTGCAGGAGAAGAGTAACCTGGAGGAGCAGCTACGACAGCAAATCGCTGATAAAGAGGAGAAGACTAAGAAAGCTTTTATGGGTGCCAAGCAGAAGATCAACCAGCTCAACAGTTAGTAACCAACCCCAAACCAGAACCCTTGATAATTTCTTGGGATCTTTAAGAACTATAGTCATTAGGATGGTTTTAGTTAAATAAGTTGGTAAACGTGCATGTGTGTGTAAGGTGCTAAGGAGCAGCTTGCAAAGGAGAATGATGAGCTGAAGCAGCAGAGAGAGGAGCTGGAGGTGAGGATGAGCGCGCTCAAGTCTCAGTATGAAGGCCGACTGAGCCGACAGGAGAGGGAACTGAGAGAACTCCGTGAGCAGCAGGAGAGACATGGAGAACAGAGAGATGAAGCTCAGGAGCCTGGTCAAAGCAAGGTACAGGACCTCATTAACAGCACTCACTGGTTCTATGTTCTCTGACTAAGAGCTGTAATTTTTTTTTTTTTAATCCATTCTGGCTTTCCTACTTATCACTCAATCAATTTGTGATGGATAAAATTTTGGTCACACTCTCCTTTTTATCTCTTATGTGGAATATCCTGATTTAATTTAAAATGTCACATTACTGTGCATAACAGGTTTTGAATACGTTTCATTCTCATGATTTTTCCAGGAGGTTCAGCGGTCATCAGAGGCCCGACAGATCACTCTCAAACCCACACCTGCTGCTGACAGAGGAAGGTAATGGTCCATATAGAGCTGAGACTCAAGATGTCTTTAATTTTCCAGGAATGTTCAGTGTTGTCTTTGTATCTGTAAACAGTGCCAGCACATCAGATCCCCCAACAGCTAACATTAAGCCCACACCAGTTTCTGGTGCCCCCAGTAAACCTTCACCAATTGTGGGGAGCAAGTCCACCCCCAGGGCGAGCATCCGTCCAATGATAACACCTGCTCCGGTGACCACGCCCACAGCCACAGTCATGCCCACTACACAAGTGGAAACTCAGGAAGGTATGGCTAGAGCTTAGGAATCATGATATCTATCTACATTGATTTCTCTTGCACTTTATTGCCATATGTTTATATTGGGGTTAATAAGTATGTCCTAATAGATTGATTTGTCATTGGTTTGACCCATCAGCTCTTCAGTCCACTGAGGGGACAGTGGAGCATGTGACTGTCTTTGGCAGTACCAGCGGCTCAGTGCGCTCCACCAGCCCTAACATACAGACCATGCAGCCAATCCACAGTCTGCCTCAGAGCCAAGCCACTGCCTTTGTTCAGCCTACTCAACAACAGGCCAGTCAGGAGGCAGCAGCAACCATTATGGAGGTGGTACACAGCTCACAAATGGAGAGACCATCCACCTCCACAGCTGTCTTTGGCACAGGTACAAACAGTGTCAAATGAATGCTCACCAAATGCTCCATTAATGTCATCGAATCATTGAGTTTATAATTGTCGTGTCAGTGTCTGCGACAACAGGCTTGTCTGTGTCCAAGCGTGTGCGTGAAGAGGAGCAGGAGAGCTCCACTGAGGTGACTGACACCACTCAGGATGACCTAGCCCACCCCCCCATCTCCAAAAAGCTCCGCATCATAAGGCGGGTGGGGTTGGAGCTGAACAGTGTATGTATATCTGCATGTATGTTCTTGTGTGATGTTATTAGAATGTATTTACATGTTACTATATGTAGTCATACAAACATCTAATCACTAACTGAGATATTTTAAGTAACCTCTGTGACAGTTTCAGTCAGAAGTTTCAGACTGCTTTTCTCAAAAGCACCATAAGCCATAAGTGTATTGTAGCACCAATGGTCTCTACGATTACCTTAGGCTCACAATGCTTTTGAGAAATGCAGCCCAGTTCATTAAGTTCCCCCTTTATTAAAAGGCTCATAACAGTCTTTTTGTTTGTGAATTATTATATTATATAATTGAGACTTACAACTAGAAACAAGTTATACACTAAATTATCATTTATTTTGTCTTAAAGTGCATTTTAAAGTGCATTTTGGATGATGGATCCTACCTCAATGCTGTCTTGCAGGATGCTTCAGGTACTGAAGAGAGTAACGATGCTATGGGAGAAGCCTCAGGAGAAGCTCAGCAGCCTCCAGATGCCAGTGAGGTACCAACTGTTTATTTTTCACAGAGCATTTCAAACATGAATCTTGAGTGTGAATCTGATCTTGTCTGGTCATCTCATACAGGATGCCTATCCTGTGTTAGGAGAGGGAGATGAAGAGTCTTTATCTCAATCTATCCCAATGGATCAGGTGAGTGAGTCTCAGCCCTCCGAGTCTCGGATCAGTGGACAGGACTCATCTGAGGAGTACAAGCAGGACATCATTGTCATAGAGACTGATAGTGCTACTGACGAGGAAGAGGAGGAGCAAGAGGAGACTGGACAGGTCAGTGTGTGGTTTCTCTGAGAAGTACCTGAAACTATGTTGTGAACAGCACAGATTTGTATTAACCCTTCCTGCTTCCTTTCTGTACAGTATGAAGATGATGATGATGGTGAAAATGAGGATGATGAAGATGGTGATGGAGGAATGGCAGAAGGAGCAGAGGAGAGTAATGAAGGCAGTGGGAGTGGAGATGTCAATGAGGCCTACGAGGGGGACGAGGCAGAGGTGATCATGTAGATTCCCTATTTCTCTAACAGCTTTGGTGGTTTTCATTCTGGTTCTGTGAGTGTCACCTTCAGACCGATTGTTATGGTATGTTTACAGGGAGGAGATGCAGCAGATCCAGGCATCGACAATGAAGAAAGTCAAGAAGCATCTGATTCTATCCAGAAACAAGCAGACTCTCAGAGCGGTAAAACAAATAGTTACTAAATGAATTCACTGTTGGGAGTAGCTGGTGCTAGTTTGCTTGTTGACAGTTTCTAAAACTGCTAGCGTGTTTTGATATTGAGTTTAATGTAGTGTATAGATGATACTCTTTCATTTAGAACATAAGGCTTCCTTCACTGTTCACCTTCAGAAATCATTGTGGTATTGACAGTCATGAATACATTAGTCTCACATTTACAAAACAATGCATATTCAGTGTTTTCCATATGTCAAATACTATGGTGAATAACTGTCATCTATTTATGTATATCTTCTTGCTTTGTGTTTTTATTCATGAATATGCACTTACAATTAATTGAGTTTCTCTGTTTATAGGTGAAGCTAGTGTCAGCACCCTGCAGTCCTTCCCTTCTGTTGAGCCTGTGAGAGAGCACCAGCCACTCCCCAGCACCACCACCTCGTCCTCCTTGGGCCCTCGCCTGCCCCAGTCCCCCCGCAGACCGCACCATACCCCACCCCCACGACTCAACATCCACCCGGTCCCTGAGCTTGGGCCCCCCATCATCCAGGTATAGATGCCCTATACTTGAACCAAAAGGAGTAGTTCATCCAAAAATATTTTTGTTTCTTATTTATGTCTTGTTCTCACGTTCTTGTGAACCAATGTGATGTTTTTGTGTACTACAAAAGCCATATGATAGCTGGCATACAAAACATTATTCCCTGATAACATTCCCCTCTACAGAAGCTCTGAAATTTCACTTGATCTATTAGACCCATTGATCCATTCACTTGATTCATTAGTCAGTACTGTTTATGTTGAGGGTTTTGGGCAGGTGTTATGCATCTTTTTGAGAGTGCAGCATTGTATGTATTCTTTATTACAGAGGCAGTCAGGACAAAGCAGACGGCCCTCTATGAGTCGTGTGCCCCAGCTCACACCTGGAATTGGGAGCATGGTAAGTTTTGTGTGTGCAGTCATCCTGCAGCACCTGGCAACATAAACAACATATTTAGGGCTTCAACTCTTCTGACCTTGAGTATTTTTGTTGCTATAGCAACACTTCTTTGATGATGATGACAGGATGGTTCCCAGCACTCCCACCCTTGTGGTACCACACCGCACAGATGGCTTTGCAGAGGCCATTCAGTGAGTCACAGCAGCTTTTTACATTGTTTTAATAGCATGGAAGGGATGCATCATTAAACACACCTAACACTGGAGTTCTTCATCCCAGTTCCCCTCAGGTGGCTGGGGTCCCTCGCTTCCGTTTTGGCCCTCCTGAGGACATGATTCCCCAGGCTAGCTCTTCTCACTCTGACTTAAGCCATCTGGCCACACATGGAGGTCAGTAAAGAAATGGCTGCAATAACACTGTGTTTTGAAACAATTTAACTGTTCTGAAATCCATTTTTGTTCCATACAAATCCATTTTTTTGGGGTTGTTTTTTTTTTTTTTATTTTTGTACAACCTGGACGTTCTTCTCTTGAGTTATTTTTTTATTTTGTTGCTGTGGCAACACTAAATACTAGATGAATCCTTGCTTTATTCTTGTGCAAAATCTGAACAATGTGTACCAGTTAACACTGGCTATAATATATGAAATCTCAGACCTTATACTTGCCCTATTTCTGTTAAACATTTCATGTAGGTTTTAATCATAATACAAACTCGACAAACTGTAAATGGTCTTTACTAGCTGGGAGCTTGTAGTTAGAGTAACTACAATAATTGACAAAGGCAGCATAAGATCCAGTCTCTTTCTTTTAATGTGGGTCATATGTAAGTTAGTTACTATTTCTGACCTGTAGGACTCGGCATGTATGAGAGTCCTCTTTTCCTTCCTACCCATGATGAAGAGTCTGGAGGCAGGAGTGTACCCACCACCCCACTGCAAGTGGCAGCTCCAGGTAAGTGGCTGCTGGGTGTCTAGTTAATTGTGATAACCAAACAAAAGCTGATCAAAGAGATGCCTAACTGCTCCATTCTGTTTCTTGATAGTGACAGTGTTTACAGAGAGCCACCCATCTGATGTATCAGAGACAGCCTCTCAGTCTGTTCCTATGGTGAGCACGTCCACTGCTGGTCTGACTGTCCCGGGGGAGGCTGTCCCAGGAGACGACAGTGATGACGTCTTCGCAGCTGAGGCTGAGAGTGAAGGGTGGGGAACCACAGCAATGATTTATATATATATACTTTTCCTATATAAGAATATTCATTTCATAATTATATTCAATTCGTTTTAGAATAGTTTAGAATCAATACTTTTTGCAACAGACATAATGCAGACACGGTCTATTTTTAAAGCAAACACAAATCATGTGACACCTATGAGGATAGATGAGAACTGAGCCATATCTATAGATCACTATATTAAGATGCAGAGGTAAAGGCACTTATGACCTGTGGCTTGCAATATAACAAAAAATAAGCAATAAAAATACCTTGGCAACCGCATAGCACCAGTCCTAGCAACCACCCACAACACCCTAGCGAGGTGTGCACAGTAAAGCACCACTTACATATAGTTTATTATATCTATTGAATTAAGAGCTTTAGGAATGTGTTGGTACAAGAAGTGAAAATGGTTATGAAACATGTTAAGTAGGATTGTGGTGATTGTGTCACTGTTTGTAGGGTGAGCAGTGAGGCGTGTCTAGAGAGCCAGTCAGAGCTGGAATCCACACAGCCGGCTGATGATGCCAGCCTGCCCTCCACCAGCCAGGAGCCCACATCAAGCTCTGCAGGTACACACACCTCATAGGCCTGGTGCTTTCATACAGATTTCCTTGTTTATCTTCTCTATCACTTCATTGTGACCTGTGCTAGAAAAATGAGTCTGAATGTGAACAGGCTAATTACAAGCTACAGAAGAAAAACAAGTGGGAAAAATGTCCATTTTGGTCAATTTGAGATTTTCACACTGTGTATCACAAAGATTAAGCCCTTGTCTAGTGATCCCAGTGCTCCAAATAGCAGTTAAACATCTAACATCATCTTTATTTGTACATTTTCTGATGACCCCTCCTAAATCTTTTCCTTTTTTTAATAGCCAATAAGTGAAAAATTGGCATTTTCTTTCTACTTGATGACTGGTGCTTCAGACAGATGTAGCTCATTAATTTTTTTTTGTCTGATTCCAACAAATCATACATTTTTTAAGGTTTTTGTAATGGAGAAAATTTGCTCATTGTGGCTCATTTTGCCAGCACCGGTCACTATTTTTCTTTCTTTCAGACACCAGTAGCACCAGTACAGGACAGGTTAAACCTGCAAGTCGGCTTATTCCCCAGCACCAGCTGCCCCGGAGAAACCAGCTCATCAGAAGAGGTAAGTACTGCAGACCCCATAAACACTCCAGCTTCTCTCCATCTTACAGATGTAGTCTGTTAACCCGCTTACGCACACCTTTATTATATAATTTACTCCACCTTGCATATAGTAACACACCACAAAAACATTTTACTGAAGCTTTACTGATTTAATAAAGCAAAGAATATTTGATGTGCAAATACAAAAGCTTTTTATCAGGACAATACTCATGCAACAATTAATTTTATGTTTGAAAATGGACCATTTTGGTTTTTGTAGAAACTTGTTTTTTGAAGTTCTAGAGTTTAATCTGGTTAAAGAGTGATGTCTGGAGTTGTCTGGCTGATGAACATTCTCTAACTCAACTTTTTCAACCTTATCCCACAGGTGTTGGTTTTCCTCGTGGAGGTCGTGGTCGAGGTCTCAACAGGGGCACGCCCATCTAATTCCAGCTTCACAGCGTCTGCCCAGCAGAAACACTGATCACACACCCATGAATAACTCTATACAGCACCTATAATCAGCCTATTGCAGTTTTACCTGTTTCCAAATTTTATTTTCTTCAAAGAGCTTTAAAGCATTTGATTAGTTTTATTTTGTATTTTGTGAGTAATAATCCTGATGCTATGTTAAATGGTTTTGCAAATAAATGGAGAAATCTCTCTGGCTGTGCAGTTAGTGGTGTTGTCTGGTGAGTGTTGATCTTTCAGGGACAGTTGAGCCAGCTTCTGATCTCATTCTGCTGGGAGGAACCGCTGGCAGGAGTAGGCTGATCCCCACTGATCTTGATGTTGAAGACTTTAGCTGCAAATCACAGAAATGCAGTGCTTACTAAAACTAAAATGACTTCTTTCTTCAAAGGTTTTGTAACTCTGCCAGAGTAGATGGATAAACATTGCCAATGTTTGTTTAAAACTTACAAACTATAACTACTGTAACTATCAGTAAAACAGCTGCTGAAACTAAAACTACATTGAAATACAAAATATGAAAATTTGAAGTAAAAAAATCAGAGGAAAAGGTTTTAAGTATACAGGAAACACTTTCCATGTATTGTAACCCAAAATATGGTAACTTACGCCAAGAGAAAACGAGGTAATCAAAACCGTCTGGCTTTTTGGAGTTGGGCATAGACAAGGCTGAGGTCACAGGGGTGGGGAAGTCCTTCCAGCTGAGGGTAACATTGATCTCTCCTGACAACTGGATCCCTGTCAAAAGAGGCATTTATTTAGCTTAATAATGCCATTTCAACTTTTGAATACTTCTAAATCACATTTTTGTTTTAATACCATTTCTAAACTTTCTAAAAGTAAATGGCATAAAATCATACTACCTGCTTGTCTAGCACGGCGGATCTTGGCGTAGACTGAATTTTTGTTTCTCTTCCCAGTGCATGAAGGTCCACTTCCCGGTGGATAAGTCAATTTCTGAACCGTGCCTCCTGATTACAAAATGCATGCTTTAACATTCTTGTTCGAGCAGTCTGTGTACAGTACCAGAACTTATAGAAGAAAAGGAAGTGTAGTCAACACCTTTCTTGAAAAAGAACACTGCCTCAGGCCTCTTTCTAGTGGCTGGAATAGACAGAGCAGCAGTGATCTCCCCAGTGAGCCCACCAAAGTCTTTAGACATTGATCTGGGGGATCCAGACTCCATTACACCATTCTCAAAAATCCAGTAGTTATCACCCTTATAAGGCAGAGAGATCAGGCAATGGATTTATAAAACTTCAAAATCAAAATATAGTTAAACTTTTTGTTTTCAAAGTTCTGCAGTACCTTGATAATGTAGGTTCTCCCCTGACAGTTACAGCGTGTGAAGGCGGTGTCGATGGGAGATGGGATTCCAAGCTCTTCAGTGATGTTACGAGCAGGACCAGCTCTTCTGGTTTTGGGATTCAGCAGCCAAAAATGGTGACCTGACAAGAATCACTTGCTTAATCTTAGTCACAGAGTTAGTATCTTATTCCAGACAACATGGAACAAAATTTACCCTTGAAAACTATGATGCTGCCATTGAAGAGAGTAGCCAGGCCATCAAAAGGAAGGCTGCTGCAGAGGTCAGGGTTCAAACCTGCATCTTAAAAAAGCATAAATCAATGGTGGTGAGATTTTAAGCAAGTGACATTTTACAGCTTTACCGAAAGTCTGCAAATGTTACATAAATACATCATAATGATTGGTCTAATCTCAGAGATGTGTACAAATTCAGAAGAGCCTTTGCAACTACAGTATCTAATCCTGCAGGGGTACTTGTTCCCATGG
Source organism: Chromobotia macracanthus (assembly GCA_036877525.1). Taxonomy (NCBI): domain Eukaryota; kingdom Metazoa; phylum Chordata; class Actinopteri; order Cypriniformes; family Botiidae; genus Chromobotia; species Chromobotia macracanthus. The sequence goes on from JAZGTH010000013.1 coordinate 5,443,826, forward strand.
CTTTGGCGATGTCTTCAAGAGTGCTGGGTCTACCTGAATTAGAGGCTGGACCAGCAGATGGCCCATCACCTTGTCCACTGAGGGAAAGGGACACCTGTATGGGGATATTTAAGGGTTGCCCAGAAGAAGGTCCTCCTGCCTGCCCTGGTGCGGGAGCTGGACCTAATTCTGGCAGAGGGAATCCGGAATGGTTGGAGCCGATGCCTGTAAGGTTATATGTAGTTATAACAGACACTGAGGAAATCAAACTGTGTAATATTTTGATTACAGGTCAGGAGTCTTCAAGAGTGCTGGGTCTACCTGAATCAGAAGCAGGACCAGCAGATGGCCCATCACCTTGTCCACTGAGCGAAAGGGACACCTTTATGGGGATAGTTAGGGGTTGCCCAGAAGAAGGTCCTCCTGCCTGCCCTGGTGGAGGAGCTGGACCTAATTCTGGCAGAGGGAATCCGGAAGGGTTGGAGCCCATGCCTGTAAGGTTATATTTAGTTATAACATAGACACTGATGAAATCAAGCTGTCTAATATTTTAATTACTGGTCATTATGTAAATGTCTGCAGATTTATAATGGTTGATTATAATTTTTTAGTAAGTAAATTGATTTAGTTTTTTAAGCTCATTAGGGTGTCACCTGGTATGTCAGAGGGGGTCATAAGGACGTAGAGACTGGGGTCCTGGATGACAGGAGCCCCAGCAAGGAGTGGTGGAACTTCAGATGGAGCCATATTATTACTTAATCTGTCCAAGGCACTGGGCCCTGTAAGACAGAAAAACAATAAAATACAAGCACATCCAATAATAGGGGTGGTTATGGCCCAATGGCTAGAGAATTGGACTTGTAACCCAAACGTCACAGGTCTGATACCCACAACTGGCACTGGATGGGTAAAATGAAGAAGTCACATTTCAAGTATGGGTTAAAATACATTGACAAATACGTCTCTTTCTCTTCTTTTAGTATATGTAAGTCTGCTGCCCCCTGCTGTTTAAACTTACCATCTCTCAGGAGATCTGGGCTTTGCTGATTCGCAAGGCATGCTGCCACACATTGGTCAGTAAAATCTGAGAAAATAAGCAGTTTAAAAAAATGTAAAATGCACTTTGTCATTGTTCAATTTGAACAGGTCATCCTTCCTCTTGTTGAGCCTATACTGAAAAAAACAGTCAGATGATTTACTGGTCTTAACTGGTCTCCTAGGATGGTCAAAGTGATCTGTTTGCTGTTTTTAGGGGTTGAGGCACTTGGCTATAATCCAGCTAGGCACCAGTTTGGCCAGGCTTGGGGACTAACTTAAACTCACAAAAACCATCTTAGATAGGGTGGGGGACCACCTAAAACCAGCAAACTGTCTTAGGCTAGTTTAAACTGTTTTTTCCAATGACAGCTCTGAACAGCCTCAGATATGGATTTGTTTTTGATCTTAGGAAAGACTGTAGATCATTTTGTAGTTACCTGTTAATGTTAATAGCTGACTTTTATAGCTATAACTATTTAACGTTATTAATACCTGTTGGTTTGTTTAGCTTTGAGTTTCTTGCAGCTTGTAAACTGGAGAAAGCATCTGAGAAAAAAGATCAAAACTCAAATTAAACTGGTATCTGGTGAATCTAGTACTTTCCTAGTAAAAACAAGAAGACTGTGGCATACCACACTGTCCGTGGTAATCAGAGCAGCAGGTGTTGTAGAGGACACAGTCTGAATCACAGTCACATGGTCTTCCACGCCTGAACGATTCTGCACACCGACCCCTGCATGAGCCACCTGCCAATGATACATATCATTAGTTCTCCTACTCCCATCACAACTGATTACAGGAGAAACATTAGTGCTGAGAACACAAAATGATGCACAAAACAGCCATACTTACTAGACAAAATATATGTTGTATTCATAAACACAACCAATCAGAAGATGGACACACTTGAATTTGTTTCTTATCATTTTAAACAAATTTTCATTTTATATTTTAAGTAAATACATTAAATCGGATTATTGGGAAAAGCTACCAACAAGTGACAGAAGAGTGTTTCGAGCTTTAAAGAGCGAAAATAAAGGAACTAAAATAAAGGTTTTGATTTAATTTAAATATTACTGAAAGAACATAATTTGCATACTTCTAATTGTGATATTTTACAAACACTTACTATTAATATAAAATGTGGAAAATAGCGATAATGAGTATGTGTGTCAAAAAAACAGAGAAATCTTTAGATTAGTTGTAAGGGTCTTACCGGTAGTGCAGACTTCCTCAAAATCCTTGCAGCACTCACCATGGACAAAACAGTTGTAGTCGCAGTTACAGATCTGACCACGAGCGAAGGGTTTGCCGCATCTGCCACTGCAGCTGCCTGCATCATAAGCTGCAATCAGCATACAGCCAGTACTCACCAGAAACAATATGGGGAGATCCATAAACATCTGCCTCACCTTGAGCAGCACATAGCGGCAGGAGAACACAGAGCAGTGCCAGCAGAGACGACACCAGAGTGGATCCAGTCATGGTGATGCTAAGTCTCAAAAATCACAAAACCTGTTCGCAAATTAAACGAAACATTGAAGTTCTTAAGCAATAATTTTTCTAAGTTTTCTGCATATTAAGAGAAGGACTTACCAAAAAGAAGTGCTTTCCTAAATTTACCTTGTTCTGAGCACTTTGTCTCTTTTATACTGTCCGGCAGCTGGATTTCTCCTGTTGGCCAAAAACTTGCTTAATTAACCACCGCAGCCCAATTAAAGCATGATGATGTAAAGACTGGAGGATCTACTTCCCACACACACACATATAATCCCGACCACATCAGCAATGTGTCGGAAGAAGCTCTTCTGCTGACAGGAGTCAGTGACCTCTATTAATTGTCCACAGTTGAAATGCCTTTAGAACCCAATGTTCCTCATATATCAGAAATGGAATAAAAATCAAGTTTGACCACTTAATTTGCTTTTTTTATTATTATGGCTATTAAAGTTTGGTTGTCTAGTGGTTCTGATTTCAGTACATGTCATATGTGGTCTGCTCATTGGTCAAAGTGAACCATTTTAATCACATTCTGAGAAACTAAGACATGCTGTACCATGAGGTCCTACTTTTTCCCAGACTTCATTTAGCTGTCACAGATGGTGTTTGACCTTTCTGAGGTTACAATGGTGAACATTTTATTGCTCAGTCAGTGGTTGCTTTTTCATAGTTCAGGAGATCTCAGTTATACATAATTTAAGAATCAGCTTCTCCTGAAATTCCTTATAGGAGAACCAAAAATAAACACAAATGAGAGTACAGAGCTATAAAACTATGGAATTGTGAAAAACATGGAATGGTATAGCTCAGGTCGTTGGATATCAATTTGACGCTAAATGATTTAGTTAATATTGATATCTCTGGTTTTTGAGTCCAGATTTTGGTATCTTGGCAAATCTGAGCACAGTTTGAGACATTGTTAAGATCTCTTTCGAAACACTGAAGGAGACACATCTCAGATTACTTCATGCAAAGATCTCCATGATCTTTATTTAATCCCATTCTTTTCTAAAGGTATTGGAGAACTAATTCCTTATATTTCTTTTCTATGGAGAATCAGAGTTCATTGCTGGTTATTAATGTAATTTTGTAATAAAGGAGTTGTCTGTTGAGAAAGGTTTGCAGGTACACTCAGTAAACTTAAAATTTGAGGCTCTTGTTTAAAATATAAAAAGGCTTTATGTGGGAGGACACGTTCATTTGATGTTGTTTGATCAATATTTGCATAGCTGATAAGTATGTACATGATCCTCAAGTCAACTTTCCTGCACTATACAGTCTGAAAGCAACTACTACTGTTTTGTAACACACTAAAAAAGACGGTAATGGCCTCTTAATACCCAAATCAAACCAAATCCAATAATCCAAAAATATATTGCACTATGCAATAAATGTTTCAGCTTTTCTTTCGATTGTAATATTTTTTTCATCACAATAAAAATTACCATATGCTGTGAAAAAACGTAAGTGAGAGGGAAAACATCCTATTTGTGGGCAGTGGTTTTTGTTTTGAAGTAATGTTTTTCAGATGTAGAAGCAGTGTGCCACTCCTTCAAACATGCTGCAGTGATTATTTCAAACCTCTGGTGTAGTCATGCACTTCACACAGTAAACATCACCTCAGGAACACCCACCATTGAGACGCTTTGGTCCACAAAATAGTTTTTCATCTCATTAATAGTCTGAAATCATCCACATCTGAAAAGTGGATAATGTTCTCACTGGGTTTTAGTTTATTATTTGGTAAGAATGAATTTAAGGACAGATTTTTCATGTTGATTGTCTCATATCACATCACAGGTGATACAGCTTTGATACAATAATTTCAAGTGAGATTCTGGCAAAAATATTGATATGTATGAGTTTGTATCACCTACTATATATCACATATGCACAAAGCCATGAATTACGTTTGTAGCTTTATAAATACCATCAGTCTAGACACACATCAGAGGCAGATGACAGAAGCACATTTCATTCATGTCTTCTGAAAAAATCATTATTGCTGTTCCCTTTCTGCTGGTCCAGACACTTTACAAGTGCTGTATAATTTAAGGAAAGTCATTTCCCAACCAGTGAGTCACAAATTAATTAATTTAGAAGCATCAGACAGACCTGAATAAAATATGACACCTTATATTCACTTACATAAAGCAGTGATATTTCAGTTAAACATTATGTAGGTTTATGAGAGGACATGTTGTGAACTTGAGACAGTTTCTACTGAACTGTATAAATTTCTGTTTGATAATTTCAGTTCGGAGTCATGCTGAAACCTAAACTAAATTTTATATATATTCTCATATGCCGTCATAATACATTACACAATTATCTGTGAGTTATTTATATTAAATCACTGAAATTCATTATTTCCAATAAAAAATGTAATTACCTAGAACCTTATGATTTCATAATTATTTAAGAAGTCATAAATAGTCTTTATTTTATTAGTTATATTATTAGATCACAGTCTTCATTTTAATATTTTCAATATTGTCACTTTTTACAGTTTTTGAATTATTGGCGACTGTCACGCAGTAATGTGAATTACAGCTTTAATTTTGGAGAATATACCATTTTCACAGTGTTCACACTGTTTCACAGTGTATCATTTTGCCAGATTTTTTGCAGGTTATTTTGACATTTAGTTTTGAGTTTCATAAACTTCACTTTCAAGCCTTAAATTGTTTTTTGCGATACTTCGTTTTTGCACCATCCATTCTTTCTTCTGTTTTAACAAGACGCCCAGTTCCTGCTGATTAAAATCAGTCCCACATATAACCATATTACTTCACTATATCAAAGGCTGTTTGAAAGACAAAAAAAGCCAAAATTTGTTCTTATGTGACCACAAAATCCCACATAGCCACATTTCCCAGTGTCATTGTTATGTTTTTGGTACACTAGTGACCACAGTAACAATTTGAAGATCTAAACAGAATTTGTGGATCTGTTTATTTCAATTGCTGGTAACACTTTGCCATAAGGTTCCACATTGGTTAAAACGAACTAGCAATGAGCAAAACTTCTACAGCATTTGTACATCTTAGTTTATAAAATCTTCAACATTTACTAATACATTTTAAAAATCAAAACTTTTAAGTACATAAATGTTTTTCATAGTCAATAGCTGTCTAGACAGATCTGTCTGATTGGTTGCTGATTGGTTCAACATTTACATTTTAAAACTCAAAAGTGGTACCTGTTAACATTAATGCACAACTAACATGAATGAACAATTGTGTTTGCAATAACTAACTTTAACAAGGACTTATAAAAGCTGTAAAAATAAATTGTTTATTGTTAGTTTATTGTAGCTAATGCATTAACTGATGTTAACGAATGGAACCCTATTGTAAAGTTTTACCAAATTGCTCTTTGTTCAAAGCTGCCTTTCAGATTTGTAAATTAAATAATAATCCCTGAACTGTTCATTTTACCCAACTAATGTGGTAGTTATTTCAATAAATTATAGCAAACTATCAGGAGATTTAAATAAGAGTGTCAATAACATTGGGGCTGAATATGTGCACCATTATTTTTAACCTATAAAACTTTATTTTTATAATTAAAAAATTATTTTTGCTTTGTTTTAATACATAAATACAAATTAAAATGAAAAAAAAACAGAAAGTACTTAATTTTAATGGAGGATGTCATTTAGTAAAATGAGATACCAGTTTATTACTCTATATGTGTCTTCTGTCACATTTAGTGACAAGGAAGGTTGAATCTGGGTTTTATTTTGTGAGTTCTTATAGCTTCTTTAATTGTTAAATGTTAAATCAAGGTTCCATTAGTTTAAACTTAGAAATGTATCATTGTGTGTTATTGTGTGTGTATCTAGTGTATCTCTGATTTAAAATAAGTTGCATTCAACAAGACATTTTAAAATACTTTTTAATTTTCACAGAATTCTAAAACTCATTGCTGGTGGCTGTTTATACAATTCTGTTTAGAATTAAATAATTTCACATTTAGTTGCTGCTGCTATCACAGTGGGTAAAATCTATGTACAAAATAAAGGTTTACAGCAATCTCACATTTTACGTTAACAGTGTCTCTTTCTTTAAAAATTCCAACACAAATCTTTTGTTTTTGTTGTATTTTCACATTGTGCTTGGTACAAAATAAGAACTTCTTTCGTTATACTGGGGTAAGTGTGCGCTGGGGGATATTTACATGATGTAAAACATGTGTCATGTGATCTGGTGTGGCGCTTCCAGCATTTCCATTAGGAAAGTGTCTATAGGTGTATCTCCAATGAGCTTGAAGAAGAACAGGTGCTCCAGGCACTTCAGCCCTATGGAACGCAAAGCAGGCAGTCGCAGAAGCAGCTTGGCAAACCTGAGAGAAACATATAGAGAACTGCTCATTCTCTACCATCACTTTGCATGACCTACATATGTGTCTAGATAAACAAGCAAACATCTCTCATACAATGGAGTGGAACAAAGGTGCTTTTATATATAAAATATCAAGGTGGCAGTAAGGGAATTACCTGCCCGGCTGGTCGGGGTATTTGTGTTTGGTGTAGGCCTCCAGCGAGGCATACACCTTTTCCCTTAATGCCTCTACATCTGATGGATTTGACAATCCTTTTGCATCTACAAAGTGGACAGTTACACAAAACATACTATAAGAACATGTGACTGTCATCACCCTGTCTTAAAAATTAATTAAAGTCTATTTTTTTTATTTAGGGGTTTTTGATAATTTTCAAGTCAAGAACCTATTGGTGGATAAAGTAGCAATTTACTTTACTTGAACTTGACTTAGGCGTCTTAATTTTAGCATTAATTAAAGAGCAAACAATAATTGGTGGACCCCATAGTACTGGCACAGATCCCCTGATACAGACCCACCTTGCTGTAATTAATCATTTTATATAAATGTTGTTTCATTATACATAATGAATTTGTATATAGTCAATAGCTGTCTAGACAGATCTGTCTTATTGATTGTATTGAAAATGGATCTCATGCAGATGAATGTGTGGAAGGATCAGAACAGGTTGTCACCTGGATTAAAGAGGACTATAGCCCTGAGACAGCCCAGCTCTGTCTTGTCCATCTGCATGTCTTTCATTTTAGACACCAGCTCTGTTAACACCCTGCAAACAACACACAGTATTCAGACAGTAGTTTCAGACATCAGACCAGGTGGAAATAGACAACCTTAGACTAGCATATAGATTAGCATATAGATTAGCACATTGGATCTACAAGGACTGAGTAATATAAGGAACCAAAAATCAAATGTGTTGAATTCATATGTTTTTAAGTAAAGCTTGTGTCCATACAAGTTTGAGGTCACTATATGTATACTGTATGTGTGAGAGGTTTCTGTGGTCATCTGATCTGACCTGTCAAATATGGAGCCCACTCCTGCACTGTGAGCACTGCTGCGCTGGACATGCAGGCCAGTAGCCAATAGGATTCCATCTTTAACGGTCACAGATCGGTGTGAAAACGAGGCAATAAGAAGCTCATTCCAACCTGAACACACACAACGTGAGTAAGGCTGTATATTTCACACATGTATTTTGGTACCGGCTTTAAAGGGCCACTGACCTGCTCGCAGTAGGATAACCTGATCATCCAGAGGTAGTTCAGAGAAGTGTGGGATTCTCTTTGCCCATTCAACCAGAGTGAAGAGCTGTTTGTCAGCAGCTTGGCAGATGTTGGTCACTGGGTCATTCGTCTGAGGAGAGACAAAAATATGTACATATTATGCATAAATCATACAAAACATGAGCTCTCCTTAATAATAAAGTTTTCTTCAATATTCTTTAGACAGCAATGAGATTACATGGCGATCAAATGGAGATTTCTTGCTTAATTGTTCCTGTAGCTCAATTGGTTATGCATTGTGTTAGCAATGCAAAAGTCATGGGTTCGATTTCCAAGGAACAAATGCACTGACAAAATGTATAATTTAAATGTACTGTATGTCGGTTTGGATAAAAGTGTCCTCCAAATGCATAAATGTAAATCCATTGATTCAGATAGATTGAGACTCAGTCTCAAACTAGGTTCAAATTCACCAAGATTCCAAAATGTATAATTTAAAAGACTTCATGAAGATTCTCACCGAGTTGCCAGTGCTGGTTTCAGTCATGTAGGCCTCAGTCTTGGGTTCTACAGCGAGTTCAGCATCCAGGATCTTCTCCACTGGCATGTCTTCATTAAAGCTGCTGCTGGGCTCCACTTCATTGTCGCTCTTTTCTCGACTTCGCTGCCTCTCTTCCTGCACGGCTGCATGCATAGAACATCACTATTATTATTATTATTCATCAGATAGACCAGCACCAAACTAGCACTAGTCATCCTGGACCAGAATGGAAATTCACACACTGATTCTTTAAGCTGGCTTAACAATCCAAAGCATAAAATTGCTATTCAATCAAATAAGAACAGGTTCAAATGAACCTGCAATACTGCATTCTTACACAGGAGTGTCTTCCATTTGTGTTGTACTGACCTTCCCTCTTCATTCCCATGGCCAGACACTTCTGATAGCGACAGTACTGGCAGCGGTTACGTTGGCGTTTGTCTATCTGACACTCCTTGTTGTCTCGACACGTGTACGTAAGGTCTTTCCGGATGGTTCTTTTGAAAAATCCCTTGCAGCCCTCACAGCTGTAAACACCATAATGTTTCCCTATAAGCAGAAAATGATCACAGATATGTTACCTACATTATATTTCCTGAGTTAAGAAAGTCAAGTCAGGTTGAGGTCAGTCACAAGTTACTGCTAGGGACACGCAAAAATGAAAAATCTGTCCATGTTGTTTCAAACCTGTATGAGTTTCTTTCTTCTGAGGTATGATGATAAAAATCCTGAAAAATGCTGACACGGCTTCTTTCCATACAATGAAAGTTAATGAAGCATTCAGTCCCTAACATTCTGCCTAACATCTCTGTTTGTGTTTCATGGAAGAATGAAAGTCATACGGGTTTGAAATGACAGACGGGTGAGTAAACGATGACAGAATTCTCACTGTTAGGTGAACTGTGGCTTTAAGGTGACCTGGTTCTCTTGAGTAGTAGCTGTCTTAATCTGTAGAGTATCAGCATGATGAAACGTGTGTCTGTGCAGTTACCTGAGGAGCGGTCTCCACAGATGGCACAGATGTGTTTGGAGAGGGACCCTGGGCTGCCGCATGGGTAACTGCTTATGTTGCCTAGCCCAGCCAGACCTGGAGGAGGTTTAATATCCTCTGAACTGCTCACACTGTTCAAAGAGTTCATCTGTAAGAGAGGAGAGAGAACACAATGATATAGGGCTGATGGTGTATGTGTGAGGCAGAATACACTTCCTGCCACCTAAACAACCAAATCAAGTTGTTACATGACCACTTCCTCTTTGGATCACATGACCTGAGAACCTGTTTGTTTATGGCTTGTGTTCATTCTTTTTGGCTTTGAGCACTGTAGTCTGTATATGCAAGTCACTATAGAGGAAGTGTCCATTTTAAAATACTTTATCCTGACACAGATTCATGTGCATAGAAGACTATACATTTGGTGGATTATTTTTCCAGTAAGTGCAAACCTTGCAGCACTGCAGGGATATCATTTTTGTTTGACACAGGAGTTTTGAGTTTAGGGCAAGATTAGATCTGTTTGGCTCACTTATGGAAGAAAATGGCTAAAAATTTACTTTTCCCTTCACCAGCAGAGGGCAGCAGGTAGCTGTAACAGAGGTGGCAAGTTTATGAGTGAAACAAGATCATGGTCAAGTAGACAGACCAGAGGAATACTTTATAATTAGACAGACATGCCTACAGAGAGAGAGAGAGAGCAAGAGAGAATTGTCCAAGAAAAACCAAAAAAATATCTCAATAGGCTTTCTGTAAGGTGAACAACATTTATCTTTCATACAATATCACAATCTGCATTTTTCATGGAACTGGGAACTCAGGGATAGTAATGCATATTTTATACTTTCCCTTCTTTAAACTTGGCAGGAATACAGCATTACACTTTTATCTAAATAGCACACTTAAACAGTCTTGCCTTCTGTCAGGCTTTCAAGCACAACACAACCAACCACTCATGTTAAGACCGAGAAGTATTAATTTTGACACGTTCAAACCTTAAAGAAAAGATAGCTTCATAACTCTGATGGGCACACACCTTCACACTTGCGTGCACACAAACATGCACAGTGTGTGGGAGTGCTATCCTAAAACAGTAAGCATGTTTAAGCAGCGAGGCAGAAAGATGCTGTGAAGGTGATACACACCAGACCTCCATTCATTTCTAGTCACCATCACATTCACATCTGCTGCCTATAACCCATACATTATTAAAAGCTTTTGTCCTTCGCTCATAAAAAGTGTTTTTCCTTATAGAGATGTCCCTCTCTCCAGGCAGGTCATAACACATATGACACTATTTATGGCTAATTTTATGGTAGGTTTCCACAGTTTTCTAGACGTGCTGCATATTGTGTGCTGTACTGCAGCCTCAATGCAATGATATCTCTCTCCATGTGAGCCAAGGTTATACTAGGGCTGTCCGTCACGCTACGTTAGCTCTTTTTAGGCTGGACCAAACTGAATGGGCTGTTCTCTCTCAGGCTGAAGGGAGGCCCTGCAGAGGAGAGATGCATTAAAAGAGCATTCGGTATTTTGCTCGTTTGCTGTTGGGTATACAGTCAAGGTTTATCCTCAGCACCCTGGATGTTAAAATGATAGTTAACCAAACATGAAATTCTGTCACTTTGTTGTTTTACATTTGTACACCTACATTTGTACACCTTTACATTTGTGTTTTTTCTTTCCTTCATAGAACAAAAGGCAGAACGTTTCAGATAACAGCCTCAGTCACCATTCACTTTCATTGTATCTTTCATAACATTCTCCCTAACATCCTTTTATGTTCCACAGATGAAATAAAGTAATACAAGTTTAAAAAAACATACAGTAAGAGTGAGAAAATAATGACTAAATTTAAATTTTGGGTGAACTATCCCTTTAAAAAAGTTCTACAATCTCTTCCGAGACATTGCACAAATTACACATACAAAGAAGACACCAGGGTGGAGTAATATCAAACATTCAAGCTTGATCTTGCCTTTTCTAGGTATTTTCAAGGATGTGTACTGGTACAGTACAATGTTTGAATTAATGTTTTTTGTGTATGCATATGCAAGTGTTATGCACATCCCAGTCACAAGGCCTGGTCATTCTCTGTACTGTACCTGTGGACTATGGAGTGCTCCATAGCCCATGCCAGAAGTGGTGGGCATGGAGGCTGCAGGAGAGCCTAGGGAGGAGGAGGTGATGACTGAATAGGGTGACCCTATACCATTGATGATAGAGGTGTGGTGGTGGTGGGTCACCATGGAACTGAGAGGAGGCTGGGATGGAGGAGAGCTCAGGTGGCTGTGGGTGACCTGCAAAGAAGAACCTGAGAACAGAAAGAGAAAGTGGTCAGCCACTATCCACCAGAAGGAAATACACTGAAAATGAATATGAAAACATTGCACTTATTGGATTTACATTATAACTGTGTTACAACTGAAAGGAAAATACATTAAATGCTGTCATAATGTCATTGACGTACATTGTTGACCTATTCATGTTGTTACACATTTTTCTACATCGACCAACTGTATAAATATAGAAAATATAGAATGACAGTTTGACATTTTCATGCCAGAAATGTTGCAAGACACCTCAGTCATGAGGGTAATGATTGGTGGCATTTTCACAGTAGCTGAGGTCATAGGTGTGACTAAGTAGCACTTTGGGCTCACACATCAAATTTAAGACACTCATTTCTCAACTCATCTCAGTGTAAGATGTACAGAACGTTCACTATTTTATACATTATATAAGCTATAATGAATGATTACATATTATATATATTGTCTTTGAGGTAAACAAGTGTCATAACTAAATTATTAAGCAAAACATGTTTATTTTAAGATGAGTTGAAAAACCAACCATAAACCAACCTTAGCCTAGTTTGCTGGTTTCCCAAGCTGATCAGCTGACAAGTGCCCAAAACTTGCCAAGACCACCACACCAGCTTAGCTTGATTTAGACTGTTTCTTTTTAGCAAGATACAAACAGAAGCTTCTATTTATATACCAAAACACACCTTTCAGCAGAAAGAAGAAAAAGAGAAGCACCTTACACAGGCCCTCACATACCCTCACAATGCACACAATAAAGCTTTAACATTCATTTCTACATCCAGCCACATGCAATCACCCATGTCAGTCAACAAAAATAGGTTTTCACTCACTCTCACTGTATTTTAAAGGCATGACAGAGGACTGGTTTCCCAACATGTCTATGGTGCGATGCCTCCTGGTCCTCTTATTCAAATGTCTCTCTTCGTCTCCTGTGGCATGTTATGTGTACAGTGAGGATTTAGATGACCACTGAGATCATAGTAACAACTATTCTTTGCACACCGCATACACTCGGGTGAGTTTTCATGCCCTGGCTGGATTCTCATGGTATTAATGGCTTCTAAATGTCACATTCCGATCAGAAGGAACATCCATCCTTGGAACGAGAGGGTGTTCATGTTCACAGTTCCTGCACATGATGATTCACTCTCTGGGATAACATTTGGAGATCATATTTTCTAACAGAATCCTCTCACAGAGAGGAGCCTGGACTAGTCCTTTTATACAACAATTTCCACAGATTTCTATCAGTCAGTTAATTTGTGTCGCTTTTCTACCCTACTGTTCACCTTTTCAAACCCCAATATACAAAAATCTAGATTTGTTTATAATAACTTTGTTATTAAACTTCAAAGTTACAGTGTGCATTTTTTACCATGCATAGTCAGCTATGTCATTCATACACAGTTGAAGTGAAAGTGACATTTGTCAGATATGTAACCCATACCCGAAATGTGACCTCTGCATTTAACCCATCACTGGTGAGGAGTGAACACACACTGCAAGCTGTGAACACACACACACCCAGAGCAGTGGGCAGCACACTATTGCACCCGGAGAGCAACTGGGGGTTAGGTGCCTTGCTTAAGGGCACCTCAGTTGCCACCTGCCAGCACTGGAATCAAACCAGCAACCTTCTGATTACAAGCCCGACTCACTTACCAGTAGGCCACAACTTTCCTCCTTGAGTTCCTTGAAAAGCACTTTTAAAACATTGCTCTGTTTGTAAAGCATCTGACATGACACTCTGACAGGGCAAGTTTTTGTTTTTTTAAATCCTACATTTTAAATGTCCTCAGACTACTGGTTAAAGGATAACAATCCTTTCCATGAGGCCCAATAAATACAGATCACAGCACAAACATATTCTTTGGAATTACCATCTTAAGTTGGAAATTTGAATAGGATTTATCACTTATAAATTATTCAGCAAATCATAGTGATAAGCACTAATTTGCTTTATAGCAGAGATTTTGGTGGATCAATACAGCCCTTCAGTCACCCTGTTATTGGATTTGGTTTGTATAGCTTATACCATATAGCATTTGTGAACATATGCAAACCTCATACAAGCTGTTACAGCATTCTGAAGGGTTGAATAGGATTTATGTATTAAGTATATTATCTACACAAAGTTTTGTATACTCTCTCTGAAGCCATCACAGCTGTAAATAGACCTTTTAATGCGTTGTACAATGTAAATCAGGCAGGAATTCCATCCAGTCTAGTTCCTGGAACTCAATTAAAAAAGGGGGCCTAGAAACAAAAACTGGGAGATGACAGATTTTATCTGTATGGTGCTGTAACAATGGTGCTAGCACAAACCTCTAACCTTGTACCTCAGATAAGAAAATTTGACTTAAGAGGGCTCTCCGCCTCCTCATACTTTTGAGAAACTTTTAAAAGACATTTTTGAAGAGACTGCACTATAGAGAACTAGCTTTGCTCTGAAGTTTTCAATGCTTTTAGGCCATGAAAGGCAGTAAAATCCTCACTTCTACAACTAAATGCAGAACATCAACAAAAATCAATTGTTTGATAACACCTTAAAGCCTTAGAAATACTTCAAGGCTGCAAACTGACAACAGTTCAATTTCACAAAGCATGCAGGCAACCCTTTTTGGCTTTGAAAATTCCAAAATGAAAGTTCCAAAGTGAACTTTATCAACTTAACTCAATTTGTATATTATTTTAGGAAAATATTCCAAATTACATCTCCTGCTGAAGAGGGGTGTGGGGTCCTAAAACAATTTTCCCCTGGGGGGGTGTGGTGGAGTGATGCTGAATTACCTATTCAGATTAGAGAGATTATCATCCTGTGGATCACAGGAGAACTGGTTTATTGATGCAAGGCCAACATCTGATAATAAGGTTGAGCTCTAAATGTCAGGGTAGGAATGCATACTAATTTGGCTTTGTGGGTCTTTAATGAAATATTCTGACAGTCAAGCGCTCAATCATCATCAATCTTTACATTCCAAATTAAGTTTATTCATTTAAGAACTGCAGATTTTTAAATCTGGAAAAATATGACTTGATAATACAGATGGGGTGCTGATTTAAAAATCAGAAAGTCACTAAAATAAACTGCTGTCTAGGAATGACCTTTGAAGGGGTGTGACACAGTGAACACCTTAAAGCTGGAACATGGTTCTTCTTTAAAACTGGCCTTGGGAGAGACCGCCAGACTGTCAACTGGAGCAGAAAAAATGTCAATTAGATTAGCAAGCTGAATAACAACCCAGCCTGTGTTGAAGGTAGTCACCATTAATGGCCATTTTTTTCCAGACTGAATGTTATCTAATGGATCAGGCACTCTGCGTTCCAACTTGTTTTTGTGTAGGTCGAGAATAGTGAGAGTCTACATTTGATGGAAACAAATGCAAGCAGACTTGGGTTTTTCGTAGAGTCTCTGATGCAATTGTGGATTGGGGCATTTGAGGTAGCACAAATTTTAAGGTACAACATTCAAAACAGGTATCATAAAATTCAATAACCAGAGGTTAGCAATGGTTGCTAGGTTTCTTTTCAGGACACGAGAAAGGACAAAAATGCATTCAGTGAAGATGGGATAGGTTACCACAGTCTTTACCTAAAGATGCCAATAAACACAAGAAAGAAAAGGGTCTAAACACAACACCAGTCTTGTACATGTACATCTTATGGTCTACTGGAGCATGAGCCACACAGCTGAAACACTAAAGAAAGGTCTGCCAAATATTTCCGATTTTCTCTCATTCAGAATAATGCAGATTTTTTATTGTATATTGTTTTATTCAATCAGTTTAGTATGAATTGAGAAAATATCAGTGAAGCAACAGATCAAAACAAAAACATTAGTAGATGAATTAGTCGGAACACATTTTTTACCTGTTCACAACCCTATCCTTTCTTTATTTTGCCTGCAATCTCTACAATCTTTTGATTTTAGTTGTTAAGATAGTTGTGTTCCAGGTAATAAATCTCCTATTTTTTCATGTTGCCATTAGTTTAATTGTTTGGTCGTCTATTAGTATGGGATCTTAAAATTGGATAGATATCACCGATTTTTACACACTTTTTCCTAAAGCTGTCAGTCTTGCTACTCTTCTGAAGCTATAATTACATCCCAACATACAGACTATATGTTGTATTTATTTAGCTTGAAACGACACAGTGCAATTTATGAATTGTTAACACATAAAAAAGGCTGATCAAATTACAAATATTTACTCTAAAATCACTTCATCAATCGGCGATGAACGTTTCATATAAATGACCTCGTTGAAAGCAGGCGTGCGAAAACGCTGGGCGCGTGTAATGACGCGCTTAACACAATTACGAAGCTCGAGGTAGCGACTGACATTAAAGCGCGCGCTCATCGCTAGCCTAACAAAAACTTATATAAATAGACAGCAGAGTTCACCGTTTGCTTCTGAATAACCTCATGCCGGGGCAAAAGTAAGGAAACACAACAAGTCGGGTGTTAATGATGGAAAAATGACTCCAAGCTCGATGTTATACGCTGTGACAAGTAGCGTTCGGAGCCTTTTTCTTGTGATGTGAAAGTTCACAAACCTTCACCCAGAGACCGGAGGCGTTTAATATGTGATGATGAATGCTATTTCAGCGGTCAAATATATTAGTTACAAAGGATCTTAATAAAACCTGTCTTATCAATCGATCATTTTAAACTTGATATAACAAGCCAACCCCAATGTGATTATTTATAGCAATGCGGTTCATTGAACAAGCTGTTCGTTCTGGCTGCGTTTCATTGTTAGACGACAAAAATTGACGTAACGACGTAATCTAGAACACCACGTCCATCAATCAGCATTTCCTTCTCTACTGCTGCACAAGTCTAGATGGATTGTGAAGTCTTTACTAAACTATACAGGAAAGGGAATTGCTGAAGTTACCGCATATTGATTTCATCACAGCATGTCAACACTAAAAGAGACTTAAAATAATTAATAAAATAGAAATTAAACCGGATATTCTATTTAGTTACAAGATAACGTAATGGAGTATATACTGGTAACCTGCCCGATGTATTCTGCAGTATTTCAGTCACATTTTAGAAATCAGCGTTTATGATACACGACTTGACGACTGTGGAAACCAAAAACACTTCATTTTCCAATTGTCACTGTCCTTATTTTAAATCTGTTGTGATCGTCTATACTCGTGACTGCTTGATCTTGTTTGTTTGTCAAAAAATTTGATCAATTTTTGGTTGTCTTATACCCTTTCTAAGAGCTTCCTACAAAGTCAAAAGTGTTGCTAAATAAATAACCCAGGACATACTGCTGTCCAGATACCAACTGAGAGCCATTAATAACTACTCGACAGCAAACAGTTTAACAAGAGGCGCTCTGGAAAGCTATAAATTACATAAGCGCAATTAAAGTGCCAACCCCTGACCCTGACTGAGAGCCACAATCTTTATCACCTGATTTTAACATTGGCACTGGTTCCAAGTCAATACACATGACACGGCTGCTCGGAGAACTCAACCACATACAATTTATGGCCATATCGTACAAAGTCCATCAAAAGAATTCGTAGTTTAGATAACGCAGAATATGGGGGGACGTTGAGAAACAGAAACGGTAAAACATCACAGCCCTGGGGAGAAGACAAAATACGAAACACTTACTAAGATGTAGATACGTGTCGTTATTATCCATGTTTTGACGGATACGAAAAAACTATCCAATTTTCGTGTAAAGTCTCTTGTTTTTCCGTCCTGGACGGCAGCATCTCCCCGTTGCTGTCCGCGATCTGACTGAGGATTCGCTGCTGCCACTCTAGGGGCCCCATCGAGGGGGTGGCGAGGGACAGACCTCTCCCAGTGACAGCCTACAGAAGCTGCACAACATACTGTTTGCTCAATAATAATAGATTTAATATAATTGTATTTTTTACTAAACATAACTAAATCCTATTGCTATAGTTCTATACACACTTTCATCATCTTTTGGAAACCAGCATACTAGTTACTTATATATAATATGCAATATAGCTAGTGGTAGCTTGTTTAATGCATCCTCAAACTAGATACTTTGTTTAATCCAGAAGACAATATCAATTGTTTTGGTATTTGCATGAATGTTACTAAAAGCATGTTAAAATGTTAGTAAAATGTTAACTAACATTCACTGAAACGTCTTCTTTAATTAGCTATATATAAGGCTGATCATAAGTTAAAAGTAAATTGCTGTTACGCGAAAAAAAGATGTAAAGTAAAGTGAAGAATTCTTCACTTAATTTAATAACATAAAAATCTGGTTTCATTTTTAAATAATAAAATGTAAAATAAATAAAATGCTTACAATAATTGTAACAGTTTGAATTTTTTCTTATCATCACCAAATAACTATTTTAGTTTAGCATTCTTATTTGCAGTCATAATGGACAGAGGATTACAATAATAATCTTTGTGCACAAACTACTTAGTGAAAGATCTGCTGACCATGGCCTTTGAGAATTTGGAGAGGGAATAAATTCTCCAAATTCCATGCTCCCAGTGCCCACAAGGCTAACAGAGGGTCTGAAGACCCCTTAACACCCCCCAAGATCTCTTCAGAGTGAGGGGTCATTTAAGGGTGAGCTCCCACTACCTCAGGAGGTTATTCAGAAGTCACCAGCATTCAGAGTCTTGAACTCCTGTTTAAGGGGGACACAGAGAGTGATAGTGATGACCACTCCGTCAGTCCGTGAGCTGGGCTGTCGAATGGGAAAAACACACTGGCTCCCATCCTTGTAAAAACACAACATAAAAGAACACAGGGGGATGCTAACAAAGATGAATGGCTTCTCTTCCAACTCATTCCACACTAATCAGGGCCTTTTCATTTGTTCCCTGTTAGATAATGTAAATTTGTGGAGTCAAAGAAAGGGACTAAAAGGGACAATTTATCAACCTCCCTTTTATCCCTCTAATGGAGCCACATGTTTCAGAGCATTAGAATCGCCCTAAGCTGCAAAGTATATTAGTGCTGAAAAGGGGGTAACAAGAATGAGGATTGTATTTCAGTGCGAACATGAGCAACATAATGATTCCCGGTGATGTCTTTAATCTATTGCTTTCATTAACAAGGAGAACAGCAAACACAACAGTGTCATATGCGCTTTTCTTTAAGAATGCAAAAACATGTAATTGCGTTATGTTTCATGCTGCTAATGGAAACATTATGAATTTTATAAGAGATCAGTGAGAACCTCTAAATCACTGCAGATATAGGGAAGGATTGGAAGATTGGAAGAATCTTGTTGTTTGTCCACAACAATAGCTGGCAATGGACCATTCAGTTGCAGAGTGTTGGGGACTTCACCCTTGCAATCATCTATCACCAGTTAAAAGCAGAGTGGCCCACCCTTTAACCCAACAGTCACTGTGCTGAGGCCAGCCAAGAGAAATGAGCACAGTCTGGTCATCCCAACCTCAGACAACAGACCATGTCTGAGGGAACCATGTGGCAAATACACACATAGAGCTCCCCACACTCAGATTAATGTGGCAGTGTTCTCCAAAACAGCCAGATGATAGTTTGTGTCTCCAATGCACATCTTCAAGCAAATTGTCCATGCTAGAATGCTTTCACAATTAATATTCTGAATATCAAGGCCTAGACCTATTTTGACTGAAAAAGAGATTTAGTATATAACAGAATTTTTATTTCAGGACCAACAATAACTTAAAACAATTAGTTGTTTTACCTAATTCCCCCAAATAATTCTGTTTCTTCTCGTCAGTCTTTATGTTGGTAAACTCTCCCGCTTCTATGTTTGGAGGGATTTGGCCTGTTTGTAATAATATTCATAGTTTAGCTGATCGGTTGCAGTAAAAACCTGTTTGAGATGCATTTGCCCTCTATGCTCTGCTGGTTATATCATGGGATTGTTTGTGTGTGTGTGTGTGTGTGTGTGTATGGGAGATGGCTCTCCATCTGTTATACACTCATTAACAGAACCCCCTCATGTTTTAATCAGTCCCCATACGCAAACCACGCCTGTTCACACACACGGACATACACACACTCACACACATAAGTGCAACCTCACTGGCCACAGGGCTTGAGCATGTCCAACACAGCCACGCCAAGCATCATCAATCTCACTGGTCATTAATCTTTGAGCACAAAAGTGGAACATGTTGCACATTTTGGTTGTAAACTGCGCACCATTTTGACCAAATCACAGCATTGCAGCATGCCAACTGCATTAAATCAAGCTGTGAGTGTGTGGTATGGCATGGAAGCATGACTGCAAATAGTTTGAGCTTTATTCTTATTGATCTTGTTCCCAGCTATAGATAAAGTAGCATTAATCACAGTATGCTTTCCTATGACTGGTTAACCATCACGTCTAATGAGAGGCCTAAATGTTGTTGCATACTAAACTCTGTGTATTGGATAAAAATAAAATTACTGATCATGATACAAACAAAATCACAAGACAGTGTAAAACATCAAAATGAGTTATGGGTAATGAGTAATGCCCTGCAAACTGGGTTAAACTTCATCTGACATCAGTTAAACATCATCTGACATCATTACACAGTATTTGACTGGGCAATATATTACATTAAATGCCATAACTCAGTTCCAAGCATTGTGAAGTGAGATGAAGGCATAAGAGTTGCTGCAGATAATCTTCAGGAAGGGCGGCCAGCGTTACCTCACGTGTGGCGTCCTGCGACTCTTTTGCCACAGGATGTGCGTCATAAATCTTACTCAAGTGGACTGACAGAGGAGCTCATGGGACCCGACCCATGACATAATGATCAACACATGAGCACTACACATAAAAAAGCAACATTCATGTACACAAAGCATGAGTTGTAAATAGGAATTTAAGAAACTACTGTAAAACATTTAGGTATTAAAGTAAAGAGTGTGTTACAATTTAATTCTAATTGTATTTGTTGAAGCAAATACAAAATTAACAAACAAATCAACAAATTAAATTAGGTAAACAAACTTTAACCTATTAAACAAATTAAACCCATTTTGCTGCATAGTCCAAGCTGAACTAAAATACATCAGTGAATTTAATGTAACTGCAAGATCCCAGATTAAGAAAAAGCAAGATTATTTGATATAAGTTTTTACAGCCTTACAATCTCAAAGAACCATCATCTGGGTAAAAATGCAAAACATTTACAGACTCACAAAATACAGAAATACGAAAGCAATTAAACATAATCATACATAAATAGAGAAAAGAATGATTAAAACATTGTATACAGTACATGACTGAGTAGAAGTGAAGTGAAAGTTTGAGTACTTCTGACGAACTCGATCATGAGACACTTTCCACAGTATATGTAAAAGAGGCTTTATCATGTGTTTATATTTCAAATGTGTGTATAAATAGAAAAGAGGAAAGAACCGAGTGAATAGCAAAATGGTGTTACACAACAGTTAATTAATCAAACACAGCGAATGCAGGAACACACTTGGCAATGAAGTTTCTCGATGCACGAAAATAGAAACAGCTGAAGCAGGGCAGCCCTGAGTGAACTTCTGAGAGGAAGCAACAGGACAAAATCAATTGTGCCTTAAAAACACAGGCACACAAGTCACATCTTGGGCTGCCAGCTGAGAAGAACTATTTTGATGCTTTCTTGGTAGAATCATTTGCACAAAAAACAACTCAGAGAACTGCAGAGAGGTTTGCCAAGGCCAGTTATAAACTTTAGACAGGAAGAGAGAGATATATATATAGAACCCAGCTATAAAACTAACTAATTGGCAGATACCTTTGGCTATAAGGAGAGGAACTATTCAGATATTAACAACAATCTCTGCAGCACTTCACTGAATGAGGTTTATCTAAAAGACAGACTATGGGAAACCCAATTCTGAGAAAAGACTGTATGTGATGAGAGGCCTGGAGTGTGCTAGAAGACAAAACCTTTTGCTATTTCTGAAATACAACATATACTTTTTGTAAATGAGAATTATAAGAATTTTGAAAAATTTCTGTTCTGAAGACACTATATACATGTTAGAGAAATCTTCTATATTGAAATCTATCAAAATAGTTTAATTCTGAAAAACATTGGCCAATTTACATTTATGCATTTGGCAGATGCTTTTATCCAAAGCAACTTTACAGTATATTCAAGTTATGCATCTTGTCAGTATGTGTGCTCCCCTGGGTATCAAACCCACAACCTTTGCAATGTTAATGCAAAGCTTTACCAACAGAGCCACAGGCACAAACTGAGCTGAACAAACAAATGTAAACATCAAAACATAATGTATAATGGAAAAGAAATATTTAAGATTCTGCACAATTTCCTGGTCACTAGTCAAATAAAGCACTAAAGCAAACATGTGACATTAAACCTGTTAATTTCTTTGTATAAACAGTCAATTTTCCTTTCTTTCATTAAAACACACATGAATGAATCGTTTTGCACAAACAGACCACATACTAAGAAATACACGTTAATCTCTTGTATTGGTATGCTGACAATATCATTTGGAAGGAAAAAAGGACCTCACTATACTGATAAACTAAATATATCCTTTAGACAGTTTGATTTCTTCAACCACATTGACGTTTTTCTTCATGGAAAAAACTGAGGCAAGAAGGAACTTGTAAAAATAACATGCACTTTTCATTTCCTATCTAACCCCTCTTTGTTGCAAGAGCAAATGATGTTTAGCAGTTGTAATTTTAATGTCTCAAGAAAGCATGAAGTGTGCTTGAAACCCATTGAGGTTTTCACAGATGTTCTTCTAAGAAGCATCAGTCCATGTATTTCTTTAAGATCCTAATCCTAAATCTCTGCTTTGGTGGATCTAGACAAATTTAAAATGCTGACACAAATTTCTGATGCTCTTACAAAATCAATAACTATAATCATTGTATGACAGCCACAGGGCAAGTGACTGAAAAATATGTGTTTCTACTGATCTGGAATTAATGTGATAATGCGTAAATGCTGTGTCTCATCTTAGGAAGGACGTGCAGGGGCAGGTTGAGAACGGATTCTGAGGGACCATGTGAGGTTAAGTTGGACTTGTCCTGAGAGGACCGGTAAGATTAAGACACAAGCATCTGCTCTGTAATGTTACAGTGACTTGTTTATGTTTTATTTAAGATCCCATAATATGCCATAAGAGAGCATATCCACCTAAGACCTCTCAATAACACCACAGTAATCTAAAACCTCTTACAGTTACCCATTGCTTATAAGCGATTTTTGGGAAAGTCAGAATTATCAGGAAGACAAATTATTGTCAGTTGTGTGACAGGCAAGAGAAACAGCCTGGGACTGGTGTAAGGTGAAGGGAACTGAACTCCTTCACTTAGAGTTTAAATGTCATAGTGTTGGCTTTCATAGACAACATGCAAGACAGCCAAAAGCTCAATGAAAGGGCAGAACTACAGGTTAAGAAACACCATGAAAACTTGATAGGATGTAAAAGAGATAGAGAAAGCTCAAAGAAAAACTAATACAGAACCATTTCTGCAGTACTGTAAGGTACATCTCCTATAAACTGTGCTTTTGCAATGGTTTCGCAATAGGGTTTTGCAATAAATTAATCAAGCCCCTGTGCTCGAGGAACTCTGGTCTGAACATTACTTATGGCAGATCATGCTACAACACTAGAAATGT
The DNA here is from genome assembly GCA_036877525.1 of Chromobotia macracanthus. NCBI lineage: Eukaryota > Metazoa > Chordata > Actinopteri > Cypriniformes > Botiidae > Chromobotia > Chromobotia macracanthus. The sequence continues at coordinate 5,467,395 of JAZGTH010000013.1, forward strand.
CTGTCTAAAAAAGGAGCAGTGAATGAGTGCATTTACACGCATAGTTATAATCAAGCTACAGTCTGCAGTGAGTGAGTAGGTATGTTTCTGGCCTAGCTACACTTTTGAGGAGATTACTGTAATGTCAATATTAATTATAAATTGCGCTAAGTTTAGAACAATTGCAGTCAATTGGAAACCTGATAAAGTCAAAAGGAAACAAGCCAGCAGTCTTATTTGAAAATGTAAGCAATACCAGTGCATTTTGATCTTGTGGGGACATTTTCGAGGTCCCTGTAAGGAAACAAGCAAGGGGATAGTATACAGTAAAGCAAGGGGACAGTATAAAAACCGTTATGTCTATGAAATGTCACCACAAAATATGAAAACCAGTGTGTGTGTGTGTGTGTGTGTGTGTGTGTGTGTGTGTGATGTGTGTGTGTGCATACTTAGCTATAGTTCAGGGACGAACTACTGTGTAAAGTAGCTACTGTGTAGTTCTAAAGACTAGGTGCCTCTTTAAACTTTTATTGTTATTATTACTTTATTAATTGATTGCCATTATTTACAAGTCAAAGTGAAATATTTTAACGTTCTGTTTGAAGCTATACAATTTATTCACTTATTACGCCATCTAGCGGCAATTTCAAGTCACAGCGTAAAGAAGCTTTGTGCGGAACTAATATATTTGCACTTTGTTTCCACCGACCTATATATGCCACCGACCCCTGGACCTCCGTATTGACATCAGGTAACACATGAGAAATAGCGAAGACTGACCAACGTTGTTAAGATGTAGCTTTTCAAAGTAAATGTTAGGTTGTTGAGATAATTGCCATCTCTGAATTAAAATAAAAATATGGGCGGCAGTACATTAATAGATTGGCAGTTTGTTTACACAAGAATGTTTACATGTTTTTGTGCATTCAATGCACAAAATGTTTTTAATGCATTCAAAAGAATGCATTAAAAGATCTGTAATTATAACTTGACTATTTACACTTGTTTACTGATCACTTCCAATGCATTGATATAAAAGGTGTGATTGTCTTACCCAGTAAACTATGATAGCAGTGGAGGCTGGACTCTACATCGGATCTGTGTCGGATCTGAAGGACGCTCAAAGCATGACTGATGCAGGTATAACGCATGTGCTGACCGTCGACTCGGAGCAACCTGCGCTTACTGGTTTCCACACCAAATTCATCCGTGCGCTGGATGACGCGTCTACAGATCTCTTAAGCAAACTGGATGAGTGCGTCAGCTTTATGGCGGAAGCTCAGACACAATCTGAGTCTAAATCATCCGCTGTGCTGGTGCATTGGTAGGTTCAGTGTGGTTACACTTTTATATCGAACTTTTTAACTTAGAAACATTACAGTTTATAAAGATTAACATACCAATAATGTATATTCAAAATGTCATTAAACGTTTATGTATTTTCTTAGATGTTTGTATTTTAGTGTACATTAACTAATGGTTAAGTGTTTGTATTTTAATTGTAATGTAATGTACTATTAATATAAGCATTTGAAAATTCATTATAGTTGTGAATATTCAGATTCATCTTGTTTCTTTTTCTTTTGAAGCCATGTAGGGCAGAGTAGAAGTGCTGCTGTGGTGACCGCGTACCTAATGAAAACACAAAGTCTGAGTTTACAGGATGCATATACTAAACTCCAAAACTTGAAACCAGATGTTAAGTGAGTGTGTTTCATTGTTTATCCTGTGGTGGAAAGATTGTCAATAAGCTTACAATCTGCCCTTAAATTTACCAAACATTTCTCTTATTTTCCCAGAATGAATGATGAGTTTCTAGAGCAGCTGTCTCTTTTTGAATTAATGGATTGTAAAGTAGACACCACAAATCCTTTATACAAACAGTTTCGGTTAAAGAAAATTACAGAAAAATATCCAGGTATGTACATTATTATAGTTCTTTTTAAATGTATCTACTATGTTTAATTCTTTATAAATAGCTGGTCTGTTTGCAGATATATTGTTGTTGTCGTTATATGTACAAACAACTTGTTCCAACACAGTTAAGCTATTAAATTACTCATATACTCATTAAATACCCTCTTTAAGTCATTCATATTGATATTTTGATCACTCCAGAGCTCCAGAATGTTCCAAAAGATGTCTTTGCTGTTGACCCTGCCCAAACCCAGAATGCAGAGGCTGTTTACAGGTGTAGAAAGTGCAGGTAAAATCCTTTCAAACTTTTAAAAAGTCCTGGGCAGCAAATATTATGATAAAGTATATACAGTATGACATCATCACCTGCTTTTGTTCTCTCAACAGACGGACACTTTTCCGCCACTCTAGCATTCTGAGTCACTTTGTTGGAGGCGGAGCCTCAGCATTCTCTCATAAGAAGACAAGGATAGTGAATCCTTCAACTGAAGATCAGAGACAGTGCACATCTTACTTTATAGAGCCAGTGCAGTGGATGGAACAGGCCTTGCTCGGTGTTATGGATGGGCAGGTAATATCTGACTGCTACATCTGGAGAATATTAAATAAAATTTCATTTTTATTAATAGTTATTATTCACTGATTATTAGAAAGTTGAAGAAGCATCCAGATTTACAGTTTGTAAAAAGTAAAACACATTTGGCTAATTATACTTTCTTTTGCTAGGCCAGAGTTAAAATACTTTAATATGTTTTTGGAGCTACACTGACTTTTTCTTGATGTTTTGTTTCTTAATAGTCATAATATCATAATAGAATTTTGAATATATTCCAGATAAAAGTGTTTGTATCATTTCTCTTGTAGCTTTTGTGTCCCAAATGTAACTCGAAGCTGGGCTCCTTTAATTGGTGTGGTGAACAGTGTTCATGTGGCCGCTGGGTGACACCAGCTTTCCAGATGCACAAGAACAGAGTGGATGAAATTAAACACATCAACATATCTGCACTCAAATAACCCATAAATAAACAGCTGTATGACATAAGACTCATGTTTTGTTATTATTACTATATAATGTTTGGAAGAACGTTTTAATATAAATAATTGATACATTACATAATATATACATACATAAGTGGTTGATTACTAAGTCGTTGACTTAAGCAGTGAGTTTGACCTTGATTGGACTAAACCTCATATTTTTGAAGCGCTTTATTTTTCTAATATCTATCGCAGGTAGTAATACGAGCTTCCACTGGGTGGCGTCATATAACCAGTACTGTAGAATTAAATGGTTTTACATTTAATTCGGTCGATATCCATAGTGGAACAGATCGGAAAGACAAAAGAGTATCAGTTCTGTCTCATACTGCCATTTGTATTTTACTGAAAATATTTAGTTTGACTAGTTGTAGTTAAATTAGATGACAGTATCTATTACACCTTTGTCCGCTTTGATAAAGTTTGACTCCTTACTTTAACCTATCTGCTGCTATGATGTAACAGCACAAGCTGCACATAATATTTGCTGTTTACAAGGTTATAAAAATGTTTACTTTAACATGCATTAATAGCACTGGGCAAAGTGCCAGCATCTATGTACTTGACTATATTGTTGCACTTATACAAATAGATGTCCAAGTAGTTTCCTCTCTGCCTACAGCTGATATAGTAATGTGTTTGTTGAGAGTGTCTGAAGGACACTGTGGGTGGGAATGGCATGGAGTTGTGAGATCCTGTTGTGTTTATGAGGGTCATATACCCAATGTAATGACCTGAACCCTCTCTGTGAAGTGTGAAGCAGTTAAGAGCTGCGCCTCTGTGTCTGTCAGCGAGTGATAGAGAGACATTATGAACTGAAAGAGAAGTGGGATTTAAGGGCCCCTTTTCTCTGTAATGTACAGTCCAACATTGAAGATGCTTAACTAAATGAAACACCCCCAAATGACAGACAGTGCCTAAAACAACATATGTAGTTGTTTTTGCTTGGCCAAGAACATTAAATGTCAATGCAATGGTAATAAATGTGGTTTCCATAAGTTCCAGCTCAGAGAAACCAGTGAAGTCAGGTCAACTCACTCCTAATTAAAGTTGGAGACATTAGCTGCAGGCTCCTCTCCCAGGATGATGGTGTGGAAACGCAGGCATCTGATTGGTTCTGAGACTTACTAAAAGGTGTTTTTTCTTTCCTTTCAGGAATAGTGTAAACATTTGTTAGTGTTTCTCAGACATATATCTGGAAATAAGAATGTTGTTCCTACAAATGGAACAAACACTGTTGACCTAGACTGTAAAATTGGTATTGGCTTGGTGTGCATGAGACTTACTGAATAGAAAGGGATTAAGCTTACCTTGTTCGACTTTATAGCTCAGTCTACCCATGCTAAAATGTTTTTAAAGCCTATAGACTAAAATAAAAGATCCTGAGAATGGTAGGTTAACCTAATGGTTAGTTATCCTTAACCTAACTCAAGCAATCATTCTGACTGAAGTGATGCAAGTTTTCACTTTTGAAAATAAGCATGCAGTTAGTTATTTTTTCAATTAGGTCTAGCCAAGCACTAGACAATATCCTGGATATAGCCTGCAGAAATATGAAGTGAATGCATTTGAGTGACAGTAGTTTAGCAGCTTGATATGGATCAGATGGAACATCTGGACAAGACTTAAACAACATCTGGGCCCATTAGAATGTCAGATACAGCAAAATTAGCCTTACTGCTTCATTCAGAGTAAATGAGATTTTAATTGTTTTAAGTAATAATGTTTGGTTAAATAATGTTGTTCAGTTATCAGAATAAGTATTTAGAGTCCAGGCTTTATATTTTAAAATCCTTTCATATTTAAATTGGGTGATCTGTTTGTAGCTCTTTACTGTCATGAGATGCAAAAAGATTTCAAATCAACGCACTTCTGTTTTATTGACTGACTGCAAATGTGCATTTTGAATTAACTGTATCACCAGTGGTTTCCTGTCAGTATATCCAGCTGTATTTATTTAAGGAGAGCTGATTCACAAATATGCACATTTAATTTCACCCATCTGTCAGCAGACAGTTCTGCTTTGGAGTTTGAATCAAAAACATGCCATAAGTGACACAACCTTGGGCTATTTTAGTCATTTCAGTGGGATAGACCTTTCTTCCCTGCCACGTCTCCAAATCTTTCAGAAAGGTCACAGCAGTGACACATGCCTCTTTTATCTAAAGATACATAGTGTAAATGGCCACAGAGCAGCTTCAAAGAATTTGATAAACAATCTAAGCAGTTGATCTCCTCTATTTTTAGCATTATCTTCCATCAGAAGCTGTCTGGAATGAAAATATGTCTTTAAACATCCATGGGCTGTGAGCAATATTATTTCTTGATTTGGGTTCCCTTTCTGGATGACCAAGTAGACGCAATTTAAGCCAAAGTGCTTGTAGAGCCTTACTAAAAGCATTTTAGCATCTGTCTGTGCTGATGTATTAAAAATAAGGAAGAGGTCTATTCACTTGTAGAGGCCCAGCTGACACAGGACAGCTAGGACACTTACTAATTGGCAACACAACAGCAACATCATGTACCCACAAAATTTGCCATTTCAAAACATTTTCTTTTCATTCATCTAATGTGTTTTGAAAACACACTTAATTGAAATATTCCCAGTTGGAACATAGGAAAAGTAAATGTGCTGTAAGATAGATGTTATTTTTTTTAAGTCAAATTGATTTAAGATGCTACATGTAGGATCCTCAGCATGGGCCAGGATGTTCTCTGTTTCCTCACTCATCTTTATAGGAAACCCTTCTGAGAGTTTGAACTTTAAGGATCTTTTGATGTTATCTATTAGTTCATGTGATTTGCACTGTTTACTTTTGTATGTAGTGATTATTTAAGGCAAAACCATTACACATTACAAGTAACAATTCACTACTTCTTATTTACATGAACACATTTCATATTTTGAGTAAACTCTTTTTTTGGTTACATTTAAATAATATCATCCAACACGACAATTTATAGCTACTTTATAACTTTGAATTTGTATGAATTCATACAACCTCATTTGTTTGAGCTTCATGGTTACATTTCTATAGTGTTTAAGTATAAATCATATACAAATCAAGTCATAGAAATTCACCAACTCCTTAAATAGTTACCAATTCTCCTGAGATCTGGTTGGTATCATCATCTATCTCTCCTGAGAATGTCTTGATCTTTAATGGAGGACAAGATCGGTGGAAAAACTCAGATTCCCCCAAAAATTTACAGCATCTGACTCTTTGATTCACATATTTTTGCTCTGTTTGTTGTGGAGACAGAAGTGCAAGCGTTGAAAGTAAATATGTCTTCTAAAGAAAGAATTTTATTCTCTCTGGCTCTTAAGCTGTCTTTGCAGTCATGGTCACTTATTGTGTTATATATTTAGAATTATTTAGAATTGTTTCAGTTATCAAATCATGCTGAAAGCTTTTGTTACAAAACCAGTACATCAGGGCAGTGTGCCATTGTTAATAATAATAATAAATTGTTTGGACCTATTTTGAGTGCTTTATAGTGTTGTATTTTGTCTAAATATTTGGTTCCTTTGCTTAAGTGACAAATGTTGTACAAATTCTCTGCTGTTGGTCAATTCAGGTCATTAAGGAACCTCAGACTCTAATGCTGAGGCAAACTGTTTAGCCACAAAGAGGATATGTGTGAGGCTTTGCAATGTGTGTTCAGTTGCGGTGTGGCACTTTACAAAGCTTTGTCCTAGGAAGCAAGGGTGGCAATCCTTTTTAATTTAATATTAATGGAAAATGTTTAGTTCATGTTTACCCCAGCATCACAGAAGAATGAGGTTCCTATCTCTGGCTTTGCTATATTTGCAGTGGGTTTGATTTTTGCTGAGTATGGCTGCTCATGCTTGCGCTCATACGTATCAGTCCTTTCTTCCAATGCCAGAAAATTATTTTTTTCCTGAAGACCTCACAGATGGCAGTGCTCCCAGATTTGAAAAGGTTTCTTTGGAAACCAAATACAACATTGTGGTTGGAACCTAAATTGTTTCAAAGCCAGAGGCATTATATGACCTACAAAGACTGATCCTAGAGCAGGGCTGAAGATGAGCTGAGTGAGGGCTTTCTGATGCAGGATGGCATTGAGAAGATTTTCTTGTGGCTTTCTGATGCTTATTGTGTGCAGAGATGGATCCACTGAAGTGTTAAATAATATAAGTAGTGAATGGAGGATTGTCCCATAGACCAATGGTTGGACTCAGTTTAATATTTAAGATGTGTCCCTTTCTCTTCTCTTCACGTACTTCTGTTTTAGCTAGAATTACTATAGTTATTATTTATATTTCTGTTTAATTTTCAATATACATAAACATATACAGACATATTTAATTATTTTCATAGTTTTTCAGTATTTGTGTTGGTTTTCACTATATTGTAATTTTAGTTTTATTTTATTAGTGTATAAACATTATTGTGTTAACAGATAGTATTTAAAAATATTTAATTTGTAGTTTTTATTCCAATAAGGTTAATTGTTATTTTTATTTCTGTTAATGAATATGCTTTTAATAAGTTTTTATTCTAGTTTTTGTTGACAATATTTACACTGATTTTTACTTTACCTGACCATATTGGATAACCATCAAAATTGGATAAAGCATCAAATTACCTCCATTCCAGGCTGTATTCCAGTATAACAGTATTCCAGGCTGTGATATATGACAGCTATAACAGTATCGTATTAGTATCTGTGGGACTAGAAAATGTGTTGATCACTTAAAAATGTACTTTATTTCTCAACAGGTATTGCTAATAAAGCTACTTTTCATTACTGCATGCCATTCTTTCCATTGTCACATGCTGCACCTGCCACAGTATGAGTTGCTGAAACACAGATCTGCACAGCTGTGTTAAGCTGTAATATTTGCTATCTGTGAAATCTACCAGTGGATAGTTCTATAACTCCAGAACACTTGTTGGTAGAACAAGAGTTATTTGTTGGTTCACAAACAAAAGTCAAAGTTTCTTATCCATTAACATAGCTTGTTAGCTTAGCAACGCTATTAAAATCAATTGTCAAGCCATGCAGAATTGCTGCGTATGAGCGTTTTAAATTGGTCTCTATGAGGTACCATAATGATGAAGATACTGCTGTGTAACAGAGTTCTAGATGAATGAAATTAAGCTGCAAAAGTCAGGCCACAGTTTTTTTTTAGGGTTAGTTTGGAGATGTGGTCAATGGCATGACTGCTTAGAGAGCGATGAATGGAAAATCACAAAGAATTAATTTGTACAGTGATTTAAATTTCCAACCATCTTGCTTTGACGTCAAACTCACTGCCAGGGTTCATTACAAAATGTCCCTTTTCATATCTGGAAACTATCACAAATAACCAATTGGGTCATTTGCAAAGTGCAAATGACCCAATAATGTCAGGACACATAGAGTCATGGTTAGATGAAGGCTGACTGATGTGTGTGTGTTTGTGAGCACGTCCTCATAAATGTAGTGAAACATGTTAAAACCCACGTTGTGATGACATTTTAGATAGTTCTCATTTATTGGCCAAATGTTGTTTTAATTTAATGATGTAAACTAATATAGCTATATAGCTTCTAAGCTGTGTGTTTGTGTGTGATTGATTGTATGAGTCACACAGCAGATTGTTCGTGAGACTCAAGTTCTGTAATCAGTGAAATTGCTGAAACCACTCTTCATTCATACTTGCCCTGCCTTGTTCCATTATACAGGCTCTAATTTTGTTAAATTTGTATGCCCAGCTTTCATTCTGTATTCCACATCTCGTAATCACCTAGTCAACAGGACTTTTTGGCATCAAGCACAGACTGCTGAATGAAAAAGAAACTGCCTGAAATTCTGTGACCATGGCAAAATTCATCCAGCAAAAGTAAGCAGGGAACATTGTAATGCAGTCAAATTGTTTGAAAGGAGTTTTGATAACTTGACAGGGAACATTCTAGGCCTGGTATTGACTTATTCTTTCACAAGCCCTTGAGAAATCCACCACAGAGGAGCCTGAGATCGTCTGACCTCAGTTTCTTAATGAAGTCCATCTTCTGCTCTAGACTTGATCTGAGTGAGTGAGAGATTGCTCAGTGTTGCATATAGTTCAATGTTCCGTAAACAGTCTGCTTGAGTTAAGCCCATATTTTCATTTCTTTCTTCTTACAAATGTGCAGAAAAGCAGTGTTTGAAACAGTAGAGTTTTTGATGGATGCTCTGGAAAGTTGGACTGTTGGTGCTCCAGGCTGCTCGGACTTTCCATGCGCTCAGGCTTCTCGGAACCAGGAATGTTAAGACGTCAGCTGGGAAGTGGCTTGATGAGACAAATGCATTTATATTTAGAACTAAAGCGCTCAATCAGACCCAAGTTGCCAGTGTTTGTTAAATAAACTACACAGAGGGATTGAATATACTTTAAGTCTTTCCTAGCTGTGTAGTTCTGTTGTTTGTGCTTCTCAATGGCTGCCAAGTATTTGCTTATTAATAAAACCCTGCAGAGTTTACCATTATACCTAAGTTTTGTTGAGTACCCTAGACAAATTGAAGAGTGTTTATGGTTTCTTCAAAGCAAAGGGTGAGTAGTTTGCCTTTTTGGGATTGTGTGTGCATTTGTGAGTCAGTGTGTGCCTGTCAAAATGTACATCAAGAGCTAATGTTTTAAACGGTGTTGTGTAGCTCTGTCCAAAGAGTCTGCTGTGTTAAAGCTGCAATCCATAACTTTTTTTTGTTAAAAATAAACAAAAAAGTTATTGGGAAAGTACATATCAGATCAGTGTTCAAAACTGTCTCCTTTAACTTTCACAACGGTAAATTCCTAATAATGATCTATAATTTGAGATGCCCGGTCGGATTTTGATGACATTCAACATACATAAATGATGTAAAGTACCCTGCAATTCTGTGTTCAAAACAGAGATGATGATAGAGAGGCAAAAGTTACAGATTTACAAAAAGTTACAGAGCGTTGCAGCTTTAACTGTAAGATTATTTAAAGGTTACACTTTCTACAAAGGCATCAGCACAGGTGTGTCCATGTTTAAAACACCATAATCCCATAGCTGGGTTCTTATTTATCAGTGCTTGATGTAGAACTTGATGCAGTTGAACTTTTCATAAACAATGGTAGTTGAGCCATGAATTAAATCAAGACTCACTGTAAATTAATTAACTGTAATTTACAGTTTTTGCATAAAAGGAAAGAATTATCTTTTAAGATTCACTACTATTGCATTATGCTTAGGAATCTCCTGATATTTCAGTCCTACAACAGTGTCCTTGAAGGGTGAGGTTTTTGGAAAGGGGAGGCGTGTCTAATTCAATGGCTAAATCTGGTGGAAGTTTCAGAACAGCTAACATGGCTTGCAGACATAATCACATGTCTGTCTCTTCTAGATACAAATGCTCTTATACTTACACTGTAATCCATAATCCGAAACTACGAAAGTCAATATTCTGTACAGGTATATATTCAGGTATATATCTATATCTATCATTATTAATGATATACAAACATATAAATAAAGTTAATAAAAACATGAAACTACATTGCACAATTATGACTCTCTTTATTTTGATTTTAAATAATATCCCCATCACTGTAGCCTTTTTAGGGATTCCTCCTCGAAGCAGTTTCTCCTTTAGTTTCTCCAATACTGGGACGTTTGGTAAAGAACAGTCAGTCAGTGTCTGGGTGACATACAGAGACTGTAATGCAGTTCGTCTTTGTGAATGCGGGTGATGGAGAAGTGGAGTGTGCAGAACCCATTAAGATCAGGACCTGCTTATGTAACCGATGTTGAGTTATGAAGCAGTTTTCTAGTTTTGGCAGCCTGTCTGCTGTAGAGTTGCTCCCTGATGGCAAAAAAAAAAGAAATTCCACAATCTGCCACAGACTCTGTCCAGGAATCTAAATGATTGCACGAGGTCACTCTGGCTTCTTGCCTTTCCCCCTTTGTATTCCCAGCATCCTTCTGTTTCAGCTTAATGGTGAAGCTTATTCCTTAGAACTATGAGATTTGTTTAAAGCCACATTTGTTTGATTTGTCTAAATATACAATGGAACAAATTTAACAATGGAAATCAAGGCTGCATGATATCAGTGAAATGCTGAAAAGTTGGTTGTATTGCACATAAAGCTTTATATTACACTGTGGTGGTTCAGTTATTTTAGATCAAGTTTTTTGTATTACAGCCTATACTATTAATCTATCCATAGCTGTGGTTTTATAGCTGTGTTTAGCACATTCAGAGCATATAATGGCAGGTCTCCACGATAGCCAATATAAACATGTCTTCATCAAGCTCTAAACAGCTCACTGGAGGTAATAAAGTCAATAGCAGGCCACACAGAATCTTCACATGCAAAACTTCCACAGAATTAGATGCCCATATTTGTTTGTATACCAGTCAATATTTTTCAATGACATCATCGTAGCACTTAATATATGGTAAGAGCCGGAGATATTTTTGATTATTTACACTACTAGGCAAGATGACCCGTTCACTGTTCCCAGTTATTGACTAGCTGCAAATCTGTGTTGTCTTGCCAAAAATACAAATGAATGACAGTTTGTGTGACATCTGTTCTTGTTTAAGCTGTAGTAAATGAAAGTTCCTACAATGTATCGTGGTTTTTTGCTAACCTAATGAAATATCAACACTTCTACTAAATATTTTTAAGTAAATAGTGTTGACATTGACTGCTGTGTTGGTTGTCCCATCCTTTAAATTCCACCAAATTGCTGTGAGCTAATCTGTGAAAAATGAATTATAGCTACTGTTTATAAGTGTGAAGTTTATCCAGTAAATAGAATATGAGCTACAGTCTGGATTTTATTGGTTCTCAGCTGTAACAGTCACTGTGCTCAATGAAATGCATTATAAAGCACAGGCTTGGTGAGTTTCTGCCTTAAGAGACTTTAAAAATCTACCCAGCATAACTGTCGCCTTCCCCAGGCGACTTGAACATGTGGTTCTTCAAATCACAGACAGGTCTTGAAAAACACTGTCATCTGTGCTGAACATTCCCATGAGCCCCTGCAGGCACCCAGACCTGATATATAATAAAATCATACATTCAGGCATGAGACACAGGCTGTGTGTTGTGCAGATGTCCAACAGAGCTCCATAACTTGCCTAAGAAGCTCAGTATATTGCATTCTGCTTCAATAACTCAATCTTCAATCATTTTTCCTACTATGGGAAAGAAGGTGCCTAATTTAGCACACCCTATTACAGCTTTCTACGTAAGACAATATCCTTAATCACTTGTCTGACAGCATCAGACTCTAAAGTTATCTCCCTTTAGAGGCAGTGATCTCAGCTGGGTGAGACCACCAGTCTTCTACATGGGCGTTCTTCTCTTCACCTGCTGTTACTTCATTAATCTTTCTTATGACACCCCAGACACACACTAGTACTCAGCCTACCTCATTCTCTATTGGCTACAGGCAGATGAATCTCCCTCTTCTGTGTAATGGGAGAATCCTGAGGGGCTCTTGGAATGTCAGTGGAAATCTTGGATGTGGTCAAAATTGATTTCTGCAAATCAGTGACTGTGTGTTGATTCAGCTGCAAACACACATGCAATGATACAAACAGTGAGAGAAACCATGATCTCTGTGAGGTTTATATCATTATTGAAAAAATATGTTCAGAGAAAATGTCTATTAATATTATTTGTTAAAAAATCATTTTAACATGAATTACAACCATGAAGTGTGTAAATATTACAGGAAGTGCTCTTTACAGTTCTCGTTTTACATTTTAAAGTAATAATATATATTGATCCTGTAATATGTCATTAGAAATTCATCACTTAATTGAATAATTTAAACATAATTTAATAGAAATCTGAAGATAAATCAAAAGAAAAGAACACTCTCTTGGCTCACTTTTATGGCCTTTATATCTTTCAGTGTTAAGTGTTAGTTAGACTGTGCCTTCCTTTCAACCCAAACAAGCATAACTGGGCTCACTTCAAAGAATAATGTGTAATGCCTGATCTAATACAGATAGAGCGTGTTGAGTTCCCCTCTGAAAGGTCTGCAGGAATGCCGTATGTTTGATGGCTGCATAAACAGCCTGATGAGGTTTGCTAAAAGCATTCTCATGATGTTAATCTGATAATACACCATTCAGTCTGTTCTCTGTCTCAGAGAAAAGAAGCCGAATGCCACGCAGGGATAACACTCCCACAATTAGCCCCATTCAGATAGCTCCTCTGAAGTCTCCTGATTTTCAGCGTTATTTCAACCCGATGACGACTAGATGAGCAGACCCATGTGTTTCTGTCTGATGATATGCCAGAATGGGCCTCATGGGAACTTGAGAGAAAAAGTGCCATGGCTGATTTCAATCTCTTGACTTTTAAAGTCTCCAAGGGAGGCTTTTCCTCTGTGAGGTGTGTACAGTATAAATGTGTGTGTGTTTCCTTAGCAAACTTGGCTGCTTATACTACTTCCAGTTGTGGGTAAAGGATTACACTGCTGAACCACAAAGCTTAATGTAAGCATACATGTTGTTTATTTTTTCTGTTCATTGTATTTGTTGGTGTAGTATGCTTATACTGTTGTTCTAAATGAACCAAAATTATTTTAGTTGTAGTACGAGAACACTGACTAATTCTTGATAAATCCTTTTGATTTGTAAACTGAAAGAATCTCAAAATTCACTTTTCCCAGAATAATGCCACAACTGCAAAGCTCTAAAAGTTTTATGCTCACAACAATAAACTAAGGCCTAAACCGAATAAACATTCCCAGATCTAACTGACCAGTTGTCATCTGTGAGTCAGAGAGCTTGGAGACAGAATACAGTTCTTTTTTTTTAGTTTAAGTTGCTGACGCAATGGTAAAGACAAAAAGCTCCCAAAACCTTTACTGGCTGATTGAATGGCCAGAGCACATTCACATACATACACCACTGACAGAGTGATAGAAAGCACAGACTGGGGCCACATTGGTTTGGGAATAGCCCAGGTTCTGTGGGAAGGGAAAGCTGGACCTAAAGGCTTTGTTGGAGAGTGTTTATAAGGATATGGCAGTTCAGCCCTGTTTTCTATAATGGCTTCTATTATTGACTCAGTATCTTAGAATTATCTCCTTCAATTTTGATGGCCCACTTTTTAAAATGAATGTGCCAGAATGAGGATTAGCAAAAGCATAATAGACATAGCTTCATACATCCATAGCTTTGCTTTGGTGCAATATTTTGGTTGCCTTGTCTTTGTATTGTGTCTTTGTAACTCTTTGTACAGAACAATTACTGTTCTCTGTAGAATTTAAGAAGCACTGGTAACACTTTACCAGTGTACAGTTCCATTTGTTAACATTAATTATTGCATTAGCTAACATGAACAAATAATTAGCGATATGTTTTTACAGCATTTATTAATCTTTGTTAATATCAGTTAATGCAAATATAATTGTTTATTGTTTGTTAACTAATGTTAACAGATACAACTTTTGGTTTAAAAATTTTTAGAAAATGTTTAAATTATTATTAACTAAGATTAATAAATATTGTAGGGTTATAAGTATTGTTAATTGTTAGTTCATGTTAGCTAATGCAATAATATGTTAACAACTGGAAGCATTTTTGTTCAAGATTGTTCTTTGTGTTGAAAACTATTCTATAATTTCATTATCATACCTTCTAGATTTATACTGATTAGCAACAGCAAGTTGCAAATCATGATTTATGGCTATAGTGTAAACGTAAGGATATTGATTGTTTTTTAAAAGGACAATCCCTTCAATACTTCGTCACACTCCACTTCTTGTTGCACTATTAAATACATTGCGAACATTGTGTTGATTGGAAGCTGTGCATCATACCATTTTATGTTGTCTTTAAAGAGACTCTTGAAGTTTTGAAACTGTTTCTTCATGGCCCACATGTTGTCCATGAAATACACCTTGAGCTTCAAGAGGCCCAGAGTCAAAACACCAAACGTATTTCTAGTAGTTCTTGACAATACGCTTCGATTTATGACCCCTCTACTTTCATCTTTTCTTGTTTTTCTGCATGACATTCTTAACCTTATCCTTCTGGGGTGAGAAGTCTGAAGTGTTAGAAAATTATAGCTGAATTTGGCCTGTGGGTCACTATCTGGGCCTGTTATTATGTTCTGCCAACTCCAAAGGATTTCCTACTCTTTAAAGGAGGCAGTTGAGGCCTGGGCTGTTTTGATTCCTTTTGCTTTGGCCTTGGCTTCTTAAGAGGGAGCAAGTACTGTATGATGGGCTTAGATACGCCTCATTGCCTAACAAGAACATTCCCTCACCATCATCTCACATGTTAAGGGTCAACCCTCTGTGGAGCTTTTCAGCATATTAAAAAATAATGTGAGTTTCTTTTTCTTTCTTTCTTTCTTTCTGTCTTTCTTTCTTTCTTTCTTTCTTTCTTTCTTATTGTTACACCTACTGTATCTTTCGTTGTGACATATAAAGCAAACTAAGTTTGCAATATACTGACAATATAAACTTACTCCTACATGAACTGTGGCTTAAAGTTCACATGACTTCAATGGCTTGAAGGGTTTAAGTGCAACTATCAATAATAATATTGCTTTGACCTAACATGAAAAGCATAGTAGATAGTGTCACAGAAGTATTTTGCCTTATATATATATATATATATATTTATTAATTTATTTATAATACATTTTCTTTATACAGATCAAAGTTCCACAGAGGAAACTGCTACTGCTTGCACAAATTTGATAAAGGAAACAAGTAGTTAAAGTAATGCCATATGACTTGAAGCCTATGTTTGAACAGTCCACAAATTTTTGTTATAAACTTAATTTTAAATTACACTATATACATACTGATTCAAGTAAGCAGTGAAAACTTTGTCCAGAACAGCTTAAAGATACTTTTTCAATCCCTTAAAAACATCCACTGATAAACAAATAAAAATAACAAGACATGCAACAGACAAAAAGCAAAACAATAACTAACAAAAATAAAGACAATATGAAACATCTATAAAAATTGTCATGTAGACTGATCTACAACCCACGTAGACACATAATCATTTTACTGTTTTATAAAAAAAGTGCTGCAAGCAGTACCCTACTAAAATGTTATAAATTATTATTATTAATAAGCAAATATGACATTGTAGGTGACCTGATGGCCATTGTCCCATGCATATAGCATACGTTCCTTTGGGTTGTAGTCGATTTGTGTGGTGTAAGTGTAGTTGTTTATAAAAGGCAGGCGGGGGATCATTTGAGTATGTGTGTGCGTGTCGAACGCATAGGAGATATTGGCATGTGCTTGCTCGAAGCTGTCGACCGCGTACAGAACACCACAGATGACAAAGCAGTTCCCATAGTAATTTCTCCTCAGGCCTGTTCTCCAGGTCTTCTCCTTCTGCAGGTCCGAGGGGTGCAGCTTGCTGAGGATTATCACTTCCTGGTGAAATCCTTCCTCGTCTAGAGCCGGATACACCAACCATAAGCCGCTCTCATCGACACCAAAGTCAATGTCTGAATGTCCACCCCAGCTCCAGGGGGTCTCTTCCTCCTCTAATACTGCATCGTGAAGGGTGGTCCAGGCTGCCACATACCGCAGACGAAGATCAAATCTGATGATGTCACGAGAAAAGGCTCTGTTGTAGAAGAAAGAGCCTCCATAGACGACATGGCCAGTGCCGATCCAATTGTAGGGGAGTTTATAGGAGTTGCTAAACTGCCCTGTGAGAAAAAGAGGAGAAACAATGTCATTTATGCTTTTTATGCTCTTAAACCAGTGTCAGTGTATGAATGATACTAAGCCAAACAAATATATTTTTTTATATAAAATAAGATGTACCTTGCTTAAAGGTGTCTATATCACGGAATTCAAGAAGTTTGTTCCCATAGTAGTAGTCTGTGACATATATGACTTTTCCATTGCCTTTTGGGTCCTTCATCCAGGCACCTTCATTTCTGCCATATGTGTTGTGTGTAACAGGATCAGCAATGCTTGCTAGCGTGTCCTTGCAGACTCCTGTAAACAACAAGACCAGAGAGGAAGAATCAATATGTTTCAGATTATGCTGCTCCTTTAAACTGGTTCTCTCATGTTCTACATGTGTTAGCTTTCTTCAAAGCAGGTGCACAACACATGTACATGAACTTACTATATCTGGAACCAAGCTTACCTTGTTCTTTGGAGGTTTTTGAAGGTTGTGTGCTTGTTTCAGTAGTGGCTTCATCCCAGGTAAAATATTTTGACCTTTTTGTAGGTGTCTGTTGTTTGGGCACTGCAAGAGGAACTGCAGTGGTTGCTGTATTGTTGCTTGCTGGTCTTGTGATAGTTGGAGGGGTTGAACTTGGCGGGATTGTGGTTGTCGTAGTTGTGCTTTGTGTCCTGGCTTTATCTTCAGTTTTTTTAGTTACATTTGGCATGTTTGCAGTAGTGGAGTCATCTGTCAAAGAACCGGCTGGCTGATGGAGCTTATGGGGTTTGAGGTACGTTGTTGAGGACTGTGTTACTGCTGCAGGGGTTGTAACAGGTGAAGGTAACTCCTTCTTATGGACATGGTCTTCAATTACTAAATCCACTGAGCCATCACCTCTCACAACCTCATGTGCTGCTGTGGCAACTAGTGAGAGTGAACATAAAAGGCTGAGTTGAAAAACTTACAAAACTCACCTGTGGTTTGAAAATGCTGTAGACTATAAGGAAAATGTACAAGTGAATTCAACTTCTTCCTTTAATAAGTTCAAGCATTTGTAGTAAATTGCACAATAATAAGTAATTCAAATTCCTAATTCCTAAATTTAAAAGTATACTTCATAAGTATTACTTATGATTTTTGTTATGTTTACAATTACTTTTTGACAAAAAAGGTATCAAATGAGAAAGTATCGAATTAAAAACTTTACTTAGCACCATAATAAGAGATATGTTCTCAGGGACAACAAAGACAATATATTGTCTTTGTTGACTATATATATAAGACAAACATTCCCCACAAAATACTGTAGTTGACCAGTTGATCAGAATCAAGTATGTTCATGGTGGATTGTTACACATTTAAATGTGCTGTGGACACTTACTTTGCTCGTTCCCTTCAGTATCCTCCATTGTGTTAGCTTTGTAGAAGGTCATGCTTTTGATGGTCATGCCATTGCCTCCTGCTATGGTCTTTACAGGTTTACGGGGCTCCTCCTGGACCTCAGACTTGCTTCTCTTTAGCACAGGCTTGCTGGGACCCTGACTTCCAACAAACTTCTCCTCGTATTTCTTCTGTCCAGAATAAAGAAAACAGAGTTAAATTATTAATCCAGCTATTACCTGATTGCTGTTTTAAATTACTGCATCCAATAAGCAACATTAATTGTCTTTCCAAGCAGCCCACTTTGTGGCTGCATAAGGTTCCTGTTGCATGAGATGAGGGGGAATTTGTGGTGTATTAATGACTTGAACATGCTGTGGGAAAGCTGTATGCTTTTGATGGTCTGTTTCTCGACTGAGATGTCTTCCAGTCTGGAAGTCTGACTGGAAGGGTGAATTAATATTTCCACTGTGCAGGACTTGGTAAGACATTGGCTTTTGTATGAATGTGATATTATGTAATTGTGCATTTTAATTCTTACACAATGTTAGGGCTTGGTTGTTTACAGTAACTGTGTGCAGTTTTTTTTATATTTTGTGTAGCGGTATGTTAATGTTAGCAGTTTACGTCTTAGTGAAATAAGCTTCATAAGTATAATAAGAGCCTGACAAGACATTTATAATGGACGGTTCATGTTTAAATGTGTTTAGCTGTAGCTATACCTCAGTGTGAGCAAAAGCAGCTGCCACATTCTTCTGCAGCGAAGGCTCCAGCACACTCAGACGTTTCTTTTTCTCCTGCTTCTCTTGTCGTTGATTGGAGCGAGGCCCCTTTCCTTGTGTCTTTTCACCTTTCACACTGGCTTTCTCCTTTGTTAGGTTTCCGGAAGACAACTGTAGGGAGAATGTAAACACAATAGTGATACAGGGGTGGTAGTTTCGCCCATTCAGCTAAATTAAATTCTTTTTCTTTTGCCGTGGTAATACTGAACAGTGCACACTGTAAAAAGTGGTAACTCTCGCAAATGCTATCCTAAAGATTTATGTATATCTCATCAGAAAGCATTTTGTACAGAGGAAATGACTATCAATCAGGTGGCAATCGAGTAAAGGAGGCCGGAAACCTTTTTTACTCTCATGGTTCGCGTAATATAGTGTCACTCTGAATGGTCATTCTGGATCAATGTCAGAATCAGGACTTTAGATGTAAGTTCTTAAATGTTTGCATGTTATAATGTAGTATTAGTTGAGAAAACTTGCACTCACTTTCTCTATATTATCCACCCGTTCCAGGAGTTTAGTTGTGATGGAGTGAAGCTTCAACAAATCCATCCCATAGAATGATCCCTCCAAAAGATCCATTATAGTTGAGAGCTGAAAAAAATCAACCAAAAAGCTGCAATACAGTTTTGACAATGAAACCGAAAATAACTTTTGGAGAAAAACAGAATAAAATAAAGTGGATTTGATCAAGAGGCGTATATGGACAATGACTATTGTATATAAGTTATCTAATTTATAGTATCACAAAAGTGTCACTAAATGTATTTTATAACAGAATTTGGTCAGGTTTTACACATTTTATACATTTGATGACTACATGTATAGTTTTGCGTAAGTTACATAGGTCACATGCAACATTTTTCTTTTCCTTTTACCAATAGCAACTGTATTCGTTTTTTGTAGTATCTATATTCTTCTGAGCCTTCACCTTGACATCTTCCTTCCCTGCCTCTTGTAGCTTCTTAAACCTGAAATCTCCTTCACAGGGGTTCAGGGCAGAAGGAGGGGCAATGCAGGCACACTTCTTGCAGTTGGGTCCTGCAGTGACTGTCTCCACTGTATAGAAGTCCTCAGCCTTGGCATGGCCCTCTTCAATGCGCTTACATGCGGTCCTGCTCAGAGGCCTCACAACACACTTACAGCGGCAGTCAGAGCCCTCAGACAGCGTCTTCACTTTGTCATAATCTCCTATAAGCTATAGGACAGTAAAGATGGATGGATTATGGAACATAGCATTTGCTTCATATTTTTCATTAAAAAGATATTGTTTATAAGATAAATGATCTAAAGAAATATGCTTATGTCACTGCAATAAAATATAATATTCTTCATAATAGGTTTTAAATAATTTTTATTTGCACATTAATTACATATATATGTATACACACACACACACAATGTATGCAGGGTATATATATGCATTCATATTTATATATATACATATATGTATATATATGCATGCATATGTACCCTGTATGCATAAATATATATATAATATATATAAATAGGTAGACAGATAAAGTCGAGAACAATGAAAAAGAATACCTGTGTTAAAATATTCTCTTGATTATCCATTTCATCTTCTAGAGTTGCACGGTTCTCTGTATTGTCAGCGGTCTGCTGCTCCATCACATTCGCCCATACTGAACAAAACGCGCCAAAGCAAACTATAACAAACAGCTTTAATAATTCCATTATGCAAATTCTGCAGACAAAAAAGGTTAAAATACTGAAACGACGTTTAATAATAGAGATTTAAAATTTTGTTGCAATTATTTTTCTTATATGAAAGTATCTAGTCCCGTGCCCATTAACTTAAAAAAGTGTCCTTGATGACGTAAAAAGCCTGGGTTCAATGAATGCGGTTGTTTATGATTCTATAGACAGAAAAGAGGATCTGCAGTTTGTTGGATAGCTGGTGATGAATGGATATTTGAAAGGCTTTACTGTATGAGACGAAGTCAGTGGGGAGGAACCCAAGCCAGTGTTTGGAGACAGGGAGGAGTTCTGCAATTATCTCTAAACAAACAATAAAAAACAATGATAATTAGGGAAAAAAAACAGACCAAATTTAAAGATCGAGAAAGTTTTAAAATTACATTCTTTAACCGTTTTATTTTATAAAAGCTATTAAAATGCATTGTCTTTGGAAATCTATAATTACGTCACAATGTGTCGTAATTATGAGATCATGTGTGGCTTTTATTAAAGGTTTGCGATATATTTATGAATTGTTAACGAGTTAATCTTTTCTTCTGCATTTTATTTTTTTCAAGACTGTGATTTTATGAATGAAACGTTCCCTTGCCAATAAAGCGAAGCTCATGTGGAACATTCACGCCATCTACCGTAATTTACACGTAATCACAAGTTCCTGGACAACGTACAGGTTATGTACTACAATTGCTTGGTCTATCTGTCTACTTACAGTATAATAATGTTAGGTAATGATGATTCCTTATTGATGGTCAAATCATAAAAAGTAGGAAAGTATGTTTTTGCTTTTCTGGGGCACTTATGTTAAGTGTTTCAAATGGAAGAAATATATTTTTTATTCTTTATAATATATTGAATATATTCTATATTCAAAGTTAATGTTTTAGATTCACAATTATGAACAGATTTTTATATCATGTTCAAGTTATTTCAATTGTCTGGTGCGAAAGGACGTTTCCACATATACATGAAATTGTATTGCCACATATATGCATATACTTTCTTTATAAATTGAAGAAAATGTCTTTAAAATGCCAGTGAAATTTGTTGGACAGATGGGTTTACCCTAATTCAGTCTAAAATGGTCTTGCATCTCTAAAGCATTTTTCAACAAATGAGATTATGATATATATACGTTAATATTTACATTTTCTTTATATGTTCTTTGCAAGGCAACTTGGTACACAAAAGTTGGCCCAAAAATTCCATTAAGGAGACAATATTTAATATACTGGCAGCACAAAATGCAAATACATCAATACAAGTTGATTGTTATTCTAAAGAGATGGAGAATGCCAGCAGCACCTGCAGTTTAAAGTCTTCTTATAAAATTGAAACATTTCATGGGACAACTACAGTTGCTGTACTGTAACATATCTAACTGTAACATAACTAACATACTGTATCTTTCATGTTGTGGACATGTTGTAGCACAGTTCAGTCCTAAATGCCTGGATTTGTAAAGAAATACACAGTCTTCTTCTGTATTGTTTCTATTATTTGTGTATACTTTCTAATTCTGCTTTATTATATTTCTTCTGCTGTATAAATGTTAATGTAATATTTTATGTCTAACATTAAATAAACATTATAACTGTGCCATGCATTGTAGGGCGTCTCAGGAAGCTGTAAAATGCAGACAGATAGGTCTTTGTGTTTAGTAATGCTAGATCATTACTTTTATATTATTTTCCACATGTCAGTGTCTATAAAAGAGAACGATCCCTTTAGTTGGGAGGCTCTATGTACACAAAAGTCTTGTGTGTAGGTACATATGCCCTACAGCAATGTGAACCAGCACTGAAGCTGTTCTTGACATTGACTCACATCCAGAAGTATGCTGCCATAGGTCTTTAATCAAAACCCATGTGTTTTCATCACAGGTGTCTATTGTTTCATATATCAAGTATCTGCAACCACCTTGGCAATGTTCCAATGTGGAAATTTCATCTTTTGTACGTCAATGACGTAGTCTAAAAACACAAAAATGCTTGTTTAATATCATCTGGCTGATTAGAAATTATTCATTATTATCTTATAGACTATATTGCTTTAATATTCAGGAATTTATATTGGCAGTAATGACAACAGAATGTAACTGGTGGGTCTGATTATTCAGTTGTCATTTTTCAGGTGGAATGCATAGTCAGGGAAAACAGTGGTAGGACAGAGAACTTTGGTGGTGTGCCTGAACATGCCTTTGGTGAAATGTATTGTGGCATGAACAGTTGCATTGTTTAAAGTGATATAGTATGTGCATTCACCTGTGCATTCACATGACTGGAATACATTGGAAAACATACATTGTAATAATGGACATGTTTCTGTCTGTTTTTCACCAGAACATATTGCTACATAATTCTTAATAATAAACAAAGGCTGCTAGCCACCAATATTATTATATTATTATATTGTTTTAACTTTGAACACCTTATTTGATTTTTTAATTTTAATTTCTGGTTGTAATTTCTGATTTATAACATATTTCTAGGTAGCCCTATAGGAACCTGCCCCTAACTGGAAATCACAAGGAAAATCTAAATGGCCCAAAAACAATTAAGCTACAGGCAGAATATTATAAGAATGTCCATAAGCATAATTTGTAGATAATATGCAGGTGTTTTATGTTTGTGACTGAAACTAACAGCAGTTTTATGTAAAATGCAGAAATAAAATTGACAAAGTTCTTTGAAGTTCTTTGAACTAAGCACTGTAAAAAAAGTTCAGTTTTTTTAAGTTCAACTTTAATTTTTAAGCCTTTTAAGTTTAATCAGCTTGACTGCACAAGTCATTTCAATTTACCATTTTTAATCTTGACTGGTGTTGAGTTGTCGTAACATAAAAAATAGTTGAAAATTGCTTATTGTTATACGTTGCCGCAGTTAGAATTTAAACTATTAAGTTAAAATGACTTGTAAAGCAAAGATTATTACACTTAAAAGCAACGTTTTGGTTTTTTTTTTTTACAAAATTATTAGTTGTGTTACTCAGTCAGCCTAACTAAGCTAATTTCTATTTCTGGACGTCCCATTCATTCATCCCAGTAGAGATGGATGCTGCAGAGCACTTTGAAATCTACAAGGTCAATCACAGTCGTTCTGACCAACCCCCTTTTCTTTTCTTCCAGCAGGTTGTAAAGCCATTAATGCATCAAGGGTTTCGTTCACCATAGACCTCAAAGTGCGAGCCCCTCTCTCTCTTTAGTCTTTGGTTAAGATCAGGGGGGCGAGGTCTCCTTGTTCTCAAATGAACCATGTACTGTATCTGGACTGCGAGATTCGGACATATTTTACTGCACTGCATTGTCTTACTCTTATGGATTATTAATACAGCAACAGGTGCAAATGTTAAGGTAAATGGCGCTCAGTTTTTTTGTATAGATCGGCGTGCAACGCTGTTTTAGTATGCAGTTGACTTAAAGTTGTAGACTTGATCTACTAACGCTGCTTTGAATAAGCGCTCAGTTACAAACGCCGGTTACAATGTGGGAAGCAACAAGAGCTCCGTGACGGAATAACATCAAACTTTCACGCCAAAACCACGGTTTACAATGCCCGCTGGCACAGCGTTGCTCTTTTATACAATTTTCGCTCTAATTTACGCTGTGAGATCAAAGCCCAGCTGGAGTCTTCGCGTCTCTGTGGAGTTTCCCAAATTAAGGCAACATCTTTTTTGATCGCATTTTAAAAACACACGTTTTGATAAGCCGTGTGTCCAATTGTAAAACAATCGTAAACCCGTTTTCAACAGAGCACGGATACTGACTTATTAAAATAAGTTGTGATCTCAGTATCAACGGCAACTTTCTGTTGAGTAGAGTGAGTTGAGTCGAGGTGAATCAGCTGGTTGTACTCGTATCGTAAATATCTGCTACGAGTGTCCATAAATAGAGCATCGCCGTTAGCTCAATTGTTTGGTCCATTTATGGACGTTATAGTCATACATGCTGTTTGAGAGAAATATTATCAGCATTATCTTAAGAAAGAGATGTTGATGCTTTGATGAATGGCGACGCATTTAAGCATCGGTAGAGTAAACTCAACTGAAGTGACATTTCGTAACTTGCATGAGCCGATGCGATGTCTCTTGGGGGTCTTCGGTTTAGGACTGCAATAGAAAGTGGGGAAAAGTCTATTGTCTGTTTAGAATCTAAACATCCAGAGGGCATTCAGATAAAAAACATATGGGTATGCAGACTCTTGTTTGGACAAGCTTAAGATCCACTACGTTTGGGGGTAGGACACTGGAGTGGCTTTAGAAAATATGTTTGGTTTTGTAGAGGGGGGCTGCCAATCCCCCATACTGCTATTACACATTCTACTGTACTTGTGTTTCTAAAGAGACTCAACGGGGTAAAGGCAGTATATGTACACACCTTTGTCATTATGTCATTTGTGGACAACTGGATTTCATGCTTAAATTTACCATAACCTTCTAAATGTCAATTATAAACTGAACAGTGCTCCATTCAGGATGGGTCAATGGGTGCACAGCGCTCTAGGAAGAAAATGCCCTTTGTGTAAATCCGCCTCCTTGTACCTAAATCCAAACATTGACCATTAAAGCCGGTTTGAGATCAACCATGCTGGGCAGTTCTTCTCTTTGAGAGCTTCAGACTTTCCATGGAGCCATGCCTGTGTTGTGTTAAAGTTCACTGATGCAAAGCTTGAAGAGGAGCGATTAACCTGCTGTCTAGACAACAGGAGTCTGCTTAATTTGCCTACAGTCGCTGGCCCTTTCATCTGGTTGAGCTGTTAGGGGGGCTCCGTCCACCTCTGTCTCCATCGCTTTCCTTGAACCAACCCGCACTCTTCTCCTCCCTGTCTCAACTCAAAAATTGCCTGTTTTAAAGTCTGGGCTTGACTTTGTCTTCATTGAAAATTCATAGCCGGACATGGGTTATGTTTTGAATTTTAGCCAGAGTGTCTTTCCTGCTCTCATCTTTTTATTCATCTTTATTTTACTGTCCTATTTTCTTTACTACTACCCTCTTTCTCTCTTTCTCTCCTCGCATCTATCTGTTATGTGTTTCTGTCCAAATCTGGATTATGCAAAGTTCCTCAAAATGACACAACTATAAATTCTTTTAATGCAGAATTCTACAGCTTTCAGATTGTTTGGAGAGTTTCAAAAACATTATAGTGGCCTGTTTTTAAGCAATTTATCACTGCAGAACTGGAACGCCTGTCTGTCATAAAGAATCAAGTTCAGAAATCAAATGATTTTATATTAAAATCAAATGTTGTCCCATTAGTGAGAAAGTCCAGTATAAAAAATAAGATTTGTAACATTTCACTAATATTAATGCATTGGAGTTCTTGAGAACATTAACCAAGAAATTACACAGATAAGTATTTTGTTTCATATTAACTGCTGCTGTTTACAGGTTTTCCATGTTATCTTGTAAGCGCGCAGCAGTGAAGCACTGTGTCTCTGTCTTTGCCAGGACAGCAGTGAGGGGAGGGAGGATGTCCAGAGGCAGCCAGACGAGGTAGCTCAATGGTGGGGTGAATGGAGCAGCTGGTCCACGTGTTCCCGTACCTGTGGAGGAGGAGTGCGCTCTCAGGAGCGTCACTGTCTGCAGCAGAGGTAAACCACCATACAGCAGACTCAACCAAAGAAAAAAAGCCCTGCTACCTGTAGTAATTAGAAGTGACAAGCTGGGTTCTACACTGTGGGTTAAATGCCGTCAGTTTGACCTTGGTCTGAACCCACTTGGTAATGTCACTCATGATCAGCTTGTATTTTAAAAAATGCATTTAATATGGCTCTTAAAGCTGCTGTTAAAGTCCTGTTAGGACATTAACAATGTTGGTGTGCAACTGGTCCTCATTGAATTTTGCTGCCCAAGTTCATATTTTACAACCATTAGTGCAAGAAAGACAAAATGGCAATTATTCTAAACACTAGTAAACATAGTATCAACATAATGTTTATTAAGTGGAAATAGCAGTTATTTGCCAAAGTCAGGTTTTACTCACACATGGCACCTGGACCGTGTTAGTTTTATACCCTGCAAACAACTAATCATGGCCGATTTATTAGATTTATTATCAAAAATGAACCATGCCAATTATTATAGTTAAGCCTACTATTAAAGATATACAGTACCATGGATAAATAAATGTTGCCCTTCTTCAGACCTTACTAGATAAACCCAAATGAACCCTCATTTGAAAAAGGGGGGTGGGGCAGGGTTTAGAATTCTTAAACTAATATCCTTTATAGACTTAGCAATGTCATGTGGAATGAACATCAATTCACTGGCACACATGACACTGGGAATTCTGCTCAGAATGACAAACATATTTATAAAATGGCTTTTAGAGCAAATGGTCAAACGTTTTGAGGAGATTCCACTGGAGATAAGGGTCCAAGCTGAGCCAGTCCAGCTGGCTTCCATTAGCACTTCTTAGTATGGTGGAGGCAGTGAAAGGTGTGTGCATGGGGGAGGGTTCGAGAAGAGCTGGAAAGATGAGAAGAATCAAGTATGGAGGGGTGTAGAAGGATGAAACCAGATTTTCAACATCTGCAGTGCAGGTAGACCTTTGTGTCATTTGTGAGATTATATAACATGTAGCTGCTGTTGCAGTGATGTTCTGCTTGATAAGATCCATTTGTATGGACATGGATTACCAAAATACCTACTGTATATGTAGGGTTCCTGTAGCTGAACTGGTAGAGCATTGTACCAGCCACGCCAAGGTTGCAGGTTCAAGTCCTAAGAGACTGTAAAAGAATGTAGTCTTTACCATACAGTACAACTATATAAAATACATACAGAATTTTAGACTGCACACTAAGCTTCTTAAAATGTCAGCCACATAAATGTAAATATGACCTGTTTTCAGACTGACATCTACTCAAAACATCAATAGTTCCTTCTGCAGTGGATCGTCCAAGAAGTATCAGCTGTGTACAAATCAGGTATGGCTGATTTACACATTTTCACATTTTCACTGCATAATCAATGGATTACTCATAACAATGTGACTGCAATATCACATTTATGTTACTGGGTGGAATATTCCATCCAAGCCAACTGGCATAACTATGCATTCTTACACATGTTGGCTTTAAGCTCTAATATCTGCAGGCTGTTTGACCTGCTGCCTGGCTCACGAGCTGTGTCTTTATTGTTGTCTGGATGTTTGCCTAGCCATGCCCAAACAGCAGAATCAGCTTCAAACAGCACCAGTGCTCTCAATTCAATGCCAAAGCCTTCGGCAGGAAGCACTATGAGTGGGTTCCACTTTATCCGGGTAAAAAAAGTCCCTCAGTGTTCTCATTTTCCACCTCTCTCTGCCTGCCTCTGTTTTTTTAACGCTTAGTGTTCTTAGTTAATTTGCTCTCCTTCCTAGTCTTTATGTTCCTGCCTTTTAGTGTTCTAGACTCAGAGTTACTGGATTTCTTGTCTTGGCTCCTGGCCAACCCTATTATAGCTCACAGATGCCCCTTTAAGATTATTTCCATAGTCCATAACCCCCCGATGTACAAAAAGAGGCCCCTCAATGCCATAAAGACCTTTTTATTTATAGAAGAACTTTCTAAAGCTTAGATTGTAATGACGTTTTGCTGATGTCACCTCCTGTTCAGATGATTACATTAGCATATCCAACAAGCCATGTGACCTCCAGTGCACCACAACCACAGGAGAAAGGCAACTGCTGGTGCCTGCCCATGACGGGACATTCTGCAGGGACGACATCTACCAGGGTGTCTGCATTGAGGGCAAGTGCCAGGTATGTTAGAGTAATATTTGGTGCAAAAGAACTACAAAGATGATTTAACTAATGTGATTAGCTAAATAATCTTCGCAATTCTAGCAAATGTTGTTTTATACATTTATCTTGTGAAAATAACCACTCTTGTGTCATTGGCTGAGATCACCCTTTGTGCTAAGACATATTTTTATTAAAGCTTATTTTTTTATTGTTTATTGTCATGTGTCTGCTGTTTTGCTAAACTAAATTTTCTGTAAAACTGATTTGCAATGCAAAACTGAAAGGTATAATAAAATTGAAATAAAATAGTATAGAAGAATGAGTTTTATACAGAGGAAATAGAAGTTCTAAACAAGAGGTACAAGAGGGTGATTGTGACTTAATGACAGATAACGATCAGGTTTAAGGTGTGTTGAACAAATGATCACCTAATGTGTCATGTTTAGTGCTGACTTCTGTTGTCTTGGATACAGGTGGTGGGGTGTGATGGGAAATTATATTCCAGTAAAACCATAGACAAATGTGGAGTCTGTGGGGGAAACGGAGGTTCTTGCTATCGAGTCTCAGGATCTTACCGAAAAGGGATCACACAGTTAGGTATACCTTATGTTAGTATTAACGGTTAAGAAAAACATATTTTCCAGCAGATTATTGTTCGGGCAAATTTGTGATCACCAATTTATCTATTTTATAAGATAGTGAAGTTTCATTTGATACCTTAGGGATAGAAGGTTAGTCAAAAAAAATTAATTTAATTTAATTAATGCTAATTAAAATATATTTGTAATTGTGCCTTTAGGTTATGTGTTCATAACCAATATACCGGTTGGTGCAACAGATATTCAAATTATAGAGCGACGCAAGACTGAAAATATCTTGGGTAAGAGTTTTATTGGTGGGTAAGTCAAAATTCTGGTGGAGAGGGAGAGAGATTAATATTATCTTTCATCATTCTCTCTAGCTCTCTCTGATGAAGCTGGTCACTTCTTCTTCAATGGAAACAGTGTGATTGACAACCCACAGAACTTCCATGTGGCCGGGACTGTGTTTAAGTACAGGAGGCCAGCTAACCCCTTCTCTGATGGCTTTGAGTACGTCATGGCTCAGGGTCCCACCCAGCAGGCCCTGAATGTCATGGTAGGTATATAGGTATGTACTAAAAGCACCTTAACCACATTTTTATTTGATTTTATATGCAATATATTACAATACAGCATCTCTACCAGGAGTATTGTGCTATATAAATAGTTACTTAATTGCTGCTGTTTCAGGTTTTGTAAGCAGGGTCCAAAATTAACACCTTGCTATACGATCTTTGCCAATGGTAGGAGAATTGAGAACATTTGCTGGCAGTAATGTTTTATGTTTTCTTATATAACAATAAAAATATATAGGCCTAGTTGTATTTTTTGTCACATTGTCACTTAAATAGTGAAACTGCACCTCTCACAAAAATTGGTCTTTGTTTGTTCCCTATAGTTTCAGTGTTGTAGTGTGGAATTTTCCTCATGTGTCACTACATGGAGTTCTGAAAAACACAATCTAAAACAGCCCATAAATGCTACTACTGAGGTAACACTTGTTGAATCATGGCAGATATATTTTAAAGAAAGTTTGTAAAAGACAGTATGTCTTTTATATGAATTGGTCACATCAGATAACTTAGAGAAGGTCAGGCTATTGTTCTTACATTGTGAGTTAAGCCGTGTATTATACTGCAGCATGTATACCTGCCAACTGGCGAATAACTGGCTCACCAAAGCTAATTTTTATTCACACTTGACGCTCTGTGAGTGTTAATTTTGGACCCTGATTGTAAATTGTCTTTTCAAATACATGACAGACTGTTTTCTTTATTTAAAGTATTACAACCTTAATGGAAAGATGCCTCACATCACATATGAGTACACCGTTCCGAGACTTCCAGAGCCAAGAACGGCACCCCCCATAGCCTCTACCCCTGAGCAGCCTCAGATAAGCAACCTGAGGTCCATAGCTTCCAAAGACACTTCTCTGGCAGAGAAGAAAGTTAACATCTCCTCTACGGAGCTGTCCTTCACTCACAATGAAATAGAAGGTCGCAAAGAGTATGGAAAGAAAAGCAATCAAAGTGCTTCACTGGCTTCTCAAGAAAATGTGGAGTTGCGTGTGGGCCCCGAAGAGCTGCTGTGGGAACTCCAGGCCTCTGTAAACCTCAGTGAGCTGCCTGGTCTGGCATTATTTAGACCTGCCAGTGAGGTCCTTCAGAATGAGCTAGATGATGAAATGCACCATCTTGAAGCACAAGGTTTTGGTAAGTTAATTTTGGGGGGAGGAACTTTAGGTTTATTGATTGGATTTCATGTCACATTAGAGTTTTTGGTGAGGATACTTGTTTAATTGACTAGAAAGTTGGTGTGGTTTGTTTAAAAGCTGTTTTCTGAAATCTGGTGCACACTTTGAAACCAAGTTCAGATCTGTTAGTTAAAGCAATCTGGAACTGCTATTGATAAACATCTTTTGCAAAAATATTTAGCCAAAATTCTGATTGTGAAATGCAATAAACAAAATCAAAATTAAACAAACATTGATATTCATTTCTAACATTCAGATTTCAATTGTTGTTTCCTGATGTGGTTGATAAACACTTTTGTTTTTTTTTAAATGCCAGTATTGCAAAAAATTAAGTTTACATTTTGTTTTCAGAAAACTAGACCTATATTTTGGCAGAATTGCATATTGTCAGTATAACATCTTTGACTTAATAGCTAAAATAATTGCACAATACCCTTAGGTATACAGGAAATGTTATTAATGCCACGTATATGATCAAACATCAGCCGGTTTTGACTATACAGTTAAATGGCATTTAGAGGTCTACTGTCTTATTAAAATTGGACTTTTGTCACTGTAAATAATTCTTTGATTTGTATATTTACTTAAACATGTAAATTGTATGAGGTACATCGGTCAAAAGTTGAAAAAAGTTATTTTAATAATACAATGCTTTCATGATGATTTTTTTTCTGTACATTATAATTCATTTACAGTGATTTAAATGTTCAGTTCAGTAATTCATTCAGTACATGTAAGTACAGTAACTACATTCAGTAATGCTAAAAAACATGCTTGAATAAGGAATTCTTGCTAAACCATCATGAACCCATTGGTTTACTGATCTAAATGTGCTATGCTGTTGTTCAGGTTCTGATTCCAACTTGATCGATGGTGATTCATCTAGTTCCACTGACTCCAATCACACCTCTACACCAGATCTGAAGAGTCTCTTCTATGATGGGATCCCTTGGTCCTCAGGCTCCAGACAGCCCTGTAAAGAAAGTTCAGCAATCTCAGGCTGTTCCATACTCAAGCTAAACTCCAGCTCCTCTCTGGATAACAGCCTGACACTGGAGATCTACCCAGGCAGTCTGGACATGCAGGGTTCGGATGGAGAGTCTGTATTTGGGCCCCATTCTGAGCCCAGGACTAATGACTCAACAAACCAGTCCAACCTTCTCCAGCTCCACCAGGTGGAGCCAGTGCAGGCCCCCCACAGTGAGAGGTCAGAGGGAGGGCGTAAGACGGATTTGAGCTTTAGATAAATGTTCTGATATATTTATCGTCACAGTCTAGCCTGGGTTGTTATGAATGGAAACGTGCACCAATGTTTCAGAATTTCATTACATTCATTCCACAGATGTGCTAGTTAGGGTAGAACAAGGTTTGCGACTTTTACTTCCAAAGCATTCACCTACAGAATTTCCAGAGCATAACATGAAATTATGAAAAAAATGTGAACCATTTTTCATAATATGGTGATATATATGCAGGAACTTACATTTTCTGCTGTAGATCTTAAAATAGGGTTGTGCTGATTTTACTGTAGATCAATGAAAAAACATTTAAAATCTCTCACTCTCTCTCTATCTCTCTTTTATCCTACTTTGACAGTAATGAGTTTGAGGTGGAATCTTTGGATCATGACATCAGCACAGCTGACATGTACAGATGGAAGGTATCTGCGTATGCACCCTGCAGCTCCACATGTACCACAGGTGCAACTACGAGCCCAATATACACAATATAGCAGACTTATATCCCCCAGTTCTACACATATGAAAAGACTCAGCAAGCTTAAAATTATGCCCTGTGTTTGTAGGTATAAGCACATCTTACGCCTTATGTGTGAAGTATGATGGGTCAGAAGTGGACGACAGCTACTGTGACTCTATGACCAGGCCAGAGCCCACACATGAGTTCTGCACAGGGAAAGAGTGTCCACCCAGGTCTGGTTCTTCCACTGTATGTGATTATGTTTACTATACACAAAGACTGTTGGAACTGTTGATCCTGAGTAGTTATAGATCTGCCTATAGTCCATTAAGCCTAATCAAATATTTCATGTTAAATACAACTTAACCTGTAAGCGACAGCATCTGTGGAATGTGGCATGCTGTCGATTACCACAGGAATTAATTTTTTCGTCCCGCAGTTTGTAAAATAAAAAATTTCACAAATAAGTTGATGACAGTTATTTACTGCATCCTCAGTAGTGGAGTTTTCTTTCTACCTCAGAAATCCTTTTACTTTGTAAGATCTTTGTTGAAATCTAAAAACAATATTTATGATGTCCCACCATTTCACTTGCTCCATACACTTCCATATGAAATGTGTAAGTTGTTTTATAATTTTGCTGTACGCCATGGTACTCAGCAACATGCCACAGCCAGTGCATGTAACCACACTGCATTTGTTAGTTATATTTAGGTGTTTTCACCACATACATTCCTGTAACTTTCTGTATTGTGACTTGTGAGACAGGTGGGAAACCAGTCGCTGGAGTGAGTGCTCTCGGACGTGTGGGGAGGGGTTTCAGTTCCGGACAGTGCGCTGTTGGAAGATGCTGGCACCAGGATTTGACAGCTCTGTGTATGATGAGCTGTGTGAGGCTGCAGAGCTGCAGAAGCCAATTACACGCAAAGCCTGCAAGAGCAAAAGCTGCGGGCCTCAGTGGGAGATCTCAGACTGGTCTGAGGTCAGCTTGTGCGGCCTCTAACTGTGCATGTGAATTAAATTGCTGCCACATCTGTGTATTTCTACATACAGTTATCATAGTTCTAACATAGTTAGCTTGTCTGTATATGAAATGGATAAACGTATACTGTTATAATGTTATACTTATGTCATTATGTTAAATATATCATTGTGAATGACACCAGAATAACAGCCATGAAATCAACATGAAATCAACCTCACAATCAGATAATGTGCTGTTTGTTTTGTTCTGACAGTGTTCAGCGAGGTGCGGCGGCCGTGGGGTGAGAAGTCGTGAGGTGCGCTGCTCTATGGAGGCCAGACTCTGTAACAACTCTACCAGACCAATCAGCCAAAGAGAGTGTGAGGGGCCGCCCTGTGACCGTCGCTGGACTGTCTCTGACTGGGGACCGGTGAGCATTAGAATTTATTAAAAAAATAGCACAGTTCACTCTTTGGGCTGTTCTGGAAATTTTTTTATTGTTTAGTATACATTTATTTTTGTGTATTTTGTCTTAACTTTGTTCTAGTTTAGTTCAGTGCTGCATCACAACAAATGATTTTAATGTTGTATGGAGCACGTGACTGATGAACTTCAAAACTTTATATTCCATAATAATGATAATATTTGTCTCTCCTTCTCTCTCTCTAAGTGCTCAGGGCTTTGTGGGGAGGGCAGGATGAGGCGCTATGTGGTGTGTAAGAACAGTAATGGAAAGGTGATTTCTGACGGTCAGTGTGATCCAGAGCTCAAGCCACTGGCGGTGCATCCGTGTGGAGACAAAAACTGCCCCGCCCACTGGGTGGAGCAAGAGTGGGAACACGTGAGCTGCTCCTCTTAACTGCACAAATTTTAGTCATTTAAATTTTAAGTTTATGAACGTTTCATTTAATGACTTCCCATCCACCACTATATGTTTAATAAGCCTGTCTTATTGTTGTCTTCAACATTCCCAGTGTAATGCCACCTGTGGGCGTGGGGTAAAGACGAGGCAGGTGGTATGTGCAGGGCTGGAGGGGGGTGTATTTAAAGAGTTCCCAGAGCGGATGTGTGATGGATCTCTCAGACCTGCGGACAGTGCAACCTGTTTTGAGAGACCCTGTTCCAAATGGTTCACAACATCCTGGTCCCAGGTTAGAAGCTTCAGACTAGAAGACTCTGAATGATATTCATTAAAAATGTACGTGTTTCATAGCATTTCTGATGTTTGTCACTCAC
This sequence comes from Chromobotia macracanthus, assembly GCA_036877525.1. Lineage (NCBI taxonomy): Eukaryota > Metazoa > Chordata > Actinopteri > Cypriniformes > Botiidae > Chromobotia > Chromobotia macracanthus. The sequence continues at coordinate 5,501,804 of JAZGTH010000013.1, forward strand.
ATTTACATGCTTGTGTTTGTGTGCCCTGCAGTGCAGTAAAACGTGTGGGATTGGAGTGAGGGTTCGAGAAGTGAAGTGCTATCAAGGAGATGAGTTGGGCCATAGCTGTGACTCCACACTAAGACCTGAAGCCAGGCAGAGCTGTGAGGTGCAGCCCTGCACTACTGAAGCACCAGGTACAGCTGTTCCAGTAAACCACGATACTGCAAAGCAGTTTTAAACAAATGCAGTGAAACTGTACTGAGGTTTGGCTTGAAGTTACCTAAGCCTGTATACACATAGCAGATTTTTAACAAGACGGGCTCTGAGTGACTATGAAAGAAATCTAATCTATCTTGTATTTGTTGTAGGATGCACCCTGGCATGGTTATTATTTGATTGTGCCAGTTTTTAAGTAGTTTGCGCTGTACTTTTTAATGAAACACAGCAACAAGTGTGTGTCGAAAAGAACAGCTCAATTAAAAGCACATGTGCATCTCTCTTGGCACAACACAAGCTAATTCCTGTGAAATTTAGACCAGATTAATGCTTTGTTGTTTTTAACTTTGCAGGACAGGCGCATCATGCGTGTCGTTAATTTGGCAGCCAATTTTAGATTTTGGACAGCAGTGACATTCTTTGTTCTCCATTAGAGATTTAGTGAGGGGAACATGGTACAGAACTGCAGGCATTGATGTTCATAAAGATGTTCCTACAACACCTAAACCTGATCAACATCTATACTAAGCACTGCCTTAAACTGTAAACTTAATCTGTGATCATTTCTCCACCATAAGAAGTATAAAACAGATAAATAAAATTATTTCCAAACAGGTTTCCTAAAACAACTACCCCTCTCAGTCTCTCCCATTGTTGCCAACTATTTTAAATGGAAAGTTGCTAAAGCCTTACTAAAAAGTCGCTATTATTTTTTCTGGGTATCAAACTATGTGCACTACAATCTACTGCAAGAAGCAAATGTTTGTCCAAAAAGTTATTTCGCTAGTTGCTTTTTTGAAAAAAGTCACCTAATAGGGATCTAAAAAGTTTTAAAATCTAGTGAAAGTCTCACCATTGCTTGTGTCAAAACAAACATCAATGTATTGAATGTGCCATAGAGCCACAGTATTTTATAGTTATCTTAGCTAGGATTTTTCAGAGAAAAATAATTAACACTGCACATTTAATTAAAAATGAAGGCACCTAATTTTGATATCTTTCATGTCTGTTAAAAATGTTTGCATTTTCTTATTATCTCTAGCTGAGGACGCTTGTCAAGATAAGGTGACCGCTAACTGTGCCCTTGTCCTGCGGGTCAAATTGTGCACTCATTGGTACTACAGGAAGGCCTGCTGTCTGTCCTGCAAAAACAAGAGCCAGTAAAGGCTTTCTGGCTGCTCACTTGGGCCCTCCTTTATATACTGGACGCACTGAACACAGAACTGTACCCCAACGGGTCCCCCTGGTAGAGTTTACTCGGCCTGACGCTAGACAAGCCCTCCTACCCACGGCTGTCAATCTCTCCTCCATAAACAAAGGTGCTATAATAAAAGGCCATTGGCCCTAATGTGGGCTCCCTCCTGCAGGGGCCCACTAAAGGCAGCTTCTAAAACTGGACTGCAGAGGAGCCAGGGTCTACTGTGACAGAGACTGTATCCAGTAGCCATTAGTTCAACATACAGTCCTCTGATCAAACAACTGTATGGCCCCTCCTCTGTACTGTGGAAGCCTTGATTCTGCTCGTACACACACACTTACAAATTAATACACATAAATCCTACGATATATGTACAAAGTCTTTTGTTTTGTTTGTGTTCACTATTTGTCTAGAAGAAGAAATAAAATCTTTTGTTTTGAGATTGGGGCTGTGTGATGTTGATCTTTTAATTGCAAACTCATGTTTAATTGCAAACGAATGTACACATACAGTACATTCACACATACAGTACACTCAATTAAAAAAACTGCTTTATTTTGGAGTGTTGTTTATGAAATGTCATCAAAAGTACAGTAGATAAAAACAAATAAAAATACTCCCTGATATGATATATCTTACTCCTAATGTGAGGCACAGATCAGGTTACAACCCACTGAGCAGGCTTATTTACATTAAGATAGTAGGCATTATGTACCATGAACCTTAGTGAACCCATGAACCTATTATACAAACCTTGAAGGGGAACAAAAACAACTGCAAATCATTTGTGCTGCTTTTCAGATAATGTCAATGCTGCTTATGTCAGTACAGAGAGTAAATCACACTTCACCGGCTACTTTATTAGGCACACCTTAATAAAACACACCTACTAAACCCTAGAGATGGTTGTGCGTGAAAATCCCAGTAGATCAGTAGTTTTTGAAATACTCAGACCAGCCCATTCAAAATCACTTAAATCCCCTTTCTTCCCCATTCTGATGCTTGATTTGAACTTCAGAAAGTTGTCTTCATCATATCTAGAAGCCAAAATGCAGTGACTTGCTGCCATGTGATTGGCTGATTAGCAATTTGTGTTACCAAGCAATTGAACAGCTGTACCTAATAAAGTGGCCGGTGAGTGTATATAACAACATTATTTATAGTTTTTAGTTATGTGACTGGCATGGAAACCTGGAGGGCAAAACATCAGCAGCCAGCAAGGACACTATAGAATCATAGCACATTCTTGTCAATTTTCCTACTTCCCAAATATCTGTTTTAAGCCATGAATATTTAGATCACAGCACTGTGATAGTCATACAAAAAAACGTGTTCCTATACAGGAACACTGTATAGGGACAAGATCATTATGAGTCCCAGACAAGCAGCTCTCGGTACAGTGTCTCTGTGAACAGCTTCACATTCAGACCAGGGCAAAGCATCACTGGTCATCTAACAGCTGCTACTATTGTTGTGTTTTATTACTAATAATACTGTAGTTTTTTTTATTATTAATAATGCAGAAACGTTTTTTTATCCTGTACATTTTAATTGATATACTAGGGACACAGAAATGACACGTTTTACCTTTAAAGTTTAGCACCTGTGTGTCCATTGTTAGATGACTGAGACAGAAAAGGTATTTCATATTTAAATGTCATTCTGCCTTAACACTGAGAAATCACTGTAGTATTAATTTCATGGTCTCACATTACTTGTTACCACTAATTACCATTGTCATCTCATCAAAGATGAAAAGCTTGTTCTTATATAATCATGAACAAGGGTCAAATCAAGAGAGGTCAATGCACATCTCTGTATTTAACTCTCAGTAACCCTGTAGGCACTGGAGAGTGCCCGGAATTCCTAGGCTTCATGTTACAGGCTTGTAGATGGGCCAAAAAACTGCAGAATGATGATTCAAATCAATAAATACTGTCCAATCCTGTGCCTCAACCGATTTAACATAGAGGTACTTTATTGATGGAGTTCACGCATTAGATTTGTCATTCATACTCATTGTAGAGTTTTAAATATTAGCTGTGATATTTGCTTTAATGCTGAAATGTGGCATGAGGCATGGAAACACTCTGATTTTGGCTCTCAGAGCCCCACTCTCAGCCAAGCATCCCAGAAAAGAAATCCCGGTTTAAAGCTACATGGGAAGCACCATCAAACCCCTCCTTGGGTGATATTCAGTACTAGTATTTCTTTAACATTGAGTTGAAGTAGAAAATTATGAATTTGGAAATAGATTAAAATGAAACCTTATAATAAAATGAAACCTGATTCTTTGGATATTAATTTTCCATTACTGCCCTGCTCTTGCAGTTATGTCTGTTAGAGACTGTAGAACTTTTTTGGACCAATATGACCAGCCCAACAACTCAATAATGTGCCAAAATAATACACCTACAAAAGCTCCTAAACCTGCTGGTTCTAAGCAAGGCAATTTTGTACTAGTGAGTATTCTGATGTTTTCTTAAAATGCTTGATGTTTTTATTGTTTTCCAACAGAACTCCTGCCATAAATGCAGAACTGAGTTTGCTGCAGCTTGATCTCATTCTCTTCAAGCAAACTGTTGAATTACTCATTTTACTAAAATGTACAAAACTTTACTTTCTCTTTTGTAAACTTTTAATAGTTCTATGAAATAATGCTCTGTAATATTTTAAATGAAATAATACAAATGAAAGGCAATAAAAAAATAATTAAAACTTGCTGACAATAAAGTTTTTCAGGGATTTATAGCTGAAACACAAGAAATTGCCAAATGCTATAAATATTTACAAATTAATACTATTAATATTTGCCAAATACACAAGACAAACGTATGTTCTGAATTATGCACTTCAGATTACACCAAAAGTGAAAGCAATAATATACTGTAGATACTCTTTAAACACTCTTTTTATTTCACATTTATTTCTACATTAACTTTTCTAATCGTTCACTCATATGGAACATGCACACAAAAATAATTTTGTGAGTTTCCAACATCAAAAGGTACTTCTAAACTTACAGCAGTGTGAATACTGCTATTGCGCCAAGCATTAGGACCAAGACAATAACTTACTAATGATGGGTTATCTATAATAGACACAGACAGATGGGAAATGTATCTCGACTAACAGAAGAACACAACACTAGGACTATGAACCTCAGTTCAGTTACTTTAAGGGCAACCTAAATCTCTACAATTCAACAGAAGTTGCTACAGTTTTAACTGAATAATACAATAGAAGGGGAACATCAGGACCACAGAAATGTCTTATTGACATTGGGAGTATAGGATGTTGTGTGGATGACTACTTTATACTGAACAGTGAGATAAAACTCTCTGTTTTAGCTCAAGATGGTAACGTGCCCTCAGAGCTCTTTAGCTCAGGAGCACACAAACAAGATCTCTTGAGAGCTCTGGTAGAAGACGAGGGGGAGTGATCTGAGCTCACAGATCATGAAGAACCTCAAGCACAGTAGCAACAGACCAGGCCTGTGTTTCACAGCTAAAGGGGCAATACTGGCCGTTCTCATTAGTGAGCTCTGGCAGACCATTCCAGGATGACCTAAGACAGGAAATTATGAAAAATTATCTTGTGTATTTTAAATTCTAATTACATTTCTGCAGGTCAGATTATTGTGGTATATGATGATCCTCCAAGGACAACATAATGTTTTATACTGTATTAACTGTATTAACTGACTTATATTGTAATTTTGAGTACATACTATTTATCTGGTTTACTACAGTATGTATCAAAAATTCTTTACAAACCATTTCATTTCATTCGCTTATATTTGTTCATGTCCATACACTGTTTTTGCTTTATAATATTACCATTGACCATATACCCATATCAGTTGATCACTAATTAGGAGATAATATTATTTATGAAAAATGTAATATCTGAGGGACTGTAAAATGTACCTTTCCATGTGTACATAATGGCGAGAGAGAACATTTTTCACCAAGTACACTGTTTTTTCATAAGCGTCTTTGCCAAGCTTCTTAGCAAAATAGATCTTGGCACGGAGGAAGTATCCGATTGGCCAGAGCCACTCCTTATGAGGGTAAATGAGAAAGGAAGAGAAAGATAAGAAATCTCTTAAGCCTGTGCAGAAATTGTGCTGATGAAGAACTAAATATGATCTTACAGGGCCTTGGTGGTAGTTGAATCCTCTGGCGAGGTTGTAGTTGTCGGTGTCAAGAGAATTGTCATAAACTCCACAGTAAACCATGTCACTGTTCAAACAGATAATCAGTCACAGAGAGGCAGGAGAAATATCAATGACATTCTATAATAATTCATGTAAAAGGGTAGGAGAACAAGGAAGCTCACTCTGGGTCTAAGGTCTTCATCCCAAGAGGTCCAAGCAGTTTCTCTTCTGCAATGTTCAGGGCTTCCCAAGCGCTCTCCACAGTGAACAACTCTGGAGCCTAAGGAAGGAAAACACTAGAAATTTACTAAATATAATAAAGAATAAACATTTATCCACACTTAATAAGAGGCCAGCCTCTCTTGTGAGTTAAAGTGTCACAATGGTGACGGATAAATCTTGTGGAATTTGAACCATCAACCTTTCAGTCACTGACTCATACTGTATATTTTCAGGATGATTTCTTACCACCACCATAGCAATGGTGAAGTTAGGTCTTAGCTGGTAGTCACACCAGGGGCTGGAGGCTCCATTGCTGTCTTTGTAAATGCCCCGTTTATGAACCAACTCAGGATGCTTCTCGCTGGGGTCATTCGGGTCCTGGGACACATAGAACAACTTCTCAAAGTTCTTCTGGATTTTTCTATCCCAGTCTTCATAGGACACTGAGAGCTGCGTGCCTGCATGTTTGAAAAAACAGGACTCAGTGACTCAATGGTGCTTGGTAAACACTAGTGCATGAATCTAGGTTTGAACATAAAAAAACAACAGGCCATCAGAACTCACCGCCTCTGTTTATGGTCACGCTGTTGTAAGGAAACAGCCCCTGTTTGTTTAGCTCCACAAGCCAGCGTAAGGTAGACTTGCACAGACCAACTATTTCCACGGCTGAGCCATCTCTGCATTAGGAATAACAGAATCACATTAAATGTAACAACAGAGAAAGTGCATCCAAAACAGAGAGATCCAGTTAAAAACAGTCTCATAAATAAGATATATCTGGCTTTAAGAGATTTCAGGACGTGCCTGGGTGTAGCCGGGATGCCTTTGTTGCGGGCTCTCTCACTCTCTCCCATTTTGTCCATCCAGGTTCCACAGTTGAAACGATTTCCGCCGTACACAAAGCCAGTGTCAGGATTCACCTTAGCCACTATACTGAAACCTTAAGAAGTTCGGAAACAACACATTCAACACATATTCTTAAAAGAACATTGAAGTTTTTGGTTTAAAAAAAAGAAATGTCAGGTTTTACCTTCATCCCTCATGTTACGATCAATCTGAGGTCCAGCATTCCTCTCTCTGAACTCTATACCTTGCATGTGACGCTCCATGGCCTCGTGAATCACCTCATACAGTGGCTGCTCCTGTGACACCACCATATTAGAAATGAATTGATCGTAGTGAAAAGCAAATACACTGAGAATCAGGCTAAAGCTAACTTCTTAACGGCTATATGGTATATTATGGTTAAAATTGAGTGTAAAAGAGTGGTTTACCACAGTGCCAGGTGACAGGGCTTTAGAGTCATCTGTGGGGTACATCCTGGACACGGAGCACTGGAGGATGTTAGTGCCATTAGGTACAATAGTACAATAGTCCTGAATGCACTGCAGCCACCACCACACTGCGTCACGGCAATTAAAACGCGCCCCCACACCCTCTCCTAACAGGTTGGGAATCAGACCGTGTCTTAGAGTACCAGCAAAAGCAAGGATAATGTTCCTGTGGTGGAGCAAGAGGATGAAATAGTGAGAGCAAAAATTCAAGAATGACATAATTGTCCTATTTTAAACATTGTTGATCATTGATACTGGGCGAATAAAAGCCTTACCAATGCATCATAATTTTTTTTTTCTCCAATTATTCTGTACTTCACAAAATTTCATATTCAGAGTTTAAATTATTTAGTAATCACTCTGCTTCTTTAAAGGCATATGCAGGACAAAACATTACAGATACAGATATAAGCCATCATGATGTCATTATACTGTACATACTAAATCTACTGTATCTTTAATGGCAGGTTAGAACAGGCGTATTTTAATACAGCTTTCAAGCTAAATCTTTAGTCAGAATTTAAACCTTAACTCTCAACGATTTGCACACCTTACTGTTGTTGCTGGCAGTTTCAAACTGAAAATCATTTGGGAATTGGATTGTGACTCCCAAAATTAAATTTTAATCAAATTGTGCTGTGTCTAAAGACTTCCACCTCAACCTTATGCGTCTTAATAGATTCTTGGAATAATGTACTGAATTCATATGGGTACCTGGCCTCCAGGTGTCGGCCAGTGACCAGCATTAATCCTTTCAGAGCAATGAACGTGTCTCTGCCCCAGCAACGGAATATTCCAGCAGAGAAATGAGGCAAGCCTATAAATTTGCAAAATCATCAAGAGCAATAAAAACAAACAACAATGAAGTGCAACATCCTAACCTGTGATCTTAACTGAATCTAATTTGAACCTACAATCCAATGCTAGCAGCCCAGTTTTTTTAACTATTGAGCTATCAGCACCAAAAAAATCTAAGCAATTTCACAGTGACAACATTGACTGATAACTCACCTGCAGCCATTGAGACACAGCACTGCTCCTTTTGTTTAGTGATCTCATTGACACGGTAAGGCACATCGGCTAGGGCTGGTGAAAGAGGTGGAAGAGCAGGAAATCGACCTACGCCACACATTTGGACTGAACCCAGAGCCAGCAGCTTGACGAAGGTAGAGCCATTCTGTACAAAACTAACACACAGACATAGAACAAGTGTCAATCTTTAAAGAGCCTGCATGAGTGTTCTTTGTTTAATTAAAATTAAAGAAATTAAAGCCATTAAAACAATTAGAAAATTGTTTAATAAACAATATATGCATTCCATTTATGTGTTCCAGTAGCTCAGTTCGTAGAGCATTGCATTAACAGCGCAATGGTTTTGGGTTTGGTTCCCAGGGGAGCACATGTACTGATAAACTATATACCTTGAGTACACTGAAAGTCAAATGCACAAATGTAAATTTAAGGACGCAATCATTACCATGGTCATCCAAAATGATGCCATTCAGCATGTAATCCAATTGTGTTTACGTTTACTGTAAATACAGTTGGACAAACACATACTCCAGAGGTTGAAGGGTGATCTGTGTGTTGTTCTTTAGACACTTACCTTGACATCTGTTTGAAGGTCACATCAAGGGCAGTGCTGTAGGCCCCTACCAGGATGGCATCAAAGTAACAGGGGATGAGGTAGCGAGGGATGTGCTTCAGGTACGCAAACATAGCCTGAAACCACTGACCCACCTAAAGATAAAAGAAATCCAGACCCCTCAACGAGAGTTACACCAGGTTTATTTTGACTTATATAGATGGTACATGTCATAAACTTCGGCTTATCCTAAAGCTCTTAACTCCCGCTAAACCCCTGAGATTATCTGCTACATATAGTACATATTTGGAGTTTTGCACTTATTCACCTCTGACAGCATGCCGCCGCGGGACATCAGCCTGTTGCTCACGTAGTCGATCATCCAATCCCCCTGCCTTAGGTTGTCACAGAACGGGTGGCCCAGATCGTTTTTGGGTCGAATATCTGCCATCACTGACAACAGACCTGTTTGAGAGATTTGACATTAGACCAAAGAGAAGAAAAACTGAAAACAGCACATAAAACATTACATGACCCAAATACATATGTACACAAAGATAGTCTTTTACTATATATAATACAACTACAGTACTAGGATAAAGCTAGGATAAAATTAGGGTCAAATCAAAAGCTTTACCTGCCAGTTATACCACCAATGATTTAATTCTACAATCAACATTTACTATCAAAACCAAAAAACACTCAATTGCGTGAAATACATGTTTATGTTTAGGTTTGTACCTTGCAGACCACCATATTTGAGTGTTGTCCAGCCAGGGATGTTGTAACAACCTCCTCCATCCTCCTTCTCCTCAGCATCACAGCGGAACAGCAGAACATTCATATCAGCCAGAGTCATCTTAGATATGATCCTGATTGAGAAGAAACAAGATAGAGCTTCTCCAGAACTCATTTCATAGTTCTCATTTTCGCGATCCCCATATTCAGGCATATAGTCATATTCTTTGCGGGGATTTATTATTTCATCAGACTCTTTTATTCTAAAGCCATGTGAAAATACTATATGACCAAACCAAACTGTATTATGCCACAACAAAGCCTCCTAAAAGGCTGAAAAAAGCATGAACTCACTGGGAAAGTGGGGTCTTTAGTACAGCAGGAGTGTCTTGATCGGGCAGACTGCCTGCTTTATAAAGAGGGTTGAACTGAATGAGATGGTGCCTCAACACACCCACCAGCTCCTGGGATTTCGGGTCCAGACTTACCCTGAGAAAAAGATGCTCAAATCCTAAACACCTCACCACTTCTATAAAAGAAAATTATGAAGCAATGCTCAAAGTTAAAAGTTTGCCATAGGGCAGTGTAACTGTTGGGTTGCAGGCAAGTTCAGAAAGACTTGTGAACAGCAGGGAAAAAGTAGCTAAATGCAAATACTGAAATGCAACTAACCATATACATAAAATGTGTGCATAAAAAAGCAAAATAAATAGGCTTATTAACCTTTAAAAAGGAAGATGAAGAGCTTGTTTTGTTGTTGACGTGCATTTATTTATTACTTAATTAGATGCAAACTCATGACAGTAATTAGATGCAAACTCATGTGCAAACAAATTCAAAATTAATGCAAATTTTATGATAATATTGCTAATACTAACTTAATATATGGCTCCTGTTTTTTTCTGTGTCAGGCTGCAATATCACACTTTGGCTGTTTTTATGTATTCATTAAATTGCCAGTATTTCTATTAAGCTGATGTCATGTTTCTAAATTTGCATATTTTCAAGCCTATGCAGTTTTGTACCATGTTGAGTTGCAACATCCAGGTGCTGATTCAGATACCAGCTGAGAACCTCTGCCACAGTGTACAACTCAAATGCCAATATTTACATACTAGATGACAAGTATGTGTCAATTCAGTAAAGGCTTTGAAAAGCCTTTCAAAGTCTAACCTGAAAGCGATGACGCTTCCAGGTGTGAGCTGCTCGAACACGATCTCCTGCACAAACTCACTGCGCCCTCGAGACGTCACACCGGCCTGTCTCACCACTTTACTGTCCTTCAGCTGAGCACAAACAAAGAGACCTCTGAGACTCAAGAGATAAAATTGACTCCTGCAGTGTTGACACTGTAGTCAATCAAAAGGCAATGCAAGTCCGGGCAGCGGACATTTACAGCCAGGCAGGAAAGAGGAGGTTTTCCAGACCAAGTTGTTGAGATGAAACCAGAGATCTTTAAGGGTCATGCTGCTAAAACTGCAGGGTAGGATTGAGTCCTTTGACTCAGATGAGGATGGTTATAATTAAAGCACACTCACTCCACTCAGGTTACCGGTTACCTGAATGTGCTCTTTAATCTCCACTGTGTACCCAGGCATGCCATTAATGTTCTTCTCATCTTTTCTGTAGGAACCCGCCTGCCTCTCCACTGTACGTGCCTCCAACACCACCTCTTCTATCTTACCTGTAAGAGAGGATTTGTTTAAAGAGATTTGTCCAGCTTTTGGCTTTAATTCAGGCATTAAAACCATGAACATGTTATAGAGACAATATAGATCCAGTAATTCTCACAGAATCTAAATCAGAGACAGTGTGAGAAAATATTCTGATCCTTTTAAAGAAACAGTTTACCCAAATTTTAACTGTCATTATGTTTTTTTAAACACACAAAAATAGAAATTTTGAAGACTTGCTACACAGAATCTTCCCAGAAAACACCAGTTTACAGTGACCATTGGCTCTCAAGCTCCATAAAGGAGACACAATTAAACCATTTAAGTAAAATGAATTTTTAAAAATGTGTACTTGGGTTCTGAAATGATCACTTGGGTGATTAAATATTTCTCCTAGCAGGTCTGGTGAATCTCTGACGCACCAGGGATGCACATTGGTGGAACCTCATCAGGGTAGTGATGGTGTTTGGGGTTCTTAAATGCCGTGCGGCACACAGCCACCACAGATTGGTGCGTGCTGGGACAATGACGAGTGATGGCCACAATGTCCTCATCCACTTGGTCCACAAACACCTTGAAAACATTCAAAGACACACTGATTATTCTAACTATACTAAAGAGTATGAACACTGATACAGATGTTACAGTTGACCACTAGCTAACACTCTATGAGACATTACATCATGAAAGGTCCACAAAGCTTTGTGGAGAACCACAAGGGCTGAAGTCATTGGCATACCCAAAACAATAGCATTGATATAAACTCATTAACCATAGTACCACAGTACAAAACAAACATCTAGTATTAGAGTATTCGAGTTTGAAAAAATGTTTTAGCCTTTTCTTAAATACCTGAACATCTTGAAGATGCTATAATTTGTATCAGTTTATTTTTTACAGAAGTCCAGTTATTTACATGTAGACTTTTTGCATTATTCGGGGGAAAACTGAGGGGTTTAGGCTTCCAAAGCTAAGTTTACCTGGTTGAACCCCTTTGCTGCCAGTTCCTGGTGTAGTCGATTGAGGGCCAGCTTTCCAGCGATGATTCCAGACTGCAGGTTGACCTCAGCAGGACAGGAAGGTTTAGCCTGAGGATTCCATTTGCCATAGAACCGCTCCTCTGACACAACTGAGATCTGAAAAACATTATTTCTTTCTTTCAAGATGGACCCCTAAATGATCGTAGATGTTTCATATTACACAGAAGAAGGTTTTGTGAGTGTGTGTGAAGTTATTCTCTTGCCTGGTGGGGTACTAACTCATCATATCCTCTAGTGCTTCCAGTAGCACAGCAGGCCATCGAAACAATAGCAGAGCTCGGCAACGAATCATACACTGAGCGGACCTATGACACAGAGCATCCAAATTAAAACTCATTTAAGAGACTGACCAACAATCATTGTAATTCATCATGCAGTGCTTGAAACTGTGTTTTGCATACCTGAATAGGACACTCGTTATCGTGTGTGACATCCAGGAACATGGCGTGAGCAATGCTGGGCACCAGAGGTCTGAGACTGGGCTGCAGAAAGGCCCCCACAGGCTCTCCTCCATAGCGGTACACCAGCCTGCCCTCCTCATGACTGTCTCCTGCGCTCATGGCCTCTACAACATAAAGAAATGTAAAACAATGTTTTGAAGGTGTCTTCTGATGCTACAGAGATTCTCCAGATGCACAATTTATTACCACTGTGCATCTGTGACATTCCTCATAACTTAGACTTGTTTCTCACTCTGCTCAACTAGTCTGTATTTTTAAAGGAAACATAGTATGAGTAAATCTCTCTAAAGAGTAAAAAATTAAGCACAGACGTTGCCAATAAAAATGTTTCAGATCCTCTGACAACTTTTGAGAGAATAAATTAAGTATTTGTCAGTTTTGTTTGGTGAGGTTATATGCTGCAGTGAATACATCAGAGCTTAATAGAGCATATTTTTTCCTAAAGTTACAGATTTTTCTCTAGAGACAGAAGTATGATGCATGTCACATGTTGCCTTTATATATTTTTTGTCTTATTTTATTGTTTATTTTAATCATTTAATTGATAAGCAGCCCCTTGGATGTTTACTGGGGGTTGTGGTAGGGCTCGGCTCCCATCGGAGACACCCCTTAAGACAGGATTTTATACTGTTATTATGTGTTATTAGCAATTAATTATGTTTTTCACATCATACCCTGATATAAAACAAGGCAGCCTCATTGCAAGCCAGACCAAATTCCACACCAAAGTTTTCAAATGTGTTATTTGAAATGTTATTCACCAGTGTTAGAATGTCATACCTCTGATGAGCGAAGAGATTCCTAATCTAGTCACAAAGACATTATCCAGCTCCTCGCTGCCTGTGAAGAGCTCAGCCACCACATACAGGTCAGGCCTGAGAGTGCGAGCAGCATCCAGCATGAACTGCAGCAGGCAGAGTTGGAAAGACATGCACAGCCAACAGAGAAACCAAACCACGGGCAAGAGCAGACATTAGTGGGTCAGGACAGGTTCAGAAAATGGGTTCAGAGAGGGAAAGAGCCATGCCTCAGATGAAACAGCCAGGAGGTAGAAAACAAGATTTTCAAATAACAAGACAGAGTTTGGAGATGGTTTTGTAAAAACAGGGAATTTAGAAGAGAAAACCAATGAAAAGGTCATTGTTAGACATAAGAACAGGAAGGGATGCAGCGCAAGAAAACAAACAAACACACAAACAAACAAGACTTCATTAGCCATCATCATGCCTACAGACCTCTGATGAGACTGGTTATTCCCAGCCGGTTTACAAACACATTGTCAATCAGCTCGCTGCCTGTAAAGAGCTCAGCTATCACATAGAGATTGGGTCTGACTGCTCTGGCTGCTGCCAGCATGGCCTGCAAGGCACAATACCAGTTTACAGTGAGAGCTTTGATGATTAGAAGACCGTCTGCTGATCAGGGCTCAACAAATTGAGGTCCTAATTATCTGATCATACAAATATATTTCCTTTGCGGTCTTATTAAGGTCTGTTGCTCTTAAAAACTTAAATTAAAAAAAACCCCCACTCAGTTAGATGAGGAAGAGGCATTTGACGAACTTGTTCTGTTTCCTGTGAAGTCAAGAATTGTTTTAGGATTAACAGATGAATATATATGTTTTTTATATATATGTTCTTTTGTTTCAAATGTTTCACCCCTATAATGTGAGCCTAAGTATTGGGACAACTGGTTCACAACTGTGTTTCAAATGATCAACTGTGATCAAATATTGTATTCATTGTTCACACATTAAAAGCAGAGATTGTACAGTATTAGTTCTGTCCATTGCTTCTGCAGTCTGAGTGTTGTGTCCGGTGAGAACACACATAAGCCAAGATTAAGACAAAAGAGATGACTCTGGCAGAAAAGCAGTGAAAATGTCCAAAAATGTGACATTCTCTACATTTGTCTCATATTCATCTTTTAATCATCAAAAGATAAAATCAAAATATTTCTTGACTCCACAACAAACAGAGCAATTTTTTCTTTACTGTCCCAATACTTTTTGAGGGCAATATATCTGTGCCTATATTTACAGAATTGCATTATGTCAGCCAATCAGATTAACAGACTGAGAAAGTCTTATTTAGTTTTGTGTGCATATTGTGCATCAGACAGGTGGTGAATGAACTGTGGGTGGCCTGGCAGTGGGGCAGGGGGCTGTATAAACATTCTTTTTCTGACACATACAGTAAAAATATGCTGCTAAAAAATATGAAAATGTTGGCAGGGCAAGTAAAAACCTGAACTACTGGCCTGAAAAAGGTTTTATATTTTTATCTTTATTGTGCAGAATTGTTTTGTTAATATAACATTACATTTTCAATGACCACAAGATGGAGGATAAGACACTTAATGTTTCTTATTAAACAATCGTCTGCCAGGGACCAACCATCAGCCAAAACACAGACAGTAACTAACGAGCTCATCGTATAAAAATGTGTAGGGAAAAAAAAAAATCAATCCTACCCCCCATGTCTAATATTCATCTTTTACACATTGTTAATCTTAAACACATGATTTGTCTTTCATCCAGCCAATAGTAATAATCAGTCTTTGACACTGGTGCTGTACCTCAGCCACATGCAGTGGAGTTGAGTGGCAGTTATCCAGACGTACTCCCACAAAGTGTTTGGCTGTGATCTCTGTGTATTTCTGCATGTGGGCCCACAGGTACGGGCAGTCTTCAGGCCCGTTGCCATAGCGCAGTTTAACGCTGTCTCCCCAGCAAATCAGCTCTCTCCTGATGTAGACGTTGGAGCCTGCCCAGAATGTGAAGAAGAAAAAGCAACTCTGATTCACCCAGTTGCCAAAAAGGCTTGGCAAGTGCGGTCTATGCCTAGACTTCTGAGCTGACATCGCCACCTTGTGTTTAGAGGCAGATTAACCATCAATCCCTTGGATTAATTTAATGTGTACAGTAACATGACTTCAGGATTTTTAAATAAACCACTAATATGAGTAAGTGTTTTAGAATGACAAGTTTCTTTGAACGTTTATTCTAAACAACAAACTCTATAGCAGATCAACAAATACTACATTGTTGTCTTTCTATCGTATTGTATATTAAAAACAACTGTTGTTTTTCAGCGCACTGTTCTGTATTATTTAATGTATACTGCATTGTACTACTAATTACTACTGTACATTTTTATTAAAAGCATGCAGTTTCATTGTGTGTATTGTTATATCTTGTTTTTGGATTACAGGCTATGAAAATCTATTATTAGCCAAAGTTTTTTTGTTTTGCTGTTGTAACTATCATGTATACAGTAACTATGTAACTAAAATATTTATTTAAAACAGATTTAAGAAAATGAAAAAGGTCCAGGCAAATTGGATCAGAAAAGGCAGAATGGTGAACCTGGTTCTGCAAAGTTTCTCAAGGGGTCGTCCCCCATGACCCAGCCATTATGGGCCAGAAAGTGACAGGCCTTTTCTGGTTGATTCATCAGCTCCAGATCCTGCTCAAGGGTCGACTCCTTAAACGGAAAAGTGAAATACCTGCATAAAGACACATTCATTAGATTTAGTGATTTTTTTTTCAAATAAATGAAGATCATTTTATTACAAACTCTGAAACCACAGATTAGGCTGATTGTATGGATTGTATTACCTTGTGACCAGAGGATATTTCCTAGTGACGGGTCCCAGCTTGGGTCCATGATCAGCCAGTCTCTCATAGGTCACAGTTCCATCAATGCAGTTAAGAGCCTAAACATACACAAATGCCATTACTGTGATGGAGCACATGACAGTAGAAATAAAGGCGCAGAGAGAGAGAGACTCACCTGCTCCAAATGGTGCTGAATTTCTCTGTACTGTTCATTGTTTAACTCTTCCAGTCTCCTTCTCAGCCAGTTACAGCAATCTTCAATGGCACCAGGACTGTTACTACAACAACAAAGCACTTTAATCTTTAATAAAGTTCTGGGTAGGCAGGAATTAAAGGAACAGTACCCAAAAAAGGGCATTTTGTCATAGATAGGGTGTTCATAGCTGGGCAAAACTATTAATGAATAAAAACTAATACTATAATTTGTCTTACACTCAAAAAGATTAAATGCTTTCAAAAGCCTTTGAATACAGAACAAATAGTTGTATGGATCTTAACAGATGGTCCTTATTCGCTTTCATTATATGTAAAATAGCAGATAGGATATTACAAAAATCCCTTTGTGTTCCACAAAAGATATACAGTCATATGGGTTTGGACAAGCATAATTACTTGAATAAATATTCATTGGGTGAATAATCCTTCAATCTTGGTATGATGTTCATGAATTGGTATATGCACTGCAGGTCTAAAATAAATGAGTAAAAAACTAATCTGCTAGGCAACATACTGACCTATGGGGCACAAAGGTCTCCAAAGCAGAGTTCATGTCCACTGTGTTGCCGAAGCGCCTGTATTGAGGGTCCTGAATGATCTTTAGTTGCTGTTTGCCATCAGTCTTGCTCCTGTCTGGTTTGGCTCCTGTACAGACAAAATCAAATCAATGAACATAATTTCATTCCTCTTATATGTAATTATAGGAAAACCCTCCAGGAACTCACCACTTTGGAGCAAAGATCTAAACTGCTCCACCACAGGTTCCACTTTGACTTGGAAGAACTCCCACAGTTTGATTTTGGGATACACATCCTGCCAGATGATTCCACGAATAGCCTAAAGAAAACAACACATTACACTATCATGAAGGAAATAAGGAGATGTTTACACCCAAATTCAATTCAGTTCAATTTTAATGTGTCCACATGCACACACTCACATGGAGGTGTGGGTGATCCTGGATAAGGGCTGGGAGACCCCTGGCTGTGTATTTGCCATCAGCTATATCACAGGTGAGGTGCCACAGGGCTCTGTCCAGCACCCAGGCGGGCTTCAGGTGAGGAGAGTTAACCAGGTTATAACCACACTCTGGATGTTTCTTTATCCATTTGCTGTTAGCAGCTAAGCAAGACAGGAATACACAATGATGACTTTAACAAAGATACAGATTTGTTACAAGATAAAATTGGCATCACAGGAACAGTGGTGATTTGGCGATTGTAATTCTGATTTGGTAACTTTGAAAAACTGTATTCTTTATAATACAATAATGTTTCTTTATAATGTATTTGTTTAATTTTTTTAAATCCTAAAAAATGTAAAATGTAGGAAAAAATGTAAAAGTAGTAAAAAATGTAAAAGTAGATTTTAAGCGTCTCAGACTTCTGGACTTCACTGTACACAACCTAAATACAGTAAATGCACATACACTACACACAGTGTGTGACATGTACACACAGCTTCAGATAAGGTATCATACATTCACTGACCTTTAGCTGTGCTGAGTTCTGCCAGGACTGATGAACTATGAACTTTTGTTTTCTAAGAACCTTGACTATACCACTTCCATGCACAGCAGAAAAAATGACAGAAAAAGTAACATGAGCTGTGCCCATAGCTGTTGCCCCTTCTATTATATACAGGGCACTATTTCAGGTTTTTTAACCATTTTGGGCACTAAAGCAATCCCATAATGCACTGCACTAAGAAGTGTATGCAATAATGCGTTTGAGATATTACCCACAATGCATTGTGGGGGAATGTTACACAATATTTACAATAATATTGTAAATCCACTGTATGGTGAATAGTTAATCTCCACATTAGTTTTCTCTAAACACCCGCAGTCAGTATGTGTGCTTGAATGTTCTTCTTTGGCATTCTGCTCACATAGTAAGCCTCAGTAATAGACTCACAGAACAGCTGAACTGCAGCACAACACCATATCAGACAGGGCAAGTGTTTCACCAACAGCTCCTGTCCTCTGTAAATAATCTATTTTTAGATACATGAAGTCAATGCAAAGGCTTTTGGTGTGGGCTTATACAAGAGATTACAGTAAATCACACTGTAACTGCGGCCTTTTCACAGGAATAAGAGAGATCTGGATGCTATGCATGGTTGAAGTAGTATGTATACATGTACATGTATATGTTATGTATCTATGTGTGTGTATATATGTATATGTACATACATACCACACACACATATATACACACACATATATATATATATATATAACACACACACACACACACACACACACACACACACACACACACACACACACACACATATATATATATATATACATATGTGTGGTTCCTTTTAAGCAATGAAGCTTTAACCCACAACAGACAACAGGTGCAATTAACCTATTACAAATAAGCACAAAATAAGCAAATACAACAATTGTGCACACACATAAAACTCCACACACCCGTATGATTATAAACCACATCAGTGATGCACAGCATGTTCCACTCGTTCTTCATCTTCTCCACCAGGTTGCCAATCTCCGTCCAGGTGTAAGTTTGTCCAGGAGGGGAGAAGTCTGGGTTGAGCTCCAGCTGATCAGCCAGAGAGTAACAAGATCGAGACTCACCCAACGTCTGCAGTGGTGTGAAGTGAATCATATTATATCCTAAAAAAGATGAAAATCTCAATATAAAGTTACCCTTATAAGATACTCCAGTGTATATATCATATTTCTAAAGCTACATAAACATGATGCCTATCCAACTGTTATATCCACTCTGGCCTGAAATGTAGAGATATATTTGATTCATTAGAGAATGAAAAAATTTTACAAATGTTTGAAGTCTTTCAGAAAACAGATGTTTTAGGCTGTTTACTGGCTTGAACTGGTGAGTTTGCCATTAAGGTTGTTATTGATTGGCCGTGTAATCAAACAGACCCATAGAGAAGAAGATAAGACAAGTTCAAATGCAGACAAGGCTGAAATGGAGAAATGCAAATAACGCAGTGTTCAGCACAGAAACATTGGTGCAATATATACCAATTTTAACAAATATTTAGCTGCAGTCTTGCTGCCCTTTTCTTTAAAGATCCTCTTATATTCTCTTACATGAGAAACACACCAGCTATTTACTTGCCTGCCTCTTTGGCAACTCTGAGTCTGTCCAGCCACTCATCCAGGGGCCCAAGACATTTGGACAAGTATGTCTGGATACTGATGCAGTCAAGTGGCAAAACATGGTTGTCTGCCCCAACCCGGAGTACTGGATCCACCACTATATATCCACCACCAGACTTTTCCTGATCTCTGATGGGTAACAATAAATTAACAACAAAAAGATTTTGCAATGTTCAAAATCAACAAATTGACTTATCTACAGAGATTGTCAATATTGAGTTTATTTGTATATAGTATGTTCTAAAACCTTCTATACAGCCTAACTCACCCGTGGCCAAAGTAATACTGGTATGAGCCAGAAATCTTGAGGTCAAGGGTGCAGAACTTGTCAGAATCATCCTCTCTTCCAGTAGGGTTAATCCACTGTAAGGCGCGGAATTTGTGGCGATCAAAGCGTTCCCCCTCCGCAGGGTAGTTAGTGTGAACGTGCACATGTTTCCCCTGCAGAGTGGGGCCCAGGCGAAACTGGAGCTCAAACCCTAAGTGGAAACACAAGACCAGCTAGAAAACACAGATTTTGCTGTTTGTCAGATACAATAAATGATACATAACCCTTTTTCTGTTCCCCTTATGAATACATTAATGTGGTGGTACCGTGGTACAGTGATGGAATCATAGCTATACCTTGGAATTTTTATGTATATTACAGTACTGTGTGATTAATGCATATTCCATACATTGTAAATTATATTCCAATGTTGTCATATTAGGCTTTTATATAAAACTATGCTAATCAAAACACTTTTAAGGTGATATTGATTTTTGATCTGAAGAAATACTGTAGACCAGCTATATTCAGCTATTGTAACACTATTCATTATGTTTTATATCCAGGAAGTATTTGAAACTGCACATGTACATTTAGAGAAATGACTACAAAATAAGGTTTATTAGCACAGTTAACAAAAATGATAAGTTATGCAACTGTCCCACCAGAGTTTGTTGGCATTTGAAAGATTATGGTGTCCACTTTGCCTGCTGGATGCCCCCATGATACATGGATTCAATTTCTCCAATGGAAACAGTCATAACTAATCTCATGGTGTAGTCAGCACAGTGCCAAAACTATTCAGCTGTCTCTACTGTTTATTAGTGCATGAAATGAATAGGTACTGACCATAAAGACGACTTCAGAGAACATCTATAAATAACAACAAACGTTCTGCACATATCATACTTCGCATTTCCATTATCACAGCACATAACACGACCATACCACAGAACAATAAACATGGGCTAAAACTTGCCTTGGTCCAAACGGAAGAGGGTCCTGTCAAGTTTCTCCATGTCATTGAGGACCATCACTCTTATTTGCTTACTGTGTGTCATGTTTGCCCTTCTTAGCGCGTCCTTAACATACAGGAAACGTTGAGCAGGAATTCAACAGGACCCCCTTCACTGCAAGGGAACCAAAAGACATGCACATCTTGAGAGCGGATTCCATCAGATGACATTTAGAAGTGCATTTAACAGTCCAAGCTATGTACCGATGAAGCTGAGAAATTGCAAAACTGTTTCCTTCGACAAATTATTGCAACATTTTATAAACCACAGAACTGAACGCACGAACCATCTAACCTGACAGCTACCCAAACTGTAAGAGATCTCTACAAGAAACGAAGGAATATTTTTCCAAATCTCAAGATTTGTATCCGCACAGTACTCAATGCACCATCAACATCCCTGGTAGTTTAACGTCATCGGTATTTAAAGTAAGTAAGCAAAGCCAAACAGTATCCTCTAACCCAGAACGGTCGAGGTTAAGTATCTAGCTGATAAAGGCCAAGCAAGTCTATATTAATCAGGGCAACAGTAACATTTGCCAAGGCAGCAAACACTAACATGCATCAGATAACTGATTGACAGTCGTTTTCTTATGGTGACACCGTCAACAATACGAATCGCATAATGAACGACAGTGTGCAATAAAAACTGACATGAACATCTGGATTATTTTTGCACGAAAACGATACATTTTTAATGAGCAGCAGGGTTAAAAACACACCGGTATATTTTTCCTGATCGTAGCTTAAGGACGTTCCAGTTGCTGGTGAAGGAGGCGTGTACCGTATGCGGTAATACTGCACTTCCCGTTACCGTAACGCTTCTAATATAAGAAACATTGTTAATTAAACTTTGCGTTTTACTCTCTGTGCTTATGCTAAATGTTTAAATACAGGGCAGTTAAAATCCTATACGAGTCATGTATTTGCATCGAGTTCGCTTGTTATATAATCAGGTGAATACATTAATAGATGTATGAGTGAGGGAATTAATAGGTAAACACACAAGCAATTCGCTTGTTATGCTTCAGATTTTGTCTCCATCGTGTGGCGGGGCATAACCATAACCCCACCCATGTTGTTTTTAATATTCAGAACTATAAAACAATTACCAGTCAACAGTACCTGGGCAGACAGGTACAAGGTAAGAGCTGCGCTAACTTTACAAGCGCTAAACTTTCAGATCACCTTTATATTATTTTAACTCTGTTATCCTCTCGTTGTATTATAGTATACAACGAAATGGATACATTTAACTATCGAGGAATAGAGACAATTAAAGATTGGTATGTTTTTCTGAATTTAACGGAAATGCATGGAAATGCGTCTTTATCAAAATAATTAAATGTGTGTAGGCTCCTAAACAGCTTTGGAAAGTATTCAATTTTAGGGAAACATTCCTCCAGGCCCAGAGAAAAACATGAAAAATAGTAGAATCGTAAAAGTTACTGGAAATTTCTTTAGGGAATGTACATTCTTCTAGTTCTGGGTGGCAGTAACAATGTTGTCTTCATCCAGGAGCTGTGGCGGTCCAGAAATCTGAATCCTCCATTGTACCGCAGTCAAATCTCAGGACAGTTTTATTGTATTTTGGTCAATATTAAACCATTTAAAACTTTTTGATTTTATGGGCTGATAGCTGAAATGCAAATGTAAAGGAAACCTAGCAATTCTGATGATGAAAAGCCCATTGCAATAAAAGGGTCTGAAAATGTGAGAACTCTGATGCCTAATTTAATGTATAACGTTTAACATCCAGACCAATGGCTACAATTTTATTCATCTCTCTCTCTCTACTGCACTGTGTCAGATGTTAAATATTGTTCTCTGTCCTCCTCCACTCTTCATCTGTCTTTGTATGTGCTGCATGTGACTGTTAACGCATATCCACAGAAGAGGACCATCTTGTCTTCACTGGAGATGGGCAATCTACGAACTGCTTTGGCAGCTCTTGTAGTTTTGTGTTTGACTGCTGTTAGTGGATACAGTAATGGAAAAGTGGAGAAAGCTTGTGAGAGTATGTTGCCACAGCATCACAGCCAGCCTAACACCACTGCCAGTCCATACAGAATGACTGTGAGTGTCAGTGAGTTCAGCCCAGGGGATGAGATTAAAGGTACAGCAAACCACTATAACTCAGCCAGTGACCTTGTTTCCAGTTTATCTCTTTTGAATGAGTTTAAACAATGTTTTAACTTTATTTACTGTATGTAACACTTGCAATGACTATAGTCACTCTCTCTGGGGGAGAGCAGTTTGAGGGCTTCCTTCTTGAAGCCCGAGATGCCACAAACCCTGATGGATCAGCTGTTGGCTCATTTACATTGATTGATCCCAAGATTTCTCAACTTTTGACATGCAGCAACATTGAGGTACAGAGGAGAACTCTATCATGGAATGTCCTGCAATATAGAGTATAAACACACTTGCCATTTCGTTATTCTGTATTTCAGATCTCACATAGAAAATAAATATGTGTGTATTATAACCTGCCTTTAACATTAAAGAATTGCCATGCAATGTGAATGTATGATGTATTTAAAAGGGATCTGCTGTTAGTCATACCAGTGATGCTAAACAGATCGAAATTCAGGTGATCTGGAATGCCCCGCCCACAGCTCCTCCCACTGTTCAGTTTTTGTAGGTGTTCCTGCTCAGGTCTTGTTTCTTTATATTGGAAATATTCATTAACAGCTCACTAGATACACATTTCTTCTTATCAGCCAGTATTTGTGATTGTGTAGCACAATGACATCTGTTTGTTCTTTTATTAAATTTAGTGCCACGGTGGTTGCCCACTACAAGATTTTCTGGGTCAAACTTCCTGGTCCAGTAATATCTCAAGGTGGAGTGACTCATGCCCCACCTCAGTCTACCACCACTGGCACATCTACAGACTCTGCAACAGGAACAACCTCTATACTTCCTCAACCAGTAGGTGATAAACCTACTGGCATCTGGTCTTTTAACTTAATCACATATTGTATATGTGAAATCACAGTTATTTATGGTGAATGTAGTGCAGAATTTGTCCTTTCTGTAATGCATCTCTCTCACAGTTTACCTCAGAGGGATGTGGGAGGTGGAAATCTTGTCTTGTTGACCCTGTAGGCTGTGACCCTTCTGTGGACACAAACTGCTTCTTTCTTTCTTATTCTACTGTGGGGCAAACAGTTCTGTTTGAGCTCAGTGGGCCAGCACAGGGATATATATCCTTTGCTTTGTCCAAAGATGAGTGGATGGTGAGCATGACCATGCTAAAAGAATGATTACATTGAAAGCTACAATCTGTAACTTGTTTTGGTTAAAAATATACAAAAAGTCAATTACATTACAGTAAAAAAACATTACATTACATTACATGCAAGTACATTACAGTGTTCAGAACAATCTCCTTACTTTTCCCTAATTCTACCATTGAATTGAATTCCCCCAATTCAGTTCAATGGTAGGTTAATAATAATGATTTATAATTTAAGCTGTCAGGTCTGATTTTCCAGGAAATGTCTGTTTGACTTGTGGTTACATCACGTCTGTAAACAGAAAGAAGGCAATCCAGCTACTTAATTGTGTTTGTGGGTGTTGGAATGGTGGAGCACTTGTAGCTTGTTCTTACAGAGGTTGTTTGGAATTTAAACCTGTCATACACATTAAGGAAATGACTCTGCAAGTAACTTGCAATTTTATGATGAAAAATCTTTCATCATTAAATTATCGTGTCAAAACCACATGATTTTTTTCTTTATCAGTGGGTTTTGTACGATGTGAGGGTGGATAAATGATGAAATACTTTTGTTTTAAGGTGAAATATTCATCAATACCATAATTTGTACATTGTGCATTTATGAATCAACATTAAATGCATTACATTCATGTGACCTTTTTTTTTTATTGGTCTACATTAGGGAGATGATGATACGTATTTGTGCGTAAATGATGGGGGTCATGTAAGCGTAGAGGCAGCGTACACAACTGGCAGAAGATATCCAGAGGTGGCATCTAAGGTAAGAGAACACTTGCAATGCTGATTTTGTATCAGTTTTTAGTGTTTGGTCATGCAGCCCAATTGACATCATATTGGCAGTCACATGCTATTGAAAGACAACGCCAATATGTCACAACCTCAATTTAAAACCATAAAAACATTAGAGTTCCAAAAGTGGTGTCTGGTTTATTATCATAAAGACATCATGACCTCTCAGAAAGCCTATACATTTTTTGCGGTGTCATTTATGTCAATAATGTAATCAGCATGGTTCTCATTTCCCCCTGCAGTCTGTGCTGACTGATGTAGGCTGGAGAGTTTCTGAAGGGGTCATTCAGTGCCGGTTCTCCAGAGCCATTTTAACCTCTCTGGACCCGGTTCGCTTCAGTCTTAATCACAGTTATTATCTGTTCATTGCACATGGCGCTGCAGAATATGGTGAGCTGAAGCTTGATTAAATGATACTTTACAAAAAATGAAAATTCTGTCATCATTTACTTACCTTGTTGGCTAAAAGGCACAATGTTAGGAACTGACATTTTCAGTCACCATTCACTTTCATTGCATAATTTTCTATACAATGAGATTAAATGGTGACTCAAAATGTCATTCTGTAACATTTTCAGAAGGAAGAAAAGATTCCACTGAAGGATGTAAGTCATATAGATTTGAAAGGTGATGGTAGAATTTTCATTTTCGGATTAACTATCCTTTAATGTACTTATTTGGGTTTTTTTTGTTTTGCAGTATGTAAAATTGACAAAAGTTTGAACTCTTTTCTTTTAACTGATAGATTTTCAGTATTTGAATTATGAGTTGTCTTTGCAGTTGTAATCATAGAATGTCCTTCAGAATTTTCCAAAAGAACTGTCTCCCTCATTCTTGGAAACTGTTTTTGTTTGGCAGATGATTATGTGCTACATCCGATACAGTCCTGCACGTAACTTTTTAATGTTTTAATGATCTCCATTCCGTACATTGTCTTGCTGCTCTGCCTGTGTTAGTCCATAGACCCAGAATTCTTACCTTACTGATTAACAAGTGACGACCTGGGCAATCTTTTCTCCTTTCCTGTCATTTATTTTACAACAGCAGTAAAGGGTCACTGGGTGCACAGGGAACGAAATGAC
Source organism: Chromobotia macracanthus (assembly GCA_036877525.1). Taxonomy (NCBI): domain Eukaryota; kingdom Metazoa; phylum Chordata; class Actinopteri; order Cypriniformes; family Botiidae; genus Chromobotia; species Chromobotia macracanthus. The sequence goes on from JAZGTH010000013.1 coordinate 5,527,802, forward strand.
TACAGCTAGCCTGCTATGGCTTAACGGGAGTCTGAAGTAAAGTTTTACAAGGAAACAAGCACAAGTACATTTCCTAAAAAACCTGTGACCGGTAACAGCTGGTGAGGTACTGAGGTTTACAGCTACCGGCCATGGATGTCATGTGTTCGTTCCTCTTGCTAAATGGCATGGCACAGTAGAAACACCAAGATTATGGGTTTGATCCCAGGGAATACAAAAAAAGGATTTCTTGAATGTGAGCTGCTTTGAATTAAAGTGACTACCAAATACATAGTTTTGTTCTTATTTTTTGCCTCAGGTATGATCCATAGACACACACGGCAACCACTGATATCCACTCATTATCAGGTTATTACTGGCCCACCTGAGATACTAACAGGTTCTCGATCCCCACTGCTCATGAAATTTCATGGTAAGCATTCTGCTGCAATTTAGTTTACTGCAGTTTACTGAGAATTCCACAGTGATTTGAATAGTGCTATAGTCTTGTGGTTAAAGATCAGTGTGCATATTCAAAATGTTGTAGGTTCAAACCCCATGAATTCTCGGGCAGCTTTAAGGTAATTTGCTCTGTAATGAGTGTAGTGTATATTGCTTTGAATAAAAACAGGTGTTAAATGACAAATTGATAATTAGATTAGATTTTTAGCATCATACACTATAAATACACATAATATTGAAAACTATATCCAAATACAACGTCAACAACAACTGCCTCTGGAAATGTAGGCGCGCTTATGCTGATTGGCTGGATGCTAGCAGGAAGTACTGGAACATTAATAGCCAGCTATTTTAAACCTGATTGGCCAGAACACACGTTATTTGGACAAAAAATATGGTTTCAGGTAGGAGAGTTTATTCCAAATATGCTTTTGAAATCTACATTTATGTTTCAGTTGCATCAAATTAATAGAAACAATTACATATACTTGCATGTTGATTGCACTTTTGTAATTTTTTCACATTTTACTTGTAATAATTTATCTGTAACTGTATATGTTCTTTCCTGGTTGTCAGTTATGTTAATTATGTTGTGTTTACAGGTGCATCGTGTATTGATGTGTCTTACAGTGTTGCTCACAGCTGTGGGCTTCATCTTTCCTTTTGTCTACAGACAAAAATGGAGCTCAGTAAGTTAAAGCTATGCTGTCAGCCTGTGAGACACTAATTTGTAATAAAAATTAAATTCATAATAATTAATTGATAATAATAATCTACAGGAGTGTTTCTGTAGCTCAGTTGGTAGAACATTACATTAGCAGTGCAAAGGTTGTTGGTTTGATTCCCAGGGGAGCACATGTACTTAAAAAATGTATAACTTGAAAGTACTGTAAGTCGCTTTTAGATGTCTGCCAAATGCATAAATTTAATAATCTATTCTATACAATGCCACAGTTTTACTCTGTGCCAGTAGGGGGCAGTATTTTATTATTATGGTCAATGTCAAAGACAGTGGTAATGTTAACTGGTGTTGTATTGTTTTTAATATGTATATATTGATGCTATGCAGAGAGCAGGTGCTCATCCATACCTGGGCTGCACTGTTATGATTCTTGCTGCTTGTCAGCCTATAATGGCTGCATTCAGACCAGCCCCAGACTCCTCAAGGTAATATACATCACATTATTGATTTCATACAAGTGAAACACATGAACAAGTGAACACATATCTGTAAATTAATACCATAAAAAACACATTGAGGTACCAGAATAATTTTCATTTTCTCAGGAGGTGGATATTTAATTGGTTGCACTGGGGTGTAGGAAATGCAGCAGAAATTATTGCAGGTTAATGCTTTTATTTTGGAATTTATTTGATCTAAATCATTTATTTAAAAAAAAGGATTCCTTTAAGTAACAATGTCAAATTACTTTATTTTATTTAAGGGATTTCTATGATTGTTGGAATACAACAACAGTCTCTGTTGCTGCCCTACCCATGGACCACAGGAGTGCTCTCTGGTTTTGTGATTTGGACCATTGTATTAATGCTAGTGTTACAACTTCATAAAAAAGGTGTTATTAGAAAAGGTGTGTATGTGGAAAGCTCATGCAACATGCTATGTAATATTTAACTTTGTGACTTTTAAATGACTATTCATACATGACAAGCATAAATCTGATTTAACTGGGAATACACAGTGTCTAATCAAGGACTCCGCCTGTGATACAGACATGAATTGCAAGATAATTCCAACTGAGACTAAAATGAGGCAAATCATGTTTTCATATCGTGTAACAGTGTCTGTTTAGTCATTTCCATTTGTCTCTACAGGGGGTAAAAATGAAGATGAAATTCCTGTTCTCTCAGATTTTTCAGGAAGTGGAAACTGGGTAAGACAAAACTTCAGTCAAATATAAAGATAGAAATCAACCACATATTTATCACGGGCTTGATGAAATAAATGCAAATGTCAAAACATAAACATAAAATTCTAAATTTTAAAGCTCACAAAATATAAAGTATATCATCAGGGTCCAAGATGCCACACATGACAATTGCAGGTGAATTAAAAACATTTACTGGCCATAAATATTTTCTACTGGCCACATAATTTTTACATCTGTATTGTGCATCATTTTGGTGACTTAATTCAAATAATACAGTAACTGCACTTGGCAAGTGTTAATTTTGGACCCTGTACATACTGTTCATCTAAGGATCCTAATAAAAGTGCCCTTCTTCCTGCCTTTACAGGACACCAAGTTCAGAGTTGCCGTTCTTGCTTTTTTTGTGCTTGGAAATTCAGTATTCTGTATCTCACTTCTCGACTCTATCACTCGGATATAACCGGCATGTAAATCTTATGCAGCAGGACAAAGTGGGATGAATACCTAAATCTTTTTAAATAACAGCAGAAACTGTTTTCAGTTCTAACTGCATTTTATTTAAATTTCTGAACAGTATTTTGCATTAAAACATATTGCAAGAAAGAAACATCTATGATCCAACATCATCCATGAATATAATGAAGTGAAATTCACATTTTTTTGAAGTATTTTCACACAGGAATAAATGTACTGATTATTAGCAGGCAATCAAAGCAGAAAATATTTTAAATGCACACAATGTAATTATGGTACAGAAATCAGCTACTTATAACACCTGTGGGAGCTACAGTACATCCAAAACATACTCATATGATTACAGTACATCCAACATTATCATGTTAGACATTCCGTACAGTCCTGTTCCCAGCCTTAAATTGCACTTTTAAATAGATGAAATCAATGAAGATATTTCTTTAACTTTTTCAGGGCTTTATGATTAATGTGACAAAAATATCTTAATAAACAAGAAATTGATTTGTTGGTCCAAGAATGACAATTAGTTCCTTTTTTTAAATGACGCATGTATTGTAAAATTAGAATAATGTTTTCAATGTTTGGCTTTTATTTTGTACATAGTGCAATGTAAGAATATGCTATAAATTGTGCTTTCTATGCAATAATATAAAAGTTTATCCAGGGTAAAATTCAGAGTGAACATACTATTCACTTCAAAAATGTAAAGAGGTTAGTTTAGCATTGATATATCTTGTGAATATTTTTAATACTCCCCTAATAAATGTCAGGTTTTTATAATACTACGTTTAACTGTATCACCCTATTTGTACATGCTTACACTGTAATAGAGAATTCAGTTTTGCTTAGGTGCTTCGTTTAGTTAAATCATTCAGTCTTGTTGCTGATGATTGGCAAAGATACCCGCCTCCCACCTCTGGGCCAGGGCACTTTTCCGTCTGACTCTAGGGAAAGATGCCTCAGGGAGCTAAAGGAGAAAGTTTCACCTGTAAAACTGCATGCAGTTTCCAGTTTCAAGGTGAAATGAGCACAAAACAATGAGATGTCAAAGAATGACAGCAAAAAAAAAACACCTTAGAATGAAATTGAGGATGTTATATATGAACATTTATATACATTAAAATGCAAACAAACAGACAAATACGCACCATATAAAATCTTGCAGGTCTGTTTAACACTGAACATGTAAGCGGCCCACTGTTATATTGGCATTATGTTAAAAGGTTAAGCATTTAAACTGCTTGGGTAAGCAGTGTTTGAAAAGCACTGTTTACCCAACAGTTTGAAAAGCAGAAGCATTTCAGAGTCCATTTTTACTTCACATAATGCACTTAACGACATTTAAAAAATAACATTACACCCATATAGGAATAAATACATATATATTTCTGCAATATAGGCTTTTATTAAGCAATATTAAATGATCCCCCATCATTTGTATATCAATGCATGTATTTCTGTCTTGAAGTTCTATGTGCAATGATGCACAGAAACAGCACTTTGAGTAAGTCTGAATAAATCCAGACAATTTAAGATGTTTGTATTCTACACTATGGGGTCTGGATTCCACTCCATGTGGATTAATTACTATTTGGATGTAAATTTGATTCCATGACTGTAGTCTGGAATGTAAAAAAATGTAAAAAATAATCATTGGCTCACTGTTTTTTTAATAATAATAATTTAATAATAATTTTATAATTCATGGCAGTTATTAAAGACTTACACTTAACCTAGTTAACCAACAATGTAACCTAGAAATTCCCATATTCACTGCAGCAATTATGGAGCAGAAAAAAGTCAGTGTGAAAGCACAGAACAAACCCGCTGTTGTAGCTTGGCAGCAGTGTCACTTGCACACTCTTTACATGTGTGGTGTGAAACAGGCCAAACATGCTTCAATCTGGAATACTGTACCTTGTTGTCACAGGACAAAGTGGAGCGGTCCATTTTACGTGTCTTTGATGGAGATGAGGGTGAAGACTTAGATTTCACTGGAACCTCACCTGTAAAGTGTAAAGTGTCCATCAGTCATGTCATTTTCTACAGTATGTCTTTATACAGAGGCCAGTTAACTACTTCCCAAAAAAATAAAACAATTGAATCAGTTTATAAATTTGGTCTTCACATTATTTTAAAAAATGTTACCTGGTCTCTCATAAGTAAAATTCTGCAGTTGGCTGGGGGACACGAGGACCGTGTCATATCTCTCCTTTGCATATAGTTGTGCTCTCTGCCTCCTAAACTCCTCATCTCTTTGCTTAACTATCTTGATCTCCTGGTCCACCAGAGACTGGGTGCTATGAGAGCGCAGTTTGAAGAATGGATTGTTGTGAAATGTGCTCTCTTGTGTCTCCTGGCATGCAGTGCTCAGGCAAAATTCTGAGGCACTTCGGATGATGAGATTGGATGTTTCCAGAATAATGATGTTGTTCATGTCTGATGCCCATTCTTGGAAACTGCCTGTCACTGGAGAGAGCAGACTACCTTTCCCTCGGTTTCGTGGGCTTGTGGGGTAGGATTCGGGCTCAAGTATAATGACATTGTTGGCTGTCATTTCATGGTATGTGGGACCTCTTGCAGATGAAGTAGTGAAAGCTGGAGTTCTTGCACTAGAAGGTCTCTGAGGCCTGCATCTGTTTTCTGGTGTGTCAATCATCCTTCCTCTTTCCCCAGGTTCAGATCTGCTGTGAGGAAGAGCACCAGGCCTTGGTTTAACTTGTGTAGACTCATCAGCAGAGGCCTTTGCCATTGCTCTCTCTCGTCTGAAATTCTCTTCTCTCTCCAGAGCTTCACGGATCTCCCTCTCCACTGGAGTCTCCGGCTCGTCATAAGGGGACCTGTAGCTTGTGTCATCCAGACCAGAATCCTCAGAACAGGGGCTGAACTGAGTGTACTGGTAATCTACCAGACCAAGACTCTCTGTGTCAGGGTCTTTCCTTGGCCGATCAATGTTGCGCACAGGTGTATACATAAAGCTGTGACCACCCTGGCAAGACCCGTGCCTCACTATTGGCCGGTGCACCTGACCCTTGGTTTGCTCTTCTATCTTTAGCCATTGTTTGCGAGCCACCCTGAAATCCAAATGCTCTGTGCTGACATTCTCGCTTTTTATTTCCTGAACCACGCAGAAGTCCTGTGGCAACTTTTTGTCGAGCTCCGACGTTGAACAGGACAGGCGCTGGAGGTTGTGCATTGAGTTTATCCCAATCTCACCTTCATCCTCTGGAATCTTAGTTAAACTACAATAATGGGCAGAGGAATCCAGAGAAATATCTTGCAGCTCACATTCCGTAGGATATTCTGGTTGTTCTAGAATATCACTTTCACAAATGCTTGTGTCCATGACTCCATCTTCAGGTTCAGCATTGCTCTCAGTCACTGCATTGTCTTCCTGCCGTGGTTGGTCTTCTGAGTTTTCCTCTGGTTTATCCAAATGCAAAATATCACCATTCTCTTCAGTCTCTTCTTGGTCAACAATTGATGGAACTATGGCTCTCCATTGCTCCTCCACATCACTGTCTGATGAAATAATAGCCATCTCCACATGCAGACAATCACTAAGATCATCTTGGTCCATATCCTGACAAGCATCATTGGTGACTTCAGAAATTGTTAGCTCATTGATTTGCTCCTCAAACACAGATTGTTCTTGTGCATCTACCTGTTCCTGAGGTTCACTGTGTTCTTCCTCCTGGACAACTTCAGAAGTGTTGATTTCCTTTTCATCTTCTCGTAGGTCATTCAGGTAAGAGCCATCAGTAGACACAGAGATCAAAGATTCTTCGCAATTTGGCTGTTCTTGTTCTATGACCTTGACCAAAATGCCTTCTTGAGAGTCTGTGCTCCTGTCAGATTCACCTAAGCATTCACTGTTTATGTCCTTATTTTCTTGCTCGTCCATGTCTTTTTCTAAATTGTTCTTTGTGCTATCTAGGCACGCTGAGAGAAATGTGGCAAAACATTCATCTTTCTCCTCCACCTCCTCCTCCTTCTTCTCTTCCTCCTCCTTCTCCTCACTAAACTGGCATTTCTGGTCCTCTGTATACCCAGGATCCATTTTACAGTCTGTTATATCAGCCATTTCTGAAAGCTGGCTGGTCTCCATGGTGACTGCCTCAGAGTGGTATTCCTGCTCTTGTTGTTGCTGATTTACAGAGGGGCTTTTGCCTTCATTTAGTTCACTTCCATTTGACCTTCTCACACCAGCTGTGGCTCTCTATCAAGATTTTTTGAAAAAGATTGAATTCTGTTTAGAGGTAACACACCAAGCTAAGGAACAATGAACACATAACAGACACCAACAACTTTAGTCTTGCTCCTTTCGATAGCTCAATTGCAATTCAGTTTCATCAAGCTATTCTAGTATTCACACTGTAAGAAGTGGAAAGTGGGTGGACGCCTTTGAAAACCAATTCACCATGAGATGTGTTTTCTAACAGAGCATTTCTAAAAGTGGGCTGTAAATCTGCATTAGGACATTTGTTACTAGTCTCATAGATCATTTGAACTACAAAATATGTGACTTCCAAAGAACATAACTTCTCGTTTTTACTCCTGTTTTTATTTAGGTCAGTTTACCTAAAAGCTTCAAAATTAAAAGGTTGTGAAAGGCTATGCAAAATTGATAATAAAACCTCATAATAATAATTGTTTTTTAATTTTCCACCTACATTTGTCCTAAAAGCACTTTCATTTCAAACCCTAATTGTGTGACTGTACTTTAAAAAAACCAAAAACATTATTGTATTCTCATTACAATTTTTCCCTCCGTGTGCTTTAATATCTTGGCTGATTAAATTCCTCTTTCCTCATTTATCACTTTTAGTAGTTAGTCATTCCCTTCTCTCTAAGCAGCTTAAGTGCACAGACTATCTAGCTCTCACCCCTACAACATAATAAACTCAGAGGTGTTTATGTAGATGAGCATAATGCCAATTCATATGACACTGGAACAGTAGTCAGAATTTATTGGCAGGATATGATTTTAGAGGGTCTGTGTTTTTCATGTTTTTTAAGCAGTTGCCTGGCAACATGTTCTGCCTCAGGAGGCCTGTCTTGTTTATGGTGCAATCTGAGCTACTGTATGGAGAAGCAGTTCTACAAAAGAAAGGTTAATTTTTTGCCTATGTGTTAATATATAATCCTATGCATAATCCCATGCAATTGATCTTTTATGGCTATCAGCCTGAGTTTATTCAGTAAGACAGAGGGAAACAAATCTATTGTTTATATTGAGTGGATAGGACATCCTGTTATGTGTGTCTGCTGATGTTGTGCCCTCTCTGTTTTGGAAAATACATATCTGATGTCTGAACATCACTTTGCCAGAGGTGGAATTCTTTAGAGACCAATATGATGTCATCAGATATTATCCAATAAGAGAGTCTGTTGCATTAACTCAAACTTCCTTTTGGAAAATATCATAGTATCAACGCTGACATTGATTTTAATGACAAAATTGATCTTTAAATTGTCAATATAAAACTTGGTAACGCAGCTAAAACATTACAAAATACAATGTAAAAAAAAGATGCCCTGGGTCCTACATAAATTGTTGTTATGTAGTTAATAATTTAATCTTGTGTATTTCTGTATCATTGCAGTTTCAAGGATGGATGGATGACGGATGACAGAAAATTCAGATGGAGACATGGCAGGAGCATCATAACGCTTTTAAACACACTGACATGCACTGCTGTATACCACAAATGCAGCACACACTGAATTTCTGCATTATACCCTCTTCGTGCATTGCGCATGCAGAAAAGGATGCAACAGATGCAAAAGCTTCAATATTCGGATACCTACCAGCAGCTTTAAAAAGAGGAGCCAAACGGATATCATCTCCAATCTACCGCAATATGCACATGCCTCAATAATTTGGACAGATAACGCGTGTAACCAAATAGCGACGCGTCGCGAGTAATTCATATGGTTGAGCTCGAAGGGGGGAAATCAGGTTCGCGACAAATTCCTGTTCGATCCGCCAGCAATTGTCAAATGTGAAACAGAGCAGACAGAACAGATATTGGCAGAAAAGATAACGAGTGAATCTTTCAGCCCCGCCAACACTGGTTCCACTGAGCCGCAGATCCTCTCTTTCCCTCTAGCGCCCACACTTTCTCAACCAACTATTGAACGCTTGCTTTTGCCTACGCAATTTTAAACATGCAGTCCAAATTGTGACCAAGGTCACTCTCACGATAGGACGTTATTGTAGTTTTTTTTTATAATAATGGACGTTTTGGCAAGGTTCGTTAAAAGTGTTTATTTATTTTGCCCTGGAGATGAGGAAAAACGCAGTTTATTTGTCATACTTTAATTCAGGTTTGTTGACAGCTGGGTATAAGGTCTTATTGGTGCTTTTTGAGGCAAAATTAAAGCAATTTGCTCTAGAGAAAATCGGCTTCTGCGCTTATAAATCCTGAGAGGGTTTTATTTAAAACTCTGGATCCTCTGTGCTGGCTTATAGACAAACCTGCAGCAAACCGCCAGAATTTAGGGTTGATGGAGAGGTCACTATTGTGTTGTTATTGGAATAGTACTATTATTTCATTCTGAGAAAACTTTATCAGTGCACAAAACTCATCCCCCTTCATAGATAACAACAACTCAAATCCTCAAATTAATCTGTGATGCTTCAGCTGATGTTTTTCCAGGAATAACCCAGAAACTAAAACCTCTGGAGCCATTTAGTGTTTCCCACCTGCACCATCCGTTCTATTGTATTGATAGTGATATGATAAAATCTCAGTTCACTTCCCTGTATCAAATTTGCTTCTCTTTTTGGTATTTTTTTTTTTATTGGGAGCATGAGGCAAAGCTTTCTTATTGTAGCATTAATTCCAGAATACTACTTATATAGCAGCTTGCAGAACATAAAGGTAAAAATATTGTTTCGTTTTTTGAAGAGCATTCTGTCAGTCTTTTGCCTGTACAGAATTACTAGCTCAAGCTCTGCATGTTTTTTTCTTCTTGTTACCATCCCACACACTTGAATAAAAGCATGAGCACACACCAACAAACTAAAAAACTGTACACCAATGAAAGCAGATCATTTTAGCTGTCATCAGTTTACTCTCATAATTTACTCTCAGATCTTTTAATCCCAATACACAAATTTGCCAAAACTTCAAAGTTTATATCTGGCTCTTGTTTAAACTATGTTAAAGACATATAACAATATTGGATGTGCATTTCATTAACATTAATAGAAAAGTTTTGAATGTGAATACTTACGCTCAGTGATGGAGTTTTACGATTGGATGGCTTAGCGGTGGAGGTCTCCTTTCTTCTTCTGAGTGCATATATGTGTGTGTTAATGTGTGTGTGAATGTGTGTGGCAGGAACCACAGCTCTGATTGAATGCGTGGGAATCAGCCAATGGCGGCAAAGTAATTCCACCGACAGACATGACAGGCTTACTCTCTCAGATACACAGGAAAAAGGGAAAATACCTAAAAATACACTTGCACACTGCAAGCCTCACTGCAATGAAAAAATCTCACACCAGATGCCTGTTATCACACAGGTTGCTGTAAGTGTGCAAAAAATACAGAGATACAGTGCAAAAATTGATCATATTTAGTATATTAATATTTATTATTTCTCCAATGTTCTTACATAACCTTCCCATAGCGTGACCAAAAACAGCAATATTATGCACCGGCAAGTATTTGTTTGTCAGATATTTTATTGCTTTCATTTTTTTGTTTATATATATACTATATACTGTTTATATAAAAGAGACAATTCATTTTGATCAAAATAAGCATCCTATTAAACCCACAATTGTTTAATATATCACAAATAGGCAAATCTGTCAGTCTTTTAGCACTGATTTCTCACAGCTTCGATTTGAATATAATTTCATATCAAACATTGTGTTGCTGCGTGCACACACCCACTGATATTTATGTGCTTGTGTGTCTGTTTGTATCTTCATATCACTTTGCATAGATGTTGATTTAAGTTCAATCATACAAAATTCCTGGAGTTGCCAGAGTGTGAGTTGGACACTATATGGTTTGGCCCAGGTTCTCCATCCGTATCTGTAATGCTGTGGGAAGCATGAGAGAAAAGCAATTGATTTAGCTGTTTATGTCTACACTCAGAAGCAAACGGAAGTTAATGGACAATAATATAGACATATATAGATGTCTATAGAATAATACAGACATGCTGATGCACATCAGGTCCAGCATTATACAGTACTGCAGACTGATCACTCTCTGTGCTGCTGTACCTCCTCACTGACTCATCTCTCTGTGCATGGACACTTTAAAAAAGGGGTAATCTTAATAACTTAAGACATTTGTTGAAACAAACTATCCTCTTTTATATAATCTACTAGATTATGTAAGAGTGTTTCAAACACATCATCATGCCTTTATAAAAGCTTCTTAAGGTTGGAAGACATGCGCAACAAATTATCTGCCCACCATCAGGAGCTGTGTGTGTGTGTGCTGAGGTACAGTATGTGTGTGTATGAGTGCTGTGTATGTATGTGTTTTGTAGAGTTAATGAAGCAATGAATCTATTTGTCTGTCTATCTCTTTTTGTATATAAAAACGATTCATTCAATCAGGTTTATTATAAAGGTTCATCTCTCATTACCAAAACACAGTCACAATGTCAAAGCACAGAGTCGTATTAGAAAGAAGTGCATGAAAGAAAAGCATTTTCCATGACAGCAAGCATGACAGTTTCTACGTCACAGTAGATGGCATGCTGCCATGCTAATCACTACAGTGGCAAAAGAACAATCTGGAAATTAACATATGCAAAATATGAAAAAATACATAGCATAGAACTTAGCAAGTTTTGGCAGGTGGAAAAATAAAGTGGAGTGATTGCAAATTGCATGTCATTTTGCAGGCGCTGTGAATTTCTGCCCTTCCACCACTGGAGGGAGCTAACGCTCTAAAGCTATACAGAAAAGAAAATGTTTTCTCTTCTGGTTTTGGAACGGAGCAACACAACACATTGTAAGAAAACAGTGAGAAAATAACAACATGGACAGTTCAAGCAGATTGTTAAGACACTGATCAGCTGAAAATAGAGGTATAGAAGAACATGCAGAATGATGGAAGCCAGTCAGATGGGAAGCTGCACTGTAGGAAAGTGTTAGTGAAACAGTAGATGCTACATTAGCAAACAGCAGGGCTTGTGAGTCCCTTTACCCTTTTTGATCTTTCTTGTACCTGGAGCTGATGGGTTCTCTGTGCCATCTCCCATGCTCTTCCATCTGTCCCCCTGTCCCATGGCCCGGTATGGGCATGCATTGTTGATGTTGGAGTTCTGATGTGTGTGGAAACCCATGCTTGTTTCATCTTCACCTTCCCCAATGATTACCAGCTCTGCCCGAACAGAGCCTTCGTAGCTTGGACTGTCCTCCTCTGCATTCTGGTAGCCCATGAAGATCATGGTGACAGGCTCATCTGATGGCATGGTGTTCAGGATGCTGAGCTTGGAGTCCTCAGAGCAGGCTGAGTCTGGCCTGTGGTTTCTGATGTCAGAATTCAAGGTTTTCCTGTGGTTCTCTCTTGGATCATAATGTTGTCCAAGCCCATGCCCTTCCCCTCTGTGTAATTCATAATTGTAGCTGTTTCCTTTGCTCTTATGAATATACTCCTCTGGTCTGTCACTGTAATTGGGAATGGGCAGGAGAGGAACTTTGTGGTCCATGTTCTCTGGGTAACATACACTGTCACTGTACACAAGCTCAGGCCATGCTGATGAGTCTACACTGCAGGGTTCCTGGTATCCACTGGGTTGGTGGCTTTCCCTGTGTGCCTTGCCAGAGGCTGGTTGTAGTTCATGGGAAAGACTGTAAGGATGTGAAGCCTCCATCTGTACATAACTGGACCTCTTCTTTTTCTCGGAAGCCTGTCTGAGGAGCTGCTCTACCTCCACGGGGCTGAGCTCATTCACTCCATTTGCACCGGGCTGGCGGTCATCCGTCCGCAGGGCATAGACGGTTTTCCGGCCATCATCGTACACCTTGATGCCTCTTTGCTGAAGCTCTTGGGGAGAAATAGTGGAGGTGGAGATGACTTGGCTCTCACCAGTGCGCAAGTCCTTTTGAACATTAATTTCCATGGCAAACAGAGCTGCATAACACAAGCAGAATATATGCAAAATAGGATAAAGAGGCCATCTCCTTGTCATACTTATTAGTGTTTGAATTATTTAAAAGGAATTTGTTTGTTTAAATCCATGTAATAATAATATTTTATTTTACCAGGTTTGGCTTCATTTTTTGCTTCTGCTTCCAGGTCTAGACTCTTTCTCTGATTTAGTAAAGGTGTGTTGGGCTTTGCCATATTTGGAATTGAGTGTATATGGATTGGCTCTGCAAAAACAGACACATCATTATCAGACACTACATTTCATATTTTAAAGGGGTCATATCATGCATTTTCCACCATTTATCATACTCTCGGATCCTATATGAGGCTAAAAAGGTAAGTTCAAAGTAAATTTAATTGATCATGACATGACTCCTTTAACTAAAGTTTGTTTTATTGTCTTAACAGCATTTTGACTGTGATGCAGATTTAGGTTTACCTGATATGAAATCGGCATTCACTGCCTGCAAAGATACAAGGAAAATCATGTAAAAGTTAGGTTAAGTTAGGTTTGTCTCCAATATTATGATCTGTGATGTTTTTTTAGAACAGCCAAATTCAGTTAAAGCTTTCGCACATTTAATGTTTTTCGCACTTTCTTAAACACTGTACCCTAATTATTTCCTCTGGAGACTTTTCAATAGCTTTTAGCCTCTTCAGAATCATCCCCTCATTTGTTGAGATGTTCATTTCTTCTCTCTCCAAGGCTTCAATCTCCTTCTCTATCCTACAAAACACAAAGAATGTGATAAAAATTGTTCAAATACTCTCTAAATCTGACACTGTTGTGTGTATCCCCTCATTCCTCTAGAGTTACCCTGGCACACACACACACACACTGAGACTGGCCTCTGTTAACAGGTCAGCTCACACAAGTGTGTAATCCCTGACAAAGCACCTGTCACCCTGTTCACACTCGTCTGAATGACACTCACCCAGAATGTGCCAGCAGACTTCTCACTACTAAAATGCTACACTCAATAGTACAGATGTAATACATTAGATTGTTAAAAGGTTAAGAAAGCAATTTAAAGAAATACTTGTTAACAGACTTGAAATTACTGTAATACGACTAATGTTCCTACAAAGTAGATTTTAACATCTTACTATCAGTCTGAATTACACACAGTAATATATTTGTCAGGGTGTGACCTACAGTCGTTCAAGGACATAGCTATCGCTTTTTTTAGATTTCCTCTCTGACCTCATTGTAACTGCAATGCTATGCTATGCAGTTACAAAGCATTGCACCCTTCTTGCCTCATACTTCTCTCTTATTGGTTGATGCTTCCTGGAGGGCACCACAGGGCAAATAACAACTGGTGAAAAACCTTAGGCCTAACCCCTGAGGTACTTTGAATTTATTAAAACTAAAAACATATTTATATATGTTTGTAAATGCATTTAAAAGTTATGCTGGATCTGCCAGTATGCTGGATCTGCCATGACTATGGCAATACACTAACAGACAAAAAATGTATAAATCAAGCCACTGAAATATACCTTCACACAAGATGTCTTACCGATGTATGTTGCTCTTAAGGAGTTTTGTTTGTTGTGCATCTTCAAGAGCTTTTTTTGTTTCCTGTGAATCATTACTGTTCGCCCCATCCAAGAGCCACAGATCTCTCATTGACCTTTTCTTTAAAAGACACATAGAGATATTTTAAATCACTGACAAAACAACTCTTTCAGAGCAAAAGTAAATTATTTTAAATTATTCTAACACAATAAAAGTACCTTGACATGTTGAAGCTTCAGTTTCTCTCTGTCAATCTCAAGCCGTTTCTGGGCAATTTCCTCTTGAATTTTTCTCTTATTCTGTCGACAGTACAGTTTTTCATCAGTTCTAATTAACAACACCGTTATTAAACTTTTATATATTACCAAACCCATATTCCTATTCTCCTCAAGTTGCTAGAAAGTTTTTATTTTTGTGATAATGACTGGTTGACTGTACAGGAGGGCCTTTCTCTGGCAGAGTTTAGCTCCAACCCAAATTAAACACAACTGAACAAGCTTATCAAGATCTGACTAAGCAGACTAGAATGAAGTTGGAGCTAAACTCTTCAGGACAATGGACACTTGGACACTCAGATGTAAAATATTTGCTGCATGGGAGAACAATACAGTTTATTGTAACTATCATGATCCAAAAATGTTGATCAATAAGAATTAAGTATTTTAGAGTGCTATATATTGGATAGATATAGCCCATCTTAGGGTGTCTTACTGTAATGGCTTGAAGGCGTTCCTTTAACAAATCTGCTTCCTCCATCCTACTCCTGAAGAATAAAAACAAATATTTGCTTTTATATGTGTTCCTGGCTGTAGCTCATCTGGTAGACAATGGGTAAAGGTCATGGGTTTGAGTCCCAGGGAACATATACTGACATATTCTTAAAACGTACCGTTTGAATGCACTGTAAGTTACTTAGGATAAAAGTGTCTGCCAAATGTGATATTGTAAATATGACACTATAAAATAATTACAATTACAACTAACTCCTACTGCCCACATTGGATAGGAAATGATCAGGTGGGATTTGATATCTGTCAGATATAATAAACATGTCACAAAAGTATGTTTTATGATTTGTAGGTCACACTCCATACACTGATTTTACAAATTTACTGTAGCACCAAAAACTACTGTCCATTCATCATCGCCACACTTCCAGCTTTCTAAAGATTGCTGCAGTCCCATTAATAGCAGCAGTGGTAAAACAGTATATGTGAGACAGCAGAAATAATCTGCCTGACAGGGTTCGGTTGCCGTGTCTGGGTGCGTGACCTCCTGTAACACTGCTGTGTTTCATAAACATCCAAGTAAGGCCTGAGGCAACAACTTGCCCCTTGAAGTAGCATCATGCTTCATTCACCCGGTTTTCAATTAAAAATCTGTTACAATAGGCCAGCTGTGACTGCCTTTGGCTGTCAAATCAGTTTATTGAATGAGAAAGAAACAGCACCACAATGTATGATATCATAAAATTCAGCAGTCATGCATAAATCATCAGTTACAGTACAAATTTCAATTCACTTTTTTACCTCTGAATACCCTGTTTGAGGGTAACAAACCGTTGCTAAATATTTAGTTTTTGGATTTAGCTAAATATTTATTTAGCTAAATATTTGTTTTAGTTTTTAGTTTTTAAGTTTATTATGTAATTTATCCTATAAAATGTATATTTATCCTATATAATGTATATCCTGTTATAGTGACACCAAAAATCAGGCTGCTTTCTTCCAGGAAATGTGAGACAGGCTCCAGACTTCCTGTCTCTGTCCATGTTTCAAATATGAACAGTATCCAGTGTTGGCTCAACTACACTCTGCTCATCCGCTTTACATATAAGGCTGTTCACTGCCCTGGACTATATACTAATAAAGTTATTTTTTAACTTAAAATGCATTATTAAAGTTAAAATGTATTCATAATGTGATGTTGATTATATAATTAATAATTTAAATGTGAAATGAAAAAAATGTATTCAAACTTAGGTACATTAATATTTCCATGACAGACACAATTCTAAATAATATTAATGTCTAAGTAGCTATTTTATCACTGAACTAAAACTCAATAACAACTCAGAATTGCAGTACATGTGGGCCTACAGACCAGGGAATGAGTTACTGTGGGTAAACTCTTATGCTGCAGAATTCCACTAGACTCAGGCACAATCTTAAAATAGCACGGCCACCCAAAGGTACATTGCCTAATGAGTCCTAAGTGACATACCACTGGATCTCTGTCTCTGTACCACGTCACCAACAAGTGATAACTTTTCCACATGCAGTGAGTGGAAATTAGCATTACAGTGATTGACCTTATAACATTATACTATTAAGTAAAACTACTACTAAAAATGAAATAAATGTAGTCAAAAACAAACAAATTAACATATTTCTTAAATAATGCCCTTTGTGATCTAAACCCCAGCAGACCCTATGCAAAATTTAGAACTGTGCAAAAGCCAAAAACTTGCCTTATGGATTATACCTGCAGCATGGCAGGCAGTGCCTGTTAAATATACTTTTACTCTTAAACATCACCTCTTAAAAATATTTATAATTTGCTCATATGTAAACAGCTAGAGGCTCAAGCAAACAGTTGTTAAATAGTTACAATCTTATGAATGTGACTGTTTTCAGGCGTGTAAACTGCATATTCTTTGCAGGCCGTTCCTGCACATAGTCAGTTTCTCTGTCGGTTTTGGCTGAGAAGAAGTTTCTCAATAATCTCCTCTAATCTGATCACCAGTGAGTTAAGATGTAAATCTCTTGTGGCATCTGCTCCCATTACAATATCCCCACTAGATAAACACTTGGGCCAAACTAACGAACAGTTATTCTTAAGGTTCCCCGAATAACAAAAATAAATCTGTTCAAGTAAAAAACTACACATCATACTTGTAAAAAGGCTGGGTAAAACCCAAAGCATCTCAATTTTATAAAACTAAATGTCACTTAATCCAAGGGACTCGTGCGAGGGGGGATTCTCACATCTTGACTTCTACTCCCTTAATAACATTGGTAAGATTATCCGAGACACCGAGGGGAGACACTTGCTGCCTACACTTACAAACGATTAAACAGTACAAAACTTAAAACAAGGCTTCAGGAGAATATGGGATCAAATAATTAACATTCATACTATGTTGTCTGTACATCCTCAATAAGCAAAATAAACTAAGAGACAACAAACATACCGGGTTGCTGAAGAACGGATGTCCAGCAGGGTTTTCTAAGTTCACGCGCAATCTCCGCGCCAGTGCTTCTTTAATGGTTGCGGCACGCGCAGGCACAGTAGGCATGATTGACAGCCCTCCGCCCAACCAATAAGATGCCAGCGAGCTTCCACGAGCGGCCGCAAAAGTGTCACGTATTGAGTCGCTCAGTCGCTATAGTTTCATCAAGCTGTGAATGATTGAAATGAATGACAACAGTTGCAGACGTACAAGTATGGCCCAACCCCGTATAAACTTAGTAAGTGTTTGTTCCCTGTGCATTTCAACAACTGGAAAAAGAAATCTTTTGAATGTTGTTGCTTGTTTGAAGGTTTACACAGACACGCCAGGCTTTATACAGAGAGGTATTAAGATGCAAGCTAATTAAACATTACCATATCTAAGAACAAATGCAGGACACAGTTTAACTGGCAAGCTGGTTTTTTAAAGGTTGTTTTAATGCTGTGGGAAGACCACACTGTAAATTTCTCACAGATTTCAACTTACATGTAAAAACTTAAGTTCAGTTGCTGAGTTTTTATCTTAAATTTAAGTTAAATTAAGCTGAAAATGTAGTTAAATATCATATAACTTACAAACTTACAATAAAAAGGGTGATTGCTTAATTGTTTAAATTATTTTGATAAGTTAAACACACATGTTGCCATGATGTATTAATCAGTAATGTGTCTTTATTGGAAATGGCCTTATAACAGATACATGTACATTGTTTTTGCTTGGAACTTCTTTTTGAGCAAGAAAACAGTGTCACAAATCATTCTGACATGGAGCAACTCACAAGCTACAGTCAAGTGTCAGACATTCCTACATGCACTAC
The DNA here is from genome assembly GCA_036877525.1 of Chromobotia macracanthus. Lineage (NCBI taxonomy): Eukaryota > Metazoa > Chordata > Actinopteri > Cypriniformes > Botiidae > Chromobotia > Chromobotia macracanthus. The sequence goes on from JAZGTH010000013.1 coordinate 5,546,310, forward strand.
CCTGTGTATTCACACTAGCTGTTAAAAATGAGACCCACACCAGGATGAGACATTCCTACTGCTGCCTCTAATGAAGTAAATGAAGGATGCAGAAACATTTCAGAGTCTTCCCACTCACTCTTATATATATTTTTGGCACTGGGTTATATGGATTCAAGTTAATGATTTTTTATTATTGTCTTGAGTATGAGGAAAAAAGTCAAAGTAAAAACATTTTCTTTCAATAACTTAAGTAGTCTTTTGCTTCAGAAACACTTTAATGTAAAACAAAACTAGCCAAGTACTAGTGCCCCAATTTACCCCACAGTAGCATCTGTCATACTTCCGGCCTCCTGATCAAATAACATGTGGTTTACTGGAGATATTCAGGGTATGTGTGAGGTGGGGCATTCATGAGCTCTTGTCCTGGTGACAGCTGAGGTCATCCAGTCAACAGACTACTAAACTGCAAGCCTGCTTCAAATAGTGTTTTCCTAACGTGTTACCATTGTATTTGTTTTAAAGTGTATAGGAAAGTGAGAGAATAATATGCCTCTTTATTCTTAAGGGTTTTTATTTAGTTACTTTATTTATCACAGATGATATGTTCTGGCTGACTTAGTGTTTTCAGGTTACCTTGGATATCTAATACACTAAAGGTTGTTATATATATATATATGTATCAAATAATAATTTATGTTGGCTATATAATGTATACACGGCAAATGTGTATGAATGTGATTAATAATTAAATTAATTGTTATTATTATTAATTGTTAATAGAAAGTTAATCTCTGTCACTTTTATTCTGTTGTTGTGTATTGACCCCGATGATTTCCACAAAATTTAAGGTCCATTATCTTTGTTTGGATAGTGACAGAATGCACCTTTACATCTATATATCGATATATTTGTAGCATCCAGGATGGGATGTGGGTTACTTAACCCACTTTTCCATCCTAAGACAATAAGACTGTCACTGTTACCTCAGGGTATTGATCAGACAAATAGACAAGACAAGAGTGTGTAAGTGCATTAAAAAGTCACGTGATCCACATTCTCAATTCACGTTACTTTAGGGAGCCCTTAGGGAGTGTATGCCTCGGTGTGTGCACTACAATACATTTGTGTGTAAACTGTATTTATCTTAACTGCCATTTACTTTCTGTGCATCATACATCATATCAGTATACAGTTTATTAATACTTTACATTATTATTGATTAATATATGATGAATATATATTTTCCCACAACCTGTCACTTTTAACCTATAAATCTGTACATGCTACATGTCACATAGGAGGAAGGAATTTTGGGGGTTCTTGTAAGACAACCACAGTGTCTGGTCATAACCATAAACAGGGACATCTGAAAATTACACTGATTTTCGAGCTCTGCTGTCAAGTCATTATAAAGTGACTTCTGTAAAACTTTCACCCTCAATACCCTATAAAAAAATTCTTATGGGTGGGCCCAATGAGTAACATATTCTATAGAAGGCTGTAGTGGGCCTCTCCCTCGTCACAGGTTGTTGGGAATACATCTATCCTGTTGATGGGATGGCAATAATGAAAGATGAGGGAAAAGTGCACTGAATAAGAGATTGTTTTTCATAGTGTAACTGAACTGTTTATTGTGATGAGCCATATCAGAAATGTATTAGTTTTCCATATCAGAAAACTATTGTACATTGCATGTTGTGCAATAATTTCAAATACAAAATATTCATATGAATTCTTGGTGCTAAAGGCTGTGTTCTCATTCATATTTGATATAATTAGACTTTTGGACGTTGTTGTAGGGAGTCATCTCATATTATATTATATATTCTTGTATAAATTATATTAACACTAAAATTAAATGTTTTTTAACTATATCTTTATCATATCTAAACTGTAATTTATCCAAAATACCAGTAGATGGCATTGCTACTCATTTGATGCCAGTCAAAGCAGGTGACTGCACACAGGTAATGAAACCAGTATCTAATATAGCCACCATAGCTTGACATTAACAATGCTGTTCTTGTAAAGACTATGATAACTCAGCTGTGTAATAGCATCATAGAAATAAAGGATGTTCTTCATACAGAAAGTGGGCTGACTTCGAAAATCTGATATGAAAGCTTGTTTTGAATAGCTGATCACTCCAATGAAGTATAAAGAGCTTTAAAATATGACTAAAATACAGCAGTGTGAATTATGGTACCTTCAAAAGAATAACCTCACCTTGTCTGTGAGTCCAGACTCATCTGGGTTTAAAAACTAACAATGGATTTGCTGAACCACAGGAGCAGACTGTTTTAATATGCTAATACCTTTGATATTGCCATTATCTCACACTTCAGTGTGCCTTAACAAAGGTTTTGGGGCAGCGCCAAATAACACTTGTTTTTAGATAGAGGTTGTGATAATTACACACCTACGCCTGCCTACCTTCACATATACACACACACACAAGCACAAAGAGACACAGTCACACTCAGACACATAAAAAATAATATCTGAGATCAGCACATCAGCAAATACAAACAATACAGGCAGAAATGCACATTTTTATTCAGATGTATGAGTTCAATGCATAATTCAGTGCATAATTAATAATTCAAAGGGGAACACTATACATATTGAAAGAGTGATCTGTGATATTACTGTATTGGGGCTATGCTGTGTCAAGCTGAGTCGTCTGTTGCAGTGAATGACGCTCCAATTGCTTCAGGGGCATGGTTGCTATGGTGAATTTTCACATGGGCAACAGTGGATTGCATGTTCTCTAGTGCCCTGCACAGTGTGTCATGCAACTATGAAAATGCTTTGAAAAAACAGGATGGAAAAAAAACGAAGGTCTTTTATTCATCAATCAGTAAACAGATTGAGAGCTTTCCCTCTCTCTCCCTGTCCACTGAATCTCAGTAATCACAGACAGTATTTATAAGGTTATTTGAACATTATACAATGATTACAGACATGTAATTGCCAAAGGGAGTGTGGCTGATTTATCTCTATAAAATAAATATGGATATGGATGTTATATGCAGCATGTCATGCTAACTGCTATGTATCGAAAATATTGATTACAAACAGGTGGGCAGTCACCTGTAAAAAAATAATCAGGAAAGTCACAACATTCTTACTAGCAAGTAAATTGATCCAGTGCCAAAATAAGATTTCATGTCATTTTAAAGGGAATCATAGATCATAACAGATTCATATTTCCTTTACTAATCTGTTGATATTATTTTAATCAAGGCCAGCAGCAACAGAGATCCATCCGAGAGTCAGATATATGAAATGCAAACATAGCTATATGATATAAAAACATCAAAGTAAGAAACAGTGTTCCTGTAGCTCAGTTGGTAAAACACTGTGTTACAGTGAATGGTCATGTGTTTAAGTCACAGAAAACAGACATAATTATAAAATGTATACCTCGAATACTCTGTATATCACTTTGGATAAAAAGGTCTGCCAAATGTGTTAATGTAAGAAATGCTTCTTGTGGCATTAACGCATAATCATGAGCACATACTGAGACATGCAGACTGCTATGTACCCACACATACTGAGTTCTTTAAAGCTTCTCTCACTGTCAAGGCTTTGCCTAATAAGTGTCATTCAGGGATAAGCTGAAGATGACTGAGGGTCTAAGCAGGCTGTATTCTGTCTCATCAGTCTTTTACAGTCTCTGGGGATCAGTGCCACCTTATACACTTCCTGTCCATCATACAGGAGGTATAGCATTGCACTGAGTTTGCAGGAACATATTAATATGAGGTATTTAGATGAATTCATATCACATAAGCACAATGTTTATATCCTCACAAGCATTTATTACGGTGGTGGATGTGACAGATAATTATTAATAATATAACCCAGTAGAGCAACCACACAGGACACGTCTGTTCTTTTGTGTATCAAGTAGATAAAACCTGAAAAACACACCTTACCACCAACAAACAATTTTGTTGTGCTATCTAGCTGATTTTTGAACACAGGAATGTGTCCTGCCTGAGTCACATAATTAATATTCATGAGCCAGACTAATATGTTTTTTTTACAGTCAAATATGGGTTGAAACAACATTATGGCGTTTAAAAAATGACACAAGTTTTTTGGTGCAAGTTTTTAATTTTTTGGTGTATTGTTCCTTTAAGGGATTTCTTTGACAATCGGTGTTACCTGTTTCCTTGGGTATTGTAGTCCCTGTAGGTTTGAGTTTTGAGATCTTCCATCTGTAAAAAAACACTTATTTTACCACTAAATGCGAGTTTTGCCAAGACCAAGGTGTAATTTCCTACATACAGGCTGGGCCTTTGCCAGTTCTGTATACTTCTGAACACTTGTGTGCATGCCCAGCAGGGAGAAAGTTTTTTAAACAAAAACAAAAGGCTGCTGCAAGGTCACAAGCATGAGAAAAGTTTCTTGTTTGCAAACAATGAAACCAGTTGATCCACAATCCACCAGCAACCACGATACAGTTTTTCCTTAAACATTGAAGTGCAGAAACATGAAGACATAAAAAGCATCACAATAACTAGTGTCTGTGATTCAGCATTCAAATTCAGATGTTTGTTGAGGGCAGATTTCGCTTAATTATGTGAACTGATAACCTAGATTTCAATAGTGTGGACCAGCATATTTTAATAAACAGAATATTCTGCATCGGTTGATGTTTTGCATTTTTCAAAGCCTGTACAGTATGTGCATTCTTGTGACAGGATTTTGGGTCTCACGTGGTATGACCTACATTTCAGAATCACCATTTTCAGGCATTTTAGCTCAATAGACACACAGCAATGACCTGTGAAGTACCATCTTTGGTGTGACAGGAAGCATTACAGGCTGTTAGACTGTACAATTCTTTCACCATGTGCAGAAGCATCATTGGCCCTTTGCCCTTGGAATTAGAGCCACAGCTGTTCTTGAGCATGAAACTTGATCAGCAGTATCACTTACGTGATACTTCAATACATTTGTTCTGCCTGTCTGTCTGTCTGTCAGCAACAACATCCCAAAAACCAATGAGGAAAAATACCCTGAGGTGGGAAGCATATAAAACACCAGGAGTGATCTTTCCACTGAGGGAGGGGAGGACAACAAACCCACAGCAGATAATAATATCTACTGCTTCATTACTTACACGTTTGCTTTTGGATGGGCTTGACAAATTTATTCAGGCAGACTGCACCCAGGCTGGAGTTGAGGGTAAACCTGTCATAAACACTAGATTAAAGGTAAAATGTTAACAGGAGGAGGGAATGGCATACAACCATTAATGGCTGAATTTTGAGTATACTTGATTAGCCAAGATCCCATCAACTTAAGCAGTATTCTGCACACAAAGAAAATAATCATCATTAGCAAAATAGTTCACCTAAAAACTCATTGAGACTCCTGCTCATGCTGGGAGGGACCGTAAAGATGAAAGATACACAGGAGAGATAAATTAGTGCAGCATTTCAGTTCCTAGACTAACTGCTAATTTTTGCTACATTATGTATAGTGCATAATCTCTCTCCCAGATTCACATGAATGATATTGTAATAGCCAAACAACTTCATTTACATTCCAGGTTGTCCTCCTTATCTTTGCATGGATAAATTTTTACAACGTTTACCCATTGCTATTCTCAAGTAACTCTTTGTGTCTCCCAAGGCGATACCATTAAATTAGGCAAAACTCTGCAGGAAACAGAAATGCAATTTCTTCATTGAGTTACTGAGGGGGTTTTCATTTTGTGGTTGAACCCCAGGCTCACTATAATGGGCTGGCTTCCATTAAAAGTTCAGTTGTTTTGCCTGCCTCAATTGTTTCTTTTGCACCATAATCTGGTGTTTGTAACAGAACTACAGACTGTTACAGACAGCTACAACATGCAGATGATAAGCATAGGTGTTCTGTCCTTCTGGTAACCTCAAGATGTCTCAACTTTTCATCTTTTGCCTATCGAACATGAAGGTAAGAACAGTGTGTAAACTACATGTTATTTTTCCGCTTCAGGAGCAGCACCACCAAGGCCACTGGCTACAATGTGGTCTCACACTCATCTTTGGGGGGGTTGTGAAAAAAGCATTGATTGGAGACACTCTTGTTCTATCCAGAGTCTGCTGCAGAGTTGCCATGGCAACTTCACAGAGATGGCAAACTTGCAGTTCTTTGCCTCACATATTCAATGTCTGGTGGTAGTTAAATAGGACAGTGACTGTGCATTGTTTTTATCTGAAGCACAACCATTTCCTGTGTTTTTATGTGTAGGATGAACGTAGGTAATGGCACATATGCTAGCTGTCTCAGTGTCTGTATATCTATTTATGACAGTGACATACAGTATGTGATTATGGAAAATGCTGTCCTCCAAGGCAATATAAGGAGGTAAGAAGCATTGAGAAACAGAATCTGAATTGAATCTAAACTGGCTCTAAATCCAATGTTGGCGTAACATCCTGTTTACTAAGATAGTGTCTGATGGAGTGGTTGACAGATGAAAAGCTCATCTGAATTTGTTCTAGATCATTGGACATGATGTTATGGTGCCTTGAAAGCCTGTCTGAAATCAGCTTCTTTAGGAAGCACCTTTATACTGAAACACTGCCTGCTGGTTTATTGACTGACTGGGCAATAATGCTGCAAAACAGCTCCCTTTGGGGTCAGGGATAGCCCATTCTGTACTGTAAGGCATGCTGGGTAATAAGTACTCTGGGCTAAAGTCAGACAAAGAATATTTAAAAGCTGCCACTGTTACCTGAGAATATAGACTTGTTTATAGACTTATGTACAAGCAGGGGTAATAGTGTAACAGAGTAACTAGGGCCCTTTGTGAGGGGGGCCCACAACAGACCCAGAAGACAATTGCGAATAGACTACGGGGACCATCTAATGGAAGGATAATGTGAGCAGAACCGAGGGGGACCAGCAATGTCATATTGGCAAAGTGAAAATGCAAAGTGGATTTAGAACAGGTCGGAAGTGACCTGCTGTGCTGAGACTTATCTTGACAGCCACGTGTCATTCTCCATTAGAGAAGCTAAACATTTTCACCTTGACATCACCTTGACAGGTCATGCCTGACAGCCATGAAATGAACTTGACATTGTCTCTCCCCCCTGCAGCTGATTTGTGGATGCATTATCTTTGCCAGATGACCCCTCCATCTGTCTTCAGCCTGTCCTCAAACGAAGAACACTGAATGGTCCTTGTGTCTTTCCTGTATTAGATACATTACTTAGACCGTTCTGTTATTTCGCTGATTAAGTTACTTTGCCCACAAGATGAGCAAGGTATGTGATGTAATGTACATCATGTTTACAAACATCACAAATGTTTAAAACCAAACACAAGCTTTAAAATCAAAGCATAATGTTTTTCTGTAATGAACACAAGGTATACGAGTGCTTTAATTCCTGTAAGCTTATGTTTTAATAGATAATTCATTGATTCAGTGATGCAGAGACTGCTACAAAGCACCTTCTACAAACAAGAAAACAGGTTATGTAACAGATGTAAACAAAACACAAAAGTGTTTTGCATTTATGCAATCCACCTTGTAAGCCTAGACTTGAGGTGCAGAACAGCTTCTGATCCATCAGCAAAAAGCAACATCTTTATATGAAATTGGCAATTATTCACAAAAATGAATTCTTTAAGAAGCCAAATCTGTCTATTTCAAAGTCGAAATATATGACAGAAAATATTGAACCATATTGAAATCTTACATTGTGGCAATTTTTATTCAGAAAATTATAGAGTTTGTTGTAACTGTAATAAATCAGGTTGCTCACCCACTTTGTCAAATAATCTAGGGCACAGATGGTTTGGATGTATGCAATGTATGCTGTGTTTTACTTTGCCAAATTATATGCTGATAACACAACCATAACAAACCCATTGTGTGCTTTGTCAGTCAGGTTAAAAAAAATAACAACAACAAAAAAATTAAATTAAATGTAGACATTCAGCTGACTGTATTCATGTATACATTGCTTATCTTCCTTTAACAGATGCTGTTGTTTTCATTAGCCAGGTGACATGAGTTATGTTTTAATGTTGTAGTATTTTTACTGACCAATAGCCCTTGGCTTCAGACTGAAGACAATATAATGTGCAATATAATGTGCACAGGCCCAATGACAGACCCATAAGTAATGGATTAGGGCTCTGTACAGAGACGTTTATCTGCAGCATTGTTAATCAGTTTCTCCTTCGGCTGTTTCAGTTTTTTGTTGCCTTGGTCTCTGATACATTACTAGCCTCTTATTCTCCACTCTCAACACAATACCTCTGCTCTTCAGGGGATGCTGTATGATGAAGGAGAGTTAGAATCTCTTCCTCAATTTAGGTCATCTTTCTGACCTACTTAGGACGCACTGATTGGATTCAGCAATGCTCACCAGGCCTACTTTCCCTTCGTTTGACATTTCCTGAAGGAATATATTTTATCCAAAACGCAATGTATAGTACCCAGTGTTACACACTGCATTTTGCAGGGATATGAAACAAATATGAAGTAATTTTAAAGACAAGAAGAACTTTGATTGAATAATGTTGACATTATGTGGGATAATTTGTAAACATATTTAACCTAAGATGTACCTTAAGGCCTGACAGACAGGGCTTGGACAGAGAGATGGATACTACTGAATACTACTGATGACTATGATTTTAGAGGGCATACAGTATACAAAATTCAATAATAATTGCTGCAGTTGCACAATTTCTGACGAAAAGGTGTTGTAACCCATCTTTTACATTTATTTTTTGTGAAGTGTTTAACACTAAGATGAAGTGTTAACTTCTGTGATGTTAAAATACATTCTCTTGTACCAGTTTTATGCACAGAAACAGCTATAAGAGCAATATGTAGGTTGAATTCTAATGAGTGTTTAATATGAGCATTAGGTATACATGGTTCCTAAATGCTCATATTTACATTAAACTAAACCATAGTATTTCACCTTGTGGTACAAACTGCAGAAACTACATAATGTACTGTAGGTTTTTAGGTTTCTAGAGACTTTATTAGGAGATTTAGGTTTCTAACTTTTCATTTTGCATTTGTACCTAGACATACAATAGCAGTAAATAGTCACATGCAGTTTTTTACTGAAGCAAACAGGCTTCTTAAAAAAGGTGCCAATAGCTTTTTTCAGTCCCACCAAGATTTTGCTATTTATTTTTGTGATTTTGCAATCAAAATGACAAAATGTGGTGGGATTTTCCAGAAATCAGTGAACAAATTGTAGTGTTTTTTGCAATTAGGATACCACAAACAGGCTTACTTGCCTAATATAAGTAAAAGTTCTCAATAAATAATCAAGTAAACAGTCAGTAATAAAATAAGCGCATAGAAACAAATGACAAATAGTACAAATAAATGCAACACAAAGATACAACAGTGTTTTTAAGTTTAGGTACTGTTTTTCGTAACAACAACGAGTGTATTAGGTTGCTGGCACTTTAAAGATAAACCTTACCACATAATGATAATTCTCTCATAATTTACTCGCACTCATGCCATCCCAGATGTCATAAACTTTCATAAGTCATAAACTTTCTTTCTTCAGCTGAACACAGTTTTATTAAATAATATCCTGGCTCTTCCCAGCTTTATAATGGCATTGATCAGATTGAGTTCAGTGTTTTGAAGCTCCAAAAAGCACATCATCTATCATTATGACTCCAGTGGATTAATATATGTCTTCCAAAGTTAAACAATACATTTGTGAGAGAAAAGATTGTTTTGAGTGTATTTTTGGAAAAAATTGTATTCTTTGGTGGAGTTTTCCTTTAACACCGTAACAAAACCAAACATAACCAATTGTTTACATAAATATTCATCAAATACTCCACATTTTGACATAATTGCGTGTCTGACTTTTAAGCGCAAGAAACCTAAAGAAAACATGAGTGCGCTGAAAGGCGGCAAAGATATTTGTTTCCTCTGAGATGGTAGTCCAAAGAGGACTTTCTTTTGTGATGCAACATTATATAACAAGGACTACAAAACTATTTACCTCCACTTACGAGCAATACATTAGGATATATTGCTGCACCTATTGCTTATGTGTATGGTAAATGGAAAAGTTTCACAAAGACCACCATCACTGCCACTGTGTGCAGGATGTGTATCCTTGTTAAAATTAATGCATTACAACTATGTGTTTACTACAAAATGTTTTGTGATACATTTTGTTAATGTTTGCCATTATTTTTTAATAAAATGAAGAATTATGCAGGATCTTAATGACATCATGCAAAACCACAGTGCAAACAAATGCTTGCTTTGGCTGTGATACCAAACATTTATTTCAGTATATATTGACATATTATCCTCAGTCAAAATACATTGCTAATTAAAACCCCACAAAGGCAAAACTTTCAAATATCTGTCAACATGTTTTAAACATTCAATCGAAAAGCCATTTCTTTAATGTACCATATTAGGTTTAGACTAGAGCACTAAGAAAGCAAATGTCTTTGTGACACTTAAATAATAACCCTGTGATCCCTCTCATATCTAAACAGAATAATTCTTCCTTTAATTTCAACTATTACACCAGTTTACTGGCAAAGTTACAAATACCTATTTACAGGGTACAAAGATTTCATGATTGAATGAAATTGAATGATTGAATTGATTCAGCAGAATGATTTCGAGTATAAACCAAAGTACTACCCATCACTATTAAAGGCATCATTTACAAAAGAAAAGCAAAACTAACCAAATCCTTGAGGTACAGTACATACAGTAGTAAATCACCATGCATATGTAAGGACAGATTAAAGCCATAATGTGTGGTACAATAATGCTGTACAAGCATATATAAAACTTTAGAATGTGTTGGTTCCAATTCACTCTTTTAGAACAGACACAAAATACTCAATTTATGTAAATATGTAAAATATATAAACAACAAAACGGTTTAATTAAAACAACAAGAACAACAACAACATCATATAAATGATATTGTAGATGAATAAGCTAAATGCACCCATGACTTTTTAATTATACATTCTAATTTGGCAATCTTTATGCATATATTACAAGATGATCCTAACGAGGATGTAAACAAGGTGGTAGAAATACAAATACACATAAATGTTTAGAAATACACTTCAGAGGGGACAAATCCTAACATTGTCTATTCTGGGTATTTTATGAAAACCTCTTAAGTTTATGCAGCACTTGTCATGCAATGACTGTGCCAACTGCCCAGTGCCATTCAGATAGTGGTTATTGTAAATACACTAAGACACCTGTCAATTCTGCACCATAATAATTACAGCAGCAACTGTACTATTTTTTGTTTTTTGCACAAAAATATACATACTGTAATTAATCACTAGCTAATAAGCATATCATTTTTTCAGGCACTCTATGAATATGATTATTAGTATTTTTTAGATGTTTAAAAAAATAAGTAATGAATTCCCAATAGTATTTTAGCAGGCTCCTATTGCTCTTATATGGTGAAAGACTCAATGTTCAGCGGTTTGGAGTATGAGTCATTTGTTTATGCCCACACGCTTAACAATGATGTACCTCAGTGTCTATGTAACCTCATCCTGTCAGGCTAAGTAGGGGGAAAAGATTCACAATACATTGCTGTAAATATACAGCAATAAGCCATAAAACACAATTATGACTGTGCTCAAAGCAAGCTCTGTATTACTTATAGGTGCTTGCAAATCAATAGCTATGAGTAAAATACTACTCAAAGTTATATAATATAAAAAGGCAATTTGACAATGTCTTAAATGTATTGTTCTCTGCTTTATCTCTAAAAATGCATTAATCCTATGCCAGCAAAGAGCGCTTTCAGCTGGTTGAATAAAACTAGCTCATTTATGGTCACCGAAACACACAGTGCAAATGGTTGAACAAGACCACACCCCCTACCATCACCAAACAAACATATCTGTAAACATCTGTCACAATAACATTCTCCTATTCGTCTAGAAGCAGTGAGTCTGTTTGAATGCCTGGCGAACATTTTTCATTGTAGTGAAAACTATTATCAGACATAAGCAATGAAAATATTTGAGTGGTTTAGTATGCATACAAATATTTATATTGAGAAAAAAATATATAAGTTTACAAAGTTGTGGTATGAAATTGTTTTTGAAAGCACCCACGTTGCCATGAGACAACTTATTCCAATAAGACAAGATTTAATAACAAAGCTAATCTAAATGCTGTTTAAAGTAAAATAGGCAGAACACACAATCACCTTTACCAAACAGCCTTAGATTTCATGTTTTGTGCTTATTAAATGTATTAGTAAGGACAGAACAAAATTACTGCAGGTTGAAAATGCACAGCGTTGCATGTTCTGAAGAATACAAGTTTGTCAAGTTCAGGGAATGTAGATACCCAGAATGCCTGGCTCTACTCAGTGTCCTACAGACCTTCTAGTCTTCAAGGTTCAAAGAGCAAGGCAACTCTTGGGAACAGTTGGAAAAGAGATTTCCTTCACTCTTTGAAAGTCAAAATGGGGGGAGGTGTAGGGGAGGGTTTGAAAAAGTGAGGCAGGTTCCTGGTGTTGTCAGGACTGGGTCCTCTGTCAGGCAGCAGGATGATGTTGCCTTTCCTGCGTAGGGTAGAGTCTCGACTGGAGGTTGTGGAAAGCGTTTCAGAGGTGGCTTCACTGCCCACTTCCACTGGTGTAACTCGGATGGTGGTGATGCTCTGTTGGTGGTGATGATGGTGGAAATGGGGGTGATGGGGGTTGCTCATGTCAGGTAGGCTTCGATTGCCATCGATGGAACCGTAGCCATCTTTCAGTGACTCACAGCTCTCAGAGTCCCGGCTCAGGTCGTTGAGCTCGAGGGACTGCCGGATGCTGACACGCTCTTGCGGCTTCCACCTCCAGGAGCCACTGCCATCTGTGGATGGTGGCTTAACCACAGGCTTGTTCTCAGGGTGGGCCTCCACTCTAACAATGCCTGGGTTAGGCTCCTGATCCATCAGGGCTTTGTAGCGGATGGAGCCAGTACAGCTGACGGTGCTGGCCTCACTTTTAGGACTACCATGCAGCATGCCCTGCTGCTTGGACATAGCAATGACCTGCATGATACGTGGTTGGCTGTTAGTCCTGCAGGCGGTGCTCTTCTCTGCCACCTTCAGCCATTTAGACCGGGCAGTCCCACCCCCACCATCATTCACCTCCCCACCATCCTCCTGAGGGGAAGAGCACACATTCTCTTGCGTCTCCTCAGGGATGTGTACTAGTTGGGAGGAGCCTGGTCGTGATTGAATAGATACCCTGGCTCCACCCGCTAGACCACCGGTATTATTATGATTGGCTAATGGCACAGCACTGGCGGCAAGTTTCATGTACTGTGCAGGATTTCCGCCACGGAGCGCATCATCCAAGCCCACAGCAGAGGGCTCAGAACTGCAACGGAGCTCCATGTTGCGTTTGGGAGACTGCCCAGCTTCAGTCTCCATCACTTGCAGTGACATTTTGCGACTCTCGTTCTTGGTTTTCCATTGTGACAGTAGCTGCTTGGAACGTGTAGAGTCCATAGAGGCATGGATTGCAGCATGGCGGCGAGGCACAGGTTCCTCAACTCCTGTTGAGTGCACACGAGGCAGGGTGTTACTGAATGTCACAAAACTTTCTTTGCAAAGTGGGCTGGGTGGCGTAATACACTCCACCTCTGTGCTTGCCCTCTTCAAGCTGGACATGGAGCTGCTATCTCGGGAGGGTCCACGAAGTAGGATACTCTCAGAGCGTGCTGAGGTGGGACGTTCCCTCATGCTAAGGCTTTTAGGTGGTAGTAAGCGTGGTGGATCTGTGTTTAGGTTGGGTAGGGGTCTAAGAGGCTCCCGCATTGCAGGTGGAGGCCCCACTGGCTGGGGCTGTGGTGGGGGTTGGGGTTGTTGTGGTTGCCGGTGATGTTGATGTTGGTTTTGATGTTGACTTGGACGTTGATGTTGTGTCTTTAGAGATGTGTCTTCACTGGTTTTGAAGTTCCCGACTGCATACATACCCTGAGGTAAAGCAACACATCAAAATATTTACTCCAGCATGAGGTAAAGCAACACATCAAAATATTTACTCCAGCATGAGGTAAAGCAACAGATGCAGATGTCAAAACAGATGCCAACAAAACAGATGCCAATTTTATGAATCCACTTAGTATTTCTGAGAACTTTCCTCATAATAATAAACACAATGTATGTAAAGATACAGGCCTGTGGCTTTTCACGGTCAGACAGCATTACATAGCTAATCCCTCAGTCAGATTAACGCACATTATGCAAATCAAACAATGATACAAGGACCTTATGTACTGATTTACTTTATCTGCGTTAATTTCTACTAAGGATTTTTCTGCATTGTTGCCAATACTGAAAATCACAGAATGTATAAACCCTTCAGGGCACATTGAGCAGAGAGAAAGGGTAAGAAAAAATGGAGGAAGGATTTTGAGGGGGTGTGTGGGTGGAGAGCTGAAAAGGAGCCACACAGGATTTGCATGTGTGAGCTATTTTTAACACTATTAACACAGCATTGTCTTATTGTACCTTGCTAATTTTCTATGATTTTTCTGTAGAATCAGTCTTGATGGCTTTCGCAAAGCTTTCACTGCTTATCACAGTTTCAGTGATGGCAAGACTCACCAGGTAAACAGCTATGCCTCCTCCAATAAGAAAGCCACAGTAGACATCTACAGCATGGTTCTTGAACTGAATGATGCGAGTCAGGCCACAGATAATGCCACAGATGATAAAGGAAAAAACCAGGAGTGGCTTTAGGAGCTTGGAGGAGTCAGTTAGAGTGGCATTGAAGTACATCTGTGAAAGAAAAGTGGTTTGATGACCATGTTTGATGACAAAGGAGACCAACTTTTGACCTAAGTTTTAGAAACCACACAAAGGACAGTTGGGTTATTTGGCATGCACGTTATTGCACGAGTTAACTGTGCCACAAGTAAAGCGGATTACTTACGGAGATATACACAGCCGCAAAGGCTGCCAGAGTTGCATGCTGGGATGGGAAGGACTTCCTGCAATAAGAGACAGACGGCCTTGTCAGACCATTAGATCTTCAACCCTTAATGTATTTGAGGTGAAGTAACATGCAAGGCATTGCCCTCATATGATGCATCCACAGTGCATAGTAATTTTTATAGTGTATTTATCAGGATTTGAGCCAAGAGTTTCCAAGAATGACTTAATAAAACCTACAGCCAGGGTTGACAAGTCACTTGTTGCCATGCTGCTGGTGAGTGAACCGAGATATTGTAACAGCTATATTTTTTTCTTATCAGCCATGAAACTGTAATTTGCATAATTTTCATTCAAAATATATTTTTGTCCTTAGGAAACAGGATTGTTAACAGTTTTTTTCCTTAATGGGCTATGCTGCTTGTCACTAATATGTGTCACTTATTCACGAGTGAGACATTCTCATCTGGAACATGCTGTCTACAGTTATATCTAAAAATGCTAAAGGTGGCCAGAAATATTTATCACTCACACACATTTCAACATACATCAAGAAAGATTTAGCATGGGTTTGCAAGTACCATAACTATCCTCTTAACGTATAACTTTTTACACTATTCAAAATGTCTGCACAAAGTAGCTATAATTGGGGTGCTATTGACAGTACGCAATAAGTGTCTGATTGAAGAGCAGAGCTGCACGAATGGATGTGTGTGGGTGTGTTGGAATGGGCAGCCGGTTTGTGAGCACAGCACTAAGACTAAACTCTGTGTGGGTTTTACAGGACTGCCACATTCATTCGGCAACCTTTATGTAAAGCACAGCACACAAGAAACTATATAATAACCTAAAAATCTAATCAGACCTTCAAAAAATGTCTAAGCAATAAAATGTACAGTGTGTTTAATATCTTTGGGTATTTAGCTAAAAAATGAGCAATAGCAGGAACCTGGCTCTCTTAAACCTAAATAGAATAGAACTCTAAGTTCTAATTTTAATCTAATGACTTCAGAGAAGTCTCCTCAAAAGAGTTCACGATACGCTTGGTGCCAAGGGAGGTCACACTAAATGCTGATTTTTGCCTGAAGAAGCAGGCAACTTTGTTCTAAAAATAGTGTTTTTTGTTTAGTGTTCATATTTCCCTATTTCCTGTATTTTCTGTTTTTTTCTGAAACATTTGATGGAAATAATGATACTAATGACTACTTGCAGTTGGAAGAATATAACACAGGCGTTCTAACCTGCCAGCACTGATGGCCACTGGATCAGGCCCAGAGCAGATGTCATCCACAATGAAAGCATTCTCATCACAGGAAGTGTTGAGGCTGGTGTAGTTGGGCTTGCACACAGTGAGGAAGTAGGGGGCGTGGTATCCTGTGGACAACTGGATAATGTCTGTGATGAGTGCTGTGATGCACAGACCAAAGACATGGACCCCTGAAAATGAGAGTCACAATCACACAGGTAAACACACACATTGTTATAACCAGCATTACAAAGACTATTCCTTGACTTCTTGTCAATGAAGCTACACTGCTTTTTATATGTTCATTAAAACATTATTTAGTATATTTATTAAGCTGTTTTCCTGCTGGGAGCCATTGCTGTTCCCCATAATGCAGGTGATGTAACCCTGCCACACACATACACAGCTTTTCCAAAGTCATTTTAAGCAAATGCAAATAGTGGATTTTATAAATAGCAAAAAAACTTCATAAGCCTGTGATAAAATAGATGGCGCTTTCATTATTAATATCAGACCTCATATAAAAGACAAAATTTTAAACTACTACCAAACAGACTAAATGAGTCAGGTTCAGAAAGTATATTTCTGTAACTGTATTTGCAAAAGGTTTATGGCTTTTATTAAGTTATAGAGGGCAGAAAAGCATACACCCACCCACAAACCTCACAGCCCGCCGAATGTACGAGTTGAAATTGCAGCCAGCAGCATTTATGTTAGCCTCTGTTTTGATGGCAAGATTTCTTCTGGCCAGACAGCAGTACAGGATTCCTTCCCCAATCATAATCTGTGGGAAGATGGTCAGCTGTGTTTACACAAACATACAGCATGTAAATCACCACCCTCCCCTTTTGTGTGGCCTCCAGAGGCCACTTCTAACAGAATCACTGACACATCAACTCTGTTACAGTAATTATAATAATCTGTCACGTCCATATAGTTATTCAAAGCCATGTGAGAGGGATTTCATCCAAAGCTCTAAACATTAACGGGGGAGGGAGATGTCTTGAAAGCTATCCAGACAACAAACTATAAAAACCCACAGATATGAAAATGCTTCTGGAAAGGTGCACCTGCCATGGATGATGAGAGAGAGAGAGAAAAAAGAGATAATAAAAGAGTATGTGTTCATACCCCCTGAGATCACACTTGCTATCCACCTACAGTCAAGTGCTACACAAGCGCTAGCACAACAGCTGGAGATACCAGCAGGACACACATTCACACACCACCCACTAACACAGGCTCTGTGATAATGCCCATATTTATGCTCAAAAACAGGATTTAGCGGAAACGTTCCTTGGCAATCAAGACAGTTGTGTTGTGGAATAATTAGAGGTGGGTCAAAAGTCAAATCTGTGACTCACATTTGGGTTAAAGTGGACTTTTCTCTAGTGTATGTTTTACTACAGAACAAAACACCTAACAAATGTTATGGCTGATGTAATACATTGTATGAGTAAAGTATGTGCATTCCCTAGGAATCAAACCCATGACATTGGTATTGGTGGAGCCATCCTCCACCAACTGAGCTACAGGAAAGCTACTCTATAGAAAACCTATAGTAATATAATACCATGCCCCCTACTTCCTCTAAACAAAATGAACATAGCCATCTTGCAAAACTAATTACAGCGGTATTTTGAAGCACCTAATGTGATAAACACTCATGTGAAGTACTGGAAAGATGAGGAAACAAATATGTGATTAAACATTAAATGAATCTTCTCTCTGATGAGTACAGGTGAAGATGAGGCAATTCATGATAATGTTATGAATTGAACATTCAAATGACACAATTTTAAAAGCCATTGCGAATATATATGAATAACAACAGTTGTGACCCAGTGACCTATTTTCATAAATAGCTAGTACTCAGCTCCCAAAAGCTACATATTTTTTCCAATAATCTCTAAAAAGATTATACCAAATATTTCCAAATCTCTAAAAAGGGCACTTTTGAAACTCTGAATGAATGTGACACTCAAATCTAAGAGATTTTCCACTAATAATCTGAGCGACCTTTGCAGAATATAAACCTTATGTGTAAGCATGTAAACACTACTAGTAAAGAGTCTGGACACTTGACTGTAATTATAATTTTGGTCATTCCTTACAGGTTTGCTGCTTCAGGGCCCTAAATTGGTTAGTAAAGTAAAACCAGAGACCTGCCTTTTTCTTAGCATAATTTAGTAGACTTCCATCCTTCCACAACACAGGAAGTTCCTGAAGTTTTTTTTTTGGGGTCGTAGTGCATAAATATTGGTTTCATCTCTTTGGTCAACCACCACTTCACAAAATGTGTGGATGCAGCTCTGGCTCTTCCGTATTGCATCCACATATTAAATTATATCTGTGATTAGTTGATTTTAGCCCAATCGGAACAGATGGTGGTTCTGCACTGAAATGTCGTCCTTGCTCATATTAAAGAGCTGAGGTTAAGGCTGAATGCTAAGAAGAGTGTGCTTTGTCCAGCAAAGGTCTTGTGTTGGATCATCTTGTCATCCTGTTACGCTAACAACAGATGCATCTCTCATGGGCTGGCAAGGAGTTATGGAGGGCTGTTTGGCTTGGTCTGCTTGGAGCAGTCTATATCTTTGGCTACCAAAATCAGGGAGCCGACATTCTGTCGAGGCAGGGGTTGAGGCCTGGGGAGTGGAGACTCCACCCCGAGGTGGTGGAGCAGAGGGAGTTTAGCCAAATGGTGATGGACTTGTTCACATCTCAAGAGATGACACACTGCCCACGTTGGTTTTCCATCTGTTGAGAATGCTAGATGCCTACATACACAGAGCTGCCCTGTAGAGAAAGTCAGTTGTTTATGTGCTTTGGTTTGCCCAGAAAAGGTGCTTCAGTGACCAAGCAAATGGATAGTTGAGGCTATTTCTTTGGCTTATGATGTCTCAAGATGGCCCTCACCTTTAGCTATCAGAGTGCATTCTACAAGTATTGTGGCCTCTAAGGTCTTATTGTCAAGGGATTTAGTGAAAGATGTATGTGGCAGGTTGGTCCTCTCCACTCACATTTGTGTGTTTTTATGATTTGGACCTGACTTCTACACCAGGTTCACAGGTGCTTTTGTCTTAGTTGTGCTTGTCATTATTCATCTGATTTGTGATCGAGGTGTCAAGATGTTGCATCTCAAAGAGATACTTCTGGCATCCCTGTGATCGACTTGCTTTAGCTTACTGAAACTAAGCCAGTCATTCCAGATGCACTTTTATACTTTCTTGGTCCTGACATCACCCTGTCATGCCACTGGACTGATTTTACACATCTGTCATTATGGTAACGCAGCATCTTATTCCCTTCTCAGGGAATCAGGGAATCAGGGTTATAGGGTCATAATTCAAGACATTTTTATCTTAAAAACCCTTTTCATCTGCAGGCTAATTATTACATTCAGTACAAAACAACTGTAAAAAACTGTTATCCAAATGAGCTAAAAAATGTAAATGTTCAAATTTTCTCAAATTGATGAGATGGAACAGATAAAGAAGGAAAAAATTGTCTACAAATGCCTCGTATACATTGAGAAAGCTTTAATATGGTTCTAAAAGCATCTTACCTCATGAAATTGGTTGAGAGAATGTGAGTGCGTAGAACTATAAAGGCCCATACACATCAATAAAGATAACTCTAATGATAACTATAAGCTCACCTGCTGCTGTAAATGTGAGAGCCCTTAAAAATTGAATGGATTTGATTGGCTGTCAATGTTTTATCGTTCATGAGCTGGAAAAAAAATAACATGACAGGATAGGTTTAAGTGCCTTGTCACCCAGCTGATGATGGAAATGCTTGGGTGACAGCTGGGTGGGCAGCAGTCAAAACTGCCCAGACAGTGAGAGAAGAAAACATTGATAAACAGCAAAAGCGAAAAAGCAGTAGAGGCAGAGAACAGAATATGAGAGAGACAGAAAGATATACAGTAGGCTTTAAATTAAATGCTACAAAACAAAGCAAAATTGCCAAAATTGTGCTTTTGGGTATATCAAACTTGGGTAAATCAAACTCCAAGTGACATATGTATGTTCATATGAAGCCGGAATAAAATTCAATTGAACATTGAAAAAACTACATCCTTATACAGTATGTGAATGTGTGTCAAGCTAGGAGCCATTTAGTCACCTTCAACTTCTGTTTTAAACTAAAAGCACGCCATTAAAAATGAATTAATTAACATTAATTACAATATTCATGACTGTATTTCTAAACAGAGATCAAACGCAATGCCTGAATACGTCAGCTGTGCCTGTGAAAGTTACAGTGGCCCTCAGGTGCTTACTGTTACTGCTGGCCCGGCGAAGGCCAGACTGAAGAGCATCAGGAAGGGAATGACCTCCTTTGTAGGCTCGATGTAAGGCATGCTGAGACTGCGGTCATTGCAGCTGTAGCCTGAGCGCACTGGCTTAAAAATGTCTGTCAGCTCCAAGAAATACAAGCTGACCACTGAGGACACCAAAATCGGGAGCTGTGGGGACAAAACAGAGGGGATATGAGATATTAGATAAGACATGGTTACTAAATAAAGTCATTTTGTAAGTACAAATTTTAACCATAGTTTTATTATAATAAAATGTTATAACTTTTTGCTATTGTTATTATAATCACCTTCTTTTTGGGGCATTAGTCATAAAATGTTTGGTAAACACCACAGGGCTCATGAGATGGCTGCTTTAATGTATTCGGCTATGTGGGTGCTAAAAAAGAATGTTTCTCCACCCAGAATGTTGCTTTTCTCAGAATATTTTTATCCAGACTTGATTCAGATGTGGCCAATATGCATAGATGCTCACGTGGATTTGACTCATTCAGGCTATAATGGGAACATAATGGGTGGGCATTATTACACTCACAGGGTAATTCAATCATAATTGGTTCCAGAGGCTCTGCCTTCTCTAAGTTACTTTTTCCCTCCATTAACTAGTTGAGATGAGTTAAATTAAGGTTAAAGCTAAACTCAGTGGAACTGTGGTCCTCCGGGAGCAAATTCTCACATATCTGCTTTAGAACTTCTATACAAGAGCATAAGTTCAAGAAAGGCACAAAAGAAACTCTCTCTGAATCTTCAGATTCTGCTGGCACTGTTGGATAGTGTTATTCAGAACATTTTTTCAACATTTTTCAGAAGCTCTCACAATCCAGTCAGTACCCCTTTATCAACATCATACGTCTACATCCAGTATCGTTCAAATTGTTAAAAAGACCATTAAACCCAATAGGTGCATTTACATGGAGCATTTTATTCTAAATGTAATTGGTCCAATTTAAAAGTCCAATTCAAATAAAAATGTTCCATGTAAACACCTCAATCGGAATAAAAAGGCTCAAACTGATTGAAATTTTAACTGGGTTGAGAGAGGTGAGATGAAACTTTTTATAAACTATTCAAACAAAAAATTCCAGCATGTAAACACGCTAAACCAACTGGTTTGAGTTTACATCCTTCTGTGCATGCCTGCTCTTGACGTAATTAAGGTCAGAATCCAGAGGTCGGGGTCATCAGCATCAAATGGTGCCGGTGATGAAACAGGACTGTGAGCACATTGTGTGTTTATTCATTTTCCTTATTAATTTATTTATTCGTTTTGTCCCAAACGATAAGCGCATAAGTGCTATAATAAAAGTTTTCACCACGAATGGGAATATACAGTTTAAATGAATCACTAGTATCGCTGTTCTGACGATTAATTTAAGCAAAAAACTATTTCTGTGATTGAAAAAAAGACTCAGATCTCCTCTCAGCTCCCCCTATATTGAGAGGCATTTTTGATAGTTTGAAGAGCAATCACTGATAAACATTCAGAGTATTGGGACGTTAATACAGACATCTACTTCTGTCTGATGTTTTCCTACAGTATATATGCACATATTGTCAAAAGGAGGCTTTGGTGATTTGAGAACTGAACCCAGGAGCAGATTTAATGTAAATATATCCATCAACAAAACCAAGAACTTCTGAACACCTGATTACACTGAACAATGCAGACAGAAAACAGTACACAAGGGCCATGAATACACAAAAACTAATGAGTAAATTAGAAACACCTGAACACAATCTGGGAAACACACAGGTAGCAAGACAAGACTAATCACTAATATGGAACTTTAAAATAAAAGTTATACTGGGACGAAAGTCTACAACACAGCAGAACAAAAATATCACTGATATGTGACAAACATTTTTACGATTGTTATCAAGTTGTTGTTATCAAGCAAACTCAAAAAGGAACAAAATGTCATAAGGCACAATTTACTACGAATACACAATTTATCATAGGGTAAATTGCAATTATTAACAATTTTGACAGGCCAATATTTTTAAAGTCTTCCATTTTGTCTTATAGGTTTCCCCTTGGATATTTGTACACCTGGTTGGGAATCACTGCTTTAAACAATGTATTTTACACATTATTTGATCTCATATTTAATTATATTACTTTTGCTTCATTTGTTCATTATTTACTTAATTACAAACGGTTTTAGGAGGCTCCTAAAACCTCCCTTTCCCTCTGTACAGTCAACCACTGTAGAAGCTGAAAAGAGATCCTTACTTCTAAACTTCTGCCTGAGAAAGCCATCTGCAATGGCTCTGTACTGGTGCTTGTCAAGGTAACTACTACATTATGCTATACATATAATGAGGGTTTGGATCAAACAATTCTGGGTTTAAAGCCTTAGGGCTTTCACACTCTTCGTTGTTCTGGGTTTATGCTAAGGTTGAAGGAAAGATGTGCAATGGAGTTTATTCCCAGGTGAATACGTATAGAATTGCTTTCAATATACCAGGATTACTGTTGTGATTGACAGGCTTCATCCAATTACCTCAATATGCAAAGATAAGCTGGAGAATCTTCACCATGGTGAAGCTTTCTGGACAAAATATACTGTGCTGTGCTTTGCAAAGTGCAAATGTGCCATAGTAGCGGATAATTACAAAACTTGGATGGCCAGCATGTAGATTAAAGGTGGGGGTATGGGTTTAATTACTGTAATTAACCCCATTCTATAATGGGGAGAGCATTTTCAGAAAGAAGGCACTGCTTCTAACTGCTTTCACTGCATCCAAAAGAATTTACTACCGAAAGTATCTACACAGATCCTCATAATATATTGTACTGAACAGATTGCTATTTCAACATTTATTATAACTTAGAAAATAATAAAATAGCTTAAATAATTCTATTAGTTATTTTCTACCAGCCAAAATCACTTTCTCTAATTTTACAGATGGTGATCATGGAAGACCAGGACTAGTTGTCACTTGTTAAACATACACAGTAAACAACTACCCTAAACAATTTTAGTTTTTTATATAAGAATTACTTAAAGGCAGCTTTTGTACAATACACATTTCAATTCCCAAACACTACAGAAAACATTATGTACTATATACAGAACATTTTTTTTTGTTCCCTACAATAATATATAGAAGTTTCCCACATCTTTAAATAACAATTGTTCAAAACTTAAAACAGTAAACATTGCATTTGCAAATGCCTAAAGGGTAAAGTCAAAATACATACATACATATCATCTCATACATTGCGCCTCAACCTTAACAAAATAGAAGTTGGCTAGTTAACCTTGACCTAGTAACTGAACTGAAACATCAGTTGTAGTTTACATCATTAGCTAAATAATTGTGAAAACCTGCATGTATTTCAAAGGCCAGACACCACTGTGGAAATATTTGTCAGCACATTGTGTAAGTAAAGCATGAGGTTTGTCAGGAACTGTTGAAAACACAACTTTTTTTGTGGGAGGACATGCCATTACTTCCCCCGCCATTCTGTTAACTCATTTGGTTAAGAGAAACAGTGAAGGTAATTAGGTGACGTTAGTGAAGTGAAATAGATTAAATGACTCCATTTTTAATTTATTGTCATCTTAGGACAGAAAAGTCTTTGCAGCAAGGCAACTCAGGCAATCAGGTCATCACTGAGAACACGATATTAATTTTCAGTTTTACACTGTCTGATATGACAAAAAAAGGCCGCAGATCCCTTCTGTTGACAGAAACTTATAATTAGTTTTACACTTGATGTAGATGACTAAGGATAGAAACAATTATATCTTATGCAATATTTTATAGTGCCAAAAAACAAAGATAATATGTAAATTTAAATTAATACATTGTTTAGATGTTTATATTAACAACATATTTAATTAAAGCCTTGGTAGACCTGGAACACACAATTATTGTCTACAAGAAATGTGGATTTAAATGTATAGCTTACAATAGTTCTCTTGCCTTTATTTCTCAATAAAAATGTTTTTATTTACACAGAGTGGAAAAACATAGATCATGCTACCGTATTTAATTTGTGCTTAAATTTGAAATTCAGCTCTGTAGCTTTACAAATAAATAAAACACATTAAGATTAAAAACAGATTAAAAACATAAAACAGAATAAGGGCTGGCACCAGCATCACCATGACACCGATGATCAGTGCTAAAGCCTTTCTAGATATCTAAACCAACTCAGATTGGCCTTCATGTAATAACTGTCCATATTTCAAGCCCATTAAAATTAATGATGCATTCTTAATTCCGAGACAGACATCAGGTGCCCTCCATACCAAAATCAAGGCCCATTTTAAGAGGCTACCTGTCCCATTTTATAAGCATGTGCATGATTCCCATCACCTTGACTTAAAAGTAATACTCTATTTGGAGATGGTCAAAGGAAACATGTTGTGCCACGTTGAACATAACACTGAATACAGTTAGTGTCCCATTGTTTCTATTTCCGGAAAGCAATTGCCAAGATTTATCGCGTAATATAGACTACAGTTCTCAATATCAAGTCTTTTTCATTTAACATTAACACGATATACTGCAAACACAGTGTATTGTGCCCTGCTAACAGCCAGAAGTACATGCAGTATGTAAAGTTAGCGTGCAATCATGCAGAAGCATTGCCCTTATAAAGCTTTAAACCTGTGTGATTGCTTTGATTGACAATCATGACCATCGCGTGAACGAAGATCATACCATTATCTCTTGTATTTAGTGGCTGTAAGACATCATGGTTGTGTATGTTGTAATACAAACGTAATGCCCATATACTGTCGCTTGATCTCTCAATGTGCAATCATTGGACTTACCTCCACGAAATAAAAGCAGGGCAGCAAGGTAACGCTGTCTTTGGTCATCTTGCTTTTGAGTCTTTCCTTTGCAGACATGATCAACAGTATGTCCCTTTATAACGGCGTATGTAAAGACAGAAACACTTCAATCCAACCGGTGTAAATACTCCCCGTGTTAAGCGATCGCGCTTCTCTAGACAGTCGCCTTCTCCATCCCCAAGTGCGCTTTTACTGCGGATGCATGCGCACGGAAAGATGCTGTATCAAAGCAGGCTACATTCCTTCATCTCCAATAGCATCATGACTTAGAAACCATGACAACACAATCACCATCCCCCGGGGATGTGGCAATAACGGTATTAACAATGTCTTCCACCTATTAATGTTTTAAAGCTGCTTTGTTATTAGAGGCAATATGCTGACCGAATGACGTCAGAGGTGTGCTAAAAACCCATTTTCACCCGAAGCGCGTGTGTGTGTTTGGTGGGGGGTGTTCACGCTTGTTCACACTAACATGATTGTCAAATGGCTCAAAATATACCACAGAGAGAGTGAGGATGATTTAAACATGGTTTTGTCTTTTACATAATTGTTCTAATAAGGGTATAAATGGGTTTGAAACCCACTGTAATACACAACTGTTTATAATCATAT
The DNA here is from genome assembly GCA_036877525.1 of Chromobotia macracanthus. Classification (NCBI taxonomy): domain Eukaryota; kingdom Metazoa; phylum Chordata; class Actinopteri; order Cypriniformes; family Botiidae; genus Chromobotia; species Chromobotia macracanthus. Next base: position 5,572,235 of record JAZGTH010000013.1, read on the forward strand.
GTGCTTCTGTCAACAGGCTATGCATGAATTTACATTTAGCATTTATTATGTTATCTATTAGATAATTTGAGGCCTTTATGCCTGTCCATTCAACTCCTTTATTCAGCATATTGCAACTAGTACTCTGTTGCTTCATAAATGTTCATCTTAAACTCAATTTCCTAAAACGCCATTCAGATTAGCAATTAATGAACTGTCACATTGATAAAACAACACACTGTAAACTCTAAATGTTCTCGGTTTGTTTCAGTAGGCGCATACACCATCTAGTGGATCTTTCTCTATGGTTTGGTGGTAGTGGTGGGTGGCAGTTTTCAGAACTATTAAGTATTACAAACAGTATGTATTTAAACTAACAGCTACTAACATCTAATCTAACAGCTACCAGCAATTACACAACAACTCCACAAGTATTGTGACGGATCACTGTCCTTAATTGTATTATGCACACATCTTTGGCTGATTGATGAGTTTCTAAAAAAAATCATTTTCTTATACAATCCATAGTTGATCTATTTTTTTTCATCTGTAACTTTAAGTTTTATAACTTTAAGGCAGATAATGGCAGTAGGTCACAAGTGAAAGTTTTAGGTTTATGTCAAAGCATTGTTTATGTCCTGACAACACTTAAAGGGATAGTTTACCAGAAAAAATTAAAATGGACTGTTGTTTTACTCACCCTCAGGCCATCAAAAGATGAAGGTGATTTTTTTTTGTTTAGAACAGTAAGGAGGATTTTTAGTTGAAACCATGGTCTTTGATTTACCATTTCTGAATAATGTGTGCCATGTGGAGAGATGCATTATCCTACCAAAAGAGGCCACTGCCATCTGTGAACACCATAGCCATGAATACAAAGTGCATATGTACATATGTACATGGCTTTCCATGTGATTTAAAAAATAAGGGACTTTTTGGACCAGGTGACCTTCATCTGGTGCTCCAAGGTCAAGTTCTGATGCATTTTGGGCCCATTGTAGGTACTTTCACTGGTGGAGGGTCATCATAGGCACTATTAATGGTCTGAAGCTATGCAGCCATGCAAGCTATGCAGCCCCTAACACAAAAGAGTGCAATGCAGTCTGTGTTTTGACACATAAAATTTACATCTTATATTGACTCTGACCTGATGGAATAGCCTTTATTGCCCTAATGCATCGATAAACTTTGGGTTTGTGATTTGTTCCTCCTCTGAAAACTCTTGGTAAATTCTCAGCTGTGCTGATCAGGCCTGTTCAAATTGCCACACTTGCAGTTTTTGAACTTGTCCACTTATTTTCTACTTTTTCCTGCAGTTGGCTCACATGTTCAAATAAAAGTGAAGACAGCACAGGTTTGTAGAACATATTACCCAATAGGACAAGCAAGTGCAAAAAGCAGTTGCAAACGTTTTACATAATGCATATAATCTCTGTAGTTTGCATCTATAAAATTTGCAATACTTTATTTTAATACCAGATTGTATGTGAAATTTAATTAATTTAATTTGCACTGGAAAGTTTACTGAACATGATGAAATTAGTGCGGCTTTAGTGTGTGTTAAGGGTAAGCACAGGGCTTTGGCATTTTAAGACCTGGCAAAGTCTTGCGCAATTACATTCTATTGCTCCCAAGTGACTGAGAATGCAAGTGTAGGTGTTTGAACAGTGTTTCAACTATATTTTACGTTCGCCCAGTCACACAGTATATAAAATACTCTGCATGATGACATTACCTCAGAATCTTTTAACTGAATGTATAGAATAGATGATCTGTTTGCTACAGCAGCATAGTTTGAGTTTGGAGCATCAAGTTGACTCTAAATCCTCTATTTATATGCAATATCTAAATGTATAACTTATCAATCTTGGTTTCTATCTGAGGTGGATCGCACCCCGGATGCGATCAGCCTGGATGAATTTCATTCTCATGTGACCCAGTCAAAGACCGCTCTCCCTGTGCCGCCACTGATCTTTAAGCGGTGCCACTGAAAACCTGAAGCATTTGAGACTGCTCATGGGTGGGAAGCTGAATGCAGTGTTAGAGAGAGAAGTAGAAACTCGTCTCTGTGTGATACTGCTCATAATCAACCATCTGATAATACAACATGCACAACACAGATTTCCCACCATCGCCCACAACCACTAGGGTGACAAAGAGAAACTTTGGCATGTTTGAACCTGCAAACATGGTATGTGATGAAAGAGAGGAGGAAAAACTCTTCTTCTTGTGATGCTGTTCACAGTGTATTGTAGTACAAGGCAAAAAAGCCTCATGAGAAGAGTCTGCTCAGGTGTCAGAAGCAGCCTAGGCACAGTGTGCTTGTAGGAGGCAGACACCAGAGAAAAGGGGTTCTGTTTACATGAGAGAGTCAACCAAAGCATGGTGTGTTTGACAAGGCAGATACCAATGAATGAGTCTACTTGTGTTCATCTCACTGTCCAGTAGATGCTCCTCTTTCTTACCTAGTTTGAAGCACCATAGGGGGCTCATCTCAGGGAGTCCACCAGTTATCAGGGTGTAGGGTCTTAAAACAATGTCCGTTTGCAATTCCACGGAGGCAGTTGCCCCTTCAGTGGCACGCTGACGGCAGAAGGTCACTGCTAAGAGAAGGCACCAAGGGTTTAGATGTTTTTGTTAATTGTCCGCCGGAACACTAGTAAGGGAGTTGAATATCGCCCTGCCTCCATTACAATAACGTCCTCTCTACGGCAAAGCTCCAGAATCATCAACATAAAGAGAAAAGATTGTGAGGCAATGTCATCATGCAGCGCATTATATACTGGCAGCCAGCCTTGCCATTATTTGCATGCACAACATTGGCAAGTTCATTTCACTTCATATTTGGGATTTTTAGAAAAGGGGTTTCCCCATAGTGTCAACTACTGATGCAATGTGAGTGAATCATTCTCAAAAGGGAACTATATAGTTATCTTTATCATATGATCTCAACAAATACTTGAAAATGGCTTTTAATATGAGTCTGCTTGTGAGTATACATGACTTTAAACATATTTTTCAGAACTATACTGTTTATTCTTTGACGTTTTTAATGAGATATAATGGAAAAAATAACAGGACGTGCCTTTAAGTGCTGATTATTTGCCTAAATCTGCATTTAAAATGACACTGAATCTAAGCAAATTTAACATTAAATAGAATTTAAAACTTAAATAATGCATTTAAATGTAAATGTAAAATCTTTAAATGTAGCTAGTAAATCTGAAGGATAATATATTATATATATGTCTAATATGTTTATGTATTACATAAGATCATATATAATATGTTATCCTTATATGTGTGTATATAAGGATAATACATTATATGTATTGTGTGTGTGTGTGTGTGTCCCCGCACATAAAATGTTTATGTTTGCATTTTATTGTAGGATTAGCTCATTAGCTCAATCAGTAGCTCAAGATTAGCTCACTACACTGAAGTGCAGTACACTTACTGGCAAAATATTACATTTAAATAATGTATATTAATGTTTTTATGTATATTAATAGTACATATAGATTGCCTATAACATTCAGTTTTAGAACGTATAGATGTATTTGATTTTGTAAAAGTGCTATTCTTCTTACAACATAAAACGTCGTTATATGTTCCCCTCACATCTGTTTAAGATACATTTCAACAACATGTATTTTTATTATCGCACGCGCTTGTTTTTACATTGACGTCTTATTTTCACAAGAGGGCAGCAACGCACAGTTCCTGCCTCATCAACCTTTTGCGCTTTCAGTAAATACTCTAAAGCTGTTTACTAAAAGCCTTTTACTTTATAAAGTATTGCAAAAATCCTTTATTTTTGTTTAGAGGTTGACCAAATATCGTCATTTAACGTAACTGTGAGTTGATGTCCCAGTAGACTATTTAACATGGAAAATGGCCTTGAACTTGTTTGACAGTTAATCACAAAAGAGCGCGAGGTATCTGTTTGTCCATAATGTGTTAACACAGGCTTAAAATTAAAAACTCATTAACTGCATATTTCATGCATACATCCCATCATTTATTAAAGTGAGGCACGCCTACAGCTCGAGCGGCATCCCGGGCTGCTCTTGCCCAATTCATTCTCGTAGTCAATAGCGCACTTTAACGCACTTATATGCGAGCTTTGACACTGACACTATGCATTGCTCTTATTAAAGGATTTTAAAAGGGGTGATCGTGGAACAGAAGGAAATTATGCCAGGGCTATCGTAGGAGCAGTGCGAAGACCTCTCACTTATTTCACAGGATTTTGTCATGCTCTTATTTATTTGACCCTTATCGACAATGCTTTACTTTCAGCTGGTGATCATGGCAGGGACTGTCATGCTGGCATATTACTTTGAGTACACCGATACTTTCAACGTGCACGTCCAGGGCTTTTTCTGTCATGATAACGCTTATATGAAGCCCTATCTTGGACCAGAGGAATCCAGTGCGATCCCACCTGCCATCCTGTACGCGGTCGTCGCCGGGGTCCCCGCACTTGTGGTAAGGCTATGCATGGGGTTAAAGGAGTTTGATAACGCAGCGCATTTTTATTTTGTCGTCCTCCGAGACCCTTTAAAAATATATACATTTATAAATGTGACGAACAGTGTGTTAGTCCCAAATCAACGGGTCTGTTGACTGCAAAGTTTGAGTTAAGAAATTAAATGCATTTTTATGATACAAGTTGGTCTTAAGTATGGTTACGTATTTTTATGTGCATACATTGTAAAACTTTAAATGTATGCAAAATGCATGTTTACATGTCAATTTATAAATCATTATAATATATAACAGTTATGTGACCCACTAATACTTACTAATAATTGCAGTTCTCACTGTGTTCTAATCACACACAATGAGTCTACCATTAAACCTATTTTAGGTTTAAAATAACTACAGTAAAAACCATGTAGTTTTCTCACCAGCTACTTCTTTTATCAACCAAGGCTTGTTCAGGTTTGCTTTTGAACTTGTTTTTCTCTTAAGTTGAAAAGCATGTGTCTGCTATTGGTTTAATACTTGCCGGGTTACTGCTGAAGCCAGACTTTGAAAAGTCACTTGTTGGCTCTAGACTTGCCTTCTGCCCCTGCAGTATATTGAGAAAGAATTTATGATGAGCAAGATATTGGCAGCTCCAAGGATCAATTAAAGAGCACTATGATCACCACAGAGCCTCCCTGTGCTCCTCTCTTATATGAATTCCTATGGATTTACTACATTGATTTAAAACACTCTGTCTTGCCATATATTAAGGTCACATAAGTTAACTCAAATAGCTATAATCATCACTAATTTGCTAAAATGGTCACTTTTGGGAAACTTTGATTTAGTCTGAAGTATGGTGGTGAGCAGTAAGGCCAGAAACAAACATTACCTGAGTACGCAAACGCAGATTCAAGTGCTTGTTCGGCGCAATGCTGATGTGTACAGACCTAACGCACGTTAGAGGGTTGATGCAGTGACCTTCAAACGTCTGAGCCTTTAAAAGCCATGTGATATTCAGAGATGCAAACTACAAACCTTTCGTCATAATTCACCTTTTTTAAAGCTAATTTACCCAAATGGAAAAAATTTCACATTTTCACATTTAAAATAAATAAAGGGCATTAAAGGGAAATTAAAGTTGAATACTTAACAAAAGCATTCAAAGCTTAAAAAACTATAATAAATAAAGCTATAATTAATCAATGTAAAACATACTTTATGTATGTTTCACCTTTTCTCCTCTCATGAGTTCTCCTCCCATACATCTCTGGATATTGCATACCTACGTTTCTATGAACATGCTCACTTTAACGAACTGCTTAGCTAGATTGTGTTCACACCATGAAAGTAGTTAAGCTGAAAAATTGAACTGGGAGTAGAAGATAACAGTTACGTGATGCTCGCTATAGCACAGCTCATGGTAACACTAAGTATACAATGCAATGGCACACAAAATCAAGAGGAAGTGTCTGCATTCACATGTTTGGGCCCTCAAAGTAAGCTATGAGCTCAAAAGGCTAGCTAAATGGTGTATACAACGTTAGTTACCTCAGTGGCTGCCCAGCTGTCACCACATTTTGACACAGCATGATGTGTCACTGTCAGCTGCCAGTGGGTTATAGTTAATCAAGACTTACACCAGAACAATACTTTGAGAAATGTCTTAGTAGTTCACTGAAACATATTCTAAAGAGTACTGCTTTATTAGGGTTAACCAATAAGATTGCAATGAATGTTTACAGAATTCAGTAAGTGTTTATTATTGAGCATGGTCCTGTTTCAGCTCACTTATTGGAGAAGCACACAACAAATACCTTGACATGCCATCCAGTTTTATCTTTATCCACATTATGAGGACAGTCTCTTTTTCTTGTGTGGCGGAGCGGTTATATATGCTTTTAACAGATGGTACCTGTTAATGCCACCATCATTTCTCAAATTGTGTCCCAAATGATGTACTTTATTTATGACTTACTATGTACTCTGCCATCTAGTGTATAAATTTTACAAGGGTAGCATCATCCGTAATGCAAGACTTAATGGTTTTTTACTAAAGGGAAGCATTCAGTGTTTGCTGGTTGAGGGAAGTGATGATTCAGTACATTATCCTGGTACTTGTACTGCACTGTGTTGATCTTCATTGATTTTTCAATGTAAACACAGTACTCACACTAGTAGTGCAGTATTGAGATGCACCTTCAATGTGTCTGAAGACCACTGGTAGGGATTTTAGCTGTCAGTGTAGGTCAGTGTAACTGTAGTTATGCTAACTGACCTTTTAACTGACATTAGACAATTGTGAAAACTGTCAGTTTTAATGAGTTTTTACTGAGTTTTAACTGCTTATACAGGATGGGGACTCTAATCCACAAAATACTGTACTACAAATCACTCACTTCTCAATGTGACCACCCAGAAATGACAAAAAACATGACTTGATCATATTTGTTTAAAAATGCTCTTTGCAATGCATTATTTTTAAAGACCTAAATTGCCTTTGATTACCATTTTACATCTAATCGCTTCTATGCAATTGTAATGTTAAAGTTCAAATTTAATGTGTTTGATAATTTGACGAAAAGGCGAGAGTAAAAATGCAGACATGCAGCATTTTCACTTTACGCTGTTTTTCATGTTCTTAATATGAAATATGAATATGAAAACATAAAAAATGAATTAAAGATTCCTGGATGGCCTATATTACAGTTAGAGGAATAGTCTCACTCCTCATCCTCATGCTTTAGCCGTTTGACATTTATGGGCCAGGATGGCATGATTCTATTAGGAGTGAATGCTAACTCATGTCAGTCAACATGTCAGTCAGGCCCCAACATGCATTTGCATAGAAATATAAATTCCTTCCATAGCAACCATGAAGAGATCTCTTGTTCATTGACAGATCAACTTAGACATTGTTTTCTGATTGTAAACAAAATTGACGAATGATTCTATGTCACTATGCGATATACATCTTAGAGGAAGATTCGAGATTGAAATGAAAAGTTTCCTTGTCAAATTAAGAAATGCTTCTACATTTAATGTACAGTTTGTCTTCCAAAGTATATATATATATATATATATATATATATATATATATATATTTAGCACAGATTTAATCAATACAGTGATTTATGCTGCAGTACTGTAACAGTAATGCCAAGTGATACATAAATCCTTAAGTTTCTGGTACAGATTTTCACCTCTACAGCGTTGCAGTAAGCATAAGAGTTCAGAAGTTCACCTGTCTGTCTCTGTGTTTATTCATTGGTAAAGGTATTGAAATGAGGGTACCAAAATCTGCTTTCCCCAAGTCTGGCTGCACTGCTTTGAGAACATGTATCTTTCTTGTATCTTAACTCTTCACATGCTGTGAAGCAATTAGTTTTTTTGTTACATGAAACACACTTTGTTTCCCAAGTGATTTAAAATGGTCTTGCTGGAGGGCAGCGAGGAACAAGCGGTAAATGAGATTGTAGTTGATGTGCAAATTATACAATGCTTTCTGAGGGGGTGAAATGGTTTTTAAAGAAATCCTGTAACTTTCAGGGCATAATCAGTTGGGGTACGTTGCACACAATGCAAATTGTCATTTGGCACTCCAACACATTCAGGTAAAAGCTAAACAAGGCATTTTAGTGGTATGTATATTTAATTAAATAGTAAATTCATTAAAAAAGGGAGAAGTCATGACGTGTCATGTCTTGTTACTGCGCGAGACCGAATCTGAATGAAAAGAAAAGCGTCAGCCCAGTGTACTGTTGCTATGGTTACCTCCTGTCTTGAACAAATACTGCCTGACTAACTTGTAGTTGCTTACTCTGTGTAAAAATAAATGTTTTATACATATATATATATATATATATATATATATATATATATATATATATATATATATATATATATATATATATATATATATATATATAAAATATTTATATATAATATAAAATATTTATAGAGATAGATAGATAGATAGATAGATAGATAGAATATTTATACAAAAAATTCTTTACTTTATAGACCCCACAACCTCTTGTTTGGACTATGTTTTAAAGGGCAGTTCACTACAAAGGGCAGTTGCCCATGAGACTGAACTGAGCCTTTGTGTTAGCAGCCCAACTCTTAAAGCAACATCATTTTTTCACGATTGTCATCCCTCATACATCATCCCGACTATTATAGATGTCACACATAATGAACAATTTAGCCTTCTACAGTTTAATTCTTTCAAAAACATCCAGTACTAATTACGATGTGTGTGTTTTTTCATACATCCTTTGGCCCTTGTGCTCCCTGCCAGTTTGGCATAGTCCTCCAAAATCAAGTTCAGGACCTTGCTGGGAGCTGGCATCTGGCCTGCACCAAATCAGACCTCTAATCATGTCCATTGTGTTCATGAATTGGTAGTCTTTATGCTTGTTCCCGTGTTGCAAATGCCCGAAACATTACCTGATTTGTCACCCAGAAAATTAGATTTTGGTGTTATTCTAGATCACACTTTGTAAAGATCAAGCAAATATAAAGGATAATCACAGAAGGAAAAGAGACAGAGAGTCTATAACCTAAATGTAACATAAAAAGTTTCTTGTTTGACATTTGGTGCTGTTTTGTCCTCAGATTACAGTGACAGAGTCCGTGCTCTTCTTGCTTCAATATGTCTCTGAGGATCTAGACAACAGAGAGAAGATCATTGTGATGGGAGACTGTTGTTACCTCAACCCTCTGGTGCGAAGGACATTTCGCTTTCTTGGTACGTCTTTACAGGCTGGATTACACTAATTAAAAAAGACTCTTTCCTTTCTTTCTTTTTCTTTTGACATTGTGCTTGAAGCAGAAGACAAATCAACATCTTAGTCTTAGATGCATATACTTGCAAGTTTGTGTGTGTGTGTGTCAGGCAGTTGCAAGTTTGTATGTGTGTGTCGGGCAGTTGATGCGCTGTTGGTGCATTTCAAAGCTTTCTATTTATTTATTTATAATATTTCTTCTGCTGAGAGTAAGTTGAAGGAGAAAAGTTATGAAGTGTTCTTTGGCCTGAGATCAAACTAAACCAGATATTAGTCCCCAGGGCTGTAACTTTAGTACACTTTGAGAGGGACTTTCCTCCTTTTCAATATTTAGATTACAGCTCAACCAGTATGGCTTTTGCAGAGGCCAATTTTAAGTTAATATTTTTCCTATGTTAACACATGTCCTACTATAACGGTTAAATATCATTAATCTAGCACAGTAAATTCACCAGAATGATATGCGGCCACTCTTTTTTTCCCTGTTTGAGTGCAATTGTGTGGTTTTACAAACCATTTGACTGCAGAGTTTGCTGTGAGCTTGCTGTTTTCCAGTGGTAAGCATATCAACAGACACTCAGCTCTGTGCCACATTACATTTCTGGTTTAAAAGTGGAGTCCTCTGGAGCATAATGAATTAGTGTTGTAACATGGGGGCTGACAGGGAAGCTGTGTGAACACAATGACAGCAGAAGCTCTCATTGTAAACTAGTTTCAGTCTACTGCTTCTCCGCTCTCTTCTCATAGAGAACATTCAATGTGACAAAGCTGCCTACGCTTACATTAGGATTCCTGTTCTTTCTTGCCCAAAATTCTGGTCGTAATAAAGACTCACCCAGAGCTAAATGTTGTATTCTGTTGTATTCTTTAGAGTTTGTGATGCATTTACAAACTTTTTAAATTTTGGCATTATTGGGCCAATAGTAATAGCAATATGTTTTAGGATTTGTTTAATTTTTTAAATGAGCAGGCATTACATGCAAAAAAATCTTTATTTTTAAATAGCCGCCTTTGTGAAAAATGGCCCCTACTGTATTAACTGTTTGAATACTTAAGGAACACTTAAGAAATGTGTGAATATCATTGTAGTAAATAATAAATTGTTTAACTACATACACAATAAATATATCTTAATATGTCCTGTTTCATGTCTTTGTGTTCTTACAGGTGTGTACGCATTTGGATTGTTTGCCACAGACATCTTCGTCAATGCTGGACAGGTGGTAACAGGAAATCTGTCCCCCTACTTTCTGACGGTGTGCAAACCCAACTACACTGCACTGGGGTGCCAACAGGTGGTGCGCTTCATCAACCAACAGCAAGCATGCACAGGCAATGAGGATGATATCTTACATGCTCGCAAATCCTTCCCATCCAAAGAGGCAGCCATCAGTGTCTATGCTGCTCTTTATATTGCTGTAAGTCAAGATGAGTATATATATTAGAGATACATCAAACTCAGTCTGGATTTTAATCATCTGTGATAAGCGACAAAGCAGCAAAGATAAAAATCTAATAAAAAACTAAAAGTTTTTGTCTTAAAAAACCATGTGACAAGTCAGGCAAAAAAGGGGGCAAGATAGATGATTCTGTCAATTGCTTGGTTTCTATTTCTGTGCTGAGTAGGCCCACACACTGTGAAAATTTGGGGTCCAAAATCCTAAAACGTAAAAAAAAAGATATTCAGATATTTTCTGCTCGTGACTGTTACTCTTTTGCTTCAATATGGAAAGACAAATTGCTTGTTGCATCACACCTGGTTAAAACACAGATGTTAGACAGCAGGTTTGTTTTAAGAGTGCAGCTTTTAGGTTGCTGAACTGTGCTATATATGTTTGGACAGAAGTGGTGCAATGTAGCTTCAATCCATAAAGGGGATAGAGAGTTATTGTTACTCTAATATACATTAATACATGACAGACATAATACATCATTGACACATCAGTGACACCTGTTTAGTGTTCAGCAACACAAGGGATTTTATGTAGAAGTCTAATAAACAAAAAACAGCCTCGGGTAAAGTCTGCCGGGTAGACTGTACTGCCCGACAGCACTAAATTGTGTCCATTTGAATATTTTATTCATGCAAATATGTTGTAGACCTCTTGTCAGATGGATCTTGTGTTGAAGTGTAGAATATGACAGAACGGATGATCCTATTTGCGCAGAGCATTAAAGGATTTTTTGGAACACTCTGCATGAGAGTTCTGCATGAGAGCATGTGGATTTTACACCAGTTTGGGAGAAAGCTTTTTTATCCAGACTGTGTTATTGATCCAGGTATGAATGGGGTTTCATAACATGTTTTTTCAAAAATAGTACCACTACAAAGATAAGCATGAAAAAGCCATTTTCCATTTTTTCTTGGAGTCCAAAAAACACCCGTCCCGGCAGCACAGCGCTCATTTTGACCAGAGAAAATTGATTTTCATTTTTCCATCAGTTCTTACAAGGTCTTTAACTCAATAGAAACCCTTGCTTCACGCGCTCTCAGATTTTTGACCATGTTGAGATCTAGAGTGACCTGTAAGATTTGATGTGCTTCTATAGGGCTCTTTAGAAAGTCTTTATTGTATGAATGCATCTGCTTTGCAGTCAGAGCAATTTATGTAACATTTTGTACATTGTTGAAAACATGCCTTATCTTTAAACCAAGAACAGAACACAAAATGAGGATTAAGATACCTATTTACCTAGCAACATTAAAGCCTTAATCATTTCAATCAATTTAATTACTTTGGATGATTCAAACCATTAAATCAAGTCATTAAATGGTCTATATTTTGATAGGGTGGGTTTTGACACAAACACCCTGAAGGCAGGTGGTATGAAGTCCAAATTGGCCTTGTAGGAGATTAATTTTATGGCTCTTAGGACAATAAACAAATTAATAACTTCCCAATGGGCAGAGTAGCTTTTATCTGTCATATTTAAATGACACAGACTCATAGAATTGGAGGACAATCAATGGCTCAAGCATGCCTAAAGGGCTACGATTACCTAATTACCCTGCTTTGCCTATGATGGATGCCTTAAAGGTATAGTTCAGCCAAAAATGATAATTTTGTTAGATGAAGGCATTGTGGACGAAAAGAAAATCAAGAAAATCTAGAAAATCTAAAAGGGAGCATTTACAAAACACTGTTTTCAACTAAACACAGAAAACTTTGTATGTGTTTTGACTGTTCATTTGCGCAACAGCAGTATTTTGGGGGCCTGAAACGCAAACATTTTAAAATAGGTTTCAAAGTGTAAAGTTTTGAATATCATACTGTTATTGTGTCCATGTAAACTACAAAAGTGTGAATTAGTCTATTGGTATGCGCAAATACTTGACAACCAAAACAACAAGAGTAAATTACATGACTGTGTTTGAGTTGCTCAAGATACTGAGTATTATAAATAAACGTCATCATCTGTTCAGACAAAATTGCTTTATGCTTTCTCCATCCTAATCGTTTATTCACTGCTTTGTTGACAAATGCGTATGTGCACAAGTGACATTGCCAATTACAGGCCTGGCATGCATAATACAGCAGTTGTAGTTGTTTTGATCTATGTAAATGGGGATCATTTTGACAACGTTTCCATCATCTGTATGTGAAACTTTTCAAAAATGTTACAGAAAAACTTTTTTTTTAAGTTAAAAAGTTAGTTAGTACATTGTTGTGTAAATGTGCCCTAAATGTTTCTGGTGGTGTCTTCTGATGGCACTTTGATCATGCCCTCACAGTGAGATGGATGCCAGCCCCCCCACTCATGCTGTCCATCCTGTTCACCTTCCCTTACTCCCCTAAGGCTTGATTCAAGATGCAGTGGGGAGCAGAAAGGACATAAGTAATGTTTTAAATAACAGCAGACTAGCTTTAAATGCCCAGTCTGTGCTTTAGGAAATTATGTAGTGGAACCATTCAAATATATTTCATGCATAATAAATGCATGAATGCACCTGCATGTCAATGGCATTCGAGTCATTCAAATGTTTGCATGCATGGATCAAGCCATTTCTGAATATTAACTTGCGGTGAAGTTTATTATTGAGAAAGCCTTTGGATTAACCTTTTATATTTGAATTGAAATGAACTGAAGTATATTTTATAGTTCCTAAATTAAAATTTTTCTTGGACTCGTAGGGCTGTACACATAATCACTCTCTTTTAAATTTTAAATTATTATCTAAGTATAAATGGTATACAATAAGGTAAAACATTTTACAATGAAAAATAATAAAAAATATGATAAATGATAAATTAAAAATACGTAAACATCATAAAACCTAAAAAACACTTGTCAGCAAATGGATGTCTCCCAAAATAATTATTTTTTTTGTAAGTCATACTCTGTATTTAATGTGTTCTAGCACAACACACCCATTTATTTTCAGCCAACAGACATGTACTGAGATGAATACAAGACGAGTACGAAAAGCGTTTACACAGGTTAAGATGAAGATGTATGACAGAGTGCTCTGTGCTTCCCCAGATGTACATCACATGCTCAGTGAAGGCCAAAGGGACACGGCTGGCCAAACCGGTGCTCTCTCTGGGGCTCATGTGTCTGGCCTTCCTAACAGGGATTAATCGTGTGGTGGAGTACCGCAACCACTGGTCTGATGTCATCGCTGGCTTCATCATTGGAGGAGCCATTGCCGTTTTTATGGTAAGATGACATCTAAGAACATACAGTAGTACATCAGTGTATTTTTATTCTTATAAAATAAGTTTATTTTTAAATGCATCTCAGTCTTGTCATTAGGTTTTTACAAACCTGTGAAGCCCATGTCGGCTTAAATGTATATGCTGTAACAAAGCTAAAGGGAGACCAAATACCAAGTATTACAAAACTCATTATTTCAAGTGTGTTGCGAATCTCTAATTGTGATGCTGATTATATAGTCAGTTTAAATGCATGAAAAGATTAGGTGTGTTAGTTCTAACAAGTATTCTGATTACACACATTATTCTTAGCATACATTACTTGTAATGTATTACTTGTAATGAACCTCCATTTAATATGATTGGTAATTAAGTCTGGTCACAGGATATAACACTACTGTAGGCTTCAATACAATACAACAGTTACAGAGTGGGAACACATTGTGAGCTGTAGAAAAAGGTCATATATGAGTATCAGCTCATGCTCGCTTGCTTCACATCATGTCAGTTTGTGGAAGGCATGGATGTTTTCTTCTCTGTGGTGCTGTACTTGTGAGGCTGAGATATGCACTGACCTATTTCTGCAGTTAGGGTGCGTTGGGGGAGGGGTTGAAGGGATGAAGGTGAATATAGACACAAAACTCATCAGATAAAAATTATTAAGCTGCCTACAACAGTGGTTCTCATTTTCAGCCCTGGGAACCACAGAACTGCACATTTTGTGCCTCCTGTATGTTACACACTCAGTTCAGTTCATGGATCTCTGATAATAAGCTGATATTTGAAGCAGGTGTGTTAAATAAGTGAGACATAACCCACATTTGAATATGCCTGCTCCCCTTCTTTATAGTATGCAAAAATTAGTATGTGAAATGAGGAGTATGTCAGAATCATCAGCAATAATAAACATTATAGGAGAAATTCCCAGATGGTCTACTGCTATCACACAAGATTTTTAAGTATGCGTCGGGTGGACACTTTTCTAACCCATAAGGCCACGGGAGTAAGTCAAGTGTAAGTGATATAGGTACAAATAAATTTATCCTCAAACACAAATTTGTCCATGTGATAAACTGTATTTTTTAACATTTCCTAAGGAAAGTATTTTTGCTATTGTTAGTAGGTCATAGGTCAAGCAGCATATGGGTCACCTGACAATGCAAACATGCTGGATGTAGTATGTCCAGCATGTTTACTTCAGCCACAGATAATATATAGAATCTAATTTGTTAATGGTCATGAAGTAATTACTTTATCTAATGCAGTACATAGGCCTACTGTCACAGTACATGATTTTTGGACACCAGAACTGGATAGACTCCAGAACCGCTGTCCTAACAGATATGAACATTACAGTTTGTCACAAAAGGTCTGTTACCTCCTAATTCCTTAGTGGTACATTTTGAACTAGTGTTCTATATATTGCTTAGGTGGAGGAAAGGTTTAGGGCAGCATACAGAGCTCAGAGGTTCAGCAGAGGATGTCAAGGCTGTAGGGTACACTAAAATGTCCTCCTTTTGAAATCCTTTTTTGCACTTTGCTGGAGCCTGGCAGAGCTTTGCCCATAATGTCTCATTGAAAATATTCATTTTGGTCTGATAATGGATGAATCTCCTTAAGGACATGAACTCACATGCTTCCTCTCTCCTGAAAGAACACAGAACCTTTTACTGCGGGCATCAAGTCATGCGCACATATTTGCCCTTTCGAGACTTACATAAATCATCAGTTACAGCCTGAGAAATGCCAGACATTCTTATGTGTCGTACCAAAACCATTTCAGAGGTGTAAACCATTTCAGAGGTGTGTCTTTTGTTTTCTCTGCGGGGGCCCTTGTGTTAGGTGGTGTGTGTGGTGAAAAATTTCAAAGGAAAGCCTTTACTAGGTGAGATACCACCAGAGGAGAGTGTGTCCAGTGGTCCCATGATCACTCAGCCCAGGATGGAAGACGCAATGGAGAAGTACATGACCTCCCAGGTATTTAACCATTAGCCTTCATGTACACAAGAGTTGCACATAGAATTAAACAAGAATTATAATTTTTTTTTTATCTGTAGAACTTAAAAAGGTTAGGGGAATGACATAAGTAAATTATGACAGAATTTTCATTTTTGGATGAACTGTCCCTTTAAGATATCATGTGTGTTAGTAAAGGGGCTTAAAAATTATGAGCACAAAATGTCAAAGAATCATAAAATGCCCAGATTTAGAACATAATGAAATCATGAGGAATGAAAGGAAAACAGTGTATTATCATGTTTTCATTTTTTAATACTGAACTCAATCTCATTTCACTTCACATTGAACAACTTTTGGACATTAGATATATTATGTTCTGAAGAATGTTAAATGTCTTTCCCTAGTAAATCCCATTATTTCTTTTCAGTATATTCATTCGGCTGTGTTGCCTCAGGCCAGTTTTCTTGTATCTGTGTCACAAGAGATCAGAGTTAATCAGTGACTTATCTTCAAGTTTCACAAAAAATAGACAGATACAATGTGTATCACTTCTAAATCCTGCTTCTGATCCTAAACTGTAGATATATCCATCTAAAACAGGAGAAACCAAGATTTTGTTACATTGTGTTAGTTTTTCATTATCAGTTTTATACTTTGCCTTTAATTCAATATTTATGGGAAAATGCTAAACTAAATTGCTGGAAATTATTGTTAATTAGAAAAGTTTGCTGTTACATACGTTGGCAATGTCTAGTAAATACGGGAGAGTGGTGTCATAAGTGTGAGGCCAATAGTTAACATGCTTCTATTTATTTGCATAACAATTTAAAGAAAAAAGTAATATAGTAGTAGTAATATAGTAATATAGTATTCGTAGTATTCATTATGTCTCCCTTTTTTTTTTAAAGAAGGCATGCACTTGAGTTGGCTTCCACTTTTTTTCCAATTTTAAGCAAAACCTTATGATTTAAGTTTCCATCATGACATTTGAGATGTGCTTTATGGAAGCTTTATGGAAGTCTTTCTTCTAAATAATCAAACTCTAAATGTGTTAACAGGATTTTTAAATCCTAGATTTGCAATTTGGTCTCAAACCTTTGGACCACTATATAGTATATCCTCAATTGTCATCATCAATATCAGCATATATTTAAATGCCAAAGATGAGTCACATCAGAGACCCAATTATAAAGGGCTGTTTTTACCTAGTAACCCATGGATTATTTCAGTATTCAACAGTACTGTTAAGCAGGGCTGCCATACAATATTCAACAGGTAGTTAAGTCCCCTTGAGGTCATGTACCCACAGTCTGGTTTCAGATATTGTGACCTTTGAACTCTATTATTCCTCACAATCAAAGTGACAGGAGTTCCACCCACCTTTGATTAATAGTTTGATATGACTTCCCAGGATTCATTTTAGATTCAAATACAGGTGAGCCCAGGGGCTCCATGAGGCAGTTCATCAAAATTATGTGAATGCCCAAGACATACACCTGCAATGCTTTGCTAGAACTCACACCACACAGGGTTATTTCAAGGCTGCGTCATTAATCTTTAAGGTAGTTATTACATATTCTCACAGGCTTAGAAAAGTCTTTATATTGCAGTGGTACAGTATGAAAGTAACTCATATTTAATAGACTAGGTTGAATTCCAGTAGACCACTAGCTAGTTCTTGCTTCTAATTCTGACCTGAATTGAATTATCTTGACTTAGCTTAATGTAAACTGCATGGCCAAATATGTGTGGACACAACACATATGTGCTGCTTGATGATTTGATTTTAAAGCCATTAGCATGATGTTGGAACAGATTTGCTCCCATTCAGACACAAGGACAGGCACTGATGTTGGGTGATGGGTCTGGCTCACAGTTGGTGTTTCATTTGATCGTAAATTGTATCTTCTTTCTATCTCCATGTAAGCTGAAACGGCATATCTTGCTTAATATGATAACTGTCGTTAAAGAGTTAATTGAGTAAATATTGCAGTCTAGAAAAAAGTACATACTGTTTTGATAATGAGATAACGGAGATAAGTATGAGCTTTCGCATTCAATGACAGGTATTTCTGATGCATGTGCATTTTTTCAGTAGTTATGATGAGTTCGCCAGCTTTATATTCATAAACCGATTACAATCTTAGTATCACTAATAAGTCTTACTAACATATATCTTATAAAAAACAAAAAATGACAATAATACCATATAGTCTGTATTCTATGCGTTATACATATTTAATAATTTTCTTGTTTTCTGTTTTTCACTTAAATATAAAGCTGCTTTGAAACAATGCAACATTGTAAAAAAGCGCTGTATAAATACATGTGAATTGAATTGAATAGTGGGGTTTATATCTGGTCTTTGTGAAGGCCAGTCAAGTTCTCCACAACAGATTCAGCACACCATGGATCTGTATGAACAGTGGCATTGTCGTGCTGGAACAGGACAGGGTCCTCCCAGAGGGAGTTTGTCTAAGCAGATTGCATGGCTGAATGCTTGATTCCTATGCACCTTTTAGAAATGCACATATTTTAAAAAACTCAAAGAAAATGTATGTCCTTAATAGTCCTAAATGTTAATTTGAAAGGGGACGTCCACATACTTATAGCTATATAGTGTATTTGATTATGCTGAATTGTGTCAACTATGCATTATTGATAGATGTTAAATTGTGCATTTTGTTTGATCTTTCAGAGTGCCATCACCTATGCTGAGATCACATGACAGTTGACAGATGTCCAATCAAAAGATGTGGATAAAGTTGCTGCTCTTTGATGTGACATCTTACTTTGAGTGCATCGTTGATATGTGCCATTTTTATACTTCTGTTTTCAAGTGTGTGAACATTTTTTTGATATGTTGTTGTCCTCCTTGTTACACTTTTATTTTTTAAATAGTATGCTAGGGTTGCATTCCTATTTTTATACAGATATATCACTGTTAGCATTTTTGTGGTTGAATATGCAGGGTATAGAGTGAATGTGAAATTCAAACATGTTTGTGTCTACTGAAATGTGTTCATTGAAACATCATCTGTGGGTCCATATTGAGTTTATGTCTGATTTAAAATATTACTGTTGATGCTCTTAAGTCTGATTCTTCAGAGGTTTTCTTCTTTTTATAATTGATGTTTGGGATAACATATGTTTATAATTCTTTCTTCTCATCAAAAAACGTATCATGTTAAAATCTGTCCAGCACAATTATATAGAGTTATTTTTTCTAAACAGCAAGTTGTTAATCAGAAGATCCTTTGTCCTGGAGTCAAGAGATTTTTTTAAGTGTGTCACTTATTAGTAACAGGATAGATGTGTGGCAGGTTGACAGACTGCAGAAATTTTAAAGAAACCTCACCTATTTCCTGTTAAAAAAGTAAACGTGGACAAGGCACATCCATATCCTCATTCCAGGATATTAGGGGAGGGACATTCTAGAGCATCTGATTTTACTAAAATCTGTATAGTGCAAAATGAGTCATCAGTATTTTAAGGTTCTAAACATGGACTAAAAACCTTAAAACTCCAATTTTGATTTCATGGGGTCTTTTAGGTGGGCTGACTTGGGCATGTAGTGACAAGCAGAAGTCATGATTGATTTTGGTGTCATTATAGCAGAGAGCACCTTGGGCAGGGCTGATGGGATTTAATTGTGACTGGAAATTGATTACAAGACACACAAAAGATTAGATGCTAAAGCTTTTGCCCAAAAAGGCCATGATGAATCCTGCATGGATGTGTATGAAGTGTAGCTTTGTGTGCTTTTAGGTTGCCAGTATGTGTGTTTGTAAATGTTTGCGCTTATTTATGAGTCTGCCCTTGATGTTGCCTGTGTAAGAATGCTGTCTCTAGTGGGTTAGAGAAGGTTGTTTTGTGTTTTTTCTCTTTTTAAATAATCATCACTCAGAGCTGGAATAATGCTTGTACCTGTCAAACAGAGAGAGACAGAATTGATAACAAATAAGATGGACTTTCATTGTATGAAAAACAAATGTATCATGTTGTTTATGTCTAACAGATTATATAGATATATAGCAATATTGCAATTCAGATATGTTTGCGATTTTACAATCATATTTGTGTTTATTGTGTTGTAGACCTTGTGGTATCAACGATCTGCAGTGCTTGGTTGAATTTATGTCCTGCAGAGTTATTTTATATCATGTTGTTGTGTTTGATCTTCCACTGGAGATTTGATTTTTCTAGTTCATGGTTGAATTTATTAAACCCTCTGTTGCCTAATGGTGTAAATCATTTATTTTACTCATGTAGTATTACTGTACATCCTGAAGCCCATGTACATTGTTGGTATCATCAATGACTGCTTTCATAATAGAACTCCTGTGTACATAAGTGTGTGTGCAGTGTAGCCATGACAGATGTTATTCTGCAGAAGCTGTTCCATTAACTGCACATTGATTTTAATTCAGGGTTACGTCTAGTGACAGTTCTGTCATTCATCCCAACAGGGTAAGAAAAACACATATTCCCAACAGGGTTAGAAAAATACATATAAAAGATTATGTTCTGATGATAAAAGCATTGACGTAACTCAACTCGATGGCAGATTTTGGTTTATTTTTCCAGAGCGATATATCTTTTTGACATTCTTCCAAGCTTTTAAAAAGTTTTTAGAGGGCATATGTGATTTCCTTTTCATTTGATTTATAACAGGATTTCATGACTAAAACACAAAAATTGTGAATGGAATTTTGATTGTGTGAAAAAGCCAATTGAAAAAATTATCTTGTGTATTTGTTGGACAATATATTCAAACAATATATATATTGGACAATATATATTATGTTGGTCATAAACGGTGACCTCAAAGGCTGTGGTGGAATAAAATGCAGGTATTCCTCAAGCCTGAGGTGTCACACACTAATAAAATATTAACCTTCAGTCTCCCTGTCACACTGCATCTTTTATGTATAATCTCTCATGTTCTGTGATTCTTATATGGCTCAATATTATGTTTAAAAGGAATTGTGATTATTTTGAAATGATTATTTGCTGTTCTTGTACATCATCATTATAACAAGACTGAATGTGTAGTAACAAAAGAGATGTTTTGAGATCTGAGAGTCCTGGGAAGCTGTTTTTACAAAATGGGGTTGCTTACAGCATATATGATTGTTCTGCTAAGTTGTCTGTGGTATGTTCAAATCTTTTCAAAGAGTTTAAAGCTTAGTTCATTTTTATTCTGTCACTGTTATAATCTATTCTGTCATCTTGGTCTGACATCAGGGGCCAGTTTAATCTGGATCAGAATTATCTGGGTTTGGAAATCCAATATTTTGCTATCAGGGTCCAGAAATCCATCTTAGTTTTGTACATTAAAAGCAAAATCATTCAGAATTACTAGTGAATTACCAAATCTAAATTACTAGTGCTCTAAACTGGATCGCATATTTCGATCGCAATCTATGTAAAAAAACAACAGGTAGTATGGACAATGTGGGGTGTAATTGCTAAAAACTACTTTTGACTGGTTGATCTCTAATTACAAAGTTACCAAAATTAAATATTATTTTTGTTTGCAAAACAAAAAACAGCTCTGCACAGCTGCAGAGGGATTATTTACAGGGACATTATTTTTTAATTGACTCAAAGGTTTAATTGTACCCAATATACTTTAAATACTTTGTCAATATAAATATAATGTTAAACTAATCAAGAACAAAATAAAAAAAAATGTGTATACATTACATGATAGAAATGTAGAAATGTATTTTTGGCTAATTATCAAGTTTTATTTTGTTGTTACTGAAATCCACCTTTCTGTTGAGATAATCAGAATAATCATGTTTATCTAGATCAAAATTATCCCAATCTTTTTATAAAGTTTTAAACAAAACAGACTAATGATTTGATTCAGATTAAAACCTAGATTGGATTTTGTGATCTAATCCAAATTCAGAATAATTTCTCTTCTATTGCACAACCCGTTTTGGATTAAATCAAATTACTTTTAAACTGGGCCCAGGCTTTAGTGTTTATTCATATTTTCAAAGCATCATAAGCACAAACCTCTAACCTGGTCTAATACAGGTTTTCACAATAGGTAAGTGCAAAAGTCAAATGGACAAAGATCTGTGCACTGTAAGGTCTCCTGCGTTTATATTGTTGGGATTATGAGTTCTGCGGTTGGGCATCAGAACACAGAATGAAGGACAGCTGCTGCTCTAAGCGTAAGGACGCTGGAATCATGATCACTGGCTTTGAGTTCAGGGGTCCTCCTGGACCTGCTGCTTTCATCTCCTCATCTCCTAAGTTCATATGTGGTGGCTGAGTCCTAGTGGATAGTCCTTCTCCCCATTTACAGTGAAAGTCTCCAGTGGACAAAATGTAAATTAAAAATGCATAGGATGTTTCACATGACATTTCAAGAACTCTGTGCCCCAGGGGAATCTATCTTGATTTTTATTTCTTAAGATTTAATTCAAGCTTCTCATAAAACTTGATTCAAAGGAAGGACATCACAAGGGCACAAGTCTTTGTCCAGAAAACACATAGAACAGTGTATGAGATGTAACAGTAACATAATTTGCATATCTTTGCAATGACAGCCGTTTTTGCTATAATAAATAATGATAAAATATATAGTGATTATAGTAGATGTTTCACCAGTGTTGATTCCTTGAAAGGCTCTTAAAAACTTGAAATTAACTTTTTTTCTCCTTTGTTGCCATTGATATCCATAAACAGGACAGTCATTTCCAATGGGCTTGGAGAACTGAGTGTATCCTTGTGATGCCATCAGCCATCAGCATTGACTTGGAAAGTAATTAATTACATGGCATTTAAAACTCACTGCCTAGAAAGCAAGAAACCTGTGTTATAATTCTAAGAATATTTAAAGAAAAGGCAGCAAGAATTTTTATTTTTGTAGCTGACTGCAGGTGTTTTGCTCAAAGAAAAGAAATGTGCCCACACTGTAAAAAAAACTTTGCTACCTTAAATTCTTTACATTTTAATCAATTTAGCTGCACAAGTCATTTCAACTTACTCTCTGTAATCTTGACTGGTCTTGAGTTGCTGTAACTTTTAAGAAATGGTTGAAAATTGCTTAACCTATTTTTTAAAGTTATACCAGTCAGGATTTAAAATTTTGTGTTGAAATTACTTATATAGCCAAGTTGATTAAACATAAAAATTGAAGGCAGCAAAGTTTTTTTTACAGTGCACTAGCAACAATATCCACAAGCATGCAGTCAAGCAGCTTTTATAAAAACAAATAGCATAGCTTTCTTCTGGTACTATAGACCTCCTTGGCATAATCTGTCTATATTCCGCAGTGTCATTTCGCTAAACAATAATGTTATTGCATTGAGTCCTAGGTTAGTTAATGACCTTGTAAAGTGGTGTTGAGCAGGTCCCAGATCAGTTGTCAGAAGCAATGATTCTGTTCTGATCTCTTCATGAGTAACTCTGGCTCTGACCTTGATGAAGACTGCATGTGTGTCAGCAGACTGCAGTGTCTCTTTCACCCTCGAATGTTCACCTGTCTCCATTAATTTGCAGACCACATCACAGAGAACAACACAGCCACATGTATTTTATATTCTGTGTGCGAAGTCCTCATGAGTAATGCAAGATTTCTATCCATGTGACTGTGAAACTTTCTATACTGTGATTATTTCTATTCTAACTAAAATGCTTCCATTACAATCATAATAGGATCATAATGAGAAAGTGCTTATTTTGCCATGCTATGTCATTCAACTGATTTTTCTTTTAACTTTAAACAAGTAAACATGTTCTAGGATCAATAGAGTTAGGATAGGGTAAGAGGATCTGTGTTTACGGACTTTAGCAACATTATTATAAACATATCATTTGGCTCTGGTTTTAGGCTAGGGAAAGGATGCTGATTGAAAAACATGGCCCACGACATATTTTCACTGCAAAAGTGGCACTGATGCTGCACCTGAAGTAATATTTAAGTGTATTTGTAGATTGTTTATTGCTGCTAAATGTAGCATGAAGGAATTTATAATTACAGGAATTGCAATTGTAATTGAACAATTACCTAAATAATAATGTTGAGATTCATGTTTTAAGTATTATTTTTCAAGTATAAAAATATGCAGTTATACTTTTAAATAGTATAGTTTAATAACAAAAGATGAATAATAAACTGCTTTTGTAAAAGACAGCTCCTATGTGCAGAGGTCTTATAACACTATGGTTCAGCAGTCATGAATATCTGCTGTTTCACTTGGGTGCATTAATTTAATGTTTTGTTGGGATACGAATTCTGCATTGCATGAAGCTACATTTGATGTAATATAAATAAACCCTATAAACCCATTATAGGGCTTTATCTTGCTGAAAACAGCATAACATTTGGATGTCCAGCATTTAAAGATGCCCAGTGTAATTTCATTTTGTATACATGTAGAGCTGGTATCTCTTGCAGTCTCTATTAAAAATTAAGGACAGTCTAAAACTAAGACAAGCAAAAATGGATAGTTTATTTTCAACATTATAGTCATTGTTTAAAGCTGTTTTAACGTTATTAAAGAGTTTGTGTACTTTAAAAACAGTGCGCTTTTATTGTGTATAAAGGCATAATCAGACAATTTAGGCAGTGAAAATATAGTTTGCATTGAGGCAACATTAATGCTAAGGATAAACAATAACTGAGAGAACAAAAATCAGCAGAAAGGCAAAGTAAGGCAAGAAATATGACAATTACTGTATAAATAATTAAACCTTCAAGAACAAATAGGCTATATTCATTTATATAACAAAATTGTAGACTGAAAAGAAGCACCACTTGCTTGAGGCAAGTTTGAATGTAGCAGAATTGGTGTTCCAAAAGCACTTTATTATTTATTATCATTAATAATTAAGTCTAAATATTAAAGCATGTACCTAAAGAACTAAAATGAAAGTATGCTTTGTCTAATCACTTTTGGCATAAGATAACAAAGTATGTTACATTTCAAAGATGTGTACAGTAAACATGATGTAATGCATGATGTCATTTACATTCTATAGACTGCAGGCTACACAATATCTGGTTAAGGTTATGCTTCCTGGTACATAAAATCTGAAAGATCTTTTCAGCTGCGTCAAACTAATGTAGTTACTTGCATTATCTTTTTTACTTGACATCAGCGCAGTGTGGTTTGACTATATGGCAGATCTATGCTCTTGTTACGAGCCACAAATAATGAAAGTGGAGTTTTATAGCAGTGAAAAGCCTGAGATAATTAAAACAAATTTATATCCCTTAGCAAGCAGATTGAATAAGCATGGTCTCTTTGGACTGTGTGACACAGAGCTGGAGGCTTTCAGGACGACAGACAGGCAGAAACAGAATAAAAAGAGGAAGAAGAGAGAGAGAGAGAGAGAGAGAGAGGGAACACAGAAGAATGATCTGGAAATGGTCAGAGAATGGGCTGCCTGCCTCATTGAATCAGGCGAGTGTCTTGGTGCTCCAAATGCATCCTCTCTTACAATGAGGGTTTCCACTGTGGAGATAAAACAGAAGAGTGGTCCTGCCGCTAGCACTCATATACATGCATTACTGTCTGTATACTGGCCACTTGTACTGGAACCTCTGAATGCACAGACATAATGGAGTGTGATGTTGATTTTAACAGCATTGGCTTATTCTGAATTTTATGGGAAAGTTAATATAGTCAGCATTGGACTAGTAAAAAGTAAATTTGTTCTGTGGGTTATTAATAAACACAGGTAAATCTCAGTTACCTACCCACACATGTACTGTTTACAAACGAAAACATTCCTTAAAAATGTATGAAGACCGTTAGTAAACATTGTGCTTCTTAAAATAATAAATCAGAGTTTTACTAACAGAAAAAATAATTAGAAAACATAGAAAAAATAACAGGATGGACTTCCATCCTGGTTTTGACTTGTGTATGCTGCATAACACTGCTTTGGTGCTGATCTAAATATTTATTCTCAAAACTTTGCTGATAAATCTGGTTGACCCAGCAAATCTTGCCCAGCATTCACAACATAAGCTGAGCCTGTACTATATTGGTTTGTTCATCAAGGAATGCATGGTGTGGAAAACAAGTTTCCCTTTGTTACTGCGAAACACTGAGGCAGTGTTGGAGGTGCCACTCAGCCCTGTGTTCCTCTGTCTACATCACTGAGCTGCTGCTGATCTTCTCTGACAGGGTGAGCAACAGGCTGACATCAGTCTGCTTCTGCTCTCTTATCAGTGAGGGAACTGAGGATACACAGTGCAGACGGACAGCAGGCTGAGGGGAACGACTCCCGCAACTGCAGGCAAAGCTATCATTCTGAGGATCTGAAGCAGACTGTCCAGTACATGCCTCTGGTTGAGGATATGCTCCACAATCTGTCACACTGCTCGTTAATCTCACATATATCAATTTTTAATTTTACTATACTAATAATTTATGGGTATAAGAGTGTATATTGTCTAAGACACTAGTTCAAAGTTCAAGGCAGGGTATTATAGTTAAATATTGTGTATATATTATATAATAGTACTCCAAACCATTTAAGGAAAGTTTCTGAGGTGTCATTTTGGCTTTCATGATTTTTATTTTATTCAGCAAATGGTCTCCTTTTCTCCTTTTTGCAGAAGAAACAATGATAAATAATGACAGAAGTTTCAGTTTTAAAGTCTATTTATTGTCTTTAAGTCTATATATTGATGGTTTCTGCTAAAAAGCTAAAAATTAAAAAAAGACTGCATAGTGATGTCAGCACAGTTGAACCAGCCCCTGGTAAAATAGATGTAATCAAATTTACTTTAATGTTGTAGATTTTTCTGCTTAATTGAATTATCTTGGAAAAACATTGTCCTTCTGAATTAAAGTGCTTTCAGAGACAATGTAATATATGTGATTATCCTTCATTCTGTGGTCCTACAGCAGGGATTGGGGAAAAAAGGATTTTAATCATCATTGGCTGTCAAATGTTATCACATTACATCTGCATATTACAAAAGACATGTTTGAGTTTTTCAAAAGCAACAGAATTATTATGTTAGTGATAATAGTAATTCTCCCTTGTGAATTTTCACCTGACTGACCAACACATACAATAGATATATTGACATTTTAATGTTACCGTAACTCCCTGTTAAAGGGGTAATAGACATCCCAAAATAGACATTCTTCCATCAATAACTCACCCTCATGTCATTCCAAACCCTTGTGATTTTTTTGCTTCTGAGGAACAAAAGATATTTTGGTATGATGGTAACCAAATGACAGAGGCACCCATTGACTTCCATTGTATGGACACAAAACCACTAAAACATTTCTCAAAATATCTCCTTTGTGTTCCACAAAAGAATATAAAGTCATATAGGTTCGGAAGGACACGATGGTAAATTAAATTACATGAGTAAATGACATTTATAGACATATAGACATATATTGTATATAGAAAATTAGAATTTTATATACATAATTCACTTTTAGTACAGATTCTACTGTTGTATATATAATAGGAAGTTAGTATAGTATATTTCTAGTATATTTCTGTATTTGTGCTAGAATCTAGCACAGCAGAATACAGTATGAGTATGAGAGTACCTGCATCCAGGCCCTACCTTTTGTTCTGGAATTAACGTGGTGCCACTTGACTGTGGTCTGGCTAATCGCTGTACAAGAGGACAATAAGAACAGTGAGATCCATCAGAGGGTCTCATCCAGATGGCAGCCCCAGCACACATGATCCTGCCTTCAAGTAAAAAAAAGTCTGTGATAGAAACAATGTTATTAAGGAATTAACATTTCCAATGGTTTATAGATTCTCTCGGGGCAGTAAAGATGTCTAATACTTCATTACAGTTAATTGGAATGGATATTCTTTATTTTTGGCAATGTTCTGGTTGCCATGGTATCTCCATAGCAATAACATCAGATGACACAAAAGTATGTAAGTGAAAGTATAATATGCAGAACTCTGACTTATAAGAATCATAATAAAATATTTAATCCTAAAGTTGTTTTGGTCAATGTTTTGCCAAAAGTAATATTGAAATAATAATAATAATAATATAGTGATGTAATGTAATGATACTGTTGCTATAATGAAAGATCAGTGCCCTGAGGTGAATTCGTTTTAACCCTTTTACAAAACATTAGTGTAAATACACCCAAAAAGAGCACACATACTGACACAGACTCACACAACAGCTTGTCATTGCTCAGAGCTGTTTATAGACAGTCTGTTTCTCATTCATGTCTGCTGATGTGGCCTTAACTGACCTCACTGACTGATGTGAATTTCTAGATACTTTACTAATGCAGAGCATGACTTACCAAGGTTTGTGTGCTAAACCATATCATGTCATTGTCTTTATTACCACATACTCCAAAGCTAAAACACAGGCAGGGAGGCCTGCATTTGCAGTATGTAGGTAGGCATACAGTTATGTAAGTACAGTATGCATGTATTATACTGTAGGTAGGTATGTATGTAACTTAAAAAAGTTCATGTTGTAACAAATAAAGTTTATATTTTAATATAATAATAATAATAATAATAATATAACACTTTTTAAAATAATATTATAAAAAATATTAACTTAGCCTAATAATTGAATCAACCTGACCACTGCACTTTATTGGCTACACCAATAAAAATCATAAAGAGTTATAACGATAGACATAAAGTTAGACAGGTGACCAGTACATATACATAGATACTGTACATATATATACAATATATTGATTGACAGATTTTATTGATCCCTAAGAGGTAATTTGGAACACCAATCAAGTGTAGTCAACCACTTGAGGATGACTAATTTAACACCTGCACTGAGGGCACTCTAAAAGATGAAGAAGGATATAAGGGTCTATCTCACTCTCTCTCACACACAAACCCACATACACACACACACACACACATACTACTGTGTGCAAGACCCCAGAATCAGTGCTAATTACCACACATTAGCAGTAATTCACACAGCTGTTGGTGAGGCTGCTGGGACACACATATTGAACTGTGTTAATACTCCTTCTGAATCCAGACAAGGGCAGTTATTCTGAATGTGTCAACTCTCTAAGTTTTATATCGAATGCAAGGTCAGAACAGCACTGAAAGCACAGGAAAGAAAATAGAACTTTATGTGGAAGCTTTAAAGGACATACTAAATGTCATTCTATGATGTATGAGAGAAAAGCCAGTAATTAATGCATTTGGATGCGTGGGTGAGACATCTCATGTGTTAGCCCATGTGTTCCAGAAGATGCAGAGGTTATGCAATATTTCCATATCTTACACCTCCTCTATTTAATCAAATCAAGTGTCAGTGTGTGTATTTTAATTTGCACCATATTTCCATATTCTTAGCTGTAGATTCTCCTGACCACATTCTCATCCATCAACGCTCCTTCTGTTCTTGTTTGTGCATATGATAATTTGGTAAAAATGTAACAGTCCAAATATTCAGGATTACAGGATCAAAAAAGCTAAATTTGTTTTGTTTAGCTAAATAAATATGTAAACAAAGACAATAATTTTACTCCATAATTAGAGTGCTGGATCTCGTCCCATCTCTCCACAAGTCAATTAGCTGTTGATGAAAGAGCTTTTTCAAGATGTTTTTTTTGGAGACAACTAAAGTGTCTTGAGATGCAGCTTCACGAAACACCATCTTTGTTGTTTGGCTATGTGTAATGAAGTGCTCTTGTGTTGTTTTTCCAAATCTTAACATCAAATTCTCTTCAGTGGTTTGGGACACATCTGTTGATGTGGCCACTTGTTCCTCAAAAAAATGAAAAAAACTCAACAGAAATGTACCTGTAAATGCCACGGCTGTTGTAAAATACAGCCATCTAAAATATATCTTGTGTATGATCCAATGATGGTAACATTTCTTAAGGGCTTTTTACTACTTTATAAAGCCATTTGATTTGGTTTGGCACCAAATCCATTTTTTCCATCAATGGTACTTGTATGAAAAATATTTATGCGGCTATTCAAGATACGAAGATAGATGATAGCCTAAAGAGTCAATTAATTATACGTCATTTCAACCAAACGTATAAATATGAATTGATGTATTGATATGAATTATATATATATATAATTCATATCAATACATCAATAAACATTGTAAACATAGTAAAAAACATATTTAAAAAAAGTAAATAAAGTAGTAAAGATGGTAAAAATTATTCAAATTATTTGATACATATCATTATACATATCATTGTTTGCCTACCCCCATGTTCTTCCAAACTCAACACAACGAAATTAACAGCTTAAGTCACCATTCACTTTCATTGTATGGAATGCATTGTCTGTCGGGTTCTAGAATTCAGAAGTGACATGAACTTAAATTTTGGGTGCACTATCCCTGTAATGAAAATGTCAAAATGCAAAAAGGTTTGTGGGTTAACTTTAAATGAGGGGTAGGGTTAGAGGACATCATTAGCGCATTATAAAAACAGTGAAAGCCAATGGAAAGTTTCAACGATGACAGAATAACAAATGTGTGTGTGTGTTTAAGAATACTAAACTATATAATATGAGTATGACTGTTGTGGTCTGTTGACTCCTCAGGCTGAAGTTCATCACTCCACTGAGCACAGCTGAGACGATGACGTCAGCATAGCCTCAGGGGGGAAAGCAGGACCTTGCATCTGATTTGATGAGTTTTAAGTCTATAAGACAGTCTACCCTCATCCATTGGCTAGCATGCAGGGTGGGAAGGCGGGGACTCATGGTTGACTGGCTGGCCGTACTGATTGATTAGACACTGTTATGCTTTTCTTTCCAATTGAGACTCCGGTCAGCTCATCATCCACAGTGACTGAGTCTGTTGTCAGAACCACAGCTTAACAATGACACCTCCCTAACCGCCTAATTACATGCAGTTATCACTGCTGAATTTTAATACGAAGTGATTAAATTTAAGTAACTGGAGAGACTTAAATGCGCTGTGCTCATGACAAGTGTTAAATTTAGAAACCAAAAATCATCATGGCCTTCTCTGAAATGAATCTTTTAAAATAAAGAGAGAGAAAAATAGAATGCTAAAAATTATTTGTTAAAATATTATATAGAGCATTCATTAAAAACGTGATTTGAGAATAGAAAGAAGGGTTTTAACTACCCATCCCTGTGCAATTCCGAGAGAGTTTTTATTAGAGCATTACATTTTCTCTATGACAGTATCAGGATTTATGCCTCGCATAAGCTAACACTTCATTGTTTAGAAGCCTCACTGTATATTTGTAACCTTATTTTAGTGACAAGCTATACATTTGCCTCCATCTGTTGGAAAGAAAGTGCATTGCAATAATATGGCAGAAAGGAATAGGTTAATATTTCTATAAACGAAAATCAATAAAAACAAATTAACAACTCCTTTTACTCCAAAAACACTTTAAAGTGTTACTCTGCTTATTCACTGATGTATTCTTAAAACGTATCTTTCCAGAAACAGCTTCTTTAAAATGACAAAATATGTTTGTATTCACCGCCTAATGTATTGCTGGCTTCACTGAACAAGGACAAACAGCATTCAAAGTGGCATATAAGGTAACAGCTGGCCTGTAACAGGGAAAAACAGTTTGGTCTTAGTTCCTAGCTTTTGTTGTGAAGTCAGTTGATGTTACAATCAAAATGTATCACAACACAAAGGTCAACTCTGAGTAGGAAGTTTCCTGTGCGAGAGTAACAAGCTTTGGAGAAATGTTTTCCTTCATGTTGAGCTCCCTAACAAGCATCCTTTGATGTTTATGCTTTTTTCAAACATTAATTTAAAATTCAAAACACCACCTTCAACTATTTAAAATTTCAGAGGGAAAACTACAGAATAACTACTTCATATGTTAAAGGGACAGATAGCCAAGTGTTCAAAAATGTAAGACACTGTGGCATTCAATTTACATTGGACTGTGAAAATCAATAATATTCAAATAAAATGTTGGATTTTAAAGAACTGAAAAGGTAGCAGAAATAAAGTTTGCGGATTAATCATTTTGCCTCACATCCCAGCTAACAAGGAACATTCTCAGAACGTTCTCTTATAAGAAACAATCTATTAGTAATGGTAGTATACAGAAAGAAATATATATATATATATATATATATATATATATATATATATATATATATAAAAAAAAAAAAAAAAAAAAAAAATTGATATGAATTTGATATTCTTAAGTTGTTAGTGAAACATTTTAAAATGTTACAGAAGTAAAGTTTAGTATAGTAGTAAGTTTAGTTTGAATAATGTTCTTTTAACGAAGCAGTAATGTTAATACAACGTCTAAGAAACTGGACATTTTGAACATTCCTAGAACATTTTTACCATTTTATTACTTAATGGAACATTAGGGAAACATTATTACAACCTATTGTTCACAGGGATATTTCTAATCTACACTTTAAAGCTGCAATCCATAACTTAACTGAATAAAAATTAAACAAAAATATGCTATTGAGCAAGAACATAACAGATCAGTATTCATAATGGTCTGCTTACCCTGATTCACAGCAAATGGCTTTAATTTAACATATGTACCCTTCAAAATGGACCCTTCATTTAACTCATAAACCCTTCATTTAACTCATGAGGAACTTATGAAGGGCTGTTGTTTCCTCACAAGACCAATACAATTATACCAGAAACATCATTGAACTAATAGCTGCTTTTAGTTACAAAACAGGAAGAGACATTTAATTTCATTTTCCCTAATGACTACAGTATGTAGAAGAATAATTAAAAAACATTTTTATGTATAAAAGGCTTAATATTGTACCATTTAGTATATATCATGCCTGCTTTATAGTCAGCCATCCAAAAGCAGTTGGAGAATGAATGTTCTCTGTTGTATTAATGAGTGACTTAACACATATCGCAGGAGTCTCCCTGGAGCAACCTGAGATTAAGTGCCTCATTCTACAGCACAGTGACAGAGCAGGGGTGAGAACTCAACTCATCTGTTACCCTTACCTGAGATCAAATCTGTAACCTTTCCGTTATTAACTCAGATTCCCAACCAATAAACTACCAACTACCACTCAAGAAACAAGGTCAAGTCAGGGAAATTCATCTGGCCCTTGTGACAACTGACCTCACAATCTCAAATGCAGCTTAATGCATTATAGATGTTACACTGTCTCCCAAGAGTGACCACAGTGTTATTGACTAACTTCACTGGTTTGGAAAAATGGCACATGGCTACTGCAAATGACTGTAGTTTGTAGAGGTCAGGATGATGCTCAGTTCTCCCCAATTATACCAGACATCATTTTCAGTGAGAAAAAAATCTTATTTTGAAAAAGAAAAAATTTGCTTCATCTTTACTGGATTAAGATCAGATGCCTTGATAATTATTTGAATCTGAACTGAAAAATGAGTCATCACACATTAAGAGGCAGAGACGGTGCAAGGGTTCCCAAATTTCTTAGAAGGTGAGCAACCGGTTTTAAGAAACGCATTTTGCCAGTGGCTGACTGTAATGAGGCTGAAATCGGAAAGAATTCTGTTGGATGGCTGCTTTTAAAATGTTCTAGCTGTCTGTAATTCTCTTTGATCCAAAAGTAGTTCTTTTAAACAACCTGAGATATGCCAGTGATTAGGACTGCACTTCTAATAAGGTTGAAATATAGGAGGAAAATTTAATTTGATGTGGAAATGCCATACAAATGCAATATTTATATGGCATTCATCAATATCTCATCAGTGGTCAATATAATTATGATAAAGGCAGTTTAAAATATGTGATTAAAGGGAGTAAGGTGATTTTTACTTAAATCACATTTTACAATATATTACATTTAACAAATGCATTTCAGAATTTTCAGAATTTTGCGCATTGTTCTTCTTGGGGTCTGAAAAGTGTGTGTAGTGATTGTGTTTTTGCTGTTTGTGATGTGTCATTACGTTTAAGGCACTTATTGTTTACACAATTTTCTTTTACAGTTTAGACGGAAAGAATAATGCATCACACCAACAGATGTCACTGTTGCTTGCTCTAATGCAATTGTGTGTAGCAGGGTCCTACCTCTTTTACTGAAAGAGAACTGAAGCAACCTTACATCATGTTGAGAGCATTCCCTGCTGAATCTCTGCTGTGTATTAACAGCAACAGTTTGCCACATCTCCTCATCTAGTGTGACAGACAGACGGGCAGATAGATAGATAGATAGATAGATAGATAGATAGATAGATAGATAGATAGATAGATAGATAGATAGATAGATAGATAGATAGATAGATAGATAGATAGATAGATAGATATACTCAAAGGCATTATACTCTGAAAATAAAATAATAATGATTTGTATTTTGTAAACACAGCAGTCTATCGGATGCATCTCATAAGTAATTTCTGTACTTTGAATAACCTTTTGTTGAGCTGTAATTGGTCACACGGAAAGATTCACATAGAAGGTCATTCTTTTGTTTAGAGCACATAGACCGCCTTTTCCTGATTTTCTTGTTGTTGATGCCATTTTTGTCCTGATATTCCTCTATTTACTGTTTTACAGAGGTCCAGCATGTAACCTTCTGTTTCATATGCATTTATAAAGGGTAATCCTAGAGAACGTCCTCAAAGGTCACATCCTAAACTGACTAGATTACAGTCCTGTATGAAAAGAACAATAGAAAGGTCATTACAACCCAACCATAACTCTTAACACACTTTCAATAGATTTTTTCTTTGATTAATTTAACGATTATCTGTTTGTGACCGAAGGCTGGTATGCATAAATATGCATTAACCCTGATGAATGCATGAAATAAGAAATGAATGAAGGCTGTGACATAAATAAATTCACGTTTCTGACATGACCTCTCATCACATTGATCCAAAACGTTATCTCAATGTAAATTGTTGGTGTGGAGAAAAGAAGTCAAACCCTGAGGGGGTCTAATGCGTTTAGAATGGATGGAAGTCATCTTGCTGTACGACTCAGGGACAAGATGTTACAAATGCAGAGGAGAGAAAATATTAAGATGAATGTTTCCTGGGACGCCACCTAGCACATGCCAATAGCAAGAAAGTGAGTCATGCATCCTGATCCCAATTGAACCTGGTGGCACTGTCCTGTCCCTGGAGTAAGTCAGGGCTCCGTACTCGGCCCTGCTTCATCACTGCCAGTCTCTAATCAGATCAACACTAACCTCCCCCTCAACAGCAGCCTCCATACATCAGTTCCTTTCACGTGGCATTTCCGTCCATTTGCTTCATTAGTGTGGCCAGTGCAGACAGTCTGTTTAGAGCTTTTCTGGGTCCTGAACCACACTGAGGTGAATGGGTGCATTATGTGTAAGGATGGGTCACGACATCGACTAGTCGTTTTAGTTGATTTGTGAGATTGGCTAGATTGTCCATCTTTCCTTTTATATATACATGGATTGTTGCTTTTATCAAACTTTTAAAACATGTCTCACATCTCTACATTGTTCCAATTTGTTGTGCTATCTTATCTGCGGTTTTGAACCGGAATGTCTAATATAAATGCCCCATGAAAATGTGTGTGATTTAACTACCTTTTCATTCATAAAATTCACAGCTAGATCTAAAAACAGGCAGTTTTGTGATCTTATTTTTTTTTTTTTTACATATAATCCCTAATTATTCTCTGTTATGATTTGTAATGTTGTACATGAGACTCAACTGCACCATGTTGCTATGAACAAACGCTTTAACTTGTTGCACAAATAAACATATGCATTAATCTTTAAACTTGGATGCTTGTTAATTTGACGGAGGGTATGCATGTTGTCTCACATGCTCCAGAAATCAATGGTACAGGTAATTTACAAAAATTAGTCACAATGAAATGGGGGAGGGGCATTCTCTTCAGGATCCTCTTCCCATCTCCATCCTCCTACCTATTTCCACCAGCGTTCTTTTTTCTTTTCCTTTTTCCTCTCACGTCTTCTCTCACATATCTCTCAGTTCATTTCCTGTGAACACATTCTCCTAATCCTCTGTGCGCTCTCAGCTCCTGCATGCTATCAGACAGTTCACGGGAGTCACATTCGCTCCAGCACACACTGGCCGGGCCGCCTCTCCTCTGCCTTCCGTTACTATAGCAACCTGGCCAGAGCCGCGTTACAGTGGCTGCGGTGCTGCTGCCAGCGCACTAAATGACTCCAATGTACAATTTGAAATTGATCGAGTTCCCTGGCACTTTGATTTGCCAGGTCTAAATTACAAGCCATCTTTGGCCATAGCACCACACAGGTTAAAGAGCCCAGGTTAAAGAGCCCAAAGAGTGCATGCGGTGATTTTCCAGTCTAGATCAACAGAGGCTATGCAGGGAACGCTTATATCTATCAAGGGCATATTTAGTGGGAGAAAAGCAGATTTTAAGTTTCTAATACTCATTTATTAAGTCCCTCAGGATGTTGGCCCATAGGATATAAAGCAGTTTTCCATTAATAGTTCAAACAGACTTATAATGCCTCAAGTAATTATTTTGTGCATGTGTGGGTTTTTTTCAGTGTCTTTGGAAATTCTTGTCACTGTTAATTAAGCTCTTTCAGTTTGCAGTTAATTAAGAGACATATTGAGTTATGGTCAATTCTATTCTTATATAAAGATACTGTCATAACAATAATGAGTTATTATCTCTGTATAGATTTACCTTAAAAATAAATTAGTTCCAGTTGAACAGAGTGGGCGTTTTACATACCAATAATACTCACATCAAATTAGCTCTGACAGCAGAATCAAGCAAGTTGTTTTTTTCTTTTTCAGCACAATGAGAAAAAGCTTGCCCTCTCTTAAAAGGTGTGCAGTAATAATTAATGAATGTAACTTGAATGCGTGGCATGCTGAAATCCTCCAGATAAAATGTCTTGATCATTTCAGTAAAGAGATAATGCATTACTATTATGATTTACTATTAAATGAAACAGTGATAAGACCATCTGTAATTATTAACTTTTACTACTTCTGAGCAAAAAACTTTAGTGTATTATTTAAACATATACAAAAAAAATGTTCATATGATGAACACATTGTAAAAGCCACCATACAATCCAGCACTGTTGCTGTGAATAACTGGTATGCGCATTGTTTAGAAACACCTGTTTGCATCCAAATCATTGTGTGCATTATGGTTTGCAAAAAATGTTCACAAGCTATTGGGCTGACAAAACAAGAATTTATTGAGGATAAAATAATCTTACCAGGTTAATGGCATCTGTCAAATCTGAAAGACATTCAAAGTTTTGTTTAAGACACTTATTGGTTAGTTAGCAAAACTAAAATGGCTTTCGGCACCTTTAAAAACCTCAGGTCTTCCATTAAACTTTTAAGTCACTTTTGATTCTCCCCAGTTCTGCCATGTTCTGTTTCACCTTCTTTCCTGTCTGTCCTAACAGAAATTTAATTAGCACACCCTCTTTCTCTTACAGTTAATGCAAGGGACCGTGAGGAACAGAGTAAGAGAGATAGTGTATGTGTAGCATACAGATGTGCAAAGGAGGAAGAGAATAAGAATAAGAATTTCAATAATTGGACTATGGCAGTTCTGCAGTTCACCCTTACAAACTCTCCCATTATTTTCTGACCCCTCACCAAATCCAACACCCACACCTCCCATTTCATCCATCTTTTCTCTCCTGCGTTTTCTTGCACTTTGTTTCTATATTGTTTTAATTATTGGCAGACAGGAGAAATGTTTCACTGTGGATCATACAAGGCCCTAGCTCAGATCCAAATGTATGGATGACAGGAACTACGCTCTGAAAATGCGCTCGGCATGGGACCCGAACACAAATATCGGTGAGTGAGAAGGGTGGGAGGCAGGCGGGGGTGTTGAGTGGGATGCATCGTGGTAGCTCCACTCTTTAATGAGGCCTTTGTGAGCACACGGCAGTTTGGATGGATTTCATCGCCTCCTTCCCTCAAAGGTATTGATTTAAACTCGGCCTGCAATTAGCATACACAAGGCACCACTGCTAACAAAGACTGGCAGGATGTGAAAGCCAAAATAATGGTTGGCTACAAGCACACCAGTCATAATTTCTACAGTCTAAGCTTCCCTGCTTAGATCAGCTTCTTCACACCGTTAAAAAGCTGCTGTGTTTTTTTAACACCATCTTACAGTTAATTCTACATCATGTTGCTCTGTATTTGGTGATAGTTACACATAATTACGTAAGTTTGCTCTGATACAGCTTGTGGTTTATCACACTTGCAATTAAACATCATGTGCTGCAGCAAACTGTCTGAACAAAAACAAGTTTGAAAAAACGTGGTGGCATTTTAGGAACACAGACCTCATTGCTTGTGCAGTCTTTGTATTTTTTATATTTTTGTATACTTATATATATACACATATATAAAACATATACTTACACATGTAAAATATACTCTGCTGTTTTTATTTACAGATTTACAGAAATCACGATAATGTGC
The DNA here is from genome assembly GCA_036877525.1 of Chromobotia macracanthus. Classification (NCBI taxonomy): domain Eukaryota; kingdom Metazoa; phylum Chordata; class Actinopteri; order Cypriniformes; family Botiidae; genus Chromobotia; species Chromobotia macracanthus. The sequence goes on from JAZGTH010000013.1 coordinate 5,610,464, forward strand.
AGTCAACTGGTCATTATTGCAATATAAAGCATTATTGCTGCATAGCGATTAGTCTAGAATACAAAATACAAAATTGGGATAGTCCCAAAATTAAAATGGGATAGTTATTGAACATATTTAGCAACAATGTAACATGTTCTCCTATATTTTATATTCTCTTTCATCCAGCTCTTTGTATGTCTTGCCAATTCCTTGATCTTCTGAGCAATGTTTTGTTTTCTTCCTTTAACTGGGGACTTCTGACCCTTACAGCAATATATCAAAAGCTTTGTGCTCATAAAATAAATACTGGAGTCCTCCAAGGCTATTTTTACTACAGTCTGTAACCCCAGAGTAATATGAAAGACATAAAATTAGCAATGGTACAGTATGTTACCATGACAACCGCCCAACATACAATGTACCCATGTTATGCAAAAATGTTGGTGAAAATGCTATGATTGACCAATCAAAATAAAGTACCCTAAATAAACTGGCTTCTGATTGGTCAATCACTGCATGTGTATGTCAATTTCTCTCTAAGTCATCAAATGCTCATTTGCAATTGTATTAATTGAATTGATTATGCAATTATTTAAATTGAATATTAAATAAGCAAATAAAATCATGTTTGATTTTAAACTTTTAATGTACCTACCTAGTGTACACTGGTAGAATCCACCTGTTTGAGAATGCAAAACAACAGCAATTTTTGCTGCTACACAAAACACCAATCCTACAATGCAAAAAGCCTTCAAAGAGCACTTGCCTAATACTTTGTGCAATGAAGAGATAAAGAAACATCAGCAGTCTTTATCAGAACACAGTTTGGAATGCCAAAACAAATGCAAAGGGAATAAGAAGGACTGATTTGTCAGACAGGGATGTGACAACTTTCAAAAATGTGCATAGGAATCAGCTTTAGTCAGTCAGGAGCGGATGCATGAGTCACCTGAATGCAGTCATGAGTTCTGACTCGTTCTCTCGTTTTTGATGTGAAATCTCATTGTCTTCTCATGGGTACATGAGAACAAACAAATAAAAATAAATAAATAAGCGAGACACAATACAACAAACAACCCACAGCTATTTAGAAATGTGACAGAACAGCTGTGGCGCCTGCTTCGCCTGAGCGCCTCGGCCTGTTAATAAAATACGCTGGATAAATATTTAATCCCCTGTTGAAACAAAACAACCTGTGCTTTTTATTTGTCCTGCATCTGTGTATGAAATGCATACACTTGTGGTTGTGCATTCAGAGGAGAACAGGTTTTCCTCTTCCCCGAGCGTCTGACAAAGGCGTGTGGGGAGAAAGCGTCGTCCCACGGGTAGGGAACAGCGCGGCTGATGCGCTTCCTTGAATTACACACCTCACAAGGGTTCCGTCTCTTTTTCAATCAAACACTGTTATCTCCGTCTGTTCCGACACTGATCATGACCTGATTTTTACACCCGATCTGCAGTGTTGGGACTCTATGATCTCATACCCAACAAGAACTCCTTATGTTGACACCAGGGAAGGAGATGTTATTGATTCGTCTCTCGAGTGCGTTTCAGCGTGATCACGCGGGCTGCTCGTACCGCTCCCTCCTCCCCGCGCTTTCGATTTGTCCGGATGCTGCTGGCGAGGTTCTGCTTGGTGAAGCGGTTCAGCGGCGAAGAGCTGGTAAGTTTTGAACCGGTCCCTTGGGTCTGGGGTCAGCTTGTGGATCAGCAGGTTAAAAAGCTCGAGGGCAGCCTCGCAGTTCTCAGGTCACGTCGTGGATCAGAGGCTGCCAAGAGTGTGGCGTCACTCATTAAAGCTTCCTCTAATGCAGTCTCTCATCCCAATTAACCACCGCCCCTGTTTAGTGCAATTAGTTAAGCTATTAGCACTCCGCTCGTGACTGCGAGCATGGAAATGAGATGAACGCTGCTGCATTATTTATGAGGCGAGAGCAAGAAAAGCGCCTCAAACGGGCCTTTGGCTCGCTCTCTTTTCTTGGCCCTCTCAGCGGTTTAGCTCTTCCACCCCATTGCCTTTCCTGGAATTTGAACCTCTTTAGCAATTCCACTTTATAGCAGAAAACTACTGCACACTTCCATAGTCTCTCTTATGTTTACCGCAGTATGGCGTAATACATACAGACGCTAAACAATACAAGTGTGATCTTTAAAATCAAGGATGTACTGTAAGCAAAATTAAAGACTAGGGGAACCAAATATGTAAGAAGAATCTAAGAATTTGCCATTAAATACTTGTTAACCACTGAATATCAGGGGGACAAATGCTATAAATGTCTATAAATGAGAATACTAAATAAAATATTTAGTAAATTCATATTTTTCTTTTTGGTCAACTGTATCCCAGGAAGTTGTAATGCAATGAGGTGCTGACTAACACTTATATTGTGACATACAGTGAGGTCCACCAGTCTGAAAATGCTGTATCTTTCTAATTTAATACAAACATTTTAAAACTATAAAAAACTCGTTAAAATACAGCCCCTAAAATGTATTACTTTTTATGTAGTGTATGTACTTTTTGAACTTTTATCTCATTTTTTATAATTCAAACTCTCTTGAAGGCCCTCTATTGGTCAAGGGCCCATATGCACTGCATATTCTCCATACTCCATATTATCCTGACTGTGATTATACATTCAAACCTGTGCTCCAGTTATCATGTACTTGCATAGAAAGCAGGGTTGTTATGAGGGGAGGGGACAATTGTCCCAAGCCCCACTAAGGTCAGTGACAGGTTATAGTTCTGTAAATGTTCAGGTTTAAAACTGCTTGGTTAAACTGCTGAGATATTTCAGAGCTACAGAGTGAACCAGACTTTATATTCTCACACCCGCACACATGAAACTGCCCACTCATCGCTCGCTCCCTGGCAGAAAACTGTCGGAGGAGAGGTTTTCCAATAACTGCTCTTCATTTACACAGTGAAGTTCTCTTCGCAAATGCTCTCTGATCTTCATCACCCATGTGTTTGAAAGACCCCACGTGACCTTTCCCTCGAAAAATAACCAGCCCCGCTGGTGGTTTTAGGACTATGGACTAATCTCATAGCATTGATTCACTCTAAAGTCAAACACTGAACACACCTGCTCCGAGGGGCTTGTCTTTTTGGCCCCTCATGTCAATCATTAGACTAACGATCTCCCTATTCATTTGCCTTTCCAGCACCTCGCAACAGGGAGCGGTGGCGACTGTTTCTTGTCCTACTGTTTGTTGAGTTTCCAAATATACTCATGCTGCCATGAAGGAGAGAGAGAAAGAGACAGAGCCTCCCCCGAAACATTTGGAAGTCCATCTGTGAGGAGAGTTTAAAAAAAAGTGGTATGTTCTCTCTGCTCATCATTGAACCTATCAGAAATTTCCATTACAGAGAGCTATGACTTCCCTGCCAGCTGGAGTCGTATCTACGAAGCCCCACGTTTTTTCCTCCCAAAACTCCTTTTTCCCATCTTTCTCTCTTGCTGTCTTTCTCTCTCTTTTTTTACAGCTTCATAAGAGAAGGCTGACTTTTTGATGCTGGACTTTGATTCTCTTTCAAACTCTCTCTCTTTCTCGCCTCTCTCATCCTCTCTCGCTCTCTCTGTGTCTCTCTCTGCCTGGTTTTATCTTGCTCCCTGCAGGCAATGCGTTGCAGTCCACCATGCTCGGCAGGGGCTGCTGGAGCGCTGGGGTATTTGAAGAACATTAATGATTCTAAACAGCCAGAGGAGCTGCCAGGAGAGCCCGACGCTTCGCGGTCCATGGCTAGAAACCAATATATGTGTGTGTGTGTATAAAAATACATAAAAACGCCTTGACAAGTCATCTACTGCCCAGCCACAGAGCAGGGCGACCTGCTGCGTGGAGCAAGACTAGAGCCATGGGCTTTAAAAACAGGCCTGCTCGCTTAACTGACTCCATTTGCTCTGATCAAAATGGTTTTAGTTGGACGGACGCGTCTTTAAAACTAACTGCGGGGCTTAGCTTGTGAAAGAAAGGCAAAAGTCAACTGAAACCCTGTGTACATTGGGGCTGACTAGATAATGATTAGAGTGCTATGTTCAGTGTTCCATATGTTTAATGATTCAAATGTGTTGGAATACAGATATCAATTATTAATAGTATGCAGTGTCTGGGAAAGGATACAAACTATTTTTTTCCATTATATATATTTCATGGACATGCAGAAAGACAATGCAGCGAATGGCATGTGTTGCACTGCAATGCTTTTAAAGGGAGATACTGAAGGATGTGTAGAAAGCTGTAGAAGTCTGGTCATGGAATACATTAACAGGCTCTGGACTTCCCACACACAGATCACACATGCAACAAATTAGTCATTAAAAACTTTTCCCGAAAAGAAAACTGATTCACACAGTTTTTTTTTTGTGTTTTAAAAGGCTAGATTTGAATCACTAAACAATATTTAATATGTTTGTATTCTGTTTGTGCCTGATTATTTAGTCTGGTCATATATTGTTTTTAAAGGCAGCGAACACACTAGGCTTTGAGCATGCTAGCAAAAAAGATATGTGTGTAGCATGCTCTAGGTTTTCTAAATTAATAACCTTGGGCTCTTTTAACTATATGGGGCCATTCACGCAGAACATATTTTCTAAACAGAAACTGAGCAAAAACAGAATGCAGCAGGATGCAGAATTGACAGACATCTTTAAAAAAATCATGCTTGTGTCAAGACTCTAAAAAAATAGAGAGAATGGCAGAGAATATTAATGAAATTGACTAAATAGTAAATTGTGCAGTTACCTGTAAGAACATAATTTACAGTTTGTGTGATCCTAAATTGTCAACTGCAGTTTCTCAGTTACAGGGTCTTTATATTGACTATTATATCTACTGTTGTCTACTGTAAGAACTCAATCTACTTACGATCTGCTGTGACCACACTGATTTTCTGGCAACTAAAGCCGATCTCAGATTATAAAATCTGGTTACAGCACACTCATATAAAGAATCTTGATTTTCTTTTCTAAAATCTTAAACATGCTCATACTATACGATCTTTAAATTGCATCACATCACAAACTTCAAGATATAATTAAGATTATCATGCCAGGGGGAACGCTTTACATAATCTTACTGGGAAGTAGATGTAAACAAGACTGTGACGCATTAATTATTATTGTTATTATTTATGTTTAGTTTTTTGCTAGTGTGATAACATCTTTCTACACTCACCTGGTACCATTAAAACTAAGGCAATTTTTCCTCAGCTCTTGTCTTTGCCGGAGCGGTCTTGATATGTTTTTAAGAACAGGTGTTTTTGCCGCATTTCAACAACCTGTTTCTCCATCTCCACTGTATAATTGACTCATAAATCAGCTTGTTTTACGATTGCTATAAGATCTGTTTTTCACCTTTGTCCCTTATTGACTATTGTGAATGGACACAGTCATCCCAATTTAAAATTCTAAATATCAAACATGCTTGATATGATTGGAGCAGGCCCTGATGTTTCTCAGAGCCAATCATGAAGCAGTGCCCAGCTGTAGGATGAAATGATTGAAGGGGCATGTGAAATTATTAAGGGGGCTTATAGGCTAGGTCACTCAAAAATGAAATCCTTAATGTTTTGAGAAATTTGAGAAATGCAATGTATAGCCATTATATTAGCAAAGGGTTTAAAATTTACCCTGCAATGCTTTCATTGGCTACCACTTTGTTTCTCTGTCTATAAATAGTTATTGAACTTCCCTGGGACAGTCAGACGGAGCCATTAAAACACAAATCAGTGAGCATGGAGACGGCTAATGATCGACCCAGCAGATCTATGAGCAGCAGGGGAAAATTCCTCATTATAAACTATATGCTGTCTAACTGCTCCCACCGGATAGCAACACTCTCCATATCCTTTACCATATTGCTATGCCCACTGACCACTATTTGTTTGTATAGATAAATGTCTGTCAAAATGACATTTTACTAGAGTTCACTCAGTTAAGAATGATGAGTCTTGCTTTTGCTAAAATGTCACCCAAAATCTTTCTTATTTTGTTATGTTGGTCCAGACTTGTTCTGCTTTATTTCCTTTTTGGAACACTAAATCAGTTGTCTTTTATAAAGTGAAAGTGGATGGACACAGCTGAGATGCAGAAAGAAAAAACGTATCATATACGCATCATAAACGTTGTCTATGTGATTTGTGTGCTTCATTCTAAGTCTTTTAAAGCTATGCAGTGGCTTTAAGTAACAGACTGAAACTTAAATAGTAATCCATCAAAAGATTTTCATGGCTTTACAGTCATGGCCACAACTTTAATTGTATGGAAAAAAAAATCTTGGACTTTCAGCATAAATAATTCCTTTGGTGTTCCTCAGAGAAATGAAAGCTGTATGGGTTTGAAATGACATGACAGTGGGTAAATAATGATAGAAATTTCATTTTTGGGTGAACTATTTCTTTAAATGATGCCTAAGAAGGTAAGAGATGATGATGAGAATGATGAAAATATGACAAACCTGTGTCACAAAGGAAGAAACTTAAAAATAAAGGAACTTTGCGGTTACTGTGGATTACATCACAACTAGCAGGTTTTCTCAACACCCATATTTTAAAAAGCACATTTCTCGTCTGTTATTTCCCTTTCCCCCAGGAATTACACAGAGTAAACAATCAATTTTGTAGTGTTGGAATAAAGGGTGACTCATAATCAAAAGATAAAGCAATACGTATCTGTCGATACGGTGGGCTGTGAGACAGTCTCCGGCACGGAGTAGCAAAGACAGGTCTCAGAGATTAGTGCTGACCTTTGCCGCTTTGACATTCGACTGTTTGACTTAATTAATAGCAAGCAGCTCCCCCGCACACCATTCGTCATGTGTGCACCGTCGTCAGGCAGGTTAGCCGGTTAGCCTGACTGCGCTGTCATCAAACAGGCTAGCACGGGAACAGGATCTGACAAGATAATCAGCATGAAGCTTAGCCGCAGAACCTGTAGGGAGGTGTGAGGGGAAGTGTCTCAAAGTGGCATTCATTACTGAATAAAGAACTGAAATATCCTGGAATGCTAGTGCCATTCTTGAGATAACCGTAGTTGAGAGGTGGGCTTCGCAGTGGAACCTATGAATTGGAGCTTTACAAATCAGCTTTATTTCAGATATACTGCCTCAGTCTGGGAATACACACAGAAATACATTTTTCTGTAATGCCAGGGAATTTAAATAACTAAACTGCAAACTAAGCCAATGACTGAGAGCAAATTATCACATCAATATATGATGCTTCATTAACTGGACACATGCTGATAGACAGCTACTCTTAGCCTGTAGCTTTGCCATGAAAAACATACAAACAGGACATAGTTTGACATTTTTCCTTGTGCCCTTGCTGTTTCTGTTTTGTATATAAAATATTGCTATCTATGACCAAAAGGAAGGAGACAGGAATGGGATCTTTCACATTAGAGTGTTCAGAGTTTAATGCTTGCTATAAAATATTTGCAAGACCAGAATTCAAACTTATCAGGAAATACTCAGAAAGTGCTTTGACAGGTCCTGTAAGACTGTATTTTGGTTATGTTGGTTTCAGCTCAATTAACCAATTAACCTCTAAAAGCAGTTTAAAAGAATAGTGTGATTTAACACTGAGCAACATTTTCATGGGAACCACTGGCAGTTCTTTCTGTCTTGGCAAATATAACAGAATACATTGACCTGTTACAGTCAGAAGCACACAAGAGCCCCTTTTAAACATTTTCAAATGATGCTGAAAGAACGGGAGTCAAGCTTTCCTCAAAAGTCAAAATTCACCATGTTTGCAGTGTTTTCTGAATGCATGTTATTGCATTTAGTTATTTAGTTATTGTTTAGTTTATTTTGTTATTGTTACTATAAATGATTCATCCATGTATACAGTATATTAAAATGCATCTGCGTCCATTTCCAGTATGCAACTCCTGTTTTCTGATCAACAACCAATAGATAGAATCAAACTGCTTTTTATACATTTTTAGGTAGAAATGCAATAATGAGCAAATAAGGAGTATTTTTACTATTGATCTCAGATGTTCAGATCCCACTTTCAAAGATACTGTGCAGAGGAACGTAAAGGACACCATCTTCTTTTAGCCAGTGAACTCAGTCATTAACTTTTATCGCAGGCTCCAAGTGACCAGACCACAGCAGTAATTGCTCTTTCCAGAACCGGCAACAAATCAGCAAGCAACCAGCAGCTGCTTCCAGGTCAATAATTTCTATTCAGGTCTAAATGAGCTTTTTCTTAACTTATTGGTATTCCTGTCCACCAAACCCCTCCCCACATCCTACCAGGGTCGATTGGCCAGTCAATCTCACAGGAAATCTGCACGTAATGGAGGGTTATGTAACATTTGCAGGACGCTGCGCCCATAAAGCATTATTTGATTCGGGTCTTTTGGCGCTTTCTCTAAATGCCAGTGGGTGGCAGGGGCAGACGTATGATGGTGCGCTGGAGATAGGGGCAGTTGTGTTTGGGTTCGGCTCTTTCATCACAGTCAGGTCTTATTTACTAGTGATTCTCAGACTTGACTTGCTAGTGCTGCACAACTCCATCAGTAAGACTCAAGTTCTTTCTCACTGACACCAAACTGGAAATTTGTTGCTTTGACTTCATAATGTACTGTATATCATTTAGCATTGTCATAAATACTATTCAGATGAGTGTTATACTGTGATTTACATTTAAATTAATAACTAATACTGTGGGTAATAAAACGGACTCACCAAAGCAGTTTCCTGAAGCAGTCTGAGAAATACTGTATAGAATCTGTTATTTAGTTTAATATTGGTTTGTTTGGCTGAGACATTTGAGGGAAATAAGACATAAATAGTGTTGACTAAAAAGTAAGGCAATTACTAAAGTAAGGCAATTAAAGAATACACCTGCAAAAAACTCCCTCTCTATGTCTTTGTGTGTGTGTTAAAAAAATATATATATATATATATATATATATATATATATATATATATATATATATATATATATATATATATATATATATATATATATATATATATATATATATATACATTGTTGTGTGTACACACACAAACCAAAATATAACATAGGAAACATATTGACAGCATTTAATTATCTGCATGTATCTAGCAAAATATAGGAATATAATCTCAATTTACATTGCAATTACACTGTGATTAAACAAAAACAATAAATAGATTTAAAGTCAAATCTTAACCTCAAAGTGCGTTTTCTGAGAGAGACTACACTATTTTCACACTCAGAGAACGGAAATGAAAAGAAGCATCCCGTGAAGTCTTTTGTTTTTTTTTAAATGACATTGTCATAATCAAACACTCCACGAGTTGTTGATAATAGAATATGTGGCTGAGTATGTGTGAGGTAAAGCAACGGCAGCCAGCCACTCGGGGCCAAAAGCAACATGATCCTGGTGTAATGAGAATGTGTCAACAACCCGTCAGCCACGGTCCAACGCACACGCAGACACGTACACACACACACACAAGCACACACTGTTGTGTGTGTATCTCACGCTGGAGTGGACATCCAATCAAGAGCTCATATGTTTTGCATGATTTCATGCATAGTCCCCCTGTCAGGCAGAGATTTGGCTGCAGTTTGGCCTTGTCTGCTGCAATTCAAATGGCCTGTAAGACTGTTGACTGCTGAATGATGTGGAGATGTACTGTTGTGCTGTCATGCATGCTGAATGCCACTGTCTGACGGTGGCGGGGGTCCACCAGACACAATATGGAGATGAGAGATCGCAAGATTATGCCATGCTGTTTGTTGCAAACCACTCGGTCCTGCATTGCTGGATCAGAAGCGACTGTGACTTTTAAGTAGAAGATCTGTGCATGTGATCTTTAATTTAATTGTGACTTGCATTAAAATTAAACACAAAATGTATTGATATTATTGTGAACTGTAACCCAACAATATACAAAATTATTAACATGACAGGCCGCACACCAAAATTGACTTGGTTTGTAAACACGTTGTTGTCAACAACAGAAATTCAATCCAACACATGGAACAAACTCTATACAAACACTAAATAATACACTGCCTTTAGTATATTGTACTTAGTAAAATTACAAAGTGACTTGGTGTACTGCTTTCATCAACAACAGGTATACAGAAAACATTTACTCCTCTCTTTTTAAAAAATTAAACCTTTAATTTGACCATTTTTTGGTTAGTGGCATTATTTGCATTCAGTAGTTTTCTTCCCTGCTATCCACCAACCAATCAAAACTGCTATCCACCAACCAGTCACTTGTTATCCACCAGTTGAAAACCACTGAACTAAGATATATCAAGCCAGAAAGACACACAAACTCACACACACATTCTTGAAGCAGACCGGCCTCAACAGATGCCACTAGCAGCACTTCGAACTTGCAAATAATTTGCATCAGAGAGTAGCCAATTAGCATATGAGATCTGGGGAACGAAGAGGGGGCGGGGCAGAGAAAAAGATAACGCTTCTCTCTGACTGCTTCTAATCTGACAGGATGAGCCAATCCCGTGATCCACTGGTGTGTGGGTGTGTGCATTTGCATCTTGGGCCACTGGCAGGTTCAGCTGTCTTGGGGAACCTTTGTACCGTACTGTATGTTGTTAAACTGCTGACATAATTTAAATTTTATCAGTTGTCTACTTTTAGTCCAGAATGTGCTAAACAGCACTATTAGAGAATGCTTTATCTGTGAATACAGGGAGTTACAATCTCTAGGCAATCAATTTTCCTTGTAATGCATATATAATAATGCTGAAGTTGGAAAAACAAGTTTTTAGAAGTAGGTATTGATACAGTGTACTTCTTTACCTGCAGATATCAGTTGAAGATTTGCAAGGAGTATGAGGTCTATAACAACACTGCTGAAGAAGCCCGGTGTTCTAGAGTATGCATAAGAAACATTCAATATATATATCGCACTACTGATTGAAAAGGTTTGTGTTTCCTTAACTATGTTAACTATGACCAAAACCACTCATAAAGGGCCAGTTTGGAAAACAGCTTACTTATAAACATTGAAGAGAGATATTCAGAGATGCATAGTGTATAACTGTAAGAGATTTAAAGTTATAATAAAGCATGTGTTATGCTTTCTTGACAGACACTAAAGCCTTCCTTTAGCTTTTGGAATGAGATTTATATTAATGAGAGTATTGTTCCCTGATGTCAGAAGTATATGGTTACAGAAGTATTAAACAGAACAGTGCAAGAGCTTTTCTTTACTGTAGCTTATCTGGCAGAGCATGGTGTTAGCAATGCCAAGGTCATGGGTTCAATTCCCAGGGAACACACAAACAGATGAACTGTGACTTTTTATCTTGTGAATCTGAGACACTGATTCATATTTTCACCTGAATAAATCTTAAACTTTGTCTCAAAGTCAAACTTACTCTATTAAACAAAATAGAGTAATTTAATTTTTTTTTATTTATACAGAAAGTCAAGTTCAGATTCAGTGATTGTTTCTTTAATGCTCTTATGGATTTTTACATTAGTTACAGCTGTGGGTGTCTGTATAAATGGCTTTTATAAATTGTTGGCTCATAAAATCAATTACATACAAGATATGTACTCTAAAAATGAATAGACTTGCCCTTTAATTGGTAATATGTTTTGCCATTACATTAGGCATCTAAATTATCTGTGTATAGTTATGTAACCTATATCATAATAACACTAAATCAACATTTCAATATGGTTTGATTAAGTGGGCAAACAACAATATATTCTTGAGCATAATTGTGGCTATGTAAAGCTTTTGAATAATATATCAACGTCAAGGCGTGGCTCTGGAATATAAAAAAACTGTACAGGACAACCAACAGAGGGCAGTATGTAGTTGCAAAATGGGGTTAATCACATCACTGCCTTTGTCTAAGCTAAAAGCAAGAAATGCTTCATTATTTTCTATTTATCAAACAAATTGTCATCTCTGAAATGTGTACTTTCAATGTGGTGATACATCTAGATTCTATTTAAGAAATTAACATCTACTAGCATTTTTCTCTGATTGCAGTTATGATTTTTTAAATCTTTCATTAAAACACAATGGATAATGACATGAAGTCTTTCCAAATATTAAAATGGTTTTCAGCTGTCTTGTCTAGTGAATCTGTCTTTTGAGGTAAGCCAGAAAAAGGTTTAATAGCATTTAAATATGCATTGTGATGTGGTTTTAACATTGGTCCTATAAATATTGCCCCTGTAAATCGCACCATTACAAAATCACTCTCATTCTAAATGATTAATGATGATAATTTGAAAATTATGAAATTGATGAAAATGTGATCAATGTTTTTACATTGATCACTTACAACAACTTGTTTGTTTAAAATAAGAAAATGACACATGTTGCTATGTTTGTTCCCACAATGTTGATTGTTAATAAAATAGACAGTTTTGACTATGTAAAAAATGAAAACCCTCTTTATTTACTTATATAGACTGTAAAAACATTTCTGTATTAGAATTTATATATAGAGATCTATAAATAATGTTTAATAGCACATTATTGTCAGACAAAGAAGTGAATTGCTTGCTTCATCTTGCTCTTGTAATAGTAAATAACTTCCACAGTGAACTGTAAGGTTTGTGGGCAGAGGTGAAGTCATGCATGGAGATGATGGCAGAGCTGGTGTTGGTGGTAATGATGCTTCCTGAACTGTTGTAACAGTGGTCCCAGAGGACTATGCCACACTCCAGTAAGATGTCATGAAGACTAGACCAAGAGGAGCGGGCATTAGATCTCCCTCAATTAATCCACCATTAGATGCCTGAGATTCATGGCTCGCTGCCTTTGCTTACTGCGTTGGAGCTCAAATCTAATTAGTCTCTCTCTCTTTGCCTCTCTTTCTCCATGTTCATCCCCCCTTAGATCGAAGGACAGACAGATCATTCCTTGCTCAACCCTGTGGTTGGGTATTTTAGGTGTTCCTCCCTCTCTCTCTCTCTCTCTCTCTCTCTCCTCCAGTATCTTATCCTTACAGCCACATACTCACTCTCAGTCTGTCTCTCTCTCCCCCTCCATCTCTCCCACCCACCCACTCCCTCTCTCTCTTTCACTCTGTATTTCCTCTAACTCCCTCGCTCTTCTCATCCTCCTGTGACTTAGTTTGCTGTGAGTAACAACTGGCAGACCTCTCTTCTCCTCTTTCCCAGCGAGGTGGTGAGCAAGTCCTCCCGCACCTGCTCTCATTGGGAGGGGACTCTGCATGTCTGCGGCTGGCGGAAGCTGACAGCACATGGTCTATCGGCAGCAGCTCAAAGGCAGCGTAAGATCCACAGCACAACCACTTGAAGGAACGAGGAGGCACAGCAGCCTCAGCCTCCCCCGTCACTACCGGCTCACGGTTCACAGTGAGGCAGGGAACGAATCGGCAGATTTGTGCTCAGTGGGAGCTGCTCTGTAGTGCAAGAGATCTCTAGGGTAAGCCTGCTTCAGTGGAGTAAGGATTTGTGCCTGTTTTTTCTCTGCCACTATTTTGTTCTTTTTGTGACGCGTCACAATATCATGGGGGAAAAGATTTGTTGCCGTGGGTATTGTGTGAGCTGATTGTCACTGTGCTGCAGATTTGTGTAATCTCGCTACTATCGGGCGGTGGATATTTTCTGCTGGATTTGTCAACTATGTTTGCTGTATTAACATATTCATGGGATTTCTGCTCCTTCAATTAAATGGCAATCACTGGCAGGCAGCAGGAGCCCAGTGTCAGAGAGCCACTGTAATGATGAGTGAGTGGAATGAAAAAAGCTTTTAAGACATTCGTTTTTTTTGTATTTTCCTCTCTGTCCACATTTTGTCTTCTCTGTTCTTTTGTCTGTCTTTTCTTTGTCCACCTCACATCATGTTTTGTTGTTTCATTTGTTCTCAAATGCCTCCAAATGGAGGGAAAGTCATGAAAGGATTGGGATGGCCACTCTTACTCCTCATTGATGCACCTGCTGCAGGAAAATGATTTTTCCGTTGGAGACCTGGCTAAAGACAAATTGCATATGTTGTTTGAGTCTCTGCACTGTTTAACCATGTCAGCCCAAGGAAGACGCTGTCCAGAGCAGATCTACCATGGGAACCAGTTGTGGAAAGGGTAGTATGCATGTTTTGAGGGGCATATGAGGGTGGTCTTTTTAGATTTGACAGGGCTGTCCAAATAAGATAAGTAGGGAGTTTGTTTTTGACAAGCTGCTTAAAAGAAGGTTTTAGACTGATATCACGGCATCCCTAATGTGTGGAGAATTGTTGCTGGTGGTGCAGCATATCTTGTTTTGTGTAAGAATTCAGAGCAACATTTTCTGAGCACCAGTGAATGGGTGTGTCTGAGCGGGTAAATGTTTAAAGCATGTTAGATAGTACTTGTTTCCTCTGTTTTTTAATGTATTTACTGTTTTTTTGTATATTTATCAGAATTATTTGGCGTTATATTTCACATATTCAGCTTCTCATGTCATGAGTGAGTCACCCTTGTCCACTGTTTGTTCTGTTAATGTTTTTATAAAATAATTTTTAAACCCTCTTTCCTAATGGATTGTGGGAAATTTTGATTTCAAAAAGGCTGTTACAACACTAGTAAATGTTCACATATCACACATATACATCCTCAATTAGTCTTTCAATTTTTTTGTTTCACACTTAGACAAACACAGGCACACACAACAGTAAGGAGAATGTAAATTTGTGGTTCCACATGAGTTAGAAAGTGTGTATGAATGAATTCCACAACGCTTAAAAGACATGTTCAGTTGTCCATCCTTTCGCTCTTCCATTTGGGAGCTGTTGCACCCCTCAGAAAATGAGAGCCATAATAATAGTCATTGTTCCCCGTTTCTGACAGCCATCATTGCATTCCCTTTTTTCCCCAAACGATCTGTAATTTGCTTCCCGCTGCTAATGGATTTTCTGTATGACTCCTCTTCTCTCTCTCTCTCTCTCTCTCTCTCTCTCTCTCTCTCTCTTCCTCTCTGAATGTGTGTGATGAGCATGTTAGACTTTGAAGGTGACAGTAGTTGACTATTAATGTTGTGTGCGATGTTAAATCTATGGTAGAGAGAATTTATGACAATGTTTATAAAAGCCTATGCAAGCCAACAGGCTTATAATGAGACCTTGATCCTTCTATCCATTTATTCATCCATCTCATATGCTCTTGGTTAACATAATTAGCACTGCCAACTTTTAATTTTACCCTTTGCATTGTTCGCAGATTGTGCTTGAATATTTACAAGTGGAGGCGGAGCCGCCTCAGGGGCCGGGCTGGACTGTAGACAGAATATGAGATCCATGAGCACCCTTTCCCAGGTAAGACGATCCCCTCACCATCTGCCTCCCCACATAACTAGTTAAACCCAGGAAGGGAAGCATTTTACATGCAATATCCCCCCACCACCATCTCCCTCTCCTGCTACAAATGCAAAGTGTGTTCATTTCTGTCTGCAGATACAACCTTTGACGGGGGCCTTGCGTTGTGGTAAAGGGCATCTTCAATCAATGACCCTAGAGAAAACTCTGGTTTGGCCTGTGCCACTGTGGATGGCTGAAAGTCAGGCAGAACCCCCCTTATTTTCTAAGACTCTCTTCGGTGACGGGTATTCTTGGGTGGATAATACGGCTCTCGTTGTTATTGCTTAAGAATACGCGTAGTTGAGGAGAGTCATTTTCGACCGTCTGCGGGGAGATAACCTCCACTGGTCCAAAACCGTCTGGCTGAGGGCCTCCTTTGTTACTGTGGCTAGCGAGGAGAAAACGAAAGACTCTATTGTGCTCCATTTATTTAGCGACTGGACAGCTAATCATTTTCACTGTGGTTTTCTTGATTTCTGTGCTGTAAGCCTTTGTATTGTCATTAGTCTCAGCTGCAACAGGAGACGGAAAGTTCTCGGCTGTCAGAGCCATATCCTCTCAGGACACTCCAAAGAACGTTATTTTCTCCATCGCGCCACCCATTTTGGCAAAGTGCCGATTTACGAGCCGCTATCCAACTAGCGGTGTTTTGCATTTCATACAATTTATTTATTTATTTTGTGTATGTATGTGTGTGAGGGAAGTGGGAGGTTGAGGGGGGCTGGCGTTTATTTTTGCTCTCCTCAGGGAGTGTTTTAGTGTACACATGCCTGCTTGCCTGGCTGATAGGAATGCATTTACTGCTTTTTATTGTTAGGCCTGATGACCAGCGGGGCCCCGGACTGCATGGGGTGTTCACACAGATTGATTCTGAGATGGCATTAGCCGTACAGTTTCCACCATTCAGCTGACAGCAATTGAAGGCAAAATGTCCACTGAATCTAAAGAGGCTTTGCTGAAACAGGGGAGGGGCTTCACGACTAATTACAAAACACAGCTAAAGAGAAGCAGCATAATAGATTCAATGGCTTTTTCTTCCACCACACAGCATTAAGAGCAATTAATGATTGATTCAGATTGTAGCGTAGACAGTTTCTCAAATAAAAAATACAGATTGAATATCTTTTCTCTCTCAGATCAAGGCAAACACACACAGAATAAGTTTCTTTTGAAAAGCACTAATTATTTTTTAATGGTGTGCTTAAAATGTCTGAGTTAGCTTATGTTGGTGAAAGCCAATGAGGTCCATGATGTGTAAAGATGGTCAGAGTTTGCAAAAGACATTTTATCTAAAAACAACCATAAACCTCTCCTAAACCTTATCCTAAATTGCTATTTTTCAATGAAAACATTATTATTAAATACAGTTACAGGCATATGTTGATTGTGTAACCAAACAAAAATACTTGAAAATAAATAAATGCTTTTAAAGTTATTGTAAAATAGTTAATGTTCGCTTTGTTCATCATCAAAATAAGTTTGTTACATTTTATCTTAAAGTAAAGATTAATCTTTTAACTTAAATGCCGCTTAAAAACAATTTGAGATGATCTTTGAAAAAAAAGCTTTTATATAAATAATCTATGTGTGGGTTGAAGATTAATTGTTATACACAAGTACTTCAGGAAATAGTATAAACTGCCTAGTTTGCTTGTTTTATTCTCTACTGTAGAAAGGCCTGCAAGACATACAGACAAAATGCAAATTGCTTGCTACTCTGTTTTAGTCATATTAGCTACACAGCTTGTGAAAATAACTAGAGGCTTATGAAATTAAGAGCTGCTCATGAAAAGTCCCCAGCCTAGTGGGGGAAGTTTGGATTGTGAATGAACAAATTCTTTAATATTCAAGGTATTATATTATATGGTATTATATTATAGATTAAAAGCAGTAATGGAGTAGGCAGTAAAACTGTAGGTGGAGTTTTGTGACGTGTATATGACATTAACCCATACAAATCAATTCTTTTTCTATTATTTTTATTTCAGTGTAATGTCATTCTTTGTTACAGACACACCTTCATTGTTCAATGTAAAGTAATTCACAAAAAATCAACATAGTCATTTTAATGGGACCGTATTTTATGCAACACCAAATGTGCCTTTATCATTAAATTATGGTAAATGTTGTAACTAATGATAATCTGAAGCCCTAAATAAACACTGTATTTAAAAAAATCCAAAACACTGTTATGGGTTTTTCACGACTTGAGTGAGATTACTCTGCGGCTCGTCTGCTTGCTCTCTGTGTGTTAATAGCTTTCATACACCTGTATCCATGCAGGTGTTTCCCCTTCCATGATTATCTCTCCCTCCCACTGTGCTCATTTTAGCTTTGAAAAAACGCACTAAATAACCCATGGAAATTTCACTAGTTTACCAAATAACAACTTTTTCTGGTGCTCTCTTGAGTAGATAGACACATTTGTGAAGGTGTTTAAGTATTTTGGAGCAGGAAAGCATTTCAAATCCATTTGAACTGTGTTCAGCTTTGAGACTTTCATGATGCATTCCCTTCTGTGCTGGTATCAACAACAGCCAGGTACCCTTTGTCTCACTGTAATGATACTTTAAAAAACTAATCTATTTTTGTGTGTGTGTGTGTGACAGACACCCTTAGTGAGAAAACTGGATCAAGCATTCCATTTCAACAGCGGTTTGAGGGAAAATATTGCGCTATGGGGAAAGTCCTTTAAAATGCAACTCTTTGATCAAAATGCTGCTTACAAATGTTACATATTTTTTTATGAGACATATTGCCCACTTGATACTTGTGCCGGCAAATGCTGATTTTGTTTAGAGAAATTCTTAGACATAGGCAGATAGATTCTAGGCGTGCTAGTGAGTGTTCTTTGCTTTTTATCTTATGCAGGAGAAGATACTGGATACTTTAATAAGCCCCACCCCCAATCCTCTTCTCTGGAGGATCTGCTAAACTCAGCTTTTAGGTACATCTTCCGCTGTCTGGAGGGGGTCAACGTGTTCATCCTAGAATGCGTTCATCCAAAATGTCAAAAGAGGCGAAGACTGTCTAAAGTTGAAGAGAGTTCTATTCAAGTCTCAGGAAAACTGAATCGGGCCTCAGACAAAGGAGTTATATTTTAAACACTATTATAGAATGTCAAGAGAAGAGGCCTTTTGACCATTTGCTGAGGGCTATTAGTGCAACTAATGTGTTCAAGAAACAGTCGTCAGCAGTCTTGCACTGTTGTGGCCAATGAAAGCTCTCAATAGGGCCATGTGGGCTTCATGGTCAAGTGGCCACACTTAAAAAATTTGAATGCTTTAAAAGGACTACAAAATTATGTTTTGCTTATCTCTATCTCTTTCTATCTACCTCGCTGTCTTTCCCTTCCCCCTCCTGCTCTGCTCTCATATAAGCTCTGACCTTTTGATACATAATCATCTCCTGGGGGCTGCACACAGAGCCTTTGTTTACTCCATCATCAGGACCACCTTCAGACAAGACCCCCCTTCCCCCAGCCCTTCTCTCCCCTCTCCATGCAGGTCATATCTTTAATTATTCTGTGATAATTAGTCCAGCAGGGCATTTTCATCTGCATTGATATATGTGCGGTTCAGGGTAGGACGCTTGCTTTGTGAGTTTAAGAGCGCGCTGAGGTGATCGGTATGCACACCATCTGCCCTCCAATTGCCTTCGACAATTTCGCTGTGGAATAAATGGAGGCCTATCGGCACAAAACAAAATAAGCAAATCAATTATCTGCACTGCTGCAGCTCTTTTACAGAGCAATACACATTTTGCATGTAGCAGTGGTTTTCCAAAAGAAACAATCTGTCAGGCCCTTGCTTAACTGATGTGAGATTGAGTCAATTTTTTTAATGCAACCACGGAAAGGATTAAAGGCACAGTGTGAATTTTTTTGTGCCACTATAGTGTCACCAAACTGGATTAGAAAATAATGATTATTTTTAAACAGGTTTGGTCAAACAATCTTCGCCAATATCGCTCCATTGTTTATGCCAATTTTGCTGTTTCAGAATGCAATGTTTTGATAATGCCACAGTGTTTACACTTTTCAGGAAATTAAATAACGTATTTTAACATCAATGAAGATCACACGCTTTACCTTTGACGTTAACATTGTTTCAGCGTTTACAACATGCCATCTATGCTAATTAAATAGCCAAAGCTTTGTTGTTTGTGACTTGTAGCTTTTTTTACCCATGCTGTGTCAAAACAAATTGCAATTGAGATGTTGAACAGAATCAACAACTATTTCTGAGGACTTGGTGCCTGTTAAGTCAAAGTGTGAAATAAAACAGACTCAGAGAGGCAGTTCAGTCAGCCAGCTTTGTTTCATCCTCAGAAAGATTGACACCAACGGGAATTCCAGATCAACAGTTGCCAGATTTGTGTGCTTAGAGCTGACACATTGACACACATAGCAGTACATCTCTCTGTTAAACAAATGGCTCGTTGAGCCGCGGCTGACTCCGAGATCAAATAAAAGCTTGCCTAAATCCTCTCAAGGAGGACAAACTGCTTTTCTGTCAGAAATGGGAGTGACTGTTGTATTTGCTGCTAATCAACTTTCACACTTCAAACTTACTTTGAGAGCTAAGTGTGCAGAACGCACCATCACTTCCTATGCCCTAAAAAGCACACAAACACATTTGTTGCTATCAAAACACGGTTTTCGGATTGGGCTCGGCCAGCTGTTGTTTGTCCAGATGCGCACGCCTTGCTCTTTTCTCACTTGTGCATTTTATCACTTTGACTGCCAGTTAGGAAAGTTTTGCAGATTGGTGTTGAACAGAACGCCAAAGCTTGGCTTGTGTGTAGATCAGTTTTCATGATACATCTAACTCTCACAGGATTGGCCAGAACCCTGCAGAGAGAGTCTGTGCTGCTACAGCCATCTGGCATGCATTGGGTCAGCACTGCCTCACTGCCCTCCATATCAGCCTCTATTTAAATACTGCTCAGAGTTGTTTTACAGATATTTACACCCTACTTGCCAGTTGCTCATCCTCATCATTTTTACTATACTATAGATTGGGTTTGGACTGCAGGTTGTGCTCATTGGCAACAGAAGACAACATGGCCTTAATTAGTCTGCTAATTTAGCTCATTTGTCATTTAGCTGACATTTTTATCCAAAGTGTTTTACAGCGGGGCCAATCCCTGCAGAGCAACCTGGGGTTAAGAGCTTTGCTCAAGGGCACAATGGTTATAGCTCATTCTTAAATTTATAATCCCTGGAAACCATTCAAACTCCTCGCTCCTTGTGGGACTTGAACCCAAAACCTTTGATTCTTTGCCCAACTATTTAACCAGTGGGCTACATCATTAGAGAGAATTAGCTCAAGGTTAATTGTTTAAGGCAAAAAGTACTGTATTTTGCTAATAAGGTGCAATTTATAATAGGCAAAATTCATATAGGAAGGAGGTGTGTTTGTGCTTGGAGCACAGTGCTATTGCAAGGCACCTGGATTGTGGATTGTTAGGGAATTAGTTGCAGATTATTTTGCACTGAAATACCACACATAAAAGTGCTACAGCTGTTTAGAAAATTCATCCTCATATGTTATACAATAATTCTGTCACAGAAATTAATATTTACATCACGGCAGATTAATAAGCAGTTGATAGGCAGATACAGCACTGCCAGGCTACACAGTGGAATGTGTCATGATACTTGTCATTTATAGTTATTCATTTGGCAGGCACTTCTATCCAAAGTAACTTACAATGGGATTTTTAATCAGTGTGTTCCCTGTGAATAGAAACCATGACCTTAATGTTGCTAGTAGCATGCTCAATCAGTTGAGCTATAGGAACTTGATGTTGTCACATATACTCAAAGAGCTCCTCCACCACCTGCTGTTAGAAACCTTTGAGACTTCCACTGAGTTGGGGGATGAAGTGGAGGGGACTGCAGACACTGACGCTTTTCTTGTTAAAGTAACCAAAAGGTCAGCCACAACCCGATCCCTCCAATCCAGGTAGAGCTGCCGGCAAAGCTGTCAACACCTCGCATTTTCTCAGTGCCCCCCAAATCCTTGACGGGCAGTCAAAACAGCCCAGAGCAGAATCAGAGGTGTAGTTGACCGCCTCTTGTTGGTGCTTCGCAAACCATTCCTTCAAGTTACCCCTAATCCTCTGCTAGCCTGGCTGGCCGCATCACAAACGCACAGCCATGGTGCCTTTAATCCAGATGCTGTCTGACAGAACAGAACCCAGGCCTGAGAGCCTAAGTTTAGGCTCTGCTTACTTGGTAGAAATAAGGTGATGGGAAGAACCGCTTCAGAGCTCAGCCAAACAGAGCTGAGTTTGGACGCATTTGATGACAAACAAACACAACCCAGATCTGCTTCACGGGTGACGGTTGCTGAGCCCAAACCTGCCCTGTTATCTCTCAACATGCTTTTTTCTGCAATCTTCCACCAGTGTCAGAGAGAACAAAGCAGAGATGACAGCAAATGGAATCTTGTAACCTCAGATTTTTACAGAGATAACACTGGTTAAAATGGTGAAGGTCTTTATTGTGTTAAAATTTCATATGGCATATCCCCACATTTTTTTAGATGTTGATAGGTAATACAGCTTTGTTGCTGTCTTTTTTCATACAATCATCTTCTGTGATGTGCAGCCACTGTGTTGTCTCACGACATTCTTTTTTATTTCTCCACCAAAGATGTGCACTGGATTCCTGCTTTATGTTTCAGACCTCTGTGGGACGGTGGAGTGAAAATGAAAGACTCTAAATGTTTAATGCTCTACGAACAACAGAGAATAGGAAGTTAATATAAAATGTCATGCATTTCAAACCTCAACTTTTCATTCAATCTGAATTTTCATAGACCTGTCATTTATATGAATTACTGTATCAATTAATTGAAATGACTGTGAAGCTGTGGTTCCTCCTGGAACAATATTGCAGTATATTTCTCTGTTGTTTCATCATATCAGAAATAGTTATGGTTTCCAATATTCTTTTTGTTCTGGATGTCTGCCAAGTTCTACACAGGCAGTGTTGCCAGACGGCAAGCATTTTCAATCCAGAATGCTAAGACCTACTGTGTTAGGCAAAAAAGAATGAGAAAAACATTTGCGCTTGACATTTGTTAATTCTTTGCCCTAATCTATTGAATACATGAATGTAGAACAAAGAAATTGACTAAAAACATTTCTAGACATTCTATCATTTAATCAAAATGTGCCTGTAATGTGAGTATTCTGTGTGGAGGGAAATAAAGAAAGAAAATAATAAAAAAAATGAAAAAGGAAAGAAAGATACTTGCATCTCCCAAAATCATGTCACCAAAGTCCAGGTTGAAACCTGATGAAAGACTGTAATTTTCCATGCAGGCTCCAAATAGGATGTTTCCTTGTGTTACTCTTTTCAGAGACATCAAATATTTTGTGTGACAAACATTATTTACAAAGGTTTTCTGAGGTGCTCGACAAGAAAAAATGAAAGCAGAAGAAAAAAGAAAGTGAACCAAGCTCTCTTTTATTCCCTCCTCTCTGTTGCTGACACTGTCACAGGAGGTAGCCTGTTAAACGCAGGAAACCGTTTGGTGTGTTTCTCTTTCTCTGACTGCCACACAACGAGGTTTGTCGTTCCCTTTTGAACCGTTGCCTAGCGGATCAAAGCATGCATGAAAGTGTGCAGGTTAGTTAAAACCAGAGATGTGTTGAAGCACATTCCATATGCATGCACACGCAGAGCTTGCTCACTAAGGATAGCAGCGCTCTAAAGATGAAGCAGTGTGGTTGTGTTAAAAGGTATGTGAAACTGTAAATGAAAGGGACCTATTGATTCTTAAAAATCTAAACTATTTTTGACTCTGTGTAAAAGAAAAAAACGCACATTGCGATAATTTTATGAGCTATCTATCTAATATATATAGCTGATGACTACTTGTAATAAAACTAATTTGGGTGTAATCTCTAATGTAGTGATGTCACACCCGATATTATTTTTGCTCTGTATACGTAATTTATGATAACTTACTTTATATGCCACCTCTTTAAATCTGTTTAAAGGCACTTAAATATACAGCCAGTTGTTTTGTTTAACAGCAGGCCAATAAAATATGCCTGTATACTGAAAGCAGCTCTTTTCATAAACGTCTAATCAAGCTGCCTTCCTTCGCTTTGAAAATGAAAGGACACTTATCTGATGTCAGGTTTGTTACTGCCCAAGGACTGAGATCATTTCTCTTTCAGCACACAAACGCTGTGCGACGAGAATCAATCAAACGCTGATTCACCGAATTGGCCGACACAGAGGAGAGGAAAAATTCATGGGAGCCAAGTGTGTCATTTGTTGCCAGAGTCTGTATGCGTGATGACAACGCTGTGCTGGATTTTGGTACATGTAGTGTATATGCCAGAACAGTGAATCTGTACCACTACAGCTGGTTGATTATAATGATATTCTGACCCCTGCTGATTCAGGAGGATCCACAATCCCTCTGATCAGTAAGATGCCTCGGGCTTATCAGCTCTCAGCATGAGAAGGCTGCTGTCCAGAACATAAATATTAGATTTGAAATATATAGGGCGAATATGAATCTAACAGAAAATACTTTTTTTGGGAGGGGAGGTAAGAGTTATGATTATTTGAAGAGTTATGTTACGATCTTATTGTTTTTTGTATGATGTACAAAGATTTAGACTAAAATGCACTAAACTCTGTGTTTCTAATGAGTGACAAAACTAATTGCCTGGAGATAAAGACTAACATTGTATTGAATGATTATGAGTGACAAAAATAATTGTCTTGCCAAAAACATAACATTGTGTTGAAGGCTAAGTAGACACTGCAAAAAAAAAACACTTGAGGTGCAAACACACACACAAAACATGCACACACTTACACACCCGAAGGCACACGTGCACACTCACACACCACTGAGAAGCTCAGCTCCAGTGTTGCAGATTTGAAAATAAAGCTTCGCAGCAGTCGGCAGGTGTTTGAACATCAAGCCGTGCTTACGTTTGGCCTGCTGTGTTGTGTTGGAGAGAAACCCTCTCTGACTGCAAAGACAAGAGAGATGCAAGCAGGCAGGAGGAATAAACAGTAGTGAATGGAAGGTGAAGTGACCTATTTCTACATGTGACTGCTGTGGTGTCTACATATAAACAAAAAAATCCTGTCTTTAAACTAAAAGGAATTACAGGTCTGATAAACTGCTACAGTGTTTTTTATTCTCCTTTATACTATGAATTATACTATATAATTTATACTATTTATTCTCCTTTATATCTATGAATACTATGACATAAATGCATGTGTTGGAAATATTAATGCTTCATAATAAAGCAAGCAATTAAAGTAGTAAACTGGTTTGTGTTATGATTTACGTACTCTAATAGAGGTTAGACATGTTTTCATTATGCAGGAATTTTGGATAGTCTGCTCAAATAAATAAATAAATAATAAATGAAAACGTAATTATTTGTTGTAATTTGAGATGGATCATATTTAAATCAACAAATTTTAACTGTAACCAATTACCTACAGCTATTTTGATTTGGTGTTATATTTTGGTGTTAAAGCTAATATCTGTAATTATTGGAGGTACAGTGGGACTATCCTGCCATCTCAGGACAAATACAGAAAAAATAAGAAATATTATTAGATTGCCTTGACTGTTGCATAATGAGAATACCATACATGCAAACCTTTGGTCATCAAAATTTGGGCTTGATATTTACTGAGAAAAAAGTGGAGGAGGGGCCAGGGACATCATTTGGATAAGACACTCCTCTTAATTCTGATATAGACTGATATAGATAGAAAGATTTTATGCTTTACTCATGGCACCACTAAACAGCCAGAATTTTAAATAGCTTCCCAAAGGCAAGAGATTCTCATCATTTGACTTATGAAGTGTCATAGGAAGAAGCAGTAAAATAATATAAACTGGCAAATGCAATATACATTATGACAACAATATTACGATTAAATCTGAAAAGTGGCAATAATATGAACTGGCTAGATGACTGTGCACCATTGTGTTCCATTTTATTATAATGCGATGTCCTATTAGAATTATGTCAATAAACGGCTGGTCCTAGGATAGTATTTTTTAATGTGTAACCTCATTAGAGATATAAATCATTTTATATAGTGTACATTTTCTTTTTAAGTTGTTGTCTTTCTCAGTAAAACAACAAGGAAACAAAAAGAAAAAGGCAGTAGTCAAACATCCTCCTCTGACGTGCAGTTATGCCTCACCTTTATCCACGCTTACCTTTGACCCTGTGAACTTCGTCTCTCTCGGAATGTACCATTTCATACAGAACTACCGATATTCCAGCTATTTGCGCCAGTATCACAAATGATTTGCATGAAAAGAGACTATAGATACAACTATAGAACACCTTTTCGTACGTCTGCTTTAATGCAATGTTCACAAGTTTTCACAAGTTGTTGCTTAAGTGAGAACTGTGCGGTAAGATAATGGATCAGTCTCGTGTTTCTAGGCGCGCTCACTAAATTTGTAAGCGCGTGCTTAGATCTACTACTGTCACGGGCACTCGACACGTCACGTCACGGAGGAGGAATCGGTTTTATATACCGCAGATCGGACATAATGGCTACGATGCTAAGCAAAGAATTGCCGGATATCGAGGTAACACGACTCGCATAGTGAGCGTTGTGTCTACAGTATGTTCGATAAGATTTTACTTTCACACACTCACTGTTGCTGTTTTTGGGCACGTGTCCATGTTTTAAAGTCAGGTAAGGTTATTTGTGTGGGAGACAAAACTTTGAAACTTGCAGTGCTTCGTTTAATAGGAACGAATCGAAAAAAGAAAAACAATAAAGAAAATACTTGCTACATGATATAAGCATATTTATAGGCCTATGCGCGTTTTTTAAATTTGAATAATACTTGTTTAGCATGCCTGCCAACTTTAGAACAGATGTTACTGTACACCGTTATAGCATTACTGACTAAGTTATCTTTTTTATATTACATTTTTCTGTACTGCTAATAATTACATCAAATAAGCTACATATAAGATTTCTTTTTACAGTCTTTAATATGTAAAATTGAAGGACAGTTATAAACCCACCTGACAGTTTTAAAGGTGAAGATGAATAAAAGGTGAATTCAAAAACATTTTTCAAATACTTGGCCTTGTCTGGAGCTAGAGAGATATTTCAGAACCTTGGACAGTGACCCACGTTCAATGGTTGTGCAGAGTAGCTGTTTAAAATAGTACTGATGAACCCCTAATGAATGTTTGTATATAACCAGGGACATAGTTTTCAAAGCAAGGTGCAGACATTGAACTACTAAGCAACTTTTTATTCCATCCAAAGGACTTTGTTAAATCATGTTTTGTTCTTACTAAGTGCACTTAAGCAAGCAGATTACTAATTAAGGGGTTCAGTTAGTTCTAAAAAACAGGGGCACACGATTTTGTTCAGAAGATTTTTTTAAACAGACTTCATGTTCCTGAATTAAAGCCAATTAACTTGATTAAGTTGAATCACAACACAAGGAGTCATAATCACACATCCACTCAGTCAACAGATGCATTTGAGTAAAATAAAACACCCTCAATCTAGAGTGAACCTATAGAGTAATATATCCACAACCTTAGGTTTGTCTGTAGATAGCATTAGCCGTGTTTGATCAAGCATTACCATATCTGACTTACAGTCCATGAATCATACATGTTAATGGTAAGGGAAAACAATCTTAAATCTTTTTTATATAAAGTCTCGGTATGCACAGCACATGCTGGATGACATCTCTGCTCAGGTGAGATAAAGCTTCCTCTTTTAAGTTGAGCAGATATGGGCATTGACTTTCATAGAGAAAATAGAACTGTTACTGACGACTCTCATTAGCATTTCTATTCATGAGTGTTATGACTATGGCAACGTGACCTTGGCGTGCAGAGTGCACTTAAAATGCGCTCTAAACGACTCCTGTCTGCCACTGAAAATACCTCACTAAATGTCATAATAATGGCTGTCCGTGGGGCAATTAAATTGGCCATTCATTTTGGCAATGCTGTCAGACGTCTCATTTTAATATCCTGCTTTTCCGAGAGCGCTAAACGTGTGCCTTTGTGTGTGCTCACGGATTCATTAAAAAATCCTCCGGGATGGCCATCAGCGTTCGTTAAAAACCAGATTAATGTGGCCGCTTACACAAAGGGCTACGGCTTTTTATGGAAGGCCCCGAACCCCAACAATGACCACTTCCTGATAGCGAGTCAAGTACCGTGATAGAAAATTGTCGCCTTAAAAGCTAAAATTGCAATATGAACGCTATGAAAGCCCCATTAGCTGACAGCCATCCATATCATGGATGTCAAAGTTAGATGCTGTACCTAGTGAAGCTTTCACCTGTGCAGTATTTTCTTTTACAATTTGTGAGGAAAGTTGTAAATATTTTTTATAATTACAGTAGTGGTCTGGAATTACATTCAGTGGTTACTGAGACATTGGCCTTGGAGTATGACATATGTTGTTGATGTAAGTGATTATGTAAAAGGTTACATAGAACATGTAGTGTGATTGCACAAGGGAGATAAACCGCTCTCATTTTTCAGAGCAATACAGTATTCTTGTTTTAAACTGATTATTGTGGTTAGCAAGGAGGGGCTTTGATCTTGCAATAGGAATCCTGTTTTCCTTTCAAATTACATAATATTGCTCATGCTCCAGTGCTGGAACTGTGAACAGATCTTAGCCGTGTGCAATATCCACTTGTAGATCTGAAAAAACAGAATGCAGTAAAAAGAATTTTACAATTTTTGTAATGCAATTGACCATTTTTGAGTTTATATGCAAGAAATATTGTTGCGTAAGAAAATGTGTCTAAAGGACATTGATAATGATGAGGCAGCAACCCTTCAGCTTGGGTTATCATAGAACTGTTAACCATAGCAAGGTTCATGACTCTCAGTCAATGATTTTCCCAGGTACAATGAGCAGTATTAGGAAATCTGTCTGCAAAACACTGTCCCTTCCAACCCTTTGGACTGCCTTTTGTTCACTTCCTAGTATTTTGAACTTGTTCCACACTGTAGAAACAGCAATTTGCATCTGATCTAACCAATAAAATTATTGTTGTTCTGTAACCTAATTTATTCTGGTTGATTCATGTTAAATAATGTTTTCAATGGTTATAATCAGCTTATTTGGATGTTATCACTTGAAGAACAATTTTTTTTCAGTGCACCCTCATACACCAATTTGAAATAATACAGAAACATTAAATCTTAAATTTATTTTACCATTATCTCCTTTTGTTGTCACAAAAAGTCTGAATAAGCAAGAGGATTGAGGTAATCAAGACCAATGCAATAATTAATAATAAATCTTAAGTAAGTTAGCATAAAATGAGAAACCCTTGAAAATGACAAAGACTAAGAACACATTTGGCCCAAATCATAGCGGGCCACTAACAGAGTCCTGTGGTCGCTCGTATTCTCCTGTGTGAATCAACCCTAGCTCTGTTTCACTTATTACAGACTGAATAGAAGCTTCAGGAGGCCTTTAGCTCAGCAAGATGATGTTGATGCCAAATGATCTGTATTGCTCTCTATAATTATGTTACAGGACTAAATGATATTCTGGGATTGTGCTGAACATAGCTGGGCTGCTGGAGCGCCGTGGCTTCATTTCAGCTATGGAGGATCAATTCGCGTATTGATTTCAGCAAAAAGACTAGGCAAGAATCTCTGTAGATTGTGTTTAACTATTCCGCCTTAGGGAGGGAGGAGGCTGTGTTATGAAAGATGAAGTGTGCTTTGGAAAGGGGTCAAGTTGCCTACATTCAGATCACTGCATGAATGCTTACATATGAATTTGTCTTGTTTTTCTGCATCTTAAAGTCATTAATATTAATTATGGCATAGAACATACTGATCCTGTACTGATATAGATGGACACAAGCTTTTGCAAAATGCTTTTATATTTGACTCTATATATTCAAATTAATTTGCGATTGAAAGGAACTGGTTATGCACTTTATTCTGAATAGAATATTAAATCTCTCTGGAATCAAGACCTGTAGATCCACAAATACATACAAATACCAAATTCCTTGTGACTGATATCAGAAGACATCATTTCTAATCATTTGATCATATTCACTGCTCCTTTTTTCAAGGTAAGGGAGCAGGTTTGCTTACTTTGGCAGGGAAAAAGCCAGTATTGATTTGTTGTCTCAATGGATTAGTATGACCAGCAGAGAGTGATAAAGCCAGTCTCCAGAACTCTCCCTGTGGAAATGGAACACACAGCACATCACATGCTGCTTAAAATGTCTGCTGAACCCTCTCAGTCCCTTCGACCACAGCCTGGTGTGCTTTAATCAAACGTATATACTTGCTCTTCAGTTTGTGTCTCTGCCGTGATTCTATTGTATTAAATCCCACAGCTATTTTTTAAACTCTAGACCTGAAACTGATATTTCTGAGAGTAGAAAGCTAGTTCACAGTTGAGACCTGAACCTTTCTGACATTTTAAAACAAGTTTTTATTTAAGCCAACAAAGTGAGGTCCCCTCTTTAGCTCCAGGACAGAGTTCAATCTAATGAAGTCTCACTGTATATCTCTGGTAAAAGTAAACCAGAATAACTCACTGATTACCTTATGACCTATAGAAAGGAATACATAAACAGACATAACTACACACTCTGTAAAAGCAGGCACATCTTTATTCCACTAAAAGCCCATCTGACATGAAATAGACTATCATTTCCATCTAGAGCTTGTTTAACAGTCACAGTGGGGCTTTAGAGGAGCTATTGATCTCTTCTTATATAGATCTCATCTTCTTATGGATGTGTTTCCCCTTACACAATATTGATCTAATTGGCAAAGGTGCACAGTGTTTAACATTGCTTACAAGAAACAGCCTTCACTCTAAAATCATTCAGTCACTCTAAAATGTGCTAGACATGTTTATTTATAGGCCTCAATTAAGTGTACTTTTTATTATTAATAGTTATTTGTTTTTCCCTTTTTGGCTGTGCGGAATATGCGTCACTTCGAGGTTGCCATCCATAGATTTTCAAATCTGTTCATCTGCAGCTGGTCAAACATGGCTTAACTCTCTCATTATGACTCCTGCTTCTCACACTGAGCCTATTATAGCAAATAAACACTAGCTTGACTGACTCAGTTATCAGCAGAGTTCCAGAAACGGAACAATACCTGTGCAAACCTGATCCTTTTTTCTCATCTTTAAGCCACAAGCTAATGAAAACAAAGGTTTCCTTTAAGACTGTATACAGTGGGTAAAGTAAAATCAATTACATCACATTTACATTAAAATAGTCAAACTAGTGAGCTAGTTGCACCACTTTTGTGTTTTGTGGTGCAAAAACCACTTTTGACCAATCAGGTGTCTAGACTGCAGTGATGTCGCAGTGGCTATACAGTCCTAGTTAAGTAGGCAGATTGTGGTTGTTTGAAATTGTACATTGCAAATTCCTAGTGAATTGTCTGATACAGCAATGCAGACATGCTAACACGCAATAAACTGTGATATTATATTAGTTTCTTACTTTCATGGTTTTCATGGGAAATTAAATAAAAACCTGAGTTTCTGAAGAAGATTTCAAGGCATCAGCATGTCTCCACAGACATGAAAATAATAATAATAATAATAATAATAATAATAAAAAATAACAATAACAATAAAAAATTAAGTTTAATGCAAGACACCCTTGACAGCTCTATACCCCCAACAAACCCAAGGCTGATTTACACATGCTACATATTAATAGTGTTATCAATAATTCATTTCACCTCTTCATGACACTGAGAGTAAATGAAAACAGCATGTAAGTATTGTTTCCTTTGTCTCACTGTTTGTTGTCAGACATGGGCTTTGCAAGTCATTCGGAAAGTTTTGTTAGATAAAATGACAAATCACGACATTGAAATTTGTTTAGGAAATGGTGCGTAACTGATAATAAGCTGTACTAATGGCACAAATATTCACACAGATGATACACACAGTCACTACAGCATCATGTCAGGAATTTGTGAATTTCCCCCTTTTTGGTGAAGGTTTTTCCAGCAGCCTTCACAGATGTGGCATATGGGGCAAAATGCCAAAGTGGCTCATATCAATTTGTTCCTGGTCTTTGTCAGATAGTGTTTCCGCACAGTGAAATGATAGTGGACATGGTATTCTTTTACACTACGAAAAGCGTGAAATTGCTATTAGTGGGATGGTAATAGTGGCTGCTCCCTCCCTTGTTTTACTCTACCTCAGTTAACTGCCTGTTAATTGTGTTTGCCATTAAAAGATCCTGCACTGGTTCCTGCATCCAGCTCCTCCATCGTGCCTGGGTGATTTGACTGGCAGGCGTGAAAGGTGTCGTGCACATCTAAAAATGCTCCTAAATCATAGGATGATGGTTCTTTTCACTGAGTTTTTATATTTGTAGGTTATAACTACACAATTATCTTTGGTCTCATATTCTTTATTAATGATGTAGAACTAGTTTAGAGTGTATTGCAATAGATCTATACAACAATCAGAGTAACTCCAGTAAATTAACCCTTAATACTTAAAAATGTATGAATTAAAAAAATAAACAACACAGGGATGGTGGGCACAAATATGTCCATACTTAATATAATAAACTACACCTACACTACACTGCTAAGACACCTGTATGAACTTGAGGGGAACTAACTTTATACATCCACTAAAGTGGCTTTGGGGCCAGTTGGTTAAAAGTAATTGCTTAAAAAAAGGTATGGTATAATTTCCTTCAGATACCACTTAATTGGATATTTCTGTATGCAATGCAATAAAATTCCTGAATCTTTAATTGTGACTTAAGTGTCTACATCCTGTTGCAGCCACTGTTTTGCATTTGCCATTTCTCCCACTGTCTATTAGTTTGTTTACTTCATCTGTATTTCATTAATTGAAAAAATGTCACACATTATTCCATAATGTCCTTGCATTGATTGATCCTTTGAACATTTAATGATCTTTATTGCATAAAATTGTGCTTCAGAGCATTCTTGCCTTGAACCCGAGGGTGAAGACCCACGCCAATCTCCATTCCACTGCCTCAAAGAAGAGGGAGAAGAAGCACTGGAAAAGAAACCCGGAGAGAAGCTGCGATGTGAGTCTTCAGCCTCTTGTACTGTAAAAACCAAAAAAAAACAAAACAAAGACGAGATCTTCTCAGTGGCTGCCTAAAATAACTCTCACTTTTCCGAACCATCAAATATACTGCTGGTTTGAGCCTTGCATTAAATATTAAAGAAACAGCCGATGTGATGAAAAACCCTTGTCACGTCATACAGAGCTTGTACGTCTTTCCTTGTTTGTAGAGTTTTTACTGCTGCTGATATAGTGCAATCACAATGTTTTTCTCGACGTCTCAGCACAGTGAAAATTAGATCTTAAAGAAAATAACGGTGAGCCACACGAGATGATAGTGCTGCTTCTGCGTAGCCTCGTAGCTTTTCTGTGAACAAACTTACTCCCGGTTTACTGCTGATAACAGGAACTCTGTGATGATAGTTGATGGTGTGGAGATTCAGTGATTATGCTGGTGATCATATTACTCTGATGAGCAATAATAGTGCAGAAGATTATATTTCTATAATTAGTTCCAGCCGCCTAGTTTGTCCAATTATTGTAGAGATTCAAATTTTGACTCCTTCTGCCCTTTTGCTTACAATATATCAATGAGTAATTCTGTAGCACTCATCAGAAAACTGCAGCAAAAGCCTGGAGACATTATGAAAATGCATCATAAGCAGATGCCCCCCCATCCCCCAGTGGATTAAATATTTCAAATTTCCCCTCAATTATTATCATATCCTGTGAGTCCTATGAGTCAAGGCTCATAAGCATATTCAAATGTTCATTTTAAATGCTTTCTCACCATGTGGCGACTGTGTTGATGAAATACCAAATCTTGTTTCCGGAGCTTGCATATTAATTAGCTGCTTAAATTACAGGCTACTACCAATTCCCAGCACTAAGCATTTTGTCTAATTAATAATAATAAAGCCCCCAAGATGTTGGATTAGACTAATCCTTTGCAGGGGAAAAATGCTGCACATAATTTCAAGTGAAAATGTCAATGGTTATCCCAGTCCCAACAATGCCTCAGTGTAATTGGAAATGTAATTATGTTTCATTTTACCACACAGATGAGTTTTAATACCACACAGAAGCTCTGAGATTAGTCTTCTGTGCCACACAGTGGACAGAGGTCAAGTATTTTTGCATTTGAAATGAAAATACACAATAATACATTGTCAACAATGCAACTGGCTCTGATTATACATATTGGGGGGGTTATTTTATAGACTAAATTAGAGAACGTATTGGGGCATGTTGTCACAAAAGTCAATGTTTTTTATTGCATTTATCTTTTTTAAATAAAAAATGGTGAAATGTTAAATAGCATAATTTTTACCCTAGATATGTGCCTTTATAGAAACCGAATTTCAAAAATACATCCGCCCCAAGATATATTCCATGGAGTGTGACAACTTGCCACAAGCTGACATTTATGAAAAATACACTGGTACTGGCAACGCATTTTAACCTTTTAGTTAAAATCTGTATCTGTAAAGTATGTGACCCCTGCCTATTGAATTCACAAAAGTATTACTATTTAAGTTTTGATGTAGGTGTTTTAAACCAAACAGCATAACCAGAACTATAAAAAAACATTGGAAATTTCGGGCTTTTGACTGAAACCCTTATAGTTACTGAGATACAGCCCATGTGACAGCTAGCCCCAATATCCACAATATAATTAAATGACATCATCTCTGTAAAAAAGTGTCAAATGGTAGTAGACATGTCAAGTCAAATTACATGCTGTCACTTTGAACATGGTGAATTTATCATGTAATATTTTTTGAAAGCATTTAGATACTATAAAATACCAGCAAAACCTTCACATGGCAACCAGGCCATTATACTGAGGCACTATTTGAATAATTTACCCCAGGTTTTGTAATTTCAGACTATATTGCTTTTCTAAATTTGTATCTTGGTTGCCAAGTCAAGAAGAGAATTTAGTGAAGGGTCATAAAGGACCTCTAGAAGAATATCAGATGGTTCACTGGATTGGTTTCTTATTCACCACCCATCTGTGTAATAATAAAATGTAGTAACTCTGTCTCATGCCATAAATTAACTCAGTGTGTGGAAATCGAGTTAGCCTCAATCTCAATCTCAATCATGTTGTGATTTTATTCTCCTGGGGCTTCAGTTCTCTTTATGTGTGGGGGAATTTCCTGGCTGCTCATCCTTTGAATTTCATTAAGTAGCTTAAGTCAGTTTTCACAATGGCTTCTGTGAAACTGTATTAGCTTATGGAATAAAGGAAATGGCTTAAGCAGCTTGAACTTTGCCTCTTTGAATGGGAGGGGCTGGGGAATCCTTTTTAATACCTCTCTGATAATGTCAACCATGTCATGTTACAGTGTTAAATGGCACCAATTAATCCTTCCGTTTTGGAGTAGAAACATTGTAAATCTTTAAAAGCAGGATAATCTCTGAACAGTATATCAGGTCTGATCCTCCAGTGGCATCATATTTAATATCTACGGCCTACAGGGTATTCCTAAGGTTCCTTAAGATTTATGTGACGTTAAAGAAAACTTTGTCGGTTATATAAAGGTTAATATGCAAACCTTTAAACAG
This sequence comes from Chromobotia macracanthus, assembly GCA_036877525.1. Lineage (NCBI taxonomy): Eukaryota > Metazoa > Chordata > Actinopteri > Cypriniformes > Botiidae > Chromobotia > Chromobotia macracanthus. Next base: position 5,645,415 of record JAZGTH010000013.1, read on the forward strand.
GATTTTCAAATAATTGTAGCATACCATAGCAACTCTGCTGCTAATGCACTGCCAAAATCAGGCAGTACATCTACAACTTAAATACTATGAAAATTTAGCACTTAAAGATTTATGTATCACAAAAGATTTAGTATTTAAAAGGTATTTACATGACTAGTATGTTTACATTTGGCAGACACATTTATCCAAAGGGAAACCCAAAAACTTTGCCTTGCTAACAATGCTCTACCAGCTGAGCTACAGGAACACTAATTTAGCTACAGGAACACCTTCCTGTAGTTCCTGATATTTCCAAATTCCTATATCTTAACCGGTAGAACATGGTGCTAGCAACGCTAGTTTCATGGATTCTATTCTCAGAAATGCATGGATTGTTTAAAATGTACTCTTCAAATTGCATTGTACCTATGCTTTAGATAAAGCATCTCCAAAATCTGTTACTGTATACAGTGACTTTAAGGGGAGGGTCAATGTTTAATTTGCACACTGACATGTTTAACAATACATTCAGAAAACATGGAAAATGTGCTGCTTTGTCTCAGCATTGTCTCTGTGTGTTTAAATCTTACAGTCCTGTGTGAATTTGGAGAACAACTTTGATGACATCAAGCACACGACTTTGAGCGAGCGTGGGGCACTTCGGGAAGCGCTGAGGTAAGCACTGTCTCCATGGCAACAGTCATAGTCAATGAGAGGAGGAGTTTTGGGTGGGCAGCCAAAGGAATTTGTGCACGCGCTGTTTCGTGAGGTGAGGAAGGGTTGCGTCATAAGTCATTCTTCATTATTGAGGGAACAGATGAGTGTAGAAGCAGCACTCAGCTCTGCTTTTCTGAGGGATTAATTTGTTGGAGGGAAGACTCCCTCTGGGCTTTGCCTTGACTCTTCAACCCTGCAGGAGATGCTAAGGCTCAGTGCACAGTGAAAAATGTAAATGTTTAATTTGTTAGTTGAAAATGCTTTTGGGGATCCCAAGACAACATCAGAATACTTGATCATGAGGACGGCTGGTGTTCTGGTCTTACTAATGCTTACACTCGGTGAACAGTCTTGCAATAACGATGGAAATGTTTAATAAGGACTTAAAACTTGCAAATAAGTGGATCAAGCTCCAGAATGAAATATGCTAAGGCTCTGAACCCCAATAAATGGTCAAATAAATGACATGATATTTTAATTAATTGAATTAGTTATGTATTTCAAGATAACTTAACAGACATTACAGAATAGTAGCTTTAGGAGTCTATACAGTATTTTGTTTCATAACTTTAAACATTGAAGCCATTTAGTGGCCTACAGTTCACAGCAGTCCATTATGCAACTTTATCTGTAGACATAAGTGCTGTTGACACAGGATGCATTCTCACATTCCATTTGCAATTTTTTTATTGTTGATCTATGTACACATGACGTCTTTGAAAATTTGTCAGACATTTGTGAGACATAACACAACTGCCAGTATCTTGCATCATGAGTGTTTCCAAGATGCCATGTTAAAAGTAATTTAGTAAATACATATTGAGCTTTGTGTTCTGTTTAATTCTCTTGCGCAGACGTTTTTGAACACATGAGCTGCGCCGCCCACTTGTTATATGCGGTCTGATGTCGTGGCTATGCTGACTTAAGATTCACAAAAAACATGAAAATGGTTGTTTGTAGCTTTGTAATTTCTAGCTAAATGAAAGTGTTAAATGCAAAGCATGTTGAAGTTAAGCTACCAACAGATACTAGCAACAGCAACGCAACAGCTAAGAGAGTCAGACTGTATCAGTTTTGATCATATCTGATCTGTTTTGCAGACTGATCTGCCTTAATGTATGTACGTATGTATGTATCACGTATTGATCTATTCAAATGTATACTGAAATAGCACCTCAGACTGGTAAACAAAATGACTTCATTTGAATAATGTCTTAATTCCGCATGGCATAGAATATGCATGAGCCCAGCATTGCATCTGTTGATCATGAATAAAAAACAAAACCCAAAATGGCAGTGAAAACCAAGAGTTAGGTTAAAAGCAACCAAGCAAGAGAGATATTAGAGACATTAATGCACACTTTTGTCCTGCCGAGTTTTGATTTCGATCCTGCTCTAAACGAGACTCCCCTGCCGTGCCGGGTGGCAGATCTGATGAAAGATTTAGGTTTTATAACTGCTAATAATGCCGGACATGAAAGTCTTAGCAGCGTGCCCTACTCTGGTGTTCATCAGAGGAGGCAGCTGGCTGATTTGCCTTGTTTGTTGGGCACCAGAGGAAGCCCCAGGTCTGGATCCCCAGTGTCATGAAACAACCAGGAAGTTGACTCCTCATTAAGAACTACACAGATTGGTTCATGTAGTGAGGCGAAAGTTACGAAAACTGCTTTTTCTTTAATATCTTTAAACTTGAAATATGATGCTGTATAGCTCAAATAACTACATTGACAGGTAATGACTTTATGGTGGTGAAATTAAATGTTTACAGCAGGAGTCCTTTGTGATGAATTGAGGGAAAAATTTAATATATTTTTTTAGAGATATTTCTTGATAAGTATGAAGTTAGGCAGTTTAGTTGTATTATAGAATGTTGTATATATTTAGATATGGTAAGAATTTCCTATTAAATAGAGAGTTCACCCAAAAAAATTTTGTCATTTTGCAGCCTGGCAGCACTTGGTCACTATTTGCTTAAATTGTATAAAATTGTATTTTGGTTTTTTGTTTTACAGAAAAAAGAAATTCTTGCTAGGGAGAGCAGATATCTAAAAAACTCCAAGCTGACAAGCTGTTTGTCATGTTTCTGATATGTTCTGTTAATGGACAATTTTTATTTTTATATAAGCTAATCGTAAAACAAAAATACAGTTTTAGCTGCTTGTGGTACTGTATATTGTGTTGGTCTCTCCAAAACATAGCTGGCATGTTGGTCACAAGTGGACTTCAGTTCTTATTTCACTACATTAATGGTGAAATGATGGAACCAGAGTTGGCTTTATTTGATACATTCCTTCATGAAAGCAGGGATCTCAAAGCTAACAGCTGCCTTTAGTGTCTGTTGTCAAGCCGTTTTCACACATGTCGGATGACTGAAGTCAAGTAACATGTTGCGTTGTTAAAATGATGAGCTCTAATGAGAAATAACTCTTCTTATTATTCTCGTTGCCACCACACGCCTGACAGAAGTCCTTTTTCCTCTTCCTGTCTTTGACACACAAGCCAAAGTATATAAAGGTGGATTGATCATTAAAACCATTTTCTTATCCCAGCTGTCCCGGCACCTAGTCTGAAAGAAGCCCCCTTTGATTCTGAGCCAAGCTTAATTGGTCGTATCTAAAATGGTTTAAGTAATTAAGATGACAGAGCTGGCCTGCTCGAGGACAGTCTCCTCGTGTCCTTTTCGAGAGGTCTGGCACCTCTCTAGGGTCCTCATTATGACTAGGTCCCCACAAGTTACACGTCCTTGCAAGTGAGGATTTTGACGGCTATCTCTCCAAGATGACCTCCCACACACATGATAAATTCATCATCTCTACAGAAGTGCGTTTGGGATTAAGTTGGTAGTGGTGGGAGGCGTGAGGTGATTTGACAGCATTCGCTAATGCCCACGTTGATTTCGAAATGAGCTAACATTGTATCGTGTTTTGTTACACTGAGTAATGCCTGCGCTGTGTGTTCTCGCACTAGAACAACAGTTTAAAGGCGGTTTTATTTCGAAATTTGTGGGATGGTTGTACAAGTAAAAGCTGATGTAGATTGAAGTCTCATGGGAAGACTGTTTCACATGATCTGTTTTAGCCTCTGTATCTCTGATAAGAGGGAAGAGTAGTGGAGGTCAGGTTTATATGAAGGCTGAGGGACTTGGAGAAAAATAGGCTTTGTTTGTATGCTGTATGCAGCTGTAAGTATACAAGTGTCGGCCCTATATAGCTCAGTCAAGGGCGAAATCACTGGAACAGTTTTTCCGGTTAACCTCACACTAAATGCACTGAAATAATTCTGCAGTGTGAGGTTTTTTTTAGTTAAGTTATTTTTATTCTTTACTGAAAACACACTTCCTTCCTATGTAAACTTACCTAACTCTAATTCAATTAAATTGCCTAGAAAAATTCAAATTGTTCTGGTTGATCATAGCAGTAGTAATTTATCAAATGACCAAATTATGGAGAAGTGCATTTAATCAAGAATATATCTGGACACGTTGTGTATTATAATGCACATTTGACATTTTAAAGAGCTGAGTCAGGCGCCTTGGTTGCAGTGGTGAAGTGATGGTGTACAGTCACAATATTTTAGATTGTTGAAGTATCCTGCATCGTCTTCAACCTAACACTCGGGACAGGCCTACAAAGCTGTGCAATTCAAATTACATTCAGTACTAAATATTTTGTGTGTGCAAATAAACAGTGCTATCATTTTGCATAGTTTGTTCTCTGTGAATTCCCTCCTCAGCCTCCCAAGAGATATGTGAGATCCCTTATCATCTGACTATGTATTTTGCATATTCCTACAAGCGGTGTTAACAGACATTCTGCAGACAACTCTCCTTAATCAGGATCATTAGGCTTATTGATGCGATCCTCGGTTTAAGATAATTAACAGCGATTCCCAGCCGCACTGCGCTCCACGTGAACCGATGATTAGAACATACATTTCCTCTGCATCAGTCAGAGATGACCTCTGTCCAATAAAATGAACATACAGTGCGTTGACACCGCAGCAACATGGGGTATTACTGCTAACACCGTGCTTGAGCGGAATGCGTATTCCAGAGGTCATGTTTAGCCTGACCTCCCATTGTGGCTCATTTACCGGCAGGTGCTTAGACCAGGTAACACACGCAAATAAATAATGGAACAAGCTGCTGAATTTAGAAGTGCAGGGGTCAGAGCTTAACGCTACTATTGTTCATACAACATAAAAACGCCCAATTTCCAATTCAAAATGTGCCACGGTACCAACGGCACAGAGCTGTGTACAATGTCAAGGAGGCACATACATACACAAATAAGTCATTGTTTTACATTAGCGGAGGAGACTGTATAATGGAACTGTGCCATTACTTGGGACAAACAAGTTTTTAGAGGCATAAATGTTGTTATAAAATGATCTCCCCTGCTCATTTGCTGTGTTTTTATTTCGGTAGTGGTATCATCGATAAACTCCTGATTTTTAAACAACGGAACAATCCCATAAGCAACAGAGCATCTAAATTCTTGTCTTGCATGCTTCTGTTAATGAACATTATGGAAAAATTCTGCTCTTGAGCATGAACTTCAAATGCATATTCATTTGACAATTACATTTAAAGACCTAAGCTATTAATTGCTCAATCATGGCAGCCTTAATGCTATATGTTTGTCATATTGTTATGAAATTATGCTATTGCTATATGTTCAAGTCTTTCATATTATGATACAAGTAATGCTTTGTGCTTGTTCCATGCTTTAATCATATTAATCAAGCATGACTTTGTGAGACATGCCTTTGAAAAAAAAATGTTCTTTCTGTATATAAGCCACCGGTTTGTTTGGCCACAGACTTGTTTGGCCAAGGAGAGCCTTTTATTGTAGATTCATGCAGCCCTGATATCTCATGAGTCACCAGAGCTCTCGAAAAAATGCAATCACTTCTACATTACTTTCTGTTGACATATGCCCAAGCGCATCTGCACCTGGTCATTCAGATAAACTCAAAACAAGTGGCAGTCCATCAGTGTCCAAAGTGCCAGGAGAGTGACCTATGACTGTTGCACCATTGTTGCATTTCATGTGTTAAATGAAACGGAAACCTAGCTGAGCATCACCTACATTCATAGTCCTTCCTCTCACTTTCCCCAATGAAATGTGCCGCATGCATTGTTTCCTCCATGAATATTTAATTTGCTGGAGCCAAATTATCCTATGTATAATTTAAAGCAGGCATGTTGTTGTCTACCAATATGGAGTTCCCTGATCATTATGGAGTCAGCAGTATTTATAAGAGATATCAGTCTTCACCACAGTCTGGGCAGGCATGTCTAGGACAAGACTAGAATCACTCAGCCATTTGTTCTCAGCCCTCCTTTTTCAAACCACACAAAGGGCAAAATCATTATCTACTGCTGTACACCATCAGCTGTGTAGGTATTGTTTTTGACTTTTGATTTTTGTGCATTACTGTTCCTTTGAGTGTATAAATGTGATATTTGCTTTAAAGAAATTGCGATAAGATTTTCATTGATGCAGAAGAACTACATTTGTTGTTAATTGTTTAAACATGTTAATCAAATTGCCATGCCATAATGAATAATACACAGTTATTTCAATTGTGGTTATTTGCATATATCATAATTTTCTGATCAAAATCCCTTTCCAAGATAATTCAAAGATAATATAATTTATTATATTACACTGGGATGGACTTGTCACTTGTTTACTGTGTTTTCCTGCCTTAGCCCAAGATGGCCGCTACCCCAATTTTTTTATTCTTTCTGTCAATTTTATAATTAAAAATAATTTTAATGAATTTTTATTCACATTTTGTAAATAATTATTGTACTTAATCACACTAGATTAACATTAAATTAGCAGCCCTAAAGGGAACCAAGCTGGTTTTGCATGTTTCTGAGGTTATCAAATTAAAAATGTATTGCTTTTTCATTCTGTAGATGCCTGAAATGTGCAGATGCTCCTTGTCAAAAAAGCTGTCCTACCAATTTGGACATCAAGTCTTTCATCACAAGCATTGCCAACAAGGTAAAACCAATTATGATGCTAGTACTCACTCGCACAGTAGCTATGATGAACACACTTTATTGATGTAGGCTTAAGTGATAATCTCATAATCCTTTGTGTATTATATTTCTCAGTTAGTTAACCACAAGCACTTAAACATTGCTTTATTCAGCCAGGTAAAATCTCAAAAGCGCTGTCTGAGTCCATGTTTATCATTGGCTCTGTTGTGTTTATTGCAGAACTACTATGGTGCTGCAAAGGCAATCCTTTCAGACAATCCTCTGGGTTTGACTTGTGGTATGGTGTGTCCAACCTCTGATCTGTGTGTGGGGGGCTGTAACCTCTATGCCTCTGAGGAAGGGCCCATCAATATTGGTGGTCTCCAGCAGTTTGCTGCTGAGGTAAGTTGGAAGTTTTCACAAATGTCTCTGCTATTTATTGCAATAGTTTTTGTAATATGTACTTTATTTACATATAATAAATATACATCTAAAGAAACATAAAATAGATCAAAATATAAATGGTACTCTTTGAATGGGACCCAATCAAAGCTGTAAAGAATGGGAAAATGCATTGTCTGTATGAAGTCAAATGAAGTGAGGATTTAATGAAGATTTGGTGTAATGGTTCCGTGAGTGGTTAATGGTTATCAGTGCTTGCCTTTTTCTTTTTGCTGTTATGTACTTTGCAATGTCTTGTACAAAGTCTTTTAGTCTCAGTTTCTTGCTCATATCCAACTATAACCACACTCTTCTGAATTTCTCTGAGAAAAGTCAGAAGGGAATGTCTCACTAATGGTATGGACTTTTTCAAAGGTGTAAATCCAGAAAGGGCTCCAGGAAAGAGAAAAAATTCACCATTTGCTCTTGTGTTTTTTCTTTCTTCTGTTCTTAATCTTTTTGAAGGAAAGTAGAAAATAAAGACTTGAGTATTTTTTTCATGTTTTGATAGTATTGCCCCATATATTTAGCCTTTGTGGTCTTATTTGTTGTTTATTATCTTCTTGTTGTTACTGAGTTAGTGGGGAGATTGTGGATGGCTGTCAAACTTGTTAGTACTGTGTTTATTTCTCAGGCAAAGTCAATCTCTGTGTAGGCATACCTTAAAGTTTTGGCCACAAAAATGCTTTCACTATTATTGCTCAGTAAAAAATAACATTTTCTGAGCATTCTTACCTTTTGTAACAACATGACCAAATTGACAAAGCGTGCTGTCAGTGTCACACTAACATATGGGGGCAAATTGTCACAGTGGAACTTGTCATTACACAGCCCATTATACATTTTTTAGCAGATTTTGTTTTTTGAACACAAAAAAATTATGAGAACATTGAGACACTGGTTCACCTGGTGGATTTGCTTGCAAACTGGCGAGCCTTGCCCAGCGTGTTACAATGGGTGATAAACACCATACAGAAGTTGCTACAGACTTCAATTCGGGTCTTGTCTTCCTAAATTCAACAGCGTGCTGCCCAGAATGGGCCCTGACCAGGCCCAGGTTATGCAACAGGAAGTTGCATGGTTATGCAACAGGAAATCTCTTCTGGTAAAGAAGGCTGTAAGAAGGAAACACCAAATCAGCCAAATCAGATTTGAGGACTGGTTTGTCATGATAGACCTGAAGGACTCTTCCTCAGTACAGGATTTTCCTGAGATTTGCCTTTTGGGCCGTGGCATACTAATACCAGGTTCTTCTGTCCCAGAACCTTTACCAAGTGTTCAATGTCTAATGTCATCCCTTATGGCCTGCTGCACGAGACCCCTGCAGTGGTGGCTCAGGACTTAGGGGTTCTCCCTGAGGGGCAACCTGTTCTGCACAATCAAGGTAACACAACGGTGCCTTTTTCACTGCTCATGGGGGAAAGCCTTGGTTCCGTCTTAAGGTCTAGTGTTGGGAGCATCCTGATGCAAGATTGTATCGACAGATGCTTCCCACACAGGCTGGGGCGCAGTCATGGGCGGCTGCTCAGTTTGTGATCTGTGGAAAGAACACCTTCTCTCTTAGCCTATAAACTGGTCTATAAACTGTGCCCATGCGGCATCACATCAGGGCAGGCATTTGTCTGTATGGTTTAGTGGGTATTTTGTTCCCCAAAGTGTTGTCATATGACGCAGCACCTCATTTCCTTCTCAGGGGAACAGAGGTTACAGTCATAACTTCAGGAGTTCTCAATGTGACAACCTTTTTTTATTTGTAAGACGTGTTTGTGTGTCCATCTGTTAAATGCCTACCTTTCCCTTCTTCACCTGATTTGTTTTTCCCTTCTCCTGACCTCAGTAAAACTAAAGGAGTGAAACATTTTCACTCCTTTAAAAAAATCATTCATGAGTGGTCCAGAGTCCTGCAGGAGAAGATCAACCCAACATCCCATCAGCTTCCTCACGTCACCTATCACTGCGGAGCTGACAGCGTCTCTATTCTAAAATGTGAAAGGCCAGGGTTGTTTATCAGTGTGTTGATTAGATAACCCCCAGACAGGGCCATCAGCAACTGCTAGCCTTCCCTTCTTTTCTCAGTAGGAGCTCTCCAGCACACACCAGTGCCTGTATTAGTATAAAGTAGGAAACTGTACTCTCTGTACAGTAAATCACATTATACTCCCAGGGAGGCTTCTGGTAAACACTGATTTGAGATGAGGTGATGCAAACCAGGCCTGAAAGACTTTCTGGAGCTGAATAAGAGGGGACCGAAATAAAAAGGCAATCACGGTGTAATGTTTCATTAGGGCCAAGCAGATCCATGCTTTTACTGTAAAAAAGCTTTAGGGAGATTAACTGTTAACACTAATTTGCACACACTGATTCCTTATAAATATTCCAAAAGTAACAGTGGTGGAAATAAGATTAATGATTGACTGTGTTGTTTATCTCAGTGTGTGAAAGACCCAGAAGAAAGGAGAGGTTTGTTTGCCATGCTTAAAGAGCTTCCTGTGCTTTTCTCAGGTGTTCAGTAAGATGGGCATTCCTCAGGTCAGGAATCCAGAGCTCCCTCCAGCAGAGGAGATGCCAGAGAGCTACCACACAAAGATCGCTCTCATCGGCTGTGGGCCTGCTAGCATAAGCTGTGCATCCTTCCTGGCCAGGCTAGGCTACGACAATATCACCATCTTTGAGAAAAAGAAATTTCTTGGTGGTCTCAGGTAGAGTGATTCTCTTTTCTTTTTTCTAAATGTAGTCTGTTGCTTCTATAGGGAAAGGGTAGCCAGTGTATGAGGCTGTGCTATATAAAGTTATGTGTCCTTAAAAATAAATAAAAAGCAGTTTGTCCAATACTGAAAATTCTGTCATTGTTTGCAGAATAACTGCATTTGCATTTGCAACTAACTCTTCCAAAGGTTCTGTTACTAAAAAAACAAAAGGGTAGTCTTGCTTGTTAAGCTAGTTGTTAAGGTGAAGTTTGTAGTTTCTGCACTGCTAGCAAAACTAAACAAAAGTACAAAATTTAGCATTGGTCAGTCAAACAGAGCCCCAAAGTGACATTATTTGAGCCATGCTGGTGCTGTACCATGCTGTTAACACATTTCACCTTTGAAAGCATGGATATGTAGTTAACATGCCATACTGTATTACAGTATCAGCTGAAAAAATCAAATTAATATAATGCCATAATGGAACTGTAAATTTTAACATAGTTTCTATGTGTGTGCCTTTGTCTCTCTTTGCAGCACTTCTGAAATCCCTCAGTTCCGTTTGCCCTACGAGGTGGTGCAGTTTGAGATTGATCTGATGAAAGATCTTGGTGTAAAGGTACCAATAAGGGGAGGGATGATGTCAGGTCTTTCAGCCAAATGTCACTGACATTAATAACCATGCAGGAAGAAAAGCAAGCTAACAAAACACAATTAAAAGCCACATTAGCAAGGCAAGTAGCTAAGACATCCATCTGTCCATTGCCTAAGAGCTGTGATGGTGAGAAATGGCAATCAATAGTCCTCGTCCAGATCACCTGACCATGGTTAATTTGATTTTAGTCTTGGGAGAGGAAGGGGGAGGGAAATGGTTTCTCAAATTTGATGGAGGTTGATGAAGGTTAGATAAGGGGAACAGTGACTCCCCATAAGCTGACCTTTAAACCAACACTATTAATTTTCAGTGGAGAAATGCTATATTTTCATCACCCCAATTATTATAATTCAGAAGATAGTACTGTTGAGAGCACCACCTCTGTTTCAAAAAACCAAGTGGGCTGCCTACACTCATAAGTGACTGATTTGGGATGTTCTACAAAGGCAACAGCTCTGTGCATGATACAAATATAGTATTGCTCCTCCTAATGTAAATGGCACTGGAAACTCTATTTAACCTATTTAATTTTCAGGACGTTATGTAAGAGGAATGACGCGATACATATACATGTACATTTTTGTGAGTGTGTGTAGCATGAATATTTAATTAATTAAAACTAGATTTTCACTAAGACATTATTATCAAGTGAATGAAGTATATTTTATAACCATCACATTCTCTGTGCCCCATCATTGTTTTTTTTAACCGATCTTAGGGCAAGGCATTCTGGGATTGACTTCTCCACAGACAGTGCATTTAGTCTTAAAATTTGGCATACAGTTATTAAGTTGTCTACCTTTTGGCCCTCACACAAGAGAGCACCTATGGTGTCCTAAAATTCTGCCTCTGTAAGCAGCTTGCCTTGTTTTGGAATAAAACACATTCCACCATATTGTGTGAACAAAAAACCCACCTCACCTTTGCTCCATTCCGTTTTTTGAAAACCCTAATGCCCATTTGCCCTAAACAACTTGCTTACTACCTGGCAAGCACCTTGAGTTCACAGCCTATAGACTATTTGTCTTTTGTATCCAAACATATAGCAGCACATGTGGCCGCAGAATCACTCAGTTTGCACTAATGTAGCATAACTGTATGCTGCTATTACAAAGGTTGTGGGATGATTGATGTAATTATGTTCTGAAATTCACAGCAGCGCAGAATAATTGACGCTAACATCCTCTTTATGCGAATAATACAGACAGATGGAAGCAGCTGAGACAGATGCAGTGTGGATGGTGTGTTTCTCACAGGTTGTTCTTGAGAAGGGGCTCGGGCAGAATGGGATGACTCTGACCTCACTGAAGGAGGAGGGCTTCCAGGCAGTCTTCATTGGCATCGGTCAGTCCCTCCTTTTGCTTTCTGCCGTGTTGTGCACATCCTGCATGTTTTTTCTGTATTTAAACAAAAAAAATGCCTGTTTGTCATCTGAGGGCAGTGTAGATTGACTAATTAGTCTTTGTTTGCATAAAAACCTGTTTATTCTCCCAACGGAGACTACTTGTTACTAAGTTAGTCAATTTTTTAATCTCTGGAGACACTCTATTTTTTGATATCTGGTCCTGGCCATATAATGCTTTCTTTGTCTTTGTTTTTCTTGCCTTTTTGTATCTCCTGTGGTCTGTCTATCTCGCCTTATTGCCATCCGTTCTGTGTCCTTCTCTGTGTCTTTTCCTTTAAATACACACACCTGCCCTCCTTGTTAAATGTCACATTCATTTATCCCCTCCTGCGCTTGATCATTCGTATTTAACCTTAATGCTTTGCCAGCTTGTGGCATCCGTAGTATCTTTTAGCGGAAAGAAATGTGTCCGTCGAGTCACTTTGCTTCTATTTTTATTAAAGTAAGGAAGTACTGTGTGCATTGGTGTATTGATTTGATTTGAGAAGCTCAAACATTCCTCGAGGGTGACTGTGTACTTTGTGCCTCTTTCTTTATAATTAAATGGAATTCGTATCATTTATTATGTTTGAATAAGCACTACTTTTTGGTAGCTAAGCCTCATTGTTATTGAGTGGGGTGAGTCGGAACAGCTCTGGGATTTCTTTTTCTCATAAAGCAATGGCAATAAGCTGAGAATCATAAAGGAAATGATTACATTTGCGCCTCTGTGATATTTTTTTACCACTTCTCTCATGTTGTCTCTAATGTCACCCTCTATAGTGATTGACATGCAAATGTGTACCTTTGCCTTTCAGAGGGAGAATCGGTTGAAAAACACAGATAAGGATGTTCTTTCTCAGCCTGTGAAATTCATGGACGTGTTTCACGATCACCCTTTTTTGTCATTTTATCATGTGATTGCCATGTTGTGCGTTCTTCGTCTAGGTAATGGCTATCATCAAAATATGCATTTTTGGACCATTTGCTTTAAAAAATGGTTTTCTGTTTACACCCACCATGAAATTGTTCAGAATGGAGGCAACCAAGAGCAAAATGCTTTAAGGTTAGCAGCAGGCACATTGGTTTATTTGAGGCATTGAAAAAGATGAATGCAGCATGCGAGGCACATTGGCCTAGATGTTTGGTTCAGATCAATCTGACACTGCGGATTGGTTACTGAGGTCAGTGTGCCTATTGTAATATCTGATTATGGATGTCCAGCTTTCTACAAAGTCTGTGAAATACTGGAATTCTGTTGCTTAACGTATTCTTCCAGTTCAGGTAGTTTAGGTCGTTATTTTCTATGAAGCTCATAACTCAAGGTTGTAAATACAAAAAACTTTTACTGCATGTGGCATTTGAAAAATAATTATTGCACTTCTTTCTTTAACAAAGTTTTCCCAGTAATTGCTGATGAATTCGGGAGTTTTTTTTTTTTGTCGTGAACAGCAGATGATATATTGGATATCAATATGTTGTGCTTTACATTTATAGAAGAACTCAAAAAAAAAATTGGGCTTGTTACTTTTTATTGTAGTATATTACTTCTCAGTAGTGCTGGTAGACACTGCCAGTTAAAACTACTTAATCATAACTTGAACACACAACTTGCCTCAGAGTTGGTGCTGTAAGCAGGTTTAGCCTAGAAGAGGAACACAGTATGAGAACAGAACCACCGTTTTCTCCCCATCGCTACACGTGTATTGATCTTGATGTCTGCAACCCTCTGCTCAGTATCAGTTTTTATAGAGGGAAAAAAGACAGAAGGGCAGGTGCTAGATCTTTGCTGTTACTAAATACGGCTTTATGTATGTTTGCTGGTGAAATAGATACTGTTTAAGAGCTGTAACATTCATCGGTTTAGGCATATATGGATCTACCTGTCTAGGAACTTTTCAAATTCAGCCTATTGTCAAGGTCTGATTGCTGACAAACGCACAACTTAGACAATAGTGAAAGATAGAAAAGAATGTTCTGTTATGTCAGAGGTCTTACTAGGATTGTATAGGCTCCCGTTGCATGAAGTATTGGTCTAAAATGACCAATGGTTAAAGACAAATAACTGGCAGCCATTTTTCAATACATCTTTGTGAACATTAAAGAAAATTGGTCTCATTTGCTAATAATTCTATAAAATAATTCTGCTGGAATTGCAACAGGTGTGTAAACAAATAAATTTGTTCTGACCGTCATTCTGATGTAGATGAATGTGGATTATTCATAATTAGGATGCATATGCCCACAATTAGTTAATTAGCACAAAACAAACCCAGATCATCTCAACATAAGAACTTTCTGCTGCTCTCAACTGCCTTACACTTTAGAGATGTGCTTCCAGTCAAGTGTGCCATTCTCTAAACTGGTTAAAATAAGATTTATATAGGCCTACATTACATACCATTGTGTTTCAGGACTCTCGTTAGCCAGCTGTGTATTCATCTATACAGGCAGCGGTTTTGATGCAGAACATATCTCAGATCATTTTTGTTGCTCTCAAATAAGTCTTGATTAATTTTATGATATTTTACTTTAGCGTTTGGGTTCCCAGCTTTACATGTCTCAAGGAATGTAAATTGGAAATTGCATTTTTAAGCCACCAGAAATGGCTTTTTTTGCATGTTTGTTGTTTTTTTCTAATTTTGATTTTGATCATGATTTCTGTGTAAAAATATCTGCAGACAGGTTCTGAGCAGATATGGACATTGAGTCTTGAGTAATTGAGACCCATTTTTTATCAGTGAATATCCAGCTGTTAAATGAAAATAAATTCAGAATAACTTTTGCATTTGATATTGTAAATAGCTGCAGAAAAAGAACTATCGCAATAGACCGCAGGATACCGCAAAAGCATTTAATTACTAGAATTACCGCCTCTGTACTTGCCTTATGTAGAAAACTGTTTCTCTTTTCTGCCAAGGCTTGCAGTTGCCTAATGCATTACAGCCATTCGGGAGCAGACTTGTATTGAATTTGCACATAGATTTGATCTGTGTGAAACAGCTGTGTCAAATGATGCTATGAAACAACTGCTTTTAGTGGATCCCAAACAAAATGAAATTTTCAGACATTTTTTTAGCCTTACAACATGGCAAATTTAGTTGTTATTCTTGTATTACCTTGTATAAACCACCTACAGATATCACAGCCTGTTTCTGGAAGAATCTCAAACATGTTACGACTAAAATGGTTGCACATTTTAGAGAGAGCTACTTCAATCAGTCCTATGTATTTGAAGAGTGCTTTTTAGGATACATAAAGATTCAAGACGTTTTTTTAAAGAATAATGTCTGAAAAAATCCTCTGGCATTCATGGGGCTCAGGACAAGATTATAAGGTTGGTCCCAAGCCCCCATGCACTTAACAGCATAAAAACACATTTAGTGGGCCTGGACAACGTTCATCATTGTCTTTACCCACCTGTTCCCCTAACCTCGACGATGGCTGTCTCCAGTTAACAAGCCATATGTTATTATGAATATTCTGCTACTTGTTTATCAGCAAGGTGTGATGCAATCGTGCTGATTTATATTTATAGTGTTACTTTTGACAGACAAAAATTTGCCAACTACTTAACAGGTAGTTAAGTCAGTACTCACCATAGTTTTATTAAAAACACACAGTTTTAAGTTGTGAAAATGCGCTAAAGATGTCTGTCTAGTGGTGGAGTTGTCAGTAAGAGAGAGACAGGTGTTTTGATATTTTGAGAATATCTCCTTTAGTGCTCCATAAGGAAAAAGACAAACAGTGACATGAGAGTGATGAGACGATGACAGAATTTATTTTCAGTTTAAATTAAATGATCCACTGAAAGTGTTGATTACGATGATTATGAGTCAACTTGATTACGATGACCATGTTTAGACATGAATGTGTGACGACTTTTAGTTTTAGAAAAACACTTTTTACAAAAATATCAAATATACACACACACACATCTGACAGGGACAGAATCTGGAGGGGTGCAGTTTTAACAGGCATGCCTCACTGTTCTCTTATGCTATACTGTGTCATAGGAGTTGCCACAAGGTTGCTTCCAGACACATGGAGGTTGTGTTGGTCAGCATTTTATCCTACATTTCGAAAATGAAAGTCCAAACTCATTGATGAATCATTTGCTTTTTCTTCCATCACGCATTTAGTGTGCTTCGCTCAAACAGTGATGATGGGGATAATTATATAGAGATTGATAGCCACCATCATGCAGTACATCCTTGGGGTGCGTGCCAGCCGTTCTAGACAAATCTGAAGTGACAGGGGGTTAAGTATCACTTAGATCCATTTGTGTTTGCCCTTTATCTTATTGACATACTTCTTAAGGAAGCTGCCTGCCATTCAGTTCATTATTATACTCTACATGTTTGGGGAGGACATAATTCCAGACAAGCTCTATTACATCATTGATTTACATTCTCTTGCTTTTTATGCTCTCCAGATGCAGACCACTAGTTGCGGATGTTTGTCGTCACCTTTTTGATATAAATTGAACAAATCTTGAGGCCCTAATGTGTTTAAATATTTTTGTGACATCTGTATGATCTACTAGAATATGAGGGAGGCTTTACAAATACTACACAGCTGATGGCCCACTTGCCACCCCTACCTACAAGAATGACTTAAAATACATGGAAATATAGCACAGTAATGTGCACTTGATATCCCTACAAAACATCTAAACCATATTTCACTTTTTCACAACTTTGAAGTTTAATGGTTGTTTCTCCTGAAATGCTACTATCTCTAAACACAGAATACTATTGTTCATTCAGTTTGACTGCATTCTGCTTAAGCTACATTTAGTATAAACAAAGTAATTACACTGTTAAACCAAATAAAATGGGCATTTCTTTAATCACAGATTAATTTGCTGTCAGTTTCTTTACTATCTTTTTCCCATGCTCATGTCTATCATTCTCATTGATTCTCTAACAAAATGACAAGGCACTGTGTTAATCTAACTAATCAGGAACATCGTTTGTCTGATTCAGCTCAACCCTCTGACTGGAGCTCCCTGACTCCCTGAAGTGTGATAGTTTTACTGCTGCTGCTTCTGCGTGTTTTTGACAAAGTGTGAGTGATCCACATTGTCACTGTCTGTGTTGTGTTGTCTTGGCTCCACTCTAGTCTTCATTAAACCTCTCTGGCCGTGTCACTGTGTCTGCGGCTCTCTTCTTACATTTGTGTGAGCGAGAGGAGACGGCAGTGCGGTAAGGGAGTTCTGGGTTAAAGAAAACAAATATTGGTAGCTCTGAATGCACAAGACTGTCAACACCTCTATTTGGACTGTATGATTATGTCATGTATGGCACTGGCTTTATAAGATTTCCCATGATTCCCTGCACTGCAATATACTACCAAAATGCCTACAATTATGTGATATATAATTTGAAATGAGTTAATAATATAGAGTTATTTTGATAGAATAATGAGTAAATAGTAAATCCTAATTAAGAAACTTAAGGATCTGGACACCATGGAAGAGAGTGTATGAGACTGTACAAGAGTGAAATTAGGCATTGCCGTTACCACAGTCATTAAACAAAGTTTATTGAAAGATAGTTGCAAATGGTCTCCATAAGTAGCTGGCTTAGGGGCTTTAAAACGCATTTAAACTTATTGAATCATTCTTTATTGCAGGCCTTCCACAAGCAAACAGGGACAAGATCTTTGAGGGGTTGACTACAGAGCAGGGATTCTTCACATCAAAAGACTTCCTGCCTTTGGTTGCAAAGGCCAGTAAAATAGGTAAGTGACAGAGTTTGAGACCCTATAAATGTCAGATCTGCTCCTATAAAATGAGAAAGTAAAATCTACGTTTCCCCTGCATTACCTGCTTTTCATTCTGTGAAAAAAGTGTCTATGCACTAAACGGGATGTTATTCTTGTTTATTTTTTCTGTCTCAGGCATGTGTAATTGCTGTTCGCAGCTGCCAGAGCTGCATGGGAATGTGATAGTTCTGGGTGCGGGAGACACAGCGTTTGACTGTGCCACCTCTGCTCTCCGCTGCGGAGCTCAGCGAGTCTTTGTGGTCTTTAGAAAGGGCTTCACCAACATTCGCGCTGTTCCAGAAGAGGTAAAAAAAAAATCTGTTCGCCAGCACCTGCAACCAGCGATAAATTCCCTATTGAAAGAACATCTGTATACCCCATGTCCTCAAGAAGACATTTTCTCTTTTTGTCCATTTAAATGACATTTTGTGTGAAAGTTTTCTTGTTTCACTGCAATTTTGGCAAACCGTCTTTCATTCTCTCTCTATCAGTTTCTCCAATTACATGAAACTACCACAATTAAATAGTGTAAAATTATTAAACTGAAAAAAGTAAAACATCCTTAAAACAAGATTAATTTATTTGAAGTACATTGCATAACATAGTAAGTCTTGTTTGTAAAGAATAAAATCAAAAGATAATTGTTTTATTTTTCAAGTCATTTGATACAGATACTTCTGTCTTGTTTTAAGCATAAATCTCACAATTTAGTGATGTTTGTACCTAAAACTTTATTTAATAGTTTCAGTTAAAAACTGGACTAAAATACAAATAAGCTTTTTTTATTGTAGTGTTATAGTGTTTAAGAAATGTAGAGTAAACATAACAGTCCAGTTCCTGTATTTTCTGTCACTACTCAATTTCTCCATGCAACACCACTGTATCTCACACAAGGAAAAGTATTTGATCCATTTCTTTCCTTTTTTACCTCCATGGATAAAATTGCAAATCATTTTGTGTTGTAGAGGGAGGTAAACTGTGGTAATAAGCTGTCGTCCTGAGTTTTAGTTCTCTCCCAGACACTTTCTGAATGGTTCACTGCTTATGCTATTTCTACCTGTTTATTTAGTCACTACCACTGACTGCCATTGTTTCTTGTTCATAGTGTGCTGGATGTGACCATTTATGTCCTTTTTGATGTTTTGACCTATGTTGTATAACCTCTGAATAATCTGAATTCTGTAGCACTTCTATCTTTTGCATGTTCCTAAAAACAATTCCTACAGCAACCATGTGAATTTTCAGTAAAGCTCAGTTTTATTACACTTTGTCCATGTAAATAAATTTTAGTTGTATGGTATTGTAAACTTTTAGATGTACACTAGCATTTAGGTGATCTCAAAGCTAACAGGCAAAACATCCAATTTGATCAAACAGTAGAAGACAGGCAGTTTTTGAAACTTGTATGAAAACAATTATTTTTACAATTCAGTTTAGTTCAGGTAGTGTCACAGAAAGTACACTCTTTAACTTTATAACTATCATGTGCTGCACCCAGTGGGCTCTTACAGACAGTACAGAAAGAAAGTCCCAAAATGGATATAATGTAAGCTCTGAGTGAAGTTATTTTAATTATCCACCTTTTCTCCAGAACCTGCTCAACTGAGAAACTAGCCAAGTTTAGAAAGCCATTTCTCAGTTATTACTGCTATTTTACACAATTCTATGTTGTAATGTGGAATAGTTACATGAAATATTTATATTAATGTTGTGAAATATTATAAAATATTTAGTTTCAAATGGAACCGTATTGAAGTTAACACATTTTGCTGTAAATTACAAAACAGACAGGGAATAGAAGAGATAAAAGTCATCACAAAAAAACTGAATGGCTTTGTTTAATGGATGGAAATGACAGTAAAGAGATTAAAAGTTAACTATCTCTGTTAAATGAAATCTAGCATAATGTAGGATGAGATAAATGAGCCTAAGTAAAATTTACAGCATGTTGTGATAAAAATAAATATGGTTTCATGTCTTGCTTAGATACAACACAAGACTAAGGTTAAAAGCAGCTTGATTTTACAATCAAAAAGTAGGCTGAGGTCTTTACATAACAGTGTAAACTGAACGATAATGTGATATGTACTAAGTTATGCTTCATCAATAATTACCTGTTATCTATACTAGCATGATGTTCTTGTGTATAATTGTATATATTGTACACAATTAACCTGCAGCTGGCATTATGAATGAATTCACTGTATTAAGATACTTTGCATGTTATATTTAAATGAAATAATGTGCACAAGTTTGAATTTAAGAAATTATGACACTATGACTTTGTGTTACTATGAATTTACTACCGATGTACAAATTACTACTGACATTTAGTTAAATGGAAGAGCACTATAGTGATGCTACGTTTCTGTGGTATTTTAATTATATGTATATTATATGCTCTGTGGCTAATCTGTGCTTTTGTGTGTTCTCTCCTAAGACATGAACAATCGTCTCCCTGTGTGAAAAAGCTCACAGCAAGAGGCAATATCAATTTTTCAGTTTATACAAAACAGTTCATGAATAGCAATGGAATTCATTTAAATCTTGCATTTCCAGTACCGCTCACCAATTTACACTGTACACTCGGCTAGTTTCTAGGTTAGTTGGTGTCAAAGACAATAGACTAGAGAATGAAGTGATTTTCATTGCTTTTAACCACAGTAAATATTCCTGTATCATGGAAAAACCACAGAGCTGGAGTTGAAGAGGAGTTTATGAGGAAAAAAGCAAGAGAAGTTTCTGTAAAGGTGACAATGCTGAGCTGTTGCAGTGGGCAGCTCTTTATATAATGAGATTTATTTTTCATTGGAACTTTATAACAAAGTAATTAAGACATATTCTTTTCTCAATGACAACTGTTGCAATGCTGCCATGGAAACAGTGACAAGAAAGTTAAACTTAGAAATGTGTAACTACAGCAACTATTAGCTCTGCCTTTGCTCTGTGAACGTTCAAACAGGGGTGTGCTAAATCACTGTGCCCGTAAATTAAGTGTCTTCATAATGGAGGAGTGTGTTTTTTATCTTTGATTGTGGGTGTTAGTTTTATTTCTTAATAAAATGTTCACATTTGCTTGTAATGCATTTAGTAGACGCTCTTTCTTAGTGCTTTAGCTTTGAACACAATACCAGTGTGGTCAACAGATGGTAAGCATGCAATTTAGAATTCTGTTTCCTTTCAGCTGGCAATGTTTGCTGTACAATTACAAACAAATGTTAACTATAACAAATACACAATACAGATACAGTAAAATCTATAGAAAAAACAAGCCAATGCAAGCCAGTTTTTTGGGTTAATTAAAGTACTGCTGTAAGAGCAAGGAGTGTCTGGGAGGGTTAAATACAGAATCTGTACATGCTGCAGAATTCTGAATACTGTATACATCGGGAGACCAGCCAGGAGTGAGTTGGAGCAGACAAACTCCTGTATCAGAATCTGAGTAGCTTCTCTGGCAGGACAGGGACAGGGTCTGTCTATGCAGGCGGAATCTGATTGTCTTGACTGTGGTTAGAATGACAGATTTGTGACGCTAAGGTTTTTGTCTCTCTGTGTGGGTGAGATGGTTGAGCTGACTTTTGAAATGACAGGATGATGTTTTTTTCGAGGTGAGCAGCAGCTCAGTTTTTTATGTTATCTTTAGATAATGATGGCTGCTTATCTAGGGATGGAAAGAATGAATTGATTACCAGTGCAAAGAAAAAGCAATGCAAGATGATAACTGACCGTCATTTGGATAATAAAAGATGGATAATAAAAGTGGTCCAATTACATATCTCTGTAGTACTTCAGTGAGTAGTTGGTGTGGAGAGGAAGCTTTTAATTTTCATGAAAACTGGTAGATTTTTTTAGTGGATTAATTGCCATTGGTAGAGTTGTTCTTAAAGATGTGGTGTGAGGTCTGGATAAACACAGCATGCTCTAGGACTTTACTGAGGAAAGGTGGTTAACGTTCCATAGTTCTGGGCATCTGAAGTGCTTCGTAGTCATGAGGGTCGTGGCCAGAAGTTAAGGAAGTGAGGTGATGGTGGAGTTGATGAATGGGAATAGGTCCTATGAGATGAAGAGGAGTAGGGGTGACGGTAGGGGGTCGAGATGGCATGTGGTGGGATTGTGGGACTATAGCTGTTTGCAAACCTGGTCTGTGTGGAAAGGACAGGAACTAGCAGTTTTTGAGGGGGTTTTGTTGGAGTAGGTTCTGAAGGAAAAGAAAATGATGCACTCATGGTCAGAATCTTGTTTTAGAGGAAAGTGGCAAAGTTATCAGGAAAGTGAGCGAGAGGAAGGAGATGGTGAAGCTCGAGGGTTAAGTAGTCAAGAGAAGGTTCAGAAGATTTTTTTTTTCTGGGGTATTTCTTAATAGAAGCTTATTTCGGCCAGTGTTATTTCAGCAGAGAATGCTGCAAGTAGTGAACAGAATGAGGCAAGGTCACCTGTCCTAGATATCTGAACCTAGTTAAACGAATGAAGTAGCCAAAATAATACTACCAACATATAATAATGCATTAGAGCAGCCTGAAACTTTTTCTTGTCATAATAGTGTATATAGAATTTCATCATTTATGAAATGTCATATTTCTATATTTATTATTTTATATTTAAAAACTAGTCGCATCAGGCAATTGTAATTATACTTGTTGTGTAAATGCATTTATGTCAGCTCTAAGCAGCACCTAAATGACCATTCAGATGCAGCTGCAGTGCCACCTTCTTAGTGTAAATCTTGCTTAAGAAGAACCGGAGGTAGTGGTGTCAGTGCGGTGCTTAGGATAGTGTTCGTCTCTGTGAAGTTGGCGCAGGAACCAGGAGGATGATGGATAACTATAATGCTGAGACGTGGGCTTCAGTGCGGATACAAACAATATAGTAAAGAGCAGTCTGAGAGAATGGATGAAAGCTTCTCTTCTCGAGTGCCTCTTTGGGGAACATCACTGTAATTGTATGCAGTGTGTTGACACAAGCAGTGAAGTGAGAGAGTGAGGATTGTGAATCTAAGTTAATCTGCTCTGTGCAACTTTCCTGAAAAAGATTAACACATATAGTGTGTCCTGAGGGCAGAACAAGTCAATGTAAAACTATTGGAAAACGGTCCTGAGCTGTGGAAGGCATCCAGAGAGAGATACTACACTTTCATTAGTGTTAAATTTAAGGGGGGTAAACACTGAATCTAACTTTAAAGGATTGTTCCAGGTTCAGTATTAGTTAAGTCCTATTGACTGCATTTGTGACATAAGGTTGATTACCACAGAAAATAATTAAGACTTTTTTTAGTTTTTGCAAGAAACAAAAATTACTGTAACACTAATACATTTACTGTAATAACGTACACAGGGGCATGGCAATAAGAGTATTACTGACTCCTAGGTATAGCCACAAGACTAAAATTTAGTGTGTGAGACTAGTGTGATAGAATCAATTACTGACCTTGTCTGTGTGAAGGTATAATCTCTTCCCTTCAGGATACCAGGAAAGGGCTGTATACATGTAGCAAACATTTATAGGCAATACATAACCAGATGTTCATCCATTCTGAAATATATTTTCACCTCAAAAAGAATGCTTTAGACAGCTCAAATAAAAAGGTGTTTGCTGAATAATTCATATACTGTAAGTGCTTTAAAAAATTACAAGCCTCACATATTTGTGTGAAACTATTCAGATTAATGGAAATATTTTCATTGTAAGTGTGATACTGTAATCTTGATTTTTGTTTTAGAAAAACTGAAGGATGTCTCCTGTGGTAATTGACAGTATGCCACAAATGCTGTTAATAGACCTTAACTTGTATTGAGTACATTACGTTGGACAATGTGTTGTGTTTTTCTAAAGACGAATACATGCAGTTCTCTTCACTATACTCAGGCATAAATGCTAACGATTAATATCAATGTCTTTTTGTCTCATTTCTGTTCCCAAGATGGAAGTGGCCAGGGAGGAGAAGTGCGAGTTCCTGCCCTTCCTGTTGCCCTGTGAGGTCATCAAGCGGGACGGGTGTGTGGCTGGGCTGCGATTCTGCCGCACTGAGCAGAAGGACGACGGCACCTGGATCGTGGATGAGGAGCAGATTGTCCACCTCAAAGCCAACTTCATCATCAGTGCCTTTGGCTCTGTGCTGAATGATCCTGCAGGTGAGGTCAGGGCTTAAACCTGACAGCCTGTAAAAGGCAAAGCTGCTGTAGGTGATATTTACTGAGCTTAAGTTTGTCTGGGCTTATTAATATTTCAAGTCCTTTTTGAAGTTGAATATGTGGTGAATTGTTAGATTAAAAAAAACATTAGATTAATTTCCCAGGATGCTCAGACTGTATTTGTTTACCAGGCAGCATAGTCTGAAGGCACCCAACGGAATGATTGCATTACATATATTTATTTTAGTCATTGCATCCGCTCTGCATTATATTGCATTGCAAACTGGACCATCCAGAGAACTGGTTTTGATGTTTATTTTCCTTACATGCAGTTTAAAAGAGGCACACTGAAGTATACCATCACATAAAGCGAATGTGATGGTATACCTGCGGTCCATGTGAAAGATTTCCCCAGCCAGTCATCACAGAAAGCAGACTGTTCTCTCGTCAATAAGCATTCAGCATCGCCTCACTTATCTTTCCTTAGCAGATTTTAGTAGCCACAGTGTGATAACCATCACTCTGAGGGAGAGGCAGGAGATAAGACCCTCAAAACGAGAGGCTTGTTTCATTATGGGAATCCTTTATCAATCCGCCATCACAAATACAACCCTATTTCACCAGATTACCTCAAAATATCAACCACGCATTCATATATTATGTTTGAATCACACATTCTGTGTTTTTTAGCTCTTTGTGTGTGTAGAGTTGGGTCCAAATAGGAGCATTTTCACAATTTTTCATTAGATTTATTTATTTTAAAATGCAATTTTTTATATTAAATATAACAATTAAATAAATAATTCCTTTATTCTATGTCTGTTAGCTTTGAAGTCATCTGGTGATTAAATCAAACTCCAGCTTCCTTTTTCAGTAAGAAATGCTAGAATGAATACTGTTATTCCAGCATGATATGATACTGCTCCAAAAAACAGGACAATTTGACCTTTTGAAGTTACAAATTTGCTCTTTTAAGCAGAAACCGTTTCTGATTCTTTGTTTTAGACACATTATTTACATATTTAAATTTGATTTTGAATCCCAGTCTGTCATATATATTTATATGTATGCTCACATACATGTATACCTTTGAGAGTGTGTGTTTTTCAGCATGTATTTATCCAGCTATTTTTCATCTCCTCATGTTTTTTTTTTTTTTCATTTTTACTTTAGCGTTTTGTTGTCCCAGTGTTGTTGCTCTCCAGCGACCTGTCATCCATCCTAAACACTGTAATGTCTCTGAGCGGAGAGTCGTTTCATCACTGACTTGAAACTCAGAGATAGCGAGCTTATAAATGCCACTCACTCTCCGCACCTTGCCCAAGATATGAATTACTTATCCACTCCAATGGCCAGCGGAGCCGACAGAAGAGGGCCGCGTCACAGCGCAGAGAATAGAAAAGCTGAGATAGTGAGAAATTCTCCTCCTGCAATCTTGGGTGGGCAGGCTGGCTGGTGATTAGATCACCGCTGGCCAGCGGGATGGGCAGCTGAGTGGCCACTTTTACCACTGTGCTAAACCTTTACTGGACCCCCTGGAGCATGACGTTAACCTGTCTACGCTCACATCCCTGGACCTGTGCAATATTGAAACCATGTGGTTGTTGTGTGGTTTTGCTATTGATGGGTCATCCAGTGACTTCACTTATTGGTTAGTGAAGGTGAGCTAGTTTGTTATTTAGTGTTGCATTTTCATCAATGTATCTAGTTTTTGAATATGAGCATCCTACGTATGAATATACAGTCATTTTTTGCCTTTACAGTGATGTATTGCACAGTCTCTCATTCATCTGAAATGACTTCATCTTCTCTAAGCTGTTGCATTTTTCCTGCCAGTGTCTTTCTCACTGTATTTCACACAACAGCATGCATTCCATCTTCTAATGGAGCTTGGCAATGAGCAGTTGTATGAGAAGTTACTCTGGAGAGTGCTACTGGATTCTGAGAGGAGGCCATTTCATTTAAGGAGAAGATCTCAGGAGTCCCTTAGATTTGTCACACTCTGCAGCCCGCATGTGTGTACATGAGAGAGAGAGAAATTGAGGGGTAAAAGCGGGGGTATGAGGATGTTTTTTTTAAGTGATGAGGCCGGCAATCTTCATGATCAGTGGAGCGTCAGGTGAGGAGAGCTGACGGAGGGACTAGGGAATTCATATTGGAAAAAACACACAAAAGAACAATATACTTGACAATAACAGGCACGGAGAAAGCATCAACAGGGCTGTCAGGGTTACAGATTTCTCTGCTTGTCTCATGCAGGCATCTGCACAGACTGTCATGTCTTCATTTTCAGCTTAACATTTAGCAATCACACAGTGAAGTGAACGGTGGCCCCAAAAAATATTTAGACACTTAAGCCTCACTTAAAAATGTTTGAATGTCATCCATTATGTAACAAATTATTACATCAGATTTTGTTTGGAAGACATTTAGTAGGTAAACCTTTAAACAAAACTTGTCACAAAAAGTTTGTTGAGTTGTATGTTATATAAAAATAAATAGAATGTTCAAAATTATATCAATTTATAAATAAAAATCAACATTGACGGTTATTTCTGCTGGGGTAATAATTTTTCGGCAATGCAATGACAACAAATTGACTTTTTGTGTTTAGTAGAAGAAACTAAACTGGGTGAACTGTTCCATTAAGTGTCCAAATACTTTTTAGGGTCGTATATACAGTATTGGTTGTGCATCCTTATGCTTTTCTCAGTCATAATTACAATCCAGAGCTTTTTATCTAGTTATCACACCTACAGCAATGGCTCTGATTTGTGTGACATTGTGTGCTGTCACAGTGGAAAAGGCCATGGACCCAGTCAAGCTGACTAGATGGAGGACACCTGAGGTGAACAGCGAAACCATGCAGACCAGTGAACCCTGGGTGTTTGCAGGCGGAGACATTGCCGGCTTGGCCAACACTACCGTTGAGTCTGTCAATGATGGCAAACAAGCTTCCTGGCACATCCACAAGTACATCCAGGTGGGCTCTCCACTCAATAAGCCAATCCATCTCATTCTGAATTTGGACGTCTTGCACAACATACTTAGTGTTTGGCCACAGTTGTGTGTAGCTGTGAGAGCATGCTTCACATTATGTGTCAGTGCCAGCAATTTTCAGCATTAGCGTAGCACTCAAAGTTTTATGCTAACAGTTTTTATAGCGAGGGCATTATTCCACAGGGACTTTTTCTCAGGGTGACATCTTGAGTGCTTTTTGGCTGAGGCACTCAAACAGTAGAAGTTTCTTCCTTTCGATTTCCAAGCTAAAGACTATTTTCTGTGGTTTTGTGTTAAAGACTAAGTAGCGGCATGCAAAGAAGGTTCATGCAGAGGTTAATCACTAATGTAACTGTGGCCAGAGGAAGTCACGCTGAAGTGTTTGTTCGGCAAATCCATTCCCCCCAAACCATTCTGTAATTTTAGACTACAGAGAAAAGGCTGGTTAAATATTTTCTAATGGGTTCAGCAGTTCAAGATCACGTAAATCATTGGAAGATCAAGTTTGTTGTAGGTGTTTTGTTTTTAGGGGTTTGTGTGGGGAGTTTCTGCTGTAAGAGATGTTCTGTTCTGTCATTGTACTTGTTTATCTCCATTTTAGCTTTCAAACTGTGTTTCTCTACAGTCTGAGTTTGGAATTGACAGCCGTGTTGGCAAACAGGTGTCGAGTCATTTTTATTTGTATAGCGCTTTTCACAGTATGCATCGCTTCAAAGCAGCTTTATAAAAAATCATACTGTGGTGTCTTAATGGTTTTTGTCAGGCACCTGTTAAGCAGTTCAGTGCAAATTTCTGTTTTGCCTTAATGTATTTATCTTTAGGCCCCAGTGAAAAAGCCTTGGGTGCCTGTGGCATGGAAAAAAAGTTTCATAAGATGTTAGTAGTGGAAAAAAAACCTTGGCTGAAACCAGGCTTCAGGGAGTGAGGTTATAGGTTTGAATACTCATTCCAATGAATGGAATAAACAAAATTAAGCCCTTTACTGTACACCCCAGGTACACCAGACAAGCTTATCACAGTTAACATTGTTGTATAGTAGTCCAGTCGATGTGCAAGTTAATTCATCACATTTTAATTCACCGACAGCAGCTTCGGATCCTTCATTGTGTTCACAGGGCTGTTGTCAGGGGGCCCATTGTGACATCTCGATGATATCTTCTCTTCTCATTGGACTTTGACTTTGTAGCACAATTGGTAGTGCATTGCATTAGCAGCCCAAATATTATGCGTTTCATTTCCATAAAACACTCATACTGATAAAATGTATACCATACATTCACTGTTGGTTTGGAAAAACTGTCTGCAAAATGCATATATGTAAAAAACATGCAAAAATAAGTATGTAAATTTATGTTTTTCTCCACAGTCCCTCCATGGTAACACAGTAAGCACCACTTCCAAGCTGCCCCTGTTCCACTGTGCCATAGATATGGTAGATATCAGCGTTGAGATGTGTGGGATTAAGTTCCCCAACCCATTTGGGCTGGCCAGTGCTCCCCCCACAACCAGCGCAGCCATGATCCGCAGAGCCTTCGAGCAGGGCTGGGGCTTCGCTCTCACCAAGACCTTCGGCCTGGACAAGGTACATTACAGAACACATAGGCCATAGGCTTTGCATGCATGTGTGGTAGGACTTGCATGGCGCATTTGTGTGGAAAGTGTACGCATTTAATTTCTGCATCACAAAGTATCTGCAGAGCACGTTCTTTTGTGCAGCATCTTAGAAACTGAAACCTTGGCAAAAATCCCTGAAAGGTCATAAGCATATGAAGGCTTCAGCACTGGGCAAAGTTAACAATATTGTAAGCTTTTTCAGCTTGTGAAACAGCTCTACACACACACATACACACACACACTCATACATGCATATGCACACACTAACACCAGCCATAATGAGCCACATTCTGGTGGCTTAAAAAAATGCTGGAAAACCAACAACCCTCCCATTAGGCAGCCATGCATCTGCCTTGTTAGCAGTGTAACATTTGTTCTTGACAGGAGGTAAAAAAAAAATGAAACAGGCATGAGTTGTTTATTGAACTCCAGCACAAAATCTTTTTGTTTTAATTTACTTTCTAATTCCAGTGATGGGAAAATTAATCGGTAACATCTGTTTGTTCTGGGCTTACTGGCAGTTCTTGATTAGTGGAGCTAGAAATGGAAATAGAATAAAAAAAGAAAGGAGAAGAGAGGCAGAGCACAGGGTTTGAGTCGTATCAGGCATTGTCATGGCAACACTAGAAGGCGTCTGTGCCTTCGTGTCTATCTCCTCGATCTGAGTGTCAATTTCACAAGGAATTTCAGAAAGCAAATGACAACGTTTAAGGAACTTCAAAGGAAATAATAGTAAAAGAAGGAGGCGCTGAACATTGCAAAGAGAAAATTACGTTTTAAACCTAGTTTTTCTTAAATATAGTATTCAAGTTGTCCCTGGAGTATGGTCATTTTGTGCCAGAAATGTCTCTGCTGGATGCTGAGAGTGGTGTTAAATTATTGTTTTATTACAGTGATTTTGGAGTTGATTTTTAGGGGACTTTGTTTCTTTTAAGTTCATAATGTTTTTGTGTTTTTAATGTTCATAATGTGTTTCATTTTTAACCAAGCCCCCCACACACATAACACTTAAAAACCCATTCTGTTTTTGCTACACATTCAACAACATTTGAGTCAGAGATACTGTTTGAACTAATTTGACAGTTCACTGGTGTTTTCAAAAATACCTTGAAATACATAACTGTTACAAATAACAAATCAGCTTCTTTACTAGGACTTTAGCCCTGATGTTTTACATTTGTGTCAATTTTGGTCTCCCCAGCACCCTGTTAATTTGACCCTGGCTTAGAGTTATGTGGCATTACCTCTAACTCACCTCACTGCATTCTTCAGCCCTGTCAGGAGTAAACCCTAGAACAGAGTTAATAATTTTTAGAATGTTACACTGCTGCAGAGAGATGAGGCCATATTACAATAAATAGAGCTCATATTGCTCTCCACATGTTGGAATGATGCACTGGAAACTCACTCTCTCTCTCCTATTCTCTCTCCCAGGCAGGATAAAGTAAACCCCTTAGTGTCAACATGTTCTCTGTGGCTCTATGCAGTGCTGTCATTAGAACATTGGGGACTTCTTTTTAATATCCTGTTCTCCAGCTCTGAGCCGTGCAAAGATGGGGCCTCCACTGAGGCCATGCAGCATCGATAGCATTCAGACAAACTGGATATGAAAATAGTCGCTGGTGTATATGTGCATTGAATAGCTAATTTACCTACCGCTAACAGGGGCGCTGAGCAAGCAGGCGGCACTTTCATTAATTATAATTAATGAGATGCATTGCATATGTAAATGTTTTATTTTTCCCTTCTGTTTCAAGATATGAGTCCCTCTGGAATTGGCACTACAGTGATTTGGAATGGGGCCCTGGTTAACACAGGCGTTTTTTTTTATGGTACCTCTTTCTTGTTCCGCATATCTGAAGATCCTCTGATCCATATGAACAGGTCACATGGTCACAGGTCATCGAACAGATTAATATCCTAACTTTCAAACACTTTTACATTTGCATAAGGTTCATTATACTGTAGCACCTTGTTCACAAATCTAAGCACTATTTGCCACTCTATTAAAATTAAATTTTATTTGAAAGATGTTTATGTAGATCTTTTCTATTGGTCATGGCTGCAGTAATTTCTTAAATAATAAAAAGCATTATAACCAGGTATATATCTAATTCCCTTAGTGAATCTGGTGCTAAAACAATACAATAGCGTGTGTGAATAAACACAGCTATCAGCGAACGCAAATCATTCATATCCCCCTGAACAAGACTTGAACAGTTGATGCATGCTGACTTTGCAGCTCCATTATGCAGGTAGGCAACCAGGAAGTGGCACGTCTGCCCGTCAGAGCGCCGGAGGGCTGAGGGGCCATCACTCAGTCAGAGCTGCGCTAATTGTACATGCATATGACTGATGGCTGCTATTGTTCTTTTATGCGAGGTTGATTGCCTATTACTCGTGTTCTTGAGCTCACATGAGCGCTATCCCGAGCTGTCAGATCAGCTGGTTGGAGACGATGTTAATGCCGGCTGATTTTTGATGGAGTTCATTATACCCCTGCAGAGTCATGATGAATTTTAAAGTTAGCAAGAAAAGGAGGTGAGCCAGATTTTCATGCGCAGAAAATACATTTCCTTTCCACTGACACATTCATCATAACATTGTCTGGGCGGCTCCTGACAAAGCTCCCCAGCTATGCCCACTTTCCCCTCTACTGATTTAGCTGGTTGGTTATGGATCTGGAGTGGTGTGCAGAGACAGAACTCGCTCGCTTCCTGCATGAGAAATAAGCCCATCCCCTGCTGTTTAAAACATATTCAATCATTGCCATAGCTCAGACAGGAGCTTATCACACCTAAGCTTTAAAACACACCACTCCAGGCTATGAGACTATATCTGCAGTATAAAACTAGAATGGCTGAGTAGATCAGATTCACATCTTCTAATTGGCCTGTAATTGCGTAGTGCTTTATCCAATTAAGTAAGCATTTATAAGGGTGGGTGTGAGTGTACTGTGTCTTTTCTTGTCTTCCCTCAAAGCTGTTTGAGTTTGACTGACAGATCTGTTTCTGATTGGCAGATATTTTCATGGAAGGTCTCATAAAACGCGTAACTCAATATGACAAGTGCTCGTCAGACAAGCTTCTAATTTAAACAGTGTCAGGGTTGAATATAGTTTTGTAGGGTGATGGAGTATGGCTGGATTGCTTACCTATAGACTGATCAAATTCCTTTACTTTCATTGTAGGTACTAATTCTGGTAAACTTTTTGACCATTTATTACATTAAATCTGATGGCTTCCATGGCATTATGGGATGGCATGGACCATATTTACTGGGGTTCTACATGGGCTACAATAAGCACATCGTGATTTTTGTAGCATCTAGTATAATTCAAATAATTTTACATCAAAATGCGATATTTAAAATATTAATTCACAAATTATGCTTTGTGTAATGCATGTGTAATGCATAAATGAATCCAAATATAGCATGCTTATGCAAATGCCGGAGTAAATAACTCTTGACAGGCTTTAACCCCAAACAAAGGCTTAAGGCTTTGTGCCACTGAATTACTGTTGAAGTTGGGTATTGTGGTCTAGTTATGTAGAATTTCTGTACTCACTCTCTGTCTCTCTAGCTAAGGCCCTTAGAAAACAGGCAGCCCACTCAGTCCCTCACGCCCATGTGGGCCAGCCAGAGCAGGCAGGAAATCAATGGTGGCTGGGGACAGACGGCTGCCGTCCCGCAATTAATGCCAATTTGTTATGTGCACGTATCTCTGCAGGGAGACATGGTGTGGGCGGAACTTTCCCTCACTGATTCAGGTACCTTGAGTACACAACTCTAGAGATAGAGGGGGAAAGAGGGTGTCTACACTCAGAGGTGAATTTGGATGGCTTTACATTCCTAGATGTGTCTATGAATATGAATGATTCCAATGAATTATTCACATCTTAGCATGTTTAGTCAGCCTGTGCAGTTATTAACATATACTGTACTATTTGCTATGGATTGTTAAATTCTTGTTAGCGAGCCGTGAGGGTTTCTTTGTGTAGATTTATAGCTCTGACATGGTAACATTTTCTTAAACTGGAAAATGCACATTTTAAGGGATAGTTCATCCTCAAATTAAAATACTGCCATTGTTTACTAATTCATATTTTGTTCCTAACCTGTATGGCTGACTTTCTCCTGTGAAACATAAAAAGAGAAATTTTAAAGAAAATATGTGGGCGACCCGTTATCATTTCATCTGGTTTGTGTCATTGTTTCTTTTCTTTTATTATGTCCTGTCACTTCTTTGTCTGTCCATGTCTATAAAGACCAAATGCCTGTAAAGAAAAAGTCCTTCACACTAGCCTGTGATATTTTCACATAAAGAGAAACTTTCATGACAAAACAATAGCCTTTAGTGAAGGGAGAAAGCACCCAGAGGGTCTTTTGTTTTAAATCTTGGTGCATGTATATCAACAAGCACTATCCTCCTCTATATACTACTGTTGTGTCCTTGAGTGTGGCTCTTAATTTATTATCGCCCCAGGCGTGCTAGTAGTATAGCCAGTCCTTAGCTCTGAGTCGTTCAGCCAAACATGCTCCAAATGCTGCAACAACATTCCACAGTGCTGAATGGACTGAAGATGCCAAGGCCTTCATTAAAAGACACAAAGTGAGAAAGTAAAAGCTGCTGTGTTCTGTCAAGGTTAACTTCACTGCCTAATATTAAAAACAATAATAGTCATTTTAAAATTACCTATTATTTCTAAAAAAAACTCAAATTTAAAGTTCCTCTGGACCTAATTAAATGGAGCAGGCATACTCGTCTGTTTCACCAGTGAGTTTTCAGAATCTTTCAGAAATGTGACAGTTATGTGGGGTCAGACTGATCACAAACAGAAACGTGTACAGAAAAACAAATAAACAACTGACAGGAATGCTAGTCTGTACACCAATCAGAGAATCCTTGCGTGGGAAAATAAATTGTATTTATTCTAATTTCTGTGTAGCATATATGTAACATTTTGCATTAAAAGGAGTAAGTGTAAATTTAATTAATAGACAATTAATAGAAAAGTCAACTTGATACTTAAAAAATGATACTTTAAATGACCTTGAGGTCATATACCCTTACCAAACACTGAGACTGGGCAGGAGAGTTACAGGATGGGTGCATATAAGAAGAGATGCGTGATGTTAACATGTATCAGTTTTATATTTGCCAAATGCAGGTGTTGTGTGTGGGAAGCTTGAGTTTTATGACAGAAAAGAAAGCGTTGTAGTGACTTTATAATCAGTGTACATAGAGCGTGGGAGTTTTTAACCAAACTTTTCACTCCTTACTTTGTTGCAAAGATATTTTTGTAAGATGTGAATCACGTTCCGTCACCTTTATGAGACCTTAGAATTAAGAGAGCTCTTTTCGGCTTCAGAGCTTGACAGCATGACTTATTAACGGATGAAAATAAGCACCTTGTTTTCCAAAGAGAAATGAGAGAAAAAAAAGTTCTAAATGCATGTGTAATTGTAAAAATAAATTCAAAGCACACAAAAGTTTTTGTTTCTTATTTAGCAATGAATAGTAGTTGGATGTCCTTAATAAAGTTTGTTTTGTCAGTGGCCACAAAAACATCTAAGCACTGCTTTGGCCTGCTAAATGCTGGTTTTTATAGGCCTTGGAGAAATACTTCAGGAGCATACAGCAGCATTCACCTTTTCTTTTCGATGGCTGATATTTTTTACCCTGTTGTGTATATACTCATTGTATCTTCATAGCTTCAGTTAAGCCATTGAAACCTGCTCTGAAATGTGTACAAAACTCAAGGATTGAATTTGTACCTTTTCATTAGTGATCTGTAAAAAGCCATCTGTGACGCTGAGATACCCGCTGCCTCCTTTCCTACACATACACATTCATATTCATGACATCTCGTGATTTTCTGGTAGTAGATGAATCATAATGAGTCATAACCAGTGTAATGATTGTTTCTGCAAAGAGATTCATATGCACAGTATATAATATACGCCTCATTCTATAGGTAAGTTGAGTCTGATTATATAATCAATGAATATAGGATATGAGAGTGGTTGTGTAATTTTTGAGCTTTTGAAAGTTTCTTTGAATGCATAAGCCTTTTCAATGTGTTGATGTGAAGTTATGCAGGCACAGTGCACAGTCATCCTTGTAACTCGATATCTTTGCCAAATTCTTCTCAGATACACTATTTTATAGAATGAAAAGCATGGACTCATGAACTCTGAAGAATCTGTGTAAATGAAAAGCAGAGTGGAGCCAGTCTGTAAAATGTGAACGTATCAATTAGTAAAATGGCCATGACAGCTGAAAGTTTTGAAACAGCCGCTGCCAAAATATACACACAGAACCTGTGCACTTCTTCAAAAGAAACGTAATACATTTGGAAGTTAAAAAACACTTTTATAGATATTATAAGTCCAGGTACATAGATGCTGCTTGAATGCATAGGTTCTCGCACAAAGAGAAAGTAAGTTTCTCTTTTTAAAACTCTGTTTTGGCCATTTGCATTATAGTCTGAAAACAGGAGTGTGGAGCTATCTGTGTTAGTAGATGGAAAAACAATTAGCGGTGTCATTACCATCGAGGCCATTTACCTGTTTACCACGTCACATCCTGAAGTAAATAGGTTTGCTTTTGCGCTGTATCTAATCTGCAGTCAACAGCCGTGGTCTCACACATTGTACTTCCAAGAATTTGCTTACATAACCTGCAGCCATCGAATTGTGTAAAGTGTAATTGTTTTGCAATCTCCTCTCACCCTAATCTGAGGCACATGTCAGTTTTAACTCAAGGACACAGGAAAACGTTCAGGCTAAGTGGAATGAGTAGCTGCAGGGAGCGGCTTTCTAGTCTCCCTCACAGCTAGCTGTATGTCAACATAATGAAGGCTATAGTCATAGAGATAATTGTGGCCGAATGCTTTCCTGTGTCCGCTTAAAAAATAGCTGGAGCATTGCGGTCTGTTTAAACGGCAGGGAGACAAATATTTAACCGGAGATTTTCTCTGAACAGTGTGACAGTGATGGTGATGAAGGGGGCGGGCCTAAGGGGGGGTGGGGGGTGGGGGGGGGTTTGGGTTGACAGCTCCTCTGCAAAAGGAGCGGACGGCATCTGTAATTACCCTGCATATGCCTCCAGGCCAGCCTATCAGAAGGTTTCCTTGGACGATCAAGTACAGCATGCGGCACAACATTTGATCACTCTCTTATCATATTTGTTTCTTTTTGGGAGTGAAGCTAGCTTAAAAAGAAGGATTACTGGGCTGTACTGGCGTGATAACCCCCTCAGTTTGCTGAAACCACACACGCAGCTACGGCTTGCCACTGACCTCCTCTCTGACAGGAGTGTGTGAATTCAACCCAGGCTAATGTATGACAGGTTAACACATGCTAATGGGCTAAGAGAAGCAGAGATTATTTACTTACCACTGGATATCCTTCACACATATTACCCTAAAGAGGGTACTCATTTCAAAAGCGTACAGTATGTGTAGGTGGATGCGCACATAGGTAGGTGGGCCTTTATTAATGTATGTGTATGTACGCCGACTGGGCGTAGTAATCTCTAGGCGTAATTGCGTATTTATTTTTGTTGAATGTCATGTTTTTTATACTCGCATGTCTCAAACACCTCACTTACGATGCTCACTACTATTGTAGCTGATTTTGCCCTCTCAACATCAAACCAAAGTGATATGTACCACCCTATGTTTACATTCCTGCCATTAGCTTTGAAGGCAGATGTTGAAAAATGGATGCGCACCCACAGGCAAAAAATCACGGCAGGCTTCATGTTTATAGGCATATCACGTAGCCATTCATGATAGGAAGATTCTCAAGTTTCTCTTCAAGCCATTTTCAGTATCGTAACAATGAATGGTGTTTTTTCCTTCCTCTCTTTCAAAAAGAATGCTCACAAAGGTTACTGGGTGTGCTCAGTTATCTTAATTGTTTAAAATTGTGTGGCTCCTATTTAACACATGCAAATGAATCCTAATTGCTCTTGCTAATGGACCATGGTCTTATCAATTCATTTATCTTAGTTTTCTCTTAATTGTGAAAAAGGGTTGAAAAATGTTCGATGGATGCTTGTATCATGAAAATATATAAAACGTTTGGAGAATTTAGTTTATGATGTTTTTCATATGAACAATTTGTTATCTCAAATATTCAGCCTAACGAAAGCGGACTGTGTTCTGCCTTAATCGCAGTTTAGTTAAAAATAAACGTTTCTGTCTCCTGCAGGATTTGGTGACCAACGTGTCACCGCGAATTGTGCGTGGGATCACTTCAGGTCACATTTTCGGCCCCGGCCAGGGCTCCTTCCTCAACATTGAGCTCATTAGCGAGAAAACAGCCGCCTACTGGTGCAAGAGCGTGGCGGAACTCAAAGCTGACTTCCCCAAAAATGTGAGTTCACTTTCTATGACTTCTCTAGTCTTTATCTGCTCTCACTCTCTCATCCCTGCAGAAGTTTTTTCATAATGTGATTCATTACTTTTGTTTCTCACTTTTTTGTGGATGGGGAAGCCTGTCAGTGTTTTATCAACAGCCATAATTCTTTATAATAGAGGTGCCATCTTTTTTCCCTGGTTTTCTGTCCCTCAGTAATTCCAGTCGCTTTTGCTCTGTGCATGTTAACTGCTTCACGAGTAATTGCGTAATAGAATCTCACTAATAGAAGATTTTCCGTAGTCTTCATTCTTCTCTGCTGCTTCCTTGCAGTCGCTCTGCGGGCAGATGACAATAGCTTTTTGTAGTGTTCTTTTCATTGCAATCAGCCATCTCTTTTCTCTCTAATCATTTGAAATGAGACAGCCCGTTTGAGCACAAAATAACTTCAAGTTTTGTTGTCTGCCTGCTTCACTCAAGGGTGAGATTAATTTTGGATTACAGGGTGTAATTATGAGGCACAACATCATTTTCCCCACTATCCCTTTGAATCACTTCTTTGCACAGATGTGTGGCTGCCTGTTTCTTTTTTCTTTGGACTGGTCTTCATCACACCTCACATCTGTAAATTCTAAAGTAGGCCTACTGCCTACTCCCTACATAGGTTGCTGCCTTCTAAAGAAGCATCATAACCACAATGAAACATCATAAGTGACCCATTTGGAACACTACATAAGCAGCAACTCCTTGTGGCTCGCATAAAACAGCGCTCTGCATAAAAGACATGATTGATTTATATGTACTGAGTTTTACATTAACATGTTTCTAAGTTAATAGTATGCAGAAATGTTTGGTAAAATAATCATTTTTTTAAATTGCAGTGGACTGTTTTTACCAATGCATTTTAATATTGAAAGAAATATATTTGTTTATTCTTGACTTTTTTCCCACCTTGCCCAGCATTTTGGATTTCTTTTCAATGAGATCAATGCAGTGCATTATGGGATAGCCTTTCCACAAATGATACGTGCAATTGTGCCTTAGAATTTGATTAAAGGAAAGTATCTTTGGGGGCAGCATAATCAAGATGTCTAACTAAAACAAACAGCCCTCATGTCGGGAGCACACATATAATGCCTTGAAAGACTGCCTTTGTATTCAATTTACTAGATTTTGGAAACATCTCTCTCTATTTATCTCTATTTCTCTCCCTCTCTCTCCCTCTGTTGCATATCTAGTGTGATGAAAGTAATGTACATGTTGAATAGTTCAGTAACACTTTCATTGATAATGTTCATCGATTTTGGGCAGGTCACTGTTATTCAATGCAGCCATTATCTCCATTTACTATTTACTATTCCATTATCCTCTAGCGTTCCGCGCAAGCATGTCGTGATCGGTGCAGGGCAGCGCCTCCTGCGCTGAATACACTCCAGGGAACTCTGAAGTGTATGACGGGGCGAGCTCATCACACCGTGTGACTGCTTCGTGGTCAAGGGTGATGGGCACACAGTGCTGGATGAAATGAATACTCAGAGAAGCGTAATGAATAACAAACCCACCGCAATGATGTCAAATTACACCAGCTCACACATTTCAGCCTCACAAACACGTTTGCGAGCATGTTGAGCTTGCAAGAGGTTAGCAGAATGCCTCAATTGAAGAATAGACATGGTGTGCAGAAAAGGAATATGCTAGATTCACCACAACCCCTCCCTTTTTATCTTTTTTTAAATTTTCTCGTATCAGTGGATGATTGACAGTTTCTACGGCAATGGGGGTCCCTAGAGGGGCAGTGTTGCCAGTGTTGGCGGATGGGCTCGGTTACCTCAGCACAGTGTTATTAAAGCGATAACAGGGTGATTCCTATGCGTCTCAGAGACTTAGTCTCTCTCTTTCTCTCTCTCCCTCTCTTTTGCTCTTTTTCTCTTTCTTTTCTTGTACTTTTCTTTTCTCGCTCTCTTCCCTTCTCTCTCTTTCGTTCTCTCTCTTTTGTTCTCTTTTTCATTCTCTCTTTCTTTCTCTCTTGCCCCCCATGAACATTTAGAGAATTTTCAGGCTAGAGTGTCTTATAAATGCACCATAGCAAAGAAGCAGCACTTTGATGTGATTACATTATAGTTATACATGTATACACATAGACCCAGCCCCCTTATGTCTATTCTCCTGACACTAGTTAAACCTTGACTGTACATTCATCACTGTCTTGGCTGGTCAGTATGTGCGGTTGAGCAAAGCTCCCCTGGGGCGAGAGGAGGT
This sequence comes from Chromobotia macracanthus, assembly GCA_036877525.1. NCBI lineage: Eukaryota > Metazoa > Chordata > Actinopteri > Cypriniformes > Botiidae > Chromobotia > Chromobotia macracanthus. The sequence goes on from JAZGTH010000013.1 coordinate 5,684,410, forward strand.
GGGAGGGGTGCCACAGGTCTCCCAGGCTCCAGCGAGCTCCAGAATGGATGGACTCATAAACTTCAACACATGCTTTGCCCGCCAACCACCAAACGTTCTTCCGTGTGCCCTCTGTACCGATTTGTTTTGCTTAAAACCGCTGTGTGAGGAGAAGACACGCGGTATATATCTTTTCGCTTTATGGCGCGATTACAGTGTCTCCACATACAGAGAGAGTAATACAGCTAAATCCTGCCCTGCCACAAAGGAGCTGAATAATGCCGTCAGCGTGATGTTTTTATTGTTTTAATAATACGTGCGTGCCACTGGGCGTCTACAAATGCAGTGAATTATAAAGCAGCACAGTTTAAGGCAGGTAATAGCTTTTCCAGGGTGCCACTGAGTGCTGGGCTGTTAAAAAAAGAAATAAATAAATGTGGATTAAAAAGTACCGGATTTTGTGCAAGCGAATCAGGTGAAATCGCACTTCATCAGTCATTCTCAATCCCCCGAGGTCTTTTTCCTCCCATTCTTATTTCTTTCTCTTTCTGTTTCTCTCTTTCTGTCTAGATTATCATTGCCAGTATTATGTGCAGTTACAACAAAGCTGATTGGACTGAGCTGGCAAAGATGGCTGAGGTAAGTCTTGATTCTTTATGTGTCTCAGCAATTTTATTTGCTTTGTTTGCTTTTAAAGAAATAAAAAAAATAAATTCATCTGAAAAAAAGAACATTGTCATTATTAACTCATGCTTCATTCTAAATTTGTATGCTTTTTTTGCGGAACACAAGAAGGGGAAATCTGACGCAGTTTCTTTCCATACAATAACAGGTCATATTGACCACATCTGACAAGCTCCAAATATAATGAAAAAGAAATACAACAAAGCACCATAAAAATGAGCTAAAATGTGGCGTCTGGATTGTTGAGTTAGTACAGTAAACCAAAGAACCAAATCAGGCTTTTCAGATTGTTGTTCCCTTTCTGTCACTCATTCAACTTTGTTGATGATGTGACACTGGGGGTCTGTCCTTGAGAGCCTATTGTCTCTAATCTGAATATAAAAAGGCCAATCAAAAGCGGTCAATGGAATTTGGCATGCATTCTCCGCCCCGTACATACAGGTATAAAAGGAGATGCCGTGCACCATTCAATCAGCTTTTGTTCTTTGGAGCCAGCATGCATTTTTCCTTTGAGAAAGAAGCAATATTATCTTCTTGAACTTAGCTGCTGGATGTACAGCACAAGACAGCGGACTGCTCTCAGCCATCGTTCCCTGGGTGCTTCAGCAGCCAGGCAGTGGTGTCTTTAAGAGCTTACAGAGCAGGCATGTAAAAAGATGTTTTTAAAGATGTTGTTGAAGGCTGTCTCCAAGTAGAGGTTGGCCCATTGGATCATGGATGCAAGGATTGGAGTGGCATCCTGCTGGCCATTGGCCAGTACAGCCGTTTCCATCTATCTTGGAACTTTGGGTAGCAAGCTGGGAGTTGCGACTTGCTACCAGGCCCGGTAACTGTGTGCGTGGCCATGGTTAGTTAAGCCCTTATCTGAGCTCAGTGCTTCAAATTTGGCTCCTTGGTAATTCCTATGATGTAGTTTTCCACAGACACGTTTCCCAGTTGGTAAACCCAGTGTTATAAACTTTGTGCCCTCTGTAGAGTTTTTCTGCTGTTACCACTGTGACAGGAATCCCACTCAGTTGATGGGGCCCTCTGCAGTAGGTTTATTCAGTACTTCCCGTGAGTGAGTTAGTCTATATGAGTTAATTACACGTCACTTCCCTTTGATAGACTGTGTTCTCTGTAGTTATCTTTCTCTGGGAGTCAACACACTTCCCAGTGTTTGCTAATGGGTGCTTGGTGGGAATCTCATCTGGCAGTCAAGGAAAGGCCACCACCAGCACCAACCTTGGGTAAGGGCCTGCTTTACCCCTTTGGTGGATTAGGATGTGTCCTACTCTAGACACTTGTAGGTTACAGTCTCTAAAGCATTCAGTATGATGCATGCCAGAGTTTGTGTGCGTCTGCTTTGGGAACCTCGTGGTTCAGCAGTTGTGGTGTTTTGAATAGGGACCCCTAGTGTCACGTAATGAACATAACGGCAAGTGAGTTACGACTGTAACCTCTGTTCCCTGATTGAGGAAACGAGACATTGTGGCCCTCATGTCACAATGCTAAACTGTCTGCAGCATTGCTGAGATATACTGTCAGAGGTACAGTTATAAACAAGATGCTTTCCATGAAAGTTTAACTTAATGACACAGTGAAGATTATCAGAGAATAATGACCTTCAGAATAATGAGTTTTAGTCTGTTCTGCACAAAAAGCTACTGCCTAACTTGGAACGGCAGGATTACTTATGTAGTGCTTTTTGGAGCTTGACAGGCATCATCACTATGAATTGTTCTTCAAAAATAGCTGTGTGATGTTTCTTTAAAAATTCTCCTCCTGTGTTTTAAAAAAAAAAAGCAAATGGGTTTAAAACGATATGAGAGCGAGTAAATAATGACATAATTTTCATTTTTGGGTAAATTATTCCTTTAACACATCTTCTAACTTCAGAGATTAATCAGGCTTATTGAAACTGTATTAAGTAAATGAAAATGAATCCATAAAAATTAGTTAATGTTGTGAAGATCTTGTTTCTGTGGATATCTATTTCATTTACATGTTTGAAAGTATGTTAATGTTGAGTTTTTCTTTCTTGGCACATTGCAAAAAGAAGCATTTGTTTATCACACACAGCATTTCTCAGCACTGTGACAAACAGAGTCACATCCATATTCATAGTGTAAAGCCTCATTGGCTCTGTGGAAAGAGGCTTTTACATTAAATTTGCATTAGATACTGTATCATTGGATTTCAGCCTTTCGGGTGACAGAAACCAACTGTGCTCACAAACTGTGAATGAGAAGTCGTAAAAGTTTATAAAGTGTATGTTTGTCATAGCAGTGAAGCAAACACCCTTCTTCTTCATGACCATGCTTCTCTGTTGCGCTTTTTATCGATCCATCTAGTAGCTGATAGGTTCAACTTAAAGGGACAGATCTCAGTCATTGGTCATTCTGTCTATTCAGATCTGGCATGTTAATGATAAACATGAGAATGTGTTTTTTAATGGATAACCATATTTAGTGAATAAGAAATTTTCCAGCTACATCCATTTTTTTGAATGTGTAACTGCAGCATCCAATCTTAGAATAAATCACGCATGTTATTGTCTGTTGGTGTGGACTCTAATGTAGTTAATATTATAATTATCTTTATAGTTATTCTTGATGTGAATGTGTCTAAAGACTCACAATTGATTTATAATGAAACCTTGCAAAAAGAAAACATCTCCATGGCATCTCTTCCTCAAACTTCCAAATGTAGACAAGCTGCTCGTTCTTCATGAACTTGAGCGCGTCACCAAACTGACATACTGTAATTGCACACAACGTGTGTGTGCTTAGTGATGGTTTAAGTCTCACCAGAGATTCATTATGTATATAAACAGGGTGTGCTGATGTGGACATGGGTATGTAAATGTGAACAGGTCTTGGACATCACTAATGCTTTCTGCTGCCGTTGCTCTAATTGAGGTGTCGTACTGTCTCATCCCTTACAGTTTGCTTCCTCGACACCCTCACACACTTGTATCCGAGCACACACACTTGTACTAAACCCACACACGTTCATTTACATTGAGAAAACCCAGGAGAAGATTTTACTCGTGCAACGAGGAGGCTGGCGTGACAGTGAACGTCAAGAAAAATGAGGAAGAGAAATTGTGAGGGAGGTTAGTGGGACGTTTAATGAACAATCATGTACGTCATTCTGTGCTGTTGTGTTGGTATGACAGCCTCCTTTCTCCTCAACATGCCTGTATCGAAAGACACAACAAAATGACACGTTTTTACTTGACAATTTACAGTGGCTTTCATATATATATATATATATATATATATATATATATATATAAAAAAAAATTGTTTGGAATTTAGATAAACAATTCTTCAAGACTTGGCTTGTTTTTCAAGGGCAATCACTCGGCTTATGCTGAAATCACTCTCATAGGTGCTCAGTTCAGCAGCCAGATTTATTTAACAAATCGTAAATAGCATGTTACTAATTCCTCTGGTGCTGCTGGAATACGACATCATGACCAATGATTGGCTGATGCCACCACAAGAACACTCACATATCCCAGACCATTCACTAACAGAAAGACTAGAGAAATCCAAAACCATTTTTTTAAGAGCCTTCGGATTAAAACAGTTGCTATTTTAGTTCAGAGACAAAAATGGTTTATCAGAAAACAAACCTTTGATAATCATTCAATAGAAAACAATGCATTTTGCAACTAAATGGTGCAGTTAGGAGATCTACAGCAGGGAAACATTCAGCCATGCTAGCCAGCCATGCCTTGTTCTTTTGATGCTGCTTTTATGAAGTATTCTCAAGGCCCAAGAGAAATTTCTTCATGTTGCCTCACGTTGATGGTTCAGCTAAGGAAAGGGTCAAAGACATTTCTGAACACTGATCATTAATTCATTCATTAGAAAAGTGCACCGTTTTCACGATCCCAACAGAATTGTCTATCAAAGCTGCCTTGATGCAGCTATGAGCTGGATGTGACCAGGCAGCAGGGCTTTGATCACACTAGAGTGGTTAGTTGTTGTCAAAGTTCTTGTGTCACTTGTGATCAGTGTTTGTGTTGAGGCCTCTGGCTGTCTAATGGAGCGTATCCAGACATCTTCCACTGACTCTGTCTCACACACACACAAACATCATTTATCAGACCCCCGCAGGTAAGACACGGCTCAAAGCCTGCCCTGTATGTGAATGTTAAATTTGCTGTTATATTCAGACCAAATTCACAAAACTCATCTGGGTTTACATAGAGTCTACTTGTGCTGTCTGGACAAGTGCAACAAGTTGGCTTTTGTTTTCCATTCAAGTGGAGCTTTGATGTGGTGTGCTTTATATTATTTCTGGGTAAGAGGTTATCGGCTTTGAAGTTTTGCTGCTGTATGGGGTACACAAAAGCCTTTTTACAACACACAGGTAATGCTTTTGTTTTCGTCCACACTATTGTTAGCATTCACAAATATAATTGCTTCGGCTTCGTCATAGGATGCCATCTTTTCCAATAATTCCCATTTGTAACCAGAACAACAAGGGCCCAGCTGCAAAGTGGCAGTCAGCAACCCCTGATGGTATGTGCATTTTGCGTAAATATAATCTATTCTTGTTTGCAACATTCCCTGTTGAGTTTACGAGCCTTTAGAAACAAAAACAGCTCAAGAACTGTTCATCACTTGCTTTCTAAATTTTGGTTTCTGTGGCCATGCAGCTGCATACAAATCTAAGATCACTGCTTGCAATGTACCATTGGGCTCAAGAGCAGTGGAAATGTGTGCTTTGATTAATCGCTCTTCACCATCTGGCACTCTGACAAATGGATCTTGGTGGCAGTCGGAATCCAAATCTGACAGAGAAGACTACCGACATTCCCAACCTTCCATGAATGCATATTGCCAGCTGTAAAGTTTGACAAGACACGTTAGACAAGACACAAAACAGTTGTGGTTAGTTACAGTTTAAAAAGGCATATTTATTGGCAATAATCATAGGACAAAATAAGTTCAACCTAATATCAAAATTTAAAACTTTAATTGCCCTGAATTGTCTTTCTGACTCATTCTCCACTTTAAAATGTTTGGTATGTTTGTCGATTGAATGGGTGTGGAGGAGTTCAGTAGACTGCACAGAACCCTGATCTAACAAGCAGTCAACTGATATGGGTTTTGACAGTTAGTGGCTGATATAATGATACATTGGGTTTTAAACAAAACATTAGGGTCCTGTCACTTAGTTTAATTTTATTTGCATAGCGCTTTGCTCAATGTGCATTGTTTTACAGCAGCTTTACATTTTTTAGGTTTATTTTTATCTATGTCATGTCTAACATGCAAGAATTATAACATATTTAATGATATTTAATGATTTGTTTAAAGGAAATAAGGTGATAGCAAATGTAATCATTTGAAAATAATGAACATTTTACACATTACATAGTGTCTAAAAAGCGTTTCTATTCACCTCAAGCATCGCTCAAATATTTGAAAATTATTTGAATGCATTTAAACTGATTGTTGGTAAATTTTAAAACTGATACAAGTGAAAACTAAACTCTGTTACATTTAAAATTGTAGGCACGATTATGGGCTTTTGCAGGTCATTTTTAAATAGTCAAATATTGTCTAATATATCAGCCTAACTGATAATATTAGCCTATCACTAACCTCAGCCCCATCAAATATGAATTAGATGAGATGAATTAGAACACCAACTGTGAGCTTTGCCTAATTGCCTTACATCAGTACAGAACCTCAGTAATGTTGATGTGGCTGCATGGAAACAAACACCCATAACAATGTGCCAGCATTTAGCCAAAACTCTTCCCAGAAGAGCCCAGTCTGTTATTGCAGTAGAGACCAACATATTATCATATTCATCATATTATCCCTCATGATTTTGTGGAATGAAATGTTCACAAAGCAGATGTCCTCATACGTTTGGCCACATATTATGCACCTTAGACATTATCAGCACACCTTGGAGAAGATTTGCACGGTTCTGCCTGCCTCGTCTGTCATTTTGTGTCTCTCAAACCCAGCCAAGTCTCTCTCTCTTTCTTATTCTCTCCTCTCTAATGGCTGTCAGGCTTTAGGAAAGCCATGGCTGTGTGTCTGAAGCAGCAGGTTTGTAGGGTGTGTAGCGCAGAAATCGTTCTGGCTCTTCCCATTTCGCTGAGGTTCAGAACGGCCGCCAGAGCGTAATTGCCTGTTGAATGCTTTCCCACTTTCTGCACCCTCACCCGCCCGCTCCCCATCCACCTGTGCTGCCTTTTTTTCTGCTTTCCTTTTTTATAAGAAAAACTCTGGCAGCTTTGACATGTCAAAGAGTTCTTCTGGGTCTATTTTAAGAACACCATTTTATGCTTTTTGAATGCTAGGAAATGCTTAGGGTTTTTTTTTTGTTATAGATTTGTCTCTTTTTTGCAGTGCTGCTTTAGGGCTCCCACTGTTTTAAATATGTCATTTGTGACCTGTTTGTGAGGTTGAAGTGTCTTTTGCATGTGATTGTGTTATATTTCTGCTTTGTTTTTGCCAGTGTGTAAATGTAACCCATTTCCTTATGATTCTGTGAGAGATTATGTGATGATGATGATGTTTTCCTAATTTTTTTTTTGCTCAACAGGACTTCAAAGCCGATGCTCTTGAGCTGAACTTGTCATGTCCCCATGGTATGGGAGAGAGAGGTATGGGACTGGCATGTGGACAGGTATGACAGACATTTCACAATGCTAGCATAAGATCATAATGAATAATATCATAATAAATAAACATTTAATAGCCCTGTTAAAAACAACTTGAAACAAATGAACTGGTTCCAGATTAAAGGTATAGTTCACCCAAGAAAATGAAAATTTTGTTCACCTAGTTGACATTTATTCACCTTCATGTCTTTTGAAGTCAGACTGACTTTCTCCCGTGGAACACAAAGGGAGTTATTTATAGCTCAATGTCCATCCTGCTGTGTTCCATGAAAGTCAATAGTAACCATGGCTGTCAAGCAAGGTTTCCGAAGTAGATTTGCAATGGATAGCAATTTACGTTTTGAAATTTAAAAGCTATATGTCTTCTGAAGACTTAAACCAAAACTACCTAAAGACTACCAAAAGTAGAAAAAATCTCATATGACTTACAATGAATGATGCCATAATGGTGTTTTAGCCTCTTTTAGAGTTTGACAGCCCCTGGTCCCCATCCACTTTCAAGCTAGTACGCAACAATAACCTGTTTGTTCCAGTAACAGACCAAGATTGTATTTTGACTTTTTCCATCTGTTGAGAAGACAGTAGAGAAGTAACAGGAAATGACTTGGGGAAGCTGGATTCAAACCCAGGTCGCCCACACAAAGGCCACTTTGCATGCGTTTGCACCTCCTCCGGCAATCTTCGTCTCCACTCCCAAGCTGGTCAAAACTGGTCTAAGATGTGTTTTTTTTCATCAGGGAGATCAGTCTCGCACAATATTAAAATGCAGATAAATGGACAAGCCAGGTCAGGAGGCGTGTAATGGCAAGTGTGTGATCCCCTCCGTGTCATTTCAACTTCGCTGTGGTTGTGTGGGGAACAAGGACCATTTCCATTCAAACAGGACACAAAGCCATTGTGCTCCTACAGAGGCCATAAACGAGCCCTGCGCTATATTGCGCTTCCATCTCCATACCTCACACACACACACACATATGAAGCTAATCACAGCCTTCTGCCTCCTGGCAGCTAACCTCGGTGTGAACTAACACAAGGCAATATCATTTAATCACACTGTTTGCCACACATTCTTTCTATGGCCGGGTCTCTTTCTGTCTTTTCTTTCTGTTTATTCTTCCCTGCGTCTCAGTTTTGATCTCCCCCCTCATCTGTATTTTTCTCTCTCCCCCTCCATCCCCCCTTATACAGTGGGGAACAGGGGGTGGTCTTGTTGATTGTATGAGAATAAGTAGGAAATTGTGCACCGGTACGTAAATGTATGATTGCAGCCACATAATGTTGGGTATTTAATCAGAGAGCATGTCCCTCTCTCTGAACCCTGGAGCGTACAGCGTACTGGGCTAATGCAGCTCTATCTGGACACAGCGCTGTCGGGGGGGACAGCGATTTACATTTTGCAAAGACAGAAATCAACTTGCAGAGTTGTAAATATGCTAATGTTAAACAATTTCTCTCAGCGAGGAAGAATTTTAGAATGCTTACATGTAGCATTGTTTTGGTTCTGGCATAGCTATATTTTTCCCTTTATTTTGGCAAAGGAACTACATATTGTTTTGTATTATTGTGAGGTAATTATAGTTTAAAAACATCACCAGTTTCTATTTCATTCGGATCTTGGTTTTTAATTTCAGTGCGTTTTTTATTTAATGAATAATAAGTGAATAATTATTTTATGAATCGCATATTTTTCGGTGAACTGAAATACTTGCAGATAGTAAGGTGTGCAGTAAATGTTCAGTTGCTGCTACATTTAGCACTACATTTTAACTAGCATCACTCCAGGGCATTTATGATTCAGTAGTATGAACTGGATCTGCTCAGGTCTAGCATTAGTCTCAAGTGGCCATCACAGACAGAACAACAACTGGGTTGATTTGCCAGGGTTCACATAAGTCTTAAAACTGAATCTTTGAAATACATTCAAGAGTTATGTTTAAGAGGTTATTTGTATCAACTAAACAAGACTATAGTATCTCAAATCACAATGTTCACAATGTTTCACAGAGAGTCTTATTATTTTTTTATTTTATTTTCTTCACTGTTTATTGACCCAGAAAAGTAATTTATTTTCTCTGTCTGTTAGGTTTCTATTTTAGAATTATTAGAATTAAGCTGTTTTTGTAAATGTACATCTGATCTGACTACAGCCTGTTTATGATATATAATTTTCTGCTACAGCTTTAAACTGCTTGGGCTGTGATCTGCAACAGGACAACAGAATGTAGAGCCTACAGGAGCTGTCCATGGTGCTGAAGCCAAAGTAGCTTCCCTGCCCAGTTTGATGTATATTTATAGAACCTTCTTAAGTGTGATATTGTCTGTGGTGGACAAGACACTGTGTCAGGGTGGAGGATACTTTCTATCATCCTCCACTGTCTGTCTGTCTATTAATTTATATTTCTTTCTTCATACCTTTAGTAGTTTTGTGTGTTCACCAGTGTTTCGGAGTCTGGCTGGGGTAGTGTAGCAAGCGAGTGATCCTGGGCTTGGTTTCAAAGCCCGCTCCATGAGATTGATGCGTCTCATAAGTGTCGCAATCCTCAACGGGACCTGTTCTTCCCGGATATAGACGGAGCAGGGTTTCAGACACATTTAGTTAGAGGAGCCTTTCTTCCTTCGTTCTAACCACAAGCAAAGCACAAGCCCTGAGCTCGAGCCTAGAAACCCAAGCTTACAAACACTTGTCAGCCGGAGGCCTTTAATAAGCTGTCATAGGCCTTCCCATTGCCGCTGAGCTCCCCTCTGTGAGGACATTAAGTTCTTACAAGCAGCATCTGTTTCAGGGCCAGGCACCTGCCTCTGGCCCTGGTGCTCCGCTAATGCTTTTCTACCTTCCCCTGACCACGCCGCCTGCTGTTAGCCACTATGTTTTAGCCTTGCCACTGGTGACCTACACTCACAGATGGACACACACACATTTCCGCCCGCAGACATCTGGTGGCTAGCCTCCATTATGCTCCTGGAAATCTTAATGTGCTCTCAATCTTCTCTGCAAGCCTAAAGGTGCTGTTTTTTTCTCCCCACTCAAGCATTTCATTCCTCCGAGCACTCTGGTCCCTGGCACGGCTCTCCCTGATCACCCCATCCCCACCTCTACCTCACACAAACTCTCTCTCACTCTTATTCTCTTTCTCTAGTTATTTTTCCTTTATTTACACTTGCACACTACATTTTTTCCTCATCTTTTGGGTTTTTCTAGCCTCTCTCTGAAGACCACAGAACATTCTGGTTGCTACCCTCTGACAAGATTTAGAGTGTGTGCATGTGTGTGTGTGTTTGTGTCTTGTTTGCCAGCCTTGTTATAAATGCTTGCTGCCCACATCCCTCCCACGGCCCATACTGGTGGCTATTTTCCTCCAATGCACCACATATCATCCCCTCATGTTCTTCAGCACAAAAAGAAATGGCTGGCGAGCTGGTTCAGATCCACAGATCTCCACGGTGAAGCATTGTTTGATGGTCACGCTGTGTTAGAGGCCACCAGATCAGCATGTAACTTCTGAATTCTGGATCTGCTGTTCAGACTAGGGCAGTTCAAAATCGATTCAGGTTTGGGATGGTTCAGAAGCAGGTTACCCAAACAAAGTTTCAGCTAATCTGTCTTCAGGAAGCCTTGTGTAAATACACAGACTTTGGGTTCACCACAAAAAATATGAAGACCAGAAAAAATATACAAGGAAAAAATCTATATAGTCAACCCTGCTAATCAATAAATATTTTACTATGGTGACCCACCCCTAGTTCAGACTGAAAAATTTGGAGTCAGAAACAATAGCTCAAGGGTAAGATCCACAATAAAGTTTCTTGTGCAACGATTACGCCGAGCAGCACAGTGGCTGCGTTTCAATCAAATTTGATGGGCTACAACAAGTTAGACAATAGGGCTTTTCCTCATAAGTGCCTCATTTCTATCCCTTTGTTTCCTTCTTTGTGCTAATCTCTTTCCTTTCACTCACTCTGACACTTTTTGCCAATAAAAAGAGAGGAAAAAAACAGCGATGTTTTATGGGCCCACACATGCTATGAACAAACACACTCGCATTCAGAGGAAAACAGAAATGCCCCGAAGCATCACATTTCCAACAGATGTCTGAGGAGCCCGGAGCCTGGTACGACAGAGGCACATCACATTTCCATTTGGCACATCTCAGCCATATCTCTGAGTTATGACAGTTTGCGTTACTCTCAAGATGCGCGCCATTCAAATCTCATTCATTATGAATGCCAGTGATTTGGAGGGCTGCCATCATGTTGCTTTCCAGAACCACACCACCACCAGAGAAGAAGATACAGCTTTACTTCACTATAAAACATACTTTATTTTGCTCCAGATGTTGTGAGAGATATTGTTTTCCTTCCTTCGAAAGTTCAGAGGGACTTGAAATGTATAAGATTTATTGTGTCTAATTTTAAATTTTATATTTATTTTATCTGTCTGTGTGTCTGTCTGTCTGTCTGTCTATCAGATATAACGTTTATTCTCTGTCTTCGTGTGAAGGTTTTGCAGTTTGTTGTGTGGGGAACAAGGTTAGAGGGGGCCAAGATCCTCAAGTTATCCTCAGTCATAAACCCCAAAGTTATCACTAAAATCAGGTCAAGATGTTATCTACTCTCAATTCAGAGTGTCATTTAAATTTTCAATTACAGCAGGCGGTCGACACCTTCATGATGTTAGACTGAGATTAATGATTTAATAGAAGTACTAGAATTGACAAAAAATAACAAATAATGTAGCTATTAGTGTGGTTTAGCATGGAAGGAAAACAAATGTGTTTCCCTAGTTACCCATTCATGTGTAAGCAGAGAATTCTGAGAATTAATACAGAATATATAGATATGTACTGAGAAGCACTTACGGAGACATGCTCTTGGGACCCCCTGGAAGCTTTTCGTAAATTGCTGTGCATCTACTAGAAAGGTGTAGATGCAACACAGATAGTTTTTTCCGCTGTTTGTTGAATGAGAGGAAGATGAGAGCCAGAGAATGAGAGGCATAGAGAGAAGACTGGGGGAAGGGAGAAGAACAGGCAGCCACAGAAGTGAAAAAGCAACATGAAGGCAGCAATGTGTTTCAGATGACATGTTCAGACACAACAGCGTTTTTCTCCCTGGCCACATCTCAGGGTGTTCATGAGGGGATCGCTAAACCATTTGGAGTCCTTGTTGTGTGTGTTTATATGCATGTGTGTGTGTGTGGGCGCCTTTATGTGAGTGAGAAAAAAAGGAGAGATTGAGAGAAAACTCAATCTGCGTTGCCTCAGTGCTCTATGGCCAGTGTTTGGTGAATATTTAGGACAGCCTTGTGTTTTAAAATGGACCATAAGATGAATGGTAGTACAACTGAAATGACCCAGTTTTTGCGCTTTCTTGTGTTTGACATTTGGTATCAGGACCAGATATGGCCATTGGCCCCTAAATTAACAGCAGAAAGTGTCTCAGGAATGCCAAACCTCTTACGTGTTAAAGCAATAGTTTATTCAAAAAAATTAAAAAAATAATTATTTCTGTGTAACACAAAAAGAAGTTTGGCAGAGGTTTGGCTCACTTCAATACAAGAAAAACCAGTGGCTGTCAAGCACCAAATATACAAAAATGAACCACAAACCATCACAAAAGTAGTTTGTATGAACGCTTTAAATCATTATTGAATGTTAATACTGGTTACGCAACATCCATTTACATTCATTATATAGATAGATAAACACAGAGTGGACATTCTGCTGTAAACACCTTTTGAGTCATATGGCTTTCAAAGCACATAAATACTCATTACAGTTTTGGGTGAACTGTCCCTTTAAATAGCACAGCTTCTTTCCGTGATCTACAGAACCCTGTAATGAGTCTTGACATTACACCCCCCCCACCTCTCTAGGACCCTGAGCTGGTACGAAACATCTGCCGATGGGTCCGACAGGCCATCACTATCCCTTTCTTCGCCAAGCTTACGCCCAATGTCACCAACATTGTTGATATCGCCAGAGCCGCATATGAGGGTATGAGCAGCTTTACTTACATACAAACATATGACAGGAAATAGGCATTTACAATATTTTTGTAAACTCTCTATAAGCATATAGCATGTACCTTGCCTTTAATGATCATTTCTACAGGACATTTGATAATTTCCCTGGTTGAAAAGACTGTTGAGAATCGCATGTTGATCCATGCTAATTATGCTGGTTAACAGCTGTTTGTTGTTTATTACCAAGCTTAGCTGGTGAAGCTGGTTTACCCCTGTGATTTGTCCTTGCTGGTTGAGATAGCTGTGAAGTTTTAGGATCAAATATGATTGTATATATTTTACAAATGAGCTTTTCACCAGAATTAGTCAAAGCACTGTTTTTATGACTGTATTGGTACAGCGTTCCTGTATATTCCATTAATACAGTGTAGTTGGTTCAGGTTTCTGTTAGAGTCTCTGTTCTTTGTAGGTGGGGCAGATGGAGTCACAGCCACCAACACTGTATCTGGACTGATGGGTCTCAAAGCAGATGCCACACCCTGGCCTGGGATTGGCAGGGCCACGAGAACTACATATGGCGGCGTATCCGGTAAGGGTGTGTGTGTGTGTGTACAGATTTTGCAATACTTGTAGAGGTGCCGCATTTTAGAAAATATCCTTAAACATATAGTTAAACATGTCAAAAATGTCTTTGCAGAAATCATGTTTTATTTGCAGGTTTTTGTGATGATTGGGTTTAGATTTGGGTTTAGGAGCTATAGGTGGGCGATATAAAATATAGTTGTGTGGTATGAAATAAATAGTCCTTATGGCAGTCTTAAAAGTATAAAAAGTCTAAGAAAACACATGCTATAGAGTGTGTGTGTGTGTGTGTGTGTGTGTGTGTGTGTGTGTGTGTGTGTGTGTGTGTGTGTGTGTGTGTGTGTGTGTGTGTGTGTGTGTGTGTGTGTGTGTGTGTGTGTGTGTGTGTGTGTGTGTGTGTGTGTGAGTGTGTGTGAGTGTGATAGCCAGCACTCTGACTACTGAGTTGCCTGAACTTGTTTTAGTCAGGTGTGAAAGCACTGAGCTTGCTTTCTAGAAATGAAGCCTCAATACTGGTTCCTTATAGTATAACATTATATAAATCTAGTTAAAATCTGTCAAGTAATCTATATTGTACATTACTGCCATTGCATGTGTGCTGTCACACACGTCTTTTAACTGCTAGCTGATCTGAGGTTATTGCTGCAAACACAAAGTATGCACTTAAAATTGCTTTCATTAGACAACATTAATGTAAATTTATGGCCACACACTTATAATTACTAATAAAGACAATATTTATTAAACTCTTTTAAACACCTTGATCTAGATGATTTATGTAAGTGCTTTGTAGTTTCAGCTATATACATTTGACTGACTGTGTGTGTGTGTGTGTGTGTGTGTGTGTGTGTGTGTGTGTGTGTGTGTGTGTGTGTGTGTGTGTGTGTGTGTGTGTGTGTGTGTGTGTGTGTGTGTGTGTGTGTGTGTTGATGCTTCACCTCCACACCTCTCCCTTCTCCCTTCAGTTGAGCTGCCACAGTGTCTGCAAAGGCAAGGACAGGGTCAGAAACACAGGCTGCATTAAAAATTAATACTTGCACTATTGAGGCTCTGTTTTATGCAAGCAAAACTGACTGGCTGTCATATTTTTCACTTTTAAAGTCGTGTGGGCCTCACCGCACAGCTGTCCCACGGGACCCAGCCAAGCAGCAGAGGCCTAAGACGCTGCCTGAGACCAGCCTATTGATCAGCGGGCCCTAAAGGGCCCATGTGGCCCCACATATTTTATTTGCTCCCAATACAGAAGCTCTCCTCAGACTTTCTGTTTCAGAAGCCCATATCCAGAGCACATAAACCCATGTGCAGATCATCCAGGGGCACATAAATGTTTGCTGCCCTGAGCTCTCTGTGGAACTGCTTGATTCTCTAATGTATTCAGTAATTTAATGTTTAACTCAGCAGCAGTGGCCGGGTTTAGGTCGCTTTGATTTATGGGGCAAGTGGCATAAACTCTTAATATGGGAGGAAATCAGTCTTTTCTCTGACATGTTTTTATTCCTCAACTTTATTAATCACAGTTTTTTTTGTAGATTTTTGCCATAGCTACAAATGTTTAATATAGTTTGAGGAGGAGTTTTAGCCTTCTAAAAGTCTGATCCACCACACTTATAACTGTATAAATAATAAATTATAAATAATTATAACTGATAACCTGATTAATAAATAGTTTAGTGCCATTTGTTACCCACACCACCTTATTACATAAAGCATAAGGTGGGGTTTTAAGCAGAAAATACATCTAGTCTAATTTACATTCTTGTTGAGAAAGTTTTTTGTTTGTTTTTTTTTTTTTTTCTCGTTCCAACAATTTTGTTTAGATAAGGTGTATTACAATAAAGTTCCAAAAGGTCTAGTCTCAGAAATTTTGAACAATCATATCTTACACTGTTTGAAGAGCTGCTGTTGTTGTAGGGCGATCTAAATTTCAGAAATGTTTGTTACAGATGGGAAAGCATCCATAATAATAGAGAATATTGTCTTCAGGAGTAAGATACTGTGGTCTCAAAATGTTTTTAATACCAGTACAAATTGCTGCACCCATTACATCCCCCAAAACCTCTGTGGTCACCATACCTGTTTCTTTGAATTAGTGAAGTATACAGAAGGTTTCTTCCTTGGTGCAACATCACATTTGAACATGTGATGTGATTCTTTGTAAATGAAATGCTACATCAGACCTTAAACATTGTGTAAGAACAGTCAGCGTCCATGTCGTTTTCTGTTAGATGTCACAAAATTAACAAGCAGCAGATGCTTTGAGCTAATAAATAGTTTCTCTGTGAATCCTGTATATGTACTGCCTATATGTGGCATTGAACATCTGGCGTAGTCTATGTATTCTGTACTCACATTCTGTAGCTTTATATTCAGCTGCTGTTTCACCTTAGCATTATAAAGACAGCTTAACTGTTTGGCATGGAGAAAATATTGTTATATATTTATAATTATACTAATTATAGTAGAAATGATTTGTGTTCCAGATGGAACCTGGGTCTAGCTCTGGGTCACAGTCCGGTAATTGGTGACCTCTGGTCTAGATCATATGGTCTCTAATATTTTTCTCTAGTTGGGCCTCCCACTGTGATTTCATTTAGCTGGCAGTATGCTTCCCATTTGATGTGTGTTTTATTGATTGGTCATGCCGACCGACTAGGCTGCTGTCACAGAGATATTATTGCATCTCTTTCATTGTGCATGGAAAACCATGTTCCCCAGATGCCCGGCAGCATCGCCCAGCGTAATTAACAGAGAGCTGCACCATCATTCCAGTCTCTTATTTGCTTTTGTTATCTGCTCGGGTCTTTTTGAGGCACAACATATTCGGATGAAGATAGAAATCGTAGAGGATGCTGAGACCCCACGCTCTGTCTCGCGCTGTGTTCGGAATTTTTAATCAGAGCGTCTGGCTTCGGGAGCGGACGCCTCGCGCTAACAGATGCCATTGATGGCCTCATGGAGCTGTCAATCACCTCAGCACAGGACTGCACTGAGGATGGCGCTCATCTGGAGCTGTGCTCCTCATGTTGTAATTTGAGAAAGAACCTGCTTATGAAGTAATGAAGTATTGATAAAAGAGAGAGAGTAAAGCTACAGGGTGTGGCACAGTCTCTTTAGGAAAACAACAGACTCAATTCCAGAGTTGTAGTGTGGTTTCACATTGGTGCTGTGGAAACTCACACCCAGTTTATTTATACCTGACATTAGGATCTGTGCTGCTAAATACAGGTGTAAATCTGCTAGTTACAAGAAATTTAAACCATCCTATTAAAACATTTGACAAGCGACCTTTACAGTGTACCTAAGCACATCTAGATTCCACTTAATGCAGGCACATCACTAAAAGAACAATTGCTGAAGTAACTAAATCTGCTTACAATATATTGTATAATTGGGAAAAGCTGATCCATTGTTTTTTCACAGATTCTTTTTTCCCAAAACTGGAAATCCTTCCCTTAAAAATCTAATCACAGTTTCATTTGAGCTGCATGTTACAGGAAGGTGTAAACAGCTTTCAGATCATCTAATACGGTTTTCGGTTCTCAACACTAGGTGTAAACAGGCTTTTATAGATCCCCCAATGGCTCCAAGGTACCCATGACGGTCCAAGCTAAGTTTAGCACTTTTCCTGGCTGTGCTGCTATTGACATGCAGCAAACCTGTGCCGACAACTTCACCACAGGTACTGGTGACAAACAGGCATGAGCGACCCTGTTTGACAAGGACATGTTGGGGTTGTCAGAGCAACAGGAACTGTCAGCGCGGCTAGCGTGAAAAAAGAACAAAGCACAGGGAAGGACAGAGTGAGTGCCACAATAACATCACAACAATATCCCAGAACTGAAGCTTTTCTTGTGTGGAGGTGTTCTGCCTGACAACATTATCTGTGTCTGCTGACATCAGCTGACAGATGCTTTGATGCTTCTCAAGCTTTGTCGCACTAGTTGTGTCCATATTAATGTGATTGTGACATTACTCAGACTACAATAGCCTTTCTCAAAATGAGCTGTAGTCTGTGAAGCATATGCACCCTCAGCCAAATGGAACTAATTTTGGTGTCTTACCAAAACATTGTTTGATAGTTTAATTCAATGGAGCAACTTTTTGGACAAATGTTTTTATTGATTTCATGGAAATGAAAGGTGATGGGGGAGCAGTTCTCTGCTAGAGCAGCAGCCAGTTTGAATATTAGAATATATATTCTTTTTAACATTTGTATATCATAATCTTAGAGTAGGTTTATGAGTTTTTTTCTTTACCAAACCGGTGAGTACTTTCAGAAACAGCCTTTTCCATTTGCTTTCGTAAGTTCTGAGGTAACTTGCTGTGCTAGCAAGTCCAAATTTTTGTTCAAAAACTGAAAAATGTCATTACCTTCACACATCATGTGCCTTCACACGATTATGTCATACACAATAACAAAAATCCACAGTCTCACATATAATACCAAACACAACATCATACTAAAATGCACTTGAAGTTTGTTCAAGGCCCTGATGAAATCTTTACTCCAGGACATGTGAGGTTTAAACATAGATGAAATATAGTATGAAGAAGCTTGCTTTATAAGCTTTCAAGTAGTCAAAAGTGCCACTAATTGAAGAATCACCCTGTTGCCTCAATATGTATTTGATTCGCACAGACATTAAAGAATGATCTGTTTAGAACTCTAGCCTTGTGACTTAAGCTGTAGTAAACTGAAACCCCATCCCTAAATCACACCCAAATGGCTTTCATTGCAAGTTGAGTGATGTGTTTCTATGATATTAGGTTGTCACAACAGCTCAGGGATGACAAATTCTACTTGACGTGCCATCCATTCACTCAACAGGTGGAAGAACAGAACAAAGTGAGGGCGGCAGGAAATGCCAGTGGCTTAGGAAAGCAGCCATATGTACATAATTAACCGTGCTGCATGGGGACGCAAAAAAAATGTGCCGTGATTCAATTTATCTCCCCAATTTAGGAGTAGTGTGGGTGATGAGGATCATTTACCACACCAGAGTGAGGCTAAAAAAGAAAGCTGTCTCGAACCGTCAAACGGTGGAAGTGGAGTTCTGAGCCTTGTCGACGAAATGAATGTGGACAAACGTACGGCTGTGATCAATGAATGGAAACCTGCTGGGAAAATGAGGTTAAATGTAATGTGATAAACACTTCCATCTGTCTGGCTGATCAGAAAGCTGCTCGGCTTTCATTAGGAGATCCTGCCATTCTAAGAGAGAAAGAGAATGAGGGGAGCAGGGCAGGTTGCATTGCTGCCTAGGTGAGATGAAGGTGCTCAGACACCTTTACACACAGTGTCTCTCTTTCACTGCGCGAGTGCACATACACACGTGTGAATTAAACCTGCGTCCAAATGTTGTCATGCACAAATCATGATTTATTAACTAGACTTTGTATTTTACTGCCAATTGAAACTACATATTAAAATGTCACAGATTCTGAGTGATAAATTGTATACATATGTTACTGGAACCATATGTCTTTCACATGCAGTCTAGGCCAATAGTGTAATGTACTATTGTGTTTTAGCTGGTTTTGACAATAGCACACTTGACTTTACTTAGGCAAGACTGAATCATAAGGACTGTATAATATATATAATGTCTTTATACTTAAGACCATAAGGACATTATATAGAGAGATACACACACATACATTATAAAGAATGATGAGCTTGTGTAGAAACCTGGAACCTTCTATAGAGGTAGTTTGGGTATGTAATATGTTGATTGCTAACTGCGAGTACACGCTCACTCATTTAGAACAATCAAGATCATTTAGATTAATCAACATTAGATGTAAGAACAAAGAACACATTTACATGCGTATGCACCTGTTGTAAATCTTGTGGAAATGTTGCATGAGAAACTTTTTGGCTCCTACCAGACACAGTTAGTGAAGGAGACCCTGAATGTTTGTGTTTTAGGAAGAAGGCCTGCAAACGGCACAGCTCAATCACATACGTTGGTGAGTTGGTTTGTAAACTATATGAGATTTTGCATAATTATTGATTGTTTGTTCCTCCTGTATTTGTGTAGGCAATGCAATCCGGCCCATCGCACTACGTGCTGTGTCAGCTATTGCCAGAGCTCTTCCTGGATTCCCTGTGCTTGCCACTGGTGGCATTGACTCAGCGGAGTCTGGACTGCAGTTCCTGCATGCTGGAGCTTCTGTCCTGCAGGTAAATGCTACCATTCACCATTAACTACCATCAAGTCCACCAGCGTCCACTTATTACAGGGTTCATCCTGCTGGAGCACCCTGGGGTTAAGTACCCTGCTCAATAACACAATGATATACCCTCCCTAAAAGGTTTGAACCTATAATCTTGTGGTAACAAGCCTAGACCTTTAAATACTAGTCTTTACCACCTTTTAGCTTTATAATGTCACCATCTGGAGTAAACGCAAAGTCCATTTAAGGCAAGTCAGTTTTCAGCCTGGTCAAGCTAATGTGTGTCTTGAAAAGCTGATTGGCTGTTTCAGCTGCAATGCAGGATGCTATAGTTAGCACACTGAGAGATTTCTCCCATTCATTTTTCTATTAGTGGTACATTTCATCTAGTTATAATGTCTCTGATTAAAGCTTGCTTGCATTTGCTGCATTTCCGTTTTACACAAGATGCAACATTTTAGCTCAAGCTTAACGTCTGGGTTTAAACACGTGCATTAAGTAGTCAGTTCTAATCAATCCTTAATAAGGAGTCTACTAACGGCTACACTCACACGGCGCTGTTGCAGCCGAGCAACAACAACAATCTCAAAGCAAATTGCAATTTACAACATGGCTCTGAACAAGTTGTTAGTGCAAATAAACCCATTATCTCAACATGATGCCACAGCCTCCGAAATCTCTTTTTAAATAAATAAATCAAAACACCCTCATTATGTGCAGAAATAACATTTCACAAGTGCCTGGGAGTTCTGGGGGGAAAAAGATTGGAATTAAAACATTTTAATCACACCCACATGTAATAGCGGAGTGCTGGCGCGTAGTAATAGGAGAAATTGTAAAGTGGCCAACTCCTCACCACACTGGAGTTGAATCAGTGTCACAGACGGGTTACGGGAACATCGCAGCTCTATTTCCTGCTTGAATTGGATTAGTCCAGAGAGCTGCTCTGGTGAGCAACATTAACTCAAGATGCACGTTTGATGGGAAGCATGAAAGTAAAACTTTATATAGCACCTTTAAAAACTTGTTTACAAAGGCTTTGCGGAATACACATTATATATATATATATATATATATATATACCTCTGGTACACATTATGAGTTAACGATGGAATATTTTTCCCCGTTCCATTTTTTTTATAAGAATAAAATAACTCCAACCCACAATACAAGCCTGCTGTGTTTTTAAATATGGGTGAGATTTGTGGTTTCAAACAGAAGTACATTTCCCAATCTTTTTTAATTTAGCTTTTAAATTTTTAACATTTAAATAGTTAGCTACCACAGGTAATACCGTCTTTACTTTTTTTGTTATTTTATGGTAAGGCAGGGAGCCGCCCTTTCAGTTCACATATGTGAACTGTATTTGTCCTTACTGCTCCTAAAAGTATTGTAAGACAGAGTTGTTATATGGCTGTTGTCTGACAAATGTGTTTATCAAATATGCAGCAAAAATATTCAGCAAAGATTCAGTCCCCATTCACTTTAATTGTATGGAATAACAGCAGCATCAACATTCTTCAGGATTTCTCGTGTTTTTGGGTGAACTGTCTCTTTAAGTCTCTGAGTGTCTCTAAAATGTGATTTCTCGTTCTAGCACAAGTCAGCATTCTTACAGCTGCATTTTCAACTCTTTCTAAGTGTTTGATGGAGCCAAAACAGTATTGCAGTAGTTGAGCCGAGATGTAACAAATGCATGAATGAGTTTCTCACTGTCAGCAGAGGAGAGACTATCACAGAGCACCCAAGAGATGTTTCAAAGGTGATAATAGGCTGTTTAAAAAACATTGCTAAAACTGAGATGGTTGTCAGATGTGATTCTAAATTATTAATGTGATTATTGATCCATAGAGAATTTGATAATTTGATATGGCATTTTAGTTTCTGTTTGTAATTTTTTGATGTAGCACTTGCACAAAGTTCGGTAACATCCACAAATAATGCTCTTTGTGCTGTCCAACAGTGTGCTAATTGATTTGTGGCCATCTGGTGTAAGTGAAAATAGAATTGTGTATCGTCTGCATACTGATGAAAGGAGATGTTATATTGATTAATTACACCAGCTAATGGAAGCATATATACATGGAATAACAAAGGCCGCAACTGTAGATTTGTAAACACAAAATTCAAACTTGGCCGCTCCTCCTGGGCAGAACATGGCCCTTACAATGCATGTTGTTATTGGCAGGGGGCTACACACCCAGTGTCCAAAGGTTTCCTCCCAAAAATGTCCTGTGCACAACCAAAACAGTAACAAAATCAGAAAATACAGGCAGTGTACAGTGTTTCTGTAGAGGTAAACAGAACCACACACTTTTAGTCATGATCTACTGAATCTACTATAGTGTCATGTGCTTTCCATGCCATTACACTATTGATGGTGAGTTAGAAATCAGTTCAGCAAGTCCTAGCTATGTTTTGTCTTATGTTAGTAGTTTCATCACTGAATAATATTGAAAAACTATTGTGCATTGCAAAAAAGTTCAGATGATATTTTAGGTGGTGGGTTAAGCAGCCGTCTGTGGTGGTGAAGATGAATCTTTCGTTAGATCTTCTGGCAGACTGCATCTCATTATTTAAGTGGTCATATCACGAGAAATCATATTTTCCTTGATGTCATGAGATAAAAGAGTTCATTGTTCTATGAAACCAGACTTTCTCAACTTTCCCCAGTCCAAAAAAACATTTATTAAAACTAAACTGTCCAGTCATAGTGAGGGAACAAGGAAAAAGACAGTTATTGTTTTATTAATCTGTCACAATGATGCAGGCTTTGCAAAGATGATGTTATTGAAGGACGGGGGAATTAAAAGCTATTTTAAACCCAACAGCAAGCCTGCTGTCCATGTGTGAGTGGACCAAAGCATTGCTCATTGAATCTGAACTGAATCATTTTAGTGTAAGGGTTAGAGGCAGATAAAGTGGGAAAACATTGTAAAAAAAAAAACAAAATTGTACTTACTGTTAAGCCATGTCTCTGTCATGAATTTAAAATAGTTTATACTTTCCACAAAGTGGGCTAACACTACAGACTTGTTTGTCAATAACCATTCATTTAGTACTGTAAATTTAAGAACATGACAAGCTCAGGAATCACTGAATGTATGGCAAGAGATGGTCTAGATCCTGGGTTTCAGTGATTGCTGAGCCCATGGCTTCAGTTATATTTTTAGTGAGGAGAAAACCAGGCGGAGTGGTCACTGTGGGTTCTGCTTCCTAGTGTTGTGGGCACCATTGTTTTTTGTTTTGTTGATAAACTGTTGGATAAAAGCATTTGAACCCAAGCTCAGATGAACCTGCCTATTTCATATCAGTTTCTCTGTTCCCAGGTAACAATTAACCATTTGAGCAGTGCAGGTAGATGCTATCCAGGTATTTGCACTGCACTGTATTTTATATTCCTCAAAATAGTCAATTTGTTTTGTTTTCCACTAAGACATTTAAACTTCCTTTAAACCAGATAAATTCACCCTATTAGCAAAACTGCACAAGACTTCTTTTTAGATAATGTATCATGAATATGGATGTAGTATTATAATATCTTCAAAATGGTGGTGCTGTCAGTATCAGAAGGTTTGGGTGGATACATGTTTCCTGGTGGGATTAGAGATTGAATGCTGAGAGCACTGATGATGTGCTTTTAAATTGTATAAGGAAATCCTTGTGTGTACACTTTAAGAGAATAGTTCACCCTAAAATGAAAATTCTGTCATTTTCTCACCGTCATGTCATTTAAATCCATTTTATCTGTGGAACAGGAAAGAACTTTTGAAGAATCTTCACACAGCCCTGACAGTTCCTGCTCCAAAAAGAACCATGACTATTAAAGTACTATATAAGTAGACATTCTCTGCATACATTCTACATTCAGCAATATTTATTGAATGCATTCAGTTTTTAAGAATACACACACTCAAAGCTGAGGTGGATAGTGTAATCACTGGTCTTTCACTAAGTCAGTGCTGACTTGAAGGTCTGTTTATATATTTGTGCATATTTAACAGATATGCAGTGCTGTGCAGAACCAGGACTTCACAGTGATTGAAGACTACTGTTTAGGCCTGAAGGCACTGCTGTATCTGAAGAGCATAGAGGAGCTGTGCGATTGGGATGGCCAGTCCCCTCCCACCATACGCCACCAGAAGGGCAAACCCGTCCCCCGCGTGGAGGAGCTCATTGGAAAGGTGAGTTTCTCTGTGGTTGCTTGCCTAAGGCTAGTCTCAAAAAAATAAAACTCTCTGTGGTGTTTTGCTGGTTAACCTTTAGTGATTTATGTTGCAATTAAGCAAGCAAAATAAGCCTGATGTAGAGATAATGCTTTTTTGAGTCGTGAAGGATGTAGAAGGTTGTGGATGTTAGTAACATAGCCACAAGGATCGTGCTAACAGTCGTAGAGTCATTTTCTCTATTGGCATGAGAGAATCTCCAGGCTACCCAAGACCAGTCAGTGACCCCATGACCAATTGACCAATGGTGGCCCTCAGGTAGACTGTGCAGAAGCGGAGTAGATGTATTTTGCAGTAGAAAGATCTAAACCTAACAAATCATTGCGTGATCAATATCAAATACGCTAGGATTTTTTTGCCTTAGTTGTGAATTACTTTATACAGAGTGTGTTATAAGTGTAAGGATGCTGAAATGTTAGGTAATCAACGCTGGCATGTTTTTCAACTGAAATTACCATATATTTATTTTTAATATCACAAAATTATTTGAATTGCGATTATGTTTGTACGTCTCGCAGTCGCTGACAAATTCAGCCCCCCATTGAAATTTCACAGCTACACAAAGAGACATTTTCTCCACCACTACACCGCATTCACGCACCGCAGAAATGAAAACACACAAACATATGCAAATGTTTCTCTCTCCATAAACAGCTTTGTGCTTCAGTAGAAAGTGATGGAGGGGGAAGCAGTGTGAACTGATAAGTGCTATTTCTCCACTACCACATGATTTGGAAAAACATGAGGGGCGAAATCTCTCTCTCTCATACATGCCAACAGGGTGTCTGCAGAAATCTGTCCAGAAACAAGCACACAGCTGAAACTGTGGGCTAGGGGATAGTGGGGAAACTGTGACACTTCTTGCTTAAATTGTCCTATAGGCCCCCTGACTTGCCACCTTGTGGCAACTAACAACTTGCCCCACAGCTACATTCTAGAAAATTGTTTATAGTTTCAACATTTCATAATTTACAGCAAAGCTTTTATTTTCTACATTTAGTTTAATTCTGATAGATCCAACAGATACTGAAAGGTAGTCAACTGTTGAGAGTTAACATTTAAACTCAACCATGAGGCAGATTCAGAGATGGAGAGGAAGAACAGCAGGCAGGAGATGAAGTGATGATGGAATAAAATGAGCAGTTTGTTAAATAACCTTAGTTGCGTTTGTAATACTGAGTCTGACTTCATCTGATAATCCTAATCCTAAATTCAATCAGTGTTATTATACCAGAGAGAGTGGAAAATAACTGTTTTACAACATTGTCCTGTGACACTAAACCTTGAGATGGAGATCATTCTTATCTCAGCTTGTGAATACAAACCTAACATAAGATTAAACAATAATAAATGTAGAATAGAATAAAGGATAAAATGCAAATAATATATACAAATTAGTAAAGAATAATAATGGAAAACGTAAGAATGAAATACAACACAGATGTATGTCTATACTCTCCAGACAGTTTCTGTCATCTTATATAGTACACACACACAGTTTCCTTTTAAGAAATTATTGTTTTCATTTCATGAAATTAACCAATGTGTATGATGTATAATTCTAGGCCTGCATACTAACCTGCAGTGTAGACCATTTACATATAAGTCATGTGACCAACATTGTGCTCATACAGGTCCCAGCATACACACAAACACACAAATCCTGGTTTCTGACTGTTTGCTGTTGTTCAGAAATGGAGTGAGAAAAGGTTTCCATTATCTTTGCACCCTGATGAGAGGAGGCACAAAGAAGGATGTGTGGTCTTGACTACTACAGTATTTCTCTGCAAAACAAGAGCAAATTCACTGCCTGGAGCCAATTAAAGTGCAGAGATCAATGCCCACCATGATACCAGCACTGAGCTCCTTACATTAACATGAGCTCGGGGGATTAATGTTTTGTTATTTTATTCAGTATTATTTAGTAGCATTATATAAGAGGATTCTGCAGATTGAAAGTGTGGCATTGAACAAAAAAGCCAAGTAGTTAAATTTTTCAAACTCAAGCTGAAGTCATGCTGATTTAAGCCACATTTCAGACATTTGTTTGTGTTTTTGTACATTAAGGATAAAATTAGCTTCGTAGGCCCTTGTTGTGTATTTGAAAGAGAGGGAGTCAGGTATGTCTGTAGATAATTGTCCCGTTAGTACTGAAGGTCAGACTCTTCACAGGTAACAAAATCATCTGATGTCATGGTCCATGATGCCCCAACTGGACTTGACAGTTTTCTCACTATCGCTCACATCTGGACAACAGTAACTGTTTCAATTGACGTCCTTTTAAAATAGCTTCCCCACAACATCTCTGCTTTTTCCATATTGTGCTACATCTGTTAAGTGAAGTCTGTTTAGCTCCTAATAAGATAACTCAGTCAAAAATAAAGATTCTGTCATTATTTACTAAACTGACTCATTGTTACTGTATGGAAAAGAGCAGCCAGCTCAATCTTCACAATTTTTCCTTTTGTGTTGAACAGAAGAAAACAAACAACACAAGTTTGGAACTGATCATAGCAGTTTTATTTTTGGGTGAACTATGCTTTTAAAGTGTGATTACCAGCCCATTACAAGGCAAGGATAAAGATGAATCCCTTGGCAATCGGCATGATGCTACACAACATACGAGGCCGGGCTTTCATTCTAATTCTCGTATAATTTAAATCACTCAGCCCACACTGACATAATGTGTGCTCCTTCCTCCACTGCACTCTTGATTTACAATCCAGAGGGGAGATGGGAGAATTGACAAGCCCTGTGTTTTGGAAAGCTCTGCATCTAATTAGCAAAGGCTTTCTGGTTGCCCGGGACATGAGATTTGGCAGTGCGTGTAGCTCCACTCATTAAAACAGCACTCCTCGTGGAGTGGACCTGGAAAAAAAATTCTTCCTCGCAATTGAAAGAAAGAAAAAGAAATTCCTATTCCACCGACACGTTTGCATAACTGTTATTTAGCGCTCTCGCCTTTTATACACAAGTATTCAACCTGTCTGTTTAGCAGAAGCCCAAATCAAATGCCATTTTCTTTCTTTCAGAATTTCTTTGTAAAAATTCTTTGTGAAAACTCCCATCATTATATTTTTCTTTTCCATTGTTAAAAGTATTGCTTTGTAGACTCTCCTTTGAATCCTTTGAATGATCTTAGAGTAAATTAGCATAAAGCAGATACGCTGTAGTCTGTCGCTAAACAGAAGACAGACAGAGAGAGAGAGCGAGCTTAACTAGGGTTGAATGAGGTTGCTGTGAGTCAGGCAGACTGCAGTTTGCAGATCTGGAAGACATGAAGTTCTAATGGGCGTCGGGGATTTCCGCTGGTTGCCATTTAAGTACCTAGCACTTAGAAGACTGCTGAAGGCAAAATGGTGGTCAGTTGCTTTGTATGTGGTTTCGCTACAATTGGATAAGGAAATGTGAGCCAGTAAGGCATGTTTTTAGTGCTGCTACTGCTTTGTGACACCTGTTTCTGTGTGAATTGTGCATTATAACAGGTGTTTGTCCTGTTGATGATTGCCCGCTGAATGTCCTTGTTGAAATTTTTAGACGGATATTTTAGGCAAGGAAAGAAAACGTGATTGACTGTACACAGCCCTGTATGTTGTGTATTATTGCATCAATCAGTGCTGTGAGTTCCAGTACTATAGCCCAAATCTGTGACATGTTGTTGATTACCACAGAATTTTTTTTGTAGAAACAAAACAAAAGCAAACAAAAACAGAAATCCTTTCTCTCTGGCAATAATTTCTATGTTTGCTCCATAGACTTCCTTTGTTAGCACGTAACAGTCAACTGTGTTTTTGTTTGTTTTTGCAGCATGACACAGATGGTGTCCATACATATAAGAGACTACTTAAGAAATACCAAACATCACTTGTACACACTTTAAGAAGCAAGCAAACATATTCATAAGTGAAACATGAATACATTCACATATAAAACACTCATACATGACTGGAACAGCATATATATACACTAAAACGTTTTCAAATATTTACTGACACACTCCTTTACATATAAATACAAAACATAACACACATTTACTGTTGTTTATTTGAACATACTGAAACATTTAGACATACCTGGGATGCATGCACTTTGATATACAACAGTAAATATGTTTCATTTTGTATCAGCACAAATTTAGTTGTCAATGGAAGGTAGTTTCAGCATAACAGGCAGCACACAAAATGGCAGCCCATCTACTCTATAACCAATGCTGCGTTTGCATTTTGTTATTTGTGTTTTTACTTGAAGTGATGGGTAATGAAGACAATATTCACTTCTTCAATAGTGTTACACAATCAAACTCGGCCCGTCAGGGCCAGTGAACCCAGAGATAGAGTGAACCTTTTGTGTTATCGAACTCTCTGTATACTCTTTCAAGGACAGCTTTGTCCATTTCTGCATGGATGGCTTAAAGTGTTTAAAGCATAAAGCGATACTGAAGAACTGCACAGTCTTCATTACCTTTCTATTCAGGTAAAAACACTTTATGCAGCTCAAGAAATATTGAGTCTGTTTTTTGTGCAAGTAAGATGATTGAATAATGAATGAATACTTTAAATGGCTGATATTAGTGTGTGTGTGTATGTTTGTGTGTGTTTCTGTATGTGTGTGTGTGTGGAGATGTATATAAAATAGAATAGTAACCTGTCACCATGTTACAGGGTATCATTCAAAGCTGCTGTGTAATCAAGGTTTCAGCAATGCTTTCATAAGAAAGCTAGTCTTCTCTCTATTTATTTTGACTGATGCTCTGTTAATGACATATCTCTGTCTAGCCTGTGTTTTTTTATGTGTGTGAGAATGTGCGTGTGTGTGCGCATGTGCGTTTATCTCCCTAGCCCCCGATGGCTTCCACAGACTGTCTGCTGCAGGGCTGGAACGCTTGATTCATTAGACTGTCAGCCTGTGCCTGAGAGAGTAATGCTTTTATGCAGGATTAGAACAGGGCCACCAGTGTTAGCTCTACAGGGAAATAAATACATGGAGGATGCGCCACCCCCAAGCTAGCCATTAGTCCTGCAGTCAACACCGCCACCATAGATTTGTTTGTCTGATTTCTCTGATAGGTCCTGGCTTAGCAAAGACTGCTTCTCTCTCTCTCTCTCTCTCTGGGTGTTACTTTTTAAAGAAAAGAAGGAACAAGTGTGAAGTTTGACATGGACTGCTAATAACCAAGCCCTTTTCTGCCCTGTTTTGATTCAGTTTTTGCTTTGCTGTGGAATCACTTCCACTTGGCCATGGTGGAAATGAAGGGTTACAGGCGGGTTTTGGATGACAGCTTTGAGAAGATTGTGTGACTGGGAAAACGCTAGACTAATTTAAATGTCCTGTCATCGGGACGAACAGATTTGTGGCGGGCATCGTGAGGAATACTTGTTGCGGCTGGAATTTGCGAACAAGTTCTTTTGCTTAGAGATCACAAAGAAAAATGTGAAAAGAAACTTGAAGAAAATTCTGTGTTTCTTCAAATGTTTCAAATTATAAATATGATAATTGCCTCTCAAAAAAACTTTCATGCAAGAGCATTTATAAAAATGAAAATATCAGTTATTGGAAGCGGTGGCCATCAGCAACCCATAAGTCCATTTCCCTCAAATTACCATTCATTACCATTTTAGTGTCAAACCATTAGTTTGACCAGCTAATCCTCGCAATTACCGGTAGTATTATACGATTTCCTAACAATTCATTGCAGATTCTCTTTATGGCTCCATTAAAAGGATGGCTAATTTTGTGGCGAACTTGATTTCTCGTCAGCGTTGCCGGCATTTCCTGTTGAATGGTCTTAGGAGAGCGAAGGCTCAAGGCTGTTTTATGACCAGCTCTTAGGCTCAGTGCGTCGGTATGGAGGTGTGACTGTGAATATGAATGGTCTCTTTAGCCTTGCTGCTCTGGAGGGTCATGCATGTGCCAGAGATTTTGAGGCACAGAAAGAACTGCAGCCACTCTTGCTCAAAATGGATGCAGGATGTGTTTTTATTGCACTTACGATTTCATTCGTATAATAATCACATTTTTGAGGTTTATTCAGATATGGATATAAATTCACATAATGCCTGATATGAATTAACATGATACCTGTGCTTGCCACACTTTATGCTTTACCTTTATTTTGTCTCGGAATAATGTTTTTAATTACTTTGGTTGAAAAGTCATTAATGTCCATTTTAAAGTGTATTGTGTCATTAAAGCATAAGGAGGACATACCAATAACTAAGAAATTGTGGAATTTCTTCCACAGATATTCTTTAAAATGTTTATGCTTATAACGAAAAATTATATTTTAGTTATAACTTAAGATCCAAAGAAGTGTTATCTAAACATTTTGTAGTACTTAAATTTGTATATCACTACAATTATAGAGAAATCTGAGTATTTAAAGGCTTCTTTTGAATGAACATATTAATTTGAAGAATTGCTTCAAAAACATCTTCACCTGTAATGCTTCTGTCCAAAAGAGTTTGCCTAGCTTTGGGCCATACCTGGAGACAAAGACACGAGCCATAGCAAAGTACAAGAAGAGTCTCAAAGACACCAGAGAGAGTGTGGTCACTTCTGCTAACACTGTTAGAGTAAACAACCATAAAAAGACCATCCCCAATGTGCAGGTAAGACAATATCTTCACATTATCTAACCATTTAGCTTCTGTGGCAACACATTTCCCAACTGTTTATACAGTACAGAATATTTAGGATATATTACTAAAACATACAGAAAGGCATGTTCTAAACTTCAACAGACAGCCCTTGTTTTATCTGCAAAGCTCTCTTGTAGCACATGGAATATTCCTGCTCATAACATTAAAAGGCTTTATTCCTCGGGGTGATTATGCTGTGAGGGATCTCAAGGAGGAAATGGAGATCACAAACTACCAGTCAGACATCAAAACTGATCTGCTCCTTCTACTGCTGATTTAATTAAACCAACTTAAGAACGAACACTGCCTTTCAAACTGTTTTCTTTAGACCACGTCACTGTTTTTCTTGCTGTTTAATCCCTGCCTCTCCTCTCCCTCAAGGATGTGATTGGCAGAGCACTGAAGCATATTGGTGCCTACCAGGAGCTGGACAACCAGGAACAAGTGCAGGCCCTCATTGATCCACAGATGTGCATCAACTGCGGAAAATGCTACATGACCTGCAATGACTCGGGCTACCAGGTAACGACACACACATTAGACCAGCTGTAATCAGATGATTAGATGCTACACTGCCCTGATTCGTCACATCGCATTGTATGTAGCAAATAAAAGAGGTTTGTTTACAGATTATATGTTGTCTTTTGAGGTCACTTTATAAAAGAGTTCACCGCCATTGAATTTGGCCCTTTATGTTTTCAATACAGGGCCAGAGCCTAAAATTAATAAGGCTTGGTAGGCAACGACAGAGGCCAGCTATTTACCTTAAAGTATGCCACTGTTGTGCTAGCCACTGTTATTGTTGTCGCTTTTTTCCATCCATGAAAAGCTTTCCCAGGAGTGGGGAAATCCTCCTATGGAGAGGCGATAATTGCTCTAATGTAATAGCTTTTTCCCTCCCCTTTCTCTTCTTTTGCAGGCTATTAAGTTTGACCCTGAGACCCATCTTCCTGTAATCATGGACAGCTGCACCGGCTGCACTCTCTGCCTGAGCGTGTGCCCCATCATCGACTGCATCAAAATGGTTACCAGGACAACGCCGTATGTGCCCAAGAGGGGCCTGCCTGTTAATCCCGTTTGCTAAAGCACACTGTCGCTCCACCTGACCAGAGAGAAAAGAAAGCACAGGGCCGTCGTCGCATTCAGAGCATTCAATTCCACTTATAATTGCTGTGTGAAAAATAACCTTTATTATGAAAACGAATAATTAGCCAACAGAAATAATTGCCTCAAATTCCCAAACCGGTTATGCTAGAATAATTGTGCTGGCACCAAAAGAGTTGCATTATTTCAAAACAACAACGTGCAATGTTGTTTTTTGCCCTCTCTCCAAAGATAAAGCAATCAAAAGTGAAATGGAGGATTGATTGAGTATAATACTTAAGTGTTCTTGTTTTCTTTGACAATTGATAATTTGGTAATATTCCAGGATGATTACTAATTGGCAATACAGAGGTATCATGTTAATTATAGAATTTTTCTGTTTTCTTTTTGTTAAAAATTTTTTTTAAATTGACCAACTATGTAAATGGCAATTGTGAATAATGCTAGTGGACTGTAATAACTATGTATAAACATACATGCTTTGTGTAATGTTTGGTAGTGATTAATCACAATACTTATTTATACCTAATTTCTTAAAAGCAAATAATTTTAAAAACATGCTGGTTTAAATGTTTTCAAGTATGAGCCATAATTAATTGTAATTAAATATTCCTGCAGTATAATTGGGAGTTTGAATAGTTTAATTTGCAGTTATTTAATGTCAGATTGTTTCAACTTTTTGGAGAACAGCTTTACATTTTGATACAGATGCAAAGCATTCAGATTATATTTAGAATAGTTTCTTTAATGTCTTGATTTGATTTGCAAAACAAAGCATTCATTGCGGCTAATACAAACACAGGTCTGGAAGATTTATGCCTGTTATGTTAATATGATGTCCCTATAATTGTTACATCTGCAAACAAACATCTGATTGGTACACTGGACAAGTCCATATATGGTAATTAACTTGGTATCATTTTCATCTCCAATATACAGTGTTTGTTCGTTCAGTGGGTTTGCTTTTGAAATGTTGGAAAATGCTGCTTTTGAATAACAGCAGCCAGACATGTCTCGAGTTATTTCATCATTATAACGGCACAATAACAAGGGATTAGAAAGAAAATTGGGCTTCCATAAATCTAAAGTTTGCACAGGAGCTTCATTAATTTGGCTACGACTTAACTTGCTTTGTAAAAATGTTTGCCTCTGAAAAATTAGCAGCCAAGCCAAGCAGAATGAGAAGGTTCAGCAAATTTACTAAACTCCCATAAGCATGCTCATTATTGACTGCCAAAACCCTATTTTAACGACTGAAAATGTGCATACTTTTCAAAGTTTTGAACTATTTGCACTAATTGAGCCTTTTCTGATTGTTATTAAACTGGACTGTTTTTATTCAGTATGTTACTAATTAAAGGAATGTATTTACATAGCACACCATTAGGTCAACAATGAAGCAAAGCCTGGTGGTTATTACACTAACTCATTGGCTAGAGTTGCATTCTCTCTTGCACTAACCTATCATACATACGACTCTGTGCATCAACCCACTTCCTCTTTCTGATTGCAATTAAGAAATGATGTGTCTGGACCATGGCCAGGCATGCCAGGTTAAATTATTCATAAATGTTAATAAGACAAGCAAGAGCACTCCCTCTTTCTCCTCCTGATCTCCCACCTAAGTGCTGTATTAGAGAAATAATATTGACCTTTTCATCGGAACGCCCACATGTGACACCAGGATGTTGCTGTTCTGTCATAATTTCCATGTATTCTCTAAAAGCACGCAGAGATGCTTTTCCTCTCTCACAGACAAAGCAAGCACAGGAAAAGCATTTCTTAGAGCGGCTAAATATTGATGGTCATTAGGAAGCAATGATAGGATCATTATGTTTTACGTTGGTTTAATTCACCCAGGTCTTTCTTATGACAGGTATTATTTTTACTTAAAGGAATTCTTAAGGCAGAAAGGAGTGTCTTTTAGAAGCAAAACAAAGTTCTTCCCTTTAAAAGTGGTAAAACTTGTGCTTTCTTATGCAATACATGTCTTTTTAGATTTTCTTGAATTAAATTAACAATCTAATAACAGACCTAAATCCACATCTTGATCTTGAATGCATTTAAATTCTAATCTTGCTGTCGTTCCACTAGATCAGTGGTTCTCAACATCAGTCATGAGGACTAACAGCACTGAACATTTTGTATGTCTGCCTTATCTGACGCTCAGCTCAGTTCATGGATCTTTGCTGATGATTTGAATCAGGTGTTCTAAATGAGTAAGACAGTGCTGTGGGTCTACAGTACTTGGGTTGATAACCATTACACTAGACATTGCGATTTAAATGGAAATTTCAATTGCTAACCAGTAGAGGGTACCATACTATGAAGGTTACATTGGCAAGCCAGAATTGCATTAAAACTGCAACTATGGTTAGATTTCACTTCACGAACCACAGAACATTGTATTGTTATACCCAAGGAACCAAGTCTAAGAAAATCTGGTAAAGTGTGTTTACATTGGCTGTGTTGTCTAAGGGTAATTAAAGGGTGTTTCCAACATACCAATGCCACCAACATTTTACCAGCTTTTTTTTTCAAAACAATTTCCCCCATTCCTATGACAGCCCTGTTCTATACAGCTCTGACTTGTCCCTTGACAAATTTGACTGTATCCTCCAAAGATGTAAACGTAAATGTGACTATAATCATTAAAGCTATTAGCATGGTTAGGCAGGAGCAAATTGGAGCCACCTTTGAGTGCCGTATAGAGCTCATGACCTCTGACCTGGGCTAATTGGCATTGGCAGGAAGCTGGCAGAGAGCCTTTCATTTCACTCCACTATAAAAGCCTGGAGAGGTGAGAGACAATAACACTCAGCTGCAGCAGCCAATGATTAGGTGCTTCACTGCAGGCCAGGATAGGTAAAAGTGGGGAAAAAAACAAAACAAAAGCACTGATTATTTACTTTGCTTTCTCATTTAATTATTCTGTATTTTGTTTGCTTGCTTTCAATTAGCAGTTAAAATTGGAATGTGCAGTTTATGACTAAGTTTCTTTTAAATTTATCAAATTTAAATTTTTAATTGTGAACAGGTTTTATCAGTTCTCACAGTGGGGAAACTGTCTTCTAAAAATGTTACATGCCAAGATGTTATTCTATGAGAAACATGGACACACACATGCAAGCAAGCAGGTACAACACAATCATATTCAGTATGCAACAATGGCCCTTCTCAGTGTTTTCAATATTGTGTCTCCTTCCCAGTCATAAAGACACAAACTCTTGTTTGCTGCTTTAATTAAATTAGACTGGTGGAGCTAGGATGTCTGTGGAACACTGGCCAATGCTAATCTTATTTAGTCAGCCATTATGCCGCAGCCTGGTCCTGGCCTGATCTCCCCATGCATGCCAGAGTTGGATCCAGGCTGATTCTGAAATGCACCTCCCTGCCAAGCCTTGGTACACACCTACAGCTTCACAGTCTCCATAAAAGCCAACACGAGTCTGGCTTCACACCCCCTGGGCAAAATCTTCCCCGGCAGTCAGAGATTCACTGCGTGTCCTTCCTCAGTGGGGGAGAAAAGTTACCTACTGTACAATCTCTGTTATGAAGACACCAAACGCTCCTCTCCCTACTGACCTACTGGCTGGGCGCAAATCTGTCTTTCTCTGAAAGAACGGTCTCCCTGCTCCGAGATTGGCCGAAAGCAGATGTTAAATGATGCTCCCCTGACAAATGCAATGATAGATGGTAATGGAGGCGATTACTTTAAAAGGGGATAAAATGGTCTCTAAGCTACAGCCTATCAGCAGTGCCGGCCGAAGCAAAAAAAGCCAGTGCGCGCTTGTTGCTTCTCTTTGAGCCTGGATTTCAGCAGATCAATTGGATTTCTGAGTTCACGACAGGAGATACGATCCGATGGCAATCCTCACTCACCATCGATCTTCACTTTTACAACGGCTATGAAATAGATTTTACAGTACTGTCAAAATGAGCCCAAAATGAGGGATAGGGAGAATCATCTGTTGATCAAGTTAAACTTGATTTTATTCTTTAACAGTCGGCATCGCCACTGAAGTATAGCTCTAAAAGTTTATTGTCGAAAATAAGTAGATCTTTAATCAAATCTGCATTGAATTGTGTGGCTTCCACCTGATCATTTTTATCAAACCTAAATGAAGCCTACACAGAGAACGTGAAGAACTTGGTTTGACTACAATAACACACAGTGAGCACAGTGTACTGCAGGCAAACTTACAGTTGTTTTAACTCTCTCCCTTTCTTGAGCGTCACTGAGTCTAAATTATGTTCAGTTTTTCATCTCAATCTTTATTGAGGTGCAAATAATTCCAGTTCAATTTTCTAGCATTCATTCCAGGATAATCCGAGCCAACATCCCCCCTGCCTCCTGTTCCCTGTTGTTTATTTTTTTGCTTTTTTGTCATTTCTCTCTCTCTTTCTCTCTCTCTCTCTCTCTCTTTACTAGGTAGTTCTGAAGCCAGCTGTAAACTTGCAAGACTGAGGAGTCAAAGACAAAAATAAGTGTGAGTGAAATAATTTTCTTTATGTATGCTTAGATATGTCCTTATTTATGCTTCTGTACTTGTCTTGTGTTGGACACAAATATTCTGGCTTATTCATTTTGTGAAACAAACCTTAACAAAAAAAACATGTTTTTTGGACTTATGCCATAAATAAAATGACACGCTGTCCGCTGTATTGCGTATTACAGTAGCTAACAATACTACCTTTTGCCTGAATATAAGATTAAGCTGTCACTTAGAATGAAGAATAATCCTCCAAAGCATCTCCCCTTTTCTTTGTGTATCAGGGTAGATGGATTGATAGTGAGATATCATTTATAGTGCATCTGACAGACCAAATCTGCCTGACTTGTTCTTAAATGATTATTAAAGTGGTCCTGCTGGAGCCATTCAGTTGCACACAGGTATAATTCCATACTATCGATGAGCTGACGAATCAAGCTGATGCATGTTTCAATAAGCAAAAAAACTGCATTGTCTCTGTGGTGCATTTCAGTGATTTGAATAGTGAAATGGAAACATTGACAGTGGTAAGCTCTTGTCCACTGTGCATGCTCTGCAGCTTACAGCCAACCTCTTGAGATGTAAAATAAATGAAAGACCACCATGTCATTTGCATACAGATAACAGCCCGTTTGATTTGGGAAATCTGGGAGATTTGCCTTTAATCTGTGAATAAACTTCCTGTACACAATTTTTCTGTTTTTCACCTCTTATTCTGCTGCAATTCTAGATATGTCAGTTTGGGTAAAAAAGATGTCATTTTATAGGCCAGACAGTCACATTTCTGCTGAGTTCCTGAGCTGTAAATCTACTGTAGGTGATACCATGTTCTGTCCTCGCTGACCGAGCGAGTCTGTCATAAACACATGGTGTTGCTGCCCTGAACTGCTGATATGCAGGACATAAGAAATGTCTAAACGCTACACATTCTGACACCAACTCTGGTACATAAAAAACAAATGCTTGAAGATATCACATGCACATGCATGAAGAGCAGGAGGGTCTGTTGTTTCCTTGAACACTGTGATCACTTGATCACAAATGAAGAGTGAAATTGTCAGACTGACACACTTCACATAACAGGAAGCGATTAAGAGAAAAACAAAGTACTTATATTTTTATTATTATTATTTATTATTATTTATTATTTATTACTATTATTATTATTATATAATTATTATAAAGAACGGCCAGAGATATATTTAATATATGGAGAACCATGGAGTCTGTTGACATTTGGGTCATAATTACACTATGCTAATTAAATCTGCTGAGTATCAGAGAACTGTTTAATAATTCAAACCCAGCGCAACCTCTAATACCAATGGCAATTTCCCAAAGTAAAGACAGTGGAATGATCATACTTGTCTCTCTTAAATATTTAATTCTCCTTAGGAAATCATTTTGACACTCTGACCTACAAAGGCTAAGAAGGGCAGGGCAATAACACTATTTCTATGCTTACAGTGGTAAAACGGTTCTCAACCAAAATAGGCATGTGGAAATGTGTTACAGTACAAAAGAACACTCCTATTTAGCACTGCATAAAATTCCACTGTAGACATTTACAGTTCTGCTATTTTTAAATAGATGTTGAAGACAAATGGATCATTTGGTATGTTAATCTAGAAGCCTTTTACACTTTGTTTTAGGCTATAAAGGTTGTTCACAAATACAATATTGCTCATGGTTGTTCTCATAGCAGGGAGAAACAGCAGTCCTTTTTTCCAAGCATGAACTGTGTTAGAGGCTACAGTGGAGTTACAGATGGCCTTGAAACAACACAATGAACAGAGTAGGCTTGGATTGCTCAAGGGAGCTTTGACATCCAGAATATTCACACACAAGATCCCAAAGCTTCAGAAAAAATGTTCAATTTGCACATTTCAAAAAGTTTTATTCAAAATTTAAATTATCAAATGTTCCAATATGGTTTGGAGTTGAAATAGCTATAGTCATGGCCAACAACACTGGCAGACTTGCACCTAACAAATAACTTTGTTATTGTTCCAAAAATGTTAAAATTAGTATTTTGGTCTCGTCTGCAGCACAATCAGATTTAATATTACCAAACATTTTTTTCTGATGCAGTATATACTGCTTCAAAATAGTAAACAAAAACTGCATTACATTTTTACACTGTAGATGTGTGTTTGGTAGCACAGCTTGCAATATTATAGTCATGGGTGAGGTACCAAAGTTCCTGATTTGCCAAAACACAGGCAGTTTGGTGCAGTCTTCATGTCCAAACTGCTTAATTTCCCAGATATGAAGGCTGCCTTGTCCCACCTGCTGGTTTCAGAGCTCTCCTTAGGTAGATGGGTAAATACTGCTGGCCACTGCAGTACAGTTCAGCATTTTGTCAATGCATTCCGGGTTTACTTTGAATTGTGTTTGACCTATTCCAAAATTGTTTCACATTGCAAAATGCTTTTGTATACATTTACATTGTAGAATCCTTTTCTGATTTCATTATCCCAGAAACCAAATCCCAGAGGCAGCAACATACCCCAAACCTACACCCAAAAATAAATCATGTTTGACCATAGGAAGACATTCTATTCTTTAACAACTGTTTCTTCTTTAAATGACAACAACACACCTGTGCACAGGAATAAACCCAGTAGGATGTAGCTCAGCATCCTGCTACATTCATACCATTTTCCTTTCGCTGTTCACAAACAATAATGCAAGCAACCAATTTTGCACCTTGTGTCTTAGCTTAAATCTGTCATCAAGGTCTTTTCTCTGCTATTCAGACAACCCATTGTTACAACATACAATCAGGTTTTCTATAACGGCCACATCTGGAGAGGTTGGCTACAATAAGCAAGCTTTTTTCCATGGAACCAGCTTAAATTCATTACAAACACATGCAACCCACCAAATGTGCCAATCTGTTTGCTTATACAACCCCTTTCCAAGATGCTTGATTATAGGATGTGACAAAGTCACATGGGTGCCAAGTTCAGATCTCCAAAGATAACAGTGGACAAGAGCAATCTGTAGATAAGCATGAGAAAATACGGAATGACTGAAGAAACAGATGACATCAGAGTTGAAAATTCACAGATTGCAAGTACAAATGTAATCAAAGGTAACTTTGTTTTACTCTATGGCTTCTAAAGTACGTTATATGGAAGGTGATTTTTTTTCCCCCCTGAGGCTGTACAGAGTGCATCAGAAAACAAAGCCAAGTGAGATACAGAAGACAGTAGAGGAAGAGAAAGAGACAGCTGAGAGACAGAAGTGAATGCAGAGCGAGAAGAGTTTATTTAGCATGCTACAGTGTTAAAGCACTACACCACACAGGGACCGTCAAGCACAATCTTGGTAGAAAAATGAACTTTTAATTGTGCCACTTCTATATTTAACTTTACATTCCTAAAGATGTAAAAACTTAATTCATGTAGAAAATGTACAGAATGCCCCCCCTCTATTTTCCAGACCTTAACCACAAAAGAATTTTACAAATAAATGATCTGAAAAATGGCCATCAGTGCGTGATCCTCCTTAAACAACCACAAAGACAATTAAGGATCATTTATTTGAGTGATGTCTGTTGTAAAGTCTGTTTTTTCCATTGATAAAAATATTCCAGATGTTGAATAAAACAGTTTTGTACAATGCAGAATAAAGTAAGACTAAAGGCACATTTACTTTGGTCCCAACAGTCCCTACATCAATGTGACATCACAACGTCAAACATGGTCAATCTGACACATGCAACTGCCAAGATCCATCAGCACATGCTCTGATAAAAATCAGATTCTCAGTTAAAAAAAATGGGTAAAAGAATTCACTGAAGCAAAGGTGAGTGAAAAATATCAAAGCAGGTACTACACATTACACACTACGCTCCCCACTGTCATTTTGTTTATCACAGGTTTCAATCACGAAAAGTACCTTGGGTGCCTGATCAAAAAAAAAAAAAAATCCCTACAGCCCCAAATAAAACAAAAATATACAAAGAAAATTTACAACCGAGTATATTCCATTAAATTCTGCTACTTGAATGCAAGTTCAATTCAGTAGATCGTAAATAATTGAGCTTTTGCCATTGAATTACAGCAAACTAGCTTTCAAAGCTTGAATTACTTTCAAAATATGATCATATTAGGGGCACTGGGCAAGAGCTATCACACCATCACTTCCAAAACAACAAAGCCAGGTGAATATAAAGGTTACATGTCTTATGTCATCACTCATAATGTGCCTCGTCTTTCATAATCTGTAACAACAGCAAAAAGATGATGCTGTTTTGCTAAGTAAGGCACATTTTTGTCAATCCTTCCTAAAACAGAAATCTACTTTCTTTTTGAAAAAACAAAATAACAGCTGGCCAAATCAATAGCAGGAGCAAATACAGAGTGAACGTTCTGTTTAATGGCCGTTCTCAGTGAAGTTTTTTATATGGTGTTAAGGAATGACTGATAAAAATAACTTCAGGCTCCTGGGGGAAAGGAAAGACACAGCACCACATGATCTTCAGATGGTGGACTTTGAGAAGGACACTCTCAGGCGATGGCCACGTCCCATGTCATAGTTGTGAAGGTCAATGAGTGCCTGAATTGCCTCTTCCACTGTGGCCATCTGCAACAGAGCCATTTTGCGATCTCTGCAATTAAAAACAAATGTGATTCTCAAAACAATGGCTTAAAAACAGTAATAATGCACAAAAACTGTATTAACAAAAAAGGTTCTTACTGGAAAAACTTGAAGGCTTTCACTGTTCCACCAGAGTTTGAGAACAGCAGTCGTAAATCGTCTTCTGTCACATTCTCACTAGAGGGGAAACAAGTAGTAGTTAGTATTTCCTCACAGAATGAAATGTTTTCTTGATACATAAACCAATAAACACACCAAAAAAATCTGACTTTTAACCAAAGACACCTGAACTGTGGGAAAAGACTGACAATTAATTAAAATACATGGCTAACAATTAGTCTTCAAGATTTATTGAAATATTGTTCAGCAAAGTTCTCACTGTCTTCTGCATACTCACGGGATGTTGGAGAGATGAAGTGTAGCTGAAGGGGGAAAGATGTTCTGGAAATTCTTAGATCCAGGCTTCTTGAAGCGATGCAGAGGAGAACTGGTGAAATCTTTGGTCAGACCCTGATCATCTAAACCCTCTCTGGGCAGCTGTACTGTCTGATGCTTGGAGAGGGTCACACGAATAATCTTGCCATACATCTTCTGCCCATTCAGATGGCTCATGGCTAGATCAAAGAGATACAAAAAGCCTTTCTTGTAAGTTTTGCCTATAAGTGCAATCACAACACCATTTCCAAAATTATTACATCATCATGATGTGTATTGTGTTTCAAATCACATCAGCCTGTTGTTACGAAAATGTCAGTCGGCCTTACCTAACTGGGCCTGGTTTCCATCAGACATCTGGATAAGAGCACTGTCCTTCTTATTGTAAAGGATTTTCACACGTTGCACGTCACCATAGACACCTTCAGTTAAGCGAGAGGCAGATGGAAGAGTGAGGGAAGGAGGGAGGAGGAGGAGTGAACCAGGAAAGACAAGTTAGTGCTACACAAGCTCCTGTTCTGACATGAAAGGTGATGATGATACAAATTCTCCAATCTATCTCCAAAACAGTGTTTCTAACAGAGACAACTTAATCTGATCACCCTCCAAAAACAAGCTCATGTGATATGGTTAAAAACAAAAGCCTACATGCAAAATAATCAACCATGCATTAATATAAGCTGTACATGGAGAGACAGATAGAGCAAGATAGAGACAGAGGCTTCAAAAGCCAAGGAAAAACAATAAAAATACTCAATTTTAACTTTTTGCCATATAACTAAAAACTAAATGTTGAAAATTGTTACACTAGTGCCAGATTATTAAGTAACCCTTAAATCATAAATGAAAGAGAAAAAATGAAATTAAACAATAGATTAACGAAAAGAGGTAGATTGCTAACGATAACATACCGAAGAGGGTAAACAGACTTTGGGGCGTAACCATCTTTAGAAGGAGAGAAGAGCAAGCAGCATAAGACAGGAAGAGAGAAGAGTCGAGGTAGAGCGGAGATGAACAGATCATCCATAACGGAGGGTGGTTTCCCGTAGAATGGTGAGGTGGTCATGGAGCATGGGTCAAGGCAGTTAATTGGGGCAAGTTGGTCCGAGGAGGAACATTTGTTTTGGTTCAGGCACAAAGCATGAATGGGTGGAGGGCGGGGAGACAGGGAAGGGAATCAGAGAGGGCCAATCAATCACAAAGGAATAAAAAAGGCAATGGAAAGGAGAGGAAAAAGAGAAGGACAGGGAAAGAAAAGGGAGAGAAAGAGGAAAAGAAAGGGAGAACAGAGGGGAAAAAAGGAGAGGAAAGAGAGAAGCAAACAGGAGAGGGTTTGAGACAGTGTGGGATAAAACAAAATAAACAAAGAAAAGTTGGAAGGGGGGACAAAAATAATATACAGGTCAGTACATAGGAAATGCAGGAGTTTGGTCAGAAAATGACAGGGTTCTCTTTATCCGTTTCTTCCCCCGACTTTAACTGTGCCAAGGGTAGTCACCCGAGACTGAATGTGGGCAGGGCACACTTACTCAGACTAATTGCAGCACAGAAGTGGTGAGAGGAGCACAAAGCATGCAAAGCATGTGGAAGACTTTAGTATGAGAAAGCGGTAAGAAAAAATACCCTATAGCTGTAAAGGGGCGGGGCCATGCAGTGGGTAGGCATGAAAACCACCTTGCAAAGTTATGGCATCAATAGACAGCACATCATGTTGAAAACTCCACAAACCCACAAGTGTTTGGGAAAACAAAAAAACATGATGGGGAAATTACTGGGACACTTCAAAAAGACATAGAAATAATAGTGAGAGAGAGTGAGAGAAAAATGAGAGAGGCGAGTGGGGCTACCACGTTTCATACCAACTTTGAATAGCTTAGAGAGAGGCAGTGGAGCATCAGGAGAGGAAGAGAGAGATACAGCTTAGAGAGAAAAGACAGTTAGATATTACTTCCAGACAGAGCGCTCAAGTAAAGGTGCAAAAGAAAGAGAGAGAGAGAGAGGGAGAGAGTAAGGGGGAGATGGGGAGAGATAAAGAGAGGAGAGACAGTGATCAAAATTTGCACAGAATGCACAGAGGAGAGACTGCAGAGACCCTCCATTTTGACGAGAACCTAACTGAAAATGTTTTCAGTATATTTCTGCAAGTATAAATGTAAAAATAGAAAACAAAGTGCTACAGATTTCATTTTATTAATTATTATCATCAGCTAACTGCAAATATACTGAAATAACATTGAACATAATATATGAATAGACCAGAGATGAAAATGACACACAGGTCAATTTGAGGTAATGTAAAGACAAGTCACCTGCTCAATGTGTGTGACTTAATATATCATTTTGATTGACAGAAGAATTCTTCCGCATGTTATAAAAGTGCCCTGAAATTAGTTTTTATTCTTGATTGCTTTTCTATTACCACTTTGAGCTGTTAAACTCAAACAAAATGACTCTATGAACTTTAAGGGACCCTCAACGATTTTTCAGCATCAGCTTCAAAACATCCAGCAAGACAGTTAAGTCATCATAAGATTATCATTTATATGGGAATACTGTTTCAGGTATAAACATTCTACTATAATTTATAACATAAATGTATAACATTCTACATTTATAATGTGCTTGACCAGTTTTTTAAATGGCCAATGCCCACCTAAAGAACAGGGGGTCCTGATAGCCAATATAATGCAGATAAATGAAAGTTAAAACAAAATTAACTACAAAACCTTTAAAAACAGAAAATGTGCACTCTTCATTTAGGCTGTGTTTGCATTTTGAAACTGATATTAGCCAGAATGACCACTTCTGTTAATCTGTCCAAGGCAATAATCTCACAATGGCCAAACATCAGCCAATGAATAGGTCTTGGTTATTTATCTAGTAGATTTAAATGACTGTCACCAAAAAAAACAAATCCATTTTCTGAAAAGATGTGACATCACCAAAAGTCCCTCTATCTGTATGCTGTTGTTTTAAAACATACATCTCTGATAAGTCAAGGGTTAATGCTGCTGCTAAACGTCATGAAGATGATGCTAAAATAAAAACACAGAGGGGCTCCTGGAACTCAAAAATGATGAGGACCGAACATTTACAGACATACAGTGTACTGTGACCTGATTGATACAATGAAAGACAGTGAACAGAGAGAGCAGGGTGTGTGTGTTGGGTGTGTACTGACCTCCTCGTTGAGATTGCTGACCAGGAGCACTCCACCAGGTCCGGAATGTCCAGACAGTGCCACCCTCCCTGCCGCTGCTGCTGCTGCTGCCGCCGCACTCAGCGGGCTGATGGCCCCTGCAGAGTGAGAGAGTGAAGGAGAATA
Organism: Chromobotia macracanthus; assembly: GCA_036877525.1. NCBI lineage: Eukaryota > Metazoa > Chordata > Actinopteri > Cypriniformes > Botiidae > Chromobotia > Chromobotia macracanthus. The sequence goes on from JAZGTH010000013.1 coordinate 5,729,266, forward strand.
GAAGAACCATGTCAGCCCGGTGAGCCACACAGCTCAGAAGAGCTGACAGCTCAGCATCTCAGCTGGATCTGCCCTCTGGCCATGCAGTCTACCTGTCTGCACCAAGCACATCCAGCTACCCAGCCAAACACCACACACCTCCAGCAAACCCACATCCCAGAGTCAATATCTACCATTAGGTAGATCGCTATCTGTGTGGATTTCACACAGACTGGCACTCTGGAGCAATATCCGAAAACAAAATTGCTTTTTAGGCCCCCTTTGCTTGCTGTAGTTAGCCGCTCAATAGGCCATTCTGCTTTAGCTTGAGGGAACTTGTGTTTGGCAGTTTGGATTGCCAGTCTGTCTGAAACATGGGCTCCTAATTAGTGTGCGTGTCAATCTATTACGTCAGGTCCATAATGCAGAATGGAAGGGCTTATTGTTGCAGCTTCAGATTTATGCTTTGACAAATAGAGACACTGTTTATGAATCCTGCATGTCAAGTCAGGACAAATGGTTGGGGTGGTTTCAACATGAAAGCCCTGCCAATTCTGACAGCACTGGAAAAGTCCCTGTCCTTTCAGAGGGAAGACTGCATACAAGTTGGGTTAGAAAACAAAAGGAAAAAGAAAGTAAATGGAAACATAAGTACCTAGAGAAGATGGAAACCCTCCACCACTAGTGTAGGAAGTTACCATTCCAGAGGGAGTACCTAAGGAGAACGTGTACAGTCAAAGTCTTACGGGATCAAACACAGACTGGGGCCATGGAGGCAGCAAAATCTTAAAGCAACGTGTCTGAATGGCACATCAGTTAAACGGGATTGAGATTCAGGTACCATTGACCCATTTTCCACTAAGAACTATAAAACTCTCATAACAGAGGGGAAGCATTCACACCCCTACCCTGCTCTGAAACTGAAGCTATGCAGACAGGAGATGGTGATGCATGTCAGAGAATGACAGGCAAGATGGGTCTTAAAAGGTGAGACTGGGAAATGTCTTTTGTGAGAGGGACACATTTTCAATGCCATAAACCTTACCGAGCAGGGAGGTGGAGTCTTTGCTGAGAGCAGCAGCCACAGATGGGTCCACAGGTGGCTGGCCATCTCCTGCAGGCAGCTCGGGCCGGGTGTAATCTCGGCTTTTGTCATTATTGTATTTTACGTTTAGGTTGACCAGCTTGGAGAAGTCAATGCGCAAAGTGCAGCAAGAGTTGTATATGTTCTGGCCATCCAAGGACTTTCAAGAGAGGGAGAGAAAAAAAAAAGATAGACAGTAAGACAAACCATGGAGACATTTGTTATTCTATGACAGTTGTGAATAAGAATAATTATGGTCAACGCATAACGTAGGGCCCTGGCTAAAAGTAATAAAATGCTCCTCTACAAGTAATGACATCTGCAGTCATTTCATCACATAAATGAAAGAAAGGTACTAAACCAACATATGATTGGATCATAATTTGCCTGTGGTCATAACCATCACATTAAAAATCTCATAACAGTGCTTTGGCACATCATTACACATTTATGGAGTATGCAGTGGTTTCAGTCCTCCTCTTTGTTCACTCACCAGTTTGGCCTGCTGGGCATTCACTGGATCACTGAACTGCAGAAGAGCCTGGAACTGATTATTTTTGGTAAATGTGATTATCTTCATGACAGTCCCAAATTTGGAGAAGATCTAAGAGAGATTGGTACAAAGTGCTGTTAATTCAGAGGCATAAGCGTGTAAAACTATGTTTAGCTTGTTTTTTAAGCTGCAGTTTATTCCAGATGGATGCCTGCTGTGGGCAGTGACCTGCTGGAGGACGTCCAGAGTGACTGGGTAGAACATGTTGTCGATGATTATTCGCAGCACTGGACTGGGGGCAGGCGTTAACACACTCTCGCCTGCCGTGTCTGAGCTTGGAGAGCCACCCTCCTGGACCGCTGACACCGCCTGCAGCACGGCCTGAGCACGCTTAAGAAGCAAAGCAAGGAGAAAGATGAGAACTGGAAGAGAGGCCATATAAGTGCCACCTTTCATATGCATTATATTCTGTTGTTGCTAGACTTTAAGTGTAAAACATTAAGACTAGGAGGAATGTGTTTTCTAACCTGGTTTAAAGCACTGTCAGTCTTGAGCTCTTTGTGGTTGGAGTACTGAATGAACACTGGGACATTACGAACTTGCGGTGTAACAGCTGTGTAGTAGTTCACCATGGTAACAGCTGCTTCCTCTGTTCCCAGTTCCAAAAATGCCTAATGGTGGGAATGAATCAAAAATGAAAACCAAATACACTGAATAGATGAGCAAACCCTTGTTCACCCAATTTTGAAAACAGCATATATCAATTTAGGCATTCAATTGAATTTTTTGCTGAATTGAATCACACAATAAGGATCTGGTTTTACATTCCACACATACCTGGTTTTTGCCTTTAAGCATCAGAATATTGGTGACCTTTCCAAAGGGCAAACCCAGGGCAATGACCTCAGTCTCAGAAACCTCATTTGGGAGTTTCCGGATATGAATGACTCTAGACGGGGGGCTATCCATGCTGTCCTCCACCCTCAGTTTCTTATTGTCACTTCCATTAGCTGACAAATAAATCATAAACACAGCAGCATTACAAAAGGCTTGTTTTTGCAGTCAATTTATTTATATTTTCTTACAAACCTTTTTTAAGAAATGTAGTTGGTACTATTTAGGTGTTTTTAATTCTTGACTAATCTCGACTAATATATTATATACAGAATCATTTTTATTAAGACACTTCAATTTTCCCCTTACATACATATTGATTGTTGATGTTTATACTGATATTACTCTTACCAGTGACTGAAGAGTTAGGACTGTTGTAGAGACTGCCAGACAGCAATTCATCTGAGCTTCTCTAGAAAGACAAAGATGTAAACAAAAAACTCAGTAAATCCTTCAAGTGATTAAAATGTACGGATTAATGAAGTAATATGGCGATTATCCCAGAGATCATCACCGGATAATATTAAGACTTAAGTAAACATTAACACTTACCTTTACACCAACTGCAACATCGCTTGCAATGCTGATGGAAGGAAAAAATAAAAATGCCGATCAAGGGGCCGCTTGTGACAGTTTCACAAAACCAAAACACAACGATATCTCCACTAAACAATTAATGTCCTCAGTACACATCGATATTAGTTACACAAGTTATTACACTATATTAACATAATAAAAACAGAACATTCAAGTGTGTACAGCCAGCATGTAGCAGTCTGTAATAATGCACTGGAAACCTTATATTTACTATTAAATGTTAAATATTAGTAAACTAAACAACGATTATAAATCATATACATAATTTCCAGTGATACACATTTACAATCAGCTCGTGGATGAAGAGAATGGCCGTTATATTACAAACAAAGAAAATCTGACGCGCTTAGCAGCATCCCCTTTAGCCGCAAAGCTCAACTACTGGACAAAGGCATTTTACATTTTACTCTTATCAGTGTTGTGGTAAATATGGTAATATTACATTACTCTGCGGTCTGTTTTTGATATTCGGTTTATACATATCGCGTTTATTCAGAAAAAAAATAACCTGCGAAGCTAACGCGCACTTGTTTTCATTAGCCGACATTGGCTGATGCATCACCGGTGTGGACGCGCGGCCTTGAGTGAAAGCCTTAACATTGCGAACTTGTTTCAAAATGCTTTCAGAAATAACAAATTGAATTATTTTTTAAGTAATGCATGCTTACCCGTCCATTGCAGGGAAAACGTTCTCCACGGTGTGATACTGATTGCAGGAGCAGAGAAGCCTTCAACCCACACGTAAACTATGCAAAATGGAGGACAGCGTTCTGTTTCACGGAATCACCCGAACACGGCCGATGCACAGCCGAACTCACGACGAGACGCTCAGAACATAACGGTAAGGGCAAGACTCAAAAAAACATCAAAAAGCATTACCATAATTTGTTTAGTAGTAGTACCAGGTGCATTATTATTCTAATCATCAACGTCAACTGTTGCAGGAATGACATTTGGCCTGACCAGATCTTTTTATTCAGAATTTTGTAATTTTTGTGTAATATTTTGAACAGGCCTTTACAGGGCTGCTAATTTGCCAGAGCATCTTTACGTATATATGGCCTATATTTTTTTCTTTTAAATCTTGCATGTTATTAGAATGAAATATGTTTATTACTTATGGATTTACCATCAAATTCAATCAATCATTAAAATGAGTGTGGGCAATGCTTCAAAATTAACTCAAACCTTTCGGTTTTTCTCAACAGTAGCAGCTCAGTGACCCTGTAAATGACGTTGAAGATTGCAGTAAGATCATCACACTTCACTGTTCTGAGAGCCCACAGGGAAAATACAATCGGTGCACAGAGTGGTCCAGTCAGCTCCAGCTGACCACAGATGAAAAGATGTTTACTTCACATTTCTTCACCAAATGTAACAGCTTGGCCTGAGCATCATTATATACCCTGTATCGATTTCCAATACTCAGCACATGTGACTGTTGCCTCTGGGGCCTTGGTCACCAAGTGAATTGGGAGCTTGCAGTCCTTTGTCACTGAATCAGATTATTGATGAGAGAATTGGGCCTTCTGGCTATAGTGTTTCATATAACCTTTACCTAACCCTCCTCCCCGTGTCCAACAGTAGTTTGGCTGTCTGTGGAAAATTGCCAATCCTTGCAGGTGTCCACTGTTTCTGTGAACCTTGCAGAAACTAAGCGGAGCTAATGCTATTGTTAAGAGGTCACAGTGTGAATATACATGAATCTGTAGTTACCGTAAGGTTTGCTGCAGGGCTCATTCTGCCATGGTTACCTGATATAGCATTTCCTTAATTATTCAAACAGCGCTGTGCATCTCATTTAGCTTGAACTCAGGTGAACTGTTCGACGCGATGCACCCGCTGACCCCGCTGTAATGACTACAATCTGTTTGCCACTGTTGGTTAAAGCCTTTTACAGCTTTCTCATAAGGCTTGCATGGACCCAGAGGACCGGAAAGGGTAATAACGACACAAACAGGACCATAAACTAGGAAAATAGGGCTTTTTTCAGGCCTTGTCTTGGTGTAACAGTCCCTTTTGTCAATATTCATTTCATATTTATAGAGAAAGCTTCTTACCCCCTCCTTTCAAATAGTTAATATTTAGTGTTCAAATCTTTAACTGTGATCTTGAACCTCACTCGCTTGTGTTATATAGCTTTTATTTCCTTGTCCTCTATTTGGATCCATAGGCTTGCTGTTTTTAATTGTTCTGTTAGTTTATAACGTTAAAGCTGAATCTCATGGTCAGTCCAACCCATGTTCAGCTTTGTGAAAACGTTCCAGTTGTATGACACAATATCAGCCCTGAGGTAAATACATTGGTGAATTGTGGAGTTAATTAGTAATTGCTGGGTCAGTAATAACTTGCTTTTTACTTTTTAGAAACTTGACAAGGACTTTACATTTAAGTGATGCACAATTAGCGTTAACTTGTGAATCAAATTATATCAAGTCTGGAAATTACTTACAGATGTTAATTAAAGATCTCATCAGAATGCCCAATTAAGGCTTTAATAGTTCACTTTAAAGATTAAGTTAGATTCTGTGCTTTCATTCTTTTACACCCCATATTGAATCAGTTCTCACAGTGCTGGTTAAATTAATCAATCTTTTATCCCAATTAGAGAATCCAGCTCCTTTGTTCTGTCTCTCTTTGTTGTCCTGTAGTGTTGGGTCTGTAGTGTGGCATTATCCTATTTTATTGTTTTGTTAAACATATCCTCCAAGACAATAACCAAAATGTCGTATGACCAAAAAAAATCACACTGTTGTTTATGGTCAGCTCAGACACCTTAATCTGACACAAACATCAGATGATGTAAAAAAGTGAATACACAGATATTACACTCACAGTCTTGTTTAGCTGAGTGGCCTTTGGGAATGACGACTTGTGATTTCAGACGTGTCTGTTGAAATGTCAGGGCATTCACATTTCCGGCCTGCTACCTTCAGCAGGCTGCCACCTCATCCTGCGGACTGGACAGTAGTGTTCAGATTTCTTCTGCTGTTCTGCCATGAACAGGGCGCCCCCTACTTTGCTTTAAAAGTCTATGTCCACTATGCTCCTGGCCCTATACTGCACATTTCTTGATGAATGAGGCGTAACATACAGTATTATTACTGCAGCTGGAAAATATTTCTTTTTTCAGCAATGTTTCCAGGCACAAAATAAATATTTTGGGGTAACATCCCTGGCCACACAGTGAGTGAAAAGGACAATGTTGATTTGAATTGTAAGTATTCACATAAATGGCAAAAGAATGGCTGAAGAGGGGTTTGTTGTGCCCTCATACAAATGGGAATGATTCTTGAGCTGTAATGATTATATTGTAATGACTGCTGCTGCATTTCAAGAAATCGATTCAATGTTCCGGGGCAAGAAGTTCAGCAGGGTCATGCATTTAATTTACAAGCTTATTTTGCACAATTTTGTCTTTGAAATGGTTTAGAAACTGAAATGATCACGTCAGATTTCTAGAAGTAACTAAGAAATAATATAAACAGTATACTATAATATGATATTTGACAATGCTTTTATACATTGAACCAAAAGATATTTAAACAGGCATATGGTTTTAGATATCTGACCAGTGTTCTTACATGAATCTTATTCCAGCTTCATTCTGTTGTGGTCAAAAGCTTGAAAATATCAGAGTCATTTTATCAGTTTAATTCCAAACATCAATTCATTCCCACAGACAATAATTGATCTGACTGACGTGTCTCCACAATATAATTTCCCTAAGGCTCACTTGCTTGTTTTACGATATATCTATATCTATATATATCTATCTATAATATATATATATATATATATATATATATATATATATATATATATATATATATATATATATATAGTCCAAATTGTCTCAGTTGTGTCTCTGTGGCCCCTGTCCAAATGACAAAATGATGAATTTAACAACATGTTTCACAAACACTTTCCTGCACGTTTTTTAAAGTTAGGTGAGGCGTGTCTTGTCTCATAATTTACAACATGTAAACACGTCTTTATCTCCGTGGGTGCGTGACACTGAGACAGTTTCCATGGAGACATTCGGCTAAAAAAACTGTTGTACAAATAAATCTCATTAACCTCTTCACCTCTGCCTAAGTCTCTGGAGAACGGTTCTTCACAAACAGGGGCCTGGTTTCTTCATTCTGCCACACAAATTCATTTTAAGCACATTGTAACCTGACAGGTTGTCACACAGGGCAAGTGCGAGAACCAGGCAGCTTTAATGCACACACGTGAACTGTGGTCACCGGCATATGATGCCTAATGGACGTGGACTCAATTTAATGACTTCCCGTCTGTCCTTGTTTAAAAAAGACACATTTACAAGCTGCCATCTACTAAAGGAGGTTATTTGAAGACTTTGAATTAATGCAATGTTGGAACAAAGGCTTGGAGCAATGGAAATGCTTCTCGCTGAGACCTACGACTAAACTGCTGTATTCTTACATATCACATAGTGTTAACAACAGTGTTGGGTGAAGTAAACTTAAATAAAAACGTTCATTAGAACCACAAGAGTGGCTGCATTTCTGTACACAACATAATGATTTGATAAAAAAACAGTACACTAGAGATTCGAAGAGATGTATGTTATGCTCAATGGGACCGCATAAATAATGACTAATATAAAAAACACTGAGTACCTGTGTTCACACATACACTTGTGGCCCCCACACCAAAGACAAGTTACTGGTACCCCCCTGGGGGTGTCGGGGGTGGAACAGGGGGGCAGTTGCTTGAGCACTGCTTGTTATCCTGTTGTGGGAGACAGAGTGTGACAGCCCCTTAATCCAGCCAGCTTTATGCCACTGCCCCCGACACCATGCTAAATTGTGTTTGCTCGAGGAATCTCTCAGAAGCATCCAGCCTCTGCCACATCTGTGACCTTCCTGACACTTATAGAGCAAACACCACAGAGACTGCACTGATGGGAAGCTCTGCCATCTCTAACACTGCCAGAGGCTCTTTTGTCATAATTCCTCCATTGATAGCATATGACGTTCCATCTTCCACTTGAGATGGCAAAGCGCTGAACTCAATTCCCCCTCCAAGAGGGCCTGCACAGTGGATCCAATGTTTCCGTGGTGTGATTACTTACGAGAGCACCTACCATGGGAGTCTGTGGGGTGGAACGCAAAACACAGAAGCTGATGGACTGCTTAGAGAGGGGGCACATATCTGGGAAGGAAGGGTAATTTTAGACTTAGGCATTGCCATGGAGAGCATATTCCCCCAGAGTGAAACTTTAGCTTGTATGTGTGTGTTCATTTTGGGGTTTAATGTTCAAGAGAGAGAAATCTACTAAAGGTATAAAAGCTGATCAATATCGCTTCCTGGCTCTGCCGGAAGGTTGCCTTACACAGCATTTCCCATCATCTTTTTGATGTTTGTATACCTACAGATTGTTGTTTTTCTCTGCAAATTAAAGCTTTGATATATTGCATAAATTATAGTTAAGTGAATGCCTGTATTGAACTATTTTACTGTACTACTACTGTATCTACAGTGATTTTCATATAAAAATATGTATAATATGTGAGATTGGCATATTTTGAGTTTTGGTATTTGGCTAGGGTCATTGGTCTGGTTTTGGGCTAGCTTTTATTGGCCTTTGGGCTGGTTTTGTTACGCAAATCTGGCAACCCTGATACTTAGTAGAGTCTTACAGATCTGATACCTAGAGAGTAAGTCTAGGTGGAAGGGAAAACCATACAGTGAGGGCTCCTTTCCTGCAGGTTGGTTTCTACAACATTCACAGAGCTGCAGGCATGGGAGAGAACTCAGACTCGCAACACCTGCAACCAGCAGCATGAGCACCACAGGGTCTGCAAAGATGCAGCGAGACATCTGGGAACTAATGAAGCCACAGATGAGCTAAATGTTAATTAAAGTTTCTGTAATAAAAATCCATATGGTAGCCTACTGATTAGCACACTCAAGATACACTCTGTGTGTTTCATTATACCAGTACAAGGATGTTACTGTGCTTTATCTTTGCAAAAGCGCATGAGTCATTTGGGAGAAAGTGTGATCCAGAGCTTTAGTACTTTATGTCGTTGAGTGGGGAGTTTATATATGCTCATAAAACTTTTTAATGTTCATATTCTGTTATAAAACATCAGTGTACTTTAGGACTATAGCATTTGTTCTTCTGGAACAGCAGGAATATACTTTGTAGAAATGATGTTAGAATTTTGGAATAATAATTTTTTTAAACTTTTAGCAGAGCTTGACAGGAGGCATGTTGTAAAGTAAATTAGACCTAATCTTAATAGTTAAGTACCGAGTGCCATGACTGAATTTTGTGGAGATCTATGAGGGTTTTGCAATGTAATGTTGTCTACTTTGATCCTCTGTGGTCACATTATGATATAAACCTAAATTCCAAGAAAAAGTTTGTAAATGGAGTGCTGACTGTTCATGTGTAGATTTATTTCACCTGCTGATGCTGGCTAGGCAGTAAATCTCAGAAGAACAGCAGGTGTAATAGCATCCAGCTTTATGAAATAATTTCTCTTTGTGTTATTGTGCTCTGTTAATACTTTCATATCACAAAAGGCAAAACAATTTTGTTAATAATGTTGCAGTTTGTTTGTGTAAGCATTTCTAAAATTTGCCATACAAGAAGCTATGCAAATAAGAAATAAAAATAGATTACCACAAATTCAGGGTTTTGATTTTGTAGAGCCATTTGCTCAATGTGATATTTTATTGAAAGTGACTTTATTCAGCTAAATATAGAATTGGAAAATATCTTGCATCCAATCAAACTTAGCTTATAATGGCTTGATATGCACCTACTGTGAACACTTACAATGAAATCCATTCATTACAAATATACTGACATTGGCAGATGGCAACTGGTTTAATCTTTCGCACCCTAGAATCCTAGGCAGTCTCAGGTTCTCACAGAGGCAATCATACGCACTGAGGGATGAGATAATTGCCATTGATGGCAGCCAGCCTTCCAGAGACAGGCCTCATAGTTTCACAAATAGCAAAAACTGACTACATGGTCAAGGGCTCAAAAAAAGTTTCACACAACAATCCAGCAGGAAATAAATGATAATTATAAAGTCTATGAATGATATGTTACTAACAGTAATATATACATACATACATATATATATATATATATATATATATATATATATATATATATATATATATATATATATATATATATATATATATATATATATATGTTAGTGAGTGTTTGTAATAATATTATGTATTGTATATATTATAATATATTATATTATCACTCACTGCAAATTCTATATGTACAAGCAAGAACTTAAATGCATTCAGGCTGCTGCATCCAGTGTTGAGTAGCCAAATTGTAGCAAACTAATAATTACAAACTTAACTCAAAATTGGACCTCAGAGTCCTCAAGTGTTGCTAAAATGAAAGAAGCTCCAGTTGACAGCTGTTTATCCCTGTTAGTTATGTTCTCACATGGACCCCCGGAGAGGTGTCAGGAAGGAATGGTGTCATTTCTCCTAACAGTGCAGAAATGACTCATTAAAAGCTGATGACATGATAGTGATGAGTGCAAGGCAATGGTCCACTATCTCCCAGAATGCCGAGTTGCAGTCATTAGCAGGGAGGTTGGGCAGGCTGAGGAATGAGGTCACTGTGTTCTAGGGTTGAGCAGAGCAGAAGGAGGAGAGCCACTCTGGCCAGGACCATAATGAGCACATTCAATGGCTCTGTGTGCAGCCTTTCACACTCTCTCCCTCACACACACACACACTCCCACTCATACACCCACACACATAAATGTTTTTCCAGGGGAAGTAAAGGATCTGGAACAATTTTTTGTGATAAAGTATTAGAAGAATGTATTTGGTCATAAATGGTATTTGTATAGGTTTGCATGGATTTGTGGGCCGAGATATCGAGCCCATGGTACAAAAACTGTGAATTCTATTCTCTGTGACATTTTTCAAGTCATGCTTTGGCCTTTATAAGCGATGGGTTTAAAAGAATATCATATTGCACCATTTTACACATTTTAAATTTTAAATAGGAGGGCAGGAAGTCCAGGATATATCTTTTCAGAATCAGATTCTGGGAACAATATGACACAAACATATTTACTGAACTTTACACTGAATCAGACAAAATCAAGCAGAACCTTTGAGACTTTTTTTGCAAGACTTTGTACAGTCATCCAAAAAAATAAGAAAGAACCTTCAGAATGTTACAATCCACTATATACAATATGTTGGCTTTGAGTCTATGCAAACCTGTCAGTACGATATTAAAATGATTCTTGAAGCACTCCTGACACTGAACAGTCCTGCAATATTAAACAGAAAATAGTGTTGGTGATCTTAATAACTTTGTTTACATATATACAGACCTGTAGGAACAGGGCTGACAGTCAAAAGACAAACATTTTGTACACATACTCAAGCAAGATTAACTAAAAGAATATACATATATTATATATAATACCTACATATTATAATTATATGTAATTAAAGAATATACATATAATATATATTTTTAAATATAAATATGTAACAAGATCAATGTTTAATAGATCCTATTTATTTTTTGTGCATTGCAGTGCTTGTGCAGGAGTTTCACATTTTGAACTCTGCAGCACCTGCAGTGAAATGCAAAGGAAAATCACAGGTGTGCTGTTGTTTGTTCATTCATTGTTATGTACTTGACTCTCTCGCTTACATATACTAGAAATTAAATCTGTTGTTAAGATGATTCTTTTTAAGATTATTATTCCTGCTAAATCAAGCTATAAAGCATATAAATAAGTAGGTTACTCAAAGACAATGATTCCAGATACTTGTGGGATATGAAATTAAAAATAAAACTAGAAAGACTATGACACCCATAATAAACCTAACAACAGTGCTGACTGGTAATTTTAGACACAACGGAATTGGAGATAAGATACTCAAGCACTGAGCAAAGATTCACAGCTTAAAGTTTGAGATTCACAATCTATGGATGTTGGAATATAAATCAAATTGCTGTTTTTTCCATTTTCAGTCATTTAAAAAAATTTTAATGAACCTGATTTCAACATTGCATCTTAGCATAATACAATTATGCGACCACTAATAACTTACATGACCAGTTGACCAATCTAAATGAGGAATTTTGTTTTCAGTTTTTTGTCTAATGAAGGCAAATGATCTTAACTCAATGATCGTTATTATTCATGTCTGATGAAGGCAAAGGATTTCTTAACACAACAAATTACCACCTGATTAAAATCCACCAGTACTGACAGAAAAAAATGTTAATTAGTGACTCTGAATGTTGTGATGATTAAAGCAATGATGCTGTGACCTGGTATTAATTCCTCATGTTTGAAAAAAGAGAAAAAAAAACATTCTGCAGATTTGCTTGTGTCAATCAGAATGGGTTGGAGTGGATACACAGTCACAGGGGAGCATTTCAAAATCATAATGCTTTGTCTGATATGAGTAATTACACAAGAGAGATAGCAATTAAAGAATGTTATCTCCCTTCTCTAGTTTCCTTTCTCTTCTTCAATCACATTTAATTGAAGTCAAGAGGTTTGAGAAAGAAGGTAAGAAAAATGAGAAGAAGGAGGTTAAGTGATTTTCCAAATGAGTTTTAATAAGATTATAACAATTAAAGGTTCAATAACGGAACTGATTCCAAAGTGTATGGTTTTTATTTCATTTCTTTCTTTTTTGTGCTTTGCTTTATCTCAGACATAGAATTAGTCAGTAAAAGCATCACTCTTAGACCTTATCAGGTGCTAAGGTGTCCCACGGTGAGATGATTGCCTGTATGTGTAAGATATTCTACTGGGTGATTTTTGTGAAAATTCAATGTAAAATGCATGAGCTATTTAGAATATGCCACTGCAGGTCCATCTGAGACCACAGAATGTTTTTAAGCAAATAGAATGTTATCTGCTCGCTCTCTCTCTGGTGTTGTGTTTAGCTAGGTAGCTAGCAGATAGCAGAGTGTCATAAGTGAGCTGTTTAGCCGGGTATCCAATAGCTCTCCCCAGGTGAGGAGGTATTAATGCAGATTTACAGACAGGGTCGGAAATGTGCACTAGTGGCTTCAGCTTCAGTGCAGAACTAAGTACAGTTCAGACACCATCTTTGCCTGGCTCTTATGTACAGCATTGCTATATGTAACATACCGTATGGCGAACACATTGCAAAGAGAGAGAGACATCTCCTCTATCTACAGCCTCTATCTATATTCCATTTTGACTTGCAAAGAAATGTTTGGTTGCAAGGTTTTCTTTAACTTAAAGGCTAGAGCATTGTACTAGCAACATCAAGGTCAGGGGTTTGATCTCCAGGCATGTACTCATAAAAAGTAAAAAGGCTGGATGCAAAGGTGTGTGTCGGATAAAAGCATTAATGTAAGAATGTGTCATGGGAAGCAAAGAAAGTACACTGTTGAGTGACATTGACAGAACACCAGTACATTCTCCAAACTACTGGAAAGGTCAAAGAGCTCATGCCACTGAGACACTGATCTAAGCTGAAGCCCCACAAGGTATACCGCAGGTGCATGTCGTTTTCTATTTTCCACTCAACACTAGCTTTACGTAGGTTGACCCACACAATAGTGCTCTCTCTAACTACTTAAACCTTTAAAGTAGTCTCAATGTACCTGGAAGACAAAAACTTCAATAATTTGAGAACAGCTTGTCATTGGGAATTGAGTAAAGTGTTGTTCCAGTGTAAAAATGTTCCTGAGACAATTATTTTAAATTTCCAGGGAGCATCTGTCAGTATTGAGGTTGAATTTTCTTACATTACTTGTCAAAATGCATTGAATGCCTTCCTGTGAAATCACAGTAAAAGTGTCTACAGTACCTTTCAGTAAAATCAATTCCTTTGAGGCAATTTTTAAAAAATTGATTCATAACCTTGGTCATGGCCTTATGCTTTTACAGTAAAACAGTGAATTCAAGCTTTCAAGGGCACTTTAAAAAATAATAAAATAACTGCTTTGGAAATGAGGCATCTGTTTAGTACCTGTTATTTTAACTGCAGGTTGCATTGCAAAAGAATGTAAAGGTTTTCATACATGTCAAAATACATTTTATTACTCTAGGTATTTGAAGGTTGATTTCTTCATAAACTATAAACAATCTGGGTCTGTGGCGCTATCAAAACAGCTCTGTTTGTTTAGCCATCGTGACCAGCCCAATATAGCAACATGGGCCCTGTCCCAAACTTTTCAATCCTACCGTGTCTACTGTAAGAACTTCTAGCATTTGCTAGTAACACTAAGGTCATAGGTTCGATTCCCAGGAAAAGAATGTACTGATAAAATGTATGAATGTGCTGTGAGTTGTACTGTATTTAAAGATCTGTCAAATGCAAAAATGTAAATATGGGTGCTAAGGGTACTAAAATGACAAAAGGGACACCCAGTCCTAAGTCCTATAGACTTCACAGACATGTGTAAGCGATGACTGTCACAATTCTATGTGGTAATACTAAAGGCAAGACAAAATTACACACTTCAGCTTCAAGGAAAAATCATTATTTGTTTAAAACAAACAGTATTTATTTTTTTAAAGAAGCAGAATCTAACAAATTGTGATAGCATGCTGCCAATAAAGGAAGAAAGGTAATGTGTTTTTACGAACAATAATCCTATAAATGCTCTACTCACACCATTCATCTTATTTCTACGCTTAATTTTTATCCCAGCATCCAACTAAAATACAGAGGAACACTGCCTCAGGCAGATAAATGGGTTATATCAGTATTCAGCGTCTGTGGGAGAATAGAACTCATCTTCATTCTGTCTCTCAGAGAGCTCATTGTCCCGTTGATCCTCAGATCAGCTCCCTTGTGCTGGTCTGGAGTCAGTCAGAGTCTCACTATTGCTTCGGTTTAGGTCATAACTGTCTCCTGCAGACAGGAGTGACAGCATCCCAAAATAGAAACCAGTCCTGGAGATTCTGCCTTCAATTGGGCAGAAAATAGGAGATGACAGTGGAGGCTGCCCTGCCTGCTGAAATAGATCGGCTCCCCGATGGCTTTAATGTCATTATTACCTCTCAGATGCACTGTGCAAAACGCATCAGCCAGCTTAGAAACGCCACAGTGCGTTGCAGAGCAGGTAGTACATGCACGCTGCTGCATGATGGCTTTGACAGGCGAGTCCAGGGAGGCAGATGGTTTTGTGCCGGGTGGATTCTGGCAATATTAGACTCCAGCTTTCACTTTATTTCTCTCTCACAAGCTTTTGTCCCCTTAAATTCCCTTTACTCCTTACAACTTTAACTGTCTAGCTGCAGACATAAAAGATATTCAGCACACTGGAAAGGAAAGATCACTGAAAAACAGGGTCAAATGCTGATGTTTATTATGTGGAACACAATAAAATACTATATTTTTAAAACATAAATCTTTTACATAGTGCACAAGACATATAGACAACTTTAATATGGATTTAAGAGCTTTACAGCTGTATGGAAAAGATCTATGGGACTTTTGTTATTTATTTGTTTATTTGTTTATTTATGTTGCAGGAAAAAAATCCAGGTTTTGATTTTAGGTTAGTGATTCCTTTGTGTTCCCAGAGTCAAATAATATGATTCTTATGATATGATAACAAATCTATAATTTTTGGGAAGAAGACACAGAAACACTGCTCCTATAAGTCAGGCTCTTCCACAGATCAAAGTGAAGTCACACTAGCTAAGAGGTCTTAAGTCTCAGCAAGAGGCTGATGGACTCCTCAGGAGCTGTGAATGTGAAACTGGCAAGAGAGACATCCATGGAGAGCATCAGTGTGATACACATTCTCCATTATGGGGAAGAGTTTTTCGCAGATGTGTGTGTGTGGGGGGGGGAGGTGGGTGGTGGGGTATGTGGTTTGTGGTGTCAAAGAGAAGATGTGTAACAGATTTTCTCAATTCTGCACAAGGACACATTTTTGTCATGTCTCATAAAATATAGATGTAATACAAAAACAATGTTTACACAATTTTTGGAGCAAATGACAAATTCTGTTTTGGCTTATTGTTTTTTCATGGTAATAGACCTTTTTAAGGAAACACACAGAGCTTGTGTGACCTTCAATATGAATGGTTTTCATCCACGCTGCATGTGAAGCTTAGTGCTTTTAAAAAGCATTATGTGTGGGATCATGCCTCTCTTGTCTACAGAATTATGTAAGAAGATAAACATATCCCCCACTTACTTGTTGGATTTTCATGTTGGACTAGAAAGAGCCTATTAAGAATTCACGGAGACTGCGAGTGTGGAGCTTCCCTAAATCCACTTTGACAATCCATGAAAATGTGATTTGCAGGCTAAGTCAAATCCTGAATTATTAGCTCGTCCAGTCTAGAATGATGAAGAGAGTGCAAATCATAAAATGAATAATTGATTTTTTCTTTAAAAAAATCTCAATGTTGTTGGTGTTAAATATGCAGCGTGTGAAAGCAGAGTCCTGGAGCACAGCCTTTTATGGTAGTGTTTGTGGGAAATGAGGACAATAAACAACTGGAACAAAAAGAGTTTAGGACCCAATGGCCGTAGTCTGAACTCGTGTGTTTTGGTGTCATGGCCCATCAAATGCCAGCAGTGGATCTCTCTCTAACTCTCTTTTTTTCTTATCTCAGACAATGCCAGCTGTAGTTAGGAGGCTCACAGAAAACAGACAATATTTTTACTCCTTTCAATTTGTTTTCTCAAGTAGACGGATTTCTTGTTGTCTTTCATTCAGGATGGATCTGTGCATATGTCTAACAGCTCTGCGGGCTAAATGTGGATGCCAATCAAACAAACCCTGTCTGTGAGTGAGATGAGTAAACAAAAAATTGGTGACGGCAAGAGCACCATTGTTTTCCAAAACAAGGTTTCATTAGCATTTCAGCTGTAAAATTGGGAATATAAAAGCAAAGTTTGCCGTAAGACCATTTTCCGCACCGTATTGATCTGATTTTATTGACCACATGACTCTCAATGGTACTACATTTCCACAGTCTTGTCACAATCAACTGTTTGGCTCGTATTGACGCCATTGCTAGCAGCAAGTTTACAGAGAGGCTAAACTGGCCAGGAAAAAGAGCTCTCCAACTCTCCACTTTCCTGAAAGCCTTATCTAATGATCTTTCTCTCCCAAACACACCACTCTCAATCAATATGTTTGTCTGGACTGACAAGAGAGAGCGCACACCAAGTGCGACAGTTTAGAATCAGGTGGCTCAAAGAGCTCAAGGTCTCTTTACCATGGCTGACACCTGGGCATACACATGCTTTCATTCTCCGCAGTCTATGGCTTCTATTGCTCACTGTGTCATCATCAGACCAAGACAGTTCAGCACAGCGGCACACAATGTCAAAGAACTCACTGCGGTAGACATCAGGTGACATTGACCTTCTCTTGCTCTAATATACAGACTACAATACTTCATATTAGTACTTATCGAACAAAATGTCTATATCTTATAAACCTGTTGTAGATAATTATTTTATGTTGTAGGCTACTTAGATAACTATTGACATTTGGCATTGGGGAGACCACAGCTAGTTGTCACAAGGGCTGTTTCTCTGTAAATATAGGGTTTTGAGCACAAACACTTTTTTTAGCAGTGGTTTTGTATGTTGGCGTTAACACATTTAATTGCTTTAACTTGGGATATTTTGTTATGAATGTCTTTAGTGTGAAACGTTTTCAGGACAAGTGTATCTGTATTTAAATTTTTATATTCAAAGTTTTATGCATTTCATTATTTACAATTGCTGCCAATGGCTTGCTATTTTAGTTCATTTTTGTTTAACTTTTTCCAACTTTTCTGTTTTGTGTTAAACGCTACTAAAAAGCCCTTGAATACATAATGTATTTTTAATACAGGTATGTTGTGAAAATGTTTTTCTTTTTTACTTTATATTGTATTTTTTATTTCAAGAAAAGGTATAAGTTTTAATTCAGTGTCAATAAACAGCAGGTTCTTATAGTGACAACATACCCCATATTGTGAAAATATGGCTCGCTATAGGGTGTTCAATGAACTGTATCTTTTTTCCTGGCCTATAAAGTGGAAATGTTTTTTGTAGTCAAGACTTCAAGGTATGTGTCTAGACTGTAATAGACTTTCAAAAACAGCCCCACCTTAAAGAATACTCACTGGAGTAGAAAGTATGCCAAGTAGCCCCTGTCCCCCCTATTCAGAAGCAATGACCAATAAAACACACTATATAATAGCTATGACAACATTACAGCGTGCAAAATAAATACAAAATTATAGTTTTATAAAAAAGAAACTTGTATGCGCCAGTGCAGACAGGAAATGTCCCAGTGCATGTTCGCAAAGACAGCTGCAACAGTGTTCTGAACAAGTTGCGACAAACAGCTCCGCAAAGACGGCTGACAGCGACCGTTTCTTACCATTTTTCACGTCCATTTTTATTTCTTTCTCCATCTCAGTCTCTTTGCCCCGCAAGCCTCCCACAGCTTGTTAAATCACAACATGTCACGCTGCTTGATTGCAACAGTCAAGATCTAACATATGCCACCTGTGGGTGTGCTTTAAAGCCTGTAAATTATATTAAGCCTATAAAAAAGATCAGCTATCACAGGCCCGTGATGGACTGAAATAATTACAGCCGGTCTCGCTTTGACTGTAAAGCTCACGTAAGACAAAGAGGCAGAGGGGAAGAATGATCGAATAAAAATGTGTGTGTACCCCAAGGAGATGGCATGTGTGATTCATCGCTCCAGCCCCCTGTAAGGAGACAGACGTGGCTCGTCACACAACCATAAACAATGGCTATTATATCATACAAGCTATTATATCATAAAATGTGGATGCTGAAATGAATTTGTTGCACATCTTAAACTGTGCCATGTGCGCATGTGCTTAAGTCATTTCTGTTTAATTAGGACCGATTCATTAGGTGGGTGTGGTTTGTTTAGCTTATTCTGGCTGCATATGAGAAAGTGGCGTTTCTCAAACATTCACCACGTACAGCCGTAATTTTAGTTACAAATCACCTCTCTCCCTCACTGAGGTGTGACTGTTCCAGTGGTGACATGATTTAAGGGTCAGCTCAGCTAATTAACTCTCAAGCCACAGATTTCATTACCCACAATGCTGCTGGTCTGATCAGTGTCTCACACTCACACACATATAGCCTGGATTGCCACTGTGGAGGTGTGCTGGTCAGTGTCTAATGAAAGATGATACAAGTATATCTGTTCATGTTAAGCAGCTGTGAAGGTTAGCTCACCTCAGGTCGTAGATGAATTGGTGTCTTACAGCACAAATAGCATTCACTTATTTGAAGATGCTCCTGTAAGTTTTTTTAAGTTTTATATTGCTCTTTAATCGGAGATGATCAGAATAGAGGAGTCATGTTAAAGGCTGCAAAAAAGGCTCAAAACATGCCACTAAAATATACAAACCTTTGCAACTTCTTCGCGTAGTTATGCTAGTCTGTGATTAAAAATAATTACAAAAATTATTTTAATCTAT
This sequence comes from Chromobotia macracanthus, assembly GCA_036877525.1. Taxonomy (NCBI): domain Eukaryota; kingdom Metazoa; phylum Chordata; class Actinopteri; order Cypriniformes; family Botiidae; genus Chromobotia; species Chromobotia macracanthus. Next base: position 5,748,791 of record JAZGTH010000013.1, read on the forward strand.
TCCTAACAAAACAGGCTTAGTGTCTTAAATAAGGCCAGACTGTATTACTTGAGGCCAAATATTATTTTACATTTTAGTCTCTTCGAAGTAGCCACAGCAGATGAAAACATCTTTTCAACAAAGTTGACCCAAACTGACCACAAATTGGGGCTGTTAAAAGAAAGCTGATATTGCCAAAAATAGTGGCTTTTAAGGAAAAGTCCAAAAGCAGGGCTGTTACAGTTACAGCCTGGTCAGAGCAAAATACTTAGTTGCCATTTATTTGATTTGAAGTAACTTGCAGTCCACTAATTGCAGGCACAGTCCCTTTGGAGAAACCTGATGTTAAGTGCCTCAGTGACACAACAGTAATACAGTAGGATTGTATTCTCAGTAATGCTTCTGTTTATAAGTCATCCTTATTTCAGACTGAACTTGTAACCCTAGTGTTAGTAGCTTGGATTGTCAATCATGAGACCACCATCACTTCACATGGAATACAGCTTTTACCCTGCATGAAAGAATAATGTGTTATCCTCCAAGTTATTTAGCAAAGACATTGTCCTTAAAGGGATAGTTCACCTAAAATAAAAAATCTATGTTATTACTATGTTATTATTACTGTATCAAAAAGATCAGCTTTGACATTCTGCTAATGTAACTCCTTTTGTGTTCCGCAGAGGAAAACAAGCCAAACAGTTTAAAAAGACATGAGGGTGAACAGAAGATGACAGAATTTTTATTCTTGGGTGAACCATCCCATTTTATTGCATTTTATCCAAACAAAAATTATAAAATGCAAATGTGTCTTTTATACCCCAATAGCAAATCTTGCAATGAATACATCTAATTTACAGATAATTTCTCTATCACTGTGTTGGTATCCTTACTTGTTCTAAAGAATTATGTAGGCAATTTAAAACTGTATAATAATCAAACAAAAATTTTTCTTTACTACATGCTAACAAAAAAGCCTTATTTGAGATAATCGCTAGCATGATTTACCTCGTTTATATGGTCCTTGAATAAACCAGTCAATCACTTAGGTTTCTCTTTTTTAAAAGATTGAATTAAATCTAGGGGGTTGTTTGTAAATGATGATTAAAATTTAGGTATGCATCAGCGCTTTAGTCAAACATGTGGTTAACGCCTCCAGACGTCTGTGCTACCTGTTTTTACATTCAAACTCATCTTTCCCAGACGGCCAAAAAACTCCTGAGCACACGACAAAGTGAAAGAGCATCATCTGTTCCTCACTTAGATCATCTGTTATTCAAATTTACATGTGCTCTGTCACCTACAGTATGAGCCAGAGAATTAGCCATTAATGGACACTGCAGTCTGTTGTGGGATATTCAATATTCAAATGATGCTGAGGTCATGGGGTCTAACTCATTATGAGTAATGAGAAAAGCACATTTGCATTGTTTGTAAGACATTTGTTTTGCTGTCATTCAGCGCATTGCATTTTGGGCCTGTCCGTAAAAGGCCAGTAATAATGAACAGCTGCCAGGTATGTCCGTAATTGCATTGTTGCCATAATTGCAGTGATATTCCATAATTAAATTATGGGAAGCTAGTTCAGAAATCGTGGCAAATTAAAGCCCCTAAGGCCATTACTATAGGAAAAGTTTTAGAGGAATATATTTTATGAGGTGTACCTGGTAGAAAATATGAAAAGGGTGTTTTTAAAAATTTGCCACCTGTGAAATTTACTTTTAGTGAGTCACCTTCATGTGGTATTTGCATTTCATATATTATATGTCTCTACAGAGAAGGTGGTCTTATTCTAAAAGTCAACAGTTTGTTTTCCCTAAAGGTTCACATTTCAAATCATAATGAACTACAGTAGAGGACGCAAAAAATACAACGGCATCTTATTACTAAAAACCACGGGTTTCACCTCATGTTTTATGCCATTATTAGGTTTCCAAATATTAAAGGATAAAGTGAAGTAGCTGGACTTTTTTAGCTTTAAAAAATAGATTTATACAGGTTATATATCTATATTGTACATAAAAAATGTTCAAATAAACCTTACAGGGGAGTGTAAACTCCATATGTGATTGTTACATTACCGTCACGATTACAGAACACCGATTTAAATACTTGTGATATGCCTCAAACTTTTCCATATTCTAATAAACAGATTTATTCTAGCAATAATAAAATTAAAAAGACAAATAATAAAACAAAATCTGTTTACAGATTAACAATAACAATAATAATAAAAAGCAGCAACAATTACTTGAGAAGTTTTTGAATGTTTTGCATTTGTGGGGCAGGGCCTAGCACAGTTTGGCGGTGTGTTCAGTCCAACCCACAGACTTCTGCCAGATAGATACAAATCAAAGTTGCTACATTCTGACAATGACCCTGGCACAGAAATGAAAAGTAATTGTTTCTGATCAAAATATGGAGTTATTTAAGTTCTGCCTGCTATGCAATTTTAGCTTGCTGACAAATTTGTGTGTATTTGAGCATCTCAAAGCGACGAGGTGACACATGTGAAAATGTGCCATTAAGCTGGCAGGTGGCTCAATTATCCTCTTCCCAGCAATTAGGCAGCTCGCATCGTCATCTTCAAGGGCATCGGCAAATATGTTTTCTCACTTGTTTTCCAGCAGGATGAGTCAGCCGCTGCCAGCATAATTTTCCCCCAATTGTTTCCAAGCCCGAGAATGACATTTTACAAAACTACAAACTTCCGGCGTCACCCCTAACAACTTGTGGAGCTCCGACTGGCTTTTTGTTTACACCCTGCCAACAGCAAATATCGGACAAAACTGCCTATTTGCACTTGGCAGAAGGAAAATGTTCACACCATCCCCCGCACACCATGCAGATCTAGCAAACAGCAGTTTAGGAGAATGCAGCACCAGTAAACTAAGGCTCGTTTTATCCTGTCTGATTTAATGATGTGTTATTGTGAGACGCGTATGACGACCTGAGAGGGGCTACAGAGGATAAAGCGCTTCTGCACTTTGTTGGGAATGGCATTTGGGATCCACAGTGATGGATCTTATCAGAATATAGAGAGAAGGTCACATGCAGTTATAGCCGTCCCGAGTAGCAGACACGCGCCTATGTAACCATGCTCTTGAGTGCACCAACCGTAACCCTCTGAGCTCTTAAGCGCAGTGAGCTGCTGTCACAGCACATTTGGGCCCTCGCAGAAATAAACGGAAACCTCTCTTGAGACATACGCATACAGAAATAGTAGCCACTAAAAATAAGGCATAAAAAAGCCTCTCTTCATGTGATCGAGAGGAAGCCCCACTGAGTGTGCTGGAGGTAAAATGATCTCTGTCCCAATTGCACTGTAATTGACTTTATGACCTGGGCCTCCTCAGCAGATCTTCCTGGCTTTGACCTCCACAGTAATGGCAATATTCACCCAGCATTTGTGATGTGTAGAGAGCCACAGGCAGCAGATCTGACCATCTGCACTGTCCAGCAGAGCATCCAGATTCTCATTAGTGTTAGAAGCAGGATATTCCTCAGAACATCCTCGTGGACCGCCCATAGTCCATTCACTGATGCATACTGACTAAACAGAAAGTTGTCTTTACAAAGTACCGGGGTTGAGAGAAGTAATCAGTGGGTTTGTTAAAGTTTGCCAGGCTAGTAAAATTAAAACAAAACAAATTACAATGGGACACTTTACATGATAATCAGACAGACCTATTCTTTTGAGGAGATTCTTGGCCAAAAAAAGCTGCAATGTGGGCAAGACTTTATGCCAAAATTCAAAGTCTGCCTATGCGAGATCAGAGATCTTAAAAACTATTGGTGACTTTGTATCTAAACCCCTGAGATGAAGACATCTGCAGAGTTTGCAGATTCAACAACAGGTACAGGTGATGACTGAAGTTATTGACAGAACCCTCTATTCTGATCTGCAGTGTGACCTTCAGCCAGACATTTGACCCCCGGCAGCACCAGAGGGGTGACAGTTAATGCATTGTAAATAAAATCTGCTTAACAACAAATAAAAAAGACAGACATTTCAATCCAAAACCTCACACACAATTTAAATGAAGTTTTTGAGTGACCAGCATTTTACTAGCAACTGACAAAAATCTGTTCTGACATCACTTCCAATATTAGCCCTGTCAGGTCACTTGTTCTCAAGTTTAGATTGAGAGATATAAGGAAATAATTGAATTCCCTATATGCAGATATAAATACTCCATAGGGGCATTTGCTTGGGGCCCATCTGTGGCTCTCCACTGCATGGCTTGTCAGACAGCTGTGATTTCCACACACGTCACTGGATTTGAGAAGGTTAGCAGTAAATAACAAAAGCAGAGAGGCAGTGAACAAAATGGGCAGGTGGAGGAGGAAAGGAGGGGCCAAAAAAGATAATCTGACATCTACACATTCTACACATTTATCTTGAATGGGCTGGAGTGGTGGTAAGAAAGCTCAGAAACGTTTTGCATCTTTTTGTATTTTTTAGTTGCCGTATTAAAGTAAAAAAAATGGCAATATTTTACTTGACTTTGGCAGCTGAAAACATTTTGCCTGTCTGTGATCGTGTTACATGTTTGTTACACTAAATAATACCCCCAAAACATGTTTGACGTGTGCACGTGTGCTAAATAGCACAACAGCACCCTCTGCTGTTCATCTACACCTCGCACAAGTTCACGTTAAACAGTTTTAATTAACAATATTTTGTTTTCGCATTTTTTCCTGTGGTACTCCAAAGCTGTATCAGAACTGTTTAAAGCAGAAAAAGAAAAAGGAAAAACATTTTATGAAATCTATAAAGATCTTATTTCCAAATATTTACAGAGAACTTGTAACCCAGTCCAAGCTATAAACAATTACAAAAATAAAAGCCATTTCCCAAATCACCATGTTTAGTATCCCTGTGTGTTTGCTCTAAAGCCTAGACACTGCTTTCCTTCTTTCTAAATGACTTCATTAACAGTAGGTTTATCACTCACCTACAAAACATCCATGGCACTCCAGTTTAATTAGAAAAGGGCCTTGCATTCATGCGCCACATTATTCCGGAGTGTGTCTCTGCATGCAAACAAGCCAGCGCATCTTAGCTATTATGATAATTGGGAATATGAGCTCAGTAATGAAAAATCCAAAACAAATGCCAGGTAAAGGCAGATGTGCACCTTTGCAACCAGATGGCATCGGAGCATTAACAGGAGTCAAAACGATGATCTACGAGAGTTTAGTCGATGCATCACAATCAGTTTTTATTCAGCCTCATCCATTTGTTTGTACTTTAAATGTAAATTAAAATTTTTAATATTACAATTTTGATATTTTTTCGGTTTATCTTAAACATTTATTTGTCTTTAAAATCACATTATAATAATATAGTAAAAGAATAATAAAATATACATTTAAATGACATTTCAGTTTATTTGTTCATCTGTTGCTGTGATGGAACACATTTTTAACAACATTTATTTTTCTTTTAAATTTAAATAAATGCAAATATATATATATATATATATATATATGTTATTTGCATAAAACATTTCAGGTTGATCTGTTGCTGTAAACAACAGTGGATTTGTGTGATTACTCAGACTGAGGATTATGGTAAGGTGCGGTTGGCATCCCATCATACTGTCCAGGGCCTGTGAGTTGATACTGCATTGACACGGATAGAGTTGAAAGCGGTGGTTCTTCTCAACCGTGTTTCTATGTTGATCTGGCCAATCTAAAGCAGTTGGACAGATTTCCAAATTTGTGCTTTTACCATGATCAGGGAAGGCAAGGAATAAAAGTTATAATTTGCGCAATTAGAATGTCTTTTGGCCAATAGGTTCTGAGTTCAGCCTACCCTTTGTTCATTTTAATTGGCCATAATTAAAATATTCAACAGGTGACAAGCGCACAGGGTCGCTGAGCTTGGCCTTGCGGCCTTGGGAAGGTAGAAAAGTGTGCTTCTCTTGTGGATCAAAGCCCTGTTTTATACAAGAAAATGCCACTGAGTGGATGACATTTAACAAGCAGTGTTGTTTTGTAAGAACATGTCAGGGAAAAGGTCAGACAAGGTGAATTTATAGTTCAGAGTGGATCATTGTAAAGGGCGAGGAGGTGATTTTCATTAAGCCACGTTAATTATGTTTAAAAAAAGTAATTTTATGTCAGTTGCTTCTATACCTCATAAGCAGTAGATGTTTGTACAAGTATAAGAGAAACATAAGATGACAGTCAACCATGCACATAATGTTTAGATGTAGGTGTATGAAATGCAGAACTAAAAACAGCTGCTTCATAAATTTAGCCTAATTAAAAACTGAAGCACTTAATAAACTGCATGTTATTAACCTGTTAAAAGTAACTAAATAAATAAATTAAATGATAAGTTTTAATTTGTTTGACGTACAAAGCCTACCTTTAAGGTCAGCAAGCGTGCCAAATTTAATTTGCAAGTTTTATTTAAAGAGCATCTTCACACCAACCACGCTCCTTAAAACAAAGATTTACTTTGTCTTGTTTAATTGTATTAAAGAAAGACACTCTATATACTCTGTGCTATTCTAAACATGAAGTAATGAGAAAAACTTTGTGCTTAGTGCTTGTTTTTATATTGAGGGGTAGATAAGATCATTGATTTTGTCTTAAATTAACAGATGCTATAACTATAGCTTGTGTTTGCCCCCTAGAGCTTAAACTCTGTCATTGCATTTAATGATGCCTTTGTATAATATAATGTCTTTAATACCAATACATGACTGGGGTTTTGTGTGTCTCTGTAAGTCTTGTACCACCCTGACGGATTATATCCATATTTTAACTGTTCTTGAACCTGTGTTCTAACATATGATATTTAACGTTTATTTACACATTTGGCAGACGCTTTTATCCAAATTGACTTACAGAACATTCAAGTTATACATTTGGTCAGTACATGTGTTCCCTGGGAATCAAACCCACAACCTTTAGTGCTCCTAATTCAATTCTCTACCAGTTGAGCTACAGGAGCACTTTACATGAACAGGAATACATATTAATGAAGTGACATTATATACTGAATATAATCTAGTATGTAGGCATACTGTTATACAGCCTTAACATGTTTACAGACACTAATAATAAAAAAACTTTCTACATCAATAGGGATATTGGTAGTGAATGGATGGTTAGAACTGCCAATATATTTCTGTGCACTTTAAAACCTCACTTTAAAACCTCTGCAATTTTAAATGTTCTGTTGAAAATTTGTACTTTGTACTACTTCAGAGAGAACACTGGAAATAGTTTGCATCTAACATGTAAACGTGATGTTGTTTTATTTGTTAGTCTTATTTTAGTCCTAATAGTACTAGTATTTTTACTAGTGTTTAAGGAGACATGTTTTCATGTATGTTGTCATGGGACTGATAATCAATCATATAGTACTATAGTTTAATTGTACAATCAGTAAAATACTTTACATAGTATGCACTCGAAGAAAATAACATGTTGGGAGTCCATCAAATAACTGAAAGAGGTATTATATTATATAGTAGCTGACTGTGTCCTGTTAGACCAGTGAGAGCACAAACTGGTTGTATAGCTCAGTCAAACCGACAAGATCAAATTCCATTTTGAGGTCGTCGAGTGATAAAATATCTTTTACTTCAAATGTTGACATCCTGAAAAAAGAAGAGACATCTATGAAATTTGCCCAATGCAGTATTTATGATATGTGACATATATAATGTATAAAGACATTATATGTCTTTATACATTATGTATAATGTATAAAGAAGAACTAAATTGCATGCAGAAGTTTCAAAATCATCCTGGGCCTTACATTATCTTCTTGTCTGACTGTGGAATCTCACAAAGGACACTCATCATCTTCTCTTTACAGCGTTTCCCTGAGGAATCAACATCAACTTTTACAGTCTTCTGAAGGTGGATGTATTCCTACAGAGAGTCAGATTGAACATGTGTATTCTTGCATCTTAAGAATGCATGCACACATATATAAAAATGATGATGAGTGTTTCAACCTCTAGCTGAAAGGTGAGATGAATAGAACAAGTTTAGCAAATGTCCTATTATGTTACAAGAGGGAAACAGCAATAAAACCTGCCATTAGTATAAACTATTTTACAGAGTGTGAGACGCACGTATTGGACAAAATGGCTTGTGTAAGCTTCGGCTTCAGTCAAATAATTGTGAACATAAAGATTCTATATCAATTTATAATCATACTTTAATATTTTCCTTTGTTCCCTGCAGCAGAATTAATATCCGCTTGCCCATAAACAGTCTACCAGTGAGACACAACTCCAAAGTCCATTTTTCAATCAGTTTGATGTATTTCCCTTTGGATCTCATATGATCTAAATGTAGTAAAGCTGTCCAGGTTTCTTCTTTACTTTCTGGTCTGATCTCTGCTGAACGATAGCTAGATGTTTTGATTAAGTCAGAGAAGTTTTCCTGAAGCCACAGAATTAAGCCATGGACCATCGGCTCTGGTGGAAGTGACCGGGCGGTGTCCAGTAAACTGTTTCTCAGGTCATGGCACTGTTTCCTCGACAGATGGCTGGAGCTGATGCTGATATCTGGAGGATTGTTGGGGTAGTCAGAGGAAATGTGGAAAATGAGGCTTAGCGGAGTTTTCTCGTTGTTCTTCTCTATCAGTGTATGTATGCGGTACACGAGTCCAGTCTCCGCTGCATTTTAGAATAGATTTGACATTGCCATTAGACTTTAAAAACATCAGGGCTTACAATTTATTTAAAATTCGTGTTATGCAAACAGAAAGCTAACAAATAAGCTGTACGATACAGGGGATCTTCTTATTAAGATTTACCATAACCACCGTTTTCTTTTAACAGTCAATCAAACAATTAGTAATGACTGTAGTAACTTAATGAAATTCCGACTACTAAAATGTAGCCAGCAAAACTCACCTGATTTCTCAAGCAGCTCGAATTCATCCTGTTCGCAATATATGGCGGATAAAACAGAGATTTCATCAAGCGCTTCCTGTGACATGTTTGTGGCCCGTGTAAGAAACGTATCAGACACTAATAATATTCCACATAATATTGTACATTTCTGTCCGTCACATACGACGAGTCTGTTATTGCACTACAAAACTATTTTCCGGGTAGACACTCTACTACAACAAAAACAGTTCCGCCGGACGTGGACAGAATGGCGTATTATTTTCCACGTAAACATGCATAGGTAGAAGAGTCATAAATACACCAGTATATATGTCTTTGACATCTATCTGTAACGTTATTATATAGTGGCATTGCACAAAATTTGCACAAGAAAGCTTGAGTAGGCAAATGGTTCCTTTCAATCTGTACTTTATTTCCGTACCTCATCCAATGGCAAATTCAATACCACCAGGTATTCGATGCATTACAACAGATTCTGTGACTTAATAGCAGAAATACATTTTATTGGCAAAAAATAAGAAAAACGTTAAAAAAATTAATTTGTGTTTTTAAAATGAGAAGAGACTAAATTGAAAATTTGAGGCTAATTACACATAATCAAACTATTATTATGGATAACTAACACTGTGTATATTTTAAATGTAACAAAAGATAGAGACCTAAATCATACTGTAATCATACTGAATCATTATTGCTTGCAGAGATACCTTCATTTAAGTGCTAATAAAACATTTATGCTCCTAATCCATTTGCAAGCCACTGCATGAAACGCTGGTATAATGCTTGCTACATATTTGCAATTTTGTGTTTAATTAACACAACATAAAACATTTTACATCTGTAACAACACACAGTGCCATTATGTCATTTCTTAGCTAATGTCATTGAAAGAGGTCTTGAGAATATGCATATAACAGTTATCTCAAGGTTTCATTTACATCATCTCAAGGCCAAAATAAACACCATGGACTAAACTGTATCGCTATCAATAAATATCACATAGATCATGAAAGAGTCATATAAAGATTCATGTGAAGACCACAAGGCCACTTTCATACAATCCCAAACAACCTCTAAGGAGTCAAAGGCTGGACGCACATCTAGGATGGTGTGCTTGGAAGCCTGGCCACCATCATATTAGTCTATCACATATCTGACCTGTTTTCCACACCAGGCAATTATTCAGTTATGCCTGTCAAATAGTAGATCATGGCTACAACAGAAAAAGATAAACACTTAGAAAGATATCAAAAATCAGAATGGAAAAAAAATACACATTTCACCTTTAAAAGATAGTGTCGCTTACCCCATCCAGTGGCGAAACCTGGCTCTGAGTGAGAAGTGAGAAGTTGCTTTGCCACCAAACCTTTAAAGAGAAAGTCCACAAAGGCATTCTGTGTGAAGAACAGCAGCAGAAAATCAGAAATGATCTACTGAGTGGCATCTAAAGACATAAAGTTGCATTTGGAATAATTTACTTGGAATGGAGTTTTTCCCCATTTTACGATTTCATGCCATGCTTGCTCATTATTGTGGTTGTGAATCCTGATTATGTTTGCCATGTCTTTCTGGCTGATGTCATCATTGTTCCAGCACCATCTGTTGAGAATTTAAGAGTTGCAAATAACCATTAGAGTCAACGATGCTATTTTGTTCTTGATAATTCTTGGACAATCGTGTTGAACATACAGAGCAGGACACAAGAGAAACTCACCCTTTTCTCCGCATGGCATTCCACAACATCTGCTCAGAACAATAAACCCAGTTCTGATCAGATTCAGCACAAGGTATGGTAGACTCCTCTCTAACAACAGACAGAGAAAATGGTTGAGCAGGTGAAGGTTGCTGGTTAGGTGGTGGCATCTATACAGCACAGTGCAAAAATTACTCTGGATATTGATCAGACAGAGATAGAGATTATCATTTAGATATATCATTTAGTGCATATATACATCTAGATTTAAAGGTCACCCAAAAATGAAAACGTGGCAAGTTATTCTAAACCTGTATGACTTTCTTCTTCCACAGAACACAAGAAAAGAAAGGTTTTTAAGAATTATGATCTTTTTTTTTACCATACAATGAAAGTTTATGATGATGAAGCTATCACAGTTTCTATATAATATACTCATTTTGGGGTGAACTGTACCTTTAAAGGGGTACTTCAGGTAACCATGTTTGTAGGATTGATATCTGACAAAGTGGGCCTGGCACTGCTGGCAGCTCTCACAGGACACTCTACAAATTCATAAGCCCTGATAATCCTGATGTGCTGGTACATCTGGTGCTTTCTTCAGCAGATCACTGACAGATGCAGACCCCTGATTTATTGGACACTCTGATGAAGGAGCATCTGTTGGCGATGTTAATGACAAGTCGGTGGGTAACTGACAAGAGGGAATACAAACATCTACATGCTTTTAATGTTAGATCCGAATTATAACAAATTTTTCCAAACGGATAATACATTTTTTCAATTACTTAAGTGACGAAGCCTGACTTTTTTAACATCTCGGTGCATCGGACAGCCCTGTGGTGGTCAGGCACCACGACACCCTTTAACGGCCCCTGAAGGGCTTGACATAATGTCATCAGACAGTAAGAATCTGAGCAACGAAATAATCAATGTTTATATATTTGCTTTCTGCAAGATTTCCCACTGATTGATGCTTTTGAAAAGCTGGGACACAAATTGAATACTTTCTACCTTCTCACAGAACGTACAGCACAGACACAAGCATGAAAACAAGCACCTGTCTGTCCATGTAACACAACAAACACATGGTGATACACCCTGTGTATCAACGCTACATGTGTAAGACATTGTTGCTCGCTGATTAAACGATTTTATGCACGATACAGTAGAAAACACGTACCTTTCACCCCTACTGTCAACACCGAGCACTACAAACTGCCTCATATCCCACGATGCTCTGGGTCATTCCATCACGCCATATGAGTGGCGCGCACGGATGTTCACTGCCCTCTAGAGCACTGGAGAGTTATAGTGTTTCGCATATACATAGAAAAGCATTATAAATTATATCATAATTTAAGGATTAGATTTTTTGTTCCTTCCTGAAGAAAATAAATGACAAAACAGCTTTTCATAATTCTGTTATAAAGACTTTTCAAGTCAACATCTTAGAAGGAATGCAAGTCAAGAAACAAATTGTAAGTTATTTTTTTTCTTCTGTGTGATAACAGAATGGCACTAGAAGGCACTGGTTTTCATATGGATAGCCTCAAACACCACAGACTGGGAACCGAGAAATAAAACTATTATAAAACTATTATTCAGATTAAAAACATAATTTGTCACACCACAGAAAAAAACACATCTCTTCTGTCACTTACATATGTATTTAACATAACAATGTTTGTAGAAATGTATTTATTTTATTAATTCCAAGTGTTATAGTTCATACACATTTTTAAAAGTAACATAGATTCATTGCTGATTGACATCATAAATTGCTGATTCTTAACTGCAAACATAAAAATCAGATAAATACTGATAGATACCTGAAAAGCTTTACCTTATTGAAGCTTATACATTATAAATATTGTCATTCAATTCCATCCATTCACCACATTTTACAAGCAAATGGCTTATATATGGTTGCTTCAAGTTATAGACTTACGATTTCCATATGATTTCCATTCCGTACATACTAAATATTCTCCATACATTGTATTAATTGTCTGCAGACATGCATGGTTTCTAGAATACACTGACCTGCGACACACTGTTACACTTTTGGACAAAAATGGGATATTTTACCCATACATGCCAACTGTATTGCAGTCAGTACTGGTTAACAATGTCAAAATGTTGTGTATCATGGTCTCCACACATCATCGCACACACTGTGTATCTTAGTAGAAGATGTGCTGTTGCTTTGTTGATTGCATTCATAAAGGCAAGTTGGTTGATCATATTAGCAGCTTCATAATAATTAGTGCAACCACAACCATTGTCCTGATTGTACATATATAATCATGCCTCTTAATCACCTGATTATTTAGAACTGAAAGTGTGTCTATGATATAATTCTTCCAATTGAGAGTTCATATTTGAATATACAAGTTAAGAAAAACAAATGTCATTAACAAAACAACTGTCTTTTCTATCTACAAATAATGATGTCGCTGAATTACAGCAGTAGGACTTCACAGATATTTAACAACCACTCTCCAGCATCAGGTTGGACATAAGATGGAAGGTTTGTGCGCTGATGTGTTTGGTTCCATCTCATCATGTCAATCTGTTTTTCTATTTTGCATCTCAGTTCCTGCATTTCTCGTCCAGGCAAAATGAAGGACTTTCAGACATCCACGAATGATTCTGCGCATCCACATGATGTTCATGATGTCCAGTGACACGCTGGAAATAACCCAGGCACAGCGGCCCCCCAAAGGTAACCGATAGAAGTCATCCGTGCCGAAGACAGAGTACATATGGCTGTAGTACATTGGAATGACTGCAATTCTCACCAAGAAGAACATAGATGCCATGGCAACACCGTTAACCAGACATGGTTTGGAAAGTTTGTGATAACCCAACATCTGAAAAAACCAGCTGCAACAATGAGAACAAACCGAATTAAGCTACATTTGTTGTGGAAAACACTAGTACAAAACAGCTTGGATCATCAAGCAAATTGTATTGGAAAAGTAGGATTGTATGTGTTTACTATATAAATTTTCTTTGATACTTACCGCTGATTCACAAAGGGGGTGGAGAATTCTGAGAGCAGACGGAAATTAGCAAAGTAAGGCAATATCCCTTGACCCTATAAGAAAATAACAAGACCAGTAAAATTACCTTGCAAATCTTGACTGGGTAAATATGAATCAGATCAACTGAACATAAGACTCACTAGCACATAGTAGTATGCATAAAGAGCAGCAAGGTGGTGTAAGACAAAATATTTCTCTCCGATTGACTCCCATGACGTAAACATGAGCAAGAGATCTGAAAGAGCAACAGAACAAGATCTTTGTTGATAACTTGTACTCACAGAATTCAATCAAAATGTCTGATGTATTGCTCCACTCACCTGAGATGAGGTAACCGGAAGTAACAGCCACATTTAGCTTAACCAGTGTGGCATCTCCCCTGTGTAAGGGTTACAAGGTAAAGGTTAGAGAAGAAATACCCTGTTTTTCAGAGCAATCAAAACACAGTGTGAAACAGGTTTCCTCCCGTCATTTTCAGTATTTAGTTAATTAAATAGTTTAACCATTAGTTGAGCTGGTTCAAGTCACAGTGGACGCTCAAGTCACAGAGAAATCAAACAACAAATGACTTGCTTTATTTTAATATGGTAAAAAAACACTTCAGATTTACATATAGTCTCTATACAGTTATGATGATTTGAAGTTTTTGTCTTCTAGTGCAACTTTGCTTTTTAGCCTTTAAGAGTTCAAGTTGTTCTGTAACATCAGTAATGGACTGCATCTTTAGATCCTCACCAGACTGGATCTTTCTGGATTGCTTCATCAAATATATATATGTAAAGACAGAACAGTCCCACAACCAAAGCGTGGATTGTAGAAACAGCCCTAAATGAAAGAAAAAACAGAGAGAGCATGAAGAGACTCACTTGTTCATAGGCATGTCAACAAAGATCTTCAAGAACAAGCATAATGCATAGGAACAAGAAAACATTGCATAAGAAATACTACATGGTTTTAGAAGATGAGAGTGACACCTGGAGTTCCATTCTGTCCTTTGTGTGAGGCTGAGTCTGAGAAAACCTTTGCAGAGGTGCTGAGAAACCCAAGGGCTACCTCTGTGGAACATCCACTGGAAGCCAAGGAAGCTCCCTGTTACAACCACCAGCACCTGCAGGCTGAGGGGCTCCATGCCTGCTGAGCCCTGGAGAAGAAATGAGAGATGGAGTGAGAGAGAGAGAGAGAGAGAGAGAGAAAGAGAGAGAGAGATGGCAACAAATCATTAAGTCTTTCTATTTGAAATCCCCATTTCAACTAAGCACATAATCACCTCCCTGCTCTGAAGCACTCTTTACCAAAATAAAGTGTCTGACACTTTAGACCAGTTGCGAGCACAAAAGCTCCAGTCATCACCTGTGTTGCCGCAGTACCTCTCTACTGCCAAATCGCCCAGTGTACAGTACCATTTGCATATGTGCTGACACAGCCGCACAGCCATCCAAAGGTCAGCCGACTCAAACGCGTCTCGGATTGCTTTACCCTTGATTTATAGACGCACGCATGGCTAAAATACATCCGAGTACAGTGTCAAATAAGAAGCGGATGATTGAGTGGGTTTGTGTTGCATATACAAACTTCCATACTGCTGAGCAAATAATGCTTAAGAATATGGGAGCATTACATAGTGTATGTTATATACATTTCAGCAGTATGGACACCAATTGAAGTGAAACAGCAGAAAAATCAATGAATGTGATCAATGTAGCACTGTCCTGCTCCACAGGGATGGGACCACTCCCCTACTTTGCCCTCATACCCTTGACAAAGGAATCAAGCTTCAATGTGTATGGTATCTGATATCCGGCAGCTTAGTAGGAAGTCAAGCCAGCATGACCTTGTCACTGATTCTGAATTCTACTGAATCACTTATTATCACTAATCAGCGTAGCATAAGTCAAACTGAGAAATGCTTCAGCAATGAATGTGATATATCTGAAACAATGTTTTTAATAAACCATTGCTGTTGCAACATATACTATGTTTACCTAAACAAAACTAACACAGAAACATGCGCCATACCCTGGTGACTTTAAAATTATTGCATTTTACATTACGTATTACACTTACCCTGTCCGTTATGAAAGAGCCATGCTGAACTGTCCATGGAGAGTACGCATGAATGCAGCTGAACTCAAGAAATGAATGCAGAATTCAGGAGAATACAAGAGATCTGTAAACCTCAGGTGTTCAACTTAGGCATGCGTAGGACTCTGAGGAATGGACTTGTATAGCTAATTCACACCCTCTCTCTCTCCCTCTCTGCACTCTCCATATTCACACAGTGTGCTTTCTCCTGCATGCAGTTGTACAATTTTATACCTTTGAATCCTAAATTAACACCATTGCATAGATGAGCCACTAGATGGAGTGAGACCTCCAAATGTCTGAAATCAACACATAAACAGCTACGTTTTTTAGGCAGTTATTTTCCTATGATAAATGAAGTACAGTCCAGAGGCATACAGGTTATGTTTCATTGGGGTGTGTTGTTGGTACTGTCCAAACAATGAACATTGTATATCTAGCATAGGCAGCAGCACTTTCTCAATTTCCTGACTCTTACTCCTTTCCCAAATATTAACAGGGCAGAATTTAACCTAACCAAACAAAATCAATCCTAACCCAAACTCTCACCAAGAGTAGTACTACAACAGAGCAGTATTCTAATATTTGGAACAGTAAATGCCAGTGGAATGCTTGCCTCAATTTAAGGGGAGTTACAGTCCTGCCCTGCAACTTCAGGTAATGTCCCACCCCTTCTAAAGCACTGTTGTTGTTGAGCCTGTCTGCATGTTGTGCTTCAGGGATGAAACAACAAGGCATTCCTGTGTGATGAACCGTTTACCCTTGTAGATTTCTGCTCATTGCATGAGAACATTTAACATTTAAGGGCCTAATTTTAAAGGTGCACTCCATAAATTTGTGTTGTGCTAGTCAACATACTGTTGTGATAGTCAATGGCTTATGGAACTTACAGATGCCATTGTACAAACGTGCTTTTGCAGTCTGTGATTAGCTTATTCCACAAGTGACAGTGTCCAAAAACAGGTGAGTTACCTAGATAAAGTTGTATTTGGCTGGTCTCAATACATGGAATCTCAATATGTCAGACCCCATGAGATGACACGCTTCATGGAGAATTAAATGCTCTTGTTGATTTCATGTAGGTTTTTTCATCTCATGTGAGTGGTCTTAATGTTAAACATATTTTGCATGGACCATACTACTGTGTTAGCTGTACTATTATTTTCATTATATGGAAAACCTTTACATGAAGGGAAAATATCTGCAGGCTCCTTTAAAAGAAAGACTCCTCTCTCACACTCCTCTCCCACAGTACAATATATTCTGGGTTACGTAACAGATGCTAGAAACAGACCGTTTGCTTTCTGTAGACGCTGACAATGAAATGAATACTCCAGACAGCCTTACTGGAGACACAGGAACATGGGGAGATTCTGTTGCTGACAAAACTATCCTTCTTGCACCTTGTTGTGTGAAATATTATGTCATCTGTTGATTTACTAGAGGATGTGTCACATGCTTAGGTACTACAAAGGAAAAGAAAGTGTGGGTTTGACGTTTCAGATGTTTCGAGTTTAAATATTTAATAAATTTATTACAGTTGATTTTGTATGCTAAACACTCTTAGAATGTACATGTGTTACTAATCCATATGCAGACATTATTAGTAAAGTATTACTGAGGGTTAACAACAATACTTGTATAATGGAGACGGGTCTTGGACTTATGAAGGCATTCTTGTCTTAATCCAAAAGTCTGGCAACAATCTTTTGAATGGGAAACACACCTTGTTTTCTGAAATTTTTTTGTTTCATCACTATAGTGATGGGCTAAACACGAGCTTGCCATATCATTATAATGCAGGTTTTGGCTTGCTCTTAATTAATTACACGTCTAGAGGCATGGTGGTACTTTCCATTTTGATTTTAAATCAAAGGGACTAAAAAAAGTTTGTATGTCCACAATGACATGACATCTTTCAGAATTTGTAGACATGCCAGGAAAAGGTAATGATAACTAATTACAACATTACAACAACTTGGCATTGAATGCTTAACCTAAATGGCATTCCACCACAGAGAAATACAAAAGGTGAGAGATGACATTGAAAGCCCCACCAGAAATATGCCAGCTGTTTAATGTTTAGGATGAATTCCTTCCCGCACTGAGTCCTTATTATTGAGTTTCCTGTTAAAGGACAGCAGTATCTCCTGATAACCAGGAGGATCAGGAAACACATGTTAAGTGGGAGATGAGATTTGCTGTCTCAGAGAGAAAAATGAAATCATGGCCTTGACCTCCAGCTATTTTTAGCATGTGTCAGCTTAAAGATGCAATTACATAGCCATGTTTCCTGATGCCATTTGTATTTTTTTTACCTTATATTAACACATGATTACTGATTATCAGTAACAATAAATTAAATTGTTAAAACTATGGTCTTAATATATTCACAATTAAATGTCCTAACATTTTGCTCACAGTATAATAATAATTCAGAAAATATTCCTCAGAAAGTGTTTTTTTAATTTTTTTATTTCCAAAAGGTTAATCTAAACAGTCTAAACAGTCTAAACAGAGTCCAAAGGGCTTGACTTAGTTTGAACAGTGTGCCTAAAATATACTAAGATTAAGAATCATACTATGGCTTAGTATTAACTAATGCATATTAATTTAGACAGCTGACCTTCTTGCGGTTCAGTCTAGCACGCAAACAATTAATATTCATGAGATAAACTTTCCACCGCTGTACAATTTGATTATTCGCGGTTTGTCTACCGTCCAAAAACGTCTGCCTTTCAGCCAATCAGATAGACATATTGTGTAACGTCACGTAACCTAATTAATATTCACAAACCAAGTCTTCGGCATAGCAGGATTTGTAAACAAGCTGCAGCTCAGCTTCTGCTACTCTGTGGTCGCGCTGTTGAGCAGACAGTTTAGTGCATCCGTTCATCTGGGGCAAGCGGCAGTCATATTTGACTAGCCAAAACTCACGGATTTTGTAATCTTCTTAAATTGTGCAAAAGATATTTCCCACAGTAAGAGGAAACGAATAAAGATTTGTAAGATTTCTGATCTGTTTTTGGTGCAAATCCACGCGATTAAAGAGACAATGACTCAGTTCAACAAGGGTCCTGCATATGGTTTATCTGCAGAAGTGAGAAGTAAGGTAAGGTTTGGGGGTTTTCCGTTTGTGTACTCCAGCTAATCGATTCAAACACTGATGGCGTTTAATGTTTCGTGCTTTGCATGGACAATGTTTATCACGGATGAAAGTTTGATTGTTGTATCAAAAATTATGACGTGTTAAAGATCAAGTCGCCCAAAAATGCTGTGTAGACTTCACTATTGAACGCGCTAAGCAGGCACTTTAGAAAAACAGCCTTTGTTTGTCCACATAAGACAGAGTATTTGTTTTAATCGCTTCATGCATGCTTTGTCATACTGCTTTTGGTACATAACATGCAAATTGTAATACTTTTGCATATGGAAAAGCAGAAAACCAGTTGTTTCTCAGATTGCGTCAAGCTACTAATGAATGAATAAAAGTTCATTCATTAAACATGCGCGACATTTCGTTTGTCACCCAATGTTTGAGTGAAAAAAATTAACTTAATTTTTATCATTACTGAAAAAGTAGATTACGGGTTTTTTTGACTATCTGTGGTTTGTAAAGCTTGCCTGGGAGCTGTGTTCGTGGTCCATGGCTCTTTTGTTGAATTCTGGGTGGAGCTCCAGTTTGTGAGAAAGAAACGGGGTTGCAGATGTCTACTCAGACAAAGTCAAGAACCTTGATCAAATCAATTAAAAGGCTTTTAGCATACATTAGAGACTGTGTATATATAATATAGAATTTGTTTTTCGTTTTATGTGGACCTGTGTTTTTAAAAACTTGTCTAGGTTGATCACTGGCGATTGTGATTTTTTTTTTTTTTTTTTTAAACAAGAATAGTTTGAGTTAGTTAACTTGTTAATCCTTTATACAACACGCGCAACGGTCCCTAATTTTAGGGGGAAAAGTGTTTATGGTTAGTCAAAAAGGCGTTTGAGTGTTAAAAAAACACAGGACAGTTAAAACCTAACATTAATCACAGTAGTCTCTGACTGTACAGGTTTTCCCTCTGCAGCTGTGGATGTATTCTTTAATGACCTCTGTTTGTCTTTCCCTTTGTCCTGTGCCTGAATTCAGCGGTGTGCACACAAACATCGCAGAAAGTGCAGTTTCTTATTTCAGCAGATTTTACCTATGATCCCCAAGGAGATCCCAACAAGCCTAGTTGATTACTGTAATTTAGTTAGGACAGCTGTGTTTGCTTTCTATAAAATAATTTAGCATGCAAAGTGGCCTACACTAATGACAGTCTATCTGGTGCACCTGGAATTAATTGCTTTGCTCAAGGTAATAAGTTCCACTTTCACTTACCTAAGTTTGAACCTGCAATGTGTGTATTAATGGCCAGGACCCTTAACTATTAGGCTGCAGTCCCTGCACAATGTCCAGTTATGACATTAAAGGTCTAAAAACTCAACTAAAGGTCTATAAAACTCAATTTTGTATGTTTAATCCAAATAAGTAGGAGGGTGGGCAAACACTGTAAACCACAATAGGGTGACGTTTTCTTGGTTCCTGTGTCGTGCAGAGGCGTGAGGACATTTACCCCCAACTGGCTTTCATTAGCACATACATGGAGCTATGCAAACATCTGAGGAATTTAGAGAGAAGTAGACAGAAGTATGTTCCACTAAGGCCCTGATACACTTTAAACAAAACAGATGTGAAACACGCTTCCCAAATAAACTGCTACTTTCCAGATGCATGGACTTAATGATTAAAGTTTAAATGATGAAATTGGTTTGACCAATCAAACTGAAGTGATTAAAAGAGCATACATTCATATGCACTGCAGTAGACAGTGTTCTCTTAGAAGTTGAAGTTCTTGTGCATCAAGTTTTCAGTGTGGCCGTTATCTGTAATTATTATGTGAACTAGTTGTTATGCAAACCATCCTTGTAGTCTGTATGTCCAAAACAGCCCTTGTTCCCACATTATTTGGTCTGCTAGACATTTCCAAAGCAACAAGGTAGATAATTAATCAGCAGAAGCAGCTGTGCTGTTCGTCTCTCGTAGCATTAGGTCTTTGTTAGCGTTCATCCCTCCAGCAGATAGACAGATTCTTTTCTCCATTGTGCATCTGCCTGAAAGCACTGGCTTAATTTCTCAAGTACTTCCTGCAAGTGTTCCATTTTCATTCTTCTCAGTTTTATACACCCCACACGATGAGATTTGTGCATGAGGAAGCCAGAGCTCCAGTGTGTTGTTCTCACAGGGCCAAACACAGATGTTCTCCCTGTTTTCACTGAGTACAGGAAGTTCACTCTGTGCTCTGGGCTGAGCAGCAGTGAGGTTCTCTGTCTAGAAGTCAAACAATAAATCAATAGACTCCTACATATTTTTCCCTCTTTCCTCAAATGCACTACTTTCAGGCCTAGGAACACAAGCTCTATTGTGCATAAAAGTGAAGAAGTGAACTGTACGTGAAGACACTAGTATTGAGATGGTGAGATGTAAAAAGATGTTGCTGAGCGGTGAAATAACACTATACAATAAGTCTGAGATGTTTGAGAGATGTTTGAGAGATTTAGGTGGGATTTTTATGCTTCTCTTATTAGCCCATAGCTGCTGGTATTTGAAGCCTAGTTTGGGCATCACCTTAGTGTTGGCCCCCTTATATCAGAGGAGATTTTAAAGGTAAATAGCTGGATGGGACAAAACTTGTTTTTCTTAGGTGAATTCTCTCTGAATGCAATGGTTCTCTGTATTTTTCAGGGGGTGAATCACTTTAAAAAACAAATGAAGGACCACCTGACATTATTTCTTATTTGGGGTCTCATATGGTATCCTTTTCACCAATTCTATCTAGTCATAATTTTGCTAGACTGCTGTTTGTTTTGTTTCATTTAACTAGACTACTACCTTCAGCTAAATTAATTAAATTGAGTGCTGACATGTAACTGAAATGCATGCTGAAGACAACCCATTAGAATTAATGTTACAACAGTCAGTTGTTTTACAAGTTGATTAAGCTGGTTCTTTGTCAATTATAGTTTTATTTTTCCCTCAGGGCCCTTTACAGACTATAGTTTGAGAAGCACTGCTTTTACCATAAATTTGTCTAGGTGCCTGTGACTGGGTGACCAGCCTCTGTTTCCTCTGCATTTAACTCACTGATCACATCACAGATGAAGTATATATAAATGTCACTAGTCTACATAACCCTATCACATCGCAATCTTTATTCTTTGCCTGTTTAGAACTGTACTGTAAACATAGTACTGCCCCTTTTCAAATCTCAAAGTAATTTAACCCAACTTTATGCTCTTACAAGCTGCTCTTGATGCAACTGTCAGAAGTTGCAGGCTGATAAAAATGAATTATTTTACAAAATTTTAATCTTACAGGCAGAGTAAAATAAATGATAATCAATTTAGCCACATGATATTTATACACAAAATCATTTCAAGTAGATAAGAAATAAAGTTGCTGGAGATGCTGTAGAGTGAATAATGGAAACTTGAAACTGTTCCTGTTTTGTTTTGTGTATTTGTTTGTTGTTTTGAAAACTGTACTTAGACATTGTCCTGCCCCCTGAGGTTACTGTGTGTTACTTTTACTGTCTCGTGAGTGGAGATGTGTTGATCTCTGAAGAGTCAATGAAAGGAGAATACAGTACATGTTCATGTTGTTTTTTCTTACCTTTGTCCTACTATAATGAGTGTTTTTCAGTGTACTTTATGCCCTGTGTTTATGTTCTGGTGTTGAAGGATGTCCATGTTGTTAACCATGGAAAAACACCTTGGGCCTACTGCAACAAGTGATATGTTCCTCTGTGTGTGTGCTTGCTTAGGGGTGACTAATACTATACAATAGCACTTTAATAAATACAGTACCAATTTAAATTCTGCTAGCCACGCAGCTGCCACTCTCATCAGCTAGAGACAATGGCAAGTAATGGTTGTACTAATAGAGTCACATTGAAAGCCCTCTGTTTGCTCCGGTTGTCACAGATCATTTCCTGTTGTCCTAATGCTGACACACAGCTGAAGATGCACTCACAATTGGATACAGAAACAAGGTTCCAAAAGAAAAAAAAAAAACCCTGTAAAAAAAAACGTTGCTGCCTTAAATTAAGTTTAATCAACTTGGCTATACAAGTAATTTCAACTTAATATTTTAAATCCTGACTGATATAACTTTAAAAAATAGGTTAAGCAATTTTCCAACTATTTCTTATGTTACATCAACTCCACACCAATCAAGATTACAAAGAGTAAGTTGAAGTGACCTATGCAACCATATTGATTAAAATTTAAGGCAGCAAAGGTTTTTTTTTTTTTACAGTGTAAATATTTCCTCCATGGAAAGATTTTTTAGTGAAGTCTAATTCTTTCAAGATAGACCTCCCTGACAGCATCTGTGAAATGATTTTTTAAACAAAAATTATGTTTAAATAAACTTCCAGTAAATAACTGCACTACCCATAATCCCTCACTAAAGGTCCAGACAAAGTTTTGTGTCATTAAATGGTTTGAATACTGTAAAGAGCTTGAAATGATTTGTTTAAAAGTAAATCCCCATTGATATAAATTTCTAAGAGGGGCAGTTGAAAAGTTGTCATTAAAAGCAGACCAGCTCAAACTTGTCACATCTTTGGAGGCTCAGACAATTCAGATATTCGTGTTTGATGTCATTCTTCTAAGGACAGGACAGGAGCCAGTTCTTTCTTGTTTGATTGTTGTCTACAGAATGTTTCACAAATAATTTTACAAGGTTATACTTCAAAAAGATATGTTGTAGGCAGGTAAAGATCCTAGGCAATGAATAGGACTGCACCTTTCTATTCAAACATGAATTGACAATTTAATTGATAGTTGTACTTGTATTTATGCAGGTTTTAGGGGATTTTGCAGGCAAGATAAGCCCATGCACTATTTTGTTTGCTGAATGGTAGTAATGTAAATCTGAACTATTAAAATAGGCATCTGGAGCTGCTCGTAAACCAGAGTTTGCACATGGGGCAAAACTCTTTGCAATTTCCAGTTCATCTTACTGCGCCTGGCACCAGTCCTGCACAAACCAGCCAGTGATGAAGAGAGAGTTATTTACAACAAAGCTCAAAACATGACATGCACCCTAAAAAAACCTAAATTTTATGAATAAACTGCATGATTTAGAACTGCACAGAAAGCATACAGGGCAAGTTTTATATCTTTGTTATAAAGCTGATATCTTTTGGTTCCTGGTTATTATTGTTTGAGTTAATGTTGCTGTGTCAGGCTTGTTGGGATGCTCAAACAAACAGATTAGCGCCAGTGTTTATACTTCATGGGCATCAACCTGTGAATGGCCTACTAGATGTCTCTGCATATTAAACTGGTATAAAGAATGTGTTTTAACATTGAAAATCTGTACTTTAAAAGAGAGTTCTCAGTTGCTCCATTTTGATCTCTGTAGATTGCTCAGAAGTATGACCTGCAGAAGGAGGAGGAGCTGAGGTACTGGATCGAAGATGTAACTGGCATGCCGATTGGAGAAAACTTCCAGCTGGGTCTGAAAGATGGCGTCATACTGTGCGAGTGAGTCTTTATTGTATACTACAGTGATGTGCCCAGTAGAGCATAATAGAATGACTATGAAGTGAAACTATATTGTTATGGCTGAATGTTTGTTTGGCTCTAAATATTGACAGTCAGCCCACCTGTAACCATTTGTCTTGTTTATCCCCATTATAACAACAAATTAAAAGGTGGTCAAATAATCCAAACTTGAGAACCAAGGCATGTTGGCCTTATAAAATAAACTCATTTGAGTAAAATCTTGTGATGCCCTTAAGATAACATGTCTGGCTTTAACATCTCTTTTGTCTACTGTTGCCCTTAAGGAAACTTTCTAGAACAAATGTAAGTTGAATCTCTCAAAATATGTAATATTTGTCTGTATTTCATAGGCTTATTAATAAACTTAAGCCGGGCTCTATTAAGAAAATTAATCACTCCAAGCTTAATTGGCACAAGGTAAGAAAGTTTCCTCTTTTCTCTTTATTATAATGTAGAATTATAATAGCAAAGTGACTTTTCTCATTCTTTTCACTAAAGCTTGAGAACCTAGGTAACTTCATCAAAGCCATTCTTGCTTATGGTCTGAAGCCCAACGACATCTTTGAGGCCAACGATCTGTTTGAGAATGGGAACATGACTCAGGTTCAGACCACACTCCTTGCCCTGGCCAGCATGGTGAGTTTTGTTCCAAAATGTGGGGTGGCAATGATAAAGGAAGGTTTATTCCTCCAGACAAAAGGTTTGTTGCTGGTATATCACTGCTTTTGTGTTTTTTTTCTAAAGGCTAAAACTAAAGGTATGGACACAAAGGTCGATATTGGCATAAAGTATGCGGACAAACAGACTCGCCACTTTGACGATGAGAAACTAAAGGCTGGTCAGTGTGTAATTGGGCTGCAGGTGAAGACCTCTATCATTGATTTCACAGTTCATATTAGGCTTTAAATCTTTTGGGATAGATTTCAGTAAGAACCAGCCTGTAAACCTCTTTGTGTATTCATACTGTACATATTCTTTAATTTCTTAATGGTTAGATGGGGACAAATAAATGTGCTAGTCAGGCTGGGATGACTGCTTATGGCACCAGAAGACACCTGTATGATCCAAAGACTCAAACAGACAAGCCCTTCGACCAAACCACAATCAGCCTGCAGATGGGCACCAATAAAGGAGCGAGCCAGGTGAGTATTTACTTATGAGTATGAATTCTTAGTATCTTTCTGTCAGAAATTACTTAGACACTGCTTTAGAATTGGCTCTTAGAAACTGACAGCTCCAAATCAAAGATTATAGTATTAACAAGATGCTGCAAATCTGGTAATATGAGTCAGGGAAATTGCAAAGCTCAATATGTCTGATCTAATGAATCAAGTCCTACCTTTTAGTAGAGAGAGCGCCAATCGTCAATCACTGTAGAGAGAACCAATCGTCAGTCGCAATAGAACAGTAATATTCTCTTGGGAGGGGAATCAGTACACAGTGTTGAAAGGTACTTGACAGCATTACGCATACGCAGCAGCTGAAGCAATCTGTAAAAAACTTTTTATAGCATAATTTGATCTTAAGAAACAAGTTATGGTGAAGTTAATGTTATGTTTAACAGTTGGTCAGAAATATATGGTTTAATTGTGACCTTAGCCAGTAATTTTAGCGATACCTGTATACCCCTTTTCAATTAAACAGAACTTTGTCTTGTATGACTGAAATTGCTGCCCAGAGACTAAAATAGCAAAGATGGCTGCCAAAGTGACTTCCTTAAAGGGACTTTGTCCAAATTCAAACGATTCAAAGTCTAATAAAAAAATTCCAGAGTTTTTCTTAACTGATTCTTTAAAAATTATTCTGAAAGATATGAAGTAAAATACCTGCCCTACTGTTCCTTTAATGGTCACCTCAGCATCTCTTCTCCTCTCCCAGGCTGGCATGGCGGCCCCTGGCACCAGGAGAGATATTTTTGACCAGAAAGTAGCGACCCAGCCTCTGGACAACTCTACTATCTCGCTGCAGATGGGCACCAACAAGGTGGCCTCACAAAAGGGCATGAGTGTGTACGGGCTGGGAAGACAGGTGTATGACCCTAAATACTGCTGCTCCCCCACTGAGCCCGTCATCCACAGCAATGGCAGTCAGGGCACCGGAACCAACGGCTCCGAGATCAGCGACAGTGACTACCAGGCTGAATACCAGGGGGAATATCAGGATGACTACCAGGCAGACTACCATGACGAATACAGAACCCACTACGACCATGGTATTGACTATTAAACCATAGGCCAGAGCACATGGCAGAGATTAATATTTTTGGATCCTTGTATCAACAGAGTGAGGCTTTCTTCCCTTGCTGGCCTTTTTTTAAATGACAAAAAAAAGAGTTTAAAGATGAGCCTTTTCTGTATCATCATTCTGTTGTTGATTTATACAGTATTTTATAGGGTAGCTAGAGAATAGAGAATAGACTTTTCAAGTATTTTTTTTTTAATGACTTCTATTAAAAGTTGAGATGGGTTAGTGGAGCAATGCATGTACTCTTTCTTTGTCTCCATTGATTTCCAGCGTAGGACCCTGAATCTCAGAATGTTGTAGGATTTGGTTAAGTATGGGAGTCTCTGTGCTGTTGAACTCTAGCATTTAATGTATGCAGCATTCAATAAGTTCTCATACTGTCTACAGTGCACAGTGGGGAGGAAGCAGACATCCATAAAGACTGCGCTGTTCCCAGGCTGATTTAAGCATTTAAGCATTGTGGGTTTTTTATATGTATATTTTCACTTCCTGCATTTAAATCATTCGACCAAGCAATGCATTGCTAAATTGTGCCATAGGTCTGGTATAAGTTCAGACCACCTCTCTCCTATCTCCTTTTTCCCTGCCTCCATTTAACCTGTCCTCTTGTATTTATTACCAAAAATGCTCAATAGAGACCATAGTCCTGTTGAATGACTCCTCTTTTTTTTTTTTTTTTTTACAAATAAAGTTTTTAATTTTCCAAACATTTGTTGTCATTCTGGTTCTAAGTTTTAAAGAATCCATAGATAGATTGATTCAGATTATCTTCCTGGCTTTTTCTGATGAAAGATCCACCAGTGTAATCTTTATATCCTCCTTGAGCCATCCCGGAAATGATGGGCCCTTGTGTTAGGACAAAAGGGCATGAGTGAGTCTGAACGGTGCCTTGTGTAGGAATGAAGAGGAAAACTGTGAGGGATAACCCCAGTCTGGCTGATCGCAGAGCAGTGGCGGAGCCTAGAGGACAGGGACTGACCAGTCTACAGTGTTCGTGAGAAAAGCACAGTGTCTCCAGAGTTAAACCCCCACCTCTCCCCACAAACACACTGGTGGAGAATAATCCCTACTTTGTGTGCCTGTGGAATTTGGCTCTGATAATGCTGCACTCAATTAGACTGTCTGACAGAATGGCACAGGTCTCCCCTAGCAACATTCCCTTTGTGTCACCATGTGACACCATAAGCAGCTTGAAAGCGTACCTGTTTTGAAAGGAGCTTCATTATTTCAGTTAGTCGT
Source organism: Chromobotia macracanthus (assembly GCA_036877525.1). Classification (NCBI taxonomy): domain Eukaryota; kingdom Metazoa; phylum Chordata; class Actinopteri; order Cypriniformes; family Botiidae; genus Chromobotia; species Chromobotia macracanthus. The sequence continues at coordinate 5,776,567 of JAZGTH010000013.1, forward strand.
TTTCCTAGTGCTTGCTGTAGGTAATTGCCACCAAAATGTATTATGAAATGTTTAAGACAGAACACACATGTAGTAAAAGTATTTTGTATGAAGTGCCATGGGAGAAATGTATCTTTATAATCTTAATGGGGAATCACATGGTTATATCCTGTAGTCCTCCATTTACAAGATTTCATTCACCATACAAACTTATTAAGCTGGATTAATATAAATACTAAATATAGACTTAAAACAAATATAGACCACAAACTAAGAGGCTGAGGTGCTACAAACAAATGTGCTAATGCTTAAATGCGAACATTAAGGGGATAGTTCACCCAAAAATTGTAATTTAATTTAAACTTCAAAAATACAGATTCACCCTCTGTTGTACACACCTTTTATTGTACAATGGTTATTTTGTTTGTTATAAGGAAGTACAGAGAAATGTTAGTGCTGTTCATTTAAAGTAATTTAAATAAAAATTGCTCTGAAAATTGCTAATTATGAATTGCAAATGAAATTGCTTTAAAGCAATTAAACTGAATTGTGACCAGGGGTTCTTAGGCCCTAAAATTTCATCCTGCCTGTAATTTTGTGTTTGGAAGATAAACAATCATGCAGATTTGGAACAACAGGGACGAGTACTTGGTGATAATTTAATTTTGGGTGAACTATCCCTTTAAGAGACAACTTCCTAAATAAAGGCAACTCTGCAAGCATCTGCTAATCACATCAACCAAACATGTTAGATTCTATCTTTTTTTCAAAGACAGCAGAAAAGGACACTGACACTGATTTCTGTTACTTGTGATATGTAGTTTTACATTAATGCTGCATGTTTTTGGTATGAAACCAAAGCGGATGAATGGTTTTGAGCCTGAGAGGTATGAGTTCATGTATCTGATAATGTCACACTCTAACAAAGCACTATCATTGTGCTTTACTAACATCAAGAGCCATCTGTGAAAGCAGTGAAGTAACTCTAAACTTGCAATATTTGAATGCCTGTGGCATTAGCTGCTCTTCTTCAATTACAATAGCAGTACTGTACATTTGCCAACCATTCTGCATTATCAAGCCATTTCAGGGAGTCTTTTCATGCAGACTTTACACACAGTTTGTGAATACATCACAGCAGGCTTGGCTTGAAGTAAAAGAGTCTGGATTTGTTTTTTACCTCCTGATGAAAACTTTCCACTCAGGGCTCAAAGAGAATTTCCCTCAGAGTTCAGATGGACACTGCAGCTGCCGGGGGAATTGAGACTGGAAAATGTGTCTCACTCTGGGACCCTTTCACTTTCCTTGTGTCTCCTTTCTGCTCAGTGTGGAATTTTATACTTTGGACAAATATGACAAAGATTTCTGCTTATTAATTATAGTATTAAACTTTCATAATTACAGGACAGCCTCTGCTTTTTCTTTAAATTACATTTGTTTAAAACTATAGAAAGTAGTTTTTATATATCATTGGCTGCTCTGGATTAAATGTTAGCTGTGGGTATTGTAGTTTGGAGAGGGTGCCGAGAGCTTGGCTTTGTGGTCTAGTGTGGTTTTCCTCTTCATATGAAACAATGTTGTGTAATAGAAGCGACAATGAATCTACTCATACACAGAGTATGTTTTGTTTATGTTGGGCTGTTTTTTCTTTGCAAAAATGTGATTCAGAGATTCAAGTGTTTCTGTTTCTAGGGAGGAAATATCAAGTCAGCACAGTGTTAGCGATTTAGTCTGTTCAGACTGACTCTTATGTATTGTGCTGAGGTAAGAATGAGACATGAATATCTCATAGCAACCAACAAATGCAGAGCTGTCTCCAGTTTATCTGATTTTCCATATGGAAAGTCTTACTGTCTCAATGGGCATGGCAAGATGATTCTGAGGAATAGATTTGCACAGAGAAGCAGGAGGACCTCAAGCATCAGGCAGTTTTCTCAGAAGTCTAGTGCTTCTACAGAAAGCAACCTTTGCCAGCTAAAATACATTTTCAAACACTGATTGAATTTTAAACCGTCATCAAGGGCCTCATTATTTAAAACCATGAAAAGGCAGCTGAAATCTTTATTAATGTTGGATAAAGGACTTGTTTCAGAAGATTTATTTGAAAGATAGTTCACACAAAACTTTTTTTGTATCATTTAGTCAACATTAGGTCTCATGAAACCCTCATGACTATGTTTATTCCATTAACACAGAATGAGTTATTCATAGCAGAATGTCCAAGCTGGTCGTATCAAGTGAACGGGACCATGACTGTTAAACGTTATTCTTTTTCTTTTTCTCACACAAAGCTTTTGTATGGCTTGATTATATACCGCAGCTCCTACCCAAATAGCTACTTAATCAAATCCTGCCCATTGCAGGGACACCTGCTGACCAATGGCAGAACTAGAATCTCTTGATTTTCCTGGTTTTCTGATCAGGGTTACAGATCTAGAAATCTCTGCACTTGTGAATTTAAGCTTTGATTTAAACTGAATATTCCAGGAAAATTTACAACGTTTTATTTTAATACAATTTGAGGCATCTTTAAATAGTCTATTCATAGTCTAAATAGTTTGTTGAATTGACATGTTCCATTAAGCCAAAAGGTGGCACTCACGTAGCAAAATTATAAAGTGAAATATTTCAGCACAAAAACAATTTTCAGAAGCTATTAACAACATTTAACTTATCTGCCAAGCCAAAGCAAAAATGCTGTTATCTGTGAGCGTGTTTAGTCAAGAGCATTCCAATCAAAATGGGATTTCATCACTTAGTACTACATAGTGAGAAAACAGCAATGCGTCTGCTCTGTACAATATCAATCCTGGTTAAACTGTAAACTGAATCAGAGCATAGTCATAGGTTTAGTGATTTTGAAACTTGCTTCAAATTATAGCCCAGGTTTTTAATTTAATACCATTATTAAAGAATTTGTCTGAGGTAAAAATTTATCCTCTAAGTAAACGTGTTAAGGCATTTGAAAAATATGTTTCTGAAATTTAGTGAGTTAGTAGCAAAGCAAAGATTAAATGAAAATGAAAAAAAGATTAAAAGTTAATAATAAAAGATGGTGTATAACATTTACATCATGATACTGAATGGGATTTTGCCATTTCTTTTGAAATGGAAAAAGGAGTGTTTTAAATATTATTTAAATTGCTCATGACATTTACTCAGAAGTTGATGATGCGGCACAAAATATTTCTGAGAGACCTGATATAATAGCTTAAAGCTTAAAGTCATATTTGATGTTGTGTGTTTTCACCAACATATTTACATTTTCCTAATTGTCTAAAACTCTTACTGTTTTAATTAAAGAATATGCAAGCTTTAGCCTAACTGCTTTATTAACCAGTGCTAGACATACTCTCTACATGACAAAAGCCATGTGTGAGAGTTCACACGCCTACCTGTAGGGTCAAAAAGGAAGTGATGCTGCGATAAGACACATTACTAAGCATCCTCCTTATGGTATACTCGTGCCTTATCAGTGAATCATTAGTGGTTTTAGTTTGCTACATTGAGCGACTTCATGCAACAGCTAGTGATGAAGATTAGAGCTTTGCAGTATCTGCACAGCCTGGGTGAAATGCAGAGAAATGTGGAGGCAGTACAAGGAAAGTGTTTTTGTTGTACATCATCAGCTTTCATTAGTGACTCCCCCTCAACTCCATCCAGTGAATGGTTAGCAGGTTCACAGATGATATGGAAAAAATCAATCAAACAGGCATAGTTTTCTCTATCCTTTAATGCTCTGCATGTCTCTTTCCCATTAAAAGATCATTCCCTCGGGTAGACACATCATAGCACTAGTAAAATGGGAATGATTCCAGGGGTGTGATGGGTTTACATGAGAGCATGGGAAACTCAAAAAGGGACTTTTTATATGTCTTTATTTTCTTTATTTACTTTCATTAAACTAGGCAGGATAGATGGTTCTACTTTCCTGTTTCAGATAGCTGTCTTTGTATATATTGAATGTGCCTTAAAAGAAATATGTTTTGCCAAATTTTGATCAGGAACCAGCATTTCATTTTCATTTCCAATGTTTGTTTAAAGCTTATTGGAACCATGCACTGTGATTACTAATCATTAAGGGTGTGGAACTGAAGTTACTGTCAGGCTGATTGTTGAAAACTATTTTTAGTTAGTCAACTATTTTTGCAAATCATGTTTTATAGTCAACAGCTAAATGGTATAAAGATTGTGGAGTTGTTTTAATTGGTTTAATTAGTTGTTTTGTAATATTTTAACTTGCAATAATGTATTGATAGTTTCATGCCAACAACATTATTAATTACATTGCTCACATTGGTATTTTTTTTTAAATATACCATTATTTAGAATAAGGCTGTGGGAAGGTGAAACATATTGTAGTTTAACAAGTGTAACAACAGGTCACTCAATTTTTATATTTCACTTTATTTTTTCACTTTATTAATTTTATATTTCGTTTGAGAAAAATAGTTTAAACCATTTTAACTGGTTTGCTGGTCAAGCTGGTCTAGTTATAGTCACTCTTTAAAACCCCAACTAAGTCCCTTTAAAACCAACCAACAGTCCAAACTGACCAATCTGTCAAACAAGCTAAGACCAGTGAGGTTAAAATAGTTTTTTCAGAGGAAATTTCTGTAAAAATTCCAAACTAATAAAATTGTGCAAAGCACAAAAAGTCCAATGCAAATGAAAGAGAAACAAGTAAAATCACAATATATCAGTTTTAAATAGATACATGTATACACAAAAAGATTCACAATATTACAGTATCATGAAATACAAGAAAATACAATAGCCAGAAATACAATGTCATATCCCCAGATCCTTGCTAGCTAACTTTCACTGTTTCCGTGTCTTCCTGTCTAGAGGAAGGACACATTATGGACATCAGTCTGGTACTGTTGACAGGTTTACTTACTAATATCCTGGAGCCAGGGAAGGGACAGACAACCGCTCAGTGTCTCTGAATTTGAACTAATGCTCAGACCATGTGTTCAGTTTCCTGTCATCCTAAATGGAGTCCTACTGGTTACTATGATGATTACTCAACCTGTAATACATGCCTAAACCAGGGATGGAGATCTTTTGTATCAGGCCGATCGCCTCATTATTCATATGTACATGTTGATAGCTGTGTGTTTATACTGCATAAGTGGTCGACTTGTTGGAGTCTGGGAAACATCTGGGATTTCAAAAGTTGGGAGGTGAGAGGGGTGGGAGGTAGTAATTTTCCCTCTCCACAGTAAAATTCCTCTGCATAGAGGGGTGTTGGAGCAGGCCTATCTCCTGGGGTGAGATTGGAAGGGGGAGGTGTCAGTAAATGTTCTATTGAGCATGTGAGCATTGTTGAAGCAAATGCGCCTCAGTTACAGCTTTAAATGATACAATAAAATCGAGAGCTAGTTATTTTTAGTCTGTTTTAGATTAAAATTGAATCATATCAAGATTTGACTGTATAGATTTGGTCATGTCAGTAGGCAAGGGGACACGGGGGACACAGAGGAACTTAAAAAGTTTTTTAAATGTAACGTTTAGTCAGAACTTAATTTCACTTGTCATTACCACAGACTTAATTAAAAACATTCTCTAGACACAAAGACTTTTCTGATTGTGATAAGTTAGCAAGCAAGACATTAGTCAGAGAAGTTCAATGGGAAGGGAAGTTCATTGGGAATGGGATGTTCCAGGAAAACAAAAAGTGATGACATTATCAAATGACCAGTTTAGAATCAAACCACATCATATTTCAAATCATTCACATTGACCTAAAACAGGTCAACAGTTGTCTAAACTTTGGTGTGATATATATATTCAATACAGCTAGAAAATATTCTACTGCCTTTGTCAAATACAGTGTACCTCAGACAGTGCTCACTAATGGGCATTTTACTTATTTATCTTTAATTGCTGTTAAGACTCTAAATGTAAACATTTTTCATGAGCATTCTATGGAATAGAAGACTCATTTGCTAAACCTGGGGGCTGACTTTTGTTTAGTCTCATCCGACCACAACATTTTCCTCCGGAAAGCTTAAAGTTTGGTCACATAACTTCAGGCAAGGGCATGATGACTTTGCTCTGAAGTGGTTACCCTCTAGTCTGTTTTTACTCAGTAGATAGAATAAATAGATTTTAACTTGACTAATTCCTGATGCTCTGTTCAACTAAAAAAACTACTGTTACTACTACTGTCGACTGTTCATCTTGTTTCTAGCATCAGAACATGATTCACACTTGTAAATGCAACTTTGTAGTCTTGGCTTGTTGGCTCTTAGGGCAAAATGTTAAACGCTCTCTCTCTCTCTTTGTAAGTCGCTTTGGATAAAGCTTCTGCTAAATGAATAAATGTAAACTTTTTTTGAAGAAAGTGTGAGTGGTACTTGTGGTCCGTTTTGTGGTCTGTGTAGAACTCACCGTCATGATTCATCATGAGTGCTGTGGCTGGTTGCCCAGGAGTTACGTGCTAAAAATATAAAACTTTGGGATTGGTTCTAAACCCTAAGTATGAATAATGATAGAATAATAATGTGAAAATTATTGTGACACCCTGATGTCAGAATTTAATTGGTGATCACTGGTGATATTGCCACATTGTCACAGATGTCACACTTTTTTGTCACATTTTAACTTTGGAAATTAATATAAATTTTAGTGGATATTAACATTTAGATACAGAGCCACACCAAATAAGGTTGATATTATTCATATTATTGTTTTAATTTATAATGACAATTTAAATTGTATGCAGATGTTTTGAAAACATTGTGTTTGCAAGCACTGGGCAACCTCTGTAATCCCTTTTGCTTTTTTAATCTAATAAAAACACATTTTAAGATCAACAAAAGTTGACTGAAGTATTCAGCACTGAAGTATTGTGGAATTAAACTTTCTGTTTATATTTATATGTACTGCACACCATCTACTGTATACTTGTGTGCTCAGGAATTTGTCACACATTGTACACACAGGAATACAACTAGACACCAAATAATAAAATAATTAGAAATAAAGTTTAAATATAGAAACACAATAGTATTGTAGAATAATGTAAGGTATTCTCTGCTAATGTTTTTGTTTAACAGCATACCAACACCGCTGCACAGATGTACAACATCATACGCTGGAAATCCTTATATGGCCTGTAACTAAAAATGGAAGCGAAAGTCAGACAGCCCATAAAGCCTGGTATACTCACTCCTTCCAAATAATTGAAAACAGATTTTAAAAACGGTTGTCATGGAAATAGTACACTGTACTTCTGCTACGGAATACTCTTTTCGTACATTTAAGCTTTTAGAGTTAAGCCTGCTTGTGTTTTTTAATCTACATTTTCCAGACACCTAGTGCTTTGTACTATTGAATGATGATCTATTGAATGGGTAATTAAAAATTAGCTAGTTAGCAATGTCATGAAGTGATCCACATTAGTGTTTGTATGTACAAAACACTATTAATTGCAGCTGTAATACTCAATATACTGTATATTGTCAGCTTTAATGAGGTATATATCTATATAATCATTTATAATGTCATCATTTTTTAAATTTTTTGCAAATGTTTTTGCATTTTAAAATGCAAATTTCAACATTTTAAAATGCAAATTTCAACATTTTAAAATTTACATAATTCTCTCTAAATTAAAGTTTATGATTTTAAAATATCTGCTGACTAGAGTTTATTGTCTTAGTTTTTGTTTCAGCCATCCAGTCAGTCAGTCAGTAAGAAACAATATTTCCCTATTTTACAACACTGCAATACCACTTTGACGTTTTATCACACTGCCATCAGTTTTACATTTCATGCACATTTCTTACTTTCTTTTTGTTGTTATGTCATAATTTGTTGTTTTTATAACTGGCCTCCAGTTCCTTCCCCTTAATGTGGTATTAGGAAAATATGAAGCACCCTATTTAAAGGAACCATCATTTCCATTGTGTTAGTAGTTCAACCATTATATACCATCAATTGCCTCATAATGGCAAAACAGTTGCTTAATATGTCAGAGGCACAAGGTAATTTCTCATATGCTCAAGGTACATATCCATATTTTAACAAAAATATATAGGGGCCCCTAGAGTTACATAATCTCAATTTGAACTTTTGTATTTAAACTATTTTATTTTATTTGAATTTATATGTACACAAAAACCCTTATAAGCAATGGCTATTTTTGTTAAGAAATTTAGATTCATGAAACTAACATGTCAACATGACTTAGATGTCAAAATTACCTTCAAGTACTGAATGAACAAACCGTTGCAGTGTTAACATGCATTTCTTGACATAATAACTGTGGGAAATTACAAATGTGATCAGGCATTCTATATAATTGTCACAACTCTGGCCTACATTTACAATTATGAAATCTTATTGAACATATGGTAATGACAACTGTCTGCTGTTATAGGGAAATGCCAGTTTGTATCGCAGAAGATCATGAGGCTATGATTTTGACTCCCATTGTGTTGCAATTACTCTTAAGTTTCGCTTGTACATTCCGGAAAGGGCTAAATGATTTTAACAATCAAGACAATACTGTAATAGACTAACATCGGTTTGGCATTGCCTTATGTATAAATGCAAAATTGATTTTACACTGTTTTTTTCAGATTATTGAAGATACACATTGTCACTATACATATAGACATCTGATGTTTTGTTTACCATGTTTAGCCCAAACAGTGGAATTATTATAGTACATTTAAACGTTACTACCATTTCAATGTCACAAATTTAAAATACATTTATAAAATAACTGTGATAAGGTTCTGATAAAGAACATTTTCTTTGTGATGTTTACAGATTGTCTCATTATAGCTGTCTCAGTAGTGCATGACTGTGACACCTTAACAAGTTGCAACAATTTCATGTTACACATCACATTACAAAAAATACAACGACTTCCACTTAAATTACAGTTAAACAGCCACAGGAAGCAAATTCTAAAATTACCCAAACTGTTTAAAGTATGTCAGATGACACCGCAACTTCAGATTCAGGGTAACCATTAATGTTACTTATTAAAGTAGTCTTGGGCTTGAATTTAACTTTGTATCCACCAGTTAACCATAATTTAATAAATAAAATTCATCACAGCACAGTATGACCAAAATTACATTTTTATTGTTTATTTACTGATGAAAGTTTATCGTAAAAATACCATAGGTATACCATACCATAGCTTAATATTTGCCTAATATTTCCTCCACAATTATTTTTTATCATCCACATATTCTAAATTTATTAACAATATTGCTAAATGTTTTAGTGTAACTTCATAACAGTTTTTTATATATGGCTGGATGCACTTCTTACCTCATGAAAAGGACATTTTAAAAATAATTTATGTAAATTCACTTGAAACATACTTTGGAATTGTGTTTTGCATTTCAGTCAGGTAAGTAACAATATGCATTTGACTACATTGATTATAAAAGGGCATAATCTGCAACTACAAGTACAAAAACAAGTTTGTTTGTATTTAGAAATACAAACAAATTATGTTCTTGGCCGTGTTTTAGGCCAGAATATTGTTCTCACAGTCTATGACTGCAAGTGTCAACAGGGAGGGACAACCAAACTCATTGCCCTGGAGCAAGGCCAGTGACTGTTGTTCATCAAGAATTCTTGTTAGGGAAGTAGGGGTCACCTATTCAAAAATGTTGCTGTGGGCCTTGCGAAATCAATAATTCTGAAACTCTTTTTTTTTCTTCCACTGTTCAGTTTCACTGCAGGCTTCCGAAGTGTCTGCTTTTTCCTTCTTTACATAGAAATATGAAGTTACCAAAGTGACGAACTTGTTCACCCACTGAAGTCAGAGAAGAACTTAAATCCACTTATTCATAGATATGGCAAAAATGAATAGAAAAGGCACATGAACAAGCCAGCTATAGATCTGAGATTACACTGGGCAACACCAGTCATACCCTGTCTGAGGCTTTTTGCCACAGTTACATCATCAGAGTATAACTGCCCCACAAGATGAGTGGAAAATTTGACTGAATGAAGAAGCTTTTAAAGAAACTAAAGAAATACTGCGGTGGAAAACTATGATTCTCTTCATACTGTAGATTATATAAATAATGGATTATTTCGTTTTATAGTGTCAGATCAAACGACTGAAATTTATTTATTTATTATGTATTTATTCTTGGTCGCATGCAGTAGGTAAAGCTGCTTTGAGACCAAAGCTGTAAGATTGATCTACCATACATGTATTAATACAAACGTATTTATTTTATTACAGTAGAAAAATAGATAAAACAACATAAAGATAAAGAATGAGAGAGCATTAACTAGACAAGGCGTCTATTCATGGTTGTCAAAAACTACAAGCTTAACATTTTAACTTTGGGCATTAAACTCGGTTCCCGGATCACCATATATGGTCAGATGGTGTGCGTTTCGGTGAATGTCCAGCCAGTGACAAAATCCCAAAGTTAAGAAAGGGGCGGAGCGCTGCTGATGACTCATGGAGACTGCACGCGCAGACACTAACACTATAAATGCAGGCGACTGCTGAAAGGTTTGACTGATAAACGCTTCACAGAGGGATAAACCAGTGACACATTTTTACGCTTTAATTGGATTATTTGCTGTCACAGAAGATGGAAAGCAAGATCACACTGTTTTCTGCACTTTTTCTTGCCTGCCTTACTCTCGTTAACGGATCTCCAGGTAAGATATTGTGTCGAGTAAAATGATTTTATCTGTACGTCTGAATATATTTAAACAGTCGAATTTTACTAACAAACAGATTTATATTACTAACAAACATATATTTTCAAAGCGTTTTGTAACATTGTAGTGTAGTTTGTGACTGCAAGGTTAGGTAACCACGCACCCAAGATTTTCACCCACCGTTACTCTCGTCTGCTCTATATAATGTAGTGGAAATTCACTGCTTTCTCTTTTCTTATGTAGAAATAAAGTAGGAACCGTAAAGTAGTATAGAATAAAATACTACAGTATAGTATAGGCTTTGCTTGAGCCTCGCACCCAGCACTTAAGTGTACAAATTGTTACCTACATCTTGAAACTTGAACTTTTAGTGTAGTGAACTTTAAATATGTATTTTTTTATATGTAAGTTACCTTTCAACCCAACCCTGTGATACAAGAGACTGTGTGCATGGATCTCACGCTGTTCTATGCTTTATCTGTCCTGTTCAGCCTCAGTAAAAGTGGAAAAGCTTACCAAAGCAACAGATGTATCCTGGTCATCTTACAATTTCAAAACAATTCTGACATGGGGACCTAAACCTGTCAACTACACATACACTGTTGAATTCTCCAGGCAAGTACTTAACTTAAACATCCTTCCTTTTGCTTTACTTATTCGCATGAAGATCATATTAATTTGTGTTTAACACACCTGAATAAAATATTCCTGTTTATAAGGGACTGATTTAATCAGCATCTTTCATTTTGTCTCTATAGAGTTGGTAGGAACAAACAGAGAAACCCTCACTGCATTAAAAGCACTGAAACAGAGTGTGACCTGACCAATGATCTGTTGGATGTAAAGGGGGTTTATTTTGCTGAGGTGCTCTCAGAGCCCCTGTCTGGCATGACTGCTGATCATGAAGAGTTACCCTTCACCAGATCAAAGACATTCTGCCCTTATAATGACAGTGAGTGTCCAACCCTGCATTCTTAACTCAGTAATCAATCAAGTGCAACATTGTCAACACAAACTCTCAACCTTATAGACACTAAGGTCAATCCATTGTCCACAACAATATTTGTGGACAATGGATTGCCCCCGCACTCAAAATTTCTACCCATTAAAATATTAGAGCTTGGTGTAGCTAGAAAGATGTATATACATTAAAAATAACAAAACACTAAGAAATGTTTTATTTTTTAGTTGTGTAGCTTATTTTAATGTTTCTTTTGTCTTATTTTAAATAATTTTAAGTCATCTTTAAATCCCTTTGGAAGTTGTTGAGGCCCCTGGTTCTGAAACATTGCTTTAAATCTGTTTTATCCTGTAGCTTATATTGGAAGACCCGAATTCAAGCTGATGGTGAGCAAAGACAAGAAGATTTCGCTAATCATACATGACCCGATCACAGCTCTGGTTAAAGATGGCAAACCACAGAACATCCGTGACATCTTTAAGAAAAGTCTTAAGTACAAGATTGCATACAACAAGGCTGGAAGCACAGGAAAAGTAAGTATCAGCCAAATTACCAAAGACACTATTAAAGAATACATGCCATACATATAAATGCCTTTAAAGGTGCAATCCTCATGTTGCTTTATTTGTTTACAGAAAATACAAACTGTGGATGAAAGTAAGGTGGAGTTCAGTAGACTAGATGAAGATCAGAGTTACTGCTTCACTGTGGCGGCATACATCCCCTCCCGTAAAGGAGACAAGAGGGTTGGTGAGTGGAGCCTCCCCAAATGCTCCCCACAGGAGCACAAGAGCCTGCTTGAGGGTAAGTCAGGGAACTTTCTTCACAACTTTTCCCTTCGTCTTCCTACCATTATCAGTGTGTTAGATCTAACAATATCATAGACAGAGACAGGAGACTAAAGGCTAGATTACTTTAATCCTGACTTCTGCCCTGATTTGTAGTTAGGGTGTGACGGCGCTAGTTGCTATGAGTCAGAGTCTGTCTGCAGGCTTTTACATAAAGGTCTTAGTTGATCAATTTTGTTTGGTCAACTAAGACCTTTTTGTCAACCTGCAGACAGATAAACAATCCTAGCAACGAGAGGGTGCGTTTCCCCAGAGGTTTGTTGTGGTTTGGAACAACTTGCGAGTCGGACAGTCTGTGTTCTTTAGTTGTTTAGTGTAATGCCCATCTTTTTCTTTGGAGCCATTTACAAAGTAAGTGTGTGTGATGCCTGGTATTTTAAAACTTTCACAAGTCATGTGGCATAATTCAGCCTTAAGAAATAATGTAATTATAAAAGTTTTTTTTAAACAAAATTTTGCTGTTTGGAACGCCAGTGTTATGGAAAACAGGATGGTTGTTATGTGTAAAGAGGCCGTGGTAAACAGTGGTAGGAGGAATGACATGCCCTCTGCCTTTAGTCAGATGATGAACAGGAAAGCACAGCTGTGCTGTAATGTGACTCCATTAGTAGTGTGGGACCCTGTTTCTGCACCTGGAGTTTTCAAACTTGCAATATTTCATACAAACTAGCTCTAACAGTAGAAGTGTTACTTGAGCAATGATTTTACCAAAGTTAAAATGTATTACATTTTAAGTGTACTGTACTGATTTTAAAACCACACATCAACATACTGTATGATGCCTAGCACACAGCGAATATTTCACTTAAGTATGTTAAGACTAATTATAAACTGTATTGTAATAATGCCATTAAATAACATCATCAAATTCTTTCTCTTTTCTTAGAATATGGATTGGCTGTGGTTGGAGGAACAGCTTTCATTATACTGCTTTTGGTCATTGCTTTAATCGTTTTAATTGTGTTTTGCTGCAAACGAGCACGAAGAACGTCGGCCAAAGAAACCATAGTAGTCTAGACTCTGGCATGGAGGAATATAACAACTGATTGACCTCTGAATGGGACATACGGCTGGATCGTATTACCCTTATCATGAAATAGACATCTGGGTGTTGTGTGCTGCAGATGTTATGCATACTACACTGGTTTCTGTGAAACACTACATAATATGTTGTACATATCTGATCTTTTAGGCATAGATGTTTCTATCTGGTTATAACATCCTTATTTATTTTCTTAATTAGCTGCTATATGTATATAGAGTAATTGTGTGTCAAGAGGAAATATTTAATGTTCTTATCTATATATTTTTACATTTATACTACCTGGAATTGTACTAGCTGCAGCAAATAAATTATCATATTTTTCATATTTTCTCGTCCTACGTTTTAATGTTATGAAGTAAATCTTTCTATGGAAAATAAAACAGGACTCTCCAGGCATAGGCAAAACTAAATCAGTTGTGTTATGCTCCTGGTACATAATGCTTTTGTTTAAAAAAAGCCTATAACTTTTGTTGAGACTGGGGAGTTAGATTGTGCAACACAAACTTATTGCTTGCAAACATGGCAAAAGTCCAGCAGTTTCCTAACCTCAATAGCTCACCCTTGTGGTTAACATGGAGAAATACAAGTTTTGCTTTTACTAAGATTTAAACCTAATAAACTGAGTATCATAATGTGAGCGGTAAATGTCATAGTATTGGATTTAGTGTGCTTTGAAATAAAAATATCACACAGAACAGATTTCAAGATAGGTTTAGTAATTCTGCAAATGCTTTGTAAAATGAGAATTAATCTACTTGTGTAAGGCACCATGTATGTACATACATAAATATAGTTTACAGTGGATTATTTTCGATCATATTAAGCTTATTTATCTTCTAAAATTCCCATTGAATAAATAGGCAAAGACAGCTTTTTACACTTAATACAGTTTCCATGGTGATGTTATGGCGCGCTCACCAGTGACACACAGTATGTGATGGACAAATAGGAATAAAAAACTAAGTGATAACAAAATATCCCAGTCATTTAAATATTCCAGTTCATGTCTCCAAATTTCAACTCGAGAATTACAATTACAACTCGTGAATCAGTAAAAACACTACCTTTACATTGCAAATGCTTGATTCTTAAGGAAGATATCAAACCAAATTTTATTCCTTACAAAAATCTTTTCAGATAATGCACAGTACTTGAACCTCTCCCTGAGAGATATTTTATCCACAAAAGTTACAATTGTTTCCCCTCAAACAAGGGAAAGCAGTTATATTATTAGAATGATGTCATATCTTGTATACAGAGTTCAGAATCTTGAGTTCATAATGATATTGCTTAAGGTCCATACCTATGTGGGCCTTATTCATGAAACTTGAGCAGAGTAAACTTCTGTGTAAATCATTTATAAAATCATTCTTACATAAATCACAATGTGACAATTTTATGAATGGTTTACACAGTAGTGTTATCATGAATAAGGCCCAAAGTCATTATTATGAGCCAAACTCCACAGTTTCCTTCATGATGGGCTTAAACTCATAGTTACCTCTTCCATCCATGTGCAAGTAATACTAGAGAACAGAGAAATAAACAGTGTGTTTAAACACCATTACACATTAAAGTTTATTTTAAAAGACAGGAGCAAAGTTCTACCTTGTGGTGTTTCCATAGTGATTTCCTATGGGAGACTGTGAACAGTGTGATACCAACCTAAACAGATGCAACAGAAGAATCCAGCTGAGCTCAAAAGAACAGACTGAGCAGTTTCATAAGTAAACCCCACAGGAGCACAGAATACGTTCTCAACAAACCCCATAGGAGTACACGTTCTTAACATTCTCACATTTGACAGACAAAATGGAGCATGTTGGTGACCATCTGTTAAGCTCCCATTATACAACATTGTACCAATTCAGCTGTGCACATTATTTTTCACTTGAATTTGTTATTCTTTAAAACATTTGAGAATAAAAAGCCTGGTTACCTTTCGACAGTGGCTGTAGATGAAGTCCTCCACATCAACGCTCACAGCACTGGTGCACTCATCCAGAATGGCAAACTGTGGCTTGTGGTAGAACAGACGAGCCATCTGTACAATGAAAACAAGGATGAGAAACAATTTCTTGTTACGATTTTACAGATCACAATAATATCTGCATTAACCTCAAAAGAGCAATATGTCAGAGATTATATAAGAAGGTTCAGAGCTTACAGCCATTCTCTGTTTCTCTCCTCCACTGAGGACATCCATCCAGTCCTGCACACTTTCCCAGCTGCCCTCTCTGTCCAGGATATGCCCCAGCTGGACATTGTCCAGGTATTCCCTCAGCACCTGATTACAGTCACATAATAGAACATAAGAGAAATGTCTGTATGCATGGATGCACTTTATACTAACAGTAAACAGTATAATAAGTATTGTTAGTATAATTAGTATGTCAGAAATAAATACAAGTATTCTGAACTGCATTTTTTGTGGTTATTATAGAACTTTCCATCCGCAGTCAGAAATGCCCATAAAGGCATTCCATTGCGTCAGACTCATAAACAAATCAACTGCAATTCTAACATTTGCTTAACAGATGTGATTGTTAGTAGGCCTCTTTGTTGACAATCAAATTATGGTAGATGGTATGCAGTGCTAAAATGTGTTTTGCAGGTGTTAAATTATCCCTGCAAACTGGTTTAATTATTACATAAAGTAAAAACTGTGCTTCACTTTTGCATTTCATTGGCTCAGAATTTCATATTTGTATGTGCATTCTCCAGGGTGCCACCATGTTTGTGTGACATCATACACCCATACTTCTGTGAAACTGGAGTTGCGAATTTGATTTCTGCAGAAGTCCACAGCTAATTAGCATTAAGGAAAGATATACATTTTGGCGTTGAACATTTCTCGCATAACCCACATAAATCATTTTGCTCTACATCTGATTAGGAACTTGTATCACTACCTGATCAGATGTTCCTTTCTTCTTTTGGTCTTCATGAGTGTCAGGATAAATCACCTGATCTCTAAGAGAACCCAGTGTCATGTATGGCCTCTGAAGAAGAATACACAAATACATTAAACTCTAAAACACATTAGAACATGTTCAACTGCCAAAATGAACCTCTCAGATGACCACACCTGAGGAACATAGAACAGCTTTCCTCTCTCTGGTTTTGTGAGACATCCTCCATACAGAGGCCACAGCTGGGAAGCAAAGATAAATTGTAAATGAATGAAAACACAAAGGTTTCTGAAGTTCAACGATCTCCTGAGGAACAGTTCTAACCTCTCCTAGTACTCTGAAGAGTGAACTCTTCCCACAGCCATTTGGACCACAGACCAACACATTTGTCCCTGATGACACCTATGTAGGGATGAAAGAAAAGAAGATAGCAGACCGAAGCAAATCTCTTCTTTACAATTAACTGACAAGTTTAGACTAGGAAAACTGCTTATGGAAACATTGAAACATTTACCTCAAAGGATAGATCATGGATGAGAATGTCTCCATTGGGTGTTGCTAAAGGTATGTGTTCAAACCTGTGGATGAAAGGATGCAGCTTCAACTGGTGAAATACAGAGGACATAATCTGGGTGAGGCATCACATATTTGTTTCTGATTCATTTTTTCTGTGTTGCTCACTTGGAATACCAAATGTGGGTATACTTTTCACACACAAGATTTCATTTTTTTCCCTCTTAACATTAGTATTGCAGAAATCTGCTGGTAATTAGCTAACTATGCTGGCTTGGTTGATATTTCTTTGGTTCATAGTAAACTTACTTTATAACATTGTCTGCTATGATGATTTTTCCCGACCCAGGGATTAAAGGAACATTTTCTACTGTAGTATCTGTGAAAAAAAGAATCATAAATCAAAAACATGAGTTGTAATACAATCAATTTATATGAAAAGAACCACCTCTTGTGGCATAAGCATAAATAATAATGTTTAAATAGTTACATAACAATAAAACATAATGCACACTAGTCCAGACCTTTGGCTCGTGCTGAGACCATGGTCCGTTCATATCTGCCTGAGTTCAGCTGTTTGAGGACTTCCTGAATTTCTGTGATTCGTGCAGTGAACCTAACAAATGGATTGAGTGTCAGACCCCCACAGAAACACACATATTCTCATGCACATAAAAGACACGCAACAGAGAAGAAGCTGGTGAGACAATGATACCATGAGAACAAGCAAAGTAGGCAAAACACTCACCCGGACAATCTGGTCATATCTCTGCCTGCCAGGACGATCCTTCCCAGGGCTTGTGCCAAACTCATCAACATCCGCCCACTCTGGTAGTAATCCTACACCATAAAAACAAAGAACTTTTATCTTTTATGTAAACACTTATCTTAGGAAATCCTTAATAACCTAATAAACCCATTTAAAAAAACAATTAGATCTGGAGAGTTCAAAGAGTAGTGATTACAAGTGAAACATTTGTTTGTTCTCTCACACAGGATTTGCATAACAAACCTCCACAGTATTATGCGGGATAGTAATAGTGTCTTTTACACACTTATTGTAATGTAAACTGCTATTGTAACTGTTACAACAGCTATTCAACTTTCTTAAAATGTCCCAAATCCTAGTGAGCGTCCTATATATATCAGCATTTTATTGCATCATAGGTATGCTGCCAATATTTAGGCAACTTTTGATTAAACTGCTGAAGATAACCTGCTTTGGCCAAATTTAAAGGCACTTAACCAGTCTAATTAAAAAGGAGCCATTTTACTAAATCTGTGTTATATAGGTTTACGCTTATTAAAAATATCAGTTGAAATTAATTGTTAATTGAGTTTCCCATGCAGAATGATATTACACTTGAAGTAGTATTGTGTTTTTATACCAGTTAATTAAAGCAATCTCTCACCTCAAGCCGCTCAGAATATGTGCTGTTGAGGTGACGTTTGTTTTTGTGGTCCAGGAACGGCCGGCTAATAACCACGTAGCCCACCGCCATTGCTATGTCTGAAGAATGATCAGAAAATGCATTCTCATTCTTTATTAAAGAGATTTTAAAACTGTCATAACAACGATACTAGGGAGTATGTCAGAAGTAAATGTTTAATTTGGATTCTGCTGCCATCTAGCAGGCCATATATTCTCACATTTGGCTATGATGCTGTCCATGACACCCATTGAGAAACGAAAGTGTATGAAACGACTCAAGTGGTCAACCTATAAAACAAGGAATCAGATTTAAAGCTTTACCCATAAAATGTGAATTAATTAATAAAAATAACACTAATAAGAACTTTTCCTTACCAGTTTCTTGAAAATTCCATTAATGGTTTGCTTTTCTCTCTTGTTCCCATTGTAGAACGCAATCTCCTCACTAAACATGCAACATATTCTGCCTAAATTATTACTTATTATTATTAAAAACATTTTATTTATTATTATATATTTAAACTCTATTATTTAAACTTAAAAAAAACAAGACAGCCAGATAGCCAGGCAAAGAGAAAGAGACCCACAGATACCTGTTAGTGATGAGGCGAGAGTTGATGTATCTGTACTCTCCCTCATACCTCTGCTCTGTCACGGTCATCTTGCCAATCGGCCTACGCAGTCTTGTGAGGAGTAGACCAGAAAGAACCAGATAGCTCAGCAAACTGGCAGGGCCCTAGTGAGGAGCAGGCAGATGTTGCAACTTAACACAGGAGAGACTTGAGGCATTGAAATAGTTGAGTTCCTTGAAAGGGAATACTTACAAGAGCACCAATGGATGTGTTCAGTTTGCAGATGTAGATCAGTATGTCTAGTAAAGGCTGCAGAAAACGGGGAAATAAAGTAGCAAGTTCATATTATGAACACCTGACTCAACTGTCAGGTTAGTGAATGAGATCCATAATTTTCTTCATGGTTGTATCAGTATGAGAAAATCTGTTAATCTGTAACAGTGTCCTCCAGCATTACCTTGCTGATATTGGAATAGAGATCTACAACACTGTTACAGAACTTCTCCACATCTTGAGTTATCAGCTGGTCAGGGTTGGCAATGCGGTTGTCCAGATTGCCAATTTGGTAATATGTGAACCCCCTATTTTAAGATATAATTATGTTAAACATATTGCCATGCAATAAACATTAAATGCATAATGTGCAATTCTTCAACTGTACAAGAAAAACCACTATAAAAGAGTGAACTTAAAAACAACGGAAACAAAATATGGCAGGATTTAAGCAGATAAGCACAATAAACACAACTTACGTCAAGTAGTCATTGTAGAGGTGATTGGTCAGTCTCACTCTGTAGCATAGCTTCAATTCATTAATTCCCAGCTTTAAGAAGTTATTCACCAGTGAAATCTGTCGAAACATAAGAATAATGAAAATAAGTAGAGTATCACGTTAGTGCTGCAGGAAAGCAACTTATTAGTAAATATGCTTTATATTCATATACTCCATATTCTGTGAGCAAAAATGTGTCTTAAAATCCAAAATACATTTTTGTATGTGTACAGGTTCTTAATGAAGACAATTACTGAGTACACCTTTAATGATCAAATGATATATATATATATATATTAAATGTGAACAGATTTCTATACACAGTAACTCCAAAGTTATGTCCACTTACAAAAGGCATGACTGTGATGAAGTTGACCAAACATCTTTTGAAAGCACTTGTCGACCGTCCAATAATTGCACTGCAATCCACACACACACACACACACACTAACAGTCATTATGTCCTTGCTGTCTGTGCTCCATACGAGAAAAACAAGACAGACGACATTTAAGTGATCAAGCATGTTTTACTGGCATCAACACCCGGAAGAAATCACACTACTAAGAAAGCACCACAAATACAGCAAGTGTGGGAAAAGATAAAGAACATGTTTCTTTGTAACTTACGTAAATATTTATGATCATAACTAAAGATAAGATAAGTCTGTATAAGATAGGTTCTTGGTCTGTATAGGGTTTAATTTATATATAGAAACGCCCAATGATAAGAACGATGAGATCGTAATGTTGCAGTGTTCGGAAGAGCATGAGTTCTCTATATTGTTTCTAGTGCCCAAGGATCAATAATCTTACATACCTCTCAATCATGGTCCCGTTATGAATCATCCAGACATCACAGTAGGTTCGAGCCATAAGCATGATTGCAATCAGTACCAAATAGCCTGACTGTAAATACAAAACAACCAATATTACAGATGTATATTAAATACTGTGACAAAACTCCTGTTTTTCACCTAGATTATACAGCAGAATGACAGTAAACATACAATGTTTAAGAAAGCACTCACCTCCTTGCAGAAGGTCTGTGGCACCAGGATTTTCATGATGCGATACATGCAGCTGAAGAACACCTTGTCCACTGCAGCCTTGTCTGTTTTTCCATCCTTCTGAAAATGTCACTGGGCTGTTTTAGTATACACTCATAGCAATAATAACAAATACTCTTATCCTAATTAGTGAGGTTATTCTTTAACACTTAAAATTTAAGGAATACTTACATCACTATCTAACAGTGGTTTTGATGTCCCCTTATCTCTATAAATGAACACGTGGATAAAACATGAGAATTCAGTAATGGATTCAGCTGCCATTTCAATATAACTGATTTCCAGAAGCATTTTACCATCTGCATTAATGAATAACCAACCAGTCCTGTGCCCCATGTCAATGATGTTTCAATGTCGAAACGGTTACATCCGACACCGGGGAAATAAATGGCAACAGACAACATGATCTTACCCAGTGGTTTCCGAAGACAGTCTTTGTTTTAAGACGTACACGGCGAACAGCACTGCACCTGCGATTGAGGAATTGCCGGCTGTCAGATACTTACTAACAGCCGCCATGTTTGCTATGAAACCAGGAAGCGACGGCGGGCAATGAAGGACCCACGCTACGTTTTTTTCCCAGCTGAGGCGTTCACCTTGAAGCTTCTATAGGTACCCATGCATAAGTATACACAACCACACACGATCACGGAATATTACATACACGGATGTACATACGCATGTGCATTGCCACTATCAGCCACAAGGCGTCGTCACAGTCACATCATTTTGCCAAGATGCAATCAGTACACATTCAGCATAAAATTTGTGATTTTAATATGATGGTGCTTTGGTTTTGGTACGTTTGTTTTCGTTGTAGTAATGTTTTATTTTGTTTTAAGAACAATAACATAGAATTGATTAAATCACGTCAATATAAACTTAGTTAACACAGTTTACATATTTTTATTTTCTCGTTCATCAATGATGTAATGAAATCCAACTCTCTGTGGCAAAGTCTCCCAATCTCACATTACAATCCCAGACAATACACCCATACTGTACAATTACATGCTGAAAGGTACGTTGGATTTTTAGACTACATCACCCTATGTTGAATACATCACCCTATGTTTTTCTCTAAACGAATTTAAAGGATTACTTTGTTCAATATCGTTACGGTATACTTCCATTTAAATCACTGTGCTCCAGTTCCAGAGCAGCACATGCAGCTCTGAAGAGGAAAACAAGCGGATTGTGCTGCTCGACTCCGTTAGCCAATAGGAAGTTAGCTGTGAGATCACGTGAATGAGTTTTGCGTCTGTCCCTCAGTAAGTTTCTCAGTCGTTGTGATGTGAAGTCAGGTCGGTCTGCCAGCGTATCGTTTGAGCATATTTCACGGATTTTCACAGGATTTTCTTCGTAACTCTGCAATATGATGTTCCTTGTGAAACCTTCAGGTTAGTGCTACTAATTTGAGACGTTCGATACACACCAGTTAACTGTTAAAATAATATTTTGAGTTAACAGGGAAATTGGTTAGCTAACAGCGCCCAAACGTAAAGCCGCTAAGACAGTACTGCAAATAGTTATTTAGTTAATAGTTAGGGTACGTTTAGTTTGTCATATTATTCCTATTCCTATCAAGAGCTTCCTATCGGTACAGAGATATCTGATATTAAATACTAATGCGGAATTTGAATAATACGCCATTGTTTTGATGCTAAATTAATTCTACGTTTGCAAGCTGAATTTAAGACAAAATGTATGCTTTAACATTGAAACAGATTACAGATGAATATATTTTTATCTTGGGTTGTAATTGTTTTGTCCATTTTCCCTTTTATGTCCCTAAACACAGCTGAAAAGGTTTAGTTTTGAGTGACAGGTGTCAAGCTCCGGTTGAATGATAAAGATCTGTGCATTATTCAGGTTGTACACTACACGTACGTCACCTGCAGACAAAACCAGGCACGTAATTATAGAAAGAGTCAATGGGTATGTGCATTACATGTAAATGGCTGAAAGATCAGTTGATAAATGGCTCAGGTAGTTTGAGATAAAGGTCTTGAGCTTCAGTTGTTCTTAGGTCGTTATAATGCCGATAAAGAGCTTAAATTTGTGCATTTTTAGGCTGTAATTACAAAATCACTGAAAATAGATATGCAACCTAAATCTCTCCAAGATATGATAAATCCAAGATACGTTAGGCAATGCATTTGTTGTTTTCCCTGTGTAAATAACAGCTGTATTTTTCGATGACACTTCAGAGCAACTTGGTACAGGGACAAATGCCTAGAGCAACTTGGGACAAAATGTCTTGCTCAGAAGTTTATGGAAGTTTAGGGATCAACCTTTCAGGCTTTGAACCTACAACCTTTGGCTACCACTCCAGCTATTTCACCATTAGACAATTTACTGTAATCAAAGGAAGAACATTAAGTATTGTTCCTTACACTACATTTTACATCTGATGTGATGGGCTTACCATAACTATTTTAATGATCATTAGTGTTTTCTCCCACAGTGTGCTCAGCTCTCCACTGGCAGGAGGGCGCTCGGATCTGCGGCTGAGGTGGCACAGTAACAGCAGAAGTGGCTGCTGGAATGTTCCGACAGGGCAGCAACAGCGGGAATAGGCGCTTGAAAAGCGGTGCTCGTCTGTCCCACCCCAACATCTTACCACTGGCTCTCGGCTCCAACAAAACGCAAGACATGGGCCGCAACTCCAAGACGAACCCCCTAAGCGCTATGGACCTGGAACAAACCATCTCCCCCCCTGGAGGAGACCCAGACTACATCATGCAACTGGTCAATGATGTACGCAAGTTTTCGGATGTGCTGCTGAGCCTTAAGGACGCTTTCCACTCCAAAGGTGGGATTCTACTTGACATTATTTAGTCTTGCTGTATATTTAGTCTTCACTCTTTACATTATTTAGTCTCTCATGCTCCCTACCATGCCCAAGTGCTTTGGTGCATAACAGCTGTTGTTGATCCTGTGGTATCACTGTTTGTTTCATGATGTGTCAGTTTCTACTAAGCATGCATGTGGGTTAACTGTCTCAGCCCACGCAAATGCAGAATGCCTGTGTGCTGTGTTAGTGTTCCTCATTCCCATCACTGGAGGAGTGCCATGTCTGTCAGGATGCCATGAGTAAACTCCTGGTCATCCTGCTGAGAGTGTTGCTTTTCTGTTGCACAAGGCATCTGGGATATTTGCCTCCCTGTGGTAAAACATGCCCCCCAAAACAGATATGACTGCACTCCGCCTCCAGAATGTTCCTCTGTTGGCTTTTTCCAGGTGCTTTATGTTCTCATTCTGCACTGTTAGAAACAGCCAGAAGTTTTTGTTCCTGTTAGATTTTCATGTTTAGAATAACAGTCACTTCCTATGTTGATTTGGTGAAAGAATGAGAAGCGGTTGTCAAAATTTCAACTTTAATGACAGAGCTGTGGAGTATAGATAGTAACTGGCCAATTATGGTTTGTGGCATTTACACATTTAAATACTTTCCCATCTAAGAATAGCTAAAATGTCTTCCCTGCAAAGAATATAGGATTTACCGGAGTTTTGTTCCTCCCTCGCATTTCACTGAGAATTATAATGTTTTCTTTCTGGAAGAAAGAAAACTACCTAAAATGGTCATCACACGTAAGTGCTACAGGTATAGATTTTAGTTTCTATCCATTACTATTTTAGTCTCATAGCTAAGTACACTAAATTTCTTAAAAGAGGCTATTCAGAGATGTTAAACAAAGTATTGGAACCATAAAACGTTGTTTGCCAAGTGTGGCAGGTTCTGACAGTATACAGACAAAACATATTACCACAAATACCAACAAAAACAAATGGAATAAATAAACTCGCTGTTATTTCAATCAGGGCTGGAGGCCCAACACAATGAATTCAAGTTGTTTTCTATTTAATCTGTTGACTGTGTGGTTAAGTATTGATAAATGAGATTTTGCTTTTGACACCACCTCTGTCAAGCTGCCCCCTGTCTGGTGACACTTCCCACAAGCACATGCTTTCAACCTCCCCACTGTCACCCTGCCGTCTCCTCTTAGTGGAAGAGATGCTCACTGACCCTTTAAATTTATGAATTCATCCTGTCTGCAGAGATCGATCATCACAGCTCTCCATACGTGCTGCTATGCTCTTTGGCTCCTATTTCACGCGATTATCTACAGGTTAGCCAGCAGAGAGAAAGTCATCTCTGCATGTGCTTATTTACTTCTGCAGTCTCAATTCACGTCACGCTGAATGCCTTCTTAAAGCTTTTGTAGCCACAACTTAATCGGCCACAAAAACTATTGGCTGGTAAAGTGTTTATCAGGCCATGTTGCTTTTTGTCTTTTAAAAACTTTGTCACAGTGATTTTTCATTTAGTTTTTTTGCTGTAGTTAGTGTTTGTTGACTATAAGCTTGGCTCATCACTTTGATCAGTGTGACAAAACTCTTCTGGTCTGTGATTCCTCCTCCCCCATGAAGCCCCCTCCTCCTGCATACCCCGCATTCCTCCAGAACAAATGTTCACTTGTTGCTATGGTGCCTTTGATTGACTGTTGTTAGGTGTGCGACACATAAAAAATGACTCTCAAAAGGTTTTCAAAGGCATGTATCACACTGTCATCATTATTTGACTTCCTGGCAGCCAGAGAAGTTTGAAGTGAAGCGTGAAGTTCAAAGTTTTGATAGTAAAATTTTTTACTGTTTAATGGTTTTTAAATTCCGGCTCTCCGAGCGACATCTTTCCTACTGACAACTCTTAGAAATGTCAGTAACTTCCAAGCCTAGTGTGATTTTTTTTTTTTTTTTTTTTTTCCTCCTTTGTATCCAAAATTGAGATGTTTTAAGTGTAATCTTGAACTCCCGTGACAGTTGGAGTTTCAGAAGGGTGGGGTGTTTTTCCTGGAAAGGCTAAATATCAAATCATTCCCTCTGTGTTAGGAACAAACCACATCCAGAACGAATAAGTGTATTGTGGCATGTTCGCGCTCTTCATGTGGGTAGCTAAAAGAATGTGCTATTCTGCTGAGAGGAAGAGTATCATGGTTTCTCTCGAGGGCTCTGACTTTGAAAAGTGATGTGTTAACAACCAGGAAGAGGCCCTGTAGTTTGGATGTCTTTCAGCTCATCATGCATCTATATGGAGTCTATAGACTGATTTAGCATAGTTCAGATAGCAGCGCTCTATCTTTGTGTGTCACTTTTATGTGAGTCAGTAATCTTTGGTTTAAAATGTAGATCAATAGTGTGGATTATTTCCAGTTCTGTTCATCATTTAAAGTAATCAAAATGAATTGATTCTAGCAGTACTGACTTTAAACAAAGCATATTACAGTTTTCAAGCATTAAAAACTATGAAATTGCATACATAAATTAAGGGGATTATGTAGTGACCAACAAATCAAAAGCAGTTATGTTTAACTTTTTAAATAACTAATATGTTTGTTGTACTGCTTACATTTACCTGTTGTCAACAACATTGCACCCTCTGGACATTTTCTCAACCCTTGTCATGAGGTTTCCCTGAAACATATAGATAAATGCAGACCACTATCTAATCCAACCTATTTAAAATACATTAAACATAGTTTTCTATATTGTTTTGTTTGTTCAAACTTTTTACCGGTATCAATGTCAGTTTGTAGCAGCCAAACAAGGTCTAAAATGTCTAGTGAGCTCTTCTGGTGTATCCTTTTTATTTGCACAATTTATGCAATTTACGTTATGACAATTGTGAGATCTTGTAAAATGCCTTAGTCCATAATGAAAGGGTTAGATTTTATATGACTCTCTGAAGCGACTAAAGTGTGGGAACTGTGATGGATCTGAGTCCACAGAACTAGTTTAAAATTAGTTCAGCGCTTTCATATTTCTTAGACTTTGTTAAAAAATAGGCTTCCAAAAGTGTTATCTTTCTTCAACTTGTGCTACTGCTATGCCTATGATTATACACAGTGAATAATTTACAATTTTATTTGTTTTAAAGTTTGTCATAAAGAAAATGACAGAATCTGTATATACACAGTTACAGATAGATGTAAAGCAAATGTGGGGTTGTGATAAAAAAATTAAAGGATCCAGGTTTTAGCTCTGTTTTCTCATAGCTGGGCCCAGCTGTGAAATTGTTTTTGTGAATACACCAGCCTGTTGGAGGTCCTGGGGTGGAGGCCCCTTTGGCATATTGTAGTGGTGTTAATCTGGGGATATGGACAAAACCCTCCAAATTGAAAAAGTGAAAAAAAAGACATCCCACCCTCGTGTAACGAGATTGCTTCACACAGTGTTGCGGGTGGCACCATTGCCAAAGCCCCCGTGGTAGACGATATAATGGCTCGCTGCGCTTGTGAAGTGGAGGAGAGAGATTTGTTGGGCAGTAACTTTCCCACTGAAGGTGAGGGATGTTTTTGTGTGGGCCTGCGGTTGGGTAGCATTTCCTGGGGTGTGGATTTACAGCCACAGTTCAGCAGATTGGTCATGGTGATGTGCCAGTTGGCCCATGAAAACCTAGCAGGAGTTCAGAAACATCATTAATGCTGGATGAAGTGTGTGTTTCTTCAGGGTGCACATCAAATGAAGACCTCTTGATGAAGGTTATTTTGGTTTGATGAAATATATCAATGAACTGAAATGCGTAAAATGTGACCTGCCGGTCTAAAGTGGTGTTTGTGTTGTTTTTCTTTCTCCTAACATTTCTCCTAGCTAATGGGACACTCCAGTCTCTGTTAATTTAGAGGACTTCAAAGAATGCTCTTTCTATTCCTATAAATGAGAAGTGGGACAGTTTGAGGAAGGATGACAGGCATGGCGTCAAACCCAGTGGCATTTTCTCACAGATAAATCACAACAGAGTGTCGCTAAGCTAGTCTGCCGCTTTGGGCAAAGCGTAACTGAGGCAGGTCGAGACGTGCCTATTGATTACCTGTTGTTAGCAACGGAGGAAATGCCAGCAGCTGTGCGTGAAAGCTTTGAAGTACATGATGACATTGTGTCAACTCGCTAGTTTACTAGGAAACATTTGGAACTTATGCTGGAACAAAAAAAATATACAAGCTATTCTCAGGAAATGACGGCGTTTGATTTCGGATTATAGGACTATCTGTTGATTATTTGACTGAAGGTTAGTTTGACAATAATTGTGTAACATTTTTGTAGCACAGTGTTAGGATACTGAACTTATTTTGTGGAGTGGTGTTTCATTCATTTGATGAACCTTCAGATTAGTGCTTTAATAACCCCCGTTTTGTCACCCTTCATTAACTGATGACACTCACAAATTCAGTCTAAAAACAAATCCTCCACTCCACTGCTTTTAATAAGTGTCAGTTGTGTCAGTGGTGA
This sequence comes from Chromobotia macracanthus, assembly GCA_036877525.1. Taxonomy (NCBI): domain Eukaryota; kingdom Metazoa; phylum Chordata; class Actinopteri; order Cypriniformes; family Botiidae; genus Chromobotia; species Chromobotia macracanthus. The sequence continues at coordinate 5,804,620 of JAZGTH010000013.1, forward strand.
TAATATTTCCAAAATGTGTGCTCCTGAAAAAACCAAGTTGACTTTCAAGTGGAAGAGACAGAAATGTGGGATAGGGACTGTTATTGGGCTTCATTCTCACATTGCGGTGTGAGACTTGGCAGTTGGGTGAGATTATGTTAAACATCCCTGATCAGAGACAGAGGGCTGGTCGAAGAGAACCAGTGAAACATGAAAAGACTGAGCGTGAAGCGTGGCTGGGCCGGCATGCAGGCTGAGCGTGGGAGGGACAGTGACTCGCGGCTGGAGCTCTCGGAGTAAAATAGACTCTGGACGGAGGGCCATCAGCAGGAGTCTCGTCCTGAACAATGCGTGTGTGCCTCTCTAGCATTACCCCTACGAAACAATGTCCCTCAGTTCCTCTTGAGCGATTTTCATGCATGCTTTTTTAATCCCATTGTTTTGACAGCACTGAAGTGTTTGGGGGCCTGGATGATGCATTATTCACAACAGAGCGAGAGAGGGTTTGGAGACCACTGGTTGCTATGCTGGCATGAAGACGTCCTGGGACCCCAATCAGCTCTGACACATGACATAGTCCCCTGTGTTCTGGGCCCCCAATGGGTGGATGGAACATTCCATCTGTTTTTTGGGGGAGTGGGATTCTCTCTGTCATTCATGTATGCCTGTCCTTCATTTTGGGCCATGCATTGATTAACAGAGCTTTAAAACAAACATCTTTAGATATCAGAAAGTGGTAAAAGCTTCCTCATACATGGCTGAACCAATATCAAGTGAACTGGTTTTCTGATTTCCAAACTATGCCCCATACAAATATCTGAAGTTTGATCAGAGCAGCTTTTCCCTCTTTGGCCGCCTGGCTGGGACTTGACCTCTCACCAGTAATTAGGAGGGCACAGGGAGGAAGACCTACCGTGCGGGTGGGGGATTCTGATGGAGGCCTTTTGTTTAAGCTTTCTGTGAGGGACACTTCAAAGTCAGAGACGAGAGAGGACACTGAGTATCCCTGAGGCTAGGGCCCCATCTCCATTTACCACACTGGAATCTCCTTATCCTGCCAGGGAGAAAACATGCACCTGGCTTCCCAGGTGGAGGTTAATGTGTTGTTCTTGTCCTAACCATTTAGTGAACATAGTACATTTGGTTATTTTACTGCTTTTCTGCTTCTGTGCATGTGTATTATCATGATGCTGTTGTGAGAGCTCAAACATAAGTGGAAAAAATATGCTGGGATTAGCTGTGAGCAGGCCCCCACAGACTCTGCACCCGCACAACTTCACGAAAGATCAACAGATTTCTGCAGATCTGAAATGCTTGTCATACATAAAATTCTACAAATTCTCTGCCCCTGTTTGTTTATTAACTGTTTTGGCTTTGCTGATTATGCTTTCAGCTATCTGTTTTCACTATACTGTATGTATACCTCAGTATTGTTTTGACAATTTTCGGTGTATAAAATGAAAAGAATTTTATGTAGAATAAATTTGACTACCAGTAAAGTTTTGATTCTGTTACATGGTTTAAATCCATTTTGTAAAATTTAACATAATTACCCTCAAAAAGCAGTCTGTAGATTCTGTCTGCCCTATAGCTATGACTGAAGTTCTTTTTTGAAAACAGAAGATGTCAGTGGAAAATGTCTAGTCTATTTGAAGTATCAGCTAAGCAAATTGAACTTTTTTGTTGTGTTATCTTTTGTACTAGGAGAATGTATATTCCGTCTACGCCTCCACACACACACACACACACACACACATACATACATACACACACCTTCAACATTGTAACAGGGATAAAGCTTCTGCCTCATCCCTGTGGCATGATGTGCATCTGCACAGTGAGGATGAAAAGCAGATGCTGTTGCTGCTATGAAAACTCCATAAACCCTTCACAATGGTTACAGTAGATATGAGCTCATCTACCACACAGCATAGCAAACATACATAGCTCATTTGCTTGTAGTGTACATTAGTAGATTAACATTGTGTAAACTAACCTTTTTAAACTTTAAGCAAGTTGAATGATTAAAATGTGAAAAACAAGATTACCTGCTTCGTACTTTTACTACTTCATGCTTTGTACTTTTTTGTTTGTTCATTTAAATGTCTAACAATTCATTCAAATTTCAGTATTAGAACTAGTGTGAATAATATTACTGTGAAAAAGAAAAACTGTTTAATCGCTGTCAACTTTGAGTATTTTTTACGTACTTCTGTTTTTTTTAAATAATAGAACTAGTCACACAGACACCCTTGGTACTTCCCAAAAACATTTAGGTAATTCCATTAACAACTTCTCACTTTGTACACATGCATGCATGCATGCATTCAGACACACACACACACACACACACACACACACACACACACATATATTCAAAAACAGGAGATAAGTCAAATCTCCCTGATCCCTTTTCCATGAGAGCAGTAATCCAATGCTCTTAGTCAGCAGTAATGGAGCTCTGTGCCTCATGCAGGCTCATTCTCAGCACACAACCTTCAAACCTTCAAACAAAAAAAATCACTTATTACGCCATGTCTGAATACTCACTCATTTCTGTTGTTATGTTTGTCTCTGTATTCATGTTACTTTCCACCAGGCATGTGTCAGGTGCACAGAACATCTCTGCCTGCATCTCTGCCACACCATGGCCTCATAACCTGCTCATCTGCTAACCACAAGGGCTTGCGCAATCACACTGCCTCCATTTAAGCGTGCCAAAAACAAGCATGCTTTTAGGCTGTACAAGAGCCTCCGAACCTCATCACACATGCCACTTCCTCATCTGCACTTTGGGGCAGTTTTGCAAGTGACCCACATCGTCTTAGTTAAGCATCCCCAAAACATTTAGGAAGCTAAGCTGACATGTTTTTGTGGTCTCTGTTTTGTTACCCACAGAAGCTCAAGAGTGCTCACAGCACATGGTCGACGAGCGTCTTGGGGAGCTGGTACGCGTGTTGAAGACCGTCATTGGCAAGCACCAGGCGCTAAACTCTTCAGAAATACTTGGTGCTGCAGGCACAGTTATTGCCAAAGTCAAAGGTGAGCGTCCTCATTTAGCCCCGCCCACTTCTAAAAAAGGCTGCAATACTGATTTTAGATCTGTGGCAAAAGATCAATCTTGCTGACTATAGTTCTCATGTACTGTAGTGCCATAGTTTTGCTCAGTTTACCACTTTTAGACTGATACTGTTACTTCCGTACCAGTAGTTGGTTATGTACATTGAGACAGCACGAGGCTATCATCTGAGACAGGAAGTTGCTAGACAGTTCTCTAAACCTAGTTTGCACAGTATATTAAATGTAAATGAGCATTTAGAATTTCCTTTGTTTAAAGGGGTAATTCTTCTGGCTGGCGCACAAATGTACATGAGTGCAGTGTGCAGCCCAGATAAAGACTGCCAGAATAGGGAACAGATGATTTCTGAATGTGAATGAATGTATCCATAATTAGTTATCCACATAATTCCCAGCTGTTTTCAAACGCATGTTTTTTACTTGGCAACATTGATTCAAGTGGCTACTAGTGGAGTATCAGCTTTTGCCACTAGAGGGCCAGTGACCCTTTACATTGGTTCAAGGGAGGCTTGAAGAGTTTAATAGTACAAGATAATCTATTGGTGTATGCTATATGTGTCATCTCATACAGCATTCTTGGAGCATATACTATTGGTGTATGCTATATGTGTCATCTCATACAGCATTCTTGGAGCATATAATTTTTATGAATGTGGATGTTGAGAAGATCAGAAGACAGAATGGCTTAGATACCTGCTCAGCTTAAATACTTCAAGCACAAGAGCTCCATACATGAACTTTAGTCTGCTGGATTTTAACACCCTGCATGTTGGCTTGTCTTTTTCTGGTAGGAGCTTTAGGAAATCAGATGCACATTTTTTTCCACTTGATCACGATCCATGTGGTCTCTCTTTTTTTTTTAACGCTGCATAGTTTTGTTGAAGAATCTCTCAGGGGCGCAGCAATAAAAGTGTCATGTGTCTGAAGTTATTGAAATTCTTTCTTTCCCCGCCCATGTCTAGAGCGAGTCAGTGGCATCTGACTGGCTGTTTCTTTATCTGTGCTTTTCATCTGGATGAGACTCTGTTATCTCAGGTATTTTATCCTGCTTTATGACGCATCGTACCCTGAAAAAGTGATAAATGCATGGTGATGTTGACCACAACAAATAAGCTGTCAAAATTTTTACTGTCAAAAAACATGCTACTTTTGTAACTTCTGTAATAACTGTAAGTATTTAAAAAAAGTTGTATGTAGTTTTTTATGATCATACCAAATTTTCTAGGGATGGAAAAGTGAAAATTAGTAAAAGCAAAAAATGTAACGTGAAAGTCATTTTGTATTTCCAGAAATGTCTAGAATTAATATATATTTTATCTAGATAAACCGAGCTCTTAAATATTTTATGGAACTAGCAAATCACACTTTGTGAGTAATCACTATAAAATAATTTTTGGAAAAACCTTTCAAGAATTATGAATAATTGAAAATGTCATGAAAAATATCATTTTTAAAATGGAAATTCATTGGTCAAAACATGTAGAAACCCTGTATACAGTACATTCCTAATTAAGATCCTAATTATATAATACTGGATTTTATTCAAAAACAATTATTTTTCTAAGCATCAGATTTTGTTTTGACTCTTGTTTTACTTTCCAAAGTGACTGTCAACAGTCAGGTCTCAACTCATAGAAAGTGCTTCTGAAATATCGATCTGCTTTCGAGGGCTTTGAGATAGCTGCTTTCTGGCTGAACGTAGCCGCTCTCATATTTGAGCTGTGATGGGGGCAGAAGTGGAAGCATTGTGTGGAGCTGCAGGATGTCCTGAGGAAGAAGTCAGCGTTCCATTGCAGGGGCCACTGAGCGGCCCGCCTGCATTCAGAAGCAGAGAGGCATGCAGAAGGAACCACGCACCTCTCACGCTCTCTTCTCCTGTGCTTCTTCTCATCTGTCTCTGTGAGTGGCAGTTGAGGGTGGGGATTCCCACCTTTGTCGACAGCCGCTGGGTTTTGTGTGACATCCACTCAAAAACACTTGTATGGAACTGGAAACTACAGCAGAAGATGTACTTATTTTTGGTCGTAGTCACGGTTTCTTTTTGTATATCAGGAAAAAGTGGAAGTTAAGCGCTATTGAATCATTTTCAACTGGCTGTGGCATTAGTTGCTGAAGTATCAAAGAAATTTTGTCTTTGGTTTATCTGTAATCTGTGATTTACCATTTCGGCTTTTTACCATTTTGGCTGGATTTAAACTGAACTGGTAAGTTGGGCGAAAGTTGTCGGAATGTCCTTAGAATGTTTTGAGAATTCAAGCTTTGTAAGGGTTTCCTGTAAAGGGGAGGCACAGCTAGCAGACAGGAAGCCCTTGGTTAATGCAAGTTTCGTAGCCTCTGAGACTGCACTTGATGCCTGTCACATATTCGTCCTTCTATTTCTTATTAAAGAGATTTACATTTTGGTAGAGATAAAACGTCAATAGGATGTTTATGTTGCTCAAAACATAAAAGGCCAAGTTAGAATTGTCATGCTGCATCTTAAAGCAGTCGATTTTGTAAAGAAATGGGCCTTTGATTTTTTTTAGTTACATTAAACTATTTAGCGTTTGTTGTTTCTGGGGAAGCATATCCTTAGTACAGGGCAGCATTAGAAGTTAGAAAAAAACAGTTTGATCTCTATTTAGATCTCTACTGACTCTCCTCTAGGAAACAAAGGAATAAATTGATGTTCTGAAAACACTTGGAAAGAAAAGTCTCTTCTGTGTGTAGCTGTTCTTGATAGTTATGGTGATTCCAGCTATTCACAATTTATATTGAGAAAGTGAGATCTAGGCAGAAGCATTGTGGATCATCATCTGGTAATTGTAGTTCCCAAATGAGTAAAAGTATTGTAAATTTGTAATTCTGTGAAACATCTCAAGTGGTTTATCACTTTCCACAGGCGTGAACTTCACAGAAGTCAATAAAGAAAACAAGGACACAATATTTGGCGAGATATACACAACAATTGACAATTTGGCATTCACGTTTGGCAATGTGTGAGTACCATTTATCTTTTTCTGTAGCCCTCTCTTTTGTATTTATACTTAAGTGACACAGAACTAAGCCCTGAATTTATATATACTCTCAGTTTAAAGAGTTCAGTCACTTTTGGTTTCTGTGGCACGTCAGTGGAGTGTCTTATAGTTTACCATTTTACTGCTAGTAGAATATACATGTGCCATGTTGTAGCATTTTTTAAAGGGATAGTTTACCCTGAAATGAAAATGATGTCATCTTTTACTCACCCTCTTGGCATTCCAACTCATGTCACTCATAGGACATAAAGTAAATGACACAAGAATGATCATTTTTAGGTGAACGATCCGTTTAAAGTTTTTCACATAAAATAACGAATTTATGAGGAAAACAAAGACCATGTTGTACCAAGGCTATGTTGTAACCAAATCCCTTATTCCTGTTTCAGAGTGTCTGACTTCCTTATGGGAGATGAGGACAGTAGCTGCAGGTTGGGGTTTCCTCAGGCCAGAAGTCGTGTAAGTCATCACCTAAGGGACTTATTTTAAACTGGTCACTTGAACATTTAGGCTGCGTTTATACTGGCACAAAAAAAATCAGATATTTTACTCCCATCTGACACAAATCAGAATTAGTTGCACGTGTAAACACACAAGATCAGATTTTTTCGTATTTGATTTGAGCCACTTTCAAATGTGGATTTAAACCAGATACATATCCGATATCCAGACATCCAATCTGCGTGTAAACACACAATTCCTGATTGCGTTGAATATCATCATTTGACACATGTACCAAACCTGGCTGCAATGCCAGTGCAAAATAAAGAGCATTAAAGCCAAATATATGGAGGCTATAAGGATGTATGGAGTTGTCTTGTCATTGATGTAAAAAGCATTAAAGCCTTCTTTATAGCTTTTTTGTCTAATTAATCGCTGTTGGGTGTACTTTTACCGACTTTTAAACAGATTGAATTGGCAAAAGTCCATCCACAATTCGAGGGTCAGTCATGGCGCTCATATTAGTGAATGACTGAAATCTTGTCTGGGAGACTAATGTAAACACGTTCATTGGATATGAGGCATAAGTGTACACAGGCAGAAAAATCGAATATAGACTTGAGATCGGATCTGAACATTAAGACTTGCAACGTAAACGCAGCCTTAGGTAGTTCTATAGAGTCAACAGAAACGAGCTTAAAAAAGCTCCTTATTCAAAAAAAAGGAAACATTCCTAAAAAATGGTTTAACCTAGAATTAAAATTCAGTCATTGTTTACTTAACAAAATGAACACGAGGGAGATTTTTGAAGAATCATTGTTATTGGTTAATAATGACTGAAATTTGGGAATCTTTGTCACACAAAGCTATTATATTAATAGACCTCAGATACAGAAGCCTTGAAACATAGCACACAATTGTGTGGATTACTTTTATAGTGGGTGTTTTCTTTTTGTCCTTTTTGGATCCTCACAGATGTGGTCTGAACTGTGGTGGGAAAATAGTGCTGTACAGATTCTCGAAAATACTCCTTTTGTGTTTCCCTTAGAAAACAAATGCATATGGGTTTGGAACACCATGAGTAGATTATGACAGATTTTTTGTTTTCAGTCAGCTATTCCTTTAAAGCTCAGACGACTGTTTTGAAAGTTCTTTGGCCCCTGTGATTTAAAGAGCAAGGTGTTTAAAGCTTTGATCGACTCAGATGTTGAGAGATGACATAAAAGACAGTTGAAAACAAGACCACGTCTCATTCCTCACCTCTGTAATCAAATTACTTTCCAATGAAACGTTTCACTTTGTCTCTTCTAGTCATTTGAAAACCTCTCTGAAGATTCAAAGGGATGTAATCAGGAGAAAAATGACCTGGCAGGTAAATAGATCTCTTTTGCTTCTTCTTGTATCCTGTTTTCATTGTAATACTCATATCCCAGTATCGTGCCATTGAAGGGTCGCAGTAAATCTCATCTAAGATTTTTGCATGTTCCCCCTGAGCTTTAGAAATGCAAACATCAACAAATGTTGTCCTAGTTAAATAGGCCACACATGAAATGAGTAAGTCTTCCAGAGACACAGATAAGCAGTTCTGACATGGGTCGTGCTCCACTACAGGGGCCATACACCCCCTTGTCCTTTTACACTTGTGTTATTTTTCATATAGCCTCACATTCTTCTGTTTTGCCAAATGGTTGACATTCTTTATTTTTTTTCTGAACGTTTGTGTGGAATGGGAACCACATGTGGCTTATTGGGCGGGGTGCTTGGAATCAGATGGAGTGCAGATGGGTGGTGTGTATGTGTGGGGGGTGGGGTCAAAAGGGTGCGTATCAGTGTATTTAGAGATGGTTAAGCACAGATTTTATAAGAAGATTGTGCATGCTCAGGCGATGCAGTATATCTATCTTAGCATCCATATACAGATTAATGTCAGTTTTGGAAAAATCTAGTTCTTTGCTTTTTGTGGAGATAGAGATGGTGGCACATATTTAGTAAAACTACAAGTGGTCTGCCACTACTTTTACAGCTGTCGTTGACTTTAATAAGGCTGACTTGTAAAATTTGCCTTGTAACATTTGGCCTATAAACTGCAAAATTTAAAAGGGGATTTTAAATTAGAGTTTCAGTGATTTAGGAGAGGTGGAGGAACCATAAACGTCATCTTGTTTTCAAATGGTACCTCTGTGCATTTTGAACAATCTCTTTATAAGAGAAGTTTTAACTGGCTTATGTGTGTCCAGATCCTGTTTTGTCCTCCCAAGAGCTGTCCCCTGTGGAGCAGGTGGACCTGCTTCTGCTGAGGAATGACAGTGGAGTAGAGTCAGCTTTGCTCTACGCTAAGGCCTGGTCCAAATACACCAAAGATGTTCTGTCCTGGGTGGAGAAACGCCTCAGCCTGGGTCAGTCTATTCTCAAAGCTCAGACTTTAATGCTCTGAATTGCTGTTCAGCTTTATGTTGAACTTTCTTTTGGGATTTCACAGACATGGAATGTGCCAAAAGCTTTGCCAAGATGGCAGAATCTGCAAAGGCAGTTGCAAGTCAACAGGTGCTTGTCTTTGTAGTTTGAATATTTTGATTAAAATACAGTCTTTGTCAGTCAGTGCTATAAACAACATTCTAACGAGATTTTTAAAAAATGTTTATTACTTATTAAGGACTACATGCCTTTTCGGGATATTTATCTCTCTGCCTTTAAAAATGAGATTGAGTACAATCAGGTTCTGCTCCAAACAGCTGCAGCTCTACAAACCAACAAATTTGTGCAGGTAAGATACAGACAACGTCCAAAACTATATTTTTATTACCTGTGAAGGGCAAGTTAATTGAGAACGTATACCAGACTAAAGTGTTTCTTTTCAGCTATAAAAAATGTATTTTGCATGTTTTTTATGAAAAATTAATAATTTGCTCATCTCCATGACAAATTAATTATAATAAGTTGCAATATATTTTAAACAAAATTTAGCTGTTTTTCTATGCATACTGTATGTACCATATGTCAGCATAGGGGCCCAATAGTCACATGTTAAGACAAGTCAAGATTTAGTTCTTTATATTTTTCTTTTGGTGGCTGAATGTGAGGAATATTCCACATGTGTCACCACATGTAATTCAGGCCTCTGACAATGAATTTTCCACAAGTAAAAAATGTTGTGTAAGGATGCATGTTTTCTTTAGTGAACAGTTATGTTTTGTGATATCTCACATCTCAGGGTCAGGCTATTGTGCTTATGCTGTGATTTAAAAAAATGTGTTATATTGCACTTCCTAATAAAGTTAATGGTCAACTACTAAATAAATCTGTTCGAGTAAAAATTGTTTTTTTATGTTCCAAAGCCAATTTTTGCTCACATTTAACATTTGACAAGCGTTGTGTACAGATCTCATGGATACATTGTTAGTTCACTTAGCAAAGTGTTCAGTAACACATTTCCCATAATTCCTATAGCCATTGCTGGTCCGCAAGAATGAACTTGACAAGCAAAGGAAAGAGATAAAAGAACAATGGCAAAGAGAGCTGAAGAAAATGGTACTGATGATTATTTTAATTATCAATTATCTCTGTATTTCATTGTTTATGTTTTTCCAGAACATTAACACTTAATAACCCATGTATGTGTGTTCAGAGTGAGGCTGAGAGTGCTGTGAAAAAGGCCCAGCTGCTGAAGGTGCAGAAGAGGGAGGAGTACGAGAAGGCACGCAGCTCCACCAGCCGCACTGAGGAGGAGCAGCCGGCCGCAGGAGTCAAAACTCTGGAGAAGAAACGAAGGGTGGAGGAAGAGGCCTTACAGAGGGTACTGCACAAATGTAGAACCGCACTATAAAGGATTTTAAAGCTTGACATTAAATTCCACTATCGTCATAGACTGCACGGACACACACGCCCTTGTGTTTATTGTCCTGGTTTACTAGGAATCAAAGTGGTGATGAGAAACACAGAGGAGTTTCTGGGAATAAGTTTGAGCACAACATCTGTATAACATCTACTTTACATGTGGTTTTCTTTCTGAGAAATAGGCCAAAAATTAGAATACATACCTCAGTTTTGAATTATACTGCTGCTGTAACAATTTGAGATTTTGCTGTGATAAATTTGAGACAAATTTTTTGGATATTGAATCTATAATATCAGAGCTTTCAAAAAGTGTCATGATGTATTATCAATTAAAAAAAAATTGTGTAGAACTTCAGTCATTAAACTTTCTACAGTAGCAGTTCAATGTGTAAAGAAAACACTGCAAATAAGCCATTTGCAGTTGATTTCCACACGGTTGTAGCACAACTCTAAAGCACAACATTGACAAAATTCTGGCTCAACCAATGTCATGAGTCTGGCAAAAATGAAAGATTGCGGGTGGGGTCTGTTTTGGAAACCAATTTGGAAACAGTTATTATATTTAGTGTGCAAAATTGCACACTGCAGCTTTAATTAGAGCAGCCAACTATGAACACTATGCTGCTGTTTTGTTATGGTTGGCTTACAGTCTGTGTTTTTGTGGTGACTCTAGGCAGAGGAAGCACACGAGCTGTACAAAGCCAGTGTGGCCGATCTAGAAGCAAGGAAGGTCGGCCTGTCCAACGCTAAGAGTGAGATCCTTGCTCAGATCCGGAAGCTGGTCTTCCAATGTGACCTGACCCTCAAAGCGGTCCGTATCTCTCCCCCTCACACATTACTATATTTACTCAATTTCATATTACGTATTCCATGTCACATTATTGCAGTCCTTCAAAATTTAATTCTATGACCTGTCTTTTCAAGTAGCTGTTATGATTGTATACTGAGTCTTCTTTCTTGCTTCCTGTAGGTGACAGTGAACTGGTTCCAGATGCAGCAGACTCAAACCGTGCCTCTGCCAGTCAACTATCAAGCCCTGTGTGAACAAGCCAAAAAGTATGAGCCAGGCCAGCGCTATTCTGAGTTTGTGTGCAGCCTGCCCAAGGAGCGCGTGTGGCTGGAGTCTCTGTCTCAGGACATCACTGCTTCCTCCAAATCTGGGTTAGTCCACACTTGAAGCGGAGCTGTGGTTTCCGTGCGGGCCAGTGAGAGGCGTGCATTGTTTGCGTCTTCCTCAGGAAGAAAGATGAATGAAACAACGATCCTGGTGGCATTGTTTACTCAAGACTCTTAGTTTCTGTAATTGCTGTCCTGTGTAAACTTTGCTTTTGAGCATGACCTCTGAGTCACACCGGTTCTACTCACACGCACCTTCTAGACATTAGTCAGTGCTATCAAATCTCTTCTCAGTGCATTCACACTCCTCAGGTCTGGCTGTTGAATAACACATTGCACAATTTTTTCAAAATTGTGAAACCTGTTTGTAATTTGACAAAGCATTTTACAAAGATAGCACTTATAAATTGTAATTACTTATTTCATATCATGTAATTAATTGGATTAAAATTAGAATTGATTATAAAAATACCAGGGTTGTCAAAGTATGCGTCTGTCCTTTTCAGAATATCCCTTCATAAGAGGTCTGTAAGTAGCACTCACTCGTCCCATGGGAACCTGTCCCAGGGTTCGGTCACCTCCGGGGATAATGATGAGGTGGAGGGTACTGCACTCTGCAAGGCCAAGATCGCAGAGAGACGCTCCAACAGCAGCACAGACATACAAGGTAGGCCATAACATAACATACAAACAAATTCAGTTTGCTTCAGGGAGATGGTCCCTGTAACTTGTGCCAAGTCATGTGATGTGACAGTTTCGAGAACAAATTCCAGTCTGTGATAAATAAAGACTGTGTATTGTGTTGCATTCTTAGATTTTATAAAGATTAAAATCTAATGAATAAGTTGAATAAGTTATTTTAAGTTGAATTTATTTTATTTTAATAATAGATTTTAACTTATTCATACTGATTGTTGGTTGTGTAAGGTAGCCAAAATGTTATGATAAATAAATTTAGGATTTAGGAACAACCAACCTGCACTGTGGTTTCTGCACCACTAGGGGTTTTACGGGATTTTGCAAAAATTGTTTCAGTGAACAAAGTTTTTCCCCATTTATTAGACTCTAAAATTCCGAGACATTTACTTTCCTTACACTTAAACAAGATCTTAAGATGTTTGGCAGATTTGGTTTGGCAAGCTTTGGCAGCCTGTCTGGCCTGTTAGTTTAGGCTTGCAATGTCTGCTGTAGGGTTTTTAGCTCCTTATACCTGCCCAGCACTGGCTGTAGAGTGCCTGGACAAAAGCTGCCAGCAGTCAGGATTCAGGCCCAATCTCAGATTGACTCTCGGCTTCTAAAAAGCCCCTTATGCAGTGATGTCATTAGTCTGCTGGGTCATAACCTGAGCTCATATTTAAAGCAGCGTCCAGAGTCATTGCTTAAATATGAGACAATGACACATTTGACATATTTGAATTACATGACTTTTTATAGCTTGATTATTTGAAATTGATGGGATGTGGAACATCATTGCTCATGATTTCAAATTGAATTATTTCAATTTTATTATAAGTCATCATTTAATGACCTAAGTGCTGTTAATGAGCAGACACAAAACAAAACTACATTAATTTAAGTGTTTAACTCCTAATTGAGGAACTCATCGATTTAGTCCAAATGCAAAAAAAATTTTTAAAGGCAAAGAATATAACTGAGAAACCTCCAAACACCTCTAACACAAAAACAATAGTGGTCAGGTTTAAGCAATCTTGATGAAGTGACCATGAGATATTTAGTGTGAAACAAAACAGTTTTCTTTAACCAATCCATAAACAGGTACTTCCAATCACAAACGCTCCACATAGTGGATTGTTCTCCAGTTTAAGGCTGAGAGCTGTAATGAACAGAAGGGTAAGGAGAGTGATTGTGAGATGTTGATGTGTGTGTTCAGCAGTAAGGACGCGGGGCTCTCAGCGGGGCTGGAGCTCAGGCAGTGCTGGTGGAGGAGGGATGTGCAGTGACTCAGAGAGCGCTGGAGGAAGCAGTGAGTCTCGCTCAATGGACTCCCCCACTGCCAGTCCAGGTACATCCTTCATTTCATCAGCACGAATTGTATTAGACACATATTTTCAAATAAGTGTCAAACACATTGTCGCCCTCAAAAACAGCAGTTTACAACAAAAAATATATAACGTTTGTAATTTGCAGTCACAGTCAAAGTTTTTCACGGTTATAATGTAATTCTTTATGTGACCTTGACCTAGATCAGCAGGATTCACAAAACAATGTTTTGAGCTACAACATACTTGAGCAATAAATTGTTGAAATGTAAAAATGGAAGTGACAGTTTCTTATTGTTGAGTTCTGTATATGTTTGCGAGTGTTTAGATACTGAAACCAAGTTTCTCTCACAAGAGCCTCTAATAATATTGCTGGTTCAGGCAGGTTTGTAAGTTGTCTTTTCAAAAGTGTTTGATCTAGTTCTCATTAGGCTGGTTGGAGAAGTCAGAGAATTAGGGAAGTTCTCTACAGGACGGAAGTGAGAGGCTAATGTGTGTGTGTGATTATGCTGCAGGGGATTTCAAACGCAGGCTTCCCAGAACCCCCTCAACTGGCACCATGTCTTCTGCTGATGACCTGGATGAGAGGGAATTACCTTCCCCTTCTGGTAATGGTTGGTAGAATGAAGACACAACAAAGTGTGTGCATGTGGGTGTGTATTCACATAAGCGTGTGGTGACAGACATACACAGGTTTTAGGGTATTGCATAATCCCTGAATTTCACCACATGCTTGTTTTTGCTTTTAGTGCAGATACACAGATGTGTTTAGTGTTGATATTGGCAAAATACCTTGTTGAATAGTTCCTGTTTATCTCGTTATCTCTCCACCAAACGTTTCATATTACAGCGATAATTGCATCATTTATAGTCAAGTGGTCAGTTACTTCTTTAAAAGCTACTGAGGGTTTTTAAAAAAATTATTTAACCATGTTAAAAGAAGGGAAATACTTTGAGGAAATAAAGAGAGATCATCAGATTTGGCTTCTTCTGCTCAGATTCTAGGGAATCGAGAACTGGAAGTTCGTTGATGGTCTGGCAACCAAAACGTTGTTTCCCCTTTTATGATCAGTTGGTTGGTCTTGCACACCATTAATCAGGCTGGAGTAGTCACAGCAGGGTATTATTAAACAGATGATGTCTTCCCCCCTCCCAGGTCTTGCTGAGATGGTGTTGGAAACGACCAGTTCTCCCGGACCTTTTCGGAACACCCAGATGTCAAAAGCCGCTCAAACACACAAGCTGAGAAAACTGCGGGCACCCTCCAAATGCAGAGAGTGTGATGGTCTGGTGGTGTTTCATGGGGCTGAGTGTGAGGAGGTATCAACATCATCTTCAACAACCTACATTGATACTTTTTTACATTTAATTTTAAGTAATATTAAGCTTGTCATTGCCCTGATCTCTTATTACACAGTGTTTTTTGGCCTGTCATAAAAAATGCCTGGAGACTCTTGCCATTCAGTGTGGTCATAAGAAGCTCCAAGGCAGACTGCACCTGTTTGGCATCGACTTTGCTCAGGTAGCTAAGAACAGTTTTGACGGCATTCCTTTCATCATCAAAAAATGCACCTCGGAAATCGAAAGTCGTGCCCTAAATATTAAGGTAAAGAATTAGAATTTAAATGTTGAAAAGGGTGTAATTAAATCATTTGTGAGGCATCTTTTGTGTAACACCTACTTTCGATTGATTTCAAGGGCATTTATCGTGTGAATGGGGCGAAGTCTCGTGTGGAAAAGCTGTGCCAGGCCTTCGAGAATGGAAAAGACTTGGTGGAGCTGTCTGACCTCCACCCACATGACATAAGCAATGTGCTCAAGCTTTACCTGAGACAGGTGTGGTGAAACAAAAAACTATCCCAATTATAAAGTAATTAAATACAAAAGCTTTTGTTTTCGTATAGGGCTCCACTTCCTCTGTCATTCAGCAAAAGTTTCAGTTTAATAGTTCATCTCTTCTGTTGATTTTTTTTTCAGTTGCCAGAGCCGTTGATTCTGTATCGGTATTATAATGATGTCATTGGGTTGGCAAAGGAGACTCAGAACATCTTGGTGGATGAAACTGACTCACCTAAAGTTAAATCATCAGGAGAGCAGCTGTGTCTCAGCACTGAGCTCAAAAGAGTCCTCTTCAAAATCAGAGACCTCCTTCGCCAGCTTCCCATAGCCCACTACAAAACCCTACACTTCCTAATCGCTCATCTGCACAGGTACACAACCATTCACTCATTTCTGTCATCTTCAGAGCATCTTCTCTGCTATGATGTTTTTTTTTATTTTCCTGGCTGTTCATTGTTCTACAGAGTATCAGAGCAAGCTGAGGAGAACAAGATGACAGCTAGCAACCTCGGTATCATTTTCGGTCCTACGCTGATCAAGCCAAGGCAGTTAGAGCCAGAAGTGTCCCTATCATCTCTCGTTGACTATCCTCACCAGGCCCGCATGGTGGAGCTGCTCATCATTCATCATCAGATGATCTTTGATGTCCCCCACAGCCCGGTGTCTCCCACCAGCCCAACGGCACCACAGGTTTCCATTGACAAAGAGCCGAAACTCAGTCGCCACTCTCGTTCTCTCATGGACATCAAAGAGGTGAGATAAGATGGACCTCATTAAACTTATTTTGACCTTTTTCTGTAAAAAATGCTTTAAATTGTGTTTATTTTTGATACCCAGAACACTAAAGTCTTCAAGAGATACTCATCTGTCATTACCTCCTCACAATTGGAGGAGATGAAGACAGGGGCAGATCGAGCACAAACAGCCGGTGAGTGTGTCTCTGCTTATTTTTGGTCACTATAAAAACAAAATGAACCCTGTTTACTTTAGGTACTTAAACATGCTCATGGTCTTATTGTTCTCATGTAACAAATGCTAGCTGGCACAAGCTGTACGGTGTGTAAACTTTACTCAATCTAGGGCCAGTCAATAGGGACTGATGCTAGAGGCCATTGAATTTAGCCTTATTGTAAGCCTGTCTCAAATCACTGCCTTCATCCAGTGATTACATTTATTAACTCTTTGAATAGTTAGTTTGTATAAGTTAAAGCTCAAGAGCATTTATCTTCAGCAGGTGTGGGTACAGATGTTAATGGGGTTGTCACGGGTCCTGTGGAGGCGCAGAAGGCCACATCTGTGTTTAGCCGTCCCAGTACCACCAGTCGAGTGGTGCAGCTGCGTCCCCAGCGGTCCAAGCAGGTGTCTCGACCAATTAGCATGCCCGTTGACCGACTGATTAACGAGCGTAACAGCCGCAACACAGCAGAGCGAGAATGTTCCCCCGCTGCCATTCAGGAAACCACAGAACAAGAAAAGCCTATAGCACCACGACTCACCAACTATTACAAGAACCCCTTAATAGACACTCAGACATTGAGAAGGACCTGGGACAAACAGTACAGGCATTACGGTGTGACACCCATAACTGCTATGATAGTGGCCAACCTTCCAGCCTCTGATGTGACAGATAAAGCCAAATCATCAGTCTCTGCTGAGACTGTTCCAGGAACAGCAGGCAGCCACAGCATGATACCCAACAGCAGCCCTTATGTAACTGGTACTTGCCAGTCCAGCGCAATTCCTATAACCTTCAGAGCACCACGAACATTAAAACCCCCTCCTGAAACTTTCTATAAACCTCCGTCAGGAAGCCAGTTCAGGTCATTTGACTCAGTGGCAAAAACTGTTTCGACTGCTGCGACCACTACGGCAGGAGCTATATATACAACAGCCATTACCATAGTAACAACAGCAGTCACCGCAAATGTTGCAACACTCTCCACAACAGTGGCCATGCCCCCGACCACACCCACAACATCAATGACTACAGCTACAACAGTAGCCAAGCCGGCTGTTACAACAATGATGCTGTCAGTAGGCAATGTATCAGTAAAGATGGGAGGAGCGGAGGAAAGACTGTCAGAAAGCGACTCACTAAGCCCTGTCACACTCTCTCCCCCTCAGTCTCCAAGCTCCAGTGCAGAGGAGCTCAGCCACACAGAGACCAAGCCTCTCTACCAGAGACGCAGTCGCCGTGTGCAGGAACTAGAGCATAGAGAGGCCCACTTTGTTTGAACTTTTACCCCAGATGTTCTCTCAGAGCTGGACTGATTTCTTAGCATCTGGGGTTTAGTCTTTATGCCAGTTCATGTTATTTTGTGGTACATTATTGCCTTGTGTTACACTCATTATGTAACTGGCTGGTCATTTTAATATCATAATTAAGCCTAGTAGACCTGTCTCACTTTGTTTTATGTGTATGTATTTGTGTGTAAACTGTCTTTGTTGTGCCATACTGTATATATGTAATTGTTTTATATCCCTTTAAAAAAGGGCAAAAATATTTAGCGAGATGAGATTGCATGCACAATGTCTCTGTGGTAATTTTGTGGATAAAAAATTTTTGTCTGTTGATTTCCTGTTTAACTATTTTTTGAGACAGAAAAGGCAGCAAAGGTCCAAAACATTTGTGACATTCACTTGTTCACAAGTGAGCACTCCTTTTTGTTATTTTTTTAATGTTCTGTCAATACTTTCATGCCAAATGTGTCAGCGTTTTGCATGCCACAATCTCTTTTCACTATGATTGGATGATTTAGAAAAAATGTTAGAGGTTTCAAGAGACACTGCTTTATCAGTAAATAACTAGACATTAATGTATTATTAAAAAAAAGTTACATGTCAAATTTTCTTTGTATAAACTGAAATGGAAGTTGTATAGTACTGCTTATAATGCCATCATGCTTATTGTGACACAAGCCTATGGATATTTCTGACCTAAATTTTTAACATATTTTTAATGTTACGCCACTGCATCATCATTGCCCTTGTAATACAGTTACTGCCAGGTATTTGATTTGAAGTGTTTCCAAGAAACCAATGTGCTTGTGCATGTTTTAGGTGGAGTAAGTGCATCCGTTTCTGTTTTTTTTTCCTGAGTTATATGCCTTTGTTTACATTTTGTACCCTATCTGCCATACACGTGATTATGCAAACAATTCCTGAGGACATGCAACATGTTTGCAAATTAAATATTTTGTAAAAATGCGTTTTATATTTTGTCTGCTTTTTTCACATTTCAGTCAATTCACATTTTAAATCAAGTAAATATGAACCCCAAATTGTTTTCAGTTTTGTGATGAGACATGAGTTTCACTTGTCTGTGCAACAGATCTGCCTTGAGGCATTGTGGGGGCTGCTTGCCAAGATTGTTATGCCTGTACTCTGTTCTAAATGTTTGCCAAAGGGTTTTTGTTAAATATACTTTTTTTGTATTTACTGGCCAAATCTATATATTACAAATATTCTCGTCACTACGTATATCTCACGTCTCCTTCAGCACCAAAAGTGTAGATTTTTTTATTTGGTTTCATCTACCTGAAGAATACCAAAAATCCAATCACTTAGAAAAGTAATAGCACTTTAGAGTTTTAGTCTGGCACTTTAGATTAGCACACAAACAGTGGTGGTACAGTTACAAATGCAAACTATCCCAGGTGATGCTCACCTTAGCAAACTTCACAAATTGTAATTGGTGTAATTGACTTAAACCTATTTGGCACTGAGGTAAGCTGGCCACTAAAACTGTTCTCATGAGGCCATGACTGTGAAATGGTTTTTTATGATTCACATTTAAATTTATGATTATTTATCAAAAATAGAATGAATGATAGCTTAATAGAATCAGGAGGACATCACTGCTGTTGTAAGTGGTATTATATGTGGTATATGTATTTTTGGACATTCTTAGACATGTATTATTAGGTATATTAGACACATTAGACATAGCATATGTTTGTTTTTAGTTTCATAATACTATTAATCTAATTTCATATGACCATAAAGATCACAATCACCCTGTACATATTTGTATGTGTCATAAGTTCTGTAAGGGTAGAGATTTGTATCTGAACCTGAATTCAAAGACCTTTAATTAGTGTTTGTGTAAAAAGATTACTGTGGAAAATTAGATGTTATACAGACACATAATGACAGCTCTCTTCTGTACCTCTGAGTTTTTTGTCTCTCCAGTGGACCCAAAGTAGTTTGTGGTTCAATGCTAGGCCCAAATTTTACTTTAAAGATTTGTGACTCCATTGTACGTGACTAACTCAGATTCAAAGTTGCATTTCAGATTAAACTAGCTTGTTTTTCTAAACCACTATTCTGTTTGTAAGTGTACTGGAAGCTGTCTGTGAAATCTCATTAAATGAATTAGTTTCAAATAATCATTGTAGAGGTTAACAGCCATGGCACATGCGTAGAACTCTACAATGATGGTGCCCATTAAGAAACACATGGTCACATCATCCTAGCAGATATCTATTAATTCAGTATTGATGCCTAAAAATACATATAACAACTTTGTAAAGGTTTTTTCTTATGTAGTATGTCCTACCCAATAGGCTTCGAGTGTTGATGCATGTCAGGTTCATAACAGTTTGATGACCCCAAAATGAATACCAGCAGCCAGACCTGTCTGCTATTGGAGGAACTGGACACTCCACAAGAGAAAAAAGGTACAATTAGCCGATTCACTGGGATACAAAACAATCATCATCATGGTCTGTTCATTCCTAAGCCTCAACACAGCTATTTTGAATGCACTGTTTATATCATGTGATACAGACCTCAGGCATTCAGTTCTAAGCACAGGCTTTACACAGTGGTGTGTGGCATGGCACACAAAATAAAAAAGGGGTTTAAAATCCCAGAAAGGCCTGTTTGTTTTGTTGCTAAATGTTTTTGTATATCACGTGATATTTTAACTGATATTATTTAATACACAGTGTATTTTAAATGTTATTTAACCACTGCTGATATATAGTCAACATCAAACTCACATCTGAGTTGTTCTTAGTTTCTAAATGCCATATTGTTTCTATTGTCATGTGCATAAATTCGCTTCCTGGTAGAAATTCTGTGGCCTATGGTTTTATTTATTGGACTAGTGTGGCTACCCCCTGAATCGCCAGCATGTATGTAAGAATATGCCTTATGCCAGTCCATTAATTTTATTGGACAAGCAGTGTTCCAGGTATGCTGTTTTGTATAACAGTACTGTTTGTATTACTCCCCTTGTCTGTGTATAATACAGTCAATTCTATAGTTTGATTGGTCACTTTATATGACCTTTTATTAACAGTTAAAAAAATGTTTAAAGCTGTTGTAAAAGCAAAACCTTACCTGAAGCCTTGTGCCTATGACCAAAACACCTGTTGGATTAATTTTAAAGGCAGAACTATTGTATTGCAGAACTATCTGCTGCCTAACAGGAAAATACAGTACTTAAAATGTTTAAATGTGTTTAGCGACATTCCTGTCAAATCCACACAATTTGTAAATCCTTCATTACCATCTGTCTGTGGTTTCTGAGAACTTGCTCATCTTTTCTGTAAAGGCAGGGCATTTTCCCAGCAAGGCTATGCTCTCTACAAGCATCCTGCTTTGGATCCAAGGGATTTTCTGCAATGCTAATAACCCTTGTTTCTGCCACCAAACTCGAGGAGAGCCATCTGGGGTCATTTCCAACTACCACAACTCAATGTGGGTCAAGCATTTCCAGAGCACCAAACTCAGTCAGGAAGTTTTCAGAAAATGTTTCCCATGTTGCCCATGGACAGAACTATTACGCTTTTCAAATATGGGAGTAGCAAATATGGGGGAGAAAAAATATTTTTTTTTGCAGTAGGTTCAAGAGATCAATAATTTACAATTAAGATTGCTTTTTGATTTGGTCTTTGTTCTAAATCCAGGAACAAAGAACCTAACACTAAGCCTAAGTTCTAAAGTTCAAAACTATTTTGAGTTCTCCTGCCATCCAGTCTATTAAAATATGTTGTATTTACAGTATACTTCATTAAGCACTTTTTACTGTCTGTTTTCTTAGACTGGCATAGTTCTATGCAGACTCCTTAGGAAATCCTATTCAATGATACTGAGTTCCATCAGCTTGGTTGTCTATGTCAAGAAGTCTCCAACATAAGTAACTTCATGGAGACGCTGCGCACCAATCCTGGAATGGTGTCAGGTATGTAGGGCAGGTAGTGCTTTCTGCTGTCTGACCCACTAACCCTTCACTCAGTGTAACTGGATGGGACCTCTTTTAATGGATCTGAATGATGGATGGAGAGAGTAGGCATTTCCTCTCTTGTACTTACACTCCCTTCGTACCTATTTCCTTCTCTTGCTCTCTCTAATGGGCTGATGACTGACTCTCGGAGTGAGTGCGATCCAAAAGGCTGTATTATACCTATTCTACACCTCAAAGTATTTTGTTGGTTGTGGAACAACATAGAGGTAATCCAAACCCAATCATGAATTACCTCTAAAATCAGAGACAAATCATAGGTTGGCAAAAATGTTTGTGTATAAATGTAAATGTATGTTTATCCAGCAATGCATCTTACTCTAAATAATCACCAGTATCATTTTTAAAATCTTTCATTTCTTTTTTAATGTGTCTGTATCATTTATACCAGTGACAGTCCTGCAGGCCACATCTCTAACAACTGGGTAATGTCAACACTTCCTCCACACATGACTTCCATGTTGTGACCTTTCAGCACAAAGTATTTACTGTTGAGTGACTAAGTTTGTCAGAAAGGAATTCAGTGATCAAGTGTCCCATTGAACCACTTTGTCAGCGCAGTTGTCTTCAAAGTGAATATATGTAAAAGTCATTATACGCACTGTTCTGCTGCAATGTTAAGAATGCTTCATTTAAGAAGGTGAGGAATGCATTCTTTTCATTTCATGTGTATGTATGTTACAAAAGCCCTAGCAGGGTTTTTGGGGGACTTAACAATAACAAATCAAATTGGCTAAAATATTTCCCAAATTAAGATCTAACATACAATCTGCATAGACTTCATGTGGGCCTAGTTATGAGTAATATAATTAGTAATTAGTAATGTAATAAATGCAATTAACCTATAATTAGTGTTGCATGCCACCTGGTAGATGATAAAATTGGTAAAAAGTCCCATTCCCTAGACAACCTGACAACCATGTTGTAAAAATATAGTTGATCAGTATGATGGTTGATCTCTTCACCCCCACACTTCACAATTACTGTTTCTGTTGTGAGTTATTCACTGCAAAAGGAATTCATACAGTCACATCCTAAAACAATTCTAAGGGGACAAACTAGACCTTTGTAATGAAAAAGCAAAGGTTATGAGTTCATGTGGTGTTTTTTAGCAGACGCTGACTCTAGAAACCCTTCCTGAGGTTTTATGTCACTGTCTTGGTGACGTAGATCTTTTGTTACATGTTGATCTTTTGCACATATGGTGATTTATGGTTGCAGCTCCATTGTCTCAGCAGAACCATTAATCTAAGACTGAAGTGGGCTGCTTTGATGCTACATCTACAGTAAGTGCATCACAACCTATTGTGATGCAGAATTTTTCATGTAACTGCAACACACAATGCATAATGGCACATAAGTCTGCATTTAAATGGTTTCTTTAACAAAATTTCTTTCAAACAAAATGTAATTGTTTGATGAGTCTGAAAAGTCAACAAACCATAATATAACTGAGGATATGTCTTCAGGTACATACTTCAAATTGTGTTTTTTATTTTGGAAAGATAAAAGTGAGTTGAGCCTGCAATTTTTGTGTTTAGCAGTGTTATTTATATAAAATGTCTTGCAGGATACATAGCCCACATATCCTTCATTACATCAGCTACAGCTATAATAACTGGCCAATATCCTACATTTTTAAGGCAACCTTGTTTTCCTCCTCTGAAACAACAAAGACAAACAAAATGAAACACCAGTACTGACATAACTGTGGGAACGTCAGTGAGACTATTTTGCTCATTCTTTGGTGTTTCTTCTAGAGAGATTCATCATCTTCCTCTGCTGCAGGGTGCTGTATGGTGTCCGGAACCCCATGTGCGCCCTGTCCCAACAGAAGCTGCAGAACATCAAGGATGTGCTGTATGCCAACACAGATTTCTTCAAGTTCTTTTTCAGGCTGGTCAGTCAAGCTTCCTTGGACTTCATAGACTCTGGGTTATATATATGAGATTGATAACTCAAGCTCCTTTCAAAATAATAAATATCCCAGCAAACACAGGACATTTCCTAGTATTTGTATTTGGTTCCTGTTTGGTTATTTTTATGGACCAAATAATGATATATAAACATCATATGGTTTTTTTCAAATATGTTTTTTTGCAACCATAAAAGAACATTACCAGAATGTTATGGGAACCAAACAGAATGTTCTGTGTCCATAATAAAAATATTTTTGCCTACCCAAAAACAAACCTTGAAAAACTCACATTACCAGAATGTGCTCAGCAGGGATAGACCTGCACTTCTGGGATCGAGTTCTTTTAGCTGTGTCTGGAAAGCTTCAGGAGGTTGAAACTGTTTGAGAATGTTCAGTTCCTCTCTCTCTTTCTGCAGCCTTTTTTAGCATCCAGGAAGCTCCTCGCTTCCCTTCAGATCTTTTGCTTAAGATTGAGAAGTAATGCTTTTGTGTGTGTTACTTCCTCATGTGTGGATCATTTTTTATCACATCACATCACCATTTTAGATATGATGTTAAACAAGTCAACAAAATCTAATTTTGTGTATGCCAGCAAGTTAGAAACTGTTCATATGACCAACACATGTGTACACATGCATGTGTGCAACACCTTTATGTTGAAAGCACATTCCACTGAGGTCACATCCTGTGGGTGGAGCAGAATTCTTTCCCTTTTGCTTGAGTGACAGAAAGCCTGGCTAACTAATGCTATCACCCATCAAAATCTATCTCCTCTGAGTGAGTGTGTGGGTCTGCATGTGTAAAACAAAGTGTATCAGTCGGGCAAGTTGGGAGGAAATGTATTAGTTCAGCCGTAGTTAAGAAATGAGTCATTCTCCACACTAAAAGCCTCTATGGAAATCTTAATATTTTCACCTAGTTATCTTGACATGACTACATATTATGGCTATCGTGGCATTAGAGTTTGTGACCCATTGAAAAGTGCTGGATCTCACGTTCACCCTGATAGCCTGCTGATCTCATATTTTCACAAAGAGCACTGTTTGCTAGCTATTGTAATTTCAGTCTGGAGATGAATACAAGTGTAACATCTGGAAAACTCTCTTCATCTGTGAGAGGATATTTACACCTCCCAGGAATTTTCTATGATTAATTTCCCTCAGCATGTTGTTAACAGTAGAGATAACATCAGTTGTAAATATGTTTTAAATACCTTTTAATGATATTGTTTTTGTCTCTAAGCACTCTCTTGAGAAACAGTATGCTGGAAATATGACCTCACTCTCCAACCCAGTACACAGCAGTAGATCTACCACAACCAGAGACACGTTTTGTTGGAAGAGCAGAGACGTTTCTATTTTAATTGTGTTACTCTATAAAAGAATATAGCACTTTCCCTTTGATTTCCCTTTAAATAGGACATTACTGCAGAGCTTTAGAAAATTTTAGTTACCAATATCCCTGCAACAAATATAGTTATCCTGTTGGTTACAATTCTTCATATGAATAAACCTAAACTGAAGTGAAAGTGGTGTATTTGTCAATGTATGGTAACCCATACTTAAAATTTGACCTCTGCATTTAACTCATCCAGTGAGTAGTGAACACACACACACACACAGAGTGGTGGGCAGCTTTCACTGCAATGCACGGGAAGCAAATGGGAAAAGGTACATTGCTCAAGGACACCTCCGTTGTTTCCTGTCAGCTGTGGAAATTGAACCTGCAACCTTTTAAGTCGCTCTAACTATTAGGCCACAACTGCCCCTAGGATTACTTGCAAACTCTCACCTTAGTTTAACCTCCAGAATGCCAGTTTTTTCCACAGCTAGGCATAAGGGTATATTTACTGTGACATAATACATTTTGTCATACTAAAGTCACATTTCTTTCACAGCTTGAAGAGAGGCAGAGCTCAACAGACTTGATGTGGGTGATGTCCTTCATGTTCCAGCCAGGCTCTTTCTTCAGTCACCTTACGTCCACTGTGTCAGATCTGTTCTGTGACACCCGGGTCTATCTCGTTAACTGGTATGAGGACAACAACTATAAATCTTTTCTATGCCTCTAGAGGACACAACAGCTACAGTACATCTATGACAAGACTGCAAGTAAGAGCGCTTCCATTTCATCTCTCCTGAGATATATTTCCTGTATCTTTATTTTTTAATTAATTATGTTGTAATAATGATAAATTGTGTAAACAACATCTTTTATCATAATGAGATATTCTCATTCAAACTCTCTCTCCCAAACAAACACACATTCTCTCACTCACCCACAGCTCCATTCTGTAATACTGTGATTCAGAACCTGGGGTCAAATCCTGTTACGAAAATTGTGTGGAATTTAGTGAAACCTCTGCTGATGGAAAAGATCTTGCACACCCCAGACTCCCCTGCGGTCAGAAAGATATTAAAGAGTGTAAGACACAGTATAAACATCCACCCACATGCACTGTCCCTGTAACTATTGTTAATCAAATGATACAGGCAGTTCATGTGGCGTCCATGAGGGGGCCATTAATCATTACTCATGCACAAGTGTGTTTAAGCTTAGCTGTGACCTTCAGTAATTCTTGTAGAGAATTATGAAATCGTCATAATGTATTGAATGATTTTAGATTAATTACAATAGTTTAATTTTCAATAGTTAGTTACACATCAGTAGTTGTAGCCATGGTTATTATGGAACATTAATGTAAACATGGATGAAGATTTTACCATCTGAATGGATATTTCTGTGTCATTGAGCAAGAACATTACTGAGTCAATACCATGTCATTGTACATCCCTCAGGAGCTTTGCAGATGCCTGATGCTGCCAATTTCTATAGTTTTATACAGTGTGTGTGTGTGTGTGTGTGTGTGTGTGTGTGTGTGTGTGCATGTGTGCTTTCTAAGCCAACACTACTGTTGAGGAGCAGAAAAAGTTGCTGAAGATAGGGAAGGCCTGGGAGGAGGTAGGACCACAGCCCTGTGAGTTCTTTCAGAACAGCATTCAGATGAAGATTATACAGGTTCATAATACACACACACACCACCTGCCTCTCTTTGTCACTTTACATGACACAATATCAACAATCTCCTGAATACATCAAACCTTTGTTGTCTTCTAGTTACCTCCTATGGGATTCTGTATTCAGATTGTATGAGCTAACATGGTATGGAATTTATAAAGTGAATCCATTCCCACATATAGGTCGAGATTATTTTGCATTTACTTCAATTGCCCAGTCTTCAACAGATGTAAGATTAGCAAAACATGATGTGTATTTGGTTACACTATTATACTATTGTGAACTATTGGATTTCTAATGTATTGTATGGAGTGACACACCCATAGGTGCTTGTTGAACAGTTAATTTGAACAGTATCAGCATCAGTGAGGTCAGACACTGATGTGGGTTGATGGGGTCAGGCTCGCAGTTGGTGTTTCAGTTCAGGCGTAAGTCATTTAATGGTGTTTAGGTTTGGGACATGTAAAATGAACATGTAAACAGATATGTTCATCAGAGTGCAGAGTTTACAATACATAACATGCATTACAGTCAGAATTTATTTGGGTTTATAAAACTTTTGTGTATGTAGCAACCAAAATGCACCTCCTGTTTTTCCTTCCAGCTGTAGAACACACTCAGAAACCCCACAGTGATAGGCTTCCTGGACAAGTGTTTTAAAGACACAGAATTCACCACAAAATACATCCTCAACTTCTTGCACAATGGCCCAGAGGAGCACAGATTCATAAACATGTACAACTTTGACTGGAGAAATGTCTTCAGGCTGATTGATGACGCCATTCAAATGGTCAACCAGTACAGTGAGATGAGATGTTCTCAGAGAAGATCTCCAAACACCACTATTACCTCCGCTTTTCTTTAATAAATTACCATTGTTGAAAGAGCAATTGTATAAATTTCAGAGATGATTATTTAGAAATAAATCATATATGTGGCCAGATAAGTGCCATATCAATACAGCATAAGTTTTAATGATTGAAACCAGAGTTACTTCAGCTTTTTTTGTTTGCTAGAAAAGATGACACGAATGATCAATTAAAATCAATGATTCAGAGAAAAGGTAAATTAATTGAATCTGTTAATTATCTCTGATCTATAAATACTTTTGACGTCAGAAAGCTTATTGGCTGTGGTATTTTTCTGAAATGGTGACGAATTTCTCAATTGATTTCTCAATTGAAATATACACTTTATTTTCTATATAGTACATGTACTTTCCAGGGAGTACATGTACTAAGAAAAATGTATAACTTGAATGCACTGTAAGTCGCTTTGGATAAAAGCGTCTGCCAAATGCATAAATGTAAATGTAATATACCAAATAGTAATTCAGCTGTATGTCACTGGATTTATATTAGCAGCTGGGAGATGTTTCATGCTGTTACTACATAAACTGGCTACAGTCTGTTAAACTCAGGTCCAGTGACTCCCCATGTAAAGTATCTCCTCATACCAGCCCTGATCTGTTGCTCACTCCACAGAAAGAGGCTGTTTAGCTCTGAGCACTACAGCCTTCCTTTTGCAGAGTGCTGATTGCTCTCAGCACATCACTGTGAGAAAGACCACTTAGCATGGCTATACAGATCCCACCAGGGACAGATGGGTGAAAGGGAGAAGAACAAGCAAGCTGTCAACAGCATGCAGACTCCTCTTTTGTATGACCATGATTAAGAAGGGAGTGGGTGGGAGAGGCACCCTTTGCCAGTGCTGTGTTGTTCTTGTTGATGGGAGCGTCATTGATGAAAGAGAGGGGCAAATCACTCAGCTCCACTCTGTTACACTGTTACTGCACCTCCCTGGCTGTGATTGTCCTAAATTTGCAAGCCGGAGGTCTCTTTCTGCAAATTGATTAGAGTGGAATGAAGATGGTGAGAGAGGGCTATCATAGAGCAGCTCAGCCTCCCTTTGTTTGGATCAGAGCGGTGAGCCTCTGTGCTTTACAAACAAACCCAGCCCGTTTAGCCTATTAGCTATAGTTGTCACCACAAAGCCCGGCTGAAACTTCAGCTGTTATTGTGAAGATCTATGCCTTGATGAACCACCAAAGAAATACTTTTATTTTTTTTTAAAGTTTATTTTTTAATTTTGTTCAAATTAAAATTGGAAGTTTATTATTTCTTTAATTTTGGTGATTTCGTTTTTAAAACTGCTACATGTTTCTGAATAATATGCTTCTGAAGAATATGTAGTGCCCTGGAAGAACATGTGAAGTCTGTGGGGGGTCCCATTGAGCTTTTCCATTGGGTTGTGTATTCAGGGCCTCTGGTGGCATTGTACAGTACTGTGAATGACTCACACAAATGACCATTAGATATGGTGCATGAAGTTTGGAGGCCTCTCGGCTCTGGTTTGGAGGCCTCTCGGCTCTGGTTTGGAGGCCTCAGTTTGGTGGCATGTTCTCTCAGCTATTGTATGGAAGATCGCCAGTGAAGAGTCAACACTTTGTGAGTTTCTCATGTAAATGGAGAGCTTTTAGACTTGCTTTAGCAATGTGAGAAACATCCCACTGTGTTTGCTAAGGCAAGCATCACTACTGCTACTATACACGATAGTATTAGTGTTCCTGTAGCTCAGTCGGTAGAGCATTGTGTTAGCAGTGCAAAAGGTTGTCATCATGCCGAAAGCATTCCCTACAATGTATATGTGTAGCCTACTGCTTTCCAGGATACAAATAAAGTCTAAAGGAGAACACTGAAGCACAGTAAAACAGAATGTCTGGATTACAGTAAAGCTTAGTAAAATATTTTATAACTTTTTAGATTTTATAACTTTAGGAAAAAATATACACAAGCACTATATACATTAAACACTTTTTATTTCTACTGTACTCAGGGTGGAGTATCATGGAAGGAACATATTTTCACAGATTTTATATAACAGTTGATTGTATAGGGAATGAAGGGAAGATCTTTTCTTAACTGTTTGTGTGAGGTGTTGTGACCCAACACACTATTATTATTGTTATTTTGTCATAAGAGAAAGAGCAGCACAATTGCATGTGCTTTGCCTGTTTGCTTTGCAATGTGACACTTGCTTACTGCTGAGGTTCTCTCTGGAACACAAAACATGCCTGCAGGTGTTAGTCTGGTCAGATCTCGTTGTAAATGTCCCTGTTTGAAACAAATAGTCAGAGATTGAATGACACTGTGGCCCTGTGGGTTCATTGTGTATTCATTATGTGGGCATAATACAAAGTGCAGCCAGCACAAATAAGTGTAAATTGAATCACAAATTCCATTTTTCGGCACTCCTAATGTAATTATTTTGGATGCATTAAATCAATTCAGTTTTATCCCATATAATCCTGATACTATGACATTTTAATGCAAAGATGTACATAAGGAACAGTGGCCCTATAAATTTGGACAAATAAGACACAAATAGAAATTTTAGATAACAAAATTTAAAAAAAGAAGCATCTGTAAACAATTACTGCTAGACTTTTGCTGACAACTAATATGACTTTTCTTAGTGTCTTTCATTAAAATTTTCCTTAACTCTACTTGTCTCTCAGGTACAGGGACCCTGGCCCCTGGGCAGACCCTGTGAAGGACCTACACTACATCTGGGGAGGTTTTGCCTACCTGCAGGACATGATTGAAAATAGTATTCTAAAGTTACACACAGGTTACGATCGGCCTTTGGGTGTTTACCTGCAGCAGATGCCCTACCCCTGCTATGCTGTGAGTGATGGGTAAAATTATGTGGCAAAAAAGGGCTAGTCTTAAGATCACCTCTGCCCTGCTTATATAACATCACTTGTTAAAGGGATGGTTCAACCAAAACCTAAAATTTAGTCATTAAATTTACTCACGTCCCCAATTGCTTTCTTCTGACATGGGACACAAAAGTTGTATAAAACTGAAAGAGAAAAGACACAGAACAAAACATTTATAAAATAATGGACTATTTTAGTTTATTTTTCACCAACTTATCTGTATGCCGTCGTGTGAAAATTATTTTATGAAGCTTTAGTGTCTATTTGAATTATAAAACAGTCAGTCTCAATCCACAGCCATTGTAAAAGAAAAACATAGAAAGACCCTTTTTTAATCTCCATTTTGGTTCTGAAGTGCAAGAAAACGATGAACGTGAAACAACAAACTATCCCTTTAAAGTCCAAAATCCAACCTAATTAAAACCCAATTAAGTCAAATTTATATGACCCAATAAGAGCATTGTGCTGGAGAAAGAGATGAGTCTGCAGGAGACTCATGGAGTCATCTGGTACACCTGGTTCATCGACGTTCATCATGATAGCCTCCAGCCCCATTCTGCCCACTGGAATTATTATGGTGAGGAAGAAATGTGATGACCTTCAAACACCACATTCTACATGTGCATTCTTCATTTAAACTATGTCTACAATGGAAGCCAGCCTTTCTCAGGATTGGTTTATTGTGACCTCTTCTGGGTATATGCTGTTATTACATATGGAAGTTCTCCTGTTTTCTCTCTCTATCTCTCTCTCCCTTTTCCCCCTGGCTCTTTTTTTTACTCACGAACACACACACAAGTTTTTCTGTAACATATTACTCTAGCTTAGCCTTCACATGGACCAGATATTGTAGTTCAGGCTTCCATAGGGCCCAGCCAGCCTACGGTGAAAAGACTACAAAACAAAGATGCTCATGTATGGAAAATCTAACAAATGTTCTGGCCCTTATGAAGCAGCTTTTTAAAGGATATATTGTTATGAACAGACTTATTATTATATTATTGTTTAAAGGATATATGAAATCCCATTTTGTCATATATTGCGTGCATTTCTGATATGTCACAACACACAAGGTCCATATTAATGGGATTGTTCCATTGGGGACTAATGGGGATTGTTCAGGGACATTTGTACAGACATGGACGTCATAAGACAATTACCCAGTATAAGACCCTCTTTAACCAGTGAGTGTTTTTTAATACAAGTGAACATAATGACACTGTGATTTGATGCAGTATCCAACATGATTCCTTTCTGAATTTATATATTTATATACAATACAACATACATATTACAATATAACATAGCATACAACAACAACATATTTATCTAAGGTAAATTACATTATATTTTATGTGTAACTAAGCTTTGACTCTCTATTTAGAGGGTAAAGCTATCAGTGGCTATGGCTTTTGTAAGTGGGTACAAGGTGGTGATCTTGGATGGGCCAACTTCAGGAATTAACTAGATGCTCCATTCGGGACCTGCTACCTGTTCAATATACGGTACCTGTATATTGTACAGGTATCGCCATCTTCTGGCCAAAGATAACATTACAAGCTTACATAGATAATACTGCTGGGCTTTTCATAGTGTATTTGCTCATGAAATAAGATGCAAAACTAATGAACTCCCCTTTTTTTAAACAGTCCATGTCACACACATACACCTTTTTTAAGGACACATCAAGAGTTCTTTGACTGTATGTTTCAGAATAAGTGTGACTGTGCATCTGAGTGTTCCTGCACATGCTTCACTTGCACTAAATATAAAGAGGAGTCAGTCAATGCAACCAGAGAAAATTCTGGATGGTGAGTTGACGAAAACCCCACCCTGCAGAGTAAGTAATATAACAATCAATGAACAACCAATGATCATTTTGGAATCAGTGAATCATCTCTGTTCAGGGAATGTGGAGAGCATTGAACTTTGATTCAGAGGCAAAGCTGATTAAAATAATTAGTCAGGAAATGTCCAACCTGCTGCCACATAAAGGTTTTAAACATAGTGCTTATGGCAGTCTGTTCTGTTGGAAACACTGGGTGACATAGGCCTCAGTAGCTTTGGAATATCTGACACCTCACTAGAGGAGGTTGGCCAACATTTAATCCTCCATTATGCTAGTTACTGTGATATTATTACTGTTTCTTAGTTCTTACTGTTTCTTAATGCTTGTATCTGTTTTAGTATATTTTTAATAAACTGCAGTCAATTGTGACTGTGATGCATAGAAAAGTTTTTCTTAAGTCAATCCCAGACAAATTAACCACACACACAATCTGCGTTGACTGTGTAACTGTTTTCTGTGAAGTGTTTGATAGAACCTGACTTTAAGGAAATCTTGGTTGCACTGAATGATCTTGAAGTTGAAAATATTAATTGTTCTTCGGGTCTTTAACAATTTTAAAAGTTTGCAGACATTTTTTAAGACTAAAAAAGTGTAGGACATGTAAATTACATACAGTTTATTTATGATTACTTTTGATAGATATTAGATAATATTGGTTTTATATAGATAAATAAGGCAGGTTTCTGCATCTAAAGACCTCAAAATTCTGTTTAAGACTTTTAATGGAATAAACAATAGACATTTGTTTTTTACGTTTTACTTTTTTGTAGTTTGTTTTGTCAGGCAACTTTGTACTTATTGCTTTAATCTTCACCATGATTGTTCCACCATTTAGAACGTATCCCAGCGTGATGTTCTCTCCATGGATGTACAGAACACAGTTTACCTTCATCAGGTAAACACTCTTCTCATAAACAGACTCATAAACATTATGAAACTATAATGACATCTCCGATTTACTTGTCATTAAATGGTCATTAAATTCCTTAGTGTTCTTCTGCATCTCGGTAATGAGCAGCCATTTAATTCAAAGATTAAATACGTTATATAGATGTTGCTGAGAGAGCCTGGCATGGGTACACACTGTAAATCAGCCTTTGCAGTAAGTTCAGAAACTGCACTATAAACATGCCTTAACCTTTCAGATGAAAATTATTATACTTCTAGCCAATGTACACATGTACATGTAATTCTTATTTATGTGATTTATACTTTTGTCGTTATTCTTTAAAAAAAGTGCAAGGGTAGGATTCTGGTCCCTTTTGCTCTCTGTATTGTTGGTCACAACCCCTGGTTGGGAAACTTAAATAATTAACCTAATATTTTTTGATTAAACTCATCTTTCTCAGGTACGGTGGACTGTCTGTTGGTGGAGAACTGCCAATGCATGATGTGGACCCTGACAAGATCCAGAATGTTCTATCTCAGCTTGGACAACTGATGAATATTTCAGATCATAAAGTGATCTAAATCAAATCATCAGGTGAAAACCATAATAACTCACTGTGATGCTCAAACAAAACATACATTAATAACGATTTAAAGAGTAAAAACAGACAGTAAAAATATACTGGCCTCAAAATGTATAAGGACACTTAAATCACACTGTATGTATTTCATTGTGTAGATATGAAGCTATCAAAAAATATACTAGACCTGTTTGAAAAGTTTCCAAATACTTTGTCTTTTTTAAAGTTTGCCTTTATTTTGCTCTCTTTTCCTGCTCATTACAGGTGTGGTATAACAACAAACATTGGCACACCATGGTGTCATTCCTGAATGTGTCTAACAGTGCTATTCTCCGAGCAAATCTGCCACCATACGTCAATCCAGCAGAATTCAGCATTACTGTAATCAGCCACCCACTCATCCTCACTAAAGAGCAGCTGTCAGAGATCACTGTGTGTGTGTTACAGAAAGATATCATTTAATTCACTGTTTCAGGCATTGCACTGTTCATGCATAATTATATAGGAGGGCTGTCTATTTAACACATTTAGAGTTGTTATTGATTATAAACACTAAAACCACTCTCCAAGTAATATCTGTTTGGTACTTTTGTCTAATACAATAATTGAATATCTTTCCTTAGCATATGTTGATATGCGATAAATTATGATTAGGTTGATTAATTTATTATATCATGTATAATTATATTACTGACTAATCTATCTATAGTACCTTTTATTTTCAAGCAACTCAACTAAAACTAAAAAGGGTTTTGAAACTTTCCTTTTGTGTAGTAAAACTCAAATTTCTCTTTTCAACAGTCTGACCACATCAGTTGACAAAGTGGTTGCCATCTGCGTCATCTTTGCCTTGTCCTTCATTTCAGCCAGCTTTGTCCTCTTCCTCATCCAGGAACGTGCCACCAAAGCCAAACATCTGCAGTTTGTTAGTGGAGTCAGTCCTCTGGTCTACTGGGGCGCCAACTTTTTCTGGGACACGGTGAGATTCATCAGCATTGTGTTAAGCAACGCTTCTGTAAAATGTCGATCATTAGTCATTGCTACATTTTGGTTTTTGGACTGCTGCTTGATGGCTTACATCCCTTGAGTTTATTTGTGCCAGATGAACTGCTCTGTTAGCACTGTGGTTTTTGTGGGTCTTTTTGTGGCTTTCGAATGCTACACATCACCCACCAATCCCTTCAAGCGCTGGTTGCTGTGCTATGTCTCTATGTCTATCTTCAGAATCCACAGCACAGCATATATGTCCCACTCTTGCATCAACCTGTTCATTGGTATCAACAGCAGTGCCATCACCTTTATCTTAGAGCTCTTTGAGAACAATAGGTTGAAGTCATGATCTGTCACGATTCTCATATAAAGTTAGAATTTGTTGCTCAATAATGCCTTGAAGTTACACAGATGGACATTTTGGCTTGAAATCATGTTTATCTTGTGGATAAATGTTATAATTTGTATTAAAGTCTTTTTTAAAATTTATTTCCAATCCCATCAGTCTTTGTTGATCTTTTACAAGATGAAGAAAATGTTGCTGGTCTTTCCTCACTTCTCATTGAGGTCAAGGTCTCATTTATATGGTCATGAATCAGGCAGTCACTGGTGTCTATACCCGGTTTGGTAAGTCTGTCTATAGTCTGTAGGGTGTCACATGACATCAGATAACAGACAACATGTATCAAATAATCACTTTTCTGTCATATGAAGAAAGAATTTCTTTCAAATATTTAATTTTGTTGGCACGAATGACTAACAAACCATCAAGCTGAAACCCTCACTGGGTTTGATTATGCAGTCTAGGTCTCGAGGGCCATTTTAAAGTGTTTCTAAAGTGTCTTCTAGTATCTATAAGTGGCTGTAAAAGTTCCTAGTTGGTGCACAGCACTTTATTCGCATTTGTTTTATGCATTGATTAGCATAAAAGCTTTTGCAATATTTTTCAGCAGAGACTGAAAAGTCTTTCAGACTGACAGAATGATTTGATAGGTATCACCTCTCATAACACCTTGCTTTTCAGTAAGAACTACTGGCCGAATATCACATCACCTAATTAATATTCATGAGCCAAGTTGATAAGGTTGGTAATGTGTCCCTCAAAGGACATATGGTTTTTCATAGTGACCACTGTGCCTGAAAGGGTTAATTAGTGTCTGGCACCTCATATGATAATGTTTAAATTCCCTGACTGTACTCTTCATTCTCTGTTGTGGAATAGGGGATGAGTCTGCAATTTATCCATTCCATTCCATGGGACTTTGTGGGGAAGAACCTGGTCTGTACTGCTGTGGAGGGTTTCATCATCCTTAATCTGCTCATCCGGTACAAATTTTTCCTTGATTACTGGAGAGGGAAAATAAAAACATTATTTATGTCCACAATATATTATTTATAGGTTCTGCTCACAGTTTTAATACGTTTTATTCAGATTTTTACTCTATAGTTCCAAAGTTGGCACTTTGCGTTTACACTACAATTGCAGGCTAAAATCTACTGTCTCGTCTTACAGACTTACAAGACTTATGGGGCTGAAAGAGAACGGCAGTGAACAGAATTTGTGTAGGAGTTTCTGCAGGAGAGGTCTGACGAGATAACCTTTAATGTTTTTTATTTCTAAAACAACTGTTTATAAAATCATCACTAAACACTAATGTGATGATCAGGGAATGTTTACACCAAGAAGTGTTTTGGGCTTCTTGGTGTAAATTGTACAGGTAAAACCACAACCTTTAAAATGCTGTCCGGAGACACTGATGTAACACTGATGTAGCTGGATACCGGTAACAAACAAACAAACAAACAAACCATGATAAGCAATGATGCTTTGAAATACTCATTGACAAATTCCCATAAACCAGTATAACCAGACAATAGCCGCACTGATAATAGCGCTAAGCCATTTGTATTTAAACAAAGTAATTGTTAGTATTTCAGCGCAAACACGTTTTCTTTCTGCCTAAATTAGATGTATTAGAATTATAGATTGTGCCTTATTCACAAAACTCTAGACAAAGCTATGTTTGTCCAGACCAATTAGCAATGCTTTATTGTCATCTGCAATGCAGACAGTAAAATAAATTTATTACAAAAGGGTGCTGTATACGTCTCCTGTTGATGATATCAGCAACAATTCATCAAATGATAATGAAATGATGGAGAAGAGCATTATAACTGGGCATATATCCAGACCCATAGTGCATGCTTGGCATTTTAAGAGTTGGTTTAGATTTTGATTCAGAGTTTATTCAGGTGCCTGGATCAATTTGATGGAGTGATGCTGTTCAGTCCCAGTAAAGTATGCCAGATATGTGGTAGTTTACTCTGTACTTTATACTCTGTACTATAAGCTGTTTCCTGATTTTGCATACTTTTAGTGAACAGACGCTGCTGAACGCCAGATTGAACAAATACATCTGCCTCGATTGAATCTTAGTAAATTTAACCCTTAATGCTGGGATGCAAACATTAAAAATGGCGTGTGCTTTCCCCAGTATTCTTACCAACATCCTGGACGTGCATCAAAACATGGGCTACTGCTCTCAGTTTGACATCATAGACGAGCTGCTGACAGGACGGAAGCACCTGTATCTGTATGCTCACCCCTGTGGGATCCCAGAAACTGAGATCAACAGAGCGAGTCTCATTCACCTCTGCACTTCCTTCATGTTCTAAACCTGTATGATTTTCTTTCTTCTGTGAAT
Source organism: Chromobotia macracanthus (assembly GCA_036877525.1). Classification (NCBI taxonomy): domain Eukaryota; kingdom Metazoa; phylum Chordata; class Actinopteri; order Cypriniformes; family Botiidae; genus Chromobotia; species Chromobotia macracanthus. Next base: position 5,841,844 of record JAZGTH010000013.1, read on the forward strand.
AAACAAAAGAAGTTAGCAAGATCTTAGAGGTTCTTAATTCTATACAATAATAGTAAATGGTGACCCAAATTAACTGTTTAAACAGGACAACAACAGACAATATAAATGTTATAAAAATAGTTCACGACTTGAGTGCTACATTTCATGTCCTCAAGGTTTTTGTGAAAAACAGACTAGAATATGTCTTTAGAAGACATGCAATATAGTCCAAAATACTTTTATTGTGTTTTTTAACTTTACAGCTGCTTGTCACCATCTACTCATTGTATTGATCAAAGCAATGTGTGAATATTCCGCCTCGCATTTCTTTCATGTCCTCCTCTAGAGCGCCTGGTATGATTCTCGACATTCTAGTCAGTGGTGTTAAAATGTGAAAAAAGTCTTGATTTAATTCAGCCATGTAACCATCCAGGAATAGACACACTGCAGCAATGGGCCTGTAGTGCTGTAGTACTCAGATCCTGAAAATGATCTACAGTAATTTAAATGCACTTGAAAGTAATGCGTCAAATTATTGTTTCCATAAAAAGTAACTGTTACTTTATTACTTTGTCAAGTCTGTTAGATGATACTCTACTTTCTCCTGAAATGTAATGCTGTGGGTAATTGGAGTTGTTTTTCTGGTATTTTTGCTGCAAACACTTTTTTGCCACTCAATCCACTGATGACCCACCACTGTCAGTGCAGAAACAGTCAAATCAGACTTTATAAATACCTGATGAATAACAAATAACATATGACAGGAAGCCTTTCAGTCATAAATCCACTTCAATAGTCTTAACATGCAGTTATACAACAAATTTAGATGACTAAAAAATATTTTGTAAGAAAAAGATTGTTGTTCTACCATGTCTTGACCTAGAAATTGACATGTAGTCACTTTCCTGAGAGCAAGCAATTCTGGAAATACAAATCACCTCCATCTATACTACCTAGGCATTCAGATGTTTACAAAATGTACTGTTATGGAATATTAAAACAATCAGCATGAATAAAACAGTAATGATACTTGATGGTCTAAAGATCTTTATAGTCATGACTTCTGGATGACCTCTGATCTGGATGTAACAAAAACCTTTTGGACATTACTAAATAGCCATAGTTTGTCTTTTAAGTTTATCACCAGTAATCCTCTCTTCATAACAAGTTTTCCTCAATCCACTTTACACATTTTCTAGACCTACAGTTAATGCTCTCAAAACAATTAGCACATCCATGCAAACAGACTCTTCATTTAGCAAAACAATTAAATTTGGCTTAACAATAAAGTACTGCGTTCTGTTTAGAAAGCATTTATTTTAAACAAATACTGACAATTCTCTATTGATTATGCATTTCAGATTAGCTTTATTATCTGCATAGAAAGGATAGAAAATTGTTTTTGGCAATTTATAAACACACACACACACAGACCAAAAATCATCTAGTCTGCTTATTAATATAGTCAGCTAAATACACAAAAGACTATATAATGCACCCCCCATCTTACAGTAGGTTATCAGGACATTACAGTATATTATCTATGTTCACTGTTTCGAATACAAGAGAAATTTCTATGTAGTGATTCGAGATAATGATGTATGTAATCTGTACGTAAGTCAAGAAAACATTGTTTGGGAAAACTACAGTGTGTTCAGATGGCTAAATTAATTGTTTTGAAAGCATTGTCCTTAGTTCAGAGAAATGTCCAATTAAATTGAGAAACACTGTAATGTAATTACCATTGACAAAATATCAAAGAACACGTCACACAAAATGTGTCTAAAAACCATCACCAGACCTGGCAGAAAAAAAATATTTAGGCCTTATTTTGCTTATATGATGTTTGTCAAGGAATCCAATGGCAAAAGTGCATGTGGGTTTATCCTGTGTTAAAGAGATCTAGAGGAATAGTGGAATGATGGCTGATCTCAGTACAGGATAGTCTTCAAACTCCTGGATGTAGGTTTTATGCTTTGCTCGAGCCCATATAGTCATCTGAACAAAACCCAAAAATGCAAAAACTCCAACTGTGGAGATATGAAAGATTGATTATTGTTATCAGACAGGAGAACACTCATAAAATAAATGTGTGTGGTGAGTGTGTGAGATGGAACACTGTGTACCTGGAACACACTGTGTCATGACTGTGAAGCTGAGCCACGATCCCACCTGGAAACAAGTATAGGTTGCCTATTTATATTATTGGAGACATAACAGCCAAAACATTCCAAAAGACTCTAGCTTTTAGCTATGTGTTCTAAAAACATTTCACATGCCGAGATACAGCTGGACTCTAGAGGCCTGGACACAAACCCATTTGTCCCAAATGTTCAATATACTGTTGTTTTGACATGAAAAAGGTTAGTTTGTAAACTTGACTAACCTCATATGTGTAGTTTGGGCAGGATACGAAGAAAAATAGCCAAGTGAGGGGATTCCTTGTGGGATAAGGAATCTCTTTAGGTCTGAACCCTGTCAATGTGTAACAAGAATGTAAAGTTATGCAGTAATGGAAATTTTTGTGGTGTAATTCAACTGGATAGTGTTCAAGAAACGAAAGAATTAGAGGTTCATCCATCAGAATGCTCAGTCTGTGAGCCCGGTTTTAATTTAATAGAGATAATTTCACATCTCAAGCCAGAGCACACCCCCACATTCCATTGTCAAAGAAACAAAGCATCCGAACATTGCACTGTTCATAAAAATGGTAATTAATCACAATCACTAGGGTTCATTGTCTGTCTCCTTGATTACGCCCACATGCAGGTGGAATCTGATTGGAGCTCACCATTACAACTGATTCGATTCAGAATCAGGTGAACAGAGAGGTTTCCACACTCACAGATCTATATAGAAAGAGCAGACAAACAAAGAGATAAAGAGACAAAATTTAGCTGTCCTAAATTGCATGGTTAATTTATTGCTTTTGGGATTTTGACATACATACCAAAAACATTGCCAGTGCACAGTAGATTTGAAGTCTCCCATAGGCTGACAAAACAGTCAATTGTTAAAATGAGAACTCAGACCAATCATATTCTCTTTAGCATGTCATATAATAAGTACTTACTTGGTGGGGTGTAAAGTGGATGGTTGATATAATAGGCCTGCCATGCTGCAAACCCCCAATAGTACAGACAGATCTAAAGGATGAAAGCAGTATGTTAGAAGTTACTATAACTTGCCCACAGTAATTACAAAATAGTTCACCCAAAAATGGAAGTTCTGTCATTGTTATGAACCCATATTAATTTTTTCTTGCACAGAACACAAAAGAAGTTATTTGCAGAATGTCTGAACTGTTTTTCATGCATTGAAAGTGAATGGTGACTAAGACCCCATCCATTTTCCTTATATGGGACAAAAAGTAGCTTTCTACCAAATATGTCCTTTTGTGTTCCGAACAAGAAAAAAGAAATACGGGTTTGTAATTTTATGAGGGTGAGTGAATGAAAACAGAATTCTGAGCGAACTTCATCTCTTTTATGCTAAAGTTAAAATATGCCAAATTAAGTTTGATTTACTTCCCCTCATTTCCATTTACTGTAAACCATTATGTTATCACATGTGCAGGCAATACTTTGTATGACTGCTCCATATGGCCAAACCATATGCTTTCTCACTTGTGAGTTAAATGATCTACTAGGGAATATTATACAACAGCAAAAGGAAGCTTAATGGCAAGCAGCCAAACACCCCGATATAAACCCGCCACCAGCACCTTCCTTTGCATACAGTGACATCATGGAACTTCTGCTCATGTCATAAGCACTTCAGACACTGAAAACCAAAGAATTTAAGGAATTGGAGATAAACATACCTGCACTATAGTGCGTAAAGGCAAAGTTCCGTCTGAAAAGCGATGGATGAAAATAGTCTCCACAATCCTCTTAATGTAATGGAGAGTGTAACACCAGCAGGCTAGTCTGTATCAGCAGAGTCAAATTTAAACCAGTGAACTGTATGCCAATGCTTCATTGTACAATATAAACATTCTTCGTTTGTTAAATGCGTTCAATATGTTTATGAAGCTTATTTAAAGTTCTTCACTTTGAACTCACTTGACAACTTTGAATGGGCTTCGTGTGTAGTCGTACTCGTGACTATATATGTATGGAAGCCGATAGAAGAACAACAGATAGATGAAAAGTGGCCCAAGACACTCTGCCAGAAATACCTACAATTTGGCCCCAAAAACAAAAACACTATTATTTTCATGCAGTAGTGTTACCACACACAATTGGAACATATATGTATGAGCTAATTTCTAAATGAGTATGTTTCAGATGACTTGCTTTACCATAGTCCACCCTATCTGTGGGCCGAGATCCTGAAAGAACATTGTTGCAGTTGTCCCAACTGGTAGATCTTCCAGCACGTCATCATCACTTAGGGCTTTTCCCTCTGAGAAGTTATTAAATCATTGATAATAATAACAGCAATAACAACATATGCATTTTGTAAAGGTGAATTTCTGTAATGCAATATTGACAGCTTTTCTTCAATAGCTGCAGTTGTCCTAACACTGTTGCTTTGTTTAGTGTGAAATGATGCCTGATATTCTGGCAGGAAAGTTGCAATGTGTACATATGCGCCACAGCTGTTGCAGATTTAACACTGCAATAGCATCTGGCTACCGTTTAAAGCTTCAATATCAACATCTTTTTTGTTGTTTTACCCTTTACTTTGAAAGCTCAGTCAACGCATTTAACACCTTTGCTATTCTGTTTTCCATGCAAAGATATACATAATGTATATAACAAAATATATACATAAACAGGTTTACCAGGGTGCAGCTTCAGTGCTTGTCTTGATGGATAAAACTTGGGGTCTGCAAGTATTTTAACAATGAAATATTATGAATAGTATTAATCAGCGTACAATTTAGCCTTTGATAGGACAAGTACAATAAACTTACAAATCTTGTGCAACAGTGTCTTAATCTCTGCAATGGTGGCATTTGGCTCCACCTGAGACAAAGTTCAAAAATTGTTCTCAGCCTTAAATCCTATAATCATCCTGACATGATGTATTTCCAAAATTCACTGTCTTTTCAGCCCAGACTCAAAAATAATATTGAAAACCATTACCTTTTATGGACCAGTACAAACACAACTAGAGTTGGCAAGCTAACGCACCTTATCCAGGTAGCAGAGCTGTGCCTTGCTCTTTGGATCCAGAATCTCCACCTCAAAAAAAACGTAATTCTTATCCTTTGAGACACCAGCTTTCAGGCCGTGGTCACACCTGGTCTTTATGAAATGTGCTACGGTGAAGAGATCTCTTAACTCCAGACATTCCATGATGTCTGCTGTGGGCTATAGGTGAGCCCTGAGTTTGGTGGTTGGTGCACTGATGCCAGGGGGCAGTAAGGTGATCAGACCCTTACCCCCACGTGGTTAGAGATGGCATGCTCATGATGATCTCACAAGCAGATCCAGTTCAAAATCTTAGCCAGAGATCTTGTTGACATAGTTACATAATCTATCTTAAGTTACCACATTTTTGGCTTTCAAACAAGGTCAGTCTAGATTTGTGTATGTATGTATGTGTAAGGCATTATCAAGCATTCATAAAACATTGACTAATTTTATATTTCTGGTGGACAGGTCTTGTGGACAGGGCCTTGTAAGCTGTCTGCATTGGCTCTTGTGTGGTCAACATACAGTGCAGGCACATACAAACAGGCACACACCCTTGAAAAGACATGATGGGCATGTCCTGGATTTGGAGGTGTATGCTGGTCTAAATTTGTCTCTGGCTGTGAGGAGCAATTAATCAGCCCTTCTGCACCCTGTTGCACAGACTTAACACTGTCAACTATTATTTCATTGATATCCCAGCTAACAGTTTTCGGTTCCCAGCACATTTTGGGAATGTTAGTTTTTGGTTGCAAAAAAACCCTAAAAAGAATGTTTTCAGAACATTATTATTGGTTCCCAAAAATAACCAAATGGGAACCAAATACATTAGGGGAACATTGTTAGGGGAACAGCTTTAAAGGCAAGTGTGGCATCACTTAACAGAATATATGTATGACTAGCGTTTATAGAATTTAACCCATTGCCATTTGGATGAAAAACCAAAAAAGTCCCACCTGAAACACTGCACTGGCTGTGCCAAGTCTGGTCAAGATGCTTAAACAAACAATGTTTTGTTAGAGCAATAGTTTGAGCTAAGGAAAACTATTTTTACCCTCAAGGAAAGCTACACACACACCATCATTTAGCATCATAGTGTACAAAAGTAAAGCACAGCTTTGCTAAGATATCATCCATGCTAAACTGTATGAAAGAGTCATGGCAGATGTGACCGCACACAGAGATTCTGTAGAAACAAGATCCTAGCACACAAATACCACCAACGTAATTAACCACATGCTTTGCTTTCAAATTTAGCCTTAGATCTGTGAAAATTTAAAAAAAAATCAGTGCTGTATGTAATTATTTACCTCAAAATAAGCAACTCTATTAACAGATCTATGTCTTCTCCAGTCCTGCAGGTGAAAATATTGCCATACAATAGTCTCCCAGCCTCTAAAAGAATCAGTGGTTTCATCCAGTCTGTCCATATTAGCTGAAGTGACCATAACTCCTCATATCTGTTCTTGTCTTTGTGGAATGAGATGTTAGCAGACCACTAAATATCTCCTGAATTCTAATGAGAATGTCAAATGGGTAGTAACTGCTCTCCACTGCTGAAAATAAACAGACAGTTGTCTCTAGTGATCAATATAGTGGATAATTACTCAGGGACTAAGACATACCTCAAGAAGGTGCTGAGAATGGACAACTGGTAATTAAAGAGGACACTGCTGATGTTTCAGGAAGCAGAGTAAATGCTGTTGTAACAGGAAGTTGTGCCTCAGGTATTCACAATAAGGTCAGTTCATAGACAACATCATTTCTTAAACAATTACACAGTTTATTAGACAGTTTTTCTACCTTTCTAAACTGAGAGATTTGATGATAACCTTTGTTCAGTAAGACCTATCAGAACTATGACTTTGTTCAGCACTTTGAGCTCATTATGTTATGCAGTCTTTAGCCGCCAGGAGGCAGCACACAACAGTCAAGTACACAACTCTGATTCTTGACCACTTATTCTGCTGCTTAAGATTTAAGAGTGATTTTCTAGAACAAGATACTGATGATTGCTATTAATATTTACATAAACAGACCAAAGGAAAGACCAGATCAGAATAGAACTCTCTTCTAACGTCTATATGATGACATTAACTAAGAGCCTTTATAGAGTTAACATTTTTTGCATTTATTTATTGATTTAATACATTTTTAAATATTCAATATTCAAATATTCAACCAGTTACCACTGGTTACTCAAATATTGTTACAAATGTTGTTAATAGTATACACAAATAATAGGTCTAAGAAGACAGCAAAAGAACATGTTATTGTCAGAATGATGTAAAGAGGGAAATGAGGGACTAATTATTTTAATATCCTAATTAATTTAAGAAGACCAGCCTGGGATAATTTGTCAACAGCACCCATCAGACATTTTCCCTCTGGGGTCTTTGCCCAGCTGTTTTGCATTTAGAATGCACAGATAAAATGCAGATGCTTCTGAAACTTAATACAAGATTTAATCAGTATTTCTTCTCCTGACCCTCATTTCCATGGCCAAAGGGGATGAGAACTTTCAGATATGCTAAAAATGATTTTGGACAGCTCAGGGGGTTGGTGTAGCCAGAAGTGGATACAGTAGTTCAGCTAGTCAACCAGTATTTGGAATTTAGGATATCAAAAACATTTACAAATAGAGAGCAGACTGACTTGCACTATTTTTAGCTTTTTTGATTCATTGTGTAACAATCCATACAGAAAAAAATAATGTTTTTTTTGGCAGATTGTTGCAACTGACCAATCAGAATCAAGTATTTTAAAGGGCCATATAATATAGCATAGAAAGGGCTCGAAAAAACGCAGTGAAAGCTCAAAATTGTTTTAAACCATATCATCAAGAGACTATAACAACTGATAGTGCAGAGTCATTGATCATATTTAAGACTGCACTCATATTCATCATTTATAAGCAGGTGAAAGCTAATAAATGCTAATTTTGAGCAATGTGACATGGTATTGTTCTCATTTCACCATTCACAATGCATTCAAACCAATTCACACTGACACCTAAGAAGTAAAGTGGATTGAGACACATGATACGCCCACAGACCTTCTGCTGGGTCACAGAAAGTTAAGTCCATTTACTCTGATTTTCTCGGTTTGCCTTTATATTTTTTTTGCAGCCATTCTCGTCTTCAAAGTGTGCATATTTGGCTGCCTGCTGAGAAGGGTGGTGAAAAAGTTAATTTTAGCATTGGCCTTATATGCTGCGCTTGGCCTTTCTCAGTCAGCACCTGCCCTAGCTTTGATATGGGGTGACAGTCTGTCCAATTCTTCTGCCCAGGATCTGTCAGTCAAACGGGCACTTGTGGGCATCATTGTCAACAGTAAGACACCGGGAGCACCAGGCTAACCAGACCCAGGTCACAGATGACAAATTACAAGGAAAGGCTCATTCATTTGCCCCATAATGAGTTAGTTATTATAATGTCTGTCACAGAGACAGATTTTAAAATGTGATGTAATTTGGATGTCATTGGATGTCATGGATGTCATTGACTATGAACTGGTGAAAAAATATGTTAGATTATTTTTTACAGATAAAATTTGCTAAATTTGAAAAATATGAAATAATAATGAAAAAATGTCTATTTAGTCCTGCAGTGGTTCATATTTTTTAAGGTTGCAAAATATTTTTTAAATATTTTAAGAGCACATTTGGATTAAATGTGGTTTACATTTAAATCCCATTAAATCAGTCATTAATTGATCTGATGATAATGTAATTCTGTTTCTAATCATCTTATTGTTGCATATCATGTAAATTAGTCAAAATAGTTAAACGTGCAGATTAAGCTCCTGCAGACTAATGTTTCTCTGAATCACAGTGGCCTGAAGAGATGTTGACTAACAGTAAAATTGTCATTTGGGTTGTTTCTGGATCAGCAAATGTGACGTGAAACATATAATGTGCAAATGTCCTTTCCAAGTATGTCCAATAAAAGACAAAACGATGACTTTGTTTTTAACAAATTTTGTCATTAGCAATTATGAATATTAATGAACCATTGTTCATTAATACACCGGGCAAAGAACTGACACAGAATCAAATGTGTTGAAGAAGCTCCAGTATAATTAGTTGTTTTGTTTGAATATGCCTATTTAAAATCTTTAGCACCATGGAACAGAGAGAGAACTTCTGAATGAGTATAAACAGAACACAGTCTTTGTTTTGCTCACTAAATTAATAGTCTTTTATCCACATGCTTGGAGGTAATCTATTAATGCAGAAAATTCTGAACGTGTTTATCTTGAAACATAAAAAAACACAACAGAAAATGCTTGACTCAAAAGCCTCAGAAAGAAGAAATTCTCTCACAAAAGAGTTTCTTGGGGCAGAAAAAATAAAGAACAAACCCATAATTACAGTTCCAGTGAAACTGTTGTTGAGCTATGCTTCCTGATGTTGCTAGTAAAAGTATTAACACATTATATTTATTTGAATGCAATCAATTTGAAAAACAAAGACTATCATTCATATGTTTGATATACAGGTATCAATTTCAAACATGAACACAATGTAACAATTATTTATTGTTATTACTTTGTGAAATTTCTCAGCATGGACTAATCTGAAAGCTTTAAATAAAATTTAAACAGAAGACCTGAATGTTTTTCATTATTTAACACATTTTGCAAGCTACAACTAAAGGATGCAGTCTGAAAGACCAATACATACTATCCCTAAGAAGAATTTTATTTATTGTTTCCAGTAGTAAGATTGTTACACTTTTTGTTAAAACTAGTATAACAGCTGTACATCATTGTCACGCACTGTAAGTTCTATATTCATAACATGACATTTAAATAGAATATGAAAGATTCATTACTGTCCTTGTTATGAGTCTGGGTTTGAATTAGATCATGATTGTGTTAAGTCACAAATGGGAAGGGAGCAATGCTTTGCACTCAAACAAAACAACAATACCTCCAGGGACACTGCGATGAACTGTAACCTCTAAGCAGCTGTCTGAATATATTACTCAAGTTTTGATTAAAATATATAAAACCCATTATTTCACAGCAGGACAACAGTACAGAACAGTGTAATTGCAGAAAACTCTCCATAAAGTTCTACTATCACATAGTGGCACGTCCCTCATGATTCATCATCAGTTTTAATAATGTGGAACAGTGTGACATTGAACAGTACCTGGTGGCCATTGTTCCAGCCATAAAGCGCACGGTCCCTGGAGTTGTAATCCAACATGGACATATGAAAGTACTGGTTATGGATGGGGATGTCCATATACTCATAAGTCGAGGTTTTGGTGGAATAAGAGTAATATACTTTAGCCCCGGTCAGATGGGAATTGGTGATGTACAGTGTTCCACAGATCATGAAGGACTCACCTGCATTTCGTTTGGAATATTCAGTGTGCCAAGAGTTTAGAACCTGAATGGTCAGAGGATCTAATTGGCTAATCACTATGTTCCCTGCATTCTGATTGGTGGCATAGATGGCCCATAGGCCAAGCTCATCAGCCATCAGGTCAATGTCGGAGAATCCTCCCCAGGTGTATGGGTAGACATTGTGAAAGCCGGCAAACTCCAGTGCTCGTTGGGTCATGACCCGGCCGTTGTCAAAGCTGTACCTGACAATTATATTGCTCTGGTACTTATTGTAGTATAGGGAGCCATTGTAAACCACATGGTTTGTGCCCGCCCAGTGGAAAGGAAGATTGTAGGTTCTTGACTCAACTCCAGCCACAAAGTCGCTTATCGATTTGTACTCACGGACAATCTTGTTGTTTGTATAGCTGTCCATATACCAAACCTGCATCAGATCATTAAAATGTATATAAAACATGTATTTGATTTGCAAATGCTATATGAAATGAATCATTTAAGAGTACAACAGAAGGGTTTTCAAGGTAAAATCCTGTTCATTTTTTTGCATCAACAAACATTTTTGCCGCTAATGTGCAAACCTTTTATGGCAGATTTACCATAATATATAATGATATATGCTTCAGTTGAAGCTAAGTCTGTATAATTACATTTTTAATTTTGAAGAGATCTGCCAATCAGATGTCACTGTTACCATGGAAATAAATATTGCAGCATGTGGTGTATTGTGAATGTCATAAATCGAACTCCATACACTATTACATTGTTGTTTATTCTTAAATATTTATTTGAATAAACATAAAAGATTTTTTTAACTGAAGATTGTTTTTACTTAAAATCAATGTAATTTTATTTTTGTATTGCACCATCGTTTTTGGTTTTGTCATTCACAGTTCATCATAAAAATTGAAGTATAGTCTTGTACCTTGTAATTTTTTTTATTTACCTTTTGCTTTTGTAAGTTTAAAACGTTTGATTAAGTATAGAGCTGGCTGGATGAGGTGTTTTAAAATGTCTGTGGAGGCAATGATAAGGAAAAATACTTTTTGCCAAAGTTTTGCACTCTGCAGTGTGTATGACAGATACCTCATGCATACCCATAGCTTACCTTGTTGTTCATAGGTGAAGCCTGAGGGTCTGTCATCCACGCACCAAACCTTGTTCCTGATGTCTTTATAGTGATGGGCCCTGTGATTTTCATTAGCTTACCACAGGCTGACACAACGCAGAACAATAAATCACGTCAATAAAGCCAAAAGCAAATTCTCAAATAATTTATATTTACATATTTATAACAAAACATCATCAACCGTAGGGCATTTATTTTTTTAGTCTAAATACACTTACTACGGAGGAATTGCCACATTCTATAAAGTCACAAAGTTTTGTGTTGTTCAAAAATACTGAAACTTACTGAGTTTGCTCATGCAGTTTCTCAGTCTTCCCTCCAAGCTAAAAACCCTCTGCTGGAGTTCTTCATAGTCATATGCTCCTATCTCCTCCTGGATAGCAGTCAGAACTAGAGACAGGTTCCTGATCTCCTCTTTGAACTGGGAAATGAGCGTGGCATCAGTCTTGTACTGGTCCAAAACCGGAATCAGAGGTTTAAGTTCATTCATCCTACCCTTCAGCTCCTGGGAAGACAGAAAAACATTTATGTAAGTCACATGAGGAGGAATGTACTCACATGAACTGGATTAGATACAAGAGCTTTGCAAGATTTCCTGGAATGTTGAACTGCACATGATTATTTTAAATAATGGTGAAGGATAAAGATAAAAAGCTTTCAAGCAAGATGTGACTCTTTGCAAAGTAATGGGCAAGAATCTAGCTTTTCAAGCCATTCTGTTCACATTAGAAAAGAACATTGATTTTCTCCAAGGCGTGTTTTTAATGGTAGCTCACCTGAAAGTTTTTAGTCAATAATGTTCTTCGGTTTGACTCGATTTGTCTGAACTTTGATCGGAGTCCTTTCATCTGGCTCTCCATTTTCATGACATACTGGAAGTCCCTTTGGGTCCTTAGATTCAGAACTTCTATTGATTGCGACATGTTCTGAATCTTAAGAGAGGAAAATGGGCCAAAATGAAGTTAGGTTCAATTAATCATTACTTAAACTGCAAAGGGGAGATGCAATATATTTAAATTATATTTTCAACTGGTGTAAATCAACCTTGGCACAATGTCTCAGAGGATTTCTACATTTCCATAATTCCAATGAAGAGAACCAAGCCGAAGACAGATACATCTTTTAGACGTTCCACAACTGACACATTTGAAAACAAAACTGTAACAGCTTGTAAGACTTCCGTCTTTATGTAAATCAGATATCCCAATTACCTCTGACCACAATTCTCTGCTATCCACAAAATAAAAGGACACAAAGCTGTCTTAATGGACAATAGTGATCACTGAGTGTTACAGACATAATGCATAGGAACAAGAGAAGTCCAAAGACACCCTTTAAGGCTTTGTGCATTATCATCATCTTTATGCATCTCCACAGTCAGCTGCGAAAAAGCCTGTGGCATTCTTAGCAGATGACAATGGTGAGCAGTCTAGCATAATGCTTTCAACACACTATCACAGCAATGAGAGCTTTTGTTATCCGAACCAGATCTCACCATAAAGTGGCTTTAGTGTGAATATAGTCACATTGTGTGCGCATTCATGGTGAGCGTGTGTGGTCCTGGTATTCCCTACATTATGGGGACCAAATTTCCCCACAAGTACAAATAATACCAGCAAGTTCTGACCTTGTGGGGACATATTTCCCCAATTTTTGCCCCATGTGGAAATAAGCTTATAAATCATACAGAAGGATTTTTAAAAAATCGAAAATAGCAGAAAGCTTTCTAAAATTGGTAGGTAAGGGGTAGGGTTAGTGCAGGTGTATAGAATATACAGTTGGTGTATAGAATGTACAGTATAAAAACCATTATGTCTATGGAATGTCCCTATAAAATATGAAAACCCAACGTGTGTTTGTGTGTGGGTGTATCAGCATGGTGCGCACACACCTTCTCCAGCAGCTGGCGGAGCTGTCTGCTTCTGGCATCTCTGGAGCACAAGTTCTGTTCTGGTGCCACCACCGTACAGATGCAGCGCCCATCAGCATCCTGTGCTGAACTATATACCTGCCAGCCTTCCTTTGGCCTGATGGTCTATACACATACATACATAGAACATAGGTATCTCAGCTGTTTTTGTTTACAAACACAACACATTAAAATTCTAAAAGACATTCTTATTGCTTATGCAATGAATTTTAGTGGCACATAATGTGACATAATCAGACACAGTCTGCAATAAAAATAACCTTACATGGCAAGAACAGTTTTTTTCATAGCCTCTATTTATTTTCCAATTTGTATCCAGTTACTTTGTTTCATTTAGAGAGCAGAGAATATAAATATTCGAAGCATTTGGTTAACTTTTCCCCAAACAATATTGTTGTTGAACGGAATGCTTTGCCTCATATCTTTATTATTGCACGAGCATGGCTCTCATCTATTATATTTCCAGTGGAATTTCAGGCTAAAATGATATTTGAAATTGCAGACATTCCTTGACCTTATAAGATACTTATCTTGTAGGACCGCTGCATTTAAGTAACCACTGGGGAAATAAAACTAATGCGGCTACTGCATATTCCACTTAATCTTCAGTTGATCATTTGAATCCCATTGATTCGTACATTGGCTCATCAGTAATGAAATCAAGTCAAGCATGTTCTACACACTACTTAAACACAGCAGCCCAAAATAGTGTCAAATAGATGACAAATAACACCTCCATACAAACACCTTCATGAGAAAGCCTTTGCATGCATTCATCTCCAAAATGTCCCTAGATTGTCTGCAACAATGAAAGAACTTTGTAAACACCCACACTTTCTCTCCCAGTGGGCTATAAAGGCAGACTGAGGACTTGCCTTTTACAGGCAGGCTGGAAAAAGAGACTTTTTCACACAGACTGTGACACACTTCCTGCTGCAACCAACAACTAACTGCAATTTCAGCAAATTGTAACATATCCAAGTTGGATGGGCTCTTCCTGCTATTCACTGCCATTATGAGATATGAGCAGAGGGTTTCTGCTCCTCAAAGAAGACCTACAGCTGGGTTTATAGTGGCTGGATGAGAGATACCACAGATCTCTTGCAGATACCACAGATGTAGTTTCCAGTCACAGATTACATGATGTTCATCATGTTATCAGGCTAATACATGCGTTGTAGATCTGACCTTAGCCCATGCAAGGAAATCATACAGAATTTAATACTAATAATGTTGATCATATCCTCAGAATAATGTATTCCTTCATCAACTTCAGAATCAGAATACATATCGCTTTGTGTGTGTGTGTGTGTGTGTTTTATGCCAACAGATAGGAAATACTGCATGCTGAATGTTATAATGTACAGTAGCCTATTTGGTAACACTATTCATTACACTATAACAAACTTAAGGATCTTGACTTATCTATGATAGATAGGAAATGCTGCAATCACAGAGAAAGTTGCAAAAACAGAAAATTTGACTTTTCTATCACTTTCTATCCTTAACACCTAAAAGAAAGCACCCTGTTGTTGAATATCTATCAACATTTCTTTACATATGGTTTAACTTGTTTTACATTTTCTTTTCCTTATCTCGCGTTGGCCACTATGTTGTCACTAAACCACATCACAGAATGTTATCGAAAGAACGTACAATCCTTTGCGATCCGTCATAAGAGTATACGGACTTGTCTATGGCAGTGTGAATATATCTAGTCTTGCATATTCATACGACATTCATATAACAGGAGTTGGACTCACATATGTCAAGTCTGAATATAAATACCCAAAGGTGTGTAGCACTCACCGCGGAAGGGCAGGAGCTGAACAGCAGGAGCACACACAGCGGTTTCAGCACCACGAACAGCGCCCGCATTCTGCCTCGAGTGCTCTTTCGTCTCTGTCACTATCTTCCCGAGGGTTTACAGTGAACTTCTCCTCAATATCTCGTGATCTCGGACCCTCGACAGAGGCGCTGAAAGTGCGTGTGCTGTCATCGCCGCTTCAGGCGCAGCGACTCTGGACAGAAAAGTTTCAGCTGGAGCTGAGAGAGATCTGTGGCGGCTTACTCACACAGCGGATATTACATCATTTAGAGAATTTCTGCAAAGGGTCAGTCTTTCATTCGCCAATCCTGAAAAAAGACTTACAATATAATATACCTTAACATGTTTATAATACAAGCAGTAAAGATAAAGCATGCACAGCCAGTGATGTAATAGCACAATTAGGTAACACACACACACACACACACATATATGTATGTATATATGTATATATATATATATATATATATATATATATATATATATATATACATGCGTGTATAGATATGTGTGTGTGTATTTAATTGGATTATATGATGTAAGTCAATAATGTTTGATAATCTTAGTAATTGATGTTATAATAAAGTGATACAGTGTTAACATGGAACTTTTTCACTTTAAAATATTTTAGTTATTACACACAAATAAGTATTGTAATACATGTATATTTTTAAATAAATGTTTATTTGATACTGGAGAAACATTTAAAGTAAACTATACAATAAATAAATACAAGAAAAAGGATTTTCTTTTTTTAATTGAAAAAGAACTTTCAAATTAAACTTCCAAAAAAACTGAAATATTAACAAGTTACAACATTTGAAATAAACATTTCCTCTCGTACATAAATTAAACTAAAATGATTTGATGACTGTCTTTTATTTCTCTAATAAAGTAAACAGGACAATCTATGCATATTATCTGCAAATACATAGTCCTGTATATGCTAAAATACATTTGAAATTCCTCAGAACTTCATTGCAACTGTAAGTCACTCTCTCAATTAGTTGCTTGGCAACATGCATGGTTAGTCTGTCCTTTCTTTAGAGGTAAGCTCCTCTCTTTATCTGTTCTCTTATGAAAAGAGAAAGATTTTTTTTTACTTCATATCACTTTACAATAGACGCCCATGTACAAAATCCTCATTCAGAGATTTTGCTGAACAATTAAAAACAAGTTGGGCTTGAACTTGATGAATCTGTTCATTTTAAATCCAGGGATGCTGCATTTATATCTAATGGCACCAGCTGGAGCTAGAAACAGATGGCTGTATGGGCATGATATTTCTGTGTTATTAGTTAGTCGTGTTAGGTATCCATTTGTACCAATGAATTCAACTAATGTGCCATTTAACAGCCATTCTAATCCACAATAATTATCTGCAGCACACATTTACAATCATATCTTCTCATCAAAGTATTTTAAAAAGCTGATCTTACAGTAAATAGTCCAGGATTGTGAAAGAGCTATTTTAGCTTCCTTAAAGAAATCGGGTCTTCTTTATCTGTAACGAGAACGGCAAGAGTCACCTTGGTCTTGCCAGGAGGTGCCCACCCTCTGTGCACACATCAGTCTAACTATGTGTCAAACCTCAAAGCTGCTGCAGCCCGCCTGTCACAGAGGTTATCTTCATACCGCAAACCAAGCCATGTCAACGAAGAAAGAAATCAATACCCTGCCCTAATGAGCACAGTTATCTTTCTCATTAGTCTATGTATAAGTAAGATTTTAGGACAAGGATATAAGAAGGAATGAACTGTATGTAGTTATATTGAGTACGTTTAGCAAAAATGTGGTGAATTTACAACGACTAGACTACACAAATGTTTTTCCCCTAGCTTCTATTGTTAACCCTTAATACACAAATGATTTCCAAAGCGTGTGCTTTCCCTTTAAGTCATTTTTCAGTCGAAGAGGTTGCTTTGGGTTGTTTTTGTTGTGTTACTTCGAGGCATGTCTCTTTTAAGGAAGAAAGAGGCTTTCATCTCAACCACCGGGGTGGATACAGTCTGACTTCTGACGGGTTTTCACAGCGTGTGAAATAAACGTCTCCCGCCCTGACACCTGTTTGATTGCAAAAGCCGCGCCGAGGTTCACCGGTTCGAGAGCGGGACGTGTGCTTCCCTCAACAGGTCTTCACTAATGGCCTGCCACCTTTCATTACGATTCGTGTTTTAACGTCCCTTAAAACACAGAAGGAGCATATTGAATTAAAGCAGAGGACGCGAACAAAAGAGATAGAGAAGCAGGAAGAGGCGGCCGCACGCTAAGGCACTGACTCACCGGGTTGAAATGTACACAGCTCCCATCGCGTTAAATGCATTAACTCCAGCTTCATGATAGATGTCTGAATGAAAGGTACACAACTCTCTCTCACACACACACACACACACACACACACACACATTTACGAACAGACGTTATTCATGAGCTGGACCATCTCACCAATCACTGCTCAGACAGGAGCTGTCTCAATAAAGGCAAATAAGCTTTCGTGATTTATTTTAGACACTTAGGCACATCAAACACGAAGGCAGCGGGAAAGGCAAAGATAATGGACTTTCTGCTGGAGAAACTTTTAGCTATAAATCAGTTTTTTTTTTTAGATTTTACGACCACTGCTGCTCCTAGTAAAGATTTGTATATTTTATGCTTTGTGCATTCAGAGACTACAAAATAAGATTTTTGTTTCTTAAGAATTAAGATATGAGGAAGGAGGAGCTCAAAGCTCAGAGAATCAGGCCTCTGCCAGAAGTATGTGTTCTTTGAAATGAGTTTACTGTAAAATATATCAGCTGTGACTAAATGCAAAATGTAATGATGATTAAACAGGTTCCAGATCTGGATTTGAGGAGTGACTCATTGGGGACAGATAAACACTTGTCATGTGCAGTTGGTCATCATTTACTTTATTCTCCTCCCCCAAATCTGTTATTCTCTTTTCTCACACTTAGATCATCTCTGGTTTGCTTTGAACTGCAGTGAATAAAATCAATTAACCAATTGTTTATTGTTCATTTACAATTATAATGAGTTTAAATTCACAAATTTTGAAATTGGCAAAAAAGTATTATCTCATAAATTATTACAAAATATTTACAACTATCAAAACAAACCTACTTGGCTGGGAGACCAGCTGACCACCTTGGCTGTTTTGTTCTTAGCCTTAACATTTAAAACTATTGGATCAAACAATATAGCATTTTATATTGCTTTTGTAAAATGGTTACTACATAATAAAATGATTCTCTGCAGGTGTTGCACTGTAAAATGTTGAACGGGTGTTTCATGTCATGGCTGTTACTATATATTGCAATTTAGCAAAACAGGAAGCCAAAGTTTCACAATTTAATAATATTTTTAGGCTGTCAAAAAACTGTTGGAAAACAGCATTCATTATTATATTTGTGATGCATTCAGTATGGTTCTGAGTATGCCAAGAACACACTGTTTGCCTCTTATACATGTGTCGTGCAGGTTGAAGGAGAAAGACTTTTCTTAAAGTTGAATCTTTAAGGACACTGAAATAAAACTTTGTTAGAAGTTTTATAAAGAATGAATAATGCAATAAAGGTGTTTCAAGGCAATCTTTCACAAGTAGCTGTCAGGACCTTTGATGTGACATCATTCTATATACATTTCAGTATTGTGATTACTAGCATTTCACGGCAGATAATGACAGGGACTGTGGGCTCATCACAGTGGAGGTGCCAGAGGTGTTATTTTCTATGACATCAGCTTCTGATCAATTCAAAGAGGTTTCAAAAAGAGATACATTGTTTGTTGGTTAAACTACTTAAAACAAGTTAATAGAACACATTTCATATATACAATTAAAAAGGTTGTCAACCTAATTTGTTCAATAAACTTAATCTATTTGAGGGATGTACAAATACTTTTTGTGGTTTTAAAGTAGTATTGCTGAAATAGGTAACCAGTTCCCAGCATGCTTTGGCTTGCCCCAGCATTAAGTTTTATTGTAAACATGCAAGTGGTGGGGAATGTGTATAAGTGACTAGCATTTGAATTCTTTTTTGTTGCATTACATACAGTAGGTAGAGTCCTCGTGGCCCGTCCATTTGTTTAGATTGTTTAGGTTTCCAGCACTGTAGCACCCTGGTCACTGTTTCCAAATAAGTTTTTTTTTTATTTTGACAGAAGCACAACCTCAAACAATGCAAATTCAATTACACCACAAAACATCAATCAGACAGCAGAAAGACAAAAGAGGAAAACAAAACGTTGATCCAATGCCAGGTCCTTGAATGTACCCCTGCGATTAAATTATTATTTTGACTAGAGGTATGGCAAGGTTTCTATTCGGACTGGCTGTGGGCACTGTACTGACTGTCTTCTGATTAATGAACAGCATCATCCTTATCAAAGCCCTAACTGCTCCTCAAACTAAACATCTCATCTGCATGCTGTATATGTTACAGTAAGGCTCAATGCATTTATTTGTTACTTTTGTCACCATTAGAAATACAAATG
Organism: Chromobotia macracanthus; assembly: GCA_036877525.1. Lineage (NCBI taxonomy): Eukaryota > Metazoa > Chordata > Actinopteri > Cypriniformes > Botiidae > Chromobotia > Chromobotia macracanthus. Next base: position 5,861,700 of record JAZGTH010000013.1, read on the forward strand.
AATGTCATATAATTAAAATGTGTTACATAAAATTGTAATGATAGAGCAGACAGTGAGAATAATAAAGCTAGAATTTAATTAATGTACTTTCTGTGTGATGAAAAACAAATGCTCAGGGTACAAAGACACACTGGCCTACTTCTCTTTACTCACAGCTCTTGAAATGTCTTTTTGATTCGAAACATGTACTAGAATATATTTTTGGAGAGCATTATAATGAAAATAACAAAGTCCTCTCAACTGAATTGTGTCTATGGTTTTTTTAAAAGGCCTCATAAGGGTCTAATACAAAAAGCCTTACAAAATAGTTTTTCAAACTTCTCCATATGTTAAATGTTCTTCATGCGTATAGCTTTGCATGGACTGCATGTAAAGTTGGATAAAGCCAACATTTTTGTTAAAACAAACATAAAAGGTAATTCACACTACTTTCCCTACAGAACACCAGTGATAGTGTTCCCATTAGTCCAGGGTCACTGGTGATTTGTCTCTTAGCTTTGACAAAATTCATGACCGTCAAAATCCAAAAACACACGCAGGTGCACTTAGCCTTGAGCCACAGATCAGGTGAATTAGCACAGTCGGTTTCTGCTTTAGCGACTGAACAATCACTTCTGCAGGCGTTGTTCTTCTACCTAAAGCACCATGGCAACCTCAGATATTAAAGCACCATCTAAGATCAACATTTCAGCTTTGCCGAAACGTTCTATGCGCTTCAGCATTAAATATCATTATCTAGTGGATGATATAACAAATAGTTTTACTGTATCAACAATACATGCTCTATGACATGCTTTATATGTAACTCCATTATCTCTGAAATGACATGATATAAATGACGTCTTACTGTTACACAACTGGTAGAGCATTGTGTTAGCAGCGCAAAGACTGTGGGTTCGATTCCCGAGGAACACACATACTGATCAAATGTACATCTTGAATGCACTGTAAGTCACTTTGGAAAAGCATCTGTCAGATGCATAAATGTAAATATATTTTGATCAATCTTGATCAAACTGAAACAGAGCAGAACATCTACTTGAAATGTACTGATCATTTATTCCACGTTTTACATAAATTATATGTTACACAGATGTGTATGTTGTGAGTCTACTGTCATATACTTGAAGGGTTTTCAAAGACACAAACAGAACACAATGGAGGTAAAAGAAAGAAAGCAATCAAAAGAACAGCTTCAGTATCACAGAACTGCACAGACCTGAACACATTTTTACCACAGAAAGAATTTTTAAATATTAAGTTCTAGAATGCAATAAGCGTTTGGACATACAGCACAGAAAAAAATGCATGAATCACATATAAATGATTCACACTAAGAGTAAACAATTATCACTTTGAATACAATACTGTCCAGAATCTGTATCTGATATATTGACGAACAGTTGCTAAAGCACCTCAAAATGGTTTCCATTTGTTAAGGGGTTAATTATAGCAATCACAAATAACCAAACAAACGTTTAACAAATAGCCTTCTTTATTTAAAAACTCCCTGCCTCAAATATATAAACTCGATTATCCAACCAAGGCTTTGTATGTACAGGGTTGAACATCTTTGAATGTGATACTTCTTTTAAGAGACTGAGGTATACTGTGAAGAGGTTTAATCTTCATCATTCATTATTCTTCATCAAGTTTCTGTTGCATTGTACAGTCATTGATTACCACATCATCATTGCTACCACTTACGAACATCAAAAGCTAGTGGTAATCTTCAGACCTCAAAGAGACACTAAGACAATGGTCTTTCAGTTCAATTGTTCATTCTACATTAGATGTGGCCGAATGCCCATATATTCCTGTATAGAGTGGAGATAGTGCTTCAACTTGTCAATATTTACAAAAGGGATGCTTTATAATTACAAATATGGATGGTTTGAAATGCTTGTTTTATTTTATAGTTGACAGGGACACTTGATGAATTGACATCTTGAAAAGAAGGCTGTTTTACTGTTGGTCTTCAAACATGACAAAAACAAAATGGATACCCAGAGAAGTCTCTTTATAGATACCAATATTTCTTAAAATCAATTCTGATACATGCAAGATTTTAAAGGCAATTGAAAAAGAACAGTATTGTACAAAATAATAATTACAGTTTTACCAAAAACGCACTTTCAATAGCACCTTTAAGTGTTTGGGTGTTTAGAACAAGAGTACACCACTGTGGTTGTCTTTCTCTGAGCAGCACCAGGAGGAAGATCCACAAGGAATAATAAAGACTGAAAACAAATTCTAGATTAAGGATTGGGTAGGAGATTGGGATTGAGATTAAGAGCAAGTGGTGCTGGGATCAAAAGTTGGAATTGGATTAAAACAAGGTTTAAGACTAATAAAAATGGGCTTGGAAATGGGGAAACAAATCCTAAAGGTTCTAGGCTGGAGAGTGTGGTGAGAAGATAAAGGATTGGGATTTCCTTCTTCTCCTGAAGGTACGCCACTGTCCACCAGGCAGTTCATGTCCTCTCTCATAATATTTTTCCAATAGCGGGTTTCAATCATGCGACTGCAAGCCCCACTGGGGCAAAGAACATTTCATTTCAGATTACACATGAGGGTGGTGGTGTGTTTGTTTGTGGCATAAGAAAGAGACGGGTGGCTGATGCCAGGGATGGGGGGCTCTTGGCTGGCCACACTCTGACCTTTGCCATAAAGATTGAGGGGGGTGTCCTTTAGCCAAGGAAGCAGACAGGGCCTACCTCGAAACCAAACCTTTGATTAGATTCACCAAAGTCATTCAACATGACATCAATGATGGGCACCTGGTCTATGCGAGGAGTGTTAATCTCCATCACAGACTTTGAATATCCTTGCTTCATCTGTAACAGAGGTAAACATATATTTAGATCACGATACAACTGTTAATACAAACTGGTAAAAAATTATTAAAACATATTGACTGAAGTGATTGAGTGACAAAAGTGAGTTCTGAGATGCAGTAGCCTCACCGAGCAGCCGTCTGAAAGAGCTTTGATGAAGGGGTTGTTGTCATAGGACATTTCCTCATCGTTAGAGCCCAGGAAACGCAACGCCTTGTCATAGTTGTCGGCCTTGGCGTCATACCAAGCCACAGACTGATGGCATATGTACGTGAAGTTCTGCCGGGCAGAAGAGCTGAGCAACTTGAGGAAAGTCATCTGGACTGAGTTGATCGAGCTCTCTTCAACATCCACATAGGACAGCTGGGGCACAGAAAAACCATGATCAAACATCTCAAGCTTTCAATACTGCACAAACTATGGTTGTTTTAACACCAAAAACCCCGAATTAAGTTTCAGAGCCTTGATTTAAAGTATATGAACATTAAAATGAAAGTGAGAATAGGACACTTACGATTTTCCCACGCTTGAATTCACTGAACCAAGATCCTGGTGACTCCTTTGGCCAGTTTGATATTCTAACCTAAAACAAAAGAAAAATTGGATCAGATAATTTCCTGTGATAAAGTTTGTCATTCTGATTTCATAGTCCACTAATCATGAGAAGTTTAGCAGAAGTATTTCTCCCACCCCTGAGGACTTCTTATCGGGGTAGATGCAAGTTTCTCCTCCTGCTGTGAAATTACAGTACACTTTGAAGGCATCTCCTATGCATCCCATATTGGGATCGATCCAGTATTCTCCTACAGTCAAAAACATGCAGGTTAAGACAAAATTCTCTATGCTTTTGTCAAGACATTATTTTCTGTCCCTGTGTTATCGGTTTTAATCCTAGACTATCAAGTCTAGTTCAATTCATTTAGACTCATAATTCATAAGCTCAAATAAGGTGATAATTATGCCTTCACTATGATGACATGAACTCAAAACATTCTCCCACCATCTTGGAAGTCTGGCTGGCTGAGCTGCAGGTCTTTGCAGGTTCTGGCTGGGTTGTCCTGGGTTCCCAGTGGGAACTTCATGCGTTCAATATCCTGCTTAAGGTTGTTCAGGGAGCCAAACACATCCTCCATTCCCTCCATGCCATAATCAACCATTCCCACCGCATCGTCACCCTGCATGTCAGGTGACCTTCTCGATTTTTTATTTGTCTGGATGGGAAGGGACTGGATGATGTCACCAGGTTGACCCTAAGTGGTTGATGACAATCAAATAAATGATCACTGGGTCAGCCTTATTTTATATGAGACATAAGAACACTGACATAAGTTAAAGTTGCAGTAAACGATTTCTGAGAAACTGCTGATATTAGAAATGGACATCCATAAAATCCAGCCCTCCCTTCATTGCTTCTCTATCAAAATCACTTACAGGAGTGTTACGGTGATCTGTTCGATCTGCTTTGTTTTCTGTTTTCTTTTTACATAGCCAGGACTATATGGAAACATTTTTTTAAACACACTGAACAGTCATCTAGTAAATATTCACAAAAGTGTGTGTTTGGGTGTTGATTTTAATTTTGTTAAAGCATTTCTCAGAAATCACTTACTGCACATTTAATACGACTTCCAGCAAGAGCTCTCAAAGCAAATTGATTTATTTCCAAAAAATGTAATATTTTTCTTACAGGAGGGCCTGGTGGGCCAATCAATCCAGGTTCTCCCTTCTGGCCAGCTGCACCCTGTGGAAACGGAGAATGTGGTAATTAACTGAGTATTACCAACCTCATTAACTGTGTAATATAAAGAAATTTTGCACTAACATTTGATCCTTTGGATCCCTTCTGTCCTTGTGTGCCCTGAGGGTAGAATAAAACAAGGAAACCAATTAAAAAACGTTACGCTTGTCAAATGTACAAAATAATCACAGTGCTAGAGTAAAGAAGTGTCTTACAGGAATACCAGGAGGACCTGGGGGACCAAATGGACCCGAAGCACCAACAGGACCCTGCACTCAATAAATCAATAAATGATGCATTAGATTATAATACTCAATGACAAATCTATCATTAACAAAAAGCCAATATAGTAAGTGCGGAAGTATCAGAGCTCTTTTGTGTAAAGAGGTGTGTAAAGAGCATGTACTCACAGCATCACCCTTGCCTCCAGCCACTCCCTGAGGTCCCTGGAGCCCCCTGTCACCCTTCTCTCCAGGCTCACCAGGAGGGCCAATGAGACCAATCAGACCTGGATGACCCTGGAAAAGAACAGGGACATTTCAAATCTGTCAACAAACAATTTTTAAGGAATATTCCAAATACTAAAAAAATTGACATAAATACTCTTGCAGTGGAAGCCCGTAAGGCAACTGCTGCCCTGTAAACTTCAATAACTACATTTTTGTTTTATACATAGTAAGGGACAACTCTACAACAAATAAAAAAAGAATAACACAGGTTAAAGGCTTTATTGCCAGATAACCCTATTTTACCAGGTCAAATAAAGAAATATAGCACAAAGCTACAATAAAATAATTTAAGGCCTAAAAAAACTGTTGTGTTGAAGTGAAAAACTTTACATTCAACACCTGATATTTATAGCCACAGCTAGTTGCCTCTTCACAATATTAATACTTTATACACTCTGGCACCTCACCAGGTGTCCCCTCATAAAACAGATTTACAGAGGTATACTGCATTGATGACTGTATTGCAGGCAAAGTAACAGTTTAATCATTGCCTGACACTGTATTTAATCCAGCACTAAGAGCTTGTTTATACCTTGTCACTATATGAAATAGAGATGCCAACTCTAGTCAACTGCATTCTCAAACTTTTAACTGAACTCAGCATTATTGCAAATAATAGTATGCCCACACACACATACTGTTAGCAAAAGTGAACTCTGGAGAAGACCAATTAAGATAATGTTGGCACATGCTCGTTAAAACTTATTTTATGAAATGTTTATTTTCATATTGAAATCATCTGTTGAGAAATTCTTAAATTTTATGTGTTAAGATGTTATTTGCCAGTGTTAGGATTACAGCCCTACTGTATATGTTTACACTGAACACACTGAAGACACTCTGATTGTACGTGTGTAAGCCCTTGAGACTGTATTTTATACTGTATATCTTTGTTTTAGACCAGTCTTACAAGAGTACCAGAAAACATATTTAATTTACAGGAACACAATTTCCCATCTGCTGTTACTTTGTGCTTTTGCAATTGATTTTTTTCAGTGATTCAATTTTCTGCCTTATTCTCGACTTCTAAAACAAAGGACCAGAGGACTGTTAACATGGCAATCCAAAAACAGCCTTCCTTCATTTAATTTGTTTTATTTACCTTTTAAATTTTAGAGACATGGATTTGCTTCATTTAAAATGACAAACTTGCCATGAAAATTAGTTACAACATACCTTCTCACCCTTGGAACCAGGGTCACCTTTCAAGCCAGGAAGACCAGGAGGCCCCTAAACATTTGTCAAAACAGATAAATGTTGTAATTGTACAGTCCTATAGCAATTAAGCAAAAACATGAATGTAATATACTATGTACATTACTATGAGTAAATAAAACAATGCTGTTCAAATGTATTTTCATACCAATGGCCCAGGAGGACCATCTTGGCCAGCAGAACCAGGAAGTCCCTGCTCACCCTGAGACAAAAGACAGTAACTGCAAATATTAATACAAGGTACACATACTCAAACCTATTTGAAACAAAAATTTAAATATTCCAGTGCATTAACTATTTTTGTTAACCTACAAAAATAATTACACAGACAAAATTTGGAGTTTACTAAAAGCATACCACAGGCCCAGGTATTCCACGTAAACCCTCAGCGCCAGACTTTCCTGGAGGCCCCTGTGGGCCCACAGGCCCAGTTTTGCCCACTGGTCCCTCAGCACCTGCTTCTCCCTGTATAAGAAAAACAGCAGCAACCAAAAATATACAGTCATGTTTATATTGTTATTATTGCAAATTAAACCCTGACAGGGTGATTAGAACCCTGGTGTGAAGCAGCTACTTATTAAATAAATACAAATATGACATGAAGGATTTATTCAAGGGTATTATGTGAGAGCATAGTAAAATGACAGAGTCATTTTAAGAGACATTAAATTAGCACAGATGTTACATATTTAGCAGAAGTTATGCAAAAACATTTGACTACAAAATGCTGACAAATCCGAAAATGTTCCAGATATTTTTACTTAGATAAATTAAACATTTAGAATATGTATTTAGGGGTTTAGTTTCTGAATGCAATCTGTCTTCTGCCTAAAAGAGCAACTGTGATATCCACATATCCATAGATAACATGTCATGTGGTTAGATCAAATAACACAGGATCAACAAATCATTTTGAAGAACTAGTGAAAAGTCAGAAACAGTGTTGAGAGAAATTGCATTCACCACACAAAAGCGTGCACAGATAACAAATCAACTGCTCAAGACCACAAAGACTTAACACAGAAACACAAATAGCAGTCACGCCGTTTGATTGTTCAGGTGCTATTTTTAAAAATAGATAACAGTCTTACCTTTGCACCCTTCTCTCCCTGCCTGCCTTCTGTACCAGCTGGGCCAATAGGACCCTTGAGGAAAGAAAAACAAAAGTTAAAAAGCAAACACTAATCAAGAATCAATAATCAGTACAATGCAAAATAATAATGTTGTTAAAACTGCTTTAAAAAAAATATTTAAACATTCCTAAATAAAAACTTGACTTTTTATTATAAACACTTGCTTCCACAAACTATATCTTCAATTAATCTTATTTTTCTTACATGAGTTTTTATGTTTTAAGTAAAGTAAAGTCTTGTTTTCCGAAAACAATTAGTATCTAATGCAATTAGCATCTCCTAGTTTTTAAGGACGTTTAGATATCTTTTCTTAAAAAAAATAAACAGATTAAGAAAAACTGTATGGTACAGCATATGGTAAAGCATGGCACAGCGTGCTCCAGAAGTACCACAATAGTCATCTGTTAATAAACATATATTCATATCAAGTGTTGTTTCTACATCCAAATGTATCATGACAACAGCAGGACAGGGTACCTTTCCCTTTTTCATCAAGACACTTTGTAAACAGGATGACGACAGCGGTCACAATTATAGCAGCACAATTTTTGTAGGTTGCTTACACACATCTCTCAAGAAACAAAACATGCTATAGAAAACCACGTCAATGCGTTACACCTCTATTTTGTATCTTGTTATGAAGTCTATATTCAAACCTATTCAGAATAGTTCTGCTGAGAGTTTAGGCCCAAGATACCATCAGTAATGGTTCATGGAGTGGGCAGACGACCAGATACTGAACATTCCTGTCTCCACATTTGTGAACACTATTAACATCATTATTTAGATAAACCAGACCTTGACTAGTGACAGTCTTAATGTTGAGGTTTTTTTTATAGCCGTGTAGGCACAAACACACAGCAGGCTAAAATGTTTCCCTGAAGCCCTCAATCAATATGGGTGTGCACATTTAGATTCAGAACACAGAAAAGCTGAGCTCTGGTGAATGAATCAGCTTCAATTTAAAGTTGTAAGCAAGTTGGGTAAAAAAGGAAAGCCCTGTAATGTATTTTTATTGCTATTAGCTCATGGCTCTGCTGATACAGGAAAATTCAGTATTTCAGGCTAAAAGCCTAACGTGTCCATACATTAACAGCGTCCCAATTTGTTTCCTGCCAAACCCATGGCAATAAACCTCACTTTAGAAAACCATTTTAACCAAATTCTCTCAAAGTCAACTGTAATATGTACTCTGTTTAGAATCCATCCTTCCTAGAAGAATAACACCTTACTGAAAAAGTTTTCAAAGTAGGTTAAATTTGACTACAGGAGAATTTGGGTCTAGTATCTTGGGCCAATAACGTAAAAAGGAAACACTACTGCATTATTCATTATTTGCTTAATATTTATCTATCTCCTTGCTGTTGAAAACAGTGAAGGTCTATTGCATTAAATGCAACACCATAGCGAAGAGAAATCTATTTTAAACCAAGACTTGACAATGACACTGCAGTTGACAATGACAATTTCATTCCCTTTTGGTTATCACACTGCCGTCACAATGCTGTCATTCAAGTAACGGTGGTCAATATTCTATTATAGAACTGTCTAAATGTCAGCCCCTGCTCTTAAGGAATGCAAATGTATATAAGGCCATTTATTTCTACACAGGTTTGATGTTATGCAGAGATTTCATGGCTATTCTCAGGCACACTGTGGTTTCTTTACTCTCTTGGGAACAATTTGCAGAGGGAACTAAGAAGCAATAAAATCCTGACTTTGCTCTGCTTTTAAAGATTTATTGTTTGTGTCTTTCAGATCTTTTAAAAATAAATTTGTTCCTCACAATATATACTTTTATAGAGACTCATAAACTCTTTTGAAAATGTGTGTCTCAGCAGACCAACAGAGAAGCATTTTAAACAAATCTACATTTTTACATTTTCAGAAGAAAATGCAACCAGCCCTCACTGTCATTTAAGCTAGGGTGTTGTGGCCTGTTGCCAGGGCTTTGCTATGCTGTTGCTAAAGTGTTTTGAGCATATTTTAATTAAAATTGGAGTTGTTAGTATTGCTATGCAGTTGCTAGGGTGTGCTGGTGGTTGCTAGTTAAAGTCAAACAAGACACATCCAAGTGCCCCTATTCTGATCACTAAATAGCTTCAGTGATGCCTTCAATAGTATTTTTTAAAATCCCTAACCCTACGTATCTGTAACAGTAATAGTGATGCTTGTATTAGCAAGCATCTTTAATAACACCAAAGGAACAAAATATCTGCTGGATCACAGGTTCAGACACTCACTCGCTTTCCAGGGGGTCCCGGAGGACCAGCTTCACCAGACGGACCAGGTGGACCCTGTGGTGTGCATAATCAGCACATTAACTATCACACTGAGAAAGCTTCATTATGATTTGAATATAAAATATGATCCTTAGTGTGAGTTGATTATCACTCACAGGCTGTCCGGCCTCTCCATCATCTCCCTTGTCTCCAGGAAGGCCATCCAGTCCCTGTGTAAAACAATTACATTACAACATCGTCCTTTGTTATATTTCATTTCCTAAAAGCTCCATATAATTTGTATACACACAAATTAGTTTATCTCTGACACTTATATACAGCATTATTAACACATATACACAGAGGCTGGCAGTGATTAATGAACAGGTTTCTCATTACATTTGTTATGACACTGGCTTTATTGAAAATAATAATAATTCATAGAATAATATCTTGGGTTCACCATATACAACTTACAGCAGCACCGGGCTCACCGGGGGGACCTGGATCTCCAGGGAATCCAATAGGACCCTAAATAACAAAGAAATTAATAATCATCAACAGTATATTTTCAGTTTTGGATTTTTTTCTGTGTTTTTTTGGGACTCACTGGGTTTCCTTTGGGGCCGTCATCTCCAGGAGGTCCTCTTGCACCAGCAGGCCCAGCAGCTCCAGGAGGACCAGCTTCTCCTTTCTCTCCAACTTCACCTTTGGGTCCCTAAGAAAGAATACAACAACTATCACCATCCTGCTTTCCTTCCCCAATGATTATTAATATAATGCTTATTAATAACTGTGTCATTCAAAGCTGATGTTCTGCTGACCACAAAGACAGAAGTAAAAGCTGTATCTTCTCAATTTATAAATGACAGCTCTAAATAAACTGTAAGGCCTAAACTGTATAAAGCTACGTTGTCACATTAAAACCATCCTGCTTTCCTTCCCCAATGATTATTAACATAATGCTTATTAATAACTGTTTCATTCAAAGCTGATGTTCTGCTGACCACAAAGACAGAAGTAAAAGCTGTATCTTCTCAATTTATAAATGACAGCTCTAAATAAACTGTAAGGCCTAAACTGTATAAAGCTACGTTGACACTCACAGTGTTCTTTTGTGTTCCTTATTAAGGAATTTACAAAGTCAGGGGCATGAAAATTGTTAATAAATTAAGTAATTTACAAAGTCAGGGGCATGAAAATTGCATCAGTAAAGGGAGTTTTTTTATAATGAATTGCAATAAATGAGTGTGCTAGGAGGTTACATACAGCAGTAGCCCAAACGAGACCACCCACAATTCTGTAGGTTATTTTAGTCTATAGATAAAGGACTTGCGATCATTTTATCATCTAACAAGCAAAAATCTTAAATCACATCACTTGGAAAAGTAATAACAATCTCCTAAACTAGCTGCATGATGTTACTTTTCTTTCATGACTGTAGCACAAATGGTGCGGGACGTGTGACGTTTAATTCTTAGAGTTAGGAATATTTGCAAACCTCTAACCTTAAGTATAAGCAATACCAATATACTTAAGGTGTAAGTGTAAGCAGAAAGTTACAGCAAGCTTAGTCTCAGAACGTATAGAGACCAACAGACAAACATCAGCATTTAAGATGCTGATATCACATAAACAGGCTTGTGCAGCGGGCAGAAAACACAGTAATGTCCAAAGGGGAAAAGGGTGTTGACAACAGATGCTATCTGGAGTGTAAGTCATGTTTTCCCAGCCTATATGAGCTGTGAGAAAATATTCACTTGTCCTTGATGAAGCAGAATACGGTAAAATTTATTCCTGCCAAGGACTTCAGCAACCCCAACCTTTCTGTGCTAATAATATGTAATGGGTAATTAGCATTATGTGAGCAAAGATAAAAACAAGCATTCCTGAAGTCACAGTACGTTCCCTGAATGTCAATAGATTAGTCGCAGATCTCTGAGCGTCAATAGCTTAGATTCAGGTCAGATACATCTGCAGAGCACCTGGGAAATCATGTTCAACAACACAAACACATACTTACTCCTGAACCAGGCTCTCCTGGTGGTCCTGGATTACCTGCCTCACCAGTTTCACCCTGAGGGCAAGAAATCACATGAGAAGTGTTAACAAGATAAGGGACATCGGTTTGGTTTTACCTGATCATCAGCACAATTATACATGTATATTTATAATAATTATAGAATATATAGTGTGTTCATCTGTGAAGATAATGTTATCAGAAAGAACTTTCCCACCTTTTCACCATTTCCACCCGGTGCTCCGATTCCACCGGGAGGGCCAGGGGCACCCTGTCAATAAAATAATAATAACAGTCACCTATCATCTATCTGATTTATTTGAAACCATGGGAAGTTTCTATGTGTAACAATTATATTACAGTTCACTCACATCTGCTCCGCTAGGGCCTTGTGGACCTCTGGGACCTGGAGGACCAGGTGGACCCTGTTAGAGAAACAGCAGTTTGTCAAACAGATTAACAATAAACAGCATTGCACCAATACTAAAACTACAGTGCATGTTGAACCGAATTAAACCTAAATTAAAAATGATGATAGAGAATCTGGGTACTGTGAAAAAATACAAGGACAAAAAATAATTTCCTTATTACAGTTCTTAAATTAATAGCTCAAAAAGACTCAGCCTAACAAGACACTCACCTATCAGACTGGTTCCTGAACTAACACACTTATTACTGTCTAGATATTTATAACAAAGTGTAGTTAATCATACATCTAATTAGAGTCTTTTTACATGATAGTGTATTACAGTATAGACAACAGATATATATATTTAAAATTACGTTAAAAGGTAATGTTGATTTCATTACTGTACAGTTAGAACAATGGAAAAACTGTGTTCTGTTAAGCACTGCATACAATGCTTTACTGTATTTTGTAGACACAGAAATCTCTTCGAATACACTTTACAACAAGGTAACTATGAACTCACCATTGGGCCAACATCTCCATTCTCTCCTTTCTCACCTGGTGGGCCTGGCAAACCCTGGAGAAAAGCAAATGTACATTTTCAGTTATTGAAATTCAATATGGTCTGGTTAAAAAGCAGGTAATGTATTCCCAGTTAATCATCTTTTACCATCTGAAATGCTAAAATTTGTGTTACAAAAGCAGACACAATGGCATGTTTCCTCAACCCCAATAAACAACATGATGATTCAGAATAACAATTAGTCTCACAGTACTGAATATTAATTTACAGCTCTGAGCCGATGTGTAAACACTATTAATCATATAACCATTTTTGGTAATTAGCACTGGAAGGAACCTCATGGCAATTATCACATTTGCATTTGGGTGCTTATGAATGCGAGTGTGACCCTGATGCTGCTTCGAAAATATGAAGCACAAAAAGAGGCAAAGCTTGGCAAGCAGGTAATTTAGTAATGTAATTGTGCATGACTAAAGAGGTTTGAGAATTATTCAGATCATTATCACCCAACGCTACCGACACACACATCTCTATTGTTCATAGTCAACATATTCCCTAATTAGAGGGCTATTCTGGGTCATTGTGTTCAGCAGGTATTTTGGTATTTTAAGTATTTCGGTACCGGATAATGCACATCTTACTGTGTATTTGTTGGACTGTTGTGATAAAATGTAACTTTCTGCAGAGTCAGGAAAGCTGGTAAGTTATATTTACAGTTCATTTAGAAGAAAATAACTAAATGTCTCCAATCTCATAAAGCTTCATATTTGTTCCATTAGCAAGTTATTCAAAACTTGAGAGAAAACAAATTAGAGTGGTTAATTTCTTTGCATCAAAAATCATTATCACAGTGGATCAGCGAAAGCCACTTAGCTATTTAACTAGGAGACGCTAAGCAAAAACAATTATCACAGTTGGGATGAATCACTATTCCTATTACATTTGATTAGTAGTCAATTGCTCTGAGTGACTTTGTGATATTGCTGTGCTGAGTAACAGCCTCCTTCCTCATTTGAAATTCTCTCACTCATTATGCTCTTAAAAGTGAAGTATGTAATTTCTTCTATCTGTAGGCCACTGCTATTGGTCAACTTCCAAGAAAAGATGTTAAGAACCTAATAGGCTGGAATATTTCCAAACTAAATGATTGCTGTTTTCCTTGTTATTATGGCTTCCTGTCATTAGCATTCAAGAGTCAACATCCTGATTTTCTATGAATCATGGAAGAAATAAACAATTTTGTAAAGAAAGGGATGTGTTATGATTGATGAATGAATAAAAGCTTAAAACATCCCCAAAAAAAGATGTTTGGTAAATGGCAGCAAAACTTGTCAACTGTTAAAACTGGCTACTCAAAATGTAAGTAATCAGCTAGTGAAGTGGGGATGTAACTCACATCGTAACTCAAAGACACAGACACACAGATGCCTGGTTACAGAAAACATTTAAAATGAATTTGAAATGAACCACATAAGGTTTCAAAACATTACAGCTGTAATTCTGTTTAGTGCATTTCATTAAACGACTCATATGGGACTCAAATGGGTGCTGCTAACATCACCTTAAAAACATCATCTAAAATTATCTAAAAATTATCTAAAGTGACTATATCAAACATTAAAGATGGCTATTGCTATATTGCTCAACGATTCTCCCCCAGCCTTATATAATATTTAATGCTGAATCACTGAGTCATTAAATAATGTGCATGCAACAGATTTGTAATAGATAACAGCATAATAGAACCAAACATAGAGTTATTGTAGAGATGATTATTGTACCTGCAGTCCGATGGGACCTGGAAGACCTGGGAAGCCACGGGGCCCTTCATCTCCCTTCTGCCCAAACATTCCCTGCTGACCCCTGGGACCAGCCTCTCCATCACTTCCCTACCCAAGACAAAAAGTGAGACAGAAATAAAATAACCTTTACACACTAGCAGCTAACATGTACTAAGGACACAAGCTTAAAGGGATAACATCAAAACATGATGGCTGAGACCTGAAGTGTAGTACTGTCTGGAATGTTTTTTTGAAAAATGACTTGGAGCCCAGAGATGCTGACCCCAGAATGCTTCTCACATTACTGTCTAGTGTAGACAGGCATGAGAATGGGATCTTCCCCTCTGAGACATCAAAAGGGCTTGAGAACTTGAAAAGATGAAAAGGGGTGATGGTGTGCTGATCTTATTTCTGGAGCTGCCTGCTCCTCAGACTCAGTGGTAAGGGAATGTGCTGCTGACAAACCACCATTTTTTAGTTCAAATGGACACTGAATGAAGATGCGTTGAATAGATGTGTCATAACAGTGCTGCCTGTGGAGAATGCATGTCTTTTGATCATCAGAATAGTAGGTCAGTGGAGAATATGATGGGGGTGTTTGTATTGAAGACTATGAGGAAATTAGGTATTAACCTACAGCACAGGTTCTCAAACTGGGAAACAGAGATTGCAAGGAGGGTGTGTACAGATATGCTAACATTTTAAATTCACCTTTATTGTTTTTTCTTTACTGAATAGTGTTGACTTGTGTAAAGTTTTGGTTGTGACAGTCTGTCAACGTCAATATGCGTATATATAAGCATATGAAACATGATAATAGTACTCCAACAATTGGATTTTTAATGTGCTGATCTGTGTCTCCATTATAAATGTATAAAACGGCATAAAACAAATAAAAATATAACTTTCTATAAAGTTACAGTTTTACAACACTGCACAACAGTTAAAATAAAAATCCTTCAGTAAATGGATATCTCCCACAATTTGCACATTATTTAGTATTTTAATTAAAGTAGGCATTAAAAAGATTTCTTAAAACGATTACACCTACACACTGGCACATCAACCAGAGGGTAACATCTCATGCTTTTTACAAAGTGTGTGTAATGGATCTGCTATTATCTTTTGAGCACAATAACCCTGTTCAGTCAAATATCCCTCATATTTAGGTGGCTGAGATCATTAAAGCTGTACTGAGAACACTGAGCCATCTAACAGATTTACACTGCACCATTTTTCCAGGATTCTGAGATTTAGTCCCTCAACTGCTAAAATGCTCAACTGTCTCCAAGAATGTTCTTCACATAACTGCACAGAATAGGTGTAATTACCAGCTTTTTGGGGGCTAATGAGGAGAATGCATCAAGGAAATGGAGAGGCCCAGCTGGGAGTGTTCTGCTTGAGTCATAAACTTTAAATAATCAACTGTGTGCCACCTGGTCCTGTACATGCTCGCTTCATCAACACAGCGGTTTTTGCTGGTCACAGACAAAACTGAGTGATAGTAAGCAGTTATTTTACATACACATTTATCTGAAGCAGCTTACAGTAGCCTTGTAACAGGGGAAATCCCCTTGGCGCAATCTCAACCTGGAGTTAAGCGGCTCCAGGTTGGCACCTGGCTCAATAATGATGGTCCATGTATTGGTCCTTGTGGAATTTCCCTTGGACTTTTTGGCCTTTGGAACCACTAGGCCATACAACCGCAAACAGACACTATCAAGTTTAGTTGTTAACTATCAGGAGGCTTGTGTGAATAAGCCTGTACAGTATGTGTGAAATTGACTGCACTAATGAAGTTGATGCACTAAATACAAGGCTGAAAACTGAGTACTTACAGCAGGACCTGGAGCACCAATGACACCCTGAGGACCTGCTGGACCTGGAGGTCCCTATAGCAACAGACAAAAAACAACATCAAGAACTAACTGAGAAGCAGCTATAGCTCCACATCACAAAGAGTCACAAATAATTTTTTACAGAATTTAGTCAAATTTTATGTTCTGTGGAGTTTCTTGTTGCAACAAAGTGAAGTATATTTATAAATATATTTATATATAAGTGCAACAGAAATACATTTAAAGCCTACTGGAATTTAAATGTTTTGCATAAATTGTTCAGATAAGTAACTTACGTGTTCGCCTTTGTCACCTTTGCTTCCCTTTTGGCCCGGCTCACCAACTTCTCCCTGCAAAAATCACACAAATTGATTTTTAAAATGTTTAAACCTTTTTCCTTGTTGCCTGGTCATCAAAATTTCTCAAGGTCACTTCAGCCTCAACATCACAGTAAACATTACTCCTGAGAAACTCATTCAAACTGTAAAACTAAGACCTTGGGGTGTGTTTGCAATTAATTGATTACTTGGCCCCTCCGACACCATTGGCACTAAAGCTGAAAAGAATAATGTGTCTTGGGACGTGATAAGGATGTTAAGAAGCACTGCTCTACATTTAACAGAGAGCTAATAGATTCTGGAATACATTAGTGACAATCCAGTTTCTTAGCCTTAAGCCTCCAAAGCATGTTTGTTTATTTTGATGTGCATGTGTGCAGAATTGTGTATGCAGGCATCGAGTTTCAACACCTTATTGTGGCAATGGCTGTGTGTTATGCTTAATTATAGTGATGGATAAAAAAGTCTGTCTGCAGCGTAACTGTACAGTACAGTTGGTGTGCAGATGTGAGACAGGAGCTTCACCTTGTCACCATCCTCTCCAGGTGGACCCTGAGGTCCAGCTGGGCCCGGGAGACCAACTGGACCTTGGATGCCATCTCGGCCGGCAGGACCAGTAGGTCCTTTCTCACCCTGTGCAAATTAGGTTCAAATAAGACAAATGTGGTTTCCATTAGAGAGTCAAGAGTCAAGATTTATTTGTCATGTACAAGTTAAATAGAATACAACAAGTAGTGAAATGTGAATCTGAATGCTCCGTTAGACTGTGAGATAAATACTAAAAGTAAAAACACACGAAATGTTAAAGTACTTTGAGTACAAAAATATGTAAAATACAAAATGCAAAATACAAGATACAAAAATACAGTTGGACCAGTGACAGAATAACAGAACAGATTGTATGTGGATTAATGACTAATAAAAGAAATAGCTTGCTATCATCTCTGCATGAAACCCTATAAAGATGCTTTCATCAGATTTAATACAGGCAGTCTGAGAAGACAAAGCTAGTGATGCAGCAATTAATAAAAAAGCATTTTATATTATGCAGACGAGTATGGTCAGCAACTAATTCATTCTGGCTTTAATCCTGTACTATCAACGGGTGAATTCATTATAAAGTTTTTGTTAGGCTGTTCTGTAAAACTCCCTAAGCTATTGATGTGTTTACTAAAAAGACTAAATTTAATGGACTCAAACTACCTCCCTGTGACCCTTGTTTTTCGTATATGAGTATACAGACATTAGTGCATTTCTTCAACTACTGTATATATACAAATCTGACAAAAGCACAGTTGCTATTATATTTTCTGTGTGAATGAATTTAGGCCATTCATTTCAAATGTGTCCCAATGTTTTCACTCTTTTTCTAATTCTTACTAATTATAACAATGTATAAGCTAACATCTGCATTTTATATTCAAAACACTTACTCACCGGACCACCTTTCTCTCCAGCCGGTCCTGGGGGTCCCTGAGGGCCATTGCGTCCTGTTAGACCAATGGGCCCTCCTGGTCCAGCTGGACCTCTCTCTCCTGGAGAACCCTGTGACACAAATACCTCATCAAAATCTAACTGTATACACACACATATATACACTTTACATCCATCTATCTGTTCATGAACAGCAACTTTTACAAAGGCGACTGTTGAAAACAGTCTTTAGTTAGTGAAAAGAGTTTCACAAATAAACAACATTTGTTTACAACCACTGAATAGATGATCTGTAGACATGTCAATTCACATGTTTGATTTGGCAGGCTGTTAAGTTAAGAATTAAGTTCACCAACTCGTGGACGTGAATCCACTCTACATAAAATTTGAGGTAAGGCAAGATTATAAATAAAAATGTAATTAAATTTATTTAGGAAAAACATACCTCTAATTGCTGCCTTTTACATAGCTTCATTACACTATGCAACTTTAGCCTGACTTTTGAAGAATTGTGAAGATAAAAACATTAAAATGATGAACAAGGTTAGTAAATGAAGGGATGAAATTCTCAGTCGTTTACTGCATGATTCACAGTTTTCTGTAGCTATTTTACAAAGTTGCTAAAGTGTGTAATGACGAGTAATTGAAAATCTGTTCAGATTTTAAAAGTCATGTAGCCTTAAAGACCATTAACACAACAGATTATGTCCAGTCATGCAGGCTAATATCAAACTGACACAAACATACAGTGCTGACTCACTCCTCAACTAATATATCAATACACAAACACGCAAACAAACTTCCTGCAAAACAAACTTCACACACTGACTCAACTCTTTGTTAGAAAGTTCTCTGAGGTGAAGCTCACTGCTGCCAGTGACTCAATTCAAGCACCTGGCAGGAGGTCTACTTAGGCAAAGATAACATGGCTGATTGGTGTGGGTGGGCCACAGACTTAGAATCCTTCTGATTTAAGCGTTTTCTAGCAATGCTATACAGATGCCTTGTACACAACAGACAATGAATCCCTGAACCAGGGATCTTCCTCCAGCTGAAAGGCACTTCGCATAGCACACAGATGAAGCTTTGATGGTTTGGCTGTGCTGCTGTGCCTTTGCTGCACTGAGAGCAGACAGACAGCAGATACTTTCAAAAGATGTAACTTCTTTGCAGGACACAGTTTATTTTTTTTCAGTCTGTTTATTTATATTCTGTTTACAAAGAATGCTGTTTAATATTAATGTCAAACATTACCATATTGTTATACAGCACACTTACTCAGCTTACTATTTTGTATATATTACAAAGTGTTGTATTAGGGTTAATATAATCCTTTGTATGTACTGTAGCACATATATTTCATAGCATATTTTCTATGTCCAGGTGCTATTTCATTTGCTATTTTTATTTTCTACGCAGTCTATGTATTATATTGTATATTCTTTTATTGTACAAAGGCACACTCAGGTTTTATAGGATTTTACTGAATTAATTTATAATTCCTGTGCCACAGTAGAAAGATCTCATTTGTGTCTGTCTGATCCATTCTGTGTGTCTAAAATATAAACTGCCCCTTGGGGATTGATGAGATCTAATTGTTTACACATATGAGTACATTACTAGAATACTACATGCATGATTCAAATGTAATTACTGACGTGTTGACAGTCTTACGGATCAGGCCTGACTCATTCAGTATGATCAGACTGCGTGGGATCAGATCACACACTAAACTTGGCTCCGATCGCCAACATTACCGATCATTAAAATCACCACCTGCTGACTGAGCCCCATCCAGAATTTGCCTGTTGTCACTTTAGTGATAGAGAAAAAGTCAGACGATTGACCATTTGCAGAGTGTCCATGGTAACGCAGGTACTTACAATGGGGCCAGGTGGACCCTGTGGACCCTCGCCTCCCTTCAGACCAGATGGACCCTGTGTGTGTGAGAGAGAGAGAGAGAGAGAAAGAGTTTTAATTCAGCAACAATACAGCAACCCCATATTCGCGAATGAGACCAGTGCTGCAGAATCTGTCAAAGTGGCATCTGAAACTTTGTGTGCTCGAATGTGTTTGTGCTAGTATATGGCAACTGTTTGCACTATAAGTCTACTGGAAATACAGCCCAGAGTGTTTATAAAACTGGCAATCTCACTATTCCCTACATCAGAAGCTAAGTGCTGCCAGTACATTCTCATGCCAGGAACAGCTCAATATTTTGCCATCAAGGCACAATGTGAGTCATTAAAGCTTAAAGTAAACATCAAAACAAGGGACAACCAAATCAACTGTTGTTGATTAAAATCGCACTGGCTATGTGCATCAATATTACTTTGAGCCACAATCTTACACTGATGCACTAAAGAAATAACTAGAGGACATCCATCAATCAAGACCAATGCCATTTCTTAAACTAAAAACACAATATTATATTCTGTCAGATCTAAGTATAATGAATACAGAAACAACTAGTGGAGAATTCTAAGACCATATGCATACTTTAAGTTGCCCGACTGTGGCGGTTTGTTATGCAGTATAAAGTCATGTATAGGTCCAGGGAGTATCAAATCAGAACAGCAAAGTACAATAAATATGTCATACTGAATCTGTGACCCAAAAGCAGGCCAGGACTATACTGCTTACTCCAGCACAACATTGCGACTGTGAGTTTAAGCTTCAGCTTATTTATCATCCTCATTTTAAACTCCTGAAGTGTACTGTACAGCATATGTGCACAGGTCAGTTTTGCACACAGCCTGCTTATGAAATCCGTGCACTACATATTACACATAATGCTACAGTGTTTAAAGAGAGAAAATACATGTTTATGAGCCATATAGTAGGTTAGCATCCTTCCACAGGACAGTGCAAAACGTGTATGGTGCACAGAAATGAATGTGAGACCAAGTAAAACTGTAAAATCTTACTAGATATGTAGAAACATTCCCTTAATTGATGAAAAATAAAAAGCCCTATTTTTTATCCAAAGAATCTGTAACAAAAGGTTATGTTGGTCCCCACAGTATCTTGAGAGTACTTCTTTCCAAATAATTGCAGGCCTTTAAAAACTTTAAAAAGAAAAGCTTTTCTGTGTAATCCTTCCTCAAAATGTACTTACTCTACCTGTACTTACTGTACTTACAACTTACTCCACCTCTGCAACTTTGAATTTTTCCTTTTTATCTGATTTGCCAAACAAAAATAAAACACTAACTGTGCCAACACTGAAACTATGAAAAATGAGTTATTTGGTTTTAGTGCAGATTTTGCAGTTTACTGCAGTAGGTAAAGTGGGTTTAAGGTCCTAATAGATATAAATGTTTAACAGATGAGATGAAACAAAAATACACTACAGTGGAATTTTGGTGTATGAAGTTCTGAAAACATGCTTTAAAAGCTTACAGAATGTCTTAATGCATGCAATACAGATAAAATACAGATAATCTCTATGAGCCTTCAGTTTTATAGTTTTGACTGTGCCCTCTGCTCAACATCCAGTGTGAGCATTTGCAGGAACAGCAAGCAGTTAGGCAGCTAATGGTCATTTGACTAGACACAATTAACTTGTTTGCTCTTACCGCTGCACCAGGTAGACCCCTTTGTCCTGGAAACCCTTTCAGCCCAGCAGGACCAGGCTTTCCAGAAGCCCCCTGTGGACCTGGATCACCCTTCAGGGAAAGAGACAATGTGATAAGACTTAGTGTTATTACTTAAAACCACCAACCTCTACAGTTGCTGTTTGCAATCATAACCAAGCCCTTTATTTAATGCCATTTTGGTTTATACGTTAAGTAAATTCTACTGGCTTTTTACATTTCAGTTAAGGGAAATGAACTCTACCTTTCCACCTTCTTTGCCAGCAGCTCCAGGAAGACCTTGTTCTCCAGGGGGCCCTGGGGATCCAGGATGACCTCTTTCTCCAACAGGACCAGTTTCTCCTGTAGGGCCCTTTTAAATTAAAAATCAACTTATAAATAAACAACAGCTAACATTCTGTTTTCATTTCACATTTTGGCCAACTTCATAAGATGTTTTATTAAAGCAATGTGTTTGTCTGTTAAGTTCTATTTGTATAAAAGCTGCCATAGCTTACCTGTGGGCCAACAACACCTCCAGGTCCAGGAGGTCCAGTCTTGCCTTGAAAACCCTGTGGTGAGGTAAATATAGTCTTTGTGAGACATCTGTTGCAATATACTGAAGTAATGACATATCTAGATGGTAAATGAATGGGCCTCTTCTTCAATCCTAGGAGCCTCCAACAAGCACTGGAAACATTAGCACTTATAGTTTTTGACATAAAAAACTAATTTGTCTGAAAAAACAAGCTTTTTCATATTGTTGCTATTTCCACTTTTTTTAAGTCCAAGAAAGTATGCAGTATTTTTCAAAAATCAAACCCTGTGTAAAAGTGAGCAATCTATCTGTTAGACATTTCTTGATTAGAAACAGACACACAGAGTTGCCAAGAACAGTGTGATGTCTTGACACTGTCAGCGGCAAAAATGCAATAACACAAACAGTGTTGGCAACTTATTTTCCTTTTTCAAAAGAAAACATTTGTGAGGACAAAAATATACTTACTGTTTCTCCTCGCTGTCCAGGATGACCAGGCAATCCATCCTTTCCTGGAGGTCCCTGAGGGACAAACAAGATGTCTTGTCATTTTCTCACTTGACAAAATGCTTTAATAGATTAAAAAAAGTTTTAAGGTTTAATGATTACAGTTGTTTTTATTTTTGCAAAATGCTGTCATGAGAACAGCAGCATTGAAATAGTCAAAAACATATGCAATTGATGAAACCACATACAGGTGGGCCTTTAGGGCCTGGCAATCCAACAGGGCCCTGAGGTCCTTGGGGTCCCTAAAACATAGAAAAATAGTGTTTAACTTAAAAACAATGAACTAGTTTGTTAATCAAAATGGTTGATACAACTGCCCTCAAGAAATTCAACTGTAACTCACTCTCTCTCCTGGACCACCAGGTGGTCCATCATTTCCTGATGTCCCCTAAGAACAGAAACAGTCAAAGATTCCTGTTATAAGAATGCGTTCACAGAGAGCATTAAATGTATTAAAATAGCCTGACAGATACAGAGATAGTTGAATCATGATTAATGATTGAAGACCTTTGCTCCAGGTTTTCCTGTTGGACCTCTGGCACCTCTTCCACCACGGGGACCCTGAGAGCATGACATAATCTCAATAAGCATTTTGCATCACTATTGTAGTTGAACAGAAGCATTGTTGTTCTGTTTGACAGATTTGAAGCGGTTCACTGACATACCGTTGGACCTCGCTGTCCTCTTGGACCTGCTTTGCCAGCAATGCCCTGTAAAACAAACCCAAAAATAAATTTGTACTGTACACCTATTAAACCTCATCAAACTACTACTTTAAAACTTTATCTTGCCAAAATACTCAAGTTACTTATAATTTAAAGTTCACTACAGTCAAGCTACTTGTTATATAACTGTACAATAATATATTGTACTTCATTCAGAGCTTAATGTTTTATAGGTCAAAAACTTTTGAATGTGTTTGAATGTATGAATGTATTAAACCTCAATTTGGCATTAAACTGCAACAAATACATTTCTACTAACTACAACTAGAGAAACTATAAACGCCAGAAATTCTCTTACATCAGATCATACATATCCGTTCTTTAACACTAAAATGAACACTCTCCAATGCTACCAATGTAAGTCATAAAGAACAGCTTAGAAGAGTGTGTTTCATTATTACTACAGTTCGCTCAGTTGCAAGGCTCTGTATTGAGTGCTCAATACAATTTAATATTCACATCGAGGAATATAGTGCTTTGGTTTGGTTTAGGTTACTAGAAAAGCTACACTTAACCTCACATTAATGAAACCTTGCTTTTTAAGACTAGTTAACCCATGGGTGTGGTAGAGACTTCAAAACCACAGGCCTTTCTAAAAAATGGCCCCCTCCACTCTGTGGCTTGATGAAACAAATGCATTTGTCTTATGCTAACCACATAATGGCCTCATACATACCCTTCCACCTTTCTCTCCATTGGCTCCAGGGAATCCAGGGAAGCCATTAGAGCCCTGCAGATGGAGACAAATGATCAGGCAGCTTTTAGCTACATGTCTTACATGACACATTCACTTCTCAAAAGTGTCCAATATTTGTCCCCACATTTTAAATAACCCCCCAAAAAACTTCAGACTTTGATCAAAAGTGCAGTTATGTCAAGTGACAGAGGGTGTCCTTGAAGAATAATTCAACAACATTACAGCTAATGCTAATGACATGCAGGCAATACTCTGGGGGTGCGCTTGTGGAGTTGGTAAACAGGGGGTGAGAGCTTGTTAGCACAAAGACAGGGAATGAAACTGAAGGTCACATTATTTTGGCAAAGCAAAGAGGGGCACACTGCCCACGCACTCAGCCTAACAACGGATACACATCAGTAATTTACTTCACGGGCTGGTCGATGGCACAAGATAATTGCGCAAGTCAAACAGACAACTACAAATACACACAACAAGAATGAAACACTGAGGGGTTGACAGCTCTCTGCACAAGCCTGAGAGGATGTCAAAATACCCATAATGCTTTACAAAAAAGGACAGGAGAAGTGGAACTTTAAGAGTCAACATAGCTGACAAAGCATACTGTTCACACACAAAGAGGAAATAAACCTGCAAAGCACCTATTTCAATGTTAAATTGCAGCACTTGCAATTCAAAGGAAGTATAAGCTCCATCCCAGCTAAAAAGAGCAGCATATGTTGTGTTTTGTCTGCCTGTGAACAGTGTGGGATGCTGATGTCTTTTACCAGCTTCTTCTCTTATATCTGGTCAATTAACATCACCAAAATGCCACACTGGCAGACCAAGTTTTGGTGGTCCACCAGCTGGACCAGCATCAAACCTGCAAAAACTAGCCTGAACCAGAATGGGGAAATTCTTTTTAGCAGGGATTTCACAAAACAAAGAAAAGTCTGAGTAATTCAGACTTTGTCAGCAAGCTAAACTAACTGAATAAGCTGACAAACATCCCAACACAAACTGTGTCTACATAGTCTAATGGGTGTTCACAGGCATGTTATTATAACAGGCAGGGTGGGCGAGAGATACTGTGGCAGTATGACACATTGCAGAGATAAAACTGTTAGCGTTATGGAGAATGAGTTTATCCAATTAACTCTGTTAACACAGGCTATCGGAGAAAGCTGGGCCTCGTGTTTTAAATGAAGCACTTCACAAAGTATAAACATAAGCATTGACAATAGCACTGTTGAAAGGACATACAACACTTTTATAGACTCACAATTATGTTAATGTCTAAGAATCTGATTGCTTAATGATGGCATTATTTATAAATATAAAGAAAAGTGGAATGTAAATCAGGTATTAGAGACTTGAAAAATGAAAACATTAAAACTCATAATTACTCATAATTTAGTCATTGGCAACATGAAAACCCTAGTAATACTTACTTTAGGACCTTGTCTTCCCGGGTAACCAGGCAATCCTGGAACTCCAAGTTTTCCCTACATAAAAGAAACAGGAACACACTCTAGAAAGATCTACACCATGTGAGCCTGAGCCTGTTTAGCAAACCTCAAGCTCTATACAATAACTATAAAGTATTTTACCAGCTTGCAAAAATTTCAAAACCATATGAAAGCTGTAATGGAACATTTGGCTGACCTTTAAAAAACGTGTTTAAGACTTACTTATGAGTTATGATTGAGTAACTCAAGCCATTTTTGGTTTAATCCATATTAATAATGTTTGACGCACTACGTACACCCAAAAGGAAAGCAGTGTTGGCTCTGTCCGGGGTTGATCCTTTTATAAATACTTTTCCATGACATTCAGTCTGACTGTGTTTTTGAGAAATCAAAAACCAGCATTGCATTTATATTTTGATTAGGGAGATTTAAGAGTACTTACCTTTTCTCCGGCCATGCCCAAGGGTCCAGGTTCTCCAGAGGGACCCGATTTACCTTTTGGTCCCTCTGGTCCATCTTCTCCTCTAAGGCCCAACACACCAACCTCTCCCTGAATACCAACAATGTACAAACAAAAGACTCATAGAAATCTTACCTTAAAACAATGGCTAGTAATCTCATTATAGCCACACAGTAAGTGCAGCAAAAAATCATTTGGTTGGTCTGAAATGAATTATGCAATACAAATTCCTTGTTACGCACCTTGTCACCCTTGAGACCCATGTCACCTTTAAACCCAGGAAAACCGTCCTCTCCCTGGAATCAATAAAAATCAGAAAAATCAGTAGTTTAGTATATAATAAAATATAATTAGTGTAATTCAACAATAGTTCAAAAATTTAAGGTGAACTGTTGCTTTTAAGCTTTTGTGATCTAGTTTCTAAAAACGTTTCTCTACCAAAAGCTAATTGAGAAATTAAACGGCTTTATTAAATGCTTAATGCTGATGCTGACACCTAGTGGCCATAAAATAAAAAGCCGTTTATACCAGCTCTGTGAGACTTAAATTAAAGTCTGTCTAGGATTACCAGAATGCTGATTTAACAAGCAATAAAATTGTTCTTGAATTTAAAAGCTAAACCTGAGACACAATATTTCATAAGTACGACAATAAATTCTGGACACATTAAAGCATGGGCCTTTTTGCGTTTGTGTGAATGAAACACTGACACCTGGTGGTCACTTACAGAGATTACAGCATAAAGTACAATAGGCCATCAAAGGGCCTGCTACTTCCAACACTACCAAAGATTATAACTACAATTCTGATATCACCTTTCCGCCTAAAAAAATGTTTTGAAACTAACAAACAGTTTTTGAAACTTTTTTTGTTAAATTTCAAATCTATCTTTCTGTCTGTCTGACTAGTTGCCCAAAACAAGATTTTACATTATCCTACAGAGTTCTGTGCCGATGCACTTAGAAGTTGAAGCCATTTTTTCACAACAGTTGAAGCCATTTTTTCTGCAGACAGTCTCTGAAATGGCCTTCTATTCACAGAGCTGTTGGCTCATCATCTGTACTGATCATTTCAGAGACAGATTCAACAGCTCCATAATGGAGACAGAGGTAAGAGTTGAGCACTCAGATGGGAATTAAGGTAGTTTGCTCACTTTTTCCCCTTTGCCGCCCTTCAAACCACGAACACCCTCGGCACCCTAAAAAGACATAACAATGAACTGATGCTCTAATGAACAGAATCAGAGCACAGCATGTAAAATGGATAAAAAAAAGAGATACTGTTTACCTTCACACCTCTGGGGCCGGGATAGCCAATAGACCCCTGGGGACCTGGGTGGCCCTATAAGCAGGAAGCATAAATAATAACGCTAAATCAATTAAAATGTAATTCCCCTCTTATATAGTCATTTTAAACCTAAAAGACTAAAAAAGCTACTATAACATTAAGTGTTGATTAAAGACAGAAAAATGGCTTTGACTACCAAAACTTTGTCATTTTGGATCAGGCAGTACTTAAACAACTTTTCCATTCTATCAGCACATTTTATACAAAGCTTTCCTGGGCTTTTAGACAGCTGCAAAATAACACCTTACGGGTGTTTAGTGACTTGAAATGTGGTCAATAACTGGAACTCCAAGTGACAATTAATTTTGGGACGAGCTAAAAATATACTCACAGCTGCTCCTTTCTCCCCGGGAGGCCCTTCCTTCCCAGGATGACCCTATTGAAGAATTACAAACAATAGCATTTTCATAATCATCTGCATGCTTGAACATTCTGAGTACCTGTGTAGCTTTGATATTCTGTGTCCCTTTTACATCACTGTAAATTCTGTTGACAGCTGTTTATGGTCTGTAGGTACAGCATACAATATGTCAATTTTACAGCTTGGGGAATGACAGTATGTTGGTTAATATATATTGCTCTGAATATCTATATATAACACATCTATATATAACACATGGCATGGTGTGCTAAATATTCTATTCATAGTTAGTGCACTAACTAGTTGTGACTGCAAAGCATTGGTTTAGTTTCCATCTCTGCAGCATTACACAGAGTAGCTCTGCCCATACTAAAATCTCATTGGTCCACAGTCCCATTTAACATACAAGAAATATATTCTGATTGGCTGTGTCAGTGTCACGTTGTGCAGCATTTGTTGCTTTCTTTGTGGACATGCAGCTTACTTGCCAATGGAAACTTTGTGATTGAATGGCTCTAATTAAATTTTTAATGTATATTTATCCAAAGCCAAAACCATCATCAAGCAGATTACTGGTTGGCAAGGTACAATAATACAAGTGTTTTTCATGACATTAACATTGATTTAGGGAAAGGGGGAACAGAGGTGAAACGATCCATTTACCGGAGGCCCATCTGCCCCAGCCAGGCCCTGCAGCCCCTGTTTCCCATTGGGACCCTTTGAAAGAGAGAGAAAGAAATGGTAGAAGTGAGAAAAAAGGAAGATCTAAAAACAGGGATGAAAAACACTCACAATTAAGGTGGCAATTACTGGTGTGCTCTTGTGATTCATTGGGCAACTTTTATAAGCAGTTCAATCCTAAAGCACTTCATTATCATGGTTTTCCTCTCAGCAAGGAAGAGATCTAATCATACGGTACGTCTGGAAACACTCCACATCTCCTGGAGTCACATTTCAAACTCTCTCTGGCCTTCTTCCAGAAGCCCTGACAAAATGCTTGTCTGAGAGACTAACCAATGATAGTTATGGGTGTAAGCATATCTCCTGCTTGTTGAAGCATTAGCGACTCTTTATGTGTGTGTGTGTGTGGTTTTCCTCTAGTCAGCAGTGATCTTCTAGCAACCTACAGCTCGGAAACCAAAGAGTCTGCTGAATCGTTTATCGGGTTAGGGCTGCAATGCGCCGTCTGTAATAACAAAGACGGTGGCTGGAAGGGTGGCCAACTCCCATTTAAACTCACTTTCTCTCCAGGTGGACCGATTGGGCCTTGAGGACCAGGCAGACCCTGGAAGACAAGATTTCAGAAGTCAGATATACTAGAGTGATGAAAAGACAACACAGAGTCTTCAGGGGTGAGGAAATCTGATAGTAAAGATTAGATTGGAAAAAGCTGTGCACCTCTCAGTCAAATCTGAGATGCAATGTCAAACAGGAAACACTGTTTTGTGTGTGTGTGTTTGACTCTGTGAGTACATGACTCCTATAGGTTATAATAGCACTAAAGGCCGTTAAGATAAAGGATCCTAATAAAAACTAAACAGCAATATCACTTTCTTAAACACGTTTGTGACAATGCATTGCATTTATCCATGATTTACATTTAATTAAAAGACCAAAGAACATATTAGAGGTAATTAATATAATCTAACATTTAAATCATTTTTAAAATGCAGCCCATGTTATTGAGGCTTAAGCACCCCTGTGACCTACTGTGGTCAAAACATACCCAAAACAATGTTAGATTGGCAGAAGGGGAAATGCAGAATGCCTGAACACCAATAAATTGTTTTATTCCACCAAAAAGCTGATAAAAATGTGCTTCTTATAAGATTTCTTATAAGATACTTAACAAGTTACTGTATGCCAAAATGTTACTTAAAATGTTTTAAAGTATTTGCAAATTGCAAGAAATATTTCTATTGCCTTTATATATTCACGTACTTCTCTATAGCCCCTCTAACTGAATATATCTTACCCGGTTTTTATCAAAACCAACTTCTTTTGCCATTGCTATTTACACTAATTATTTTGTTCCACCAATATACAATAAAGCAAAATACATTTTTATTTTTTCCTCATCATCAAGGATTGGAAGAAAATGTAATTTTCCTTTAGAGTGGCATTCCGCCCATGGTACCCTACTTCCAAGAACGTGGAAATAGTTGAATGCATGTAGTTTTCTGTTTTGTCACTCATTTTTCTGGCTGGTTAACACTGTTTCTTTCACTGGCAGTACAATTAAGCTCTACATTAACTAAATGTAAGACAAAGTGTGTGGAATTAACAAAATAGCAGAATTCAGGAGCGTTAAAAAGAGAAATTCTGATAAACATACCAGGCCCTGAAAGAACTGAAAGAACAATACAGTACAAGTGTCAGTAGTAGCATATGGACAGACAAAAGGTGAAAGACTGACTGATACTTACATGTAGACCGGTGTTACCCTGTTGCCCAGGGGGTCCAGGCTCTCCTTGAGGACCCTGTTAAAAATATCCAATGGAAATACTTCAGTACAAAACACTGTTATTACAACCACACTTCACTGCTCCTGTGAGCCTATGACATTTAAACAGATATGAAAAACAGCCCCATTGCAAAAATCCAATACCTCAAACTCCAAAAATACTCAACGTGTTAAACAACAGACATGGGTAAATTGCATATCCATCTTTTTCCATTGGCCTTCCTAGATGAATGATGGAGCCTACTCTAATAAAATCTATTAAAACATCTTTAAACCACTGGCAAAAAGGAAAACATCATGTGAGAATGGGTAACTGGTGAATCTCATAACACATGAAACACACTGAGTATGAAAAGTATGAAAAGCAGCTGTATTTGAAGTGAGATGATAGGTTGATCATTTGGATTAGGAAATGTTGCGCGTGTGTACAGAACCAGACTGAATAATAGCTGTTGGTAATGCAGTGTCGTCACTTTGTGTCTCTAGATAAATTCTACACTTCTTGTCTTGCATATTTTAGAGGTAGATTTTATGTAATCCCTCAATTTTAGGACTTCCAGGTGAAAGATTTCACCCCTTCTGCATCTCTGACATCAGCGCTCTCCTTCCAGGCCTACCCTCTTATCTAAATAGCCCTATTTAGCGATGACATTTGCTCTGGCAACAATAAAGTTTCAGAGAGGTCAGGGGTTGTCAGCAAAAGATAGTTAACCAGAAAACCCTTTTCATTTGGTCTAGAGTTACTGATAAAGGCTTTCTTCTGTTATAACAAGGAAAGGTGTAAATCCTTACCATATTTCCTTTAGGGCCAGGTGGTCCATCCAATCCAGGAAGACCCTGCATGTGTATAACACAGAGGTGTCTAGCTGTTGTATTTTACGCAAACAGGATGGTGATTATTTAATGTTTATGGTACATACACGCTGTCCAGCGGTCCCAGGAGATCCTCTGGGGCCGAGCAGTCCTCTTGGGCCCTGTTGATCACACACACATATAGAGGCATATCATTAGAATCTGTCCAACCTACAGTATATACTGAATCTGAATGACAGTATATACTGAAAGGAAAAAAATCCTATGTTCAATAGTAATGTTGTAGTAATGCACAACATTACTACAAGAGAATAACAGACTGGAAAATAACAGACTGAGTTCTAAAAAAAATTTGTAAATAAAAAATATTTCATATAAAGGAAAAATATAGGTTAATTTTAAAATAACCATATTATGTTTACAGTCTCAGAATGGTAAAGTCAACCTCAACAGAATGTTTTAGAACTGACCCCCTTGAGCTTAATATGTTTTATTTTACTTTGCCAAAATTGTTTAGGAACAAATATGCACAACAGAAACAAAGGAATTTAGGCAGTAATTTTCTACATCAGTTGTGTGTCCTTTAAGATTCCACATCTTCAGGGCTAATGCTGTTTTTTGTTACTTCTCTGCTGATGGAATATTTAGTCAAAGAGCAAGTAGCGTATGTGAGAACATTAGTGTGCCGTGAGAAACCAGGCAAGAGAGAAAGGGGGAGAAAATAGAAAATTGCAGTTCTCTGTTCCTGCATAAAGCTATTAACTCAATGAACAACAAATACTGAGATTTAAAGTGTACACTTGCAGGAAGGAGGAGGGTGGGGCGCTCATTTGAAAGAGTAATTGTAATGGGCAGTCATGGTCTTTTAGGCATGCAGTGAGGTTATTGAAGATCTGCTCTAAATGAAGGTGGAGATGCTTACAGCCTCTCCTGGCATTCCCCTCTGTCCGATCTCACCGTCCTCACCCTGCAAACAAAAGCACAAACATGCTTGTCAAAGGCACTGTAGTCAATGTTTCTTTATATACCCATGCAAAGTACAAATCAAAATATAATAAAGAATAAAGCACCCTTGGTCCGTCCTCTCCTGGAGGGCCTGGCAAACCAATGGGACCCGACTCGCCCTGAAACGAACACACATGAAATGACAGAGGATGAAAAGAGTAAATGTATTATTATGGTCCCTGCCTGCTTTTGGCTCTGTGCATTGTTAGGGCCCATGACCACTATTTATAAAACTGCATCCCTATAAGAAGAGGCTATAACATACTGGGGCCTGTAATTACCCAAGGCAGGATTAGGAGGACAGCATTTGGCTTGAAGCAGTTCCCTGTGATCACAGGCCCTTTTTCAGTAAGCTAGCCCAGGCTAAGCAAGCCACACTGTACTGTGCTGTGCCTAGTCGGGCCATTTTCCTTTGCCAGTGGAGCACTAGCACGCCAAACAACGACACTAGAATGAGGTCAACTTCTCCTGCCACTTTGTCTGACTGTCAGCCCATGAAACTAAACTTACAACAGAAGACACGGAACATTATTAAAATGTACAAGTCTATTTTGTTCTTGGTAAAAACAGATGAGAAGCGATTTAAACAGAGTTATCGAAATACAGTGGATTTTTGTATGAAGGCTTTCTTTGAGAAATAAAAAACAGACGCAAACTGTTCCCATGACCATAAAAAGTTGTTTGGGTCAAGCTAAGAGTTTGATAATTGGGCATTAAAAGATGTTTTTCTCATGGGTGGTGGTCAGGCCTCCGCTCTGCTGTCTAGAACAATTAAGTTTGATTTTAAGTATTACAACAATGGTAAGAAACTACTATATGAGTTTTCTTAAGAAGAGTTTAGAGCTTACCCTGTGTCCTTTCTCACCAGGTAGACCAGGAAGTCCATCAAATCCTCTGTCACCCTATTCGAAAGAGAATACAACACTATCCAGTTTAATTTTATACAAAATTTTATTATTTTTATTTAGCTTATTTTTAGACATTTCTACTGTACTAACTACATAACTGTTACAACGATATAATAAATATGTAATATGATATGTTAAACTTTAAAACATACAAAAAATAATACAAAAAACATGTTATTCAAATTGTGTTATTCATACATGTTATTCAAGTAATTGTGTTCTTATGACTTAGATACTCATCACTAATGGTCAGATCAGAAACAGCAGTTATGAAATCAAGATCAGTGCTCATTGTGTGGAAGAGGGGTGTTTGAGTCACAGATTTTACCTTGGCTCCAGCTTCACCAGGAAGTCCTCTCGCTCCATCAGCTCCATTTCGGCCCTAGTAAAACCAGGTTGCATCATCAGCCCAACGCTATGTGCTATGGTTAATGTGCTTAACATATGTTTTAAACAACTACAGAATCTATGAGACAGGATGATGCCATTAAGTGAGTGAGCACACCCAAAAACAACCTAAATAAGGTGTGTTAAGTCTACGGGGCGCTTGAGTTTGTAGCTAATATGGCAACTCGTCTCATTTATAATGAAACTGTGAATAAACTGTGTCAAAGGAGAATGTGAGAAACTTTTGGCATGTCACATCTGAAACTGGCAGATGTGAAGGGGAATTCAACAGACATTTGACATTCTGTTAAGCTGAAACAGGTAAATTAAGGTCAAAGCTAACAGACATAGACAGTGTCATGGAAAATTTGGTATACGGTTGGAGAGTGAACTGCATTTGCGTGTCACTGAGCTTTGAAAACTTCAGCAGCAGTACAGCAGATTATCAGGTACATGTCATGCCACAGTCAAACCTGAGTTTGTGACAAAATGCACAACATGAGCATTTGCACACTCTTACCCTCTTGCCTGGTTTTCCAGGTGCTCCATTAGAGCCTTGAAGTCCTCTAGGCCCCTTAAAAAACATAGTGCATTCTTAAATTAAAGCATCTGATGCTAATAACAAGTGTATACAACAATGCGTAAGAAGCACTAGAAAAAAATCAAAATATCAGGTCCTGCTAATCGGCACAGATTAAATCTGCAGATCTTTCCCACATTTTGTAAACTGAAGAATCTATGTAATTAATATTAATCGATTTATAATGGATTTATATTATACAACGTTTAAACAGAGCTAAATCAGCTCTTATCAGTAGCTGGAAGAATCACCAAATTAGAATAAATAAATGAATGAATATACAAGGTCCGAGGGATTTGTTTATTTTTTTTTATTACAGATGTTCCAATACTGTGGAAATCTGAAGAGATTTCTATAGAATTTTGTGGCCCCCAGATTCTATGTGGGTCTGCTAATGGACCACTTAGAGTGCCATCATTTAATACATTTATTAAATTGCACAAATGGAATTGCACAAATGAAAGACATTACACCAGGTCTGTAATGTCTCAAAAGAAATAGTAACCTGTGGGCCAGAATCTCCGCTGTCTCCTTTAGCACCAGGTGCACCAGGACCACCCTGAAACACACACACGGACCAGTTTAACTTCTTACACCCTAGGCACACCTTTCTAAACACTAATATCATATCCATGGAGCTGTGTTGGCATACACACTGACTACTTTTAAAGGCATTCAGGTGGGGGGCAGCTGTGGAAGAGAACGAGAAATTCTTGGGGCATTCTATTATAATTGAACTCAAACAGATGATGACAGTGATAAGAACATGACAAAATAAATTTAGGAAATGAACATGATACAATAGCCTAACAGCTTCTTACAACCAAAGAATGGTTCATTCTCTGGTCATAAATCACAGCGAGACTGAATGTAACACACGCTCCTATAAGTGTTTGCATGATGAGATCAAGGAATTTGGGTTTAAAATCAGTTCAAAGGAAATATGCAGGAAAAGGTCATTTGAGAAGGTAAATCTTGGCATGCATGTGGCTTTTACATCATGTGCATTTAAGTAACAGGCAGGTCATCTGTGTTTCTCATCTATGGAAGTTAGAGACAAGACACTTACCACAGGACCGGCACGTCCCGTCAATCCCATTGGACCAGGTGGTCCCCTCATGGTCAACTGCATGCACATAACAACTAGTCAGAACACATATGGTAAACGAACTGAACATTGGCAATTCATCTAGATGAAATTATGGCAAACCTGACATCATCAGTGAAAGAAAGTTATTTTCCAACTAATTTAAGTTGTGCTACTGGCAGCTGGAGTTCAATTCCATGCACCATATAGTATTATGAAACTTAAAAACCTGCGTGCTGGGTTTACCGGTCTCTTGACAATTATGTAACTTCTACATGACTAGTTTTAGCCAATGATATTGTCAAAATAATAATGGTTAGGAAACAGCATTCCTGAACACCCCCACCTTCCATTGGTCATATCAGTAGATGGCTCCACCCCAAACTTACACTATTGGTTAAGCAAATGTTGAATTATTGGATTGAACAGGACATACAATGTTTGATAGTGCCAAAGGACCACAGTGTTTTAGGAAAATAAACCTATGAACGCCATACATAAAACTGTCTCTGTACATTAAGTTGGGATAGGAAAAGTATTTAAACAAAGGCAGGTTAAACAGGGTTTCTCACTCGGGCCTGGGCGAGGATGGCTTGGGCCTGAGCTTCTTGTGCTGTCACCACTGGACCTTTCAAAGCTTCACCACCAGCCCGGAACTGTCAGAGAAACATCCACAAACACAGAAATAGCAGGTTTATTTCAGTCCTTTTACTACACTCATGCATTTACAGGAGTCACTGGAATTACTACAACATACAGTGGTCTCATCAGCCTTGTCATTATGGCTTTACTTTTGGGTTCCAAAGTGCCAGTTTGTATAGAGTCATTGTAGACTGTGTACAGTGAGTGCTGTAGGGTTATGGTTATGGGGTGGGGTTTGGGTTCTTTGCAGCTGTAACAATTCATAACCCAGCTGAACATTTACAATTACAGTAATTTGTCATATGTTAGAGAAAATCAGATATTTGCAGCTGATCTGAGATACGTTTGGTGGTTTCTCTAAGAAGGATTAAAATTAAGGGCTGTGAGAAATTTGGGCCCTGATCAGCATCATTGGAAATGTATGAGTTGAACAGTCTTACTGGTAACATGAGGATGGTGCCAGAGGGCCCTGGAGCTCCATCTGCGCCTGGCAAACCAGGACGACCAGGAGGCCCCTGAGAGAGATAGAGAGAGAGAAAGCAGGATAGAGGGGGAAAGAACAGGAGTAAATGAGGCATAAAGCGTGTGGGAAATGCATGTGTAAATGGGGGGACCAAAAAAGAAAACTATAGGCAAAGCACAGAGTATGTTTCTTTTTTTACTTAAAGTTGTAAAATGAATCCTCTCATTAAAACTGGAAAATACCATAGAATCACTTTAACTTGATGGCATGAAAATTTAATCAAAACCTACCAAAAATCCCCAAATTCAAAGAAACAAAGCTTGACCAGAATGTTTGGAATATGTGAGTGAAATGCTCATTTTCACAAATTACACCTAAACTGTGGAAGACTTCCACAAAGTTACTCACGCCCAGCAACAAAAATAGCTAATCGACTTAAGGCCCGTCATTATCCCGTAATGATACATTTCAGTTTATATTTATACTGAGGTTTATGTATGTTTTGCATCGTTTATAGTTCACCTCATTATGCTTTTTATTTGTGTGCACACTTATAATGAATCTGACACCCCACAAGAAAGTGTGGAAGACCATAATGCAAACACACATATATGATAGAATGCTGCCGGAGTAGTTTTGTGAAGAATCACTTTAGCAGGCATGTCACGCTTCGCTCTTAAACAGCTCACTTTAAATCGTTCCCATATGACTATGTAATTGAATGTGTGCGTGAATATATTGCAGGCTGGGCAAACATCCTTTCTGCGTAATGCGTACACTGACACCTACCGCGCACAGGCTTCCACATATATAGTGGGGATGATGGGTTGTGTATACTAGTTAAAAACCTCTCAGGCAAAAGGAAGTGGCCATCACTGTTAATTATGCATGTTGGGCTACAGAGGAACTAGGGACAGAGATCAAAGGAGAGTGGGAAGATGCTTCCCCTGTTGGACAAAAGGCCCTTTGTGTTGGGGGATGCAAGACATTTGTGGTGGGAATGCTGTCCGTTTTCCAAAATGCACTATAAGAGTTAACCCTGTGGGAGATGGTGAAGAGGAGGCCAAGCTCCAATAAAATTTACAGTGAAGAGGAAAAAAGTCCAGCTTTGTGTTTGTCTGTGGGACATCTATTCTGTCTGAATCGCAATTACAATACTTAGAAATTAAAACTGTGGAACAGTAATGGATAAACACTGACATAAGGATCCATGGTAGAATGAGTATGTGCTAATATGAATGAGAGGTTTTAAGGTTTTTCTCCTCTTGGTTGTGTTATTATAGTGAGGATTTGGTTTCACCCTGGCCTCCCAGGTCTTTCTACTATGCACATCTGCTCATTCACATTTACGACATGCTGCTTGTCATTAGCTGATTCCATCAATGCTGTGGAATAGTTTCTTATGCAACAATGTATTTTAAACAATGTAAACTTTAACACTGTCCTTATGTGGAAGTCAAAAACTACTAACTCCTCTTAATAACATCATAAAAATTATGTGAAATGTTCTGCCAAGGCTACTGTTACCTATGATTGGTCCCATTTCTCTGCCTTCTTCAACAAGGTGTCTCAATACTTTGTTTGAGTGTAAGTACAGGCAGTGTTTTGCACACAGCATTTACAGACATTAAGTGGCAAAAGATGAGATGTTTTTTGATAACCTATAACTTACTCTCTCACCAGGATCTCCGTGGAGGCCCGGGGAGCCTTGTATACCTGGAGTGCCGGGGAGGCCCTGATAAAAAGACATGCAAAATGTCAAAAGCACAAGTAACAGACAAGCAAAAACACCCACACCAACTATGCTAGCTTCACTGGCAGTGACCAAGACATTTTCTGTAAAGGTATTTTTTCCCACAGAGTTTCTCCATGTGTGAAAAGAGTATAGAAAATTGTGATACTCACGGCAGGCCCTGGTGGTCCTGGGGGTCCCTCTATAAGCATCCCCTAAAAAAAGGGCAAAGAGAAAGAGGAAGCAAAACATCAGTACGGTAGCATGCTGGGCAGACTTAAAATCTGCCTGCTAGTATAAGCAATCCGGAAATGACAAGAAAATCAGTAAAGAATAAAGTGGAACTCAAAAGATGTGACTCATTTAGTCCAAATGACCCAACTGTCTATTTTCCACGATTCCAATAACAAAAGTAAATAATGCAACTGGTGTCAAAAATCAGATGAATAATACATTGACCTTTAAAAGAATTAACGTAAGAAACTTTTTTCCTGGACTGTTACCATTTTTGCGTTCCCGTTTCTCAAGTGACAATGATATAAAGATTAACTGGCAAATTGGCACAACTACTGTGCCATGTTAGAAAACAGCTTCAACTATTCAAACTGTAATGGTAAGTAGCCTGTCATGTTCTAAGCTGACACACAACCGGCATATTAATTTATTACTTGTAGCTGCATTTTATTTGGTACTTGTAAAAGCTACATGCAGAGAGTTTACCTACCGGCTCAATGACTGCAGGTTCACCTTTTTGTCCCTTCTCACCACCATAGCCACCAACCTACAACAGAGGCAAAACAAACTGAGATTTAATGACAAGGGAAGCACTATTCCTCTAGACCAAACAACTGTAAAACAGTACATTAAACACTACAGCTACAGTAATGCCCCAAATGGACTACATCACTCTATAAAGCTAAGTGGTAAACTAGCAGTATGAGCAGTCGCTACTGTGAGGATGATTAGAAATGAAGTGTGAATTCCTTCAACTTTAATGTTCCCTTGCAAGCAGGGTTGGGCCAAAGTCAAAATTCAGCAATTAACTCCTTCTATATTAATGAGAATTTTAAATTTACCACACTCCATAGGATGTTAAATTAAAATCTGAATAGAAACAGCACAGACAAATATACTGAATTGCATTTCAATTCAATCTTTTTTTTCTAAAATTTGAATACATTGATTGTATAACACCGAATTCTGGGACATTAAGTAGTTTTTCTGCCACATTCCATAAAATGGACTACTTTTTAATTATTGCCATTTTAAGCAGTTAATTTTTAATTATTATCAATGTCTAATGCTTCTAGAAATGCTCCATGTGTTATGCATATGACATTTTACTGGGTAACTGACACTAAATGAAATATAGGCTAATATTAAGAACTACAATTACAGTTAAATAATTTTCTTCGAATGTCTATCTCAGTCCTTTCTTAGTTTTAAATTAGAATCAGAACTCTGCATCCTATATGCAATCTCAGTTAAAATGCAGGAACCTAATTGGAAGTGAACTGGTGTTCTCAATTAGATTCTGAACGGCACACAACCCAAAACAAATAAAGAAAAGTGCCCTGTCATTTGAGAATATTTATACAATGATTTCACATAAGCGTTGTTCAAGAAATTCAGCTCTTTAGTGTGTGTTTAGTGTCTGTAGACCAGAATGATATCTCTCTCCAGGAATGAAGAAAATAACACAAAGCCACTGTGGTCAGTGTGTGCTTGTGTGTGTGTCTATGTGAGTGCTTGTGTAAAACTGTGAAAATAAGGATTCAAATATAACAGAATAACACCACAATTACGCAGCTAACATTTCATTTCCTTTGTCCTACACACCACCATTAAAATGGCTAAAGATAAAAGTCGTTCATATGCTGCTGTGTCAGCAGGAAAACTGACCATGATAGCAAGGTAAAAGGGCATTATTACTAGTAATCTGAAGCATTAGTATTACAATTATATGGTAGCAATGAAGGAAAAATCCTCAATAATTTCTTTCCCAAAAGTTTAGAAAGAAATGAGATGATTACAGCATAAGTGTGACAGAAAAGTTGACTTACGTTGCTCTCTGTGACCTCTGTTTCAGCAGGTCGGCCTGGTCCGAACTCATCCTCATAAACAGAACCAGTGGGTTTGGCTTCATTCGTATTATAGTCGTAGAATGAATCATCATAATGGTTGGGGTCTATCTCTTTTGCCTCATATTCATTAATGTCATATTCCTTAAAGTCCTGAGTATCAGCCTCATTAGTGCTTTTGGACTCAACAACTTCCACGTTCTTATTGGGGGCAACAGTGGGATCAACTCCAACCTCTTCGACTCCCGTGATGTAATCATCCACTATTTCCTCCTTGTTTTCTGTTTTCTTTATTGATGGAAGACAGATCATAACAAAAGGTTTGTTAAAGCACACACCAAATCAAACTAAACATTACCCTTTCAATGAAACACAGGTATATCACAGGTATAATCAATGCTGCAATGGCAAAAATAACTAAAAGGGTTTAATTTAGGTTTTGGTCTCAACCGTGTGTAACCACGTGGTCAATGAGGCATTCGTTATCTTTGTCTGTTAAATTCTGAATTGCTCTAAAAGGATATTCGCTATATTTGTATTAACTAAAATACCAAAAATATTCGCTATATTAAATTTACAAAAAGCTTCTTTTGAACGTCTGATTCTGTTCAATCCACATTCTCTTTTAAACCCACTGAACACAATAACTGCGCCATTTCAAAATTCCAACAAGTGATACAACATTCAAACGAAGATTCTGAATAAGTAACAACTAATAAGATCTGATTTATTTGTAATTGCAGTAAAGAGAAACCAAAGCTTCCAAGGTCGTCAAACTCCGTGTACAATTGTTAGCATCTTTACACGATCATGAAATAATAATCCAAAATGTTAAATCTATTTAATTAAAATGACATTTACATTTATTCATTCAGCAGATGCTTTTATCCAAAGTGACTTACAAATGAGGAAGCATTTAACACTTTGTCTAAGGAAAACAAACCAAACTAATCTTGCATGTGATAATGCTTCATTGAAATCTTGCAAAATGTCATGTTCATGCTTTCCACTAAGAATTACACTATTTCAATAGCTTTTTCTTTCAAATATCTTTTTTTGCCTGACAATCTTCCTAAGCCAGGGCCTTTGTTCAGTAAAGAAATGTACTTAGATGTTAATCCCAACCCTTGTGTTGTATACTAGAAGTGGTTTATAAGGTCACATCAGCCCCTCTAGGTGTATCATTTAAAGAGACGTTTGGCTTTCACGCAGACATACTGTTCCTGTTAAAGCAGGATGTTCTTCATTAAGACTGCATTTACCCAACGTCTTAAAGCAGATTGTAAAAAAATAGTCAGACTTCGAAAATAACATAAATA
Source organism: Chromobotia macracanthus (assembly GCA_036877525.1). NCBI lineage: Eukaryota > Metazoa > Chordata > Actinopteri > Cypriniformes > Botiidae > Chromobotia > Chromobotia macracanthus. Next base: position 5,902,836 of record JAZGTH010000013.1, read on the forward strand.
AGATGCAGTGATTTTACTAAATTCGGCTGGATGCTATTTTTTAAAGGGCACAATGTTACCTATAAATGTCAGCCTGACGTACAACCACAGAAAGACAAATCACAGTGACACACCTCAAGAAAGCAAGACTAAATTATATTAAAAACGTTTTAATGGAAAACAAATGACTGAGCGCACCTTTAAATAGTCAATGAAAAATGAGATTTGATTGGGAGCATGCAGATATTTACCTCATTAGTTGGAAGAGAAACGGAAGGGGCCTCAGTGCCATAGTCCTGTTCAACATAGTAGTCGGCCTCAGCAGTGCTGGGCTGTGTAAACGTCAAATAAATGGTTTAAATAATTCAGAATAGAGACAAATTCATTCCAATCTTAGGAAATTAATGTTAATTTATTTAGTGTAAAACAACATCTCATTATATATTTGACATATAAGCAGGGTCCAAAATTAACTTGCCAAGCTTTTATTGTGAGCAATTAAATAAAACTGAGTTACTCACCAGTTGGAAGTTGTAACATAACGTCTTAAATCGCTTTGCAAGAATTATAGTCTGACCCTCACTAATGTAAGCGATTTAAACCAAACTGTCACCATAATAAAGAATTTGTCTTAACTCATGCTTTTAATTTTAACCTCAGTGTAAAACTGACCATAAGAAGTTAACCTGGAGATGTATCTACTCCAGATCTCCATGTAGCAAAACATATGGAATATTTCTCACATTAAGCCGTCAAAACAAAAATATGATGAAGAAAATCACTTTCTTTTTTACGGCACATGTCTGAGACAGACATGCTCATCTCACATATGATGCTGAGAAGGACAGCACAGTTTTAGTTTCACACCTGATAATACATAATATTGGTTGGTAAATGTCCTCAGGTCACCCCTCACTGGCAGGTTAATTCTGGACATCAGTGAAAGTATGATAGTGAAAGTGATAGCAACAGAGGGCAAAAGAACAGTGGACAAGATTCTTGTTGGAAGTAAGAATCTTGCAGGATAATAAATCAGAGACCACACAGAATGAAAGTGGGGGGAGGGGGCTGAAGAAAGTTCCACAGTGATTGACATGCACCTGGGCCATACGGATGAGCAAGAGTGTTTACCTTGGTATCGGTATGGACCTCCTCAGTGGGAATGTCAGTGGGAGTCAATCCTTCTGTGTAGTCATAGAACTCATTATAATCCGTGTATTCGGTATTGTACTGAAAGAGAGGCAGGATGCATGTTAGAGGAAAAGATATGAATGCAAGTGACTATATACTTAAGAAAAGTTGCATTGTAAGATACACAAATGCCATATTACACAAAAGACTGTTGTGTAATTTTCTTGTGTATGCTGTTAATATGATCAGTGAACTACAAATTCTTCTGTAGTTCAAAGCACATCTGTCACTTATTTGATCCTCTCTGTCTCTTTAAATTATTAACCCATCAAATCAATGCCTTATAAGATCATTATAACAAATGATCTTTCAACAATGCCACATGACTTGATTGATTTGATGCCTTGCATGACATTCTTAATAAGTTAACTTGCCATTTAGCAGATGTTTTTTCATCCCAAGCATTTTACAGTACAAAGTGCAGAGATGAAAAGTTTTGAGAACAATGATTCAATGTTTAAAGGACAGAATGGTGCAAATGTCCAGTTTCATTCCTGTTTTGTAACAGCATAATAAGAAAAAGAGACTAAAGTAAACAGTGCAAATTATGCTTGCCGCCAATGAAAATTCTTTCAGAATCATGTGATTCAACTTCTTTGGAACATTCAATTGTACATAAAGGTCAGATTATCAAGAATAAAGCCAGTGTGATGGTGCTCTATGAGGATGATGGGATTTTACACCGGCAAGTAAACACTATTTATTTTTTTTTTATTTTTTAACACTATTTATTTTCATAAAAATCAAGGACTTATCAGCCCACAGATTTACTGAATACCTAAATATGGACTTGATGTAAAATAATGTGTAGTTGAAGTAAAAAAGATTGGAATAAATACTAACACTACGTAATCCTAGAGGGAAAAATATTTGAACAGTGTTAGTCATTAGTAATTTGTACCATAATATTTATTGCAAGTGACCATAACCCCACTTGCATACAAAACAATATAAAATAAACAATATGCCATAATGCCAGTCAATTACACAAGTCAACAAAAGAGCTTTTGTTAGACAAGCAATCATAAACACAAGCTCAGACACTCTCTGACTCTAATAAGGTGCACGAGCCCAAGGTGAGGCCAAGCAGATTAAGTTAACAGGCATTCTGTGATATGCCTTTGTTCATCAGAGACAGATGAATGTAAATCCCAATGCAACAGCTGAGCTCATAAAAATAACAGGGAAAAAAAGAACTGAGACTCAGTGGACTGGCCATGTTCCACTGGCTGCAGAATAGAAGTGAGAAATAAGAACCGTCCAGCTGTGAGTCAGTTTACACCATTAAAGGATCTTGCCAAGCTCAGAGTCTGCCATGGCTGTGGGCAACGAGCTGGATGAAAGACATAAATATCGTCCTGGGCCATTTAAAAATGCGTTCCCATTTCCCACATGTATCTTAAAGCATTTTAAGCGTAGGGGAGCTACTTGCAGAAGGATACAACAGGCATATATTTCTAAAGCTCTCTGCTCATCTTAATATATATAGATATTAGATTGATGCTGGATTGGATTATAACACTGCTGATTACAAAGCTGTATATCATGAGTTTCTAAATAGATGACTGAGAAGTGTAATTATTAACTGTAATTATTTTTATAACTTAAATAAATGTACTAATTTGTCTATTGGCTTTGCTCTGGCAATGTCTTCTGCAATATGTGATGAAGCTACATTTTCCATCTCCCTGTTGCGGTGTAGTTCTCAATTCCCTGTGTAGCAGTTATCGTGATTTATCCTCATGTTACAATCAGGAGCTCTTTAACAGCTGAAATGCATAACTTTACTTTTCCAGGTATTCCAGAAGTGGCTATGGAGGGAGAATCTAGGCTTTCCCAGCAAGCATGCAGGAGTCATTAAAAAAAGAAATATATTTCCACACCACTCAAAAGTGGGCTCAGACTCAGTGGCAGGGGGAAAAATAGTTTCCACTCTGAGCTCACTGGTTATTCCATGTAATATTGTTGGAAAACACTGACATACTGAAAAAAGTTGAAATATCAAAATCCAGACAAACCACACTGTTTCAGTTTGAGATTAACAGGAGATTTTAATAGTTCTAGATCAGTGATTTCCAACCAGGGGTAGATGTACCTTAGGGGACACTTAAGTAGATAACAGTGTACAGGGTGTACCGGAAAGATTTTGATTCTGTTTAGTTACAATTTGACTTTTAGAGAAAGAACATACATGTACTACATCTACATGAAGTCTCCAGCAGCAGATATATAATAGCTTTACTCATCTCACTCACACTTTACATCAATGTAATCTATGTATAACTGAATAAAACTGTAAGTTGATAAGGTTGGGAAACACTGGTCTAGAATCAGTAAATTTAATATAAATAGTTTTACAGATCTGCAGCTCTAAATAAAAAGATTTGTACCACAAAATTGTACTTAGTGCTAAATGCTGATTCATCATTTTGATATTTGGTATCATTTTTGGAAGCTTTGTAGACAATTTTGGAAGGATGTAGACAGTGTAGAATTCAATCAATCAATCTCATCAATATATATTATAACACATCAATATATCATCACACACTCATACACACACTCATCTGGGCCAGATCCAATTACATACTGACCTCCTCCTCAGGTTCCTGGGCCTGTGGTGTGTCCTGGTGGGGGGTTTCGCAGTCAGGGCTGTAGTGTTCACAGTAGTCGAAGGCTGCACGAGGGTCCGCCACCAAAAAGAGCTGCTGGATGTCACCCTGAAAAAATCCAGATCACATTTATTCATTACAAATGTTCCAAATACTCATATCATAAATCTGCAGTGTGTCATTTCAACACAAGTTTGGTTGGTTTGGTACATCAAACAGTTTGGTTGGTTAGCACAGGCCAGTTATCCCTGGTGGTAGATCACTAAACTACCCCTGGTCCCAGAAGTATCTTTCTCTCATCGATAGAAATATACAAATAATGCATTTTACTCACATTCAAGCATTTTTTATTTTCTGTGTTGTGTATATATTGTACATTCTGTATGTAGTCATACCAAAAATACCTGTTGGTAAAACAAACTCCTTAGCACCACTTGGCCAACATAGAGAATTCAAATTTTGATTACTGCTTTATAAAGTACAGAGTACAAAAATAGAAAACGGTTGGTTTTATTATCAGATGCAGACACAGGACAGACATATTTTTTATTCATTAATTCAAATTAAATCTTTGTGAAAAGAACAAAGCTAAAATTAAAAACAACAAAATCAGTCATAATCCTCCACCACATAACAATAAACAGCTGCATCGCCACAAAGCACACAGGGAAGCTTTTGATATTATGCTAAATTAAACAAGCATGTGTCTGTGTGCCACAGAGACGTATATGTGCGATATCATTGCAAGCAGCCCCAGGGAATTGAGCGTTAAAACCCCCGTGCTGCTGTGCACCACATTCCCAGCCTCTTAAAACCCGCTCACAGACAGGAAGAAAGCAGAAGCGCTGCTCAGCTGAAAAAACAAGGAAGAGCAGGCGCATTCAGTGCAGTACAGCGTGTGCATATGTCGGAATGGGCGGTAATCTGTATCCCATTCAAAAAGCTTTATTGTGCTCCACTGTGAGACGCATTTCACAGACCAACCCTGCTCTAATGACTGAGGAATGGCAAGAAAAATAACCAGCACCCGCGCTTATACGAAATATCTGAGACGGTCTGTTTTTCATGAAAATTTTGGGAAAGGAAATAAGATCTCCACTCCCACCTTGACACAAAGTCCAAACAGCTTTGTGCAAACCCAAGGAATTCTTCAAGCGGGAACTGTCGAGAATGTAAACTACTGCAGTAGCGACTACAGAATACCTCCGCTGACCTGTGCTGACTCAGACATGCATTGTCAAAACTAGACATAATCGTAAGCCAGACCATCGTAAATTGGTAAATACGTTAATGTAGTGCAGGGGTAGATAAAATAACAAAATCATTATTTCTTGGTATTGATTGATGTGTAAAACTCAAGCAGGGTGGCCTGGGGAGGAGAACACTAGCATGCAGTCTACATTAAATTACAAAGTCTACATCTGTAGGGGCTTAAGTCACTGGAAGATAATTTATGGTACCAAAAGGATTCTTCCTGCAAGCATGACCAATAAATCCATGTACACCCTGAACAGCTCTGATAACCCTCTGTACAACAAACATCTCGCATTTAGGCACTAACATACACACTGGTGCAGACTAAGGATTAAGTGAAGTTTGGCTGTTGTGTTGTTACTCTGATATTGTGTTCACACTGCGGCAGAATATGTTTTAACAGCCTAGAGTTAAAATGATTTCCATAAAGATTCAAAACAAAGTCTAAACAAAGTTACCTGCCTTTACAGACAATATCCTGTCCTGCTGTACAGGAGAATTTAAGAGTCACTCTCTTAATAAATACGGTTTTCAATCCCAATTGAGTTTGTGAACACAGCTGTAATGAACCCATTCAAAGATTGTTTAGGCAAACCCATCACACACACACACCTGACCTAGTTAAATGTGAATCTGAAAGGGTGCTGGCACACTACTGACATCTGTCAAAACACACTACCGTCCTTAACTCCTTATTCCTACTGAGCCTCATCCCATTAGAGATGTTATTTTAAGTGTTTGGCTCATCTTACTACTGAGGTAGTAACTACTGAGAACCCAGATAATATACTTTCATGGCTCTGGACTGAACATTACCGGTAACAGAGAGATATATATCTGCTTTGAATAGTTCAGTATCCACTGAGATGCCCTGTCGTACAAGGACTGTTGCATGCTGTGTTGATTCATAACAGAAAACTCTTCAAGGAGAAAAACTCTTTATACAGACGACCTAATTTCAGAGTCTGGATATTGAATATTAAACAAGAAGCCAAAACCTTTCGACAGCAGATTAGTATGAAAGTACTCACCAGCTACTTGTTCTGATTTTGTTTTCCTTATGTGCGTCACTAGTCTGCTCAAAACTCTGAACGCATTAGTCAATGCATGCTCTATTGGGTCTGTAGCTTAGTGCATAAGGAACAATAGGAATTGGCAGAAATGGAGGAATGGAAGGAAATCCATGTTAAAACAGCCAAACAGTTTTATATAAACCCTTATAAAACGTTTATAAGTAAGGAATCAAAAACTATGCCCTTAACCAGTCACTCCTAGGAAGGTTAAGGGCATCCATTTCTCCTGCAATAACCATCCCAACCTGCAGCGTTCTTGTGCCCTGCTGTGTTTATTATTATTATTATTATTATTATTATTATTAACTGAGGATAAAGTGTCCTGAAGGGCAAGAAACTGTTTTGTACAAAAGAATTTAGATCACCAATATACTTCATCAACACAACTTTCTGTTTGAGTGTGACCTTACTGGACTATAAACATGACTAGACTGAACAAAAAGAAGATCTTGAAAATCTAAACTAAATCTTGCCATGTTCCTTGAGTTTCATCAGCTCCAAATCTCTCAGGTAAGATATTGATGTTTTCAGCACAGCAATATCAAAGGTATCTTTGATTCTGATCTCTTTTCAAAGGCTGTGGCATTGGAACTCGAAGGACTTGAAATAAAGGAAAAGTCTTGCAAAACCAAGTTCAGGAGATTTTACCGATACAGAAGTACAGATAGCAGCAACTGACTCTGTACATCTGTTGAAGTAACTTCACTGCTCTGTTATTTAAGGTAGAAAAAGGCATTAAACGGGGTTTAATTCAGCAGGCTTAAACCTGTGTCAGCGTGATCAGAGTTTAGAGTGTCAACAAACCTTTAGCCATAACTAATAAACATAACACTTGTTGGTGTAAATAGCTGCTCTACTTTAACATGGGTGGATTCACTATGCAGTTGCTATGGTTGTCTGGGTGGTTACTAGGTGGTTCTTTAATGGACTTCAAGTCAAAATAGCCCACACAACATTATACATTTGCTTTATTGTCCATCAGACAAAATCTTAAATCTGACTGCTTAGGGAAGAACCACCATATTTTTAATTCAAACTTTATGTGTGAGCATTTGT